>OZ010786.1:624209547-629054974 GCA_963932465.1 Maratus speciosus
GTGAATGAAGCTTATTTGAATTACCACCAGAAATGATTGCCCGATCTTTTAAAAAATGTTCAGTGATGTGATGGATGTGAGGATGATGCCATATTTGAAGAAAATGGTGATGATGATGATGATGAATTAGATACTGATGATATTCATCTGATGTACCAATGAAAGAAAATTATTTTAAGGAGTCGCTTGAAAATTCTGATAATGACTTTGATAGTGAATGATGACTAGTGACTTTTTCATTGTAAAAGAATGGAGTATTAAAGTATTTTTCGAAACTTGTAAATATTTTTATGGTTTTATAGTGACCATCTTTTTTATTTTAGAATATCAATTTTGGAAATTTTCTACAACTCATATTTAAAACAATCCCCCACTTTCGAGCCAAATAAGTGGCCAAAAATTCTCGGCTTATATGGAAATATACAATATATAACCACAGTCATATTTGTTTAATCTTTAAGAGTTTACTTTTTTTTGTGCAGGGGTGGGGGGGGGGGGGGGGATCTAGTCTATAATATGCATTATAATGTACTTTTAAAACCTCACTAACAACAGGTCTAATCAACTCTAATCATAATAACTTTTATGACGTATCTGAACATCCTAAATTTGTCTGTCTCTCTCTACTACAGTAAAAACAAACAGGAAGTGAGAGACAAAGAATGTTAAAACGCAGAATCAAAAAAGAATTGCACCGTTGCTAATTTAGCAGGTTTTTTTTTTTTTTAAATTCAAATATCTACCACTATTCCCGATAAGTAATGTTCACATTAATTAATCTGTTACAAAATAAAGTAATGATTAACTATTTGGAAACAGTGTTTTTTATCTGAATAAAAAAATCCATTAAATTGGCAACACTGGAAAAGAGAAAAGAAATTAGCATCTTGATCTATGAATTCATGTCTTAAGCGTGATTTTTTGTCTCAAAGGACTGAAAATATATTGCATATTAAGCAGGATCGCTTTATAACCGTTCGCGTATTAAGCATGATATTTTTGCATTAGCCTTATGGGCGATGTTCAAGGGATTGGAAAAATCCACATATTAATCAGAACTGTGTATTAACCGTGAGCGCCTTAAGCAGGTCTAACTGTATTAATTAATAGTACCCAGTAGTTCCAAAACATAAACGAAAATTAAATTCAACATTTATAAATAGAAATTTATCCCTTATAGGCTGAAACATATTAAATGAATTTGATAGAAAACAAAATTCATTTAGTAATAAATCAACTATACAGAATTGAAAATATCGTTTGACTAGTAAATTTATTAATAAAACAATCCCATACCAAACTTCAAAAGATTAATTAACAGTACTCATAACAATATAAAAAAAATATAGGAAAAGAAAAAAATCCCTCCCTATAACTTTAAAACAATGAATATAAGCTGATCATTCGAAAGTAGTAAAATAGTTAAATTTAACATTCAGAAACAGAAAAAACAACTACCCATTGTAAGCTGTAATACACCGCTCCAACTGGTGAAGTTTAGAAGGAGAGAAATCACCATATAGATAAAAGTGCCTCTTTTTGAAAAAATCTGGCAAATTTGGTAACGGCAAATCTGAGACATCTGGCCTTTCAGAAACTTCTACGTCCTTATTAATGCCATTCACCGAGGTCTTCTTTTGTCTTGTTTTTTCTTCAACCCTAATGAATCAAAAAATATTATTAAATAATTTGCAACATTTAAAAAAAAAAATGAATTCAATTACCTATAAGGTACCAAATATTATTATGTTACACTTCCAACAGATAAGAAGGGGTGGGGAACAAAGTGTGACATGAGGAAGGGAAGGGTTATCACATTGTGACGTCACATCTAAAATACGAAAACAATTAGGTATGTATTATTTGCAAGGCCAAGCAGCATAGTAAAGTTCAATTTAAAAATATGTATATCTTTACTTTGGTAGTATGAGGTATATTTTTACTTTCTTCTATCTTCAATAGAAGAAAGCATTGTAATCGAATTTTTTTTAGACTTCCAATTTTCGATGGATTTACAGATTTTATGGGTCAGAGATCCCCAAAAACATGTTTAAACAAAATGCTATCGGTCTGTCTGTCCATGTGGCACCATTGTACCATCGAAAAGTGTATGAAGTTATGCATAGAATTGAACCAAATTTTTGTGTATGCATTTGGCTGTGGCCAGCAGTTCCTCCTTGAATTTAAAAATATTCTACTAGAAGGGGTCACTGTAATAGTGATTTTTGTGCCATTTTCTTTATTGTACCATCAAAAAGTGTATGAAGTTATGCATAGAATTCAATCAAATTTTCTGTGCATGTTTTTGGCTATGGCCAACAAATCCTCCTTAAATTTGGAAATATTCCGCAAGAAAAGGGTGCTGTAATAGCAATTTTTGTATAATTATCTCGATTTTTCATGGTTCTGTTGTACATCAGCGTCTTGAGCAGCAGCGGGAACTCGCATCCTGCTAAGCCGGCTATTTGCAAACAGCTGATGACAGCAGAATAAGGAAAAACTATTGACTTTAATAAATATCATGATCTAGATTAACTCGTTTTTACTTCGATTAATTGACTGAAGCAGAAATTTAAGATGAAAATCAAAGTTGGTATAGTACTGAACTAATAATATTGAAGTATTAACATGTGTAACTACTTTTTGAAATATTAAGATGTATGAGATAAAATAAAATTTTAGGATTGGCACATCCAACTAGTTCCTTTTTCTGTAAATTGCAAGTAAAATCACACAAGATCTTAATGGTTTTAAAAGTATTCATATGAATAGGTATTAGATTCTATAAACTTTTTTTCGCATAACATTTTCTCTAAATTACAGTTTTTAAAAAAATGTGACATTACAGCAGGAGTGGGTGGGGGAAGTATCACTCGAGTAATGACGTAATAAACAGATGACTGTCAAAGATAAAAATTTATGTGAATAATAAATAGGTACAGTAGAACCTCTTTATCCGAAACTCTCGGTTAACCGAAATCAATTTTTAAAGCTTTTTTTTTCTATTATCTAATTCTTTGTGTGCAAATCCATTTTGAAACCTTTTTTATGTATCTACTATCACATTCCTTGTGTGCAAATCCATTTTTAAAGTTTTTTTTTTTTTTTTTTTTTTTTTTTTTTTTTTTTTTTTTTTACTATCATATTCCTTGTATGCAAGCGGTCCTTTCCGAACTACAAGTACATATAAATATTTTCATTCCCCTTTCATAGAGTCTCTTTGAATTTAACTTGAGCTCCCTTATGCTGCAGAGTGGAACGAAGAAAAAAAAATAGCAATTCTGAAGCTTTTGAATGTTTTGTAAAAGGTTTGGCATGGCTGGAGCAGCAGAAAGACTAATATTTAAAAACTCTGTGATAGAGTTTCAAAGCAAATGCAATCAAAACTGCGATAAACAAAACATTTTTTCAAACCTTGTGATACATGTAAAAGGTACTTAATTTCAAAATAAAAATTCTGGTAATTTATTCTTGTTCCTATTTTGCTATTGTTTTATTTTTATTAAGCACTTGTAACCATAATAAAAAATATTGCATATATTTCTTCTTAATATTAAAATTGAAGCATTCTCGATTATCCAAAAATTTCGATTTTCTGAAAGATGGTCGGTCCCAATTACTTCGGATAATCGAGGTTCTACTGTAATAAGTTTATATGATTAATAAATTTAACTGAAACATAAATCTAATATATTAATCTAAATAGTGCAGTTACACACAAATAATTATGAATAGAAAGTATAGTGCCTTTTTTTGTATTTCTTTCGATTGTAATGATGTTTTTTTTTTTGTTTTTTTTAAGAACACAACAGTCTCTATTGTTGAGTATGGAAATTTAAAATTAAGTCGACATACATATTTTTAATAGCTGCAAACATAAAATTTTGGTGCATTTCTGAAATACACATATAATGTTCATCGCAAAAAGCATAGTATAGCAGCACTTCCTGTTGAATGGTCAATGCCAAATTAATCGAATCCGAATGTTATTTTATAATACATATATTTGATATTACAGTACAGTCTGTACAATTCTCTCCTTAGACGCCAAGATATAACTACCAGCTACCATTGGGCATTATGTATATAACAGAGCCACATATCGAGCGACAGAAAATAAAAAATAATCAGAATATTCAGTCATGGTCAGGGGTAGGAAAAACCAGGGGTGCAGAATATGTCCGATCCAGCGATCTAGGATCGGGGGAAATTTTAACCACCTGGGGAAATTTTGCAGAAACATATACAATTGATTTCGATTGTAACAGCAAAGGCCATAATTCCCTGAGATAGAAAAACTTCATTACAAATAAAAAGATCCATATGGTGACCTTCACAAAATCGATCTCAGAATAATATGTACCGTATATCAGGGGTGATTCTGTTCCGAATTTTCCAAAAAAAAAAATAAGGCATTCGGTTCCGAAAATTTTAAAAAAAAATCGTTCACCAATCTGAAAATTCGGACATAAAAATACAGCGACGTCTGTCCAAGAATAACGGAAAAAACGCAAATTCGTCATAAGATATTAAAAAAAAAAACCTGCAAATTTCATCAAAAGATCGCGTAAAAACCGCAAATTTCATCAAAAGATCACGAGAAAACCGCAAATTTCGTCATAAGACCGCGAAAAATGGCAAATTTTGACAAAAGATCGCGAAACAACCACAAATTTTGTCAAAAGATCGCAAAAAACTGCAAATTTTGTCAAAAGATCACGAAACAACCGCAAATTTCACCAAACGATCGCAAAACAACCACAAATTTCTTCAAAAGAGGGTGAAGTAAGCGCGAATTTCGTCAAAAGATAGCGAAAAAAGCGAATTTCATCAAAGGGCCGTGAAAAAAAAACAATGCTGGGAGTAGATTTCCCCCCACTCTGCTGTAACCTTTCAGAAAATTTGCTATGAATTTCAGAATTTTTTTTTCACTCAGAATCACCCCTGCCATATATACTCGCGGATAAGTTCAGAAATATTGGAAAAATAAATTTTCCACACCTACGATAATACAGCATTTACCTATAACACACCGTAAAATTTTGGGGAAATTTTCATGTGGATTGGGGGAAATGCTGGAAGTGGAAACATTTTCTGCCCCCCTGGGAAAAACTACTTTTTTATTGTAGCGAACAACAACTACTTTATCAAAAATGTAGTTAATTACCAGTACTTATTTTAAAACATAGTGACTACAAACTACTTTTCAGAGCTAGTCACTCCTTCGCTACTTTCAGATTTCTCAAAAGATTCAATTTTACATGAAACTGAAGACACGGATTAAATAATACAATGGCTCCTCACTTATTGCATCTACTGGGATACAATTGAACAAGTGTAATATATTCAACAGCATTAAAAAATTAAGAATGATAATATACAAGGAAATGTGAAGTATTTGTCTCCAAAATGTTAGTTTACAGGGGTGCACAAAATGTTTTCACTCAGAACATTTCCCCGAATCCATATGAAAATTTCCCCAAAATTTTACGATATGCATACATAAATTCTGTATTAACGTAAGTATAGAATTTTTTTTATTTTTCAAAACTTTCTCAACGTACGCGCAAGTATATACAGTACATATTATCCTGAGTTTGATTTTGTGAAGGTCACCATACGGATCTTTTTAATTGTAGAGAAAATTTTTCTATCTCAGAGAATTATGTAATTCATTGTTAAAATCGAAATCGGTTGCATATTTTTTCTGCAGAATTTCCCAAGTTGGCAAAAATTTCCCCCGATCCTAAATCATTGGATCGGACATATTCTGAACCCCTGTTAGTTTAATACTCATATTACAGATTTCTTAGAAAAATTAAGAGATGCACTCAATATTTAAATACCGTTACTTAAAAAAATATGGAAAAACTGCACTCGGTTTTTCAAATGCTTTCCAAAATATTGTGGGTTCAAATAAATAGTAATATAAGAATAAATAAAAACTTAGATCCTAACTTTACAAAGGTAAGCTCTGGGGAGTAGAAAACATGAGTAAAATTTTATATATATGCATATATCCATACATACATATTGAATCATTGTAAAAACAGCTAAAGCAGATTCATGGTTTACCTGAAAATGTAAAAGTATACCAATATTTCCATTGGGTATTTATTAGATTTACAATACTTTCCCTACACTGTATGTGTTTGTAAATTAAAAATTTCATTAAACTAAAGCTTATTTTTTTAGAGGCATGGAAACAGATGAACTAGATGATATATATGAACTAATGATATAATGAAGGGGTACTCTTGCATATAACATATTTATCGACAGTCATATCACTGCATAAATTTTATTTATTACCATATACTATAATACGAGCAAATCTTGTGTGTGTGTACGCAAATTTTATCTGAAAAATGGCTCTAACAATTTTGAATAAATTTTATATCCTACCATTTTGAGGTATGAGAAGACCATTAGGCTAGGTAATATGTTCAACCTAAAATATACTGAAAAATTCACTGAAGCAGATATTTGCCACTGAGATTTACAAATTTTTCAGCAAAACAATTTTGCACAAAAGAAGCAAGTTACGGCCATGTGATTTGTAGAATGGCACAATTGTTTCTGAAGTAGTGTTAAAAGTAGTGTCGATTCTCCCTACAAATTATTGTTTTTTTTTTTTTTTTTTTTTTTTTTTTTTTTTTTTTGTAGTTAAAAGTAGCGTCGATTCTCACTACAAATTATTGATTTTTTGTAGCTAAAAGTAGCATTAATTCTCATTACAAATTATTGATTTTTAGTATTTTCCACTTGCTACACTACATTATTCAAAATGTAGCATGCTACACTACAAATTACTGTAAAAAGTAGCGACTACTATAGTTTTGCTACTTGTAAGTGCACTACTTCTGACTTCTGGTTATGGTCTAACTAAATGTTTTATGGAATTCTGTGCATTAGCTCTTGAATTAGTCAGCACAATATTTGTGTCACACACTAGGATATAAAAATGCATGTAAGTCCATAAAAAATCAAAAGTTAGAAATTTTCATGAATTCAATTCTTTCTTCTTATGAATATAAAAAGATAAGTTTAGTTACTAGTTTTAGAAGAATATAATAAAATAAGATGATAGATGAACAGCAATAAGAACCAGTCAACTTGCGTAAGACTTTCGCATTGTAATATTTGAAATTATTGGATGGGTTTTTTCTTAATATTTAATCAAACAGCATGTTTTAACAACATGAGTGTGATATATTAAAGGCCTGTTCAATAACTTTTTGTATGATTCTTCATTCATAACCATTTGTTTTGCATGTGTATAAAAAAGGGATGTTAACATCAGAAATTATATATAGAATTTTGTATAATGAAACTAAATAACTTAGAAAACACAATATTTATTTCTGAGTGAAAAAAATTGACAGGCCATGTATAGCACGAAACACAACACAAGCACAACAAGTAATAAACAATGGTAAAGGAAAACTCACAAAGCCATACAGTAAAAGCCTATAAAAGTCCATGCTTAGGAAAAGAAACCATTGCATTGGGAAGCAGGGTGTGAAATAGGGATCAGAGTTTAGAGAATTGCATTGGATTGAGTAATTCGATATTACCCACACTTAACCTGATCTGCAACTAGTGTTAGGTTGGCACTAAATCTTTCTTTTGTTGGATGCTGGGTCGACACAAATTGTTTTGGGTTGTTGAGTTTTGATCCTTGCAGGTCGTGTTTGGGCTAATATGATTTTTCAAAAGGAAATCCAGAATATTGTTTTCAATGAAATATTAGTTTTGAAAGGCACTTCTATGAGGTAATCAATGTAAATACTATAACAGCATACTGCAAATAGTAGCAATTACAGTGGTAACATTCTGAGCAGAGTTTGCATGTTTTTGACGTGCAATGGTTTAAACCGCTTTTAACAATGGTTAAAACTGTTGTGCCAAAAACCTTTGTATAAAAAAATGTCAAAAAGTATCCAAAACCTAGATTTAATAAAATAATGTCAAAAGAGTTATTTAGCACAGTTAGATAGACAGTAAGATAGATCAATAAATTCTAAAAATAAAAAACTGCATACATACATTAAAAGTGTGGGGGTATAAACTGCACACATACATTCTTGAAGCCTATTTGCATAGGATATGGTAAACTACAAATAGATTGTTGCATGGTTTCTTTTAAATTATTTGAATAATGCATGCTTTTAAGATGAACAGTTAATAAATTCTTAATTATTTGTAATCATTAAAATTATATAGCTTTAATTTAAATTTTGCAGAAGTAAATTATTTAGATTTTTTCAATTTTTTTTTTTTTTTATGATTAGATACAGAAACTAATCTATCACAATTGGTATTTAATGAGCATATTTACTTTCTCTAAGTTAGAACAAATTCAAAGATATTTATCTTCCAGTACAAAACAGTATTGCTATTACTACAAAACCAAATTTCTTGCTTTCCCCCTTCTATGTTCTTATGGATAGGGTTGCTTTACTGACACTTTAGTATTTAGTTTATACTTCAATATTTTTAAGGGGTTTTTTGCACATTGATAGCTAATGTCGATCTACAAAGTCTGTATTTTACTTTTTTGATTTTGCTTGTAGTTTTATTATTATTACTATTATTATGATACTTTCACTTTTGGAACAGGTTTCGAACTAAGTTAAGTAACTATTTTTTTCCCTACTGGTATGGTGAATTATTCATTTGTCTTTAATTTCAGGAGATATTCCGTAAATAAGATAATTTTATAAGACGAGATTGTCAGTCACTAAGAAAAATCAGTTTTGAGATAAAATATTTAATCATTTTATCCCAACATTTAATTCTTTTCTCTTTAATAAAATAAATGTTATCTTATTTTTTCTGTGTTTGTACTAAATGGAAAAATAAATAAAATAATTGATGCTGCAGAGAAAATATTTATTAAAAGCTATACATAAGCCACACCAGAAATACATATAACTTGGAAATTTAGTCATGAACAATGAAAAAAATTATAACTCCACTTCATGTTTGATTACAATTTAATGTATACTAAAACTACATTGCACTATCATTAAACAAAAACGGTGCTATATTAACAGTATTTTTTTTCTTTTAGTTCTGAGTTTACTTACATATTTGTGTTTTTGATGATTTAAACAAGTTAAAACATGGTTTAAACCTACGTCATGTCAAAAACTAGTTTTTGACTATTAAAACCCAACCCTTCTGTGTTACTTGAAATTGGAAAGAAGGAAAAAAACACTGTCGCTAATTAAAAATTATTATTACAACAGGTTTAAAGAGGGGGAGGGGTATCTCATGCAATATGCCTATTTTAAAGGAAAAAAATCCTTTTAAAAAGTTACAAATACATAAAATTACCTTCAGATAGACATAATTCAAGATTAAAAACTAGATTTACAGAACCTTTAAATTTGATTGGTTTTTAATTTTATGCTTTAAACTATGATATCCAAAAATATAACCATTCCTTGAGTAATGTTGATGTCATATTGGCAGTACCAACACTTAATTAATAAAATCGCTTATGCTGCAATTTTTAAACTGTGGAATAAGGGGAAAAAAATGTTCTTTCCAATGCAATTTGTTTGAAAACTATCTCGATTTACTGATTTTTTATGTTTTTAAAAATAATTTTCAAGAATGAATTTTTTTTTGTGTGTGTGCAATCCTATTATGAAAGATTAACCCGTTTTCATTTAAAACAATATGAATAGCATTTGTTTCCGACTAATATTCCATAACAAAATTAAAATTTCATTAATAAATAAATAAAATAATATAAATAAAAAACAAATAACATGCAATCAAACCACATGCTTAAACCATTGAGATTATCAGAAGCAAAAAGGCTGTTGTAAGTAGTGAAATCTATGGTAATTTCTTCGGCTAAAAAATCCTGGCTTGAGATTGGTCTCTCGTTTAATAAATTTCAAAACTTTTTTTAAAAATATAATTGATATTTTTTATAAAAATGCTTTTTGATGATGTGCTTTTGATGTAAGACAAAAACATATATTAAATGTAAAAAAACTATTAGCATTTTCAATTAAAAAAGATTTTCACCTACATTCTGTAACACAAGGAGCAGGGTTGGATCCCCTAGTTTTATAGAAATAGAAATGTGTAGATATATATATCAAATATATGTCCATTTTCTTCATTGACCTTCTAATTTCATAAATCTTTATTACAAAAATGCAATTTAAAGTAACCACCAAAATGACAAATTTCCATAAATCTAGTGTTAATTAAAAAACTCCATCTGAAAAAAAGACCCCACATTTATTTTTTAATTTAAGAACCTTTAAAACTAATTTAAAGTTAACAAATACGTAGTAAAATTAAAGCTTACTTGCGAATTTCATCTTCTGTATCATCACCAGAATCACCCTCAACATCAGTAGCAGCAACATAGTCTTGTATAGCATCTTCGTCTTCTGTCTCACTTTCCTCTTCTTTTAGCAGAGTAGGAGACTGGGGATTATCAGAATTATCATCCTTTTGTTGTAAATCTTTCAGTCTATTAAAAATACTTGAATTGCCTTTCTTTTTGGGAGTACTTGACTCATCCTCACTATCAGAAAGATTATTCTGTGCTTTTCTGGTTGGAGTACTTGAAAGACCAGTATTTTTGGTAGCCTGATTTTTAACATTAGGGCTCTGAAGGTTTTTTTTGTTTGGACTGTTACCTGCTTTCCTTTTCTGAACTGTAGTAACAGAAATTAAATACATACTTTTACACCTTTTTTTTTTAAACAACAGCAAAAAAAATAAAGACAGAGAAGCCTGCAAGTACCATGCTTTTGCATTTAAAAATGAGTATATAAATGCGTCAGAAAGTTTCACATTATTGAGCACAGAAAATTATTTTTTGAGAAACCACTGTAAGTAATGTTTGCATCTATTCTCGTGCTCATGTCATTAGACAGAAATAAATATCAGACAAATAATTTCTACATTCTTAAAAAACTCACATTTTCTTTTTTCAGTTTAGTACACTCATGGCTATTTCAATTTCCATAAATAAAAAAAACATTTTTAATATTATAGCTCAGTTTGATACATTTAAAAATTCAAGATAGCATTTTTACCTAGACTGTTAATTTCAACAAAAGTTTAGATTTTGTCATTTTTAATTTCAATATGCTATTATTCTTTAAGTACTATTAGTAATTAACTAAGAATTTTGGCAATATCTTTAATTGCAAAGAAAATTTTCAATGAAATGAAAGATGAAAGGATGTGTTTATTGAATATTTAATCACTAACATTTTTTTTTTTTATGTGTGTGTGTGTGTTTTACCATTTTCCAGTATGACGTCAAGTTTTTACATAAATGAACATCTTTTTTTGCATGTGGGGAGGAGAAGGCATTTTTAAGGATCAATAATTTTTTCATATCAACAGTTAAAGAAATTTTTTAACCAGTATCATCCCCCTTCACCATAAATAATAATAATAATAATAACATAAAATAAATAAGGTAATCTAAACAATGAAGTTACTAACCATATATTAAAAAACATTTAGTTTTCCCACTCACCTTAGCTGTATAAATATAAAAACACTCTGCAAACACAAGTGTTTGCCCAAAAATTTGCTGAATCATATAAGCACATACACATATCTCAAATATGAAAATATTATTTTATAAGCTTATTGTTGATTTATATTTATAATTGGTTAAAGAATTGCATAATTAAAAAAAATCAAATAAATCCTTTGAAAAAAGAAATTGTCCTTTAAGAATTCATAAAAACATGGCATGAATCAGACAATTGGTTCTCATCAAGCAAAATGTCTATAGGTCTTACAAAAAAACTTGTCTATATTCTTTGACTATGCTACTTAAAAATTTAAATTAATTTAATTTTCAGTTTCGGATTCAACGTTCCACAACGCAAGAAGGCTTGTCTTTGTTTAATTTCAATATGACATCACAAAGCATGCAAATAGCAGATGATGCTTGCATGTCCGAAAGTAGCTGATCATTTTCCAAAGTTTTGGTGTACATTTTAATTTTCCCCAGAGAATTTATGATTGAAATTTTCCCTTTATGAATTCCCAGGTTTCTTTGACAGCATACAAACCCTGAAGAACATTTTAATATAGTAATTAGCAGTAAAGAATACACTATTTACAGGAATGACTTTTAGCGAAATATGATTCCCCCTTTCCAATTACAAAACCCCATGTTAACCTATGCAGAAATTTTACATTATACAATTATCAAAAGTTAATTCTCACCACCAGAAAGTTTTCATTTTTTGTTTACATATGTTTTTTAAAAGTATCTTTAAATTTTAAATATTTTCTAAAAGACAATAAACTTTATAAAAATTTCTTAGATAAAAATTTCAAAATTTACTGACATTTTTAAAATACAGTCGGACCTCTTTATCCCGACACATGGTTTTCACACAGTGTTCTCACTGGCTTTTGACCAATATTAGCGATTTGGTGAATAAGAAATAAAAAACAGTAGCCAAATGAACAGAAGTGTCAGCAAAATAGATTCGGCTTGAAACACTGAAAAATCTATCCTTAACCCTTTATTGTACTGGCATCCAGATTGCCAGTAGTATATCCGTATTTTAGTCTGTTTTTTTTTTTTTTTTACAGTGATCCCTTTTTTTCAATATGTTCTACAATAACCTAAGTTTTTGAAATTTCTTATACAATAGAAAATTGAGTATCCGCTAGAGAAACTATTAAAAATAAGTGCATTCTAAATGTCTCCTAAATGTGTAAAAGTTTCAGACATTCTTTTAGCTGGCTAAATAAAAATTAAATTCTTTGATTTATCGTTGTGAAAATATACACTAAAAATGTCTATGAGATTTCGTCTCTTAACTGATCGAAAACATTTGACCAGCTAATGATACTTTGAATACATTTAATAAGTAGTATGGTAAATGGCTAATTTCAACACCGCATTCCAGCAAAAAAATTTCTCTATTTGGCGCTTAATGCGAGCAATTTTGTTTGCGTTTTTACTGCCTCGACCCTGGAGCATAGATAGTGATTAACTGACAATAGTGAAATACCTTTCGCATAATCCTTTCTGTGTCTTTGCCTGTTTTTAAACTAAATTGGTATTGAGTCGGTATCTCTTTAAATAGAGAAATGTAAGTGGCACGGTGTGATTGAACAGGTAAAGTGACCACTGTTGTAGTCGTAAAAAAAGCAGTGGGTATACGCTCTAAACAGAGGGTATACGCTCAAGACAGAGAGTATACCCTACAATGTATATACTATAGCTTTTTTGAGAAACAGAGGGTATACGGTGCTCCTTAAAAAAATCCAGAAGGTATACGGCGTATACCACCGTATACCCTCCACTACATCCCTGAAAGTGACATCAATCGTTCAGTAATGTGCCTAGGAATCTTGACTGTATTGGCACACCACACACACAAACTGAGCACTCGCAATTTGGCGAGTTTGACTGTTGGTTTACTCGCCAAATGAAGAATTTTGTCGCGATTTGGCGCAGCGAGAACCCTGTTTTCACGTCAGTTTTTCAAAGTCCCGATTTTCTGTATATGATTTCACTGTAAATAAACTCCGGATTTTACGTCACTGAATAATTTTTAACTCCGGATATCCCGACTGTAAGATATAGCCAAACTTTTCAGAAAAGTGTCTGAAATACCCATTGAGATAAATGAGAAATTTTTCTTTTAGAAATCCTACATCTGAATAAATAAACCCACACACTATGAATGACCTACTTAAGCTCCTGATAGACGGCGTTCTTTTAGTTATGGTCAGGTGGTGCTTTCATGTGGTTACACGGCGTTTTTCATCCGACTAAAACTGAAGCAATGCATTACACTGAAACGATAAAAAATTATCTAACATCCATTTCTGAAACAACGAATATTGATAACAATTTCTTATATAATATCGAAAAAAGAATTGTAGGGTGCACATCTAAGGATAAGCAAACCTTAATTCATCAATATTTCGTGTAACAGTACAAAAATAAGTCATCATAAATCTGATTTTTATTCTTTTCAATTTTATTTTTATGTTTATTTTGTTTAATAATAAATGTTTTATTGCTTAAAATCGCAAGAACAGTTATGGGTTTTAAATTGTCTTAAATTAATTAAAAATAAAGCTTTTTATAAACACATTTTTCTCCAACTCCCGTTACCGCGACACCCCGCTTATGACAACACTTTTTTCTGGTGCATGAGAGTGTCAGGATAACGAGGTTCGACTGTACTTAAAATTTAGGGAAGAAGGCTTTTGAAACTACAGCACATACATATCAGGTATCAACTTTCTCATGGTGAAAATAAAATTTTAATAACTGTATTTGATAATGATTCATATGGTGTTTTGCAATACTAAAACATCTCTTTAAGATGGCTCTAAAAAAAAAAACCACAAAACTTTAACACATTTATGAACTCATTTCTAAACGCAAAAAGATGGCGCTTGCAGGCATGACCATTCAAGTGATTTATAATCAAATAGTTATTTTCATTTTTCGATAAATGGATTACATTTTGAGTTACAAGCAAGGTTAGAAATTAGGAACTCTAAATAAGGCATCAAATGATGCTTGCAATTTCTTTTCTAGGCGCCAAACTACATATCATGGTTGCAATTTTATGTTATATCATATTTCCTCATTTCTTTTTTGTAACCATGTTAACAATAATATTGTTTCTATTTTTATGTGTTAAAGGCAAGGAAGGGGGGAGGGGGGGCTGTATATGTACACTTTATCTATGTGTTCACTAAAACATTTCTATGAAAGAGTAAAACCTGATTAAACTACAATATTTGGATTCTAGAAAACTGTTTAACTTATTCTTTTTATAAAGCTAATGTGCATATAAAACAGATTATCAAACAATTTAGTCCATAAAAAGAAAATTTGAAGTTTAAAAAAAATCCTGCAACTGAAAGTACATCAGAAAAAAAGGAGAAAAAAAAATTAGCAAATAAATGAACTTTATGATACCAATTATGATACAGCATTTAAAAATATTCACAAATTCTACATAAATGTAATTTAACATCTTTTAATATTTTTTATCATCTTTCAAGTAATAAAGCACATTAAGTATAATTTTAACTTTTTAAAGATTAATTATAGCATTCTACTCATTTATTTGCTACATAAATACTTTTTTTTTTTTTTTTTTTGGAGGGGAAAATGCTAAAATTTTAAAACATTCTTTATACAGTATCTTATTTTAGGAACATATAAAGAAGAAGAAATATTGCATTAAAAAAAAAAAAAAAAAAAAAAAAAAAATCTTGCATATTAAAAAACACCACGAAAATAGAATTTAGGTTTTGCAAATTCTTTACATATGGTGCATAGCATCAAATTATCATCTTGAATGAGCCATGGATGCTCTTTCTTCCATTTCATAAAAGTTGAATTGCTCACTTCTTTGCGGATTGTTCTAGAATTTGCATTGCTAGAATCCAGCAGTTCTTTATTTTCTTAACTTATTTTCAAACGTTTACTTGAAAATGGTAATGTAAAGAGGGAAGGTACATTGTGTTTCGCTATTTAAAAACTAAAACACACATGCTCACCTCCAAGATATAAATCTACACTGCATTGAATTGAAGCTTCAATTTTGAAGCATGCTTTCGAACAAAATGCGCAAGAATTTAAGAGGTATAATCTTTAAGGTCAGTTTTATTAGTCATTGGTTTAGTGAACTCAACTTAGGGGTGATTGACAAATGCAAGAGAGTCAAAGAAACATGCTGCTTCCCAATCTTTTATCGAAAACAGGTACATTTGAAGTGCATGATGCAGCAGAAAGAAAAACTTATGCTACAGAATGAATGACAGCGTTTGTTAAACAAAAATTAAAGTAAAATAAAGCTAGGCATCAAACTTGATGACTAGGATTAATTTTGTGGTCGTGAAATGCAATAATTTAGTTGCATTTGACAACAACTGCTAATTTCTAACCCTGATTATAAACAAATCCTGTCTCATAAAGGTTTTTTTTTTTTTGTTTACTGCACTGTTGTGTCAGCAAATTCTGTTCAAAATGCCAATTGTGGAAGCATTTTCTAAAAAATTATATACTTTTATTGAAAAATGGAAAATGGTTTGATTACATAGTTTCTGTATAAGAGCACCTGTCAATTTCATGTGCTTTAAAACAAAAATGAATTTAAAAATATACCTGAAAGTAGCCTATTTGGATTTGAGAACAACATCGAGATATTTTCTAATGAGTAAAACAAATAGCATCAAATTAACACAAAACTAAATGTCAAATCTGCACAGCTGAAACTACCCAGATAGCAATTTTTAATTTTCAGAAAATCTGCAGCAGTCTTTTTTTGAAAACCTGCAAAGTTACAGCAAGCTCAGCATGAGAAGACTGATAGTTCATAACAAGACTGCAGCAAGATAATGCAAACGCCGAAGTCACCACACTTTGAACTTGCAGCTAACTTGTCGTGCAAGTTAAATTCTTACTGTATCAAATTTATTGCAAATTTACGGCAAACAAGTAACCAAAAATACTGCAAACTTACAGCAAAGTAGTAAATCTTTCCACGTCCCACTATCTGTTTACAACTGTTACACTATAAGTTCAACCCCTTCGGAGGAGTCCATAGACCTGATTAGGTCTATTGATGCGAACACACCTTCAGAAAATTGTGTGCATTGTTTTCGTCACCATAAACAAGTTAAGGCAACATTTGTACTTTTCAATGCGAGCCGTTTTTGATATTTCATAATTATAGCGTTTAGAAAAAGCAGTGCCAACCAAATAAAATTTCTGCAATTTCTGCGTATGTGCTGATTGTCTATTTTTCAACAGAGGGATTTTTTGCTTTCCTCACTTTCGTGAATTAAAGACAGTCTTGCCATCAGTTTCACAGCAAACTACTCATGCAAGTGGGGGATGGTATACCTTGCGGGAAATTTGCTGTGAATTTCTCAATTCAAATTTGTCATGGCAAGATAATGTCAGAAAAAATCGAACTTTCTGCTAATGTTCATGCTATCTGGGTACTGGTTCTGCAGAATTGATGTAACTTTTAAAAAATTATTTCTATAAAATATAAATAAGACTTAAAATAAAATTACCATCTAACACAGGCATGTCAAACACGTGGCCCGCAGGTCATACTTGGCCTGCCGGTAGCTTATCTGTGGCCCGCCAAGCGTTTGGCATTTTCCCCATGTTTATTTCAGTTCATGTTTTATGCAAAAAATACAATTTGCATGACAACACATAACTACAGTGTCGCTATGTAGTGCGACGGGGCAACAATTAGCAACTTTTCTTCGTGAAAATGTCTACCACTATTTTAGAATAGCAAACTTTATTCAATGAAAGGCGCTCCATGACTAAAAAAAGCGGAGATTATAAGCCAAAGATAAAAGGGATCAATTTGGAATAAAAATATTTCACAATCTGGTAACGTTGCCTTGCGTTAGAAGTGACAAACATCATAAAGTGTAGTATATGAGTATGTATGTGGTTCAGATCTAACTCATTTTGTAATTTTAGCTCCAAGAGATTGTGGATGCAGGAATAACAAATCGGAAAGCTACAACGAACAAATCTTGAATCCAAAAAAAGAAACTCTGTTTATTCTTATGTAAACTCTGTTTATTCTTATGTTTTACGCTCGCCAACTGCATTCAGAAACCGTAGGCTCTACTAAATCATGCTAATTTGCTCTGTTTTAAAAAGGATTGCCGAAGACTAATTTATTGTTAAATGACAAGTGGCGATCTTCTGTAATTTAGGCTAAAATATATAAGCATTACTGCTAGAAAAATTCAGAATATACCAAAAATTTCAATCTCTACTGAAATTGATGCATTTTATTTATTAAATATTTCTTTTAAAATTTTCCTGTGGTTATTTTTAGAATTTTTCATATTTTGCTTTTACTGTTTTCCTTTAAAAGAAGGCTGTAAATGAAAATTTAACGGGTTTTTTTCTTCACAAGGTTGTAAAACATTCATTCTGTGCAATAACAATAAAATAAATGTCTATTTTTTTTAATGTGGCCCTCGGCTTTGTATCCAATGCTTAATTTGGCCCGCGATGGTAAACGAGTTTGACATGCCTGATCTAACAGAATAAAATAGGCCAATAGTGCTTTTAAACTTACCTTTTGCTTTAGGCTTTTTCTTCTTCTTCTTCTTCTTCTCATCATCACTGTCTTCAACTATGAAGTTATCACTATTTACTTCTTCCTCATCACCGTCTCCAGTTACATCACTATCTTCTTCTTCTTCACCACCATCACCCTTATAATGTGGATCAGCATCAGAGTCATCATTATCACTTTCAGGAGAACTATCACCACTGGATAATTCATACCTTAAAATATTTAAAAAAAAATACAAAAAACTGTCTTATTCGCAGATTAATTTTTACGCACAATATTGATTTAGATTATTAAATTACTTTAATTTTTTAATTACCTTAATGCTGAATAAAAGCCCCCACACTTAAGGCTGCTCTCAAAAAATATTTTTTCCTGCTCATCAACACAAAGCTTACTGACATACGCATGGTCTCATTTTATATACTTTCCAACATAATTGAAAAGTGTTTATGAATTTGGTTTGTCTGTCCACGCTCTAACTTACATAACATAAATATATTCAGGTTGTCATGCAATTGATTCATATTATTGAGATTTAAAATGGCATGTTTGGTATTGAAAATGAAGTATGTAACATTTATAGTTCATTTACAGGGGCACTGGATGGAATTCCAATACATTATAATGAATGTGGGAAAATCCTTTGCAGCATATTTCAATGTTATATTATTTCAAACATACTGAAATTGATATACACCAGGGGTGTGGTGGAGGGTACACACAGGTATACGCCATATACCTTTTGGATTTTTTTAAGAAGCTTTGTATACCCTCTGTTTCTCAAATAAAGCTATAGCATATACCCTAATCATGAACGATTATGACTCTAGCATATACCTTCTGTGTGCAGTCTCTGCTTTTTTTATGACTGCGAGACTGACATATACCCCTTAGGTGCATTACAAGTGACTTACTATGAACAGGGTGTGCATAGCATTTATAATTTATTTACAGGACACACAAAAGAATTCAGTTATAGAACAATCCATGAGTGATAATTGTTAGAGGTGTGGTTTCACTTGTAGTATGTGTTTTTAAATTCAAATACTTTTTTGCATAATACTTGGTGTGTATAAATTCTATAAATCATATACAGGGCTGAACAAAAGAATTAGAGTACATTTCTGCTTAATGAGGGAAATTGCTGAAGGAGGATTTTCAAATGCATTATGATTTTCCTAACTGAACAATATTTTTACATACAATATGGTATATATACAAATCTATAGATCAAATCTAAAGGCTACACAAAATAATAGATGGTAATTATTGAAATTGAATTTTCAAATGTGTTATACATTTTCCAAATTGATTAGTTAGACATCATCTTTCACCTTACTAAATGGTGAAGTTTTGTCACAGAATTTGAATGTGTTGGCAAATGTTTCATAATCTATGCTTGACACATGATTTTTCTTTCCTGTTAAAGCTTAAAAGCATGAAGCTGGCAGGCATGACTATTAAAGTGATTTGGAATCGAATAGTGTTTTTCACAATATCTTGAGTTACAATTCATTATTGTCTTATAATGACTTTTATTGCGCTGTCACATCTGGAAAACCTTGACATTTTCTAGAAAATCCTCTGCTGAAAATGGAAAACACTATTCGATTTTAGAGTTTTTGAATATGAGAGCCTGCCAATTTCATGTATTTACAAATAAATATTAATTCAGGAATGTGTCAGAAAATAGCCAGTTTGGATTTGAGGACCGTCTCTCCTTTCCTTAGTTATATGATTACATACTTGTATACAACTTTCACTTCCTATGATACAATAAAAAGCATTTACAATAATGGAACCATTTATCCGGAAACCAGTTAACCGGAAAACCAGTTATCCAGAATGATGTTTCCAATTGACTTATTTCACAAAAATTAACCATACAGTCCCAATTTGATATGCATATTTCTTTAAACATTACAACATGCATGATATAACATAACTTGATTTCAACAACTAAGCTTTGAAATTGAAGCATATTTAGTCATATATTCGGAATTTTGATTTTTATGCATAGGAAAAATGGGAGTTTTTGTTTCCAAGGTATTTCTATAAATTGCCTTCTTTTAAATTTGGATTCATGTCTGATCTTGTTTGGACCTCATTCTTTCTGAATAGTCTAATAATAAATGTGATCAAAACACTGTCATAGCCACATATATTCTAAAAATCTGACCAAACAGATGTTGGTTTAATGCCCAACCAGTTATTCAGAAAAAACAGTTATCCGGAATACATCTGATCCCAGATAAATGGTTCTGTACTGCATAATGCACACCATGAGAAGAAGAATTGTGTGTGTTATACAGGGTGTTAATTCAAGAGCCAAACTGTAAGGGAAGGTAAAGAACACATAAAGAAGCAATTTTGGTATAGCAATGTGGGGTCGGAAAAGAAAAGTTTTAGCGAAAAACAAGAAATGCAGAAGAAATGATAAGCACTTTATTGACATAACAATTATAGTAAGTGCTCAATTGTGCCACTGGCAACATCTAGCAAGTGACTGGCATACCTTTTTCACGATTCCAAGTGTTTCATGAACATTTGTAGCAATGACTAAAAGTCTTGCAATGAGGTCCTCATCAGAGTCAACTGGTGTCTCATAGATGAGACATCTGAAACCTTCGAAAGAGTGAGCCAATCACTTACTAGACGCTGGCAGATATGTATTGATGTCGTTGGTGACACATTTGAGCACTTATTGTAATTTTACTTTCATTTCGGTCTTGCTGCTGCTTTCATAGTAGAAGCACATCTTTTTGCACCTGATGAAAAAAGACAGATCTTCCGAAAGGCCTAGCGCATTTACGGTTTTGATGGTGTTTAAGAAGTTATTTTAGTTTGTAATTGTTATGCCAATAAAATGCTTGTTTTCATGTCCACATTTCTTGTTTTTAGCCAAAAACTTTTCATTTCCGACCCCACATTGCTATATCAAAATTGCTTCTTTATGTATACTTTACCTTCCCTTACAGTTTGGCTCATGAATTCGGTGACACCCAGTATAAATCACATTTCACACATAGTTATACTTACCTTGTAAAAACATGGCAAACATGTCTAGAACATATCAATATGCAGTAGATCTTTACACTGCATCCCTTTCGAACAGAAGATGTGCAGATTTTAAATGTCTACATAATACAGATCATTTGACTCGTTGTTAAATTACCTTATAAACATGATCCAAATATGCCTGGAGCAAATCATTACATTATTCATTTCCAATCTTTTTAATTTAATAATATCAATTTTTTCATTAAAAATTCTGAATTAAGGAGATAAAAAACGAAATAATGTTTGCAACTTAGTCCTTTAAAAGGTAGCAACATTTCCACAGTGTGGACTGCAGGTCCTTCTTAGCTGCAAAATTTATTGCTTACATTTGAGAGGTTGTGTTATATAGAGAATTGTATTATATAGAATTGTGTTATAAAGATCTTCTACTCTGTAACAACTTTTTTCCAGCAAGTGAAAGTTGTAGTGGCTTATAAGGAATCTTCCATAATTCTGATTTAACTCAAATTTAATAGGTCTATCAGGTTGGTGCAAAAGTTATTAGTGTGTAATTTTTATTTGAAATGAATCGGAAATAGATTATCCTCTATAATACAACAATGTTTTCTTTCCATGATGAGTGTTTTTAGAAAAACTGACATTGTTTTTCTGGCAACTGAAAGCAATAACACACTGTGGCTTAAAAAATAAATCAACTTTTCACAGAAAAATATAAAGCAAGATTTTAGTTTAATAATAAGTTTTCTTAAAATAAAATCTTTTATTTTTCCTAGTGCAGAAACAATTTTATTAACCTTTAAAAACATGGGCGGCATGTGTGCCAGTTAGTGAAAAAACACCTGCAAATTCCATAATAATTACATGATTAGCCCCTGCTTATTTATCTTCTTACCAAAGACCTACAGTGCTCAACCAATGTTCAATGTTCAAAACCAATTGCAAGTTGAAGTTTGCAATTTTTTCTGCTCTTTTTAGGTGTGTTCATAATTATATAAATATGTAGCACCTATAGTTGTTGTCTGGTCCTTTCATCTGTCTGTCTGCATATAACAGTGCAAAAACTACCCAATCGAATGGTTTGGAATTTAATATATATAATCTTTGCAGAATTGTTGAGTAATTTCAAATTTTACGAAAATCGAATCAAAACTTAAAAAGATATTAATAAAAGTTTTCTTCATTTTATTAAATCCTATCATACATAATTAATTCTATGATATCCCATGATAAATAATAATTCTAGGTTGCCATGATGATTATTCTATTAAATCCTATTATATGTAATTAATTCAATGATGTCCCATGATAGGTAATGATTCTAGATTGCTATGGTGATTACATCATATTTAAGATGAGTCCTATTATTCCCATATTACTGAATTTAATACATATAGTTGTAATAAATTTTGTATTCATGCATTTTTGCATAAGAGTGGAACAGCTATTGCACCAAGATCTGAATATTTATAAAAACTAGTTATAGTATGAATACGAGGGTTACTCTGAAATTATTGAGATACGCACAGACGAGAATTTACAAAATAAAAATAATGGTTTAATTTTAAAATACAAAGTATTTTAACACAGCAGACAATTTTTTACTGACTTACTTCAACTTGTTTAGTGTAGAATAAATTTTAAACAGAAGAGAAAATAGAGTTGACGTGAGATCATTTTCGCATTATGATTTTCTACGATTTTAAAGCAGGATTAAAACAAGAAGAATGCGTCCAGCAGTTGAAATTAGCATTTGGTGATGAATCTCCAGCTCGTGCTACTGTATTCAGATGGTTTAAAGAATTTAGCAGAGGTCACAATTTTCTTCAGGATGAAGAACACACAGGAATACCGCAGTTGGCAGTAATCCCGGATAATGTGTCTGCCATACGAAAAATGTTAATGGACGATAATTGCTGTACCTATCAAATGATACAGAAGGAACTTAACATTGGATTCGCAGCTATACACAAAATTATTCATGAAGAATTGCATATGAAAAAAGTAGTTTGCCGTTGGGTTCCCCATAATCTAACTGAGCACCATAAAGAGGAGTGTGTCAGAATCAGTAAAAAAACTCTTAAATTGCTAAATGATGGTGGCCACCGCATCATTTCTAAATTTGTAACAGGTGATGAAACGTACATACCGTTTTTTGACGTTCCAACGCGTCAAGAAAGCAAAGTATGTGTCTTTGAAGATGATCACATGCCAACAAGGGTGAAAAGACAACGCACACTGAAAAAAGTGATGTATGCCGTTTCCTTCAGAAGTACGGGATTGGTCAAAGCCATCAAGTTGGATGGACAGAAGACAGTAACAGCAATTTAGTATACCACTAAATGTCTTCCAGAAATTCTACAAGAAGTGAATGTTAAGGGACTAATGCTTCACCATGACAATGGATCTTCACATACAGCCGGATTAGCAGTTGAATTTCTTAAACAAAAACGAATTAAAGTGATAGAACATCCGCTGTATTCACCTGATCTAGCTATGTGTAACGTTTGGTTATTCTTTAATCTAAAAAAGAACTTACGCGGACGTCGTTTTCATTCACAAGAAGAGATTGATGTGGCTATAAATGCATTTTTTTTCATATATTCCAAGAAATAAATGGCTTGAGGCATTTAATCTGTGGAAAATTCGTTTACAAAGGTGCATTGATGCTGGAGAAGACTACTTTGAACACACCTAAAATTTTGTAAGTATAACTTTAAAAACCTAGTTGTATCTCAAAAATTTCAGAGCGACCCTCGTATACCTTATTTGACATACAATTTCTGACTTGTTCATTATTGCCATTGATAAGACATCAGTGAGTATGGAGATTATGCCACCAGTGTATTTGACTTTGTGCAATTTATTTTTCTTTCTTAATTAAATTGGTTTATGTGATGTATTTATTACTTATGTTATTACTAGATATTGCATAAAAGAAGAATATCATCAAAAGCTTCATCATCTTTAAGCTGTAATTGGCACTGGTGTATAAAGTGTTTCACGTATATGTTACTACAAACTGTCCGTGTTATATTAAACCAAATTAGTCTATTTTTATCATTTCACTGTTTATTACTTTTATATTACTACTGGACATTGCATTAAACAAGAATATCATTAAAAGTTGTTATTTAGGCTTTAAAATGCCAATGCCAGTACAGTAGATGTGACGTTTGAATGGTGCTTTTTAACCACTTCACCGGCGACAGGTATGGGGAAACAGTGCTTTTACCCCTGACTTATCTCGGGGCAGCCGGTGAAGTGGTTAAAGTGCTTATCAGGCTAAGTGACTGGTAACTATTGCTGCACATGAATGCAAGGCCAGACTTTTATTTTGGCCTGCGCCTTAAATCCTGAAGGCCCAAAATAATAATTTTCTGGTTATATTAAATATTATTTCATGATATATCAATCAATAGACAAATCAGATTATGTAAGACAAGTTGAGTATAAGGGGTGAGGTAATAACTTGTCAAAGAAGCCTCTATTTTTCAGGTCTTTGATATTATTGCAGATGCATAAGTAGATAAATTAGTTTTATCATGAACTTGTTTTGCATCTTGAGTCCTGTATTTACTCATGTATAATATGCACACATGTTTTGATTGGGGAAAAAAAAAAGTCTTGTGTATAATATTATGTCTATATAATATTATAATATTGTGTCTAATTTTAATGCAGAAAATACAGGAATTTGAAAATATTTTTATAGAATTCTAATTTAAAATAAAATTTCTTCCATCCAGTAGAGCAGGGATTCAGAAAATGTTTTTACTCCCAACATTTCCCCCAATAGCCAATACATATGCAAAATTTTACAAAATGTTATAGGCTTACATAAATTCATAACATGTTCAGGCATACATAACACAGCATACACACAATCAGGCATACACATAATTCAGGTATACATAACATGTAGTTATAGAATTTTTTTTTTTTTTTTTTCAAAATTTCTCAATTTATGCACGAGTATATACAGTACATATTATTATGAGATCGATTTTGTAAAGGTCGCCATACAGATCTTTCTATTTGCATTGAAAATTTTTCTGCCCCGGGGAATTATGTTATTCATTGTTAAAATTGAAGTTAATTGTATATTTTTCTGCAAAATTTCCCCTGATCCTAGGTCATTAAAAGTTTCAAAGTGACAGGAATATCAAAAAGATGGGTGGAATTTATGATGAAATAATAAATGAAGATACAGATTGTGCTAGTGAGTATTCTAAAATAAGTAGTAAATAGTGACAATGGCAGATGTATTTGTGGCAGATTTGGCTAATTGTGAACTACATGTAAGGAATTTTAAAAGTGTGCATATTTTTATTTTACTACCAATTTAGTTCTGCAATGCTAATCTAATAAAGTTGTATGAGTTTCTATTTGATAAATTTTGACATTATTTACTTTTCAATCTAGATAAAATCATTGCTTTTCTGGTCAGTCTAGCAGAAAGCACAAAAGCAAAAAATTGCTTGCAATGAACAAACTACAGCATGTAAAAGTACAATTGCTTCACTTATTTCACTTACTATGTTTATATGCTCACAATTTTATCATAATATGCATATTTTATATTCAGTTACTTAGTGAATGGAAGTATGGTTTCAAAGAGTTTTCATAAATATTTCATATATAGTGTGTATCCTGCTTTTCAGTCCTAAAATTTTGGGGAAAAGTGAGCATTACACACAAGTAAATAAGATATTTGTATCCCTCTACAATTGTATTCTAGATTCACTAACTCCTTTTGTGGTGGAAAAGTTAAATGTGAACATTAATTTGAACTCCAAAACAACAACGGAGGGTCGCACAAGACTTCAATTTTCTCACTAAAATAATTTAGGTACTCAAACCATAATTTTTTTGCTATGGTTCAGTTAAAATCTCCTTTTTCTTTCATTCTGCTCATATTTGCTGTCATGTTCTGAAATTCGGTTCAAACTTTGACAGCATTTTCTGAAAGATGTTCTGCCTTTATAAAAAAAATGGAAAACACCATTTGATTACACAGTTTATGAATAAGAACACCCGCTAATCTCATGTATTTCCAAACAAAAATGAATTCAGAAATATATCAAAATAGCACCTTTAAATATGAGCCTTAACATAAAAATTTAAACTTTCATGTTCAATTAATTTCTTCTTAATCTTAATAACAATCTTGTGTTTTATCACAAAAATATCAGGGTTTTACTCAGCCCAGTAGTTAGCATGCTGGCACAAAATAAAGAACTTGAACCAATGTTCAAGAGTTCAATGTCAGTGATGGTCTAGGCAGGAGGTTTTCAGAGTATTTCTTGTAAGATAATAGTAATTCAGATAATTTTCCCTTCAAAAGTTTACCCTGAATGCATCCCTCCCTCCTTTAACAATATGGCCATATCTAGCCAATGCTTAACAAAATACTATATCACTAATCTTCAGTTCAGAGGGAAAAAACTTTGTCGGTATTTTGGACACATGTGTTAAGACCTTTCCTATACCTTAGTTTGGCAATTTAATAACTTTCAGTACAGATAAATACTTTTGAGCTTCTGAAAGGCTTCATATAAAAAAGTTAAAGATAAGAAGTAAATGTTAATAATGACTCTTGTAATTTATCTTTTAAATAATTGAGATTTTATAAACTGAATTTTAAAACATAAAAATGTTTTTACAATTCAGTCTTAGAAAAGAAAATTAATTTCAGCACAGTTCTGGAACTGAAAAAAAAAAGTTTCACTTCTGCCTTTTATTCCATCAAAAAGTTTTTTTTTTTTCCCCTCATGTTTTTACTTATTTTTTCTAGTTTAAAATCACAACCTTTTACAAAAGAAAAAAATTATTCTTCACAGAGAAAAAAGCTGTCATAATTTGGACCAAACAACAAAATTTTTAAATCAACGCTTTGGGTATATGCTACTAGTTTCACAGTTGTTCAGTAACCTGTAGAGTATTGGTGAATCATGTCAGTACTCTCAATGCAGTAGATCCTGGGTGATTTAAAACACTGGAAAGTTATTATGTGTTATAGTACATTTCCAAACATCTTGAAAAATTCTTCCATAGTCTATTATAGTAATAGCATACAGACCAACTATATTTATTAGATTTCATTCAGTAAAAATGACACATTCATTAAATTTCAGTAAACCATAATTTTTACAATTAGGATAGCTACTTTTAAATTTTTAAACCTAAAAGTAATTTTTCTCCATGATTAAAAAACTTGAAAGACAACATAAATAAATAAATAAAATAGACAAAAAAAAAACCACCAGGATATGATTTTAACACTGACCATTTTTTGGACAGCCTTAAGAGAAACGGCCTTCAACAAGACATTTTGTAGAAAAAATTAATGATTTATGCTGTTTGTGCATGTAAAATCTTTAAAATGTTACCCATTAACCTCATTCAGGCCAAACAGAGTCAAAACCACAAACTTCAAGTTAATGCCATTTATTAGCGATCTGTTTAGGAAGAATTTGAGTCCTATAAAGGACCCTTCCTAATTTTTTCATCTTAAAAACAGGGTCATTCACAAAATTTTCATCTAAAAACAGAACACTTCACAAAATTTTTTGTATTAAAAAAAAAAGCCTTTCACAAAACTTTTTTATAGCAAAAGTGGATTCTGCACAAATTTAATCATCTTAAAAAGGAAATCTAACCTGCCACAAAACAGCTGGAATCACAAAAGAATCTATTATCTAGCTATATACCGTCATCTTAGAGCAACAGTAGGACATCTAGTAATAATCGAAAATAAGATGTCTGACTGACTGCTATGAAAAACTGTGTCTGCATAGAGTGGAACAGTAAGGAATTTTTATAAGACACATCTGAGATATAGTATTAAACCATAACTTTGTGTTTCAAAAGTTGTTCCACTCGATGCAAACACAGTTATTCATAGCAGTAAGTCAGACATCTCATTTTTTATTACTACTAGATTACCTACTGTTGCTCTGGGATGACGATATGTTAAGTCAACATAAATTTATATAGCTAAATTTAAGACATTTATATATGTATATGAAAGGATAATGTTTAATCCCTTTTTTAAATTTAAAATTAAAAATCCCGACTAATATCTTATAACTTTAATTCTGAAGCTTAAAGCTGTTTTGCCCCTGATAACTTTCCTTTCCTGCATAGCCTTTATTACTTTCAGACTTCAATTCCAGTCGATCCTTAAGATTAAAAGTGCTGAGTTTTCAAGTTTTGCAACAGTTAGTGGTTAGCTTTCACAGGCTCAGGCCAAGCCTAATTTCGTCTCTGATCCTGGACAAACAATCAAAAGATATTTTAACGAAAAAAATTAAAGTTTCCTCCTTTTTAGATAAGTCTGCCCTCTGCTGGAAACAATTTAATCTACCCCTTTTATACACAGGACCGACTGTTTTTGCAGGACTTTATCCATTATGAGCTGCTAAATAAACTTGCACTGCTCGATTGTGCATTTTGGGAGGCCATTCATGAACAACCACATCCTCAGCCCAGTTGCACCTGGTTTCAGAAAAAGAAACATATAACGAAAGGATAATAAATCATGTCCCAACAGACTCTATCATGTATTTTTCTGCGTTCGGTAACTCATTAAATATGTTAAGTTAAAAGGACAATCAAACCTAGATCTACAAACTGCCAGCGAGTAAAGAGCAAACGGTCCCAACACTACAGCAGGATCATTACAGATATGTTCATTAAAACAAGGGCCGAAACTAGCCTTTTTTCACAAGGGGGAAACAGGATTTTGCCCCCCCCCCCGCCCCCCCTCTTTAGCAAAGTACATTTACAAAGAGAATTTTACTAATTTTCTAATAGCTGACTTATTTTAAAATTTAAAATATGTATACATAAAACATGTAATACTGAACTACGTAATCTACAATGGCGGATCCAAGGGGGAAGTCATGGGGGGTCATACCCCCCCCCCCCCCCCCCATGAACACCAACAAAAATATTCTAAAGACCATTTTTAAAATGAAATATATAGTAGAGTCCCGGTTATCTGAGTTTCTGCTTTAACTGAGTTATTTTCTTCTGATAGACTGGTGGCTTCCATTATTATGAAACAGCCATTATAAATGAAGTGCTGGGTGAAGATGAAAGAGCAGTCATAAAAAGTTAGAACTCTGATTTTCTGGTCAGAATGGGGAAAAAAATGATCATAATTTTTTTTTTTCATTTGGTGCCCCTTCATTCTGGCACCCGGGGCACATGCCCCCTATGCCCCCCACCCCCCTTAGTCTCGGCCCATATTAAAACAAAACCTTGCCAAAATTCAATTGTCTAAACAGGAACCTGAATGTAACGCTAATTTCAGATTCACAAAATTATCAGATATTTCACAGCTATAAAAGATTGATAAAAAATTTCACAGAAACGTGACCGTATGAGAAAAGAATGCTGAGATCCCTGCTTCTTACTCACACATTCTATATATATATTATGCTATCATACGTGGCACAGCAATTGCGGTTATTTGTTAATTGTTTAATGGCAATGCCCGAATGAAACATTTAATGCATCTCCATACCTATAAGGTGAGGTTACAATAGGGGGGGACCATGTTCTGTCGCCAAATGCCGCCGAGTTTGTCGCCAACTTGGCGACCAAAATTAGTCACCAAAAGTGATGCCAACTTGGCAATATCTCTAATATTTCTCCAAATTACCATAGACTTCCATTGCAAACCAATAGGGTTTACTTGCTTACAGAAAATCAACAAATTGAGATATTTTAATGCAACAAAAACTAATATTAGCTTAAGGCTATTCTCAACTGCTCTGCTCAACAAGAGCAAAAAGTTTTGATACACTTACAAATTCATTTTTTAATGGAAAAATACATAATTGAAAAGCCTGACCATGGAAGTGATTTCGAATCAAACTGTGTTTCCCATTTTTTGATAAATAAATTATCTATTGAGTTAAAAGCGATTTTGATCATGTGACAAACATGTTTTTCATCCTTTCTTGGGTGTTTTTTCTCCTTTCGTGCAGAAATTCGGCTCAAAACACCCACTTTGACACTATTTTCTGGAAGATCTGTTGCGTGTGCAAAAAAACAGAAAAAACAGCTCGATTACATAGTTTTCAAACAACATGAGCTGCTAATTTCATGCATTTCCGAATAAAAATAAATTAAAACTTATGTCATAAAATTGGCCTTTTGAATTTGAGAATAGCCTTAAGGGATTATATTAATTTTATTTGCAGAAGTCCAAGTAAATTAAATTATGAATAAAAGTAACATGGTAAAATACTTAACATGCTTTCCCAAACATATATTTTAAGGGAAACCAAACTGGTCGCCAAGGGCAGCTAGTAACAAAATAATTTACATTCTCAAGAGCATGAAGCCCAATTTAAATTTATAAAACTGAATAGCCTTTTTTAAATTGTAGTATATGTTCATTTTGGATTACAGTAGACTGGTAACTGTGTTTTTGTAGGTTTTACAACTTAAAAATTTAGTTTAAGACAGTTCTCAATAAAATATTCTTTCCCTCTCAAAGATGCAAAACTTTCAGACACATTTAAGGACTCATTTTTAAATATAAAGGCATAACAATTGCAAGTATGATTATTAAAGGGATTTGTAATTAAAAGGTTTTTTTCATTTTTCGATAAATGAATCACATCTTGAATTAGAAGCAAATACATTTTCATGATGACAATTTTTTCCTTTTTACGTTGTTGTGTCTGTAAATTTGGTTTTAAATATCAATATTGACAGCATTTTTGGAAAGATACCCTGCCTTTATCAAAAAATAGAAAAAAACTGTTTCCCTATATAATTTCTGAATAAGAACTCCTGCAATTTTATGAGTTTTTCAATTACAAAAAAAGTTTCAGAAAACAGCCAGGTTGGATTTCAGAACAACATTGAAACAGGTTTTCAGCCAATGTGCTGAGGCACACTGGTGTGCCATGTGAATATTTCACATATACTGCAAAAATTTTAGCCCAAATCTATGAAGATTTTAGAAATTAATAGAAATGTCTTTCTTTATATGGAAAAAAAAAAAAAAAAAAAAAAAAAAAAAAGAAACATTCTAAATCATGCGATTTATTTAATGTTGAAGTTTAGTTTAATAAAGTTGTATTTTGTCTACTCCATATAAAAAATTAAAAAAAAGAGTAGAAATATTTGAACTAGTGAAGACATGTAAACTGATTAAAATTCTTACATGACAAATTTTAAACTTTAGATTTATAGTAGAAATTTTTTAAAGAAAATATTTGGCCATCTACACAATTTCTCTGTATTTGATAAGAAAAGTCTTGAAATATTTGTACATGTACACCAGCAGATTTATCTATTAAGTTAGAGAAAAAGTTATCTTAATTAAGAATAGAATTGACAGAGAATATATAGAATAAATTGAACAATGGCCATATGAACAATGATTTCTTTTTTATAATGGATATTTATTTTAAAAAAGCATTAGAAGAAAGCCAGTGGTCATGCGAAGTATTAAACACCCTGGCCCTATTCTGAATGCTGGTTACGTTGATTGAACATTGCATTAAACTTGTGGAATTTAGCTTTTAATTTTTCCAGTGACATTGCCCGTGATTATTGTTCCGGACAAGCTAAGAGAATATGGGGATCTACAATGGCCACAACAATAATAACAAATCCATATTTGATAATAATAAACAGTAAACAAATGACAAACAACAAATGTGGTTTTCTATTTTCTAATAAGATTAATTTTATTTACCATTTATTTTTACAATTCATGTCCGAAGATTTCATTTGTTATTTTTTAATACTATTTCAAATAATCCTCTTTTCGTTTTTACATTTAATCCCTATTTTTATAGTTCGACTGAGAATAAATTAGTTGATAGAAATGCTTTCTATTGTATTATTGATTTTTAAAAAAACAGTGGGTCTTTTTTAAATTTAAACCAACTTTGCAAAAAAGTTTGTTTAAACACAAAGGAAAATATTCATGATCTTCCTATGGCTCTTAAAATTTCAGCAAAAACAGTCATAAAGTAAATCTACAAAAGAACAGAAAAAAAAAATCTTTAACACTTCATGTTTCTCATGATTCCTAAAAAATTTCAAAGTTTCATCAAAATAAAGCTGAGTAAAAATTAAATAAACATGAACGAAAACACAAAAATTATATTAGACATGAACAATTCAAATGTATGTAGGAGTAAGAACCATATCATATAACAAAGTTACAGGCATTATAGGGTACAAAATCAAACAAAAATATTAGAAAAGCCAAAGAAGGGCATTTAGAAGAATAAGAGAAAGTATACAATATGATTGGCAATACAAAAGGTAATCAAAGATGTACCACACAGAATAACAAAATTCTGCCATATATATTTGAGTAACTTCTGGAGATTCGACACAAACTCCAAAATTTAAAACAAACATAAAATAACATGTATTGGAAAAAGAAAATGAAACTGAGAAAGTAATTAAAAGAACAAAATATCTATTGTTTTATAATTAATTAATAATTAATTACAAAACAAATTTAATGCAGTCATTTTATTTTGGAAACTATATACTTCCCTTTATCGATATTTTTAAAATTCGAATGAGAATCTGCTTCTCATTCATGCAAAGTTAATTTAAACAAGAAAGAAAAAATCATGAGTACAACATAGATTATGGAACATTTTCCAACACATTCAGAATAATATAACAAAACTTCACCGTATCTTAAGTCGAAATATGATGAATAATTGAATCATTTGGAAATGCATAACAAATTTGAAAAAACAATTTCAGCAATTCCCATCAACAATCAGAAAATAATCCAAATTCTTTGAACAGCCCTGTATATGATATATAGATTTGTATATATGAACTACATGCATGCAAAAATTGAGCTCAGTTAAGAAATACACTACTTCAGTCAAAAATTCTCCTTCAGCAATTTTGGCTAATAAGGAGCGTGTGAATTTTTTTGTGCAGCCCTGTATATGAGGCGTAGAATTTATATACAACAAGTAACATGCAAAAAATTAGTTAATTTTAAAATGCATATCGAATTTGAAAATGCACTTGTACAAAAAAACGCAACTTATTGAAGCTATAATTGATTCTTGGCATCATGTGATTAAAAAGGATGAACTCCCAATCACTAGTTCTCTGAATGAAAAGACGCTGTGAAGCTGTAATAAAAAGCAAGGGTTATTCTACTAAATACTGAATATGTAAGTGTAACTTTAAAATACAATGAAATCTAAGATCTTAATTTTTTTTAATGTAACTTTTTTTGTAATGCAGATATTTTAATTATGTTTTTTTTATTAACTTCTACATTAAATTTCCTTGAATTTGATATATGGTATTTAAGTGAAATTTATTTTATGTTTCAAGCACACAAAGTTATAAAACATGAAAATTAAAAAAGAATGTCCACAATTTTGGCCACCAATGTATATCTTTTTTTTTAATAATAATATTTACAAGATATACAAAATTTTTATTTTTTTTTTTAAATTTATTAACCATTTGGAAAAATGGTTATTGTCCTCGTCAGGGTAGAAAATCAAAAGCATATCTGAAGCTTTTTATTGGTTTAGTCCACATTTCATTCGTTTTCTGATTGGTCTATACAGTAATCAATATTTCCCTTTACTTTCAACAGAGATGGATACTTCTGTTGCCACTATGACAAAAAAGTAATAAAAACTACAAAAAAAAAGTAATAACTCAGAAACAAATTGAGATACAGCTTTCAAACAAATTGCATTTAAAAGTACATTTTTTTTCGCTATACGACGGTGTAAAAAGCAGTATTGTGGGATGTTTAGAAGTTTATGAATGAAATTTCATTTAAAATTGGTCGTCAGATTTCTTGGTAATCTGACGATGGAAAAGCCTTTTCCCGAACAGCCAATGAAATGCATGGATAATACGTAAGTTTGAGGAAAACTTGCAATTTTTACGTGTAATAACACTATTAATGTTTAATTCATGGCGTACGTAATGTATGATCAACTCCGTGCAATTTTTTATGTCTTAAATCTTAGTCTTTGAAAAAATCATTTTCCAAATGGTCGTTGTAATTTGTTAAATTGCTTTTTTTTAAATTTATTTATTTTAATGAGATAGAATGATAATTTAAACATGTGTCTCTATATTCTAAAAAAGTAACTAATGTTGTCACTGCCATAAATGAGTTTGTTTGTGACTGGAGGTCACATCTACTCATGTAACTTTATATATATGTGAATTACAATTGATATTACTATAGCTAATTTTCTCAAGAAAATTGTAATATTGGTGTGAAGTGAAGTAACGCTTTGAAGACAAAGATTTGATTTCCTTGCAGGTTATTTTTCTTACTATTTTTAATTTTTTTTTTTTTATTTCATTTATTTATTCTTTGGCACCGTTGTTAACTGTAAAAACATCTATAGGTAGAAACTGAAACAAACATATACTGCAATAAACTACTTTTTAGCTTACGAGAGAGCTCTACTCCCAGCAAGTTATGCCCACCAATTCCCACTTAGACCTCACAGTATCTTAAAAACCATGCTAATTTGCTTTGTTTAAAAAAAAAAAAAAAAAAAAAAAAAAAAAGGTTGCAAATGCATAAACTCAATAGCTATCTGAAGATAAATATTATTTTAAGATATAAATTCTGTGTGTGAAATAAGAATTAAAAGAACTTTTTAATTTAATAAACTTTCACGGCATACTCTTGTACCTCTCCCCTCCTCACCCCCCCCCCCCCACCCCCCTACACACACACACACACAAAAAAAAAAAAAAAAGAAAAGAAAAGGAAAAACAAGTAAAAATTAACGACTAAACAGATACGTTTATGGAAGCTATGTCATTTTTTGTAATCATTATACAATATTTAAGTTTTCCGAATAAATATGGACGGTTCATTTTAAATCAGAAAAAATAAATGCAAATACTGAATCTGTTGGATATGGTGGAACTTTCTGATATCAAAACAATATATTAAAATGTTTAAAATAAATGCTTTGATATTGTACGAAATATCTTGATCAGTTTCTTTTTAAAATATGGCAAAAGGGAAGAAAAAAAATTGCTTGCTATATTAAAAATACATCAATTAATTATGTTAAAAATAGAATAAATAAAAGTTTCAAATACTTTTAAAGTAAGGTGGGGACTGAAGCTTGAATAACTTTTTAGTTCTTTTGTTATGTAACAATAAATGTACCTATGTTGTTATTAAGAAAATTGCAATACGTATATAAACTAACTTTATGAAACAAATGTAAAACATTTAGATATAGGTTATCAACTTTCTTATTTTTTTCAGTGCGCTTTCAATGCTAAATTGTATCCTCAAATACATCAAACTTTTTTGTTGCTGTGTATTATAATGAGGAGCTACTGTACTAATTTGGCTAAGAAATGAAGATTGCAGCATATGTACAAAAAAAAAATTATAAGAATGTAAAAATGTAAGAAACATCACTCAAAAAGGGTTCATATTTACTTTTTCCATAGTAAAGGCTCCTTCTTTTGGTAGCTATCAAAAATCCACTCTTTTGTTACTATACGACCTTTTGCCTTCTTGACTTGTTCATATTTTGGAGTCTTAGCAAATGCACATCTATTCAACATTTAAGAAAAAAAGCTTATTAATCACAAAAATGCAAATTACACCAAAATAAAACAATGTATTGAAAGAAAAAATTAAATATAATTGAAAATGTGAATTAATTAGATAAAAATATTTTATTCATCATTTACTTTTTTTTTTTTTTATTGAGAAAACTAAAGATAGTAAATTGTCTAAAATGATAGCGATTCTCAAAAACTAAAAATATAAAAAAGTTAAATAAACATTTGTTTAATATATTTTTTAAAAAATCAAATTATTTTTTCCCTTTATTTAAAATCAATTGCTGTATTTTTTTATATTCATGGGTACATGGTAAAGGCAAGAAAGGATGGAGAAGGACCGTGTCTGTCACCTCCATGGATTTTGACATATCTCGATTATAATCAAAAACATGTCTATGCGTAACACAGACGTCATATTTAAAGTAGCAACAACTGTCCAATTAATTTTGCATTTATTGCAAATTTTTTAATTTTTAAACATTGCAAACAGTTTCATTTTTACACCGTCAAATAGGAAAAAAGTCCTTTCAAATGTAATTTGTTTGAAAACTGTTTCTCAATTTACAGATTTTTTATGGTTTTAAGAATATTTTCAAACATGAATTTAAAAAAATCTATATCTATTGCATGCAGCCTGATTGTGAAGGATTAATCCATTTGCACTTAAAATAATATCAACAATGCAGCATTTGTTTCTAGAAAACATTCCATAATGTAATTAAAACTTCATCAATAAATAAATAAAACGAGTCGAAACCCATCAAATTTGACAAACAAAAATATTTAAAAGCAATGATTCAGTAAATTTTTAAAATTTAGCAAAAATAATTAGAATAATTAGTCAATATTATATTGGCTAGCCTAACTCTGTAAACAAATAGTTTTAACTGAAGTTTAATATCAACTTTACAAATTATTGAAAAATTACTTTATTCCTACATATAATTAGTAAAACGCAATTAAGATAATGAAACTATGAAGTTATTAATTGAGACTTTGATCTTTGGTATTACGTACGAAAATTGCACCACTATGTCACAGTTATAATTTTCGTTTTCAACAAAATCTAAAAATAACATTTTTCACCGTCGCAAAATTTGCATTACTATTTAAAAAATATTTTAACATGTAATAGATTATTAATAAATATATTCCCAAACTTGATGTCACGTTTGCCAATTACAATTTTGCATGTACACATTCACGGTTTTTACTTGAAGTTCTAATCCGAGCGCCGACAAAATCCACATATTTATTTTTAGACGCATTCATAGTAGAATATTTAGTTTTAGCAAAGAAAATACTCATTTCATTTTTGCCATGAGATCATTTTCCCTCTGAGATTACTGTCCCGTTCTCAGTATCAGCGGAATGAAAAAAAATATTGAAATGTAACAGCTTTATGAGTAAAAATGCGTTTTTTAAATCGTGATGTTATTTTCTATTCAAAAGTTTAAAAAAAAGTTATTTTTAATTGTAATGCGACAATGGCATCTGAAATGATGCAGTAATTGCCATTGTTTCCCTTCTCTCTTCAACAATGGAAGTAACCAGATTGCCACCAATGTGAAAAAATTCCATAAAGGACTTTTTAAATTAAAATATAAAAATGGGATAATTAAAAAAAATAGCGAGTGCAGGTACATCTACAAAAAAAGTGCTTTTGTTTAAAGAAAATAATTATCAAAATAGGTTCAGTAGAAAGCTCAGGCCAGATGACTAAAAAAACACCTTGTCTTTTAAATATATATAGATAATCTACATAAATCACAAATTTAATAGATACATGAAATCAAACTATGCACTTGAACCACTGAAATTATCGTAATCAAGAAGGCTATTGAAAGTAGAGAAATATTTTGGAGATTACTTTGGCTGTTAACTCCTGACAATCGTCTAATACGAAAATACTACTTTGTAATTTCAAAACTTTACTTGAATCTATTAGTGATATCTTTCATATAAAAATGCTTTTAGTGTTTTTTGTGGGCAATCTGAAAAAAATAATAATAATAAATACAGTAAAAGTAAAGAAAGTATTATTAGACTTTTCAATAAAAAAAATACTTTTTCACATATGATCTGCAACCCAGGTTGGAGCACCTAGTTTAACTAAATCAAAATATGAAGAAAATTTAGTTTAAAAATCTTAAAATAAGGCCAATGTCAGACGGGCGTCTTTTTGCCTGCTTTTTTGCTTACGTATTATCCATTCACAATTAGCCTTAGATAACTTTTTATAAATGTACTAAAATTTATTTTCCCTAGTGATTAAAAATATTAAACATAATTAAGCACTAAGAGAACAAGCATGACTGGGAGCATTTTTTTTTTTCTTACTTATGATAATAAATAAGGTATCAATTTACTCCTCTCCCCATAAACAATCTTGTTACTTTCCCAAACCGCAGACATTTTCTGTTAGTATTCATTCATGTAAAATGCAGAACTGCATTTATTAACAGTCTTTGAAAATTAATAAAAAGCATGATCAAGTTTTGTAAATGATTCTCTATGTCCTATTAAAAATTGATAGAGGTCAAACATATTTCAATGTTACTTGTAACATATTTTAAGCAAAAACCATTTAAAAAAAAAGACTATATTGCTCACCCACAAGAAAAGTGACAACTTGCAAAAATTCATTTTGTGTTTTAATCCACTAGTACGTCTATCATAAGTGTATCTTGCTACAAAGAAAGTTTTAAGTGTAGTTATCTAGAAAATCACTTTATTACACTATATGTCCATTTGTAACCACAGAAGGGGGCAAATTGTGAGGAGAGGTAAAATTACTGAACCCTCCAAACCTCATCTACCTCTTCATTCTTGTGCTTATATGCATGTTTTTACTGTTGCCTGCTGAGCTAAGTGCTATAATTTCATGTTACAGTAAAAGCATGTGAATCTTCTTTTGCCTCTCCTGTGAAATTTACTTTTGGTCGAGATGTGTCACTTTTCTTGTTGGTGAGCAATATATCACATGTTTAAATACTTTTCTTTGAGATTTTGATTTATGTGTACACAAATTATTTTCAAATCCAAACAGCCAACTTTCTGACAACAATATTAAAAGTTTCAAATGTTCTAATTTCAATTTCAAATAACTAAACATATCTTAACTTTTTGAAATGAAAAATATGTATTTTAGAAAATCTTGTGAGAATTGAGGCTTTAAACTAGGAGGAAAAGCCTCAAACTCAACACATTCAAATTAAGTCAATTAAAAAAGAGCTATTTTGAAAACTATTACTTTCTGACTTTGTGTCTGAAAAATCATCCCTGAAAAACAATTCTGTATATATATATATGGAAGCACTATAATTATTGATGACATTTATAACCTATAAATATGCAGATAAGGTTGTTTTAACATTAGTTCTGAAAGTAATATTTTTATTCTGTGATCATTTTATTCGACAATTTAAGCTTTCAACCCAAAGTTTCAATCAGTATTATTGCAAGTAAGATTTTAGGAGCTTTAATTCTTATAAATTGAAATAAGAAATACATCTTCCCACACTACTACAAGACTGTTTTTTTTTTTTCCATGATTATTATTATCACTATTATTATCATCATCATCATTAGTAGGGGATCCAACCAGGGCATCCCAGATTACAGAACATAGGTAAAAACAACTTTTTTTTTTTTGAAAACTAATAGATTTTTTACATTTAATGTATTTTTTCAGATTGCTCACTTACAACACAAAAAAACATTTCATTGGAAAAATATCCATACTGTATTCAAATAAGTATCAACCACATGTCAAAAGTTAATAGCTGAAGAAATCACCAAAGATTTCGCTATTAACAGCAGCGTTTTTGATTATGATCATTTCAGTGGTTTAAGCATGTAGTTTGATTACATATCTGTTAAATTTGTGTTTATTATTATTATATTATTTTATTTATTTAATGATGAAGTTTTAATTTAGTTATGGAATACACAAGCCTACAATGATTGTGTTTTTCACCCTTTGATAATCGATTTTTATGTATGCTGAATCTGAAAATGACCTTCATTTTTAACAATCACATCATGATTTTTGGCAAATTGTAAATTTCAAAGTTAAAAAATTCAAAAAATAGCAAAAATCTGATACTGTAAAATAGATGTGATGGCTGTGTTTTTTAACTTAATTGATTTTTATATACATTTTTATCTCTGAATCCGAAAATGACCTTCATTTTTAACCATCACATCACAATTTTTCAAAAATCGTAAATTTCAAAAATAAAAAGTCAAAAGGTACCGAAAATCTGTCAAACCCTTACCAAAAGAAGGCAAATGTTTTAAATATATCTGCGACAAGTTTCCAGCCTTATCAACCAACAATATAAAAGAGAGGGGGTCTTTACTGGTCCTGACATTTGAAAACTTCTCAAAGATAGTAATTTTGTGAAGCAAATGGAAGTTGCAAAAAAAGAAACCTGGTTAGCCTTTAAAGATGTAGTAAGCAAGTTTCTGGGAAATAAGAAGGATCCAAACTTCAAATCAATCATTAAGAACATGCAGTAGAAGTACAAAAATTTAGGCTGTTCGATGTAGAGCACTGTGTTATAACTAAACCCTTTTCTCAAATGTTAGTTAACTGATAATTTAAGTAACAGTAAAAATCTGTTTCGCAGAACATGAGCTATAAATGCTCATAATGAAATTATCTTTCATAATTGGATTGACCTTATTATAAAACTTTCTCCTATAGCTCTGATAATTAAGCAACACAGAGCAATATGTTACATGTTAAAACCTTTCCTGAAACATTATCTAACTAATAGTGTAAGTTCTATCAAAATCTATTCAGCAGAATCTTTTTTAAAAAGGCTAAACCTTCATAATCGGGTTCATCTGATTAAGCGTAGAGTGGTATGTTATATACTAAAACTTTGCCTGAAAAATTATCTAACTAACAGTGCATATCCCATCAAAATCCATTCAGCAAAACTCAAGTTATAAACAGCCTGAAAGGAATTCCCATTTGCATTTTATATATACCGGGTGATTCAAGAAAACGTTTACAAAATGACATGGCAAATCAGGTTACAACAAAAATGAAAAATCATATAGCAACATAGGGTCGCAAACCACTTATTGAGTCACAAATACAGGGTGTTTCATCCAAACTCAATTTTGGTTGACGGTAATAACTTTCAGAAAACTGAAGTATATCAGGTACTTTTCAGTTAGCCGGGCACCAGTGTTATATATACATATATGAAAGGATAAAAATAAATAAATAAAAATAAACCCCTTTTTAAAAGATAAACACTTTTTTAAATTCAAAATTGAAATTAAAATTTTTAAATCAGAAAACTCATCTTATTTTCCATAAATTCTTAAATCAAATAATTAAAAACAGTTTACTCATCATGAAAGTCTTTGACACTAATTGGTATTTATGAAACAGATTTGGAAAAAAAATTACCCTTTGTTGACATAAGACAGTCATCATAAAACATATTAAATTATTTTGTAAGCATCATTATATTTATAGCATAAACAAACTGAGTTTTCAGGCTATGCTAGATAATTTAAGAATCAAATTGTAAACAACAAAGGATTAATTTCAGAGCAATAAATCAAAGTAAATATGTTAGTTTAATTAATGTCAAAGTGGAAAATTGATAAGAGATAAATCATAATTAGCTTTTGTCTGGTTGACAGCTCAGACTATGATTACCTCATAAATAATATTTAACATTAAAATTGGAATTGGCTCTTGATTGTGCAATCATATAGGTTCAGACTCTTGTCTCCATACAAAAACAGTTATTGCACAAATCATGAAAGAATAAGCCTCCCACTTTGATACTTCTGCCCTCTGCTGGAAAAAGTAAAAATTAGCTGATAAAAAAGCAGGGTGCCGGGGGAAAGAGAAGTCAGATTATGATGCAATTAACTGTTGAATATCAGGAATGATTTAGAGAGCTTTGGCTCCTACCATCTTACAAGTCACTGGTCCTGACTTCACGCGAGATCATGTACTATTGCAGAAAATAAAGTCAGATTCAGGAAAAAACTGCTTCATCTTTTTGTAAAGCTATGTCTACACACACATAATGAGGTACAAGCTGATTCCTTTCATATATATATATATATATATATATATATATATATTAGGGTGGTCCTTAAAAAATTAACTTTAAAAATTTCTATCGGGCACCCTCCTATTTTGTTCTATGTATAAAATAAAGACTTCCACAAAAATTTCAAAATTTTAAAACATTTTTTAAGGGTCGCTACCAAGGGTTGAATATTTAGAAAAAAAATTTAAAATTGACATATTTTGTAATTTAATAATATATTATTAATACAAATCCATAGTCATTGCCAAATTGAATCATGATATGATATTAGGTTGTAAAGACTGTCATTTGTTTCAAGTTTCAACATATTTACGTGGTCTATTGTCCAAACACAGACAGGAGTATTTCATGTCTACACTCTATTTCAACTCAACTTGGCAGCATTGTGAAAGGTAGAGTACCTAACATTCTGCCTTGAAAAGTAGTTCTCCGTTATTTTTTAATCTTAAATAGCTGAAATGCGTAATAATTTATAAGATAATGTTTATAAATTATAGAATTTGATTTTTTTATATTCGTAAAATGTCTACTAAATGGCCATATTCGTATCAAAAGCAGAGCACAAAACTAAAAAAAAAGAGTTTTCGGCAAGCGTTCCTCACTGGAATTGCAAAATTTTAGAATACATTTCAGGATCTATAACTGTAGACAGATTACCCATTATTATTTCAGGTAAAGGTACTGAACATTTAACTAGCTGTTCCAAAGCTTCAATCAGGAACAGGTGAGGCAATAGCTTGTGGTGTTAACGAAACATTGGAGTTGTGGGGATTACAAGCAAGTAAAATGTATGACTTTTGATATAACCTTTGATAATACCCGATTATCAGGAGAAGCTTCTGCTCTTCTGGATTAGAATATGAACAAAGAAGTGATTTGGCTTGCCATCATCACATCCTTGAAATTATGCTTGAGGAAGTTGTTGTTAAGTCTCTCGGAGTTCCAAGCGGATCAGACATACTGTTATTCAAACGATTTAAAATTTCGTGGATGTCTATCGATTATGGCATATTTTAGACAATTTAATGAATGAAAAAAAATAACGCATAATGCATCAGAAATTACGGAATTTTCTCAAAATCATCTTAATGATTTTACAACAAAGGGATGATTACAAGGAACTGATAGTGCTAGCCATCATTTTCTTAGGAGGAGTACCCGAAAGAGGTTTTATATTAGAGCCCCAGGTGGGTTGCATCGTGTTCCATGGATGGTGAAGGCCATATACTCGCTCAAGGTTTATTTATTTAGAGATCAGTTTAAACTCTCTACGCAGAAAAAATCTGGAGTTCATCAATTTTGCTCGTTTGTAGTAAAAATCTACATTCACAGCTGGTATCAGGCCCAATGACTTATTGCTCCTGAAGAACTTGATAGAAGACGAAAATTTAAATGAAATCATTTCTTTTGTGCTTTGTAGAAGTTCCTAGGACATTTCTGTACTTCACAGAAGAACTAGTTGCTTTTGAATTTTTCGATGATGTCTTTTTTGAAAGTGAAAGAAAAATGGTGCATGCTTTGAAAAATGAAGAAAATTATGAGCCCTTAAACCGTACACGTGCTGATCCTGATGTCATTCTCCAAAATGACTTGCAAGATTTTCTAACAAGCAGCACTCTCAGGATTTTTTTTAAATTATGGCTTAACCTTCAGACTTTTTTGAAACAGATGTGACTAACTGGAATGAAAAGTCAAAGTTGTTAATGATGTAGCCCAAAGTGGGGTAGCACTCATTGAGTTATTCAATAAACTTCATACAAAAGATAAAGAGCAAAAACAGCATTTCAAGAATGTGATGATGGCAATCCAAATCATTTCTTTGTTCATATTCTGTTCCAGAAGAACACAAGCTTCTCTTGATAATCCGATATTAACAAAGGTTGTATCAAAACTTGCATTTTACTTGCTAGGTACTCCACACGACTGCAATATTTTGTTATCAGCAGAAGCTATTGCCTCACCTGTTCCTGATTGAAGTTTTGGAACAGCTAATTAAATGGTCAGTACCTTTACATGAAACAATAATGGGTAATCTGTCTACAGTTTCAGATCCTGAAATGTCTTCTAAAATTTTGCAATCCCAGTGAACAGTCAAAGGAACGCTTGCTAAAAACTCTTTTTTTAAGTTGTGTGCTCTGCTTTTGATACGAATATGGCCATTTAGTACGACATTTTACGAATATAAAAAAATCAAATTCTATAATTTATAAACATTATCTTATAAATTCCTACGCATTTTATCTATTTAAGATTAAAAAATAACGGAGAACTGTTTTTCAGGGCGGAATGTTAGGTTCTCTACCTTTCACAATGCTGCCAAGTTGAGATGAAATAGAGTGTAGACATGAAATACTCTTGTCTGTGTTTGGACAATAGACCACGTAAATATGTTTAAACTTGAAACAAATGACAGTCTTTACAACCTAATATCATACCATGATTCAATTTGGCAATGACTATGGATTTGTATTAATAATATATTATTAAATTACAAAATATGTCAATTTTTAATTTTTTTCTAAATATTCAAACCTTGGTAGCGACACTTAAAAAATGTTTTAAAAATTTTAAATTTTTCTGGAAGTCTTTATTTTATACATCGAACAAAATAGGAGGGTGCCCCATAGAAAATTTAAAAGTTAACTTTTTAAGGACCACCCTAATATATATATATATGTATATATACCCGTAAGGCATGGTGACGTCACGGCGACGTCGTTGTGAAGTCACACTGTGATTTTGTGACCGTCGATGTGACTAGAATGCGAGGTCGTTATGGCCGTTTTAGAGGTCGTTTGTGACGTCACATTGTGACCACTCTGTGAAGTCACGGTGTGACAAATTTGTGAAAAGTGTGTCATTTGTGACTATTTTGGCATTAACTTTGTGACGACAACGACAGTGCTTTGACATCACATTGTGACTAATTTGTGAAATATGTGTCATTTGTGACGAACTTGTCATAAATAATGTGATGATTTCAAATGAAAATCAAATTTCAAATTAATTGCTTAAAAGGGCAAAGGCCAACATAGAGAAAAAGATTCCAAGCCGGGACTCGAATCCAGGCCATCAGTGTAGCGCACTGACATTCTACCGACTAAACCACATGGAACGAGACCCAGCCTGGAAAATTTCTTACTAGTACATGTTGACAAGGCTACAAACGCAGCACAAGATGGAATATTTATCGTGAGCCGCCCACATCGGGTAAACACGAAACTTAATTAAATCCAGCATCGATTCAAACTATATAAATACTTGAAAATTTTTCCATAGAGAACCATTCGCCTTGCATACAATATTTCAAATGAAAATCAAATTTCAAATTAATTGCTTAAAATGCAATTTTAATGTGAAATTTGATTTTCATTTGAAATATTGTATGCAAGGCGAATGTTTCTCTCTGGAAAAATTTCCAAGTATGCATATAGTTTCAATCGCTGCTGGATTTAATTAAGTTTCGTGTTTGCCCCATGTCGGTGGCTCATGATAAATATTCCATCTTGTGCTGCGTTTGTAGCCTTGCCAACATGTAATAGTAAGACATTTTCCAGGCTGGGTCTCGTTCCATGTGGTTTAGTCGGTAGAATGTCAGTGCGCTATACTGATGGCCCTGATTCAAGTACCGTTATGGAATTTTTTTCACTATGCTGGCTTTTGCGCCTTTTAAGCAATCAATTTGAAATTTGATTTCCATTTGAAATATTGTTTGCAAGGCGAATGTTTCTCTCTGGAAAAATTTCCAAGCATTAACACTGTGATGATTCTTGTTATAAACACTGTGATGAATTTTAAAATAAAGTTTTGTTTGAAATATACAATATTATCTTTTTACCGTACTTTTTAGCAATGTATCGCTATTTTGGAGTCCTATTCTTCTAAAATACTTTTAATTTTTACACTGAAAAAAAACAATGCTTATCAACTGGCATCCTTTTTTATTAAGTTCTAAGGTTGATCTTGAGTTCAAGCTTTATATTAAGAATGTGTAAGTCTTTATGTGTTGTGATTTGTTATTATTTTATTAAATACGAACATGGAGTCTAACGGATATTAATACATTTCCTATTTAAAGAAGAATAAGATAAGCCATATTTATTTAAATTTTTTATTCCCGTGTATATTGTATTTTGTTAATATGAGCTAAATAGATTTGGTATGATTTATAGGAAATGACTGATCTGGGAAATAGAAAAAACAAGTAAGAAAAATCATGCATTAAGCATAGATTATAAAGCACTTTCCAACGCTTCCTGAATGCTTTAACTAGACATCGTAATTTAAGGAAATAACGTAAATAACATAACTAAGTAAATATTTTAGAAAATGCATAAAACATTTGAAAAACTTATTTCAGCAGTTACCGTCCATAGCCAAATATGTTTTCCAATTCTTTTGAATAGCCCTGTATTTAATCTGTAGGTTGATATATACTAGTATATAATGTGAAAATTTAGTTTAGCAAGAAAACGCATAACAGGTTGAAATTCTCATTCAGCAATTTATACTAATATATGAAAAAATACTTGAATACTTTTGTACAACCCTGTAGTTTACCTAGAATCTTTATTACACGCCACTATTTAGTTAAAATTTAATTCAAATTAAAACACTCTTAAAACTGCTGAAATCACATTTCCAGAAATTATAATTTATAGACGGCCATATATCCATTTCCTTTCGTGACCCTGTGTATCATTTTATCCATATTCTACAAACATTTCTTAGTAAATTAAATGCAGTTCAACATAAAAATCCATAACTCATCTAAAAAACACCTTTAAGCAATTTGCGCCCATACCCCTTAAATACTTTTGTGTAGCCTTGTATATGAATTATAGCTTTTATATACACCATATACTATGCATAAATATAGTTAATCATAAAAGCGCATATTATAATTAAAAATGCATTTCCAGCAATTATCGCTGATGAACAGTACAATATCAACTTTTATAAATATCATAAATTATAAATATTTTTTTATAAATATTATAAATATCAAATTTTAAAAAATATAGTAAAGCAGTTTAATCTATAAACTTGTTATCAGGCATGAAAAACACTTTATTTCAATGCTTAATTGTCATATTTTATTTTTTAATGTGAAGTATCGAACGTGTATCGAAAACGTAGAAAATGAGTTTACAATCGAAGAAAATTTAATAACTGATTCTGAATGTCTACAATTAAATGTTTGATTAAAATCACGAACAGCAAAAATGTGCTTACATACAATTTAAAAAAATAAATATACCAATTTGAAAAATACTATATAATTAGTATTTATAATTGTACTATTAAACAACAACAAAGTACAATAGATGAATTAAATGTATTATTAGATTTAACAATTTCTCAAAAATCTCTCCATATGTTACAAGGAATTCCTATTATTTTATAATTTTGGCAAATGTTAAATCTGAAAACACTGATATGAAGATTTAGGATTTTAAATAATAATTTAAAATATTATTAGCAATGAAAAAAGTCTTTCAAAAGTTTCACTACTATAGTATGTAAAACGGCATTTCCCATTCAGTATAATGTTAATTTCTAATCTGAAAAACAATCCCAGATCAGTCTCTTTCTATAGGTATAATATAAAACTATTTAACTCATCTCACCAAATATACAAAACAGGAATAAACAATTTAAATTAAATAAGACTTACTTTTTGAGCTCCATAAATTAATTATTAATATCCGTGTGTATCCGAAAATGGCGACGTCTTTTTCTTTCATTAAAAAAAGCACACGCAAAAGCTTACATTTTAGACTAGTAACTTACCGCATCTGTTAGAACAAAAAGTTCTCTGTTTACCCTGCGGTATCGTGGCAGACGATTTGGAGCAGGTGTTACTTTATTTCCTTTTATATAAACAGATATGGAACTTATATGTTCAATCATTTTATGAGACTGTCTGTATTTAAATTTTTGTATTTGAAGAATTTTCCAATGTATTTTACCTTTTCTTTTTATCAGTTTTAACCCCCCCCCCTCCCTTTTTCTAAGTATAGATTGTTTCACACATAATAAATACAAAATATCTTCCTAAAAAATAAAAAGATATAAATAAATATCGAGGATAAAAAAAAAAAAATCTTTGTCAATCGTCATTCTTTTCATGTTAATTTCCTGTAGAATAAAACAATTTGTAAAATAACTTTTTTTAGAGTCATATCTCTAAAACACAAATTTGAAATAAGAATAATAAATTATATCATGGGTTTTGCATAAATTTTGTATTATTTTTTTTTTATTTGGAAAATGCTAATTTTATTTTAAAAGTCTGAAAGAAGTAGAATTTTTTTAAAAAATAGTTACTTAAAATAGGCAGGAAAAAATATGACTTGAATGCAAATTATAAAGCAAGAAATGTATGTATGACTAAACTCTGAAGACTCTTTCTACATGCTCATTAAAAGCTGCAGACTTAACTATAATAGAAATTTTTTAGTTTGAAGCCACAAAAGTGTTTCGAATACCAGTGGTCGGTAAAAATAAATTAAAAATTTTCCTTCCTGCAAACTAAATATGTAAAGTGTATATATTTAATATTCCTAATTCTAAATATGTTATCCAAATTGCTCCAGCACATACCATTTTTCCGAGAAACACTTTTATAATAATAAGAATAAGAGAAGGATTATTATATTAAATTGCAATACTAGATAAAATTGAAATCAGAAAAAAGTATACTTTCACACTCTTAGATATCAAATTGATAAAATATGGCATGAAAATCTAGTTTGTTGATACTTGTACCGTGCATTTTCCTTTATATGCCCCCCCACCATCTTTTCGTGTCTGAATTTACTACTTGCTACCCACTAATATATTTTCATTCCTTATGCTGCTGTAACTCAGGCCTTTTTAAAACATTTCTCTTCATTTTCAAAGATTTTTGAAGTTCATATTTTTCTCACACTGTGACTTACAATATGGGGGGATTTTTTTTTGTGAGTGTGTCGTGGCGTATGTTACATGCAGTGACATAACAACTCTTTTTTATTGCCAGAAAAATAAAATTTTACAGTAAAAACATGTTTTGAAGATTTTTTGTAATTTTTTTAAGTTTTCTAAGAAGTTCACATCTCATTCACAATGTGACATCACTGAGTGGTGGCATTTCGGTCACAGATGTGACGTGACCACAGTGACTCACAGTGACGTCACAACGACGTCACTGTGACCATGCATGCTATGAGGGTATAAATGCATATATATGTATATATACATACAGATATATGTATATATATATATATATATATATACATGTATGTATGTATGTATAACACTGGCTAACCGAAAAGTACCGTATATTATAATAAAATATTTAACAGGCATTCTAATCTTTGTTATAAATGGGATAACACCAAACAAAAGTGGTAGAAGTTTGCATTATACGCGACAGCAGTATGTACTTGACGGACCACATTTTGGACTGTTATTATCAATTCATACAGTATCATCGATAGTTTCAGCAACATGGATTTCCAGATCTTTTTGTGATGTTATCCCATTTCACATTAAACAAGGTACATATCGTTGCATTTTCATTACAATATGTTTATTTTTCACGACATTATTACCATCAACCCGGGTTCAGTTAGAATGAAACACCCTGTATTTCCGACTCAACATGTGGTTTGCAACCCTATGTTCCTATGTGAATTTTTATCCTTGCTGTCTGCCTGATTTGCCATATCATTATTTAATTTTTTTTTTTAATCATCCTGCATAGTAGTAGATGCTACAAATCTGATCAAATAACTGTTGTTTTGATGCCCAACTAATCCAGAATGCATCTGGTCAAGACCATTCTGGATAAATGGTGCTATACTGTATATAAAAAATAAATAAGTGCAATGTTGTTTTATATAAAATTAGCTCTAAATAAGTTTCAAAAATGTAATGTCACAACAGGGAGAGGATATCATGCAAGTGCAACATACTATGAGGGTAAAAACTGACAAAATTTGCATGACATAATTAATGAATGACCTCTTTTCAGCTATTAGAGGTTCAAGTGCAATTACAAAATGCTACTTACACCAGATGAGTGCAAGTGGAATCCCAATCAGGTTTATATTTTGCTCCCATTTTGAGTGCTTTCTCACGTATGTCACTTCTTAAAGGATTCACAAAACCACTGAGAGCGAAAACGACTTTATCCATAATCTTATTGAATGGAACTTTCTGTCTTAAGGTCCTTGCTGAAAAGGAAAAGTGTATAGAATTAAAAAAATATATATTTTTTAAATTAATCATTTTTACAACAATGACAGAAAAAAACAGTTATTAAAAGTATGATTTTAATTTTAAAAGAAAATAAAATTTAACTGAAACTAATAAAAATAATTTATTCAGTATTTTTATCAGACTAGAGTCCTACAAAAATCATTACATTTATTTGCAAAGGAAACTGAATTTGTATAAAGTAAAAAACAGCATAAGATTGTATTCAAGAATGAGTATCATATTAAAAGTAATAATAAATGATAAAATGCTCTTTATTAAAAGAATTTTGATAGAAAAAAAATTTTTTTTTTAAATTAGCTGAAACAACAAATTTCGAAAGCAATTTATCAATATGTGCAAGATTATTTAATGTAAAAATTTAATCTCAATGTCTTACAAATTATCAAGTATATCTTAAAAACATTTTTTTTTTTTTTTTTTTTTTTTATAAATCATGTGAGATTTTATTGGGTAATAAATGGAAGTGAAAATTTAGAAAAGAGATCACATTAAAGTTTATAAAACTGAAATGTTTTACTTGTACATCTGTTTGAAATTGCTATACAAATCTAAATTGTTGAAACACCACACAAATTTAAGCAAAGAAAAGAAATTAGTAAGTAATAAAGAAACCTTTTAATGCTTTAATAATCAGAACAAAAAAGCAATAAAAGCTTCGCAAAAATTGTATAAAAATATTGCTTTGTGTCTCAAACATCTTTAAGATTGTTATAAAAAAAATTTGTTGTCCACACAAACACAATTATGGACTCATTTCTAAATGTAAAAGCATGAAACTTGACTATTGAAGTGATTTGGAATAGAATGTTTTTTCCATTTTTTGACAAATGAATTACATCTTGAGTTATAAGAGGTTGTTGTCTCATAACAATTTTTATTCGGCAGTTGCATACAGAAATTTGGTTCAAAATGATAAATATGATAGCATTTTCTGAAAGATTCTCTAAGTTTATCAAAAATTGAAAAAACTATTTCATTTCATAGTTTCTAAATAACAACATCTGCAGACTCATATGTTTATGAACAAATATGAATTCAGGAATGTGTCAGTAAGTCAACAGCTTGAATTTAAGAACAGTCTTAACTAACCAGCTGTAAATAGTCTCAATATCGTAATAATTTTATCACAGACTATTGATACTGTTAACCCCTTCGGGACGGGAGCCTTTTACGAAATTTTTAATCTTTTATCACTGTTTTTTAAAAACAGAAATTTGTGTCTTCTTGAATCGAGAAAATGCGCTGATTAAATAAGGCAAATTTTACAGTAAAATTTTACTGGTGAGAGAAAACAAGGATTCTGAGCGCTTCATGCGGCACGTATACGTGCCGCTCGTCCCCAAGGGGTTAAAAAGGACTGTTGAGAGTTCCATGGGTCAAACATGAAATATTTATATACAACAGTTCTAATAACATGCAAAAACTATAAGAAAAACTGATTATGAAAGGAACATTATTTATAACTTTACACTGGATTCTAAAAAGAGCCAGTGTGGATTTTTAATAAAACAGCCAATACGGATTATTACGATGATAAATTAAAATTTTTTCCAAGTGACATAATGGGAAGAAAAGTAAATAAATGGGAAAGTGCAATTAGATTCTAACAGATTGAATGCTCGCCATTTATATCTCATCTTACACCACTGGTGAATTTATGATTATGGCTCAATTAAAACAATCTTTGTTCTAAAAACTACAATTTTTTAATAGTGAATAATCATACTTTATGAAACACTTCCAAAAATTAAGAGACTATCATTGTATTATTATTTGTTATTACATTTACATACAGCTATTCCACAAGTACAAGAAATTACAGTACAAAAATAATAATTATAGGTCTGACATCATGGTTTTAGATAGTTATATATAGCTGCCAACAAGCTGCAGCTAAACAAGAATATTAATGCTCAAAAATCAAAAGAGTTGTTAAAAAGTTTTTTTAGCCTGAACTGAAGGGAAGAGATAGCATCATTTTGATTGTTTTTAAGAACTTTTTTTTTTTTTTTTTTTTTTAATACACAAAGCTAAAATGTGAGGAATCCAATTATAGAGGATTTTAAATTTCCACCAATATTGAATTTGGATGGGAATTTCATAAAAATTGTCAGCTATCACGAGACTAACTTCATTTATGATGATCTATTTTTCTCAGGTCTGGCATCATGGTTTTATATCACAATATAGCTGCCAAGCAGCTGCTGCTAAAGCAAGAATACTAATGCTCAAAAACCACAAGAATTGTTATAAAATCTTTCCAGCCTGAACTGAAGGGGAAAGATAGCTTTATATTAATTGTTTTTAAGAATTCGGCTAATTTTTTTAAATACACAAAACTAAAATGTAAGGAATCCAATTATAGAGGATTCTTAAATTTCGCCAATATAGAATTTGGATAAGGATTTCAACAAACATGTCAGCTATCACCAGGCTAACTTCATTTATGATGATCTATTTTTTTCCCAAACAAGGCCAAGTTTGGCAAGAATTTGACACTGGTGGAAATGACAATGTGGCATGTGATGTGTGTGGCAATTAAGCATGTGAAAACTAGAAAAATGGTTACAACAATTAAGGAAAATTTGCAAGAAACCATGTTCAATAAAACTTATAAATTAAAACTGTTTATGGAAGAAACCCTTTACTTTTAATCTGCTGCTGTGCTTCAAAATGTTAGTCATCCTAGAACTTCAAGCTGTCATATTTCAGTCCATTTTTTAAAAAAGAGGTAAAAAAAAAAAAATTCTGCAGAATTCATGTCTCAAGAGTGAGCACTTTGGAGAAAAAATGGTTTCGTTTTCTAATTTTTTTGTACACCATTTTTAATTTTAAATCTTTAAGTATTTTGAAAAAAGTTGGTAGATGAAGCTGGCCAACGAGCTTGGTCGAGACCTATGGTAATTCCTGTATACTCAGTCACATCCAAATTCGTTGATAAATATGAAAGCTATCGCACGACAAAAATCAGATGTACCTACATATAGATAGGTATATGTATTAATCAAATTTGGATGAGGGATGGTTTTGATATCTGGGGTCATGATCGGTGAAAATATACCGAAATTTTCTGGAATTACTTTTTTCCAAACAGATGCAATAGGTAGCTTTTTACTTTTTATAATGAAACAATATATTTTATAATGAAGCAAAACTATATGTTAAATTAAAGTTATCTTTTAATGCAATTAAATAGTGCATTAAAGTAGAAACATTTAGTTCAGCTTAATTTTTGATATAATTTAAACAGGGATGTAGTGGTGGGTATACGGGGGTATACGCCGTATACCTTCTGGATTTTTTTAAGGAACACCGTATATCCTCTGTTTCTCAAGAAAGCTATAGTATATACACTCTAGGGTATACCCTCTGCCTTGAGCCTCTGTTTATTTTACGACTAAACCACTGTATTTAAACATAATTAAAATTCATATAGAATTTAACCTATTTTATCAATAGTACCATTAACAAGACGATTAAGAAAGTACGGGTTTCATGACTGCATAAAGAAGAAGGAAGGTAGAAATAAAATACTTTAATAAGAAAATAGATGAATTTTATTTCAGTAATACCAAGATAGAAATAACTCCTAGTTTAAAAATCTTTTCTTGCTAATAAAATAAAGCATAATGGTGAAAACACATGTTTAATCTTTATTAAGATAATACTTGGTGCAATATAATATAAATAGAAAACAACGTTAATAGCACCAGAACTTTCAAGTTTAAAGCATGCTGGTTTCGGTAGCATTTAGCATACCATTCTCAGTGCTAAGACTTGGACGAGATATAGAGAGGAGTACCAGGAATCACAGACTCTGCACCTCCGGTAGTAACCTGTGGTACAAAACATTCAAACCATAGCCAATATCCAGAACGTCTGGAAATGCATAAAGGCGGGAAAACCTCCCAATTGTAAACAAAAGGCCATTTAAAGGCACCATACATTATAAAAATACAAAAGTAGGTAAAATAAAAGAGAATTAATAAAATAAAATATATACAAATAAATACAGAAAATTACAAGTTACATAGTGAGAAACCAGGGGAAAAAAACCCTATCAAAGCAACAGGTAGTGACTAAGTGGTGTCAATATTTTCAGGGAGATGAAAAGTAGCATGAGGTCTACGCCTTCGCGCATGTTCATCATATAGAGAAATATTTTGAACAAGTGAAAATTAAATTTAAAAAATCAAAAAACCCGACTGCATAAAAAGCAAACTAATTAATTATTTCTCACCAATGTGAAACTATTTTTTATATTACTAGGGGGCTCTGCCCCCTACGAGCTACGCTCGCAAACCCCCGTTCAGGCACACCAAAATCCAAAAAGCACGCTAATTGCACGCATTTGATCGGCTTTAAAAATATTGAATTAAAATTTTAAAAAAAACAGTAGCGATCTCTCTGTAAACGGGTTTCCATTCGTTTTCCTTGGATTGGGGATTTTTAAGACCAAATCTGTTGCTGTTAAGAGATACAATGGCTGTTTTCGTATTTAATTAAACACATTAGTTATTTGAAAATAAGCTAATGTAAAATGAATTAAGTAAACAGTGTCATTGTCTCCCGGTATTTTTTAGCAGCGCTATAAGATAGTTCTTTTAAATAATTCATTTTAAATGTATCATTTCAAATCTGACGTAATTTACACCAAACTTTTATTTCTCTTATTATTATTCACGTAAAAATACTTTTGTTGTTAGAAGGAAATATTATTTGCGCTGTCTTCGAATTCACGATAATAGTTGAAAAGATTATCTCAAAATATCTCGCGCAAATATATTTTTCAATTTAAATTGTTTTACCATATTTTTGGGGCATTTTAAATATGACGTAAAATTCAAGTGTAAATATGGTTCTTATGACGTAATTTTCCTGCTTTTAACATGTAATCATTTAATTCTAATTTTAAAGTTTTTTTTTTTTTTTTTTTTTTTTTTTTTGTAATAGTCACGTGTAAATAAATTTTTAATTTGAAGAAATATTTGATATGATAATTTGTTTCGCTGTTTATACAATTGGCAACAGTTTAAATTAATGACATTTTCTAAAATTTGTAAAAAACATCTCTCGAAATGCTGAAAATTTGAATTAAAAATAGAAATAAAACCTCAAAAAATGCGTCAAATAAGAAAAATAAATGCAATCTGCGCATTGGGAACTTATAACGTATAAAATGATCTAAAAATGATTAAATTATCATGCATAGTTTTTGCTCAAATAAAACTTTTTTAATGGAAGGACTTTGTCCAACTTTAGCATTAAATATCTCTTAAAATAATTCTTCGATTTGAAAACTGTCTGTATCAGCGTGTTTATCAAACATTTTTCTATAATACCACCGATTTTCATATTTTTGTATGCAACAGTTTTCTTAATATTAACGATGAAAGGCCATGCTTAAGCATTCAAATTGGATGCGGATCAACCCGGAATATCTATGCAGATGCTCATTGGTCCATTTCAAATCAAAACTTTTTTTTATATATAGAAGGATTTACCTATTTTTTAAGGTTAGAATTACAGTAAAGCTAGAGATCCTACCTACACAACTCCCAGGTTGTGTAATATTTAAACGGAGCTTATGACTGTAAAATAGTCAATGAAACATCGTATCCATTTTGAAAGACCTATGCAATAATATGCCACTCAGTATGTTGCGTAAAAAAAAAAAAAATATCTACCGCTATTTTGTATTTTACGGCCGCCATTTTGAATTTATAAAAACAAAGCCTAGCTTATAACCATCGGAGGGTTAAGACGATTCGATAGAGGCCTCATTCATTAAAATCCATCCAAGCCGTTGGGATGTTTCGAGGGTATAAAGAAATCCACATATCCAGATACGCGTGAAACACATAACCCTTCTTGGCAGTTGAGTAAAAATAGGGTTAGGGATGTCAGGAATGCTATTGAAAAATTTGGTAGCTTGGTTTTTGATGGCATATCTGATCAGTGCAACTTTGGCATCATGGTGGATTGTAGTATTTCTTTTACACCAAGGTGCCTCGTAGAGTCTTACAGGTCTGGGCACAGTCAAGAAGTAAAGTAAGTGCTAAGAAAGATGGAAATTTGCTCAAATATATAGAAGAGAAGAGGATTCAAGTGAAAGGTTTATAGACAAATAGGAAAACAGGAGAATACGAGTAACAGCAAATAGGAAATTAGCATAGGCAGGATCTGAAGTGTAAAAAATGCTGGAGGAAATTAAGAAAAAAATTTTTATATAATATTTCCAACAATCTCATAACGGATGAATAGTGAATTCACAATTAACAATATTTTCACAATTTTTATAGATAGATAGGAAATACTTCAAGAAAGCTAAGTTCATGTATAAAAGTTAAAGTGGGTTTAAAGATTGCTTTAACTGAATCGAAGTCAAAAGTGTGGTTCATCTCCAAGCAATGTTTTGCAATTGAAGATTTATTGGTTTCATCTTTTTGAATATATTGTTGGTATTCTTTAATATGAAATTTTAAGCCATGTTTGGTTTGTCCAATATAGGAAACACCACAATGGCTTGAGTTTGGAGAAGGAGAGTTTATTGGTAGGGGTAAAAATTATTTTGAAATCATATTGCCTAAGAATTTTAACAATGGGAAAGCTGGATTTAGAAAAGAAAGGTAACACAATGCTAATATTGGAAAGAAAAGAAGACTGAGGTAAGTATCAGGAAAGAGGGTGCTGTAGTTTAAATAAATCAGTATCAATAATAGAAGAGTTGTAACAGGGTGTCTACAGAAATTCTAAAAAAAAGTTCCCTGATTTTTCCATGATTTCCCTGACTATTTTTATCAGACTTCCCTGATTTCCATTATTAATAATACACATACGTTATTTTTTCATGTATGCCGATTCCTCGTATAACACACTTATCCAGCTTGCTAATATCTCATTTGGGAGAAAAAACATAAAAATTGCCTAATATTCATTAGGTATATAAATCCGAACTCAACTAACTTCATTAGCCCAACATCATATAGAAGCCAATGGATATAGGGTGACCAGAAAGTTACCTCATTTTCTGAAAAATATCCAATTCTAAGACTTATCTAAATCTGACGGGATAACTAATTGGATTAAGCTGGGCACCTGGTCAGGTTATGCTAATGTATCATTTAAAATTTTTAAAAATGTGTAAATTGCCTTCAATATAAGTGCTATGTTCAGAAAATCAGGACATCTGATCACCTTAATTTATGTTAAATATCAAAAACTCATACCATGCGCATCTTTTAAAAAATATTGCGAAAGATTAATCAGCATATGTGAAAAAATATGGTACATAAAATAGACGAATCAGTCTCATTGGCAAGATGAAAATGCAAATATTTTTGCAATAGAGACAAATTTCCCTGATTTTCCAGTATTTTTACAAAGTTCCCTGACATTTCCCTGATTTTTCCAGAGTGATAAACCTCCCTGATTTTTCCATGATTCCCTGATTTCCAGATTCTGTAGACACCCTGTGTAACCTCTGTCAATTGCAATGGTGGCTTTAAGATATTAAATTTCACTATTAAATGAGTGAGAATCAGAGCAAACATGTATGGTACGATTTATAAAGGAATAAAAGGCAGCCATTTTTTGGTTAGGAGGGTGACAAGAGCGAGCATGGGGAAGGGAGAGGTGGAGAAACACAGTGCGAGTGACATATACAAAAATGGGAGGAACAAGAACCATTATTTTCTGTTTCATAAATGAATTGAATATTGCTATTGCTCGAGTTGATAAAAAGATAATTACCAATATCGTGAAAAGAGGTGTCAATTAAGGTGAATGTGTCATCAACACAGCAAGTCCAGAAAGGGAAGAATTTATTGAAAAGAGAGCATTCAAAATAGTGCATGTAGATGTCTGCGAGGATCAGTGACAGAGGTGAACCCATGGCTAAGCTGTCAGATCGTTTGTAGTAATTACCTTGGAATGAAAAAGTTGGTTGTGACAGACATGTACAAGAAAGAAATAATAATTCTTGAATTTCGAAATATGAATAATGAAATTCACGAAGTCTCTGTTCAAGACAAGAGAGGGCACAACTCAACGGAACATTCGTGAATAGTGATTTGCCATCAAAAGAGACCATAGTAAAATTGGTAGAGGGTAAATTCTGAATTATTTTAGCAAAGATGATGAAACTCTTTACAGTATGTATATTGGTAGAAAGGAGAGGAGAAAATATTGTGGTCAAATATTTTGCTAAGTGCTGAGAAGCCATGCCAATGTTTGAAACTATAGGATGAAAAGGTATATTAGGTTTATGAACTTTCAGAAGAGCGATAGAAATTTATATGGACCATCATTAATAAGATTTTTAACTCTGTCAATATATTGCTTTTTATCAAGGATGACAATCTGGCTGTCCTTGTCACCTTTCGTAATTACAATTTTGTCATTAGACATAAGATCTTTCATGGTTATTTTTTTCAAGAGAAGTGAGATTAGATCGAGTATTATTAGAATTAAAATTAACATTAGCAATAGTGAGATGACATAAATTTTCTTTTTGTATTTCAGTTAAGCAACTATTTTTTAAGGCTTTTTCAAAAAGAACAATTAACTGAGGGAAAGAAGGTAATTTATACCACTAAATAAAGATGATTGATAATGCTGAATAAAAATAAAGTATGCACAGTATTCAGAGTTGCTTTTCAATACAACCGCATACGAGATTATCACACATGAGAGGTTTAAACAAAATTAGAGTGCAATAAGAAAAGCACAACCAACTGAATACAGTGAAACCTCCCTGTACGGTCACCTCCATTAAGTGACCACCTCCTAGAATGACCATTTTTTCATGGAATGAAATTTATTCTCATAGGCTCAATACTAATTTTACCTCCATTCAGAGGCCATCCCAGTTGAACTCCCTCCATGAGCGACCCATTTCTCTGAAGAAAATTCTGTTTTTTCCTGGTTGCTTGAAGAAGGTTTTATTAGAAAATAATTCTGGAGAGTGCATTATTCATCAAACTTCTAAACTATGTTTAGATTTTTTTTTTTTTTTTTTTTATCCGGTAACTTTTAAGTATTTAAACCTCTTTCTGCCTTTTTAGGCAATGAATTTAACTCTGGTGACAAATTAAGAATGGCAGTCAAATAAACTCCCCTGCCCTATTCTGTCAGGAAACTCTCAAAGAAATAGATAAATTAATGAAATCATCATTATTTGTTCCCGTCCAAAAAAAATGCATTTATTTACTGAAGTTCGAAAGGACTGGGAAATAAAATTATACAAAATAAAACCGTAAAATCAAAGCAAACGTCAATGTATTCATTTTTAAAATTATGTAATTAACTTTTGTTTTGATACTTAAAATTTTATACTTCTTCCTAATGTGAAAAATAAATTTTAGTAACATTAATTGTTACCTTTTTTCACCAATTAAAATCTACATTTAAACATGACCTCCATTAAGAGACTACTTCTCAGAGCGACCAATTTTTATTGGAACAGAACGTGGTTGCTTTTACTGTATTACAACGAAGAAGGAATCTAAGATGATTAAGGGATTTCAACTTTCTGGCCTCTGCGCAGAAGAAATGATTAATTAATATTTTCTCCATAAAAGGAATAAAATTCAGTGTGTCCATCACAGAATTCGCAGAGCACAGCGTACAACGTGCCTGTCCGAGGGTTCTTTCACTTTCTTTCCAACGCTGATCACTGGAATGAAAAAAAAACAAAAAAAAAAAAACAAGTGGGTAAGTTTGATTACAGATCGCACAGAGGATTTCGTTTAATATTCCTTTCAAAACACTTTATTCTTTAATAAAGCCAAATTTATACAGTTTATAATTATTTATTTTTTTATTATATAATATTATTTATTTATTATATAATATCCTTAAAAACTGCATATAAAAAGGTAAAAAATGCTAAGGTTTTTTAAAAAATTGCACCCCACCCCCTCACCCCCACAAAATGCCTCGCACCATTCTTTTGAAAACTTTTCATTGTGTGTTATAAACTATCTTAAAGTTTCAAACAGATCGCCATGTTAGATTTCCTAATTTAAATAAAATTGTGTTCTTTTAATTCCACATTCCACAACCAGACCATCCTCTATTCTTAACAAAACTGTATCAGAACAAAACTCCTTTCTACAACTTATCCGTAGATACATTAGTCGAGATGGTGGCGGTCTTAAACACCAATTTAAGATATTTGCTGAAATTACTATTCTAAAACAGTGGTATCGACACTTAAGAGTTTTTTTTATATTGAACAAGTAGCATTTATCTCAGGACTCCATCAAAAAAACGTACATAAAATGGTAAAAAACGTTAAGGTTTAAAAGAAAAATTAGCGCCTCTCCCACCCCCTCTTCCCGAAATTTCTCGCACCATTATTTTTAAAAATTTTTATTATGTGTTATAAACTATCTTAAAGTTTCAAACAGATCGCCTTGTTAGATTTCATAATTTAAATAAAATCGCGGTCTGTTAGTTCCACATTTTACCACCAGGGAGCGCACTCTATTGTTACCAAAGTGTATCTGAATGAAACTCCTTTCTACAACTTATCCGTAGATACATTAGTTGAGGGGGTGTTGCTCTTAAACACCAATTTAAGATATTTGCTAAATTACCATTCTAAAATAGTGGTATCAACACTTATGAATTTTTTTTATATTGAATAAGTAATATTTATCTCATTACACAGTCAAAAAAACGCATGCAAAACAGTAGAGAACACTACAGTTTAAAAATGGTCTTAAGCAAGAATTTAAGATATTTGCTGAAATTACTATTTGAAAACAGTGGTATACTTATGAAATTTCTCGATTGAATAAGTAAAATTTATGCTGTATTTTTAAAAATGTGACACCGTTCTAAACAACGCTTTAAAAGCAATCGGTTTTTTAGTTTTTCCAATTTTAAGAAATTCCCGTCAACTGTTCGAAAAAGCATCTTTATAAAAGTTTAAAAATCTGTTTTTTCATAAATCAGAAAGCTGTGTTCAGATTTTTTTTTACATTTAGATTTTATGAATCAGCGTATGAAATAACATCCAGATGCGAAAGAACAAAATTTGTAAAATTAATAGTTAAAAAATTTTGTACTTCCATTATCAAACTCTAGTATAAAAATATCTCTTTCCCTTTCCTTGTCACGTGGCCTGCTGTGCAAAAAATGCAATTCTGGAATTAATTACTAAAAAATTAATTATATTCGCTTCTGATTATCAAAATTAAAAAATAAAGACATGTTCTGAAAGAGAATGAAATTTTACGTCGGATGGTGCAAAAATCGATATTAAAAATTTTTTTGATCCTGTTTCTAACCACAAGACGCACCTGTTTTATAATATCTTGTTTACCACCGAAAATTCAATTTCATCAGACATCTGTTGCCTTCACAAATAAAGGAAAATTAAAGATTTTTTTCTTGAAATGAATTTTTGAGTTTTTATGGTACGATCGAGATCAGTTTTAGAATTTCTGAAAGCTGATTTTTTTTTGCCCATCTTGTGGTACTAATTTTGAATTTCTGGGATGCATAGAAAAAAAGTAATCACACCTTAAAGAAATCGCCAGTCCTTATCTGCCATTAAAATGATACCTGTTTTTAATCCATCGAAGAGATCCTTTTTGTAATTTGATAAAAAATCCATGATTTTGTTGAATTATGAATGCTTTGCTGATCTTGTAATTGGGGGGGGGGTTATTTAATAACATCCGTTAATTACGACTTTTTCAAAATTTTATGATTTGTCATTTGATGTGAGGTGTTCAGCAAAATTTCAAGTCTCTAACATATATAGTTTCTGAGAACGGGCTCTGTGACAGGTGGACGGACAAACAGACAGAGGAGTGAGATGAATAGGGTTTCATCAGATGAATGAAACCCTAAAAACTAAAAATCGAAACTGGACAAACTTAAAAGGGAAATTCATCAAATTAAAGATATTGAAAAGCGGGAAGGGTTGGGCTCAGGGCCCTGAAGTAGTGATGGGCGATTCTGGAAAATTTGAGAATCTATTAAAATCGACATCGTATAAAACAGAATCGATCGCAATAAGAATCGATTCCCAAATTCTAGAATTGATACTTGAATCGATATTTTGATGTTCACAGATTCACACAGATAAGCTGAAAAATAATAATTCCAAAACGTAGCGAATCAACAGGGCCGTAACGACTATCTCTCACCCCTCACCTCCATTTATGGGGGCCCTAGACAATGTTAGCGGCCCAGAAGTAAGCTACTACAGACCTTTGAGTCAAATAATAAGGTTTTTTAACTTTCAAATTTATTATTTTTAAGATGTAATTTTGATAATTCATATTATATTTAAATTTATCTTTAAAAAAGATCTTGGTCAGATAAAAAAAAAAAAAAAAAAAAAAAAAAAAAAGAAGAAAGAAATGATTTTTTTTTTCATCCGGAAAAGATGTACTTTCTACTCTAACTCTTATTTCCTTCAACCAAACAGATGGGGACTTACTTCCTATAAACATCATTCTTCTTAAAAATGCGCAGATGAGTGAAATTATGAAGGCTCTAAATTTATTTAAAAAGTTAAATGGTTTTTCAGTCTTTTTAGGGTCTCCTATAAGCGTGGGGGAAATGCAAATATTGCAAATCTTCTTTTAAAATAGCTGTGATGAATGTAATTAACCAATCATCACATACTAATTATCCCCCAATTAATAATCAAAATTCTCCTTTTAATAATATATTTAACTAAAATTTCTTTCCCTTTTAAAAATATATATCTCCTTATCTCATTTACAGTTTATAAATATCTTTCTTTGTAATGTTTACCAAATTTTCAGCTGTTAAGAAAAAAAAAAAAAGTGTTCTCATTCTAAAGCCATTAACAATAAAATAATATACTTTTCTCTGGTTAACAAATAAATAAAAGTATATTCCTTGATTATGTTTTTTTTTTTTTTTTTTTCCCCAAGCAGTAATCTAAAAACTATAAACAGTTATTGACTCATTCGCTGACATGCAGAGTGCCCTCACTAAAACAATAAATAAAAAAGAAAAGTATAGAGTTAAACTGATGGCATTGAGCTCACAGTCTATTCATACTAATTATATTTTATACTCTTACTTCAAAGAATGCCTTTCGAAAAATAAATTAAGGGGGAATCACCCCCCACCCCCACCCCCCCCCCCCGCCACATCTCTATACTTAAAAAATAAGCCTCCAAATCTCATCAGGGAAGCTCTATATCAGAATAAACTGGTTACTAAATTTGAAGCAAATCAGATAGAAAAACACATCTATCTAAATTAAGGGGGGGGGGGGGGGGTTAGCCCCTGTTCCTCCCTTTATACTTAAACAATGAACCTTTAAATTTAATCAGGGAAGCGTCTTATCAGAATTAACCGGTATACCAAAATTTGAAGAAAATCTGATAATTCTGCACGAAAAACCCATTTATCTAAGCTAGGGGGGGGGGGGGTAGCCCCCATTTTCCCTTTATACTTAACCAATGAACCCCCAAAACTAATCAGAGAAGCACCTTAGCAGAATGAACATAGAAAAAAAATTGAAGCAAATCGGATATTTCTATCAAGAGTTATCGCGTTACGTACGTTCATACATACATACAAAACCGACAGGCACATTAGATCTCAGGCTTTGATAGCCTGTGAGCTAAAAAGTGCCAAGAGCGTGTAACTTGTGGGGGGGGGGGGGGGGGGACAGAAAATAAAAGAGGACATTAAAAGCTTTGCAACAATATATTACACGAGATGGTTTGGAAGAAACAATAAATATGCCCCCCGGGGGACAGGTAAGTCTCAAACGGTGGAAGGGGTGACCTCAAATGTATCTTTGTTCAAGGTTTCAAAATGTGGATTTATAACAAAATAGAACGAGAATTAGGCATTTTTAAAATAGCATGCGGCCCTGTAAATTAAGATTGGCGAGGAAGAAGGGGGGGGGGGGGGATTAGTAGGGACGAACTTGAAAAATACAACATAATAAACTAGAAACCCAAATAACTAGGCTTCTAAACGAAAGTATAACGATTTAACCTAGTATTGAATTCAGGAGGTGACCCGGGGGAACATTGGGTTGGGTTGGGTTGATTTTTGACGGCCAATTATCTACACGAGGGATATAGGCCCGGGGGGAGTGCCCTCCATGGGGGTCTTTCTAAGGGAATCTAATCCGTATTAACGCATGGAAGATCCACGGCTCGAAGAAAACCACGAAAACTCCGAACAATTAGGCCGACGGGCGCGATTGGGATCGAACCCAGCACCTCCCGTCTACCAGCTTCGAGAGCAGAACCTCTCGGCCACTGGTGGGGCCAGGGGAACATTGGAATGTCCCTCTCAAAAGTTTTGAGATTTTATGCTTTTTAATGGACAAATGTGCATCCCCCTTACGGAACTCTAAAACCTCCCGCCCCCCCTCCATCCCGACCGGAGCAGTCAAGAAATCAACCTGCCATTCAACACTGAACCTAGGAAAAAAAAAAGGCTCTTATACAAAATTTTACAGCAATTCTGCCACTAAAACAGTAAAATTGGAGTAATCTATTCAACCCGAATCGTGGATCATGCGCGATGCGATTTGAATTGAAGTAAATCAAAAAATAACAATTCCACCCGCATCTAAAAATCGGCATCGAATCTAAACTGAATCGATTCGCCCGAATCTAAAGAATTGAAGTAAATCAAAAAATAGAGATTCTCACCGCATCTAAAGATCGACATCGGCATCGAATCTAAACTGAATCGATTCGCCCTTTCTGATCTTAATTTACGGGCAGAATCGATGCGTTAATTTTTTCTTGCTTTCTTTGTCTTTAGAAAAAGAAAGCGTTGGATTCGTGAAAATTTTCGACTTCCGGTTTTCGAAGTATTTATAGTTTTAGAAGATCTTGTCTGGAATACGATTTGACTATTTTTATACATTGTCTGTTTGTCAGTCTGTCTATTTGTTTGTCTCTGACAAAAAAATTGTGGGCGGTCCATTTCAAGAACTAATGAATGGAATCTGTTGAAACTTTAAATTCAATTAGACTTTCATATAAATTGGTGCTGATTACTTTTTGATGTAAATCTACCGGCAGGTGGCGCTGCCATGCTGCATTTTTCCCGATTTTCGCAGTAGCTCTATCTCAAAAACTAATGCACGGATTTTCATCAAACTTCACATTCAGTTAGACGTTGGCATAAATTGTTGCATATTAGATTTCGGTGTAAATCACCCAACAGGGGATGTTGTAATGCAGATTTTATCAGCAGTGTTGAATTCAGACAATTTTCTCCAGGAGGGATTTCTGCGGATCCAGAAAGGGAAAGTTCAGAGGGGAAGGGGATTGGACTTTTGTACATTAAGCATAAAATCTCAAACCTTCTGGGGGGACATTTGAATGTTGCATGGGGGGGGGGGGGCATGTCCCTCCGGGCTTCCCCCGGAATTCAACACATTTTTCTGGATTTAAACGATTTTAGGGATCATATCTCAAGAACTAATGAACGGAATTTCATCAAACTTAATATTCTGTCATAAGTTGTTCATGATTAGGTTTTCGTGTAAATGATATAACAAGTTGTGCTGCCATGCTGCTTTTTTTAGCAGTGTTGAATTCAGACATTTTTCTCCGAGAGGGATTTCTATGGTTCTGAAGAGGGACATTTTAGAGTTTTGGGGGGCGGGGGTCCACCCGTACCAGTCCCTGAATTTAACACTGTTTTTCAGAATTTACACGATATTAGTGATAATATTTCAAGAACTAATGACCGGAATTTCATCAAACTTAATATTATGTGCTATTGACATAAGTTGTTCCTGAGTTTTTCGTGTTAATCATGTAACAGGCTGCATTGCTATACTGTTTTTTTTTTGCATGATATTCGTGATAGCCATATCTCAAAACTAAGGCACGGAATTTAATCAAACTTCATATTCTGTTACACTTTCAGGTAAATAGATCCTTATTAGGCTTGGGTGTATACTGCCCAACAGCTGCCGCTTTTAAGCTCTTTGAATTGGGATTTTCCGTTGCGGACATCTAGGCTAATATCAGACGAACGTCTTTTTGCACGCTTTTTTTTCGCTCTTACACTGTCCCTACACATGCTAGCGAAGGTGTAGGGATGGCGTAAGAGCGAAAAAAGCATGCAAAAAGACGTTCGTCTGACATTAGCCTAAGAGGGTGTGGGCCGAAATTCAATCATTTGTTAGGAAAATGCAATGCTTATATTTTCTTTTAAAATGCACATACTTCAACGAGCCTATCCTTTTTGAATCCTCATAACACGCATAGGTTATCATTTAAATTTGACACCGTGATAGCGAATTTTGAAGTTTTAACATTTATGTGGCAGATGAAAGTTTTGGGATTGGTACATCCAACTACTTTATCTTCAATTTTTGAAGGAAAATGATATTACTATTGTCTTAGACACATCAATTAAAAAATTCATAGTATCGATTAAATCGAGTTGGTCATAGTATCGATTAAATCGAGTTGGTCATAGTATCGATTAAATCGATTAAAAAAATCGAAATCGCCCATCACTACCCTGAAGCCATCAGACAACTGCAGCGGTTTCGAGCTTAATGTTCTGGTACAAGACAAGGTATATTCTGTACATATTTAAAATTTTAAAAATGTTCTTAGAAATAATGAAGAGAACAAACATTTTTTCCAACTGGATTAAATCATATTCAAGGCTGGAGTAACACAGTTGAAGTTTATTCCAACAGAGTGAAAAATGTCCAGACCAGGAATCGAACCTGGATACTTGGCGTATTGTGCCATAGTAGTTACCTGATAAACTATCTGGACGACAACTGACATAATTCACTCTTATTTGTTGGACATGACTGCGAACTGCTGTGCTAGTTTCATTCATCCGAGCTATAACTATAGCATTCACATGATGAAAGTGTGTTTTAACACGGAAACTCTTGTATACCATGTAATTAGGTCATAATGAAGAAAATGAATTATGTCAGCCAGGTATCGTCCAGATAGCTTAACAGGTAAAGCATTGGCATGGCACGCTAAGTATCCAGGTTCGATTTCTGGTCTGGACATTTTTCACTCTGTTGGAATAAACTTCAACTGTGTTACTCCAGCCTTGAATATGATTTAATCCAATTGGAAAAAATGTTCGTTCTCTTCATTATGACCTAATTACATGTTATACAGGAGTTTCCATGTTAAAACACACTTTCATCGTGTGAATGCTATAGTTATAGCTCGGATGAATGAAACTAGCGCTGCAGTTCGCAGCCATGTCCAATAAATAAGAGTGAATTATTTCAGCCAGGTATCGTCTGGATAGCTTAAGGCTGTTCTTAACTGCTCTGCTCAACAAGCGCAAAACGTTTTGACACACATACAAATTCATTTTTTAACGGAAAGATATAAAATTGGAAAGCCTGACCATGGAAGCGATTTGGAATTGAACTGTTTTTTCGATTTTTTAATCTATAAATTACCTATTGAGTTATAAGTGTTTTTGATCATGTGACAAACACATTTTTCACCAGCTCTCGAGTGCTTATTCTCCGTTCGCATGGAAACTCAGTTCAAAACGTCCACTTTTACACTATTTTCTGAAAGATCTATTGCGTTTGCAAAAAAATGGAAAAAACAGCTCGATGACATAGTTTCTGAATAACAACACCAGCTAGTTTCATGCATTTTTAAATAAAAATAAATTAAAACTTATGTCAGAAAGTTGCCCTTTTGGATTTGAGAACAGCCTTAACAGGTAAAGCATTGGCATGCCACGCCAAGTATCAAGGTTCAATTCCTGGGTCTGGACATTTTTCACTCTGTTGGAATAAACTTCAACTGTGTTACTCCAGCCTTGAATATGTTCTTAGAAAGTTTTACAAATTTTTAAATAAACAAAAACAAGAGAGAACTATTCAAATTCAGTTCTTTTATGTATAAAAAAGACTTTGTGAATGTGTCATCAAGTTTGGATTATTTCAATTACCTGGAGAATTGTTAGCACTTTGCGGGCTTGAAGAGGCAGCCGATGGTGGTTCTTTTCTCTTTTCCTTAACTTTTGGGCTTGGTGCATCCTTTTTAACAACTTTACTGGTGTCAGATGCTTTCGTACTTTGAGGTGAATCACGTAGGACATCTTTGTACACAATGTAATCTTTATTCAAAGTAGTCTTTTTAGAAGGTGGTTCTTGGGACTCATTACTGTTTTCATTGGCTTTTCTTTTGAGGGAACTGTCCTACAGCAAATGTATAAAAAATAACAAAAAATATATGCTTGTGGAACTGTAACAAAACAAACATTAGTAAAACTCAGGTTTTAACAATAAATTTCAACATTTATTGAAATGAGGTAGTCAGGTGTGAACAATTTTAATTGAATGATTAAAGTTAGCAATTTTAATCAGGCGATTTTTTTTTAAATCACTGATTAAAATCACTAATTCTTTTCAAAATTTAAAATGATGTGAAACAATATTAAAATCTAAGATGACCATAATTTGCAGTGTTTCTTAAGACATTTTGCATATTAAGTAAATGAAAGAAACTTTATAAAATTTCCTAAGCTTGTAAGTAATAATTTTTTTAATTACCATAAAAAACATTTAATTTAAAATTGATAATTAATTAAATTATTATAATTCCTATTTTCATATTACCTGGCGAAAAAAAAAAAAATCATTTAAAAGTGATATTTAATTAAATTATATTAAAAATCTAATAACTTTTTTTGAGCAATAAAATTATCTACCCTTTTACAAAAAAAAAAAAAAAAGTAAAGTAAAGTAAAAAGAAAAAGCCCAACAAGTATAAGAGATTTCTGCAATTAAAAGAATAACTCCTGTCTCTTATTTCAGTCTATTTTTATAAATTAAGTGAGTAACAACAAATTGAAACTAAAAGAAAATGAAAGAATGATAACATTTGCTCAATAGCTATTATGGATGAAAGCACAGGTGAAAAAAAAATAATTGGTATCAAAATGTTAAGCATAGCTACAGCTACTTTAGTAGAAATTGTAAGAAAGTTTTATACTTTTGACTTGCACACAGCAAAAGAGAAAAAAAAAAATATAGCAATTTAACAAATTACAACGACCATTTGGAAAATTATTTTTTCAAAGACTAAAATTTAAGACATAAAAAATCGCACGGAGTTGATCCTACATTATGTACGCCATGCATTAAACGATAACATTCCTGGACCCATCGTGAACAAATTTTAAAAGAAATTTCAGTTTTACAATTTTCGGTACTGTAAATTTTTAAACTTCTGCGGAGCTGGTCATACATTACGTACGCCATGAATTAAACATTAATAGTGTTATTACACGTAAAAATTGCAAGATTTCCTGAAACTTGCGTATTATCCAAGCATTTCATTGGCTGTTTGGGAAAAGGCATTTCTATCATCAGATTTCCAAAAAATCTCACGACCAATTTTAAATAAAATTTCATTCTTAAACTTCTAAACATCTGACAATATTACTTTTTATACCGTCAGATAGAGAAAAAAAATGTACTTTTAAATGCAATTTGTTTGAAAGCTGTATCTCAATTTGTTTCTGATTTATTAATTTTTTTTGTAGTTTTTATTACTTTTTGTCATAGTGGCAACACTCTGTTGTCCATCATTGTTGAAACCAAAGGGAAATACAGATTACTGTATAGACCAATCAGATAACGAATAAATTGCGGATTAAACCAATGAAAACGTTCAGCTATGCTTTTGATTTCCTACCCTGACGAAAACAATAACCATTTTTCCAAATGGTTAAAAAAAAGAAACAAAAAAAAAAAAAAAAAAAAAAAAAAAAAAAAAAAAAACGGTCAAGTGCGAGTATTACTCGCGCTCCGAAGGTTCAGTACAATAAATATATGAATTATTTGAAAACTGTATTATTTAAGAAAATCATTGCTAAAAGAATAATAAGATCTTGTAAAAAACTATACAGCATGAGGTTGAGTATAGCTGTATATACTAAAAAAGTATGAATGAGTATAACATAAAAGCTCAAAGAGATATGAAGCCTAAATAATTAAACAAAAGCATAATTTGAAGAACAAATTAAAAAAAAACAAATTTCCTACATTGTTTAAGCCCGAGAAGGGACAGATATTAAGATGTTTCATTCAATTAGTTCTACATTTAATGTTAAATTTTTGTAACAAATTAGTTAAGCCAATTGCAGATTAAAAAATAAAAATAAAATTCATACAATATGATACTTAAAACACCCTAAAAAATTAGATTCCGTTCAAATCGAATCGAAATAAATCTTAGACTTCTTCCATTTTTAATTGAAAATTGCAGTATTAATATATTTTTAATTGTATTGCAGATTTTGTATTATGTTTATGACAATTGTGCATAAAATGATAAGATGCAGGCAAAATACAAAACTTAAAAAAAAGTCTAAGATTTATTTCGATTTCATTTGAACGGAATCCAGTGTTTTAAATATCATATTGTATGAATTTTATTTTTATTTTTTAATCTTCAATTGGCTTAGCTAATTTGTTACAAAAATTTAACATTAAATGTAGACCTAATTGAATAAAACATCTTAATATCTGTCCCTTCTCGGGCTTAAACAATGTAGGAAATAAATTGTGTTTTTTAATTTGTTCTTCAAATTATGTTTTTGTTTAATATTTCAAGTTTTTTAATGAGTACGGCACTCAGACGGATGCATTTCAAAATTAATAGAGAGTATCATCATCAGGCTTTGATGTATGCAGTATTGCATCACAATGTGGGATGCAGTTTACCAATGTGTAATTCAAAATGTTTCACCACTGTAGAGTAATGCAGGTTGCGGTAATTTGGACAAAAACTTCCAATCTGAACGTAAAAAATCTAAAATCAAAACATAAAAAATTAACTTCACTTAAATTTAGATACCCTATTTTCCACTCAGGAACGCTATATGAATGAAAAAATAAATTTTGTTGAATCCTTACTGCTAATATTTAACAATATTATAGCTGTGATACAGTAAAAAATAAAATTTTTACTTAAATTTTGTTACCTTATTCTCTCCCAAGGGGTGATATAAACCCATCAGAAAATTATTACCTAAGTTTAACTTGGGGTATAAATAGTTCTCATCTCGGAAAAAAAAATACATTTTAAAATTTAAGTTATGTAATTTCCCACTAAGTTTGCTACCTATGTAAAAATAGCTATCCATTAGAAACTTTTTACTAAAATATAAACTTGACCAAAGCAAAAACTTATTCTGAAAATATCCTTTTTATTTCCACTATGACACCATATTCACCTTTTTAATTTTTGAAAAAAAAACTAGCTCAATTTAATTAAATTTCACGTGAAAATCTTTCAACTAAAAAGAAATAAATTATTATTACGGCTTTTGAAATTTTTTCAACAATGAAGTAAAAATGTTACATTTTCTATGAAAAATGTCCGTTGATTTTCAATGAAAAAAGTGAAAATTGGAATTAAGAAAAATGTTTGAATAATGCAAAAAAAAAAATTGGCCCATGTTTCTCTCTGGGTTATAATTCACCCATATGCAAAGGCATTTTACCATTCGTTTTGACCCTGACGTCAATCAAACGTTTTTATACTTTAAATTTATAATATCATTAGAATTAGTAAAGAATAAAAAATAAGTGGCATCAGGGACAAAAAGGTGGGAAGAAAAAATGAAAAGTTATGATCTCCATAGGCTTTTCCATGTTAAATTAACATTGAGAAGTGACACTGGAAATAAATAAGTATTGCACTGCTGCGCAATACTTAAATATCAAATATTGCTATTCTGTATAACTCTTTTTTAATCTTATCCCAATCTGTTTATGTTGAACTTAATTCGGTACTGAGAATAAAAATATTGCATGTTTAAACTTCATTTGGCATTTCATATAACTAAATTCAGCATAGTAATAATCTTTTCTTTTTACTCTAGAACTCTAGTGTCTCTAAAACAAAACCCTTGTTCAAAGTTTAAACGTGGCATTGTGCTAAGCCTGCTTTGAAAGGAGGTTGTAAATTTGCAATGCCACCTTGGTCTGTGCTGCATTTTTCCAGATAGGTTTTTAATTAACTTTTAAAGACAAGGGAAGCGTATTGAGAGATCCACTCAATGCAAACTAATTGTGAATCACATAGTATTTACATGATTAATTCTAATTAAATAAGTCTGTTTTTAACAATTTGACATTTATTGCTTTTATAATGCTATTGGGCATTGCATTACACAAATATATCATTAAAAGCTGTTATATAGGCTTTAAAAGCCGTTGGGACATAGAGTGCGCTGTCCCAGTCATTTTGTATGTCCAAACCATCTGTATCTTTAAGGGTTAATATCTCGGCTAATTACCAACGATTTTTTTCGAAAATCATTATCAAGAATGCTTTTATACTGCTGCTATGATAGGTATTTTCAGTGCTCCTCAACAGCTTTGCTGAATGCCCACAAATCGGAATTTGTGTGTAACAGAAAAATGCTCTTTTCTCAAAAACTATGTGACCTAGGGTAATCTCTATAATTTTCCTGCAAGGTTTAAATTAACCTCTACTTCCCCCATTTTTTTTTTATAATTTTAATTTCAGTAGATTCGAAAATAGAGGGAGGGGGAGACATATTTTTGCACTACATTTTCAATGATATCTCTGAACATATAATAACTAAAATTTAAAAAAATATATTTTTTAATTCAGCATTACAAAAGCTTTCACAGGATACCCCCACACGATATACAAAGAAAAGTTTTTTTTTTTTTTTTTTTTCAAGTAACTTAATTAGCCCCTCTACATTTTTCGTAAATATATTTGTGAATCTTTAATAATCTGGAAATATGTGGGTCAATAGTCTTTATTACTTCCCCAAATTTGAACTTCCTGCGTTCCATAATTTACGAGTAAAATAGCTGTGACAGATAGACAGACAGACACAGGAGTGATCTTATAATGGTTCCGTTTTTACTTTTTAAGTACAGAACCCTAAAAAAAATTAAAGAAACCAGCTGGAGATGCGAAAGGAGCAAAGTTTTTTTCTTTCTTTCTTTCCTTTAGTTAAAAGCACTAAAGTTCAATAATGCTAACTGCACGGGCATACAATACTAAACGCAATAATGCTAATATCTTTTTTTACTTTGCTAAATTAATGTAGATTGCAGATATGATTGGTCATTTTTAGGTGTGTTCGTAATTATATAAATACGTAGCACCTATAGTCGTCGTTCAGTTTGTCTGCCCGCATATAACAGAGCAAAAACTACCCAACCGAATGGTCTGAAATTTTAAATATATGATTGTTGCAAAATTTTGTCGAGCCATTTCAAATTTTATGAAAATTGGATGCATAGTTAAATTACAGGGACAGTCAAAAGTTTTTCTTTACATGACGGCCAATGGGAAAAAATATTGCAAGTGCATTTTAATGATGTTACAGCCTTCTGAATGGTCTGAAATTTTAAATACACAACTGTTGCAATATTTTGTCAAGCCATTTAAAATTTTATGAAAATCGCATGTATAGTTTAATTACAGGGACAGTCAAAATTTTTCCGTTACATTAGGGCCAATGGGAAAAAATTATTGCAAGTGCATTCTAATGATGTTACAGCCTTTCGAATGGTCTGAAATTTTAAATATATAATTGTTGCAAAATTTTGTCGAGCCATTTCACATTTTATGAAAATCGGATGTATAGTTTAATTACAGCGACAATCAAAAGTGTTCCGTTACAATACGGGGAATGGGAAAAAAATTATTGCAAGTGCATTTTAATGATGTTACAGGCTATGCACTTATGAAGTTAAAAAATATATACATTTAGTACAATATGGGGTGCAAAAAATAATTATAAAACTAGTTATAGTACGAACGCACCTCATTTGCCACGTTTGACGAGCAATTTCCAACTTGTTATTATTGTAATTGAGTGTATGTATGAATTAATGTAATTTTTGTAAATTGACATACAAATACATGTGAAGTTTAGATACAACTGCAAGTTTAGATTTAAGCAACTACAGTTATTTTATTTAGCTCAAATGCAAGAAGAGCTGCATTAATATTTGCTTGATTTGTAATTTGAGCTAGTAACACAGAAATTACTTATTTGCAGTTTTTATTATTTCTATAATATAATTGCTAATTTAACTATGTTCATAAACAAAGCATAAAAGTATAAATTAAGCTCATTAATACCATCTAATTAGAGGCTTAATTGTTTTGGAAACTTATAATTCTCAGTAGTTATTCAATAGTTTAATGAAAACAAAAATAAAATCTAATTACTTTTTATAATGATTTTTTTACACACTATGAGACAGTAAATCTATAATTTAACAAAGCAGTGTTCAGTGTTGCATTATTATACTCGGCCAAACGGGTCGAACATTTTATTCTATGGGTCGGGCTGGTAATGGGCCTGAAAATTTCGGTCCATGCAGACAACTTGCTGCATGTCTGTTAAATCCATTTAAAATTCCAGAGAGAAAATTCAATAATGAACCACAAAAATAAAACTCTAATAGTGAAATTCCAGCGTGAAACCACTGCTCGCCTGCGCAGTCTCTAACTTGCAAAAGCTGCAAAAACACACCAGCTGCCATGAGTGCTGAGGGATACACCAGACCATGGTGTGAAGCTTTTCGTATTTTTTCCATCAATGGATTTGAAACGCTCTTGTGTACAGCAGTACAGGCCAGAAGATCATTACTCCCTCAAGAATGGTTGTTCATTTCTCTGCTTTTTTAAACCGCTTGTGTGACATAAGCCTAACAGAACACACAACTATAAAAACAGCCAGAAACTTTTGGAGTCATTGGTAATAGCAATCGGTATAGCAATTTACAGTTCTTGAATAAATACTTGAAACACAAAGCAAAAGAAATGCTCTTAAAAGGACCAGAAAGGTTTGAAACGGTGAAATTTTAATAAAATTTGATTGTGGATCAGGAACCCTGTCATTAATTTAGACTAGTACTTCTTTTAATACATAAGCTAAAACCTTTTACAATGTTTAAATAGATGCATAAATACGTACAATACCATGACACAAAAAAAAAAACACAGCCGATTCGCGGATTCTTGGATCCCCTTTCTCAGTGCGAACAAAATAAATAAATAAAAGATTAAAATGGGTTCAAAGAACCCCTCGGTTATATCCCCGAGTACTGGCTAATAAACTGATTGAAGTGGCAAAAGCAAGAGTTTATATATCCCAAAGAAATGACGTAATTGACAGAGAAACATTGAAAAATAGGAGTCACTGTTCAGGATCCCTCCACACTAACGAGAGAAAAGGGGTGCTGGTCATGTCATTCACTAAGGAAGAAGCATGTTTTTGTATATAATAAGCTTTGTAAAAGTCTAGATCCGAAACTGAGTTACATTTCTTAATAATTTTAGCCTTTGGATAATTAAACTAGTGGTTGGAATTCCAACAGTGTTTAGCTAATGTAGATTTGTCACATTCTTGCCTTCTAAGATAATTCTGGTGTTCTTTCAGCCAAAATCTAAGAGCATGCTTCAACTGCCCAATGTAAAAGAGTCCGCACTGACAAAAAATTCTATAAATGCTCCAGGTATTATGGTTGTCAATTGTATCTTTGAGATTGGAGAAAGAAACTTTATTGATTGAAGAGAAAACAACTTTGAAACTAAATCTACTGCAAATACAAGAAAAAAAAAAAAATTTCGTACTGAGGAAGGGGATCCAAGAATCCTCAAAACGGCCATATGTGATTTTTTTGTGTCATGGTATTGTACATATTTGTGCGTTTAAACGTTGTTAAAGGTTTTAGCTTATGTATTAAAATTTGCACAAAGTGATTGTTTTATGAGTATTATTTCTTTTATTTGTGTATTTATTTATGTTTTATAGTAGTAAAAAATATTTGTTAAGCTGTAAAAAACTGAATTCCATTTTTACACTGTTTATTATGTTGTTTCTCAAATATACTCAAAAAACAAACAAAAATTTGTAAGAAAATTAAAAAATTGTAATACAAAATTTAAAATTGATAATAACTTGTTATTTTTTGTTATAACTTGAAAAGAAAAATCTTTATTTGTAAGTCATATTTTGTAGAAAATTTAATTTCCTTCATTAAAAAAGAGAAACATGTAAATCCATTAACTCGTTCAAAAGTTATTTAGGCAAAAAAAATTAAAAAAAGTATTTCAAGATTAAATGAGTTTAAAGTTTTGTCTTTGCAAGTATTGCTGGTCTATTCAGCTCAATATTTATGGCTCATTTATGACTGTAATTTTAGAAATTTTCCTATCAGACCAACTGTATGACATTATAAAAAATAAAAATTACACTTTTTCATTATTTCAAACGTTTCTGATCTCTTTAAATGAAATTCTTAATTCTGCTAAGCCACTCCAGGGAAATAATATTGGAAGCATTTATGAGTTTTTGTATAAGTGTAGAATACAGAAAACATTTCCCAAACAAAAATGATACTATGCTTCTTCTACCTCCAAATGTTAACTAAGCCCTGCTTGCACTTAAGGCTGCTTGCTCTCAACTGCTCTGCTCAACAAGCACAAAACGTTTTGACACACTTACAAATTCATTTTTTAACGGAAAGATATAAAATTTGAAAGCCTGACCATGAAAGCGATTTAAAATCGAACTGTGTTTTCCATTTTTGGATCAATCAATTACCTATTGAGCTATAAGCGATTTTGATCACGTGACGTGGTATTTTTCTCCCCTTACTAACTGGATTTTCTTTTTTCGTTCGGAAATTCAGTTCAAAATGCTAATTTTGACAGTATTTTCTGAAAGATCTATTGCGTTTACAAGAAAACAGAAAAAACAGTTCGACAACATAGTTTCTGAACACCTTCTACTTTCATGCATTTTCGAACAAAAATGAATTAAAACTTATGTCAGAAAGTTGACGCTTTGGATTTGAGAACAGCCTTAACCCCTTGAGGGGCACCGGTATATATTATATACCGCCTACGATTAATGAAGTTTTACACCAGAAAAATTTTATTAAATTTTACTTTTCTAACTTTGGCGGAAAAAGTTGTAAAATTGCTTTTACTTATTTTGAAATAGAATTTTTCAAAGATTCTGGTGGGAATTCAGCATTTCACAAACGTAATTGCTTGCCCCTCAAGAAGTTAAAGAAAAAATACCTCTAAAGTATTTTATTTTAGACTTTAGAGGACTCCTAAAAAGAAGCCATTTTATACAAATTTTTATAGTTTACACAATTTTAAAATTTAAAATAAAAAGTACAAAACAAATATGTAAACAAAACTTATAACTGTTTAAATATACAATTAAATAGATAAAAGTCAAATATTAGTACAATAAAATAGTTCATACTTGAGAAGACACTTTTGAAGCACTGTTGGTTGAGGCAAGAACAGCTGCTGCATAAGATGGCGATGCCTGATTAGAATTTGAACCTATCAAATATTAAACAAGACATTAATAATTTGTAACTTTAAAAGTATAGACAAACATAGAGGAAATAATTTTTTAACACAGTAAAATTTGAATATGCCTATGAAAAACAATATTACATACTTAAAAAATTCTTAAAATTAAAATCTAAAATTTAATCTAAGAGTACACCTCATTAAGCATGATACATAGAACACTAATTGATCATTTAAGATTCATTGTCTTTTACAATTTACCTGATGAACTTTCAGAAGATTTCGGTCTCTGTTTTCCAAACCAGGAACCAAGTGAAGGCAGTGTATCATCCTCATCATCATCTTTTAATTTAAATGCACCCAACTTTGTAACAGGCTAAAAAAGAAAAGAAAAAAGACTTAGAGGAGAGGAAATAAAAAGGAGTTGTGCAATGTACATATAGGTTAACCAACTACTCTTTGCATCTATTCCTGTCTCTAATTAGAAAAATAAATAAACCTAGTTTAAACCTAAAAATTAATTTTAGTTTTTATTTGCCCAAAAAATAACTAGACCAATAATCTATGCAAATTGATATTTTACCAAGTGGGTGAAAAAGTGTACTGGCCAGTAGTCGAACTTAAGATCTTTGGTTTAAATTGCCAATGCTCTGCCTATTGAACTATCTGGACCACCAACCGGTTGACACAATACGACACCAATAATCTATACTGAATGAAAAAGTGTCGGACAGTAGTTGAACACAAGATCTTTGATTTAAATTGTCAATGCTTTGCCTATTGAACTATTTTGACCGACAACTGGCTGACACAATTCAATCAGAAAATTTTATTGGCAGCAATAGCATCTGGCAGGTCATGTAGAAAGCTGAATGGAATATACTGCGGGTAATGAAAACCCAGCAAACAAGGAATACATAGGGCAAAAAAATTCTAGTTGCCAATAAAATATATTTTCTCTTCCCTCGTCCTTCATCGTTGATTTTTCAAAAATCACAAAAATAAAAAAGTTTTTGTTTTATTAACTGAGAAAAAATAATAACAAACATGGATTATAATTATTCATTACATAGTATAGAATAGTACATAATTTAGAAAGATAATATAAACTAAGTTTTATGATGACACTTATCAAAATTATCATTATATATACTTATCAAAATTACTATTATATATCTCTATTAAAAAAAAAAAGAAATAACATGAATGCTGAATTAACTGAAATGTTAGGGAAAAGATAATTGCCAAATGCTGCTAGTTGAGTGCTACAAAATTTTTATCTGATGAGGGAGGAGGGGGGGAGCATCGATAAAATAGTGAAGCAGGAAAACAATTTTTTGCCTATTTTCTTATTGAAGTCAATCAAATAATTCTGATTTTATTACAGGTAAGGCATATCACACACTGAACAAACAAGCAACAAAAAAGCGTAAGTCAAAAGACATTTCACCCAGATAACAAAGAAGAAACCGGTTTGAACGCTACAATTTGTCTCGTGTCGCATAGTTTTGTCTGCTAATCTGTTCAGTGTGTGATCTGCCTTTAGCACTGTTTATACATCTGTCTAAAATGATGTATAACAGAGAAAGACATACTATCAAAATTATAGTCGCCTAAGGTGCAAAATCTTTGACTGTAGAAATACAATGCTGCAATCATACTAATTTAATTTTGCTACCATTTTCGGTTGCAAATATATTGAAAAAAAAAGTTAACACATTGAAAAAAGTCATTAAATAATCATTTCTAAAACTGAAAAATAAAAGTGAGAATTATCTAAACTTTATCAAACGTACAGAGATTTTAATTAAACTAATCTTTAATCATCATCTGACGTGCCAATTTACTTTGAGACTTAAACAAAGCATAATATGTGGAGTTAAGTTCCTGGAAAATTTTCTCACAAGTAATGTGAGAAACAAAAAAGGTTCTAAGTGTGTCAGTGTTAATACAGTACACCCACTGTCCATTCTTTCGTACCACCCCCTTTCAGAGATTCCACAAACAGGAAATAGTACCTGTCACACATGTTCTCTGTGTTTCATCTTTCCCTAAATATTGCTAACAGAAAAGAAAAATGAATGACGCTGGGGGAAAAAATTCTGAGAAAATTGGTTATGGCATGAAAGAACGTTAACCGAAATTATGCGTCATACAAATTAAACTTTACAACATTAAAATACATAGGAATGAATCGGGACCGCTCTGAAAGGATGTATAAATGTAAAAGACATATAAATGGTGCTTTACTGTATTTTAAAATTTACATTTGATGAACCTATTTTTGCCAAATTAAAATTATTTTTTGTTTGAATATAATTTTTACGTTTACTTCTTAATATTTTGGAGAGAATAACATTTTAATAATAAAAAAAATTTAAAAACTTCTGAATATTTTTTTTTTTTTTTTTTTTTTTTTCATTTACTGCAGATGATACTCCAAATAATTTACGACAACAAATAATTTATAAAATATTATTGGGTAAATAATGTGGTCATGTAATTAAAAATTCTCTCTCACACACCCTTCTCAGCAAAACTCTCTGAAAAACTGGCAGCTAAACCCTCTGATGGGAAACATTGGTAAACAACCCGTAAGAGCCCACTCCACACCCAGATCATATGACATGTTAGCTGGCTAGAGCAGTAAAGTAAAGAATGGCGTTTTCTGTGCTTGAGATGGAAAATGCCTTTTTAACTCTGTTCTTCCGTTAAAAGTAAGAACAAGTTCACTGATTGCTGTGCACAAATAAGGATGTGGGAGAGAAAAAAAGCTGTTTGTGCTTATTTCTTATGTCGATTTTTGTAGAAATCACAAAAAAAACCACCATATTAAAAATGTTGGTCACTAGATAAACTTGGTTGCCAGTGGCAACTGCATTTTTCATGCCTTGCATATAATATAACTCTGGGATTTATTTACACTATTACTGCAAACCCTACATTAAGGAGGTTTTCGAAAAAAAAAAAAATTCCCCGCCCAACAGCACAAAATTTTCTGGACTCATTTTAAAGCATAAAAGCATGATTATTTAGGTGATATGAAATTGAATTTTTTTTTTTCATTTTTCTATAAAGGAATTACATCTTATACTATAATACAAACAAAAATTGTGTGTGTATGTGTGTATGTAAATTTTATCTTAGAAATGGCTCTAATGATTTTAACTAAATTTTGCATTTTGCCATTTTCGGGCACAAGAAGACAATTGGGCTAGGTCACATGTTCGAAAAAATTCAATTAGTGGGTCATTTTGGGTCAGGGTCAAGCTAATTATATTTATAAAACGACTCAATCTATTTTAACTAAATTTTATATCCAACTATTTTTGGGCTAGAAAACTAATGGACTAGGTCACATGTTCAAGAAATTTCGATTAGTGGATCATATTTGGGTCACTTTGGATCAAGCCAATTTAATCTAAAAAAAGGCTCTAACGATTTTGACTAAATTTTGTATTCTATCATTTTGGATTACGAGAAGACCATTAGGCTAAGTCATATGTTAGAGAAAATTCGATTAGTGGGTCATTTTTGGGTAAGCTAATTTTATCTAGAAAACGGCTCTAACGATTTTGACGAAATTTTGTATTCTATCGTTTTCGGGCCCAAGAATATCATTGGACTAGGTCACATGTTCGATTAATGGGTCATTTAGAGTGACAATGGGTCAGGGTCAAGCTAATTGATCTAAAAACGACTCAAACGATTTTGACAAAATTTTGTATTATACCGTTTTGGGTCTTGAGAAGACCACTCAGTGTGTCACACATTCGAGAAAATTAGATTAGCTAGTCTTTTTGGAGTCACTGCAGGTCAAGCTAATTTTATCTATAAAACGGCTTACATGATTTTGACTAAATTTTTTATCCTAATGGTTTTTGATTAGCAGACCACTAAGCTTAAGTCACACGTGTTTGAGCAGATTTCATTAGTGTGTCCTTTTGGGTCACGAAACCGCGAAGTTGGCAACATTTGGCTGAAAAATCGACTTTCAAAATTACGAATGCTAAAACACATACTCGGCCCCAAATGGAAGAATGTCGCCAAATTTGGCTATATTTGTCATAAAAATAGGCATTCAGATTGCGAAAGAATTTTTTTTTAAATTCTTAATAGGATTTGAGATACATGGTTAAAGCAATCAGAGTTGAGCTAAAAATGTAATTTGGAAGGACGAATTATACAGTAAGAAGTTTATATAAAGTTGAATGCAAAGCTAATTTTGACCGAGCTATGGTCAGTCATCCCCGCTTGTCTTGAGTTATAAGTGATTGTTGCCTCCAGTTTTTTTCTTTCCTACATTATCACATCCTAAAATTTGATTTAAAATGCCCATTTTGACAACATTTTCTGAAAGCTCTTTTGCTTTTATCAAAAAATTGAAAAAACTGTTTGATTGCATAGTTTCTGAATAATGTCCACTTCATGAGTTTTCAAATAAAAATTAAATCAGAAATATGTTTAAAAAGTAGCCAATTTCTAAAAATTTCAAAATTTAAAAGGGTTAAATGAACAAAAAATGTTCTAAATTCGTATTAATTATAAATTATTTAGAATTGCAAGGGTGAGAAACTGGAAATTTGACATAGCTGATACTTTTACTATGTAAACGCTTGCACAGAACAGTTTTCAAAAAATTAATAATTTAAAATGTGTGCAAGAGTAAAAAGAATTCTAAAATTACAATTTCTGTTATACTGTTGGGGCTAAAAACTTGAAAGTTTCTAAAACAATCAAAATTTTAAAAGATGAAATGGGTGGAAGATGTTCTAAAATAATCCTTATTTTGGAACTGCTGAGACAGTTTCAAAAATCCTTCAAGGATGGGTGAGATTCTCTACTTAATATTGGGCTACTTTTACTACTGCGCAACTGCCCTCAAAAGTGCAAGAGCAACAAATTTTAAATTTGGCATAGAGATAACTAAGATGTAGATGCACACAAACAATGCTTCTTTTAATTTAAATTTTAAAAAATTGAAAAGAAAAAAAAATATTAATTGTTTGTCCAGGCAGCATTAGATATAACTTTTCTGAACAATAAGGTAAAATGAAAGACCAGTAACTACTACAATGAATTAAAATGACAGTATAAAGAAGTACAACTGCCAACTAGGTAAGGAAGTATATTGCATATTTAGCTTTTTGATGCACAAAAATTTTGATTAAATATACTAAACCAATGTTTTCCAGCTTATTGCTTATAAGGTTACTTCAGCCAGGCGAAAACACCCGTTCGCTAATGTTAATCCAATGGGAGAATTTTTTTAAGATATCTCACTTGCATTTCAATATTTTTAAATGATTTTTGTTGCACTGGATAGCTAAGATCGGTCTCTACATTGGCCGTTTTGTACTTTTTCAATTTTGTGCACAGGTATTTTTAATTAGAGTACATTCACTTTCAGAATCGGTTTTGAAAGTGAAAGTATAGTCATAAAATAATCTAATAAATTCGAAAAAGTAAAAAAAATGTCCTTGTACAGATCGATCTTAGCCATCCAATGCAAAAAAAATCATTTAAAAATATTGAAATGCAACAGAGATATCTTATTTCATAGGATTAGCATTAGCGAACGGGCCTTTTTGTTTCACTGAAGTAGCCTCCCCTTTGGGACGAGCGTCTTTTACAGAATTTTTAATCTTTAATCACCGGTTTTTTAAAAAGAAAATTTTTGCCTAATTGAATTGAGAAAATGCTTGGATTAAATAAGGCAAAATTTACAATAAAAATTTACTGGTGAGAATAATCCTCGACTCTGAGTACCTTACGTGGCACGAATACTGATCGCTCGTTCCCAAAGGGTTAATGGCATTTTAATTTTTATGGTGAGTAAAATTATACTAATACTGTAAAAAAAAAAAAATAAATAAAAATAAACAATTGTTCATTTACAGGAAATAGACTCTAAGATTACTGAACTGATTTTGACAATTCCTTCACTGTAGATAGAGATGATATGTAAACAGGGTTCAGAAGCAGACTGTAATGTATCTGGGTGTTTTTTTTTTTTTTTTTTTTGGAAAATCTTGACTGCAAATCGGTTGGAATGAAGATTTCTTTTTAATTAAAGTCTCATGTTCATCTAATAGAGTGCAAGAACAAGGTTTTTCCAAATGTGACTTAGTTAATAATATTTAGATTATCTATACCAGTATAGTTTCCCCAGATATAAATAGGAACATAGATACCACTTGGCATATTTCAATAACTACACATGTAATGCTCCAGATTATACAGTAATGATACAAATGTGATTGAATAATTATAAATATACATATCAGTTTGTTTTTAACTGTCAGAATCAGAAACATCAGTTAAAGAAAACCAAAATTAAACCATATATATTAGAGATGAGACGGGCTCAGCCCGAGTCCGAGAAGGGCTCTATTTTTATTCTAGTCTTCGAGCTCGTTCTTTCTGAAACCGGGAAATGTTATTTATTTATGTATAGAAAAGATTGAAAGAACTTTTTTCCCCGCTTAAAATTACTTTTCAAATATTTTCAATGTTATTTTGATCAAAATGAAGGGGGAACAAAAATTGTGTTTATTTATTTTTGTATTTGATTGCTATTTCAAAAGAAAATTTGTGATGTTTTCAGATTTCTGTCTAAGGCATTTCTGACGACGATCAATTAATATGGCGCCAATCAAAACAAGCGCAAACAATGAATTTCTTTTTAGTAGAATTTTCGATTGCGACAGAAGATATTTTTAAATCCGATCGTTCATTTATTTTTAATTTAGTTACCTAACGTGAAGAGAATGTTTTCTTCGATTTTTAGTAGACCAGAATTAGCTTGAGGTTTGCAAATTATTTAATCTTATATTGTGCACGAGTCATAATCGTTCTTCATATGAAAATGAGTTTACTGGTTATTATAACTATTTGTCATGAATTCTGCCCATGCTGAGGACTCTGTAATAGATTTACGAGGTCACTTTCCTTCGTAAGTAAATATAATTACCCTCTTATTCCGTTAGAAAGAAATCAGTCAGTGTTTCCTCTTTTAATATAAAAGCATCGGACCTTTAAGATAACGGTGTCAATTTTGTAATTTACGTTGATTTTCCGGTTCACGTCAATCACGGAAGACTGTTATGAGAAAGGAATCGATTATAGTTAGAGATGTACATCTTTTATAGGAAACTGAAAAACTTTGTTCGATTCTCCAGCATACAAATAGTAATTTCTGAAAACTTCATGCATTTCTTCATTAAACACATTTCTTTAACGTGTCCATGAAGTTTGCGTGTTAAAGGGGGAAAAAAATATGAGAATTCTTTTAAGCATAAAGTATATTTTTATTTGATACCGAACTGCTCTTTTGATAAGACTGAATTTAAATTTCCATTTAACGGTTATTTCTATGTAAGAAGTTTTTAAAAATGAGATATCACTTTCGAAACAATTTTTAAATATCATGCAATTATTTTAATGTATATTTTTGGTATCGGGCTCAGGCTCTGATGACAAAAAATCTTTCAGGCTCGGATTTAAAATCCTCGGGCTCGGCCGGGCCCGGGCTCCAAATAACGAGCCCGAACTCATCTCTAATATATATGCGATAAAAATAAATATCATAAAAATTGCTAAATGAGTGCAAACAAAACAAAATTAAAAATCCTAATAAGTAATAAATCAAGCTCATGAAATATAAACAAATCATTTACTTTTCCACTGTTAGATTGTTCTTCAATTTTCTCAGGTGGAGAGTGAAACTTGATAAATGTTAAGCCATACTGAAGGTTCTATAAAGAAAAAATAATAAGTTTATTATATTCTACATATGCTTATAATATTTTACAAAGGCAAACAAAGTGAGTATTAAAGCAGTTCTAAAAAAAATAATCCCCCCCCCCCCCAACACACACACACTCAACAGTAATTTATTTAATATATACATAAGTAATCAATATAATAACATACTGAAAAATATGCAGGATGTCCACTCTCAACAATGTCAAGTGGAAAATTCCTAAACCGATAGTCATGGACATATAGTTCTAATTACAAAAATATTTTAAATATGATCTGGGTTAGTAAAAACCTTTCTCAAAAAATTATGAAATTTAATTTTTTATACAATCCCCTTGTCCTATAAGATGCGTCTAGTAAAAATATCCTATTGTACTAAGAAGTATGACAAAAAAAGTCCCATTCTTGTACGATTAAAACTGACAGAGTAATAGTTGTTTAAAGTTGAAGCATCTTATCTGCTACGAAATAAAGGTCATTCACAAATTTAATAGAAATATAAATAATCATCAAATATAAAAAAATATATAACAGTTGAGAGCAAAATTAACATTTATAAATTTGAAATCTATTTTCTTTCTGACATGTTAAAGCAAAATATACAATTTGTACTAAAAATACAAGTGGGAAAATAACAGAATTTTTGTTAAATGACATGATGAGCAACAGTCTCAATTCCTTACAAAATGATACATATTTTAAAATACTATTAAATTATCTAATCTAAAACTTAATAAAAATTAATACTATTATATACTTGACGTGACTACTTTCAGTTAAAATGCAGATACACGCAAAATAAATTCTTCTAATACTTTAAGAACTTTGTGTACATTCCTCAAAGCAAGGCTTAACTCGTATGTGTTCAGGCGATGAAAACTGGTATATGTCAAGCAATTCAAAGTTTCATAACTCCATTAATTTCGTTGTTTGATGAATGGAATTTTTTTTTTTTTTTTTTTTTTTTGTCTTACTTGTTAGCGTAATAGGAAATTTTTACTTAATGTCACTTACAGGACTGGAGGACCGTATATAAAAATTTAAATTTCATAACTTTTTAAGAAATGTTTTTATTGACCCAAATCGATTTAAAAATACTTCTTTACCTCATTTAAAATGAGTAATTGGAATGAGTAATTGGATTTTTTGTAACTGGAACTATATGTCTATGACTAACGGTTTAAGAATTAACCATTGGACACCGTTGAGAGTGGACATCCTGTAAAGCATATGGATACATAAATAAGATTAGAATTTTTTTTCATTGGTCACCGTATCATTTTCATGATTGTTGAAAGAAATTGTGCATTATTTAAGACTGTTTTCAAATTCAAACTGGCTACTTCCTAACACTTTTTTTCCTTTTGTTCACAAATTGGCAAGTGCTCATATTCAGAAACAATGTAATAGAGCAGCTTTTCCTTTTTAATAAAGGCAGAACATTTTATAGACAATGCAGTGAAAGTTGATATTTTTAATCGAATTTCGAGAGAGAGAGAAAAAAAAACTTGTGAGACAACAATCATCTATAACTCAAGACATAATTCATTTATCGAAAAAAGAAAAACTGCTAGATTACAGGTTATTGCAATAGTCATGCCTGTGAGTGTCATCCTTTTACATTTAAAAATGTGTCTATAAATGTATCAAAAAGTTTCCTGTTGTTGAACAAGAAAAAATATTTTTTTGAGAACTGCATTAAGAATGAGTTATGCCAAACCCTATAAAAAAAAGAAAGTACCCTTTTATTCACATGGAACCAATTACAGTGATTATTTCATAAAATTGATTGACTAATTTACACTATATTTACCTTATTGAATGGCTGGGTGCAAACAATTTGGACGCAATCCCACTTCTCATCCTTGGTATTCTGGGAAAGCTTTTCAGGCCCAAACATACGCACTCGATTAGTATGGGTCCCATTTCGGCTTTCTAAAGGACTCATGAAAGATGATGCCACTAATAAGACCTAATTGAAACAAATAAAATAACTATTTTACAAATCTTATTGGAACCTTTAAACAGATATCTAATTACGAAAATATCATACTTACAAGCAGAGACATTTGGCACTTATTTACTTCATTATCAACCATTTTTGGTAAACAAAGTGTGTCATCAAATGGTATAACTTAACACCAATAACAGATACACATCACATAGTTTGATAGATATGCAGATATTAAACAAAATCTGTCACCAAACAATGTAATTTAACACAAATAATGACAGAAGTTACATTGCATCTTCACTGTTTATCCATTTTTAGATAAAGTCTTGCAGGTGCAGGGCTCGAAAATTCTAAAAATTTTAAGGTTCCCAGCTGGGAACCTACATGAAAAGTGTAGATTTCCAAAAAAATTTATGAGGTTCCCAGAAAAATTTGTGTCTTCACAGTTTTTTAACCCTCCGAGCGTCTTGCAAAAGGGTAAAATTGTAATGTTGTTTTCTTTGCATTTTGTTTTAAATGCTAAGAAAATATGATTCTTTCAATATTATAAAAAAAAAACTCAATTACAAATATGAATGTAATCCTTGAGCAGGGTTCGATTTAAGCGGTATCATATCACAATTTGTGATTCAAATTTAACTAAAATGCAATCCAAGAAATGCATTAAATCGCAATCATTGCGATGCATATTTCCCACACCCTTTGTTATGTCATGTACACTTAAAGTTAAAATTTAAAGGTGTTTTTACACGACATACATTATGTTTTCACCCTCCCCAAGTGTTTATTTACAATGGAAGTACAGCGAGACGCCATTGTTGGGCGCAGTTTTCCCAGTAAACACATGATTTGTTCCCGCTCTGACGCTGTGATTGATTACTGAATCACTGTTACTCGCTAATCATGGCGTTTGCTCATAGAAGTTTGATGTGCGTGTTGTAGTAGTTCTAAAATGAACACTCACTGTTACGCACTGAGCTCTACAATAATACGGAGAGCCAACTCACCGATCCACTTTCGGCCGCTACCACATCACACTTTCAATGCACGCAAGTAATGAGTCCTGCACTTTTCTTAATATTAGAAGTATTTTTTCAAACTTTTTCGCATACTTTTTATCAATTTTGTTGTTTTCTACATCTTTTTGACATTTTTATGAGCAATACTTAATTTGTTTCAAGATTTAAAAGCTACATTAGCTATTTTTTACTTGCTATACAAAAGTGTCTAACTGCTAATCAAAACTGACTTTGTATAGCAGTTACTGCTATGCAACTTTCTTTTTCTAAATCGACCCCTGTCCTTGAGAGTATTAATCATTCTTCAAAGTATTTAAAATTCATTAAATCTATAGAATTATATTATCTTAAATATTGCTTGTATTGCTGTGAAACCTGGAGCTTAATGAACGGAATATCACGCCCCAAACACTTAGAGGGTTAATAAATCAGAGCTTAAAAATTCAGAGCACGGAAATTCAACTCCCGTGTCTGCTCGGCACTCCACACACTCGTTCTTTATCCCACTTCCCCCTTCCGAAAATCACCGCGATTCATAGGAGAATAAAAATTCATCACTGATGGCAGTGGCCACGGCGACTTGCAGGTGCTTCTGTTTAGGTTCCCGGCCGGGAACCAGGGTGGAAAATACACATTCCCAGAAAGGATTTCTGCGTTCCGCAGGATCCCGGGAATGCTATTTTTCAAGCCTTGTCTTGTATATTGACTATTAATGAAACTTTTTTGGCAACAGAATTCTGTAATCTTGACAGTACTTCACCATGGCCTGTTCTGGAGGTAGATCTCAAATCTTAATTTTTATCTTTATTTATTTATTTGTCAAAATGCAGGAGAACAGAGAAATAGCAATTCATTTTTATCTTTCAAAAACTGAATTGGCTTATCAACAAAATGCATAAAAAAAATATGTACATCACATGTGACATGCAGAGGTACAATTGACAAGTGTGACATGTATCATTAGTGTTAAATAAAATCCTGATGATACATTTTGTTTACTGCTAATGGTCAACAGGAAAATTAACAAGTACCAACAAAAGAACTAAAATACAAATTTGATTGAAATCTGTAAAGAGATAACTAATTAGAAAAATTTTATATGCACAAACATTAATATATTTTTAATGCCTGTACAAGTATATTCATGTATAAAAATATATTTTAAAAGTTTATTTGACCATATTTTCATGCTTTGTATTTTTCAATAAAATTTAGCATATATGTTGTTTCTTAAACCATACCACACATAACTTATAAGGAATGCATACTTTTTTCCCATAAACAAAAATCTCCAATTTATCAAGAATGAACAGTTCATCATTTTTATATAATTATTATATACTTATTTTTTTTATTTATTATTATTATTAGATTTTAAGTAGGGATGCAATGAATATTCGGTTGGTATTCAGCCTATTAGCCGAATACTACAACAAAATCATTTCTATTTACAATAAATAATATCGATTGGTACATTTTAAATAACATACCTATAGGTTTATATTTATGTGTTACACATTAAGAAAATTTAAATCTTTACTAAATTTATAATAGAATTTTATTTCAAATATTAATATAAATTTAATAATCATTTGAATTTTCTTAATGTGCAACACATGAAAAATAATATTTAAAAATTTACAGTAAATTAAATATTTGAACTTTATATATATTATAAAAAGGATTTAATTATGCTTAAACATTACACATTCAATAGAATTTTTTTTTACACCAGTTTAGTGGAGATTAATTTCTATCTAAGAGTGATTTATCAAAATAACTGATGTTCATCATTTATAAGGGCTGAAATTTGTTAACTGTTTTGTTTTTGTCAGTAGTTGAAATCTCCATGAAGCAATCACAAAATGTAGTCTTTGACTTATTATGCACATCTTTGCTTGTTTCTGCCACATTTGTTTTTGTTACAGTTTCAGGAATCTCATTGTTTGAGATAGCAGTCATAAGTAGAATCAGTCGAGATTTTAACTTGGGATGATTTTCTTCAGCTTTATAAAAGAAATGGAAGTTCAAACCTGGGGTCTAGCAAAGTTGAAATGCAAAAATGTCCATTATCATGAATATGTTTGTTTAAAGCGTGTATTCCTGTTTTGAGACAGGCAGTCTTTAAATGCTCCAACACCAAAAAATTAATTCCCTTCTCCAGGTTTTGACAAATAAAGTTTCCACCATTGGAATAACTTCCAAAATAAGAGATGTTGTTGAACTAATTTTTATTGTAACTTGTTCAAAAGGTTTCATTAAACTTAAACTCTCTCTAAGAGCAACCATTGATTTGAATTAAAGCTATTTTAAATTTTGTTTTTAGTTAATTATCTTTAAGGGTGAATACGTTTAATAAAAACTGTATGAAGATATCAATATATATTATTTTGGTTTAAATCAGAATTTATGAATTAATATTTGGCTATAACTTGGCTGAATATTCGATATTCAATCAAACCATTATTCGTTGTATCACTAATTTTAAGAAGCATATTTTCATCATCAATAAAAATCTGTAGTATCAATCAGATCAAGAATAAGCATTTATTATTTGTCAACTTTCAATTTTTATTTGAATTGTTTTAATTTCTTACATAAAGTAAAACCTTACGAATGAGTCTTCTATCATATAAAAAATTGCAAGGGGGGTGATATTTTTGAGCATATTATGATGTAGTGATACAACAACAGATGAATTGAAAAGAGTGGCAGATTTGATGGGCCTACGGCGAGTGATGTGGGGTAAATACCAACGGGTGGGTATTTTCATATTTTACTGAAAAAAATCATAATCTTAATAAAAATTTCTTGAAATCATAGGTTGCAATACTTCAAATATGATAGCAGTTTTCACATTAGTTAAAGAAAAATACCTGCATGTTGTCTGATTAAGTGGCTTTGCTACAGTGTCTAGAAGTATATAGTGTAGAAATCGTGTATTGCTCTAGAATGTATAAAAAAAATTACATTTCGTTAGGTGGTGCTGCCATTGAATTTATTGCTTGAAAGTGTAAACACTAAACATTAGTTACAGCATCTAGAAAAGAGGGCTGAATAGGCCTGACAGATTAAAGATATTTTTTTTTTAACAGGCCGGGCTGAGTGGATAAAAAAATTCAGCCTATTGTGGCGAATGATAAAGTCATATATAATGTGCTACATTTGCACTATAAATGTACATTTCTGGAAGAACGATCCATGTGCATGTACAGAGGTCTGTCCAGACTTTTCTCACAGGGTCCTGTTTTTGTGAAATTGTGAAGTTTTTCTTATTTTTGTGAAAATTCTAGTCATAATTTTGTGAATTTTAAATTATCGATGTCTTCATGTTCTATCCTTCATATATAAAAAGCTAAGTAATATGCTCTTTTGTGAGTTCAACTGCTTACTTACTTACGTGAGTTCAACTGCTTACAGGCCAGATTTTATTTTTAAATGACTAAATTTGTGTAAAGTTCAATTTGAAGGTGAAAAAATTCTATGAAAGGTCTATTTAAGAGACAAATAATTTTGTGAAGGGTCCTGTTTTTTGGGATAAAATGTTTTGTGAAGGGTCCTGTTTGGGGATAAAAAATTTTGTGAAGGGTCCTGTTTGGGGATAAAAAATTTTGTGAAGGGTCCTGTTTTGGGATAAAAAATTTTGTGAAGGGTCCTGTTTTGGGATAAAAAATTTTGTGAAGGGTCCTGTTTTGGGATAAAATGTTTTGTGAAGCGTCCTGTTTTGGGATAAAATGTTTTGTGAAGGGTCCTGTTTTGGGATAAAAAATTTTGTGAAGGGTCCTGTTTTAAGATAAATTATTTTGTGAAGGGTCCTTTAAAGGACCTAAAAATTTCCTAAACATATCCCTGATGTATATACCCATAAATTTAATTTATTTTAGATTCAATATTAGAGAATAACACAATGAGAATTCTACCTGACTTCAAAATAGAAAAAAAAAAGTGTTGAAATATTAAAAACATTAGGAATGTAAAATTAATAATGAAAAAATATAAATGCATATTATTAATATGAACCAAGTTGATCCCTGGAAATAATTTTTTTGCAACCCTTTTCACTTCTTTATTATAATTAATTATTGCACTACACAATTGGATATTGTTTCCATGGTTTGCAAATATCATGATATTTTCCAAAATATCAAAAATATCCGATATTTTGATATATATTTTTTCAAACTAGTCAACTCTCAGTTGACAATAAATATTTTCAAGCATAATATAAATTAGAAACTAAAACATATTGCACTTAACATGAAAACTTAATTAAACAATATTTTAAAAATGCATTTCTCTTATTTCCCTTTTGTTTATTGTTTTTTCACATCAAACAAAATTGAAGATCAACTAATTGAAAACAGATACAATTTGCTTTATACACTAAAAGAAAAAAAAAAAAAAAAAAAAAAATAGGATTCAGAATTAACAATTCAGAAATTTATAATACAAAATAGTTTTTTTTAATTGAAGAATTTTAACATAAATGTGAGCTTGTCTTATTTTTTATTCCTTAACATGTACACTTTAGAGTAGACACAACTAAACTAAAATCAGAAAAGATTATCTTTTAACGAAGCTGTATATAACTGATTATCTAAATTAGACAGTTTATATTTCAATGGCTGTTCTGAATTAATTGTCTCACATAATTATTAGTTCTAAATTTAAAAATGAAAGCGTAACATAAAACTAGGAAAAGATATTTGTTCCCTTTGGCTAAAACAGTCACTGCCAGAGACAAAAGTTCTTTATCTACAGAATGAAATAGTCAATAACAGTTGAAAATTTTATTTACACTTGTTTTGATTGCAAATATTAAAATTATCTTGCACAGTGATATTTTGAAACTAAATATCGAATATACAAAATATTTAAAATCTTGATATTTTGAAAATAAATATCAAGATTATGAAAATATTGAAAATATCAAAAATCTTGATATTGTAAAAATAAATATCGGATATGTATCAAGATATATATCCATTGATATACATCAACAAACCCAGAGTGTTAGATCATCAAATTTTGAATTCATTATCAACACTATCAACATATTGTTTTGATGTGAATTGTTGTGCTAGGATACATTAATTGTAATCATCCATAGAGTTTGTATTAGAACTTTGATTACTCTGATCACAATTCGAAACTTGGGCCACATTATTACCCTCTGTCCTACTAAGATTGATATTTGTAATAAGTTACATTATAATTAACCAAGCTATTGCCACAAAATCATGTTATTTCACTGTCAGATTGAAGTAGATACATTTATACATGAAGATGAAGCTTTGCTCGCCTTCGACTTGCTGTCCTTCAATAAATTTAATGTATTTGTAATTTGATTATATGTGAATATGCATTACCAACATTTACAGCGGGCTACAGTTGTTCTGATATGGCATTTTTTGCATATGGCTATGTTTTGATTATGGCTGAAGGCATTTTGCTGAGGTTTGATTATACTTTGGCAATTTATCATAAGGGTTGTGATAATATTAAACAAGAATGAATAAGCAGGGTTGGATTTCCCTTTTATACACCGATAACAGGGATGTACAATCCCAGGGTATTTATTTTTTTAAGGAATAAACAGGATATATACGCAGGTAAATATCTGGGTATTTATTCTTCAATTACATATAGTTCTAAAAAAAATCTCATATTGCTATTAGTTATAACCTATTAGTGTAAAAGAAAAAAAAATTAGAACTGGTTGAGTCTATATCAATTCAGGCAGGGTGGTTACCTCTATAGTCTCAGAAGTTTTTGAAATGAACATATGTTAAAATTCAGGAAAAAGTAAGATACATGCATATTTTTGGTTTGCCCTAAAAAATTCCTGGCCTGAGATATAGACCGCTAAAGATGGCATCCCAGGCACCATTTCTCATTTGCGATTTTCGACAAAAATTTTAAAGAGCCTTATCTCTGGGACCGTGCAAGATATTTTGATGCAGTTTTTTATAGTTTAAAGATAATATTTTTCTGTTTAAAATGATACACTTCATTTTGAAATATTTATTCATTTTTTCTTGCTGCAGCCTTCTGAAAAAAAAAAAAATTAAAAAATGCCAATTGCAATTTTTTTTATTTTCATACTGTTTTGTTTATCATTGAGTACTACATTCTCTGTAAAGGAGAACTTCCACTTTTGAGTTTAACAAGTTTTAGAAACATTTAAAAAATTCAGAGAATTTTAGAGGAATTGTACATAAACAGTTCTTGTAAACTTCTCTGAAATTTTATATATATGTATCAAGGGGTTTGTCCAGACTTTTTGTGAAGGGTCCTTTAAAGGACCTAAAATTTTCCTAAACATATCCCTGGTATCATATATGTAAGGGTAGGCCTACTACATCCTACTACATATATTTGGCTGAGAATTGGTCTGCGATTCTGCCACAAGATGTGCAGGGATATCACTGGAGTAATGACCAAATTTCAATTTTCACAAGAGTCGCATATTTTCAAAACAAGACCACAAGTGTTGCAGATATAAGAGATAACAGAGGACACGACTCAGCACATGCATATGCATTGCTGGCAATACACAAAATTCATCAACAATTGCAGCCAGAAAAGATTATCATTATTTCTGATGGTGCCCTAGTCACTTTTAAAATCGTTACCAACTGTTTGAAGTAAATAAGTTGCTTGTGCCAATGGAGTGGGTATACAACGCTACTGGGCATGGGAGAGGGCCTTGTGATGTGTTCTGCTGAAACACCATGCTACAAAAGGGCAATTCCACAGAAAGGTCAACCAGATAGCCAATTTTTCAACATTAACATTTTTTAACAAATAATGTATCATTTTAAAGCTAAAGCACTTTAGAATCTTAATTTTATAATGGAATAAGGATAAATTTATTTTAAAGTGAAATATAGGCTCTTTAGTAAGTGTTGCCATGAATGGGTATTTGAAAGCCATTTCAAACACTATGAAATTGAACCCAGATTTTCATTTGAAAAAATATTATTATGTTTTAAATTTTATAAATATTTAATTATACAACATATACAAATGTGATCAGCACAAAACTTTGTGCTGACATATTATATTTTCTGAAATATTAAAGATTTTCTAAAAGCACATTAGCCATTTTATGTCCGACACCAAAAAATATTAAAATTTAATCTGAGTCAACTAGCCTAAACCATTTAAAATGAAATTTTGTATTTAAAGCACATTTATATACCTCTTTCATATTACCTATTCCGATTAATTTTTAAAAAATTATTTATCCGGAAAAAAATGGTGTCGGACGTAAAAAAAATCTTTACGTCCGACACTAAAGATTTTTTTTTTTTACGTCCGACACCATTTTCAGAAGAAATTTTCTAGCAGAAAAGGGAGAAAAAATCCTGTAATGCCATTTTCATTTATTATAAATATTTATATTTCATAAATTTAAGTCAAGATTTTTTGTAAAGTTATCTTTTTTCTTTTATTCTAAAATACATTAATTTTTTCGACTTGTCTTCATTTGAATGTAAGAGTCTAAGTAAAACATACGGTAAAATTTTCCAATAAATATGTATGAAGTGTTCTTTAAAAGAATCTTAATTGCATATTATAAAAATCGGATTTTTTTTTAAATATAAAATTTGAGTCGGGACGGTTCGGATTCATTTATTTTTACTGGGGTCGAGCGTACTTTCACTGATTTTTTGCATGGGCCAGGGTGTGAACTGCAAAAATATAAACGGACAAGGTAGAACTTTTAAGAGTCCAGGACTGGAAATTTCGGCCTGCCCATGCAGATCTCTAAGCAAGGGTAATGCAAAAATTGTAAATTTCTGCTATTTTTGAATGGCAAGGAACTTGAAATACTAGTAACCTTTTTCACTCAGATTCTTTGAGTCTGTACGACCAGAAGTAATGCAAAATAGTAAACCCCTCTCCCCTTTATTTTCATGTACGCAAGACTTAAAATAATGTGAAATTATAATTATTTTTTTCTGAATCAGCGGTACTCAAAATAAGGATAAAATATAGTGATTTTCGGATTTTTCAGGTCTGTAGAACCCGAAATAAAGCCAAAATTGTAAAATTAATGCAAGAAATTTAGAATTTTCACCTTTTTTTTTTTAATCTGCAGAATCCGAATTATTTCCGAAATAGTAAAATTTTCATCTTTATTTTTGTTCCTTTCCATTGAAATTTTTTGAGTCTGGAGGGCATGAAATAACAAAATTGTAGCAATTTTGGCTTTTGTTTTCAGAGTCCGCGGATCAGAAATAGTAACATTTTCATTTTGTTTTGTTGTTTAGATTTTGATAGTTGAATTTTGCGGGAAGCAAAATTGTAAAATTAATAAGGCGAAAAATATAATTTTTTCCCTTTATTCTTTCGAAGCCCTAAGAACAGAATCAATGCCAAAATAGTGAAATTTTAACTTTATTTTTTTTTTTTTGCGTTCCCTCATAATTTTAACCAAGAGAAAACATTAGTATATTAGCCAGGCCAGAGTCGGAGGAATTAAAATTTCCGGAGTCAGAGTTGGCCATTTTTTTTCACCAACTCTGCAGCCCTGGTTAAATATGATGGTAAACACTTCTCTGAATATATAACTGAAGTAAATGTAATGAAGTAGAAGTTAGTTTGATACACCAATCTTCAACTGAATCAAATTTTAAATGGCCTCAACACGAGGACAAAATTTACTATGATGTAGACAGTGTAGTGAAAAAAATCTAACCTCCCATTCCTACAGGGAACAGAGGACAATTTTCGTTTGGAGAAATTAGGATTTGGAAATTCTTGTACAAACATAACTTTTCATAATAAATTACTTTATACTTGGATTTAGTCATTTTTAAGATCAACTTATTTACGTCCGACACCAGTATTTTCATAGTTTACGTCCGACACCAGAATAAAAAATTTTAAAATGTACTTGAATATTAAACTAAATAAATCTAAAAAGGTCAAACATATAGCATTCATATGTGTACTTTTGATTATAGTTTGTTTAAAAATTATAAAATCAACCAATTCACAGAATTTTGAGAATTTATTTGGTATGTCACAGTTTTCTAGTTTGTGTGATTTACATCTGACGCCGATTATTTAAATATTTTTTTCCAGGATTTGAAATATTCAGAAATGTTTTTTTACATGCTTTTTGACAAAGTGTGATGTGGTAAATACCTTGTATAGAAATTTGATCATTTAGTTGAAATTTATGTACCAAAAAATAAGATTGTTGTAAGAAATTTGTGTCTGATTTTTACGTCCGACACCATGGAATTGCCCAAAACAATCTTTCTAGACCAAGTACAGAGGCAATTCAGAATACTGAGGATTTTACGAGAGTGAAGTCATACACATCAACAGCCCTCATTCTGTTACCCAAAGAGAAAGTTGAAAAGTTCTTCCAGTAGAAAATAGAAGAATAGTCCAACAAGATTACCCTTGTGAAAGGAATTCAGAAGACAGATATGTGGACTTACAGTAAAGGGTGAACCTATATTGCACAAACTTTAAACAGCAAGAAAGAAGAAATTTCATTTGTCCAACCAAGATTTCTGAAATGACAGAATATTCAGATTAACAGTTTACAAAGAGTTATGTTTGTGGACTGTGTATATGACTGTGAGTGGTGGATTGTGGAGGTCATAGATATCAGTTGCGAGTTAAATGAAATCGTCATGAACTTTATGCTCCCACACAGACCAGCTTCTAGATATAGATTTCCAGCTACAAGATAGCAACACCACCACCAGTGCTCACTTCCAACCAATTACCAATGTTTTAAAGATTGTGGATGCCCCAGTTTCTATTGATTGAACAGGGAGGCATCATTCAATATCAAAGAAAGATACTGATGCAGTTCGACAAATTTTTAGTTCATTGAATTTCTAATTTCAGTTCTAAGCAGAGTAGAAAGGAAGTGGTATATTTTGGAACTTTCATATATATTTTGTAAGCTTTAAACCCTTTGCAACAAGCGTCTTTTATGGAACATTTAATCTTTCATCACCAGTTGCGAAAAACCGGTGAAGGTGTTTTCAAATTTTTGCCTAATTAAAATTGCCGAGCAAATGCCCTGATTAAATTAAGCAAAATTTACAATAAAAAATAACTGGTGGGAATAATCAAGGATTCTGAGCACCTTATGCATCATATATACGTGTTGCTCGTCCTGAAGGGGATAATATGTTTTCGTAAGCTTTTTATTAAACGGTCTGTTTCTTATATTTATTAAGAATTAAAATGCCACATCAAAGACAACTAGATTTTGATTTCATGAGACCATTATGTGACTATGTCGTAACAGGAAACTGGTAAATTATATGGCAAAATCTTACATTGTTTTTAAAACATCTCAAACTCAAAAGTGGAAATTCTTCTTTACAGGGAATGCAGTATTCAATGGTATTGATCAACTGCAAAAAAAAAAAAAAAAAAAAAAAAAAAAAAAATCAAAATTTTTGGGCTTGGCGTTTTTGAGAAAAAAATACTATTGATTTTAAAAAAAAAAAATTCAGAAGGCTGCAGCAAAAGAAGTTGAATATATATTTCAAAATGGAGAATATTGCTTTAAACAGAAAAATATTATCTTGAAAAGGAAAAAAAACGCAACAAAATATCTTGCACCGTTCCAAAGATAAAATTTCTACTTTAAAATTTTATCGAAAATTACAAGTGAGAAATGGTGCCTGGGACGCCATCTTTTGTATCTCGAGTAGGAATTTTTTGAGGCAAAACAAAAATATACAGGTATCTTACTTTTTCCTGAATTTTAATGTACGTTTAATTCAAAAACTTCTGAGACTATGAATGTAAGATTTTTTCTGTGTCTGCCTGAATCAGGGTTGTAAAAAACCCGGGTTTTTTATAAAAAACCCAGCCCGGGCAGGTAGCTGGATGGGTACCCGGGCAGCTACCCACTACAACCCTTATAGTTGTAAAAAACCCGGGATTTTTATAAAAAACCCAGCCTGGGTGGGTAGCTGGGCAGGTACCTGGGAAGCTACCCACTACAACCCTGGCCTGAATTGACATGGACTACCAACTGTAGGCTTCTTATAACTCTTCAATTTTAAAGAAATACAACATTTTACATTTAGATATTGAATTTAATTTTTCTTTAAATATTACAATGAGAATGTAAAAAACTAAAGAATTTATTGTGAAGAATTTTATTAAAAATATATTTCTTTATTAAATTATGTAACAGGTACAGTGCATAAATAATACATAGTTAAATAACACTCTTAAAATTAATTAAAGTAAAGAAAATAACCTGATAATCGCTGACTGAGTCAGATGATCTCCCAACAAGCACTTCCACAAATGCCGATCCTTCATTTCCAATATCAATAGAATGGATCTTGGTGGCTTTTTCAAACTGGAGTACAACAGTTGCATTTTTCTCACCAGGAGTAGCACACTTCCACTTTCTATAAGTCTCTTCTTTTAGTAAATTTTCTGCTTTATGAACCTTAAAGAAAACAAAATCATTTAATAAACATCAAACCTCGGAAAATTAAAGTTTAATACACAATCATATTCACCAATTGGTTGGTTGTGCTGATTGAGAGTGCTCTTTTTTTTCTAAACATAATTACACTGACCTCCAAAAGTTAAGGTACAGGGACTGAATGCTTTCAACACAATTTGCCAACATTATTGGCGAATTGTTCTTGAAATTCTAGGATGTAAACATGTAAACAACATTTTATGTTTCTCGGTAAAGATTTATCGGGGGGGGGGGGGGGGTACAATTAGAGGCTAATAATAAATTTAATAATAAAATAATATTTGCGATCTCCTATGTAACAGAAAAGGCTGGAAATAGTTTGTCACTGTGATAAATGACTATTTGGGTCCTGTTCAACGTTTGTATGCATTTGTGTAAGCATAGCACTCACATTCGTGAAGATGTTACCATTTTGGTGAAAAATTCAAAAGGTTTTTTTTTTATAGCATACAGAGTTTTCAACCAAATTTAGCACAACTTTCCAAAAACCTGACAAAGAACAGTAGCAACAGTATACTGCAATTAAAACAGGAATATATTGAATATTTGATGAGATATGGGCCCTTTGGAAAAACATTTTTACTTTTTTTTTTTTTCTTTGCGTACTTTTTTTAAACATCATAAAATAGAATTGTTAAACAAAAGGATTTCCACAGCAAAAAATATAATATAATATGGCTAAATTTTGAAGAATATATATTTTTTATGGAGAAATTTCTGTAAATTTTCTCCTTTTAAATTTTTAAAACTATTTTTTTCCTTATATTCACAGAAGTATCCTTCATGACTTTAGCTGTTGATTTTTCAATAAACTCGTTAGTTTATGAGAAAAAAGCAAAAAAAAATAGGGTGTCTAGTCTATTCCAGATCAGCAACAAATTTCCTTGATTTTTCCATGCATCAAGATTTTGTGATGTTACACGCAAAAACTCTTAAAAGCTGTGAATTTGAGAGAGGAACTTTCACAATTGATTTTGAAGTAACAATTACTGAATTGTTAAACAATTTCTTGCAAAATTTACAAATTGTTGAACATTTTACATGCTAAACATTTTGGCCAATCAGGATAAAATTCTCCATCATATCAGTCACAGTTAGTGTTCAAAATTAGCGGTCGTTAGTCGTCAAATGCAACCAAATTATTGCATTTGACGACTACAAAATTATTCTCGGTCGTCAAATTTGACGCCTAGCTTTCTAAAAAAATATTTATTGTATTATTTTAATGGTAAAAATAATTAGTGTACCTTTTGATTTCATGTTACAAGATTTAAATGTAGATGCATTACATGTTTTTTTAAATTTTTACTAGATTCAATTGTAACTATCAACACTGTATAAAATTTGTTTTTGTTTTCCTAAGACGTTATCAAGTTTTAAATTTATTTAACAGGATTAAGGGTGTATTCGAAAAAATATTTTTCCACCCTCAACAGCTCGAAATTTTCTGAGACATTTTCAGACTCATTTTTAAAAGTAAAAACATGAAACTTGCTGGGGGGATTTCTGAAGACATGTTTAACATGCCGTGTGATTTCATTTCCAGCTCAATTAATTAGAATTTGATTTTTAAACAATTATTTTCTCAGTATAACCATTTTTTTCATTCCCAGATCGCTTCGGAAAATTCGGTTCAAAACGCCAACTTTGACAGTGTTTTTTACAGTATTTTCTGCATTTATCAAAAAATCAAGAAGCACGGCACATTATATAGTTTCTAAATAAGAGAATTTCCCAGTTTGATGCGTTTGAGAGCAAAAATGAATTTTAAAATGAATCAGAAAATAAGCAGTTTGGATCGGAATACACCCTTAAGTGCACTTTTCTATTAATTTCTAAGTATAGCAATAATTAAAAAAGCTTTTCATCACTTTTAAGTTTCTTCAATTATTATAATCTTGAAAATTAAGAACTTCAATAATTTTAAATAAAAACAAGTATTGGTACTTTTCTAAAATGTAGCATAGACTATCTAGTAGATTACAGTAATGTAAAAAATGAATTTTAGAAATTGCAACTAAAAATTTTATTTTGACGTCTAAGATTTTTACAGTAGTCGTCATTTGACGCCTACCTTTTATTTCCCAATTTCTATCACTGGTCACAGTTAAATATTTGCTTCAGCATATTTTAATACAAATGATAACTATTGAATAAATTAAGCTAATAAATGTTCAGTTCAAAAACAAAGGTAAGTAAACAGACTGAAACATCTGATCAATCCTAAACATTCAGTAGAAAGTTTCAGTGAACTGGAGTTGAAAATCTGAGTTAAGGGGGCTGGTCACTCAGCTTCTGATTTCAACTCACTAATGTAATGTCTATGGGCATTTGGTGCATTCGTATATTTAAAACATTTCCTCGGAAAATTAATATTTTTAACTACTATTTTTTGTGTACACTTCCTAAAAGATGTCTTTTTTTCTTAGTTCTCAAAATATTTCTAAAGTATAGACTTAATTTTATAGGAAGTATTAAAATCTTACTCACAATTCGCCCGCTTTTAACACATAAAATATCAGCATAGATTTTAGAAATATTTTGAAAACTAAGAAAAAAAGAAACATCATTTAAGAAGAGTACACAGAAAAAAGATGTTAAAAATATGAATTTCCTGAGAAGATATTTTAAATATACGAATGCACCAAAAATTCATAGACTGAATCATTACGGAGGAGAATTCCGAAGCTGAGTGACCAGCCCCCTTAAAAGGAATTATTGAAAAGGGGTAGACAAAATTAGTTGCATAACAGGCTGAAATACTCTTTACAATAGGGGAGAGTGGGATGGAATGGGACAGTCGGTTTTTCTCCTTATCTATCATTCTAAACATTTCATCAATCACACACTAGATGAAGTAGTGGTGCTTCTGTTGAAAAAAGTTGCTGATCTGCATAAGCTTACAATTGTATACATAAAAAGATTATTTCAAGAAACAAAAGTAAATTTTCTTCATATACTTTTTATGCTTGCTGTATATTAATGACTTGTTTATGTGCAGCTGTAATAGTTTCCGTATTTATAGAACATTATACTGTATATTACCTATGATTTAAAATAAGCTTAAAAGCAGCATTGTTGGTTATACAATTATACAAGTAAAAATAATAAATATATTACAAATCATCAGACATACAAGTAAAATGACATAAATACATTTAATACAATTAAAAAGCAAACGTTTCAAGCTAAATTTTAGCCCCTCATCAGTGCAACAAAACATTCAAATGACAGAAAACTATATATCATGTTTACAGTTAAAAATTATTAGCAGTTAAAATCAAATAAAGTATAAAAATTTTTTAAAACAATGCTGAGTATTCAGGAGGAAGTGCACATGATTCATTTATCGGCGACGTTTGCTTACGAGTGAACACACCTTCCAGAAAAACTCTACTTTTAATATTATTGCAACCGGATCTGATAACTTTCATATTCGTGAAATCTGGGATATGGTCGGTATCCAAAGAATGCTGTACAATTTTAGACTGTAGGTTTCCAGATTTGTAAGTACGTTTATGCTCGGCAAGGCGAATGGCGCAAGTGCGACCAGTTTCGCCAATATATACTGAGTCGCAACCTTTACATGGTATACTGTAAATTGAACCGGTTCTTAGTAAGGGGGGAATTTTAGGTTTAGATTTACAAAGTAAGTTTTTCAAAACATTTTGAGGCTTGAATGATGTACTGATGTTATGAGACTTCAAAAGGCTAGAGATTTTTTCAGAAAGATATTTGTTGTAGGGTAGAGATATGTAAATAGCGGGAGCCTTACAATTTACAGAGGATGACACGTGATGCTCAGAAAAAATCCTTTTTTAACCATCTTAAAGGATATCCATTTAGAATTAGGTCACTAAATATCTTCTTTTTTTCAAATTGGAAGGCTGCATCAGTATTACAATAACTTTTAGCTCTGTGGATTAAAGTTCTAACGACTGCGATTTTATGGGAGAGTGGGTTCATAGATTCAAAATTTAGGTATTGCCCAGAATTTGTCGACTTACGGTATACAGATGTTAAAACTTTCTGAAAATCAGCATTCTCTACTCTTTCAACCATAATGTCGAGGAAAGGTAATTTGCGATCAGTCTCGATTTCGGCAGTGAATTGTATTGCTGGACAGATAGAGTTCGCAGTTTGTAGAATTTCATTCAAATCCTCCTGCTTCGCAACAAGAAAAACGTCATCGACATAACGTCTCCAAAAACAGACCTTAGAGCCTAAAAGGCACATTATTTCATACTCAATGTACTGCATTACTATTTCAGCTATTCTAACGGAAATTGGGGATCCCATAGCAGTTCCATTAACTTGGCTATAAAATTTTTCATCAAAAATGAAACAATTAGATGTAAGACAAAATCTCACAAGATCAACAACATCCAAAATGTCAAGACTTGAATCCATATTATATTTAGGCCATACTTTCTGGACAACTTCGCAAGCAAAATCAATCGGTATAGATGTAAACAGAGACACTACGTCAAATGAAGCCATCATGCAGTTAGGTGGAAAACGGAAACTCTTAAGACAGTCCAAAAATTGATAAGCTGATGTAAGACAGTAAATGGATTCCAAAGTTAGAGGTTTCAAGAATGTCGATAAAAAACTAGACAATTTATAGACAGGTGAACGAGTATAATCTATAATTGGACGGAGAGGCATATTAGTTTTATGAACTTTAGGTAAACCATAAAAAGCCGGAACAATGCCAGTATAACACTTTAATTTTTTAGCTGTATCCGGGGGGAGTTTTTTCTTTTTTTCTAGGTCGCTAAGTAAAGCATTGAGGTTCTTCTGAATACTTGGTGTATTTTTACTTGGTGTATACACCAAGTATTCAGAAGAACCTCAATGCTTTACTTAGCGACCTAGAAAAAAAAAAAGAAAAAACTCCCCCCGGATACAGCTAAAAAATTAAAGTGTTATACTGGCATTGTTCCGGCTTTTTATGGTTTACCTAAAGTTCATAAAACTAATATGCCTCTCCGTCCAATTATAGATTATACTCGTTCACCTGTCTATAAATTGTCTAGTTTTTTATCGACATTCTTGAAACCTCTAACTTTGGAATCCATTTACTGTCTTACATCAGCTTATCAATTTTTGGACTGTCTTAAGAGTTTCCGTTTTCCACCTAACTGCATGATGGCTTCATTTGACGTAGTGTCTCTGTTTACATCTATACCGATTGATTTTGCTTGCGAAGTTGTCCAGAAAGTATGGCCTAAATATAATATGGATTCAAGTCTTGACATTTTGGATGTTGTTGATCTTGTGAGATTTTGTCTTACATCTAATTGTTTCATTTTTGATGAAAAATTTTATAGCCAAGTTAATGGAACTGCTATGGGATCCCCAATTTCCGTTAGAATAGCTGAAATAGTAATGCAGTACATTGAGTATGAAATAATGTGCCTTTTAGGCTCTAAGGTCTGTTTTTGGAGACGTTATGTCGATGACGTTTTTCTTGTTGCGAAGCAGGAGGATTTGAATGAAATTCTACAAACTGCGAACTCTATCTGTCCAGCAATACAATTCACTGCCGAAATCGAGACTGATCGCAAATTACCTTTCCTCGACATTATGGTTGAAAGAGTAGAGAATACTGATTTTCAGAAAGTTTTAACATCTGTATACCGTAAGTCGACAAATTCTGGGCAATACCTAAATTTTGAATCTATGAACCCACTCTCCCATAAAATCGCAGTCGTTAGAACTTTAATCCACAGAGCTAAAAGTTATTGTAATACTGATGCAGCCTTCCAATTTGAAAAAAAGAAGATATTTAGTGACCTAATTCTAAATGGATATCCTTTAAGATGGTTAAAAAGGATTTTTTCTGAGCATCACGTGTCATCCTCTGTAAATTGTAAGGCTCCCGCTATTTACATATCTCTACCCTACAACAAATATCTTTCTGAAAAAATCTCTAGCCTTTTGAAGTCTCATAACATCAGTACATCATTCAAGCCTCAAAATGTTTTGAAAAACTTACTTTGTAAATCTAAACCTAAAATTCCCCCCTTACTAAGAACCGGTTCAATTTACAGTATACCATGTAAAGGTTGCGACTCAGTATATATTGGCGAAACTGGTCGCACTTGCGCCATTCGCCTTGCCGAGCATAAACGTACTTACAAATCTGGAAACCTACAGTCTAAAATTGTACAGCATTCTTTGGATACCGACCATATCCCAGATTTCACGAATATGAAAGTTATCAGATCCGGTTGCAATAATATTAAAAGTAGAGTTTTTCTGGAAGGTGTGTTCACTCGTAAGCAAACGTCGCCGATAAATGAATCATGTGCACTTCCTCCTGAATACTCAGCATTGTTTTAAAAAATTTTTATACTTTATTTGATTTTAACTGCTAATAATTTTTAACTGTAAACATGATATATAGTTTTCTGTCATTTGAATGTTTTATTGCACTGATGAGGGGCTAAAATTTAGCTTGAAACGTTTGCTTTTTAATTGTATTAAATGTATTTATGTAATTTTACTTGTATGTCTGATGATTTGTAATATATTTATTATTTTTAACCCGTATATCAGACGTTAAACAATGATTATTTATTTTAATTATACAAGTAGTTTAACATAAAAGAGGGTAGTGAGGACGAATGGGACAAGTCCAATTCCTTCTTTTGAATAAGATAAATGTAAATCTATTATATATATATAAAATCCAAACGGAAATTTCGTTCCGAACGTCTGTATTTCGAGTTCTACTGCATGGATTTTGGCGGAACTTACATTGTTAGATAGATATCGTTTCAGGAAAGGTTTTAAGCTATAACACTTCCTTCTACGTAGATTAGTTATAGAATTATGACAGAAAGTTCTGTTATTTTGGACGATAAGGTTACCATTTTATTCCTTGGCGAACTTTATTGTTGATGAAAAAATTGAAATGGCTCAAAAAATAAAAGAAACAAGCAATATAAAAATTTTATTTTTAAAGTCAATTCCTACTAAGATCATCAAAGAAAATTTTAATATAATCCCTTAAGCTAATATTAGTTTTTGTTGAATTAAAATATCCCAATTTATTGATTTTCTATAAGCAAGTACGTTTACAATGGAAGTTTATGGGAATTTGGTGAAATAGTAGAGATATCGCCAAGTTGGCGACAAACTTGGCAGTATTTAGCAACAGAACAGGGTCCGCCTATGGTAGCCCCTTATAGATATGAAGAAGCATTAAATGCTTCAATAACCAATGGCCGTCATTTTGTTTCCCATGTAACACTAAAATTAATTAATTAAAATTTAATTAATGAATTAATATTTGAAAAAACTGTATTAACATCAATTGTCATCCAGTACAAGTTTTAAAAAATTTATTTCAACTTGATAGGATGAATAATAAGTATTTTATTAACGATTGAAAATTTGAACAAGATATATAAATAAATAAATAAATATAGGGAGAGTGTGAACTAATAGTAGGAATTGAAAAATTGTTATTAATTTTATTTAAAATTTTTAAAAAGGAGAAAAAGAAAAAAAGAAATCAGTTTTAATGAGTGATCATATTAAAAAACAAAATATTTAATTTAAACATGAAAGGAAATGTTTGTAAGGCTTAAAAAATTACTCAGTTGAAGTACAGTACAGGACCCATTATCCGGAATTCCAAAATCCGGAAGAATCCGAAATCCGGAAAAAAAATATTTGAAAATTTTTTAATTTTGTAAATTTTTACTAAAATTTTGCAATTCTTGAAAATTTTCAAAAATTTTAGATTCCTAATTTTTTTGGTCTACTGAGTTGCAATGTGTAACCACTAAAATATGTTACATCAATGATGGAGGAACACGGTGTCCCCCCCCCCCCCCCCATGAAATTAGAAAAAAGTCTTTTTTCTGACAAATTTTAGTTTAAAATTAATTTATATTACGATTTGTTTGTTTTTTTTAAATCATCAGATATTTCACACCCTCCCTCTCACTTCAATAAAATATTATGGCTACACAGTTGTGTTACTTAAATCAGGGGTGATTGAGTAAAAAAAAAAAAAAAAATTCTGAAATTTACATCAAATTTTTTGAAAGTTTACAGAAGAGGTGGGGGGGGGGGGGGCTCTCGGCACTAATTATACGTTTTTCCCGAGATCTTTTGACGAAATTAAGGGGGGTTTTTTTTGCAATTCTTTGAAGACATTTTTTTTTCGCTTTCTTTTGACGGAATTTGCATTTTTTTACGAGATTTTGACGAAATTTGCTTTTTTTTCCCACGATCCTTTGACGAAATTTGCGCGTTTTTCGCGATCCTTTTACGAAATTTCCTTTTTTTGCTATCTTTTGACGAGATTTATGGTTTTTTCGCAATCTTTTGACAAAATTTGCGGTTTTTTTCGCGATCTTATGATGAAATTTGCCGATTTTTTCGCGATCTTTTAACGAAATTGCAGGGGGCTTTTTCGATCCTTTGAAGAAATTTGTTTTTTTTCGCTATATTTTCACGCAATTTGCATTTTTTCTTTTGCGGTGCTTGGAAGAAATTTGTGTTTTTTTCGCGATTCTTTAACGAAACTTACGTTTTTCCAGCGATTTTTTGACGGAATTCAAGAAGACCCGAAATCCGGAAAATTCCAAAATCCAGAAAGCTTTCGGCCCCGAGGATTCCGGATAATAGGTCCTGTACTGTATTGTAATTGAAATAAGATTTGGTGATTTATCTTTTGCGTCAGGTTAAGAAAAATGCAACTGAAAAATTGATAAGATGACATCAAGGAAGTTCTCCATGAGCGCAAGCTGAGAAATATTTGAAAAAAAAAAATATAGAATAATCTTCGCATGAGGATATATATGTTTATAAAAAAAATAGGCAGAACCTTGATTTAGTGTTCGTAAAATAATAATGAAAATTTCATTTTTTTGTGATTTAACGCTGATTGGCGACACAATAAAATTTTGAATACTATGATAAATTTTCTTTAACCCGGGAGAACGTGCGCCGGGCCCGAAAGACCAGGAGTGCGTACGGTTTTTACAATTGTCACCACTATCTTTTAAAAAGTAATCTTCAATTTCTTTTATCGTAAAATTGTCTCCTATTAAATAAGGTGACGATTATTATTTGTATTTATTGGTCACAAAGTAAAAAACATTCATACCCTGGGTACGCGCGCATTCTCCCGGGTTAAGAAAAACTTTTTCAACTCTCCATACACAGTTAGTTTAAGTAAGTTTAACTTTAAAAAATACATTTTTATAACTGTAGTTTTGTCATATACATTTATATGTGTATATAATGAAATTTAACGATCGTAATTATGCTGTTTAGAACAAAATTTAAATGGATTAAAATTGTTTCAAACTCAAAATTAAGTCCGATTCTGAGCATTGGCAATTTGACTTCAATATTATTAGTGTCAGAGACAACAAGAGAAATGATTGTTTCCATGAAAACAACGACTTAATATCGAAATGTTTAATGATAGTATTCTTAATCAAAATACACTTGAAACTTATCCCGCCAGTGACACCGTATAAAATTAAATAATTACAGCAACATGCAATTTGTATATAATTATATAAGCTTACAGAAAAAATAATAAACTAATCCACAGTTTAAGTTTAAATTGATAGAGTATTAGGCATTTCAATACTTATTTAACAAGAAATTTATAAATGCATTTCAATGTCTTGCATTTGGCAAGGAAATGTATAGGTCTGCCAAATAGCGTGGAGCATTCGTCTTTTTGCACCAAATATTCGAAAATATTTTTTACAGATTTTATACTGGAATTCTGTCACTGTATTTGACTGAACTTTCTTACATACATGAGTAATTTTATTAGCATTTCATTTTTCAGAATATTTTGAGTATGCGCTTTAAGGAGACCTTCCTTGTGAGTAAAAATTTTGTTAACCATTTGGAAAAATGGTTATTGTCCTCGTCAGGGTAGGAAATCAAAAACATATCTGAAGCTTTTTATTGGTTGAATCCGCATTTTATTCATTTTCTGATTGGTCTATACAGTAATCTGTATTTCCCCTTTACTTTCAACAGAGATGAATACTTCTGTTTAGGGATTAACCGAATACCGAATAGTTGATTCGGTATTCGGTGATTCGGCATGTAAACCGAATATTCGGCTTCGCCCGAATACTTTTAAGTATTCGGCCGAATAATTGCAGATAAGTATTTTGTTAGAAGTAGAAGAATTCTCTTTTACTTAGCAGTAGAATAGGCTAAACAATGAGTTTCAATATTATGTGCATGAGTTCAGAGTTCAGCTGCACTACAAAAAACAAGTCAAAGGCCATTTTTAATTTAAAAAAAAAACTTTTTCCATCCTGAAATAGTCTACATAGGTGTGAAATCAGAACAACTGTCTACAACAGAGAAAAAAAAAGTAACAAAGATGTGCATTTTTCCCTTATCATTTAATTTAATTTTACATTAGTTTTTTTTTTTTATTATTTAAATTTATTTAATGTGTATTTTCTTTAATGTACACATCAAATAAGTATATCAGAGTTCATATCTGTATATCTAAAGTGTATATTAAAGAAAATACACACATCAAATAAGTATACCCATATGCCTATCCTATAGCTTTTATAACCACTACATCAAAATCGCTCACATTTCTTTTCTTCATCACCACAATGTTAAAATAATAATCAAAATATCAATAATTTCACAGAAAATAGTTAAAAGCACAAATTGATACGATACCTTTTGTATTTTGAGAACATGCCTATTCAACATGTTTATAATTAGACTTAGACAATCAGTAAATCAGCTTAATGACAACATTATTTCTTTGTATTTGAATGAACTTTTGTTTTTCTGACAATCCTTATCCTTAATAATACCCTGTATAGTTTAATACTTTCATAGGTTATTTTTGGGTATTGACTAGTGATAAAATACTAAAAAATAAGTGATGGGTTAATGAATTTGTGAGTGGAAAGAAGTCATTAAATTTTTTTGTATAATTAGATTTAAGAATAAAAATGTAACTGAATAAAATTATTGAGAATTTAATTTCAATTGAAGCTTATTAAAAAAGTTAATATATGCAAAAATGCGTATTAAAAAGTTTCAAGTATTCGGTTGCCGAATACCAAAGCTTCAGTATACACTTCGACCGAAGCTTCGGTATTCGGCAAAATTGCTGCTTCGGTCAATCCCTAATCTTCATCACCACAATGTTAAACTATTAATCAAAATATAAATATGTATCAATAATTTGACAGAAAATAGTTAAATGTATAAATTGATATACCTTTTGTATTTGGGAAGATTCCTATTCAATACGCTTATAAGACAATCAGTAAATCAGCTTAATGACAACATTGTTTCTTTTTATTTGAATGAACTTTAGTTTTGCTAAAAATCCTTACCCTTAATAATAGCCTGTATAGTTTAATACTTTCATAGGTTATTTTGGGTATTGACTAGTGATAAAATAATAAAAAATAAGTGATGGGTTAATGAATTTGTGAGTGGAAAGTAGTCATTAAATTTTTTGGTGTAATTAGATTTAAGAATAAAAATGTAACTGAATTAAATTACTAAGAATTGAATTTTAATTAAAGTTTATTAAAAAAGCTAATATATAAAAAAAATATGTTAAAATTTTTTAAGTATTCGGTTGCCGAATACCGAATATTCGGTGTACACTTTGACCGAAGCTTCGGTATTCGGCAAAATTGCTGCTTCGGTCAATCCCTACTCTGTTGCCACTATGACAAAAAAGTAATAAAAACTACAAAAAAAATTAATGACAACAGCTTTCAAACAAATTGCATTTAAAAGTAAATTTTTTTTCTATACGACGGTGTAAAAAGTAATATATTGTGGGATGTTTAGAAGTTTAAGAATGAAATTTCATTTAAAATGGGTCGTCAGATTTATACGAGGGAAAGACCTTTTCCCGAACAGCCAATGAAATGCTTGGATAATACGTAAGTTTCAGGAAATCAGACGAGTCGCAGGTGATTTTTGTCGCTTGCAATTTTTACGTGTAATAACACTATTAATGTTTAAGGGTGTATTCGAAAAAATATTTTTCCACCTTCAACAGCTCGAAATTTTCTGAGACATTTTCAGACTCATTTTTAAAAGCAAAAACATGAAACTTGTTGAAGTGATTTCTGAAGACATGTTTAACATGCCGTGTGATTTCATTTTCAGCTCAATTAATTAGAATTTGATTTTTAAACAATTATTTTCTCAGTATGACCATTTTTTTCCTTCCCAGATCGCCCGCTTCGGAAAATTTGGTTCAAAACGCCAACTTTGACAGCGTTTTTTACAGTATTTTCTGCATTTATCAAAAAAGTAAAAAGCACGGCACATTATATAGTTTCTAAATAAGAGAATTTCCCAGTTTGATGCGTTTGAGAGCAAAAATGAATTTTAAAATGAATCAGAAAATAAGCAGTTTGGATCGGAATATACCCTTAATTCATAGCGTACGTAATGTATGATCAACTCCGTGCGATTTTTTATGTCTTAAACTTTTGTCTTTGAAAAAATCATTTTCCAAATGGTCGTTGTAATTTGTTAAATTGCTTTTTTTATTTTTATTTTTTATTAAAATTTTTTTATAATCTAACCCTTACAGAAAAAACTAGCAGATGTAATTATAAAAATGACGATACTTATGAGTTACTTGTTTGTTTATTTTTATTTTACATTTGTCGCCAAATAATTTGATTTTAATCCAAAAAGGTGTAAACATGACATCAGCCCCATCGATGTTCATATTATATAGGTGATTTCTCAAATGTAAGAAAGCATTTTTGGAGCAATTTTTTATATTGAAATTTAAATTATATAAATAGCAGTTAATATTATAAACGTGGATTTAAATTTTAGTGTAAATGTCTGCCCCCCCCCCCATACGCACATATCCTAAATTATTTAATTTCAGACATTCAAAATATTTTTCTCATATTTTACTACGGAAACATGCTGGTTTGTTTTTGCCAAACTTCTGACTTTTATAATCTCGAAACTCAGATCAGTGAATATTCTACACTCTTTTTTTTTTTTTAAACACATATCGCCAATTTCCCTCTTAGAAATGTCTACTGTTTCAAATTTTAAATAGGGGAGAGGGGGATACCTTTGAACTGGGGGCCCCTTTGAACACTGTAAATATTTTCCTTTAAATAAATTATATTTTTTAAATATATACGGCAGCACAGAACTACTGCTTCAATGTAACAAGAATATAAAGCTTTACTATTTTGCATGCATACTACTGTCTAAGCAAGATATGTATATTTTGCTTTCTTGAATCTAAACTTAACAAAATAAAGTTGTAAGTTTTTTGTTGATAATCTTGCATCCCTGAAATTATAATTTACAATGTAATACCTAAATAAAGATGTTAGCTTTAACTTATAAGGTTTGTTTTATTCAAACTTTCAAACCTAATTGAGTAAATACTTGTAATGCTAAACTCCATGTGATGGGGGACCATTGAATGGAAAAATTGGGACACCATTGAACAATTAAAACTATGAAGTAAAGAGTTATAGATGTATCTAAATATTATTATTGTTGAAATTTTTTTAAATTATGAAAATTAAGAGATTAATTAAGTTTTATTATACTTAATATGAAAGTTGTACTGATGCAGGGCTTCAACTACAGGCAAATTCAGGACACACAACTATAACGATTATCTCGTTATATATGTTTACATTCCATTCCCCCCCCCCTCCCCCAGACAGTTTCAATTAAAATTCTGTTTAGTAACTTATTTATTTTGTGCACTATAGTTAAACAGTGCAGCCCCTAAATTAAATTCAGCATTTAAAAACTAAATCGATTGTATTATCAGCCCTTCTCATTTAAATTAAATTATTCTAGGTACTCATCTCTTTAATAAAATAAAATCAGTGAATCACCCTCTATTTTCACTTTCTGATTCTTTCACACATACGCTTTAACCTTGTACAAAATTCGTTACGGCTGACTGTTAGTTTCAAACGCATTTTAACTTCGGTCATTTCCTTATTTGGGCATGAATATAACTCATCATTTAAAATCACTTTACATGCAATCTACTTATTAGAATTATCTTCGCCTCACACCCTTTTGTTCAGATGTATGGCAATTCTGCATTTTTGTGGTAAAGCGGTGAATCTTTGATCTAACATCTGGTCCAGAAAAATACAGTCTCATGCTTTTAGCCTAACGAATTCGGTCTGTTACTATGCCCTTTCCAGATAACACTTTTTATTTTTTTACATTTAACTGCAACTGTATCAATGTACTGTTGAGGCTCCGTCTATCATGACTCAGGAATGTATGCAGCCCACAATCTGCCCCCCCCCCTACACAATTAATATGGTAGAAGTCTACCGTACATTTTTGGCGAACATACCAGCCAATGTGTCTCTTAGCCCCTGTGCATGGCGCAAAAATACTTTTAGATTGGCGATATTGTAGCCCGCCAAGCAAGAAAGTTGTAACTGTATATTCTTATCATTCCTGCTTTCTGGCTAGCCTCGTGATGACGTCTTAAAAGAGGCTCCTTATTGCTTCTCCCCTGTACCTCTCCCTTCGACTTTCATCATGGAAATAAACTAAATCTTCGTTTACTTGAATTGGAGTTTTTTTAATAGGACCTGGTGTTTCTTAATTCTCGCAATCTTATAAACGCAAACGGCCATCTCTCCATAGCCAAAAAAAGTCATCATATAAAATTGGTCTCCGTGACCAGCTTTTTTTCTCCATTAACAAAAAAAAATGTAAGGGAGAGGTACATGCTTCCAATCTTTTTTTCTGCGTGGACTTCGAAGCGATGGATCCTTCCCGGCACCTGCGCGCTCTATACTGTTGACGTCCGGCCACTTTGTTCTCCCAGCTGCTTGGACGCTCAGTTAACTCGCCCCCGTACCTAAAGAAAAGTCATCCTTGATGCAACGGCTCGCCACCCCGTCAAAAGATGGAGGATTTCATCATGGAGTGAACTTCGCGCCCTGGACACCTGCCCCGCGCCGAAGAGATAGCTTCGCCTGCTTCCTATTCTGCCTTCCCCTTTGCCAACCCCCGGAGTTGTGGAGTCAGCTGCTCGCTTCCCGTCGCCTAAGAAATCTGCCTGCCTTACATCCTCCCGTACCGAAGAATCCTGCCCGCGTGCAAACTTATCTCTCGGACCATTCCCCCGGCCCATCATCGCATCATTCTTGTGAAAGTGTCGACAAAATTACAAATCAACGGCAAATGTTTCCGCATAATAGCAATATTAATTATGTCATAACTTCAACAAGTTCCGCGTTGAGAAACCTTTCGAATCTGTGTGAAAAATACTACAAATTATTCATCAGTTAAGTGCAGTGAAATACTGATTTCAAAGCAAAACACAAAAAAAAAACCCTGAAAATACATGTGTTCGTTGAAGGAACGTCCGAGCGAGTCAGCGAGTGAATGAATGAATCTCGCTCACCAGCCTCCTCAATATTCTCCAAAGAGGGTCTTTTTCTTTTTTTACCATACGACACCAACTGTTTGTGAAATTCAAGTATTCCGACAAATGAGTAGTGTGCCTCTGAGTCGTGTGTTCTACAGATCCTGCATCCTATTATTTGACAGCCGTTTTCTGTGATAAAGAAAAAAAAAATCTCAAAAAAAAGTCTTGTGCTGCCAAAGAATCGTTTTAAAGATTCATTCAAACGCATACATAGATTTCTAGCAAATTTTTAGGATTTTGACAAAAACGTCATAAATGTGCATAGATAAAAGGCAAGCGTAAAAAAAAAAAAAAAAATGCACCTAAAAGAAAATTTTTTTTCACAAAATCAGATACAAAAAAGTGAAAATATATAGTGCTAATTCCCTTAAATGGCACATTTTTAGAGTACGAAAGCTTATTTTAATTCCCCCATTTAATTGCTTTCCTTTCGCTTAATTTTCTTTTCAGTTAATTCTGAAAACCTTGTTTTAAAATTTTTAAAGTTGTTTCATTCCATTTATATGCTTTCTTACTCCATAAGTACTCACAAGTACTTCTAAGGTGATTTTATTAATATTATTGTGTTTTTGTACAGGATACGAAAACACAGTGATATTGCTATTTTTGATGTTTTGTGTTGTCTACTATAATATTTATAAATATAAGTAGTTTTTTTCCCATTGCATTGAATGTTCCAATATCTTTAGTTATTAAGATACACATTCACCTTTGCTTAACTTTTAATGCATATTAAAATACATTAAATTTTTTTTTTCTCTCTCAAAAAGAGTTAACGAAGATTATATTTTGTGCCATATATTTTTCTGGTTCGCCTTTTGGCTTGAAAATATTTTAATTTGAGAAATATTTTTAATTTCTGTCCTTTTAGAGAAATAAGGACAGATAGCAAGTTTTTTTTTTTCTCTCTGCTAAAAAGGATAAAATAAGTTTTTAATTCAGTTGCCTGCTCCTACCAGTTTTATTTTAGAAGACTTACATGTTTCATTCCTTTAAAAAAAAAAAAATAATAAAAATAAAATAGGAGCTATTGCGAAATATTTTTCTGTTTCTCTTTTGCTTAAAATAAGCAACGGTATTATTTTTACTTTGGGAAACACAATTTTGTCCCTGGATAAGTTTTCTTTCTCTCTATTTTTTTTATATAAGGTTTAAAAAAAATAAGACCTTTTGTTTATTTTTAAGTTGTGTATTAGTTTTTTTAATGTGATTATTTATGTGATTATTTTATTTCATTATTTTATGTGCTTTGCATTTTTATCTGTTTATGTGTGTTATATTTAGATATGTATGCAGAATTTCAGTAACAATTTTTGATTAGAGAATTTGTGTTAGGTAAAACATTGACCATGTCCGCTAAACAAGTTCAAATCAACATTAACCAATTTGACGGAGATCCGGATTTGCTTAAATTCTTTTTTAACCAAATTAGGTCGGTCGCTGAAATTAACAAATACAGCCCTCAGACTACCATTGCTGTACTTGTAGGCAAGTTAATTGGTCCCGCTCAAAAATTTTATGCTCAGAATCCAGAAATTCAAAAAATTAATGATCTAGATACGCTTGAAAAAGAATTTGCCGCATTTTTCTCACCCCCCAGCAAGTGCGTGGCTGGCGTTGAACTTTCGAGCTTATCTCTTCTGCCAGCGGAGTCAATTAAAAACCTGGCACATCGGTTAAACGTGTTAGCTGCAACTGTCTATTCAGATATTAAAGACGAAAATGCCCGTAACACCATTAAACTTATGAAATTTATGGAAGCTGTGCCAGCTAACATACGAATAAAGTTACAAGAAGAAGGCATCAATGAATATCGTGCTGCTGTTGAAAGAGCACAGACGTTGCACGAAATTCTGCATAACGAAAAGATTCTACATTCCTTACCCTCTGTCAGTAAATCTCAAAATAACATTGAAGAGCAATTGAAGGAACTCTCGGAAAAAATAAATGCATTAACACTCGCACCGCCTGGACCCAAAACTGAAACTAAAAAAAATGACATGCAAGGTAGCCCAAAGTATAACGCTAATGCGATGCGCTATAGGAAAAATTTCAAAACGCGAAATTTCCCAAAACGTTTTTCCCCTCACAAAGTTACACAAAGAAAAGTTGTGACTTGTCAACTCTGTTTCCGCAATGGCCACCAGGCACATCAGTGTTTTAAATGGAAAAGAGTTAATACACAGAGAAGGGAAAATTTTAACAGACGCAACAATTACCAGGTTCAGGAAAACTAGAACAGAGACACAATTTTTATGCTGATGATTTTGTGTCTCAACCATGTGACTTAACATCAGCAACATTTCCTATTGACCCTACATTACCAAAGATCTCTAAAGAAAGATTAGTCAATTCAACCGGGTCACAAACTTCAGATCACATTAAAATTGCAAGAAATATCACTACTCAAACCGAAAATGAAGGCGATAAAATTGTTCACATCATTTGTAGTGTTAATACTCATTCTCCATCACTCCCTCTTGTAAAGGCCACTATTGCAAACCATAAAATCACCCTATTGGCTGACTCTGGAAGTAGCATTTCGTTACTTTCACAAAATTTATTTAATGAACTTAAACCTGTATTAAAATACAAGAGACTATCAACAGCCATAAATATTAAAACCGTCAATTTGGATGTTTCTTTTTCTTCATGTATTAAAGCATCCATTAAATTAGAAAAAAAATCCTTCTCGCACCACTTTTATATAGTGGATATTCCTGAATCCTCCAGTTTTGAAGGCATTCTTGGTTTTGATTTCATTAGTAAATTTAACATTATCATTGATACTTTCAATAAATGCATTCACATTAACAACAACTTGACTATTCCACTAGAAACATCACACACTAAGTCTAAAGTCAGTGAAAGTAATCAATGTAACACCTTATGTGATGTAGTGACAAATCAAAAAGTTTTCTTAACCCGTAAAGTCATTCTAGAACCCCAAGAGCAAACATGGTGCTCAGTTTACACAAACAATAATATCAAACATGACATAAATTATCTATTTGAATATGTGGCAGATAAAAAAGAAGTAATAAGTCATGATGCCATTATTCAAATGAATAAGAAAACTAAACGCAAAAAGAAGCCTGTACAATTAAATCATTTCTTTTCTATTTCACTTAAAAATAACTCTGACACTACCATTCATCTCCCTAAACACACAAAAATTGGACATTTATCTGAAGTTGAGGAAATTCTTGACTACCCCTCTGATAATTTGGACAAGCATCATAACTCAGAACAACACTTCCTAAATTTTATTCAGGCATCTAATGATACATTAAAAAAGAGGAAAGAGGATTTGGCAGCTACCGATTTTGACCTTACACATTTAAGTTCTAATGAAGCAAATACAATGACTAAATTATTACTTCATTACTACCCGGCCTTTTCAAAATCATTAAATACACTTGGACATACTGATAAGATTGTACCTGATTTGAAATTTATTAATGACTACCCTATAAAAACTCTTCCATTTCCCCTTCCTCAATCTTTGCAAAAAGGTACTTTAGAACAAATTAAAGATCTGCTTGATGCCAAAATTATTGAACGCCACTGTTCAGAATGGGCTTGCCCCATGCTTTTAGTCAAAAAGAAACCAGACGGAACTGGTAAACAAAAATTTCGTCTCGCCTTAGATCTTCGAATGGTAAATACTGTAATTCAAGGATCATCTTACCCTCTACCTAAAATTCAAACCATCATTTCAAATCTTTCTCAGTATCGATATTTTTCTTCTCTTGACTTTCATCAGGCATATCATCAAATTGATTTGCCAGAAAAATTCCAAAATCAGTTGACATTTACTACTATGTTTGGTTCTTTTAGATACAAGAGATTAGTGTTCGGATTAAAAAACAGTGCTTCTATTTTCCAAGCTTTAATGGACTCTTTGCTTGATGAGTTACAATTAGATGGTGTATATACATATCAGGATGATTTCATTGTAGGTGCAAACTCTTTTGATGAAATGTGTAATAAATTAAAAAAAATTCTCTCTATCTTAACCAAATATAACTTGACCCTGTCTCCTAGCAAGTGTACTTTTCATAAATCTAGTATTGACTATTTGGGATTTCATGTAGAAAATCAGTCCGTTTCCCCGATTCAGTCAAATATCATAAAAATAACATCTTTTCCCACACCTACAACTAAACGTCAACTAAAAAGACTCATTGGTGTCATTACATTTTATAAGAGTCTAATTCCATCCTTTTCTGAGTTAGTACAACCACTGATAAACCTAACTACTCCAAAAGTTAAATTTAAATGGACAGTTAAACATCAAGAAATCATGGACACAATACAGAAAATTTTCTTTAATTCTCCCATGGTTAGATTACCTGATTGGAACAAGACATTTTATTTAAATACAGATGCGTCAAATGTTGCTATTTCTGGTGTTTTGTTACAAGAGCATGATCAACAACTTTTACCAGTTGCGTATTTTTCTAAGTCTCTTAAGCCATCAGAAAAAAAATACCCTGCACTTAAATTAGAACTCATGGCAATTTATAAATCTGTAACCGCTTTCAAATATTATTTATATAACAGACAATTTGTAATTCTTTCTGACAGTAAACCCTTAGAAAAATATAACAAGACTACTAATCCAGCTGATATTATCTCTCGTTGGCTCATGGAGCTTTCAGAGTACTCATACACTTTTAAACATATCCCTGGTAAGAAAAATGTTCTTGCTGACTATTTATCTCGCTGTACTTTTGAAAACAATCAACAAACTCTGGATACTAACCCTGAACTTATCCATGACCCTCAACCATTACCTATTGTTGACTATGATACACCAGACAGTAATAATTCATGTTCAAGCGCCACTAAGAAATATGTAAACTATCTTGTATCTGGTAAACAAACAAATCCAGATCCTTTATTAGAAATTTCAAATGAAACTTTCTGCACTGAACAAAAAAATGACACCACCTTGTCCACTGTTTACAAAGATATTCTAAAGAAAGGACCTTCTCAAAAATATCCTAATTACTTCATACACCCTGATTCGAAAGTTTTAATGTTAAAAAAAGAAAATAATCTTAACAACACTTTTTCATATCACATTGTTGTTCCTAACTCTCTTAAAAGCAAAGTTTTAACAATCTCTCATCTATCTCACTTTGGTTTTAATAAAACTTATGAGTTTCTATCATCAAGATACTTTTGGAAAGGCATGTATGTTGACACCCTAAACTTTGTAGCTTCATGTGTCAAATGTCTTCAATGTAAACATCATCAAACCCCTCCTGCACCCTTACAACCCACCTACACGCCCAGATATCCTGGCCATACTATTAGTACAGATCTCGTTGGACCTTTTTCTAATGGTAAACATATTTTAACTATTACAGATCACTTTTCAAGACATGTTGAACTTTTTCCACTTAATGATACATCTGCAACTAAAGTCGTTAAATGTTTATTCTCTTACATAACCACCTTTGGGAGACCTTCTGTTGTCTTATCAGACTTAGGACCCCAATATACATCTCAAATATACAACATTTTTAATGATACTCTAGGTATTAAGGTACTTCACAGCTCTGTTTCGAGACCACAAAGCAATGCTCTTTCGGAGAGAATAAATAAATCTATTAAATACTCTGTTAATATACTTTTACAAGAAGGTCACTCATTTGAAAATGCAATATTTATACACAAGTCGCTCTATAATGGTTCAAAACATTCAACTACATTATTCACTCCTAATCTTCTCCACTTTGGACGTGAACTTTCATTAATTTTTGACACTTTTGATCAGAATACCAATCAACCTTTTCTAGATAAACATACTGAAATACATAAACTACTTGAAGATTTACACAAAATATATGACAAGGCTTACAATAACATTAAAACAGCACAGGATAAAAGATATAAACATTACGGTCAGAAAGCTAAATTAAGAACCATTTGTCTCAAAGATATTGTGTACTTAAAGTCTGTTGATAAATTCAAACCTAAATACACTGGACCATACATTGTAACTTTCAAACATTCACCTGTGTCATTCTCGATCAAGAGATTGTATGCTGCTGATAATACAGCATTTTGGGTGCACATTGATAGGTTACTTCTTGCACCACCTCGATATGGACATTTATTCGATGCTACAAGTCACTTAAACAATCACAACTTCCCTAATGTTTATCAACCACATACATACAATTTAAGAAACAGAAAATAATATACTTCTGTTTACATTTTTTTCTTATGACATGTATTGTGAAGCTAAGTGTACAACCAGAGGCCTAGGTTGTATGTATGTTGTTTACAACAGAACTTTGACAACATTATGGCTGGCCCATGACTGTTTTCTTCGAAGATCTCTTGTGAACAATATTTTGAATCACTTTACACTCATTTCATTTTACTGTACACTTTTTATGTTATTTACACACACTTAACTATTATTTACAGTTTAACATTTATTTTACATTTCATTCTTTTACGATTACACTTCGGTTAAAACTGATAACTAACACATTTAATAATTGCAGTTATTTAAAAAAAAAAAAAAAAAAAAATTTCACATGTAATTTGATAACATTTTCTTGGCAACCAGTTACTTACCTTCTAAACATATGACTTGTGCTTTATTTAACCTGATTATGACTTTTTCATTTTTTATGTCTCTCTTCACTCTAGGATTGTCTACCCCTTTTTGATTTTATATATATGTGACATATATCTATTTTTTTTTATTTTTAATTCTCCCTTTCGAATGTTTTGTTCCCGTTCAAAATTATTGCCCTTAGGGTACAAAACTTCATTGTGTTGAGAGACAACCCCTTGGAATTGGTGTTCCAATTCACAAAAAAATCAATTTTTGCTTGTAAACCGACGTGTGCTCCTTTAGAGGACCGCTAGAGTCTTCGGAGGAGCAGGGACTCATATAAGCGGGCGCTGTATGAGTCTCAAAACTCCCTCCTCACATAAGGCTCAAGCCCTAAGCTGACGCCATAATACTTGTGGTCTACACAAGATTCAGGGTGACACCTTTTTCATGGGCGTGCTTCAGGCACCTCTTTTTTTTTGTCATCCTATGCTGCATGCATGAACATTACATTTTTTTAAACCATGTCCAATTTCTTTTAAAATCATATTACAATTGATTATTAGTTTACAATTACACATTTCACTTATTATTATTTACTCTTTACTTCTAGTGTTGCATTTGTGTTTATATATATATTTTTATTGTTAGTACTTGTATTTTTCATAAAATGATCCGAATCAGGATCAATATTTTGATGATGTGCAGCCAAGGATCTAGTTACATGCTGCTTAAATATTTGCTGTCAGAGTCGACTCAGTCAAAAAAAATATACCATGGTATGCAATTTTGAAGAAAATTTTACTGAAGATGGAGATCCATAAACTTAATTTAGAAAATATTAATTCATAAAATCTCTTAGGACTGTTGAACTATTGATGAAAGAGATTTTTTTTTATTTTCATGTCAGCAACTTGTTTAAAAAAAAAAAAAAACTTTTATGTTTTGAAGATATATTTATATGTGTAACTATTTTTCTTGCTGTTTTGCCCATGCACACGGGTCAACAAAAGTTTTTTTTTGCGGTGTCCCAGGTGATATATATAACGATTATCTCGTTATATATGTTTACATTCCATTCCCCCCCCCCCCTCCCCCAGACAGTTTCAATTAAAATTCTGTTTAGTAACTTATTTATTTTGTGCACTATAGTTAAACAGTGCAGCCCCTAAATTAAATTCAGCATTTAAAAACTAAATCGATTGTATTATCAGCCCTTCTCATTTAAATTAAATTATTCTAGGTACTCATCTCTTTAATAAAATAAAATCAGTGAATCACCCTCTATTTTCACTTTCTGATTCTTTCACACATACGCTTTAACCTTGTACAAAATTCGTTACGGCTGACTGTTAGTTTCAAACGCATTTTAACTTCGGTCATTTCCTTATTTGGGCATGAATATAACTCATCATTTAAAATCACTTTACATGCAATCTACTTATTAGAATTATCTTCGCCTCACACCCTTTTGTTCAGATGTATGGCAATTCTGCATTTTTGTGGTAAAGCGGTGAATCTTTGATCTAACATCTGGTCCAGAAAAATACAGTCTCATGCTTTTAGCCTAACGAATTCGGTCTGTTACTATGCCCTTTCCAGATAACACTTTTTATTTTTTTACATTTAACTGCAACTGTATCAATGTACTGTTGAGGCTCCGTCTATCATGACTCAGGAATGTATGCAGCCAACAATCTGCCCCCCCCCCCCTACACAATTAATATGGTAGAAGTCTACCGTACATTTTTGGCGAACATACCAGCCAATGTGTCTCTTAGCCCCTGTGCATGGCGCAAAAATACTTTTAGATTGGCGATATTGTAGCCCGCCAAGCAAGAAAGTTGTAACTGTATATTCTTATCATTCCTGCTTTCTGGCTAGCCTCGTGATGACGTCTTAAAAGAGGCTCCTTATTGCTTCTCCCCTGTACCTCTCCCTTCGACTTTCATCATGGAAATAAACTAAATCTTCGTTTACTTGAATTGGAGTTTTTTTAATAGGACCTGGTGTTTCTTAATTCTCGCAATCTTATAAACGCAAACGGCCATCTCTCCATAGCCAAAAAAAGTCATCATAACAACAATAATTCATGATTTAGAGGATTTGTCTAACAAACCCTTACTGTTTCATTTACAATGGTAAAAAACATTATTTCTGGATTTCATAAAACACAGTTTTATCCATTTTCTTTAACAATTTGAATGTAAATGATTTCATTTTAGTTCAATTTCATGCAAAAAGAATTCTTCATTATAATGGTCGGATTAAATTGTTTAAGGCTGTTCTCAAGTGCTCTGCTAAAAAAGCGCAAAACGTTTTGACACATTTACAGATTCATTTTCTAACACAAAGATATAAAATTGGAAGGCCTGACTCTGGAAGCGATTTGAAATCGAACTGTTTTTTCCATTTTTTGATCAATCATTTACCTATTGAGAAAGAAGCGATTTTGATCAAGTGACAAAGATATTTTTTGACCTTCAGTGACCGGGTTTTCTGCTTTTTTCGGGAACTTTGGTTCAAAACGTCAACTTTGACACTATTTTCTGAAAGATCTATTGTGTTTTCAAAAAAATGGAAAAAACAGCTCGATGACATAGTTTCTGAACAACAACACTGGCTAGTTTCATGCATTTCCGACCAAAAATAAATTTAAACTTATGTCAGAAAGTTGCCCTTTTGGATTTGAGAACGGCCTTAATGTCAGGTTTCTTTGTAAAAAAGAACTTACGATATATTTTCCAGAGGCATCAGATATCAATTTGGGGGATTTTCAGGATATTATATATAAAGAGTTGCCACAATTAAACATAATTAGAGAGATCCTCCTGCCTGTCTCAACAATGTGCTTTCATGGATACAAATTTGGTTAAATAATAAAAAAATAGTAATGTCAGTCAAATATAATTGTGTAATTTTATTCTTATTGTTTTATATTTTAGAAAGATATGCAGTTTTTAATAAAAACTGTCAATATTTTCATATTTTGTTTATTTGTTCAAAGGTGTCCCTACCTTGTTCAAAGGTACCCCTACATGGGGCAGGTTTGAGCAGAAATCTTTCAGCTTTTTAAAGCCTCACAACATATTTTGATTTATCTGAAAAACTGTAAAATTTTATTTCATATGATGCAGAATTACATTCTTACTCTCACAAAATATTAATTCAATAAATAGCTATAATTCATGTAAGAAATATGTGGATTTAAAAAAAAAATGTTCAAAGGTGCCCCCCCCCCCTCTCCCCTACGCACCACATTGGTGCAATTTTTTTCTGACGCCAATTTGGCGAAAACCTCATTTTCGGATACATGTTACATATATATATTTTTAAAAGAGAATAACAATAAATAAAAAAAGTTTAATAACTATAGAACAAAACAATTTGTATAATTTTAAATAGGAAAATAAAAGTAAATAAACAATTTATTAATAAATAAACAACAACATCCGTGTTTACCATATCAAGCAAAATAATGACACTTTGGCACCAGTTAATTACCCCGCGCATGACATTGGCGTCAGAAAAAAATCGCGCCAACTGGTGCGTATATGACATATGTGCCAAATATTTTAACAAATCTTTATTTCATCCTTTCTAATTTTGCACCCTTATGATTCGCCTGGAGCAGTTTGGTCTAACTTTTCCACGGTAGCAGCAGCATAAATGATATTCCCATAAAATTAAATCCATACTTTAAAAAAACAAAACAAATTAGAACATTTTACATGCAAAGATTGAAAATTGACATTATGTGAAAGATACATTGAAAAAAATAAACATTTTTCTTTTGGAAAAAGTTCTAAGTTCTATTTTTATTATAATGCATCAAGTTTCTAAGATATAATGAAAATAAATGCGCTCTAACAAAAAGAAAAACAGTAAAATTTTTAGAATTTCAAACTTTACAATTTAAATAAGTTAGCAAAAGAGTGAAAACACGCAATGTTAAAGTTTACATACTTTATCTTCACTGCTGAAAGAAACCACATGCTTGATCTTTATCTCAGGCATATTAGAAAAGCTGAAAAAGTCGTAATTAAAAATTCAATTTATCGGTCTCTGGAACCGTCAATACGTAAAATAAATGGTAAAAACAAGAGACGCACAAAAGAGCGGTGAAACTTTTGTTTACTATTTTGATTTTGATTATACGTGTTTATTGAACCAAAGTGCTAGCTCATTGCTTTCTAGCTAATGGACTGAAATGTTTTCAGCGCCCTCTATTAGTGAAGGATTTATCAAAACCAACGATTGGCGATTCAACCGCGAAATTTGACTTTCCATAAGACTTTTAGCATTAGTTCGAAATCCGACAATTTCATTGGCTGTTGGTGAACTGAACTTCTTTCTCTGAAAGGAAGAAATCCATTTTACGAGTAACAGCGCTGCTACTCATTTCATCAAATGTATTTCTTGATAGTAATAACTTGATGCATTAAAAAAAGCTTATGTATTTCTCATACTGAGCACGGAATCAATTGTTATACAGTTAATAACATAATATATAATTAATTATTAAATTTGATATAATTTTCTAGTAAGAAAATTATTAACAATTCTAAAACAATATTGACTTAGTTAAATTATGATAAAATAATAAGATTTTTATAATAAGCTGCTTAGAACTTTTTTTTTTTTTTTTACTCAGATGTTTGCAATCAGTATTAAAGTTCTAGCAGCTTAACTAAAAATAAGTAATTAAAGCTCCATCTAGATATATAAAAATATTTTTCTATGTCAGTTTAAAAGATACTATTATTACATTTAAATAGATATTTTATTTTAATCATATAACATTAGCTCCTAAGTGGTATTATGTAGTAAAATTTAATCACAATAATATATTTCGAATAAAAATTGTAAAGCTACTGATAATAAATCAATAAAATAATAATGGTTATTTTAAATATATATATATATATATTGCAACTAATAGCAAAATATTTTTCATTGTTCATGTTTGATGTATATTACATTTTTATTGGAACATATGTATATATATATATAATAAAACTTTTTGCGAATAATTATTAAAACACAGATATATATATGTTTTTGTTGCATTTTTACCATACATTCAATTATTTAAAGTATAGTAATTTACTGTCTTCAATGGTTAAATTAAAATTGAAATATATATTATTAATGTAATTTATATATAAAGGATAAATAATAATTTTTTAAAGATGAATAATTTAATAATTTAATTCTGTTAATTACTATTTATATGTTACTGGAGTTCTAGCATAAAAGTACTTTTCATGAAAATTTAGAAGATATTAAAATTAAATTTTAATAAATATTCATTTTAAACATACAGTTTATATATGATAAGAATTTAGTAGTATTGAATATACAATAAAAAAAAAAAATTAGAAAGCAGCTGATAAATTGATAAATATTTTTATATATGGAAGATAATACTTAATTTTGAGAAATTAACACTTTAATAAATTACTACTGCTAATTACATATATATATATATATAACTTACTAAAGTTCCAACAAAAAATATTTTTAATGTAAGGTAAGAATATATTATTATTACATTATTATTAAAAAATAGATTAAAAGAATTTTTTAATTTAATTATTTAAATTTATTTAAAAAAATCTAACTGACAATTTTTTTTTTCAAAGGAACTGGTGATAAAGATCAACTGATTTGAACTAACTGACTTAAGGGTGTTCTCAAATCCAAAGGCAACTTTCTGACATAAGTTTTAATTTATTTTTGTTCGAAAATGCATGAAAGTAGCTGGTGTTGTTGTTCAGAAACTATGTAATTGAGCTGTTTTTTTTTTTTTTTTTTTTTTTTTTTTTTTTTTTTTTTGCAAACGCAATAGATCTTTCAGAAAATAGTGTCAAAGTGGACGTTTTGAACCGAATTTCCGCGCGAAGGAAGAAAGAGCACTGAAGAGCGGGCGAAAAACGTGTTTGTCACGCGATAAAAATCGCTTATAACTCAATTTGATCAAAAAATGGAAAAACAGTTCAATTCCAAATCGCTTCCATGGCCAGGCTTTCCAATTTTATACCTTTCGTTAAAAAATGAATTTGTAAATGTGTCAAAACGTTTTGCGCTTGTTGAGCAGAGCAGTTAAGAACAGCCTTAAGGAAATATTATTATTACTCTTTAATTATTAAAGAAATTTATTTATTAGAAAAATACCGTATAAGTCATATAAATTTTAAAATTTAATTCAATTATCTGTATAACATTTACAATTTTAAAAAATAGTAATCTAAATAACAGATAAATTTAAAATGATCAGAACTTTATAAAAATCTAACATGAAAATACTTTTAATGTAAGACTAGGAGATTTATTATTGCATTTTAATAAATGTTTACTTTAATTATTAAAAAATAGATTAAATGAACTTTTTAATTTAATTATTTAAATTTATTTTAAAAAATATAATTGACAAAAAAAAAAAAAAAAATACAACGGAACTCGTAATGAAGATCAACTGATTTTAACTAACTGACTTAAGAAAATATTATTTTTACACTTTAATTATTAAAGAATTTCTTTATTAGAAAAATACCCTATAAGTCCTATGAATTTTAAAATTTAATTTAAATATTTGTGTAATATTTAAAATAAAAAATTATAAAGTAACCTATGATAAATTAATAAAGATTTTTATGTCTCAAGGATAATTTTAAAATAAAAAACCTTTAATATATTAATTCTGATAATTTTGCATTTATCTGTTACTATAGTAACAGACAAATTTAAAATGATCAGAACTTTATAAAGTTCTAACATGAAAATACTTTTAATGTAAGCCTAGGAGATTTATTATTGCATTTTAATAAATGTTTACTTTAATTATTAAAAAATAGATTAACTGATTTTTTAAATTTAATTATTTAATTTATTTTAAAAAATCTAATTGCTAAAAAAAATTACAAAAGAACTGGCAATAAAGATCGACTGATTTTAACTAACTGACTTAATAAAAATCAAAACAAAACTCTAAAAAAGTGAAAACGCCAGCGAGAGGACAGAACACGCAACCTTAGTATTACGAATGCAAAATCTTAACCAGCCCTAGTCTTGACCACTGGGCTAGATCATTTATACATTTGAGATACCAAAATACCATGTGCCGGCTTTACACACTATTTTACTCTTGTACTTGTCCTTCCAGGGAAAGAAGTTCCGTTCAGTTTCATTGGCTATCGGGGAAGCGTCAGCCAATGAAATTGCAGGATTTCACACTAATGCTAAAAGTCTTATGGAAAGTCAAATTTCGCGATTCAACCTCTCAAATGCGTCATCTGGTGGAGAAAAATGGAGGACTTCTAGCTTCAGGAAAATACCGTGCAGCATCACATGTATTTAATTTGTTCAGAATGATTAGATTTTTGCTCAGTTTCAGATTTCATGATATTTTTGTTCTGTGTTATATGGTAACTTAAAATTCTCCCTAATTTGAATATATAAAACAATTTTCAAGCACCGACGGCTGCGATCAGCGCCTATATAGACCGTTTTAAGTTCCAATTCATTTTCAACACATATTTTATGAGGAAATAACAACGCAACAAATCAATTTCTGAAAGCATCTGGCAAAATACATCACGTTTTATTAAGTCAAAAATTCTTACTTATGTACTAAAGGCAGGGATCCAGATAGATTTTTCGCTGTTAGCGAAACAAGATTGACCAATCAGAAGCCTGCTTTTTGCAAACAGCGAAAGTTCGCAAAAATACAGACTTCTGATTGGTCAGTCTCGTTTCGCTAACAGCGAAAAATCCTTCTTAGATGAGGCCTTAACTCATGAGAATCTACGGATTTCAAAATATCATATTTAGGCGAATCTTAAGGCTGTTCTCAAGTCCAAAAGGGCAATTTTATGACATAAGTTATAATTTATATTTGATCGGAAATGCATGAAACTAGCAGTTGATGTTGTTCAGAAACTATGTAATCGATCCGTTTTTTCCGTTTCTTCGCAAACGCAATAGAGTCTTTTAGAAAACAGTGTCAAAGTGGGCTTTTTGAACCGAATTTCCACGCGAAAGGAGAAAAAACACTAGAAAAAGGATGAAAAACTTGTTTGTCGCGTGATCCAAATCGCTTATAACTCAAAAGGTAATTAGTGATCAAAAAATGGAAAACACAGTTCTCTAAATCGCTTCCAATCAGGCTTTGCAATTTTAAATCTTTCCGTTAAAAAATGAATTGTAAATGTGTCAAAACGTTTTGTGCTTGTTGAACAAAACAGTTGAGATCTCGTTACTTGGGATCACTACATCAAATAAAATTTTATTGGTCTAGAGCAGCAGTTCCCAGCAGTTAAGCAACCAGGGCTGCGGAGTCGGTGGGAAAAATGAACGACTCCGACTCCGGGAATTTTAACAAATCCGACTCCGACTCTTTCGCTCAAAAATGGGCTGACTCCGACAACGCAGACCTTCTTGTAAAATGAATGACTCCGACTCCGGGGATTTTAACAGATCCGATTCCGACTCTTTCGCTCAAAAATGGGCCCGACTCCGACTCCACAGCCCTGCAAGCAACTCTAGGATGCCTGTATATGAATATGGCGGACGTACGGGAAATGAAGTTTGACTGACCTAGACAATTTTAGACAACCAAGTCGGCGAGCATCTTGCCAAGTCTCACCAAACTAATGTTCATTGACTTGTCTCCTTAGGGTGTCTCTATAAGGAAAGGGCATGTTTACAAACAAACACTTCCGTCAACCAATCTATCAACTACATTTTTGCCATAAACATCATTGCAGGAATAGTCTTGGCGACGTAGGCCAATCATATCAGAGACGAGTTAAACGTAGACCAATCAAATTTCCCTAGCTCATGCGTACAGGTAGGAGTCATAAAGAACGGACAGGTTTTCTTGCTGAACCAACAGTGACGTCAGCTGTCCTTTCCTTATATGAAACTGGCAACATAAGAAGCACAGGGCACATGCTCAGACTGCACTAGGCCGCGACCACTGTCATACAAGGCCAGTTTCTCGAGGCTAACGAAAATGACAGGCTACCGCGGCGCATCCCACGTGTCTTTTCTTACAGGCCGCACCGCTAGATTGACGTGATGCTCTTTTCGCACACCTTCATGGTGCATTCGAGCATCACGTGACTCTAGCAGTCTGTAAAAAAAGGTACGTGGAATGCACCGCGGTAGCCTGTGTTTCTCGTTAGCCTCGCCAGCTCCTTTTATGACGTCACACGGACTGGATCGAGACAATTTTCAAACAAATTTCATTTGAAAGAACTTTTTTCTATTCGACATTGAAAAAATGAAATTGTGTTATGTTTAGAAGTTAGAAAAATTGCAATAAAGACACAATTTATGGGTTAGTTTATGGGGCACAATAGTGTTTTTACTTTATAATGTAGATGTATACCATACAAACGAGAATTTCACTAAATACTGCGCGATTTGGTGGATTTTTTTTCGTACTGTCAGGAAAATCACATATTTTTCTCTTACACCGGCCAAAGAAAACGCGTATTCTGTTATTAAAGCTCTAGGATTTTACTATGGTTGCGAGACAATAACGTCAAGTTTTCTGATTGTCTTTTTAACGATTTGTGGTTGGGAATGCACAAATTTTAGTTATTGTGATTGCCGTATTATTTCGTTTTAATTTATTTTACCTGGAAGGCTCCTTATAATTGATACGGGCGTAGCTGGGTATATAAATCCGGGCATCTGCTAGTGTTATATAAATTTAAAAACGTCCCTTTTTATTTAATTAACCAATAGTTTAATAGAGAGGGAAAATGCATGAAATCAGTCAAATGTTTCTCTAATTTTGAAAAGCATTAGATACCAAAGGTGTTATTACATATTTCAGAACAATATTTCTCCTTATTATTGAAATGTTTTTTCTTTATTTTTTTCCTTCAACAGATATTAATCATAAAAGTGAATAGCATCATAATACCCTAATGTCCGGAATAAAGATAAACAAACATTTTATGTGTCATTTTAATATTTTTAGGCAAAATAAACTGAATAAGTTTAAACCTTAGTCCTCATTTATTTGTTCCTTTCAGCCAGCGTTAAGAGGCTACTTCAGTCAAGTGAAAAGACCCGTTCGCTAATGCTAATCCTATGGAAGAAATTTATAACGATATCTCGGTTACATTTCAATATTTTTAAATGATTTTTTTTTTTTTTTTGCATTGGATAGCTGAGATCGATCTGTACAAAGGCCATTTTTTAATTTTTCGATTTTGTTTACAGATATTTTTAATGAGGACGCTTTCATTTTCGGAACCGGTTTCGAAACTGAAAGCATGCTCATAAAAAAAATCTGTAATCAAAATCGAACAAGTAAGAAAAGGCCTGCATACAGACCGATCTCAGCTATCGAATGCAAAAAAAAAAAAAAAAAAAAAAAAAAAAAATCATTTAAAAATATTGAAATGCAACCGAGATATCGTTATAAATTTCTTCCATAGGATTAGCATTAGCGAACGGGTTTTTCACTTGATTGAAGTAGCCTCTTAACGAAACTACGTCATCACTGGTGAGTTCCTATTTCATTATCAGAGATCCTATGAACTACCCCTTCTTTTATCTAGCTCTGGATAAAGCAGGCTTGCCAAGATACTTGACTGCTCGTTTTTGTCAAAATTGTTCAAAGGAATCAAATTTTATGTACCGTATGTCACCACTCTCTTAATCAAAGACCTGACCTATACAATTGTGTAGGTGGTCCTAAAGAAAAATAAAAAAACATTTTCTCTTTTTGTGCGATTTAAAGTCGAGTCTGCACCGAAAGAATTGCGTGGATCCTCCTTTGCATACCCTGACATCGGACATTTTTTAAATATTTTTTTCAATCAAATATGATCCAATTAATTCGGAGAAATACCCGAGACTTTTCTTTTCTACCAAAAATATTCTGGTCTTAAAGGGATACACTGATACCCTAACATCGCTTGTTTAATCGAACTCTCCCAGGCGATTATCGCCAAGTTCTGAATGTTCGTTGCCATTGTTTAAACAAAACTTATAGTTTGAGCATACATTATGCACATATATAGGCACTTTCATTTAAGGGTGTATTCCGATCCAAACTGCTTATTTTCTGATTCATTTTAAAATTCATTTTTGCTCTCAAATGCATCAAACTGGGAAATTCTCTTATTTAGAAACTATATAATGTGCCGTGCTTTTTACTTTTTTGATAAATGCAGAAAATACTGTAAAAAACGCTGTCAAAGTTGGCGTTTTGAACAGAATTTTCCGCAGCGGGCGATCTGGGAATGAAAAAAATGGTCATACTGAGAAAATAATTGTTTAAAAATCAAATTCTAATTAATTGAGCTGAAAATGAAATCACACGGCATGTTAAACATGTCTTCAGAAATCACTCCACCCAGTTTCATGTTTTTACTTTTAAAAATGAGTCTGAAAATGTCTCAGAAAATTTCGAGCTGTTGAAGGCGGAAAAATATTTTTTCGAATACAAGTAGTAGGAAAAGGAGAGTTCGGGGACAGGAGGCGGGGGTGCTGGGGTGCCGCACCCCCGCCTCTGGCACCCCCGCCTCTGGTGCCCCCGCCTCTGGTACCCCCTGCGGTACCCCCTCCTGTCCCCCCTCCGGTCCCGCATCCCCTCCGACACCGCCCCCTAGCGGGAAAAATGGCGTTTTTAGAGAATTTTTCTGCTATAACATGAGAGTTGAACGTTAGATCGAATAGATTATCATACTATAAGATGAAGATTAAATTTACATTTGAATTTTGAACAACCTTTACCGTAATGAGTATTATTAATTAAGCAAAACAATGGAAAATATCATTTTTTTAGGAAAAAGCTGATTTCTGTAGATTTTCTTTCAATTGTAAGATCAGAATAACAAATTAAATGGAGAAAGTTAAACATATATTTGAATTTTGAACAATCTTTACCTTAATGAGTATTATTAATTAAGCAAAACAATGAAAAATATCATTTTTTAATGAAAAAAGCTGAATTTTTTCTGCTATAAGATCAGAATATCAACTTGAAAGATAGAAGTGAATCATATATATTTAATTTTGATCAACCTTTACCTTAATGAGTATTATTAATTAAGCAAAATAATGGAAAATATCAATTTCTTAGGAGAAAAAATGATTTCTGTTGATTATTTTCAACTACAAGATCAGAATAACATATTAAATGGAGAAAGTTAAACATATATTTGAATTTTAAACAATCTTTACCTTAATGAGTATTATTAATTAAGCAAAACAGTGGAAAATACCAATTTCTGAGGAAAAAAGCAGATTTCTGAAGATTTTATTCAACTGCAAGCTCAGAATATCAACATAAATGGAGAAAGTTAAACATATATTTGAATTTTGAACAATCTTTACCTTAATGAGTATTATTAATTAAGCAAAACAATAAAAAATATCAATTTTTAATGAAAAAAGCTGAACTTTTTCAAGTACAAGATCAGAATATACTCTTAAATGGGGAAAGTTAAACGCGTACATTTGAATTTTGAAGAATCTTTACCTTAATGAGTATTATTAATTAAGCAAAACAATGAAAAATAACAATTTTAAAGGAAAAAAGCCGATTTCTGTAGATTATTTTCAACTAGAAGATCAGAATATCAACTTAAATGGAGAAAGTGAAACATATTTTTGAATTTTGGATTATCAATACCTTAATGAGTATTATTAATTATGCAAAATAATGAAAATATCAATTTTTAATGAAAAAGCAGATTCTTTAGATCCTTTAGATTTTTTTTTCAACTATAAGATAGGGATATCATCTTAAAAGGAAAATTTAAACATATAATTTAGTTTTTGATCCACCATTACCTTAATAAATTTTGATAATTAAACAAATAACAAAGAATAATATTGAATTTTTAAAGAAAAAGATTAATTTTATTAATCCAATAATGATTTTTACATCTTTATATAATACTTCGAACCTATCCAACGTTTTCATTCGTTATTGGTTTTAAATTTTATCATTTTCATATAAAATTTCGAGTTTTCAAACCAATTACTTAATTTTACTACATTTTAAATGTGGATATTTCTAGGTAAATAGCCAATTTTATCTTACACTTAGTAATTTTACACCAACCTAATTGATTTTACAGTGTTTAGGCCACTGTAGGATTATGTTTCATCATCACACTTCTTCTAAAAGTAAAAATAACCAAATTTCCCGCCCCCCCTTTCATGAATTACATCTACGCTCTCTTCAAACTCATAAGAAAATCCTGCGTTTCTCCCCCTTGAAGGGTGGAGGATACAATAGCGTTACGTCACTTGTTTACAAAATATCTATATGTTGACGATTTGAACTTTTTTCAAGATGTATAAAAGAAAGTATCAATATTTTTACATTATTACAAGTATAATTTTACAGTTTAATGAATAATTATTTATTTATTATTGAATACCCAATTTTATCAACAGATGAATTAACTATACTTGTGCTGAAACTACATTTCACATACTTAGCCACACTTTAAAAAAATTTCACTTCAATATGTAAATATTAAGTGCATTTTTAACATAACACATGTTTTTCAACACTAGTTCCTATACGAGAATTTTGTTTATTAAATAGTATGTATTCACTTTCAAATTGCTTTTACTTGAAATTATATAAACCCTTTTAACAGAAAATTTGTTTAATCACAGAACGAACTGTATTTAACACGTTCAACCTCAATATCAATAATTAAACAAAACAATGGAAAATATCAATTTTTAAGAAGAAAAATAAAAACAGATTTCTTTAGATTTTCTTTTTTCAGCTACAGGATAAGAATAATAACTTAAATGAGGAACGTTAAACATATATTTTAGTTTTTGAACAACCATTACCTTAATGAATTTTAATAATTGAACAAATAACAAAAGGAAAATATGATTTTTAATGAAAAAGACGAATTTAAACGAATTTGATTAACTTTTACACTAGTTTGAGATTTTATCATCCTTTTAGATGTGATCCTATGTAGAATTTTAAACTTTCAATAAGACACACTTAAAGAAATATTACTAAACAAAAATAAATTAATTTTAATCTAATCAATGACTGAAAATTTCACATTTAAAAAATATTTTCATGAATGTGCATAAAAAATGAGAGTTTACAAATTAATATCCTTATTTCTATTACATTTAACTGGATTTTTCTACATTCGAGCTTAATTTTTATACACAAAGCATTATTTAATCAAATCCAGTACTTTCAGATTTAACGAAATTCAGCGTTTTTCGCTTTTCAAACCAATCCTATGAGCTAAAAAACAACAGCGCCTCCTATAATTTTATAGCGTTGAGTGAAACGAGTGGAATTTTTCATACTGTTTGCTGTTTTCGTTATATGAAGACGTCAGCTTATATTCTCTAGTTTAACTAAAATGAGTAATATGCAAGAAATGTCTTTAACAGAGGAAGATTCAAGTCAATCTTACTTAAAGGATATGAAATCAGCTATACCCAGCCAAGAAGTACATGCTTCGAACATTGAAATAATACCCTCTTCACCAGAACAACTAAAACCACCTTTTACTTGCAATCAATGCGAGAAATCCTATTCCAAAAAGAATACATTAATCAAATATCCCATTTGGAGAAAAAGCCCTTTGAATGTGAAATATGCTCAAAGACATTCATTCAAAGAAGTGATTTAAAACGACATAGTGTAACTTATTCCAGGACATCTACTACATATAAATGCGATCAATGCGGGAAAGATTATTTACAAAAGTGTCTGTTAACAATTCACAAGAGATCTCATAAGAAGTTTTATGATTGTGATAAATGTTCCAACTCTTTTTTAACAAAGTCTGCTTTAACTAAACATAAAAAAGTTCATCCCAAGGAATATGAATGTAAATACTGCAACATTAAATTGTACGATGAAGTTGAATTTTTACATCATAAAAAAGTTCACCCTAAGAAATATAGTTGTAAACACTGTAAAATTATCTTTTATCTCCAGAGGGAGTTTATTCATCATCTGATCAACATGCATAAATGAAAAATGCAAACTTTGTTAAGTCATAAACTTGATTTGAATATCTGTATATTTTAAAAATGTATATGTCCTCCTATAACTGTTGAAAATGATGAATAAATATTGTTTAACTGAAAAAGCTTTTGTCATTTATTTTTGCCATATCAACTTGTGATTTTTCTTGACTCTATCTCATCAAGTCAAAACGATTTTACTAAAATATTAAAATACATATTGTATATTTTTTTAAGTTTATAATTTTTTAATTTCTTATCGAATGAAACATGAGTTAACTATATTTTATTAATTTCATATTAAAAACCTAACGTTTACCATATAATTTTATTATGTTCCGTCTAAATTTTATCTACCCAATTAAATTCTATAATCCCTTCTTATTAGCAAACATTACTATTTAACTGGAAATTTCACATTAATGTTTTTCTTTTTTCATGATTGTACATATAAAAATAAGAGTTTACAAACTAATTTTTATAATTTATCACATTTGAACTTAATTTTTATACTCAAAACATTATTTAATCAAATTTTTATACTTTCTGATTCAGTGAAATTCGATGATTTTTCATTTTTTAAACCAATACCACAATATTTATCGACATTGGACTTGATTATTCCCTTGTATATTTTTACATTACACAATTAAGATAGATATAGACTTAGGACAGCAATAGAGTTAAAAATTGATTATACTCAATTTTCACCTTATATGAATTGGTCCTACATGACATTTCTTATTGCTACAATCACTTGATATATTAAAATTAGTCCGAGTTATTCAGTCTATATTATTAATCAAATTATCATATGTTTCATCTTACACTTCTAAGATTTCTGAATTATCATCCATCAAGTTGCTTAAAATATTAATACTACTATGTTTATAGTTCTATTGATACATAGCCTACATGAATATAATCTTTAATTTTAACATTTCATATTTTAAATGACCTATTTTCAAAACTAAACTATATGAATTTTTACTACATCACTTATCAATATCACAGAATGATTTATGCTTCACACTTTTCGAATAATTATCAGATTCTTAGAACATAATTTCTTGATAACATATATTATACTACTGATTTGTACGCATGAGTGCGTTGTCACGTGATCAAAACGATTGAGAATAATATAAATTTTCGAAAAGCAGAGCAGTATTTCTCATTTCAACTGTTAAACTTGGAAGAGAAGGTGACTTTAAGTGCGCAACTCTGATAAATTTCCAGATTTTAATTCAAGTGAGGAATCGATTTCTTTGTTAGTGAATAAAGTAAGTTTTAGTATCTGAGCTTGCAGTTGAATAAAATCTTCAGAAATCAGCTTTTTTCCTCAGAAATTGGTATTTTCCACTGTTTTGCTTAATTAATAATACTCATTAAGGTAAAGATTGTTTAAAATTCAAATATATGTTTAACTTTCCCCATTTAATATGTTATTCTGATCTTGTAGTTGAAAATAATCAACAGAAATCATTTTTTCTCCTAAGAAATTGATATTTTCCATTTTTTTTGCTTAATTAATAATACTCATTAAGGTAAAGGTTGATCAAAATTAAATATATATGATTCACTTCTATCTTTCAAGTTGATATTCTGATCTTATAGCAGAAAAATTCAGCTTTTTTCATTAAAAATTGATATTTTTCATTGTTTTGCTTAATTAATAATACTCATTAAGGTAAAGATTGTTCAAAATTCAAATATATGTTTAACTTTCTCCATTTAATTTGTTATTCTGATCTTACAATTGAAAGAAAATCTACAGAAATCAGCTTTTTCCTAAAAAAATGATATTTTTCATTGTTTTGCTTAATTAATAATACTCATTACGGTAAAGGTTGTTCAAAATTCAAATGTAAATTTAATCTTCATCTTATAGTATGATAATCTATTCGATCTAACGTTCAACTCTCATGTTATAGCAGAAAAATACTCTAAAAACGCAATTTTTCCCGCTAGGGGGCGGTGTCGGAGGGGATGCGGGGGACAGGAGGGGGTACCGCAGGGGGCACCAGAGGCATGCGGCACCCCAGCACCCCGCCTCCTGTCCCCGAACTCTCCTTTTCCTACTACTAATACATCCTTAAAGGTCCAAGTAGTAATCCACCTAATAATTTCAAAATTTTCTATATTAGACTCCTAAGGGGAGCTGATGCATATCCACATTGCCGCCCAAAACAACCATCATATTGGAGCCCGACTCAGCACTAGTCTACCGCCAGAGCTGGGGTTGCCGTATTTAAAAAGACCTGTCGCTGTCCCCTATTGATTAAAACTAAATAGTTTTAGCTGGGTTTATTAGTTTCCGGACCCACATTGGCGGAGATTCGTCAAGCTGCATTAAAGAAGTTAAATTTTTATAAGGAATTAGCAGATGACGTCATGACTGGGTAGATGACGGCCGGTAAATTTTCAGTCTACATGCTTCTGATTGTTGTCTCACAGCGGCAGTTTTTCCCTTTGCCACTGTACAGGGCCTGAGCAATGCAAGGGCATGAGGGCAGCTGCCCGGCGCCATTTGAGGGGTGTCCCATAGGCGTATACAAGATTTACGTTAAGGAGAGACAAATGTTAAAATTTAGCCAAAAGTGACCAACATTACTACTTTTTCAAAGAGTTAGATGGAGTGGGAGTATTGCCCTCCTCCCCTGCTTTCGTACCCCAGACCCCCTTCGGGTAAAAAAAAAAAAAAAAGAAAAGAAAATAACCAACTACATCATCAGAAAGCTAATGATTAAAATTTTACTGTAACAACTTACAAGGGAGGTAATGTGTATGTACTCCATAAGCGCATACTCAAAAAATTTGAAAAAAAAAATACAGAATGTTCTCTTCTTGAGGATACATATGTTTATGAAAAAAAAGAAAAAACAGTCGGCGGAATCTCGATATAGCGCCCATAAAAAAATAATGAAAATTTCGTTTCCTTGGCAATTTATCACTGATTTGTGACATCATGAAATAAAAAAAAAATACGCGTTTATGATAAATACTCTTTAATGAAAAACTTTTTCTACTCTTCATTTTGAACTAGATTGAATAAGTTTTACTTAAATAAATACACTTTTATAACCCTTTCAGGGGCAAGCAATAATGTTACATTCACATCGGATTTTTTGAAAATTTTCATTTTAAAATAAGGAAAAGCAATTCTATAAATTTACATGAATTCTGCAAATTCTATAAATTTCTACATGATTTAATAAGGTCTTGAAGCTGAATAATTAAAGGTATAACGAATCGCCATGCATAAAAGGTTTCCTTTCAGTCAGACGTTCACGGCTAGGTACAGTCGTGGAAAAAAAAATACCCCCTACTCGTAGAAGAAGAATACTGTTACCGAACGATTGGAAATAAAGCCTACTTTTAAATGATGAATCTAAAATTTGCTTATGGGGCCATCTACATATTAAAATGAACCCAAACTTTTTTTTTTTCAATGGTAATACACAATTTTAACAAGATATTTCAAATCTTCGGTTCAAACTATGCTTAGACTCCAAATTTCAAGTCATCTGAATGATAAGTTTTTGAATTATATAAATTCAAAATTTAGTGCTTCTAATGTTAAATTACATTTTCATATTTTCATTAACAGCTAATGAAACTATACTCCTAATGTGCTAATTTTTTGTGTAGCAATAATACTGAAATACCCAAACATAAATGCGTTGAATTTGCAATTTTTATAATTTTATGATATGAATTATGAAATTAATATTCGAAAAAATTATGAATTGCAACCTACATTTTTTTTGATTGATTTAGATTTATTAAGTCCTGCTTTATGGAAATCCAAAATTTGACAATTTTCTTCCAAGTAGTTTTCAAATTACGCTTAAAAAATGGCAAAATGATGTTTTAAGAGGCCATCTATGATAGAAGTGACTAGGCATTTTGAAATTTCTTATACTATCCTGTAATCTAGCAGTCTTCAATGACTACTTGAGTGGCGCTTAATATGCCTTGATCCAGAAGTGGGCTCTCTTGGTCAACAATCGAGTACTGAACTTCAATTTGGATACAACCCCTAAAATACACTCGTTTTAAAATAATTAATTTCTCGGAAACTTATCGTACGAATTGCATAAAAATTTGTTTTTAGACTAATTGAAGTGTGTAGAGTTCATTTATGCAGTCAGAATTGCGTACTGCTATTGAAAAAAACAAAGTTATGGTTTGTTTTAATATGTAGATGGCCCCCTAAACAAATTTTATGTACATCATTTAAAAGTAGACTTGTACCAGTAACTTTCTCCTACGATAATTTTTTGCACAGTTAGTAAGGGGTGTTACAATTATTTTTTTTTTCCCACGACTGTACGTTTTGTCTCCTTTTAATCCCACCCCATCCCTCCGCAACCGTTTACAGACCTGACAATAGGCAACGGGTAAAAATATAAGGGAAAAGTAAAACATTTCTGGAAGGAAGAAACTGATGGTAGAAAAAATATTCTATTTATTACATGAAAATGACAAAGAAGTATTAATTGAAAAATTAAAACTGAAAGCAAATTTTTTTTTAATAAAAGATTCACTTTTTCTTTTTAAATTGAAAAGAATATTTGGAGGCCTTTGGGATGCGGATCCCCTCGCGATTGCGACCATCGTGACCCTTTACATCCGCCCATGACTAGTTGTCACGGCCGGCGTTGCCCGAATGCGTGATAATAACCTTAAATGAACTTCAAATTTGTATGATTTTATATCTTTAACTATTTTGTCTGAATTTATAGTTTTAAATGAAAAAAATCGCGAAAAAAGATTGAATTGAAAGTAAAGCATCGATTATACGTCTTTCAGGGGACCATTGTAAAACGACGTGTAACTGAAAAAGACATACAATCGAAAAGAAATATAATGCAGCAATCAAACAGATTTTAATTAAACTAATCTTCAATCGTTAGTCTGATGTGCCGATTTACTTTGAGAATTAATCAAAGCATTATGTATTGTATGGAGTTAAGCTCCTGAAAAGTTTTCACATTAGTATTGTGAAAAACAAACAAGTTGGAAATTGCTCGTCAAACGTGGCAAATGAGGTGCGTTCGTACTATAACTTAGTTTTACAAATAGTTTTTGCACCGCATATTGTACTGAATGTATATTTTAGTGCACTTCATAAGTGCCTATCAATTTCATTCTGTTCGAAAGGCTGTAACATCATTAAAATGCACTTGCAATAATTTATCCCATTGGTCGTAATGTAACGGAAAACTTTTGACGGTCCCTGTAATTAAACTATATTTCCGATTTTAATAAAATTTGAAATGACTCGACAAAATTTTGCAAAAATTATATATTTAAAATTTCAGACCATTCGCAGGGCCCGACTTAGGCTATGGTGGGGGGGGGGGAGGGGCAAGCATCATTCTGGGGTGCCCCCTTCATCTATCTACAGAAATTTTTTGTGAATAACATGGAAGTGGCTACTGCTAAACTTCATACATCTCGTATGTATGCATGGATTTTGTACCCGGTACTGCTCACATGTATACAGGGTATCACAAAAAAGATGGTCACAACTTTAAGAAAAAATACTAGTAAGGATAATAGTAGAAAAAATTATAGATTGGTTGACACGAGTATTTCGTTTGCAAACTTTTACTTTGCTTATCTACGTATACGTTATAAGATGTCTAAAAGAGAATGCCCCAAATTGGTCATAATTAATATTTTCACTTGCCACGTTACAAAGAAAACGATAATAAAAAATTTCTTTTGAAAACAATAGAATACTAAGTTGTTGTAATAAAATTTTAATCATTAGTTTTCTAATGATATAGTTTTTTTTTTTTTTTTTTTATGGGTGGTGGGTTACTGGAAGCAGAGAGTCCACACTCTCCTAAATGTTTGAAAATATATGAATTTTGATCACTTTTGGCTAATTTTAATAATTTGGCACTTTTTAACCCCTTCGCGACGGCAGCCTTTTACGAAATGTTTATTACTTTGCTACCGGTTTTAAAAAACAGAAGTTTGTGCCTATTCAAATCGGGAAAATGCTCGGATTAAATAAGGCAAATTTTACAGTAACATTTTACTGGTGAGGATAAACGAGGACCCTTAGGCCTATTTCCGGCACGTATACGTGTCGCTCGTCCCCAGGGGGTTAATGAAAATCCTGATTACTTTCATGGGGGGGGGCTAAAAAAGGGGGCCCGGGGCAGCTGCCCCGCATGCCCCTGCATAAGCCGGGCCCTGACCATTCGGTTGGTTACTTTTTGCTCTGTTATATGCGGACAGACGGACGGATAGACAGACTTTCCGAACGACGACTATAGGTGCTACGTATTTATATAATTACGAACGCACCTAAAAAGGTTCTAAGTGTGCCAATGCAGTCCACTGTCCATTCTTTTCGCCCCACACGTTCCACAGGTTCCTCGAACTTCAAATAACCCCTGTAAATTCCTTTCTTTCACCTTTTCTCAAATATTGCTAGCAGAAAAGAAAAAAGGAACGACGCTTGAAGAAAAAAATCTGACAAAATCAGTTACGGCATGAAAGAAACGACGTATAAGGCATCACCAACGTTATGCGTCGTATAAACGAAACATTACAACATTAAAAGACATAAGGAAGGATGCATCGGGACCGCACTGAAACGGCGTATAAATGAGAAACTTATAAATGGTGCTTTACTACTGTATATGCTATTTGGTATTTTATTTTCTGCGTAATTTATTTTTAGATTCTTTCCGTACCGAAAGCGAGCGAAACCGCGAAGAAACAGTCACTCAGACGAGCTGATTTCGTCAAAAATTTCACACATTTTATTTTGTAAAAAATATTTCTACCCGTCAGAGCTTTTCAAAATTTTTTGTAGGTCATGCAAATCTGGTCTATTGAGATGCTCTAAAAAGATTGTGTTAAAATACGGACGTTTGGCTAGTTTTAGCGTAGAAAAAATATCATATCCGTGAGGCGCGAAGTGACTTGCGTTCGCCGGAGTATTTCAAAAGATTGAAATCCTTGTTTGAAAAAAAAAAAAAAAAAAAAAAAAAAAACGATTGCACCATCTATTTAAAGAAGGTTTCAGCTTTAAGAACATATTTTTGGTTTGTCTTTACCTCTAAAATTAAGCCCTAGGAGGCGTTGCCAGAAGATGAATAAAGTTTTTTTAAAAAAAAGACCCTTTTTGATTTTTTTTTTTTAAAGGGTTAACTGCGGTATTTTTTCTGAATTGATTGCGGCCTTTGAGACGTAACAGTATGATCTTCCCGTTTTAACTTTATCCTAAGCGGTTTGGCCAATGGAAGTTAATAAATAATGGCAAAATCCCCCCCCCCCCCCCCCGCCTAAAATTCCTTCTTTTCGATCTTCATTTCCTCCCGATATTTAAATAGGGCATCTGCTCATGCGCGTTCGCTTTTTCCCTCTCGAAATGACCGAGAAGAAATTTTAATGAGAGTTCTCTGTAATTTTTTTATTAATGACTCAGCTTATTATAAGAAACTTAAAATTTTGAGTCTCGGATACACCAGGCTCACACAACTCTTCAACTTTGTACATGAGGTATATTTTCTTAGCCATTGCACGCACACACACAGACACACAAAGCGAAACTTTCTTTTATTAGTATAAGATAACAGATTGCGGTAGACCTTTGGTACATATAGGACACATGCATATAGAAACAACAAAGAGAGGGGGGGGGGGGGTATAGATATTAATAAACCTATTTACACATTGCATTAAGTCTGTTCTCCACATCCAAAGGGTCAACTTTCTGACATAAGTTTTAATTCATTTTTGCTCGAAAACGCATGAAACTAGAAGGTGCTGTTATTCACAAACTATGACATAGAACTGTTTTTTTTCCGTTTTCTTGTAAACGCAATAGGTCTTTCAGAAAATACTGCCAAAGTTGACATTTTGAACTGAACTTCCGAACGAAAGAAGAAAATCCAGTCAGTAAGGGGAGAAAAATGTCGTGTCACGTGATCAAAATCGCTTCTAACTCAATAGGTAATTGATGGATCAAAAAATGGAAAACACAGTTCGATTCCAAATCGCTGCCATGGTCAGGCTTTCAATTTTTGTACCTTTCCGTTAAAAAATGAATTTGTAAATGTGTCAAAACGTTTTGCGCTTGTTGAGCAGAGCAGTTGAGAACAGCCTTAAACCAACCATGACGAGCGTCCTTTACAGAATTTTTATCTGTATTTATATACTTCTGTATTTGTATCTATCTGTATTTATATCTGTGTGCATCTTTTTATGCTAAAACATATTGGTTTTCCAAAATAGAAATGTTTGTCTAATTTAATCACAGGAATGCTTTGATTCAATAAGGCAAAATTTTCAGTTGAAAATTACTGGTAGAAATAAGCAAGGATTCTGTCACTTTATACGTCCCGTATACGTGACGTTCATCTGAAAGAGGTTAAAAATCACAAAAAAAAGTAAGAAATTGTATCATTATAAATATATCTTTTTTCTAAATGAAATTTTTAAAAAAATGTTCGATGTGACTGATGTGATATCTAAAATTAAAACAAAAATGGCATAAACTCAAAAATAATTCCCTATTAATCTTTAATTCTTCAAGAAATTTTAAGGCTGTTATCAAATTCAAACGGGTAAGGTAAAGTACCCGCAGAGTTGACACCTTAAGGAATTTTTCGGCGTTCGTCGCCTTTGGTTCGTGCAGTTTTCAATTAAGGGAAACAGTTTGATCATTACTAGGGGGTTTGAACATTTTCCCATCAAATCATAACGTTTAATGTCCCGAAATGAATACATTTTGTAAAAATTACTAGGGGATATGAAAACATGATTTTTGTCCAGAAGTTGACACCATCGTGAACGTGAGAGTTTAGTAGTTGACACCTTCGTGAACTAGTAATTGACACTGACTGCGGCGGGGACTAAATTAATAATAATAAATACTCTTTATTATTATATTACTATATTAATTGCCCCATATGAAGACATAATGATAAGAACCGTTAATTAGTAAAATTTTTTTAAAGAAATCAGAAGTTTTAATGAAAGATCAGAAGTTTAATCAGAAGTTTTAATGGAAATAAAAAAGTCCCATAGATCTGAAATTATAACATAAAACCACTTACTTAATTAATCTCAAATAACAAAAATGAAAGATCGAGTGCAAAATCAAGCACTAACGGCCGATATTTTACCTTTTCATTGGGGTTTTTCCCTCAACTTTGTATTTCAGAGTTATTCTAGGCACGTTAAATTTTTTAGCCGCTGTTTTGTACCCAGCTTTGTTGACTTTAACGTATTCTACGGCAGCTCTCATGCTCTCTTCCGTGTAATTCCTAAAATTTCCCTTCGTCGTGGCATCTAAATAAATAATTAATTAATTTTAGTAGTTGACACTCCCTAATTTCAATAATTGACACCCTGTGTCATCTATTGGTTTAAATGCATTTTTTAGTTTTTCAAGGGTCAGTTATGAATTTATCTGGTAGATTCCAGCTTATTTTCATTGCACTGAATTAGATTAACAAAACCCCAACATGAGCGAGTAGTTGACACTGGGTGTCAACTTTTGAAAATCTGTTTCTTTTCATATTCAATAGTTGACACTCACACTCATATCGCTATTTTGCACCAAAATGCATCAATTTTATTTCAATACAATTCTTGGACAGCGAAACAATCAATATCAATCAAAACATAACCAGAAATTAAGATAAATTACGGGTTTTACTTACTGTAACGTGCGATCCTTATCACTTTTCTTAAGATAAATTCGAAAAATTCAACTTTGCACACATGCTTCTTTGTTGTCTTCCGCCATATTGGAATTGGGCTCGACTGTTTTAGTTCTCAGTTTTGCCGCAAGGTGATAGATTTTAAAAATTCTGTGTCTCTCATGTTCCTAACTGTGACGTTTTCTTGTTACACTACTGTTTCTACAAAAGTGTCAACTATTTGTCCAGTGTCAACTACTGGGTACTTTACCTTAATTTTCTCACACATTAGCAAAGTCACTTTAAATTCGTAAATACATAAAGCTTTCTAATATTCTTATTCAGTTACCAACCAAGGAACCGAACAACTTTTCTCATTTTCTTATAAATACTAATAATGTTTCAGAAAAGTACATCAAATTTGTTCTTTTAAGGACATAATAACCACAAAAAGGAGTAAATGTTTGTAATACTAAATTTACTAGGAAAAAGCTCTTCTATATTTTCGCACTTTACTATACGAGGGTCATCCAGGAAGTAAGTTTTTACGATCCGTAAAAAGAAACAGCAATGCTTCCCCTACTTCTCAACGTAAGAACCACCGGAATTGTAAAACTTATCACCAGAGTTTTGTAAACCAGTGTCATAGAAGACTGCCGCCTGAGAATGGAGCCAGATTTTCCCATTTGCCAACCCACGTCTCATCACCCGTAACGATCCTGTTGATGTACTCGTTGCCCTCATCGTGGTATTGCTGCAGAAAAGTCAATGCTATTCCAATACGTTTGGCTTTGTGTTCGTGTGTAAGGTTCTTCGGCATACACCTCGCGCACAGTTTCGGGAATAACAGTGTCAGGTTTCGGACGCTAACGAGCATGTAAACTAATTAAGACAACTATTATCTGATGTTATCTTTTTACATATCTATTGCATTACATATGTATCACTTTCTGCGTACATGGAGTTTAAAGTAATATTTTTCCTTATCTTTAAGTTGATCCCAGCTATTGTAGTTAGAACTTATTGTATGAACAAGCTTCATTGTATCAATGAATTCCAGTTTCCAATCGTCTATTCAAGAACGCATATCACAGATAAGGCAAACAAAGAAGTTCCCGGGCTATCTAGTGAGTTGTGAAATACCCGGGAGGGGATAGTTTTAGATAAGATAAAGGATCCCTGTTGGAAGGAGGAAATCCCCGTAAGCTGGGTTTGGAAGGGATCGTTGAGAGAGAAACGAGGAGTTCTGGCGTAAACTTCATGAAGGGAGGTTGTAGTGTTTTTGGTTGAGTTTTCGGGTGTTGAGTGTAGTGCGTTCCGGAAAAGGGCTTTTTAGTCTTGTGTAGAGAAAGTCTACGTAACGGGAGGTCCTAGGGGATCCTCCGAAAAACCTAATGAGATACCGCAGGGTGAGAAGAAAATAGGGTATTTTAGTAAGTTGACCCAGTACGTAGAAAGTATTTCGTATATAATTTAGTATCGGGCCGGATCGTCTATATATCTGAGCCCTTAAATGTAAATACGTTTGTTTCTGTGTAAATAATTTATAAATTATTCTTTAATATTTAATTGAATAAATTTAGATTTTTTCATAATCCTTCTTATATCGGGTTAGATATCACATATTTATATCGGAGATGGTATAGCATATCAAATAAAATAACATTTTTTCGAAGTCTGTACGAGCGGTGATCGTACATCCATCAGCGTGTGGAGTGGACTAGTCAAGAATGCAACAAACAGGTTTTTCGTGATGATTTCATCCATCGCCGATCTTTTCTGCACTTTTCTTCAGCGATACCACGATGAAGGCAACGAGTACCTCAACAGGATTGTTACGGGTGTTCAGACGTGGGTTGAGAACTGTGACAAGCTGGTTCATTTCCCAGGCTACAGACTTCTACGACCCTGGGCTACAAAAATTTATCACACGCTATGACAAGTATTACAATTCCGGCGGCGAAAGAAGTATCTGAAACATTGCTGTATCTTTTGAAATAAATCTTTCCAGGTAATTTTGTTTTGTTTCTTTTTTACGGTCCGTGGGAAACTTACTTTTTGGATGACCCTCGTAGTAATGCCTACAAATTTCACACATTTAGGTAAAAAAAAAAAGTTTGCTCGAATATGTCAGAAAGATTATTTTTGTTGGATTTGCATGTATGTGTGGATGGGCGGGTGTTGTGAGAAGAAAAAGTGAGTTTAATAAATCACGTGTGGTATTATTTCAGCAAAACTACTTTGAAATTTCCAAGAAACTTTGAAATGTACACGGAAGTCTATATATCGCGGTCGGTTGTAAGTTTCAGAAAGTTTTAACCACGGAAATAAGAATTTCTTTCTTCTTCCCATAATCGGAGGTAGATCAAAGAGAATAATAATAATAATAATAATAATAATAATAAAACAATATTTGTACGATGGCATTGAAATTCTTGTTTTTTAGATCTATGTTATAACAAATACATTTTTTCTCCCTTGTTGTAATCACTGTTTCCGCCCTGCTCTCTGTCGGCACTTTAGTCATTCAAGCAGAGTAGCGACGTTCCCTTTCATTAACATCATTCGCACCGATTTTTTTTCTTTTTGCGGATAAATTAAAAACATCACTTCGCGGGTGTTTCAGTCCGTTTAAAGACGACCGCTAATTCTGGGCAGTTTAACTGTTGGCCACACGCGCGGTTCGTCATTACTGATTCATAAAAATAGCACCGCAAACATTTTTCATTATGATAAGTGTGTGACACCATCTAGAAGTGTTGACGTTTGATATTAGGAATAATTGACCTCTGATAAGTACAAGAGTAGAATTGTATCCCTCTCATAACATAATAATTTCTAGATTACTTTTGTCTTCGTTGTTCTAATTGATATAAAACTGTTCTCTGATTGCTAAATATCTAATCTAATAATTTATAAAGAAATTGAATGCGCTTTGTTTTTGCTTTCGCGTAATTATAGTTAGAGATCGACGGAAAATTCGGTTTCGTTTTCATTTTCGACGAAAATGCTGCCGAAACTCGACCGAAACTATCTGTATTCCAAAAATCTCTTTTCTTCCTTCGGAAATTTTCAACATTTGATTTGAACTTTATCAGCTCAAATGAGACACTCTTTAGTTATTGCTATGAACTTCGCCGTTTACAATAATCAGTCGTCAATGAGTCAAAGCGTGAGTGCAAATTATAAAGCAAGCAATGCATTTATGACTAAAGTTGAAGACGATTTTCACGTTCACATGCTCATTAAAAGCTACAAACTTAACAATAATAGAAAATGTTTAGATTGAAACCGCAGAAGTGTTTCGAATACTCTTTGAGAAAGTTCTAGTATAACAGATGATCATTTACAAAAATCAATATAAAAGATAAGTCGAGGTATGTATGTCTAAAACATTTTTTAAATGGATGAAATTCGTATAATTAGAAAATCTTTCTGTATCGTTGATGAATTAATTACATTTTATTTTATATGAAAATAAAATGTTTTGGTCAGAGGCACAGGGAGCAAACACGTATAAGTACACGTATAATTATAATTATGTATAGTTAATAAACACGTATAATTAATGATTATGGATATTTATGTATGGATTAATTACGGAAAAAATTTCTTTTGGACAGTTTCGTTTTCGGCCGAAATTCGGTTTCGCTCTTAAAAACCTCTTTCGGTCGATCCTTAATTATAACCGGACTGGTACGTTATTGAGGTTTACTATGATACGTTCGGTGTTGAAAATGAAGTGTATAGCGTTCATAGTTCGTTTACAGGGACGCTCAAAAGAATTCTATTTCATTACTGTCTATAAGGGGGGGGGGGGAATCGTTTGCAGCCTATTTCAATGATGTTACACTATTTCAAACATATCGAATTTGATATATGTCACAGAGGTGCCCTACAACATGCTTACTATAGAATTGCATTGAGTGTGCATAGCATTCTCCATTTGTCTTACAGGGATGGGATGCACAAAAGAATTCCGTTACAGTACTGTACATGACCAATAAGTGCTGGAAGTGCGTTTTCTGTTGTGGTTACCCGTTTTAATTTTAACTAATTTTTTGCATATTACTCGGTGTGCATAAATTTTATAAATCATATACAGGGCTCCAGTACATTTCTGTTTATTGACGGAAATTGCTAAAAGGGAATTTTCAACTGATAAGTAATTTACGATTATACAATATTGAGAAATCAATTTAGAAATCCTAAAAAGAAAGTTTAAATAATGTTTTTTTTTCCTTTATGTTGTCCTATCTTAAAAAAGAAACAGAGCAAAAATTATACATTTTTTAATAAATTAGCTTGCTTGCGTTTTCTAAAAGGTATACAAATAGCATATATTATGTAGTATACTATATACATAGATCAAATATAGGGCTGCACAAAAGAACTCTGATGTTGTCCCGACTAATGGTATTTACGGAAATTGTGTTTTCAAGGTTGTTATGCGTTTTCTAAATTGTTTAGTTGGTTAAGGCTGTTCTCAACTGCTCTGCTCAACAAGCGCAAAACGTTTTGACACATTTACAAATTCATTTTTTAACGAAAAGATATAAAATTGGAAGAGATGGAAGACATGGAAGCGATTTGGAATCGAACTGTGTCTTCCATTTTTTGGATTCATAAATTACCTATTGAGTTATAAGCGATTTTGATCACGTGACACGGCATTTTTCTCCCCTTACGGACTGGATTTTCTTCTTTCGTTCGGAAGTTCAGTTGAAAATGCCAACTTTGACAGTATTTTCTGAAAGATCTATTGCGTTTACGAGAAAAGAAAACGGGAAAAACAGCTCTATGACATAGTTTCTGAATAACAACACTTTCTAGTTTCATGCGTTTCTTTTGCAATGGTCTTTTGATTTTATTTTCATTTCTATTTCGACTAAATCATTTATATGTATAAGTTAATTAAGTTTATATTAAAGAAAAGAGGAACAGTATTTAAATTTTTAATCCAAACTAATTATGGAAGCATCGATATTTGTGTTTGGCTTTAAAAAACAAGATAAAAGTTTTATTAGTGCGTTTAAGGAAAAATATTTCTTTAAATTTTAAATGCAGCAGACAACTGATGATCCGTGCAAATGTTACAGAAAAGCAGTGCGGATAATGAAAATGGCGAATAGACCGGAATTCTATAAATACCTACACCTTGCCACCCCCATGCCATTAAAAACATATTTTGTACACCAAAACTCACTTATATTCATATTTTCTGACATCTTGGTATAGACTAGTAATTTATTACATTTAGTTTATTTTATTGTGCAGTGGGGTTTTTTTGTGTGTGTGTTTTTTTATGTTGCAGTTAAAGGAAGACCAAGAAAAAAAAAATATTGTACACGTTTTAAGATAAATTTTATACTTAAGATGGTTCTCAAATAAAATTCCCTGCTAAACAACACGAAATTTTCTGGCACATTTTATGACTCATTTTCAAACGAAAAGGCATAAAATTGGCAGGACTGACTGCTGAAACTATTTCGAATCGAATAGCGTTTTCTATTTTTTCGATAAATAAATTATCGAGTTTTAAACAAAAATGAATTTAGAAATGTGTCAGCAGAAAGTAGGTTCTTTGGATTTACGAAAAAAATATTCCTCCCTCTCTCAGCAGTGCGAAGCTTTCTGACACATTTACAGATTCATTTTTTAATGTAAACGCCGGTCACTTGCCTGCATGAGTACTTAAACTATTTGTAAACGAACAGTTTCTTTCATTTTTCGTTAACATCCGAAGCAGCAATAATGCGCGAGAAAATGCGCAGATCTGTTTTGGGAGGATTTCGAATCTTTGAGGCGGAATGTGCTAGTAGTTGGGAGGGCGTTAGACTGAAGATCTAAAGATCCCTGGTTCGATCCCGGGTTTCGCCAAGCCGCCTCCATCCTCGGTAGCATAGTAGTCAGTATCCCCGACTGTCACGCGGGAGACCGGGGTTCGACTGCCCGCCGGGGAGGCCTTTTTTTTCTGTCTACAGCTCATTTATTTATTTATATTAAAATATTTTCTCCTTTATTTTATTTATTTATTTTTTAAGGAAATTAAGAAATTTCTTTATTCTTAAAGGACTTAAAATAAGAATAAAAATTACTATTTTTTTTTTTTTCTAAATTATCAAAATTTTCTAAATTAGCATAATCAGAGACAAAAAATAGCTAATTAAATATAAATTTGAAAATACAGGGCAGCATAATGGCTGTCCCTCTCTTCCTGGCGCCCATGTAGTCCCATAGATATAGTAAAATAATTATTACTTATTAATAAGTTATTTTACTATATCTATGTGTAGCCTTCGTCCTCCAGTTTTAAGGGTGTTCTCAAATCCAAAAGGGGAACTTTCTGACATAAGTTTTAATTTATTTTTGTTCGAAAATGACTGAAACTAAGCAGGTGTTGTTGTTCAGAAACTATGTAATCGAGCTATTTTTTCCTTTTTTTTTTTTGCAAACGCAATAGATCTTTCAGGAAATAGTGTCAAAGTTGACATTTTGAACCGAAGTTACCGAAGAAAGCAGAAAAACCAGTCCGTGAAGGGCGAAAATCGTGTTTGTCACGTGATCAAAAACGCTTATAACTCAATAGGTAATTGATTGATCAAAAAAATGGAAAAAACAGTTCAATTCCAAATCGCTTCCATGGCCAGGTTTTCCAATTTTATATCTTTCCGCTAAAAATGAATTTGTAAATGTGTCAAAACGTTTTGCGCTTGTTGAGCAGAGTAGTTAAGAACTAACTATATAACATAATTCTGATGTTGTGTCCATGGAAGATAATATCCACGGCGCAATCCCAGCGCCACTGTAAAATTTTCTTCGTGGACTGGAAAGAAACTCATATCGATTTTATCAATAAGACTCTGCAGGAAGCCGGGAGCTGATATCGGGGAAGTTTGACGTGCCGAAATAGCTCAGTTGGGAGAGCGTTAGACTGAAGATCTAAAGGTCCCTGGTTCGATCCCGGGTTTCGGCAATAGGTCATTTTCCTCGGTAGTATAGTGGTTAGTATACCCGCCTGTCACGCGGGAGACCGGGGTTCGATTCCCCGCCGGGGAGGTCATTTTTTTCTGTCTACAGCTTATTTATTTTTTAATTTATTATTTAAAATCTCATTATTTTTATCCATTTACGCCACATTATTTTATTTTAAAGCATCACCAAAAGAAAAAAAAAAAAACTTGATATGAAATTTATTATGACGGTTCTAAACAAAAATCAAATAAATCATCATCATAATAATAGCAATAACAATAATAATTTTTTTTCTCCGCTCAACAACTCTAAACTTTCTGATACATTTACGGACTCGTTTTTAAACGTAAAATCATGACATATTTTAGGCATGAGTATTAAAATGAGTTGAAATCGAACAGTTTCTCTCTCTCTCTCTCTTTTTTTAAACATGCTAGATAGTCACGAGTTGTGTAGTCAGGAGTTTACTGTATTTTTTAAAACCTCATAAAGATGAAATTTCTACCTGAGTGAATTTTTCAGATTTTATCGTCATAAAAATACTTAAAATTTAAGGAGAATCATTTTTAATAATGTACTGCATCTGCATCGAATGCCTACTTTTCGGCGGGTAAAATCAAATTTTAATAATAGTATCAGGTAATGAGCTATGAGCACTTACGTATTTAACTTTTTCCATGGATTAACATGGGATTTCGCGGACAGCTTTAATCTTTTAAATGATTTTAAATATTTCTGATTTTTTTAAAGTAAAATTTCTTATTTCCATGTGACAATAAAAAATTACGTCGCATGGAAAAGACATTCTTTTCAAATAACTTTTATAAAATAACTTTTTTTTTTTTTTTTTTTTTTTTTTTTAATCTTTGCAAATAAAATGTCAGACACTGGTTCACTTGTATCAGTTTTTTTTTTTTTTTTTTTTTAATACATTTGGTGTCATTTACCTGAGTTATTGATCACATTTATTTAAAAAATAATAATAATACAATGAATAATTTTTCAAAATTTTGTCAAGAATATTTTTTTACTGTATACTCTACTATTTTTCAAAAAGAAAGATGAATTTTAAAAGGATTAAAAATTCTTCTTGCTTGCTGTCAAAGTTTTCTTGTCAAGTGAATAATACAGCTGAAAACTTGAATTACAACCTGACAAAAGTTGCATGGATAACCGTAAAAAAAACTTTTGTCACAGGCCATTTTTTTTTAATGCTTTGTTAGTTTAAGTCGTCTGGGTAAAAAGTACTTTAAAAAATCAAAGATAAAAAAAAATTCACATGCAATTTTAAATTCAGGGTTTGGGCATGTCCCCCCCCCCCCTTCTTTATCAGAAGTGCAAAAGAAAAACAGGCTACAATTAAGAAAACAAAAATACCTTTTAAAAACTTAAAATATTGATTGGTATTAACCGGCTTTTCTTGGACCAAAATTGGCTTTTTTGGCTAAAATTTGTTTTTATAATGGAAAGTATTTTAATTATACACTACACATTTTAAACTGTTTTTCAACTAATTTTAAAGCTTTCTCAGTTAGAATTTAATAAATAACATAATTTATCAATAATGAAAACATTAATGTTAAAATAACACATGTGCATGAAGCTGCAAAGGATTTTTAGTCAGAATTGCAAATATTTTTTTTTTTTTTTGGTTTACACTGCTCTTTAACACTTAAATAATATATGTACATTGCTTTGAATAATTCCATACTTTATGTTAACAAGTTTGATTATGAAAACATTTTAATTACTCTCTAGACATTGATCCTTTTATGATTTAATCTCTTAATATGGACTTATCTGGAATAAGTTCATCGAAATCAGTTAGTAGCAGAAAAGCATTTTAAAATACATCATTTTATAAACCATCATTTATACTAACTAAATATGGATGTTCTTAAGTATTACATCAGATATTTTCATTTATTAAGGCTGTTCTTAACTGTTCTGCTGAACAAGTGCAAAACGTTTTGACACATTTACAAATTAATTTTTTTGCGGAAAGATATAAAATTGGAAAGCCTGGCCATGGAAGCGATTTGGAATTGAACTGTTTTTTCCATTTTTGATCAATCAATTACCTATTGAGTTATAAGCGTTTTTAATCACGTGACAAACACGATTTTCGCCTTTCACGGACTGATTTTACTGCTTCTTCTTGAACTTCGGTTGAAAACGTCAACTTTGACACTATTTTCTGAAAGATCTATTGCGTTTGTAAAAAAAACCGGAAAAAATAGCTCGATGACATAGTTTCTGAACAACACCACCTGCTAGTTTGATGCATTTCCGAACAAAAATAAATTAAAACTTATGTCAGAAAGTTACCCTTTTGGATTTGAGAACACCGTTAAGGCTATTCTTAACTGCTCCGCTCAACAAGCGCAAAACCTTTTGACACAATTTACAAATTCATTTTTTAGGGGAAAGATATAAAATTGGAAAGCCTGGCCATGGAAGCGATTTGGAATTGAACTGTTTTTTGCATTTTTTGATCAATCAATTACCTATTGTGTTATAAGCGTTTCTGATCACGTGACAAACACGATTTTCGCCCTGCACGGACTAGTTTTTCTGCTTTTTTCGGGAACTTCGGTTCAAAACGTCAACTTTGACACTATTTTCTGAAAGATCTATTGCGTTTGTAAAAAAAAACGGAAAAAATAGCTCGATGACAATACTTTCTTAACAACAACACCTGCTAGTTTCATGCATTTCCGAACAAAAATAAATTAAAACTTATGTCAGAAAGTTACCCTTTTGGATTTGAGAACACCGTTAAGTAAGTATTTCCAGGAGCACTTGTCGTATAAGTCACATACATGCTTGTTGGCCACCGTTATTTTATAAAAGTTTGCTTCGCCTTTTTCAATTAATGAGATACCTCCCATAAAAAAGGTCACATTTTTTTCCGTTCTAAAATACTGGTAGTTAAAAATCATAGTATGTGACTTACACGACAAGTGCTCGTGGAAATGCCCAAGTACATATAAATTATTTACTTTTAAAAGTAAATAATAGTATGTAAGAATAATGTTTCCTTTTTAATGTGTGGTGATTTGTTTAACTAAATATAATTGTTGGGGTCTTTTCTTTTAATCAAAAAATACTTTATCTTTCTTTCTTTTCTCACTAATTACTATTTGGAATTGTAGGTTGAACTTCCCAAGTTTTGAAACTTATTAAAAATTTAGAAACAATGCAAAAGAATTTTGAAAAGAAAGGGGTGAGAGTAAAACAAAGCAAATTTTACAGGGTAACCATTTGAAAGTTAAAAAGAGTTAGATAATGCTATTGAAGTAAATTTGTAAGTAAAATAACAAATGTCTAAGCCCAATCACTACAAATAGTAAAGAAAAACATCCAACATGATAGGTTAATGAATTCATTCATAGATATAAAAATATTAAAGTAAACAAGTAAATTTTAGCTATTAAATTTAGAAGGAAGTTTGAAATCTCTCTAATGCAGACAGCAATTGAAAATAAAAGATATAAATAAATTAAAAAGGTAAAACTAAATGTAATTTTATAATATGCATATTTCTGGGTTCACTATACCTGTGGCACATGATTGCATATAGAATAAACCAAAAATGCTCATTGCCTTTTTTTTCTAAAACAAAACAACAACAACAACAACAACAAATACATATATGTTTTTAATTTCAGAAGTCATATCAGAATATTCTTTAATTAACTACGTAAGAATTTATTATAAACTTTAGAATAATTAGTTCAGCTCATGCTTAAAATGATTTGATTAAAAGGGAAACATTCAGTTTTACCATCACAAATTTAAATTTGCAATGTTTAAAAGTATACTTTTGGACTGTTCTATAACTTACTTACTTATAGCTTACTTATAGTTACATACAGCGTTCAAATTCCAATAACTATATATTATATTGCCTTAAGGCTGCTAGTCCCTCAGCTTTCGAATTCCCCTCACTAATGCTAAGCCTATGGGCGTAGAATGCATTCGTATACTATTTAAAATATCTCCTGGGGAAATTATGTTTTTAATCGCTTTTTTCTTTGTACTCTCAAGTGCTCTGCTCAACAAGCGCAAAACGTTTTGACACATTTACAGATTCATTTATTAATACAAAGATATAAAATTGGAAGGCCTGACTCTGAAAGCGATTTGGAATCGAACTGATTTTTCCATTTTTTGATCAATCAATTACCTATTGAGTTAGAAGTGATTTTGATCACGTGACAAAGATGTTTTTCGACCTTCGCTGACCGGTTTTTCTGCTTTCTTCGGGAACTTCGGTTCAAAGCGTCAACTTTGTAACTATTTTCTGAAAGATCTATTGCGATTTCAAAAAAACAAAAAACAGCTCGATGACATAGTTTCTGAACAACAACACTGGCTAGTTTCATACATTTCCAACCAAAAATAAACTTAAACTTATGTCAAAAAGTTGTCCTTTTAGATATGAGAACACCCTTAAGGCTGTTTATTTTTTCTTAGTTCTCAAAATACTTCTAAAATCTATGTTTAATTTAATATTTTATGTGTTAAAAGATGACGAACTTTGAGTAAGGTTTTAAAACTTCATATAAAATTAAATGTATATTTTAGAAATATCTTGAGAACTGAGAAAAAAAGAGACATCTTTTAAGAAGAGCACAGAGAAAAAAAAGAGTTAAATATATTAATTTTTTGAGGAGAAAATTTAAGTTATACGGATGCATTAAACGCCCATAGACTTAACATTAATAAGGGGAATTCGGAAGCTGAGTGACTAGCAGCCTTAAATTAAAAATATTTAGAAGATAATATTATCTCATAATATTAAAAATCAAAATTTACCTGACTGAATTTAAATTGAGTTATAATTTAAAATTACCCTAACATAATGATTAAAATGATATAGAGCTTCAAAACATCATCTTGGACTAAGACTAAAACATGCTAAAAGTGATAAAAAAATACATTTAAAGGCATATTAGGGACTTTAAAAAATAAGAAACAATAGGATAAAATAATTAATGTTCACAGATGCCCATTTTTATTAGATCACTTGCTGCCATTAAATATGTGTAATCTCTAGATTTTTTTTACCCAGTTTCATTAAAAAAAAAAAAAAAAAAAAAAAAAAAAAAGAGAGAGAGAGAAAGAGAAAGAAAAAAAAAAGCAGAAATATTTTTTATCAGTATAGATTTTGATAAAGTCGCTATTTGTGCGATGGAGCATGTACTAGATCGGAATAAAAGGTACTTATATGCTTTTTAATGTATTTTTATCACTTTTAGCATGTTAATTATTATAAATGATTTTCTTGCATAATTTTACACCATCTTGGAGTCAAATTTAATGCATTCTCTTCAATATGTATAGATTTTTTGCTTAGACATATCGCCTTCATAGTTGACTTCTAGTATAGTTATAAAGACTTATTTATTTCATAATGTTTAATAAAAGTCTGTATATTTTTTAGTAGAGTGCATTAAAATAAATTAATGTGAATTAATTATAAACTATCTTTTATAAAATAAAAACAGACTTTTTCAATTAAACCCGACTTTTTTTTTTTTTTCTTTAAGAGTCCTTCAATCAGGCGAAAACACCTATTCGTTAATGTTAATCCAATGGGAGAAATTTTTTAACTTATCTCGTTTGCATTTTATTTATTTTTTCTTTTGGCATTGGATAGCTAGGGTTCATCTGTACAAGCCGTTTTGCTTTTTTCGATTTTGTTTGCATGCATTTTTAATTAGGACACTTTCACTTTCGGAACCGGCTTCGAAAGTGAAAGCAAATTCATGGGCAAAAAAACCTACAAACAAAAGCAAAAAATCCCTGCCGGCCCGGCCTACAGGCAGAGCCGCAGAGGTACATTTCGAAGTTAAGTATACTAATTTCACCAACAAAAACTAAATGATTATTAGATATAAATCCACTTTAACAGTTTTATCTGTCTGTTTTGACGAGTTTTTATTTCCTTTTTATAAAATAGCTGGTTTTATCAGAATCATGCTAAGGCGATTAAAAAAAATATTTTTCCATACTCAAAAACTTGAAATTTTCTGGCACATTTTCAGATTCATTTTTAATAATAATAAAATATATATATATATATATATATATGAAACATGCTGACGTGATTTTTGAAAAGATTTATAAGCGACCTGTGTTTTTATTTTGCTTTCAATTAATTAAAACTTGATTAATGGGCAATATTTTTCGTTTCTAACATAATCGCTTCGGGAAATTCTGTTCAAAATGCCCACTTTGGCATCATTTTTTGAAATATATTCTGCCTCTATCAAAAAATCGATCATTACTGTACATTATATAGTTTCTGAATAAGAGAATCTAGCAATTGGATGAGTTTGAGAGCAAAAATGAATTTAAAAAAATCCCTGACGGCCCGGCCTACAGGCGGACGTAGATTTCGAAGTTAAGTATACTAATTTCACAAACAAAAACCAAATCATGATTAGAGATAAACCCACTTTAACAATTATATCTGGCCGCTTTTGACGAGTTTTTATTTCATTTTTATATTAACTGGTTTTATCAGAATCATGTTAGGGCGGTATTCAAAAAAATACATTTCCATGCTCAACAACTCGAACTTTTCTGGCATAACTCCAAATTAATTTTTAATAGGAAAAATATGAAACTTGTTGACGTGATTTTTGAAGAGATTTATAAGCGACCTGTGTTTTTATTTTTCGTTCAATTAATTAAAACTTGATATATGAACAATTATTTTCTCAGTAAGACAATATTTTTCGTTTCTAACACAATCGCTTCGGGAAATTCCGTTCAAAATGCCCACTTTGACATCATTTTTTGAAATATATTCTGCCTCTGTCAAAAAATCGATCATTACGGAACATTATATAGTTTCTGAATAAGCGAATCTACCAATTGGATGCGTTTGAGAGCAAAAACGAATTTAAAAATAAGTCAGAAAATAAGCAGTTTGGATTTGAATACTCCCTTAATACGAGGATTTTTCCAACACAATCCGCTTCGGGAAATTCGGTTTAAAAGGCCCACTTTGACAGCATGTTTTAAAATATATTCTGCCTCTATCAAAAAATTGACCATTACGGTACATTATATAGTTTCTGAGTAAGAAAAGGTACCAATTGGAAGCCTTTGAGAGCAAAAATGAATTGTAAAATGAGTCAGAAAATAAACAGTTTGGATTTGAATACACCCTTACTAAGATGATTTTTTTCTTCAACCACTATGTATTTTTAATTTGTTTTTGCTGTAAGAATTGGTCCTATCCAAAACCTGTCTGCATAGATGTTGTAGACAATATTAAGAAGATATATGATAAATTCATGGGGACTTTATATCTTTTGAATTGAGGGAGTTATGGATTTTTTTCTTCTTCAAAGGCCCTTTTTGTTTTCGTTTTTAATTTTTTTTGCGGTACGAATTGGTCCTATCAAAAACTTGTGAATATAAAAGTTGTAGATAATGTTAAGAAGATTCATGATAAAATTATTTGAATTTGATATCCTGAGAATTGACGAAGTTGTGAATTTTTTCTCCCCAAAACCCTATTTTTTGGGTTCGCCCCTTGAGCCCATTTTTCACTTTATCAAAAATCTGTGATACATAAATTTTTGGCCCTATTTTTAGAAGTAATAAAAACTTTAAACTGATTTGATATGTAGAAAAATTAAGAAGTTATGGGGAGTTTTCAGTTTTCACAAAACCCCTCCCTATTTCCATCCCCTTGGTCCGATTTTGCCCATTAACGAACTTGACCGAGATTTTATGCCCCTTGATTTTATGTATCAGTTTGGTAGAGATTGGTGCAGAATTGTGGAAGTTATCGTGTCCAGAAGAAAGTGATATATATACATAAATAGATACATACATAAATATATATAACCATTAATTAAGCATAACCTACCACCATCAAAAAACCGTAATATTATGAATTAAAGCTCTAAGTATATAAAAAAGTGCCAAATAATTTATTATAAGAATTATTATGGAAGAAAAAAGAAGAAAGTGGACACCGACAAATAATGGAAAAGCTTATATATTGAATTACGTTTTCAAGGGCACAGAATTCAATGATATAAGCAATATGGCTGTTTTCTGTGAGAAAAATAAGCTAAAGCTAAAAATTATTTTTCTCTGTGCTGAACAACCATTATAATCAAGTGAATAGATTAAAAATGAAAACAGAATAGAAACAAATAATATGAAATGGAAAAGTCAATAAAACCAGTTTAAATATTTATGAGATATAAAGTAGAAATAATACACAACATACCGATTAATATTTCAGTATTTTTCAATATATCCACTCGCACATGGCTACCATAATATCGTAAAGATTAAGGTGAATAAAACAGTTAAGAAATCACAGTAATTGATACCAAAGGATGCAGATAATACATTTTGAAATACCATGATAAATACAATTAATATAATATAAAATAAAATAAATAGAAAGTAATTACATTATTTAAAATAACTAAAATGCACTATTAAATTAATTAATTACTACTTAACAATATCGTCAAAATTTAGCTAAAAAATCCACCTGGTGTAGGAAATTATAACTGAAAAAGAGTTGCAAAAGACAAAATTATAACTTATCGTCAAAAGACAAATTTTGGTGCTGCCATCTAGTAGTATTTTTATTATGCAAATGTCACAAGATGAACAATTGAAAGCCTTTGAATGTAAAAAAAAAATTATTAATAGCAAAACCAAACAAATCCTTATATATAGATAATTATAAACCTAATATAAACCACACTATATATATATATATATATATATATATATATATATTTTAAGCATTCAAAATATTCTATTATCTTACTCATTTAAACTACACTAAGAATTTAAATAATTCTATAACATTGATAATATATAGCATATTATAAAATAAAATAAATTCAATAATAATTAATATAAATATATATTAAAAATAATATAAAAATCGTTAATAATAACTATTATATATAAGATAATTATAAAATGAACAGGAAATAAAAAACATATGGAAGTATATAGAAGATTATCAGATACAGGCATGCAAGTGCAATAGTGTTTCCAAAAAAGTGAGAAAAGTGACAAAAAGATCAAAATAAGTGACAAAAAAGTGACTAAAGCGTAACAAAAAAAAAAAAAAAAAAAAAAAAAAAAAAAAAAAAGAGGCGGGAGGAGGGGGGGGGGGAGCTCCATTTTATAACTGCAACTAACTATACAACAAGAAACTAGATGTTTACGGAAAAATGATGGAAATAAAGAAAAATTAAAATTCTATTGCTGAATTCACATCGAATAAGTAATTAAAACTCTTGGAAAAAGCACAAATAAAATGCACCAAATGAAAAATAAATGCTAAAATAAAAAATAAAATGCACACATCTATGTCTGTAAAACAGTTTTTCCTGACTGACTCATAATCAATGCACAGCCCAAAGTACTGAACCTAGAAGCATGAAAATTGGGGACAAAATACTTCTTTTGACATAAACGTGCACTAAGAAAGGACTTTTGAAAATTCCCCCTCTGAGGGGGTTAAAAGGGGGAGGTCTAAAATTTTAGAACTCCAGGCCATATCTTAGCAGCCGTTTTAGGTATAGGAGCATGAAATTCCAGAAAATAAATCTACTAAAAAATAATTAAACACATATTTCAGGAATTAATAGGAAATTCCTCCCCCCCCCCGCCCCCCCAAAAAAGAAAGAATTAAAGAAGAGTCGAAAATTTTAAAACATTTGGCCATATCTCAGTAGCCGTATTACTGAGATATGGCCAAATGTTTTAAAATTTTCGACTCTTCTTTATTTCTTTCTTTTTTTTGGGAAGGGGGTGGAGGAATATCTGTATATATATATATATATATATATATATATATATATAAGGTTTTTTACTGGGGGTGGTTTTGGGCTCTAGGGGTCATGATCGGTGTAGATCTGCAAAAATTTTTCAGAAATTCCAACATAGGAACGACGCCAATAGGTAGTATTTAATACGAAATCTACCTAAAATGAGTAAGAAAATACACAGTTTGGATTTGAATGCACCCTTAATAAGATGATTTTTTTCTTCAACCGCAATGTATTTTTAATTTGTTTTTGCTGTAAGAATTGGCCCTATCAAAAACTTGTCTATGTAAATGTTGAAGACAATATTAAGAAGATATATGATAAATTCGTGGAGATTTTATATCTTGTGAATTGACGGAGTTATGAAAAATTTTCTTCTACAACCGCCCCTTTTAGGTAGATTTCGAATGAAATACTACCTATTGGCGTCGTTCCTATGTTGGAATTTCTGAAAACTTTTTGCAGATCTACACCGATCATGACCCCTAGAGCCCAAAACCACCCTCAGTAAAAAACTTTATCTATCTATCTATCTACCTATATATCTATCTATGTATGTATCTATCTATTTATATATATCACTTTCTTCTGGACACGATAACTTCCACAATTCTGCACCAATCTCTTCCAAACTGATACATAAAATCAAGGAGCATAAAATCTCGGTCAAGTTCGTTAATGGGCAAAATCGGACCAAGGGGATGGAAATAGGGAGGGGTTTTTTGAAAACCGAAAAACCCCCATAACTTCTTGATTTTTGTACATATCAAATCAGTTTAAAGTTTTTATTACTTCTAAAAATAGGGCCAAAAATTTATGTATCACAGATTTTTGATAAAGTTAAAAATGGGCTCAAGAGGCGCAAAAATAGGGTTTTTGGGAGAAAAAAATTCATAACTTCGTCAATTCTCAAGATATCAAATCCAATTAATTTTATCATGAATCTCCTTAATATTATCTACAACTTTTATATTCACAAGTTTTTGATAGGACCAATTCGTACCGCAAAAAAAAAATAAATAAAAACGAAAACAAAAAGGGCGTTTGAAGAAGAAAAAAAATCCATAACTCCCTCAATTCAAAAGGTATAAAATCCCCATGAATTTATCATATATCTTCTTAATATTGCCTACAACATCTATATAGACACGTTTTGGATAGGAACAATTCTTACAGCAAAAACAAATTAAAAATACATAGCGGTTGAAGAAAAAAATCATCTTAGTAAGGGTGTATTCAAATCCAAACTGCTTATTTTCTGACTCATTTTACAATTCATTTTTGCTCTCAAAGGCTTCCAATTGGTATCTTTTCTTACTCAGAAACTATATAATGTACCGCAATGGTCAATTTTTTTTTTATAGAGGCAGAATATATTTTAAAACATGCTGCCAAAGTGGGCCTTTTGAACCGAATTTCCCGAAGCGGATTGTGTTGGAAAAATCATCGTATTAAGGGAGTATTCAAATCCAAACTGCTTATTTTCTGACTCATTTTTAAATTCATTTTTGCTCTCAAACGCATCCAATTGGTAGATTCGCTTATTCAGAAACTATATAATGTACCGTAATGATCTATTTTTTGACAGAGGCAGAATATATTTCAAAAAATGATGTCAAAGAGACATTTTGAACGGAATTTCCCAAAGCGATTGTGTTAGAAACGAAAAATGTTGTCTTACTGAGAAAATAATTGTTTATATATCAAGTTTTAGTTAATCGAACGAAAATTAAAAACACAGGTCGCTTATAAATCTCTTCGAAAAACACGTCAACAAGTTTCATATTTTTCCTATTAAAAATGAATCTGGAGTTATGCCAGAAAATTTCGAGTTGTTGAGCATGGAAAAGTATTTTTTTGAATACTGCCCTAATATGATTCTGATAAAACCAGTTAATATAAAAATGAAATAAAAACTCGTCAAAAGCGACCAGATAAAATTGTTAAAGTGGGTTTATCTCTAATCATGCTTTTGTTTTTGTTTGTGAAATTAGTATACTTAACTTCGAAATCTACCTCCGCCTGTAGGCCGGGCCGGCAGGGATTTTTTTTGTTTTCGTTTTTAATTTTTTTTTTTTTTTTTTTTGGTACGAATTGGTCCTGTCAAAAACTTGTGAATATAAAAGTTGTAGATAATATTAAGGAGATGTATAATAAAATTATTGGATTTGATATCTTGAGAATTGACGAATTAAAGAAATATTTTTTCCCCCAAAACCCTATTTTTCGCTCCCCTTGAGCCTATTTTAAATTTTATCAAAAATCTGTGATGCATGAATTTTTTGCGCTATTTTTAGAAGTAATAAAAACTTTAAACTGATTTGATATGTACAAAAATTAAGAAGTTATGGGTTTTTTTAGGTTTTTACAAAACCCCTCCCTATTCCCATCCCCTTTGTCCGCTTTTGCCCTTTAACGAACTTGTCCGAGATTTTATGTCCCTTGATTTTATGTATCAGTTTGAAGGAGATTTGTGCAGAATTGCGGAAGTTATCGTGTCCAGAAAAAAGTGATAACACAATTGCTTCGGGAAATTCCGTTCAAAATGCCTACTTTGACATCATTTTTTGAAATATATTCTGCCTCTATCAAAAAATCGATCATTGCGGTACATTATATAGTTTCTGAATAAGCGAATCTACCAATTGAATGCGTCTGAGAGAAAAATGAATTTAAAAATGAGTCAGAAAATAAGCAGTTTGGATTTGAGTGCATCCTTAATGCAATGATTTTTCCAATACAATCCGCTTTGGGAAATTCGGTTCAAAATGCCCACTTTAACAGCATTTTTTGAAATATATTCTGCCTATTTTTTTTTATTTATTTATTTATTTTTTTTTTTTTAAGCAACCTTAGACATTTATACATTTATACTTAGACATAAAAAAATTATCTTTCCCCGCTCAAGAGCCGGAAACTTTATATTTTAAGGCTCTTTTTTAAAGGTAAAAACAGGATACTTGCAGGCATGATATCTGAAGGGATTTGAAATCGAACAGTTTTTCTTAGTTTCCGGTAAATTAATTACAAGCAATTGTTGTCTAAGAATGGATTTTTATTTATTTATCTAATTTACTGGACAATCGCGTTGGATAGAAAATTTTGGTGGATTAGACAATTTCACCTCAAATAAATATGAAGCATATGGATAGAGTATGAAAAATAACAAGAATTTTCCTTTTGTGTGAATTAAAACGAACCTCTTTTTTAATGCGGCTTTTCTTAAGTACATTCACGATATAATTTCCATCCCTCCGCATACAGAAGTTTAAACTATTCTTATTTTACTTAGAAAGAATTGATCAGAAGTTAAATTAATTTGTCTTTTAAACAATGATATAAATTCAATATTTTAACAGTATTTTAGACACAAAAACAAGAAAAAATTCACCAGTTATTCATAATGCATACTATATTTTTATACATAAATGTAAGTTAATTTGATTCGATAAGTTAAATTATAATTTAATTTGACATAAATCAATTAACTGGAAACGAAATTGCAAAATATCTAAATATATTGGATTAGTTTAAAACAATTTCTTCAATGCTACTAAAAATGTGCATTTGTTTGTAAACATTGTTAGAAAAAAAATTGTGAGTAAAGTGTTGTACGAACATTGTGAGAGGGTGTGTATGTGTGTTTCCTTCTATTTTAATAGATAAGTTTGAAAAAAGTGATATTATAATAATTTTTAGGATGAAATTTATATTGAATATGAAATTGGAACAAAATTTGTAAGGATATAATTAGATTATTTTCAAATTTTTCTTTTGTTTTAAACATAAAAATTGAATGCTAAGTAATAAGAATTTTATCTTTATTTAAAATGTTAACATATATATCAATAACATTTTTAGTCGACTTTATAATAAAACACTGCACAGCTTTTGAATTTTAGCATTAATTACTATGAGTTTATTACACCGGTAGATTTATTTATTGTTATTATTGTAAGGAAAGCTTTCAAATCTGAGACTAAATAATAATTGATTTAGAAAAAAGAAGCTAAAAATATTAATTACTGTTTTCTTTTATGATTTTCCGAAGAAGATTTCTATTACAAACACATCAGCGAAGACCATTTATTTTGATTATAAAAATAAGGGGGAAAACAATTTTTATTTTATACACGTTTCATGTGATTTACAATAAATTCTATATTGAATGTATTAAAAAAAACTGTTTAATTTAATATGATATAGCTTCTTGCTAGCTAATTTTATATGATATGATTTTTGTTCGCGCACTTTTAAAATAAAATTTCCTGTCCTTTTTTTTCTGGTTGGGTGGGAGGGTGTCTGAACTAAAACACAATTTTTCTCTTATAAATTAGTTCTTTCTGAATATTTTTGTACATTAAATCATCGTTAATTTTATATCTTCGCGAAAAAACGCTGAAAATAGCATTATAAATGACTAAAACTTCAAAAATTGCAGGATAAAAAAATTTCTATATTGGAAAAAAATAGGATTCCAGGGGTCGATGCAGGTTTTTATTCTTGGGGCCCATTTTGTGAAAAGTAAAAGTTATTTTTGTGAATTTTATAATATTTTTTTGAAAAATACTATTTTGTAATGAAAGTTGAAATCCAGTTACTCAAATTCAAACCAAGAATTTATTAACAAAAACTTCTTTAAATCCCCTTGCTAAAGATTTTGCTTTTCGTGACCTGGTTTTATTTACAAATTACATATTTTAAAACAGTTTTTATAAAAAGATTGTTACGAAAGGGGCCTGGCCTATTTTATTAAAAGGAATTTTGTGAAGGGGCCTGTTTTATTAAATTCATTCTTTGTGAAGAGGCCTGTTTTATTAAGTTCATTTTTGTGAAGAGGCCCATTTTATTAAATTCATTTTTGTGTAGAGGCCCAGTTTATTAAATTAATTTTTGTGAAGGGGACCATTTTATAAAATTTATTTTTGTGAAGGGGCCCATTTTATTAAATTTATTTTTGTGAAGGGGCCCATTTTATTAAATAGATTTTTGTGAAAGGGCCCTAAATCGGCCCCAAATTTTGCCTTGATCGACACCTAGATTCAATTTGCGAATGTTGAGAAATCGTCGCGCAACCCCCCCCCCCCCCCCCAAAAAAAAAAAAAACCCACAAAAATTGCTGTCCGCGAATTCTAAATAAATTTCATTGAAAAAAGGATAAAATTTATTGTATTGGACTAAAAGTTAAGAATTGGATGTATTTTTAATAATGTAGAAAATCGCCGCGAAAAACAAAAACAAAAAAGAAACATTAAATCGCATAAGAATCGCTAAAAATTCAGAAATCACAGATGACAAAATTAGTACATTAGGCTAAAACAATGGAACCGAAATTCTTTTAAGAATTCGGAACAATCTGCGTAGAATATGAAAAAACAAAAGAATTGGTAACATGAACTCGCTCAAATTTATTCCCCCAAACAACGATAAACAGCCAAATCCGGCGATCCTACAACGCCTAAGTTAGTAAAAAGGCTGGCGTAGCATAGTACCCATTGACTAGTTAAACGTGCCCCAACTATAGTTATTTGCGAGCACCGCGCCAAGTACTCGCCAAAAACCTTCCTTGCGAATAAATACATTTCCTTGATTATTATTAGATATTTATGATAAAAATGAATATATGCTAAGCTCAATCGATTTCGATTAATGAGTCAATCATTTTTCCTGTGAAAATGGAGAAAAAAAGAAATTTAATATGCCATTTCTTTCATATTCAGTACAGAACTATTTATTGTCGCGGACTTACTCTCCTCTCTAGTATAATCACCATTGACAACTTAGGTCTTCTTTAGGTATAGATGATTTTTTTCTTCAACCGCTATGCATTTTTAATTTGTTTTTTCTGTAAGAATTGGTCCTATCCAAAACTTGTCTGTCTAGATGTTGTAGACAATATTAAGAAGATATATGATAAATTCTTGGGGATTTTATATCTTTTGAATTGGCGGAGTTATGGATTTTTTTCTTCTTCAAACGCCCTTTTTGTTTTCGTTTTTAATTTTTTTTTGCGGTACGAATTGGTCCTATCAAAAACTTGTGAACATAAAAGTTGTAGATAATATTAAGGAGATTCATGATAAAATTAATTGGATTTGATATCTTGAGAATTGACGAAGTTATGAATTTTTTTCTCCCAAAAACCCTATTTTTCGCGCCCATTGAGCCCATTTTTAACTTTATCAAAAATCTGTAATACATAAAATTTTGGCCCTATTTTTAGAAGTAATAAAAACATTAAACTGATTTGATGTGTATAAAAATTAAGAAGTTATGGGGGGTTTTCGGTTTTCACAAAACCCCTCCCTATTTCCATCCCCTTGGTCCGATTTTGCCCATTAACGAACTTGACTGAGATTTTATGCCTTTTGATTTTATGTATCAGTTTGGAAGAGATTGGTGCAGAATTAGGAAAGTTATCGTGTCCAGAAGAAAGTGATATATATATAGAGAGATAGATAGATAAATAGATAGATAGATAGATAGATAGATAAAGTTTTTTACTGAGGGTGGTTTGGGGTTCTAGGGGTCATGATCGGTGTAGATCTGCAAAAATTTTTCAGAAATTCCAACATAGGAACGATCCCAATAGGTAGTATTTCATACGAAATCTACCTAATATTTCATACGAAATCTACCTAAAAAGTTAAAAACGGCCTTTGTATAGACCGACCTAAACTACTCAATGCAAAAAGAAAAAAGAAATTGATTAAAAATATTGAAATGCAAACGAGCTATCTAAAAAAATTTCTTCCATTAGATTAACATTAGCTAACAGATGGTTTCGCGTGAGTGCAATAGCCTCTTAAAAAAAGCCAGCTTTTATTTTTAAAAAGATAGTTTACTATTAATTCTTAATACATGGTTATAACCAAAAAAGTAAGGCCTGGATAAAATCGGCAACCTTGCCCGCTCTCGTCAGTGTTTATAAGTTTGACACGAATATTTTCTAAAAATACCTCTAAATGAGAATTTACGGTAGTAAATATTACTAATGGACTATCCACCTGGAAGGCTTATATATACCGTGGGAATCGATTTTACGCCCTAAAGTCAACTAAAGCAAGAACCATAAACTCAATTACCCGAAGCTACCCGCTGTCAACTTTTCTTTTCACCCGGTGAATAATACAGTTAAAAACGTGAATTACAACCTGACAAACGTTGCACGGAGGCCGTGAAAAAACTTTTATCATAGGCCACCCATCGTCTGAAGGCAGAATGCGGCGAAGGGGCTAAAAATGTTTCTGGTTGACCATTGCCCACACAGAGAGATGCGGAAGAGGTAAATCATCCAAGCGTCCACGGACAAATTCTTATTAAGCTGCGTACACACTATCCTTCTAACTGTAATCAGTGTCGGCTTCGTTTGTTCTTGCCACGCGGTGTCTTTGATTTTTAACGACTTTAGCAGGAAAGGGACTGATGTCCAGCAAAAGAGGAACCTTTCCTTCAAGTAGAGTCGAGCTCCTTATCTCCTGACCCATTGTTGATTCCCCTCATTCTTTTGTCAATAAACCGCAGATGGGTTTAGAATAAAAGCTTTTCCAAGAATACTGGACAAGCAGGCAAAATACGCGTGAGTACGCAGCCTTAGAAGGAGGAGTTCCAGACCACCCCATATCCCGCGGTTTGAAATAACTGCTTCACCAAGTGATTACCTGGAATCAAATGGTGGGGTATTCTTTAGATGATTCCGAATCGCCTTTACGTGTGCGTTTCCCGCCTAACCACCCACTGGTGTCACACAATGAAGCTGCACCGTGATGAAATAGTCTGACAACTTTGTTCGGGGCAGGTAATTTTTCGTATTTTCTTATAAGGTGGCGTCGATAAGGACCTTTGCCAAGCCGGTATTTTGGGAGGAAGGCGACTTTTTGAGGCGGTTTTTGTAAGATATTGGGGAGGCAAACAAGATAAACATTCATCCATCTTCTGTTGGACGTGTTTTTATCGGTTTATCCTTTCGTGCTTTATTATGACAAAAAAGTCCGTTCCGCTTTTCAAAGAGGGCACAATGCTGTCAAACGGATTATAAAGGCATCTACATTAGTACGATTATGAGCACTAGAATGATTTCGCACCGCAAAAGTGTGAGATAAATAGAATGGATGAATCACGGAGAAAATTATAAATTTTGACAGAATTTCGAGCATTGTTCGTCTGTCTTTTTTTAATGAAGTGTTATGGAAATAATTTATTTCAGCTGAATTTTGAATAATTTAAAATAGAATGTCCGCAGTAGTTTGGTCTTTATTACACTAGTCAACAGCCATTTTGCATCTATATTGTAAAATATATATGTATATATATATATATTTATTTATTTTTGTATGTAGAATCCGAATCTGCTATCAGAAATTTTCTATCACGTCAGTGCATTACAAAATTTTAGAATTTAATTTTTGTCATACATGGTAAAGTACGTGGTGAAATGTTAATTATAACTTACATTTTGTGGTTAACTAATAAGGAAATGAATGACTATGTAGGTTAAAAGCTTTATTTATTGGATGCTGCTGTAAAAAGAAACTATCAAAAGATTCAGCACTGCCTTCAAGAAAGACATCATCGTGTTTTTAAAAATAACATTGTTAATAGTATTAACATTATGGGCTTCTGTGAAACAATTTCGTTTCGTGCTCGTATTAGTTCATAGTTTGTTGTGTTAAGTAAAAAGTAATCAAGAAAACTTTTTTACTGATAAATATTACGTTTTATTTATATTCCAAACGGCCACACTGTTAAAAATTTTGCAGCATTCTGGCAGGTCATTCGACCGTTTTTTTGAAAAAACGGTTTCATAACCATAATTTAACTATATTCTGACCATAAAATGGCCAATAATATGGTCAGAATAGTGTTAAAATTACGGTTGTGTAACCGTTTTCGGAAAAAACGGTCAAATGACCTGCCAGAATGCTGCAAATTTTTAACAGTGCACTTTATGCCAAATATTTCACTTTTGTTTTTACGTAACTGCCCTGTATCTAATAAATGTGACGTGATTGAGATCTGATTATTGCACTCAATTCATTGCAGAAAATTTAGTTAAATGCACCCATTTACGAGTCAGATACAGAAAAAAGTTAAAATTTATTTACTAAGGATTGAATATTCATGTAATCGCTAATCGGTAAGCTGCACTTTAGAAACTAGTATGTTGTGGCCATCACAAAACTTTCTTCTATATAAATCACGTCAATTAAATCATTTAAATAGTAAAAGAAATTGCATCAATTTAGAGCCAATTCATATCAAAGTATACCTGAATTTGAAGTTTGATGAAAATTCGTGCATTAGTTATTGAGATAGAGCTGTAGGAGAAATTCTGAAAAATGCAGCATAGCAGCGCCACCTGTTGAGCAATTCGCACAAAAACACAAACAGCACTAATTCATATTAAGGTACACCGGAATCTGAAGTTTGATCAAAATCCGTACATTAGTTCTGGAGCTAGAGCTATTGAGGAAATCACAAGAAATGCAGCACAGCAGCGCCACCTGTTGAGCGATTTACACCAAAGGGTACAAAACATCAATTCATGTCAAGGACTAACTGAATCTGATGTTTGAGGAAAATCCATGCATTAGTTATTGAGATAGAGCTGTAGGGGAAATCGTAAAAAATGCTGCATAGCAGCGCCACCTGTTGAGCGATTTACACCAAAACATAAACAGCGCTAATTGATATCCAGGTATACTACCTGAATCTGAAGTTTGTTGAAAACCCAAGCATTAGTTCTTGAGATAGAGCTATTGCGGAAATCACCAAAAATGCAGCATAGCATCGCCACCTGTTGAGCGATTTACACCACAAGGTGCAAAACGTCAATTCATGTCACGCACTAACTGAATCTGAAGTTTGATGAAAATCCGTGCATTATTTCTTGAGATAGAGCTATTACGAAAATCGTGTAAATGTTGCAAAATGCAGCATAGCAGCGCCATCTGTTGAGCGATTTGCACCAAAATGCTACCAGCACCAATTCATATCAAGGATTAACTGAATCGGAAGTTTGATGAAAATCCGTGCATTAGTTTTTGAGATAGAGCTAGTGCAGAAATCGCGAAAAATGCAGCATAGCAGCGCCACCTCTAGGGCGATTTACACCAAAAACTAATCAGCACCAATTTATATTAGGGACTACTTGAGTATAAATTTTTATTAAATTCCATGCATTAGTTCTTGAGATAGAGCGCCCACAAAATTTGTGTCACACACAGACACACAGACAGACAGACAGACTCACAGACAGACATTTTGTAAAAACATGTTTTTCGGGTTCTCTGACCCCTAAAACTTGTAAATCCGTCGAAAACCGGAATTCGAAAATTTTCATGAATCCAATACTTTCTTCTCGTAAAGATAGAAGAAAGTAAAAATACATAGATAGGAATGTACCTGGTAAATTATTATTTTTAAAAACTAAGTATTATGAAAGGGGGAAGGGAAATCCGAACCGTAGCTCCAAGCTGCAAGCCTGATGGAGTGTTTTTCTATGGACGACCGACACCCATTTGATAAGTCCACCCTTTTGGCAGCAGTTAAAAAGAAATGTTCAATGTTTATATTTATGCTATAGTAAATCAAAAAAACTAAGAGTCTCAATATAGCTGCCTGGTTTAAAACATGACGAACTATAATAAATACAAAATATTAATAACAAAAACACTACTTGTAATAACTATAATATCAATAATTATAAAATTAATAATAATAATATTAATGAATATATATGAAAACTATTTACAATAGAAACAAAGAAGATAACAACAAAAAAAAAAATCATAAATCATCGTCTGAAGAAGTGTCCGAGAGGTATGGATAATTATTTCTAAAAATGACTTCATTTTTATGAAATGTTCAATTACATAAAATTATAGCCCACTTGCTTGCTTGTCAAATGGTTAGGCGTTAGGGCGCTAGCTACTGGTGACGGATTCGACCCAGTCATAGATGTTTGTAGTAGGTTAGATTTAAGTTTTAAGGACGGGCCTAGCCAGTCCTGTGCTGTCTCTCTTAGGCGGTCAGCCCTTAAGTGCAAAAAATGAGCGTAGCGCCCCCAACTAACCAACCGTAAAAATATGTTTAAAATGTATGTAAGAAAAATATTCAAAACAATATAACATCACTACCAAAAAACAATACTAGGTGGTGTGAGCAGAGACTGATTTAACTCTGTGTTGGGCCCAATGCCCCTTTTCTCAATAATAATAATAATAATAATAAAATCATGCATTATAATCTTGAGAAACAGTTTTGCATGCCGTTTACAATTTAAACCACAGCTTTACGGAAAAAACAATATATTATAAACACATGTAAAAATGCATTAAAAGAATATATGAAGGTAGAATCTTCTGCACTATGGTCTTTAAAATGAGTAAAACTTTAAACCTATAAGACTGAATGAAACATGTTAGTTGTCATATCCGTTGTCCTTGGAATATCGAAGTTTACGTTACAATTTGTTATCGTTAGTGAAAAATACTGATGTAGTTTAGTTTACATATGGATGGGAAAAATACATTTTTTTTCTTTGAAATACAAATGCCAAATTGTATTAATTCGTGTTTTCTGAGAGTGTGCAAAATGCATTTTGTGGCCCCTGAAAATGTGGGCTCGGGGCACGTGCCCCTGTTATAATCAGGCTCTGGCCGATGTCAGTCGGAAGCAGGACATTTCGGTCCTTGCGTTTCGGTCCCTATAGCCGTTTCGATCCCTTAGCCATTTCGGTCCTTTGGAGTTGTTGTTGAAGGCACTTATATTGTTAAATAAAAAAATTCTCAAGAATTAATTTTTTTTTTATTAAACGTATTTATTAATAACAATTCAAAATTATTTCAATTATTAATTGTTTATATAACTAATTTATCAACTACTTGTTTAAAAAGTATAACAGGAACTATATAATAATTATTATAGAGTAAATTCAAATATATTTTTTAAATTTTCGGTTGTATAATGTTATTAGGTAGTATAAAAGATTATTAGGAAGTATAATTCTATTACACTTCCTCTCTATTTAGGAAGTATAAAAATGATAAGGATTCTGAAGATAAATATGTTGTTTATTTATTTATTAGTTATTTTATAATCTTTTTCTTGCTCTTTAAATATTATTAATTAATAATATCTTACTCTTTGTGGAATGTAATCTATAACTTGCTTAAAAAATTAAAATTTGCATCTGGACAATAATATCACCACCTAACACTTTTAAAAATTATTTTAACGTATTTGTACAATATTGCATTAATATTATTATTATTAATTAATTAATTATTAATTAGATTTTATGTTTTTGATTGATTGTTTTTGTTTGATTTTTCAAAAAATTCTGTCTCATTTTTTGGAAATAATAAATGAAAAGTTTGAATAAAAACTTTAAGTGATGAATAATTGCTATTAATTAATTCTCAAAATAGTTAGTAATTTTAGTATAAAAATTAAATTAATATTTTATTAAATATATATTTTTTAATTTATTGTATTCTTAATTTATTAAATTAATAACATTATTAATAGAAATTCAAATTTTTACTTTTAAAATAAACTCAATACATCAGGGGTGTAAAAATACCGGGCGCCAGGTCGCCCGGGCGACTAAATTTTCGACACTGGCGCCTAGATATGTCTTCGGAAATGAAAAATAATTCGCATATAACCTTGATTATTTATGGATTTTTTTTTTTTTTTTTTTCCATGCGCAAAGGAAAAAAAAAGAATCAAGAACAAGTTTCGCTGTACTTTGACATCACAAAATTTAAATGATTTATTATTAATAAATTTAAGACTTTCTGTAAAAACATTTGATCCTACAAAAGCAGTTGAACGCTGTTACTTTACATCAAAAACAACAAGACACATGAGCGGTCATAAACATCATAAAATTTGACAAATGAGGAAAAACAATAAGTTAACAGTATTCATTTATGGCATAAATTACAGACCTTGAAGTGCATTACATATTCATACTTTTGAGGTATTTAAAGAAGTTTTTAATGATTATTATTTGTATTTTACATCAGCACTTCCAATTTTTTTTACATCAATATTTATAATTTTATGTAACATTACTTTTTTATACAAGAAAAATTTATGTCATGTGTCAATATATTTAATTAAAAAGAGTAATTTGTATGTACTATTATTAACTTATACTGTAATTTCATTTTACAAATTTGTTATCGATAGTAACTGGCTCTTAGATTTTTCAGCTGGCTCCTAGATTTTCAAAAAATTTTCACACCCCTGCAATACCTAATATATTTTATTTTCAGTTTATCATTATATTTCATAGTAGATATAAACGGAAATTTATCCTTAAATGTTTATTTATTTTATATTTAAAATTACTGAAATTTAAAACTTTTAATATAATTAATAATAAAACTAAAATAAAAAAATTATTAAATGTATTTTGTGAGAAAGTGGGAGAAAAAAAGTAATTAAAAAATAAATAAATAAACCACAAATACAAAAAAGCTTAGTTTTGTCTGTTAAAAAATGAAAATAATGTTAATTAAAATAATAGTTACATTATTACATAAAATTAAAAAAATCATCTTATTACAAAGTAATAGGCCCAGTTTCAATAAAATTTGCTCATAAAAATCATCTTCAAGCAGTTGGAAAACTGTTTAAAAAAAAAAAAAGAAAGAAAGAAAGAAGAAGTTGTGTGGGGAATTTTCTGAAAGCAAAATATTTTTCATAGCATGCCTAGTTACCAAATCACTATTGTTTTCCCAATGTTTATAATAGTAGTAAAGTAACTTATGAAAACAAATTTATAAAATGCAACTTTGTATTATAAAAATAATAAGAAAAATTGAATATTTGTGCTTCATTAAATATATCTCATTTCTGATTAATTGAAGGAGAGGTTGTAGAGGAGTGATTTGAGGAAATATTTACATATAATGGCTTATAAGTGTCTAATTGAATTATTGAAGACATTTATTATTACTAATTAGAAGAAAAAAATTAAGTACAGTTATTTTATTATTATTATTTAATTAATGATAAGTTAAAGGTTCTAAAAAAATGTATGAAATCAACCAAAAAAATATTTATGGCACTTTATGGTATATATAAAATACCTAATACTAATAATAAATGATAAAACTTAAAAAATCCATTCTCTTAAATAATAATAATAAGTTAGTGTTCCCTGTAAAATTATGTCACATTGTTCAATCAAACAAAATGTCAGCTCTCTGTGATTTCATTATCCCGAGTTATAAAAGTTTAAATTTATTGGACCCTTAAATTCAGCTCTTTATAAAATTTGGGGGGGGGGGGGGGGGTAAAAATTAATAATAACAATGAAATAATCCAAATTAAGAATTTTCTATGTGCAATAAATTTTATATATATCAACATAAAAAACATAAAAAAAAAATTAACAACTTATAATCATGTAATATTCAAAAATAAGTTTTTACTTTTTTTTTTTTTTTTTTTAAGCGAAGAATTGAAACAATATATTGTCTTTTCCGTAAAGGAATCCTCCGGGTTCTTCAAAAATGCTGAACTCCTTGAAGAACTAAAATATTAGCAATTAGCTCCCTTTTCTGTTAGTTTTTAATAAATAAATTTTAAAAAAGTTTCCCCATTTATTTTATTATTTTTTAAAAAGAAATAAGGAAATTTCATTAATCTCAAGGGACTTATAATGAAAATAAAATTCACTATATTTTTTCTAAATTATCATAGAGACAAAATATGGTTGATTAAATAAAAATTTGAAAATACAGGGCAACATAATGGCTATCCCTCCCTTTCTGAAGCCTGTGTAGTTCTCCAATTTTAAATCCATGATGCAATCCCAGCGCCACATGCACAATTTTCTTCATGGTCTCGGCGTCTCGGGACTGGAAAGAAGTGCATATCGATTTTATCAGTCGGATTCTGCAGGAAGCCGGGAGGTGATACCACGCTAGGAGAAGCTTGACGTGCCGAAATAGCTCAGTTGGGAGAGCGTTAGACTGAAGATCTAAAGGTCCCTGGTTCGATCCCGGGTTTCGGCAAGAGGCCTTTATCCTCGGTAGTATAGTGGTCAGTATCCCCGCCTGTCACGCGGGAGACCGGGGTTCGATTCCCCGCCGGGGAGGTCATTTTTTCCCCTCTTTCTCGAAAGTTCATTTATATATTTTTTAATCTTCATTTATTTATGTTTATTAACATTATTCTTATACATATTAGGGTAAACGTGTACATAAAAAAAATCAGGATTTAAAAAATAAAATTAAAAAATCTGATTTTTTTTTTTTTAATTTAAAATCAGAATTTTTAAATTTTAATCTGATTTTTATGATTTTTTTTCACTGCGTTAAAATGCGGAATAACAACCAATAATTTTAGGTTTCCAAAACAACTAAACCTCTAATTGTTAACATAATCTATGTTTTTAAGCTTTAATTGATTATAAGTATTAGTTAATAATTACCTAATTATAAAAACTATATTGATTTTCATTAGTAGTATACAATGTTATATACAGTAATATTTTCTAATAATTATGTATAAGTATATCAATTACTACTGATATTTACATTTATTAAAATTATTAATTGCTGCATTTAATATTAAATTGTTAACTGCTTAAAATTAATGATTATTAAACAATTAACTATCTAATTAGGAAAATAATACATTTGTATGCTTTAAATGCTAAAATGATAATTAACAAGTTAGCATTCAATCTAGAAAGAAAAAATCGCAGCCGGCTCGGCTTACAGGTGCAGATAGATTTCGAAGTTAACTCTTAATTTCACCAAAAAAAGCTAAATCAAGACTAGAGATAAACCCAGTTTAACAATTTTTTTAGCCACTTTTGACGAGTTTTTAATTTTCTTTTTCCGTAAGAGTTAAATTTATCAGAAGCGGATTAACGGATATGTGATATTTTTTCTTCTACGACCCCCCCCCCTTTTTTTTTCGCTGCAAGAGTTGGTCATATCAAAAACTTGTCAATGTAAAAGTTGTAGATAATATTAAGAAGATTTAGAATAAATTTAAATGGATTTGATATCTTGTGAATTGACGAAGTTATCATTTCCCCCCCTTAAAACCCTATTGTTTGCGCCCCTTGAACTCATTTTTAATATTATCAAAAATCTGTCATACATAAATTTTTGGCCCTTTTCTTAGAAGTAATAATAATTTAAAACTGATTTGATATGTATTACAGTCGAACCTCGTTAACATGAACCTCAAGGGGAATCAAAATTTTGTTCATGTTAACAGTAATTCGTATTATCAGTATCAAATCTTTGTATTCATTTTTATAGGGGACTGTGAAAACAATTCATGTTAAAAGTAATTCACGTTAAGAGTGTTCATGTTAACGAGGTTTGACTGTATATAGAGATCTAGATAAAGTTTTGAACTGGGGGTGGTTTTCGGTTCTAGGAGTCATGATCGGCGTAGATTTGCAAAACTTTTTCAGAAATTTCAACATATGGAGAATGTAATACACTGTATGGCCAAAGGTGACCGATCACTTGCAATTTTAGACGTTTTGTTAAATATCTAGAAAAATACATGAGTAATTAACCTGAAACTGCGGGTGTGTAAACAGTATAATATAGGTCATATATTTCCGCAAAGATTTTTTCCCGAAACCTCAAAGGGGACCTTCAACAAATTGAAATAGAACGAATATCTTTTGGATAACCCTGCAAAAACTAATGTAGCAAAAGCCTTCAAACTCGAGATTATTAATAAGTGGCTTATTGTAATATACTATGTTCATTTTTATGAGGATAGCATATATACTCGTAGAGAAATTAAGGTTTTTATAAAAACAGTCCTAAATTTCGCCAAGTTTTTTGCTTATAATTTGCAGAGTTCTTAATATAAAAAAAAGTTATTTTCAGAAAATATGAAAAACAACATTGTACACAATACGCTGCAATCAGAATTAAAAAATAATAAAAATTGGATGAATGATGAGCAGGTTTACTAAAAAGTGTTTCACTGCGCATGCGCGAGTGCAATCAAAATATAATGTGCATAATGTGTTAGCTAAATGTATAAGAGCAACTTTTGTAGAAGTCTCAAAAACATAGTTTTAAAAGTGTGATAATAATCGTTTATAGAATAAGCTCAAAATCCGTTGTTCCCAAAATGAAGCAAAAAGATGAGGGGTTGTATCCATATATCCATTGATTAGTGCCAATATAGCCTACACAATATTGCACGTACTACTATATTTGGATACAGCCCCTCGTCTTTTTGCTTCTTTTTAGGAATAACGAATTTTGAGCTTATTCTATAAACGATTATTATCAGACTTTTCAAACTATGTTTTTGAGACTTTCACAAAAGTTGCTCTATATACATTTAGATAACAAATTATGCAAATTATAATTTGATTACGTTCGAGCATGCGCAGTAAATCATTATTTAGTAAACCTGCTTATTTTTCATACAATTTTTGTTATTTTTTCATTCTGATTGCAGGGTATTGTGTACAATATTGTTTGTCATATTTTCTGAAAAGAACTTTTTTTTTTATATTAAGAACTCTGCAAATTATAAGCAAAAAACTTGGAGAAATTTGGGACTGTTTTTATAAAAACCTTAATTTCTCTACGAGTATACATGCTATCCTCATAAAAATGAACACAGTATATTACAATAAGCCCACTTATTAATAATTTCGAGTTTGAACGCTTTTGCTACATTAGTTTTTACAGGGTTATCCAAAAGATATTAGTTCTTTTTCAAAATGTTGACGGTCCCCTTTGGGGTTTCGGGAAAAAATCTTCGCCGAAATATATAACTTACTAGCTGACCCGCCCGGCGTTGCCCGGGCCTTAATAATATTCGTAATTGAATCTGAAATTTTTATCGCAGGTGCATATAGAGGGGAGTGGGAGTGGAGACTGCAAATTACCAGGGACCGACTCTTGTTCAGTTCCAAAGTTGTTTAAATTCACAGGTTAAGTTTTTTCATTTTTACATGTCTCATGCTCTTTTTATTCCAAATTAATTGATGAATTCAATTAAAATTTAATTATATTTTCAATAATTTAATTTTTTATTTAAAATCTTTAGATGAAAAAGCAATTACAAATACAACATAAACTGTAATAATTGAAAAAGAAATAATAAAATTGTAAGCAAATATTACTATATAGAATGTTTAAAAAAGTACCATCCAGCAAATTTATTTTCTAATAGAGTAAAGCTTGTTTCTAATGGAATCCTACAACAAACAAACAAAAAAAAAAGTTACAGCTTCCCTCTCTCCCCAAAATTGTAAGCAAATATTACTATATAGAATGTTTTAAAAAGTATCATCCAGCAAATTTATTTTCTAATAGAGTAAAGCCTGTTTCTAATGGAATCCTGCAATAAACAACAACAAAAAAAAAGTTACAGCTTCCCTCTCTCCCCAAAATTGCAAGCAAATATTACTATATAGAATGTTTTAAAAAGTACCATCCAGCAAATTTATTTTCTAATAGAGTAAAGCCTGTTTTTAATGGAATTCTGCAAAAAAAAAAAAAAAAAAAAAAAAAAAAAAAAAAAAAAAAGGTTACAGCTTTCCTTACTCCCCAAAAATGTTATTATTCTTTGTTCAATTTAAAGAACCTGCATAAAACGGAATTTATCACTGGTCGTTTCCGTCTAAGCAGGTTTTATTGTATCTTACTTCTGGTGGGCCCATAATAATATTCTTAAATGAACCTGAAATTCGAATCGCAGATCCGTACAGAGGGAAGTAAACAAAATTACTTGACGTCATGACAACATTTTTAAATTTCTTGCTGCTGATTAATTCGCATTTCCAATATAGTGCTTTTCAGAAATTGCACGTTTTATTCAAAGTTCCACAGTTGTGCCCCCTGGAACGTTTAAATCAATAATTTGGATTTCAGAAGCAACGAGTGCACTCTGCGGTTATTAAGCCTATTTTAGCGATCGCTTATGCTCTGTGTTTAACTTTATTCCCGATTCAATCTATTTCAATTTTCTGTTCTTAATTCGGCTTCTTCTTCACTTTCAAGTATTCACCGAGATCTTTTACGGGCATTTCAAATGATATTTTGAAGCTCTATAACTGCAGCGAAAGAGGGAAACATCATGGAGCTCTTTTCTCTACGGCGAAATGTAAATAAACCCGATCACCCTAAATCCTGCCAAAGGACTTTTCACAATAACCAATGAGATGCATTTCTCGGGCGTTGCCATGAGACAATAACAAATAATCGCGATTTCTGTGCCACGTACGTTAGCGTAATATATATATAGATAACCAATGAGATGCGTTTCTCGGGCGTTGCCATTAGACAATAACAAATAATCGCGATTTCTGTGCCACGTACGTTAGCGTAATATATATATAGATACTATAGTGTTTACACACCTGCAGTTTCAGGTTAATTCCTCATGTATTGTTCTAGATATTTGACAAAACGTCTAAAATTGCAAGTGACCGGTCACCTTTGGGCATATAGTGTATAGTATTTCTCACGAAATCTACCTAAAGAGGCAAGGTGCTAGTTCCCAAAATAGGTTCAGTAGAAAAAGGACCATTATTTCAAGAGGAAATTCTCTATATAATAAAAGGCAGTGTAACGCAGGGCGGGGCGAATCCATCAATCTTACCAGTCTCCGAGGGAAGAGACTCAAGGGTGAAAGATTCCATTCTCCCATTGGTTGAGAAGAAACAAGAATCCCGTGATTACTTCTCAAGGTTACAAGTCCTGATAATTGAGCAGTGGTAGACACTTCTTCCTAACAAATCAGAGGGCATATCGCATTTCACCACCAAAACAAATCGCCAAGTGTCACTTGAGATTATTTCAAGTATTATGTTGCAATCATATTAAATTTTCTTTGCGACATGTAAGGAATTTTAATTTATTTCTCATATAAAGTTATTCACGGAAAACAATGATATGGTATTTTTAAAAATATCCTTTTTTCCCTGCAAAAAATTGATAAAACTGACTTTCTTTTAAAAAAGTAATCAATTTAAATATTTTAGACTTATTATTTTGTAACTTATTTTTAAATTGCACATTTCTTATATTTTCCTTTGTATACAGGTGTATATAAATTTAAACTTAAAAAAAAATCAAACATATTCCATATTTTAAAAGTTAAAAATTAATATTTATACGAAAAGTAAAATTAATAATTTTTGATTTATAGCTTTGCATGAGGAGGACAGAAGCTTAGGGGATTAGTCGCCCCCCCCCCCCTCCCCGAAATAATATCCTGGCATTTTGTAACTTATTTTTAAATTACACATTGCTTATATTTTCCTTTTCTATATACAGGTGTATGTAAATTTAAACTAAAAAACAACAACAACAACAACAACAAAAAAAAAAAAAACATATCCCATGTTTTAAAAATAAAAAATTAATATTTATACGAAAAGTAAAATTAATATTTTTTTATTTATAGCTTTGCATGAGGAGGACAGAAGCTTAGGGGATTAGTCCCCCCCCCCCCCTCCCCGAAATAATATCCTGGCATTTTGTAACTTATTTTTAAATTACACATTACTTATCTTTTCTTTTTCTATATACAGGTGTATGGAAATTTAAACTAAAAAAAAAACTCAAACATATTCCATATTTTAAAAGTAACAAATTAATATTTATACGAAAAGTAAAATTAATAATTTTTGATTTATAGCTTTGCATGAGGAGGACAGAAGCTTAGGGGATTAGTCACCCCCCCCCCCCATACACCCACCCACCCCGAAATAATATCCTGGCATTTTGTAACTTATTTTTAAATTACACATTGCTTATATTTTCCTTTTCTATATACAGATGTATGTAAATTTAAACTAAAAAACAAAAACAACAACAACAACAAAAAAAAAAACATCCCATATTTTAAAAGTAAAAAAAATAATATTTATACGAAAAGTAAAATTAATAATTTTTGATTTATAGCTTTGCATCAGGAGGACAGAAGCTTAGGGGATTAGACGGATGGGATTATGGAGGGGGGGGGGGGGGGGTAAACGATAAAAATACAATTTCAAAGTGTTATTAAAAAATAGTATTATTTCAATGGTTGCAGCAGACTGTTTTAATTACGCACTTTTATTGCATATTTATTAAATTTTTCTTTTATTAAGAAATCTTAATTTTGTTATAGTATATTAGCCGGAAAACCTGGTTTACCCAGAAATATTGTAAAAGCTAATTGTGTGTTTATTAGAACATAAACTAGCCGAACTTTGCTCATCTAAACGCTTCCATATTGTCAATTATTTTTTTATCAGTTTTTCAAATTTTAAGTGAAAAACACAATTTTTACCCACCGTCCTAGGACGGGCATTTACACTAGTATATTAATAATCTGTTTAGTAATGAAAAAAGAAAAAGTGTACATTTTTCATGATAAATAAAGTGACATTTTTCTTTTATGATTTTGTGAATTACAAATTGAATAAACATATTAAATTTAAAAAATCAACAAACCCGACTGCGTAAAAAGCGAACTAATTAATTATTTCGCATCAAACTATTTTCTATACTACTTACCTATTTTTTTTTTTTAATTTACTTGTATTGATGACTTTTAAGTTGTGTTTAATTGTTAGTTCCTATCTATAAACACTGTTTTGATGAGGACTATGAAGGGTACAGTTGCAGTAAAGCTAGGGATCCTACCTACACCGCTTCCATGCTGTGTAATATTTAAACGGAGCTATTCTGACTGTAAAATAGTCAATGAAACATCGTCTTCATTGTGAAAGATCTATCCAATGATATGCTACTCAATATGGTGCGTAAATTTTTTTTTTTTGTCTCTACCGCTATTTTTTATTTTACGGCCGCCATTTTGAATTTATAAAAACAAATCCTAGCCTATAACCATCGGGCGGTTAAGACGAATCGCGGTAGAGACCTCATTCATTAAAATCCATCCAGCCGTTGGGATGTTTCGAGGGTATAAAAAAATCCACATACCCATAGATACGCGTGAAACACATAACCCTTCTTGTCAGTCGGGTAAAAAGACGATTAAATAACATGATTTAATAATATCATGTTTTTTATAAATAAATAAAGTTCTGTAATTTTTGCAAAATCTTGTATATACCGATTGAGAAATACTGCAGTACTGCAGTATTTGAAATTTCTTTACAAGAAATGCCTGGGTGCAAGTAAAGGTGAATTTCACTTTTTTTTTTTTTTTTTTTTTCCTAAGCGGGGCGCATTTTTCGAATTTTAAAAAGAACATGTTGCTGCGACCTTAAAAAATGGCTTAGAGGGAACAGTAAGTATAATTACTTAATTAATAAAACTGATGATAACCGTAATTTAATTAGTTAAATAGCTCAAATAAGAAAACAAACAAATATCCATCTGCAGCTCGTTTTGTATATTTGTAATTAGAAAAGTTAATATTAACCCGTCAGCACATGCGCCTACATTTATACCGTTAGCACACGCATGGGATGAATCTCACTACTGTAAAATGCATCAGTACTACTCCTTTTTATGGAAAAAATCATGCTTTTCATATTTATTTTCAGATTTTATAGCAGTGTCTGTAAAAATCACGCTTTTTTTTCATAGAAGATATGCAAACGATTTGTTTTACACCTTAAAACATGAATTATTTCACAAAATGGATATTAATTACATTTAATACCCTTTCAACAATGTATACAAGTACAGTAGAACTCCAATTATCCGAACTCCGACTATCCGAATCGTTGATTATCCGAATCGTTTTCAGAATTTCAGAAAAAAATTTTAAGACGAAAACGTACGGCGATTCGCAAAATAATGATACTGCCTGCGCACCCTTCACCATGGCTTCTAAAAGAAAGCGTGTTGGGTTATCGTTAGCGGATAAACTAAACATTATAGAGCAATCAGATAAAGGAGTTACGGGTAAACAGTTGGCTGAGATTTACGGTACGTAACATACTGTACTAATGTACATCACTTGCAAGTACGCTTAATATATAAAAGTGTTGCCTTTTCATTTAATTAATTAAAAGCTCTTTTTCTTTAAAAATAGTTTTTTCTCCCATTTTCAACATACATACAGTAATTAATTAATAATATATTCTTTTTTCGAAAAAATCCAATTAGTATCCGAATTTCTGATTATTCGAATGGGTCCGGTCCCAATTGATTCAGATAATTGGATTTCTACGGTACTCTTTTATTAAAATTATTTTAGTGTGTGTTATCCCGTAAGAAATGAACGAAATGAAAGGTTTGTAACGCGCGGGATTATTTAATCCCAAGAGGTATGTTTCTCCCTTCCTAGCGTACGAAGTAAAAACATTCCTTCAGACACCCTTTCTTGACCGTGACCTTGAAAAGTACAAGGCAGGTCAGAAACGCCCTCAAATAATTTATTCTTTTTTTTTTTTCGAAGAAAAAGTAGGATTGGAATGAGATTTATCCCAGCGCGTGTGCTTACGGGTTAATAGCCTAAATGTAAACTTACACACATATCTGATATTTTTTGATAGAAAAAAAGAATCATCAAAACTCTACCGAAGAAGCTCTTTCTGTACTTAACATTTTTATACCAATTAGTTCTTGTTCTCTTAGACATTCTTGCCCCACCAGTGGCTGAGAGGTTCTGCTCTCGAAGCTGGTAGACGGGAGGTTCTGGGTTCGATCCAAATAGCGCCCGTCGGCCTAATCGTTCGGAGTTTTCGTGGTTTTCTTCGAGCCATAGATTTCCATGCATAAATACGGGTTAGGTTCCCTTAGAAAGACCCCCACGGAGGGCACTCCCCCCTCGGGCCTATATCCCTAGTGTAGATAGTTGGCCGTCAAAAATCAACCAACCAACCTTATACATTCTTTTATAATAGTTGTTGAATATGTGTCACTCTTTAATTCTTCTTTAGTCCCAATTTGCCATAAATTCATTATTCAAAAGTAGAATGAGAAAATAACATACTGGCTAATTATTATTTTACTAAATTTAATACATTTGCTCTGATTTTATATTAAAAAAATGAATAATTTGATTAGTTAAAGGGAATTACAACGTTGCAGACTATATTAGATTTAAATATCATTTTTAAATGAAATGCTTTTCACTCCAGATAAAAACTTGCTTTTTACATACTTAACTGTACTTTATTTTTTACAAAAGAATTGATTTAAGCTTAGAAATAATTATTTAAAGCCCCCTTTTTCTTTAATTATTCATAAAAGGCAAAATACCTATAGAAACTTTCCAAATAATGTTCATCTTAGATTTTAATACTTTACTAATATATAACTTTAATATTCAGAAAGTTTATGATTTTAATCAATGATTTAAAAAAAAAAAAACCAGTTGATTAAAATCACGATTTAATCACTGATGTAAATCATTTGATTAAAATCGTTGGCATCCTAATATCTATACTAATAAATAAATAAATAAATAATGATTGTGTGTATGGTGGTCTGAAATGGCTATGAATCTTATATAGATGTCTGAAAATTAGGATGTTGATAATCCAAGAGGCAGGTCCTGAGCTCCAGATACATCTCAGAAAAGGCTCAATTTGTTCATCTTTTGATAACTTGCCGAGATATTAATTAGAACGGGTAATTAACCCCTTGAGGGGCAAGCAATTACGTTTGGGTAATGCTGAATTCCCACCGGAAAATTAGAAAAAAATTATTTCAAAATAAGGAAAAGCAATTTTACGACTTTTTTTCCGCCAAAGTTAGAAAAGTAAAATTTCATAAAATTTTTCTGGTGTAAATCTTCATTAATCGTAAGTAGATGAAAAGTGGGGCTCCGACCTCAGGAGGAGGTGTTGAGGTGCACGAGAGGAGGTGCATGTGCAGGTGCAGGTGCAGGTGCAGGTGCAGCACCTCTCGTGCTCCTCCTCTCGTGCTACACCTCCCGTGCTCCTCCTCCTCTCGCGACTCTACTCTTGGAGGAGGGGTTAATGCGATAAGGATTTTTTTTAGATAAAAGCGGGAATTTTCGGGAGATTGATTTTTTGATGTGTTATAGTACGAGGGTTATTTTTTTCGGTTACATAATTTTCGGGCGTTATTATTTTGAGTGTAGTATAGTATGAGGTTTAAATGAATAATTAATTAAAAAGTAATTAAAAATAATGAATGAAAAATATTAATTTAGAAATTTTAATGAGGGGACTTAGAATTTTTGAGTTTGAAATTTATTTTTATTCAGTTATAGTACGAGGGGGTATTTTTTTTACTGTCGGTTTACTAATTAGTAGATAATAATTGGGGGTTCTATGCCAGCGGTGGGAGCGGTGTGACCTTGAATGACCTCTGCGTGTCCTCTGCATGCTGTTTGAAGGTTATGCGGCGTAGGTGAAGGTTATAACTCTGGGAGGCGGGGTCAAGGTGATGCGTCATCTTATAGTATGAGGGGTAATTTTGAGTTTGATTTTTTTTTTTAATGATAATTAATTTTAATTGGGGGACTTTAACTTTTTTCGGGGTAATTTTTGAAGATAGAAATTTTTGTGAGATTGATTTTTTTTTTCTGACCGTACTACAGTACGAGGGGTTATTTTAAGTTTGATTTTTTTTTTTAATGATAATTAATTTTAATTGGAGGACTTTAACTTTTTTCGGGGTTATTTTTGAAGATAGAAATTTTTGGGAGATTGATTTTTTTTCCTTCCCGTACTACAGTATGAGGGGTTATTTTAAGTTTAATTATTTTACTAATGATAATTAATTTTAATTGGAGGACTTTAACCTTTTTCGGGGTAATTTTTGAAGATAGAAATTTTTGTGAGACTGATTTTTTTTCTTACCGTACTACAGTATGAGGGGTAATTTTAAGTTTTTTTTTTTTTTACTAATGATAATTAAGAAATTTTAATTGGGGGACTTTAACTTTTTTCAGGGTAATTTTTGAAGATTGAAATTTTTAGAGATTCATTTTTTTTCTCACCGTACTACAGTACTTAGGGATAATTTTACATTTGAAAAATACATTAACGATAATTAAGAAATTTTAATTGGGGGACTTAAACTGTTTTGGAGTAATTTTTGAAATTTTTGGGACAATGCTTTTTTTTTTTTTTTCGTCGTACGAGGGGTTATTTTAAGTTGGATATTTTTTCATTAATGATAATTAAGAAATTTTAATTGGGGGACTTTAACTTTTTTGGGAGTATTTTTGAGATAGAATTTTTTGGGAGATAGATTTTTCTTTTCGTCGTACTCCAGTACGAGGGGTCATTTGTACTTTTAAAAATTAATTAAGAAGTTTTAATTGGGAGACTTTAATTTTAGGGAATAATTTCTGAGATAGATTTTTTTTTTCTGACATATATTTTTTAGCACACTTGAGTTTTCGGTGTTTTTACTGGCAACGATTTTTAATTTGGGAACTTTCAAATATTTTTTTTTCGCGATTTTCCTTTAGCAATCGAATTTTAAACATTCATTAAACATTTTAATTGGGAGACTTTATCTTTTAACGCAAATTTTTAGATAAAAATGGAATTTTCAACATAAATTGGATGAGAGGACTTTACGCGATTCAGTTTAGTGACGTATGCGCTTGACTATTGAGTATTAATTAAAATTTTGAATGAGGTCACATGTGAATTTTGTTATTTAGTGTTAGAATTTTTGTCTGCAAATTTTAAAATAGTACTGCCCCCACCCGTGGCTGAGAGGTTCTGCTCATGAAGCTAATAGACGGGAAGTGTTGGGTTCGATCCCAAATCGCGCCCGTCGGCCTAATCGTTCGGAGTTTTCTTCGAACCATGGATTTTCATGTGTAAATTTGGGTTAGGTTCCCTTAGAAAGACCTTCACGAAGGGCACTCCCCCCTATATCCCTAGTGTAGATAATCAATCGCGCCCGTCGGCCTAAACGTTCGGAGTTTTGTTTGAGTCATGGATTTGCATGCGTAAATTTGTGTTAGGTTCCCTTAGAAAGACCCACACGAAGGGCACTCCCTCCCTTTATCCATAGTGTAGATAATCGGCCGTCAAAATTAACCCAACTTTTTAATAGTACTAGTAAACTTTAGAATTTTTTTTTTCTGAATACGTGTTAGATCGGTGGCTATGTTTTCGCGGATTTAATCATAAATAGAAATTGTTAGGATATTTTTAAGGATATCGGTTTTTTGGCTTGTTATGCAATGTTTAGGTATGTATTGTTTAATCTATATGAAAATTTATTTAAAAAAAAAACATGAAATGGTATTCATAAAGATATTAGGAAATGTATACCCCCTACCCCTTAATGAATATATATTTGTAAAATACAGGGTTACCTATTCAATGGTCCGTTTGAATTTGTCCCATCAAATTTTATTGACGCATGTTTTCTATTTTTTAAACAGTGCCATTATAAATTATATAGATCTATTTTTCAAAACTAGAAAATCGATTTTTAAACGTTTATATTAAAACACTTTGAATTTTTAATAAGATTTTGGAAAAAAAAAAAACGCATTTTTTACAAATTTACACTTTTTAGAATAAAACTTTTAAATACATAAATTAAACACACTTACTTTACTTCAAATGACCTTCAGAGCCTAAAAAAACGCGTGTTTCTGTATGAAAATGTCTACTATACTGAACCGTGGTCATCGTGCGTTATCTTTGGGAACACTCAGAAGTGAATCACTTTATCTAGATAAGGGGTTTTCCTTTATATCGTGATAGGATATTAGATTTTAATTTCGATTGACTAATGGTGGGGTACAAATTAAGATTTTCAAATAATTAATTTAAGATTTTTATTATCTCACTGATTGCGAATTTAATGAATGAATAATTAATATTATGTCACACAAAACGAATAATTAAGATTTAATATTGCGTCACAATTTTTAAATGATTTTATTAATATAAAATTTTTATCCAATTGGGGGTCATTTTTTCTTATAGATTTATTTTAAATAAAATTTGAATATTCATTTAGTAATACTATATTAACAATTTAATGCATGTGCGACATTTCTTTTGGATAAAATTAAAACTATTTTCTAATGAGACCTTTAAAAACGGATACTTTTTTAACTGATTTTATTAATATAAAATTTTTATCCAATTGGGGGTCATTTTTTCTTATAGATTTATTTTAAATAAAATTGGAATATTCATTTAGTAATTTAATGCATGTGTTACATTTTTTTTGGATAAAATTAAAACTATTTTCTAATGAGACCTTTAAAAACGGATACTTTTTTAACTGATTCATTAACCGCGAGAATACTTCAAACATGTCCTTGATGAGTCATCACATATAAGTAAATTTTCACTCGTAAACATGAAAGTTTTAATAAATATATAGAGGTTTTTAAAAAGTGACACTCATTTCGTGCAGTGGACTTTGAACTTTTAGTCTAGTTCTAATTTCGATCTAGTTCAAATTTTGCTAAGTTAACACGTTACGAAATATAGGGAAGCTTAATACTATGCATTAATTTAACTATGATTTTTGCTTAATTTTTTACAAGGATAAAATTTTTATCATCGGAAAAACACATCTTTAAGAGATTTAAAATAAATATTTTTAAATATATATATATAATTTAATATCATTAAATATTTAGTATCTTCACACATAATTAACACATGTTAATTAAGTTCGATTAAATTTAAAAGAAATCATAATTTTCATTAAATTAAAAAGAAATTGTACATTTAACTTTTAATATAGCAAATATTAAAACATGAAACAAATGATTGCGCTTTTAGAGCATATAACTTTAATCATAAAAATTTGAATACTTATCACTTTCAAATGAAAATGATAAACCTTTATTTAAAAATTTTCAGTTTATAATTAGAGACATACAATTAACTAGAAACTTAAGTATAAAAATAGAAATGAATATCTAGCAATAAGGTTAACATTTTTAATAAAAAATTAATATTTTAGGTTAATTTTAAACGTGCTAGTATTTTTAGACTAGCGAAATATCCCTTTTTTAGAAAATACTTTTCTGGTTTAATTTTCATTTATTTTTTAAATATAACTTTTAAAAAATATTCTCAACTGTAAAAACTAGGGATTTGCTTTTGACAATTTTATTTGAATTTAAGATTTGTTTCACATTTAGAAGTATATCTTATCAAAATAAATTCGAAATATTTAGATTTGTTTATTATTAATAATTTGAAAAATAAAACATTTAAAAGTAAATTCACTTACTTTTGCTTATGTTACATAAAAATCCAAAAGGGTTGAAAAAGAGTAGCAACACTTCACATAAGTTTTGTGATACTAAATGGAGTAAAATTTGAACATCAATATCTTATCTGTTTGGGTATTTCCATGAATACATGATTCACGAGATAAGCAGAATGTCATGTTCAAATATGAATCTAAGAACAGTGTTAATGAATTTACTTTATTCATATCGTATATACTTTAGCTATAATTAATAAAATGTGTAATTAATAAGGGATTTAATTAATATGATTCATTTTTAAATAAAATCTAAATATAATTGTATCTTTTTCAGTCTTATTTAATAGAAGAGGAATGCTTTTCAAATTTATTAAGAAACATGTAAGTTATTATTAGCTTGGAAATTGCAACTGAATTAAAAATTGACTTTTAACATAGAATTAGTCTTTTGCTAAATTTTCAATGAAAATATTTCTCACTTAAAAGTTTACTTCTCACATTAAAAAAGTCATATACTTGGAATTTTTACCGGGAAAATTTTCTGACATGGAAAAAGGCTTTAGTGATTGTATTAGAATAAAAACTTATCATATTAAAATTTTTAATAAGTAAATTATTATTATTAAATCTATGTCACCCACCACTCACTTTATTTACAAATAAATATTTTTCACTTTTTAATGGAAACAAAAATGGTAGGCAAAGCTTTCGTTTAATATTTTTAAATTAATTTGAGTCTTTTTTTTTTTTTCAGTGCGACTCCTTCAAATTAAAAACCTTTTGAGAGCTTTTATAGGGAGAACGTAAACAAATCGAAGTCTCACATTTCAACAATAAAGGATTTATACTAAGTACACTACAAACTTATTTATAAAAAGGAAAGACATAACCTTATTTCAGTTTTTCGTTAAGCATATTTTTAATTCACAAGCAGGCTTCACACATATTATTTAGCACACAAGTTACTTCAGCGAAAAATCCCTTTTCCTTATCTAAATGATTCATAGGGATTCATACCTCCCTCATGAATACGTTATACAAACGATGTATTAGTTTAATGAATATAAATTTTAACTGAATCCTTTAAACTTTATTTGATAACATTCGATCATTTTTATATTTCAAAACGAAGAAAAATTATTGAATATCACCTAACAAGCATATACTTTTACACTAACATGTTATAAAAACACTTCTCAATATTCAAATTTTATGATATTTCGACATCTCTCGCCAAGCTTTTTAAGAATGAAAGACTATTTCGTTAGGATATTTAGCTTTTTGTATACAATTTTAGCAATAAATACATAATGCACTCAACTTTACTTTATCATTAAACATTAAATTAATCCATCGCTTAGCAATTCAAACGTAGGATTTTTTTATTTAGGGTAGATAAGTATACGTGTATATATATACATGCGCATATATGTGTGTGCATTTGTCAATGGGGGAAAAATTTAAAAGGTATACACATTGAAAGTTAATAAAATTATTTTAAAAAAATTATATAAATATTTCAAGACAGTATTAAAGATTTGAACAACTGATAAAAATGCTTTGAAAAACATTTAAAATTATTTAAAATGTTTCTTTCATATTTTAAAGTCAACAAATTTTAATACATAGCTATGTACATACAGGCATTTGAGCTATATACATACATGCATTTGACCTATGTTAACAGAACAAATGTTTTAAATATTTCGATGCTATTTCCAAGTTACTCAATTTATACTTTTTGAATATGCATATACATATATTTGAAAATTTTAATGTTTTCTGTTAAAACTGACTAGTTATTTATCCTAGCATTATCCTAGTTATTTATCCTACATTTATTAACACAATAAACCAACTGCTTTTAAAAAGACTGTGTGATTATCAAAACAACCCAAATCCTTTTATCTGCACATGCGCAAACATTTTAATAAACTAGAGGTCACATTTTTAATCGAATAAAATAATGACTAATCAAATAGGTTATATCCTAACTTAAATGATACCTTTTTTGTGATATTGCTAAACATGCTACTACAATGTCTAATCAAATAGGTTCTGTACTAACGTTAATTATACCTTTTATGTGGCATTACTAAACTAGCTAACATGACATTATTAAACTAACTTGTAAAAATAACATGATAACCTGTTTTCACTAGACAAACTTAATAATTTTCGATGCTTTTGTTTGACAATCAACAAAGTTTTATGAAATATATTCAAAAAGTTTGCTGCGATTAAAAAACATGCTTATAACTTAGATAGTTTTCACTCTTTATATTTCAAAACATGCATATTATTACAAAACACAAGATATTGTTTAAATTTGAATTAAATAATCACCATTTTTCACAAGTTTGCAATATTTTTATGCTAACTAGGGTTAGTAGTATTCAGACTTAAAAATATCTTTATAGATTAAACATGAAAATTAATGTGTAAAAAAAAACCTTTTACTATTTTTAGTTAAACTTCATGTCATGAAATATATCCAGTTAACTTTAAAATGTACTATTACAAATTAATGTTTTAAAATTCATTAAAATTATTAAATACTATTTCATTATAATTTTAAAATTCATTTTTATATAAAAACACACAAAATAATAATACTTATCTAATATGGCAGCTAGCAGTCTTAAGCGCAACCTTCTATTACAAAAACTAAAAGTGAAATGAATAATTCTAAGTCCTTATCAGCTAATCTTATCAACTGATTAGATCTAGTCACGTGATATATGACATCACTTATCACTGATGACGTAGGGGTTATCACGTGATAACCCCTACGTCATGAGTGATATCATACACCACGTGACAGGGTTTCCCCATCACTTGATAACCTCTACGTCATCAGTGATAAGTGATGTCATATATCACGTGACTAGATCTAATCAGTTGATAAGATTAGCTGATAAGGACTTAGAATTATTCATTTCACTTTTAGTTTTTGTAATAGAAGGTTGCGCTTAAGACTGCTAGCTGCCATATTAGATAAGTATTATTATTTTGTGTGTTTTTATATAAAAATGAATTTTAAAATTATAATGAAATAGTATTTAATAATTTTAATGAATTTTAAAACATTAATTTGTAATAGTACATTTTAAAGTTAACTGGATATATTTCATGACATGAAGTTTAACTAAAAATAGTAAAAGGTTTTTTTTTACACATTAATTTTCATGTTTAATCTATAAAGATATTTTTAAGTCTGAATACTACTAACCCTAGTTAGCATAAAAATATTGCAAACTTGTGAAAAATGGTGATTATTTAATTCAAATTTAAACAATATCTTGTGTTTTGTAATAATATGCATGTTTTGAAATATAAAGAGTGAAAACTATCTAAGTTATAAGCATGTTTTTTAATCGCAGCAAACTTTTTGAATATATTTCATAAAACTTTGTTGATTGTCAAACAAAAGCATCGAAAATTATTAAGTTTGTCTAGTGAAAACAGGTTATCATGTTATTTTTACAAGTTAGTTTAATAATGTCATGTTAGCTAGTTTAGTAATGCCACATAAAAGGTATAATTAACGTTAGTACAGAACCTATTTGATTAGACATTGTAGTAGCATGTTTAGCAATATCACAAAAAAGGTATCATTTAAGTTAGGATATAACCTATTTGATTAGTCATTATTTTATTCGATTAAAAATGTGACCTCTAGTTTATTAAAATGTTTGCGCATGTGCAGATAAAAGGATTTGGGTTGTTTTGATAATCACACAGTCTTTTTAAAAGCAGTTGGTTTATTGTGTTAATAAATGTAGGATAAATAACTAGGATAATGCTAGGATAAATAACTAGTCAGTTTTAACAGAAAACATTAAAATTTTCAAATATATGTATATGCATATTCAAAAAGTATAAATTGAGTAACTTGGAAATAGCATCGAAATATTTAAAACATTTGTTCTGTTAACATAGGTCAAATGCATGTATGTATATAGCTCAAATGCCTGTATGTACATAGCTATGTATTAAAATTTGTTGACTTTAAAATATGAAAGAAACATTTTAAATAATTTTAAATGTTTTTCAAAGCATTTTTATCAGTTGTTCAAATCTTTAATACTGTCTTGAAATATTTATATAATTTTTTTAAAATAATTTTATTAACTTTCAATGTGTATACCTTTTAAATTTTTCCCCCATTGACAAATGCACACACATATATGCGCATGTATATATATACACGTATACTTATCTACCCTAAATAAAAAAATCCTACGTTTGAATTGCTAAGCGATGGATTAATTTAATGTTTAATGATAAAGTAAAGTTGAGTGCATTATGTATTTATTGCTAAAATTGTATACAAAAAGCTAAATATCCTAACGAAATAGTCTTTCATTCTTAAAAAGCTTGGCGAGAGATGTCGAAATATCATAAAATTTGAATATTGAGAAGTGTTTTTATAACATGTTAGTGTAAAAGTATATGCTTGTTAGGTGATATTCAATAATTTTTCTTCGTTTTGAAATATAAAAATGATCGAATGTTATCAAATAAAGTTTAAAGGATTCAGTTAAAATTTATATTCATTAAACTAATACATCGTTTGTATAACGTATTCATGAGGGAGGTATGAATCCCTATGAATCATTTAGATAAGGAAAAGGGATTTTTCGCTGAAGTAACTTGTGTGCTAAATAATATGTGTGAAGCCTGCTTGTGAATTAAAAATATGCTTAACGAAAAACTGAAATAAGGTTATGTCTTTCCTTTTTATAAATAAGTTTGTAGTGTACTTAGTATAAATCCTTTATTGTTGAAATGTGAGACTTCGATTTGTTTACGTTCTCCCTATAAAAGCTCTCAAAAGGTTTTTAATTTGAAGGAGTCGCACTGAAAAAAAAAAAAAGACTCAAATTAATTTAAAAATATTAAACGAAAGCTTTGCCTACCATTTTTGTTTCCATTAAAAAGTGAAAAATATTTATTTGTAAATAAAGTGAGTGGTGGGTGACATAGATTTAATAATAATAATTTACTTATTAAAAATTTTAATATGATAAGTTTTTATTCTAATACAATCACTAAAGCCTTTTTCCATGTCAGAAAATTTTCCCGGTAAAAATTCCAAGTATATGACTTTTTTAATGTGAGAAGTAAACTTTTAAGTGAGAAATATTTTCATTGAAAATTTAGCAAAAGACTAATTCTATGTTAAAAGTCAATTTTTAATTCAGTTGCAATTTCCAAGCTAATAATAACTTACATGTTTCTTAATAAATTTGAAAAGCATTCCTCTTCTATTAAATAAGACTGAAAAAGATACAATTATATTTAGATTTTATTTAAAAATGAATCATATTAATTAAATCCCTTATTAATTACACATTTTATTAATTATAGCTAAAGTATATACGATATGAATAAAGTAAATTCATTAACACTGTTCTTAGATTCATATTTGAACATGACATTCTGCTTATCTCGTGAATCATGTATTCATGGAAATACCCAAACAGATAAGATATTGATGTTCAAATTTTACTCCATTTAGTATCACAAAACTTATGTGAAGTGTTGCTACTCTTTTTCAACCCTTTTGGATTTTTATGTAACATAAGCAAAAGTAAGTGAATTTACTTTTAAATGTTTTATTTTTCAAATTATTAATAATAAACAAATCTAAATATTTCGAATTTATTTTGATAAGATATACTTCTAAATGTGAAACAAATCTTAAATTCAAATAAAATTGTCAAAAGCAAATCCCTAGTTTTTACAGTTGAGAATATTTTTTAAAAGTTATATTTAAAAAATAAATGAAAATTAAACCAGAAAAGTATTTTCTAAAAAAGGGATATTTCGCTAGTCTAAAAATACTAGCACGTTTAAAATTAACCTAAAATATTAATTTTTTATTAAAAATGTTAACCTTATTGCTAGATATTCATTTCTATTTTTATACTTAAGTTTCTAGTTAATTGTATGTCTCTAATTATAAACTGAAAATTTTTAAATAAAGGTTTATCATTTTCATTTGAAAGTGATAAGTATTCAAATTTTTATGATTAAAGTTATATGCTCTAAAAGCGCAATCATTTGTTTCATGTTTTAATATTTGCTATATTAAAAGTTAAATGTACAATTTCTTTTTAATTTAATGAAAATTATGATTTCTTTTAAATTTAATCGAACTTAATTAACATGTGTTAATTATGTGTGAAGATACTAAATATTTAATGATATTAAATTATATATATATATTTAAAAATATTTATTTTAAATCTCTTAAAGATGTGTTTTTCCGATGATAAAAATTTTATCCTTGTAAAAAATTAAGCAAAAATCATAGTTAAATTAATGCATAGTATTAAGCTTCCCTATATTTCGTAACGTGTTAACTTAGCAAAATTTGAACTAGATCGAAATTAGAACTAGACTAAAAGTTCAAAGTCCACTGCACGAAATGAGTGTCACTTTTTAAAAACCTCTATATATTTATTAAAACTTTCATGTTTACGAGTGAAAATTTACTTATATGTGATGACTCATCAAGGACATGTTTGAAGTATTCTCGCGGTTAATGAATCAGTTAAAAAAGTATCCGTTTTTAAAGGTCTCATTAGAAAATAGTTTTAATTTTATCCAAAAAAAATGTAACACATGCATTAAATTACTAAATGAATATTCCAATTTTATTTAAAATAAATCTATAAGAAAAAATGACCCCCAATTGGATAAAAATTTTATATTAATAAAATCAGTTAAAAAAGTATCCGTTTTTAAAGGTCTCATTAGAAAATAGTTTTAATTTTATCCAAAAGAAATGTCGCACATGCATTAAATTGTTAATATAGTATTACTAAATGAATATTCAAATTTTATTTAAAATAAATCTATAAGAAAAAATGACCCCCAATTGGATAAAAATTTTATATTAATAAAATCATTTAAAAATTGTGACGCAATATTAAATCTTAATTATTCGTTTTGTGTGACATAATATTAATTATTCATTCATTAAATTCGCAATCAGTGAGATAATAAAAATCTTAAATTAATTATTTGAAAATCTTAATTTGTACCCCACCATTAGTCAATCGAAATTAAAATCTAATATCCTATCACGATATAAAGGAAAACCCCTTATCTAGATAAAGTGATTCACTTCTGAGTGTTCCCAAAGATAACGCACGATGACCACGGTTCAGTATAGTAGACATTTTCATACAGAAACACGCGTTTTTTTAGGCTCTGAAGGTCATTTGAAGTAAAGTAAGTGTGTTTAATTTATGTATTTAAAAGTTTTATTCTAAAAAGTGTAAATTTGTAAAAAATGCGTTTTTTTTTTTTCCAAAATCTTATTAAAAATTCAAAGTGTTTTAATATAAACGTTTAAAAATCGATTTTCTAGTTTTGAAAAATAGATCTATATAATTTATAATGGCACTGTTTAAAAAATAGAAAACATGCGTCAATAAAATTTGATGGGACAAATTCAAACGGACCATTGAATAGGTAACCCTGTATTTTACAAATATATATTCATTAAGGGGTAGGGGGTATACATTTCCTAATATCTTTATGAATACCATTTCATGTTTTTTTTTTAAATAAATTTTCATATAGATTAAACAATACATACCTAAACATTGCATAACAAGCCAAAAAACCGATATCCTTAAAAATATCCTAACAATTTCTATTTATGATTAAATCCGCGAAAACATAGCCACCGATCTAACACGTATTCAGAAAAAAAAAATTCTAAAGTTTACTAGTACTATTAAAAAGTTGGGTTAATTTTGACGGCCGATTATCTACACTATGGATAAAGGGAGGGAGTGCCCTTCGTGTGGGTCTTTCTAAGGGAACCTAACACAAATTTACGCATGCAAATCCATGACTCAAACAAAACTCCGAACGTTTAGGCCGACGGGCGCGATTGATTATCTACACTAGGGATATAGGGGGGAGTGCCCTTCGTGAAGGTCTTTCTAAGGGAACCTAACCCAAATTTACACATGAAAATCCATGGTTCGAAGAAAACTCCGAACGATTAGGCCGACGGGCGCGATTTGGGATCGAACCCAACACTTCCCGTCTATTAGCTTCATGAGCAGAACCTCTCAGCCACGGGTGGGGGCAGTACTATTTTAAAATTTGCAGACAAAAATTCTAACACTAAATAACAAAATTCACATGTGACCTCATTCAAAATTTTAATTAATACTCAATAGTCAAGCGCATACGTCACTAAACTGAATCGCGTAAAGTCCTCTCATCCAATTTATGTTGAAAATTCCATTTTTATCTAAAAATTTGCGTTAAAAGATAAAGTCTCCCAATTAAAATGTTTAATGAATGTTTAAAATTCGATTGCTAAAGGAAAATCGCGAAAAAAAAAAATATTTGAAAGTTCCCAAATTAAAAATCGTTGCCAGTAAAAACACCGAAAACTCAAGTGTGCTAAAAAATATATGTCATAAAAAAAAAATCTATCTCAGAAATTATTCCCTAAAATTAAAGTCTCCCAATTAAAACTTCTTAATTAATTTTTAAAAGTACAAATGACCCCTCGTACTGGAGTACGACGAAAAGAAAAATCTATCTCCCAAAAAATTCTATCTCAAAAATACTCCCAAAAAAGTTAAAGTCCCCCAATTAAAATTTCTTAATTATCATTAATGAAAAAATATCCAACTTAAAATAACCCCTCGTACGACGAAAAAAAAAAAAAAGCATTGTCCCAAAAATTTCAAAAATTACTCCAAAACAGTTTAAGTCCCCCAATTAAAATTTCTTAATTATCGTTAATGTATTTTTCAAATGTAAAATTATCCCTAAGTACTGTAGTACGGTGAGAAAAAAAATGAATCTCTAAAAATTTCAATCTTCAAAAATTACCCTGAAAAAAGTTAAAGTCCCCCAATTAAAATTTCTTAATTATCATTAGTAAAAAAAAAAAAAACTTAAAATTACCCCTCATACTGTAGTACGGTAAGAAAAAAAATCAGTCTCACAAAAATTTCTATCTTCAAAAATTACCCCGAAAAAGGTTAAAGTCCTCCAATTAAAATTAATTATCATTAGTAAAATAATTAAACTTAAAATAACCCCTCATACTGTAGTACGGGAAGGAAAAAAAATCAATCTCCCAAAAATTTCTATCTTCAAAAATAACCCCGAAAAAAGTTAAAGTCCTCCAATTAAAATTAATTATCATTAAAAAAAAAAATCAAACTTAAAATAACCCCTCGTACTGTAGTACGGTCAGAAAAAAAAAATCAATCTCACAAAAATTTCTATCTTCAAAAATTACCCCGAAAAAAGTTAAAGTCCCCCAATTAAAATTAATTATCATTAAAAAAAAAAATCAAACTCAAAATTACCCCTCATACTATAAGATGACGCATCACCTTGACCCCGCCTCCCAGAGTTATAACCTTCACCTACGCCGCATAACCTTCAAACAGCATGCAGAGGACACGCAGAGGTCATTCAAGGTCACACCGCTCCCACCGCTGGCATAGAACCCCCAATTATTATCTACTAATTAGTAAACCGACAGTAAAAAAAATACCCCCTCGTACTATAACTGAATAAAAATAAATTTCAAACTCAAAAATTCTAAGTCCCCTCATTAAAATTTCTAAATTAATATTTTTCATTCATTATTTTTAATTACTTTTTAATTAATTATTCATTTAAACCTCATACTATACTACACTCAAAATAATAACGCCCGAAAATTATGTAACCGAAAAAAATAACCCTCGTACTATAACACATCAAAAAATCAATCTCCCGAAAATTCCCGCTTTTATCTAAAAAAAATCCTTATCGCATTAACCCCTCCTCCAAGAGTAGAGTCGCGAGAGGAGGAGGAGCACGGGAGGTGTAGCACGAGAGGAGGAGCACGAGAGGTGCTGCACCTGCACCTGCACCTGCACCTGCACATGCACCTCCTCTCGTGCACCTCAACACCTCCTCCTGAGGTCGGAGCCCCACTTTTCATCTACTATCGTAGGTGGGATAAAATATATCCCACCGCCCCTCAAGGGGTTAAAAAGCGGATCGCCGAAATAACGTTGCACGGTTCGTAGGAACCCTGATCCGGAGCGCCGAAGCAAAGAATAATCGTAAGTGCAAGAGCCGCATTTTTTACTTTGCCTGTACATAGGTCGGATCTTTTTAAATACCGAAAAACAGATTACACCAAATTAAATAATGCACTTTCACGTTTAAAACGCTGCAATTCGTTTGAAAAAATAATTTCAAAGAATTGGATTAAATTCGAAATCTTAAAAAAAAATCGGAAGAAATTCGATATTTCACAATTCCCCCCCCCCCCTTTTTTTTTATTTATTTTATTCGAAGCTCGCATCAGGTTCAATTTACGAGAAGCGAAAAAACGAAAAATACATGCTTAATCCGGATATACAGTCGAACCTTTATTTAACGAAGTCGCTAAATCCCGGAAAAAACTTCGTTGGAAAATTCGTTAAATAGAGATTCACCTTTTAAAATACTTTAAACATACGTAAAACATATTTTAAATTCATAAACACTATATATTTTTACTAAAAGTAATTAATCACATTTTTTAAATAAATTATATCGATTTGTTTTATTTATTTTACCCACCAATATCCATCATCAATTCATTTTTTCTATGTTTTAAATCTTTTAAATTTGCAAGGAAAACAAAACATTGTCCGGGAATACACTGTATTTCCTATTTAAAGTAAATAGTTTTACATTAAAATTAGCGAATTTTAATAACCTTATCGTATTTATTATTAGTATAACAAATAATTTTAACCATACATTAACATATGCGTAGTTAAATTTAGTTTCTGAAAAACTCTGTTAATTTTGTTTGAGTTTTCTCTTTTAAAAAGTGCTTTCTCTCATAATACGTCTCGCATCTTTGCAATACACCAAAAACCCTTTCATGCATATTTTCTTCTAACTATACTCCGCGTCGGATTGTTTCAAATGATTTTAGCATTTCATCATACAAAGTTTTGTTAATTCCTGCATCATGATCATTTCCATCATCATCATATTCGTCTTCATCGCAATTCATTGCTGTATTGTTTTTATTTTTCACACTGTCGAAAATATCCAATTCGGATAGTGTTTCCGAGGTCTCAATTTCAGAATTAAGTTAAATACAATCATCAATCAGCACATCATTGTTAATTTCTTCTTTTTTTCTCATTTGTATCGACATTTTTTCACGTTAAGGGATTATCGTCTTCGTCCCCCGTACTTACCGAATTCTCACTGCTGACAAAGAAGGTGCCTGGTAAAACCAGTTCAAGGCCAATGAACATCATAAAATATGTTAAAGAAAGAATAAGTTTGAAATGTCCAAAAATATTTTGAGAAATGGGGAGAAAAAAAAATTAGATCACAAGAAAAAGTTCGTTAAATAGAGAATGCACTTCGCTATTTGGAGGTTATTTTATGAAGAAATTCGCAAAATGTTCTTGGTTCCAAGGAAAAGTTCGCAAAATAGAGAAATTCTCAAAATAGAGGTTCGTTAAATAGAGGTCCGACTGTATATTTTTTTCTCTGTGACGTTGCAATTCGTTTTCAAAAGTACGAATATTAATCCTTTCAAAAAAATTCGCGAATGGAAGTCACTTTGCGCCTCCCGAAGACACTCTAATCTAAGATAAAAGTAACTAAACGTCGGTACTTTAACATAATCTCTTTACACATTTTTTGTAGATTAAATTTACATTACCTATAAAAATCTCAAAACATTCCGGTGAATAGAAGTATTAAAAATAAATAAATAAACTCTGCAAACTTCGCTCAGAATGTGAACAGAACTGGCGACTTATTCTCATGCTTTTACTACTAAATATTCATATTTTTACACAAATATTATACGCACGCTTTCGAAACGTTTTATTAATAGGTGATAAAAATTTCAAGGCGTTAGACGATAAGTACTATTTTGTTTTTAATTTTAAGGGATTTGGAATAATAAGGAACTGTTTAAACAATTCAATGAACTGTTACCGCTAAATATCAATATTCTTTACTTAAGGTTATTCTTAACTTCTCTGCTCGACAAGCGCAAAACGTTTTGACACATTTACAAATTCATTTTTTTAGCGGGAAGATATAAAATTGGAAAGCCTGGCAATGGAAACGATTTGGAATCGAACTGTTTTTCCCATTTTTTGATCCATAAATTACCTATTGAGTTATAAGTGATTTTGATCACGTGACAAACACGATTTTCGCCCTTCACGGACTGGTTTTTCTACTTTCGCGCGGAAATTCGGTTCAAAACGCCCATTTTGACACTATTTTCTGAAAGATCTATTGCGTTTGCAACAAAACGGAAAAAATAGCTCGATGACACAGTTTCTGAACAACAACACCTGCTTGGTTTCATGCATTTCCGAACACAAATAAATTAAAACTTATGTCAGAAAGTTGTCCTTTTGGATTTGAGAACAAACACCCTTAAAAAAAAAAGTTTCAGTGTATCGATGATCTCCCACTTTCACTTTTTTTTAACATTTTTCAAAATTATACGCATCGGCTTGGGAAATCAAAATATGAATGAAAAAAAAAAATAATAATAATAAACCCCATGTACGTTCATTTTTCTTTCCAATTGTGCGATTAGTTAAAAATGCGAATATTAATCCTTTAGGGGGGAAAAAAAATCATTTAAAGTCACCTTTGGCGAATTTAGTTTTTTCCTGAATTTGTATATTAGGAAATAAAGTGCGAAGAAGAATACTGCTTTTTACAAATAAATATCACTATTTTAGCAAGAAATTTGTACACAGTCTTCCAAAGTATTACATTTATAACTCATAAAAATTTAAAAGATATGGGACATTAAGAAATATATATATATTTAAGTTTAATTGTATTCAATGGTAGTTCATGGGGGGAAAAGTAAGAAGAAGAACATTTTTTGCAAGCGCTTTTTATTTAGATTTTCGTTAAATAATTTAAAAAAAATTCATCCAACACTTATTTTAGGTAATATTTAAGAATATTATCAATACCCGGGAAACGTCGGGCAGGTGTCAGCTAGCATATGATAATTCCAACATTATAACACGAACAGTGGGAGGATAAAATAATAATAATAATAATAATAATAATAATAATAATAATAACAAGAAACATAGATGAAACGAAGTAGATATTGTGCAGATTTGCGTTAAAGTGATTAAATCTTGCTTTTTCGAATAGATCGATGTTTGAACTGCAGACTTTTTTAAGTAAAAATGGTGTAAAAAAGCATTAAGCAAAAAGCGTAAATTTAAAATTTAAGAGATTTAACAATACATTCAAAGTTAGAATATGTAATAAAGAAAACGGAAATTAAGGTTAGAAAATTTTTCATTCTGTTTTTCTTTTTTTTAAAAAGGGAGGGGGGTCGGTTTAAAAAGTACTTTACTACTAAAATCTATACTATATTAATTTATATATTATGCCGAAAAAAATAAGATTTAGAAAGTATAATTATTGACTTAAAATATTTGTTTTAGTGACTCACCAAGTTATCCCCCTTTTTCCCCCTCAGGCATAAAAGTAAGGCGGTTTTCAAAAATATATTCACCGCTCAAAAGACCCAAATTTTATGACTCGTTTTTACAGGGCTGCCACAGACGGCTATTTTTTAATTCTATTTCGCATCACTTTTTCAAAACAAAAATAGTTTACTTATGCTTTGGCAACATTTCCAAAAGAAATATTCTACAAAATGCATTTTTTTTTTTAACTAGTGGTGCGAACAGAATATAAAAATAGTCTCTTGTGGCAGCCCTGTTTTTAAATATAAATGCATGGAGCTTGTAGGCATAAGTTTTGGAATCGAGCAGTTTTTTTTTTTTTTTTTTTCATTTCTCGATATGGAGTTTTTTTCCCTTTCCCGCTCTGTTGCAACTGGCAGTTCAATTCAAAGCAGCAACTTTAACAGTATCTTCAGGAATATCTCTTGCGTATATCGAGAAATGATGGGGAAATAAAACTGTCCGTTTATACAGTTTCAGAATAAAAGCATCGGCCAATTTCATATGTCTTCAACAAAAACCGAATTCAAAGATGCGTCAGTGATGGTATCGCGTCTAAAAATTCGGTTCAAAATTCCAACTTCGACAGTATTTTTTGAAAAATATTCTGCCTTTACCCAGAGTTGTATAATATAGACACACGCGCGCACGCCGTGCGCAGAAAATTTTCCGCGAAATTCGGAACTTTGCGGAAAAATTTTTAGAAAAAGAAAACCTAATTTTTGTTTTTGTAACTTTTTTTTTTTTAAATACCAAAAAATTAAAAATATTCCCCAATTTTATATACGATGTAGTTACTGTTCGAGCACAATAAAAAACAGGGGTCTGTTCTGAATTTTCCGAAAATTTAAAAACATTTTCAGCCCGAAAATTCGGACACAAAAAAATCGTCCATTTTGACACAATTTGGTCACCGTAAAAAATCAATTTCGTCAAAAATTCGCAGAAAAAAAATCTCAAATTTCGTAAAAGGATCGCGGAGAAAACGGGAATTTCGTCAAAGGATCGCGGACAATACGAGAATTTCGTCAAATGATTGCGGAAAAAAGTGAACTTCGTCGAATGATCGCGGAAAAACTCGAATTTCAACAAAGGGTCACGTAAAAAATGCGAATCTCATCAAAGGGTCGTGTAAAAAAAAAAAAAAAAACACGCGAATTTCATTAAAGGGTCGCGGAAAAAACTCAAATTTCATCAAAGGACTGGAAAAATGCAAATTTCGACAAATAACTGCGAAATAAAGCGCGAATTTCGTGAATTGGTCGAAAGAAAAAAGCGAATTTCTTCAAAGCAGCGCGGTGGAAACGCGAATGTCATCAAAGGGTCGCGAAAAAAACGCGAATTTCATCTAAGGACTGCGAAAAGACGCAAATTTCGACAAAGGATCGCGAAAAAAAACGCGAATTCCGTTAAATGACCACGAAAAAAATGCAAATTTCGTTAAAAGGCAGCGGGAAAACATGAATTTCGATAAAGAAACGCGAAAAAAATGCGAAATTCGACAAAAAATCGCAAAAAGCGGGGATTTCATCAAAGGATCGCGGAGAAAACGCGAATTTCGTCAAATGCTCACATGAAAAACACGAGCTTCGTCAGATGAGCGCGCAAAAAACCCGAATTTCATCAAAGGGTCGCGCTGAAAACGCAGATTTCATTAAAGGTTCGCTGAAAAAAACTCGAATTTCATCAAAGGACTGCGAAAAAACATAAATTTCGACAAAGGACTGCGAAAAAACGCGAATTCTGTCAAAGCATCTCGGAAGAAGCGCGAATTCTGTCAAAGCATCGCGGAAGAAACGCGAATTCTGTCAAAGCATCGCGGAAGAAGCGCGAATTTCTTCAAAGGGTCGCGGAACAAACGCGAATTTCATCTAAGGGCAGCGTAATCACGCAAATTTCGACAAAGGACCGCGAAAAAGATGGAATTTCGTCCAAGGATCGCGAAAAAAAATACGAATTTCGTCAAAAGACAGCGGAAAATCACGAATTTCGACAAAGAACCGCGTAAGCAACACAAAATTCCTTAAAGAATCGCGGAAAAAACGGGAATTTCGTCAAATGATTGCGGAAAAAACGGGAATTCTGTCAAAGCATCGCGGAAGAAACGCAAATTTCTTCAAAGGGACGCGGAATAAACGCGAATTGCATCTAAGGGCAGCGTAAACACGCAAATTTCGATGAAGGGCAGCGAAAAGAACGGAATTTAGTCAAAGGATCGCGAAAAAAATGCAAATTTCGTCAAAAGGCAGCAGAAAAATCACGAATTTCGACAAAGGACTGCGTAAAAAACAAAATTCGTCAAAGAATCGAAAAAAACGGGGTTTTCGTCAAATGATATCGGAAAAACGCGAATTTCGTCAAAGGATCGCGGAAAAAATGCGAATTTCCTCAAAGTATCGCGGAAGAAATGCAAATTTCATCAAAGGGTCGCAGAATAAACGCGAATTTCATCAAACGGTCGCGGAATAAACGCGAATTTCGACAAAGGACCGCGAAAAAAACGCAAATTTCATCAAAGAATCGTGAAAAAATTCGCGAATTTCGTTAAATGATCGCGGAACAAGCGCGAATTTCGTCAAAAGATCGACATAAGCACTCAAATTTCATCAAAGGGTCTCGGAAAAAACACAGTAGTCTCTTTGGAAAACAGCACATATACAAACATCTATGTTTATTATTATAGTTATAACTTTTAATCTGAAATAATATACTGAACTAACTTTTAAAAAATCGAGTTAACCCAAACTCCACTGAAAGGAATCTACACTCAACCTGAAATCCACCCGACCCGGAAACAGTTAACTAGATGGGCAACAAAAGTACTTAGCACCTCCCTCTGCTGTAACCTTTCAGAAAATTTGTTTGAATTTCAGAATTTTTTTAAAACTCAGAATCACCACTGCCTTCCTATCATGGATTTTTTAGTTTTATTATGTTTTTAACCAAATTAATTAATCTTTAATTAATATTTATTAATTTTTAATTTAAATGGTAATTATTTTAAACTACTGTTTTTAATTCGTAATATCGTCAAAATAATATACATAATTTTATTAAACATTAAGTTCATTTGCAGAAAGTTTTTGACAAAATATTTGTGTGCGCAGAAAGTTCTTGGTTTTATACAAGTCTGCCTTTACCCCAAAACAAGGAAAACGACTTTCGGTTGCATATTTTTTTAATAAAAAACAACTGCCAATTTCATGCGTTTTCGAACAAAAATGGCAACAAATATGTGTCAGAAAGTAGCTCCTTTGGATTTAAGAACGACCTTAGAGAAAGATAAAAAAAATTTTTAATTTTGGAAAATTCTTTGCGTCTACCTCTTTTTATTTTACAAAAGAAAAAAAAAAGGGAAGGGAAAATCCGAAAAAAATTACTTTAAAAACGTTTAGAAAAATAAAAAAAAGTAAAAAGAACTCCAAGCAAAATTAATAAGTAAGAGCATTTGTTGAATGTCTACAGAAAGACTTTTCTTCCTGGAGCGAGGATCTCAAAGCATAGCATCAACATAAATAAATAAATAAAATATTTTTTTTTTCATAAAAATCTATATTTTCTCCTTTTGTTTGAAAAAAAAGCGATTAAGGGAGTCCGGGACACATTTTAAAATATTTTTTATTTATTGAGTTAAAATTTCGAAATTTTTTGTGATGGTTAGCCATATCATTTGTAAATAAAATCACATGATAAAACTTCTCACAATTGTTTAAAAAAATTTTTAATTTAAATTTTATTAACAAAGGGGAGTAGTTTAAAATCGTTATAACTCGAAATATTATTTGTAGAATTTCGATTTATTTGCATTTAAATAAACAGAAATATACAAGTTTTAATTTAGATTCAGCATTTTAAAAAATATTAATTTAAATAAAAATTAAAAATATTTAAAGAAAAAATTTGAAAAAAAAATGACGTAACTTTTCTTTTAAAAAAAAAAATCATATTTTCAAAAGTAAATATTTTTTTCAAATTTACTGAATCAAAATTAAAGTAAAACAATTGAAAAAAGACATGTTGCAAATTTGAACCATTTATCTTTAACGGTTCTTGACTTATAACAATTTAAATATGAGAATTGGTGAAAAAAAACCCATCATGAAGGAAAACGCCTTTTCGCAAAAAGTCGTTTCCATGGCAACCATTGCTTGAAAGCTAGATTTTGAAAAGAAAAAGAAACCAAAACTTAAAGATGAATATTTCCCGTTTCAATTAAGATAAAAACATGGTTTAAATTTCAATTTAAGCAGGAAAAAAAAAAAACAAAAAAAAAACAGAGAAAATTTTAATGTAATAAAAAAAAATAAGAAAATGTTAAGAATTTTGTGTCCCGGACCCCCTTAAATCTTAAAAAATGGTGTTTGTAAACAATGAAAACAGAAAAATATATTTAGAAGAACTGACAAGAAGAATTCAAAGCAGAAGCAGAACGAAAAAGGAAATACTTCCTGGGTATTTTTTTGTTTGTTTGTTTGTTTGTTTCTTGCTGGTTTAAAAGAAAACAGCTACATTTTAATTTTTGTCAAAAAAGTAAAGGAAAAAAAGAAGGTCTTCGCTAATGCTAATCCTATGGAAGAAATTTATAAAGATATCTCGGTCGCATTTCAATATTTTTAAATGATTTTTTTTTTTCATCGGATAGCTGAGATCATTCTGTATGCAGGCCGTATTTTACTTTTTCGATTTTGATTGCAGATTTTTTTTTTAAGAGGATGCTTTTACTTTCGAAAATGAAACTGTCCTCATTAAAAATACCTGTAAACAAAATCGAAAAAGTAAACAACGGTCGTTGTACAGATCGATCTCAACTATTCAATGTAAAAAAAAAAAAAAGAAAAGAAAAAAAGAAAAAAAAATCATTTAAAAATATTTAAATTCAAACGAGATATCTTCATAAATGTCTTCCATAGCATTAGCATTAGCGATTAGCGAACGGGTCTTTTCGTTTGGCTGCCAAAGCTCAGATGGTGCATCTGTTTACACGCGTCAAGATCCTATCTGCATTTTTATGCTTTTAAATTATTTTGTGTTGTTTTATTATTTAAACATATTATTTATACACAACTTATTACATTTAGCAACAAATAAATTCACATGAATATAATCGCTCGCTGTTGCCATATGATATTATTTTTGCTCTCTGTGCCAACGAGATAATTACGTAACTAGACAAGCAACTACACTCGAGTTATCCCGTATAGCTGGCAAGGAAACTCTGATGGCGAACGGGTTAAAGTATTTACTTTCTTCGACAATCACAAAGGACAGAAAATAAGAATTATTTTTTAGTATAAAAAGGAGAAAGTATGGAGAATTTTCTGACTGAAGAAAAGAAAGATATTTTACAAAATATTGTTGAAAATAATCCAAAGAGGTTTTTAGAAAAATTAATAAATTAAAATATTGTTTAGGAAATTCTACAAGTAATTTGTATGACGAGAAAATATCAAAGCAGAAACATACGATAAAAGCAATAAGGAAAAGATCAGATAAAAATTATTTTATATTTTGTTTAAAATTTTTAGAAAGATTTATTAAGTTAAGAATACAGTAAAATCTGTCTAAGGCGGACTCTATGTAAGCCGGAATCTGTCTAACGCGGAAACGGAAAGGTTTTAAGGTCCCGACGAAAACCAATTTTTGCATAAGACGGAAAAAAGGATATTTTAAAACTGAAAAGCATTCCGTATACGAAACTTAAAAACTGATAGATAGGTGAAATCGATATAAAATAAATACATATAAAAAACAAATATAAATAAAAACATATTTTTAACCATCCATTTGTTTACAGAGAGAGAATTTTAATTATGAATTTTTGCATTTTTGTGGACTTAATGAAAAGGAAAATACGCAATTTGTATTTGTTCAGTCTACAACACTTTCTTTATATTTACAAAAATAAATATCTATTTTTCTACGGAATATAAATTTGGAGTATCCATTTGTTTTTTGTTTTTTTTCCATTACCCATATAATTAAAAAAAATACAGGCCGTTATTCTACCTGTAAATGTAAGACTACGAGATTTTTAAAAAGTCATACATTCCAAATTAAAAAGGAAATTTTAAAAAATCGTACATTTTTTAAATTATTGGGATAATTGAAAAAATAAATTAAGATAATATAGTTTAACTATATATGCACCGTATATATGAATCCATTTCGCTGAGAAAAATAGGTTTTTTGGTGTAAAAAAACTGTAAAGAATTGTAATTAAAAGGAAAATGTCGATTGAAAAAATAAAAATGCGCACATTTTTCTCTTTTATACTTTTCATTAAATTCATAAAATTGAAAATTTCATACTTAAAACTCTCTCTTTGTGTAAAATGATAATAAAGAAAGAAAGAAATGCACAAAATCCTGTTATTATTATTATTATTATTATTATTATTATTATTATTATTATTATTTGTCGCATACTTAAAAATATATACTGAATAATATTTCACTTATAAACGGTACTGAATATTATACAAATGTAGAAAATACGCGACAATTTTATTAATTTTTTTTTTGCAAATTTCATCATGATGAAATTTATATCTACTGAAATCACTTTTTCAATATTCAATGTGATTATTTTTTAGAACTTTTATTTGAATAATATAAACTTTTTAATTCAGCCTTACCCCCCGAAAAAAATCTACTGCTAAGTGTTACTTGATGAATATTGTTGAAAATGAAATATTTTAAAGATGTTTTTTTTTCTTGGCTTTTGTTGAATTTCTAAAAAAGTACTCAATCAATTTTGATGAAATTTAAATGTAACCAATTTGAGATACTCATCAAAATGGAAACCTCCCCATTTTTTAAGTCGATTATTTAAAAACTATAGCACAGTTCATACACAGCACATTTTCTATTTGCATGCTTGAAATTAAAAAAAGTCCTTCCGGCCAGTGCCGGGAGGAAGAGGTAGCTTTCAAATTCCTTATTTTAAAAAAGCCAACTTATATTATTCAAACACACGAAGCTCAATTTAGTGGAAACCGAATATAGGAGATTCAATACTAATTTTTATAAATACTAAATCATTATGAATGAGAATTTCGCAAAATTAGTCAGCTTTATCCAAGCTGCTCTTATTTAAAGTAACTTATATTTGGCTGAGATGTTGATGTATACTATATCCACATCCCTTCTTACATGGAAATAGGCGAATACGTGTGTTATCGCGTGACAAATACAAGATCGTTTCAAAATGTTAGCCATACTAGAAATTCAAAGTGCTATAATTCAACCATTTTTTAAGATATAAACAAAAGAAGAAATTTTCAGAAACAAAATCTGCTCCGGAATCTTTGTATCAAGGCCAAACATATAAAAAATCTTTTTCATTTTCCAATTTTTTAATACCTCATTTTAAATTTAAATTTTTTTTAAATGGCAACCCTTTTGAAATAAGATGGCGAATGAAGCTGGCCAACGAACTCGGTCGAGACACTGGTATGTACTATGTACAGACCAAGTAACATCCAAATCGTTTCATAAATACGCTTGTTATCGCGTGACAAAAATCAGGTCGTTTTAAAATGTCAGCCACAATAGAAATTCAAAATACTATAACTCAGCCATTTTTTTAGATACAGACGAAACAAAAACTGTTCCAGAATCTTTGTATTAAGGTCAAACACATACGAAAAAAATCTTTTTCATTTTCCAATTTTTTGGTATCTCATTTTAAATTTTAAATTTTTTTTAAATGGCCGCCATTTTGAAACAAGATGGCGGATGAAGCTGGCCAACGAACTCGGTCGAGATATTTGTATGTACTGTGTACACACCAAGGTACATCCAAATTGGTTCATAAATACACCTGTTTTCACGTGACAAATATCAGGACGTTTCAAAATGTTAGCCACGCTAGAAATTCAAAATGCTATAACTCAGCCATTTTTTAAGATATAGACGAAACAAAAACTGCTCTCGAATCTTTGTATCAAGGTCAAATACATAAGAAAAAAAATATTTTTTCAATTTTCAAGTACCACATTTCAAATTTAAATTTTTCTTAAAAATTTAAATGGCTACCATTTTTAAACAAGATGGCGGATAAAGCTGGCCAACAAACTCGGTCGAGACATTGGTATGTACTATGTACAAACGAAGTTACATCCAAATCGGTTCATAAATACGCCTTTTATCGCATGACAAAATTCAGGACGTTTCAAAATGTCAGCCACGATAGAAATTCAAAATGCTATAACTCAGCCATTTTTTAAGATATAGACGAAACAAAAACTGCTCCGGAATCTTTGTATAAAGGTCAAATACATAAGAAAAAAATATTTTTTCATTTTCAATTCTTTGGTACCACATTTCAAATTTTAAATTTAAAAAAGTTTTTTAAATGGCCGCCATTTTGAAACAAAATGGCGGATGAAGCTGGCCAACGAACTCGGTCGAGACATTGGTATGTACTATGTACATACCGAATTACATCCAAATCGGTTCATAAATTCGAGAGTTACAGTATGACAAAGGTCAGATATATCAGGGGTCTGTCCAGACTTTTCTCACAGGGTCCTGTTTTTGTGAAATTGTGAAGTTTTTCTTATTTTTGTGAAAATTCTAGTCATAATTTTGTGAATTTTAAATTATCGATGCCTTCATGTCCTATCCTCCATGTATAAAAAGCTAAGTAATATGTTCTTTGGTGAGTTCAACTGCTTACTTACAGGCCAGATTTTATTTTTAAGTGACTAAATTTGTGAAAAGTTCAATTTGAAAGGGAAAAAATTCTGTGAAAGGTCTATTTAAGAGACAAATAATTTTGTGAAGGGTCCTGTTTTGGGATAAAATGTTTTGTGAAGGGTCCTGTTTGGGGATAAATAATTTTGTGAAGGGTCCTGTTTTAAGAAAAATTATTTTGTGAAGGGTCCTTTAAAGGACCTAAAATTTTTCTTAACATATCCCTGTATATATATATATATATATGGATATATATATATATATATATATATATATATATATCAACTTTTGAACGGAGGGTGGTTTCGGGGTCTGGGGGTCATGATCGATGAAAATATACCAAAATTTTTTGAAATCGCTTTCCTCCGAACGGCTGCAATAGGTAGCTTTTTGTAATGAAAGCTACCTAATAAATAATAAATAAAAGTTACATTTACATTTTTGTCAAAAAAAAAAAAAAAAAAAAAAAAAAAAAAATCTGAAAAAGTAAAAAAGATTTTAGGAAAATTATTAAGTTAGAATATTGTTTTAGCAACCTCGCAAACTTTTTCAAACTGGATAATGTCAAAGCAGAAACAAGAAAAAGGCAAATCAATTTTAGAAAATTCTGCACATTTTTTTTTTCTTTTTATATCAAAGATAGAAAGAAGGATTAGAAATCAGATACAAATTACTTTAAATAATTTTCATTAAAAAATAAACGGTCAAGTGCGAGTATTACTCGTTCTCAGAGGGTTCCGTACAGGGTTATTGCACAAATATTTCATTAAAAGTTGCTATCTAGGCTTTAAAAGACGATGGTACATAGCATACGCCGCCCCTGTCATTATGTATGTCCAAAACCGCCCGTGTCTTTCAGGGTTAATATTTCGGCTAATTATCGACGATTTTTTTTCAAAAATCATTATCAACCATGCTTATATACTTTTGCTACTATAGGCTATAGGTACCTCCAGCACGCTCCAACTCCTTTACTGAATGCCCGCAAATCGAAATTTGTGTGTAACAGGAAAATGCGATTTTCTCAAAATCTATGTGACCTAGGATTATCGCTATAATTTTCCTGCAAGGTTTACATTACCGTTTGCTACCTCTAATGTTTTCATAATTTTAGTTTCAGTAGATTTGGAAATAGATCGGGGGGAGGGGGGGGGGCATATTTTTGCCCTACCTTTTCGACGATATCTCTGAAAATATAATAACAAACATTTAAAGAAATGTATTTATGAGTTCAGTCTTACGAAAGCTTTCACACGATGCCCCGTACGATATACACGGAAAAGATTTTTTTCTCAAGCAACTTAATTAGCCCCTCTACTTTTTTCCTAAATATATTTTTGAAATGTTTAATAATCTGTGAATATGTGGGTCAATAGTCTTTATTACTTCCCCCAGTTTGAACTTTCCACGTTCCACAGTTTACGAGTAAAATGGCTGTGACAGACAGGCACAGGAGTGATTTTATAATGGTTCTGCTTTTACTGTTTAAGTACGGAACCCTAAAATAATTTTTTAAAAAAATCGAAAAGATTTGGAAAATAATTTTTAATTTTTTTTTTTTTTTTTTTTTTTTTTTTTTTTAAGATTTTGCAAATATTTTATGTGATAAAAGGGGCTTAAAAGCAAAAGAAGAAATAATTTTTAGAAAATTCTTCCCAATTTTCTCCTTTTTACATTGATAGAAAAAATAAATAAAAAGAAAAGTACCCAGTTAAACTGATGGCATTGCACTTACCGGCTATTAACACTAATTGCCTATTATACTCCTATTTATGTCTATTAATTTATAAAATAGAACTCACTCTTTTTGAGCAAAACGGTAAATAAATTAAAGGCGGATTTGCCCCCGTCATCCCCCACCTTTATATTTAACCAATAAACCTCTAAATCTAATTAGGGAAGCGCCTTGTCAGAATAAAACGGTATACAAAAATTTCAATCAATAGGATAATTCTGCATGAAAAACCCATTTATCTAAATTAACGGGGGGGGGGGGGTGTAGCCACCCGTTCTCCCCTTTATACTTAACCAATGAACTCCCAAAACTAATCAAGGAAGTGCCTTATCAGAATGAACCTATTTACAAAATTTGAAGCAAATCGGATATTTCTATCAAGAGTTACCGCGTTACGTACATATAGAACCTGCGGGCAGATTAGCTCTCAGACTTTAATAGTCTGTGAGCTATAAAACCAGATGAAAACTGCATAATGACATTTTATCAAAAGCAACTGAAAAGCGGAAAACGGAGAAAAGAAACATTCAATTCTAAACTTATAAAGTAAAAAAAAATAATAATAATGCAAATTTATATAAAGAAGATGTAATTCGATTAAATAAATTTTCTTTTCATATTTTCAAGACAAATCAAATACACTAAAACAATCTTTTAGAGAATTTTTAGATTTCTTCTGTTATACTAAAATAGAGAAAACAAAATACGCAGCTAAAAACTAGTTTAAATATTTTACTGTAAACCAATGAAACAAAAATAAAAGCCAATTGGGAAAAAAATCTTTGTTCTTTTCCAACCATAAAATAGCTATGCGGTACTTCCAGATTCCTAAAAAACAAACCGCTAATTTCACGCCAATCGAGGCGATCACTTCTGATTTTCTGGCGCACTGAGAGAGAAACTAGGTTAATAAGGGAAAAAGCCAGAAGTATTCAAAAGATTATAGAGAGGGGAAAGTGTTTCGAATGGGGGAACAAAACAAACCTGCAAAGGGGGGGGGGAGTTAATTTCTCCCACACTCCCCTCGCAGGGCGTCATATCAACAAACCAATGAGTTGCTCTTACCTTTCGCCCTCGAGGTTTTGGATAATAATGGAGCTCATATTAAGTGAAAAAGCCATAGCAGACGAACCGTGCTTTATTGGGGGACCTCTTCTTTCATTGGATAATGTCGTTTATTACAGGGGGGTACCCCTATATTTTAAACTGACCGGTAGTCACGTGTACCCAAGTACTTATGATTGAGTTTTTATTAGCTTGACGTATATATAACATTCTTTCGTATTCGGTCAAACATTGTTGATGTGATGGAAGAAATTGATAAAAAAATTTTTGAAAGGGAACTACTGCAATGAATTGACTTCAATTTATTGGAAAACTGGTAGATAAATATTTCCTACTATATTCAGTTTTTTTTTTTTTTTTTTTTTTTTTCAGTATTCAGCGTGATTATTATTTTTTTAATTTCATGAAAATCTGATGAATAGACTTTATTCCGCTGATATTGTTTTTTAGAACTATTTTTGCAGGTTATTTGAAATTCTGATGGATAAACTTTATTCAGTTTAGTCATATTTTCAGTTATTCGAATTGATAAATTTTAACTTCTGGTATACTGATTTATTTAAAACTCACAAAATGGCTTACTCCTGTCAAACGATACAGACCCCTTCTGGTCCGCATTTTTATGGCTGGTGCTGGAGTACTTTCAATAATGAGGACTGTGTATTTAGTGCAATAACTCCGGACATTCGTAATTTTCCGCCGGTAACAAATGAATGTGCATTAGATAACTTGAACTTAAATCTTCACCCAAACAGTGACAGCGACTCTTACTATACTGGATCGAGACCCAGTTCGACTCATTTGAGTGAAAACGAATTTAACAACTATTCTAACATAGATTTCTCTGATGATACTACATATTTGTTATCCTTACCAAACAGTAATAACTGGACTCTATCAACTAACAACAGGCACGACGCTTCTCCTCCTGCTTCATTGAACTATATTGAAAACAGCAGATTATCACCCATGATGTCAGAAATATCCTTTTATGAAGATATCCACCCACCTCCTGGATTACATACTCCTGAAGGAGGAAGGAGGACACCACCTCCCCCTTACAGGCCCCCTGTGAACAATACAGACATGTCATGTGAAAGTGTCACGTTAGAAACAATGTTGTTAAAAATGAAACCTCCCCCATCTTATACAGAAACTATGAATAGTAGTGCAACCCAGTACGGAAGTACTGGTACACTTTCCGGTTTTACGATGAATTCTGGCATCTCTCAGAATTCTCCGCTGACCGCAGACCGAAGTCAATCCGCGATGTCTACCTCAAGTGATTTGGAGATGCTGCCGATGCCAAGCGCGTTCCAAGTCGGCGGGTTTAGGGAGCAGAGAGCGGTCGGAGAAGGAACAGGCACGGAAGCACTTGTTCCAGCAGGTAAGACATTTATTTATTATTTTCTTTGTCTCTTTTCTCTCGGCAGCTATATGGTGGGGCATTGGTGCACTCAGATGGGGGAAGAGGTGTTAGGGCTACGCGTGCCATAATTTTTATATAGAAATTTTCGATTTATTTAATTGCAGATTGAATTATAAATTATCATTGTAATAAAATAACAATAATACCTAAAGTGCAGATTTTTACAATATTTTTCGTAATAAAGATAATTGAAGTTAATCTTGGTTTTCTTTTAATGTACAACTTTTTTTTAAATGATAAATGTTTGAAGTATATGAAGCATTTTATTAAACATAAATAATAATAATAATAAAAATCTCATCTTTGACTGTAATTTTTAAAATTTTTCAGTGATTATATTAAGGAAAAAAATTATATGATTGAAAATCAGAAACCTATAACTTCTATAATGCGTTCAATTCGGAAATATTTCTATTCTAAGAGTATAATATTTGAACATTTCCTAATTCTACAAAGTACTAATATATATATATATATATTAAATAAAAAAAATTTGAGCGGGGTTATAAATAGTGCACAAAATCCCTATAAATTCAAATTTAATTAATCCTTCTAAAATTTATTAAATGATTATGTAAATCTTTTAATGTAGTTTAAAAAAATCATGAAAAATGCTTCAGAAGATAAAATTATCATAAATTCATAATTCAGTACATAAAGTGTTAAATGAACCTTTTATTCACCTTTCAATCAAGGGGTTTCAGAGATCACAGTTAGTTATGAGACAAATAACTGCTGTGGAGCGGTCTCAGAGAGACTACTGAATCGGAGGATGATTAAATAGCTTGATTAACTCATAGGATACCGTTTCTGTAGCAAACACAGGATTTTTATAACTAAAATTCACCTATCCAAAAATCTCTAGTAATAGTATTACTACTCTGAATGAAACAAAATTTCACTAATATCTATAGTTAAACCAGAAGTTACAAGTTAAGCTGTGAAAATTGAAAAAAGCAGCTGTCTGTGAGATCACTAACACAGTGAGTTAAGGGTTAATAATCAATATACAAGAACAATTTTTGCGAGAACCTATTGGTTCATTTTATTGCTTATAGTTACAATCAAAGTTGACCATAAAAATTTCTATCGCATCGCCAGTTTTATTATTCTATCTACTTATTTATTACTTTCATTTACATGTGATTATCAAAATTATGAGTACTTTTTGAAGTATCTTTAAGTTTAAATGTAAGATAGCATATTAGTGTATTGTTTATTATCATTCGACGGAAGTTTGTCCAGGAAAAAACTGTACTAAGTCATTTTCTGCCATCAAGAAACGGAGTTTAAATTTTGTTAAATTTCAACACCAATTTATTATATTTATTTTATTATAAATATACAACTCTCGCTTCCTCGTTTTATTTCATCAAAATTTGTTTTATATTTGTAATGGAAGAATCAAGTATAGGCAGAAATAGGTGGTGGGGGGGGGGGGGGTTACATCCTTCTATTTGCCACTGGCGGTGGCGAGGGGATTTTCGGACAGGGAGAAGAATTTTTAGGCAGTCTTTTTAAAAACCACAGATTATAGAAAATATACCGATTTTTTATATTTTTATTTGTTAGCCATAGGTTGCAACTCTCCCAATTGAATCGATTTAATCATGTCATCAAGTCCTACTTTAGACCAAACTTTCCTTTGTTGTATATATATCTTAATTTTATATACATAAACAACAACAACAACAAAATTTAAAAAAATACGAAAATGCATTGCAGTAAAGAATTACTCTTGCTTTTGCCATCATTTTGTCGTATAGCAATTTCACTAATAATTTTGCTGGCTGATAAAATAAATGGTTAGCTGGTAAAATTTTCTGAAAATTGTCCACCCCTGGGCAAGAGCAGCCCCATCAAACAAACAATTTCAAAACAGACTTCGATTTCATTGGCTTATTGTGATGTAGTCTCGGTTTGTCTAAACTGAAACAAAAACTTATATTTTTTAAAGAGCAAACATTTATAGAGTTACGTTACAACATACCCTAAAATTATCACACCTTTTGGAAATTTGAATATTTTAACTCGCCTCCCCCCCCCCCCCACACACACATACACAAAAAAAATCTCATTAAATGGCAAATGCTTTCTATTATATATAGGGAAAATTATCCTTTTATTTCAGAAAAAATAAATACCGTATATACTCGCGTATAAGTCGACCCCCTAACTTTCGAATGCAAATTCTGCAAAAAATCAAAAACTCACGTATAGGTCGACCCCCTAACTTTTTACTTCAATTTTGTGCAAAATCAAACCAAATATTTCACTTGCCTATGCGAAAAAGTAGTAAGTAAATAAAAATAAATCATTGAAAAATTTTTTAATGATAAATTATTATTATTTGTATATTTTCTGCAATATTTTATTATTCATACACATAAAAAGTCATAATTTTGCAGTATTCGAAATTTTATTTTTTATTTTTTAATTGACTCGCGTATAACTCGACCCCCCCCCCCCACCCCCCACCCAAATTTGAACACGCTTAACGCGAATTACTTTTAGTACGAACTGTTTTCGATTGCCCCGTCCGGTGGTATTTAAGTTCGGATAACGCAAACGAAAAAAGATTCCGCTTGATTGTTCGCGTTAACGAGGTTCGACTGTATATAAACAGTAAGTTTAATTTAAAATAAAAACATAATATTAAAGAAACAATGTTTTTATTATTATTATTATTATTATTGCCAAAACATCTGTGTTTGAAGACATTCTAGAACAGGGTCGGCGAACCTTTTACATTCGCGTGCCAGTATGTTTCCAAAAAAATTCAACTGAACATGGCGTGCCAATAACGCCCCCCCCCCCCCCCCACACACACACAGACACACACCCCGACGTCTCATTCCCGCAAAAAGAAATAGCGAATTAATTTAATAGTGTTAGTTTAATTCTAATAATAATAAATAATAATATCAAAATTATATATCATTATTAGATTATTATAAATATAGCTTACGTACCTGCGGGTAATACCAACAAACGCACTATAGAAATAATTATAGAAAAATATAATTATAGTTTTCATTTCATTTTACAAATGTTTTAGCATTCAAATTATTATTTTTTCATAACTTATGAAAAAAATCATGCCTTATTAGTTTTGTTAATACTTTTGCATATTAACAAATTAAAGATCAATTATCAAATTATAGCAAAAGTTAAATAAAGCCTCACATGCATGTCAAAACGCGGTAAATTATGCAGAAATATTACACCAAAGAACAATTTAATTTGCTTGATTTCTCTCTTTCTATGCGAATAATCGGTGCCATCATAACGAAATCGAGGAAATGGGGAGTTGGGAAGGGAAAATATTTCAAAGTAGGAGTTTCAGTGATATAACAAGCACACAAGTACCTATTATGGAAAACAAAAGCTATTTTTAATGAAGCTCGTGTATTAATAAAAAAAGAATAAAGAGGTTGAATTTTGGGAATTTTAGTGAATTTAGATTTAGAAATTCAATAAACGGCGTGCCAAAAATATCCTCCCGCGTGCCAGTTACGGCACGCGTGCCATAGGTTCGCCAACTCTGCTCTAGAAGATAAAACTAATGTACCAGCAGAAAAAAAAAAAAAAAATATTCCAAAATTTAAGGATGTAAGTCAATCAGATTTCTTTCAGTCGTTTTTCAGAAATGCATTTTGGGCTTGTTTTTGAACTTTAAAAATGAGTGGCCCACTATAGGTACATTTACCTTAAGGGTGTATTCCGATCCAAACTGCTTATTTTCTGATTCATTTTAAAATTCATTTTTGCTCTCAAACGCATCAAACTGGGAAATTCTCTTATTTAGAAACTATATAATGTGCCGTGCTTTTTACTTTTTTGATAAATGCAGAAAATACTGTAAAAAACGCTGTCAAAGTTGGCGTTTTGAACCGAATTTTCCGAAGCGGGCGATCTGGGAATGAAAAAAATGATCATACTGAGAAAATAATTGTTTAAAAATCAAATTCTAATTAATTGAGCTGAAAATGAAATCACATGTTAAACATGTCTTCAGAAATCACTCCAACAAGTTTCATGTTTTTACTTTTAAAAATGAGTCTGAAAATGTCTCGGAAAATTTCGAGCTGTTGAAGGTGGAAAAATATTTTTTCGAATACACCCTTAATATTTAATTTTTCTCTGTATAATAAAACAATTTTCACCAAAAAAATTTATGTTATAGTTTTATGGTTAAGATTCGGGTAAATAAATAAATAAATAATATTCTTTATACACATTCGGGTAAAAAATTAATTTGAAGTCAATATAATATCAATAAATGTTTATAAAAAATTATGAACAAGATCCTCCTAAATAAATTGGCTGTATTGGAAAAAAGTGCAGCTATTTGTTACATTTTAAAATAAAACAGTGTGCGTATATTATTTAAAAAAGTTTTTAATTTGAAAGTAATGAAATTTATCATTTTTGTTTCAAAAGTATTTAATATTTAAAAATAAAAACTTTGTAATCATTTCTTTATTTAGGAAAAATGACGTACAGCGCGGTGGTACCGCGTGTCCAAAAAGATGGCGAATGTATTTGATTTTTTTTTTCTATTTTAAAATTAAGTTCATGATGTAAATATCATTCTGTGTCTCTCAAATGTCTAAGATTTTTGTTGTTTATTGGACAGACCTCAAACAGTACTTATCCAGCTTTTTAAGACTGAAACCAAAACTGATTTTCGGTAATTCCTATTTTCGTCCGAATAGGAAAATGCCCAAAGATTTTTTTAAATAATTAATAAAGACAAAACTATATAGGATTATTAATCATGCGTGTAATTATAACACGTGGCCCTCTCTGTGCCTCTGGCGAAAACTTTTTATTTTGATATAAAATAAAATCTAATTAATTCATCTACGACGCTAAATATTTTTGTAATTATACGAATTTCATCTCATTAAAAAAGATTTTAGATATACATACCTCGATTTATCTTTTAAAATTTTTTGTAACTGATCATCTATTATACTAGGACTTTCTCAAAAAGTATTCGAAACGCTTCTACGATTCCAAACTAAAAATTTTCCAAGTCTGCAGCTTTTAATGAGCACTTAAAACACGTTTTTAAAGTTTACTCCTATAGGCATTGCTTGCTTTATAATTTGCACTCGCGTCTCGAGTCAGTCGTGACTGATAATTAATTATAAACGGTTAAGTTCATATCAATAAATAAACAGTATCTCATTTGAGTTCGGTTCGGACGAATTTTCGTCAGCATTTTCGCCAAAAACGAATTTTCGGTGAACGCAGATTTTGGGCACACAGCAAAAACGAAACAGAATTTTCGATCAATCTTTATTTATAAATATCCAAAACGCGAAAAAAATAACATAAACGCCGCACTTAAAAATGTCTGACTTAAATCGTAAACACCGCGCTGCGTTTCCTCCGTAAATTACGGTACTCCATAGGTATTTTGAAAAACGTTGAAAACTTATGGTGGGGGTATTATATCGCCCAAATTTATACTCTGATATACGTGTGATATTTCGCCTTTTCCCCTAAACAAAACCTTTTTAATTCAGAGACACTAACTGCTTTTCAAAACCGAAAGCATGCTATTAGTTTGTGTTTCGCTTTTGCCAGAAGTCCTCGTCCATTTAAATTTTTAAATGCCTTATAAAATACAACTGATTTTCCAACTCATTTTTAAAATCTTTAAAAAGCGGAGACCTAGTATTATTTCGCTTTATTTTCATGCATTGTTGTGTATGTGATATTAAATCACACAGTGTCAACTGAAAACATATTTAATATTACCGTATTTTATGGAAGAAACGCCGCACTCCTCAAATTGGCCTGAATAAGCTTTAAAATATCGTAATCGCCGCACCCGTTGTAAACGCCGCATCCATCGGAACGCTACTTTTGTCGACAGTGTCACATTGGGTAAACGGAAAAAAGGTGACAGGAAAAAACGGGACCGGAAAAAACGTGACAGAAAAAAAAGAGCGGAAAAAACGGGACACGGAAAAAACGGGACCGGAAAAAACGTGACAAGGAAGTGTTAAATATTGAACTTGTCGATAAATAAATGTTAAAAACTAATCTAATGTTTTTCCACTGTCAGTTTCTTACAGCGTAGGGGGGGGGGGGGGGCACAGTTAATGGGCGAGTTAAACAATTCTAAGATTTGGTCCATGAAAACAAAATTTTAACATTTCATTAAGAGAAGTTTAACATGACTTCTACAAGGGACAAGCTGGTGCTTTCTAACGGGGGGGGGGGGGATTAAGGAAATACAATTTATAGATTCTTTCAATTTCACATTCGCGAACGCCAATACAAATATTTTTTGTCGATTTCTACGAATGCTAATATTGAAAAAATTTGAAAATTCGCTTACGCTAATTCTAATTAACATCACTACTTGATATTTGATGTTCGCGAACGGTAATACCAGTATTTTCCGTTGATGTTTGAGTTAATGGGTGAGTTAGACAATTCTAAGATTTGGTCCAAGAAAACACAATTTTAACATTTCATTAAGAGAAGTTTAACATGACTTCTACAAGGGACAAGCTGGTGCTTTCTAACGGGGGGGGGGGGGGGGGGGGATTAAGGAAATACAATTTATAGATTCTTTCAACTGCAGATTCGCGAACTCGAATCCAAATATTTTTCGTCGATGTCTACGAATGCTAATATTGAAAAAAATTGAAAATTCGCTTACGATAATTCTAATTAACATCACTACTTGATATTTGATATTCGCGAACGGTAATACCAATATTTTCCGTTGATGTTTAAGAATGCTATTATAAAAAAAATTCCTGAATATTCGCATATGAAAATTCACATTTACACTACTACTTAATTTGGACATTATGTGAATAAGAAAGCTTTCCGTTGATAATTAGAATGCAAATATTGAAAAATGTTGTGAATGTTCGCATACGAGAATGCTCGCTTACATAACAACTTGTTTTTCGACTTACGCATGTATAATATCATATAAAATTTATTTTTTTTTTAATTTTAAAGAAGTTAGTTATAATAGATTCGATTGGAAAGTTTTATTTTTATTATTTTTATTTTATTTAACGCTATTTGAATTTTTTGTTTATTAACATAAAATTATATTAATAATAATAATAATAATATTTTTTAGACTTTCTGAATCACTTATCAATTTATAATTTTTTATGTCCCGATCAGTGGCATTAGTATTTTCAGATATTAGCAGAACAAATAAAGAAAAAATAATAATAAATAAATATCTTTGTTAAGATATGCCTAAAATTAGAAATTAGCATAGTTTGTTACTTTTTTTTTTTTTTTTTTTTTTGTTATATTAAGCAATTGATTGAAGTCAAATTTTTTGCAATTTTTGGTTTCATCATGGAATTTCCAGATACATTATTCTAAACATTTAAACTAAACAAAATAAATTAAAATAAACATTTCTATAAGATACTGGAATCACGGGAAAAAAGTGCACGTAGGAAAAAACAAATCGGATAAAAGACCACGGGAAAGTATTCTATTTATTAAGTTGTATACATAACAGAAAATATAATATGAAGTTTGTTTTTTAAGGAATTTAATATATATTTAAAAAACAGAGTAAACCTTATATATTTTTTAACGACATGAAGGCCATATTTAAATAAACAATTAAAACTAAAGTGCAGTTTTTCCACTGTCAGCTTTTTACAGCGTAGGAGATGGGGGGAGGTACTGAGTTAATGGGTGAGTTACGGCCATAATGATACGGCCATAAACAATGATATACAATTTACGGCCATAAACAATGATACGGCCATAATTCTAAGACAATTCTAAGATTTGGTCTAAGATTCAAAGACAATTCTAAGATTTGGTCCAAGAAAACACAATTTTGACATTTCATTAAGAAGTTTAGTACGACTTCTACAACGGACAAGTTAGTGCTTTCTACGGAGGGGGGGGGGGGGGTATTAAGGAAATACAATTTATTGATTCTTTCAATTCGCTATCGATAGCTTATATATAAGCAAAGATGTTTTATATATTTATAAAACTTTAATCAATAATGATTTTTGGGTACAGTGGAGGACGGAGGGGCAGGGAAAAATTACGTACACAGCTTATAAAGGGAATAAAATAAAGACGAAGAGAGGAGGCATTTTCTTTAGAGGAATTTTTTCATTATACTGCTTTTTAGCTAGCAGGCTATCAAAGCCCAAGGGCTAATGAGCACGCAGGTTCTGTATGTATGTATGTATGCACTTACGTCTTATGTACGTAACGCGATAACTCTTGACAGAAACATCCGATTTGCTTCATTTTTTTCCAGGTTCATTCTAAAAAGGCGATTCCCTAATTAGTTTTGGGGGTTATTGGTTAACAGTAAAGGGGGGCTACTCCCCCCACCTTAATTTAGATAAATGGGTTTTTCATGCAGAATTATTCGATTTGCTCCAAATTTGGTATACCGATTTATTATATTAAGGAGCTTCCATGATTAGTTTTGGAGGATCATTAGTTAAATATAAAGGGGGAAAGGGGGCTAGACCCCCCTTAATTTAGATAAATGGGTGTTTCATGCAGAGTTATTCGATTTGCACCAAATTTAGTACACCGGTTTGTTATGCTAAGGAGCTGCCTTGATAAATTTGGAGGTTTATTGGTTAAGTATGAAGAGGGTGGCGGGGGCTAGTCCCCTTAATTTAAATAAATGGGTTTTTCATGCAGAATTTTTCGATTTGCTTCAAATTTGATATATCGGTTTATTCCGATATGGCGCTTCCTTCATTAGGTTTGAAGATTCGTTGGTTAAATTTATAAAAGGGGGAAAGGGGGGCAAGTCCCCTCTTCTTAATTTAGATAAATGGATTTTCATGCAGAATTATCCAATTTATTTTATTTTTTTCTATGTTCATTCTGATAAAGCGCTTTCCTGATTAGATTTGGAGGTTCATTAGTTAAGTATAAAGCTTAATTTACCGATATGTTTTTTCATGCAGTATTATCTGATTTGCTTCAGATTTGGTATACCGGTTTACTATGTTAAGGAGCTTCCCTGATTAGATTTGGGGTTCATTGGTTAAGTATAAGGGGGGGAGGCTACCCCCCCCCCCCTTCATTTTTTTTTAGGTGCATATTCTTCGAAAGTTATATTTTGCAAGATTATATTATACTGTTGTATTTTACAAGATTATATTATACTGTTATATTTTACAAGAAAACCCCATTGTTCCGTTTGCTCCTATGTCCCATTAGCCCCCAGTCTCCCCTATATGTATTTTTCCTCAATATTTGTTATTTGGATTTTTTGTTATACTGATAGCATGAACTACGGTTGACATGAACAAAAATTTAATTCCCCTTGAGGTTCATGTTAACGAGGTTTGACTGTATTCACTTATCTTTATGTACCTAAACTTAATTTGGTAGGCAGAAAAAAAAAACCGCATGGGAAAATTAAGATTTATATTTCTGATCAATTCTGTGGAAACTGATCGAGAAAAAATTCTGGAAATGTTCATACATATAGGAATAAAAAATATTTCGTAACTGTATTAGCGAACGTGGAAACGGAAAATATGAAACTTAGCAATTAAATAATACATTAACCCTTTATGTGACGACAGTTCTTCAAAATACCATTAAAATAACTGTTTATAAAATTCATTTAATACATCGATTAGTAGTAGTACAGTTTAGAATGAGTTACAGACGCTTTACTCTATCATGTTCGAAAGCATTATTGGTTGCACAAAACAAAAGTATTTTTAAAATGATGATTTCTTTGCCTTTGCATCTTTTCAGCTTTCTTGATGTTGAAAGATTGGGGGGGGGGGGGGGGGATTCTGTTGTAAGAACATGACATTTGTACATTTCCTAAATCTACAACAAGGTTAAAACAATGTGAGTTCTTAAATTATTGCCCCTCCAGTGGCCGAGAGGTTCCGCTCTCGAAGCTGGTAGACGGGAGGTGCTGGGTTTGAACCTAATCGCACCCGTCGGCCCAATCGTTCGGAGTTTTTGTGGTTTGCTTCGAACCATGGATTTCCATGCGTAAACACGGATTAGGTTCCATTAGAAAGACACCCAAGGAGGGCACCCCCATCTTTTGGGCCCATATCCCTCGTGTTGATAATTGGCCGTCATAAACACAACGAACCAATCTCTTAAATTATTATACATCAATCTGCAATAGTTAAGCAAAAAATAATTCAGTCTTTAAACTTGTGAGGTCTCTAGAAACGTAGCATATGGCACTTCAGGGAATATTTAAAAAGGATAAATACAGCTGAGTATTTGTTCCAATAATCCGGTTCAAAGTTATTCATTATACACTATCTCAAATTGTGTGAAATATCTAAAATCAACACCATTACCTATTATTTACATGAAAATATCTCATAAAACACGATGGGTGGCACGTAAAAATTTCACAGAAGAAACAACCCTTTTATTATACATTATTCGACTGTCAGATTAATATCATTCAACAAAAACCATTCTGGAAAACTAAGGTTTATCTTGTATCACTTTCAAATATGTATGTTGAAGTGAGTTGTAAAATTCCAATGTATTTTTCGTCAACATAATACCTGTCTATCATTCTTTTAAAACTACAATCTGCAAAACGCTTGTTACAATCAAATAGAAAGCAAAATATTTTGAATGATTGTCAATCAATAATAAGAGGAACCACTCTCTTTGTTGAAGGATTAAGTATTTAACCTGGGGGGTCCCATGCTTCGAAAGCATGATTTTTCATTAAAATTCAAAATATGGGTACATTTTTTCTTAATAGCCATATTTATTTAGTTTGAAATATTTTAATTTTATTCAATTATATATTTTTTAGTAAGCTATAGAATTTATTTATTTTATATATATATATATATATATATTATATTTAGCCAGGCCTTTACATTTAAAAATGAATCGGAAAATTTGTCAAAGTTTCGCGTTGTTGAGTAGAGAATTTGAGAACCGCCTAAATGTAGATATATTTATTTTCGGTTGTCCGATTCCATGACATTTTTAACTTAATTTCGTTATTTGTTTTTTGAACCGGAAGACGAACCAAATTTAATGCCTCCCCCTTCTACCCGGCAGCCCAGGGTATACGCCCCCTAGCTTGCCTCTAGTTTAAACCCTGAGGTAATGTAAAGTTAGTTAAACAGTATTACCAAATCTAATCGTATGTAATATATTGCCCTCTCTTTAAAACGATCTAATTGTTTGATAGGAAACAAAATATTAGTAAAATTAAATAAATTATAAATAACTATTAGTTATAATATTAAAACTTATGGAATTATATTAAGAGTACCTATATATTAATACTAGTTTACCCCTGTTGTCCATACAAGCCCCGCCCATTTATCAGAATGAACATAGAAAAAAATAAAATAAATTGGATAATTCGGCATGAAAATCCATTTATCTAAATTAAGAAGAGGGGACTTTCCCCCCTTTCCCTCTTTTATATTCAACCAACGAATCTTCAAACCTAATGAATGAAGCGCCATATCGGAATAAACCGATATATCAAACTTGAAGCAAATCGAAAAATTCTGCGTGAAAAACCCATTTATTTAAATTAAGGGGGACTAGCCCCCGCCCCCCTCATCATACTTAACCAATAAATCTCCAAATTTAATCAAGGCAGCTCCTTAGCATAATAAACCGGTATACTAAATTCGGTGCAAATCGAATAACTCTGCATGAAAAACCCATTTATCTAAATTAAGGGGGGCCTAGCCCCCTTTCCCCCCATGTATACTTAATTAATGAACCTCCAAAACTAATCATGGAAGCTCCTTAACATAATAAATCGGTATACCAATTTTGGAGCAAATCGAATAATTCTGCATTAAAAACCCATAGTAGCCCCCCTTTACTCTTAACCAACAACCCCCAAAACTAATCAGGGAAGCGCCTTATCAGAATGAACCTGAAAAAAAAAATTAAAGCAAATCGGATGTTTCTGTCAAGAGTTATCGCATTACGTACATACAGACGTAAGTGCATACATACATACATACAGAACCTGCGTGCACATAACCCCTTGGGCTTTGATAGCCTGTGAGCTAAATAGCAGGATAATGAAAAAATTCCTCTAAAGAAAATGCCTCCTCTCTTTGTCTTTATTTTATTCCCTTTACAAGCTGTGTACGTAATTTTTTCCCTTCCCCTCCGCCTTATAAAACATCTTTGCTCATATATAAACTATCAATAGCGAATTGAAAGAATCAATAAATTCTATTTCCTTAATCCCCCACCCTCCGTAGAAAGCACTAACTTGTCCGTTGTAGAAGTCATACTAAACTTCTCTTAATGAAATGTTAAAATTGTACTTTCTTGGACCAAATCGTAGAGTTGTCTAACTCACCCATTAACTCTGCCCCCCCCCCCCCCCCCTATGCTGTAAGAAACTGACAGTGGAAAAACTTTACTTTAGTTTTTAGCATTTATTTATCGACAAGTTCAATATTTAACACTTCCTTGTCACGTTTTTTCCGGTCACCTTTTTTCCTTGTCACGTTTTTTCCGGTCCCGTTTTTTCCTTGTCCCGTTTTTTCCGCTCTTGTATTTTCTGTCACGTTTTTTCCGGTCACCTTTTTTCCTAGATTCGTCACGTTGACCTAACTTTAATCAAAGTTTTTTGAGCAGTTTATGATGCCTCGCTTTTAATATCTTAAGATGTCTAAAGTTTTATTTAAAATATTTAAATCCGATTTTAAATATTTTTATGAATTTTTAAATTAAGGAAACTCATTTGGTATTTAAAAAAAAATCGTAAACGCCGCATGGGAAAAAAATTAACTTTTAAACTCGTAAACGCCGCGGCGTTTCTTCCATAAAATAGTACGGTACTAAAAATGTTTTTCAAAAGAGTGTAACTTTTTTTTTTTACCGAAATTCTCGACCATTTATAAGTTGTAAATGCCGTCGTACAATATTGCTGACATTCCGATGTGGCTTTTCATAAAGTGTAATGTAATTTAATTTCGTATAAATTTGCTTTTTTTATTTTACTAAAAATTCTTTGCAAAACAGAAATAATGCTAGTTCGCATTTATTTATTTATTTATTTGTCCCCGCCCACTTAAAGAAAAAAAATAATCCAACTAGTGTTTTCCCGTGTGCTTCTCATAAAAGTATTTAAAAATTAAGAACATATTATCTCGCAGTATTTTCATGCGAGATTATTTCTCCACATTATTTTCGGTCGAATACATTTTTTTTTTTTTTTTTTTTTTTTTTGTTTAACAGAAGATTTTTCCTAAAACCTCTGTGAATTTAAACCCCCTCATAACAACACATAATTTTTTTCCACGACAACTTGGCATTATTTCTATTTAATTTCGGGGATTGATACAGTGATATTATTTCACATTGTCTGTCAAAAGCACTTTACTGGTTAAATGTTGATTTTACTGGAAGATGAATTTCAAAACCGAAAGAATGTTTTAAATTTATATTTGATTCTGTTTTCTTGTCAAAAATCTCGTCTAACAATACAGCTGATACCCCCCCCCCCCCCCACACACACACACGTACTTTCCAAAAAGTATTGAAAAATTAAGAACCTGATATTATCGCATTAATCTCTCACTAATCTCGTGCGCTGATATGCGTGATTATTTCTCCATATTATTTTCAGTCTAATTTTTCAAAAAGCGTTGAAAATTAAGAGTATGATATTATTTCGTATAAATTTGCTTTTTTCCCCCCTTAAAAATGCTTTACAAAACCAAAAATAATGCTAGTTTACATTTATTTAATTATTTTTGTTTTGTCAAAGTCTCCGCCCACTTAAAGGGGGAAAAAATGATAATGCAATTAGTCTTTTTCCACATGCTTTCCAAAAAGTATTAAAAAAAATCCCTGCCGGCCCGGCCTACAGGCAGAGGTAGATTTCGAAGTCAAATATACTAATTTCACAAACAAAAACTAATCATGATTATAGATAAATCCACTTTAACAATTTTATCTGGCCGCTCTTGACGAGTTTTTATTTCATTTTCATATAATAGCTGGTTTTATCAGAATCATGTTAGGGCGGTATTCAAAAAAATACTTTTCCATGCTCAACAACTCGAAATTTTCTGGCATAATTCCAGATTCATTTTTAATTTTAAAAAAATATGAAACTTGCTGCCGTGATTTTTGAAGAGATTTATAAGCGACCTGTGTTTTTATTTTTTGTTCAATTAATTAAAACTTGATATATAAACAATTATTTTCTCAGAAGGACAATATTTTTCGTTTCTAACACAATCGCTTCGGGAAATTCCGTTCAAAATGCCCACTTTGACATCATTTTTTGAAATATATTCTGCCTCTATCTAAAAATCGATTATTACGGTACATTATATAGTTTCTGAATAAGCGAATCTACCAATTAAATGCGTTTGAGAGCAAAAATGAATTTAAAAACCAGTCAGAAAATAAGCAGCTTGGATTTAACCGCATCCTTAATACAATGATTTTCCAACACAATCCGCTTCGGTAAATTCGGTTCAAAATGCCCTTTTTAACAGCATTTAAAAAAATATATTCTGCCCCTATCAGAAAATCGACCATTACGGTACATTATATAGTTTCTGAGTAAGAAAACGTACCAATTGGAAGCCTTTGAGAGCAAAAATGAATTGTAAAATGAGTCAGAAAATAAGCAGTTTGGATTTGAAAGCACCCTTACTAAGATCATTTTTTACTTCAACCGGTATGTATTTTTAATTTGTTTTTGCTCTAAGAATTGGTCCTATCCAAAACTTGTCTATATAGATGTTGTAGACAATATTAAGAAGATATATGATAAATTCATGGGGATTTTATATCTTTTGAATTGACGGAGTTATGGATTTTTTTCTTCTTCAAACCACCTTTTTGTTTTCGTTTTTAATTTTTTTTTGCGGTACGAATTGGTCCTATGAAAAACTTGTGAATATAAAAGTTGTAGATAATGTTAAGGAGATTCATGATAAAATTAATTGGATTTGATATCTTGAGAATTGACGAAGTTATGGATTTTTTTCTTCTTCAAACGCCCTTTTTGTTTTCGTTTTTAATTTTTTTTGCGGTACGAATTGCTCCTATCAAAAACTTGTGAATATAAAAGTTTTAGATAATATTAAGGAGATTTATAATAAAATTAATTGAATTTGATATCTTGAGAATTGACGAAGTTATGAATTTTTTTCTCCCAAAAACCCTATTTTTTGCGCCCCTTGAGCCCATTTTTAACTTTATCAAAAATCTGTGATACATAAATTTTTGGCCCTATTTTTAGAAGTAATAAAAACTTTAAACTGATTTGATATGTACAAAAATTAAGAAGTTATGGGGGGTTTTCTGTTTTCACAAAACCCCTCCCTATTTCCCTCCCCTTGGTCCGATTTTGCCCATTAACGAACTTGACCGAGATTTTATGCCCATTGATTTTATGTATCAGTTTGGAAGAGATTGGTGCAGAATTACGAAAGTTATCGTGTCCAGAAGAAAGTGATATATATAGATAGATAGATAGATAGATAGATAGATAGATAGATATATAAAGTTTTTTACTGAGGGTGTTTTTGTGTTCTAGGGGTCATGATCGGTGTAGATCTGCAAAAATTTTTCAGAAATTCCAACATAGGAACGATCCCAATAGGTAGTATTTCATACGAAATCTACCTAAAATTAAAAACCTGATATTATCTCGCTTTTTTTTTTTTTTTTTTTTTTTTTCATGCACGATAACATACGTTTTTATTTCACCAGATTATATTCAGTCGAATTTTTCAAAAAGTGTTGAAAAATTAAGAACCTGATATTAACGCACTAATTTCGTGTGCTGATATACGTTATTTCTCCACATTATTTTCAGTCGAATATTTCAAAAAGTGTTGAAAAATTAAGAGTGTGATATTATTTCGCATAAATTCGCTTTTTCTTTCTTTTTTTTTTCTTTTTTTTTTCACTAAAAAATGCTTTGCAAAACCGAAATAATGCTAGTTTGCATTTATTTATTTTTTGTCAAACTCCCCGTCCACTTAAAGAAATAATAATAATAATGCATCTAGTCTTTCTTCATGTACTTTACAAAAAGGATTGAAAAATTAAGAACATATTATTTTCATGCGAGGTTATTTCTTCACATTATTTTCGGTCGAATAATTTTTTTTTATTTCAACAGAAGATTTTTCTAAAAACCCCAGTGAATTGGAAAATTTTAAATGCCTGATATATAACAATACAGAATTTTTTTCCCGCGAGAACTTGTCATTATTTCTAGTTAATTTTGGGGATTGATATAGTGATAGTATCTCACATATCTGTCAAAAGCATTTTACTGGTTTGATGTGAATTTTACTGGAAGATGAGTTTAAAAACCGAAAACAATTTTACATTTGGTTCTTTTTTCCTGTCAAAACTCTCGTCTAACAATACAGCTGATATCCCCCACGTACTTTCCAAAAAGTTTTCCTTATATTATCTCGCATTATGGGCGTATTCAGAAAAATATTTTTCCATCCTCAACTGCTCGAAATTTTGTGAGACATTTTCAGACTCATTTTTAAAAGTAAAAACATGAAACTTGCTGAGGTGTGATTTCTGAAGAGATGTATAAGAAAGAGGCCGTGTGATTTCATTTTTCGCTCCATTAATTAGAATTTGATTTTTAAACAATTATTTTCTCAGTATGACTCTTTTTTTCATTCTCAGATCTCCCACTTCGGAAAATTGGGTTCAGAACGCCAAATTTGACAGCATTTTTTACAATATTTTCTGCATTTATCAAAAAATCGAGAAGCACGGCACATTATGTAGTTTCTAATAAGAATTTCAAGAGAGAATTTGCCAGTTTGAGAGCAAAGGGGAATTTAAAAAATGAATCAGAAAATAAGCAGTTTGGATTGGAATACACCCTTATTTTCATGCTGTGATGTACGTGATTATTTCTCCACATTATTTTCAGTCGAATACATTTATGATTTCAACAAAAAATATATTTTTTTCAAAACCCCAGTGAATTCAAGTTTTAAATGCCATCATAGAATACAGCTGATATTACCATGCATTTTTCAAAAAGTGTTGAAAAACTAAGAGTGTAATATTATTTCGCATAATTTTTTCATTTACTAAAAAATGTTTTGCAAAACCGAAAGAATGCAAAAGTTTAAATTTATTATTTATTTACTTTTATCCTGTCAAAGTCCCCAGTAATTTAAGGCTGTTCTCAAATCCAAAATGGTAATTTTATGACATAAGTTTTAATTTATTTTTGTTAGAAAATGCATGAAACTAGCAGGTGTTGTTGTTCAGAAACTATGTCATCGTGCTATTATTCCGCTTTTTTTTTTTTTTTTTTTTCAAACGCAATAGATCTTTCAGAAAATAGCGTCAAAGTGGACGTTTTGAACCGAATTTCTGCGCGAAAGGAGACAAAACACTCAAAGGATGAAAAAGTGTTTGTCACATGTCACGTGATCAAATCGCTTATAACTCAATAAGTAATTTATTGATAAAAAATGGAAAACACAGTTCGATTCCAAATCGCTTCCATGTCAAGCATTCCAATTTTATATCTTTCCGTTAAAACATGAATTCGTAAATGTGTCAAAACTTTTTGCGCTTGTTGAGCAGAGCAGTTGAGAAAAAAAGCCTTAAAGAAAAAAAAAAAAAGTAATAATACAACTAATCTTTTTCCAAGTGCTTTCCAAAAAGTATTGAGAAATTAAGAACCTGGTATTATCTCTCATTATTTTCATAAACTGATGTTCATGATTATTTCTCCCCATTATTTTCAGTCGAATATATTTTTGATTTCAACAAGAGATGATTTTCCCAAAATCCCAGTTAATTTAAAATTGTTAATGCCTAAAAACAATACAGGAGATTTTTCTACGACAATTTTGCATTATTTCTAGTTACTTTCAGTCATTGATGTACCGGATATTATTTTACATTGTCTGCCAAAAGCACTTTACTGGTTTGATGTTTATTTTACATGGTATATGAATTTCAAAACCGAAAGAATGCTACAAATTTACATTTGGTTCTTTTTTCCTGTCAAAACTCTCGTCTAACAATACACCTGATATTCCCACGGGCTTTTCAAAAAGTGTTAAAAAGTTAGGAACTTATTTTCAGGGCAGTTGAGTATTCAGACACCCATTCTTCGAAGTAAAACAGGTGAAACGAACAAAAGGCATCACCAGGAATTCTTCTATTATTTCTGTTTTCCCACCCCTTTAATCTTTTAAAAGGCCATTACAATAGCCACTAAAGGGGTATTTCTGAAAGGGAGGAATAGCAAATAATCTTCATGTTTCGTTTTTTGTGAAAAACTGAATAAGCTCAGTAGCCAACTTGTTAGTTTATTATATGATGGATGGTATTATTGAGCAGGTAACAAAAGGGGGAAGATAAACTTCGGTGTTGGCAATTTGGGACAGTTGTAAACCACTTGATATTGCTGGAAGGAGGAGAAATGTATCTCTCGCCTACGGTAATCCCTTTTCACAATACCAGTGATTGTAAACCAGGTATGCAACCAATTTGGGGGCGAGAGCGAAATTTAAGTCACAACATCTGTGACGCCTTCACCCCCCCCCCCCCCCCCAATTCATTTGAGGATTGGGACTTCTGCTTAACAGGACTTAAATTTCAACTTTTGTTACCCCACTGTCGAATTTAGTGGGGAGGTTATGAATAGGTCATGACTTTTCCCCACTAAGCCAAGAAAATTTCAATAGAACAAAACATTATTTGTATGTAAATACACAGTAATGTATGTATATATTTGGGTATTCATAAACTGTGCAGTCATTAACTCCCTCCGTCCTATGTCCTTGCACTCGATGGTTCAATCGAACCGTACCTGTGCGAGCTGTGCTCAAAGGGTAATTCTGGTAATTCTCTTTTGCTTTGGGGAATTCAAAAACAAAACCGGTGGACCATTTTTTCTTTATTTTTTGCTAAAATCAGTATTTAATTTTTGTAAGAAATTAATATTTTTAAAATTTCTTTTCACATATTACCGTTATACGCCACGCTCGAAAATTCAGTTATATATATATATATATATATATATATATATATATAATACACCTTTGAAAATTATAATAAATCCACAATATTGTTACAGGATAATTAAAAAACATCAATTTAAAGAAATCCATCTATTAAATTCAATTATAAACGGGACAATAAACTATTGATCTACAAATGGAATACAAGGTTATGATAAAAATTTAAGAAACCAAAGCGACAGATAAATGCCTGATCGTCGTCGGCAGGACACCACACACTCATATATATACAGTCGAACCTCGTTAACGCGAACACGCTTAACGTGAATTACTTTTAACATGAAAAATTCCCCCTTGCCCCGTCAAAATGAATACGGTTTCTAGTGTTTTTCTCCTTTTAAGATGGACCCGTTTAATGTGAAATTTCGTTTAATATGATTTACGATTTTAATATTTACGATGTCCCCATGAGACATTTTGACGCTTAACGTGAACAAAAATTCTTACAAAAGTGTGAAACCTTGTTTTCCCTAGAGAATAAGACTTTTTTTTACACAATTACTTCTAGCAGTTTTCTATTAATGGATAAAATATATATATATATAACCAATAGTTTAATTATTAAAATAGAAATATGTCTGAAACACAGTTTTCTCTAATTATATAACTCTAAGTCTATGTGACATGCACATTTGTCCCTGAATCCTTTACCACTGCATTTAAGCTTATTGTAAATTAACTGTTTATCTCTGGTGCGAAATAATGATTAAAATTAAAACATTGTATAAAAGCTTCATAATAAAAGGTATTATTATTAAAAACTGATTTGATAGTTGACCAAAACAAATATTTGTTAAATATAAAAAAACTCATCTTGATGCTTAAATATATCTCACTTCTTGCTTTGTAAATAGCTAATAAAAAAAGTGGGTCAATGCCTGTTCTTGTGTAACACTGGAATAATGACGTTTACTGATAAATTTTGACTGTTATATTTTACGAGAAAATCCTATTGTTCCGTTAGCTCCTATGTCCAATTAGCCCCCAGTTTCCCTTATATATATTTTTCTCAATATTTGTTATCTGGATTTTTTGTTATACTGATAGCATGGACTACGGATAACATGAACAAAAATTTAATTCCCCTTGATATTCATGTTAACGAGGTTTGACTGTATATATATAAGTAGATGAAAAGTGGGGCTCCGACCTCAGGAGGAGGTGTTGAGGTGCACGAGAGGAGGTGCAGGTGCAGGTGCAGGTGCAGCACCTCCCGTGCTCCTCCTCTCGTGCTACACCTCTCGTGCTCCTCCTCCTCTCGCGACTCTACTCTTGGAGGAGGGGTTAATGCGATAAGGATTTTTTTTAGATAAAAGCGGGAATTTTCGGGAGATTGATTTTTTGCTGTGTTATAGTATGAGGGTTATTTTTTTCGGTTACATAATTTTCGGGCGTTATTATTTTGAGTGTAGTATAGTATGAGGTTTAAATGAATAATTAATTAAAAAGTAATTAAAAATAATGAATGAAAAATATTAATTTAGAAATTTTAATGAGGGGACTTAGAATTTTTGAGTTTGAAATTTATTTTTATTCAGTTATAGTACGAGGGGGTATTTTTTTACTGTCGGTTTACTAATTAGTAATTAAAAATAGCAATTAAAAATTTAATGAGAAAATATTTAATGAAGCGACTTAGAATTTTTCGAGCAATTTCATTTGTTAATTAAAGTATAGTATGAGGTATAGTATGAGGTATAGTATAGTATGAATTAGTAAAAATGGAAATTAATTGAAAATATCAATTCATTAAAAAGTAATTAAAAATAGCAATTAAAAATTTAATGAGAAAATCTGTTTTAAAATTGAATTTTGTCGAAAATTTTTGAATTTTTACGAAAGATGTGATCTTTAGCTGAATGTGACCCAGGGTCAAAACTTTCACCCAGGAATCGCCGCGGGGAGGCAGATCACGTGATTCCCATCACGCACACATTCACACACACAATATTTTTTTTTTTTTTTTTTTTTTTTTTTTTTTTTTTTACATTTTTTTAAGATGTTTTTTTTACATTTTTTCTTCAAGATTTTGAGATCTTTTTTTCAAAAGATTTTGACATCTTTTTTTATTCATTTAGGTATTTGATGATGTCCATATGCTAGGCTGCTTATCCCGTCTTTCAAAATATATCGTTTATCATCAAATGGTGATAAACATTTTTTTTTCTGTTGCATTGTGTATAAACGATGAAATCGCTGGCCGATTCTTGTTTGAATTTCAAAAGTGGTTTTTTGTTCTTGTAAACAATTCACATAATCTTGATGTTTCAATTTGTTTTCAACAATGTTTTTGGAAATCCCCTTGGCTCTCTTCTTTTCCTCATCCTCTGTCTTGATGGAGTACATCTTTGACTTCAAACCTACAAATTGATGGACAGCTCTTCCTTTCAACTCGTCTTTAAATTTTCCCAAGACTTTCTTATTCGCTGTGGAATAAAGGGGGTTATCTTTGGGGAAGTCTGAAAAGTCGAATTTGGAGCTGTTTTGTTCCAAATCCCTTTGTAGGTCATCTGTCTTGATGAGATACGTCAGAGAGTCCGTATCGGTGAAAAGCAGAGATGAAAGATTTCCACTATAATTTTTTTTAACAAAATTATAGTGGAAATCATACATCAACACTTTGGATAACTCCAGTATCGAGAATCCGACGTAAATGGGTCGGTTCATCAAGACACTGGGTTTCTGTCTTTCCACCGCTGTCAGACCCTCATCAAATATCTTGAAGGATTTGAAAAAGGGGGAGGCAACCAGCTTTTCTCCTCTTCGCGATGTGTTACACACATCAATATTTCTACGTTTTCTTAGATTTTCAATGCATTTTCCATAAATGCTGTTATTCAATAACTTGAAAAAATCTTTTTGAAACGTGCTGGTTGCCACCTTTCGTTTCTCAGTGTTGAATCTGATATATTCTTCTAGCCAAGGGGACTGGTTAAATTGTAACACTTTATGTGTGTGACTAAGTTTCAAGCCCAATTGAAGATATAACTGAAGATTTCTATAATGGCATACATAATTTTTTTTGTTCATAAGATTTGGAATGAGTTTTGGAGTACCCTTAAACTTACTTCTCAACAAACTCTTCGCGTAAGGTGAAAGCATGTTTTCTTGCACCGTCAACCTTTCAGGAGCCAGCGGGTAGTCGTTGTGAAGCTCATGTAGGGGTTCAGGATACTCCAAATCTACCTCAAAAATATACCCAATGTTTGACTGTTCTGGGATTTTTAAAATCTCTTCTTCTGTGAATGACGAATTTGACCACCGAAACCCTCCGTAAGGCAAGTATTGGGACATTGCCCATCCATATAAATTGTTTGCATCCCAATAAAGAATATGAGAAGTATCTTTATTGGGATCGTGATCGGGGACTTGTGCATTATTGGCGGTCGCAAACCTGTGGGAAATCTGCGACACACCACCACGGATACCCTTTTCGATGAACAGCAACATGTTGATATCAGTTAGTAGTTCTAATTCCACTCCTGTCATCTTCAAACAAGCCTGCCAAGACAAACCTGGTGAAGTGACGAGGTGGGCTGCATCAATACCAAAATACTGATTGCACAATCCCCTGAAATTTTCAAAGACATCAGCCAACAGTAGAACATCGGTTTTTACGTATAGATCGTGATAGTCACCCAGCGACTTTATGTTAAATGATGACCAGATTTTTTTGGCGTGATTATAATCTTCTTCTTCGACATCCTCATTTGTGAGGTCATTATAAAAGGCTGCTGGTGGTGGAAGTTGTGTTTCATTAAATTTTTTAAAGTTGTCGAAATATGAATACGGATATACTCCTTTGCGGGTGAGAAGGTTTAAATCTGTTGATGAAGAAAAATTTTCTTTTAGAATTTTAAAGTCGCTAGGGTTAAGATCTGAGGTGAGTTTCTCTAACGATGCCGGCAGAAATTGTAACGAATCAATGAAGGAGAATTGGATGGGGGAAGATTTTTCTTTTAACTTGAAGGTTATATAATCTTCTAAGGTGGCAGCGATTACATCGATATGAAGATCGGGATAAGAGCCTAACTTTTGAAAAAGGTGATGGGCATCATATTTTTTCAAATTATGAAACACTACTGGAATGATTCTGGCCTGTTTATAGTTGAGATTGCAGAAAGGGTGTGCAGCCCCTCTAAATTTTGAAGAAATATGGCAATGATCTCGCACACGTTCATCACCCAGGGTGTTCTTGCAAATATGACATATTGTTGCTTCCTGAAATGTTTGTTCTTCTTCCTCTGATAAGTTCATAGGTGCAACCAACATGAGTTTGTCTTGAAACTCTTGTTTGATTTTCAATAGTTCGTTGATAAAATGCTTCACAGCGTCTTCACCTCTGTAGATTGCAACACCGTCTTCTATTGGTGATCGTTTGTAGGTGCTTCCGTCAGGGCCCACAATAACGAAAGCATACCCACAAGCAGAATGATGTGCTTTTCGCACTTGAAAGGAGGGATCGGTGGTCGAGACAGGTTCGAGGAGGGATTCGAAATCTGCATAGATTATATACGGTATCGGTGCCTGCAAATGAACTCCCGTAAACGCTAAAATGTTGTCACCTTCCTTCGGCATTTTTATTATTTGGGGTGAATGTCTGGAGCAGTAGGGAGTGTGTTCCTTCACAAGATCTTCTCGAACAAATCCATGCAGACACCGATAACAGTAGAATGCTTTAGCTTTATGTCCACTTCGATGGCTTATGAATCGTGAAAAATCACGGATCAATGTGTAATGGGAATTTTCCCCATCACTGATCAAAAGAAGATTGATCACGTCCACGTTTGTTTTTTCTGACACGTGAAGAATGTAAATTTCTCCCTCCTCATACCCAAACACATTAATGCGTAGATTGTTTTGATTTTCAATTTTCGGTATTTTAGTAAATGATACTGGATAGGTCACTCCTCGCATATTCAGAGTATGCTCAAAAGGTTTGTACTTGTTCACACGATTAGGATTATCTTTATAACTCAGCTTCATTTGGTGAGCAAGGATACACCAGAGGAGACATTTCTGATCATTAAAGTTTTCAATGTTTAAAATTGCTTCGCGGCCTTTCAAATCTACAGGAAGCTGCATATAACTGCATCCTTTCAATGGGGCATACTTTGCGATTTTTAACTCAAAGTGTTGAATGTATTTCAGGACCCACCCAGACCCTCTTTGCAGAAAATTTTCAAATAAAGCTAAAAGCTTTTGGTGAGCTTCTTCTAAGTGTTCGTCTAAATGTTCATTAGTAAATTCTTCACATGTCTTTGAACTGAAATAAGTTGAAAGAGTTTCAGTTTCCCCATCAGCATTGGTTTTTTCCAATAACACTTTTAGAAGAAGACGCCATTTTATTGATTTTTTTTCTTCAACGGCTTCATCCAAACTATCGAACAAATCTTTTTTTCTGCTGTTAAAGAATGTGGTAATGTCGAATGCAGTTTCTTCGTCTGGATCGTAAAAAATACTGCTAAACACATTGAGAGCGTCCACCCTTTTACTAGAGTTTTTCGAATGTTGAGGATTTACTCGTGCTTTTTTTACCGATTTAAATGTTGACGAGCTACTGTGTCTAACACGTTTATGATGCATCAGATTTTCTTTTCTGGGGAACTTTTCTCCGCATTCTTGACAAGAATAATGTGGGTTCTCATGAGCGTTTAAATGCCTGGCTAAATTGTCTGCTCTTGTAAAAAGCACATCACAAAGGTCACATTTGAAACAGGTTTTGTCATCTGAATGGGTGCTTTTATGTCTTAGGAAATTATCCCATCTTAAGAAAGTAGCTTGGCAAATTTGGCAAGTGAAAAGGGTATCCGTGGATTTTTTATGTGTTAACCGATGTTGTTTTAAATTGTAAGCATTCGCAAAGGATTTTTGACAAATCTCGCAAATATTGTTTTCCTAAAAAGAAGAAAAAACCCCATTAAAAATTATTTAATTTATTTTAAAATCCCTTTTTTTAAATTTAGCCTCCTCTTTAACAAAGCGCGAAATTTAATAAAAACTTTTCACTTATAAATATTACTTTTTAAAACATATCTTCTTTTCTAACATATTAGGATTTTAATTTTAGAAAAAACTTTACTCAACGTTTAATATTATCAAAAACTCTTTTTAGAGAATCTTTCTCAGAGAAAAATCTAAAAAAGGGAATTTTTTTATAACCTATTAAAAAAACCTGAAAACGATATAAAATTGAACAAACAAAAAAACATAAAGATTTACCTTAGGTATAGACGAGTCTGTCTTTGAAAGACCTGCTTTTGACATATCTGTAACAGACTTCACTGGGGCTCCTCTTTGCTCATTATGCGTGAGTTTATGCCTTTTAAGGGTAAATGAACGAGAAAAATATTTCCCACATACATCGCAGAGATGTTGATTCTGTAAATAAACCCAATCATGTTTTATAAAGTACTTTGAAGATCTACTACCATTAACTTTCAGTTATAAAGATTTAGTTTTTAAATTTTTGAGTTTTAAAGTTTACTTAATAAAATGAACTTTGAGATAAACAATTTCGAGTTATAAGAAACATTCTAAAATTTACCTTGAGATAAAAAATTTCGAGTTATAAAGATTACTTTTTAAAACATATCTTCTTTTATAACAAATTAGGATTTTAATTTTAGAAAAAACTTTACTCAACGTTTAATATTATCAAAAACTCTTTTTAGAGAATCTTTCTCAGAGAAAAATCTAAAAAAGGGAATTTTTTTATAACCTATTAAAAAAACCTGAAAACGATATAAAATTGAACAAACAAAAAAACATAAAGATTTACCTTAGGTATAGACGAGTCTGTCTTTGAAAGACCTGTTTTTGACATATCTGTAACAGACTTCACTGGGGCTCCTCTTTGCTCATTATGCGTGAGTTTATGCCTTTTAAGGGTAAATGAACGAGAAAAATATTTCCCACATACATCGCAGAGATGTTGATTCTGTAAATAAACCCAATCATGTTTTATAAAGTACTTTGAAGATATACTACCATTAACTTTCAGTTATAAAGATTTAGTTTTTAAATTTTTGAGTTTTAAAGTTTACTTAATAAAATGAACTTTGAGATAAACAATTTCGAGTTATAAAGTTTACTTAATAAAATGAACTTTGAGATAAACAATTTCGAGTTATAAGAAACATTCTAAAATTTACCTTGAGATAAAAAATTTCGAGTTATAAAGTTTACTTAATAAAATGAACTTTGAGATAAACAATTTCGAGTTATAAGAAACATTCTAAAATTTACCTTGAGATAAAATTTTAAGTTATAAACATTGAGTTAAAAACATGTCATTTTCTAAAAATATATGATAATCAAAACAATACATTTTCTTTAGAAAAAAAATTCATACCTTGGATGTCTCTATTTGTTGTTGAGATGATACACAGTGAATTTTTTCAACCTCATCTATTGCTTTCACCAATTTAGAAGGTGAAATGTCCACACCCCACTGAAAAAGATTTAACCCACAAAAACTTTTATAATGATTTATTTTAAAGAATAAACAATTACTTGGAAATCTTAGTAAAATTAAATTGATTTTTAAAGTTTCAATGAATTTAATAAAAAGTTAGGTTAAAAATTTATTCTGCTTAATAACAATTGTAAAAATGTTTTGAAACAAAATTTTAAAGATTATTAATACATTTTGATTAGCTTTAGAAATTTCAATCACTTAAATTTTATTACATTAAAAAATTATCAACTTTAAATGTTTTCTATTTTTAATTTCCAAAATTAACTCATAGGTAAATAAAATCATTAAAATACCTCAAGAGATTCTTCCACTTGATTTTTTCTATTCACCTCATCAATTTCCTTAAGAGTTTTAATCTCCAAGGCATCTATTTTTGACGGTGAGACGGGAAAATCCATATCCCACTAAAAAAAAATACCCCTAAACATTATACACTAGAAAAAACACCCCTAAATATTATATTTAAACATGTAAACGAGAGTTTTCGTTTTGAGTAGACATTTACTAAAAAAGTACTAACTTTATTTTAAAAAAAACTTTAAGATTTAATTAAAAAATTTAATTAATACTTTTTGAAACTCTCAATTGAAAAGAAGGTTTAGGTTTTTCCTTCTAACAATATAAAGATTTGAGTCATCTTTTTTTAAACATATTCAACGATGATTCATCGAATAGGTTTAAACATGTCTATTCATATATACTTTAATTAATTTGCAAAATAGGATCATTAGTTTTCGAAGATCGACTTCTAAACCATCGAAATAAATAACAGAAAAGAATATTTCAAATAAAATTTTTAGAAAATACTTTGACAAAATTCAAATTCAAATAAAACTTTAAGAAAATACTTTGACAAAATTCTAAATTTTTCACTAGTTTAAGTTTTTCAAATAATTTTTTGAGATTAAATGATTTAATTAAAAGTATGAATCCTCGAATATTTTGTTTTTATTGAAAGTCTGATTCGTCGAATATGTTTAAACGTGTCTACCCGGATAAAATGTATATACACTGCTTTTATAAATGTACACTTAAATTAATCAATAATACTATTCAGAATTATTTTTTAATACATTGAAATTAAACATGTTTTTTAAACTTTTCATTGAAAAAAGCAATAAACACATTTAGAAGTTTTCATTTAAGAGGAGAATAACAACTCATTACACGTTAGGTTAAACAAATTTAGAAGTTTTCTTTTAAAGGGGAAATAACTACACATTGCAAGTTAGATCAAATGAAAATTAATTCCCATGCAAATACACTTTAGGATTTATTTTAAATAATCATTTTAAGTTTTGAAACTGAAAATTATTTGTGGAAAGGATATAAAAACATTAAGAATTTTTCAGATGATTCATCAATAACAGTTTCTAAGAAATTTCACATAGAATTTGTTTATATTTTGATTAAAGTTAAATAATCACGCGAATTAAATATTTACATTGCATTAAGAATTTTTTAGGATTCACATGGAAAGGGAAATGTTTAACAAAAATAAATTTGAATAAAACATTCCTCATAAATAATAACATGTCAGAAGAACAATTTACTTTTTTAAATTAGCAGTTTTTCAAGAAAATTAAAAATATCATGTAAATAATTTAATTCTTTAAGAGAAATTTCAATAAATAAGGATCGCTTGAAAAATATTTAGTTTAATTCATTTAGATTTATTTTCCAAAAACAAATATAAAAATATCATATAAATAATTTAATTCTTTAAGAGAAGTTTCAATAAATAAGGATTGCTTAAAACATATTTAGATATATTCATTTAGATTCATTTTCCAAAAACAAATTTAAAAATTGAGAATCCAAATAAGTATTTCATTATAAAAATATTATATAAATAATTTAATTCTTTAAGAGAAGTTTCAATAAATAAGGATTGCTTAAAACATATTTAGATATATTCATTTAGATTTATTTTCCAAAAACAAATATAAAAATATCATGTAAATAATTTAATTCTTTAAGAGAAATTTCAATAAATAAGGATCGCTTGAAAAATATTTAGTTTAATTCATTTAGGTTTATTTTCCAAAAACAAATATAAAAATATCATATAAATAATTTAATTCTTTAAGAGAAGTTTCAATAAATAAGGATCGCTTGAAACATATTTAGATATATTCATTTAGATTTATTTTCCAAAAACAAATATAAAAATATCATGTAAATAATTTAATTCTTTAAGAGAAATTTCAATAAATAAGGATCGCTTGAAAAATATTTAGTTTAATTCATTTAGGTTTATTTTCCAAAAACAAATATAAAAATATCATATAAATAATTTAATTCTTTAAGAGAAGTTTCAATAAATAAGGATCGCTTGAAACATATTTAGATATATTCATTTAGATATACTGTACAAAAACAAATATAAAAATATCATATAAATAATTTAATTCTTTAAGAGAAGTTTCACATACTATTGTTTCAATAAATAAGGATTGCTTAAAACATATTTAGATATATTCATTTATATTAAAAGTTCAAAAATAAATTTAAAAATATAAAATTTCCTATTTTAAAAGCATTTTCGCTAATTTCTGTTCAAAGTAGTTATAGTAAACAGAATACATTTTTTCTCTAATAATAATCTAAGTCATTAAAATTTCACATTTAATAAATTAAAATTATTCACTTACATCATCAGAAAAAGAACTTGAAGAACTTGGTTTATTCGAGGCTTTCATGTCTTCAGTTTAATCCAGGTATGACTTGTTAAATCCAGGTAGGCACACACTAAATAACTTTTCACACACTTAATAACTTTACCACACGTACAAAATATCGAGCTTCAGAAAAATTATTTACTGCTACACGAGTAAAAGAAAAATATGAACTGAGTTCAAAATCGCATGCAGTCTGTTAATATCTAAGATAGGTGAATCATCTTATCTTATCTTATCTGATAAGGGTTTTTCCAAGCGCTCGCTCATCGATGATTCATCGGGTGGTACGAACTTATACGAAATTTTCTCCAATTGTGAATAGAAATGAATAAATAAAAACCTATGTCTAATTTATTAGTCTAAATTAAAAATAGTATTCATTAAGAATTTTTAATTGTTAGACTTAGAATAAAATCCTACTTTTTCCCCCTCCCAATTAAGCGTTAAACATGAGATGTTGATTTGCAAACTATACAGTCTTTTTTCTATATTTATTGTCAAAAAATAACTATTTTAGCGTCAAAACAAGTCTTAATGAGTTGAAAGACTAATTAAGCTGTTTTTTTTCATTAATGATAATGGGTGATTCACTTAAACAATACTAAAACTATTTATTATAAAATTCTAATAGAAATAGCATTGCACTTAAATTATTCTTACTAAGATTTTTTTTTTTTTTTTTTTTTTCACAATGGTGATATAGGTTTCAATAAACCTCTTACATTAATATTAAAACTTACTCATTACTTTCTTTTAGTGATTTTTAAAAAACTAAAAACATATTAAAATGAATTGCGTTTGTTGTTTAAAATATTTTCTTTCTGTCTTAGAAAATCTGAATTTTTTCCCATAAAGGGAATCAGTTATTACAAGTGTTAATATTTTTTCCCATAAAGGGAATCAGTTATTACAAGTGTTAATATTTTTTTCCCATAAAGAGAAAAATTATTCAAAATTATTATCTTATTCATGTCCTTCAATAAGCATTATTCAAAATACTTTCTCACAAAATTATTATTATTTTCTTTTCTCTCTCTCTTAAATTTAAAAAGAAGATTGCAGAGTATAAACAAGCTGAAAGAAAAATTAAATAAAACAGAGAAATTGTTTAGTGAAAAATAACAAATACTTTATTAAATCTAATTGTTTACACATTATGTTTCATGCGTATTAACAAAAATTGTTTCTAAGTAGTTTTTATAAAAGTCAGATTTTAAATTGGCAAAAAATGCATGTGTATAGTGACAGACACAGTTTGAAGTGACATTCTTCACGAATTGAAATACATTAAAATTCAATAAAGCACTGTCTTTAGACATCTCAAATTTTTCCAACAAAGTAGTTGTTAAGTAAGAATGATCTAATTGTGAAAGTTGATTAATTTTACACCCGTAGCATGAAAAAACACGATGCACAGATTGTTCTATTTCATGGTTTAAGCAGGATAAAAACATTTTCTTAGCACAATCAGCATTTATGTGAGAATGAATACATTTTTGCGATTTCCGCAGGACTGCAACAGGAATCACTCGTGTTAAAAGCATGTCAATAAAACAGTCTGTAATTTCAGAACAAAATTCAGTAAGTTTCAAAAATTGATCTCGTGATAAACGTATTCCGTTGGGTTTGAAATGAAAATTATTTTCATCCGTTTTGAATATTTGTTGAAGTAGACAAAAATCTTCATCTAAGAATGCCAAGATCAATTGATTATTACAAATGGAAGACTCTTTCACAGAATAAAAATTAAACTTTGTCACATTTTGCTGGAAATGATCAAAAGTCGTAGCAGTCATCACGACGCCATTCTTCGTTGGAAAAAGCTTTCCGTGGGAACCTTCTTTATAGTTTCGAATGTGAAGTTTCAAGTTACAATTTTCTTCCATATGAATTTGAGCTAAAGTACACCATTCTAGATTCCAAGTAGTCGAATAATAACTTCCTTTAAAATTTCTAGTAAACCACTCGTCTTCATGTGAAATATCAGTTTTATTCATCGGCGAAATATGTTTAGGTGAAGAGCAGCGCGGAAATTCATCGTCATCAGAAAGGGTGAACAAGTCTAAATTCAGTTCCGGATCCTTCGAAAGAGTAGCGAAATCTAGTCTTGGCTTCTTCAGATCAAGGGGATGTAAAATTAAATGTCGAAAAGTAAGGCTAATCCGTATATCTTTAATGTGAGGCTCTGCCCCAATACCATGGGTGAACAGTTCATTGCTGGGAGGACTCATGATGTACAACGATCCATGTCCCAACTTTATAAATGTAGAGGGCACATTCGGTCTCTTAAATTCAATAGTTCTCTGAGCACCAAAACTAAGTACTGTAATAGGAAACACAGCATTCAGGCAGGATTCGTCATCTTTGTGGTGACTAATACAAGTAGATCCGTCTTGATAGAAATTGAGCAGTACATAATTGAAAGTACACGCTGTTTCTTTTTCCACTTTGTCTCGCAATTCAATCATGAGAGGTGTCCAAGGGTTACCGGGCACACTGGTTCCGCTAAAGGCATAGCTTGTGTTGGTATCACCATAGCCTAACATCAGACGTTTAGGCTTAACATCCTTTCCAAAAATACGGAAAGTAGGTCTGAAGAAAGGCAATGTCCGCAGCTCCGTCAAATAGCGGTCAGCATGAGCTTTCTCGATAAAGTCACCAATATACTCCACGTTTAGTCCATTGTCCGAATAAATAATGGAAGACATTTTGAAGACACTAGGCAGCACGAGATATCCAACTAGACTAGAACAGCTAAACTCTAACGAAAATTATGAGCACTGAAGATCTGCTCGCAGTTATATACAAGCTCTTATCATCTAATCTTATCAACTGATTACATCTAGTCACGTGCTAAATGACATCACTTATCACTAGTGACGTAGGGGATATCACGTGATGGGGAAACCCTATCACATGATATATGATATCACTCATGACGTAGGGATTATTACGTGTTGGGAAAAACCCTATCACGTGGTGTAGGGTATCACACGTTGGGGAAACCCTATCACGTGATGTATGATAACATTGATGACGTAGGAGGTTAGATTGGAGAAACCCAATCGATAAGGACTTGTAAGATTTTTCATTTCTAGTCAAGTAACCGAGGATGTAGTACGTGTTTCAGGTAAGCTTGTTTTAATTTCTTTCTTTTTTTAATTGTTTAATCGAATTATATTTCATTCTTTTTTCAAAAATCTGTTTTAATTCCCCTCTGTTAGAAAAAACACACACCATTTTTAAAAATAAAGACACAAATATAACATGAAATCAGTTTATTAAAACGATTTAAACAATACACTTTTAAAAGTTTCAACATTCAGGTTACATAAAAACTGATCGCTAACAGAATCCACATTCTTTAAAAACATGGATAGAACATCATCAAAATTCACAAGCATTAAAATCATGTCCCCTAACTGTTGAAATTTTTCACGGTTGTTTAACGTAAAACAGGAATGAAGACTAACACTTGGATGTCTAAAAACACAGCCAGTACATTCATAAATTTGATTAAATATATTTAAAATAGAATTCTCGATACAATAAATTAGTTTAGACCACAAAACAAATTCGTTTTCTGAAGAACTTTGTTGACATTTTTGTTTTAATAAAGCAGGTAAATGTTTTTCATACATATGATGAATCAATTTCTTATTCAATTTATAGGCTTTTTCTTTCAATTGTTCAAGTTGATAATTGTTTAATCGAATATGAGATTCATTTTTTAACATTTTTAGCCACATAACGGAATTATCCTCATTCAAAACTAAAAGAATGTTATTGGCGACAGTGTTGGGTATGAACGCGTTCACTGAACGAAAGTTCACGAACTTAGTTCACTTTCTGTGAACTTTGAGCTGAACTTGATTCAATTTTTGATAAACGAACGTGAGCTGAACTAAAGTTCAAAAAATCCGTGAGTTTGAACGAAATTTCCAACTCAAGCTCAATTTTTTTCATATTTTATGTAAACTTTTTCAAGCCGTTAAGAACATGTTTTTCCCATTCAAATGCAATTCAGAAGTCTACACAGACTCGGGACGGGTCGAGTCTGATCATCAGTTTTCTGGGTCGTGCCTGGGTCTGGCTTTCGCTGGAAGATCGGACCAGGCCGAACTGGACTTATTTCTGGGCCTGTGCTTTATTCTTCCTAGAAGTTTGCGAATTTTCTGACCGAAAGAAGACCGAAATTTTCTGGTCCGGTCACAACGCTGTTTGTATGAAAATCACTGACCCGTCCCTGTCTGACTCTTTCAAAAATCTGTTTAAGGAACAACCTCCTTGGGTCAGCAATTTTTGCCGAAAATGCATATATTTTTAAATTACCATTATTCTACAATTAAAATTATCCTTAAAGAATAGTAGTACATATACATTTTTAGGGTGGGGTGACACAGTACTGTAAAACCTGTTACAAAAATCTGTGTATGACGAAAACCTGTTTTAAGCGGAAAAATTTCTTCATCGGTGCAAAATGGATATAATAATCCGCTTGAAAATAAATAATACATTCGAAAGAGACGACAGACTTGGTATAAAAGGAACTTCACTATAAGGATTTTTTCTCTCCTATATGTGATTCCGTCATAGAAGGTTTTTCGATATAGAATTTTTCAGATTTTTAAGTCTCCAAGCCATGCAAATGGATTGGTGGTATTAATAATAATCAGATATATTTACATACAAATAGCGATTCATTAAAAAATCAATACAATTTACAATAGGATAGATAAAAAAAAAAAAAAAAAAAAAAAATGTAGGAGAAACAGTATTTTGGAACGGAGGTCCCTGTACTATGCAGCCTATGGCACTTTTATTTAAAATGAAATATATAAACATGGAAAATAGACTGTAATTTTTTTTTTTTTTTTTTTTTTTTTTTTGTCAGAACTTGTCGCACAAAACAAAATTTTAAACATATGACGTAAAAATAAATATCTGTACAGAAAAAATAACACTATACAGTCTGTTGATCCATTTGAAATACCAAATTCTTCTCAAAAAGTTTAAATAGAACTTTTTGATTATTAGAAGTATAATATTTCGTGAATAAAATGAAAGAAAATTAGCATTAAAAATTTTATGGTGCTAACTCGAATTTTTTGAGTAAAAAATCCGCCAGATTTAGCAACACTGTTTTTGACCTGTATAGTGGTTAAAAAGGCTAGCGGAGACTACTATTTAGCAAACAATTTTCAATTTTTTAACACAATTATATATTTGCATTGTACTGCTTTTACCGCTGAATACTGGACATCTTACAATCTATACACACATAATATGTCTACCTGTGCAGAAACTATCACAAACATTATATATGTGTTTTGTGTGTGTCGAAAAAAATTTTTAATGATATTGTTTATATAAAGAAAAAATTGTTCTTAACTGCACCGTAAAGAAAGAATAATCTATGATTTCATTTCTTATATACATTTTATTTCTCAAACACTAAATTGAATATATACTCAATTTTCTTCTAGAACATAACACTGCTCCAACTTTTTGAAGATCTCAACAACCCGATTAGTAAACAATTTAAATTTGACCGACAAGAATTATTGAAGAGAGAGCCCAATCCGCAGTCACTCTATTCAATGATCCCGAGGTGTCTGCTATTCATAGGTTTCACTATATTTGAATATTAAAGAAAATAGATATGTAATTTTTTTATATAAAGGATAAAATTTGTATTAGATGATTGTAAAACATGATTTACTTTCCTTTCATTTCGGGTTCTGTTCGGGTTGCGGGTTGAAGTATTTCGGGTTCGAATCAAGTGCGGATTGAAATATGTCGTGTTGTGAGTTACCGAAATTTTTTTTGTCGTGTTGTGAGACGAAGAATTTTTTTTTCCGCATTCGGGTAGGGTTGATGGTTGGCTTCAAATGGAATTTTCGGGTTCTTGCCGGGTACAACCCGATCTGCTCAGAACTGTACTTGGCCTCCTGAAATGAATATTTAAAATAAATTTCGAACGGATAAATGTAAAAAGAAAAACACAAATAAAAATTGTCTTCCATGGTTTGTTCAGAGTTTAAAGCGCCGTGTCGAAAACTTCACATTCTTGGTTTTCTTGGTGTTTAACATTTTTGGGTCACTTACGACGAATAACGTTTACTATTTTTTTCATATGTATAGAGATAGTCATGCGCGGGGGTACAGCTCGTACAGCAAGTACAGCTCGAACCGAATCCGAAACTCCATTTGAATTCAACCCAAAACCCGAATAAGCTCCACTCGCAACCCTACCCGAACTCGAAATGAAAAGAAAGTAAACTATGTTTTAATCCAATTATGAAAAGTAATCTACAATTATGTCGCTAATACCAATTTTATGTTTTTTATAGAAAAAAAAAAAAACAAGTCTTTACTGTTCAAATATTCATAAAATTCATTCTTTAATATTCTACTGTAGTAAAACCTTTGTATATTGGACACCTCGGGATCATTGAATAGAGTTCATCGGATCAGGTTGTCCATAAATTTCTGTTTTCGGTGGTGTTCGTGTTATTTACGGCGGCTAATTATCTACACGGGGATATGAGGAAAGGGGGAATGTGAGCTCCGGGGACGTCTTCCTAAGGGAATCTAACCCGTATTTACGCAAGGAAATCAAAGGTTCGAAGACCACGGAAAACTCCGAACGATTAGGCCAACGAGCGCGATTGGGTTCGAACCCAGCACCTTCCGTCTACCAGCTTTTAGAGAAGAACCTATCGGCTTCCGTCTGCTTTCTGTCTTAATGATTTTAATTTTCTTTCCATAGTTGGGTTTTTTCAAAGTCGGGTTGTTTGGATTTTCACAAAAAAGTTTGAGCACAACTATGTTTCAGATGAAAATAAATACGTTTTTGAGTATCAATGAGTATATATTCAAATTACAATATGAGAAATAAAATGTGTAAGAAATGTGATCATAAATTATTTTTTCTTTACTGCACAGTTAAGAACTTTTTTTGTTCTTCTCTCGGAATATGAAAAATATTGCCAGCATTTCATTTTTGATACACACACACACACGTATCATATTTGTGATAATTTATGCACACACACATGTGTGTTACATGGGCTTGGGCGCAGGAAGGGGAGTCCAGGGGGTATAATAGCCCAGATTTCCGACTGCACACCTAAGAAATATTTTATTAGTGAAAATATGATGAATTTTAAAAGAATTTTTTAAAGAGGAATAGTACTATAAAGACAGGGCCGAAACTAGCCTTTTTTACACCCGGGGCAAACAGGCATTTTGGCGCCCCCTTCCCCCCTCTTCCGCTAAGCTATTTTCAAAGAGAATTTTACTGTTTCTAATATCCGATTTATTTTAAAATTTAAAATAAGTAATCATAAAATACGCAAAACTGAACTACGTAATCAGTTATCTCAAATATTCATTCATTAAAACCTTGAAAACGGAATCGAAAGGAACTGAAAAAAAATTCCGCTTTATACAGGATCCTTATCCCATATCATTCTTGGATTTTTCTATTCTTTGACGTACCCCAGAAAAGACAATTTTAACAATCGTGCTAAACAGTAAACATAGACGTGAGAAAATCGACAAACAAAATTTTCATTTGGAGCTTGCCTTCCGCAGACGCCTGGGGTACGTGCCTCCTCTGCCCCTCCCCCTAGTTTCGGCCTGATACCGAATCATGATAAAAAAAATAAACCCGCAACTTTCATCCCATCACAATTCTTTTTGGCCGCATTTTTATGGCCCTTTTTGAATAGGAAGAGAAGAAAAAAAAAGAAAAGAAAGAACCGGACGTTGGCTATTCAGTACTATTATAGTAATGTTATCTCATCCTTATAGTGTACTATGCCACTATTTAGGGTTGTGGGAGGATGCCTGCTAAAAACATGTCAAATATGAGATTGATTCTTTTATGGTCTGTTTAAGGGGAATTTTGGACAAAGAAATTTTGGATCCTGTAAAGTCTCGATAATGCCTGAAGCGCGAAGAGGAAATATTCTGAGGCAATTACACTTTTTGTCTAAGATCCTTTGCGTTAGAAATCTTTAAAATAGATTCTAGGAAGCTATATATCTCTGTCTCCTCTCAAAGATTATCTGACACAGCATTTTGCTTTGTTTAACATTCTCTTGTACAAAGAATGATTATGTATGAGAGAGTAAGCAACATTCGAAAGTATATTTGTTTTTATTAATAAAAATTTTATTTTACAGAAAGGAAAACAGTTTTATTGCTGCGATGATATTTCGATATAGGGAGGGGGAGAGGGAAGGTGCTAAGTTATCACTATCAGTAATTCCAGTATATCTATTTAGCAGTAGTCTATGACTTTCAGTTTTACGTATTATTATTTACTCAGTTTGTGAACGTTTGTCTTTCAATTATCCTATATGTACCTTTTCAGAAATATTTTGCAATCATATTGATTTTAAAAAATTTCTCATATGAAATAAATATTCATTTCCTTTCGGATATTTCTTAATTTTGAGAGGGAGTAGAGGGTGGAGGTTTGAATGGTCCCGAAGCACGAATTTGTGCTAATTTTCTATCATTTGATTTGTGACAGGGATGGGCATAATTATTCCGAAGATTCGAATAGGGCTTGGATTTAATTCTTTCCGTGTTGGACGGGCCCTAGATTTTTTTATGCAGATTCCAAGACTTTGTTTTTTAAAAACAAAAACGATAAAACATTCCTTTATTTATTTTCTTCTTTACCTTGACACTTCTTTTTAGCGAACACCTTTTCAATCCCATAACAACTCTATATATTTGTATGCTTTAGTTTTTATTTCTAAATAAAGGACCCTCCGAATAACAGCCAAATTCATGGGTACCGATGTGTCCGCTATTCGGAGGTTTTACTATACAGGGTGTCCACTCGCAACTGTTTGCCATAGCTAATTCTTAAACCGTAAGGCATAGACATATATAGTTCCAATTACAAAAATGTTTTAAGGCTGTTCTGAACTGCTCTGCTGAACAAGTGCAAAACATTTTGACACATTTACAAATTCATTTTTTAACGGAAAGATATAAAATTGGAAAATCTGACCATTGAAGGATTTCGAATCGAACTGTGTTTTCCATTTTTTTTTTTTTTGATCAATAAATTACCTGTTGAGTTATAAGCGATTTTGATCACGTCACAAACACGTTTTTGTTCGCTCTTGAGTGATTTTTCTACTTTTGCGCAGAAATTTGGTTCAAAAAGTCCACTTTGACACCATTTTCTGAAACATCTATTTGCGTTTGCAAAAAAAAAAAAAAAAAAAAAAAAAAAAAAAAAACGGAAAAAACAGCTCGATGACCTAGTTTTTGAACAACAACACCTGCTAGTTTCATGCATTTCCGAATAAAAATAAATTAAAACTTATGTCATAAAGTTGCCCTCTTGGACTTGAGAACAGTCTTAAATGAGATACAGATATATTTAAAAAGTGATTTGGTTCAATAAAAACACATCTTAAAATAATATGAAATTAAAATTTTTATATGGTTTCCCGGTCCTATAATTTATACTTAGTAAAAATATCCTAAGAAGTAAGACAAAAAAAAAAAGGTTTTATTTTTCTGATATTAAAACTGTAAGAGTAATTAGCAGTTTAAAGTTGAAGCATCTTTTTTGCGGTGAAATACGAGTCATTCACGAATTTATTAGGAATAAAAATGTGTATTGTTATAGTGAAAACTGCAAAATATTATTATAAATGTATCAAAATAAAAAAGATCAAAATGCAAATTTTGTAATTTTATGATGCAAATGGAAAAATATCAAAGTCCGAATTTTTTAATTAATTAAAACATGGGCCAAATGGGGCATGGACCTGGGATCCTTGAATTTTTTTTCCGGTGGGGGGGGGGGGGGGATTTGGTATGCAATATTGTAAAAGTTTTTAAATATATTTAATCTATTGTAAAAATTCTACTGATTACAATCAATATTGTATTCTTTTAGAGTAGAATAAGATAGAAATAAAAAATACATTGATCTAAATGTTTATTATGTATCTGAATTTTAAGGAAAGTTCCGGAAAAAAGTGGTGACATTAAGATGCCACGGCTTTTTGCTGTTACGTTTCACAACAAAGTAATGAAAATTCCATAATAAATAGTCCGAAACCTTTCATATCAAAATATTTTAGTATTTTCACATGAAAAGTTTCGGATTATATATTATGGAATGTTTCTGAAAAATTGGAATGTAACAGCAAAAAGCTGTGGCATCTTAATACCACCTCTTTTTGCCGGAACCTTCCGGAAATTTTTTTACAATGCATACAAATGTGTAACTTTTTGGATTAAAAAGGAAAGAGGCCTGGCTTTAAGAAAATTATGCATAGGTCCGGATTTATATGAGGACAACAGAAGAGAAAGCCATGGGGCCTTCACAAATTGCTAGTTTTGACAATTTTTTTCTTTAATTAGAAATGGGAAGTTTTATAAGTTATAAATAAATTATTGATTTTAAAAAGAATTTAACTTCTAAAATAATACTTAATTTTTCAATCTATGTTTAATTCCTTTTCATTTATAAATTAAAAAAATTGCATAATTCTCGTTAAAACGGCAATAAATTGTACAGTTTTTCATTTTTCTATAACAAAAGATCTTTCAGAAATGCTGTCAAATTAGGTGTTAAAGTCTAATTTTCAAGAGGCAGTCTGTGAAGGGCCATGGTCTAGGAGCATTAACTTATAATAATAAAACATACGTTAATTTCATGGGCAAATGAAAAACTCTATTAGATTCTTAAGGAACTCAACGTGCAAATTTTATGTATTCATATGCAAAAAAAGAAAGGGACATTCCCCCCTCCCCCCTTATGTCAGACATTTAACTTTTATCAGCGCTCGGTTGAACAAAATCCAGGGGAAAGGGAACAAGAATTTTGGAATAAATGTGCTTGCTGTAGTCGGCAGCTCAGGTCGGTTTTTTAAAACGAAGAATATAGACATGAAATAAACTAAACTAGGAATTATTTTAGAACTCCTGGAACAAGACAGTTTTAAACATATAAACTCACATTAGCATTTCAGAAATTTTAACAATTAAAAAATATATAATATTGAAAAATAAGTTTATACCTTTTTTTTTTTTTTCAAAATTGGAATGTGAAACAGTTCATTTTTTTTTTTCGTCTTCCATTTAATATAAATTTGAAATGCACGAACTCAAATAAATAAATATTTTTTTTTTCTTTTAGGGGGATTAAGGGATAGGCTGAGAAGCAGAGATATCATGACAAAAGAATTCTTTACTATTCTTTCTCTTTGTGTTTAATTATTTTAAGTTATTTAAGGTGAATAAAGTTTCCCTTTTTTAACCATTTGGAAAAATGGTTATTGTTCAGGGTAGGAAATCAAAAGCATATCTGAAGAGTTTTATTGGTTGAATCCGCATTTTATTCGTTTTCTGATTGGTTTGTACAGTAATCTGCATTTCCCTTTGCTTTCAACAGAGATGGATACTTCTGTTGCCACTATGACAAAAAAGTAATAAAAACTACAAAAAAAAAAAAAAATAATAACTCAGAAACAAATTGAGATACAGCTTTCAAACAAATTGCATTTAAAAGTACATTTTTTTTCTATACGACGGTGTAAAAAGTAATATTGTGGGATGTTTAGAAGTTTAAGAATGAAATTTCATTTAAAATGGGTCGTCAGATTTCTACGATGGAAAAGCCTTTTCCCGAAAAGCCAATGAAATGCTTGGATAATACGTAAGTTTCAGGTGGATAATACGTAAGTTTCAGGAAATCCGACGAGTCGCAGGCGATTTTTGTCGCTTGCAATTTTTACGTGCAATAACACTATTAATGTTTATTCATGACGTACGTAATGTATGATCAACTCCGTGCGATTTTTCATGTCTTAAATTTTAGCCTTTGAAAAAAGCATTTTCCAAATGGTCGTTGTAATTTGTTATTTTTTTTTTCTTTTTTTTTCAGAATTAGTGGCAAATAAAATGTAATTAAATTTCAAAATAAAGATGGCCGGCATGATCCCTCCGAGACGGTGTTTGTACATATAAAATACTACTTATTTGTACGCATAAAATAATAAATGAAAACTAAAGATATAATTCGAATTATTACACTATAGTAGCAGAATATTCCCCCAAGTGACTGCGACAGATACTTCAGAGGCAAAAAATAATCGGTAGGTAAAATATTTTACAATTGAAGCGTTAATTAATCAAACAATCACTGACCTGTGATGTCTTTATGCATTTTATTCATTTTTATTAATAATAATCTTAAGTTTTTGTATTAAGTACTAATAGAAAGCGAAACAAAGGTTCGATGGAAAGTTAATCCGCAAAATAGAAAAGAAAATCTGCGACGCCCATCTCCCGTCTTGAACTTTCTGCTACCGGGTATTACACCATCGCCATTTTGTAAGAATGAAAAATTATAAAAAAACAAAATGATAAAAATAAATTCTTAATACCATTGAGCGTTTGAAATATATCTCCTGTGCTCGTTAGATTTTTAAAAAAATTTCTTTCTTTTTATATACTATTATTTCATTAAAAAATATAAATAGAAGTCTCTGCGGGCGGAAAGAAATTTTCAAGCCAAGTGCAATCAGTAGACAATTTTTCTTTTAGCTCGGTATAAAAGTTTAAAGTTCGGCCAGAACTGCTCCGAGCCGAGCTTGGCCCGTTCAAAAAAATTATTGACCTAGCTATTGAATAAAAATTATTGACCCAATTATTGAATAAAAGCTAAAAGTTCGGCCCAACCTGCACAAAAAATTAATCGACTCGGCCCGACCAAGCTGAACATATACTTTTTAAACCTAAAAGTTTAAAGTTTAACCTAAGGTTAAAATTGTCTTGTACGAGAAATTCTAACAAAAAATACATATTTTATCGTTTTATTTCATGTTTATATTCTTCATTTTTAAAAAAGTTTTTTTAATGCATCGGATTATATGCAAATGTCACAGTTATCATTAATATAAATCCACATTCTATGGCTTGGAAAATTAAAAAATTAAAAAATTCTATACAATAAAATCTTTTAAGACGGAATTGCATAGGGAAGAAAAAAAAATCCATTATGGGCAGGCTGTCACATGAACAGGTTCATCGTCTGTTGTAAATGCATTATATTCTTTTCGCAAGTACTGTTATTCTCAATTTACATAGATCAACATTTTTGTTTCTTAAACACGGGATTCCGTTATATCCGCAGACGTCACATCCTTTTTTTTTTCCCCTGGTTTTACCATACTTCAATTTTATTGCCTAGAAATGCATCTACCCAACCTAAAAAATAATAAAAACAAATTATACCAATTTTAATTGGGGAATAACAGCGATTTAAAAAAACATGCATTTTTTGAAAAAAAAAAAAGTTGTGCCGGTCCAAATTTTACTGATATTTTTACGAGGCTGGCCAGATTCGTGCAGGTCCAATGATTTTCATATGAGCTGGGTTGGAAGCGGAACTGAAAATTTCTGCTTGTTCAGACCTCAAGAAGAATGCAGTCCAACCCCGACTTGGGCCGGGAAATAAATGCAATCCCGGCTCATCTCGGTCCGAACCTCTCGAAAATAGAAAACCCCAAACGAAGTTCGTGCCCAGTGTCGAGATAGAAAATTAGGCCGGCCCCATGAAGACCCTTGCATCGAATAACCAAAAGATTAGTTCACAAAATTTTGTAAATTTTGACGATGAAGTTCTAATATATTAAAAAAAGAAGGAAAAAAAAACGAGTTTTTAGTGAACTTCGTTCACTTTCATAAGTGAGTTTGAGTTGAACGAGTTCGTTTGAAAAATTTTGAATTTGAGCGTGAACTTGACTCAGTTTTGAGAAATTGAGTTTGAGTTTGAATTAGTTCGTTTTTTTTGTGAACGTGCCCAACACTGATTGGCGATAAACGAAGAGCTGGTATATTTCAAATTAAACGCAAATATTTTATACTGAAATTCATACCAGGTGCGAATATCTAAATCGATTCCATTCTGAGTTGCAATTCCTTCACTCGAAAATTCTCTAATTTGAATAGAGTATTCAGAATTCTGTAACTGAACTCCTAAAAAAATACAGTTTCCAAGTTCTTTTCGAAAAATAAAATTGCAATCATTCACAGGTGGGATTTTAAACATATTTTGCCTATCAGGCATAGACTCTTCACCCATTTGGGTAGTAGAAGATTTCTGAAAGTCAATGAAAAATTCATTCATAATATCTTGAGCGGATTCACAGCAGGAATCAGGAAACAAAGTTTCTTCATCATGACAATTAATTGGCGATGAAGGTTCGTCAGTGTAAGGATACAGCGTAACACTTTCCACATTAAATCTAGATTCGTCCAGCAGAGGTTGATACTCGGAAGGTGACAACATTTCTTCATGGGATCTTTTCAACAAATTTTCATCCATTGGACTAGCAAACACTAGACTTAGCAGTAAACTAAATGATGTGTAGAAAACATTAAACTTATATAGGTTAGTGACGGGTATTAAACCCAATCACATTCTTTCAAACAGATGACGTCACAGATGAGTCATAGGAAGCACACACCCGCTGCAGTAAATTACACAAGCGATTAATTAACACGCTTCGTTGATCGTCTTTTGGTTGTTTCGTTATCTTTCTCACAGATCTCCTACGTTGACTAGGTTCATGCATTTTTTGATGTTTTAAAAAGTCCACTTTCCTTGAGAATATTTCATTACACACCTCACACGTTTTCGAATGAATCTTGATATGTCGTCGTAAATCACTCTTTTGAATGAAACTTTTTTCGCACAAATCACAACAAAAGGGTTTTTTCTCAAGATGAGATTTCACATGTCTATTTAGCACAAACTTTCGCAGAAACGATTTATTGCAAGTTTCACAAACAAGAGGGGGTTCTTCTTGAATTAAAAGTTCTGATGAAGAGGGTTTCATTTCAACATCTGAAACAGGTTCCACTTTAGGGATAAGATTCATCGCTTCTCTAATCAACCCAGATGCTCCTACAACAGCAATATCTTGGAAACTAGACATGTTAACGACCTCGTTCAACAGGAGTAATTAATCGACTAATATTAAAAACTTCATTCGCATCAATTTATAATAATCATAGGTGGCGCTCATATGTCTAAAAAATCAGTGATTGGTTCCTAAAATGGGTGACGTCATCAGCCTAATTTTTCGAAAAAAGACACTTCTTAAAATTTTCTTTCAAAGCTATGTAATCGTGGCTGAATCGATAAGGTAACGGTCTATTATTCAACCACGATTACATTTTGCAGGTTCAATCCTCCTCACAACTTTTCGTAAAAATACCAATTCCGAAACTAAATTCTATCAATCGTTACTAGATGGCAGCACCACAACTCTAACACACTTAAAAATTGCTCCCCTAAAAATTCTATGTCTCCTCATTAAAATTTTTAAATTAATTTTTCTCATTAATTATTTTTAATTACTTTTTAATGAATTGATATTTTCAATTAATTTCCATTTTTACTAATTCATACTATACTATACCTCATACTATACCTCATACTATACTTTAATTAACAAATGAAATTGCTCGAAAAATTCTAAGTCGCTTCATTAAATATTTTCTCATTAAATTTTTAATTGCTATTTTTAATTACTAATTAGTAAACCGACAGTAAAAAAAATACCCCCTCGTACTATAACTGAATAAAAATAAATTTCAAACTCAAAAATTCTAAGTCCCCTCATTAAAATTTCTAAATTAATATTTTTCATTCATTATTTTTAATTACTTTTTAATTAATTATTCATTTAAACCTCATACTATACTACACTCAAAATAATAACGCCCGAAAATTATGTAACCGAAAAAAATAACCCTCGTACTATAACACAGCAAAAAATCAATCTCCCGAAAATTCCCGCTTTTATCTAAAAAAAATCCTTATCGCATTAACCCCTCCTCCAAGAGTAGAGTCGCGAGAGGAGGAGGAGCACGGGAGGTGTAGCACGAGAGGAGGAGCACGGGAGGTGCTGCACCTGCACCTGCACCTGCACCTGCACCTGCACCTCCTCTCGTGCACCTCAACACCTCCTCCTGAGGTCGGAGCCCCACTTTTCATCTACTTATATATATCATCACCAACTTCTTACATCCTGTATTTCTTTTAATAAATCTTTTCAAAAAACTAATGAAAATGTAATAGTAAACAATCGTAAAATTCAAAGTTATTATACACTATTAAATATTTTCTCTACTAACTATAATTATCCTTATTTAGTTCTTATATCCAAATTTCAAAAGAAACCAATTAAATTTAGGACTGTAACTATTGGATGCAATACATATAATAATATATAGCCAATAAATTTCTACTAAAAATTCTCAATCAAATATATATACTACCGACAACAACCTCTGATAATACACATTGTATAAAAAATAGCTATCAACTGGTCAATATTATGAAAGATCTTAAATGTGTAAACAATATAACGACATATGATTTCAAAGATCTTTTTAATAATATAGATTTATTAGATCTACATAATATTATAAATGCATTATTTAAAAAGTATCATCATAAACTGGATTTACCATTTAATATAGATATAGCTTATTTTAAATCTTTAACAAATTTCATTATCTATAATATAGTTTGCAAGATATCACATTATATTTACAGAACGTCGGTATACAACAAGGTGGATGTGCATCCAGTTTATTATCTGACTTATATCAATGAACATACTTTTACTAATAGTAATCTACAATAATATCGTTATATTGATGACATAATTTTAATGCCACTGATCAAACTAATATTTCTCAATTTCCAGTAGATTATCCTGCTAATTTAGAATTAACGGAAAACCTTCTATCTAACAATGCAATTAATTTTTTAGGTCTTAAAATTACAATAAAAGAAAACAAAACAATAACTGATCTATATGTAAACGTAAAGAATTTAAATTCAAAGTTATTACATTTACTAATTTTAAATCTTGTCTTCATAATTCTATATATCGTAATATAATCCTTAATCATTTATATAGAATAAAGGGTTTATGTTCTTCTCATATTATTAAAAATAATATTAAAAAACTAATTTATGATGCATTAAATCATGGTTTTCCAAAAAAAATTCACATATTCTTTAATATATAATTAGTAATTAAATTATCTTAAAAATCAAATTAACACATGCGTAATATATATATATATATATATATATATATATAATAAGAAAATAATTATAAAAAAATTAAAAATTGTAAAATAATAATAAAAATTGTTATAGGACGGTTGGGTGGGTAGATGTTAGAGTACGGAGGAGGATGGCGTTGTCTGGATAATATGCAATTTATTAAAAAAAGGTGGGGCATTTGATTTATAACTACGTTGCTAATACACATTTTATAATGGATGTTGATTCGTATAATGGTGCAGTTATGTTTAATCAATTCATATTAAATTTATTCAGATTCATTAATATTTAATAAAGTTAACGATTAACTTGTATTTAAATTTTAGCCTACTCAGGACAATATCATATTAGTTTCTAATAGTATACTATCTTAAAGGATAATAAAATGCATAATGAGTGTATTTGTTATATGATATCTATTGTTATGACAGTATGGATTTTATTTTGGTAATTTTTTTCCCCCTCTATCCTTTTTAATCTTGTTTCATTTTGAACTTAATTGGTGTTCAATGGTTTATTTCTCTGTTTTATGTATGTGGTAGTCCAAAATTCATATTCTTTAACTAATTTATGGCTAATACGAAGATGAAACCACACATGTTATTTGTGGAACTTAAGGCATTTGGGATCGTATGATTCTGTCTAAGTTCTACAAATTTCCATCATTCCATTTCCGATGTTCAATTTCTGCTGTTTTTTACTATGTTTTTGGAATTTATGTAAAGTGTGTTGGGGGGAACTATGTTTGTTAATGTCATTTTATTCATGATTTCACAGTTTTTGTTGGTGGTCGGTGATGTTTATTTAATGGTTATACGTATATATATATATATCTATATATACTAGATGGTACCCGTCAAGATTTTTCGGTAAATAACTTGAAAGTTTCATTTGAAAAATTCTTGAATTTTTAATGAATTGCTTTTAAATTAATTATTGAAATTTTGACAATTTTCTGTATTGCATAAGTGATTCCTATTTCTTTAAAGTGATAGAAGGTACAGTCAGCCAAACCTATCCAATGAAGTCACAGAATTTTAACTTTATAATTTACAAACAATTATGCTTCTTTTAACAGAAATTTAACTAAAAATAGTGGGTAGAGCATTTATTTTTATTTACCATGGTCTCATTTTTTCGAAAAAAAATAACAGCATTTGTTTTTATTTATTTATTATGATTTTTTAACTACAGGACCATTAAAAACTGCCATGAATTTTATTTTTATCAGTCTCATTCTCTAAAAGACCAAATTTGAAACTTGGTGCAGCATATAATTTTTATTACTTGAATTTTATTTTACATTTTTATACATTTTATAAATATTAAGCAATGGATTTCAAGGTAATTTTTTTAATAGGGGTTATATGAATATCTTTCTTCCGTTTTCTTTTTTTTAAGGAAAAGAAAGGCAAACTTTTCTTTCTGACGCACACATATATTCTTGATAATGGTCAGAAGATATAACAAAAATTGTAGATCCAGCTCAATTTATTTAATTGATAATTACATTAAAAATATTTTAGCTTAAATATTTTAAATATAAAATTATTATTATTATTATTATTTTAAATATTGTTCAGCGTTAAATTTTATTTAATTATAAAGCATTCAAATAATAATAATAATAAAATAAAAATCGTAATAACTTCTCCTCCTAATAAAATATGTCATTATTGAAAATAACTTGTTGCGAAAAATATTACAGAAATCATTTTGCCGGGCGCTGGGTGCGAACCTGTTATCCACTACAAAATATCGGCGCTTTAAACTGCTGCTTTAGACCGCTCAGCCAACGAGAACTTGTTCTCAATTCCTCTAAATTGAACAGGGTTGATGCATGTGCAGATGTCCGAAATGGGTGTACTAGTACTTTAAAATTTCACCTTTGTGTTTTAGTATATATATATGATGATTTTATAGTTTTTGAAGGTTTTAAAAAACGAAAGAAGGATAGATGTTATACAACGTAGATTAAATAAGGCAGTTGTTCGACTTATAATACGGCATCGGAATGCTTAAGCCTAACATGGCCGAAATAAAATGGTTGATTTTAATGAAAGATTATCAAGATCCGGATGAGTTCACTCCGGAAGCGTTATACACTTTGCGCCATTATATATATATAATATATATTATTATTATTAATTTGTATAGTAATGCAAAATCGAGTTGTAATTTTAAAATAACCTCAAGTTTGATTTAATAACTATAAAAAAATAATAATAAGTGTATTAATGTTTAAAAAAAATTTAATGAATTATTACAAAATGAAATATTTTCTATCTAATATTTTCTCTCTAGAGATTACAGAAATTCAGGACTTAATCAAACAACACTAATAACGCAGTTGAACCTATTAAAAGGTAGACTTGATGAGTTAAGCAGGCTGACGCGACGCTACAAGCAAATTGCTTTGTTCATTGTAGTTTAAATTGGTCATTCCTTTTTTACTGAACATGATACTGAAACTTCAATAGTGTATAATAGAGGTAATTTTCTTTTACATTATAACCGCGAAGTGCGCTAGTAATTGACGATTAAATTTCTTCTAGTGTAATTAATGATAATTTTCTGCAGTCTTTCCTAAATACTAATTGATTCCTTTTTCGGAACAAATTTCTCCCTTTTTTAACTGCGTTCGTAATTATATAAATACGTAGCATCTATAGTCGTCATCTGGTCCGTCTGTCTGTCCGTTTATAACAGCGCAAAACTAACCAACCGAATGGTTTGAAATTTAATATACTATATATAAGCGTTTCAGATTTTTGTCTATTCATTTCAAAATTTATGAAAACAGAATGAAAACTTAAAAATATATTAATAAAAGTTTTCTTCATTCTATTAAATCCTATCATACGTAATGTATTCAATGATATGTTCCATGATAGGGAGAGAATAGCCACTCAAGAAAGGATGAATGCTTATAACTCAATAGGTAATTTATTTATAAAAAAAATGGAAAACACAGTTCGATTCCAAGTCGCATCCATAGTCAGGCCTAGAGGTCTGCACGGCCGAAATTTCAGGCCCGGGGCCCGGCCCGACTAATAGAAAAAAAATTCGACCGGCCCTGCCCGTAAAAAAATATTGGCCCGGCCCCGTAAAAACTTAACAGTTCGGCCGAGCCCGGCCCGGAAAAAAGTTAAAATCTCGGCCCGAACCCACCCGGCCGATTGAATTTCTACAAAACATGCATTTTTAATGTCGATCTGGTTAAAAATTTGTTTCGTACAAGGAGTTCTGACCAAAAATATTTATCTTAACTTCTTTTCTTTCATGTTTATAATCTTTACTTTTATAGAAGTGCCGCCGGCTGCGATTTTTATTTTTTTATTGAATCGCTATTCTTGTATGTAAATGTTTCAGTTATCATCAATATTGTTAATCCATATTCCATGTACTGAAGTGTTAAAAATCTGAAAAATGCTATACACTAAAATCTTCTAAGACGGAATTGCATAGAAAAGAAAAAAATGCATTATAGACAAGTTCCCTTCATAGCAAGTGTGAATGTATTATATATACTTTTCTTACGTATTAGTATATTAATTTTGCATGGATCAATACGTTTTTCTGTTTAAAACAGGGTTCCGTCATAGGAAAAGATTCTTTTTCAAACGTTTTACTGTTTTTTAATTTAGCCATATATTTTAATAAGCGCAGAAATCTACTATTCTTTAAAAAGAATAAATTTTAATGTTTAAAGTGTAGAATAATGGCGATTTAAAAATGTATGCAATTTTTTTTTTCAAAAATTTTTGGGCCAGGCCTAATTTTACTAACCTTTGAATGGACCAGGCCACGATGAGACAATGATTTTCATACGGACTGGGTCAAAATTAGGACTGAAGATTTTGGGCCGTGAAGACTAGGAATGAAACCAATCTCGTCTCTGTAGAGAGAAAATAAGTTAGGCCTCGTCCGGCCCGGCCTGAACCTTAAGAAAAAAGTATGGCCCGAGTGCTGTGAATGAAAATCGGCCCGAGCCCGGCCCGTGCAGATCTAGTCAGGCCTTCCAATTTTATATCTTTCCGTTAAAAAATGGATTTGTAAATGTGTGAAAATATTTTGCGCTTGTTGAACAGAGCAGTTGAGAACAGCACTAATATACAATTCTGCTAAAAACGGAAAACTACGGGGAAACCTCTTAGAGGGTTAAAAACTTTCTTTTAAACGTTTCTTTTTATGGCAGCGAATTTCGTTAGAGAATTAGGTATCTGTCCTATGAAATAAAATTTTGGAGTGATTAATTGGATCCAATTTAATTTCAGTCTTCTTGTTTAAAGGAATTAAATATTGCCTCCGATTTTCTACTTGCAAAATTTCACTTACTTTTTCATAAACCTGAGTCTATGTAGAGTTAAAAAATTTCTCTAAAATATTTTTTTACATTCTTAGTGAAATTTCAGATTGTCAAATGTTTCGAAATTCTTCAAATATTTATAAATGAAACCTGACTATGGCGGAAAGATTACAGGTTTTACTATATATATTTTTTTTTTCCTTAGACATATTTGTATTGATTAATTCCAAGAATAATCCAAGGCGCTCTCTTTTTTCCCTCGCCTTTCTTTCTTCTTCTTTTTTTTTCCAATTCTTTTTTTTACTTTTATAGTTTTTCATTTGACTTACAACCCTTATGCCTCATACAAAAGCTTTGATCAAAAGGCATACATCTACTGACCTATGACACAATGGGTTCCAGTCTGTCCGTATGATTTTACTGGACGATTATTAGGCCGGTAGGTGGAGCTACTAAGCTTTTTTTTTTTCTGGATAGATCAGTCTTTACTTTTTTTCCGTTGAAACCGCAAAATCTATCAAAGTTTTGAGCTCTCAGACGCCCGCCGATTTTTTTAAGGCGCCAACTCCGGGTGGAGAAATACGCCAACGTAGGGTTTGGCGACAAGACTTTTCTAAAAATAAATAAACAAAAGATAATTCCTTCTTTTTTAGAGAAACGTGTTGCACTCGAAGTAGTAACAAAGTAAAGAGACACATCTAATTATGTCTGCATCTTTTCGCAGAATACACTCGGTTATCGGATAAAACTTCAAGCTTGAAACAGTATGGTGAAGGGTGATTTAGTGCATCTAATTGAGTTTTAGGTATAATTTATGCGCGTACTTGTATTTATTATTATTATTATTATTATTATTGAATTGAACTTCCTGTTAATAAGTTGCCGCCTCTGATTAACGAAATTTGCTACGGGAAAATGAGATTCTATTATCGAGCAGGATTTTCAAATATTTTATTTCACGGCACACTTAATTAAACTGATAAACTTCCAAGGCACGCTTAAATTACCATAATTAATATATTTTTTTTCTCTTAAAGAAAGAAAAATATACTTTTACTTTTATTTATCAATACAAATAAAATTCGATATCATTGTTTTAATAAAAATGCAATTATGTATATGCCGCCTTTAAAAAGAAAAAAATAATAATAATCGCAAGCCATCTTTAAATAGAGATTTGGTCAGATTTTGTTAAGAGCTATAGTTTGTTGTCTTTTGATATCTCAAATGTATTTTATAAGGTAGATGTACCAGTAATGGACACCCTTAAGGAATTTCTTTTAAAATTATTCTTTTAATTATTACATTTCAGTTTTTTTCAATATTATATTAACCTGTCAACAATATTTAACCATTCTTATAGTCTCATTTCCTAATATGAATTGAAATTTAATTTTAAATAACAGAGATATATCAAAACACCCAAAAGCCCAGTAATGGACACCGTCTGGCCCAGTAATGGACATCCTCTGTTCCAGTAATGAACACCCCATAAAAAGTAATAAATATAGTTGAAGAGCTAAGTGGAAGAACATGTTAAGTAACAAAAATTACATTTGAAGAAATTTGAAGTGAAAGTTTTTACTGTAAATTTTAATGATTTATTTTCTGTTTGATACCATGTGTTTAAAATATTAACAGGTATGGTACTAAACTCTCTCAGAATAACTTATTTATATTTAATTCTCAAATATTAAAAATTATTAATATTATTCTCATTATTAAATATTAAAATATTAAATATTAATGAATAATGTCTTAAATCTTCAAGGCTAAATAAAATCTTAGTATTTTATCTTCACCATGTGATAGGATACCTCATAACGCTTTCACCCAAAAGATAAAAATTTTTTTTAGAAAATGTAGCATAACATGTTCATCCACTCAGCTCTTCAATTGTTTTTATGACTGTATTTAGAACCAGAATTTAATGAATATATACTAATGAAACAAAATAGCTGTTTTCAAATAAATTTAACAATTAGGATACCAGTAATTAATAAAATATTTGTGATAATCATTTACTGTTTGCATAAATTATTGTAATTATCAGAAGATCGATGTTTTAATTATTTTAGATGGATAGTTTAAAATACTGAATATCAGACAATTACAGCTATCAAATTGTTGAAACATTGGGGGATTTAAAAGGTAATTAAAAAAAACAGCTTTGGAATATTAGTCTTTAGTTTTGTCTCACTATTTTTAACAATTAATCTTCCAGAGACTAAAATATCCCTTATATAACTCTTTAAGACCGGCATTAACTATAAAATTCTATTTTCTTGGGTTATCTATTCTATAAATGCCAGAATCGAGTGATTGTGCCTGTTAACAGAAACTATATTAAAGAAACGCCGCGGCGTTTACGAGTTTAAAAGTTAATTTTTTTCCAGGTGCGGCGTTTACGCCATGTGCGGTGTTTACGATTTTTTTAAAATACCAACTGAGTTTTCTTAATTTTAAAATTCATAAAAATATTTAAAATCGGATTTAAATATTTTAAGTAAAACTTCAGACATCTTAAGACATTAAAAACGAGGCATCCTACACTGCTCAGAAAACTTTGATTAAAGTTAGGTCAATGTGACGTTGTCGACAAAAGTAGCGTTCTGACGGATGCGGCGTTTACAACGGGTGCGGCGATTACGATATTTTTAGGTTTATTCAGGCCAATTTGAGGAGTGCGGCGTTTACGACGGGTGCGGCGTTTCTTCCCTAAAATACGGTATATGAATTTTGTCAACATTGCATTATCAGTTACAAATTTCATTTATATCATTGTTTTAAAAAAAACCTCAAAAATCAGTCCGGTCTTAAGGAGATAATATTTAATATTACAAATATGAAAGAAATGATATTGTGAATTGAACATTTTAAATACTAAATAAAATAATTTCAAAATAAAACTTTAGAACTGATGTTTGAAGCATAGATTTGCAGATTTATTAGTTTTATGAACATACCTATAACTTTCATTAATATTACTTTATTTTGTTTAGTTTTGTTTCGCGGTGAATAAGGAAACATTTAAGACAGAAAATAGATTTTTAATAGCTTCTGTAACTTAATTGTTTTTATTTAAACGGAGAGTGATTAAGCCCTATCAGTTCCTTTTTGACTGTGCTTTTAAATAATGTTTTCTGCTTCCTGGCTGATTTGATTGCCAGATTATACAATATGCAAGGTACATATACAATGAAAGAAAAAAAATAAAAAAAGAATACAATATTGACATTTTATTAATGGCATAAAATAACTTAAAAGTAACTATTTATAAAAGTTTTGATGTTATTCCATTTTGGTAAGTATAATTTAAAAATTAAATTTGATTATTTAGGTTTGCAGTTAAGTCAAAATATTTTATACACGATAAACATTACTGAAATTGCATTTTTAGCAATGTCAACATGAGGTGATCCATTACTGGAAAATGACTAATTAACCATCCCAGTAATGGACACCCCCTCTTAAAACCTTAAAAATAAAGGAAATTTTGTAAATGGCCGTTAGTACATAAAATTCTAAGTTTTCTATTGCTACTCAAACAAAAACATTCAATTTTTTTGCAAGAAAATAAATAATATATAAATTAATTAAACGAAGACAGCTCTTAGCCTCTTCATTAAGATTTTCCCAGAAAAACAGCGAAACTTTGAAACATTATTTTCTGTTTCCAGATTGGCTTGATTAAAAGTTTTAACAATAACCCAGTTTTATAAAACATGCAAGGGGGAATTTTAAAAAAATGATAATAATAAAAGCTAAATATTTATTAGTTATTTTTTTATAAACCAAAAACATCAAAGGGGTGCCCATTACTGGAAGGGTGTCCATTACTGGCACATCTACCCAATGTATGTATAAATATATATATATATATATACATAAATGTGTGTGTGTGTGTGTGTGTGTGTGTGTGTGTGTGTGTATGATTATATTGAATGATAATTATATTGAATTATAGAAAAAAAAAATCTTGAAAATGTCTCCGCACACCAGGGTCCATACTATGAATTTTACATTATTAATTTTACAAATTCGCCAGACAGGAAAATGTAGCCGAATTTTATAATTTATTATCTAAATTCATCAGCATTGATGGGAAACATTCTTCATCTTCTGCACTAATATTTGTGAGTTATACTATATCCATAGATAAATAATAATAATAACAGAACCCCACAATATAAATTAAACAACTTACTACACTGTATATATAAAAACAAATTCTTAATTATTTTTTACACCTAATTAACAAAGATAAAACACATTTAATTGGAAAAAAATATTCAATTGCATTTAATCCCGATAAACGCCACTTTTTCACACAGCAATTAATGAAAGCTGCATGAAAAATAAAATCATGTGCGCTTGGGGCTTTTCTTCTCAAGCTACAAATCGAACAGCTAAGATCTTTTACAGTCATGTCCTATTTTTATGGGAAATATGACTATGGACATTGGTTAAATATTTTTGATAGATTAATATAATATTTGAAAAAAAAAATCCGTGGACTATAACAATTATAAAATCATTATTGATTAAAACACATTTTTTAAAGAAATGTGCCCATTGCTGGCACATTTATTCCATCTCTAATTTAATATGTATAAACATATCTTTATTAAAGTATCAAAATACAATTATCCACTGTATTATATAAACGCTAAACACATCTTAGTTCATATTTATGTAGTTTTTTTTTTTTTTTTTTTTTTTTTTTTTAATAATAGAGTGAATTTTGGGAGAAATAATGACAAATTTTATAATAAAACAAAAATCTGAATTGTTTTAATTGCCTTAAAAACAGTGTTCGAAATTAGCGGTTGTTAGTAGTCAAGTGGAACTAATTACATTTGAAGACTACAAAATTATTCTTGATCGTAAAATTTGACGCCTAACTTAAAAAAAAACATTTATTAAATATTATTTTAACGATTAGCACGCAAAAAAAAATTACTGCACCTTTTGATTTCCTGTTAACGGATTCAATTCAAATGTACATGCATTATCTGGTGTTTTTACGAAATTCAATTGAATTCCAACATTGAATAAAATTTTGTTTATGGTTTGCTATAGGAAGTAATCAAGTTTTATTTAATTTTGTTTTACAATATTAAGTACATTTTCTATTAATTTTTAAGTATAATAATAATTAAAAAATGCTTTACACCAGTTTTATAGTTGCTTCAATTATTATAATCTCGGAGATTAAGAAAAATAATTTTCAATAAAAACAAAATATATCCATGCTTTTGAAAAAGTAGCATACAATATATATAAATGCAGATACTTTTAGTAAGCACCATTTAAAGCCTATCTTTTATTTCCCAATTTCTATCGCTGCTTAAAAAATATGAATAACGTTTCGATCTCGTCCTCTCATTTCGTAAAGCATTTTTTTTTTTTTTTCTGTTTCTCGATATCCATTTTTAAATCACAAATTATCCATTCAGAAAGCAGATAATACAATAAACTCACCTTTAATGTTCAATGTTCTTAACCCATGGTAGATACTGGAAAAATTTGATCATGTTAATTACTGAAAATTTTTTAATTTAGCATTTTTTTTAAAACTTTTTAATCGATATTTCCGCCATAGAAAAACAAAACTAAAACAATTCAAAGCCTGTTCTGAACTGGATGAATCTAATCGGAATGAACAGTAGCATCGTTTGATGAAGAACTTTTTATGGCATAAAAAAAAAAAAAAAAAAGTAATAATAAATAATAATATTCTACACCTCGCACCCTCTGCTATTAAATGACTTTGCCTGTAAAAGTCTTTTTACTTTCATAACAACATCAATGCAGGGAAACTTGAAATAAAATGGCGTTATCACTACTAAAGTACGATAATATATATTTACATTATAGCCCAAAATAATGTCAATACTCCATTATATTAGTTAATGAGTATGTTTCACATTTTAATCAACCATCTCCATCGAAAAAAAAAAAAAATCTAAAACTATTCTAGCTGAATAAATTTAACCAGACGGGAATGAACAGTAAAATCGTCTGCGGAAGAACGTTTTACAACATCCATTATTTTTTCTGATTTGCTACTATTTTTTTCTCTTTAATTTTAGGTTTAATTACAATGTTATATGTCTAATGATAATTATGTCTGACAAATTATCTTTAATTTAATGTCTAAAAAAATTATAAAGTGACCGTGGACACTTAAAAATAAAAAATAATAATATATTGCGCCTCATTCCTATGGACAGTATTCCTGTGACGTAACATAAGGTAAAATGGCGATTTTTATAGTCTCGAACCTAAAGGAAGAATAGATTCTATTTATGGCTTATTAGCTGGAAACGAATGTTAATTATATTATTTTAATTGTAAACGAAATTTTCTGTAATCATCTGTATGCAATAAGTACGATAGGCAATATTCCTGTGACGTCGCATAAGTTAAAATGGCGATTTTTATTAGTCTAGAACTGAAAGGAAGAATCACATCCATTGCTATTAAATAAATCTGCCTGTAAAAGTCTTTTTATTTTCATAATGACACCAATGCAAGGGAACTAGAAATAAAATAATGACATCACTACTAATGTATTTATATTTACTACTTATGTCCCAAAATAATGTCAGTACTACACTATATTAGTTAATGAGAAGTTTTTGTATTTCAATCGACCAGTTCCATCGAAAATCAAATAAACAAAAACCGTTCTAGCTAAATAATTCCAACCTGAATGAACAATAAGATTGTGTGCTAAAGAATTTTTTACAAAGTCCGTATTTTCTAACATTCCCCAATATTTTATGTCCTTTATGAGAAAATATCGTTAATTTCATGCTTAAAAAGTTACAAAGTGCCCGTGGAAGCGTTATAATTTTTTCTTTCTTTCTTTCCTTTCTTTTTTTAATCTTTTGAATAATTAATGAATTTTACTGTGCTTCCAACCCACCTTGTTTGCCTGTAAAAGTCTTTTTACTTTCATAATACAATCAATGCTGAGAAACAAACTTATAAAGTTCCAGAAATATTAAACAAAATAATGATTAGGAGAAAAAACATGTTTGCATTTTTATCTATTTTTTTATTTTATTTAAAATATATTTGCGTTAATTTATTTAAAAATTAGCATTTTTTCCTCTCTTTGCACAGCGAAAAAATTAAAAATGGCCTATGGAAAAGTTTTTATAATTTCAATTGGTAATAAAATTGCATCATAGAACTAACACTCGAAGATACAAAAATAAGACGACGACGTACAAAAATGCTCTCTTCCCCCCCCCCCCTTTCTTTTCTTTCCTTTTTTTTTTTTTTTTTTTTTTTTTTTTTTGTTGTTGTTGTTTGAAGACAAAATTTTCTTACTACACTTCATTTTGGGAGTCTCAGAAAAGGTCGAATTCCTATTACAAAAAATATTTTTAAATTTAAATTTAAATAAAGCTTTTTTTTTGAAGAAATAAATTAATTAAGGATTCCAGTCTAACCTTTCTTCTTTTATTATTTATGCCCTAAATTTCGTAGATCTGACTTCGTCTCTTGAGACTGTCCAGAAAAAAAAAAAAAAAAAAAAATAATAATAATAATAATCTTTCTACTACATATTTGAGAAATACTTCTCGAAAAATATCCTTTTTTTTTTTTTTTTTTTTTTTCGGAACTTTTTATTTAGAAAATTTCAGAAAATTACTTTTACAAATACAATAAATATTTAAGCTTTGTAGAGATATTTTCCATATTGAAATAACTTTTATTTATACATATCAAAAAGTTCATGATCAGAAGTTACTTTTAATATTTTCACTTTTCATTGGAAAATTAAGTGCGTATTTCTCAAACATAGATTTTGAAAAAGAAAATATATTTTTCGTGTTATTATTATTATTTTTTAAATATAATCTTTTAATAAAAACAAAACTAATATGAAAACTTTATATTTCATATCAAAATTTTTTCTTCGTTCACAAAAGTGTAAATATTGTGATATTTAATTAAGTAATTATTAAACTTAAAAAGACATAAATGTTTTTGAACTAAAAGAATCCACAATTTAGAATTTTATTATTATTATTATCGTATGTACCAAGTAATTTAACTTTCTCTTAATTTTAATGTATTCTAATGTGCATGCATAAAATATTTTCACATTTTCTTGTTAATGGGAAGTCAATTAATATTTGGAAAATTTTCCAGAGAGAAACATTCGCCTATTAAACATATTCCATCTTGTGCTGCGTTTGTAGCCTTGCCAACTTGTAATAGTGAGAAGTTCCAGACATGGTATCGTTCCATGTGGTTTAGCGGTAGAACGTCAGTGCGCTATATTGATGGCCCGGGTTCGATTCCCGGCATGGAATCTTTTTCACTAAGTTGGTCTTTGCGCCTTTTAAGCAAAAATAATTTGAAATTTGATTTTCATTTGAAATATATGAGAAGTCAAGTATCAATTTTTCAATATATTTAAAGAGAAGTTATTTTAAACGCGAATTGTTCATCTGTTGTAAAGACTTAAGAAAAGGATATTTGAAAAATAAATTCCCGCTTCCCGTTTATTCTCAAAACTTCTAACTATATCCGTTATAAAAAAAAATTCTTGTACCTAAAAACAAAACACTGAACTTGAACTAGAAAAATCCGTGGGTGTGGGAAGCTGTTCGACAACAAGAACCTGAAACAAAAACACTCCGTTGTTTTCGTGACGAATGTTTTTGCATCGCGTTACGCAACACTTTCTTTATATCTATGTTTACAAATGCGAAACGCGGTAATTGCAGCACTGGTTTAGCAGGATGATGTCCCATGATTCATCTCACCTGAGTAATAATAAAAGTGCAGGACGTCGAACTGAGGACACCGCAAATCTGCATCCGTTCTGTTCAAGTCTCTGTTTATCCAAGAACATTATTTTAAGACAAAGCATTTCCCACTAAGATGTTTTCTAAAATTGTCTCGGGGAAGGGGGGGGGGGGTAAAATCTGACAGGTGGAGATGAAAATTTGTTAAGTTGATTAAAAGTTAGATGTCGAGGGGACGGAGAGGGAGGATTTCCTTATATTTTATCTATAAAATAAGCTAATAAATAAAGTGTACCTTTAAGGGTGTATTCGAAAAAATATTTTTCCACCTTCAACAGCTCGAAATTTTCTGAGACATTTTCAGACTCATTTTTAAAAGTAAAAACATGAAACTTGTTGGAGTGATTTCTGAAGACATGTTTAACATGCCGTGTGATTTCATTTCCAGCTCAATTAATTAGAATTTGATTTTTAAACAATTATTTTCTCAGTATGACCATTTTTTTCATTCCCAGATCGGCCGCTTCGGTAAATTCGGTTCAAAACGCCAACTTTGACAGCGTTTTTTACAGTATTTTCTGCATTTATCAAAAAAGTAAAAAGCACGGCACATTATATAGTTTCTAAATAAGAGAATTTCCCAGTTTGATGCGTTTGAGAGCAAAAATGAATTTTAAAATGAATCAGAAAATAAGCAGTTTGGATCGGAATACACCCTTAAGGCTGTTCAAAATCCAAAATCAAAATTCTCAAATCCAAAAGGGCAACTTTCTGACATAAGTTTAAATTTATTTTTGGTCGGAAATACCTGAAACTAGCCAGTGTTGTTGTTCAGAAACTATGTCATTGAGCTGTTTTTTCCGTTTTTTTTTAAAACGCAATAGATATTTCAGAAAGTGTCAAAGTTGACGTTTTGCACCAAAGTTTCCGAAAAAAGCAGAAAAAGTGGTCACCAAAGGTCAAAATACATCTTTGTCACGTGATCAAAATCGCTTCTAACTCAATAGGTAATTTATTGATCCAGAAATGGAAAAAACAGTTCGATTCGAAATCGCTTCCAGAGTCAGGCCTCCTAATTTTATATCTTTGTGTTAAAAAATGAATCTCTAAATGTGTCAAAACGTTTTGCGCTTGTTGAGCAGAGCAGTTGAGAACAGCCTTAAGGCATGTTTTCAAATTAATTTTTAGAAGGTTTACATTTGAACGTTTATTCACACTGAAATTAAATTTTACTTCAATAGCAAAAATCCTTTTGAATACAAAAATATTTTGTGAAAGGAATATTTGTTAATGCAGAAATTATCACATCGAAACGTATTGTATCGAGCAACCATTATCCTATTTTCAAAACAAATAACTTGAATGATGAAATTTTAGGTTTTTCTATTTTTTTTTATTTATTTATTCAATAAATGTATAATCGAAACAAAAATAATTTAAAAGCTTAAAATAAGCAGCATATTAATCAATACTTAATTTTCTTAAATACAACTTACTGAGGAAGTTCTCCATCATTTCATGCATTTGACTACTACATCGTTTGGTAGTCTAAAACGTTACTTATAAAACCCCAATAAAATGTATTTAAAATATTATTAATAATAATAATAATAATAATAATAATAATAATAATAATAATAATAATCCGTAAATCAGTGTTTGGAATTATATTATCAACGTTAATTTCCCCCCAAATTTAATTTCTTTCGAAAATATCATCTTCATCGCTACACCACTCTGAATCCAAACTCAACAAAAGACATTTCATTATTTGAAACATTCAATAAATTACTTTAAAATCTTTTTAATGCTAGAAAATCAAGGATAAGTTTAATATAAAAAAGTATATAATACTTATCAAAGTCAAAAACAATCCCGGGTTACACGATTTCGTATAATGCGATGATTTTTATTTCATTTTATTTTTTATTTTCGTTTATTTTTATTATTATTTTTTTTGTGTGTGCGTGACATTAATGTCAGGAGTCGAACAAGACGGGGGGGGGGGGGGGGATACAAAATTCTTTTTAATAAAAGAGACTCTCTTCACAAAATTTTATTCGTTATTTTGTTAGGATTTGAAATGTGAATTTCGAAAACAAAACAAACTTTTCAGAAAGGTAAACTTTAGTAAGGATTTTAAAGAAATTTTTCTTAATAAATACTTTGTTTGGATTTGATGTTTAGTTACATAATTTTATTTTTTACAAAAATATAATACTTTTATAACTTTTCCCCTCCACAAATGAGGATCCCTCCTCTACCGCCCACCTCCCGTAGGAAAAAAAAAAAAAAAAACCGGCTAGGTGGACAAATAAAATATTCCTTTCGTAATATGCAAACATATCCTCAAAACGGATCTATCCCTCGACTGCCTGAATGCGAATTCATGATGCCCTTGGGTAAATCTCGAAATATGAGTCAGAACAGTATAGAAGAATTAACGTGTCTTCACCTGGTTCAATTCAGCCCAAATGATTCAGAAGTCATTCCGGGTCATTAAGTAGATCATAAACAGAGGGTATAAGAGACCGAAAGGTAGAAAAAATTAAATTATAATAGGACATCCTCTAAGCGTTATGGGATACCAATTACTTTTTTTACGGGTTAGATGACACATCGGGAATAACCGGAACCACACGTGCAGAGGTCGTGATGAAGAAATTGGTGTATGGAATGAAATGTAATGTAAGGGTGGTTATTTGAAGAATGCGAAACCTAGTGTAAATGAGTGTAGTTATCTGGTTACGTTAAGTTAGAAGAATTGTGGGACGTTTCAAATTTTAGTAATTTTTTATAATTTTCTTCTTATTTGCAACGTGAAAACTGTATGAAGTAATTGTCTATAAATGTCTTTATCTATTATTGAGAGATGACAGCATAAGATTGATAATTCGTTTGATTGATTTGCTTAAGGGTGTATTCCGATCCAAACTGCTTATTTTCTGATTCATTTTAAAATTCATTTTTGCTCTCAAACGCATCAAACTGGGAAATTCTCTTATTTAGAAACTATATAATGTGCCGTGCTTTTTACTTTTTTGATAAATGCAGATAATACTGTAAAAAACGCTGTCAAAGTTGGCGTTTTGAACCGAATTTTCCGAAGCGGGCGATCTGGGAATGAAAAAAATGGTCATACTGAGTAAACAATTGTTTAAAAATCAAATTCTAATTAATTGAGCTGAAAATGAAATCACACGGCATGTTAAATATGTCTTCAGAAATCAGTCCAACAAGTTTCATGTTTTTACTTTTAAAAATGAGTCTGAAAATGTCTCAGAAAATTTCGAGCTGTTGAAGGTGGAAAAATATTTTTTCGAATACACCCTTAAATGAAGGGGTTTTTTCAGTGTTTATAGATTTTTCATTTTTCAAGAACGTGGAATGTAAAAAGTAAGTTTATTTGTATTTTTTGTATCAAGGATACAAATAAATGATTCATGTCTAATCCGCCCTTTTAGCTCCCCTGTCGTTTCTTGACGAACGAATAGTGGGAAAAAAAAAGGGGGGGGGATGTTAAAAATTAAAATACCGAACGGAGATAAGGAGAACTTCTTTCGCTTTTAACTGTATTGAAATGAACAGACTGTTTGGTTTTCGAATCACCATTAGATAATCTTATTTTAGGGAAAATGTAATTTTAAAAACATCTGTTTAACAATTCGCAATAAAAATATTTCAATTCTAAAAACCTACGTATTATTATATCTTTGTGAATCTGAATACAATGAAAAAAAAGGTGTGAATTTAATTTTTTTAACATTCATTTAATACGAAATGATCACCCATAGCTTTTAGTTTTTTCTTATAGACCATATTACTTAGCTTTTTTTATATAATGAAGGATAGAACCTGAATAATTTCAAATTCACAAAATTATGACTAGAATTGTTACAAATATAAGAAAAACTTCACAAGTTCACAGTAACAATTCCTTGTGAGAAAAATTTGGACAGACCCCTGAATTTATTTATTCTGAATTAATGCTAACGTTAAATATTAGCCCTTTCAGGGGCCAGATATTATGTTTCTGTAAAGTTAAATTTACACATGAATTTTCGACTTTTTTTAAAATAAAAAAATGCAGTTCTTTCTATAGCTTTTTTCACGTAAATATAAAAATAAAATTTTGTTCAAAACTTCTTGTACAAATCTTGATTAAAATTAAGTGATATAAGTAATATACCATCGCCCTTCAAGGGGTGGAAGCAAAACATTTTAATTTCCACAGTATTTTCTAAATTATTTTTCACTCTCACGTGCATAAATTGAGAATTTCTCATTTTGGTTGATGAACCGTGGTTTTATTTACCCGGAATCAATTGTGGTGGTTTTATTTGGAATAATTCAGCTGTGGCTTTATGTGTTCCATATTTATTAAGATAATCTATCTTTCATAAACCATCACATGCATAAAAGATTTAAGGCAATTTTCGCGGGCATGTAACCACAAAATATCACATAATCAAGTAGCTGTAAACTATAACTAAAAAATTATCCTTTTTATTTATTTAAATTGTGAGTATCTGAAACTTTTTTGAGTGATTATTTGTAAATATATTTTTGGGCTGTAAAATAACAACTTTGACCCAAAATCGAGTGGATACATTTCTATATGTAAAATATTCCTAAACAGGAGCATTTTCCACTATCGGATATACTAAAAAGGGGGGGGGGGATCAGTCAAAGCTCTTTAATGTGGATCTCAAGGGAAATCAAAACTTTGTTCGTGTTAACAGTATTAGCTAAACCTTTGTGTTCGTTTTGGTAGGGACTGTGGAAAAAATTTATTTCACGTAATGATCATGTTAACGAGGCTCGACTGTACTGACACATAATCAATTACATTTTATAAAATTTAGAGATTTTCAATATTTTCTGCGAATCTAAAAGTATATAGTATATAATATATAATTGCACATCGTACACTGTTAAAAGGTTTTCTGTGAAATTACAGATAATCTACTGGCAATCCATTATCGTAAGTCTTACGTAAAATTACAGACATTAGAAAAACAGAGATTCTGTTAAATAACAGAGAAATTATTCTGTAAATTTACAGTAAATACTCTAAGTTTATTTATTTTTAATGATAATACAGTAAAACCTCCTTAAAGTGACCACGTTCCGTTCCAATAAAAATTGGTCACTCCTAGAGGTGGTCTCCTAATGGAGGTCATTTTCTTCGAACCATGGATTTCCATGCGTTAATACGGGTTAGGTTCCCTTAGAAAGACCCCCACGAAGGGCACTCCCCCTCGGGCCTATATCCCTAGTGCAGATAATCGGCCGTCACAAAATCAACCAACCAACCAACCTAATGGAGGTCATGTTTAAATCTAGATTTTAATTGTTGAAAAAAGGTAACAATTAATGTTGCTAAAATTTATTTTTCACATTAGGAGAAAATATGAAAATTTAAGTATCAAAACAAAAGTTAGTTACATAAGTTAATTACTGCAGAGTTTAAAAAATGAATACATTGATGTTTGCTTTGATTTTACGGTTTTATCTTTTATAACTTTTATTTCCAAGTCCTTTCGAAGTTCAGTAAGTAAATGCAAATTTTTTTTTTTTTTTTTTTTTTTTTTTTTTTTGGACAGGAACAAATAATGAAGATTTCATAATTTTTTTATCTATTTCTTTGAGAGTTTCCTGACAGAATAGGACAGGGGTGTTTATTGACCGACATCCTTAATTTGTCATCAGAGTTAAATTCATTGCCTAAAAAGGTACAAAGAGGTTTAAACACTTAAAAGTTACCGGAATAAATAAAAATTCTAAATCTAGTTTAGAAGTTTGATGAATAATGTGCTCTCCGGGATTATTAATGTAATAAGACCTTCTTCAAGCGACCAGGAAAAAACGGAATTTGTTTCATTTTCTTCAAAGAAATGGATCGCTTATGGAGGGAGGTCAACTGGGGTGGTCTCTGAGTAGAGGTAAAATTAGTATTGAGCCTATGGGAATAAATTCCGTCCCATGAAAAAATGGTCGTTCAGAGAGGTGGTCGCTTAATGGAGGAGGTCGCATAGAGAGGTTCCACTGTAATTTATTTTGCGAAATTAGTGAATTTTTGAACTTCGATAAATTAGGATTTTTCTGGTGAACTTGAACTGCTTCCCCTTTTAATTTTTACAATATTTATTTCTATCCGTTTCGCGATTAGATCCCGTGTTCTCTGGGTTGTTTTTTTTTTTTTTTTTTTTTTTCATTCACAGTTGTTTTGAAATTTTTCTTCAGATATAAACTATAACTCAATATTTTGTTTGTTTGGTGTAAACGGAAACGTGATTCAGTTTTAAAATTATGAAAATGCGTCTTTCGATGTGTTTGTCGATTAAATTGTGCTTCTAGGCTTTTTAAGAGAGAGTTCAATATCCAGTGGAAACACAGAAAAACGTCACTCTCTAACCGCAAGCATGATTCACGCGCGTTTATCAACAGTTTTTTTTCTCCTCTAAAACACGTGATAAAAATGTCTAAAGTGAATCAGTTGACCTCGAAGTAGAATTAATACTTTCGTATTTTTGGGGATGTTTAAAGTCAAGGCTTTATTACCGAACAAACTAGCTAGACCGCGGCTTTCGTTTCACTGCGGATGACCCCCAAAATGAGAAAAATGGTTTAGAAAAATTTTCTTAAATCTCCCAAGGGAGAAAAAAAAAAAAAATCACGCTCTGACATCTAGCAGTATGTAACAAATACCTCCATAAGAATCTTGATCGGGTTGTACCCGAAATTCCTGCATAAACTCAACTCCCTTAACTCTTAAAAAAAAAAAAGAAAAAAAAACTACATCAACCCGAAAACCGACCCGAGCTTGATGCACTTTAACCCGAACCCGAAGTAAATAAAAGTATATGGGCAATATATAAACAGTTTAAATTGATAACATTCACTTTAAGCTAAATAATGCTATAAAAAGTGATAAAATATCTTTATTTATATTGACGAACGTTTCATCACACAAACGGCGACATTTTCAAAATCCTTCATGATAGAAAATATCGTCCTTCTATATATTTATCCATCAAGATTTTATTTACCATGTATTATCCGGGAATCAATAGAGATATTTTCATGCAACGAGAATATTTGCAATGAGTGTCCCTTTTAATTTAATTTTATGTTTGCACTGTTTTTTTCACTATGCATGATGTCTCGTGACATTGTTTACCAAGTTATTGTTTTTTAATTTTGTGAAAATATTTTGTAGCATGAATGATTTTGAAAATGTCGCCGTTTGTGCGACGAAACGTTCGTCACTACAAATAAAGATATTTTATAACTTTTTATAGCACTATTTAGCTTAATCTGTTTATAAGTGATTATTGTACATGTTGTTATAACATTCACTTTTTTCTTTTCTTTTCTTTTAAAGGAAATAACGATAATGAAACGTTTTTACTTTTACCGATTCTTAGATAATTATTTTATAAAAAAAATCAAAGAAAGGAAAAACAAAAAGTATTTCAAAATAATTCCAGGAACATCCCCCCTCCCTCTCCTTCGATGAAATTTCTTACAACTTAACTCTTTCAATGTCACCCTCATATTGCAACAATCTCTATCATCTTTAATAGCCGCATTAACGACCGGTTGGCCGTCATCTCGTTTCGCGCCTAAAAACAAATAAAAAATCATTTGGCCGAGAGAGAAAGAAGATTCCTTTCAATAAGCGAGCAAACGGCTCCGATGACGTCACTTTCTTCTCCGTTAGCGATCGTCGGTCACGAACAATGCATTCTGCGCGTGCCGAGCATTCCACGTTGCCCCTCATCTCCACTCGAGGTGTTGCTACCTGAGAAAAGATGCCCCTGATGAAATGTGTTTCCGCGTAAGAAGAAAGGTGGGGCCTATCTCCTCGAAGACGCGATGATCCCCCCCCCCTTTTTTTCCCCTTCCTGCTAGATGAGTATCGGATGATCTGGTGTTAGGGAAGAATTTTTCTAGACCTGTATTTCCCAAGGTTAATTATTACCATTTTAGTGATCAAAGGGTTCGGAATTTTGTTTCTAGAAACAGGGCCTGATCATGAAAATTTTTGTCCCTGTGCAAGGTAAATAGTTTGGGCCCTGAAAGTAAATTATCATACTTTCATAAAGAATGCATACGAGAACTATGCGTGAATGTGCTACAATTTGAATGCAAAAACTTACACAGGGAGAGGCAGAAAGATTGACATTCATTTGACGCATCTATTTCTATACTATGACACACACACACACACACACACACACACACACACAAAGCAATTTAACAAATTACAACGACCATTTGGAAAATGATTTTTTCAAAGACTAAAATTTAAGACATAAAAAATCGCCCTGAGTTGACCATACATTACGTACGCCATGAATTAAACATTAATAGTGTTATTACACGTAAAAATTGCAAGCGACAAAAATCGCCTGCGACTCGTCAGATTTCCTGAAACTTTGTATTATCCAAGCATTTCATTGGCTGTTCGGGAAAAGGCTTTTCCATCGTCAGTTTTCTTGGAAATCTGACGATCCATTTTAAATGAAATATCATTCTTAAACTTCTAAACATCCCACAATATTACTTTATACACCGTCGTATAGAGAAAAAGATGTGCTTTTAAATGCAATTTCTTTGAAAGCTGTATCTCAATTTGTTTCTGAGTTATAAATTTTTCTTTTGTAGTATTTATCACTTTTTTGTCATAGTGGCAACAGAAATATCCATCTCTGTTGAAAGTAAAGGGAAAATACATATTAATGTATAGACCAATCAGAAAACGAATAAAATGCGGATTCAACCAATAAAAAGCTTCAGATATGCTTTTGATATCCTACTCTGACGAGGACAATAACCATTTTTCCAAATGGTTAAAAAAAAAAAAAAGTTTAAAGAATACAGATATGAATGTATGAAAACATATTTAGATAAATACAGTTTTTGTTTTTAATTTTCTCCTTGTCTAAACATTTACAAAATACAGGGAAACCTCCCTGTGTGATTACCTCCATTAAGCGCCCACCTCCCTGAACGACCATTTTCCCATGTAACGAAATTTATTCCCATAGGCTTAATACTAATTTTACCTCTAATCAGAGACCACTCCAGTTGAGCTCCCTCTATGAGCGACCCATTTCTTTGAAGAAAATTAAACAAATTCCGTTTTTTCCTGGTCGCTTGAAGAAGGTTTTATTATAATAATAATTCCGGAGAGCATATTATTTATCAAACTTCTAAACTAAGTTTATAATTTTTATTTATTCCGGCAACTTTTAAGTGTTTAAGTCCCTTTGTGCCTTCCCTTATTAGGCAATGAACTTAACTCTGATGACAAAGTAAGGACATCGGTCAATAAACAACCCCTGCCCTATTCTGTCAGGAAACTCTCAAAGAAATAGATAAATGAATGAAATCGTCATAATTTGTTCCCGTCAAAATAAAAATAAAAATAAAAAAATAAAGCATTTATTTACTGAACTTCCAAAGGATTTGGAAATAAAAGTTATAGAAGAGAAAACCGTAAAATCAAAGCAAACGTCAATGTATTCATTTTTTAAACTCTGCACTAATTAACTTATGTGATTAACTTTTGTTTTGATACTTAAATTTTCATATTTTTCCCTAATGTGGAAAAAAATGTTTACTAACATTAATTGTTACCTTTTTTCAACAATTAAAATCTAGATTTTAAACATGACCTCCCAGGGGTCGATCCAGACAAAATTAGGGGCCTATTTAGGGCCCATTCACAAAAATAAACTTAATAAAATGGGCTCCTTCACAAAAATAAATTTAATAAAATGGGCCCCATCACAAAAATAAATTTAAAACAATGGGCCCCTTCACAAAAATAAACTTAATAAAACAGGCCCCTTCACAAAATTCCTTTTAATAAAATAGACCCTATACGTAACATTCTTTTTCATAAAAACTGTTTTAAAATGTGTAATTTGTAAATAAAACCACGTCACGAAAAAAAAAAAAAAAAGAAATAGCAAAGGGATTTAAAGAATGTTTTTGTTCATAAATTCTTGGTTCGAATTTTAGTAACTGGATTTCAACTTTCGTTAAAAAGTGTTATTTTTCACAAAAATATAATAAAATTCACAAAAATAACTTCTACTTTTCACAAAATGGCCCCAAGAATAAAAATCTGCATCGACTCCTGCCTCCATTAAGAGACCACCTTTGAGAACGACCCATTTTTATTGGAACTGAACGTGGTCGCTTTAAGGAGGTTTTACTGTATTTATAGAAGGTCAACATAGATTTAAAATATCAACTTTACAAAAATTGTATATACCAAATTTAGAGGCCCACCCATAGTCCAGTTAGCATGATACTTTAATCAGGCTCTGAACTTATATAATTTTTTACATATTAAAATATTATTAACATTTTATATATATAATTTAAAGAATCATGTAAAAATTTTAAAACTTATATACACTGGTGTACAAGAATTAACCCATTTGTGCCTAGCGTCCTATTTTTGGGACGTTTCAAATTTTCATGAATAAGTATATTTTTCTTCTCCTTTATAACATGAAAATTGTATGAAATAATTATTTATAAATGCCTTTATCTATTACCGAGAGATGACAGCATAAGGTGGATATTTATTTGTTTAAATGAAGGCTTTTTTCGGTGTTTATAATTTTTTTTATTTTTTAAGATGGTGAAATGTAAAAAGTTAGTTTATTTGTATTTTTTCTATGAAGGATCCAAAATCGCAAGTCATAATCTTAGCTTGTAGACTTTTTTTAAATACGCATTTTTTTAAATTGCGAAATTAAATGTTCAAGCCTATTTTTTATGCATTTTTGTAACGTCCAAAATATAGGGTTTTACTCACAAATAGGCGCATATTTTTGTTGGACATTTACGAAGGAGACAGTTATTTATGTAATCTCCTTTTGAAGATCTTTATGAAATAAATTGTTTTTAAGTCAGCAATACGATTATTCTTATTTTATTATTAATAATAGTTATAACATTATTAGTCTCTGTAAAAAAATAAATATTTTTTTTTTTTTTTTTTTTGTAGTTCATAAAAATACTAATTATGGTACATAATATACAATTTAAAAACTTTTAAAATATAAATATAGACAAAACATATGATTATGCATATTATTCTACTACAAGTACTCATATGTAGTTTTTTTTACATTTTATTAAATAAATACAAAAAAATTTAAGTGTAATTTTTTTTAGTATTTTTCCAGTTCATTTTGCAATATTTTAAAGTGATTTTACCAAAACATTTGAGAAAACCAAAATTCAGGCACTAAGGGGTTAAGGACGAGATGTTTTGTTGAATGTATTGCCGTGCGGAAGTTTTCAACATCGACCGAAATCATACCATAAGATCTTCAAGATGTGAAAATATGGGACAAGTGATCAAAACTGTTTAAACAATCCGTTCTGTTGCCTTTTATGTTAATTTATCTGCTTCGTCCTTAATTTTTGCACACCAGAGTATAAAGAAATCAAAAAAGTATTTGACTCATTAATAAAGACTTGAAATTTCTAATATGCAACAGAAAAAAATCGAAGTGAAACCATTCGAATTTTCGAAGACTTTATTGACAAGAACGACTAAACTCTCAGACATCGTCAGAAAATTCTTTTGATCTATAGACATACGCCGAAAACGAATTTTCGGTGAAACTCAGATTTTGAGCTGAAAACGAAACCAAATTTTCGGTCGATCTCTAATTAGAATATTAAATTTCACTGCACATGAGAATAAATAAATACGATTCAAAATTTGGATACAATTTTATTAAAATCTAGGTAAAATATTCTTGATTAATGAATACATTTGAGAAACGTTATTTCTTTGTACGCTTTTGTCATTAAAAATTACTTTACCCTTTAAATGAGGACTGATCCAGATTCACTGAAATTTACTTTAAGAGGCTACTTCAGTCAAGTGAAAAGACCAGTTCGATAATGCTAATCTTATGGAAGAAATTTATATATCTCGGTTGCATTTCAATATTTTTAAATGATTTCTTTTGCATTAGACAGCTGAGATCGATCTGTACAAAGGTTGTTGTTTACTTTTTCGATTTTGTTTACAGATATTTTTTATCGGGACACTTTCATTTTCGGAACCGGTTTCGAAAAGGAAAACATCCTCATAAAATAATCTGCAATGAAATTCGAAAAAGTAAAAAACGGCCTGCATACAGATCAATCTCAGCTATCCAATATAAAAGAAATCATTCAAAAATATTGAAATGCAACCGAGATATCTTTATAAATTTCTTCCATAGGATTAGCATTAGCGAACGGGCCTTTTCGCCTGACTGAAGTAACCTCTTAATTGTTGACATCGAAGAGAAAAAAAAAAAAAAAAACAATAATTCTAGCAATATACTGAAATGACATATCACCGAATGTGAAGAACCGTTTGATGACATATTCGAAAAAACTGTATTTAAAATATGCTGAAAGAAATAGGCAGAAGAATTTATTGCATTTGTGAAAAATTCACTCGCGCATTAGGTCAATTCCCTGCAAAGAGAGTGCTTGTCAAACGGGATTATGAGCAACATCTTCCGATCCGCGGATTTCCTCTCTCGGGTCAACTAATGAGTCATTGAAGAGCGCTATCTTCAGCATCTCGTGAAGAATTCAGAGTGCTATCTTCGCCGCACAAAGACGATAGAAGAGAAGGGCTCTGACAAATTGAAAAGGAAGAGATTGTCGCCGGAGACTTTTGAAAAGAAAAGGAGGATTAGGAGGAAGTATGTGTCGGAGGCATCATTGCTTGACATATGTATACATCAACGCGCAGGCTTTCCATTTGAGAAATATTATTTCATGTTTACAAACAGCTGAATTTAGATACTATGTCTGAATGTTTGAGATACATTATATGCATATCAAATGACTGTGATGAGATGATTGCTTTGAGGATAGGCGCCTATTATGGGAGTGTGGGGTATTTCTTCTACCCTAGAATGATTCATTGGGGGCAGTGTATCTTTAAAAATATTATAAAGAAATAACTCAAAATTTCAATGATTTTTAAAGATTTGGTGTTCTTGTTTACAAACAACTGATTTTAAGTACTATGCAGTTTCTTTGGGTTTTTAAGGGGGTAGATCACATTGAAACATTCAATAAAGTGTGGTGAGGATATGACGATATTCCAATTAGAAATTAACGCAAATTTATTTATATACATTTAAAGTAAAAATTACAACTTTAAAGTCATTTTCCTCCAAAATGATTATTTTTGACATTACGCGCTTCCTAATTTGAAAAGTAATTAACATATAATCTTTAAATTTTGTATGATGATATATTTTTTGCATATTATGAATGAACCTACACCTGAATATATACGTATATGGATGGATATAGACAAATAATTCAAATGAAATCACATGTGTAAAGATAAAAGGAAAAGATAAGAGAAAAATTAAACCTAGTAAATTGAAAATGCAAATATGAGAAATTGTGAATATCTCGTCGAATATTGTCAGCATTAGGTTTAAAAATGACAATATTAAGCTCTTTATAACATAGAAAAAGTAACAATCGAAAGAAATTAAGATATATATATATATATATATATATATATATATTCATTAATGTTACAATGGGAAAAAGTATTTTACATTATAAAATTGATTATTATTTTAGGAGGAAATTTAAGTACTATTTCTTAAGAAAATGTTTATCTAATATTCAGCAAACATGTTTGATATTTTTCTTTTAACCTTGCACGTAAGACGGATATCTCAAATGAGACGCGGAAAAATCCGTAACTAGTTAATATCAATTAAAATTAATCCTATTTTCGTTTCATTAAATATTTTAAAGAAATTAATTAACAAATAGGTGTACAATTAAATTAATTTTTACTTTAGTGGAATAAAATTTTGATTTTTGATGGAAAACTGTAATGTCGGGCTGCTCATATGATCTCCCCACACCTCTTTAAAAGAAAATTACGTATATATGAAATGACGCATGACCGCCTTAGAAATAGCTACCTATTATAGGAATCTGATTTGTTGAAAAATGATTCAATGGGCTGTATTCTTCACTCTAAAAAAATTAAATTTATTATAACATTTTTTAACACAGCCAACTTTTACGCTTTTTTCTCACCACTAAAATTGAATAGTAAATGTTGTCTTATTGAATCGACGAAATCTGCCGATTAAATAACGCAAAATTTCTGTTAAATTTTAGTGGTAACAAAAAAGCGTAAAAGTTGGTAACTATGCATTATGGATGTTATCAAAAAATTTCTTTTACTTGCTGAGCAGCGCGAAGCTTTTTTTTCGCCACAGCGAGTCTATATTTCTGTATGCAATTTTTTTTTTTTTACCATGTAATAAAATTAAATAACTTATTAAACACGTATTAAACAAACAAACAAACAAAAAAAAACAAACCTGATTGGGGACATTACCGGTAACTAAACATGATTTTTTTCCCCTTCAAGAGTTTTTAAATTCTTCATGGGGAATGTCGTCGCCATTAGCTCTTGCCCTTGTCGAAGAAGAATTCGCCCCGAAACTAAATCTGACCTTCGGCGATCGCGTTCTTCGCATAATATTTATATTTTGTTTCGTTTATTTCATCTTCGTAAAATTCTCGCATATATCGGAAGATGTACACTCCCCTCACTCTTCAATAAATCAACTCTGAATTATTTGGACTATGCTTGATCGTCTGCATACCATACCTTTCAGGCGACGATCTGGCTACCGTTACGAAAGTCGAGTCTGGGAAAGTCGATTTGAAGATGAAAAGACAGGATTTTTCTACCTGTCATGAAGTTGGCCCTTTCGAAAAAGAAAGAAAGAAAGGGAAGTATTATTAAGTCTACAATTAGATGACCCATAGATTTTGTGTATGACTGCAACTTTGCGTAACTCCGCTAACCAGCTCTGTGGCAAAATTACATTCTGTACAACCTGATTCTTGACTGATATATTACACATGAGTTCGGATTTTTCCGAACCTGACGAATCAGGTCTCGAAATGTACCGGAGCGATATTCCGGTTTGCGAAATTATGCTAAATATAGTTCCGGATATTGCAGTTATTAAGGCTGTTCTTAACTGCTCTGCTCAACAAGCGCAAAACGTTTTGACACACAAATTCGTTTCTTAACGGAAAGATATAAAATTGGAAAGCCTGGCCATAGAAGCGATTTGGAATTGAACTGTTTTTTCCATTTTTTGATCAATCAATTACCTATTGAGTTATAAGCGTTTTTGATGGCGTGACAAACCCGATTTTCGCCCGCTCTCGAGTACTTATTCTCCGTTCGCGCGGAAACTCTGTTCAAAATGTCCAATTTGACACTCTTTTCTGAAAGATATATTGCGTTTGCAAAAAAAGGGAAAAAACAGCTCGATGACATAGTTTCTGAACAACAACACCAGCTAGTTTCATGCATTTTTGAACAAAAATAAATTAAAACTTATGTCAGAAAGTTGCCCTTATGGATTTGAGAACATCCTTAAGTCTACAATTAGATGAACCGAAGACTTTGCGTAATTACGCTAAGCAGCCCATGGCGAAATTACGTTCTGTACAACCTGCTCTATTCTTGATGTATACAGGGTGTCCCCGAATTCATGGGCCAAACTGTAAGGGAAAGTAAGAAACACACACAGAAGCAATTTTGCTGAATAGCAATGTGGGGTCGGAAAAGAAAATTTTTGACGAAAAACAAGAAATCCGGAGGAAATGAAAACAAGTGTTTTATTGACATAACAATTACAGTAAGTGCTCAAATGTGCCACCACCAACATCCATACATACATGGCGCGTGTCGCGATTGGCGTAATCATCTCTATTAGTATACATAAACAAAAATATGCATGATTTGTTTGATGGCGGGGGTACTTTCTTATTTACCACTTCAACAACGTACAGTATCTATCTCCCCTTTTCGTATGGCAGATAATATCGTAACATTTCATGAAACAAATTTTAATTATTAATGTTCATTTCTATTAACCACTTCCTAATGCGCTTTCTTTGCAAAGCATTTCTATTAACCACTTCCTAATGAGCTTTCTTTACAGAGAATTTCTATTAACCACTTCCTAATGAGCTTTCGTTACAGAGAATTTCTATTAACCATTTCCTAATGAGCTTTCTTTACAGAGTACAGTCGAACCTCGTTAACACGAACCTCAAGGGAATCAAAATTATGTTCATGTTAACAGCAATTCATGTTATCAGTATCAAATCTTTGTATTCGTTTTTATAGGGGGCTGTGAAAACAATTCATGTTAAAAGTAATTCACGTTAAGCGTGTTCATGTTAACGAGGTTTGACTGTATATCTATTATCCATTTCCTAATGAGCTTTCTTTACAGAGAATTTCTATTAACCACTTCCTAATGAGCTTTCTTTACAGAGAATTTCTATTAACCATTTCCTAATGAGCTTTCTTTACAGAGTATTTCTATTAACCACTTCCTAATGAGCTTTCTTTACAGAATTTTTAATCTTTTGTCACCGGTTTTTCAAAAGAGAAATGTTTGTCATCGCAGAAATACTTCGATTTATCAAAGCCAAATTTTCAATTAAAAATTACTGGTAACAATAATCAAGGATTGTGAACACTTTATGCGTCACGTATACGTGACATACGTCGCGCTATGGTTAAAGCGGTTCCCCAAAAAATAATTTTCCCGCTCATCAACACGGAAAACATTTACGGATTCAATTTTAAACGTAAAAGTCTGGCATCTGCAGGCATGATTTTTGAAGTAATTTTTGATCGAGCAGTTTTATCAGTTTTGATGAATTAATTACAGCTTCAGTTATAAGCGATAGTTGCATCATGACGGCAATTCTTTTCTTTTCTGCGTTGTTGAATCTTGGAAATTTGGTTCAAAACGCCAAATCTGACAGCATTTTCTGAAAGATATTCTCCTTTTCTGGAAAAGGATGTTCAATGACATAGTTTTGAAATAATAACACTTAACAATTTCCGACATTTGAGCAAAAATGAATTCAGAAATTGTCGGCAGTTTGAATTTAAGAAGAACCCTAATAAAAATGTGTTGTACTTGGTGCTATATCTTTCTTGATTAATGCGTTCATAAGTCCCATGGCCTCTCTTGGGTTTGCTCTTGACTTTTATATATTTCGGTGTTTAAAAAAGTACTTACACGAAGGAAAAATAGTAGGGCCATTCCATGCAAAACTGACAAAATGTCTTGCACGTGACACATACATAAATACCTAATCTGTTGGCTTATAAATCGTTAAAACATAAACTATACATTAAATATAATAAAAAAAACTCTAGATTTTCATATTAGCATAGTTGTTTTAATTTGAGGATACAACAGCATTGTTAAAATAGCAGTAATATGTAGAAAAGCTGTCCCACACGTGATATTGAATGGCCCTATAATATGTGTAAAAATCTCTACATTTTAAACCTTAGATCTAAGTATGCTGCCCTTTTTTTAATAGGTTTAAAAATCGGCGCATTTTAAATCGTATACCCAGTAGAGTTTCCCCTAGGTTTAAAAAGGGGAAGGGAGCTGCTGGCGAAAGAAAGCACTTTTTTAATCTTAAGGGCCATTTTTTATTCCCAAGGGCACTTTTTAGATTCTTAAGTGCACTTTTTGGGGTGTTTTATAGGCAGTTTTTTTAAAGCCACTTTTAATATTTAAAATTTAGGGGACTCTTTTCAAGACAACAATGAGTAAGTTTTTACTATGCATGCGAACAATTTTTTTTTAAACAAAGAAGAGTAAGGGCTAATTTTATGGATAAGGAGCAAGAAGGATGCTAATATTTTGGATGAGGACGCAATGAGGGTGCTATCTTAACTGTCTAGGAGAAACTCTGCTAGACCTAAGTATAATCTGCCCGTTTTAGGACCGTCCATGAAAAAGGTACAAAAAGTCCTGCGTGTGACACTTACATAAATACTTATGTCTATTAACTTATAAATTGTTGAAATATAAACTTTACATTAAAAAAAAAAAAAAAAATCCCTATAGATTTTTATAATTACATTTAGTATAATGTTTTAATATTTGTAGTATAGTTGTTTTAATTTGAGGATATAATTACATTGTTAGCACAGCAGTATGTAGAAAAAGCTGTCTCGGAATGGCTCATTCTTGGCATCTGTAAAAAAAATTGTAGCACATATAAATAAACTTGAATATTTTGAAATAATTCCATGTAGTGCAGAAACTGAAATAATATACATATTTATGTTACGCAAAATTAGTGTTGTACCACTCTTCCCAATGTATTATTATTACATCTTCTAAATTATATTATTTTTCTCTATTAATGAAAAAATAGTCAATGCTAGTATTTATTTTCAGCAAATATTAAATTACATACTATTTGATTTGATAGTCAACAAATAGCCTCTTGTCTTGAAAATATGAAAAGGAATTTGTTGAAAAAGGAATATGAAAGGAAATTTGTTTAATCGAATTGCATCTTCTTTATATAAATTTGCATTATTATTATTTTTTTTAATTTATAAGTTTGGAGTTGACTTTCTCCCCCCCCCCCCCTCCCCTCCTTTTCCCGCTTTTCAGTTGCTTTTGATAAAATGTCATTATGCAGTTTTTATCTGTTTTTTTTTTAGCTCACAGACTGTCAAAACCTGAGAGCTAATCTGCCCGCAGGTTCTATATGTACGTAACGCGGTAAGTCTTGATAGAAATATCCGATTTGCTTCAAATTTTGTAAATAGGTTCATTCTGATAAGGCGCTTCCTTGATTTGGTTTTGGGGGTTCATTGGTTAAGTATAAATGGGAGGAATGGGTGGCTATCCCCCCCCCCCCGTTAATATAGGTAAATAGGTTTTTCATGCAGAATTATGCAGGCCCATCATCATACAGGTTCATGCAGGGCCGACTGTATTTCAGTTTTCTTTTCCCATCAAAACATTTAAGCGTATATTTCATATATTCTCTTATAACTTTATTTGTCCTTTTCGAAAAAAAAAAGTAATTCATATTACATTGTTACTATTTCGCATGAGTTTTTTTTTTTTTTTTTTTTTTTTTTTTTTTTTTAACATAACAAACGTTTATTTAAAATCATCCTCTTTTGATAAAAAGAAGTATTATGCTTTAATATCTTTCATATTTGATTGATGATCGTTTTCTTTCTTACAATAATTACAGAACTATAAAATCAATGTTATTTTTTTTATTAATTGATGCAGGGTTTTGGGAATCTAAAAGAATTGCCCACATTTTTTTTTTTTTTTTTCTCTATAGGCCATTTTTTTCGACGATCTTTTATTTTCTTTCGGAAATGATATCGCTGCTTAGAACATTTCTGGTTAATTTTGTTCCATGCAGACGAAAAAAAATAATAAAAAATAAATACATCGCATTCGAAAATATTTCAGCAACTAAAATAAAAAGAAAATGCTTCAAGATTAAAGATTCCAAGGAGGGAGGAGAAATCTGTCATATATATATATATATATATTTTTTTTTTTTTTTTTTTTTTCTAGCTGTCTGAAATGGTGCTTTGAATGAATAACAACGAAACCACTCATTATTCCCAGTAACGCATAAATCATTCCGGGCAAGCTTCATCTCAAATAGACAAAAGGAATTCGGGTTCTTAATCGACATTTCATTCCACATTCCATCACCCGAGAAAGGTGGTAGCCGTTGCGATACGGTTAAGCACCGGGTTGCGCTTCTTGGGCCGGACTAATTGATCCCGCACCTGCTCCCTCATTTCACCTCCGACCCGTGCGTGACCATGGAAACAGATCCTGCCACGTGCTAGGATCGTGAAGCGGAACAAAGATCATATTAAGTTAGTGATGATTAGACGGGATTATAGATACATTGTAAAAGCTATCCTGGTTATTTGTTCGACAGTTTTGCGTATCTTAGACAAGGGCCCTAGGCACAGCATTCTTTTGAGCATCCTTTTGCCATAGATCTATTTGAATGTTTAGAGGCAAGCGCAAAATACAAAATATCGCGGGTTCACCATCACCACACAATTATTTTTATGCCTATTACGGAGAGGCGTTTACTTACTTTCCACCAAAAAAAAAGCGTGTTTTGGGGAAATTTCTTTTTTGAACTAAGATAAAAAGTCCTGTCGGCATGTCCGGGAGGAAGAGGTAGCTTTCATATTTCTTGGTTTTAAAATTTTGCAAGTTTTACTCAAAGCAAATTTTACTGATATTCTAAGAAGCTAAAATATGACGAACCCGATAAGAGAATATCCGTCAATACTGAATTTGAATGAGAATTGCGCCAAATTGGTAAGCTATAGCCAAGTTGGCATCATTTATGGTTACTTATTTTTTATCTCTAAATTTGGCTATATTTCGCCAAGTTTGGCGAGAATTTGAAGCTAACGGATATTAATAAAATTTAAGCATTGCGCAGCAGTGCACGGTGCAAATGGCCGCCATTTTTAAACAAGATGTCGCATGAAGTTGGCGAACGAACTCGGTCGAGACATTGGTATGTACTATGCATACAATTAATCTTATCCAAATCTGTTTATAAATACGAGACTTACAGCGCGACAAATATAAAACTATTTTAAAATCTCAGCCACTTTCGAAATTCAAACTGCTATATCTCAGCCATATTTTAAGATAAAGACGAAACAAAATATGCTATTGGGAATCTTTGTATTAAGGTCAAACTCTTAAGAAAAATATATTTTCCCGTTTTTAATTTATTTGCACCACTTTTTAAATTTTTTAAATGGCTGCCATTTTGAAACAAGATGGCGAATTGGTCAACGAACTCGTTCGAGGCATTGGTATGTACAAGGTGTCCATAATTAAACTGGCGGTACTCAGAGTGTTCTGTAGCGCGATCTAATCGAGAAAATGACTCTAAATTTTGTAAGAAGATTAAACAAGACGGTGGACGAAGGAAAAAAAATAGTTCCAAAAGTTACCGCTAGGGGAATATGTGGCGCTGTGTAACGGAAAAGAGAGTATTATTGCCGTAGTGAACTTGAATTAAATCGTTAAATGTGCTAAATCAGAAGTAATTTTATTCAGTATTAATTTTGCATTTTTTTAAACTCTCTTTTTTGTTACACAGCGCCACATATTCCCCTAGCGGTGACTTTTAGAACTAATGATTTTTTTTAACGGAATCCTTCGTCCCCCGTCTTGTTTAATCTTCTTACAAAATTTGGCGTCATTCTCTCAATTAGATCGCGCTACTGAACACTCTGAGTACCGCCAGTTTAATTATGGACACCTTGTACATACCAATGCCTCGAACGAGTTCGGTGACCAATCCGCCATCTTGTTTCAAAATGGCAGCCATTTAAAAAATTTAAAAAGTGGTGCAAATAAATTAAAAACAGGAAAATATATTTTTCTTAAGAGCTCTTAATTATGGCCACCTTGTACTATGTATACAATTAATCTAATCCAAATCGGTTAATAAATACGAGAGATATCGCGTGACAAAAACCAGATATATAAGTCACATTTGAACGAAGGGTGGTTTTGGGGTCTGGGGTCATGATCGGTGTAAATATATCAAAATTTTCCGGAAGTGCTTTCCTCTGGACGGCACCAATAGGTAGCTTTTTACTTTTTGTAATGAAAGCTACCTAAAATATCGACTTATCAAAGACGTAGTTAGTGTGTGTGTGTGTGAGGGGGGGGGGGGGGGGGGGATCACCAGAGTTTGTTCTCTCAATGAAATTGTTCTCAGGATACAGACCGCTGGAAACTTTTACGAAAATCAGTGGAAGTAAAAGAAACTTTGTTTTTATAAATTCTTCTTTAAATTTTGAAAATATAATTAATTTTCCGAAGCTTTTAAAGATTTAAAAAAAAAACGCTTTAGTTATAATGGTAACTCGGAAAGATTATTATATTAAAGTTTAATTAATATCGTTCGGTTATATTTTCGTTCACGTTTCTATTACAGGGTGTTTACAGAATCTGGAAATCAGGGAAAAACCAGAGAGGTTTATCAATTTAGAAAAAATCAGGAAAAGTCGGGGAATTTCGTAAAAATACTCAAAAATCAGGGAAATTTGTCTATATGTGAAAATATTTGCGTTTTCGCCTTGCCAACTAGATTGATTCGTTTATTTTATGTACCGTATTTTTTCACATGCTGATTAGTCTTTCCCAATATTTTTAAAAAGATACACATGATATGAATTTTTGATATTTAGCATAAATTAAGGTGATCAGATGTCCTCATTTTCTGTGGATAGCACTTATATTCAAGGCAATTTACCCATCTTTGAAAATTTTAAATGATCCATAGCATAACCTACATACATTAAACAAGTAGTAATATAAAAATTTTGTTTTTAAAGTCAATTCCTACTTAGGTCATCAAAGAAAAATTTTAAATAATCCCTTAAGCTAATATTAGTTTTTGTTGCATTAAAATATCTCAATTTGTTGATTTTCTATAAGCAAGTAGGTTTACAATGGAAGTCTATGGGAATTTGGCGAAATATTAGAGATATCGCCAAGTTGGCGTCATTTTTGGCGACTCATTTCGGTCGCCAAATTTATCGTTATATCGCCAAGTTGGCGAAAGAACAGGGTCCCCCCTATGGTACCCCCCCCTATAGATATAAAGATGCATTAAATGCTGTTCAATAACCAATGGCCGCCCTTTTGTCTCCCATATAAAAATAAAATTAATTAATTAAAATTTAATGAATTAATATTTGAAAAATCTGTATTAACATCAATTGTCGTACAAGTTTTAAAAAATTTATTTCAACTTGATAGGATGAATAATAAGTATTTTATTAACGATTGAAAATTTGAACAAGATATATAAATAAATAAATATAGGGAGAGTGTGAACTAATAGTAGGAATTGAAAAATACCGCATGTGCATCGTTAATAATGGAAATCAGGGAAAATCAGAAACTTTTTTTGCAAATTCTGTAGTCACCCCGTATTACATTTTCCTAGATTAAAAAACATTTGCCTTTTTTACAGTGTAGATATTCATAAGCTATATATTATTGTTCATTTGTTATCTTCTAGAAAAGCTTGTGCTTTCTTTTATTCTGCTGCCAAAAAACGTTTTCATGTACAAAAGAACTTAGTAAGGCCATGCCTAAAGGAATCTGAAAACAACAACAGTAATTGCGACCGCAAACAATTGCCAGATAAGAAAATGATTTAAACTGTAATACCGGTAAAGTAAATGCATTTAATATAGGGCGAATTCGAAAACAAAAGAAAAAAAAATGAGAGGAAAACCACTTTTTGCAATGTCGAATTATCATCAGCTCCTGTAACTCTCCGAGATCTTTGACCCCAACGTGACTTGGAACACGTATGTGCCACGCGCTTCAACACTAAACCATACACGATTTTCATATAATGACTAACAACTTTTCAAAAATATTGGTTAGTCGTGGTTTTTATGGAAGTTTTCGGAGATTATATATATGACTTGGAAAAGTTAGAAAAATGAATAAGTTTAAATGCGACCAGAGACTACCCTGTTTTCAACAATTTTTAAGAAAAAAGTATTCAAGCTAACAAGTAAATATCAAAATCAGAAAATTAGTAAATAGTAGATAAGTAGTAGAAATTAAGGAATAATCAGTGAATGTAGCAGATCAGGATAAACAAGGGAATTTTCGTTTCAAATCTGGAAATTTGCTTACGTAAAAAACAGAGTGCCTACAGAATCTGGAAATCATGGAATCATGGAAAAATCAGGGAGGTTTATCAATCTGGGAAAATCAAGGAAAAGTCAGGGCATTTTATAAAAATATTCGAAAATAAGGGAAATTTTTCTATATGTAAAAATATTTGCATTTTCGCCTTGCCAACGAAACCGATTCGTCTGTTTTATATAACATATTTTTTCCTATGCTGATTACTCTCTTATCCATTAGATCCTTTATGTTTCACATTTTAAGCTAGAGAAACGCCAAACGAAAACTCCAGAGTTTACGAAATTAAGCTAGAGCTTATGGAAATATTTTTAATAATTTAACAGCATTTTTCATATTTATCAACAAAAACTTTTACTGTATTTAATTAAAGTGAATAATCATGCCAGATCTGATTATGCAAGACGATGCTTCTGTTGCCAATCCCTAACCAGTATTGTCTTTTATTTTAAGCTATATGAAAAATTGAGAAAATAATGATAATTTATTTATAGAAATATAGCGAACTATTCATATTATTTAAAATGATTAATATTGTACAAGAAGTTCAGACTATCGCAAAGTTACATTAAATGTTGGTGAAAATTCTGGCTTCAAGAACCAACTATTAATAATATATTCGATTTTACCCCCACTTTCCCCTACATAAAGAATTAAGAGACTGAGATCTAAAGGACTCTCTGGGCGTGTCTCTGACATTGGCTATTATTTAGAAAAATAAATAAACAAAATAAACTTTCCAACTCAAGAACTACACAAATATTAGTTTCGAGATACCGTCATGATTGCTTCTTATTCTCTCATAGAGCTAAGTTTTTCAACCATTAGCTGTTAGAAGAGTGCTGCTCAAAACGAGGTACCAGTTTTGTCAATAAATAAGCTATAGTCGCGCAAAGGTACAATAACGCCCCTCTTGTTAAATTTAAATACTTTCTTACATATCACTAACTACTTTAATAAATAAATATTGAATACATTCCAAGTAAAATATCTCATCAAAGATCACACAACTATACATTAGGTGTGTGTGTGTGTGTGTGTGTGTGGGGGGGGGGTGATCCAGTTGCGAAAACCTTGTATAAAATAAAAAGCATATCTTGTATGCTGAATTCAACTTATCTGAGAAATGAATCACTCTTGCCTAATACGGACAACTATAATTCATCGAGCAAGACCACGCCTCTAAAAACTGCTCTTCTCGTTCCCTCAAAATAGCCCTAATACTCTGCCCAAGTTACGCACAACTTCTACCATGCAATTATGACTCCCGATACACAAAACAAAATAAAAACATTCTGTGCGCCCCATCTATAACTTTTGTCTACCTCCGGTTACTTTCCATTGCAGGCTAATTACAGGTTGAAAGAGAGAGACGGGCGACATTACCAGAAATGTTGGGTAGCTCAGGTAGCCCCGGGGCGTCGAGAATTCTCAGTCGTCACAGGCACACCAAAAATCAATCAGGCGGGATGTTCCAGTCACGATTCAAGATTAGGAACAATCCAGGGAGAAGACGACTTCCTTTCCATGAGTTTGAAGTCCACAAGGGTCATAGGTGGTTGCGCGTCCTGCTTCTATAACACGTGGTTAATAATGTGTACCGATCGCTGCCACCGGAACTTAATTTCCTGATTGTCAGAATAGTGAAGAGTAATCGCACCCGTGTGTATGGGCGGATGTACGATGTAATTTGTGTCTTACAATCCTTCTTTTTCTTCCTCCTTCTTCTGCCCTTTCAGATGAGCTATTGTACAATATTATATCGATTCATCTATGCAAGGACTAATTGGTACAGTCGTGGAAAAAAAAAAGTAAACACCCCTACTAACTCCTCAACAAATTATCGTAGAAGAAAGTTACTGGTACCGAACGATTGTAAATAAAGTCTACTTTTAAATGAAGTATATAAAATTTGCTTAGGGTGTCATCTACATATTAAAACGAACCCAAACCTCATTTTTTTTCTATAGCAATACCCAATTTTAACGAGATATTTCAAATCTTCGGTTCAAATTATGCCTAGACACCGAATTTCAAGTCATTTGAATGATACGTTTTTGAATTATAAACATTCAAAATTTAGTGCTTCTAATGTTAAATTACATTTTCATATTTTTATTTATATCTCCATAAATTATGCTCCAAATATGCTAATTTTTTTTGTAGCAATAATACTAATATACCCAAACATAAATACGCTGAATTTGCAATTTTTATAATTTTATGATATGAATTATGAAATTAATATTCGAAAAAATTATGAATTGCAACCTACGATTTTTTTGATGGATTTAGATTTATTAAGTCCTGCTTTATGGAAATCCAAAATTTCACATTTTTCTTCCAAGTAGTTTTCAAATTATGCTTAAAAAACGGCAAAATGATGGTTTAAGGGACCGTCTATAATAGAAGTGAGTAGATATTTTGAAATTTCTTCTGCTGTCCTGTAATCTAGAAGGCTTCATTGACTTCTTAAGGTGCCTTGATCAAGATGGGGGCTCTCTCGGTTAACAATCGAGTTCCGAGCTTCAATTTGGATACAGCCCTTAAAATACGCTCGTTTTAAAATAATTAATTTCTCGGAAACTTATGGTACGAATTGCATAAAAATTTGTTTTTAGGCTAACTGAAGGGCGCAGAGTACATTTATGCTGTCAGAATTGTGTACTGCAATTGAAAAAAAACAAAGTTAGGGTTCGTTTTATTATGTAGATGGTCCCCTAAGGAAATTTTATCTATGTCATTTAAAAGTAGACTTTATTTCCAATCGTTCGATACCAGTAACTTTCTTCTACGATAATTTGTTGAGGAGTTAGTGGGGGTGTTTACTTTTTTTTTTTTCCACGACTGTACATATTAATATGCTAGACAAGCTACGGTTTAGGACGTGTGTGTGGGAGATCTCCTCAAAATCACATGTATAAAAGCTAATGTATACCTCTGTTTAACCGTATTCATAGCAGTTTTTTTTTATATTAAAATCGAATATAATATGGGCATACAAGTTGGTAAGCAATAATATAAAAACATAATGAGTTTGTCTACAGTATTACAAGAAATTAACACTGTTTGCCATTGATTAATTATGACTTCAGAATCATAAGATAGTTGCGTGTTTTGCTTCAAACACGTGGTTAAAAATGTGTACCGATCGCTGTCACCGGAATTTAATTTCCTGATTGTCAGAATAGTATGAAGCAACCGCATCGGTGTGTATGGACGGATGTACGAAATAATTTGTGTTTTGCAATCCTTTTTCCCCCCTCTTCTCCCCCTTTATATGAGTATACCTTCAGATGAATTATTGTACAATTTCGTGTAGATTTATATATACGAGACCTAATTAGTACATATTCCTATGGCAGACAAGCTATGGTTTAGAGTCTCGTGTGTGGAAGAGATTTCCTCTTCAAATTCGCATGTATAGACGCAAGCTGATGTATACCTTTAATTGCATTCGTAATAGTCTTTAAGGGTGTTCTCAAATCCAAAAGGGCAACTTTCTGACATAAGTTTTAATTTATTTTTGTTCGGAAATGCATGAAACTAGCAGGTGTTGTTGTTCAGAAGCTATGTAATCGAGCTATTTTTTCCGTTTTTTTGCAAACACAATAGATCTTTCAGAAAATAGTGTCAAAGTTGACGTTTTGAACCGAAGTTCCCGAAGAAAGCAGAAAAACCAGTCCGTGAAGGGCGAAAATCGTCTTTGTCACGTGATCAAAAACGCTCATAACTCAATAGGTAATTTGTTGATCAAAAAATGGAAAAAACAATGCAATTCCAAATCGCTTCCATGGCCAGGCTTTCCAATTTTATATCTTTTCGCTAAAAAATGAATTTGTAAATATGTCAAAACGTTTTGCGCTTGTTGAGCAGAGCAGTTAAGAACAGCCTTAAAAGAAAATCAAATGTAATATGGGCATACTGCAAGTTGGTCTATAGTTTTATAGCAAAATATAACTTATTGTGCTTTAGTTATTATGACTTTCGGATCATATAATGATTGGGACGTTTTGCTTTTTAACACGTGGCTAATAAATAAGCACATCGCTGCCACCAAAATTTCCTTATTACCAGAATGCGAATAGTAATAGTACTGGTGTCTGCGTATGCAGTGGTATATTGTAGCTCTAGGCGGATGTACGACGTATTTGTGTCTTATAATCCTTCATTTTATTCCTACTGCTTTCATATGAGCTGTTGTATAATTTTATATCTTTAGATACAGAGGTGATCGCAAGCTAAAGAAGCTTACAGATTACAAATTACTTCGTATTTCGAAGGATCTGTTTCTTCCAGAACATATCCATAAAATATCAATTTCATATGATTGTTAAACATAATTAAAATGAATATATTTCATAATGAAAGAAATGGACCTCCCTGCAATAAATTATAGGTTCCCTCTGCATACGAAAACTACTTCTTAGTAAAATTTCAGGTATTTTTTCATGAATCCGCAATCACCCCTGCTATTTGGTATGTATGCATAAGCTAGACAAGCTATAGTTAAGAGCCTATTATATAGAAGGGCTTCCTCCTCACAAGCAAATTATAGAAGTTAGTACTATATATATATTTTTTTTTTATCTTAGTTGTGTTATGCATTCATAGCTGTCTTCATACAGCAGCTTTATATGAAAAATAAATATAACATGAACATACTAGAGTTTGAACTTCAGAATTACAACACAACCTTACACTCTGTGAGATATTGTGCATTTACAATGGTTACGCCCAAGACTGTACATGCAGTTTCTAACAAAGTAGTTAATAATATGGACCGATCGCTGCGATATCGGAACTTAAGGGTGTATTTCGAAAAAGTCTTTAAAATGTAGATTATTTCTGATACATTTTCTCCGAAAATTACCCACATAAATATTTAAAATTAGAGTATGATATGTAAATTGACTTTCTGAAAGTGCCGTGAACGATTTTTTTTAATTTTAAATTTGTTAAAATTGATTTTTGACTGTTTTATGAAAATTATGTCCGATTCATTTTCTCTAGAAATTACCCACAAAAATATTTGAAAATGGGGTATGATATGCAAATTGATCTTGCAGAAGTGCGGTGTAAGATTTTTTTGTAATTGAAATTCATTAAATGTATTTTTTGAGTTAAATTGTGCTGGCGAAATTCGAATTTTTTGGCGAGAGTGACAGCCTACTTAAACCGATTTGTTTATCTGTACGCTAACAGATGTCGCAACAATAGCTTTTTGGAAGTTTAGACGTTATTTCAGGCTGGGGGTGGTTCCAATACCCTTTTAAGACGCTATTGGCTAATTTGGGAATATCTCACATTCAATTGGTTGTGTTCAAATCAAGAGGGATGCTCGAATTGCGAATGACCCTGTGTTTTCTTTGCGAATATCTATACTAATAACAGACATTTTTGGAAGAACAGATAGACATTTTTTTATGTGGTAGAGAAACTAAAGAATTAAATATGTCTCGATTTTATTTTCTATTTAAAAGGTTACTTAAAGTTGCATGCATTGATGTAGTGGAGGGTATACGGGGGGGGGGGGAATACGCCGTATACCTTCTGGATTTTTTTAAGGAACACCGTATACTCTCTGTTTCCCAAGAAAGCTAATAGTATATAAACTCTAGGGTATACGCTCTACTTAAAGCGTTTACTCTCTGTTTTTTTTACGACTACACCACTGGTTACATGTATTTTTTTTTTTTATATAACTAGGGGGCTCGGCCCCCTACGAGCTACGCTCGCCAACCCCCGTCCAGACACCGCAGACTCTAAATGCAGGCTAATTTGATCGGCTTTAAAAAGATTTCGAATGATTGAATTATAATTTAAAAAACAGTGGCGATCTCCCTATAAACGAATTTCTATTCATTTCTCTTTGATTGGGGAATTTTAACGCCAAATCCGCTGCGGTACTACTTGATTATCCTGTCGACCCATTTCGCCAAATTATATAAATCGCCAAACCACTCGCCAAATTATACAAATTGATATAATTTCTATTTTAAATAACGAAAGAACAAATAAATTCGTACAACATTAATAAAAACACAAATAAAACGTCGAAATAAAAATAACTTGATGACGTATACACATGTAACAACATTTCAAAATAAGCTAATATAAAAGGAATTAAGTAAAGAGAGTCTTTGTCTCCTGGCATTTTTTAACAAAGCGAAAAGAAAGTTCTTTTAAATGAGACATTTTAAATTAATTTTCAAAATATCAAATAAATGTCTAGCGCAATTTCTATTCTAAATTTAAACTTTTTTGCAATATTATTTTGTGTTCATTTTATGTAATAACTATAATGTGACGTAAATATGACGTAATTTCTCCTAAGACTTCTAACGCATGCTAATGAATTTATTATTTTACAATATCCTTTCTCCTTTAAAATTCACGTGTATACTTTTTATGACGTAATTTTTAATAAGTTCTTGCTTTTTATACGCAATTATTTAATACTAATTTGAAAGTTTTTTCCCTGTTTATAATAGTCACGTGTAAATAAATTTTTAATTTGAAGCAAACATTATTGCTTGCGCTTTTTATACAGATGGCAACAGTTTAAATTAGTACAATTTTCTGAAATCTGTAAAAAATATCTTTAGAAATGCTGAAAATTTGAATTTAAAATAGAAATAAAACCTGAAAAAATGAGTCAAAATAAAAAAATTAATGCAATCTGCACTCCGGCAAATTCTAACGCATAAAATGATCTAAAAATGATTACACTGCCATGTATAGTTTTTGCTGCTATAAAACTTTTTTAGTGGAACGATTTTGTCCAACTTTAGCATTAAATAACTCTTAAAATAATTCTTCGATTTGAAAACTGTCTGCATCAGCGTGTTTATCAAACATTTCTGTATAAAACCACCGATTTTCATATTTTTGTATGCATTATTTTTGTTAATATTAACGAAAAAAGGCCTCCGGTCACAAAAAAATCAAAACCGGCGGCGGCGGCGGTGACAGCGGTAGTTACTTTTTTTTAGAATAGAGAGAAAGGCTGTAAGGCAATTAAAAAATGCCTCATTATATGCTAAGGAGAATGAAAGCGAAAAAAAAGCTACACGAAAAATATACACGAATGTTGATCCATGCAACATTAATATAATGCATACGAAAAGAATATAATTATTTTGTACGAACTTTTTAACTTTTCATCGATACGGCCAACTTTTATTTATTTATTTATTTATTTTTTACAAGTCGGCTCGAGCGAGCTCGATGTTTTTTAGTAGGTCATTGTCACTTTAGAATCCGGATCCGAAAGTGAAAATGTCCTCATAAAAAAAAAACATGCAAACAAAATCGAAAAAATATAAAAGGGTCTTTGTAAAGATCGACCTCAGTTAACAAATGCAAAATTATTTAAACAAACAAGATATTTTTTTAAAAAACTAGGGGGCTCGGCCCCCTACGAGCTACGCTCGCCAACCCCCGTCCAGACACCGCAGACTCTAAATGCACACTAATTTGATCGGCTTTAAAAAGATTTCGAAAGATTGAATTATAATTTAAAAAACAGTGGCAATCTCCCTATAAAGGAATTTCTATTTATTTCTCTTTGATTGGGGAATTTTAACGCCAAATCCGCTGCGGTACTACTTGATTATCCTGTCGACCCATTTCGCCAAATTATATAAATCGCCAAACCACTCGCCAAATTATACAAATTGATATAATTTCTATTTTAAATAACGAAAGAACAAATAAATTCGTACAACATTAATAAAAACACAAATAAAACGTCGAAATAAAAATAACTTGATGACGTATACACATGTAACAACATTTCAAAATAAGCTAATATAAAAGGAATTAAGTAAAGAGAGTCTTTGTCTCCTGGCATTTTTTAACAAAGCGAAAAGAAAGTTCTTTTAAATGAGACATTTTAAATTAATTTTCAAAATATCAAATAAATGTCTAGCGCAATTTCTATTCTAAATTTAAACTTTTTTGCAATATTATTTTGTGTTCATTTTATGTAATAACTATAATGTGACGTAAATATGACGTAATTTCTCCTAAGACTTCTAACGCATGCTAATGAATTTATTATTTTACAATATCCTTTCTCCTTTAAAATTCACGTGTATACTTTTTATGACGTAATTTTTAATAAGTTCTTGCTTTTTATACGCAATTATTTAATACTAATTTGAAAGTTTTTTCCCTGTTTATAATAGTCACGTGTAAATAAATTTTTAATTTGAAGCAAACATTATTGCTTGCGCTTTTTATACAGATGGCAACAGTTTAAATTAGTACAATTTTCTGAAATCTGTAAAAAATATCTTTAGAAATGCTGAAAATTTGAATTTAAAATAGAAATAAAACCTGAAAAAATGAGTCAAAATAAAAAAATTAATGCAATCTGCACTCCGGCAAATTCTAACGCATAAAATGATCTAAAAATGATTACACTGCCATGTATAGTTTTTGCTGCTATAAAACTTTTTTAGTGGAACGATTTTGTCCAACTTTAGCATTAAATAACTCTTAAAATAATTCTTCGATTTGAAAACTGTCTGCATCAGCGTGTTTATCAAACATTTCTGTATAAAACCACCGATTTTCATATTTTTGTATGCATTATTTTTGTTAATATTAACGAAAAAAGGCCTCCGGTCACAAAAAAATCAAAACCGGCGGCGGCGGCGGTGACAGCGGTAGTTACTTTTTTTTAGAATAGAGAGAAAGGCTGTAAGGCAATTAAAAAATGCCTCATTATATGCTAAGGAGAATGAAAGCGAAAAAAAAGCTACACGAAAAATATACACGAATGTTGATCCATGCAACATTAATATAATGCATACGAAAAGAATATAATTATTTTGTACGAACTTTTTAACTTTTCATCGATACGGCCAACTTTTATTTATTTATTTATTTATTTTTTACAAGTCGGCTCGAGCGAGCTCGATGTTTTTTAGTAGGTCATTGTCACTTTAGAATCCGGATCCGAAAGTGAAAATGTCCTCATAAAAAAAAAACATGCAAACAAAATCGAAAAAATATAAAAGGGTCTTTGTAAAGATCGACCTCAGTTAACAAATGCAAAATTATTTAAACAAACAAGATATTTTTTTAAAAAACTAGGGGGCTCGGCCCCCTACGAGCTACGCTCGCCAACCCCCGTCCAGACACCGCAGACTCTAAATGCACACTAATTTGATCGGCTTTAAAAAGATTTCGAAAGATTGAATTATAATTTAAAAAACAGTGGCAATCTCCCTATAAAGGAATTTCTATTTATTTCTCTTTGATTGGGGAATTTTAACGCCAAATCCGCTGCGGTACTACTTGATTATCCTGTCGACCCATTTCGCCAAATTATATAAATCGCCAAATTATACAAATTGATATAATTTTTATTTTAAATAACGAAAGAACAAATAAATTCGTACAACATTAATAAAAACACAAATAAAACGTCGAAATAAAAATAACTTGATGACGTATACACGTGTAACAACATTTCAAAATAAGCTAATATAAAAGGAATTAAGTAAAGAGAGTCTTTGTCTCCTGGTATTTTTTAACAAAGCGAAAAGAAAGTTCTTTTAAATGAGACATTTTAAATTAATTCTCAAAATATCAAATAAATGTCTAGCGCAATTTCTAAATTTAAACTTTTTTGCAATATTATTTTGTGTTCATTTTATGTAATAACTATAATGTGACGTAAATATGACGTAATTTCTCCTAAGACTTCTAACGCATGTTAATGAATTTATTATTTTACAATATCCTTTCTCTTTTAAAATTCACGTGTATACTTTTTATGACGTAATTTTTAATAAGTTCCTGCTTTTTATACGTAATTATTTAATTCTAATTTGACAGTTCTTTTCCTGTTTATAATAGTCACGTGTAAATAAATTTTTAATTTGAAGCAAACATTATTGCTTGCGCTTTTTATACAGTTGGCAACAGTTTAAATTAGGACAATTTTCTGAAATCTGTAAAAAATATTTCTAGAAATGCTGAAAATTTGAATTTAAAATAGAAATAAAACCCGAAAAAATGAGTCAAAATAAAAAAAATAATGCAATCTGCACTCCGGCAAATTCTAACGCATAAAATGATCTAAAAATGATTACACTGCCATGTATAGTTTTTGCTGCTATAAAACTTTTTTAGTGGAACGATTTTGTCCAACTTTAGCATTAAATAACTCTTAAAATAATTCTTCGATTTGAAAACTGTCTGCATCAGCGTGTTTATCAAACATTTCTGTATAAAACCACCGATTTTTATATTTTTGTATGCATTATTTTTGTTAATATGAACGAAGAAAGGTCTCCGGTCACAAAAAAATCAAAACCGGCGGCGGCGGCGGCGGTGACAGCGGTAGTTACTTTTTTTTAGAATAGAGAGATTGCTCCATTGGATTAACATTAACGAGCTGGGGGTTTTACGGCAGTGAAGTAGCCCCTCAAATATTAATTTATTAATTTCATAATAAAATTTTATATAATAAATTTCATGGGAAAGAATCGTTCTGATAGATTGCATATAAATAGAAAATTCTCTATTCTGGACATTTATCATCAATGCAGATATATTTTATTTATTTAGGTAATCAAAATAAAGCATTGTTTAGTAATTATCCAATTATATATTCAATGCGCATTGGGAATAAGAACTTTACTAGGTTATTTAAATTTCGTGAACATTATTTTACTAGAATATGTATTTTAGAGTACCGTATTTTATGTAAGAAACGCCGCACTCCCCAAATTGGCCTGAATAAGCTTAAAAATATCGCCGCACTCGTTGTAAACGCGCCGCATCCGTCGGAATGCTACTTTTGTCAACAGCATCACATTGACCTAACTTTAATCAGTGTTTTCTGAGCAGTGTAGGATGCCTCGTTTTTAATATCTTAAGATGTCTGAAGTTTTATTTAAAATATTTAAAACCGATTTTAAATATTTTTATGAATTTTTAAATTAAGGAAACTCGGTTGGTATTTAGAAAAAACTTAAACGCCGCACATGGTGTAAACGCCGCTCTTGGAAAAAAATTAACTTTTAAACACATAAACACCGCGGCGTTTCTTCCATAAAATACGGTAGTTTATAATTTTTTTTTCAAATAACAATACACACAACATTTACATATACCCATTTTATAATAATTAATAATAAATCCCTTTTAGTTGTAAATATATGGCCGATATATTATTAATTTTTGATCAAATTAAAATTTACGAATGAATTAAATATTTATCATCTATTTTGAAAAAAGAAAAATCTATATAGTTTATTAATTGACCCGCCTGGCTTTGCACAGGCCAGTGATACTAACTGTAAATGTACTTAAAATCAGTGTTGAATATATTTTTAAACTTAAATATTTTTAAATGAAAAATAGAGCTGTCAGATTTATTGTCTGACCAAAAGCTTTTCTCATTTATATTCTTTACTTCTGAAGACACTTCTGGTTTGGTTATTTGTAACAAAATTATAAAGCCCTCTACATCCCCCCCCCCCCCCTACCACCACCACACATGCGCACAAAGAGATTCGACGGGAAGGAGTAGAGTGCGCGCCCAGCGACTCCAGGTAGTTGTACAGCAGCATTAGTGCAGTGTCTACATGAAAGTGCATATTGATTGTTCCAAGCGTCTTGGATAAAGCAGTGCTATTTTGTTTTTGTTTTTCCAAAGTAAGTGCTTGAATTTTCATAACTGTTTGTCAGAATTTTTATAGAGCGTCAATAATACAAAATATTTTGAACTTAAACAATTTCTTATAAACTACTAACCTGGACTAAGTATGCGAACACCAGAAATTCATTTTAGAAGTGGCCGTATTTTAAAAAAAGGCCGCGCAATCTCTCCTACCAAAATAGGAGAGTTTGCGCATCTGCTACTTAGGACCAGATGGCGCATTTTCCCAAGTTTAAGTGCTAGGAGAAATTATACAGCTTATTGATAAATTTGCATGAATTGCAAATTACGTGTAAAACATATGAATGAATGAATTTTGAAATAATTTCGGAAAAACACATAATTATCAAAACTAAATTTGGCATCAAATTAATTTGCGAAAAAATACTTTTGCAGATAAAAATTTTATTAATAAATTAATAATACAGTTGTTATTAAATAAATTTTATGTAATTATTTTTGTTAATAAATTAATAATATATTTGTTAATAATTTAATTAAATATTTATATACTTTTTTTTTAATTTATGAGCAATTAATTTGCTAATAAATTAATTTTGTTAACTAAAATAAATTTTCTAATACAATGTTTTGGAAAAGCTTTGACCCATTCCGAGTAGTGTAATGCCATCGAAATCAAAATGAAACAGAGTGCAACTAATGTTACTAATCCACAAAATATACATGAAAAAAGACTTAAGAAAGATGCCGCTACAAAAAACAGCTGAAGATAAGGTGCTTCTACAAAAAAGCGACATAAAAAAAAAAAAAAAAACTCAATGAAAAAAAACGAAGGTCTATGAGGATGAGTGCACTGAATGTCTGTAACTGTACCAGGAGACAACTTCGACAACTGACTGGATTCAATGTATTGCTTGTTGCAGGTGATTGCACGAAAGATGCACGATTTACAACAATAAGTGCATCGATTGTGGACAACAACTTCGGTTAGCAAACAAAATACAATGAAACTGTGGAAATGGAAGTAAAGTAATTTTTAAATTAAACATGTTATCAACTAGATTAATATTATTTTGTAATCTTAGTAGGGCTTGCTTTTTCTCACATTTTAATCTTCTTAAATTAAAATTTTTAACTGTAGTTAAAATTCTTTCTTTTATTTATTATTTAAACATTTGGTTGAAATATTCACCCTGATACAATAATATTTACTCACAAAAACCTTTCAACAATGTAATTATTATTGTTAACAATTTAATTGTAGTTACTATTAATAACAATCTCTTCTACCTGTGTGCGCAATCTCTCCTACCCATGTGCGCGTTCTCTCTTACCCTGTAAGGAAAGATTGCGCAAAATAGTTTTCTCGGTTTTATTACTGATGTTCTATTAAATTACAATGTAACAACAAAATAACAATAGAAATGTATAAAAAACAAATAAAGTCAAAATTATTCATGCATAGTTTAGCAAAATATTAATATTTAGATTTTTTATTACTATTCTTTTGAAATGTGCGCAGACTCTCTTCGCTTTACCTTAATTGAAAAAGAATATATATCCCAAGTATTTTTTTACATATATTTCAAAGAGATTAAATCTCTTAACGTGGAAATCTTTTGACTTGCAAGCATATGTAACCCGCATAGCTAATAGTAGGTAAAAATTAATTTTCATTTGTTTATTTCGATTTCGCTGCATGTGTTGAAAATATCTTTCACTTCGAAAGCCATTTCCGAAATAGAGTTTACTGATAAGCGTTGCATTTGTGTATGATAGTCATCATTATATATTAAATTCTTTGCTTTTCGTGCGTTTATACTTATTTTGCTTTAAGGGTTTTCTCAAATCCAAAAGGACAACATTCTGACATAAGTTTTAATTTATTTTTGTTCGAAAAGGCATGAAACTAGCTGGTGTTGTTGTTCAGAAACTATTGAGCTGCTTTTTCCATTTTTTTTTTTTTTTTCAAATTCAATAGATCTTTCAGAAAATAGTGTCAAAGTGGGCGTTTTGAACCGAATTTCCGCGCAAAGGAAGGAAGAGCACTCAAGAGCGCGCGAAAAACGTGTTTATCACGTGATCAAAATGGCTTATAACTAGGTAAGTGATTGATCATAAAATGGAAAAACAGTTCAATTCCAGTAAAGTCTGTCTAAGGCGGATTCAATCAGGACCAAGGAAATTTTCCGTCGTAGACAATATTCCGCTTTAGAGAAATTTTACTCTATGTCTATGGCTTCGCAGGGACTTGAAAATCTTTCCGTGTTAGACAGATTTCCGTCTTACACAGAGTCCGCCTTATACAGAGTTTACTGTATATATATATATAGTTTATTAATTGTCCCAGTCCAGTGATACTAACTTATATACCTAAAAAAAGAGTTCAATGGTTATATATTTTTAAACTTAAATACTTAAATATTCCATATTTTTAAATGACAAATAGATTTTTTAATAGATTTAGACAATTTTAATAAAAATAATAATATAATTGTCAATCTGAAATCTACACACATATATAGAGCTTTTAGATTTATGCATGACCAAAAGCTCATCTCCTTTATATTCTTTCCTTCTACAGACACTTCTAGTTTGGTCATTTGTAACAAAACTATAAAATACCTCTACAACTCCCCCCCCCCCCCCCCACACACACACACATACACCGAGTTATTTTGAGCTGGTAAATAAGAATTTCTTTTCTTTTCCTAGTGGCCGGAAGACTCCTCTTCTAAAATTTATACACAATAGAGTAAATTTATACACAAAAACACAAGCAATGATACAAAAATCTTTTTTAAATTTGTGGTGTGTAATTTTTTAAAATGCACGATTAGTGTGTAAATTTCAAAATACACATTTTAATGTGTACTTTAATGATAATTCTAAATATGTAAAAGTTATCTGTTAACTCTTAAAATGCACACTTTAATGTGTAAATTGCACAGGAATACCCATATTTCTGTGTAATATTCTTACACATATCTATGTAATATTCTGTTCTTAGACATATTTCTGCGTAGTATGCAAAACAAATATTATTTTGTAATATTTAAAATACACAGATTTATGTGCAAAAATATACAGAGCCAAAATATACAGAATTTTGTGTACATACCTTTATCTTATACTTTGGTATGTAAATTGTGAAGTGAATGTTTTTATGATCGCAAAACAAACTGTATGAAGAACATACTCATATGCTTCATTTGTTTGTAATACTTTCTCACAGAATTGTTTTAAAACCACAAAACACTATACCCACAATTTACAAGAAACGGAATCGTATGAAATTATAGTCACTACACGTCATCTTACTGTTAGAATTCGTCTGGAGTTCGAAAACCGTATAGCCACAATTTATGAACGGAGACTGTATAATCCGAATAAAAGATATCGTGGAGAAAGTCTCCTAAATTAAAGTTAAAATGTAATAGATCCATAAAAGCTTACTTTTCTAAATATTAAAATCATGTTTAATACAAAGAAAAATATACAATTTTATACAAATATAAATTTTATTTTTACATAATGGAAATGTTATTTGTTTATTTTAACATAATAATTATTTTTTATATTGAAATCTGATTATGCAAATAGAAATATACTAATGAAAATATAGAAATAAAATATAGAAATAGAAATACACAAAGTTTTACAAATGTAAATCTTTTTTCGGAGATAACTAGAACTCTTATCCCGCTTCCTCTTACAATTATACAAAATATAATAGACATACATAAAATATAAGAAAAAAGACATTAAAATAATAATAAAAATGTATACTGTACATTAAATGCATACACAAATGTTATTTTTCATATTAAAATAAATAATATTGCTTTTTTTATATTACAGGCAGGAGGGAAGGGAGGGAGCTAAGGAAAACTAAACGCAGCAAAATTTGTGAAAATTTTTTTTTATTACATTAGACTAACATTACATTCTAACGTTTTCCAGAAACTAAAAGTGAAGCCGAAATGACTATTGTCGAATTTTAATCTGTCCCTGCGAAATAATATAAAAAAAATATTTAACTTCGAAAATGTGAACTAAAAAGAGATTTACAAAAAATATTTGCAAGAAAATTTTTGAAACAATTTACAGAAGTTGGAATTTTTATATTTTTCGAAATGCATGAGATGACGGTTAGAATTAAAAACTCAATGTCTTGTAAATTATGCCAATTCATAAAAATGCGCAAATATCCATTTTTCATTAATAATATTAGCCTAATGAAATTTATTGCATTTCAGAAAATAAAAATAAAATTTTTAAGTTATTTCAGTAACAGAATGCAAATTGTTTTTTATTCTTTTTCCCCCCCGCAGAGTTTAGCAATTTTCTTGCTTCTATAGAAAATGTCTTGATGTTTTGTTATATTATCATACAAAACATGTTTGTAATCATATATTATATGATTTTCAAAGATATTATAATTATACACACACACACACACACACATATATATATATATATATATGAAGAGAGAGAGAATAAGAAAGAGCCAGCTTTTTTTATCTATTGGTTTTATTCTTACCTACGATAAAACCATAATAAAATGATAAAATTCTGGAAAGAACTTTTTTTAAAAAACACTAAAATATGGAAATATGCGCTTGAAAAAAATCTATATAGAAGCATATGAATAAAAATACAAATTTGTCAATAGTGCTGGATGGGTAATTAATATGTCAGGAAACTTATTTGCCCGTACATCGTGACAATTTGTATTTATAAAAACTATTTTGAAAATAATTGTTTTCACGAATTTTCAAAAATTTAAAACTTTTATAATGTTTCAGAATGTTTGGGATATGGTTATAGTTGTAAAACTTAATATCTTGGAATCTGTTCAAATTAGGATGAGTGTTTATGATTACCAAATAAGTTGAGAACTAGGAGTCCATGAAAAAATTAAAATAAAATAAGAGAGACACCTTGTGTGTTTTTTTTTTTTTTTTTTTTTTTAAAATGTATAATTCTGATATCTTGGTTTGATTTTTTTATCCAAAGAAGGAAGGTATTTAAATTTGCATATAATTTTGTCGATAATTTATAACCGATTCACATGAACTAAAAAAGACGCACTGAAAATCCATAAATCATCACTAAAGCAACCATTTTTTTTTTTTTTCCCCGCAGAGTTACGTGATTTTCTTACTTCTTTCAAAAATGTCTTTTTTTTTTTGTTATACATATTAATTTTAGAAATTATAATTATCTATCTATATATATATATATACACATATTCGTTTATTTACACTTTAGAATTTTTTTCTAATGGTTTTGTTTTTGTCTGTAATAAACCCATAATAAAATGGAAAATTCTGGAAAGAAATTCTTTTTTTTTTAATCCTTTAAAATATGCAACAAAATTCGGTTGAAAATATCTATACGGGAGAAGCACAGCATGAATAAAAATACAAACTTGCTAGTAATTTTGGTTAAATAATGCGACAAGAAACTCATTTGTCCCATGCATAATGACAATTTTTAACAGTGAAAAGAAATTTGTTAAAGCTATTTGCAAAATAATTGTTTGCATTCTATTTTCTAAAAAATGAAAAAAAAAACATTTATCTTTGTTACTGCTTGATTTCTTCATATATAAATAAAAATATCTCAATTTTTAAAGCATTTGTCACTGAAAATGAGTTTAGTAATAAGTCAGAAATTAGTAACTTTGGACTTGATAAATAATACCATTTTCTGTAAACAAATATTTTCTTAAAAGGTATATAATTACTTTCTTTTTTCTTTGTCCATTTTAATTTTATTTATTTATATTACAGTATAGTATCTAGTATTTTCCATTTATCGATTAAATATTACATCTGTATACTTTGAAACTGAAGAAAGTTTCAAAAAAAAAAAAAAAAAAAAAAAAAAATCAAACATTTGCTTATAGGATCCACTTGAACAATACGATTTGCATGCGTAATAGTTTATGAAAAAAAAATAGCTATAATAATAATTAACATAAACGTTCAGAAGCTTTGTAATCGAATTGAGTTTCCCATCTTTTCTAAAGGCAGAAGATCTTTCAAAAAATACTATCAAAGCAGAAGTTTTGAACCGAATTTTCTGCTCTGCAACGCGAGAAAGAGGATAAACTTGTCGTCATTTAATTTATATTAAACTATAAATAATTTATTTATAAATAAAATTCAACAATTAAATGTAAAAAAATTATTTAATCTATTTTTTAATAAATAAAGTAAACATTATTAAAAATCCCATAATAAATCACATGAACTTATGACAAAAATTGTTTGTAATCCGATAAGTAATTTATTTATCAAAAAATGGAAAACGCTACTCTATTCAAAATCGCTTCAATAGTCAGGTCTTCTAATTTTATGCGTTTATGCTTAGAAAATAAGTCAGACAATGTGTCAAAAAGTTTCACGTTGTTGAACAGGAAAAAAAAAAACATAAAATTAATCAACTTCACATGTAGTAGTTGTTAAAATAACAAAAAATGCAATAAAAATGTGTATGACATGAAATTTAATTGACGGTGAAATCTTCATGCATTGTATTTTAAGCGATCTTATTGCGTTTTCATAATAACATTTCTAATACGTGGCTCACGTAGCGGTAAATTTCTGCTGGCTCTTGGATCTATCAATTCTGGCAAAACGCATTCCATGAAAAAAGTTTTTAATTTAGGAAGAATTTTCACGCAAAACGAATTATCTTTATATATCTTTATAATTTTTGTCTCGTTTGGGCACCAAAAATATAAGTCACACCAATTTCTGCCTGTTATAGCAAGCTGTCCTTGGATTTGATAGTAGTATCTATGGTTAGTTGCTATGAATGCTTCACCGTCATTTTTGTATTTTAACCCAATATTGTGATTTTTCCATACTTCTTGGAAACTTGACGCATTTCTAGCACTATACGGACATTTGACTTCTATTAGTCCATCGTCGGCTATTAAACCATCTGGACTGGTGCATAAAAAGGGATGTTCTACATCAACAAATAAGCCACATTGTCTAACAATATTTCCAGTTTCTTTCTCATATTGTTTTATAGCGACTATTTCGTTTGCTATGCCATATTTCGTTGCTTGTGTTTCAAAATGGCTTTTGTATATAAGTCTTCGCACTAAGTTTACACATGACGTAGTTGGCCGTCTATCCGCGACATCTTTGAAGAAGGATGAGGAAATCCGTTTATTTCTTTCATGTCGCCATTTTTCAGATAAAGATTGTCCTCTTGTCTCTTTTTCTAGATCTGATGATCGTTGCACTTTTAGGTTATTTAAGAAATTGTCTCGCAATTCCAAATAAATTTCCTCTGGCACATCAGGTTTTTGAGAAAACTCTCCATAATTTTCATCGCCTCCCACTACTGTTTCATTTGTTTTTTTTATTCTTTTATTTGGGAAAAGTTTTCTTTTTAAGTGTCTTTTGTTCCTTGATAATACAAAAGCACGAACTGGTGTTTTTGGAATACTTCCAGTTATAGCAGTGTGTGCTTGCTCTATCCAACCTTGAGCTGGTGTCTGATATGCTAATAAAGCAATATGTGCACGTCTATTGATACCACCAGCTCTAGAAAAGTCAACTCGTTTTCCACCTGACGTTTTGCATAATTGGCTCATAAAATTTTCAGCATAATTGTTTGTCACATTGAAAATTAGAGTGTTCGCACATGACACAAGTGTTTGACATGACACAATCTTTTGTGGGGGGGGAAACTTGTGTGTGATTTCTAGTACCGACAACAACGAAAATGTATCAGGATTCTTACAAAAATAATTTTTTTGCTAAAAATACTGAAAATAATTATTTTCAAAGGCACAATCTACATCTTAGTATAGTTCAATCTTGTTATATTCATATACTTTTATAATTTTGTTACAATTTAATCTTGAACTGCAATTTTTTTTAATTTCTTAGATTTTAAGCTTGCGCGCAACATTTCTCAGAAACTAATAAAGCAATTTGCATGAAACTTGGTAAATACATTCATTTTAATGTAAAGAATAACTTATTTCAAATTTAGTATTATTATTCAATTGATTATTTAATTTTTTCAACAAAAAAATTAATTTTTTTAAAACTTTTATAATTATTTAAATAAAAATAAAAATTTCATTATTTAAATAAAACATAAATAAATAAACTGCTTACAAATGAAGTATACGTTCAAGATATATTTATATCATTATCAATATATTAAGGGGCTTCTGAAGTTTTGCTAGCCTTTCGCGCAATGAATGCACATCAAAAAACAATTTTAATTTTTTTACCAAAATTAAACAGAAAAAAAATCATGTAAAATATCAGTGTACAATATTAAAATAATTATTTTAATAGAAGAGGTATTAAGCTGTCTACATTAAAAATATTATGCATTTGTGTTTTATAGGGAATCAGAAATAAAATAAAATGTTACAAAATGCATCGCTTTTTTTGTGAATTGCTCATAGCTGCTTCCAATCTGGTTCAAAGTTCCTTTCAGAAAAGAAAAAAAAAGTTCTTATCGGTCAGTCTTTGTATGTTTCCCTCTGTGAACCACTGTCCATGCCTCCGGGCAATTTGGGGAGAAAAAGGGAGGAAATAAATTGGTTTGTCTGGTCAGTTTTGAAGTACTCGTATTTCGTATACCATCTGAGGTTTTGAAGAAAAAAGGATTTTGCAGAAAAAACAATTTCCCCTTCTAGGGTAAATGGTAGCATTTAGTTGTTAGTTTATGAGCTTATAAATGTTAGCTTTTGCGCATCCAAGCAGAGTTTTTTAAACGTATTGTGGTTTACGGAAATGTAGGATAACATTTATTTAATATTTATTATTTTTGTTAAATGTAGTTTTCTTATTAATTATGCAAGATTTCATTCATTTATACTTTTCAATGGATTTTTGTTTTATGAAATGTTTTCTTATTGTTGAGGTTGTATAAATCGAATTTAAGCATTGTGAATTATCAGTATTACTTTCTTAATCTCCTAGTTTATTTAAAATAATTTTTTTTAATGTGATAATTATTATTATTATTTTTTTTTAATGTGACTTAGAAAGAAAAGATTTTTTTCCCTCTGAGTGCGAAGAATAATTTCTCCTAAAAAAAAAAAAAAAATGTCTTAACTGTTCTGGTCAACAAGCGCAAAACGTTTTGACATACAAATTCATTTTTTAACGGAAAGATATAAAATTTGAAAGCCTGGCCCTGGAAGCGATTTGGAATTGAACTGTTTTTTTTTTTCTTTTTTTGATCAATCAATTACCCATTGCGTTATAAGCTATTTCGATCACGTGACAAACACTTTTTTCGCCCGCTCTTGAGTGCTCTTTCTCCCTTCTCGCAGAAATTCTCGCCCAAACGCCCACTTTGACTCTATTTTCTGAAATATCTATTAAGTTTGCAAAAAAAATGGGAAAAACAGCTCAATTACATAGTTTCTGAATAACAACACCAGCCAGTTTCATGCATTTCCGAACAAAAATAAATTAAAACTTATGTCAGAAAGTTGCCCTTTTGGATTTGAGAGCACCCTTAATCTGATTTTCAGGGACTCACCACAAAAGATTCTTATGCGGAAGAATCGATTATAGTTTAAGATATTTACCTTTTATAGGAAATTGTAAAACATTGTTCCATTCTTCAGCATATAAATATTAATTTCTGCAAATTTCATTTATTTTTTCTGAAAAGGGTGTTCTCAAATCCAAAAGGGCAAATTTCTGACATAAGTTTTAATTTATTTTTGTTCGGAAATGCATGAAACTGGCTGGTGTTGTTGTTCAGAAACTATGTAATTGAGCTGTTTTTCCCATTTTTTTGTAAACGCAATAGATCTTTCAGAAAATAATGTCAAAGTGGGCGGTTTGAACCGAATTTCCGCGCGAAGGAAGAAAGAGCACTCAAGAGCGGGCGAAAAACGTGTTTGTCATGTGATAAAAAACGCTTATAACTCAATAGGTAATTGAATGATCAAAAAAATGGGAAAAACAGTCCAATTCCAAATCGCTTCCATGGCCAGGCTTTCAAATGTTATATCTTACCGTTAAAAAATGAATTTGTAAATGTGTCAAAACGTTTTACGCTTGTTGAGCAGAACAGTTAAGAACAGCCTTAACACTATTTTCTAATCATAATTTTTACAATATGTAATTTCAGAATTCTGCAGTTAATTAACTTCAAAATTTGGTAAAGATTAATAATCAGAAGGAGTGATAACTAAAAAGTGAAATAGCTGACAGCAAAGTAGTATATGCTGATAAATATATTTAAATTTTTTATTTTGCTGAAGGAAAAAAAAAAAAAAAACTGCTTTAAATTCTGCAAATAATGTACGAAATGTAAATATGCAGATTTATGTGACAGGGTGTGTGTGTGTGTGTGTGTGGGGGGGGGGGGTACGGTTGTTGTACCGGTACCGCAGAATATTAGGGCTTCGGTACTTTTTTTGTTAGAAATTAAGCCCTGCGTGCGTCCACTCTCGCGCTTCCTAAATAGACCCGAAATTCACCCAACACTCCTCTTTGAAATTATTATATATATAATATTTAACTAAGGTATCCGTCAAAAAACCGTATCTGAAACTATATTTACTATGTAAAACGCTACTGTTAAAAAAATTTCTTCACGACTACCCCCCCCCCCCCCCCACTCCTTAAATCCAACTCCATAGACTTATTTAAAATTTGTAAGTGTTTTTATAAAATATCTGAAATTTTAAAACAAATCCGTTCCTTAGTTTTCCTGATTTTCACAAATTCGCGATCGAGCTTCGAAAAGCGAAACTGAAATAATTGTTGTTTTCTTTTTTGGATAAGCATATTTTACAAGTTAGATTACTGGCATCCATTGGTCAAAAATCAAATGAAAAGAATGTCAGAACTACATAATTATTGGTCAGTCACACTGATTTAGCCTCCTCCCTTAAAAAAAACCCCTCCCATCATTTGAATTTCCCGCTAATGACCTGGCAACATTCAGCGCCATCTCTTGAGAAAAGATGTGTTCGACATACAGCCTTAATTTCCTCTTTATTAGAACCCGGAAATCGAAGTAGGACTATACCCAGGCTAATAAAATGCTCGATATCTTGCCCGCTGTACAGGGCAGATGAAAATCGTTTTTATTTGAAAACTCTTAAAGATATTTTACATTTAGCATATTTACTTACATTGCCCACTAACTATACACTAAAAAAAAAAAAAAAGAAAAAAAAAAAAAGAAAAAAAAATTTCAGTGTTTAAGTGCATACTTTAATTACTCTGTTAAATTCATGTTTTTTTTATTTGGGATGTTTTAATTTCATTTGGCAATTTAGTTATGGGCGGGACAAACGGAAACAAACAAATGCTGAATTAGTAATACTGTTTTAAGTATAAACTACTTAATCTTCCGTGATTGTGTTCAACTAAGATTTTAAAATATTCATGCTTGAAAATTATTTTAAAATCTATAAAAAAATCAGTAAATTGGTATACAATTTTGACACATTGCAATTTAAAATCAATTTCTTTTCTATCTGACTGTGTAAAAATTGATATTGTGCACCGTTTAGAAGTTCAAAAAGTCCTTCCGGCCAGTGCCGGGAGGAAGAGGTAGCTTTCATATTCCTTATTTTAAAAAAGCCAACTTATATTATTCAAACACACGAAGCTCAATTTAGTGGAAACCGAATATAGGAGATTCAGTACTAATTTTTATTAATACTAAATCATTATGAATGAGAATTTCGCGAAATTAGTCAGCTTTATACAAGCTGCTTTTATTTAAAGTAACTTATATTTGGCTGCCAAATTCGGCGATTTCTTAAAGTGCCTGCCATTTTAAGACAACACGGTGGATGAGGCTAACCAGTGAACTTGGTCCAGACCTTAGTAATTGCTGTGCACATCATGCTCACTCACATCGGAATCGGTTGATATATACGAGTGCTGTCGCAGGCAAAAAAATCAGATTTTTCAAAATGTCACCCACATTAGAAATTGAAACTGCTATATCTGAGCCATTTTTTAAGATAAAGACAAACAAAAAATGCTCCTGAATTTTTATATCAAGGTCAAGTATTTAAGAAAGAAACCTTTTTCAATTTCTAATTTTTTTGCACCTCACTTTAAATATAATTTTTTTTTTAATTGGCCGCCATTTCGAAGCAAGATGGCTGATGAAGCTGACCAGCGAACTTGGTCGAGATATTGATGTATACTATCTACTTGCCTTCTTCCATCGAAATAGGCGAATAAATGTGTTATCGCGTGACAAATACAAGATCGTTTCAAAGTGTTAGCCGTGCTAGAAATTCAAAGTGCTACAATTCAACCATTTTCTAAGATATAAACAAAAGAACAAATTTTCAGAAACAAAAATTGCTCCAGAATCTTTGTATCAAGGCCAAACACACACAAAAAAAAATCTTTTTCGTTTTCCAATTTTTTATTACCTCATTTTAAATTTTAAATTACATTTTTTTAATGGCAACCCTTTTGAAACAAGATGGCGAATGAAGCTGGTCAACGAACTCGGTCGAGACATTGGTATGTACTGTGTACAGACCAAGTTACATCCAAATCCGTTCATAAATACGCCTGTTATCGCGTGACAAAAATCAGGTCGTTTTAAAATGTCAGCCATAATAGAAATTCAAAATGCTATAACTCAGCCATTTTTTTAGATATAGACGAAACAAAGCCTGTTCCGGAATCTTTGTATTAAGGTCAAACACATACGAAAAAATCTTTTTCATTTTCCAATTTTTTGGTATCTTATTTTAAATTTAAAATTTTTAAAATTATTTTTAATGGCCGCCATATTGAAACAAGATGGCGGATGAAGCTGGACAACGAACTCGGTCGAGATATTCGTATGTACTATGTACACACCAAGGTACATCCAAATCGGTTCATAAATACGTCTGTTATCACGTGACAAAAATCAGGACTTTCAAAATGTCAGACACGCTAGAAATTCAAAATGCTATAACTCAAGCATTTTTTAATATATAGACGAAACAAAAACTGCTCCCGAATCTTTTTATCAAGGTCAAACACATAAGCAAAAAATATTTTTTCAATTTTCAATTTTTTGGTACCACATTTCAATTTTAAATTTTTCTTAAAAATTTAAATGGCCGCCATTTTTAAACAAGATGGCGGATGAAGCTGGCCACCGAACTCGGTCGAGACATTGATATGTACTATGTATAAACGAAGTTACATCCAAATCGGTTTATAAATACGCCTTTTATCGCGTGACAAAATTCAGGACGTTTCAAAATGTCAGCCACGCTAGAAATTCAAAATGCTATAACTCAGCCATTTTTTAAGATATAGACGAAACAACAACTGCTCCGGAGTCTTTGTATAAAGGTCCAATACATAAGAAAAAAATATTTTTCCATTTTTAATTTTTTGGTACCACATTTCAAATTTTAAATTTTTTAAAAAATTTTAAATGGCCGCCATTTTAAAACAAAATGGCGGATGAAGCTGGCCAACGAACTCGGTCGAGACATTGGTATGTACTATGTACACACCGAATTACATCCAAATCGGGAGTTAGATACGAGAGTTACAGTGTGACATAGGTCAGATATATATATATATATATATATATATATATATGGAAATATATATATATATATATATATATATATATATATATATATCAATTTTGAACGGAGGGTGGTTTCGGGGTCTGGGGATCATGATCGATGAAAATATACCAAAATTTTTTGAAATCGCTTTCCTCCGAACGGCTGCAATAGGTAGCTTTTTGTATTGAAAGCTACCTAAAAATTGCAATAAAAACTAAATTTATTAATAAGATTATTGAGAACGTCATTATGACGCCATGGACATTTTTTAGCTGCATGATTTAGTTGCTAAGAGGGATCGTGAATGTGTGTACGGAAGGATGAAGAATGAAATGTGCGTCTTACAATCTTTCTTTTAGGTAGCTTTCTTTACAAAAAAGCTACCTATTGCAGCCGTTCTGAGGAAAGCGATTTCAAAAAATTTTGGTATATTTTCATCGATCATGACCCCCAGACACCGAAACCACCCTCCGTTCAAAATTTATATATATATATATATATATATATATATCTGACCTATGTCACACTGTAATTCCCGTAATTATGAACCGATTTCGATGTAATTCGGTGTGCACATAGTACATACCAATGTCTCGACCGAGTTCGTTGCCCAGCTTCATCCGCCGTTTTGTTTCAAAATGGCGGCCATTTAAAACTTTTAAAAAAATTTAAAACTTGAAATGTGGTACCAAAAAAATAAAAATGGAAAAATATTTTTTTCTTATGTATTTGACCTTTATACAAAGATTCCGGAGCAGTTTTTGTTTCGTCTATATCTTAAAAAATGGCTGAGTTATAGCATTTTGAATTTCTAGCGTGGCTGACATTTTGAAACGTCCTGAATTTTGTCACGCGATAAAAGGCGTATTTATGAACCGATTTGGATGTAACTTCGTTTATACATAGTACATACCAATGTCTCGACCGGGTTCGCTGGCCAGCTTCATCCGCCATCTTGTTTAAAAATGGCGGCCATTTAAATTTTTAAGAAAAATTTTAATTTGAAATGTGGTACCAAAAAATTGAAAATTGAAAAAATATTTTCTTCTTATGTGTTTGACCTTGATAAAAAGATTCGGGAGCAGTTTTTGTTTCGTCTATATCTTAAGAAATGGCTGAGTTATAGCATTTTGAATTTCTAGCGTGGCTGACATTTTGAAACGTCCTGATTTTTGTCACGTGATAACAGGCGTATTTATGAACCGATTTGGATGTACCTTGGTGTGTACATAGTACATACAAATATCTCGCCCGAGTTCGTTGGCCAGCTTCATCCGCCATCTTGTTTCAAAATGGCGGCCATTTAAATAATTAAAAAATAAAAAAATTTAAATGAGATACCAAAAAATTGGAAAATGAAAAAGATTTTTTTTTGTATGTGTTTGACCTTAATACAAAGATTCCGGAACAGTTTTTCTTTCGTCTATATCTAAAAAAAATGGCTGAGTAATAGCATTTTGAATTTCTCTTGTGGCTGACATTTTAAAACGACCTGATTTTTGTCACGCGATAACAGGTGTATTTATGAACCTATTTGGATGTAACTTGGTCTGTACATAGTACATACCAATGTCTCGACCGAGTTCGTTGGCCAGCTTCATTCGCCATCTTGTTTCAAAAGGGTTGCCATTTAAAAAAAATTAAATTTAAAATTCAAAATGAGGTATTAATAAATTGGAAAATGAAAAAGAATTTTTTTTATGTGTTTGGCCTTGATACAAAGATTCCGGAGCAGTTTTTGTTTCTGAAAATTTGTTCTTTTGTTTATATCTTAAAAAACGGTTGATTTATAGCACTTTGAATTTCTAGCATGGCTAACATTTTGAAACGATCTTGTATTTGTCACGCGATAACACACGTATTCGCCTATTTCGATGTAAGAAGGCATGTGGATAGTATACATCAACACCTCGACCAAGTTCGCTGGCCAGATTCATCAGCCATCTTGTTTCAAAATGGCGGCCATTAAATTAATATGTATATATATATTTAAAGTGAGGTGCAAAAAAATTAGAAATTGAAAAAGGTTTCTTTCTTAAGTATTTGACCTTGATATAAGGATTCAGGAACATTTTTTGTTTGTCTTTACCTTAACACTAGAACGGCGGCGAGGGGTCATTTTGACCCTTTCTGAATGAATACATGTCGATTCGAACCAGAAATTTCTTTGTAATATAAGATTAATATAAGCTGCACAAAAATAACTTAAATAAATAAGTTAAATAGTTTTAAGTAAAAATTCTGATGTGAAATATTTTTTTTAAAACTTGAGTAAAAATTCCCGCCGTTCTAGTGTTAAAAAATGGCTCAGATGTAGCAGTTTAAATTTCTATTGTGGGTGACATTTTGAAAAATCTGATTTTTTGCATGCGACAGCACTCCTATATATTAACCGATTCAGATGTGAGTGAGCATGTGCACAGCAATTACTAAGGTCTCGACCAAGTTCACTGCTTAGCCTCATCCACCATGTTGTCTTAAAATGACAGGCACTTTAAGAAATTGCCGAATTTGGCAGCCAAATATAAGTTACTTTAAAGAAAAGCAGCTTGGACAAAGCTGACTAATTTCGCGAAATTCTCATTCATTACATTGATAAAAATTAGTATTGAATCTCCTATATTCGGTTTCCACTAAATTGAGCTTCGTGTGTTTGAATGATATAAGTTGGCTTTTTTTAAATAAGGATTATGAAAGCTACCTCTTCCTCCCGGCACTGGCCGGAAGGACTTTTTTTATTCCTTCTGACTCGAATCCTGTATACAGCTTTATATGAGAAGTATTGTGAGCATAACCGATATGGAATTCTTTACAGACGTTATTGTGTTATTCGTGTTATAAGAAAAGGAAATCCAGGAGCTTGTAATTATTGCTGACCTGGAATAAAATACGTTTCTTCTAAAAATGTCTCTTTGTTCACTCTAAATTGAATGCTGTTGTTGAGATTGATCAAGGAAACAGTTTCATTTCATGTTTTAATAAAAGTGAAGTTGTACTTACCGTGTAAACTACAAAACAAATGGTTCCTAAAATTTCTGTTTTAATAGAAAACAGATGAATTAAGAAGGCTCCTTATGTGTAATTCATAGATCTCTGTTTAAAACTATTGGATCCGTAAAATCTGTCTCCGGCTTAACTCATTGACAAAATTTCAATCATTGTAAATTCATTGACAAAAAAAAAAAAATAAATAAATAAAAATAAATAAAAATAAATAAATAAATAAATAAATACACAGTCAACATAAATCTTTAAAACCTTCGTATCTGACTCGAAGGAAAATTGAAATTATTTCAATTCAATTAATTTCTGAATTTTTAATATCAAAAGTATATAACATATAAATCCTTAAAATTATTACAATTTATCTGAGAAAAATTATACAATCTATCTGCTTAAAATTTTCTCTAATTCTATAGTTTTTCATAATTAAAGGTAAAGTTATAACGTATAGTAATTTTACTCATAATTAAGTAATATTATTATGTATGATTTATTATATTTAAATTTATGGAATAATTTTTTATATAAAAATACACTGATAAAGTGAGTAATTTGAGGGAAAATTATACCGTTGTTTTCGCTTAATTCCCACGACTTAAGCACAAATGAGTTCACCTGTAGCTCAATTTAGTAATACATATAATTACGTAGGATTTATTATATTTAAATTTCTGGAATAATTTTTAATATAAAAATATTAATAAAGTTAGTGATTTGAGGGAAAATTATATAGCTATGTCCGCTTAATTCCCACAAACGAGTTCACATGTAGTTCAATTTAGTAATATAATTATATATGATTTATTATATTTAAATTTCCGGAATAATTTTTAATATAAAAACATTGATAAATTGAGTGATTTGCGGGAGAATTATAGAGTTACATTCGCTTAATTCCCACGACTTAAGCACAAATGAGTTCACCTGCTGTACAATTTTACCGCAATTCACCAGACATTATTCAGAGCGTTTTATTTCTTTCTTCTCGTGAAAGTTTTATGACTAACCGCGATAATGGAGTAATTGTTGCTACTACATCCATTGCAGAGGTCATCTAGAGAAGGGGAGGGGGGTCCAGGGAGTGGTCTCTACACCTGAGGCATCGTGTTTACCTGAAGACGGTTCCCACGCCTCGAACTTTATGGAACTATCACTTACCATGGGTCTATAGTGGAAGCGGGAGGATACATGCACCTGAGGCCAAGGTAGATAAGGAGAAAAAAAAAAGTTGGAAGTCAAATGTCCTGGGAGACTATCTCTCACTGTTTTCATGAACATTTTTCTCTTTGCTTTGGTTTTTACCTTTTATTTGATTTTTTTTTCAGGTGAGATATTTTATACTAATAGGTGTATCGTGTATATGCTACAGGTCTACTCGGGTCGGAATTTCCAGACTCGGGTCCGACCCGAACGAAAGCTGTCTTAGCCAGCCCTACCCGTTGCAAAAACTAAAAGTTTAGCCCAGGCTCGGCCCATTTGTATTTCCGTGGTTCACGGCCCGGTCCATGCTAAAATGAATGGGAACAAGACCAGCCCGGCCCGTGCAAAAATCAATGAAATCAGACTCAACTCAATTTCCGCAAAGTATGGCCCAGTATGTAGAAAGAAAATGTAATCCTGATCCTGTCTCGGACCACGTCTGCTGAAATAATTAACCCCTGGTTCAGTCATGATACAGCTGCCAATGCCGGTCTCTACGCTGGACATGTTATATTTCTGTACTGATGTTGTCAATGTAGCAGCGGCATATACAGCACATTCATAATTATTCTTGCGTCAATCACGTCTATTTAAAACTGTTCACATCTCATTGACGTAGTTTGATCTTTTTAAATTTTTATATCGCGCCGAATTTTTTTATCCCCTCGGCTTCACTCGACCCGTTAAAAAAATTGTCTTTAATTCGCCGGCCCGGTTACATTAATCAATATTAAATCACATGTGTAAAAAAAGAATGTATAATACAAAACTTAAAAGCAGTAAATTGAGAATGCAAATATGAGAAATTATGAATATCTTATGGATTCACCAGAGAAGCTTCATAAGAATAATTCGTAGTAAAGATATGTTATTTCATCGGACATTGTCAGCATTAAACCTAAAAATGACAGTATTAAGTGCCTTATAACATATCGAAAAACAAACATAATTAAAAGAATTTAGGACAATCAATAAATAAATAAAAATTCAACAAAATGGGATAATAAAGTGTAATATATATTAAAACAACTCACTAAATTAAAAAAAAAATAATAATAAAATGTCAAAGATACAACCGGAATCAGATCGAAAACATCTTTACTATGAATTACTCTTATGAAGCCCTCTGATGAATTTATAAGATAGTCATGGTTTCTCATATTTGTGTTTCCAATTTACTGTGTCTGATTTTTGTATTATCTTTGCCTTTAATTTTCATACATGTGATTTGATTTTAATTATTTCGGAATTCTATTAACATTGCTGCTAATCCGCATGATATATCAATGTTATTTTAGTTTATGACTTCTTTATATTCTGGTATTTTTAATGGATACTCTCTTTGTCAAGTAAAAGGTAAATTTTGCTTAATCCCCTAGTTTTAGCTGATAATTTTCTTTTAAGTATTTTTTCTCTTTTCGCCTGATATTGAATCCAGCTATAATATTTCAAAGACAAAGAAAGCTATATATTTTTTTTTCTGTTTTAAAGAATGCTGATTAATTTTCATTTTACTTAGTAGTAAAAAGTGGCAAATTTTTTATAGGTTTAGAATATTTTAATAAACATATTAGCTAAAATACATTCAATTAAATCTTTTTTTAGATAGCATTTTAAAATTGGATGGAACTTATTCTGCTTTAGCTATACAAAAAGCAGTATAACAAATCTTTAAATAGAAAGAAAATAAAATTTTAAATAATTTAGTATATAGCAAAACTTTTGCTTTCTAATGGATTATTAACTAACATATTTATTCAGAAACAGTTGTATTTTTCGAAAAATTAAAAGGAAAACCGGAAAACTTTATAAAAGTAATTTAAATATAACAGAAATGAAGAAATACGGATGATTTTTTAATCGAATCGTATTAATAAATGTCGCCCACCTAAAATCATCAGAATAGTATGATTACACAGATATCAATATGCTCAGAACAGTATGGTCTTCATATGACTTTTATTGGGTAAGTTTTTGCATAGTTCTTGCAGTAAAAAAAAAACAGCACCTTTGCTGATTGAAACGATTTTTTTCTAACACATCAGCGGATTGATTTTTAGGTGCGTTCGTAATTATATAAATACGTAGCCATAGTCGTCGTTTACTCCGTCTGTCCACATATAACAGAGCAAAAACTACCCGACCGAATGGTCTGAAATTTTAAATATATAATTGTTGCAAAATTTTGTCGAGTCATTTTAAATTTTATGAAAATCGGATGTATAGTTTAATGACTGGGACAGTCAAAAGTTTTCCGTTACATAACGGCCAATGGGGAAAAAATATTTCAAGTTCATTTTAATGATGTTACAGCCTTTCGAACAGAATGGAATGGATATTGAAGTGCACATATTGAAGTGCACTAAAATTTACATTCAGTACAATATGCGGTCAAAAATATTTATAAAACTAGTTATAGTACAAACGCACCTCATTTGCCACGTTTGACGTGCAATTTCCAACTTGTTCTACATGGCAGCGTGAAAGACAAGCATGATTATTGAAGTGATTTGTAATAAAATGTTATTTTTCTCCATCGACTGTAATGTAGCGGAATTCTTTTGTGCGTCCCTGTAAATAAAGACTACAAACTTTATTTTCAATACCGAACATTTTACAATAAACTTCAATAACATATAAAAATTACATGGAATACGGGTATATTTACGACAATTAAAGGGCCAGACAAACCCAATTCACGAAAACTTCAAATCTGCTGGAAAATGTTAAAAATTGGAAAATTAACAACACATTTTAAACCATGTGTGTATTAATTTTAAGAGCTTCTTTTGTATAACATAAAAACAGTGTAGGGTAAAGTACCCATATTTCGTCCCCTCTCCTAATTTCGTTCCCCTTAACTTCTCCGCTTCTGCGAAAGTTGCGCCACTTATGGCGCAAGGCACAGAGGGCGGAAGGTAAAAGGGGTCAGAATTGAAAGTTTCGTTCACCAAGACGCATACATAAATTAAAGACGGCGTATTTCCTATTTTTAGAAGACATGAGTTCTTATTACGTCGTTTGTAGAACGTTATTTACTGTACTGTACGTATTTATTTCTTATTCATTGCATGTATTTTACGTTGGTAAGATGCTGACAGTAGCATACAATGAGCTTTAGGACGCTCAGTTTATCTCGGGAGCTGAAAAGCTCCATCATATTGGGAAGTAGCGTGGTCCCAATTTCGTCCCTCTTGCAGTTCTTATTTTCGTTCCGGGGACGAAATTAGGAATGCTTTTTTATGACATTTTTTTCAGTTTTTCCCTCATGTTTGGATAGCTAATGTTTCGTTATGTTATTCCTCCACTGATAATTAGTTCATTTCTTTGTGCCTTACTTTAATGTAAATTAAATTACTTACTCATTTAGAAATAAATTTTGATTTAATTATAAGTTAAGCCTCTACGTATTGAATTTTTTGGGGGGACGAAATTGGGACCATTTTTTTTCCATTGCATTTTTTAGATACTTTTGAAAAAACAATTTTTCGCATCGTTAAAATTTTTTTGTACGATATTTGCCTATGTTTCTATGTGGGTGGGTAGTTGGTCTATCCAAAATCCAAATTTTGTAGATTTTTACTGAAAATTACAACTTCCATGTCGTAAAAGTGACTGGGGGATAATAATAGGGCACCTTACCCTATTTATTTGGTATATTTAAGATCTTCCTGACACTATAATAAGTCAAATAACAATTTTTGTGCGTATCAGACTTACTGTTCTTTGTGTTAAATGGGATGACATTAAAAGAAATAATGAAAGATTGCAGTAAGTAATACGGTCAGTGACACCGCACGTAAAGTGAGTCACATACTGGAAAATGGAGCATAAAACATTAATATCCAGATGGTGGATATTCCTTCAATACTTCTACTGATATTGTCAGGTTTTGAAATAATAATAATGTACGTTTGTTGAAAAGTTTGCTAAAATAACGCCATTATTACTGAATTTGTGAAAGAAAATCCAGGTTCGGCTTACAGTGAGAGATCTGGTTATTTTATATTGAATAAAAAGATAAAAAAATATTTTTCTCCATACAACAACTCGAAACTTTCTGGCACATTTTAAAACATAAAAGCATGATATCTTAGGCATGGTTATTAAATTGATTTGTAAACGATTTTTTCCCCCGGTAACTAAATAACAACTTGAGTTTTAAACGATTAATGTCTCAGGACGTTACCCCCCCCCCCCCCCTTCTTACACTCTCGCGTCCCAAACTTTGCTTCAAAACGCCAATTTTGACAGAATTTATCGAAAAACCTTCTGCCTTTATATAATCGAACTGTTTTTCTTTTTTTATGTAATGTCTAAATAAACGCACCTACCAATATGATACGTTTGCGATCAAAAATGAATTAAAAAATGTGTCAGAAAGTAGCCAATTTAGATTTGAGAACAGCGTTAACTTCATGGCAAATATTTTTCAGTTTTTCTGACTATAATCATTTCTTTTTTCTATCTTTCTTTTTCTTTTTATTACGTACCCACTACTCTTACCGTTTCGTATTTTGCAAGATAAGCCCAATCGGAAGATGCTTAAATTTTTCCTTTGACCTCTAGGTGAACAAGACTCCTCTATGAACTGTTCATTCATTCATTGTGCTGAAATAATGATCGACGATATTGACAAACTTCCTATTCTAACAGCTTTGTTTCCATCTATATCCTCAAAAAATACTCATTAAATACTTATTATGTTGGCAGGGAGAGATATTCAATTAAAAATCTTGACACAAGTTGATAAAATGCTCTCCTATCCAAAATCGCGCGTGAAAAAAAATCCGCGGAAGAACGTATCCTACTCCCCAACATCCTCTTTTCTCACGACGGCACTCCTCAAAACATTCCATACTCTAGTTGCCATAGTAACCCCTCCCGAGATTTCCTTATACCATTGGTTAATCTCAACTGCAGGATCCTTCTCTGATTGCTCAGCCATCTAATTCTCTCCGCCTCCTGAATTTTGACTGACGTCGCTCATCTAACACGCAATTTACTAGTTGCCGCATTCCAAACTTTGACCCTAAATTGAGCTGAATCAGTTAGCATTTAGCGAGTGTAAATGTGTCAGGGATTTTTTTTTTCTCATTATTTATTTCAATATGTCCTCCATCCAACAGGATCTTTTTCTCTTTCTTGTTACTGATATTACCTTTTATGAGAAACTAATCTCTGTTGATTGCAAATTGGGACCTTGAGGGTTTTCTCTCCTAAATTCTCCGGTTGTTACATTACATATTATACATGTAACATGGGCGTATTATTTTTTTTTTCCAATTCCTAAAATGGAGGATGTATTTTCTGGAATTTAAAGTAAATGAAGATTAAGAAACAAAATAACAGGAGTAAAGGGATAAACGTAATTTACATTCTGTGCTGCATCAGTAGAAGTTGATTGGTATTTCCAGATACATTTATGCAAGACAGATTTCGAAAAAAAAAATTCTTCATTTCTATTTTATTACTCCACCCTACAACATATTTTTTCTCTTTCTACTTACTTGCCTTATATGAGAAACTAAACTGTGTTGATTGCAATCGGAACCTTGAAGATTTTTTCCTCCTAAATTATTAGGCTATATATGTTTACATGAGCCTAATTTAAAAAATAAAAAATAAAAGCAAAAGATGATATGCAAGAAATTAATGCAGTCTTCTATGTCCTGTTTTGCACTGGTAAAAGTTGATCGGGAATTTCCAATAAATTTATGTAACATAGATATTGGGAAACTTTTATTTTAGCATAGAAGAGATATTTACGCTGCCGGAAAAACTAGTCTTTACACACTAAATTATTCCTCAGTTTTCAACAAATAATTCCCGTGATCCTAGAAAACAGGTTTTAATTCTTCTCTAAAGTCTGAAAAAAAGGGAAATAAACGTGTCGGATATATTTTTCCACACTATTTATTTTAAACATCACTCATCCAGGATATTTTTTTTTTTCGCTTTCTTGTTACTTATATGATATACTTTTTTATGAGAAACTAAGAAACTGAACTGTACTGATTGCAATCGAAATTTTTCTTTCTTTCAAATTGTTAAGTATAAGGGAGTATTCCTTTTCCATCTTTCCAATGTATTTTCTAGAATTTTATGGAAGTGAAAATAAATTAGATGAGGAGTGGAGTAAGGGATAAATTTAATCAAAGTTCGGTGATTCATTAATAGACAGATTGGAATTTTCCTATAAAAGACTGATTTTGAAAATTTTACTTTGGGATTTTTAAATGTGTCAGAATTGTTTACTAATTATTTATTTTAACGTGGTCTTATATACAACATCCTTTTTTCCTTTTTACCTGTTACTGATTTTCTTTTGTAAAATAAAGTAAAACGTGTTGATTACAATGTAAATGAAGATAAATTAGATGAGAGGTATGGGGTAAATTTAATCCGAGTTCAGTGATTCGTTAATAGACATATTCGGATTTTTCTATAAAAGACAGATTTTGAAAATTTTACTTTAGGATATTTAAATGTATGAGATTTGTTTACTGATTATTTATTTTAACGTGGTCCTATACATGCAACATCTTTTTTTTCCTTTTACCTGTTTCTGATTTGCTTTTATAAAATAAACTAAAACGTGTTGATTGCAATGTAAATTAAAATAAATTAGATGTGAAATAAGGGATAAATTTGATCCAAGTTCAGTGATTCATTAACAGACAGTTTGGGATTTTCCTAGAAAAACTTGATTTTGAGGCTTTTACTTTAAGATTTTAAAATGTGTCAGATTTGTTTACTGATTATTTATTTTAACGTGATCCTATACATGCAACATCCCTTTTTCCTTTTACCTGTTTCTGATTTTCTTTTAACTAAAAAGTGTTGATAAATAAATCAGATGTGGAGTAAGGGATAAATTTGATCAAAATTCAGTGATTCATTAACAGATAGTTTGAGATTTTCCTATAAAAACTTGATTTTGAGACCTTTTACTTTGGAATTTTTAAATGTGTCAGATTTGTTTAATGATTATTTATTTCAAAATGGTCCTACATACAACATCCTTTTTTCCTTTTAAGCTGTTACTGATTTTCTTTTATAAAATAAACTAAAACTTGTTGATTGCAATCGAAACCTTGAAGGTTTTCATTATAGTTTCCTTTTAATGTTTTATAACATAGATGAGTACAATATTTTTTTTTCTATATTTAACCCTTTATATCTGTCGGTACTTTTAAGTACCATTAAAGAAAATTCAATGTAAAATTTATTTAATTCGTCTACAATTAAATTCGTCTAAAAGTATATGGTATTTTTCATTACAAAATAATTTTCTTCTCAACCCTTTACCTAGGTGTAACTTTTATCCTATTAAAGAATGTAATACGAAACATTTACAACAACAACACACTTCTCTGTTACAGATAGGATCACAATACATTTATTTACTGTTCTTATAAGAATTGTGAGATTTCCATAACAGTATCTTTTGTTAATTTATATAATAGACCGGTAGCGGCAACACAGACAATCACCTCCTCGAGTTCACGGTTGAAATTCTAGAATTAGTTATACAGTCGAACCTCGTTAACGCGAACACTCAAGGGGAAACTATTTTTGTTCTTGTTAAAAGTAGTTTGTGTTATCCAAACTTGAATACATTACATACAATTGGACGAGGCAATCGGAAACAGTTCGTGCTAAACGTCATTCGCGTTAAGCGTGTTCGTGTTAACGTTTGACTGTATCATGATTCGCATATTAAAACGCAATCGGCCTGCCAAGTCCTATCTTGATGGAAAACATCTCAAAACCCGATTTTACCGATTGACTCGTAGGTTTACCATTGTGTTTTCCTGCTCCCAGTCCTCCATGTTTTCATACCTTTGGGTGCAGGAAAACACAACGGTAAACCTACGAGTCAGTTGCTAAAATCGTGTTTTCAGGTGTTTTCCACCAAAGATATGACTTAGCAGACAGATTGCGTTTTAATATGCGAATCAAGATTTAACTAATCCAAGAATTTCATCCATGAGCTCGATGACGTGATTGTCTGTGCTGGCGGCTCCCGATCTATAATTATTCTTGTAAATATTTTGCAGAAGTAGCTCTAACTACCGATTTATTAAGGGTGTTCTCAAATCCAAAAGGACAACTTTCTGACATAAGTTTTAATTCATTTTTGTTCGAAAATGCATGAAACTAGCAGGTGTTGTTGTTCAGAAACTATGTAATCGAGCTATTTTACAAAGTTTTAATAAAAAAAAATTATCTAAAAATCAAATTATTATACATGTTGTTCTGGATACCCTAGACATTAACGTAAATAATTACTCATATGAAGCAATTTTTTTATTAAAAATTCAGGATATAAAGGGTTAAATGACAAATGTAAGCTCCAATAGGGAAAAAACATAAATATAAAGATCAGGTGCTAAATAAATCAAATTTTTAAATATAGCAGACTTCTTCATATGTATAACTTTCTTGACAACGTTATCAAGGATTCACTCTAAATTATAATTTTTTCATGTTTTTTAAGAGATTTTTCAAACACGAAATAAAAAAAACCTTGTAGTTTAAATTGATTTCATTTCAACCATCAAGATCCTAAATTTTGACATTTTATTTTTAAATCAGATCTTGAATTATAGGAGAAGATCACATAGATCACTGGATAACGAAAGTGGAGAAATAATACAGAGTGGGCCACATTGTCAGGACGCACATGCCTGGGCGTCCAATATTATATCAAAGTTCTTAATTTATGATAACTTGTTTGAAAAAATTATCATCAATTGACTCTATAAGCTTTTGATGATTTTCATTAAGTTTTAAAACATGACATTAAAAAGACCTTGCATTTTTAATTAATCTCATTTCCACCAGGGTCCTAAATCTTGACTTTTTTTTCTCTGGGACGCACATGCCTGGGTGTTCAATATTATGTCAAAGTTCTTAATTTATAATAACTTGTTTTTACAAAAAAAAAAAAAAAAAAAAAAAATCATAAATTAACTCTAATTTATAAACTTTTGATGATTTTTCATTAAATTTTAAAACACGAAATTAAAAAGAACTTGCATTTTTAATTAATCTCATTTCATCTGGGTCCTAAATTTTGACATTTTTTTTTCTCCATCTGATCCCGAACTGTGGGAGAAAGATCACATCGATCACTGGTTAACAAAAGTGGAAAATTACTAGTGTCTAAGCCACATTGACAGGACCCACATGCCTGGGGACGGGAAGTCTCTTTACTGTCTTTCTGCAGACGATTTTCATCGGATCGCCGGAGATCGCAGAGCAACAGAAATTCTCAGCAAGCTATCTGGATTGCATAAGGCAAAGTAAGCACTTCACAAGTAAAGCTACTATCGTCTGCGGTGGCGAATTTCGATTATTATAGCTCATTCGATTCGTTTCATCGAGCTTAATAATTTTATACCACGCATATCGACTATTGAGTTTTTATAATGACAGGGGGCCGGGTCAAAGTTCAAAATTTCGTTCATTGAAAAACAGATGCTTTCAAAGAAATAAGTGCGATTTAAGTTTACTAATTGTTTTTACTGTGCCATACATTGCCAATAACTACTATAAGGCTATATTATTGCTGTTATTATAAGAAAATAAAGACGGAAACTACGTCACCCCTACAGACTACTGTTTTAACTCGTTGCACTCGTATGTCCTGTCTGATTGGCCATCATCTTTCTTTGCAAAATTTGTTTTTGGCACCAGTAATAAAATAAAATAAAATTTGGCTTATTTAATGAGAGCAATTTTTGAAATTATGTACTTGAAGGAAACTTCTTTTAAAAAAGTGGTGTAAACCGAATAAAATTTGTGTAAGAGACGCCCGAGTCGAAAGGGTTAAAATTCAAGTAAGAAAGCAGAGCTGTTTTGAATGCGTCTTCGAGTCAGCTGAAGAAGCCTTTGCTCATTGTGCGCACTGTGAAAAGTAGTTTTGTTTTACTCACTTCTTCGGAATGAACTATGTGTCAAAAAATGACTATCACCAATGCATGCCAGTGTAAGAACCATAAATAAATTTAAATCTTACTTATTTCTTTGACGGCAGTTGGTTTTCAATGAACGAAATTTTAAACTTTGACCCGGCCCTCTGTTATCATTAAAACTCAGTAGCCAATATGCGAGGTTATTCAAATTACTTAGCTCAATTAGACGAATCAAATGAGCTATAAAAATCGAAATTCACCGCCACAGACTATAGTACCTTTACTTGTTATAGAGCTACGAATCAAACAACCTAATTTCTGATACATTTTTAAAATTAATTTTTCGCGTAAACGTAGCAAGTTGACAGGTGCTCTTATTAATAAAGTATTTAATATAACTGTTTTTTCCTTTTTTTGATTAGAGGCCGAAGATTTTTCAGTAAATGCTGTCAAAAGTTGGCGGTTTGAACCTATTTCCGGAAGGAAGGGGGAAAAACTGTCTTCCCGACACAAAAATCACTTATAACTCTCCATTTAATTCATTTACCCCCCCCCCCCCCCTGAAAAAAAGAAAGGTGTTGGATTGCAAATTAGTTTAATAATCATACCTACAAGTATCATACTTTTACATTTTAAAATGTGCCAGAAAGTTTCGCGTTGTTGAGCGCGGCTTTTTTTTTTTTTTTTTTTTTTTTTTTCTCTCTCTCTCTCTCTAAATATTCTTACACCGTCGAACAGAAAAAGAAATAGTATATATTTTCAGATGTAGATTGTTTGAAAATTGTATCTCAATTTACTGATTTTTTATTGTTTTTAACCCTTTATGCCCTGGCGGTACTGCAAAGCACCATTAAAGTAACTTGTTATAAAATTAATTTAATACATCGATTAGTAGTAATATAGTTCAGAATGAGTTATAGATACTTTATTTTATCTTATTCCAAAAGCATTATTGATTGCACAAAATAAAAATATTTTTAAAAGGACGATTTCTTTTCCCTTTTTGCATCTTTTCAGCTTTCTTGACGTTGAAAGTTTGTGGGGGAAATGTTTCGGTTAGGAAATATTTCTATTGTGAGAGCATTATATTTGTACATTTCCAAATTCTATAAAACACTAATATATATATATATAGATATATGTGTGTGTGTGTGTGTGTGTGTGTGTGTGTGTGTGTGTGTGTGTGTGTGTGTGTGTGTGTGTGTATTAATAAAACATATGTGTGGAGTTATAAATATTGCACAAAATCCCCATGAATCCAAATTTAATTAATTAGTTTTAAGGGTGTATTCGAAAAAATATTTTTCCACCTTCAACAGCTCGAAATTTTCTGAGACATTTTCAGACTCATTTTTAAAAGTAAAAACATGAAACTTGTTGGAGTGATTTCTGAAGACATGTTTAACATGCCGTGTGATTTCATTTTCAGCTCAATTAATTAGAATTCGATTTTTAAACAATTGTTTTCTCAGTATGACCATTTTTTTCATTCCCAGATCGCCCGCTTCGGAAAATTCGGTTCAAAACGCCAACTTTGACAGCGTTTTTTACAGTATTTTCTGCATTTATCAAAAAAGTAAAAAACACGGCACATTATATAGTTTCTAAATAAGAGAATTTCCCAGTTTGATGCGTTTGAGAGCAAAAATGAATTTTAAAATGAATCAGAAAATAAGCAGTTTGGATAGGAATACACCCTTAATTGGCAAAATCCTTCTAAAATTTATTAAATGATTGTGTAAATCTTCTAATGTAGTTTCAAAAATTCACGAAAAATGCTTTAGAAGATGAAATTTTCATGAATTCATAATTTGGGATATAAAGGGTTGAAATAATTTTCAACCATGATTTCTTTTAATCTGTTTAATTAAATCAAAACTTAATGCAAAAGACTAACACACAGATTTGCACTTGAAACAATGTAAATAGTTCAGCAATTGTTTCCAGCTAAAATCTCATAACGAAATGAAAACTTTTCTAAATAAATAAACTACAAGTTTAATAGATGTATAATTGAGCTACGCGCTTAAACAATGAAATAATCAGAATAAAAAAAAGCTGCATAGTAAAATCTTCAGCGATTTCTTTGTCTATAAACCGCTGTCATGCGACTAATACGAAAGCAATACCGTTTTTAGTAAATTCAAAAGCACATTATTATTTGGATATACGTATTATAAATATTTTTCATCTAGAATATCTTTTTGGTTTAATTTGTGAAATATCTAAATAAGTATATGTTAAATATTAAAAAATATATATACTTCACTACAAATTATTTTCACCTACGATCTGTACATCGGTTGTATGGTGTATAACGCGGAAAGTCTGGGTTGGGTCCCCTGGTAGTAATGTTAGTCATTATAAAGACAGAATAATAGTAAATATAAAGGCATGTACTATTATTATAATATAAGATACGATAAGATTGAATTAAAAAAAAAAAACCCTTTAAATTTTGATTTTAAGTTTTATTTATTTATTTCTTCGTCTAACTAGGCGAACTGAGTTTTTTTAATATTGAATAAATTTTATTTCCATTTTATTTCTTATTTTCTTATTAATGCTGTTCTTAACTGCTCTGCTCAATAAGCACAAAACGTTTTGACACATTTACAAATTTATTTTTTAACGGAAAGATATAAATTTGGAAAGCCTGACCATGGAAGCGATTTGGGATCGAACTGTGTTTTCCATTTTTTGATTAATCAATTACCTATTGAGTTATAAGCGATTTTGATCACATGACAAACTCGTTTTTCAACCTTTCTTGATGGCTATTCTTCCTTCGCGCGGAAATTCGGTTCAAAACGCTCACTTTGATACTATTTTCTGAAAGATCTATTGCGTTTGCAAAAAAAACGGAAAAAACAGCTCGATTACATAGTTTCTGAACAACAATACTTGCTAGTTTCATGCATTTCCGAACAAAAATAAATTAAAACTTATGTCAGAAAGTTGCCCTTTTGGATATGAGAACAGCCTTAAAATATATTTAGATTTATTTTTTGGAAAACTTGCAAATGTTTAGCTAAACACCATCAATAACGTTGTTTATTGACGCTGTTTTATCATTGCTGCTATGGAATGAAACAGCTGCTGGCTTGTTTCCGTGCAGTAAGACGACATCGACCAAAAAACTAGTTTTACTGGCGTAGTTTGAAAACTCCTAACAAACGAACCACCTCTCAAACACTACGCTATTTCTCAACGACAAATTGCAACGATCATACAGTTTCTTATCAATATATCCGTACATATATAGATATATTTATAAGAACTTTATACAGGGTGCCCACTCACGACGGTGTCCAATGGCTAATTCCTAAACTGTTAGTCAATGACATATAGTTCCAATTACAAAAACGTCTAATACTGTTCTCAACTGCTCTGCTCAACAAGCGCAAAACATTTTGACACATTTACAAATTAATTTTTTAAGGGTGTATTCGAAAAAATATTTTTCCACCTTCAACAGCTCGAAATTTTCTGAGACATTTTCAGACTCATTTTTAAAAGTAAAAACATGAAACTTGTTGGAGTGATTTCTGAAGAGATGTTTAACATGCCGTGTGATTTCATTTTCAGCTCAGTTAATTAGAATTTGATTTTTAAACAATTATTTTCTCAGTATGACCATTTTTTTCATTCCCAGATCGGAAAATTCGGTTCAAAACGCCAACTTTGACAGCGTTTTTTACAGTATTTTCTGCATTTATCAAAAAAGTAAAAAGCACGGCACATTATATAGTTTCTAAATAAGAGAATTTCCCAGTTTGATGCGTTTGAGAGCAAAAATGAATTTTCAAATGAATCAGAAAATAAGCAGTTTGGATCGGAATACACCCTTAACGGAAAGAGATAAAATTGGAAAGCCTGACCATGGAAGCGATTTGGAATCAAACTGTGTTTTCCATTTTTGGATCTATCAATTACCTATTGAGTTATAAGCGATTTTGATCACGTGACAAACTCGTTTTTTCTCCTTTCGCGCCGAAATTCGTTTCAAAACGCTCACTTTGACACTATTTTCTAAAAGATCTATTGCATTTGCAAAAAACCGGAAAAAACGGCTCAATGACATAGTTTCTGAACAACATCAACTGCAACTTTCATGCATTTCCGAACAAAAATAAATTAAAACTTGTCATAAAATTGCCTTTTTGGATTTGAGAACAGCCTTAAATGAGATAAAAAATTATTTTAAAAGTCGTCTGGATTTATAAAAGCATTTCTTAAAAATTTACGAAATTTTATTTTTTATATGTTCCCCCGGGTAAATAAGCGATATTTAGTATATAATATGATAAGCGATATTTAGTAAATTTTTCCCATTACACTAAGAAGTAAGACTAAAAAGGTCCCATTCATCTAATACTAAAATTGACCCAGCTATGAAATTTCGAATTGCATGACTTATACCAATTTTCTGCATCTGAACAGGACAGGGTTGGACCATGCTTCAAGGGACCGTACACAAAATGCTTAAAATATCCGAATAATTTATTTCTCGCGTATCTTCACTTTAACTGAAAGTAGTAAAATCGTACAAGTGCTACGATAGTGTTAGTTCTTATTAAGTTTCAGATTAGTTAAAATAATTGCATTTTAACATTTTTTTTTTTATTTTGTAGGGAAATGAGGCTGTTTCTTTTCATAATTTTAGTTAACAAAAATTCTGTTATTTTTTCGTTTACATTTTTAGCACATATTGTATATTTTGCTTTAATATGTCAAAATGAAAACAGATTTCAAATTTATATTGTAATGTTAATTTTATTCTCAGCTATTATTTTTTATATCTGACGATTATTTATATTTGTAGTAAATTTGTGAATGACCCCTATTTCGCTGTCAAAAAGAGACTTCAACTTTAAACATCTATTACTCGGTCAGTTTTAATCGTACAAGAATGGGACTTTTTTTTTTGTCTTACTTCTTAGTGTACAAGGATATTTTTAATAAATGTAACTTATAGGACCGAGGATCCTTGTAATTTTTTAAGGAATGTTTTTATTGATCCAAATTTCTTTTAAAATACTTCTTTACCTCATTTAAAATATTTTTGTGATTGAACTATACGACTAACGGTTTAGGAATTAGCTACTGGACACCATTGAGTTTGGACACCCTGTATATGTAATACCTTTGCAATAAAAAATTAACGGACAAGTTCGGATAACAATAATGACCGAAACTCTAATTTGAAGATAGCATGTAATACTATTATACAATAATTGTTCTAGTAAAATATATATATATATATATATATATATATATATATATATATATGGAAAATATATTAAAAAATATATCCTACCACCTAAATATCAAAGTATACATAATAATATTTAATGTAAGTGAACTAGAAAAATTCCGTCTATATCCATGCATGTTTTTAACAACACCAAGTTTGAAATTCCTTCCGGGTTTTAATCTGCTGAAAAACCGGAAAATATTAAGGGGTCTCAGGACTCTTAAAATTGGAAAAAATGAAAAAAAAAAAGACCATTTTCAACATTTAATACCTTAAAATGTATTAACACAATTTTAATTGGGATGGAAGATATGTTCTTTCATTTCATGTATTTAAAATATTGCAAGATGCAGAATTAGCATTTACAGGAGATTCCAAACTGTTAGACATTTGACGAGCGGAAAATAGGTATAACAGCTTACGCGCAGAATTGCAAAATAAATTTTCCAACTAGAAGGAAAAGTTGTGTTCCCACTTATACTTCAGATTGTAATAATTACCTTGAACCTAAATAAATTTGTATTTAAAGCATTTTTATATTTTTAATACAAAGTTGTACTTAGCTAATACAAAATTTTGAAAATTTCAACAGAATAATCACCTAAAAAAATATTTTTTGAACAATAAAAAGCAAATTTTAGGTTCAGTTTATACAGAGTAACGTCACACATACGTTTCGAAAATTTCATGAAAAAATACTCTGAAGTTTTTGAGATATCCTGCGCCCAAAACGTCAACAAACTTATGCCCAAAAACGTCATTTGGAGAAAAACGACTTCAAACTTTCGGAAACGCCGCTTCAGCTATTGATCGAGTATAATTCTAAAAGCCATAACTTCTGTTTTAATGGCAATTTAAAGGAAACAATTATAACAAAATGTTTAGAAAAAATAGGACTTTAGAATATAAAAAAATTAAGATTTCGAAAATTTTGAGACTTTAAGAGTCCTGAGACCCTTTAAATCTTCTTTACTTTCGAAATAGTAAAAACAAATATTTTTAAATGATAGGTGTCGTTGAGAGGAGAAAAGTACCTTCTATCCACAATATATATTTTTTTTCTGTCTAGGCTACAAAGAGGACAATTAAAACTGAAGAAAAACTTGAAAATATTAAAAGATATTCATAATAATACACATACAGTGAAACCTCCCTGTGCGGCTATCTCCATTAAGCGACCACCTCCCTGAGCGACCATTTTTTCGTGTAACGAAATCTATTCCCATAAGCTCAATAGTAATTTTACCTCCATTCAGAGAACATCCTAGTTGAACTCCCTCCATGAACGGCCAGTTTCTTTGAAGAAAATGAAACAAATTCCGTTTTTTCCTGGTCCCTTGAAGAAGGTTTTATTAGAACAATAATTCCAGAGAGCGCATTATTCATCAAACTTCTAAACTAAATTTAGAATTTTTTTGATATTTCGGTAACTGGTATTTAAACAATTTTGTGTCTTTTTAGGCAATGAATTTAACTCTGATGACAGACTAGAATGGCAGTCAATAAACTCCCCTGCCCTATTCTGTCAGGAAACTCTCAGAGAAATAGATAAATTAATGAAATCGTCATTGCTTGTTCCCGTCCAAAAAAAAATTGAATTTAATTACTGAATTTCGAAATAAAAGTTATAAAGGATAAAACCGTAAAATCACAGCAAATGTCAATGTATTCATTTTTTAAACTCTGCAGTAATTAACTTATGTAATTAAATTTTGTTTTGATACTTAAATTTTCATATTTTTTCTAATGTGAAAAATAAATTTTAGTAACATTAATTGTTACCTTTTTCAACAATTAAAATCTAGATTTAAACATGACCTCCATTAAGTGAGCACCTCTCGGAGCGACCCATTTTTATTGGAACGGAACGTGGTCGCTTTAGAAAGGTTTTACTGCATATAAAAAGAAAATACACCATCAGTACCACGAAAGTATCGGCTAGAAGTTGTTATTATTATTATTCACCAGAAAAACAGAAAAAATGAAAAAGACCTTCAGAAAATAATTATTTTGAAATAGTATAAATTCTTTCTTTTTCTTAAGGCTCTTCTTAACTGCTCTGCTCAACAAGCGCAAAACGTTTTGACACATTTTCAAATTCATTTTTTAGCGGAAAGATATAAAATTGGAAAGCCTGGCCATGGAAGCGATTTGGAATTGAACTGCTTTTTCCATTTTTCGATCAATAAAGTAACGTATTGAGATATAAGTGTTTTTGATCACGTGACAAACAGGATTTTCGCCCTTCACGGACTGGTTTTTCTGCTTTCTTCGGGGACTTCGGTTCAAAACGTCAGTTTTGACACCATTTTCTGAAAGATCTATTGCGTTTGCAAAAAAAACGGAAAAAAAAGCTCGATTATATAGTTTCTGAACAACAACACCTGCTAGTTTCATGCATTTCCGAACAAAAATAAATTATAACTTATTCCAGAAAGTTGCCCTTTTGGATTTGAGAACACCCTTAAGGCTGTTCTTAACTGCTCTGCTCAACAAGCGCAAAACGTTTTGACACATTTACAAATTCACTTTTTAACGGAAAGATATAAAATTGGAGAGTTTGGCCATGGAAGCGATTTGGAATTGAACTGTTTTTTTTTTTTTTTTTTTTTTTTTTTAATCAATCCATTTCCTATTGAGTTATAAGCAATTTTGATCACGTGACAAGCGCGTTTTTTCGCCCGCTCTCGAGTGCTCTTTCTTGCTTCGCGCGGAAAATCAGTTCAAAACGCCGACTTTGACACTGTTTTCTGAAAGATCCATTGTGTTTGCAAAAAAATGGAAAAAACAGCTCAATTACATAGTTTCTGAACAACAATACCAGCTAGTTTCATGCATTAAAAAAAATATATATATATCTTAAAACTTATGTCAGAAAGTTGCCCTTTTGGATTTGAGAACACCCTTAAGAGGCTACTTCACTCACGCGGAAACACTCACTAAAGTTAATCCAATGGAAGATTTTTTTAAAGATATCTCGTTTGCATTTCAGTATTTTTAAATGACTTTTTTTTCATTGGATAGCTGAGCTCGATCTCTACAAGGACCGTTTTTTACTTTTTTCAGTTTTGCTTATAGGTTTTTTTAAAATTAGGATACTTTGATTTTCGGGACCAGTTTCGAAAGAGAAAGTATCCTATAAAAAAATCCTCTAAACAAAATCGAAAAAGTAAAAAAAAAAAGGGTCTTTGTAGAGATCGACCTCAGCTATCCAATGTGAAAAAAAATCATTTCAAAATTCTGTAATGTAAACGAGATATCTTTAAAAAATTCTGCCATAGGATTAACATTAGCGAGCGGGTGTTTTCGCGTGAGTGAAGTAGCCTCTTAAGGGTATTCTTCGCGCCCTTGAAAACAACCACTCCGTTATGTTAATCCTATGGGCAGGTTATTTTCGAATTTCTCGTTTCAATTTTAATATTTTTAAACGATTTTCTGCATAGGCTAGATGAGGTCGATCTTTAATATGACTCTTTTTTACTTTTTCTATTTTGGTTGCAGATTTTTTTTTAAAAGGTAATCCAATTTCCAAACCGGTTTCGAAACTGAAATTACCTTTTTAAAAAAAATCTGCGACCAAAATCGAAAAAGTAAAAAAGAGTCATATTAAAGATTGAGCTCAGCTATCCCATGCAAAAAAAAAAAAAAAAAAAAAAAAAAAAAAAAAAAAAAAATGTTTAAAAATATTCAAATTGAAGCGAGAAATTCGAAAATAACCTGCACATAGGATTAACATTACGGAGCGGGTATTTTCAATCGCGCGAAGATAAACGAAACCCCTTAACGAAAGTACCATAGGAACCAAAAAAGTACCGATTATTCGCAAGTGTCCTTATTTTAGTATTATTTCTTTCGGAGAGTGATCAATCCTTATTTTTAACCCTTGCAGTCCCATACATTACCTGTTTATGCTAAAATTCTGAAATTCTTAAAATAGATTGATTTTATGCTCAATATAAGAAATAATAAAATTTTTTTTTCATTTTTTAATTAAAATTTAAATAGTAATAATAATAAATTATAAATTAAAGAATAAATAATAAATAAAATTTAATAAAATATTTATATAAAATTGGCAAAATAAATTATTGAAGCACATTTTAATACAATAAAAAAAATAAAAACATTTATTAATTATATAGTCTATATAAAAGAATTTTATTCATGTCTCTTTTTGCGAAATGAACTGAATCTCATATCTAAAATATTAAAATCATTTATTTGCATAGTACTGTCATCTATTGAAAAGAAACAAAACGTTTTATCTATTGGGAATTATACATAGCTTTTAACTCCGTTATTTGAAATAATATACGAACATTCGGATATATAGAAAAAAAATAAGGAATGTCATGATTCCATTTGGACTTACTGGGAGTTGAAAGGGTTAACTCGAGGGTCAAAAAATGCTTTCCTTCCGTTTGTGCTTGAAAAATTGCGTTTTTCCTGACTTGTGTCGAAGCGATCAGAACGCCGGTTGACTTTGAAAAATTGGAATTTATTCATTAGCGTTCGATGAGTGTTTCTAATAAATATTTTGGCTAATTGTCAAAACATATTAAAAAGAGCCTTCGATATGCATTGGAGCCAAACTTTCAAACCTCTATGCGCAATAGATCTCCCTTCTCTAGCCATAGCTAATTATATATATATATATATATATATATATATATATATATATATATATATATATATAAAGTCGTTGATATGCACCGGGGCCAAATTTTCAATGCGCAATATATCTCTCTAAACATTGCAAACAGACATGCACACATACAAATATCTTTCTTTTATTCTGCAGATTTATCACTAATACTTTTTTTCTTTATTTTATTTTTTATTTTAAATGCATTTAATTAAAATGCATGATTAAAATTTCTTTACTGTATTTACTGACTTTTTAAAAAGAAAATTTCCCTTTATTAAATTTCTAATTTTTGTATTTACAGATATCAAATTTTCACCACAATCTTCCATGGAAAATACTGGAGAAAAAGAAAAGAAAAAGACATTTTTTGGTAAGTTTATTTTTTATTTTCTTATTGGAAAAGAAACTTACAAATAAAAGTGTGAACGACATTTTTTAATATCACAATAACACCTTTTTAACGATCTGAAATTTTATTAGCACATTTTAATATTTTTTTCTGTATTTCAAGAGTAATTTTTATCTAAATCTATAATTATCAATATCAGATCAAGACTTGTCTGATATAACAGGATTTCAATTAAAAATATGCGTTAATTTAACAAAGATATGTATAAAGTAACTAAATCAAATTAAAAATAACTAATTAAAAAAAACATAAGAAAACTAATGTATAACTTATTATTTCATTTTTTCGTGAAAGACTTGGAATGGCGCATATTGCTTTGGCATTTCATGTTTTGTGACATTGAAGTAGTACTACTACTAATAATAATAACAACAATAATGAAAGAAACCTAATCATCTGGTGTAAAAAACATGGAAGATGATTTTAAAATTTTAATCACAGTCAAAATCTGCCAAAGAAGTTTTTTAATCTTCTTTTTATATTAATTATCTGTCTCGTATATTTGAATAAATATATAATCAAATCAACAAAATTACGGTTTGAATTTTGATCATAATTATGAAATTTAATTCAATTTCATCATTATAAAAAAAAATATATTCGATTTAAGAGCGTTCTTAAATCCAGAGGCAACTTTATGACACAAGTTTAATTCATTTCTGTTCGAAAATGCATAAAATTGGCAGGTGTTGTTAATCAGAAACTATGTGATCGAAAGATTTTTAAATTTTTTGGTAAACGCAAAAGATCTTTCAGAAAATACTATCAAAGTTAGCGTTTTGAACCTAATTTCCAGGTAAAAAGAGAAATACCAGGCAGCGAAGGGAGAAAACCGGTTCCCACTTGACCCAAAATCGCTTATAACTCGATAAATAATTTATTTATCGAAAAATAGAAAATGTATTTCGAATCCAAATTGCTTCCATAGTTAGCACAGCCAATTTTGTGCCTTTACGTTTAACCCTTTCAGGGACAAGTAATTGCATTGCTGTAATGTGAAATTCACAACGGAATCCCCCAAAATTTTTATTACAAAATAAGGAAAAGCAATTTTACGACTTTTTTATAAATTTTTTAGTTCCAAAGTTAGAAAAGTAAAAATTAATAAAAATTTTCTGGTACAAATTTTCATTATTCGTAGGTGAGATAAAATGCATCCCACCGCCCCTCAAGGGGTTAAAAATGAGTCAGTAAATGTGTCAGGAAGTTTTGGGCTTGTTGAGCAGTAGACTTGAGAACCACCTTAATGCTATTTAAAGCAAATTTATCGCATTTGAATAAAAATAACTTCTAGATTTAGTAATTGAATTGTAGATTAAAAATAACACGAGAACTTTGTAATATTATTGTTAGCACAAGCTTATTTAAATAAATAATGTTACTGTACTTTAAGCCTTTTCAAGCAATAATTATGAAAAAGAAAATGTATTGTAAAAAATGAAATATATATATATATATATAATTTTACAGATTGAAATGCAAAATATTTTAATAAGAAATTTTACACCTTTTCTTCTTTAAAATATGATTTATTTATTTTTTTCTTTACAGAAGCTATAAAACAAATAGTTAGAAAAAATCCGCAAAAAAAGTCATCATCTCCAACAGGTAATATGTGCTTTATTATAATAAAGTCTCTTTTTTAAAAAAGATCTTAAAGAAATAGAATTTTTTTAGTCTTAACATTGAGAATCCAGCTACAAAAATATGAATATTTTGATTATGCAGTTTTGAAATTAAATAATCTTAATAATTATATATGTTTTATTCGAATCCCTACAATTATAGTTCCTTTTGTTTCCCTTTTAAACAAAAAATGCAATATGATTTTTGATTTATCACGTTTCTTCTGAAGAACCTTAAAAAGTATGTTGGTTTATTTCACTGCGCTTGAAATGATTGAAAAAAAGACTGTCAGCCCTGTACTTAGCTCATGCAAATAAAATTCAGTAAACATTATCTTATGATTTTGAAGATTTTATATGATTAATACAATTACTTAAAAGATGCTAAAAACACACAAAGATGTTAGTTAATATACCCCAAGATCTTTCGAAAGCACACGCGTTCATTTTCAAGGGGAAAGATGATTGACTGGAATAGAAGAAAACCTCCTAAAACAAGATAAAATGCCACAAGTTCAGTCCACCGCTCCAGAAAGAGGTGGGTGAAAAGATTGTCATATTTTCAGGGGCTCTTGAAATACTCAGAATTTTAAATCAAATCGCGGGAATATTATTATAAAGAACATTGTTACAAACAGTATCATTTCTAAGTAAAATCTCAATGGATTCACCGATTATTGAATAAATAATGGTTACATGTTGGAATGAATTTTTTAGCTTTTTCGAACCTTATCTTAATATTTTCTTTTTGATGCAATCTGGATAAAGCTGTACTTGGTTTGTTTAACTAGATATCATAAAAATTACTCTTTTAGTCTTTTTTAAATTTTCAGATGTCATACCAATATAGAATAAACTTTTTTGGTGTTCTGTGTTGAATGGGATTATGTAAACTCCTGCTTTTTCACAATTTGGAATTAGATCAATTTTACTCTGAATCAAATCTTCCAATTTTGTTCGAGGTTTAGCTATTAAATTAATATTATACTTTAGTAATGCATATCTCAATCTCTCATAAAGCTGCGGGATATTAATAAAAAGGTGAAAATGCCTTCACGGCACTGGTTTTAAGACAGTGTTTTGATTTTATTTTATATGATTCTCACATAATTAAATCAAACTTAACATAATAAATATATAATGTCATTGGTGAAATTCCCTGGCTTGTATAGAACCTTTTCTTTGAGACTCTGTTCTCGGGAAACATTCTATTGTTAAATAAATGTTAAGGCTATTCTAAAATCTAAATTAACATCTTCCTGATAGAAGTCGTCTTCAGTGTATTTCATATACGATCATTAAATGTTATCAGAGGTGCCAAGTATTACGATTTGTCCGTAATTATTATGGATACGCAACAAAAATTACGGCGTTACGGACATCAGGAAAAAAAACGCGAATTTCGACAAATTGCTTGAAAAAACGCAAATTTTTTAAAGGATCGCTTGAAAGAACGCGAATTTCGACAGAGAATCGCGGAAAAGCACTCATTTCGTCAAAGTTCGAGGAAAAAATACGAATTTTGTTAAAGGGTTGCGTAAAAAGCGATGGTCGCGTAAAAAACGCAAATATTGTCAAAGGATTGCGTAAAAAACGTGAATTTCGTCTAAGGATCGCTGAAAAAGCGCGACTTTAGTCAAAAAAATCACGGAAAAGCGCGACTTTAGTCAAAAAATCGCGGGAAAAACGCAACTTTAGTAAAAAAAAATCACGGAAAAAGCGCTATTTTATTCAAAAGATCGCAGAAAAAGCGCGAATTTCGTCAATGGGTCTTGGAAAAAACGCCAATTTCGGCCACATTGATTTGCTCCCATTATTTACGCAGAATCACTCCCAAACTTTCATTCAAACTTCGCACCTCTCTTGGCACAAATCTCTTTCTCACGCACGATTCCAGAAATCACGCTTCTATCTCCAGAAACTGTTTGCCTAAAGACCAACTAGTTTTTTCAGAATACGGTAGGTCTCGGAGAATTACAGAAAACATCACTCCAAAAAAAAAAAAAAAAAAAAAAAAAAAAAAATGGATTCGGAAAGAGTTTTATCCTTATTTCATATAACTAGTTTTTAATTGGTTCTTCGTTTGTAGAGATGCTTCAGCTTTTCTGTCCGGTCCCGAAATTGAATATTAACTTAAGCTGAATTTTAAACAGATGATGACAACTCATTATGTAATGCAAATGTACTCTAATGTAAATATAAAAAATTGGGTTTTTACCATCAGAATGTAGACGTCTGATAATGACATGCTAAAAAATTATTTTACTAATTAACAAACAAAACAAAAACGCAGTAACTTTTGAAATTTTTAAGGGAGCAACTTTTATGAACGCAGTCATCTTCAGGCGTCGCTTTCATGATGATGAAAACGAAGTTTTGAGATTTTTTCATTAAATACTGAATAATCACCTGTTTAAAGTTCAGCACATTGGATTTCATAATACGAGAGGAAAGCTGAAGTGTCCCATTAGACATTTTTTATAGTAAAACAAAAGTTTTCTAAAGATTTGTAGACTTAGAGAGTAACTAACCCAGTACCAGAAGTGCCCACAGTTGCTCTGTACCGAGTACTGATATTTGCTTAAGAAAAAATTGGATCCTTTAAAAAACCCTTCACAAAATTTTTCACCTTAAAACAGGACCCTTCATAGAAGTTTTAGGTAGATTTCGTATGAAATACTACCTATTACATTCTCCCCTATGTTGGAATTTCTGAAAAAATTTTGCAGATCTACACCGATCATGACCCCTAGAACCCAAAACCACCCTCAGTAAAAATCCTTATCTATCTATCTTTCTATATATATATATCACTTTCTTCTAGACACGATAACTTCCACAATTCTGCACAAATCTCTTCCAAACTCATACATAAAATCAAGGGGCATAAAATCTCGGTCAAGTTCGTTAATGGGCAAAATCGGACCAAGGGGATGGAAATAGGGAGGGGTTTTGTAAAAACTGAAAAAACCCCATAACTTCTTAATTTTTGTACATATCAAATCAGTTTAAAGTTTTTATTACTTCTAAAAATAGGGCCAAAAATTTGTGTATCACAGATTTTTGATAAAATTAAAAATGGGCTCAAGGGGCGCAAAAATAGGGGTTTTGGGAGAAAAAAATTCATAAATTCGTCAATTCTCAATATATCAAATCCAATTCATTTTATTATACATCTCCTTAATATTATCTACAACTTTTATATTCACAAGTTTTTGATAGGGCGAATTCGTACCGCAATAAAAAGAAAAGAAAAAAAAGGGGGGGGGGTTGAAGAAGAAAAAAATCCATAACTCCACCAATTCATCATATATCTTCTTAATATTGTCTTCAAGATTTATATAGACAAGTTTTTGATAGGGCCAATTCTTACAGCAAAAACAAATTAAAAATACATAGCGGTTGAAGAAAAAAATCATCTTATTAAGGGTGTATTCAAATCCAAACTGCTTATTTTCTGACTCATTTTAGAATTAATTTTTGCTCTCAAATGCGTCTAGTTGGTAGGTTCTCTTCTTCAGAAACTATATAATGTACCGTAAGGATCGATTTTTTGATAGAGGCAAAATATATTTCAAAAAATGATGTCAAAGTGGGCATTTTGAACAGAATTTGCCGAAGCGATTGTGTTAGAAACGAAAAATATTGTTCTACTGAGAAAATAATTGTTTATTAATCAAGTTTTAATTAATTGAACGAAAAATAAAAACACGGGTCGCTTATAAATCTCTTCAAAAATCACGTCATCAAGTTTAATATTTTTTCTATTAAAAATGAGTATTTTTTTAATACCGCCTTAACATGATTCTGATAAAACCAGCTATTATATAAAAATGAAATAAAAACACGTCAAAAGCGGCCAGATAAAATTGTTAAACTGGGTTTATATCTAGTCATGATTTAGTTTTTGTTAGTGAAATTAGTATACTTAACTTCGAAATCTACCTCCGCCTGTAGGCCGGGCCGTCAGGGATTTTTTTACCTTAAAACAGGATTCTCCACAGAAGTTTTTACCTTAAAACAGGAACATTCACAGAAGTTTTTTTTTTTACTTAAAACAGGATCCTTCACAGAAGTTTTCACTTTAAAATAGATCCCTTTACAGAATATTTCACCCTTTACATTTTGTTTTCCATTTTAAAATAGGACCCTTCACAAAAGTTTTCACTTTAAAGCTTCTCATCAGTCAGAGTTCAAAATCTCTCCTCTATTGTTAAACATACTGGCTTGGAATGCATCCGTATTTTTGAAATTTTCCCCCGGATAATTAAAATTTTTAGCTTCTGTATGCTGTTCTTGAAGGATTTTTCTTTCTTTTTTATTTGACAAAATAATCCTAAAAAAAAAAAAAAAAAAAAAAAAAAAAGAAAATATGTACTTAACCTCATATTTAAAACCCAAATGAAGTATAGTTAAATTGTAAAGAAGATTTTAATACTTGAAATAAAGCTAATTATATATTTTATATATTTTTAACTATTTTGTGAAGTAAAAATGAAATTAAAATCCTTCAAGAAGATCATACAGAAAAAAGAAGGTAAACATTTTTATTCTCCGAGCAGAAATTTGAAAAATACGGATTCCATAGATTTCACATTAGAGAACGGGATTTGCGGCCAAGACCTTTTACAAAGTTCTTTGTCTTAAAAATATTTCTTTTACAAAAATTTCCATCTTCAAACTGAACCTTTCACAAATGTAAGTGTGTGCTCAAGAAAATATTTTCCCACGCTCAACTACTCATTTTTAAGGCTGTTCTTAACTGCTCTGCTCAACAAGCGCAAAAAGTTTTGACACATTTACAAATTGATTTTTTAGCGGAAAAATATAAAATTGGAAAGCCTGGCCATGGAAGCGATTTGGAATTGAACTTTTTTTTTTCCATTTTTTGATCAATAAATTACCTATTGAGTTATAAGCATTTTTGATCACGTGACAAACACGATTTTCGCCCTTCACGGACTGTTTTTTCTGCTTTTTACGGGAACTTCGGATCAAAACGTCCTCTTTGACACTATTTTCTGAAAGATCTATTGCGTTTGCAAAAAAACGGGAAAACTAGCTCGATTACATAATTTCTGGACAACAACACCTGCTATATCAGTTTCATGCATTTCCGAACAAAAATAAATTAAAATTTATGTCAGAAAGTTGCCCTTTTGGATTTGAGAACACCCTTAACGGTAAAAACATGAAACTTACAAACATGATTTTTGAAGAGATGTATAAGGTTCCGTGCGTTTTAATTATTCGCTCAATTCATTAGAACTTGATTTATAAACAATTATTTTCTCAGTATAACCCTTTTTTTCGTTCCCAGCTCTCTCGCTTCGGGAACTTTTGTTCAAAACCTTAACTTTGGCTGCATTTTTTGCAGTATATTCTGCCTTTATCAAAAAATTGACAAGCATGGCACATTATATAGTTTCTGAATAAGAGAATCTGCCAATTGGATGAGTTTCAGAAAAAAATGAATTAAAAAATAATTCAGAAAATAAGAAGTTTGGATTTGAATACACCATTAATCATTTAAAAATAAGATCTGACATTTCACAAAACAGTTGAAGTCACCAAAGAATCTTACCAAGCTTTTTAATGGGTATTGTTAAAAAGAACTTAAGGGTGTTCTCAAATCCAAAAGGGCAACTTTCTGACATAAGTTTTAATTTATTTTTGTTCGAAAATGCATGAAACTAGTCGGTGTTGTTGTTCAGAAACTATGTAATTGAGTTGTTTTTTCCATTTTTTTGCAAACGCAAGATCTTTCAGAAAATAATATCGTAGTGGGCGTTTTGTACCGAATTTCCGCGCGAAGGAAGAAAGAGCACTCAAAAAGGTCGAAAAAAGTGTTTGTCACGTGATCGAAATTGCTTATAACTCAATAAGTAATTGATTGGTCAAAAAATGGAAAAAACAGCTCAATTCCAAATCGCTTCCATAGCCAGGCTTTGCAATTTTATACCTTTCCGTTAAAAAATGAATTTGTAAATGTGTCAAAACGTTTTACGCTTGTTGAGTAGAGCAGTTAAGGGTGTATTCCGATCCAAACTGCTTATTTTCTGATTCATTTTAAAATTCATTTTTGCTCTCAAACGCATCAAACTGGGAAATTCTCTTATTTAGAAACTATATAATGTGCCGTGCTTTTTACTTTTTTGATAAATGCAGAAAATACTGTAAAAAACGCTGTCAAAGTTGGCGTTTTGAACCGAATTTTCCGAAGCGGGCGATCTGGGAATGAAAAAAATGGTCATACTGAGAAAATAATTGTTTAAAAATCAAATTCGAATTAATTGAGCTGAAAATGAAATCACACGGCATGTTAAACATGTCTTCAGAAATCACTCCAACAAGTTTCATGTTTTTACTTTTAAAAATGAGTCTGAAAATGTCTCAGAAAATTTCGAGCTGTTGAAGGTGGAAAAATATTTTTTGGAATACACCCTTAAGAGGCTACTTCAGTCAAATGAAAAGACCCGTTCGCTAATGCTAATCCTATGGAAGAAATTTATAACGATATCTCGGTTGCATTTTAAAATTTTTAAATGATTTTTTTGCATTGGATAGCTGAGATCGATCTGTACAAAGGCCGTTTTTTAATTTTTCGATTTTGTTTACAGATATTTTTAATGAGGACGCTTTCATTTTCGGAACCGGTTTCGAAATTGAAAGCATCCTCATAAAATAAATCTGTCATGAAAATCGAAAAAATAAAAAACGGCCTGCATAAAAAAATCATTTAAAAATATTGAAATGCAACCGAGATATCGTTATAAATTTCTTCCATAGGATTAGCATTAGCGAACGGGTCTTTTCATTTGACTGAAGTAGCCTCTTAAGAACAGCCTTAATAGAAACCTGAATATAGCGATTACTTCAAATTCATTACATTATGTTTGGATTTTTCACAAACATAAAAAGCTGGTCATAATTCCACAACAGCAGGTTTCTGTCTGGACGTACTCTTGCCGTGTATACTTGCCTACGAGATTAAGGCGATTCTCAAATACTCTGCTCAACAACGGGAAACCTTATGACACATTTTTTTTAACTCATTTTTAAACGTAAAAGCATCGATAGCATCGGACAAATTGAGAGGGGGGGGGGGGGAATCGGGAGGTGCATAGTATGGTGCATGGTGCATGAATAAGTGGTCACAGGACTTTCCAGCAGCATGTCACATGTGGGACTCGGTAAAATTTAGAAAAATGCTCCCCCCTTTGAGTCTACTATTGTGCCTCCTGGAATACATCCTTCCCTCCTCTCTTTGAAATACCGTTTGCAGAAATGTGTTACTGTGCACGGTGACTATATAGAAAAGGACTCATACAATGTAGCAATTTCATAAATTTCACTCAATTATTTCTATGCGAGGGCAAAAACTTATTGATACACTCTCATATTCGTAAAAAATATTTCAAGAATATTTTTAAACTCAACCGACATTATATATTTTTGGTCTTATTTCATGTCAATTTGATATTGACCATTAGATTAAAAAAAACCAAAAAAAAAAAAAAAAAAAACCCTCATGGTTTTCGTATACGGCAGCGGACTTGCCCCCAAACGCAATGATTTAGCGAAACTTTGATTTTCTTCGAATGGAGTATAATTATCCTTCTATATATAAAAAAAAGTTTTGATTTGGAAATGGACCAATGAAAATCTGCGTAGATATTCCGGGCAGATCGGCATCAAATTTGAATGCTTAAGCATGGCCTTTCATCATTAATATTAAAGAAACTGTTGCATACAAAAATATGAAAATCGGTGGTATTATACAGAAATGTTTGATAAATACGCTGATGCAGACAGTTTTCAAATCAAAGAATTATTTTAAGACATATTTAATGTTGGACAAAATCCTTCCATTAAAAAAGTTTTATTGGAGCTAAAAATATACATGAGAATTTAATCATTTTTAGATCATTTTATACGTTATAAGTTCCCGATGTGCAGATTGCATTTATTTTTCTTATTTGACTCATTTTTTGTGGTTTTATTTCATTTTTAAATTCAAATTTTTAGCATTTCGAGTAATATTTTTTACAAATTTTAGAAAATGTTATTAATTTAAACTGTTGCCAGTTGCATAAACAGCGCAAACAATAATGTTTACTTCAAATAAAATTTATTTACACGTCACTATTACAAACGAAAAAAAAAAAAATTAAAATTAGAATTAAATGATTACATGTTAAGAGCAGGAAAATTACGTCATAAGAACCATAGGCACAGATGTCATATAACGGTTTATTGGCGCAATTTTTTTCAGACCCCAATTTCGCGAAAACATCAATAGCATAAACAACAACATCCGGGTTACCATATCAAGCAAAATAACGTCACTTTAGCACCAGTTAAGTACCCGTTGCGTATATGAAATTGGCGTCAGAAAAAAATTGCGCTAATATGACATCTGTGCCGAACCATCTTTACACTTGAATTTTAAAAGAGAAACAAAATCTTAAAATAAAAAAAAATCATTATTATGCGTTAAAACTTGTAATTTGAGGAAATTACGTCATATTTAAAATGGCAAAAAATATAGCAAAACAATTTAAATTGAAAAATATATTTACGCGAGATATTTTGAGATAATCTTTTCAACTATTATCGTGAATTCAAAGACAGCTCAAATAATATTTCCTTCTACCAACAAAAGTATTTTCACGTGAATATTAATAAGAGAAATAAAACTTTGGTGTAAATTACGTCAAATTTGAAACGATACATTTAAAATGAATTATTTAAAAGAACTATCTTATAGCGCTGTTAAAAAATACCGGGAGACAATGACACTGTTTACTTAATTCATTTTACATTAGCTTATTTTCAAATGTTTAACTAATTTTTTTAATTAAATGCGAAAACAGCCATTGTATATCTTAACAGCAGCAGATTTGGCCTTAAAAATCCCCAATCCAAGGAAGACGAATGGAAACCCGTTTACAGAGAGATCGCTACTGTTTTTTAAATTTTAATTCAATACAGTAAACTCCCGACTATCCGGCCGAATGTGGCGGAAGGGTAGGCCGGATAATAAAGGTCAAAATTAGCACTAGCTACCGGCCACAGGGCCAGTAAATGAAAAAAAGTGGCTAGTGAAAAACTGTCTATCAGCGGCCACTTTTTTGCAAGGAGATAATAAAAATTTCATTCATTTCATCAAGGATTCTACTTTTTTTGGTTCCAATATATTTATAATAACCTATTTATTTCAGCTACTCAGTTTTAGATTAATACTTATAGAAATTTTATTGTTTAGCATTTTGAAATAAAAAAGTGGCTGCTAGTTTAAAGAAAGTGGCCACTTAAAAAATTAGTCCTACCGGCCAGTGGCCGCTAATGAAATTTCCCAATTTTGACCTATACCGGATAAGCAAAAAGCCGGATAGTCCGGAGTTCTATAAATATTTACTAACTTCATGCCTCCCCTCCCCCCCATGATATTAAAAACAAATGTTACACATTTTAAGATAAATTTTATATATGCAGTACATACAGTTTCAAAATACCTAATTCGTAAAAAATGAGTAAATCTTATTTTACGGTTCATTAATAAATGATTGCACAAATATGAAAAGTTATGCATAAGAGTCAAAACTTCCAGTTTTTAGTTTTGAAAAAGTCCTTGATAGATAATTGCTTCTCCCTGTTAACCCTCCTCCGCGACGCAACGTCACCCCATTTACGCAAGTAGATGATATATCAGCTGACGTCGCTTGCTTCTGTTGACTAATGTAATGCAGTGCTGCCTCAATCGTCTCGAACCCTTCCCAATGTGGAATGAGATTTTTCCTGCCATCCTCTTCCTCTTTTTCTTCTGTTACTTCTCCTTGTGCCACCATTTCTACTATATCGTTGTCAAATAATTCATTAACTTCGTTGTTTGCCATCCATTTTGTAATGTCCTCCACATTGACATCGTCAGAGCCCGGTATATTTTTCAGCAACGAAAGAAGCTTATCGTTCTCATCTTCTACTTCAGTTTCCTACACGGGTTTATGTCCATCTTTATAGCCCAAAAGAATGCTCCAAAACCTTACAATTACTGTGTTTGGAATTTCTCCCCATGCTTCTGCCACCCATCTTATGACATCTAGCGTGTCAATCTTTTTCAGAGTGGTTATGTAGTCTTCATTATTCTCAATCGCTGATATCGACGAACGAAGAAGACGCCGGCGATATTTTTTCTTTATCATTTCAAGTACTCCCTGGTTCATCGGCTGTCAAATAACCATCACATCAGGTAGTAAAAATTCAACTTTGATGTCTCGATCAGCGAGTTCATCAAGGGACAGATGCGAAGATGCGTTGTCAAGAATTAGCAAATCTTTTCTAGGGAAATTGTTGCATTCATCTAATTTTTACTAGGCCGGATAGTACGGAGGGTCGGATAGTCGAGGGCCGGATAGTCGGGAGTTTACTGTATTTTTAAAGCCGATCAAATTAGCGTGCTTTTTGGATTTTGGTGTGCCTGAACGGGGGTTGACGAGCGTAGCTCGTAGGGGGCAGAGCCCCCTAGTAATGTAAAAATATATATATACAGTAAACTCTGTATAAGGCGGGCTCTGTGTAAGACGGAAATCTGTCTAACTCGGAAAGATTTTCAAGTCCTGCGAATCTATAGACATCGAGTTAAATTTGTCTTAGGCAGAATATTGTCTACTACGGAAAATTTTTTCGGTCCCGATCGATTCCTCCTTAGACAGAGTTTACGGTACATTTTATTTTATTTACATATTTATTTTATTTCAATATTTCATTCTTCTTTAGGCGAGTTACAATAAATAAATCATATATTAAATGCATGTCGCCAAGTAACGGTGCATGTTGCTCAAAATCCGAGCGGAGAATGACGATTCAAGTCAATGAAACACTTTCATCCACCTAACTCAACAGCGCCCTCTACTGCCTGAACACTATATTCCTTCACCCACATTCCCATACCAAATGGGCTTATTTAGGTCCCCTATACCTGCCTTTACATTTTTGGCTTATAGTTCTGAACCACCCTGTATACTATACATATAGGATGTCTCCTTTTTTCTTAGTTGTCAAACTATTTCCAAGATATATTCTTAATTTTATATGAATTGTTAAAATCTTACGCACAGTTCGTCAGCTTTTAACGCATACAATGTTAAATTAAGCATAGATTTTTGAAATAGTTTGAGAACTAAGAAAAAAAAATTAAACATCTTTTAAGAAGAGTATATACAAAGACAAAAAAGAGTAACAATATTAATTTCCTGAGGAGATATTTTAAATATACTAATGCATTCTACTACCATAGACTTAACATTAGTTAGGGGAATTCGGAAATTGACTGATTATAACAGCCTTAACTATTTTTTAATGGACTTACCCCAATTTCAAAATCGAATCATAATATATCACGATATTATAATCATGATATATCACGATATTATCATAATGATATATCACGATATATTATCACAATAATATCGTCATGATATATCACGATATATTATCACGATAATATCATCATGATACATCACGATATATTATCAGGATATATCACGATATCTGATGATCATACCATGATACATCTCTGCGATTTTTGAAAGTTTAATTACAAACTTATACTGAATATGTAATTTTCATTTCAGGTGGAGGTCAGATACAACTATGGCAATTTTTATTGGAGCTTCTCTTGGACCCGAAATATTCCTCCTATATTGGGTGGCAGGATGAAAACGGAACTTTTCGTTTCTTCGACCCTGACGGAACGGCCAAATTGTGGGGCGAAAGGAAATTAAACGAATCCAAGACCAAAAAACCCATGACCTACGACAAACTCAGTCGTTCTCTCAGACACTACTATGATAAAGGTATTGTTATCAAACCAAACGGCCAAAAGTACACATATAAATTTAATATTGATGGCATACTGAGAGCATGTTCACCCAGTGGAGTCAGCGATAGTATATTTATCTATCCAAACTTTGATCCAAAAGCATGTGATAACAGTTCCCCGAGAAATTTTAACTTGAATTTGCAATAAGTTGTTAGAAAATAAAAAGAAACCTCCTATGTGTGAAACCGAGTTTTTCAACCTGTTTTCAGATTTTACTAAATAAACAACAATGTTATTTTAATATACAAGGTGTTTGAGTACAACTTTTAAATACTTTAAGAGATGGTAGAGCACTTGACACTACAACAAACAATTTTTGTATTAAAAAACCAGAGTCATAATCCTACTCATCCAGTCAAAAATTAGAGGGTGTTTCACGTCAGTTTAAAAAAGTAATATATATATATTTTAATTCAACAGAAGAGATTCATTAAACTATTAAATCTGTTAATTAGATTACAGTAGATAAAGATTGGGTTATTGATGATGTTTAGAAATACAGTCACTTTAAAGTTGCATATTTAGTCATTTGGACAGCTTAGTTTAATAAGTTAAAAAACAGTAATATAATTGGAATAGATATAACTGGCAGTAATGGAAGAGTTACCGGTCCAGTTGTCGCCATTAATTTTTAATAGTATTCTTCACCTTAATGAGTCACAGAAATACTGTCATTAAATAACACGAATAATGCTACAGTCGAACCTCGTTAACGCGAACACGCTTAACGTGAATTACTTTTAACATGAACAGTTACCACTGTCCCTGTCAAAATGAATACGGATTCTAATAATAGGACAGTAGGATTCTAATTTTAAGATGAACACATTTACCGTGAAATTTTGCTTAATATGAACAATTCTCAATGTCAGCATGAGAGATTTTGACGCTTAACGTGAACAAAAATTCCTAGGAAAGTGTGAAAGCTTCATTTTCCCTAGCCAATATGACTATTTTTTAAACAATTACTTCTAACAGTTTCCTATTAATATAAAAAAATAAAACTAATACTTTAATTATTAAAATAGAAACAAAGTTTTCTCCCATTAGACCCTATGTGACATGCACATTTGTCCCTGAATTCTTTACCACTGCATTTAAGCTTATTGTAAATTAACCGTTTACCTTTGGTACGAAATAATGATTAAAAATAAACGATTAAAATTAAAACATTGTATGAAAGCTTCATAATGAAAGGTATTGTGATTAAAAACTGATTTAATAGTTGACCAAAAGAAATATTTATTAAATATAAAAAAACTCATCTTGATGCTTAAATATATCTCGCTTCTTGCTTTGTAAATAAATAGCTAATGAAAAAAAGTGGTTTAATGCATGTTCTTGTGAAACACGGGAAATGACATTTACTGATAAATTTTCACTGTTGTATTTTGCGAGAAAACCCTGCTGTCGCATTAGCCCCCAGTCTCCCCTATATGTATTTTTTTTCTCAATATTTGTTATCTTGATTTTTAGTTATGCTGATAGCATGAACTACGGATAACATGAACAAAAATTTAATTCCCCTTGAGGTTCATGTTAACGAGGTTTGACTGTATTAAAAATTATTGCTAAAAATTGTGCCGCTGGTGCACAACTGTGCGCAATAATTTGCTTTGGGAAGTGCTCCGAAATATCTCGAAATTTGTTATAGATGTAACCGTTTCGGAGCCGTTAACCTCCAGACCATACGCAGAAGTGATCCTCGATGAAAAAACCATGAAATGTGTCCAAAAAATTTCGATGATCCTGTGCAACAAAAAGCATTATACTTCATCTTTTTTTCAAAATAATATGGTCTATTTTTATTTAATTCGATAGCAAGAAATAGAAACACAGCGATTTTGTATTTTTATCTAACTGCACATGATATAACTGAACGCAAACATTCTGTTTTTATATTAATAACAGAAAGTTATTGAAACTCAATCGCATTTTGTGATCCAGTTTCAGTAATTCAGTGGAAGTGATTTTGATTTATTTTTGAATAGTCATTTTATTTTGTTGAATAAAATTCACTATTATTGTATAAAATTGATTTATTTAATTCAATAAAAAAAATTGTCTTATAAATGTTTTTGTTTCATTTGATTTGCCTTCTTTTTTAGATTTAATAGTACACTGCAAATTCTTGAAACACTTTTTCAACACTAACTGAACATATTAACACTAAAATCATTTTTGATCGTGTTGTGAATGTGTTGTGCCAAATAAAAAGATTGCGCAAAAAGTGTTGTTTAAATTACAAGAGGTGAAAATGTGTTTTCAAAATATTCATTTTTTAAATTGTGTTATAAATGTTTAATAAATAGTATGTTTTAAGTGTGTTATTTTAAAGATGCCATGTAGAAAGTGTTTTGAAAGTGTTTTACATGTGTTATTTTATAGTGTTCTAAATTGTGCGGTGTTTGAAATGTGTTGCTAATTTGGTGAGAAAGTGCTGTGTAGCACAGCACTATTATAAGAAAATATTTTCATCAACACTATTTATAACACGATTTCCAACACAATTAACAACACTATTTTTAGATAGCAACACTTTTGCAACATATTAAGGACACATTTCTAGATAGCAACACTTTTGCAACATATTAAGGACACATTTCTAGATAGCAACACTTTTGCAACATATTAAGGACACATTTCTAGATAGCAACACTTTTGCAACATTATTACGAACACAATCACAACACAAAAATATTTTGTATATGAAGTTTTCTAATTCACAACATATTAATGTGTTGTTAATTTGATGACAAAAAGTGTTGTAAAATGTGTTTATTTTTTTGTTTGAGAATTTGCAGTGTACTTTAGACAAACACACCTGAGATTTTGATTTAGAAAATGTTTCAAGGATGGAATTATGCAGAATATTTAATAAAAAAAAGATTAAAATCACGTTTAGCTATTACGTCAACGAAACTGTGTACCTATTCTTCTCCTCATAAAAACTAAATCGTTTGATTCCCTGACCACTTCTTTTATTCGAATGTTTCTACTTAAAATGAAATCCAGACAATTATAAACGCAGGCCCTTATTATCGCATGGGCAAATCGGGACTTGGCTTAGGGGCCCCCAAATCCATACATTAATTTATAATTTTTTTTTATTATTCCAACTCTGAAAAATTTCAAATACAAATTTCCTCTTTAAAATATTCTACTAAACATTCTGAAAAACAAATTTTATATTATATATAATTTTGTTATTATAAGAAATAATATTTTGACTTTAATAGATTGTATTAGCAATGAACTTAAATCCTATCTAAACTTTAGTGGTTGAAAATAATCAGTTCTAATTTTAATGAGATAAATTTTCTTCCGTATTCAAAGTTATTATTATTTTTTTTAATTATGAGTGAAATATGAAAAATAAATCCAAAATTGCCATCTTTTTGATTTATTGAAAAAACACTTTCTACTTCTGAAGTAGAATATATTCTATTTGATATTATGTTGTGTGTAGTACAACTTAAAAAGATGTAAAAGAAAGTAACTTGATTAACACATATTTACATGTTGGAGTATTTGATACTCTTCCATAAGTTGAAGTTATTAAATTCTTCTGAAAGTAATATGACAAGTTGCTAAAGTTATATAAAATTGTTTTGTTCTGTACTAAGAAAAAAAAAGGGGGGGGGGGTATTTTTATTAATTAAGGTAGTACTTAATTTAGAATTGACGGAACTAAGAATTTTCTTTTACTTAAAATCTAAAGTGGGGAAATATAATGTTTATGCATTACACATTGACTGACCATCAGTTCTATTTGAATAATGTTGCAACGATTCAAATGGGACCCCTCTAATTTATCTTTGCCCCAGTCCCCAATTAGTCATGATCAGGGCCTGTATAAATGTCTGCAAAAATCTGATTTCCTTAAAATATATATATCTTATTTAATTTTCATTAGGCTTTGTAAAACACTTCCGAGAGTGCTCCAAAGGCACAAAAAAGTAATTTTTTTATAATTGTTTAACTTAAAACATTTATTAAAAAAAGGGGGGGGGATTTAAAACATTATGGATTATTAAGTTATTTTAAAACCAATCAATATCTTAGTTAGGTAATATAAATTATGCATAATTAAACTGGTGAATTTGTCGGATTTTATGTCAACGAACATGAACCTAAAATTACTAGCCTCCTAAACTATCGATTTTAGAAGAATGTTGATCTACTGTATCATTATATATGAAAGTAAACACGATTTATCAGTATTTATAGTATTAGTAGCTGCGTGGCCAACCCGATGTGTTTCATTGAACTTTACATGAAATCATTCGATTCTTTAGGGGGGGGGGGGGGGCGGGGGGGAGTGAAATCTAACTTTATTGTAAATTTAGAAGGCAATTATAATACTAATTTTATCAAGTACTATATTTTAAATGATAAATCATATACATGCAATTTAAGTGTCAAATATTTTCCCAATAAAAATGCACATTTTCAATAACTTTCCACTTTTCGTTGTTCCAAGATTTGGCTAGAGCTTTGGGGGGTGGGGGGGCGTCATTAGGATAAGCTTATACAAAATTGACCTTGTTTTGACGAATTTCTTCAAAAGCATTTTATATTTATGAATTAAAATAAGTGCTTACAAAAATGTAATTTTTCTCGCTAAAACATTGTTTTTAAATCCCCTTGCGAAAATTGTTAATTGTCAACTTAAGAAATAGTTGAAAATCAGTATTTCTTCTTTAAATTCATTTTTTGTAAATAAACAGTAATAATTCACCCGTTAAATGCAAGGAGCTCAAATGTGTGTGTGTGTGTTTTTTTAACTCCTTGGCTGAATGTGTAAAACTGAATAAAGCTATGAGGGAATTCTTTTTTACGTTAATGGAATTTATGTCAATGTCCCAGTCGACAGACAATTTTTCGCTTTCTAAAATAAGCCGATTCCTGAAGCTTGAATATGTGAAGGTAAGCTTTTATTTTTTTAAATTTTTCTTGTAAAATATAATTCAATCACGATATTTCCACTATCTATTCAAATAAAAGAACTTCGGTTTAAATTTTTGAAAATGACTAAAAATAATAGTGATAATCTCTAATCTTTAAAAATCGTTGTCTATTTTTTCGTATAATTTCCTCTGATATATTCTATTTTAAATAGAGAAACACCGGGGTTAGGGGGATCACAGATCACACAGAGGGTTTCGTTTAATATTCTTTCAAAACACTTTATCCCTTTGCAAAATCTGTTAGTTCCACATTTTGCAACCAGAGGGCGCACTCTATTTTAAACAAACCTGTATCCTAACGAAATTCCATTTTACAACCTATCCGTAGATATATTAGTCGAGGGGATCGGGCTCATAGCATCCGAGATAGTTAGGCGCCTCCTAGCTGTAAAAAGTGCAGCTAAAATATGAAAGGCTATGGTGCATAATATGAAAGGGTGATCAAAGAGGTGTCGGCAAAAGATAGAAAAGTGACCCCCGAGTGAAAAGGGGGGAGGTTAGAAAAATTGCTTAAGGCTGTTCTTAACTGCTCCGCTCAATAAGCGAAAAACGTTTTGACACACTTACAAATTCATTTTTTAGCGGTAAGATATAAAATTGGAAAGCCTGGCCATGAAGCGATTTGGAATTGAACCGTTTTTTTTTTTTTTTTCATTTTTTGATCAATAATTTACCTATTGAGTTATAAGCGTTTTTGATCACGTGACAAACACGATTTCCGCCCCTCACGGACTGGTTTTTCTGCTTTCTTCGGGAACTTCGGTTCAAAACGTCAACTTTGACATTATTTTCTGAAAGATCTTTTGCGTTTGCAAAAAGACGGAAAAAACAGCTCGATAACATAGTTTGTGAACAACAACAACTGCTAGTTTCATGCATTTTCTAACAAAAATAAATTAAAACTTATGTCAGAAAGTTGGCCTTTTCGATTTGAGAACAGCTTTAAAATACACAAGTTAGAGACTGGATAGAGACTGGAGGAGAGGTTTTCAACTTAATTAGGGGCTCAGTTAGAAAAAAAGCTTAAAATACACAAGTTAGAGCTCAGATGGGTAAATATAAGACTTTTTCAAAATTTTAGTCGTTTGATGTGAGATGTTCAGCTATAAATAGCCAAAATTTCAAGTCTCCAACATATATAGTTTCTGAGAACGGGCTCTGTGACAGACAGACAGACGGAGGAGTGAGACGAATAGGGTTTCGTCAGATGAACGAAACCCTAAAAAAGAGTTTTTTTGAATCAATGTATGGTCTTACAAATAGAAATAAATGAAATTTTGAGAATGAAACCCTATTTGTGCTAGAATTCCAAAGTAAATCTAAAATAAATAAATAAATAGATAAAATTTCGAAGCAGTTTATAGTATTACAAACGGAAATAAATGAAATTTTGAGTATGAAACTATATTCGTGCTAGATTTCCCAAGGAAACCTGTAAAAATCGTTGTTCATTTATTCGTATAATTTCCACTGATATATTCTATTTTTAATTAGAGAAAACGAATGTTTTACCGAAGCAATGTATGATCTTGTATGACAAAATGAAATTTATGTTTTTTTTAGAAGTATGGAACCATTTATCCGGAAACCAGTTAACCGGAAAACCAGTTATCTGGAATGATATTTCTGATAGACTGATTTCAGAATCTTTGCAGAAAAAACTGTCATACACTGCCAATTTGACATAGGCTTTGCTTGAAACAATTGTATAATTTGATGACAACATCTAATATTTGAAATGAAAACATATTTAGCTGTATTTTAGAAGTTTTAATTTTTATGCAGAGGAAACAGGAGAATTTTTGTTCCTAAGAGATTCCCATAAATTACCTTCTTTTAAACTCTAGTTAACTTTTGATCTTTCTTGCATTGATTTTTAATCCAAGTAATCTAATAATTTAAAATCAGAAACAATGTCACAACCACACATATTCCGCAAAACTTATCAAATGGATGCTGCTTTAATGCACAACCAGTTAACCAGAAAAACCAATTATCCGGAATACATCTGATCCCAAGCATTCCGGTTCTGTACTGTATTACTTAATTTGGGCCAGATTTTCCAAGTAAATCCCCCAAAATCACTGTTTATTAATATGTATAATTTCCCCCGATATATTCTATTTTTAAGTAAGAGAGAAAACAAAGTTTTTTCGAAGCAATGTATGGTCTTACATATAGATATAGAAATAAATAAAATTTTGAGAAGTAAACTCTATTCGTGCTAGATTTTCCAAGGAAATCTCTAAAAGTCGTTGTTTATTCATCTGTATGATTTCCATTCATATATTCTATTTTTAATTGGGAAAAAAAGAAACTTTTTTCGAAACAGTGCTTTATCTTACAAAACGATATTTATGATTTTTTTTAGAATAAATATTTAGAATGGTTTTATTTGTTTATTTTATTATTATTTATGGTTTTATTTAAAAGAAACTAGTTGTGTTGTTATACATTTTTTTTTTTTTTTTTTTTTTTTTTTTTTTTTTTGTGAGAGAAGCAATACATAGTCTTACAAAATTGGAATATATGAATATTTTCGTATAATTTTCATTTTGATCTAGATTTTCCAAGTAAATCCCTAAAAATCACCGTTTATTCACATGTATAATTTCCTCTGATATATTCTATTTTTAATTTTTTAGCAATGTATGATCTTACCAAAGAAATTTTATAAATTTTTTAGAATAATGCTTAATTTGGGCCAGATTTCCCAAATAAATCTCTCAAAATCACTGTTTATTCATATGTATAATTTCCACTGATTTATTCTGTATTTAATTTTGAAACAATGTCAGATTTTACAAAAGGAAATTAATGAATTTTTTGGAATAATACTTATTTTGGGCCAGATTTACAAAGTAAATCCTTAAAGATCACTATTTATTCATATGTATAATTTTCAGTGGTGTAACTCTCTCGCTGCGCAACCCGAGATTTCCTCGGGCAACGTAAAAGTAGCAAAATTTGCGCAACCCGAGATTTCCTCGGGGATGCATTTTTTCCACTGGCGACTTTAATTCGACTCGGACCACTTTTAAAATTCCATATAGACTTTAACAACATCTACAAGAGAAATATGCTGCAAAATTGATTTTCTTAAAATAGTGGTGCGAGAATATAAAAGTATCCAGTGAAAGCCCTGATTTAAATATTTAATTATTGATTCAGGTTTGTGTTTAAAAAAAAAAAAAACCCTTTTACAAAAATATTTACATATTTAAACTCAAAAATATATATAGATTTGAAATATGTAATAAAAAGAAAATGCACAATTTTTTAACCTATTTTGATTTAAAAAAAATTACGCAGCGAGAGGGTTAATTTTGAAGCAATGCATGATCTAAAATGAAATATAGGAATTTTTTAGAATAATAGTTAATTTGGGCCAGTTTTTCCAGGTAAATCCCTAAAAAATCACTATTTATTCATATGTATAATTTCCTCTGGTATATTCAATTTTTAAGTAGAGAAAGTTTTTTTTTTCTTTTTTCTTTAAGGAATGTATGGTTTTACAAATAGAAAATAATGAAACTTTGAGAATGAAACTCAATTTGAGATAGTTTTCCCATGGCAATCTCTAAAAATCATTGTTTATTCATAAGTAATACAGTTTCCTCTAACATATCCTATTTTTAATTAGAGAAAAAAAGTTGTTTTCTTTCGCACCCCACGCGGCCTTTGATAAGAGTGAGCCAGAGTTAATTATCAGTTTAAAAGATGTCATCATCTTTTGTGGTTTTTGGAGTCCGCATTATTGAGGGAGGTTTACTTTTTTCGTCGAAAACTACTGCGGGTGGCATCACCAGATTTTGAAATATTCATCAGGCGAGGTTTTTCCCGCCAATGCGCAGCCCTTCAAGATGTCGGGTTTTTCCATAGTTTACAGCTTAAAAATAAATAAACCTTTTTTTAGTTGTTCAGTATGTTGTAGTATGTCTACAATTAATGTTCCGTTTACTTCAGTGGTATATAAGCAAAAGACATTTGTAAACCGCGTTTTACATACATAACACGATTAATATCACGTAAATATGACATCTTATTTTAATTTGATTACCTGAATAGGCTTTTAAAAGAGGTGGATATCAATTTTAGCGTTGCTATTTTTTTAATGCATGTTTGCACACAAATTCGTATAGTTTTTTTTTTCTTCATTTTTTTTTCTTCCTTTTTTTTTCTTTTTTTTTTTTTTACATACATTTTATTAAAATCTATTAATGATTTTTTTTTTTTTAAATATATTCGTTCATATATATACAGAGTGTCCACGTATAACCTGACCGACCTTATTTTCGCAACCGTTGGTCCTAGATGCATACTTCCAATTACAAAAATGGTTTAAATAAGGTAAAGAATTATTTTTAAAGCGATTTGGGTCAAGAAAAACATATCTTAAAAAATTACGAAATTTAAATTTTTATACGGTCCCCCGATCCTGTAAGTTATATTTAGTAAAATTTTCCTGTTACACTGACAAGTAAGACAAAAAAAGTCCAGTTATTCTACGATTAAAATTGACCGAGTAATAACTGTTTAAAGTTGGAGCATATTTTTTGCTGCAACCCAGCAAAGAGGAAATTGCTGGCCAGCAGCAAGATAGGTGCTGGAAATGATGGAGAAGTGCTCGCTAATGGTCTACCACTGCATAACCACTGCTGGACAACTTTAGTGAACTTTGCTGTTGGAAATCCTCAGATAAAATTCTGGTGGAGCTTCCGTTTTATCTCATGCACTGGCCCACCACTACATGGAAGTGCACGAACTTTTGCAGTATTTGTATTATTGCTGATAATCCTTACGCTAGGTGGCGTTGCGAATATCGAAGACATTGAGTATTTAAACACAAATCTGAAATGAATATCTTAACACAATTTAAGCTGTGAATTTAATTTTTTTTTGAAACAGTAAATAATATAGCACCACTGCCACCAACAAAAAAATAAATAAGTAAATGGAGAAATAAATAAATTCTTTTTTCAACGCACTTTTTTTTTCTCCTTAAATCTGGTTTTTCTAAGTTACAAAGGATTTCGGTTTTCATAATTTACAAAGTTCAGAATCAATAATTAAAAAAAGCGTATAAAATATATAGGGGGGGGGGTTCTATACAATACAATAATTTCTATACCAGTTTAATGATTTGGAACGTAAATCACAAAAGAAACAAACTTGGAATAGTGTAATGAGAGCTAGAAAACTACGAGCGGTCATAGCATACGCTGAGAGTACTTGTTCATGTCCGATCACGAAAACCAAATAGCATCGAGCGCGGTTAGTACTTGGGAGGGTGACCACTAGAGGTCTGCACGGGCCGACATTTCCAGGCCCGGGCACGGCCCGACTCTTAGAGAAAAAAAATCGGTCTGGCCCGATACAAAAATTAAAAGTTCGGCCCGGCCCGTAGAAAAAATAATATTGGGCCTGCCCGGCCCGGAAAAAAGTTAAAATCTCGGCCCGGCCCGCGTGAACTTCTACAAAACATTGACTTTTACTTCGAATTGGTTAAAAATTCGTCTCGTACGAGGAGTTCTGACCAAAAATATTTATCTTCACTTTTTTTTTTCATGTTTATAATCTTTATTTTTATAGACGTGCAGCAGGCTGCGATATTTATTTTTTTAATGAATCTCTATTTCTTGTATGTAAATGTTTCAGTTATCATTAATATTGTTAATCCATATTCCATGTATAGAAGTGTTAAAAATCGGAAAAATGCTATACAGTAAAATCTTCTAAGATGGGATTGCATAGAAAAGAAAAAAAAAATGTGTTATAGACAAGTTCCCTTCTTAGCAAGTGTAAATGTATTATATATTCTTTACTTATTAGCATATTAATTTTGCATGGATCAACACGTTTTTCAGTTTAAAACAAGGTTCCGTCATAGGCAGGTTCCATTTCACACATTTTACTGTATTTTAATTTAGTTATATTTTAATATGCGTAGAAATCTACTATTCTTTAAAAATAGTAAATTTTAATGTTTAAGTGTAGAATAATGGCGATTCAAAAATATATGGATTTTTTGCAAAAACTTTTGGGCCAGGCCTAATTTAACTGACATTTAAATGGACCAGGCTACGCTGAGACAATGATTTTCATACGGGCTTGCTCAAAACTAGGACTGAAAATTTTGGGCCATGAAGACTAGGAATGAAACCAGGCCCGGCTCTGTACAGAAAAATTAAGTTAGGCCTCGCCCGAGCCTTCAGAAAAAAGTATGGCCCGGGCCCGGCCCGGCCCGGCTCGAGTGCCGTGAATGAAAATCGGCCCGCGGGCCGGGCTCGGGCCACGGGCCGCCCCGTGCAGATCTCTAGTGACCACATAGAAACCGCTGCAAGTTCAAATATTTCAATAGACATTTCTATTATAGACAGACATTTCTATAGCTCTTGGTGAAACTAGCTTATAGAAAAAAGAGCCATAATACTTTATTTTTTATAGAATTCTATAAGAAATTTTTGCTGGGCCAGCAAAAGAATAGCAGTGGGATAAGTGCTAACATTGCAGGAAAAGTGCCGAATTGAAGTAATGTGATGGCGTACCAATGCTGGCCTGCTGTTGGCCATCACTGATGGGCCAGCTGCATACCGCACGGACACTTTTTTACAGGTTTCAGTAATGGCACCATTGCACTTTACCGCTGATGGCAGTGCTGGCTGCCATCTTTTTTCCAGCTGATAGCCCACTGTTTCTTTCTTTGCTAGGAAATTAGTGGTCATTCACAAATTTAGTAGAAATATAATTTCGTCAGATATATTAAAAATATGGTTGAGAGTAAAATTAACATTGCAATATAAATTTGAAATCTTTAATCATTCTGGCATTTTAAGGGTGTTCTCAAATCCAAAAGGGCAACTTTCTGACATAAGTTTTAATTTATTTTTGTTCGGAAATGCATGAAACTTGCAGGTGTTGATATTCAGAAACTATGTAATCGAATTATTTTTTCCGTTTTTTTTTTTTTTTTTTTTTTTTTTTTTTTTTTTTTGTAAACGCAGTAGATCTTTCAGAAAAGAGTGTCAAAGTGGACGTTTTGAACCGAAGTTCCCGAAGAAAGCATAAAAACCAGTCCGTGAAGGGCAAAAATCGTGTTTGTCATGTGATCAAAAACGCTTATAACTCAATAGGTAATTGATAGATCAAAAATTGGAAAAAAAAAAACAGTTCAATTCCAAATCGCTTCCACGGCCAAGCTGTCCAATTTTATAATTTTCCGCTAAAAAATAAATTTGTAAATGTGTCAGAACGTTTTGCGCTTGTTGAGCAGAGCAGTTAAGGAAAAATATACAATTTGTAATAAACATATAAGAAGAAGGGGAAAAAAACAGAATTTTTGTTAAATAAAATGATGAAAATTAACAGTTTTATCTTTTCGTAATTGATTCTTTATGTATTCAGTACCTCTGAATCCGAATTTAACCTTCATTTTTTACCATCACGTAAAGATTTTTTGCAAATTGTAAATTTTAAAGTTAAAAACAGAAAAAGTAGCGAAAATTTGATACTATAAAATCGATGTGATTGTTGTGTTTTTAGCTTTTTATAATTTATTTTTATGTATTTTTTTACCACTGAATCCGTAAATGACCTTCATTTTTAACCATCACGTCAGGATTTTTTTCAAATTGTAAATTTCAAAGTTAAAATTGAACCTCCTCCCCAACTTCATCGGACCCCTCACCTGTTTAGTTGTAAGAATCTCTGTATAAGGATAAAATTGAATAAATTGTTGCATTAAATAAAATAAAATTAAATTAAAAAAAGTTTTATATCTATTTTATAGTATTAGATTTTCGCTATATTTTAACTTTAACATTTACGATTTGCAAAAAGTTTCTAACATGATGTTCAAAATGAAGGTCATTTTCAGATTCAGTGCTAAAAAGTGCATAAAAATCAACTATTAAAAGTTAAAAAAATACAGTCATCTCCTCTATTTCATGGTATCCGATTTTTGTAATTTTTTAACTTTGACAATTTATAATTTGCGAAGAATACTGACATGATGGTTAAAAATTAAGTAAATTTTCGGATTCAGTGCTAAAAAATACATAAAAGTTAAAAAACACAACCATCGCAGTCTTGTGTTATCTAATCTAAAACTTCTTCTTAAACTTCTTGGCGGTTATCGATCTAAATTCTTTGTGTTATCCTGTAAAATAAGTATAAATGGCAACCACCGAAAATCGTATCAGATTTCATCGGATTTATGTCAGTATGAAAAATTTAATCTCGATCGGATATTTGAAAGTGAGTTAAAGTTCGAGTACAAATTTTGAACTTGAGAAACATACATACGATCGTTGAAGTTAAATAAAAACATAATGTTTGTTAAAAGAATTCATGAAAAGAAACAGTCTCATATTCTTACAAAATAAAGCATATGTTAAAATACAATTATTTTAGTCAATCTGAAACTTAATAAAAGTTAACTCAATACTTGTACGATTTTCAAAGTGTAGATACACGTGAAATAAGTTCTTCGAATACTTTAAGCACATGGTATATGACCTCTCAAAGCATGGCGGAACTCATCTGTGTTCAGATGCAGTAAAGTGGTATAAGTCATGCATTTTTAAAGTTTCAGAAATCGGTCGATTTTAGTGTTAGATGAACGGGACTTTTTTTTTGTCTTACTTGTCAGTGATGTAATAGGAAAATGTTACTAAATATAACTTATAGGACCGGGAGACCGTACAAAAATTTAATTTTCGTAATTTTTTAAGAAATGTTTTTCTTGACCCAAATCGCTTTAAAAATAATTCTTTACCTTATTTAAACCATTTTTGTAATTGGAAGTATGCATCTAGGACCAACGGTTGCGAAAATAAAGGTCGGTCAGGTTATACGTGGACACACTGTGTGTATATATATATATATATATATATATATATATATTTAACCATTAATTAAACATTACCGATCATCATCAAAAACTGCAATATTGTGAATGATTGACTACACGCCATAAACCAACAATATAGAACTGCATGTGTAAAATAAAGTACCGTATACCTAAATACAAGAATTAACATGGAAGAAAAAAAGAAGAATATGGATTCCGAAAAAATTGAAAAACTGATATATTGAATTACGTTTTTAAGAGTACAGAATTCAATGATATAAGCAAATCGGTTGTTTTCTGTGGGAAAAAAGCTATAAGCTGAAAAAAAAATTTCCCCTGTACTCAAACAACCAATATAATCAAAATAATAGTTCCAAGATTAATACAGAACATTATCAAATGGCATGAAATGGAAAAAAAACTACAATCCATTAAATATTTAATTTATAGCAATAGAAATCTTACAAAAACATACCGTATTAATTCCCAGTAGATTTTCAAAATATATTCCCGCACATGGATGTAATCCAAAAAGCATGATAAGATTAAGGTGAATAAAACAGTTAAGTTAACACAGAAATTAAAAGCTATGGAGTCAGTTGAAATATTGTGATAAATATAATTAATATAATATAAATAAAAAATAATTACATTATTTATAATTCCTAAAAACAATTCTAAATTGTATAATAACAATTTTACAACATTGCCAATATACAGCGTTAATTACCACCTAGTGTAAAAAATTGAAATTATGACTTTAATAGAGGCTATTTAAAAATACAAAATTTATGGTGCTGCCATCTATTATTTTATTTTAAAAACTATTATGATTATACAAATGTCACAGTAAGTAGAACCTAATACATGCTAATGAATTAAAATGTATCAACTGCATTCCTACACACATCCTAATATAAACAATACCATACTGTATTTCATTATTCAGAAATTTTTTTTAAATAAATTAGATGTTAATACAATATATTCTATTACCATACCATTAAATCTACACTGAGAAATTAAAAACAAAAATTTAACTTGATAATATATAGAATATAGGCTATATGCTATAAAATAAAATAAATTATATATTATAAAAATATAATAGTCTTAATATTTAGCTTTACATATAAAAACCGAACAGGATAGAAAAATAAATAAATAAATAAATAAATTATAAAATAAATAAATAAAAATGGATGTTTATATAAGATTGTCAGATACTAAAATTCCAAATAGCCTAAAGATCACATATATAGTGTGTGAATTATCCTTATATTAGTCATAAAAAAGCTAAAAAAAAATTATTGTGCCAATCAAACATATAAACCGATAATTAATCATGGAATACAATGTTGAAAATAAAACAATATTAAATAGTATAGAGGAATAATAATAATAAAAACTATTTTCCCAATTTTAATACATACAGTATAATATTAGTTAATCAAATAAACCAATATGCATAATAATCACTAAAAAGTTGGTATACTATATTAATTAATATGACATTGTCCTGAGTAGACTAAATTAAAAATAAGTTAATATTGAATTTGATTAAATAAGTTAAATTTAATATGAAATTTTTTTTTAAAAAAAGAGGAAAAGTCACCAATTACATATAAAACATCAAATCAACATCCATATAAAATACGTATTCATGGGTGCAAGTTTTCCGGCCACAGGCCGGAATTCCGGCTTTTGAAAATTTCCGAGGACGGAAGCGGGCCGGAAAAATCTCCGAGGACGAAAAAAAAAAAAAATCCGTTTTTAGATTTCTCAAGATTCGAGCAAAATGTTTAAAAATCGGTTTTAAAATAACTTCACTTTTTGACCATCCCGTTTAAAATTTTGGCTAGAATCTGAAAATCCCAGCTTATATTTTTTTCAGACAATCTTCCTTTTCCGCGGAAACAACGCGATTTCTGTCAAAGGATCGCGAAAAAGACGCGATTTCCGTCAAAGGATCGCGAAAAAGACGCGATCTCCGTCAAATGATCGCAAAAATGACACGATCTCCGTCAAAAAAATCGCGAAAAAGACGCGATCTCTGTCCAAGGATCGCGAAAAAGACGCGATCTCCGTCCGAGGATCGCGAAAAAGACACGATTTTCGTCAAAGGATCGCGAAAAAGATTACAGGATAAAAAAAAAAACGATTTTGGCCGAAGGATTGCGGAAAAATCGTGATTTTCGTCGAATGATCGCGGAAAAGACGTATTTCTGTCAAAGGATCCCGAAAAAGATGCGATTTCTTTTAAATTATTGCGGAAAAACGCGATTTTTGTCAAAGGATCATGGAAAAAACGCATCTTCTGTCAAAGGATCGCGCAAAATATGCGATTTCCGTCAAAATATTGCGGGTTGGGTTGGGTTGATTTTTGACGGCCAATTATCTACACGAGGGATATAGGCCCGGGGGGAGTGCCCTCCGTGGGGGTCTTTCTAAGGGAACCTAATCCGTATTAACGCATGGAAGATCCACGGCTCGAAGAAAACCACGAAAACTCCGAACGATTAGGCCGACGGGCGCGATTGGGATCGAACCCAGCACTTCCCGTCTACCAACTTCGAGAGCAGAACCTCTCGGCCACTGGTGGGGCCAAAATATTGCGGATAAAACGCTTTCTGTCAAAGGATCGCGAAAAAGACTCGATTTTCGTTACAAAATCACACACAAAAAAAAAAAAAAAAAAAAAAAAAAAAAAAAAACTATTTTCACCGAAGAATTGCGAAAAAAACGTGATTTTCGTCAAATGACCGCGGAAAAAACGTTATTTCCGTCAGCAGATTGCAGAAAAAACGTGATTTTTGTCAAATGATCGCAGAAAAAACGCTATTTCTGTCAAAGGATCCCTGAAAAGACGCGATTTCCGTCAAAAGATCACGGAAAAGACGCGGTTTCTGTCAGAGGATCGCGAAAATAACGCAATCTCCGCCAAAGAATCGCGAAATAGACGCGGTTTTCGTTAAAGGATCGCAAAAAAACACGATTTTCGTCAAAGGATTGCGGGAATAACGCAAATTTCGTCCAAAAATCCCGAAAACCCACAAAATTTGTCAAAAAATCGCAAAAAACCCCACAAATTACGTCAAAAGATCGCGAAAAAAACGCAAATTACGTCAAAAGATCGCAAAAATACCCGCAAATTACGCCAAAAGATCGCGAAAAAACCTCTAATTACTTCAAAAAATCGCGAAATAACAGTAAACTTCGTCAAAAGATCGCAATAAACCGCAAACTTCGTCAAAAGATCGCGAAAAACCCCGCAACTTTCGTTAAAATATCGCGAAAAACCCCGCAACTTTCGTTAAAATATCGCGAAAGACCCCGCAACTTTTGTCAAAAGATCTCGAAAAAACGCAAATTTCGTCAAAAGATCGCGAAAAAACGCGAACTTCGTCAAAAGATCCCAGAAATAACGCATAGTTAGTGCCAGTAGTGGATTCCCCCCTCCCCCCTCTGCTGTAACTTTTCAGAAAATTTGCTGTGAATTTTAGAAAATTTTTTTTGACTCAGAATCACCCCTGCAATTTGCGCTTATTTTTTTAATTCGTTTCAACATAATTGAATTTTACTGTAGTGTTCACTCTAGGAAAAAAAAGGGCAGGGTGCTAGCCACAAAGAGGGCACAGTTGAAGCTGAAAGAGGGCACTTTTTTTAGCGAAAAAGGGCATTGTTTCTTCAGAAAATGTAGGGCCGAAACTAGCCTTTTTTGCACCCGGGGCAAACATGGATTTTGGTGCCCCCCCCCCCCCACACACACACACACCTCCTCCTCCGCAAAGTATATTTACAAAGAAAATTTTATTAATTTTCTAATAGCCAACATATTTTAAAATTTAAATTATGTAATCATAAAATATGTAATACTGAACTACTTTAATCTACTTTGTCAAATATTGATTCATTAAAATCTTGAAAATGGAATTGAAAAAAATTCCGCTTTATACAGCATCCTTATGCCATATCCTTAGATTCTTCTGTGCTTTGGCATACCCCAGACAGGACGATTTTAACAAAATAGTGCTAAACATGGACATGAGAAAAATCAACAACTGGCGCCTGGGGTACATGCCTCCTCTGCCCCCCCTTCCCCCCCCAGTTTCGACCCTGAGAAAATGTAGATCTTCGAAACTGATATAAGAATTATACATTACTACAAATTACTACATTGTTTATGCGCACATTTAGTAACAGATTATATATATATATATTTTTTCTTAAATTGATATTTCAAAGATCTAGGTAAGTAATTTTGTTTCAAAGAAAAAAACTAAAAAATTATTAGTCCCATAAACTAGCAGTTTTAAGGGTAAAGCAGAGATTTTAAGGGGTAGTAAAATTTAGATGGGTGACCAATTAATTATTATTACAATAAATCACCAAATATAACTTAAAGATCATAAGCTTTGTGAGCTGTGAAGGTGGGGGCAAAGAGACAAAAGCGATTTTTTTTTTTTGGGGGGGGGGGAGGAGGTTGATTATATAATGAATTATTTATCATTAGTAAAATTTTAATTAGGACAGAAAAAATAAAAGCCTTTAAATTTGGTATGTTTGATAAGAAAGAGAAGCAGAATTTAGATGATTGGTTATTTATTGTCACAATGAAGTGACAGAGTTGCAAGTAAAAAAAAATTAGAGTTTTAAATATTTTAACCTTCGAAGAAGGAGGGAGGCGGGGGAAGAAGAGGTAGATTAGATTGGATGATTGATTATTTATACTTTACATTTATTACAATACTTTATATTTATACTTTATTTATATATTTTTTTTTTACTTTATACTTAAAATTTACAATTAGAATAGAAAAAATTATAATATTCTAAGAGTTCAAATTCTTTTATAATAAAATAACAAACAAAACAGAAAAAGTAATAAAGTAAATAATTTTAAATATTTAACTGAACTGTGGGGCTGATTAACCCTTTATGCACCAATGGTACTTTAAAGTACCATTAAAATAACTTGTTGTAAAATTAATGTAATAAATCGATTAATAGTAATACCGCAGTAAGAAGTGGGGGGGGGGGGAGATTTTTCACTGGTCTACATACTGAATACATTATTAAAGTACACTGAAATCATGCTGTAGTTTTAAGAATCTCATTTAAAAAATACTAAATCCCATTTTATGAATGTTCTACCGATAAGTTTGGTTTGCACATCTTTTTTGGTGCATTGGAGGCTTTGACTAAATTCGCCTTTTTTCCGCGATCCTTTGACGAAATTCGCGTTTTTCCGCGATCCTTTGACGAAATTCGCTATTTTTCACGAACCTGTTACAAAAATCGTGTTTTTTATGCGATACTTTGACGAAATGTGGTCTTTTTTTCGAGATCCTTTGACAAAATTCAGCTTTATTCCGCGATTCTTTAACGAAATTCACAAATTTTTCGCGATCTTTTGTCGAAATACGCTATTTTTTCGCGGCCCTTTTACGAAAATCTCGTTTTTTCTGCGACATTTTTATGAAATTTGCGCTTTTAACGCAGTCCTTCGACAAAAATCGGTTTTTTCCCCGCGATTTTTTGATGAAATTCGCTATTTTTCGCGATCCTTTGACGAAATACGCTATTTTTTCGCGGCCTTTTTACGACAATCGCGTTTTTTCCGCGATATTTTGATGAAATTTGTGCTTTTTTGCGATCCTTTGACGAAAATCGACATTTTTCCGCAATTTTTTGACGAAATTCGCTATTTTTTAGCGATCCTTTGACGAAATACGCTATTTTTTCGCGGCCCTTTTACGAAAATCGCGTTTTTCCCGCGATATTTTGATGAAATTTGCGCTTTTTTGCGATCCTTCGACAAAAATCGGCCTTTTTACCTGCGATTTTTTGATGAAATTCGCTATTTTTTCGCGATCCTTTGAAGAAATACGCTATTTTTTCGCGGCCCTTTTACGAGAATCGCGTTTTTTCCGCAATATTTTGATGAAATTTGCACATTTTTTTGCGATCCCATGACGAAAATCGGCTTTTTTCCGTGATTTTTTGACGAAATTACGCGTCCCACGGACACGTAATAACTATTTTTTTGCGTCCCGTCTCCGATTTTTCGCGTGATTTACGCGCTATAGCGCGTCCGCGGCATCGCTTAAAGAGATCGCTGAGAACGACTCCGGGCACATTTGACTATTTTTGAAATATGAAGGGCGCAGTTTGCCGATTTAAAAAACGGCAGGGCGCGTTTTACCGATTTTAAAAGAGGCAGGGCGCTGCGCCCTTCAAAAATGGCCTAGCGGGAACACTATTTTACTGCATATAATATTAACTCGTTGGGTTTTGTCTAGGTGGTGCGTCGGCACGTGCGTATATGCTCCTTCAGTGGGTGAGGGGGAGAGAAAGATTCAAAATATTTTCAGGCTTGGTCAAATTTCAAACTTGCACCCATGTACGTATTAGAAATGTAGTTATAATACAAAAGCCCCATTTTTTTATTTTATAAATTAACCATTGCGTATTATCCAGACAACACCACCCTCCTCCGTACTCTAACAATTACCCACCCAACCATCCTATAGTAATTGTTTATTTTTATTTTACAATTTTTAATTTTTTATAAATATTTTTTATTTTGTTTACGCATGTGTTATTTTTTTTTATATAGATCATGTAAGTACTAATTGTATATTAATGAATATATGAATTTTTTGGGGAAACCATGATTTAATGCATCATAAATTAGTTTTTTAATATTATTGTTAATTAGATGAGAAGAACATAAACATTTTATTCTATATAAATGATTAAGTAGTATATTTCGATATACAGAATGATGAAGACAAGATTTAAAATTTGTAAATGTATTAACTTTGAATTTAAATTCTTTACGTTTATCATATAAATCAGTTATTGTTTTGTTGTCTTTTATTGTAATTTTAAGATCTAAGAAATTAATAGTATTGTTAGATAAGAGGTTTTCCGTTAATTCCAAATTAGTGGGATAATCAACTGGAAATTGAGAAATTTTAGATTGATCAGTGGCAATTAAAATTATGTCATCAATATAACGATATAAATGGAGATTATTATTAGTAAAAGTACGTTCATAGTGATATAAGTATAAGTCTGATAATAAACTGAATGTACAACCACCTTGTTGTATATCAACGTGCTGTAAATATAATGTATTATCTTGCAATATATAGTTATTATAGATAATAAAGTTTGTTAATGATTTAAAATAAGCGATATCAATATTAGATGGTAATTCCAGTTTTTTATAATACTTTTTAAATAATGCATTTATTATATTATGTAAATCTAATAAGTCTATATTATTAAAAAGATCTTTGAAGTCATATGTCGTTATATTATATACACAGTTAAGATTTTTTAAAATAGTGACCAGTTGATAGCTATTTTACTATTATACAATGTGTATTATCTTTGTTTGTAGTAAGTATATATAATTGATTAAGAATTTTTAATAGAAGTTTATTGGCTTTATTATTATATGTATTGCAACCAATAGTTACAGTCCTAAATTTAATTGGAGTTTTATGAAATTTGGGAATTAGAACTAAATAAGGATAATTAAAATTAGTAGATAGAATATTTAATAGTTTATAATAACTTTGAATTTTACGATTATTTACAATTACATTTTCATTAGTTTTTTGAAAAGATTTATTAGAAGAAATACAGGTTTTAAGAAGTTGGTGATAATAAGATTTACATATGATTGCATAATTATTAGGAGATTTGTCTACATATGTAATAACGTAGTTTTTTTGTAATTTAGTTATTTGTTGGAAAAAATGCTTTGTGTTAATAGAAACCAAATCAGAAATATTATTTTTTAAAGCCATAGTTAATTTTTCAATTACTAATATTTTCCATTGATTAAAATATGCAATAGGTTTATTGTAATAGATTGAAATTTTATATATAAAAATATCTATATCATATGTAAACTGTTTGATTATAGATTTAACAGTAAATTTAGATGGAAGTCTATATTTAGTACCAAAACCCATTAGTTTTTTCAATTTAAAATCATTAACAATATTAAGATTTTCAGTGATTATATGTCCATGATCATTGTTTATATATTTTTTTAGATTGGGGTCATTGCAATTACACGGAAAATTACTTGCAGCAGATGTATTTTTTGAAAATGTATAGTAGTTAAAAATCTTTCTACCAATTGTATTCGGATATTTAAAGGCTTTTGTTATATGAAGATTATTAATAGGAAAATAACATTTTTTATCGTTAATTATAGAATTGATATTAATTTTATTAAATATATGATTTGGAAAAGTTATTATCATTTGAGTATTCGTATTATAAATTTTATGTTTTTTTTTTTTTTTTTTTTTTTTTTTTTGTAAATTAATATTTAAAAGATTAACCCTAGTCATAATGAGATCAAAATAAATATCAGAAAAATGTTTAGAGAAAGTTTTACTTAGAAATACATTTAAATGTTGTATAATCTGTTTCTTTTTAATAGCAAATATGTATTTTTGAATTAATAACCAATTATAATGCTTTAAATATTTACTTTGAAGATCATTAATTTGTTTAGTGATATATTTTTTAGAAACTACACCTGAAGATGAACACTTTCCACGTTTGTTTCGTGTTGTTTAAATTATTATTAAGAGTAAGATAAATTGGAGAATAATCAATAGTGTTATTTATAGATGTGAAGACTTTGACAGGTCGATTAAATATTTCAGAATTAAGTCCATAAGGATATATTGTGTTGTAATATTTCATGTATAATGACTCCATATAAAGCCGTTCTGATTTATTTTTTAGAATTTGAAGGATTTCAATTGTCGTATTTTTAAATTGATGTTTATGAAAATGTGCAATTTCAGTATATATATATATACATATATAACCATTATAAACCATTACAAATTATCAACAACTATAGTGAATGTATAAATAATAAAGGAATTTATTCAAATTAAAAAATATATATATATACACTATACTGCCATTAATGACCGGCAACTTTCAATTTTCGACATTTTGTCGAATATTTAGAAATATACTTGACAGATTCTTCTGGAATTTCAGGATTGAAAAGAACAGGTATGACCTCATATTTAGCAATGTCGATTTGATAAGGGGGGCAATTAGGGAGCCAACAAAAAATCAAAGAAAAAATAATACTTGGGATCACCCTGTAAAATAAAATGCATGAAATGATCTATCGCTACCCAATATAAATGAGCAGACATTGTGCAATATGTGTATTCTTTTGTGTAAGAATAACGCGTATATTGATAGAGATATAGCGATTTATTTAAAAAAATTAAAAAATTCTTGCATGTTTTTTACTTATAACATGCAGGGTTTTCAACCAAATTTAACTCCAGTTTCAGAAAAATTGACAAAATATAGTAGAAACAATATAGTGTAATTGGAATATAAATATATTAAATATTTTAGGAAATATAAGCAGTTGTATGAAATAATTTTTATCTGCGCACGCGCGAACAATAACAAGGATCATTTTACGTAATTTAATAGTCAACTTTATGGAGCAACTTATTAAAAAAGATCTAGTCAAATATCGTAAAAATTCAGAAAGATATCGGCGTTAGAGGGAGCAAATTTTTAGTTGTTCCCTAAAAGCAGTTGAATGATAACGGGTTTTCCACAAATTGTCATTTTTAATTTAATTTTTTTTTTTTAATTTTCATTTTTCATTGATGTTTTAGTTCTTCTTGGATAGCCACCAGAACGAGCCTATACCACGATCAACAGAAGTATCAAAATCGAAGCATTTTTACAAACCTACTCGTTGATACTCACTAAATACTAACTTTTTTCTGAAAGTCAGTTAATAAAAAATGACAATTTGTGTAAAACCCCTTATCATTCAGCTGCTTTAGAGAACAACTAAAAATTTGCTCACTTTAACGCCGATATCTTTCTGAATTTTTACGATATTTGACTAGATTTTTTTTTAATAAGTTGCTCCATAGAGTTGACTATTAAATTATGCAAAATGATCCTTGTTATCGTTCGCGCATGCGCAGATAAAAATTATTTCATACAACTGCTCATATTTCCTAAAATATTTAATATGTTTATATTCCAATTACACTAGATTGTTTCTACTATATTTTGTCAATTTTTCTGAAACCGGCGTTAAATTTGGTTGAAAACCCTGCATGTTATAAGCAAAAAACATGCAAGATTTTTTAAATTTTTTAAATAAATCGCTATATCTCTATTAATATACGTGCTATTCTTACACAAAAGAATACACATATTGCACAATGTCTGTTTATTTATATTCGGTAGCGGTAGATAATTTCGTGCATTTTATTTTACAGGGTGATCCCAAGTATTATTTTTTCTCTTTGATTTTTTGTTGGCCCCCTTAACAAATCGACATTGCTAAATATGAGGCCATACCTGTTCTTTTTAATCCTAAAATTCCAGAAGAATCTGTCAAGTATATTTCTAAATATTCGACAAAATGTCTAAAATTGAAAGTTGCCGGTCATTAATGGCCATATAGTGTATATATATATCTACTAAAAAACAACTTTTCAAAAGTAAAAAAAAAAAAAAAAAAGAGGTGAAAGTTGTGGCTAAAAAATAGTGTGATATCAAATTTCCAAGCTTATATTACGGTACTTATTTAACATTTTTTGATAAAAATTTACCATATGTAAGTCGAGTACCTAAGTATGCGTTGATAGAAAGCCTTTTCTTCTTTACTAAATACATCATAACGTGTTTCTGAAAATTAATTTTTTTTTAATTATGCATGATGGGCTTGGCGGCCATCTTTCCATATTTTACACAAATTTCTAAGCACACAAGTTCATTGTTAAGATTGGAAGTTCGAAATTGTTACTAAAGCAAACATTTTATTCTTTTCATTTATGGAAATGAGTGCCTAAAAATTTGTGTCTAAAAATAAAGCTGAAGTAACTTCAGGTTTCATCTTATGATTCTCTTTTTTCGGAGGGGGGGGGGGGTTAATTAATTAGTTAAAGCAGTAAAAATCAATTTGTTTTTTCAAAATAAAAAACTTTCTTAATTTATCTGTCTGTAGCTAAAACTAGAAGTTCGAAATTCTTAATAATGCAAATATGTTACGAGCTTGAGTGCTTAGAAATTTGTGTAAAATATGGAAAGATGGCCGCCAAGCCCATCATGCATAATTAGAAAAAATTAATTTTCAGAAACACGTTATGATGTATTTAGTAAAGGAGAAAAGGCTTTCTATCAACGCATACTTAGGTACTCGACTTACATATGGTAAATTTTTATCAAAAAATGTTAAATAAGTACCGTAATATAAGCTTGGAAATTTGATATCACACTATTTTTTAGCCACAACTTTCACCTCTTTTTTTTTTTTTTTTTTTTTTTTTTTTTTTTTTTTTTTTTTTTTGCTTGGCTTTTTTTTTTACTTTTGAAAAGTTGTTTTTTAGTAGATATCAGTTCTTTTTTTAAAACAAATGATATATAATTGAAATAATTGTACTAGCTCAAATTCAAATTAGTCCTTGTATAGACTTTATAAGCAGGGAGCAAACACAATATTATACATTTTGTTTACCTATCATTCATTTTTTATAGTGATTAATAATTTAAAAGTAAGGAAAGTCAATTTCTTCTTTCAAAGTATCAGTTTTTCTCAATTTATATCTCCTTAAAATTTTCTACGAAAGATGAAAATTTAGTAAAAAACAGAGTCGAAATAAAATATATATTTACAGGTAGTCTGTCAGTTAATTGTTTTTTCTAACTTTTTTTGCTGACGGTTTTGCAAAATAAATTTACCTTTACAAATACCTACGGTTAATCCAAGAATGAAACCCCGCAGGCATCTAAAGAATCGAAGATCTGTAAATCTAGCAATTCTAGACATAATAAAGGAACATTTTTGATAAAAAAAATCTAAAAATTTAAAGATATAAACTGTACATATAACTTCATCTTCATTTAGATCGTGTTATAGAGAAGAAAGAATAAATATGTAATTTTACTCAAGTCTGTTTATCCATACCTATTTGCATGAATGTGAGAATATTAATTTACTATAAAATTTCCCCTAAATTGTTTATCTTTAATAGTCTATTATTAAAGCCGCATATACATTAGAATTAAATATTTTTCGGTTAAAATTTGCCTGAAATCTATAGTCTTATCGTTCGTCAAATTTGTTTTTTTTATTTTTTATGCCCAGACTCTTTTTCTGAACTCTGACAAAAGATCACAGACATATTGAAGCTATCCAAATTCTTATATCTTTCTATCGTATTTCCTTTTTTGAGGGGGGGGGGGGTGAGGAAGAGCCCTTAAGAACTTCGTTTTGTTCTCAGAATTCTGAATTATTCATTCAAAAGATCTACCTACACAAGTCTTGTTGCAGAATTTTCATTAGCTAAGAGTTGCATCAAGTTATACATCATGTGAATCTATTAAATTAATTTTGTGAAATACTAGATGGGAGCCATTGATATTTCCAGACCATTTGCCTACATTTTAAACTTGAGTCATTTACTACTATTCATTAATTTTCTATACGAATTAAAGAAGTCGTTGTTTCCATGCCAACTGTACCTTTCACTATTGCTTGCTTATTTGTTTGTTTGACTTCTTGAACACATACATCATATCACATGCGGATCACGGCGGGATTCGAATCTGCTTCCACCTACGCTCTCAAGCGATTAGCGGCATGGTGTCTTATCCACTCAGCCACGGTGGGCCACTATTGCTTTCTCTAATGCCCAGACACTCAAATTTAACCAACTGCACTTAGAATCATGGTCATAACAGAGAACATTTATATGTTAGAGCAGTGTTGCCAGTGGGCTACTTTTTTTTTTATTCAGATTTCTTGATTGCCAGCACTTATTATAAACGGTAAAATTCCCTTTGTTTTCGCCTTAATTAATATGTCATTAAATAAGGCGCATTTTACAATTTCAAAAAAGTGGTGCCAATCAAGTATCTGAATTAAAAAAAGTAGCCCATCTGGCAACACTGTGTTAGAGTGGTGACATATGTACAGTCGTGGAAAAAAAAAGTAAACACCCCCTACTAACTCCTCAACAAATTATCGTAGAAGAAAGTTACTGGTACCGAACGATTAGAAATAAAGTCTACTTTTAAATGATGTATATAAAATTTGCTTAGGGGGCCACCTACATATTAAAACGAACCATAACGTTGTTTTTTTCAATAGCACTACCCAATTCTGACAGCATAAATGAACTCTACACCCTTCAATTAGCCTAAAAACGAATTTTTATGCAATTCGTACCATAAGTTTCCGAGAAATTAATTATTTTAAAACGAGCGTATTTTAAGGGCTGTATCCAAATTGAAGTTCCGTACTGGATTGTTAACCGAGAGAGCCGCTTCCTTGATCAAGGCACCTTAAGCGCCACTCAAGGAGTCAATAAAGCGTGTTAGATTACAGTACCGCAGAATAAATTTCAAAATGTCTACTCACTTCCATCATAGACGGCCCCTTAAACCATCATTTTGCCGTTTTTTAAGCATAATTTGAAAACTACTTGGAAGAAAAATGTGAAATTTTTGAATTTCCATAAAGCAGGACTTAATAAATCTAAATCCATCAAAAAAAATTGTAGGTTGCAATTCATAATTTTTTCGAATATTAATTTCATAATTCATAATTTATATCATAAAATTATAAAAATTGCAAATTCAGCTTATTTATGTTTGGGTATATTAGTATTATTACCACAAAAAAAATTAGCACATTAGGGGCATAATTTCGGGAGATATAAATAAAAATATGAAAATATAATTTAACATTAGAAGCACTCAATTTTGAATGTTTATAATTCAAAAACTTATCATTCAAATGACTTGAAATTTGGTGTCTAGGCATAGTTTGAACCGAAGATTTGAAATATCTCGTTAAAATTGGGTATTGCTATTGAAAAAAATGAAGTTTGGATTCGTTTTAATATGTAGATGACCCCTTAAGAAAATTTTATATACATCATTTAAAAGTAGACTTTATTTCCAATCGTTCGGTACCTGTCACTTTCTTTTATAATGATTTGTTGAGGAGTTAGTAGGGGTGTTTACTTTTTTTTTCCACGACTGTACAATTCGTGTACTCATTTTCAATTTTTTGTCCAAAGTACGGTAACTTAGTTTTCAGTAATAGACGAGGAAGATTTCAATTAAACTAACCAGAAAAGTTAACAAACATTGGCTTCCTGATTTGATTTTATTCAAAATTGTTTTAACCAACAAAAGTTAATGTCCGGGATCCAGATAAATTTTTCTCTGTTAGTAAAATTACATTGACCAATCAGTAGCCTCCATCCTTGCAGGCTTTTCGGTGTTTACTGCAAACATCAAAAAGTTCGGAAAAATGCAGACGTCTGATTGATCAATCTCATCCCGCTAATAGCGAAAAATCTATCTTGATCCCGACCTATTCAACGCCCTTTAAATATTGGAGAAAGTCTTGACACGTGTCAGGAAAACGTCACTTAAAGCAGGCAAAACAAAGAAGAAAAATCATTCATTGGCTCGTGAATATGAACAAGCCGATGAATGATTTTGTTTCTTTGCTTTGCCTGCTTTGTGTGATGTTTTCGTGACGCGAGTCAAGACTTTCTCAAATATTTAGGAGGCTTTGGCTTATTTCACCACCATGAAGTTATGAAAGGAAAGGAACAGACATGTCAATCTTACCGTGTGAAAAACTAGTTACCAAAAAAAAAACGAGATCTTTCCCTCTCTTCTGCCCTTTTCTCTCTTGAATTTGACCGATAGCAGCCCATTTAGCAGTCTCCAGTACAAGATGCCGCTATATACGGTGGACGCAGGGGGGAGGGTGTTAGCGCAACCAATGACATAATAGGCCAGTTTATGATGTTTAAAAGTCATAAGGAGTTGGATCGAGGCTAACGAAAAAGACAGGCTACCGCGGTGGGTCCGATTCTTCTTTTTTTACAAACCGCTGGAGTCACGTGATGCTCTTTTCACGCACCTTCTTTGGTGCATTCGAGCATCACGTGACTCCAGTGGTCTGTAAAAAAAGAAGAATCGGACCCACCGCGGTAGCCTGTCTTTTTCGTTAGCCTCGGAGTTGGAGCATCTTTACATGATGATTAGTACAAAGCTGCGCGCCGATTTTTTTTGTGTCCATTGCCGTGTACAGATAATCAACTCTGTGTGACGTTATGAACTGCCCTTATATGTTGTTGGCCACAGTTTAGGAACAGCTACAAATGACTTCATCTATATCTACTCCGAGGTAAACGAAAAAGACAAGCTACGCTACCGCGGTGCTCTAGCGCCTAGAATATATAGTGTGGAAATCGGCTATCCCAGTAATACTTTAAAAAGTGCTAAAATATTGGATCTCTTAAATTTCAAATTATGCTGAAATCCAATGAGTCGATCACAGCGATATCTGCAGTATATTTCCTAAAACTTTATGACGATTTGGTAACAGCGTCTAGAATACCTAGTGTGGAAATATTTTATTAAACAACGCTAAAAATTTGTATCCCATAAATGATCGACGATACTGCTAAAATCCCAAGTATCGATCGCAGCGAAATCTGCGGGATTTTCGCATTACATTTTGTATAGTCTAGCAATATCTTGCAGTTATAGAAAATATCCTGCAGATGTCGGTGCGATCTGTATATTTCAGCAGCATCGTTGCACATTTAAGGATACAATATTTTAGCACTTTTTTAAGTATTACAGGGATAGCCAATTTCCACACTATATATTCTAGGCGCTATAATTTGGTCTAGACGCTCTAGCATTTTTTTTTTTACATTTTATTAACATACATCTGACCTGTCTGCTTGGCGTCAAGCCCGCTGTAATAATACGATGTTTACTTTGAAAGTATATCACAGATGTCGCTGCGATCAGCTCCCTGGATTTCAGCGTCAGTGCACATTTAAAGGATACAACTTTTTAGCGCTGCTTGGATAGCAAATTTCCACACTATATATTCTAGGCGCTATAATTTGGTCTAGACGCTCTAGCATTTTTTTTTTTACATTTTATTAACATACATCTGACCTGTCTGCTTGGCGTCAAGCCCGCTGTAATAATACGATGTTTACTTTGAAAGTATATCACAGATGTCGCTGCGATCAGCTCCCTGGATTTCAGCGTCAGTGCACATTTAAAGGATACAACTTTTTAGCGCTGCTTGTGCTTGGATAGCAAATTTCCACATTATGTATTCTAGACGCTATAGCGGTGCATTACACGTGTCTGTTTCTTCTTTAAAAAATATCCTGCAGATGTCGCTGCAAATGACTGTTTGGAATTCAACATCGTTGTACATTTAAGGGATTCACTATTTCCGCGCTTTTTCAAGTATTGCTGAGATAGTCGATTTCTACAACATATAATCTAGGCCTATAACGGAGCTATAGTATCTAGAAGATACAGTTTAAAAATCGGCTTATTAAAAAGGTGCTAAAAAATTGTATCCCATAAATGTTGAACGAGGCTGAACGATGAATGTCGATCACAGCGACATACAGGGGCGTGCCTAGCGGGGGGGTGTTGGGGGTGTAACACCCCCCCCCCCACTTATTTGGAAGAGTTGGTAAAATTTAGAATAGTCGGAAAGTTAACCCCCTGACCGCTGAGTAAAAGGGCAAAATTGTAATGCTGTTTTCTCTTTAATTATGTTTTTAATGATAAAAAAAAAGATGTTTTTTCCAACATGATATAATTTTTTTTATTAAGTATAGGTATATAAGCCTTGAAGGTATTACTCATAACCTTGTTTTTTTAAACTGGATTATGTCTGTATAATTATATTAATTTAAATAATGCTTCCATTGCAGTGAAACCTGCAGCTTAGTGAACGGATATATCAGTTTGCGGCAGTGAGAAGGTTAAGAACACACCTTGCAAAAAGTACCCTCTCCCTCGTCAGTATTATTTCAATTCTCTGTTGTCCGTCTTTAAAGGGGAAAAGAAAGAACTTTTCAAGGAAGATTGTGTATGATTCTGTGTAGGAGGGAGAGGTTGCCAGATAGTGGAAGTGATAGATATAGAGAGAGAATCGCGTTTCTGAGAATTTGAGACTTTCGTGAAAGGAATGGGGAGGGGGTGGTTTTTGCAATCTCTATTGTAAGTTTTCCCATGTAGCATCTTTAATTGTTCCCTTCTGCTATGGACTGATTCTTAGAATTTGGTGACCTCCTGGCTCTGGATTTGGCGCTAGTTATTTGAGGTTGCTGCATTTAAAAGATGAAGTCACGGACATAGAAGAAGAGCGATTTGCAAAAGTTTGTTTTTGTCGCATGATGGCGGGTAATTCAGTGAAAATTTTATGCACACACTGTGATCGCGTACACACACATTTCACAGAAAAAAATAAATTTATATCGCCATATATGAAAATTTCATCCGAATGAAAACATCGACCTCCGGAAAGGGAAACGGATTCAATGTACAATATGTAGATTTTTCTACATTTCTATTAGAGGCCTGCATAGTCACATTCAAACAGATCATCCAGATGTAAAATTATCTTTTGAAAAGGCTCCTGTATAGCCCCTCTCTCCCCACCACCCTTCTACAGTCAGTTGGAATATCGCTTTCCCAAGCTCATGCACAGTCTTACGACACCACGTCATCAATGTCCGACCGCATTTTAGACTGGCAATCAAAACACTTCAGAAATAGCTTGTAGATCTATCTTATACATACCCTGCCTCGTGCATAAAGTGAATTTATGTGTTGAACTGGCGTGCGAAGAAAGCAATATAATAAATTATTTCTACGACAGTATTCAGGATCTCTATAACTTCTTTTCACTGAGTACAAGGCGATTCGGCATACTGACAGAGAAAATTGAAGTTCTTCAGAAGAGTCTTACCTTGAAATCTTTGTCGAAGACAAGATGGACTATGTGAGCGGATTCAGTCAGAGATATTTTATCGCCCTATGATGCCCTCATCCATACTCTGCAAATTATTTCTGAAGACATGAAGGTTGACAAGGATGCTCGAGCTAAGGTGGCAGGGTCAAGAAGCAAAATGATGTCATACGATTTCATTGTTTCTTTACTTGCAATGAAAACAATTATGTTTAAGACAAAGTTAGCAACAGAGCAATTGCAACGTGAAGACCTGAACATTTTAGAGAGAACCGTCATAATGCAGAAAACTTACGAAAGCATTCAGAAACTCCGGAATGATGACGCGGCGGCAATAATGAACATCATTAAGGAAGCTGGTAACATCTGTGAGACACATGGAATAAATCAAGATTATGAGTTCAATTTGCGGCACAGGTGACGGAGGCCTCCATCGAAGATCGACGAAAATCCTGAAACTGCACGACAGAATTATTTTAAAGCAGAAATTTTAAAGGTGGTAGATTGGCTTACAACTGCATTTGGAGACATTCCTAAGTCGGTATTTGAGAAAGTTAAACCACTGGCCTGTCTCCTTCCATCAAGGATCAAGTATAGCTCTACCGAGGACATTTCTAAATTATGTCAATTATTCCCTGATGATCTCAAAGATATAGATAACTTGGAATGTGAAATTGATCTCATGTCCTCAGAAATAGCTAGTTCTGAATCGGATACAATTGGCGCAGCAGTGCAAAAACTTGTGGGGAAGGCTCATTTGTATCCTAACCTTTTTTTGGCCTACAAGTTGGCCTTTATTATTCCAGTAACATTGGCATGTAATGAAAGAAGTTTCAGCAGGTTAAAGTTAGTAAAAAATTACTTGCGTATCACCATGTCGGAAGAGCGACTGGACGAACTAATGCTATTAACCTGTGAAACAGACATAACTGACATGTTGGATTTAGACAGTGTAGCCGGAAAATGGGATAATCTGAAGGATAGGTGGGAGATAATTTAAAAATGCAGAAGGATAATTTTTAGTCTTTTATACTAATATATATCTTATTTTTAGCAAGCAAGATTTGTCTTTTTTATGTATTTTAAAATTTATACACTTACATTTCACAACAGCATGAGGTTTTATTTATAGAAACATAAATTTCGAAGTACTTTAACATTCTTAAATTGTTACTTTTGAGAACTGATTAATGTACGGTACATCCGTACACATTTCCTTTTAAATCGTAAGCAGAATCCTAATTAATAACAGGATTCTCAACTCTACTTATATAATAAAATAATTTAAAAAATATTACACATACTGAATAACAGCATTTAATTTCGACTGTGGTTAAGGAGAATGCAGGTGAACACTTAAGACATTTAGTGATTTTTATAAATTCACAGTATTGTAGAACAGTTGAGTCCGTCACTGAGGGTGGGGGGCTATCACAAAGCCTTTCTCACCCCCCCCCCCCGATCTTGCAGTCGGCAAAATTCAGTTCACACCCCCCCCCCCCCCCCCACTAAAACAGCCTTCGGCACGCCCCTGGCGACATATGGTAATTCCAACGTAACTATTTCAAAAGACATCAAATGAGAAAACGTTTCGCTCAGAGAAGATCTAGAAAATGTTGCTGCTATCGACATTTGGCATTCAGTATTTTTCAATATTTATGGGATTCAATTTTTAGCAATTTTTAAAGTATTACTGGAATAGCCGGTTTCCACACCATGACCATGATCTAGGTAGATTTTTCTTTGTTATCGCAACGAGATTGACCAATCAGAAGCTAGAATTATTGCTAACTTTTAACTGTTTGCAAAAATGTACCAGGATCTCGGCCTATATTTCTAGACGTTATAACTGAGCTCAAGAATAGTACAGAAAGCAAACTCCGTATTTTGATACATTAAGGCCGGGATCCAATTAGGAACAAGTGTGTTGCTATAACGAAGTAGCGACATATGGCCAATAAAGGTTTATTGGTAGAAGTGATAAAAACAAATCGTTAAAGGTCTTTGCGAGCGTGTCATTATCGTCAGACTAATGCATATTGCATTATTTCCCTAGTCTAATAAAGCTCGTCCATGCGCGTATCGTCTAATGGAGGATATTCCAAATATGGGTTCAAGGATGAAAAAGTCACGTGGTACCGGCAATTTACCTAAAGAACTTCTAACTGATGAGAAAGGAAACAGGAAACTACTACTGCTTTCTCCCGTGAACTGTTTCATTGGCTAGCGGGGATTTACATTACGTCGACGGAGCCTTCCCTTCTTTACGTTAGACGTTTTTGCCTTGACCACGTGATCATAACGTAGATAGAATAGCCTCTATTCAAGAAAGTGGATTGCCGTACTATAGCACCTAGAATATATAGTGTGGAAATTGGCTATCCCTGTAATACTTAAAAGAGTGCTAAAATATTGTATCCCTTAACTGTGCAACGATGCTGCTGAAATATACAGATCACAGCGACATCTGCAGGATGTTTTCTCAAACTGCAAGATATTGCTAGTCTATACAATGTAATACTAAATCCCGCAGATGTCGCTGTGATCGATACTTGGGATTTTAGCAATATCGTCGCACATTTAAGGGATACAAATTTTTAGCGTTGTTTGGATAGCATATTTTCACACAAGGTATTCTAGACGCTGTAGCCATACTTTCGGCAAAAACTTGAAATGAGCATGCTTCCTGTGCATATATCACCACTCTTATGTATAAAGGCTCTCTGTTATGGTGTTGATTCTGAGCGCTCTTTGTTAAATTTCTATATTTGTGTTTTAGAGAAAGCAATACAGAAAAGTACTGTTACTATGGAAACAACAACTTCTTTAATATCGAAATGTATAGCAAAGGAGTTCAGAATCAGTGCCTTAAATAGTTTCGAATATGTATTGTCGTTATGACAATCAATATCCTTCCTGGATGTGGAAATGCGAAATTGTGTTCAACATAATGGAGGATATTCCATCTACATTTTGATCACGTGATCAAGGTAAAAACTTCTATCGTAAAGAAGGGAAGGCTCCGTAGACGCATAATGTAAATCCCCGCTAGCCAATGAAACGGTTCATGAGGCAAAGTAGTAGTATCTTCCCTTCTTATCAGTTAGAAGTTCTTTGGATAAATTAGCGGTATCACGTGGCTTTTTTCAACCTCGAACCCATATTTGGAATATCCTCCATTGGGCGCAATCTAGATAGATTTTTGGCTGTTAGAGAAACGAGATTCATCAATCAGAAGCCTGCATTTTTGTGAACTTTTCGCTGTTTGCAGAAATGCAGGCTAGTGATTGGTGATTCTCGTTTCGCTAACAGCGAAAAATCTATCTGGATCCTAACCTACATTTCTACAAACATTGCACTTCATCCACGGCACTAAAAAAATGACTCAAAACTTTCATGACATAGGCCGGGATCCAGAAACAGCAAATATTCTCAAACATGCAGGCTTCTGATTGGTCAAACTCATTTCGCTAACAGCGAAAATTCTATCTGAATCTCAGCCATAGATGAAATCAATGCAAAAGGATAATATAAAAGAAAAGTATAAGATTTCTGAAATATTTTGGCGGGTTTATCGCTATTTGGCATAATTTGTAAACTTTAGAACTAATTAACAGTTTTTCGCTAATTATGAATAGAAAATTAATGTTTTTAAAGCTGAATTTTATAAAAGCACGTAGATTAAGTAAATATCTATCCAAAAATTCAATCCTTACTTTTTTCTGTCCATTATTTAAGTCTCTACTTCAATTGAAACATAAGTTGTGACGAAGAAAATAAATCTGTCATTTTCAGTATCTCGACGTTATTTTAAAAAATCTATATCTCTGTTTATAATTAATTTATGAGGATGCATTTGATCTCAAATTGAAGATCTTTTTTATTAGGTCCTTCTGGTGGTGGTTTTATTTTTCTGCGATGATTGCTTCTTTTGATATGGGAAATTTTACGCTGGCATATTTCGTCCATTTAACATGGGGAAGTTGTCATCAGTATAATAAGCAGTTACAGTGTCTTGCCGTTATTCTTGGCGTTTGTTTGTTTGGCGGGGTTAGCATTTTTTTTCAGCTTGGCTTGGCAGAACGACCGTCCTGCTTGATATATATATATGGGATGAGACTCTATTTATAAATCATAACTCACTTCTGAGACGAACGCTGACATTTATTAAGACGAAGACAAAACAAAAATACAGTTAAAAGCACTCTTTTCAATGTATATTTAGCTTAAAAAGCAACAACTTAGGCTTCATTTATTTAGCACCGTTGAATATTTCTTACGAATATTTCTTGAAGATTTTCTTACGTCTTTTAAATCTTCTATCTATTTCGTCGAAAATATTCTTTTCCTTTTAACAAAACCCGCGTCGTCCGAACTCTTTCTCGTTCTATTTACTTTTTCCTGCATTTCCACTTCACATAACTTCGTTACCTTTTTAATCTCGAAACGGAATACAGCAACGGGGACATTCAGTCTGATGCAGGTGTTGCTTGCGAAATTTCCCACTTATATATTCAGGGTGTTCCAAAATTCGACTGATAAATTCAGAGGGGTATGATAGTAGGCATCTCGGGAATGAAAAATTACCATTAGAACATGGGGTCGCAAACCACGTATTGAATCAAAAATACAGGGTTTTTCATTCTAACTCAATTTGGGTTGACGGTAATAACGTTCAGAAAACTGAAGTATATTATAATAAAACATTTAATAGACATCATCACCTTTGTTGTAAATGTGATAACACCAAACAAAAGTGGTAGAAGCTTCCATTATACGCGCTAGCAGTATGCACTGGACGCTCCACATTTTGGACTGTATCAGTTCATACGGTATCATCATTGGCGTGAGCACCCTATTTTTAAAGAACTTTTTGTGATGTTATCACATTTCACACAAAACAAGGTACACATCGTTGTATTTTCATTTCAATATTTTTATTTTTCTCGAAAGTATGACCGTCAACCCGAGTTCAGTGAGGATGAAACACCCCGTATTTGTGACTAAATAAGTGGTTTTGCGACCCCATTTTCTATGGCAATTTTTCATCCTCTTTATGCCTACCCCTGTTAATTTGTCGGTCGAATTTTGGAAAACCCTGTATACAGCAAACTTCCAATTATCCGCCACTCTATCAACCGCCACCCCCTTTTCCAATTTTTTTAAAAATTATTATTATGAGTAATGAACAACAAAAATTCAAATGTACATAAATCCGAGTGAGTAAAATGCTTGTCTCAGCATTCTACTCACTCGGCAACATCAGCTAGAACACAAAGCAACATCAGCTAGAAAATATTTCTGCAGATGAAAGCATAGGCTGGCTTAAGGCTGTTCTTAACTGCTCTGCTCAACAAGCGCAAAACGTTTTGACACATTTACAAATTCGTTTCTTAACGGAAATATATAAAATTGGAAAGCCTGGCCATAGAAGCGATTTGGAATTGAACTGTTTTTTTCCATTTTTTTTATCAATCAATTACCGAGTTATAAGCATTTTTGATCACGTGACAAACCCGTTTTTCGCCCGCTCTCGAGTGCTTATTCTCCGTTCGCGCGGAAACTCGGTTCAAAATGTCCACTTTGACACTATTTTCTGAAAGATCTATTGCGTTTACAAAAAAAGGGAAAAAACAGCTCGATGACACAGTTTCTGAACAAACACCAGCTAGTTTCATGCATTTCCGAACAAAAATAAATTAAAACTTATGTCAGAAAGTTGCACTTATGGATTTGAGAACACCATTAATTATGACAATAATTTATGAAAAACTAGTTAACCCGGGAGAACTCGCTACTGAGAATGCCCAATTGCTTTTCTGTTACTTTACATTCATATAATATCAACTTTTTTTAGTTGGCTTAGTACTTTTATTCCCAAAATAGGTAAAATAATTGAAAAACATTTTGAAATTTTAATTAAACTGAAAAATGATTTAAATAAGAGTCTTAAAAAAGTACGACTGTGAGAGAAAATATCATGCAGCGAGTTCTCCCGGGTTAAAGTACTAGGCGTTGCCCGGAATTTTAAGAATGTTTGTTTTGAAAAACCAATTTCAAAATTTAACATACAACATTAAAAAAAAAAAACAGTCGAAGTATTATACACATGAATGAAATGAAAACCCAATATAAAAATGTATAAATTTATATAACAGACGCAAAATAATACAGCAATAAGTAAACTTATTTCCATTCATCATTGGAGCAATAATGTTAAAATACGCCAATATTTTGATAATCGAGTTTTTATCATGCTTCAATACATTTTTTCTCACTTATATGCCGTTATATATTCACCACGTCCTTTATATTTCCAATAGGACGTAATATTCCATTTTTTCCCCCTTCAAATTGATTAAATAATTATAATTTTTCACATGGAAATCATAAAACAGAAAAATAGGACGTAACATTCCCTTTTGTTTTTAATTCGTCAAACTATTTATTTTGTTTTAATTTTTCACGTGGAAATCTTGCAGTAGAAAAGTTACGATGTAATATTCATTTTTTTAATTAGTCAAACTATTTATTTCTTTTTTTCACGTGGAAATCTTGCAATAGAAAAGTAATTGCTTGTGGTAAGAATTTTATTGTGGATTTTTAATTGTTGGCAACAGCTCTAACGAAAAATGTTTCAATTTGATTGAAAATTGCTATTAAATGGGTGGTTTTTTATTAATTAAAAATTAACTATAATTTATTCCGATTCCGGATTACTTTAATTGCCTCGGCCGTGTTTTAATATGCATGTACGTAGCATTTCACAATTCTGGCTTTCAAACTGTGGATTTGTATAGCATTAAGAACAGACAGACAAATTTTGATTTTTATATATTAGATTAACAGATGACGAAATTATTCGAAATGTTTTGAATACTGAGAAACCTGAAGCGGATGAATATGATGAATCGGGGAATGATCATCCAGGCGTCAGAAATGTAGACTATGCATCTAATATATTATGCTATAATACATATTCCTATTACATTATATATATTATAGTATAATAAATAATATATATCTAAATACATTAATTGGTTTGAGATGCAAGAGGAAGCAGATGCAATACAAGTACTTTTATTACGCAGAATTCGTAACCTTGCTGCAGTAAAAGTACAAGCAAAACTCAAACAAAAAAGTATAATGGATTACTTTGGATGAAAACAGGTACTAAATATTTATTCAGCAAAATTCTAAATATATCTGATTAATAGATTTCTTATTACCAGTTAGGATTTTAATAAACGAAAGTACACAATAAATAAATAAATAAAAAATATGTTTATTCTTTTTATTTATAAATTAACACATGGAAATGTAATTTTAGTAACGGTCTTGTACTGTTTTTCGATTATCCGTCTATTTCGATCATCCGCCGCACCGTTGGTCCCGAGAGTGACGGACAATCGTATGTTTACTATGTATATATATAAAGATATACAAGAGCAAACAGCTTTGCTTCATAATGATAGTATGCAGCTTTAAATGTTTTTGAAACACATTCATTTTAACTTTTTATATTTAAGAAGTTCATTTTGACTGTAATTACTGTTCAAAGTCACAGAAAAAATACTTGTATTCCTGCAAAATTTGTTTTACATTGTTTAAGATGATTTCAATACGTTTCTGTTTGAAAACTTTCGTCGTATAGTTAATGTTCCGTTTACCACGCCTATAATTCATTTCTTTTTCTTTTAAACTGGGGGGGGGGGGGGGGGGTATAAGAAAATATCGAATACACTATTATTAATCAGCTTATAATATATATATATATATATACAAAATGTGTCCTCAGGGGTCGATCCAGACAAATTTTGGGGCCTATTTAGGACTCTTTCACAAAAATCTATTTAATAAAATTGGCCTCTTCACAAAATTTCTTTTAATAAAATAGGCCCCGTATGTAACATTCTTTTTCTAAAAACTAAAATGTGTAATTTATAAATAAAACCAGGTCACGAAAAAAAAAAAAAAATAGCAAGGGGATTTAAGGCTGTTCTCAAATCCAAAAGGGCAATTTTATGACATAAGTTTTAATTTATTTTAATTCGGAAATGCATGAAACTGGCAGTTGATGTTGTTCAGAAACTATGTCATCAAGCTGTTTTTTCCGTTTCTTTCTTTCTTTCTTTTTTTTTTTTTTTTTTTCCCAAACGCAATAGATTTTTCAGAAAATAATGTCAAAGTCGGCGTTTTGAATCGAACTTCTGCGCGAAAGGAAAAAAACACCCAAGAAAGGATGAAAAATGTGTTTGTCACCTGATCAAAATCGCTTCTAACCCAATAGGTAATTCATTGATCAAAAAATGAAAAAAAAGAAAAGCAGTTCGATTCCAAATCGCTTCCATGGTCAGGCTTTCCAATTTTATACCTTTCCGTTAAGGCTGTTCTCAAGTGCTCCGCTCAACAAGCGCAAAACATTTTGACACATTTACAGATTCATTTTTTAACACAAAGTTATAAAATTGGAAGGCCTGACTCTGGAAGCAATTTGGAATCGAACTGTTTTTTCCATTTTTGTATCAATCAATTACCTATTGAGTTATCACGTGACAAAGATGTTTTTCGACCTTCGGTGACCGGTTTTTCTGCTTTTTTCGGGAAATTTGTTTCAAAACGTCAACTTTGACACTATTTTCTGAAAGATCTATTGCGTTTTTAAAAAAATAGCTCGTTGACATAGTTTCTGAACAACAACACTGTCAAGTTTCATGCATTTTCGACCAAAAATAAATTTAAACTTATGTCAGAAAGTTGCCCTTTTGGATTTGAGGACAGTCTTAAAAAATGAATTTGTAAATGTGTCAAAACGTTTTGCGCTTGTTGATCAAAGCAGTTGAGAACAGCCTTAAAGAAGGTTTTTGTTCATAAATTCTTGGTTCTAATTTGAGTAACTAGATTTCAACTTTCGTTACAAAATTTCATTTTTCACAAAAATATAATAAAATTCACAAAAATAACTTTTCACAAAATGGGCCCCAAGAATAAAAACCTGCATCGACCCCTGGTCATTTTTATAAAATACATGTTAGAATTTCCTTGCATAGTATAACTCAAGTTACGATACTCTAAGTTAATGATTAGACTTTTGAAAATCACTAAATTAATTTATGTAATGCTTTTGAAAAGCAACAAATCTATTTTATTTCAGTACATAAAATCAGTATATGTTTGCTTGAAATTAGATGTTTGTTTATTGCTGCCAACTGCAATTTTTTTGGCACCAGTAAATTTCGAAAAGAAATCTTCGCCAAATTTAATAGCAGAACTATGGGATTAAACAAGGGAAAGAGGTAACTTTTCGAAATTTCTAGTGCCAAAAAAATCATAGCAGTTTGCATTAGGGTTCGCATTTATAATTATCTTGAACATTAAAAATATTAACAATCCTAACATTTAACAAACCTGACAATCAATAAAATAAATAGATGCAGCCATCGTTAAAATCCAAACTGGCTACTTTATGACACATTTTTTAATTCAATTTTGTTCGAAAACTCATTAAATTGGCAGGTGCTCCTATTTAGATAATTATTTTGAAATTATTTTTAAACGGTTTTCAAATTTCTAAGTACTCTTGCAACTTAGCATAACTTCTGTGCTTGTACTTACAAAATTCTTTACTTATAAAAGCGATTCTCCAAAAAATATTTTCCCCAGTTCAATAACGCAAAACTTTCTCACGCACGTTAAACGTAAAAGCATGAAATTTACATGTATGATTATTGAAGTGCTTTTGAATAGAACAGTTTTTTTTTTTTCATTTTTCGATAAAGTTTGAGTTATAAGCGATTATTTTGGCATGATGGCTTTTTTTTTTTTTTTTTTTTTCTTCAGTGCTAAATTATTTGCATCAGTGCCATCCATTTCTCCAGTGCCAATCGTTTTTCATGTCTTTAAATTTGGCTCAAAACGCCAACTTTGACAAAGTTTTATAAAAGATCTTCTGCCTTTAACGGAAAATAAAAACTATTCAGTTACATCGATTCTGAATAAGATCACTTGTTTCAGAATGCAGCCAGTTTGGACTTGAGAGCAAGTCTTAAAGCATTTTTCAAACTCTCTGCTCAACAACGCGAAACTTTCCTGACATATTTTCTGACTCATTTTTAAACGTAAATGCATAAAAATTGAAAGTCCTGACTATTGAAGCGATTTAGAATTGAAAGGTGCTTTCCATTTTTTTGATAAATAAATTACTTATCGAGTTATAAGTGATTTTTTTTTTCTCATGACGGATTTATATCCTTTTCTGCGCCGTCGGAAATTCGTTCAACAGCCAATTTTGACAGCATTTTCTGAACGAAAAAATGGAAAACACCATTCGATTACAAGGTTACTGAGTAAGAACACCTACCTTTTTGAACAAAATTGAGTTCAGAAATGTGTCAAAATAGATAATTTGGATTTGAGAACAGAAGTAATGTACAATCTTTCAAAAAGTAATCCGTTACTTCACCTGTAAAACCAATTTTTCCACAATATCACAGCTATGGCTGAAAAAAAGAAGATCCCCATCGAAGCGCAAAACGTATTGAGACATTTACAAAATCATTTTTCAACGGAAAGATATAAAATTGGATAGCCTGACCATGGCAGCGATTTGGAATCACACTGTGTTTTCCATTTTTTGATTCATAAATTACCTATTGAGTTATAAGCGTTTTTGATCACGTGACAAACACGTTTTTCACCCTTTCTTGAGCGGTTTTTCTCCTTTCGCGCGAAAGTTCGGTTCTAAACGCCCACTTTGACACTATTTTCTGAAAGATCTATTGCGTTTGTAAAAAAACGCTCCATTACCTAGTTTCTGAACAACAACACCAGCTAGTTTCATGCATTTCCTAACAAAAGTAAATTAAAACTTATTTCATAAAGTTGCCTTTTTGGATTTGAAAACAGCCTTAAGGCTGTTCTTAACTGCTCTGCTTAACAAGCGCAAAACGTTTTGACACATTTACAAATTCATTTTTTAACGGAAAGATATAAAATTGGAAAGCCTGGCCATGGAAGCGATTTGGTTGGTTGGTTGGTTGATTGGTTGATTTTTGACGGCCGATTATCTACTCTAGGGATATAGGCCCGAGAGGGGGGAGTGACCTCCGTGGCGGTCTTTCTAAGGGAACCTAACCCGTATTTACGCATGGAAATCCATGGCTCGAAGAAAACCACGAAAACTCCGAATGATTAGGCCGACGGGCGCGATTGGGTTTGAACCCAGCACCTCCCGTCTACCAGCTTCGAGAGCAGAACCTCTCAGCCACTGGTGGGGCAGGAAAGCGATTTGGAATTGAACTGTTTTTTTTTTTTTTTCATTTTTTGATCCATAAATTACCTATTGAGTCATAAGCTTTTTTGATCACGTGACAAATACGATTTTCGCCCTTCACGGACTGGTTTTTCTGCTTTCTGCGGGAACTTCGGTTCAAAACGTGAAGTTTGACACTATTTTCTGAAAGATCTATTGCGTTTGCTAAAAAACGTAAAAAAATTGCTCGATTACATAGTTTCTGAAAAACAACATCTGCTAATTTCAAGCAGTTCCGAACCAAAATAAATTAAAACTTATGCCAGAAAGTTGCCCTTTTGGATTTGAGAACAAACACTCTTAACTAATGTTACAATTTTTCAAAAAGCAAGCCGTTACTTCACCTGTAAAACCAGTTTTTCCACAATATCACAGCTACGGCTGAGAAAAAGATGAACGCTCGAAAATGTGAAGCGAAGCGGACATTACGTGCCACAATTGTAATAGCAAACAAATAATTGGCCCAGTAATTAGATTGTAAATATTTCCAATTAAATGCCAATATTGGTTTAATATAATTTTTGTTGTTGAAATATCTAGAATAAAGTGTCAATATTCTAGAAATATTGCTTTACATTGGAAATATTTTCAATGAAATGCTAATATTTTTATTGTTTTACTCGAGAGAAATGTTCTTACCAATATTGGATTAAGATTGTGTTAACATTTTATATTGTATTATAGCCAAGACCCCAAAATTTAGCCAACATTTAGGAAAGGAACATGATTTCAGATATTTAGAAAAATTAATATGTTTTACCACAACTTCCTCAATGTTTTTTTATTTAAATATTATCCCGCTACTTTTGATCTATACACGAAATCCATTTTACTCGTAAATGCATAAAACTTGCAATAATTAAAAGGTTAATATCGCAGAAATGTTTCTTTTATTGTTTTACGTTAGGGGGCTCAACAAGCTCAAAACGTTGTGTCACATTTAAAAATTCATTTTTTAACGGAAAGATATAAAATTGGAAGGCCTGACTATGGAAGCGATTTGGAATCGAACTGTTTTTTCCATTTTTTGATAAATAAATTACCTATTGAGTTAGAAGCGATTTTGATCACGTGACAAACACGTTTTTCACCCTTCCTTTAGTGGTTATTCTTCTTTCGCGCGGAAATTCGGTTCAAAACGCCCACTTTGACACTATTTTCTGAAAGATCTATTGCGTTTGCAGAAAAAAAAATACACAGCTCGATTACATATAGTCGATTACATGAAGACTTTTCCATCTAGTGCTGCGGTAGCAGCCTTACCGACTTATATAAGTAAGAGATGCCAAGCTGGGCATCGTCCTTGTGGTTTAGTGGTAGAGCACTGGAGATCTATTCCAGGGGACCGGGTTCGATTCCCGACTTGGACATTTTTCACTAAGTTGGTTTACGCCTTGTTAGCAATGTGATAATTCACGTCTTTAATATTCAATAATTTCAAGCGTAATTTCACTGCTGAAAAGTAGTTGAAAAAAAATTAATTAAATAAATTAAAACTTATGTCAGAAAGTTGCCCTTTTGGATTTGAGAATACCCTTAACTAATGTTACAATTTTTCAAAAAGCAAGCCGTTACTTCACCTGTAAAACCAGTTTTTCCACAATATCACAGCTGCGGCAGAGAAAAAGAAGATGCCCATCCAAAAGATGAACGCAAATGTGAAGCGAAGCGGGCATTACATGCCACAATTGTAACAGCAAACAAATGTCTAGCCCAGTAATTAGATTGTAAATATTTCTAATTAAATGCCAATATTGGTTAAATATAATTTTTGTTATTGAAATATCTAGAATAAAGTGTCAATATTCAAGAAATATTGGCTTTACTTTGGAAATATTTTTAATGAAATGCTAATATTTTTATTGTTTTAATCACGAGAAATGTTTTTACCAATATTAGATCAATATTGTGCTAACATTTGATACTGTATTATAGCCAAGACCCCAAAATTTAGCCAAGATATAGGAAAGGAACACGATTTCAGAGATTTAGAAAAATTAAAATGTTTTACCACAACTTCCTCAATGTTTTTTTATTTAAATATTATCCCGCTACTTTTGACCTATAAGGTTAGTTGGGGCAACTGGGACATGATTTTACAATGTGACTCTGGAGCTTCTGACAATTCAGCTTCAAAAAGCTAATGTTCATTTGAATTAAAGTCTGAACTTCTGTAAATGTATTCAGTTAGGTTCCCTCTATCAGACAGAAATGCTCAAAATTACATTTTAGTATTTAAAAATATAAAAATATGCATATTTCATCTTTCTTTCCTCATGAGTCCAGTTGCCCCATAAAAATGGGATAAGTGGACCAGGGGGGTCTATGTTCCACACGTGTTTATATTTTTTCATATCGGATATCAAGTCCTGTTTGGAAAAGTGTAAACAACTTTAAAAAATTTAAACCAGGCAGATCATGTAAATTATATGTCAATAAACAGCGTTGTAAGGGAAACCTTTGCTGTCAGTGTGTCTAAAAAAAGCACTAAAAGTGAAAATATTAGATTTATTTATACCAAAAACATAAAACTTAAGTAAGTACTTATGTACTTTAGTGTAGATAATAAGTATAAAAGTCACATGGGTATTTTAAGAAAAAAATAGCAAGGTAAATCTCTGAACGAAAGGCCACGTAAGTAAGTACTTAAGTACTTTATCTTTATCCAGGGGTCGCATTATATAGGGAAAATTTTGTTGTTCCTTAAAGAAAGGTGCGATGAAGATATTATTTTCAAAATAGTGGTAGGGACGATAAAAGATTCCCTGTAGCATAGCTGCCAACTTTTACGCTTTCCTCTTACCACTAAAGTATTATAGTAAATGTTGTCTTATTTAATCGTCGAAATCTTATGATTACACAAAACGAAAATCTCTATTAAATTTAGTGGTAGCAAGAAAGCGTAAAAATTGGCAGCTATGCCTATAGAATGCGACCCCTGTGTATAGTACAATTTCAAGGTCTGGCTATCTGACTCTCAGGCGAAGGTATTTGTATTCGTAAAATGTTGAAATAATTTAATGACACCAATATTTACAAGAGAATCTATCTGAAAACATGTAAAAGTATATTTTCGCATACTTAATAAAGGTTAAATTTTAATTATAAAATTCAGGTGCCAATGTGGCAATTAGGAATTAAAATTAAGTGATGCCATAACGGCATCACCGCCTCTCAAGGGGTCAAGAAATTTGGTTTGATACCACTCAATATGCTTTTTTTTTATTTCATTACGTTATTTTAATAAGGTATTCTATCATTTTCTTTATTGTGAGCAAAAACCAATGGAGAAATTTACTTCCCCTAGTAAGAGAAACACAAAAAAATTATATATAACTATTGGGGTAACTGGATCCAGTATGGCCCAGTTACCCCGGATACATGTCCCAGTTACTCTATTCTTGAAACATTTATGGGGTAACTGGGACACCGGGCTTACATTTAAAACATGAAGTAAATATGTATAGATACCTAATAATATTAATGTAGTTATATGTCTAATCTTTAAAAAAAAGATTGTTTAATAAAAGTACTTACAGTATTTTAATAAAAATCCGAGGAAGTTCAACCATATTGACGTTGTTTTTAAAAAAAGAAACGTAAATTTTTGACAACCTATCACAGCAAAGTGAGAGTTATGATTGAGTTGATGCACGTTGTTTTAGGAAGAAGAGATAAAGGGCATTGCTCACAAAAGCTAAAACTTAAAAAACACCAACAGTTTTTTATAAAATAGCCTATGGCTCAGTTACCTCGTGGTTCCAGTTACCCCAACAAACCTTACACGAAGTCCACTTTACTCGTAAATGCATAAAACTTGCAATAATTAAAAGGTTAATATCGCAGAAATATTCCTTTCATTGTTTTACGTTAGGGGGCTCAACAAGCTCAAAACGTTGTGACACATTTAAAAATTCATTTTTTAACGGAAAGATATAAAATTGGAAGGCCTGACTGTGGAAGCGATTTGGAATCGAACTGTGTTTTCTATTTTTTTTTTTGATAAATAAATTACCTATTGAGTTATAAGCGATTTTGATCACGTGACAAAAACTTTTCTTTACCCTTCCTTTAGTGGTTATTCTTCTTTCGCGCGGAAATTCGGTTCAAAACGCCCACTTTGACACTATTTTCTGAAAGATCTATTGCGTTTGCAGAAAAAAACAAAACACACACACACAGCTCGATTACACATAGTTTCTGACCTACACCTGCTACTTTCATGCATTTCCGAAGAAAAATAAATTAAAACTTATGCCATAAAGTTGCCTTTTTGTATTTGAGAACAATTTTAAAGTGTCTCAGGGCTCTTAAAATTGGAAAAAATGAAAAAAAAAAAAAAGCTTTTTTAACATTTAATATCTTAAAATGTATATGATTTAGAAAAACAATTTTTTATTGGTATGAAAGATATAAATATGTTCTTTCCTTTTATGTATTTAAAAATTGCAAGGTGCAGAATTAGTATTTATAGGAATAATCCTGTAAATCCATAGGCATAGAGAGTAAAATTTGTCTAAGGCGGAATATTGTCTTCAACGGAAAATTTTCTCGGTTTCGATCGATTCCGCTTAGACAGAGTTTACTGTATGTTGGAAAGAGTTAAGGGGTCTCAGTACTCTTACAATTGGGGGGGGGGGGGGGAAGACAATTTTCAACATTTAATATCTTAAAATGTATATGATTTTAAAACACAATTTTTATTGGGGATGAAAGATATAAGTATGTTCTTTCACTTCATGTATTTTAAAAATTACAAGATGCAGAATTAGCATTTATAGGGGACTCCAAAGTATCAGTAATTTGTCGAGCAGAAAATTGGTATAGCAGCTTACGCGCAGCATTACAAAATAAATTTTGCAACTAGAATGAAAATTTTCGCACACAATTATACTTCAGGCTGTAGTAATTACCCTCAACCTAAATAAATTTGTATCGAAAGAATTTTTAAATTTTTAATACAAGGTTGCATTTATCTAATACAAAATTTTGAAAATTTCGACAGTATAATCACCTAAACAATATATTTATTTGAGCGACAAAAATTAAATTTTATGTTCAATATATACAGATTGACATGAAATATATGTTTTGAAAATTTCATGAAAAAATATTAAGAAGTTTTTGGGATATCCTGCGCGTTATGCTCAAAACGACATTTGGAGAAAAATGTCTTCAAAGTTTTGGAAACGCCGCTTGAGCTATTGGGCGGGTATAATTCTTAAAGCCATAACTTCTGTTCTAATGGGAATTTTAAGGAAATAATTACATTAAAATGTTCAGAAAAGATAGGAGTTTAACATCTTAAAAAAAAAATAAAATAAATTTCGAAAATGTTTGAAGCTTTAAGATTCCTGAGACCTCTTTAAGGCTGTTCTCAAATCCAAAGGGTCAACTTTCTGACATAAGTTTTAACTCCTTTTTGTTCGGAAACGCAGGAAACTAGAAGGTGCTATTATTCAGAAACTATGTCATCGAACTGTTTCTTCCGTTTTCTTGTAAACGCATTAGATCTTTCAGAAAATACTGAACGTAAGAAGAAAAGCCAGTCAGTAAGGGAACAAAAATGTCGTGTCACGTAATCAAAATCGCTTATAACTCGATAGGTAATTTATGGATAAAAAATTAATGGAAAACACAGTTCGATTCCAAATCGCTTCCGTGGCCAGGCTTTCCAATTTTATATCTTTCCGTTAAAAAATAAATTTGTAAATGTGTCAAAACGTTTTGCGCTTGTTGAGCAGAGCATTTAAGAACAGCCTTAATAAATTTTTGCTTTTGTAAGTAATGGCAGTTCTCAAAAAACTATCTCCCTCCACTCAACAATGCGAAACTTTCTAACACATTTGTGGAATTAATTTTAAACGTAAAAGTTACATGATATTTTCAGTTTGCAGGCAGGATTATTGAAATAATTTGGAATCGAACAGAGTTTTCTTTTCTGTCTTTTTTTTTTTTTTTTTTTTTTATCAATGAATGACTTACATGCTGAGTTATAAGCGTTTGCTATCGGATGATGCACTTTTTTTCCTTTCTCGCGCTTCGCTTCTGGCTCAAAACACAGAGTCTAACAGCATCTTCAAATAGATCTTATGCCTAATAACAGCTGAAAAAATGATAATAACTCCGGGAAGTCTTCTTAAGCGGAAACTTAAGGGTTAATAAACATCCTTCGAATGGGCCCTAATACAATAGTAGCAATCGAAACACAAACGAAATAATAACGTCAGAAAATAACATGTTTAAGCAAAGCAAACAATCGAAATACCACCCATTCCAACAAAATCCCGAAGGAAAAAAATGTAAAGCCAAGCAGTTGCTTTCTACGATGTTGACGAAGATAAGGCGGGGGATTTCGGCGAAGTTCACTGCTTTCGCGCCATTCCAGTTTCTACGTATTCACTGGTGATGTCAAGGGCTGCTGGGAAGTAGTAATTACGTGCTAAGTGACCGGATGACTCACATTTGGCGGTTATAAAATCGAGTTATGCGTTTTTATTTCTTCTTTATTAACGTGAATTATATTCAGTCTGAACTACGACGCCGAGTCACCCGACCCAAACCCGACAAAAAAAAAAAAAAAAAAAATCGCCAACCCAAACCCGACTCGAACCCGATGCACTTCAACCCGAACCTGAAATGAAAGTAAATCAATCTATATTGTTATACACTTATGGAAAATAGTCTACAATAATACCGCTATTTTCAATTTTATCTTTCGTGTATAAAAACGAACGCATATGCATTCTTTAAATCTTTAATATCCAAATATACAGTGTTTTAGCCCGATTTTATCCAAACTCGACCTGAACGAACTAGCCCAGCTACTTTTTTTTCATTGCGGGGCGGGAGCGGGTTAACACAATTTTCAAAAGAAAGTCCAAAATAATGTTTCAGATAAAAAATATATATTTGAATATGAATTATTCTCTCTCTATATATAGCATATTAATTTTTATTTGTAAAAGATAGAATTTACATTAGAGATATTATTGTAGAATATTTTTTTCATAATTTATATTATGGATAAATTTCCTTTAAATACGGGTTGCGGGTCAACGAGAGAATGATTGAATTATCGAGAGAATCAACAAAGTATCGAACCGAGTAGAATTTTCTGGTTCGGGTTGAGTATAACTCGCATTGGCGCACCAATGGGGGGAGCTAAGGGGGCTGAAGCCCCTCCCAGATTAGACCAGATATTTATTATTATTTTTATTATTATGAAAGAATGTTATTATTATTTTTTATACGTCCTTAAAAAATCGGAATTTTTGAAAAGATATTAATTTCGTCACACAATTTGTTCTCTTTTATAAATTTAATTATGAAATTTTAAATATTAACGTGTTTAAAATTTACTTAATTAAAAATTTAAGGCCCTGCTATCTAACTGCTGCTTTTAACCTCTTGCTCTTTTTACCTTCATAATATTTTTATAATTTAATATAATAAAACTTTAAATCATTTGGTTGCAAACACACTTTAAAATTATCCAAATACAGAAACACACCAAAAAATCCCAAAAATTAAGATATATTTTAGTACAGTATTTCATTATTTAACATCTTAAAAGCATTCAGAATTACTCTCACCAAAACTTTCCAGAGCTTCCTCTGGGTTCTCTGGCTGGTTTGGTTACGACTGTGCTCAAGTCAGCAGAAAAAATATAAGTCAGGACCTGATTTTACACATCCCATCAAATCAAATTAAAGAAAGACAGAGCTCGGCAGCGGGCCGGGTCAGATCTGGGCACATATAGGCCTCTAAAATATGCTAACCCTCTCCAAAGCGTAATCCTGGATGCGCCAATGATAACCCGACATGGTGCAGAACTCTAATCAGAATGCAATTATTTGCAGAATATGTTTACTTAAATTATACGGCAATAGTGGGATAGTTTCCAAATAATTATAAGAGGATGGGAGTTTCAAAACTCGCCTTATTCAAAATTTAAAAAACCGTTTTTTCTATCAATCTATTCTATTGCTGAACCTGCATCGAAAAAACACATACGATCTGAAAAAAAAAAAAAAAAAAAAAAAAAAAAAAAGCTTTATCGCGTATTTCTGGCATTGTAAAATCTTGGTTTACAATGAAAAGTAATGGACACAGTCAGAGGTTTTTCACAATTTCCCAAAATTTCATTTTCTGGATAAGGCGACTTTTGAAACTCACGTCCTCATATGTATATACAGTGAAGCCTCCCTGTGCGACCACCTCCATTAAGAGGCCTCCCTGAACGACCATTTTTCCATGGAACGAAATTTATTTCCATAATACTAATTTTACCTTCATTCAGAGACCATCCCAGATGAACTCCCGCCATGAGTGACCCATGTCTTTGAAGAAAATTCCTTTTTTTTCCTGGTCGCTTGAAGAAGGCTTTATTAGAGAAATAATTGCGGAGAGCGCATTATTCATCAAACTTCTAAACTAAGTTTAGATTTTTTTTTATCCCGGTAACTTTCAAGTGTTTAAACCCCTTTGTGCCTTTTCAGGCAATAAATTTAACTCTAACAAACTCCCCTGCTCTATTCTGTCGGAAAACTCTCAAAGAAATAGATAAATTAATGAAATCGTCATTATTTGTTCCGTCCAAAAAAAAAAAAAAAAAAAAAAAAAATTGCATTTATTTACTGAACTTCGAAAGGATTGGGAAATAAAGGTTTTAAAAGATAAAACCGTAAAATCAAAGCAAACGTCACAATGTATGCATTTTTTTTTTAACTCTGCAGTAATTAACTTACGTAATTAACTTTTGTTTTGATACTTAAATTTACTTATTTTTTCCTAATGTGAAAAATAAATGTTAGTAACATTAATTGTTACCCTTTTTTCAACAATTTAAATCTAGATTTAAACATGACCTCCATTAAGAGACCACCTCTCAGAGCGACCCATTTTTATTGGAATGGAACGTGGTCGCTTTAGGGGGGTTTCACTGTAGTATAGGGTAGGGGAGTACACAGTGAGACATGGTACACAGTGAGACAGCAGCCACTTTGACATATAGTTGTAACTTTTTCGTTAAGCTGGCGCACACACACATAACGACCTCATCTTATGCAACACGTGGAGGTAGTTTTGGCACTTCAGTTACTCGTCCGACAAAATAGTAAATAATTCCTTATTTTATAGTAGTTAAAGTGACATAAACGTCTATTTTAGAGTTTATTTCCTTCAATATGATATATATTTACTTAACCAAACCTAGCTATATACCTAATAATAGACTATTTCGACAAAACGACATAAGCTTTTTAAAGCGATGAAATTGATGTAACAGATGTGGCATCCATTTTGTTACAACGTAATGAAAGTATACAGCGAGACACACAGTTGTGGTACACGTGTCTCATTGTGTACCTACTATGTGGTTCGGATGTTAAAAAAGTTATTTATTAATAAAATAAGAGGGTTTTTTCTCTCTCTCTTTCTCTCTGTGTGTGTGGGCGTGCGATGGCTAGGGAAATTTACTAAACGTAAGAGGCTGAAAATTTGCTTGAAGGTAGCCCAAGGTCTGTCATTGCTCACTCGAGGCTCATATTTTTAATATGTTGAAAATCTAGAAATATTAATAAGAAATCATAAACTGCAGAAAATTATTGGTCGAGTGTAAAAATGTATGATTTATGAAAATATGTACATTGTCTCACTGTGTATTACTTGTGGTACACAGTGAGACAATTTTCGATACTCTGTTATGCTGCTTCTGTGGTTTTATAAATAACTTTTTAAAAAACATTTATACATTAATGTGTAGCGCATTGTGTAGCTTAAAGATGTAGCAAAAATTTTTTCAAAAGAATAAAAATCGTCGCCATTTGTTAAGTAATAATAATTTTCGTCTCACTGTGTACTACTCTCCCCTATATTTAATGTTTATGTCTATTTTTAATTTATTTAGTAAAAATAACATATTATCTATATCCACATAATATAATTTTTAATGAATATTCATTTTTATAATTAATAAAATCTTGAAACGATTATCGATTTATGTAATATATAAATATCCCAGAAAAAGAAATACGAGCCACTTTACCAAAATAGAGTTATTTTGTAAAATTTCCCCACTAAAGAGAAATATTATTTGTTTGTCAATAAATGGTCTTAACCCAGTGGCATATTTTTAGATCGCTAGACTTAGTGGCAAGAAAGCGCTTTTCACACCAGTAAATATAAAGATAAATATATACGTACTTTCTTTCACGAGACAAATTCCTTGATAAAATAAGTACAAATTACTCTTCTTTTAATAGTGGTGGGAAATCCAAAATTTAAATTTTAACGAAGAAAATAATCCGGGCGTTAATGGGTTAAAAATCGTAAAATACTTTTTTTTTAAATCTATCTCGGTAAGAATAAAAAAACATAAACACTATAAACACAGAAGTTACATTTGTTAAACAAGTGTCAATTTCGAGAACAGAAAAAAAAAAAAAAAAATCCCTGCCGGCTCGGGCCTACAGGCGGAGGTAGATTTCGAAGTTAAGGGGGCTGATCACTCAGATTCGGAATTCTCCTCCGTAATGTTAAGTCTATGGACTTTTGATGCATTCGTATATTTAAAATATCTTCTCGGGAAATTCATATTTTTGACATCTTTTTTCTGTGTACTCTTCTTAAAGGAAGTTTCTTTTTTTCTTAGTTTTCAAAATATTTCTAAAACCTATGCTGAATTTAATATTTTCTGTGTTAAAAGCCGTCGAACTGTGAGTAAGATTTTAACACTTCATATAAAATTACGCGTAGATTTTAGAAATATTTTGAGAACTAAGAAAAAAAGAGACATCTTTTAGGAAGTGTACACAAAAAATAGAAGTAAAAAATATTAATTTCCATAGGAGATATTTTAAATATACGAATGTATCAAATGCCCATAGACTTAACATTACGGAGGAGAATTCCGAATCTGAGTGACCAGCCCTCTTAAGTACTAAATTCACCAACAAAACTTAAATCAAGATTAGAGATAAGCCCAGTTCCTTCACTAAGAATGAGCTCTAGGGAGCTAAACATTTTGTGAAAATTCTAATATACACGAATACATACACGCATGTATATGGAATAGGTTTAAAAATGGCTAAAGCAAATTGAGAGAACCTCAAAGTGTTAAAATATGTTAATATTTCCATAGTCGGGTTTTTATCATGTTTTAATACGTTTCTTCAAATTCACATGACGTTACATATTCACCTGCTGAGGTCCATTATATTTCCAATATGACGCAATATATATATATATATATTTAATTCGTCAAACTATTTATTTCATTTGGAGTTTTCATGCGGAAATCTTGCTCTAGAAAACTTATGACGTAATATTCAATTTGTTTTCAATTCGTTTATTTAATTTCCACTGTTTATTTAATTTAATTTTTCACGTGAAATCTTGCAATAGAAAAGCAATTGTTGTATTGAGAATTTTATTGCTTTTTTTTTTAATTGTTGGCATCTGCTATAACGAAAAATATTTATTTTTTCCTGTCATTGTTGTGTAAGAGCTGGTTTTATCAGAATCACGTTAAGACGGTATTTTCAAAATTTTGAGCCCTCCCCATTTCCATTCCCTTGGGCCGATTTTGCTCATTTTCAATCCCCGCCGAGATATTAACTATCTCAAAGTTGTTGGCGAGTTTGAAGACGATCCGTGCATAATTGCGACTTTTATCGTGCGGACAAAATTTAGTACATACATACATATATATATATATATATATATATATATATATATATATATATATAACTTTTTAGGTGGGGGTGGTTTTGGGTTCCTGGGATCCTATAATGAAAAGTTATGAAGGAATTTTTCAAAAGTTGCACCATGGTAACGACTGCAATAGGTAGTATTTCTTACGAAATCTACCTAAAAGCAATTTAACAAATTACAACGACCATTTGGAAAATGATTTTTTCAAAGCCTAAAATTTAAGACATAAAAAATCGCACGGAGCTGGTCATACATTACGTACGCCATGGATTAAACATTAATATTCCTGGACAAATTAATGAAATTTCATTTTTAAACTTCTAAACATCACACAATATTACTTTATATATCGTCGTATAGAGAAAAAAAATGCAATTTTAATTGCAATTTGTTTGAAAACTGTATCTCAATTTGTTTCTGTGGGTTATTAATTTCTTTTTTGTAGTTTTTATTACTTTTTTTTTCATAGTGACAACAGAAGTATCCATCTCTGTTGAAAGTAAAGGGAAAATACAGATTACTGTATAGACCAATCAGAAAACGAATAAAATGCGGGATTCAACTAATAAAACGCCTCAGATATGTTTTTGATTTCCTACCCTGACAGACGACAATAACCATTTTTCCAAATGGTTAAAAAAAATCAAGTTGGAAATTATACGTCAAACGTGGCAAATGAGAGACGTTTATACTATAAATAGTTTTATAAATATTCAGATCTTAGTGCAATAGTTGTCGCAGTTTTATGCAAAAATGCATGAATATAAAATTTATTACGACTATACACAGGATGTCTACAAATTACATGGACGATTTCTCAAGTTAAGAAAATCCAAAATATTAAATGAAATTAAGGCTGTTCTCAAATTCAAAAGAGCAACTTTATGACATAAGTTTCAATTTAGTTTTGTTCGGAAATGCATGAAACTAGTAGGTGTTATTGTTCAGAAACTATATAATCGAGCTGTTTTTTCAGTTTTTTTTTTTTTTTTTTTTTTTTTTCAAACGCGATAGATCTTTCAGAAAATAGTGTCAAAGTGGGCGTTTTGAACCAAATTTCCCCGCGAAAGAAGAATAACCACTCAAAAAAGGTTGAAAAACGTGATTGTCACGTAATCAAAAGCGCTTATAACTCAATAGGTAATTTATTTATCAAAAAATGGAAAACACAGTTCGATTTCGAATCGCTTCCATGGTCAGGCTTTCCAATTTTATATCTTACCGTTAAAAAATGAATTTGTAAATGTGTCAAGACGTTTTGCGCTTGTTGAGCAGAACAGTTGAGAACAGCCTTTATAATTCTTTAAGTTTTTTTTTCTTTTTTAATTAGAGGTGGAAAAACCGTTGTTTTTCAAAAAATAACAAGTAATAAATAAGATTTTAGAAAATTAAATACGATTAACTTTGCAAATTAACCCTTTATGTACTGAATTATGAAAATTTTATCTTCAAAAGCATTTTTCCTGAATTGTTTAAACTGCATTAAAAGATTTACATAATCATATATTTTAGAAGGATTTTAGAAGAAGGACTTAGGATTTATTAAATTTGAATTTATAGGGATTTTGTGCGATATTTATAACCCCACTCAAATCTTTTAATTTAAATATTTTTCTTAGTATTGTGGAATTAGGAAATGTACAAATATATAATGTTCTTACAATTGAAATATAGAAATATTTCCGAATTACAAAATCCCCCCCCCCCTCCCCCACCAAGAAAGCTGAAAAGATGCAAAGGCAAAAGAAATCCTCCTTTTAAAAATATTTTTGTTTTGTGTAACCCATAATGCTTTTGGAACAAGATAAAGTAATGTATCTATAACTCATTCTAAATTGTATTACAACTAATCGATGTATTAAATGAATTTTATAACAAGTTATTTTAATGGTACTTATAAGTACCGTCAGTAGATAAAGGGTTAAAAACCATAAAATTCGATTTTCAGAAAAATGAAAATCCTTCCAACTAAAATTTAGCCGAAAAAAATAACACTAATAAAATATAAACAGTAATTACGCTTCGAAGAAGTCGACTTTTTTTTTTTTTTTTTTTTTTTTTTTCCGATGTTGACAAAGATCTCTAAACCGGATGGTGCGTTAGGAAGTATTATAATTCAGGGTCAAGCATCCACGTTATGGATTACCCTGATTATGACCCAGGGCTGGTAACGGTGACTCACAAAAAACACCTGAAAGACTGATTTATTCGCTAATGAATGCATCCGCTACAAATTTAATCATTGCACCCGCTCTGCAACTGAAAGAAAGGATTATTCGAGGCAGGTCAGGTGGTGGGAAGTAATGATTGGATTTTCCATTATAACTTTTATTTATATCTGTCCTTTGACAGCATGCTTTATTTCTGCTCTAGAAAGAAAAAAAACTGCTTCTTTTGTTTTATTTTTATTAATTTATATTTTTTTAGAGGCAGAGTAGCTATCATTTTCATTGTTGGAAAATAATTTCTCTACTGTAAAGAAAAAAAAAAAAAAAAAAAAAAAGTCCTTAACGCTGCCGTTGCTGACATTGAATCAATAGTATCCTCTCCATCACTTCTTCTGTTTATCCTGAAAAAAAAAAATGGATATAAAAGCATGAAACATGGTTGTTTTTATAGAAAAAGGGCTAATAAACATGCTAAAGTAGACAGTTATCCACTTACATAAGTTTTATAGAATAAAAAACTATGCACAGCAATTTAACTATCTTTTGCAAGCATGTACTTGATTAGATTGTGGCATGCAGTGTCCAATCAATTTTTAAATTTGACTATTTTTCAAGGTTTTTTTCTTTTTCATTTTATGTGAATAATAATATTTGATGATAATTAATATCTGAATAATAATTAATATTTTGAAATAGCCAATTTTTATTTAATGTTGTCACATTTTAAGCCCTATATAATGATATTTCCCAACGATGTATTTTAACTATGTTTTTCTACGCGGATATTGAAAATTAAAGAAAACTTTAAAGTAATAAAATTATTACGTTGAAAAAGGATTTGATGGTGAAAATTACGTTATATTTAAGGCATACGTGTATCTTATCTTTTTAATGATTCATGGAGTACAGATAGCAATAGTTAAAGAACAGATTTAAATTGAAAATTATATCCAGGTTAACAAGAGGCGTTTCATTTTTATTTTTTTTCCTTATCTAATTTTCATTTTAAAGTTTAGTTGAAACATTTATTTCATTTCATTATAATTAATAACTAATTTACTCATTCCAGTTGCCATATTTTAAAAAGAAACTGAGAAAAAGAGTACATATACTTTTATACCAATAAATTATTTTTTTAACATTAATTATATGTGTGGAAGTCATGCCATAGCCATATTCAGTAGATCACATACGTTTGTATTTATAAATTATGAACTTTACAGCTTCCGCTGGGAATAATGCCGTCATATGTAAACTGAAATTTCCAAAAACTCAAATATTTTCAGAAATCTGAATATTTTATTAGGATTACATGAAATGGTGTCAATTCCCTAAACTTGTCCTTTCATTATTCCTTTTTCACAGACTTTTATTTATTTTTTTTTTTTATTATTCATTTATTTATTTATTTTTATTTATTTATTTATTTATTTTTTTTTTTTTTGAAAGGGGTCAAATATTATTTATTAAAGTAAAGGCGCTTTTAACTTTTATTTCACTCACTGAGTCCATTTCTAAAAACAATATTTATCTTCAAACGACCATTGAGTTTCTACATTTGCAGCACATTTTCTTTTTTCTTCATTTTAATCCTTTTGCGGGCGGTGTCCCCAAAAGAGGACATCTAATTTTAATTCCAAAACTGACAAACGGCACCAAGAATATTTAATTAAATTTTTCCTTTCATAAAGTACGAGGAAATAAGCAAGTTTTTATTTTCTAATAAATTCGTTTGTTAATTCTGGTGTCGGTTCATGAATTCATCATTTTACAAAACAGATTTACTCCGCGCCTGAAAGGGTTAAAATAGTGGACATTAGCATTTTTATATAGAGACTGTGTGAATCTGCACCCGGGGGGTCGGTGAAGGAATTGACTCCAGTAGTTGTTAAGGGTGTATTCCGATCCAAACTGCTAATTTTCTGATTCATTTTAAAATTCATTTTTGCTCTCAAACGCATCAAACTTGGAAATTCTCTTATTTAGAAACTATATAATGTGTGGTGCTTCTTAATTGTTTGATAAATGCAGAAAATACTGTAAAAAACGCTGTCAAAGTGGGCATTTTGAACCGAATTTTCCGAAGCGGGCGATCGGGGAACGAAAAAAATGGTCATACTGAGAAAATAATTGTTTAAAAATCAAATTCTAATTAATTGAGCTGAAAATGAAATCACACGGCATGTTAAACATGTCTTCAGACGCCACCCCAGCAAGTTTCATGTTTTTAATTTTAAAAATGAGTCTGAAAATGTCTCAGAAAATTTCGAGCTGTTGAGGGTGGAAAAATATTTTTTCGAATACACCCTTAATAAATAATAATAAAGGACAACGCGATTACACAAAGTTCCTTAATTTATTTATTTATTTTTTTTTTTTTTTTTAGCTGTAAACTAATTTAAAAACAATAAATTAAGTTTTTAAGACGGTTTAAAAATTCTCCGCTCAACAACACGAAACTTTCTGGGATGCTTATGAACTCAATTTTAAAAGTCCTTCCGGCCAGTGCCGGGAGGAAGAGGTAGCTTTCATAATCCTTATTTAAAAAAAGCCAACTTATATCATGCAAACACACGAAGCTCAATTTAGTGGAAACCGAATATAGGAGATTCAATACTAATTTTTATCAATATAATAAATGAGAATTTCGCGAAATTAGTCAGCTTTATCCAAGCTGCTTTTCTTTAAAGTAACTTATATTTGGCTGCCAAATTCGGCAATTTCTTAAAGTGCCTGTCATTTTAAGACAACATGGTGGATGAGGCTAAGCAGTGAACTTGGTCGAGACCTTAGTAATTGCTGTGCATATGCTCACTCACATCGGAATCGGTTAATATAGAGGAGTGCTGTCGCATGCAAAAAATCAGATTTTTCAAAATGTCACCCACAATAGAAATTGAAACTGCTATATCTGAGCCATTTTTTAAGATAAAGACAAACAAAAAATGCTCCTGAATCCTTATATCAAGATCAAATACTTAAGAAAGAAACCTTTTTCAATTTCTAATTTTTTTGCACCTCACTTTAAATATATATATATTTTTTAATTTAATGGCCGCCATTTTGAAACAAGATGGCTGATGAATCTGGCCAGCGAACTTGGTCGAGGTGTTGATGTATACTATCCACATGCCTTCTTACATCGAAATAGGCGAATACGTGTGTTATCGCGTGACAAATACAAGATCGTTTCAAAATGTTAGCCATGCCAGAAATTCAAAGCCAAATCAACCATTTTTTAAGATATCAACAAAAGAACAAATTTTCAGAAACAAAAACTGCTCCGGAATCTTTGTATCAAGGCCAAACCCATAAAAAAAATCTTTTTCATTTTCCAATTATTTAATACCTCATTTTGAATTTTAAATTTAAATTTTTTTTTAAATGGCAACCCTTTTGAAACAAGATGGCGAATGAAGCTGGCCAACGAACTCGGTCGAGACATTGGTATGTACTATGTACAGACCAAGTTACATCCAAATAGGTTCATAAATACGCCTGTTATCGCGTGACAAAAATCAGGTCGTTTTAAAATGTCAGCCACAAGAGAAATTCAAAATGCTATTACTCAGCCATTTTTTTTTAGATATAGACGAAAGAAAAACTGTTCCGGAATCTTTGTTTTAAGGTCAAACACATACAAAAAAAAATCTTTATCATTTTCCAATTTTTTGGTATCTCATTTAAATTTTTTTATTTTTTAATTTTTTTAAATGGCCGCCATTTTGAAACAAGATGGCGGATGAAGCTGGCCAACGAACTCGGTCGAGATATTTGTATGTACTATGTACACACCAAGGTACATCCAAGTCGGTTCATAAATACGCCTGTTATTACGTGAGAAAAACCAGGATGTTTCAAAATGTCAGCCACGCTAGAAATTCAAAATGCTATAACTCAGCCATTTCTTAAGATATAGACGAAACGAAAACTGCTCCCGAATCTTTTTATCAAGGTCAAACACATAAGAAGAAAATATTTTTTCAATTTTCAATTTTTGGTACCACATTTCAAATTTAAATTTTTCTTAAAAATTTAAATGGCCGCCATTTTTAAACAAGATGGCGGGTGAAGCTGGCCAACGAACCCGGTCGAGACATTGGTATGTACTATGTATAAACGAAGTTACATCCAAATCGGTTCATAAATACGCCTTTTATCGCGTGACAAAATTCAGGACGTTTCAAAATGTCAGCCACGCTAGAAATTCAAAATGCTATAACTCAGCCATTTTTTGAGATATAGACGAAACAAAAACTGCTTCAAAATCTTTGTATAAAGGTCAAATACATAAAAAAAAAAAATTTCCATTTTCAATTTTTTGGTACCACATTTCAAATTTTAAATTTTAAAAAAAATTTTAAATGGCCGCCATTTTGAAACAAAATGGCGGATGTAGCTGGACAACGAACTTGGTCGAGAGATTGGTATGTACTATGTACACACCGAATTACATCCAAATCGGTTCATAAATACGCCTTTTATCGCGTGACAAAATTCAGGACGTTTCAAAATGTCAGCCACGCTAGAAATTCAAAATGCTATAACTCAGCCATTTTTTAAGATATAGACGAAACAAAAACTGCTCCGGAATCTTTGTATAAAGGTCAAATACATAAGAAAAAAATATTTTTCCATTTTTAAATTTTTGGTACCACATTTCAAGTTTTAAATTTTTTTAAAAATTTTAAATGGCCGCCATTTTGAAACAAAACGGCGGATGAAGCTGGCCAACGAACTCGGTCGAGATATTTATATGTACTATGTACACACCGAATTACATCGAAATCGGTTCATAATTACGGGAGTTACAGTGTGACATAGGTCAGATATATATATATATATATATATATATATATCAATTTTGAACGGAGGGTGGTTTCGGGGTCTGGGGGTCATGATCGATGAAAATATACCAAAATTTTTTGAAATCGCTTTCCTCCGAACGGCTGCAATAGGTAGCTTTTTTGTAAAGAAAGCTACCTAAAAGTAAAAATATGAAAATTGCAGGCATAACTCCTACAGACCTTATTCTTGTTCCAAGACAGCAGTTTTTATTTCATCCCCCCCCCCCCAAATTTCCCGTCTAGAAATTCGGCTCAAACCGCCAACTTTGACAGCCTTTTCTGAAATATCTTCTGTGTTAAGGCTGTTCTCAACTGTTCTGCTCAACAAGCGCAAAACGTTTTGATTACATTTGCAAATTCATTTTTTAACAGAAAGATATGAAAGTGGAAAGTCTGATCATGGAAGTGATTTGGAATCGAACTGTGTTTTCCATTTTTGGATCCATAAATTACCTATTGAGTTAGAAGCTATTTTGATCGCGTGACAAACACGTTTTGCAACCTTTCTTGAGTGCTATTTCTCCGTTCGCGCGGAAATTCGGTTCAAAACGTCCACTTTGACACTATATTCTGATGAAAGATCTATTGCGGTTGCAATAAAACCGAAAAAACAGTTTGATTAGATAGTTTCTGAACAACAACACCTGCTAGTTTCATGCATTTCCAAAGAAAAATAAATTAAAACTTATGCCATAAAGTTGCCCTTTTGCAGTAGTCCAGCGAAAAGACCCGTTCGCTAATGCTAATCCTATGGAAGAAATTTATAAAGATATCTTGGGTGCATTTCAATATTTTTAAATGATTATCTTTGTATCGGATAGCTGAGATCGATCTGTATATACAAAGGCCGTTTTTTACTTTTTAGATTTTGTTTACAGATATTTTTAATGAGGAAACTTTCATTTTTTGAACCGGTTTCGATAGTAAAAGCATCCTAATTTTAAAAAAATAATAGTAATAAAAAAATCTGTCAGTTTAAAATATTAAAAATGCGCACCATCTGCAAATTTCATAGAATGTGAAATGTACCTTTTAAGTAAAATAAGTATTTTATTAATATCAGCCTAATCAGCTTCATAAATAAAAATCTACAAATGAAGCATTTTTATTTTCTCTTGTCTTATTCCCCTGGAGATGGAGTTAGAGCGATCTGGGGTGCTTAAGTCGAGAGAAAAAGACCCGCTCGTTAATGCTAATCCTTGGAAGAAATTTATAAAGATATCTTGGGTGCATTTGAATATTTTTAAATGATTATTTTTGCATTGGATAGCTGAGATGGATCTGTACCGATCGATCAAAGGCCGTTTTGTACTTTTTAGATTTAGCTCACAGATATTTTTAATGAGGAAACTTTCATTTTCGGAACCGGTTTCAAAAGTAAAAGCATTCTCACTGAAAAAACTGTCAGTTTAAAATATTAAAACTGCGCATCATCCGCAAATTTTATAGAATGTGAAATGTGCCTTTTAAGGTTGTTTTCTTAACTGCTCTGCTCAACAAGCGCAAAAAGTTTTGACACATTTACAAATTCATTTTTTAACGGAAAGATATAAAATTAGAAAACCTGGTCATGGAAGTGATTTGGAATTGAACTGTGTTTTCCATTTTTTGATCAATCAGTTACCTATTGAGTTATAAGCGATTTTAATCACGTGACAAACACGTTTTCCACCCTTTTTTGAGTGTTTTTTATTTTCGTTCCGCGCAGAAATTCGGTTCAAAACGTCCACTTTGACACTATTTTCTGAAAGATCTAAGGGTGTTCTCAAATCCAAAAAGGCAACTTTATAACATAAGTTTTAATTTATTTTTGTTCGGAAATGCTTGAAACTAGCAGGTGTTGTTGTTCAGAAACTATGTCATCGAGCTATTTTTTCCGTTTTTTTTGCAAACGCAATAGATATTTCAGAAAATAGGGTCAAAGTGGACGTTTTGAACCAAAGTTCCCTAAGAAAGCAGAAAAACCAGTCCGTGAAGCGCGAAAATCGTGTTTGTCACGTGATCAAAAACGCTAACTCAATAGGTAATTTATAGATCAAAAAATGAAAAAAAAAAAAAAAAGTTCGATTCCAAATCTCTTCCATGGCCAGGCTTTCCAATTTTATATCTTTCCGCTAAAAAATGAATTTGTAAATGTGTCAAAACGTTTTGCGCTTGTTGAGCAGAGCAGTTAAGAACAGCCTTAAGGGTGTATTCCGATCCAAACTGCTTATTTTCTGATTCATTTTAAAATTCATTTTTGCTCTCAAACGCATCAAACTTGGAAATTCTCTTATTTAGAAACTATATAATGTGCGGTGCTTCTTAATTTTTTGATAAATGCAGAAAATCTCTCTATTCTAAAAAAAAGTAACTACCGCTGTCACCGCCGCCGCCGCCGCCGGTTTTGAATTTTTTGTGACCGGAGGTCTTTCTCCGTTAATATTAAGAAAAATAATGCATACAAAAATATGAAAATCGGTGGTTTTATACAGAAATGTTTGATAAACACGCTGATGCAGACAGTTTTTAAATCGAAGAATTATTTTAAGAGATATTTAATGCTAAAGTTGGACAAAATCGTTCCACTAAAAAAGTTTTATAGCAGCAAAAACTATACATGGCAGTGTAATCATTTTTAGATCATTTTATGCGTTAGAATTTGTCGGAGTGCAGATTGTATTTCTTTTTTTAATTTGGCTAATTTTTTGAGGTTTTATTTCTATTTTAAATTCAAATTTTCAGCATTTCTAGAGATATTTTTTACAGATTTTAGAAAGTGATATTAATTTAAACTGTTGCCAACTGTATAAACAGCGGAAACAATCATGTTTACTTAAAAAAAAAAAAAAAAAAAAAAAAAAAAAAAAAAAATTATACGTATAATAAATTAAAAATTTATTTACACGTGACTATTATAAACAGAAAAAAACATTTGGAATTAGAATTAAATAATTATGTACAAAAAGCAGGAACTTATTAAAAATTACGTCATAAAAACTATAATTACACGTGAATTTTAAGAGAGAAAGGAATTTGTAAAATAATAAATTTATTAACATGCGTTAGAAGTCTTAAATAGGAGAAATTACGTCATATTTACGTCAAATTACAGTTACTATATAAAATGAACACAAAATAATATTGCAAAACGGTTTAAATTTAGAAACTGCGCTAGACATTTATTTGATATTTTGAGAGGATACTTTTCAACTATTTTTGTTAAGAAAGCGCAAATAATAAATCATTTCTAACACAAGTATTTTCATGTGAATATTAAAAAGAGAAAGAATAGTTTGGTCAAAATTACGTCAGATTAAAAACGATTAATTTAAAATGTCTTATTTAAAAGAACTTTCTTTTCGCTTTGTTAAAAAATACCGGGAGACAAAGATTCTGGTTACTTAATTCCTTGGTACAGATGTCATATTCGCCCCATATTGGCGCGATTTTTTTCTGTCGCCAATATCATATAGGCAACAGGTACTTAACTTGCGCCAAAGTGTCGTTATTTTGCTTGATGTGGTAACCCGGATTATGTTGTTTATGCTGTTGATGTTTTCGCCAAATTGGCAACCGAAAAAAATCACGCCAATATGGGGCGAATATGACATCTGTTCCAATTCCTTTTATATTAGCTTATTTTGAAATGTTTATCTTATTTTACTTAATCAAAGACGAAAATAGCGATTGACATATGTATTTTTGGTACTACTTAGTTATCCCGTCGACCAAAAATCTATCATTCGCCAGACTATAAGATTAAATGCCAATAATGGTGGATCGTAAATGTCACATTAACTTGACTTTAAGCAAGTTACACGTGTCTACGTCATCAAGTTATTTTTATTTCGACGTTTTATTTGTATTTTTATTAATGTTGCACTAATTTATTTGTTCTTTCGTTATTTAAAATAAAAATGATGTCAATTTGTATAATTTGGCGAGTGCTTTGGCGATTTATATAATTTGGAGAAATCGGTCGACGGGTTAATCAAGTAGTACCGCAGCGGATTTGGCCTTAAAATTCCCCAGTCAAAGAGAAATGAATAGAAATCCGTTTATAGGGAGATCGCCATTGTTTTTTAAATTATAATTCAATCTTCCGAAATCTTTTTAAAGCCGATCAAATTAGCGTACTTTTAGAGTCTGCGGTGTCTGAACGGGGGTTGACGAGCGTAGCTCGTAGGGGGCAGAGCCCCCTAGTACTGTAAAAAACGCTGTCAAAGTTGGCGTTTTGAATCGAATTTTCCGAAGCGGGCGATCTGGGAATGAAAAAAATGGTCATACTGAGAAAATAATTGTTTAAAAATCAAATTCTAATGAATTGAGCTGAAAATGAAATCACACGGCATGTTAAACATGTCTTCAGAAATCACCCCGGCAAGTTTCATGTTTTTACTTTTAAAAATAAGTCTGAAAATGTCTCAGAAAATTTCGAGCTGTTGAGGGTGGAAAAATATTTTTTCGAATACACCCTTAAGTAAAATAAGTATTTTATTGATGTTAACTTAATCTGATGCAGAAACAAAAATCTACCAATGAAGCATTTTCTCTTTTTTTATTCCCCTGGAGATGGTGTTACAGCGATCTGCTTAAAACAATTCTTCGAAGATCATGATGTCTACCATCACGATGCAGGTGTTACTTCCTTTCTCATACTATAATTGAGGTTTATATACACCAAATAGATGTATACATGTATTTCCATCCCACCATCCTACCTAATGATGCTCTTTTCCTGTGGTTTATGGTTTCGTTACGATACTTATAATTTGGAAAAATGGTAGGTTACTCGCTCTATCGTATGGCTAGCTATATAGCTGTAGCACATGAGAGTTAGCAGAACAAGGTTAAATGAATACACACTGAAATCAGAAATGGTAGCTAACTTTTAAGTCAAAATAAAATCACGTAATCTTTGCTAAAAAGGTGCATTTAACCAAGGCAGAAACTAACCTTTTTTGCACGCGGGGCAAACATGGATTTTGCTGCCCCCCCCCCTCCCCCTCCTCCTGCGCAAAGTATATTTACAAAGAGAATTTTACTAATTTTCTAATAGCGACTTTTTTTTAAATTAAAAATATGTAATCATTAAATATGTAATACTGAACTACGTAATCTTCTGAATCTACTGAATCTACGTAAAACATGATTTAGTGATTATTTTAATTAACATGATTTAGTATTTTAATAGACCATTTTCTTTCTAAACTTCAAATTAATTATTAATTATTTATTGAAAGTCATTTTTAAATCAGCATTTTTGGTAAGATTTCACTGCATAAAATAAATAATTCTCAACAAATCATTAAATCCGTGTGTTAAAGTATACAATATAACATAATATAAGTATTTAAAAAAATCTGAGTTCTTAAGTTTAATAGATATTGAAAAAAAGGAGCATAAACATGAAAAATCCAAGTTTTGAGGAAAAGTCAATTAAAGATTTAAATGGCCATTAAGCTGTGAAGTACTCTTAGAAAGAATGAATAATTTCAACACTTATTTTTGTATATATATAAACATGTGTGACACATCGTTGGATAGTTTATAGTTTAAGTTATAGTTTAAGATAAAAGTTTAAACTATTTAATGATATAAAAAAGTAAAAATCGATCTTTTCGTTGAATTTTACTTTTCCGGTCCCCTTAAATCAATTGAGGTATATAAAGGTACTATATCCAAACTCGCTATTACACTGTTTTCTTTCAATTTAGTATTATTAATTTCATTAATGAAATCTGTGGTTGAATTTAAAACATAGTAGATGGTGGAAGGACTGTGTTAAGGAAAGAAACAAAAGCTTTCTCAATACTGTAGCTAAGTCCTGAACATTTCGTTACTATTGTTTTAAGTTTAAAAAATGTCTTTAAATGTAATAACAACTTTTACATATTTTGAAATCGTTGAAGAATTAAATACAACTTAAAAAAAAAAAAAAAAAAAAAAAAAAAAAAAAAAAAAAAAAAAAAGATTACTTTATTTTATTTTGATTTAATCCGAGGTGAATGTGACATATATATATCATATATATGTCACAAACACCTCTTTTTCATAAAAAAAAAAAAAACAGGAAAGACTATAGAGTTCCATAAACTCAGGTTTATCACAATCAAATAATACTAAATAAAAATTAAACTATTTAATTCTTTCTTTAAAAAAGTGAAAATTAATTGGTATTTTATTGTGTTAAATAATTTTCAGCTATATCTAATCCCAACACTGTTTAACAGAAATGTATAAACTGTTATTTGAGAAAATAAAGATATTTCTTGAAAGCTAAAATTAAAGTTGTATTTTTATCGTTCCAGCTGTAATCATCATCTTTATAATATGACTATGGCATGTTTAAAAGAACACCAATAAGTAAAATACTTGTGCCATTGCTCGCACCACATTCTATAAAGCAATAAGGAATTCAGGAATAAAAATCTGTTGAAATTAAACTTGCTAAAATAACATTTTAAACTTATAGACGAATGCCTTATCCCCTTGGGGGCGAGCGACCGGTATTCGTGCGCTTAAGCTGCTCAAAATCGGCGATTATTCTCCCCAGTAAATTTATATTGTAAATTTTGCCTTATTTAATCCGAGGATTTTCCCGATTCAATTAGGCAAAAATTTCCGTTTTAAAAATCCGGTGACTAAAGATTAAAAATTCTGTGAAAGACGATCGTCCCGAAGGAGTTAATGATTCAAAATAAAGAAAAAATGGTCAGCAGCGAACATTTTTTTTTATATATATAACTGAGGTTTAAGTTAAACTTGCGAGTTTAATTTTTCTTACCATTTTACCACTATAACTTTTTATTTTCATCTAAATTTTTACTTATAATGAATTTGCATTGTACCCACAGGACATTCAAATAAGAAATAATAACAATATAGTACTTTTAGTACAATTTTTTGGTATAACATTGTCTTAAAGGGGTGCTAAAGAAGGGGCGGTAAGGAAAAAAAAGGGGACGGAATAGGAAAAAAGAGACGGTAAGGAAAAAAAAAGGTATGGTAAGAATCGGACGCAAGGAAAAATTACCACCTATTTTTAGGCAAATCACGGTAAGACTAAGTGATAGCCACAATGTTCATTGATTTTTAGAAACAGTTATTTACATTGGATTAAAATTTTTTTAAATTTAATTTACCTCGAAAAGTGCAGGAATAAACCTTGGGGACGGTAAGACAACCAATAAAAACACAATGCTTGGAATTGATATTTAAATACTGATTTAAATTCTGCAGTAAATTTCCTGTCAAAGAATTTTAGCCATTCTTTTTCTAGCATTTCTGCATGAGAAAAAAATTGAAAAAAATTCGGTGGCTGCATCTGAAGTGGTTTTTTCTGTATAATTTTAGCAAGAGGGACGATAAGGAATCTAAAACCCAGGGACAGAGTTTAATAATAACAGCCGTAAAAGTGTGTGCAGGTTAATTTTTTGCTACATATTTATATAAAACAATAGTCCCAGTTTCGTAAAAAAAACTACATCGAATTTCTTTTATTGAAACAATTTTATACAGATAGCTCCAAACTTAAAAATCAGCATCAGAGACACGGACGGTATAAGAATTTTCTGGTGTATTTGGACCCCCACCATCATCCAAAACTTATTTATCTCGTTAATATTGTCATACAGTCATGCAATGGGATATTCCCCAGGACAGTATTATATGACAAGGGAAAAAAAAAAAGAATATGTACTAAAAAAAAAAAAAAAAAAGTACTTAAAAATGATTATTCTGGGACTTAAAATCAAAAGATTGTCAGAATGTCCCATATCCACAAAAGAAAGGATATTAACTGTGAAAATAAATTTATTATGTTCAAAAAAACTAATGTCTAAAAACACGCCAATAAGTAAAATACTATTCTATTGCTCGCACCACATTCTATAAAGCAATATATACACAAAAGAAAAGGGCATCAACTGTGTGAAACAATTTTATTCTCTTATCTTCAAAAAAACCAGGAAAGACCACAGAGTTCCATAAACTCTGGTTTATCGCAACCCAATAATAGTAAAAAAATATGAAATACAATCACGGAGATACGCTCAGGGCAATCTGACGAGTCGATCCTACCGTTTCTTTTGTTCGACCCCCGATAACAGCAAGGACACTAATTGTTCGGATCTCGAAGCTTGCGCAATGCAGTTGGGTGGGAGGTCTTGCCACACAGGGGTCAAGAGAAAGACTAAGTGAGATATTAAATCTTCGATAAAAGCCCAGCTTAGCTCGCCTACCTTTTCGATAATCTGCTTAAGGTAAGGAATGCCACCGAAAAAAAAGGTCTTGCGAAAGAGAAAGTTCGTCCACCTTGTAATGAAAATTTCGGAGTGAATTCCCCAAAATTCATCCTGATTCTGAAATTTGGTATATTTTAACCTGAATAATTCTACGCTTTGAAATTTCAAAATTTCGCAAAGCAATATGGGTATTATCATATAATGAAAATTCGTAATGAATTTTCCGTGATTGCGAAATTTGCTTTCTACTTTTTGTAATTTCAAAAATTTTCAAAGCAATATGGGTATTATCCTATAATGAAAATTAGTAATGAATTTTCTGTGATTGCAAAATTTACTTTCTACTTTTTGTATTTTGAAAATTTTTCAAAGCAATATGGGTATTATCCTATAATGAAAATTCGTAATGAATTTTCCGTGATTGCGAAATTTGCTTTCTACTTTTTGTAATTTCAAAATTTTTCAAAGCAATATGGGTATTATCCTATAATGAAAATTAGTAATGAATTTTCTGTGATTGCAAAATTTGCTTTCTACTTTTTGTAATTTCAAAATTTTTCAAGGCAATATGGGTATTATCATATAATGAAAATTAGTAATGAATTTTCCGTGATTGCGAAATTTGCTATCGTAACCTGAATATATATATCCAAATATCGTGTTATAATGAAACTTTGACAGTAAAGGCTTCACAAGTCATTATGATTCCAAAATTTTGCAAGTATGAGAAGTACTTTATAATGGAAATTCATAAGGAATTTCCCAGAATCCATTGTGAAATTTACTATCGTAACATGAGCAAGGGCGGATTCAGCTCACCGGGGTCATGGATTTCCTTTTTTTTGGGGGGGGGGGTGGAAGGGGATCACATCTCTTTATGAGAATTTTTTATATTGAAAGCTATTTGCAAATCCAAACTAACTACTTTTCTGATACGTTCTCAAAGTCATTTTCATACGTAAATGCAAAAAACTTTGCATTAATATTCGTAAAATTTTCAAATTTACCGTTTTTCTTCAGATACCAAGAAATTAAAGCTTCCTATTTTCTTATAAAAGTAAAGGTTCATTCAGAAAATGTCGTCAAATTTAACCTTTTTAGCCAAGTTTTACGAGTTGACAGCGACAGAAATGTTGTTACAAGGGAACAATTGGCTGTCACTTACGGAAATTCAGTTTAAAAAGTCTTACAATTGTCAACGATATGGCAAAAATTTGTATTCAATTTTAGAGGTAACAAAACCGTACAAATTGGCAGCTATGTGATTCTATTAGTGTCATGAAAATTGCAGGCGTAGCTTCTTCTTTCTGCTCAAAGTATTAAAGAGTTTTTTTCAATCGAACTTATATCTTTGGAATGGATCATTTTCTTCTGATAGACAGATAAAAAAAATTATGGCCATTTTTTTTCCCCATTCTGACCAGAAAATCAGATTTCTAACTTTTTAAGACTGCTCTTTCATCTTCGCCTAACACTTCATTTATAATGGCTGTTTCATAATAATGGAAACCATCAGTCCATCAGAAGAAAATAACTCGGTTAAAGCAGAAATTCAGTTAAGAGGGACTCGGATAATCGGGACTCTACTGCATATTTCATTTTAAAAATGATCTTTAGAATATTTTTGTTGGATTTCAGAGGGGGGTGACCCCCGTGACCTCCCCCTTGGATCTACCATTGAACATGAGCATTGATACCTGAATATCACCTAATGGAAATTTCATTGTAATTTCACCGAAAGTCATTATGAAATAGATCTTCAAAATTGGATATCTAAATATCTGCTCACAATGAAAATTTCATACTGAATGAGAATTTCACATGAGGTCTAACTAAGGTATGAAATCTTCGATAACAGACCAGCTTATATCGCCCCCCTTTTCGTTAATCTCCTTACGGCAAGGAATGCCACCGAACGAAATAGATATTGAGAAATAGAACGTTCGTCCACTTTATAATGAAAAGTCCAGAGTCTCAGTTCATGAAAAGTTTAGAGATTCATCCTGATTCTGAAATTTAGTATTTTTTAACCTAAATAATTCTACGTTTTGTAATTTCAAAATTTTGCAAAGCAATATGGGTATTATCTTGTAATGAAAATTCGTAATGAATTTTCGGTGATTGTATAAAATTTGCTATCGTAGCCTGGGTATTTATATCCATATATCGTGCTATAATCAAACTTTAATAGTAAATTCAATACTAGTCGAAATTTGCTATCGCAACCTGAGTATCTATATTCAAATGTCACTTTATAATGAAACTTTAATAGTAAATTCTCCACAAGCCATTGTGATTACAAAATTTACAAATATGAGTATAACCTTATAATGAAAATTCCGAGAAATTCATGATGAATTTCCCGGAATTCATTGTGAAACTTGCTATCGTAACCTAGGAATCGATATCTGGATATCACCTTATAATGAAAATTTCATAGTAAATTCCCTGGAAGTCATTGGGAAATGGGTGTTCAAAATTTGGTATTTAAATATTATTTCATAGAGAGCGAATGAGAATTTTAAGTAAGGTCTAAGATAGTAAATCTTCGATAAAAGCCCAGCTTAGCTCGCCTATCTTTTCGATAATCTGCTTACGGTAAAGAATGCCACCGAACGAAAAAGATCTTGCGAAAGAGAAAGTTCGTCCACCTTATAATGAAAATTTCGCTGTGAATCCTCCCCACAGAATTCATCCTGATTCTGAAATTTGGTATATCTTAACCTCAATAATTCTGCTTTTTGCAATTTCAAAACTTCGCAAAGCAATATGGGTATTTACCTTATAATGAAAATTAGTAATAAATTTTCCGTGATTGTGAAATTTGCTATCGTAACCTGAGTATCTATATCCAAATATCACGTTATAATGAAACTTTAATAGTAAATTCTCCACAAATCATTCTATTTCCAAATTTTTGCTATAATATGAGCAGGTGTGGAAAAATGCATCATTTTACTCGCCACTGGCAAGTGAATTTTCTGACAAGGCGAGTGACTTTTTAGGTAGTCTTTGAAAACTGGAAACTATAGAGGTACGCCGAAAACGTTTTTTTATTTAGTAGTTAGCTATATTTTTTCAATTTTCCTAATTACTGCTATGTAAACATGGTGTGAAGTTCTACTTTGTATTAAACTTTGATCTCTTGTTTATATTTCTTAATTTTATAGGAACAAAATCGTGTTATAATCAAACTTTAATAGTAAATTCAATACTAGTCAAAATTTGCTGTCGCAACCTGAGTATCTATATCCAAATATCACGTTATAATGAAACTTTAATAGTAAATTCTCCACAAATCATTGTATTTCCAAAATTTTGCTATAATATATGAGCAGGTGCGGGAAAATGCATCATTTTACTCGCCACTGGCGAGTGAATTTTCTGATAGGGCGAGTGACTTTTTAGGTAGTCTTTGAAAACTGGAAACTAGCGGTATGCCGTAAACGTTTTTTTTATTTAGTAGTTAGCTATATTTTTCAACTTACCTAATTAATGCTATGTAAACATGGTATGAAGTTCTACTTTATATTAAACTTTCATCTCTTGTTTATATTTCTTAATTTTATAGGAACAAAATATATGAAAATGCATTATAGTAATAGTAACCAACTATTTTTGAGTTGTGTAATGTTGTCATAAAATTTTTCAACTGTACATTGCATTTTACTGGCTGGTGAAATAAATCCTTGGCTGGTAAGATTTTCTAGAAATTCCCACCCCTGAATATGAGTAATACCTTATAATGAAAATTCATAATAAATCTCCCGTAATTCATTATGACATTTGCTATCGTAATCTAAGTCCACAATTTGATATCGCCTTATAAAGAAAATTTTATAATAAATTCCCTGGAAGTCATTGTGAAATAAATGCCCGGAATTTGATATCTGAATATATTCTCATAATGAAAATTTCATAGTGAATGAGAATTTCAAATGAGGTCTAGATTCTAATCTCAGATATGAAATCTTCGATAAAAACTCAGCTTAAATTGCCTGCCTTTTCACTAGGAATACCATAACAAAAAAAATCTTGCGAAAGAAAATGTTCGTTCACCTTGTTATGAAAATTTCCTAGTGAATTCCCCAAAATTCATCCTGATTCTGAAATTTGGTATATTTTAACCTAATTCTAATTTTTGAAATTTCGAAATTTTGCAAAGCAATATGGGTATTATCTTATAATGAAAATTCGTAATGAATTTCCCAGAATTCATTGTGATTCTGAAATCAGCTATAACCTGAATATCTATATCAAAATATCAGGTTATAATAAAACTTTACTTAGTAAATTCTCCGCAAGTCATTGTAATTCAAAATTTTGCAAATGTGAGTAATAACTTACAATGAAAATGCATAATGAATTTCCTGAAACTCATTGTGAAAGTTGCTATCGTAATCCAAGTATCAATATTTGGATATCACCTTATAAGGAAAATTTCAGAATAAATTCCCTGGAAGTCATTGTGAAATGAATGTCTGGAATTGGATATCTGAATATATTCTGATAATGAAAATTTCATAGTGAATGAGAATTTCACGTGAGGTCCAACTAAGATATGAAATCTTCGATAAAAGCTTAGCTTGCCGCCCTTGTCACTAATCTGCTTACGGTTGGGAATGTCACCGAACAAAGAAGATCTAGCGAACGAGAAAAGTTCGTCAATCTTATAATGAATATTTCGCAGTGAATTTCCCCATATTCATCCAGATTCTGAAATTTCGTATATTTTAACCGGAATAATTCTACTTTTTAAAATTTTTAAATTTCGCAAAGCAATTTGGATATTATCTTATAATGAAAATTCGTAATGAATTTCCTAGAATTCATTGTAATTCTGAAATTTGCTATAACCTGAATATCTATATCAAAATATCAGGTTATAATAAAACTTTAATAATAAATTCTCCGCAAGTCATTGTGATTCCAAAATTTTGCAAATGTGAGTAATAACTTACAATGAAATTTCATCATGAATTTCCCGGAATTCATTGGGAAATTTGCTATCGTAACCCAAGTATCAATATCTGGATATCACCTTATAAGGAAAATTTCTTAAATTCCCTGGAATCATTGCGAAATGAATGTCCGGATTTTGATATCTGAATATATTCTCATGATGAAAATTTCATAGTGAATGAGAATTTAACATTTGAGGTCCAACTAAGATATAAAATCTTCGTTAAAAGCGTAGATTGCCGCCCTTGTCACTAATCTGCTAACGGTTGGGAATGCCACCGAACATAAAAGATCTTGTGAAAGAGAAAAGTTCGTCAATCTTATAATGAATATTTTGCAGTGAATTTAACCAAATTCATCCTGATTCTGAAATTTAGTGTATTTTAGTCTGAATAACACTACTTGTATAATGTCTTAAAATTAAAATTTCATAATAAATACCACAGAATTCACCGTTATGCTTCAAATTGCTGCTGCGACATAACCTGAGCATCTATATCTGGATAACACGTTATAAGGAAAATTTAATAGGAAGTTCCGAAATTATTGCGATTCAAAAGTTTTGCAAAGTAATGTGAATATATAAAGAAAATTTCACGGAAAATCCTCCATCATGATTCTGAAATTTCATGTATTTTAATCTGAATAACACTTACTTGTGTAACGTCTTACTAATAAAATTTCATAATAAATACCGCGGAATTCAGTGTGATTCTAAAATTTGACGTTGAAACCTGAATATCTGGTCTATATCAGTCTAATATCTGAATATCACGTTATAATAAAAATTGAATGGTGAATTTCCCCACATGTCATTGTGATTCCAAAATTTTACAAAATAATATGAATATATCTTATAATAAGAATTTCACCAGACAAATTCTCAGAAATTCCTCTTGATTATAAAATTTGGTATATTTTAACCTAAATAATATGATTTGTTTAGCGTCTTATAATGAATGTATTTATAATGAAAATTTCATTATAAATAGCGCAGAATTCATTGTGAATCTAAAAATTCCTGTTGTAACCTGAAATTCCACAGAAGTCATTGTGATTCTAAAAATTTTCAAAGTAGTGTGAACATTATCTTATAAAATAAATTTCAAAGTAAATTCCTTAAAAATCATTCTGATTCTAAAATTCGGGATATTTTAACCTGAATAACTCTACTTTGTGTAACGTCTTTTAATGCAAATTTCATAATAAATACCACGGGATTCATTGTGATTCTAAAATTTTCTGCTGTAACCTGAGTATTTATGTCCGAATATCACATTATAATGAAACTCTACTAGTAAATTCTCCAGAAGTCATTGTGATTCCAAGATTTTGCAAAGTAATATGAGTATTTACTTTATAATAAAAATTTTACAGCGAGTTCATCCAAATTTATTCTTATTTTAGAATTTTGTATATTTTAAGTTGAATATCATTACATGTTAAACGTCTTATAGTGATAATATCATAATAAATACCGCAGGATTAATTGTTATTCTAAAATCTGATATTGCAACCTAAGTGTCTATATCCAAATATCATGTCATAATGAAACTATAAATGAGTGTAATAAATGAGTGTATTCGAAAAAATATTTTTCCATCCTCAACAACTCGAAATTTTCTGAGACATTTTCAGACTCATTTTTAAAAGTTAAAGCATGAAACTTGCTGAGTTGATTTTGGAAGAGATGTAGTATAAGAGGCCGTGTGATTTCATTTTTCGCCCAATTAATTAGATTTCATTTTTAAACAATTATTTTCTCAGTATGACCATTTTTTTTTTTTCATTCAGATCTCCCGCTTCGGATAATTCGGTTCAAAACGCCAACTTTGACAGCCTTTTTTGCAATATTTTCTGAGTTTATCACAAAATCGACAAGCAGCGGCACATTATGTAGTTTCTAAATAAGAGAATTTGCCAGTTTGATGCGTTTGAGAGTAAAAATGAAGTTAAAAATAAATCAGAAAATAAGCAGTTTCGATTGAAATTCACCCTTTTCCCCCCCACAAGTCATGGGATTCTAAAAATTGCTTTTTGTAACCTGAGTATCCACATCTGGATATCACGTTAAAATGAAAATTTAATAGTAAATTCTGAAGCCACTGTGATTCCAAATTTTGTAAAGTAATATAAATACTACTTTATAATGAAAATTTCACAGTAAATCCCCCAAAATTCATTCTGATTCTGAAATTTGGTATATTTCAACCTGAATAAATCTACTTATGTAACGTTTCATAATGAAAATTTCATAATAAATGCTGCTGACTTCATTGTGATTCTGAATTTTGCTGCCGAAACCTGAGTATCTAATATCTGAATATCACGTTATGATAAAAATGTAATAGTAAATTAAAAATTCATTGTGATTACAAAGTTTTGCAAAGTATGAGTAAATTGAAAATTCTACTGCAACGCCCCCTTTTTTTTCGTTTTTATTTTATTTTATTTATTTATTTATTTATTTATTTTGCTGCAAGAGTTGGTCCTATCAAAATCTTGTCAATATAAACATTTTAGATAATATTAAGAAGATTTATAATAAATTTAAGTGGATTTGATAACTTGAGAATTGACGAAGTTATGGATTTTTTTCTTCGCAAAACCCTATTTCTTTCACCCCTTGAGGCCATTTTTAATGATATAAAAAAATTGCCATACATAATTTTTTTGGCCCTTTTCCTAGAAGGAATAATAACTTTAAACTGATTCGATATGCATAGTTGCCAACTTGTACGGATTAATCTCACCACTAAAATTTAATAGTACATTATATCTAAAACAATCGCTGAAATGTAACGATTTTTAACGATGAGACAAGACAAAAATATCTATTAAATTTTAGTGGTAACAAAAAACCGTACAAGTTGGCAGCTATGGATATGTATCATAATTAAGAAGTTATGGGATTTATCTGTTTCCACAAAAACCCTCCCTATTCCCACCCATTTAGTCCGATTTTGCCCATTAAGGCTGTTTTCAACTGCGCTGCTTAACAAGCGCAAAACATTTTGACCACATTTACAAATTAATTTTTCAACGGAAAGATATTAAATTGGAGAGCCTGGCATGGAAGCAATTTGGAAACGAACTGTGTTTTCCATTTTTTGATCAATAAATTACCTATTGAGTTATAAGCGATTTTGATCACGTGACAAACACTTTTTCATCCTTTCTTGAGTGTTTTTTTTTTCTTTTCGCGCGGAGGTTCGGTTCAAAACGCCCACTTTGACACTATTTTCTGAAAGATCTATATGGAGCTTGCAAAAAAAAGGAAAAAGCAGTTCTGTTACATATAGTTTCTGAACAACAACACCTGCTAGTTTCATGCATTTCCGAACAAAAATAAATTAAAACTTATGTCATAAAGTTGCTCTCTTGGATTTGAGAACAGCTTTTCTGCTCCTTGATTTTATGTATCAGTCTGGAAGAGGATTGTGCAGAATTATGGAAATTATCCTGTAAATAAAAAAGTGATAATATTTGATATATATATATCACTATGCTTTGAACCGGAAGGGATGGGGGAGGGGGGGGGGATCGGGGTTCTAGGAGTGATGATAGGCATAGATCTGCAAAAAATTTTCAGAAATTCCAACATAGGTGAGAGTGTAAAAGGTAGGGTTTCTAACGAAATCTACCTAAAATGGAATATTTTAAAAAATAGCTAATGCGGGCACATCTACAAATAAACAGCTTTCGTTAAAAAAAAAAATAAATAAAAAAAAAAAAAAAATAAAAAAAAAATTAGAAAAACTGGTTTAGTAGAAAGCTCAAAACAGATAGGTGACTAAAAAATAGGCTTGTTTTTTAAATATATAGGGGAGATGGGGGCACATGTGAACAGTTCGCATAAATATAGCTTTTCCTCATAACTGGATTAATTTCTATAAACAAAAACTACTTAATATAGTAAACAGAACTTTTTTTTACACATGGTAATTTTTTTTAAATCTCCCGTATAGTTTTTATCACATTTTTTAATAGTTTTATAAATTCAAAAAATTGTTCACATGTGCCCCATCAGCGGGGTAGATGTGAACACACGTGGGGCACATGTGAACACAAGGAAAACATATCCTTTAACATGCTTTTTATTCTGTTATACATTTGTCATCGTAATCATTAGTTATATTACCTTTTAAATTCACCATAAAGAAAATATATATATATATATTTCTCTAGTTTCTGGGTGATATGCTTAAGCAAAAGATTGAAAAATGAAAATAAGTAGATTTGGAGGGGAGAGGCTTAGATGATTCATTAAATATTGTTGCAATAAAATAAAATAATAAAGAAGCAATTTAAAAAAGAAATTAAAACTTTTAAATTTTGCTTAAAAGTTTTTGTTTGGGGGGAAATTTTAGGGAGGGGGCATTTACATACTATTTATCGTAAATCTGTCGAAATACGAAATATTCTCACTCCTGTATTTGCCTTATTTACTTGTAAATTATAGATAAAGAAGGGTTTTTTAATGATTAAAAAAAAAATCTCGACTATAACTCCCCCTAACTTCTTTTGCTTTTGAAAGAGGGGAAGGGGGAGGGTACAATCGGGATTTTACGGTAGTTATCAGTTTAAAAATTTTACTTTCTTAAAATATTACTGGTATTTATGGATATGGTATTTTGATTGGATAGCTCCATTCAAAGCATCATATACATAACTGTTTTAGAGATGGAAGTAAGCCATCATTGCAAGGTTAGAACAAATGTAACAGAAAAATTTGAAAAGTTGTTCAAGGTAATACTTTTGTATTAACAATGCATAAAAAATATTGTTGTAAACCGTTTAGTAAAATAATATATAACACTTATTGCATTTTAGAAAACATTAAATTTATTTAAAGTACAATTGAACGTAAACGAGTTTGTTGCTCTTTATGTATTTGCTGAAAGATGTATTTGTGAAAGTTTCAATACAAAATAAACTTTGTGTGAGGAAAATATCTTCTATTTCAGGAAAATTGTAGATAATGGAACTTACATTATTTCTCATTAAGTTAACTGAAAAAAACAGAATCACAGAACGATTATTGGGGCACTTATGAACTGTTCATATCTGCCCCAACTAGTCTGTTCACAAGTGCCCCACATTGTTGCTTTTGATAAATTGATAAATCATTAACATTTCTCAATTTTTGAAGAAAAAAAAACTGTACCAAAAATGTTTATTAGTATTCATAGTATATGTTAAAACACTCAAATTCAAATAAATGAATAAATAAATAATGTTATTCGCTTATCATCTTGGAACAAAAATTTTACTTTTGAGATCTAAAAACAGTGTTTTGGCTACAGAGGGCAAACAAAATGTCATAGAGCTTCAAAATATTTTTACCATATGTCTACAGGTGCTATCATCTTTAGTAATTTTTTTCAAATAAAAAAACTTATAATAACTATCGAAAAATTGCGATGTTCACATGTGCCCCGTGTTCACATGTGCCCCCATCTCGCCTATATATATTGAAAAATCCAAATTCATATAATTTAGTACACGAAAAAAACATCTAACAAACTGTAACTAAAACAATAATTAACAAAACCAAGAGTAACTAAGAAAAAACCAAACATGAAGACAAGTGGCCAATGCTTATGACTTGTACTGCGGGGTTAAACATGTTTTATGTGCACTACATTCCCCCTCACTTGCCAAGACCAAACAAATAAGAGATTGGAAAAAATGAAAACCACAAACTAATTCAAAAGCCGTCAAATGAAGTCCATGATTATCCTCACCGCTAAGCTATTTTCGATAGGAATCACGTATCGATAAATCACAATCATCGAACAATTCCAATGTTTTATTTCGATAGCTTTTTTTCCTGATAAAATTGAAAGTTAAATCATTCAGAAAATGTATTGGGTAATTTTGTTTACTGGCGTTTATGTAAAGGTTAAAAATTTCACCAACCAATTTATCAACATTTGAGCACAAATTTGCAATACGATTTAAACCATTTAAATATATATTTCTAAAAATTGAAACATGCACGTTACTATTAAAGTTTAATATTTTTATTGTATCAAAATCAAAATAATTTCTTTTATCATAAATACTATATACTAAAATTCCGTTTATAATCTCCAAATTAACATCCAAGTAGTTGACACTGCCCCGATCATCCGAAGCACTCTTTAAATTCAAAGTGTCTGGATAACATTTAAATTGATAAATTTCTTTATTATTATTCAGCTCAACCACCAAAACATCATCTATATATCTGTATATCTTTAAGTCTTTTTCCAACAATAAACCGGCTTCATATGTAAACAGATAAATATCTGCAAGGATGGAGCTACAACTGCCCCCCATTGGAGTACCTCTTACTTGTTTATATATTTGTTTCCCTTCAAACAGGTAATTTTCGTAAACAACAAATTGAAATAAATCGGTGAATATTTCAATACTGATATCCTTCTCTTTAGATTTCTTGAAAAAATCCATAACTCTGTACTTCAAATCATCTAAATTTATGCTATTATACAAATCCTCGAAATCATATGTATACAATCCTGTAATGTTTTTCAGCTTTTTTAAACTTTTTATAAGTTCATAGCTATTTTTTTATTACTATTGAAGAATATTCATTTATAACTTGATCGAAAATCTTTTGTAATATATTCAAAAAAATTTTATTTACACATTCCAGGTAAGAACCAAACCCACAAGTTACGGTTCTAAAAGTAATTGGGTTTTTATGGAATTTTGGAATCATTACAAGATAAGGAAATTCCACACTATTTTGCTTTGATTTTATTTTTTTATAGAACGCCTTCACTCTGTTTACAGTAACTTGTTTAGTAGTTTTTAGTAGTTGATAATTTCCCTCATTATTGTAGGTTTCCCTTAGAATATCTCCGTATAATTTTTTACATATTATAGCATAGTTGGTGTTAGCTTTATCCACATACGTAATGATAAAATCATCCTGTAGATTTTTTACTGCTTTAATCAAATCTTTGTAAGATTCTCCCGAGACACCCTCAAAATCTTTATGGTAAAAGCCTTGAAATTCTTTTAAAATATAGTGCCTCCATTCCTCAAAAACGCTTTTTGGTAAACCATATTTATATATTAATTTTTGAATGAAGATATCTATATTATTTGACAAACGTTTTATAGCTAATCCTCTACTCACAACTCTCCTCAATCTGTATTTTGTACCATACCTCATGTAATTTCTGAGATTTGTGTCTGCCACTATAGCAAGATCCCCGGTAAGAATATGTCCGTAATTTGAATTAACGTATATATATATATATATATATATATATATATATATTATTCCAAAATTAATGATAAATTACTGCATGAATGGCGCTACAGCAGCACATATCAAATGCAATAAAGCATATTATATCATTTCAAAATGCTAAAACAACATAACTTCAAAAGGAAGGTGTATATCTGCAGAAATTTTTAAACTATAAAATATTTATGAAAACAAGAAAGACAGGTAAAAAAAACAAAAACAGTCTGTTCTTCATCAGTGGGAGGACAGACAGAAAACTAACTCCACCCCCCACTTTTTAAATTTTGCAGGTTTCTGAACACATGTTCACCCCGCATTCAATACTGAAAACTATTGTCATTTTATTAATCTAATTACATAAAAAACTAAAACAACTCAAATTAAAAACTAACAAACATAATATTAACCATACAAAAACAAAAAACTTTAATAAAAAGGTCTTTTAGAGGAATGCTTAAATTATCATTAAACTGAAAACAAAAGAAAAAAATATAAGAAAACAAGCATGAATGCAGAATAAACATGCGCCCCCCCAAACCCGCAAAATGAAATTTCTCAAAACATGAATACCTGTATAATGTTTCCTACCCGTCAACTATAAACAAATAAATTTTTTCTTCCAAATCCATTATCAAAAGCCAGAAATTCCAAGTCTGCAACTTTCTTTCGTTTCAATTCATCAATAGACACCCGTTCTTTTAACAAGACTTTAGGATGCCCATTTCATACAGAAAGATCCAGAAGGCTGCCATCACATGTTCACGCCGCCAGTCCACATCGTTTCCATTCACTTTTAAGAACTGTCTTTAAATAATATTTCAAAAACTTAATGGGGTAATTGTTATTGTAAAATAAATTAGCCAATAACTTAAAAATCTGTTTATAAAAATTACTGTCTCTGCCACAAATTTTATTGAAACGTATCAATTGATTAATAATTATATTTATGTAAATTTTTTTATGCAAATTTGAAAACCAATGCGGCATGCTTCTAGTAAAAAAATTAAAACTATTTCTTTTATCGTACAAATCCAAAATCAAATTATTATCAATAATTTTGAATAAAATATCTAAAAATTCTGCATTATAATCATCACTGTTTGCTCTGTTCAATTTTAAACAATTTGGATATATAATATCATATTCATTAGAAAATTCAAAATTAAAAATCAAAATATCATCAATATACCTAAAGACCTTTAAAGACTTATTATATTTCATAGTATATTTAAATTCATAATAAAATAAAAATAAATTTGCTGCTGTACTAGAATAGTTTGTTCCCATCCCTATACCACATATTTGATTAAAGGTATTATTGTTAAAAGTTACATAATTATTATAAAAACAGAAATGACATAAGCTTGAAAATAAATCTCTATTTATATTTAATTCATCATTTATACAAAAAACATCAAAAATACTCATTAAAACTTCATAAAGTGAATCAATAGGTATATTGGTGAACAGATTTTCAAAATCGAATACCTGCATTTTCAGAGGAGTCAAAGGCAATTTGCTCAGAATTTCAACACTATTGTCAATTGACCAGAAATAACTATACTTCTTAAATTTATACTTTAGAAAATCATAAATCTTTTTTAATAAATTCTGTAAACCAATATTAAAATTTTTATTAATACTTTTAGAAGTACTACAAATAAATCTAAATTTAATCGGATCTTTATGAAATTTAGGCGTTAAGAAAATAAATGGCAAACAGTGATGATTAGAAACATCAAAATTATAAGAAAACATACTTTTAACTTTCTTTTTATATGCAAAAAATTTTTTTACGACAGGATTTTTGTCAATATTAACTTTTAAATAAAAATTTTCATTACCTAATTCACTCTCTATTTTATCAATATAAAACTTTTTTCATATTATTGCATAATTATTAGCTGCTTTGTCCACAGGGACTATAACAAAATTATTTTGTAAACTTTCAATAAATTTTATATCTTCATCTTTAAAACTTTGATATTCATATTCATCAGAATTTAAATAATCTTTTAAAAAATTACTGAAATGCCCCAAAATTTGAGACTTCCATTCAAAAAATGCCTCCAAAGGCATACTAAATTTATAACTATATTTCTTTATAAAATTATTGACATTATCCTTAAAAATTTTTAGTACCTTATTGCTATTAATTTTACTATTGATTCTAAATTTTGTACCAAAATTCATTAGATATTTTACATTTTTATTCTTGATTATATCAAGATTACCTGTAATTATATGTCCATGATAATTATCTATAAAATCTTTAAATTCCATATTATTACAACAACAAATTAAAACTGTATTAACATTTGAAAAAGATATTTGTCTGTAATTGAAAATCTTATTACTTAATGGTTTATGATAATTATATGCAACTGAAATGATACATTCTTTAAGAGGAAAAAGGTCGTAAATCTGTTTGCATATTGCATTTAAATTCAAATTATCAAAAGATTTTTGTTGAAATTTTATATTAAAATAAATAACTTCTTTATTAACTTTCTCTCTATTCATTAACTTAAAATTAATTAAATCATATAATAAATCTTTAAACTGTAAATTTTTAAATTTAAAAACATCATTAACTTAAAATTAATTAAATCATATAATAAATCTTTAAACTGTAAATTTTTAAATTTAAAAACAGTTTGTATATATATATGTATATACAAATATATATCAAATATATATACAAATATATATCGTATATATATATGTATATATATATGTATATATATATATATATATATATATATATATATATATATATATATATATATATATATATATATATATATACATATAAACGTTATTCGATTTCCTAGTATATGAATAAGAACAATTAAATAGAATAAAAAATACTTTCAGATAGGTAGCTGTCTGTAAGTAGTATGGGTTTGGGTTTCAGAACAGCACAATCAATTAAATTGGAGAACAAAAAATTCTTATCAAAAGAAAACTGGCGTAGTTTAAGTTTCTTTTATTTAGTATCGTTGCCTAGAACTTTATGACACCAAAACCTGTGAAAGTACTTAATCTACTAAAATTTTACTGCATGTTCCAGCTAATAAATTCATCATCATAAAGATTGAACGGCATATATATATATATTTATTTTATTTTATTCTGCAGATATCGGAGTAACATACACTTCTACCTAAAAAATAAATAGATAAAATAAACATAGTTTCTATAAGCACATGGGTAAGACTGCAATAGTAGAACAGAACATGTGGATTCCGCATTCTGAAAATCATAAACTTGTACGAAAGATTAGAATACAGAAATAGTCATTGCTGCGTAATTTTATGGCAGTAATAAAACATCTATGCTCGTTTTAGAAAAGAAGATTTATTACGTTTTCTTATATTTAAGGTCCTTAATTTAAACATAAAAAATAACAGCATGTTTAATGTGCATTGATTTCGGGCGCGTGTCTAAGTAACACAAGCCTGCGATGGTTGTGTTGTTTAACTTTTGATAATTGATTTTTATGTATTTTTTAGCGCTGAATCTGAAAATGACCTGCATTTTTAACCATCACGTCAGGATTTTTTGCAAATCGTAAATTTGAATGGTAAAATGTCAAAAATAGAGAAAATGTGATACTGAAAGATACAGGAAATAGTTGTGTTTCTTAACTTTTGATAACCAATTTTTATATATTTAGCGCTGAATTCGAAAATGACCTTCATTTGTTATCATCAAGTCAGGATTTTTTGCAAATCGTAAATTATGAAGTAAAAAAATAGCAAAATTCTGATGCTATAAAATAGATGTGATGGTTGTGTTGTTTAACTTTTGATAATTGATTTTTATATGCTTTTTAGCACTAAATCTAAAAATAACCTTCATTTTTAATCATCACGTCAGAATTTTTCGCAAATCGTAAATTTCAAAGTTAAAAACTAGAAAAAAAAAAGAATAGTGATTATCTGATATATTAAAATACATGTAAAACTATTTTTATCCAATTTAACTTTATTTAATTCAATAATTCATTCAATTTTTTGGCTTATAGTAGGGATTCTTACGGCTAAACAGCTCAGGAGACCGATGAGGAAGGGTTCACTTTTAATTTTTTTACTTTGAAATTTGTGATTTGCGAAAAATTCTGATGTGATGGTTAAAAATGAAGGTCATTTTCGGATTCAGCGCTAAAAAATACATAAAAATCAGTTATCAAATGTTAAAAAACACAAACATCACATCTATTTTATAGTATCAGATTTTCAGTATTTCAGACTTTTTCACTTTGAAATTTACGATTTGCAAAAAATCCTGACATTATGGTAAAAAATGCAGGCCATTTTCGGATTCAGCGCTAAAAAATACATAAAAATCATTTATCAAATGTTAAAAAACACAAACATCACATCTATTTTATAGTATCAGATTTTCAGTATTATTTGACTTTTTCACTTTGAAATTTACGATTTGCAAAAAATCCTGAGATGATGGTAAAAAATGAAGGTCATTTTCGGATTCAGCGCTAAAAAATACATAAAAATCAGTTATCAAATGTTAAAAAACATAACTATCACATCTATTTTATAGTATCAGATTTTCAGTATTTCAGACTTTTTCACTTTGAAATTTACGATTTACAAATAATCCTGACATGATGGTAAAAAAAAATGCAGGCCATTTTCAGATTCAGCGCTACAAAAAACGTAAGAATCAATTATCAAAAACTAAACAGTATGACACCACACAAATTTTGCAGGCTAGTAAATTTGTGGTAGTGTTAGGCATAAGCATGCTCTTATGTAAAGCTGTGATTATTGCAATATTAATATTTTATTATAAATTTTCATTTATTTATTATTACAGTCGAACTCGCGTATAACGAGCCCTGATTTAACGAGGAAATCAGAAATAATTGGTTGGTACAATGTTAAGTCTATGGGATCATAACTGGCATTAAACGAGCAAACCTCGGTTATAGTGAGTAATAGTTTTGTGATCCTTAAAATTTCTATTGACTTCCACCTCTCCAGCTCAGATAATTGCTTCTTTGAAAAATTCCTTTAAGACTGTTCTCAACTGCTTTGCTCAACAAGCGCAAAACGTTTTGACACATTTACAAATTCATTTTTTAGCGGAAAGATATAAAATTGCAAAGCCTGGCCATGGAAGCGATTTGGAATCGAACTGTGTTTTCCATTTTTGGATCCATCAATTACCTATTGAGTTAGACGCGATTTGAATCACGTGACAAAGACTTTTTTCGCCCTTCGCTGACAGGTTTTTCTGCTTTCTTCGAGAACTTCGGTTCAAAACGTCAACTTTGGCACTCTTTTCTGCAAAATCTATTGCGTTTGCAAAAAAAAAAAAAAAAAAAAAAAAAAAAAAAAAAACGGAAAAAACAGCTCGATGACATAGTTTCTGAACAACAACAACTGCTAGTTTTATCCATTTCCGATCAAAAATAAATTTAAACTTATGTCAGAAAGTTGCCCTTTTTTATTTGAGAACAGCCTTAACATTTCGAAGTCAATCGAAAGTTAGTGATGAGTCATAAATCTTGAGACCGACGATGATAACGACGAATATGAAGAATTTTAAGCTGAACCGACCCCAACATATTCAACGGTTGTTGAGTGCGCAGAAAAACTTTAAACTTTTTTCGAAGCCAGGGATGCAAATGACGATGTTTTTCGGGCCATGAGTCTTCTTCGAAGAACAACAACACAAGAAAGAGACAATAAGACAATTCAAAGCAATATAAACCAGCTTCTTTTGCGCTGTACAGAAATAAAAAAATAAATAAATATGTATAATAAAGTAAGTATGCAGGCATTTTTATAATATTTTACGAACCCGTTTTTTTACGAGCACCCGGTTGTAACGAGCAAATATCACGATCCTTTCACGCTCGCTATAAGCCAGTTCGACTGTATTATTATTATTAATTTAACCTGGTTTTTAACATTTTTCAATATAGTTGGAAAGTGTTTATGAATTCAGTTCGTCAGTCTGTCCACGCTCTAATATTCGCATAAATCGACTCGGATTTTCATGCAATTGATATATATATTAATGTCGTTTATCATGGAATGTTCGGTATTGAATAGAAAGTGTGTATAGCATTAATATTTTATATACAGGGACACTCAAAATAATTCCGCTACAATATGGTGAACGGGAAAAAATACTTTGCAGTGTATTTTAATGACATAACACTATTTCAAATGTATTGAAATGGATACAAATCAATGAATTTCACTGCAAGATTGATTACTATAGAATGGGGCATTAGTAGCATTTATCGTTCATTTACAGGGACACGCAAAAGAAATCAGTTTGAGCACTGTCTTTGAGTAATAATTGCTGGAAGTGTTTTTTTCAATTTCGGTATGCGTTTTTAAAGTGAACTAATTTTTTGCATGTTTACTTGTTGTGTATAAATTCTATTTCTCGTATACAGGGCTTCACAAAAGAATTCAAGTGCCACTCTCCTTATTAGCGGAAACTGCTGAAGGGGAATTTTCAACTGTAGTATGCATTTCCTGACTGAACTAAATTTTTGCATGCATGTAGTTTAATGATAAAAATGTATATATATATATCATATACAGGGTTACCCAAAGAATTTGGATAATTGCACGACTGTAGATGGGAGTTGCTGAAATTGGGTTTTCAAATGGGTTATACGTTTCCAAATGGTTCAATTATAAGTCCTATTTCAACTTATTAAGGCTGTTCTCAAGTTCACTGCTCAACAAGTGCGAAACTTTCTGACCCAATGACGGACACATTTTTAAACGTAAAGGTATAAAATTGGCTGACCTGACTATGGAAGCGATTTGGAATCGAAGTGATTTTTCGATTTTTTGATAAATAAATTACCTACCGAGTTATAAGTGTTTTTTGATCACGTGACAAGGCATTTTTCTCATTTTGTTGCCAACTTGACAGTATTTTCTGAAAGATAGATCTATTGGGCTTACAAAAAAAAAAAGAGGAAAACGTTTTTTGATTATACATAGTTTCTGAATAACAACACCTGCCAGTTTTATGCGTTTCCGAACACAAATGAATTCAAACTTATGTCATAAAGTTATCCATTTGGATTTGAGAACAGCCTTAAACAGTGAAGTTTTGTTACGGTATTCTGAATGTGTTGGAAATGGTTTCACAATGAATGGGGCATTCTCACAATATTTTGACTTTCATGTCCCTGAATAATAATTTTTTATTTAATACACTTTATATATATATATATATATATATATATATATATACTTGGGAACATCCCATTGTATGATTGCACAACAATATTAGACAACATTGCACAACAATAATAATAGATAAATAAGTTTTGGACGATGTTGGGGGTCCAAACACCTGGAAAACTCCTATACCGTCCCGTGTCCTTGATGCTGATTTTTAAGTTTGGAGCTGTCTGGATAAAATTGTTTTAATAAAAATAATCCGATGTCATTTTTTTCTGAAACTGGAACTATTGTTTTATATAAATAAGTAGCTAAAAATTAGCCTGCAAACATTTTTAGGGTTGTTATTATTTTTTAAACTCTGTCCCTAGGTTTTAGATTTTTTACCATACCTCTTCTAAAATTATACAAAAAATCACTGCAGATGCAGCCACAGAATTTTTTTCAAGTTTTTTATCATGCAGAAGTATGCTAGAGAAATAATGTCTAAAATTCTTTGGCAGGAAATTTACTGTAGAATTTAAATCTGCATTTAAATATCAATTTCAAGCATCGTGGCTTTATTGGTTAGTCTCACCGTCCCCAAGGTTTATTCTTGCACTTTTCGAGGTAAATTAAAAAAAAAAAAAATAGTTTAATCCAATATTAACAACTCTTTCTAAAAATCAATGAACATTGTGGCTATCACTTAGTCTTAACATGATTTTCCTAAAAATAGGTGGTAATTTTCTTTACCGTTCCATCCTTACCGTCCCTTTTTTTACCATTTCGTCCCTTTTTTCCAATACCATCCCCCTTTTTTACCTTACCGTCCCTTCTTTAACACCCCTTTAAGACGATGTTATACAAAAATTGTGTATGAAAAGTACTACATTGTTATTATTTCTTATTTGAATGTCCTGTGGGTACTATGCAAATTCATTATAAGTAAAAATTTAGAAGAAAATAAAAAATTATAGGGGTAAAATGGTAAGGAAAATTAAACTCGCAAGTTTAATTTAAACCTCAGTTAAATAAAAAAATTTTCGTCAGTTTGAGTCATTTCAAATTTTATGAAAATCGGATGTATAGTTTAATAACAGGAACAGTCAAAATTTTTCCGTTATATTACGGTCAATGGGAAAAAATTATTGCAAGTGCATTTTAATGATGTTACATAGCCTTCCGAATGGTCTGAAATTTTAAATATATAATTGTTGCAAAATTTTGTCGAGTCATTTAAAATTTTATGAAAATTGGATGCGTAGTTTAATTGCATTGACAATCAAAATTTTTCCGTTACATTACGGCCCATGGGAAAAAATTATTGCAAATGATTTTAATGATGTTACAGCCTTTCGAATAGAAAGAAATTGATATGTACATATGAAGTGCACTAAAATATACATTCAGTACACTATGCAGTGGAAAAAATATTTATAGGACTAGTTCTAGTACGAACGCACCTCATTTGGACGTTTGACGAGCAATTTCCAATATGTTTTTAAAAGTTTTTCCTTTCGGGTAAGAGCAACCAGTCAAGTAATATGGAATAGGTTTATAAGGAATATTAAAATTGTAAGAAAAACCACGATTTAAAAGAATAACCAAAATTATTTAATGAGTACATCATCTATAAATCATCAGATATTTTGAAAAATTGTTTTATTTTTTAGACTCACCTTGGTTGTCTAGCTGATATTCCATATTACCCAAAATACCATCTTGAAAAACATAACTTCTTCACTCGTCAACAAATTAGGATAGAGGAAAACTGACTAACACAGACATAAAATATAACTGTTCAATTTTATATTGGACTTGATTAACATCATTGACAATGAGATTTTATAATTACTACGAATTTTATAAAATTTTTCTGCAAAAATTGAGAATAAGATTTTATTTCACCGCGTCGCTCCAGGTATCCAACAACAGGTATTCAAACAGAACTGACAACAGTGCCGCATAGGAGTACTACTAGGAAGTCGTCAGGCAGATTTACGTTTGGCTGCAACACCGTGTGCGCTAGATATTGAAGTACTCCATATTATCCAACCATTCCATAATACCCGAACTTTCTCTAAAACTAATCATCAATAAAAATATAAAAAAATAACACTACCAACTTTTCGATTTTACTTTCACCAAGCGATTAAATTCTAAAAGGGTTGTGGCCAGAATTTATTTCCCCCGGGGCAAGCATTAACTTTGACGCCCCTTCCTTTCCAAAATAAATTTATAAATACAAGTTTTCCATTCATTGCTTTTATTTTTTATTTTAAGTTTCTTCCCAAACCCAAATGAGCTATTTTCAGACACATTTCTGATTTCATTTTTGTTCGGAAATGCATGAAATTAGCAGGTGTTTTTATTCAAAAACTATATAATTAAATGGCGTGTTCCATTTGTTGGTAAATACTGAAGATCTATCAGAAAGTTCTGTCAAGTGGGCATTTTGAACCACATTCTGGACGCGGCAGCGCGAGAAAGGAGAAAAAGTGTCGTCACGTGAGAGCAATCGCTTATAACACAATACGTAATTTATTTATCAAAACTGGATAACGCTATTCGATTCCGAATTACTTCAACAGCACTTCAACTCCTGCCAATTTTATGCATTTACGTTTAAAAATGATTCAGAAAATGTGCCAATAAGTTTCGTGTTAAGTGTTTAAGCGTGGAGTTCAATTACATATCGGTTAAATTTCTGCTTTACTTATTTATTTGTGAAGTTTTAATTTCGTTTGGAAATTTATCTACAAAATGTTACACGTAAACAAACAAATAATTGTTTTAACCCCTTAACGGTCGCATTAAATTACGGATTAAAAATTCAAATTGCTTATTGGCACCACTTTTTTGAAAAAGAAATATTCCCCTTTCTTTCTTTCTAACCGATGACCAGGCCCCTACCTGCCGGGTTGCCCCAGCTTATGACGGGCAAAATGATACCATAATAAAGCCAAATACAGTGTTTTATAAAACTGATGGGAGTCAAACAATCTGAACAAAAGACACAACCCATGAATATCACGGCAGCGAGAATTAAGGGGTTAAGTGTATTAGATAAAAAATGAGACTGAAGGTAAATAACAATATTCCCATTCAATCACAAAATAAAGATAAGGTAAAGCTCCTTACCTTTTAATTGTAGATTCGAAGCAGGTAACTACACTTCGAAGCAGGTAAGTTTCTTCAACATATCCAATGAGAAAAAGGTTGGTTAAATCCAAGATAAAATTGAAATATTCTGCGATGTTTCACCTATAAGAACTTGTGAATTTATTTTATTAAAGGATTGTGTATCCTTTTGATGTGATAAATACTTCAGGAACATTGTGACAGTTCTGGTTTAAACAATAACTTTTATATTTCTTAAAATACAAAATTGGAGCATACATTTTTGCTCCTTTCTTATTACATTGCAGAAACCCACTGATGAAAAATATAACTTACAAAAAAAAGATTATTGATAAATGATTAAAATAACAAATAAAAAAATCTTGATTATTAATATGAATAAAATACTTAAAGTCATAAATTATGTAAATAGAAATAGTTCTTATATAAGTCACAATAGCAGTCATTTAATTTGAATGTTTATTTGTTTCTTATCCACATATCTCACAAACAGGAAGTAATCTTGTAAAGTAATAAACAAGTCTTTATTTATGATAGCTAAAGTGTTTTTGAATGACAGGAAAAAACAGTTTATCTTGATTAATGATGAGTTTATATAATTTTGAAAGAGATTAGTTTGTCTAACATGATTGATAATGTTTATCCAATTCTGAAAGAGATTAGTTTTTCTAACAAAGTGCATACGGGATTTGTATTTGAAAGTACATTTTAAAGTCTTTCCAACATAATTGAAAAGTGGAATTCAGTTTGTCTGTATGCCTGTCCACTGCCTGCGCTCTAACTCTTGCAAATATAACCGAATCGACATGAAATTTTTATATGTTATTTATATGTACTGTAGAATGTTCTGCATTGAAAGTGCATCTGTTTTCACCGTATGGTAGTAGAAAATGAAACTAAACTGAAATTATAATTATTATAATTATTAATAAACGCATTTTTAATAATTATAATAAGGCATGGAATTAGCACAAAACTCCCCAAAAGTATCCTCATTTCATTCAACTTCAAGGCGCTGAAGGGGGATGAGTTCCATATCCTGTGCCGGAAGATTTTTGGCGAAAAAAAATCTCGCCAAAATGTCGTTTTGGCGACATGAAAATTTTTCCAAGATTGCAGAAAAACATCATTTTAAAATCTTTATATTATTTATAAATCAATGATTTTGCACCATTTTTAAAGATAGAAAATGATATAAAAACATGGATTTATAAATTACACAAAGATTTAAAAACGAAGTTTTTGCGCCATCTTGGAAATTTTCTTCCGATACAATTACACAAATTTTAGCAACATTCTAAATAAATGTCCTTTTTGAGATGAATACTTGTAATTGTCAGGGGGGCTCTGCCCCCCTGAACCCCCCGTTCTTAAAACATTTTCGACAATAAAACAGAGAAAAAAACTGGCCAGGAACTTTTATAAATTTCAACAATATTTCAAAAACTATTATTTTTAATGCAGGTAAAATCCCGCTCACAACTGCCAAAAAGAAAAAAAAGTATTAAATCATAGAAAAAATGTATAAAAATAATTTAAAAATGTTTACACACAACAACAACAACAACAAAAAAACAATCAGCAAGAATTTAATGTTTATAAAATGATCCCAGTTAGGGTCTGAAACAGGATACCAACTATTCATCTGAAAAAGCACATGTTTAGATTTATTTAAAATACTGCTAAAATTTGTGCAATTGCATCGGAAGAAATTTTCGAAGTGGCGCAAAAACTTCGTTTTCAAATCTTTATGTAATTTATAAATCCATGTTTTTACATCATTTTCTATTTTTAAAAATGGTGTGAAATCATTGATTTATAAATAATATAAAGATTTAAAAATGATGTTTTTCTGCAATCTTGGAAAAATTAACGATATTTTACTTACGTCGACCGGCACAGAGAGTAATCCAAGTGTGGCGTCGGCGTGATCGCGGGAGCAAATTCTTATCTAACCGAATTCAAAATTTGCTGACTAACAGTTCCCGTGATACTAGTAAACCAATAAGCTTCAAGAACTCGCGTCATCCAGTTGGAAGGTTTTGAAAAGGCATTTCCGAAAAAAAGCAACCCTAAAGCCGTTCGAACGATCCGAAATCCGACGAACAAACATAAACCAGATCGAAACATTTATTGCCAAACAAAGCGCGCCAAAAAAATCGCCAAATCTTCCGGCACAGGATATGGGACTATTCCCAAAAAGGGTGTATGATTAAATTATCAGTAAAGGTTAAAATCAAGATCAATAAATAGATCGATAAAATTAGTATTTATTAATACGTGAAAATGAGCATCAGTAAAATAAATCAATATTTAGGTCAATTAAAATATAATAGGTGGCAGCACCAAATATTTCCTCAAATTGTCATCAAATCTACAGACGGTATCTGCAATATAAATTACGTATTCAAATACTCCGAAGAGGAGATGATGCTAGGAAGCAGACGAAAGTGAAATACACAAATACTTGCAACTTCATTAAAAAATGTGTGTATTCAGGAGGATTAATAAGAAAATTAATAAGAATTCCCACCGTCCAGATCTGCAGAAAAAAACTATTATTGTGTGGTGCTGCCATCTATAGCATGAATGTACGACAAAATCAATTATTTTATTTTAAGGTTGTTCTCAAGTTCACCGCTCAAGTATTCGGCTCAAAACATCCAATTCCAATTTTACAGTATTTTCTAAAAGTTCTTTTTTGAGTTTACCAAAAAAAATGGGAAAAGCCATTTCATTTCATAGTTTCTGAATAAGAAAACCTGTCAATTTTATGAGTTTCCGAACAAGAATGAATTCAGAATTTAACTCCTTTAGATTTGAAAACAGACAGTTCTTAAAAAAATATTTTGCATAATTTTAATTTGTTAAATAACACAAAAACTTACTCATTCATTTACGGACTCAGCTTTTAAACGCAAAGGCATCCTTCTTCCAGCCTGACTATTTAAGAGATTTGATGGTGCTGTGTGGTGTTATTTGTGATGGCCCATTATCTACACAAGGAATATGGGCCCAAAGAGGAGGGGCGGGGGTGCACTCCATGGGGTCTTTCTAAGGGAACCTAACCCGTATTTATGCAAGAAAATCCAAGGTTCGAAGAAAAGCACGGAAAACTACGGACGATTAGGCCGACGGGCGCGATTGGGTTTGAAGAGATTTTAAAATCGAATGAGGTTTTGCATTTTTTGATAAATGAATCGTCGAATTATAAGCTATTTATATCACGTGAAGACATGCTGTTCTACTTTCCCACACTCGTTGTGCCCGTAAAGTCGGTTCAAAACGCCACCTTTGACAGTATTTTTTGAAACACTTTCTGTCTTTACAGAAAAATGGAAAACACCATTCGACTACAAAGGTTCAGAATAAGAGCACCTGTCAAATTTAGGCGTTTCCGAACAAAAAGAATTTAGAAATGTGTCAAAAAGTAGCTCATTTAGATGTAAGTACTGCCTTAACACTCATTTATTGCTGGGAAATCTTTACGTTAAATTCTTAAGAGTGGCATAGTCAATAAAACTATAGAGTAAGGCAGAGATACATACAAACTTTTAGCTGCTTTCACAATGGAATTGACCAATCAGAAGTTCGAATTTTATGCGATTTTCCTTAAAGCTCAAATCCAAAAGGGCAACTTTATGACGTAAGTTTTAATTTATTTCTGTTCAGAAATGCATGAAACTAGCAGGTGTTGTTGTTCAGAAACTAGGTAATCGAGCTGTTTTTTTTTTATTTTTATTTTTTTTTTTTTTACGCAACAAGTCTTTCAGAAAATAGTGTCAAAGTGGGCGTTTTGAATCGCACTTCCGCGCGAAAGAAGAATAGCCACTCAAGGAAGAGTGAAAAACGTTTTTGTCATATGATCAAAATTGCTTATAACTCAATAGGCAATTTGTTGATGAAAAAATGGAAAAAACAGTTCGATTCCAAATCGCTTCCCTAGTCAGGCGTTCCAATTTTATATCTTTCCGTTCAAATATGAATTTGCAAATGTGTCAAAACGTTTTGCGCTTGTTGAGTAGAGCAGTTGAGAACAGCCTTAAGGGTGTACAGTCGAACTTGGATAATTCGAACGTCTTTAATTCGAATTCGTGGATAATTCGAAGTTTTTTGTCAGTCCCTTGAAACTTGTATTCAGTTAATGCTAAAAAATCTTGGTTATTTCGAAGTCCAACTTCTTTAACTCGAAGTTTTTACCCTTTCAAAAATGACAAAATCTAGTTTCATTGCAGTTATTTGAAAAGTGTCCACGTTATTTTCAGTTATTGTGGAAAATTCTTTAGGGAAGAGAAGGGGGTGGGAGAATATTCTTATCTGTTCTAGGAAACAGAGCAGGGATAAAGGGAGGAGAAACGAACGCCCTTTCACTATAAGTGACACATGCTACTTTCGCCAATGCGATAAATCTTAGATGACATGGGTTGCAATTCCTTCGAAAGCAGGACTATAGCCGCTTTAGTTTTCTTCATTGTGTTTTTAGTTTTTGTGGTGAGAGTTCAGTGCAAGCATGTCATTGAGTAAGCCCGTGTCCCGTATAAAATCTTATCTTTCGCGATGAAAAAATTGCTGTGATTCGTGAGGTAGAAAAGGGTGTAAAGAAGGAATGCAACATCGCAAAAGAGTATGGAATAGCACCTAACACTCTTTCGACCTTTTTGGAAAATAAAGAAAAAATTTTGAAATCTAATCGAAATCGCAAACGGGCTAGAGAACACGATAATCCTGATCTGGACGAGTGTGTTTTGAAGTGGTTTAAGCAAGCGTGGGACAAAAACATCCCTCTCAGTGGAACTCTTGTTCGTGCAAAAGCGGAAGAATTTGCTCTCAGCTTAGGAAACAACAACTTCAAAGCAAGCTCCGGATGGTTAGACGGATTTAAGGAAATAAATGAAATTTCCTTTAAGTCTCTGTGAGGTGAAAGCTCAAGTGTGAACCAAGATGCGGCAAATGAGTGGAAATAAAAAGTTGTTCAAATCATTGAGCAAACACAGGACAGAGACGTTTTTAATGTCGACGAAACTGGACTCTTTTTCAAATGTACCCCTGCAAAGACTGAATTTTAAAGGTGAAAAATGTAGTGGAGGAAAACGCAGTAAAGACCGAATAACTCTACTTGTGGGAGCAAATATGGACGGCTCTGAGAAGTTACCTTTACTGATGATTGGAAAATCAAGAAATCCAATGTGTTTTAACAATGTCAAAACAAAGCCTATAGATTATAGAATACCGTTCTAACACGAAAGCCTGGATAACGAAGATTCTTTTTGAAGAATGGCTGCTAGATCTCAATCGCACGTACCAAAGAAAAAACCTGTTTATTGATAACTGCGCGGCCCATAAATCGATACACGCTATGGAAAATGTAACGGTTGAATTTTTTCCGCCAAACATGACCTCAATGGTGCAACCAATGCATCAAGGCATCATTAAAAGTTTGAAGCGTTTCTACAGATGCCTAGTCGTTCAACACCTCCTTACTGAATATTCCCAAAAGCTTCCCATTACCCTCCACGATGCATCAAGAATGTATTTAAATGCATGGTCCAAAGTGAGCCAAAAAAAATAGCAAACTGTTACCGGAAAGCAAGATTCATCAGGAACACTGTCCCTAGCGAGCTTTTAGATGAAGAAAATTTACCTCCCCCAGTTGCATGGGAAGACATAATACCATTTGATGATTACGTCGACATTGATAAAAACATAGACATTTGTGGAGAGCTGTCTGATACAGATATTTTATCAGAAGTTCTAAATAATAAGAACATTGCAACAGAAGACGATGAAGATATTGAAGATGAGGTAGAAGAACAGAGAACGATTCCAACTTAAGTGAGGCAGTCTTTCATCTAGCCGAATATCGTCGTTATGTAGAAGGACAATCTAACTTGAGTGAAGCTGTGTTGCGAGCTGTAGATATCCTTGAAGATTTTGTTAAAAAAATCAAGTAAGCTCTTTAAAACAATGTGAAATATCTCAATATTTTAAAAAGCTGTAGTTTTTTTTATTTAAAATTATTAAACATATTTTGTTTCGCAATTTCTGTTCCGATTGATTATTTTTTGACATAAAAATAATTTTTTTGGATAATTCGAAGTTTGGTTAATTCGATGTTTTGCAGTAGTCCCTTGCACTTCGAATTATCCAAGTTCGACTGTATTCGAAAAAATATTTTTCCACCTTCAACAGCTCGAAATTTTCTGAGACATTTTCAGACTCATTTTTAAAAGTAAAAACATGAAACTTGTTGGAGTGATTTCTGAAGACATGTTTAACATGCCGTGTGATTTTCATTTTCAGCTCAATTAATTAGAATTTGATTTTTAAACAATTATTTTCTCAGTATGACCATTTTTTTCATTCCCAGATCGGCCGCTTCGAAAAATTCGGTTCAAAACGCCAACTTTGACAGCGTTTTTTACAGTATTTTCTGCATTTATCAAAAAAGTAAAAAGCACGGCACATTATATAGTTTCTAAATAAGAGAATTTCCCAGTTTGATGCGTTTGAGAGCAAAAATGAATTTTAAAATGAATCAGAAAATAAGCAGTTTGGATCGGAATACACCCTTAAAATAGAACTATAGATTAAGGTAGGGATACAGACAAACTTTTCGCTACTTTCACAATGGGATTGACCAATCAGAAGTTCGAATTTTATGTGATTTTCCTTAAGAACGAAAAAATCGAAAAAATGCAATCACGTAATTTTCCAATTTCGTTTCGAAAATTGTGAAAAATCTATCCTTAGTACATCATGATTATATAAAGTGTCGTATGTTTTAAAGTTCCTTTATTTATCACGTTAGCGACAGATGAATAGTAAAATTTGATTGATCGAAAGAATTTTGGACAAAAGGTCGATTCTACGAAAAAACTCCAAAAAGTCTATGAGTATGCATGCTGCATGCCCAGACTGAAGGTTTTGTCCAAACTATGGCTAACCATATTTCAGAACTTGACAACTCTCGTCTGGATTAATGCCTCTATATACGAGTGGCGACATACGCACAGGGCGCATGATCAGACAGTGTTTAGACAAAAGCTTTGTTCTATCTATGCTAAATCTACATTCCAGAACATGAACATACTCGCCTGAACGTGTCGTGAACTAAACTATTGATAAGTTAACAAGCTTTATCTTGGTAATAATGGCAAACTCGACAAGATGCTTGGCGATTCGGTTTTGTCCAAATTCGTCTCAAGTAATCAGATTTTATATCTCGTATGTCAAAATTCTCGTATAAAGCCATCCTAATAAAAACAGACATGGTGAACCGAGAGAGACTAGACTGGTTTTTAGGTAGATTTCGCATGAAATACTACCTATTACATTCTCCCCTATGTTGAAATTTCTGAAAAAATTTTGCAGATCTACACCGATCATGACACCTATAACCCAAACCACACTCAGTAAAAAACTTTATCTATCTATCTCTCTATCTATCTATCTATCTATCTATCTATATATATATATATATATATATATATAATTAATAAAAAAAAACTGGCACAACTAGCGCTAATAGCAGTTCATGTCAAATGCAACAAAATGTATTTCATTACTACTTTAAAAATGCAAAAAAACACCATAACTCTGAAAAGAAGGTGTATATCAGCAATATTTAACGATAAAAATCTCAAAAACTTTCAAAAATACAGGTAAAAAACAAAACACAGGCAAAAAACAGTCTGTTCTTCATCATATGCTATTTTTGGTCGATTGATAATAGTATCGAAATTTTGGACAAACTGCCATTGACGCCTCTGAAAATGCAGGTATTCGACTTTGAAAATCTGTTCACTAATGTTTTTATAATAATTATGTAACTTTCAACAATAATACCTTTAATCAGATTTGTGGAATTGGAATGGGGACAAATTATTCTAGTACAGCAGCTAATTTATTTTTGTTTTATTATGAATTTAAGTATACAATGAAATATAATAAATCTTTAAAAGTATATTGATGATATTTTGATTTTTAATTTTGATTTTATCAACGAATATGACAATATATACCCAAATTGTTTAAAGTTGAATAGGGCAAACTGTGAAAATTATAATGCAGAATTTTTGAATATTTCTTTTAAAATTTATGATAATAAATTAACTTTGGATTTGTATGATAAAAGAAATAGTTTTCAATTTTTTACAAGAAGTATGCCACATTGTTTTTCTAATTTACATAAATATTATAATTAATCAATTAATTCGTTTTAAAAAAATTTATGGCCCAAATAGTAATTTTAATAAGCAGATTTTTAAGTTTTTGGCTAATCTTTTTTACAATAATAATTATCCTATAAAGTTTTTGAAGTATTATTTAAAGATAGTTTTAAAAAGTGAGTGGCAGCATTGTGGATTGGCGGGATGAGCAACTTATGGTAGCATCCTTCCAGAACATTCCATATGAAGCGTGAATTCTAAAGTCTTGTTTAAAGAACGAATTTACGCAGATGTTTTGAATCAAAGGAAGTATGCAGATATGGATTTCTAGATTTTGACACTGGACTCGGAGGAAAAATTAACAGTTCGATATTATTGACAGGTGAAGGACATTGTACAGGTACTACTGTTTTCATGTTTTTCTTGTAGGTTTGGGAGGGTGCACGTTCTTCTGCATTCATACATGTTAATTTCATTTGTTTATATTTAAATTGCAGTAATTTTCTAAAAGACCATTTTATTAAAGAATTTTTTGTTTTTGTATTTTAAATTATGCTTTGTTTACATTACTTTTTTCTTTAAATTTGGTATATTTTAGCCTTTTTGAGTTTTGTTTCTAAAATGACAATAGTTTTTTCTGTATTGAGTGCAAGACGGATGTGTGTTCAGAAACCTGCAAGCATTTAACAGTGGGGGTAGAGTTAGATCTGTCTGTCCTCCCACTGATGAAGAACAGACTGTTTTTTGCCTGTGTTTTCTTTTTTACCTGTATTTTTGAAAGTTTTTGAGATTTTTATCGTTAAATATTGCTGTTATACACCTTCTTTTCAGAGTTATTTTGTTTTTTGCATTTTTAAAGTAGTAATGAAATATATATATATATATAAGTATTTCGTATAGTTTATATTTTTATTATATATAATTTTTTATATATAAATTATTTAGTTTTCTAGCATATTGCTATATTATATTATTATTGTTTTGAAATTATTTAAATTTTCCGTATAGATTAATTGGGTATGGTAGTAGAATATATTGTAATCATTCTATTAACATTTGTATTTATTTAATATTTATATTAATAATGAAATATAATATGGTATTTTTATATTAGGATTTGTTGGGATATAGCAGTGGGTACATTATAAATGAATTATCTTATATAATAGCATAATCTTTATGACATTTTGTTCATATTAGTTTCAAGTTAATATCATAGATGGCAGCACTAAAATTTAAATTGGATTCTGTCTGATGCTTCGAATAGCGTAATAATATCAATTTTTAACACATAGTAGCTTAATGTTAGCTATTTGCGATTTCGTAAACTTATAGTTTTGGTATTTTTTACTTTAGTTAAGAAATTTAAAAAATTTAAAAATGTTAAGAGGTAATTTACTTATTATGCAATTATTTTCTATTTATATTATTTTAATTGCATTTATCACGGTATTTCAAAATAGATTAACTGTATACATTAGGTTTAAAAATCTGTGTTAATTTAACTGTAAAAATAACCTTAAACTTATCGTGCTTTTGGATACCATGTGCTGATGTGTATTTGGATAAAATAACTGGGATTTTATTAGGTATTTTGCGTAATATTACTATTTTTCCTTGCTATAAATTAATTATTTAAAAGGTTGTATTGCTTTTTCCATTTCATAGCATTTAATTTTATTCTGTTTTCAGTTTGAAACTATTTTCTTGGTTATATTGGTCGTTAGAGTACAGGAGAAAAAAAAATCAGCTTTTAGCTTTTTTTCTCACAGGAAACGATTGATTTTGCTTATGTAATTGAATTCTGTACTCTTGATAACGTAATTCAATATATAAGCTTTTCAATTATTTTTATTGGTTTCCATATTCTTCTTTTTTTCTTCATTATTAATTCTTGTTATATAGTACAAGGGACTTTATTTTATACATGGCAGCTTGTTTATTATACTTTTGGTATCCATTCAGCGTGTTTGGGGACACTGTATTGTTGTAAATTCATTCATACTATCAAAATTATTGATGGTGGTCAGTAATGTTTAATTAATGGTTATATATTATATATATATATATATATATATATATATATATCACTTTCTTCTGGACACGATAATTTCCACAATTCAGCACAAATCTCTTCCAAACTGATACAATAAAATCGAGGAGCATAAAATCTCGGTCAAGGGTCAAGTTCGTTAATGGGCAAAATCGGACCAAGGGGATGAAAATAAGGAGGGATTTTGTGAAAACCGAAAAGCCCCATAACTTCTTAATTTTTGTACGTATCAAATCAGTTTAAAGTTTTTATTACTTCTAAAAATAAGGACAAAAATTTATGTATCACAGCTTTTTGATAAAATAAAAAATGGGCTCAAGGGGCGCAAAAAATAGGGGTTTTGGGAGAAAAAAATTCATAACTTCGTCAATTCTCCAGCTATCAAATCCAATAAATTTTATTATAAATCTCCTTAATATTATCTACAACTTTTACATTCACAAATTTTTGATAGGGCCAATTCATACCAAATACCACAAAAAAATATAAAAATAAATAAAAGCGAAAGCAAAAAAGGGGGTTGAAGAAGAAAAAAATTCATAACTCCGTCAATTCACAAGATATTAAATCCCCATTAATTTATCATATATCTTCTTAATATTGTCTACAACATTTATATAGACAAGTTTTTGATAGGACCAATTCTTACAGCAAAAACAAATTAAAAATACATAGCGGTTGAAGAAAAATATCATCTTATTAAGGGTGTATTCAAATCCAAACTGCTTATTTTCTTACTCCTTTTTAAATCCATTTTTGCTCGCAGACGCATCCAATTGATAGATTTTAGTGATGGGCGATAACGAGATGTTTTTCTCGATTGTCTCGATTGTATGGACATCTCGATATTTTTCGATTGTGTAAATTTTTTCTCGATGACTCCAGTTTGCCAATTGCTTTTATACATCATATATTATATACGTCATACATTTATCAAGAATCGTCTGCGGGTGAACTGGAATGAGTCGGTGTTAATAAAGACAAGGTGACGTCACCCGCTAGTGGGCCACTCCTTTAATCGGGTCCCTAAGTTATACGTAATCTTGTAATATGAAATCACGAACAGGTTACCCGCTATATACGACACCGTATAGCAGGCGTGGTGTGCACGCACTACAAAATCTTGAAAAAAATATATAATCTCGAAACGAACGAACCTCGGACCAGATCTCTTGGTGGTGGGGTCAAAGTGAGCGGAGGGGCAAAGTAGCTGCATAATATGAATAAGCCGTCACAGGTCTTCAGGCCTTTCGAACCATATGTCACACGAGGGGTCTGGATCTGAATTTATAAAAATGCCCTTCCCGTGGATGCAAAGTGGGGGGAGGGGTGCGGGAGGTGGATAACATGAGTAAGTGGTCATAGGCCTTTCCAACAATATGTCACATGAGAGGTCTCGGCTAAATTTAGAAAAGTGTCCCCCGTGGGGGAAAATTTGGGGGGGCGATTACCGGAGGTGTATAACATCAATAAGTAGTCACGGACCTTTCCAACGATATCTCACATGTGGGGTCTTGGCTAAATTTGGAAAAGTGTCTCCCCGGAAGTTGGGGGGACGGACACCGGAGGAGCATAACATCAATAAGTAGTCACGGACCTTTCCAACGATATCTCACATGTGGGGTCTTGGCTAAATTTGGAAAAGTGTCTCCCCGGAAGTTGGGGGGACGGACACCGGAGGAGCATAACATCAATAAGTAGTCACGGACCTTTCCAACGATATCTCACATGAAGGGTCTTGGCTAAATTTGGAAAAATGTCCCTCGGGGGGGGGGCAAAGTGGGGGGGCTGTCACTGGAGGGGCTTAACATCAATAAGTAGTCACAGACCTTTCCAACGATATCTCACATGAGGGGTCTTGGCTAAATTTAGAAAAGTGCCCCGCGGGGGGGCAAAGTGGGGGGACGGACACCATAGGTGCATAACATCAATGAATAGTCACAGACCTTTCCAACGATATCTCACATGAAGGGTCTTGGCTAAATTTGGAAAAATGTCCCCCGGGGAGGGCAATGTGGGGGGTCTGTCACCGGAGGTGCATAACATCAAAAAGTAGTCACAGACCTTTAAAATGATATCTCACAAGACGGGTCTTGGCTAAATTTGGAAAAGTGTCCCCCGGGGGGCAAAGTGGTTGGACGGCCCCCGGAAGTGCATAACATCAATAAGTAGTCACAAATCTTTCCAACGATATGTTACATGAAGGGTCTTGGCTAAATTTAGAAAAGTGTCCTGAAATTTCATATATTATACATAATATTTATCGGAGGGCTCCATAAAAAAATCCGATCTAAAATGATAAAAACGAAAAAAACTACCCCCCGCAGTGGAGACCAAATTGGGGAGGGGAGGAAGAAAGTCTCATAATATGAAAGAGTCATCCGAGAGCTTTCCGATAACATATCACATGACGGGTCCAAAAAAGTTTGAAAATCGCTCCCCCCCCACCCCCCCCTCTTTGGGCCCACTCTTTCGCCCCGGAATTTACGCAGCCCCCACTTTAAAATTTTTATGTTCAATAAATAATATTTATTGGAAGACTGCATAAAAAACCTACATCTAAAATGATATTTAAATTTATTATAGAAGTCGGCTACGGTTTTAAAAATTTGTTCGCCCCCACCCCACCCTCCCCCGAATTTCACCTTCGGTGGAAGAAAGGTTCATAATATGAAAGAGTTGTCAAAGGGCTTTTCGATTATATGTCACATGAAGAGTTCGGTAATTTTTTTTAAATTGCGCCCCACCCACTCTCACGTCCTCGGAACTCACCCGACCCACCTTCCTCTTTGAAATTTTTATATTTAATAAATAACATTTATCGAAGGGCTCCAAGTATGTGACAGCTTGGTAGGGCTAAAATAAGAAAAACATTGAAAATTAAAGCTTCATTTCACAGTTCATTGTCATGTCTATTTCTTTCTCCAGTTTGCCCCTCGATATCTCTTCTCGGCCCTTCTTGGCTGAGCGTGAAATGACAATCATCGAGAGTAACATTTCGGAGAAAGGACGAAAACTGATTTCTCATTCTCGACAATGTCATATGAAATGTTGAACAGAGACCGAGAGCGAGAAACGAGACGGTGAGATATCTCGAAGTAAGCGAGAGGTTTGCCCTCGAGCAGAATGTCTCCTCGAGATAAACGAGCAGTTTGCGTCCAGAAAATAGATCTCGGAAGTGCGAGAGCTCTCTCTCGCACTTCGAGAGAAAGGAAGATTTCAGAAGAGTCAAACTTACCGCGCTTCTGGTGTAAGTCATGATTTCCCAAAGGAGTGCATGTTTTTTCCATTCGCTTTTGTTATTAACCGATATGGGTTAGGAGGCATAGTGGTTTAAGTTATCAGTTCGAGTTTCAGTTGTTGATATAGAAGTTTTCTATTGAATTTGGCGCCAGTTTGTCTTTGATTTTCAATGTTTCTCTTATTTTAGCCCTCCTAAGCTGTCCCATATCTCTTAATATTAGAATGCTATTGTTAAAACAAAACTGCACTGCAAAATATGTGTTTTCAAGATTTTAAGTGTCGCCTCAGGGAAGAGGATTTTTCAAAATTATTTTACCCCACTCATGTAATATATTAAAATAAGGGTAATTTCATAACCTTTCTAAATCTACCTTTCTTTTGTCAATCCACTGTTAATTTTAGACCCCTGGGCTTAAAATGCTCTAAAGGAATATACTTAGCGGTGGTTTTTTTCGTACTCTGGTACGGTATCTTTCACTCATAGGAAAATTATAAGACTAACATCAAATTGCGTCTAAAATCGAATAAAAAATATGGACATGTGTTTCTTAATTTTAACTCCCTTCTTCGCCCCAAGAGGGCGCTTTAAAGTTTTGTTTCTTTAAACCTTTAGTATACTGTTTGTCCAAAAATTATAAAATTCACAAAATAAAGTCTTTTCATTCTTCCCTATCTTCTCGTATCAATTTTATTTTTACTACCACCAGGGGACGCCGCCCAGTGAAACATTTTACTTTTAGCCTCAGTCTATTGGTATTTTTCATCTGTTTTTCATAATATTTTGTCTCATTGTTTTTCTTCCTTGTAGATACTATTCTCTAAGTTCTTGATCCATTCTGACCATTTGGGCACTCATTCTGGACCAGCTGTGGCCCATTGGGCCCCTCTTCATTTGTCTGGCTCTAATCACACGCTTCACTTGTTCTTTTACCATTTCTTCTTTTTCTTCAATTTTTTTCTTATTCAATGGTTCGGTTTTTTTTTTACCATTCTCAACTTCCCCTAGTCCTCTCTTACATCAAGTTAACTTCCATCCTTGGTCTGCCCTATTGTCAATTTGGGGCCTAATGCCCCTTCGGGGGGGGGGGGGTTCTTCTACCTTTTCCAGGACCATCATCTAATACCACGTTGGTAAGGATTGGAAGATTAAAATTATCCGAAATACCAAAAATGAAGTCCATTGAAGTTTTATTTTAGTTATAGAATTCCCTATTAGCGGATATATTTGTCTGTTTACCTTTCTATTTTTCGATAACACTCCTTTGTTTTCGATAAACGGAGAAATTCACCAGCATTAGACTCACTTTAGACATTTAGGGAACCGGAACTTTCACTCGTATCAAACCTTCTGCCTTTATCGAAAAGAAGAAAATGCTAATCGATTCTAGCTAATGCGCCTAAAATAAAAAATGAGCTAGTAAATGTGTTAGAAACTAGCTACTTTGGATTTTGATACAGACTTGAAGAGTCATGTTGGAATCCCTAGGCACTGGAAAACAATTTCCGTGTTAGACAGGTTCCCTCTTAGCAGTTATATTTATCTGGCTGCCCTTATGTTTCTCGATGAACGGTGAAATTCCACAGCATTAGACACACTTTAGACATTCAAGGAACTTTAACTTGTATCAAACCTTCTGCCTTTATCGAAAAGAAGAAAATGCTAATCGATTCTAGCTAATGCGCATAAAATAAAAAATGAGCTAGTAAATGTGTCAGAAACTAGCTACTTTGGATTTCGATACAGACTTGAAGAATCATGTTGGAATCGCTAGGCACTGGAAAACAATTTCCGTGTTAGGCAGGTTCCCTCTCAGTAGTTATATATATGTTTGGTTATCCTTACGTTTTTCGATAAAGCTGTCTTGTTTTCGATAAACAGAGAAATTCCACAGCATTTGATACACTTTAGACATTTAGGGAACTTTAATTTGTATCAAACCTTCTGCCTTTATCGAAAAGAAGAAAATGCTAATCGATTCTAGCTAATGCGTCTAAAATAAAAAATGAGTTTTTAAATGTGTCATAAAGTAGCTACTTTGGATTTCGATGCAGACTTAAAGAGTCATGTTGGAATCGCTAGGTACTGGAAAACAGTTTCCGTGTTAGGCAGTTCCCTCTTGGCAGGTATCTTTATCTTACTATCCTTACGTTTTTCGAAAGAAACTTTTGTTTTCGATCAATGGAGAAATTCCACAGTATTTTACATTTAGGGGAACTTTAAACTGTATCAAACTTTTTGGAGTTATCTAAACAGTAGAAAGGTTAAAGGTATATATACATATTTTTAAACTGTTGAATGCAGGCGTTATTTTTGTGTGTATGTGTGTCTTAATATATATTGTAGTATGTGTGTTTTAGTAGAAAGGTTATTTGATTCATCAAATGAGCCATAGTTACGTGATTTGGACATTGCAGTTTCATAAAGAAGAAAGGGAATTTATTCCAATGCAAAGAAAATCACTTTAAAATACTGAAATTCAAATGAGATATCTTTATAAATTTCTTCCATAAGATTAGCATTAGCGAGCAGGTCTTTTCAATTGACCAAAGTAACCCCTTAAGCCTAAATCAGGAGAAAATAATTACGATAGCAGAATTATCGAGCAAACCCTATCACTACTACGAAAATTTCGGCCAGAATAATAGCTAAGTTTTCCAACAATTGTTTTTACCTCTCTCGTTATAATCGATTGTAAAACATCTCGATTGTAGATTCTAGGAATTAATCGATGGCTGTATCGATTGTGATTTTTTACGATGACGATTCTTCTCGATTGTCGAATTTTCGAGAATCGCCCATCACTAGATTCTCTTATTCAGAAACTATATAATGTACCGTAATGATTGAGTTTTTGATAGAGGCAGAATATATTTCCAAAAATGATGTCAAAGTGGGCATTTTGAATAGAATTTCCCGTAATGATTGTGTTAGAAACGAAAAATATTGTCCTGCTGAGAAAATAATTGTTTATAAATCAAGTTTTAATTAATGGAACGAAAAATAAAAACACAGGCCGCTTATAAATCTCTTCAAAAATCACGTCAGCAAGTTTCATATTTTTCCTATTAAAAATGAATCTGAAAATGTGCCAGAAAATTTAGAGCTGTTGAGCATGGAAAAGTAATTTTTTGAATACCGCCTTAAGGATGTTCTCAAATCCGAAAGGGCAACTTTCTGACATAAGTTTTAATTTACTTTTGTTCGGAAATGCATGAAACTAGCAGGTGTTGTTGTTCAGAAACTATGTGATCGAGCTATTTTTTACGCTTTATTGCAAACGCAATAGATCTTTCACAAAATAGTATCAAAGTTGACGTTTTGAACCGAAGTTCCCGAAGAAAGCAGAAATACCATTCCGTGAAGGGCGAAAATCGTGTTTGTCACGTGTTCAAAAACACTTATAACTCAACAGGTAATTTATTGATGAAAAAATGGAAAAAACAGTTCAATTTCTAATCGCTTTCATGACCAGGCTTTCCAATTTTATATCTTTCCGCTAAAAAATGAATTTGTCAAAACGAATGAAATGTGATGAAATGTGTCAAAACGTTTTTCGCTTTTTGAGCAGAGCAGTTAAGAACAGCTTTAATATAATTCTGATAAAACCAGCTATTATATAAAAATGAAATAAAAACTCTCCAAAAGCGACCAGGTAAAATTGTTAAAGTGGGGGTTATCTCTAATCATGATTTAGTTTTTGTTGGTGAATTTAGTATACTTAACTTCGAAATCTACCTCCGCCTGTAGGCCGGGGCATCAAGAATTTTTCTGACTCATTTTTAAACGTAAAAACGTAAAATTGGCAGGCCTGACTATTGAAGTGATTTGGAATCGAAATTAGTTTTCCATTTTTTTTTTTTTTTTTTTTTTTTATAAATAAATTATTTATTGAGTTATAAGCGACTGTAGTCACGTGGCGAATGCGTTTTTTCCTGTCTCGCGGTTTCGCATGCGGAAATTTAGTTCAAAACGCCCAGTTTGACAGTATTTTCTGACAGATCTTTTGTGTTTACCAAAAAACGAAAAACGCCTTTCGATTGTATCAGTTTCTGGATGCCAACACTTTCCAATTTCATGTGATTTCGAAAAAAAAAAAAAAAAAAAAAAGCGGTCAAATGAATTCCGAAATGCGTCAGAAAGTAGCTCTTTTGGATTTGAGAACAGTCATAAGGGGCCATCCAGAAATGATGTCACGCTTGGAGGGAGGGGGGGGGGTCGTGAAATTATGACAGTTTGTGACAAGGGGGTGGGAGGAGGTAAGAAGTGTGATATCACACATTCTGGTTAAACATTAGAGGGCTTACTATCATTGTATTGACATTAGAGGGCTTACTATCCCCGAGGATGAGAGTGATGTCAAAATGCCTTGGGTACTCTACGGACGAGCATATATCTTCTCCAAGGGAGGAAGAGTCGTAGTAGTAAATTATTTAGAATAATTTCTATTTTATGTTTAATATATAATTTTATAAATGTTCATATTAATGTGACAAATGAAATGCGATGGCAATTCCATTTAAGTAAAACTAATATTGAGGCTTCTTCTTCAAAATCAATCTGTTTTAAAGTATTTTGTGTTCATAAAGTAAATATAAGATTTAAAAACCAAATATATTAAATTCCATTTCAAATTCCAAAATACTACTGTTTTCAATTGCTCTTTCATATTAATATTTTATTACTATTGCATATTAATTATGTCATAAATTCAGATAAAATTTATGAAGACATCGCAAAAGAAAATGCAACTTCAGATGCAGAAGATGGTGATGAAGCTCACGATACAGAAAGCGAGACACCAACTCTTTCTTACTCAGATGCGAATTCTGCCTTGGATATTCTTCGCCATTACATTGTTTTGTCAAATATGGAAGATGACTCATTCAACCTTCTTGAGAAGCTTGAAGCAAGGGTACTAAAAATTAGACCATCATTGAAACAATCTATACTTTTTGATTTTTTAAAAACTGAATTTGCTTAATTGAATGTATTATGAATATTTTTATTGTAATGTAAGTAACATTGTATGTTGTTCTTGTATTTGCATGCAGTATAATTAATGCAATTTGTAATTGTACAATAAAAACATGTCATATTATATTCCTATCAATAAAAAAAAAGTAAGAAAGAAAACATAAAATAAATTTAAATAAGTATATAAAACATTTCTAAACACATCAATATATTGAGAAATGTATTGACAGTCCTAAGCCTGTAAAGTGTGAAGGTAAATGTTTTTCAAATATTATTTTTCCACAAATTCTGTTTAAGGACGATTTCTATTTCAGGACGATTTTGCGAGGTTTCTTGAAAGTCTTTAAACAAAGAGCCAACTATATATGGAAATGAAAGAACATTCATGTATCTTTTATACCTCTAAAAATTGTGTTTAAAATCATATGCATTTTAACGTATTAAATGTCGAAAATGTTCATTTTTTCCAGTTTTAAGAGTCCTGAGACCTATTAATAAATATATTACTGTTTCTCGACAATAGATCGATCGATTACAATGTAATTTACCACTAACATACACAGGGTCCTTACGGATGAAAAAAAAAAAGCTCCTCAAGTTTTTAAGCAAATAAAAACAAAAACCCACTGTCTTGAGGTAAGAATAAAACTTTATTAGTTTCAATAATGTAAAACAATAAACTGAATTAAATTAAATAGCAAATATCACTAATTTTTTGGTGCAACAATAAACAATATAACAATAAACGATTAGATGTAAATTTCCAACTGGGCGAAAAATGTCCGGACCAGGATTCGAACCCGGGATCTCCTGGCTGAAGCCGCCAGTGCTCTGCCATCTGAGCTATCCCGGACGATTCTGGTCGAATCTTCAAGGTTAGCTGGGTGAAAAAGTTCGACCAGAATCGTCCGGGATAGCTCAGATGACAGAGCACTGGCGGCTTCAGCCAGGGGATCCCGGGTTCGAATCCTGGTCCGGACATTTTTCGCCCAGTTGGAAATTTACATCTAATATGATTTGTTTACCAATTTGAATAATTGTGTTAAAATTAATCTAATAAACGATTATTATAAACTGAATGGAAATTAAGAGATCGTTCCAGTCTATTATAGATTCAGTTTCAAAGAGTGTGATCTTTTTCGAGCTATTTGAAAAGATAACTTACAGGGATTTAATTTAAACTTACAGAGTTTTTTTATTCTGTTCACTTGTGATCGAACACCGTAAGTAAGTCATTGCTTCTATTCCTTTTATTTTATATAGAAAATGCATGTACCCCGTTACCCTTCACATACATTAAATCTTTTAAAAGCGAAAATTTATTATTGATGTACCGTAAATTGAATGTTGAAGATAGATTATTAGAATAGTCAAACCTCGTTAGCACGAACACGCTTAACGCGAATTACTTTTAGCACGAACTGTTTCCGATTGCTCCGTCCAGTTGTATGTAATGTATTTAAGTTCGCATAACACGAACTACTTTTACTTTTTAAAAAGAACAAAAAAAGTTTCTCCTTGAGCGTTCGCGTTAGCGATGTTAAACTGTAGCAGAATTTTTATCTGTTTTCGTAGATTTCAGCAAAAAATTTAATTAAAAAATATATTAAACAGTTTAGAGTCAAATTTATTTGTACTGATGCAACATTTGAAGTGTACACAGAGCCGAAAACCAGCGAAGCTTCGTATGTATCCTTTCAATCTGACAATAAAATCTAACAATGTATTACTCCCAAATGGCTCGAATATCTATATTACAACTGTATCCTATAGCAATTACAGGTATTAGTAATACAGAGATAATAATAAACTCTGATTTTTTTTTAATTCGACCCTTTTTTTTTTAATCTTTTTTTTCTTTTTTTTTTTTTTTTTTTTTTTTAATGCGTGGGCTTTCGACTTATGGATTAGAATTTAAAACAAAAAAATCGGAAGGAAATTAATTTAGTACATAAAAATCCTCTAAGTTGATGTAACAATGCAACCTTATCAGTTTCAACAATGAAAAACAATAAATGACATTAAGTTAAGCAGCAGATTGCTTAACATTTGTTGCGCAACAAATAACAATATAACAATGTACAGTATGATTAACCGATTGAATTTTAAGAGCTTTTTTCAGTCTACTATAGATTCAGTTTCAAAGTGTTTGATCATTTTCGAGCTCTCTGAAAATATAGATTTCAGTGATTTATTTGAAATTCACAGTGATTTTTTTTTTTTTTGTTGTTCATTTGGGATCGATCGCCTTAAGTAAGTCATCGCTTCATGTTCTTTTAATTTTAGGTAGAAAATACAATTTTTCGCTAAGATGCTGTATATACCCTCGGCCGCCATCTCGGATTTCTTGGCGACTTTTTGTTGGCGTTGTTTATCGATAAGACAACCCCGGTTCTGGCAACCCCGTTAAGCCTAACATGCGCATAAATCGCTGCTTGACAACATTTACTACTTGGTGAAAAGGGGTTTTTACGCCAAGAAAAAAATCCAATATGGCGGCCGAGGGGACATACAGCATCTGTTACCAATTTTTTTTTTATCTTATCCGTTACCCTTTGCATATATCATAACTTTTAAAAGCGAAAAATTTTTGATTGATGTTCTGTAAATTGAATGTTGAAGATTAGAATATTAGAATAATAGACATTTTTTATCTGTTTTCGTAGATTTCAGCAAAGATTTAATTAAAAAAAATTATTACACAGTTTAGAGATAGTCTTGTTTATACTGATGAAACATTTGAAGCGCATAGAGCCGAAAGCAAGCGAAGCTTTGTATTTATCCTTTCAATCTCACAATAAAATCTAACAATGCATTACTCCGAACGGCTCGAATATCTATACAATTGTATCTTATAGTAAACGCAGGTATTAGTAATACAGTGATAACAGGGCTTGAAATTAAATTTTTCTTAGGAGGGAAGTCTCTATCCCAACATTTATAAATGGAGAGGAGTTGAGCTGTTTGGGAGGGAGAAAACAAAAATCTTTAAAACCCACTGTTATTTTACGTGCTATTTAAAGAATTACATTAATGCAGACATGAAAAAATACCAATGAAGCAATTTAAATCAACAACTCAAAATAATTATGCAAAATGATTTTTATTTAAAAAAAGGAAGAAAGTCAAACTTTTATGCCGTCTATTTTCAACTTTCAACCAAATATAATGGGTCCTTAACAATGGGGTTGTTAAATTTTTGAATTTCGATTTTATTTGATTTTGGGCCCTGAATCCTCTTCCACAAGGTAAACTTGTGACAGACAGCCCAAGCACAACATTTATAACTTTCGAAATTATCAGAAACGTATGGTAAGGCTCTAAAAAATTTTCAGAAAACTTCGCAATATCTGACGTGCCTTCATTTTTAATTACTTGCATGAACAATATATATTCGGTAATGACATCATCCAAATCAATATCCATTTCTGAACGAACTTGTGTTATTATATCTTTAATGGAATTATAGTCAAAACCTGACTCCCTGATATTTTCTTTGATTGAACAAGTTTCTGTGCGTTCAAGTTTTATACAAAGTGCAAAGTTTGAAATGGAAACCGTCACGTCGATTCATTTTTTCTATTACATGAGAAATGTAGATTGACTTTAAATTGTCTAGTCCTAATTTCTGTGAATTGCAATAATCAACTAGTTTGGTGTTTCTAAATATGTTTAATTTAAGCTCGTAATTTTTTCCCCTGTGTACCACAAGATCTTTGAAGTCCTTCTAATCTTATTTTTGTTTCGTACTGAATCTAGAATAGGGATGCACAACCTGTGGCCCGCGATGGTTAACGTATGGCTTGAGAATTTCAATTTAAAACTGGAAAAAATTGCAATTTTTGTCCAAAAGTCGCAGGAAAAAATCGTGAATTTCGTCAATTTGCCGGGGGAAAATTTTAAAATTTTGTCAATCAGTTAAGAATTGCGAATTTCGTTGATCGGATGTGCAAAAATCACGAATTTCCTTGATCAGGCACGGCGAAAATCGCGAATTTGGTCGATAAAGCACGGAAAAAACCACAAATTTCGCTGATCGGGCGCGGAAAAATCGCTAATTTTGTTGACCGGCTTCAGAAAAATTGCGAATTTTGTCGACGAACTTCGGAAAAATTGTGAATTTTGTTGATCAGGCGAGGAAAAATCTCAAATCTTGTTGATCGGCTCTTCCTGCCCCTTCGTTCATAAAGTTCACATTTTTCTTTCATATTTTCACATTTTCATATTTTTCACATTTTCATGCCCATGTTTGTTTTTAGCACTTTTAATAAAACAAAATTTACTCCACCGAATAAAGTCCAGGAATATTATCACTCTTTCAAAATAATCCTTGTTATATATACAAACGTAAACTGTTGATATATCCTTGCCAACTGAATTAGATATGTTCACTGGCTAGGGGAACCTAGAGGGGTGGCCCCCACGCCCTCTCCGAAATAGAATGATGTTCGTGTTACTGATGTAGCCCTCGACAGCCCAGACATTTTTGAAAGTGACCCTTCTCTTAAGAAGGTTGTGCACCCCTAATCTAGACCAATATAGCAGAGCATAACGCGGGGTGACACTTACTGTCCTTTTTTGACGCACCCTTTGGATATTATCCTTTTTTATCCTTTTTCCGTCACGGGAAAAAATATTATAATTTGTGTCAATCGGGCGTAGAAAAAAAAATCATGAATTTCCTCGATCGGAAGAATATTGTGAAATTCGTCGATCGGTCGTGGGATAAAATCGCGAAATTCGTCGATCTGTCTCGAGGAAAAAACGCAAAATTTGTGAATCGGTCATGAGAAAAATCCACGAAGTTCGCCAATCCGTCACGACAAAACATGACAAAATCCGTCAGTCTATCACAAGGAAAAAAATGAGAATTTAGCCAATTTGTCCCAAGAAGAAAAAGTAAAATTCGGCAAACGGTCGCGAAAAAAAATAGCAAAATTTGTCAATCGTTCCGAGGAAAAACATCGAGAAATTTGTCGATCGGTCTCGGTAAAATATCGCAAAGTCCGACAATCGGTCGTGGAAAAATATTATGAAATTTCTCTGTTGGTCGCGAAAATATTGGAAAATTTTTCACTCGTGCAGGGAAACAACTGTGAATTTCATCAATCTGTCGCAAAAATTACCCGCGTTCTGAGTAAAAAAAAAAAAAAAAATTCTGAAATTCATAGCAAATTGTTACAACAGAGCGGGGGGAGGGCGAGGGGAATCCTCACCCGGAATTAATTATTTTTCTTGCAGGTCAAGTGAACTTTGTTTTTGGTTCGTGTCGATTTCAGGCTGAGTGTAGATTCTTACAAGTTGGGTTCGGGTTAAACCCAATTTTTCAAAAATTAGTTCAGTATATTATTTCAGATTAAAAACTATACCTATAATAATGAACAGAGATAATTGTGTGTGCTGCTTTTTGACCGTTGCGTTCTTTCCGAGATCCTTTGATGAAATTCGCAGTTCTTTTTCGTGATCCTTTGACGAAATTCACGTTTTTTTCGCGATCCTTTGATGAAATTAGCTTCTTTTCGCCATCGTTTGTGGAAATTCGCCTTTTTTCAAACGGTCATTTGACGAAACTCGCGTTTTTTTCGCGATCCTTTGATGAAATTTGCGTTTTATCCACGATCGTTTAATCAAGAAATTTGCGTTTTTTTGCGACTCTTTGTGGAAATTTGCGTTCTTTCGCGATATTTTGATGAAATTCGCGTTCTTTCAGCAGCCATTTGACTAAATGCTCATTTTTTTCCGCGATCCTTGGACGAAATTTATTTTTTTTCGTTTCTTTGACGAAATTCGCGTTTTTTCAGCGATCATTTGATGAAATTCATGTATTTTCGCAATCTTATGGTGAAACGCGCGTTTTTTCCGCGATTTTTTTTTGTTAGAATTTGCGTTCTTTTTGCTATCCTTTGTCGAAATTCACGTTTTCCAGCAATGCTTTAACGAAAAGTCGCGTTTTTCCCCGATTCCTTGGTGGAATTTGCGTTTTTCGCAATCCCTTGATGAAATTCGCGTTTTCCGCGCTACTTTGTTGAAATTCGTGTTTTTTCAGCGGCCCTTTGACTGAATTCTCATTTTTCTCCATCGATCCTTTGACAGAATTTGTGTTTTTTCCACGATCCTTTGATGAAATTCGCGGGTTCTTTTCCTGCGATCCTTTGTCAAAATTCACGTTCTGTCGCAATCTTTTGATGAAAAGTCGAGTTTTTTCCCGATCCTTTGACGAAATTTGCAATTTTTCGCGATTCTGTGACTAAATTCGAGCGATCTGGTGAATATTCGCGCTTTCTCGCCATCCTTTGATGAAATTAGCGTTTTATTCGCGATCCTTTGACGAAATTAGCGTTTTTCCTGTGATCCTTTGCGACGAAATTTATTTTTCCGGAGACCATTTGTCGAAATTCGTGGTATTTTTACATTTTTTATGTCCGAATTTCTGGTCTGATGACAGATTTTTCGGAACCGTTAAATTTTCGAAACATTCGGAACAGAATCAATCACCCCTGACTTCGCCAATCGGTAGCGGAAAATAACGCGAAAGTTTTCAATCTATCACGAAAAAAATATCGTGACATTTCAACGATCTTTCGCGGTAAAAACTTGCAAAATGTGCCAATGGGTCACGCGAAAATATCACGAAATTCTAAAGGCGTTCGTGAGAGTTGATCGTATTTCAAAAAATTATCCGGAAAATGGTGAAATTTTTTGGACGGCAGTCTCCCACCAACGATATTCTTTTGGGGGGGGGGGGGGGGAATTTCAAAAATACTCTGATTTATTTTAATTCGACCTGTTATTTTTTTCTTTCCCTTTTTTTCCTTTATTTTCAATGCGTTGGCTTTCAATTTATGGATCAGAATTTAAAACAAGAAAATCGGAAGGAAATTTTTTAGTAAATAAAAATCCTCTACGTTGATGTAACAATGCAGCATTATTAGTTTCAACAATATAAAACAATAAATGATATTAAGTTAATCAGCGGATAACAGCATTTGTTGAGCAACAAATAACAATATAACAATGTACAGTATGATTAACCGATTGAATTTTAAGAGCTTTTTCCAGCCTACTGTAGATTCAGTTTCGAAGTGTTTGGTCGTTTTTGAGCTCGTTGAAAATATAGATTTCAGTGATTTATTTAAAATTCACAGAGTTTTTTTATTATTATTTACTTGTGATCGATTCCGTAAGTAAGTCATATCGCTTCTATTCCTTTTATTTTATATAGAAAATACATGCTGCCCGTTGCCTTTACATATACATAAAAACTTTTAAAAGCGAAAGTTTATTATTGAGGTGCTGTAAACTGAATGTTAAAGATAGATTATTAGAATAATAGACATTTTTTCTATCTGTTTTCGTATATTTCAGCAAAATATGCATTTAAAAAATTCTTACATAATTTCGAGTTAATCTTATTTGTACTGATGCAACATTTGCAGTGCACAAAGCCAAAAACTAGCGAAGCTTCGTATGTATATCCATTCAATGTTACAAAATCTAACAATGTATTACTTCCAATCAGTGATGCTAGTGGGCTACTTTTTTAAAATTCAAATTTCTTGATTGACACCACTTTTTTGAAATGGTAAAATTCCCGTTGTTTTCGCCGTAATTAATATGTCATTAAATAAGGCGAGTTTTACGATTTCAAAAAAGTGAACCTGAATCGTGACCTATACGGAACCCTAATCGTGAAACCTGAATTTAAAAAAAGTAGCCCACTGGCAACACTGCTCCCAATGTATCGAATACAATTGTACCTTATAGCAAACACTGGTATTAGTAATACAAAGATAATACACTCTGATTTTTTTGTTATTATTATTCAAACTGCTATTTTTTTTCTTTCCTTTTTTTAAAAAATTCGACTTATGGATCACAATTTAAAACAAGAATATGGGAAGCAAAGTTTTGTAGTAAATAAAAAACCCTCTAAGCTGATGTAACAATGCAACATTATCAGTTTCAATAATGTAAATCAACAAATGTTATTTAGTTAAGCAGCAGATAACAACATTTGTTGTGCAACAAATAACAATATAACAATGTACAGTATGATTAACCGATTGAATTTTGAGAGTTTTTTTCAGTCTTACTTTCGATTCAAAGTATTTGGGTCGTTTTCGAACTCTTTGAAAATATAGATTTCAGTGGATTATTTTAAATTCACCGATATTTTTTACATTTTGTTCACTTGTGATCGATCGCCATAAGTAAGTCGTCACTTCTATTCTTTTTATTTTAGGTAGAAAATGAAATTTTTTAATCTTATCCGTTACCCTTTCCATATATCGAAGCTTTTAAAAGCGAAAATTTATGATTGATGTACCGTAAATTGAATGTTGAAGATAGTATATAAGAATATTTTTTAATGTATTTTTGTAAATTTTAGAAAAATATATAATTTTAAAAATTATTACACAATTTCGAGTTAGTCTTATTTGTTCTGATGCAAATTTTGAAGTGCATAGAGCCGAAAACCAGAGAAGATTCTTAATAGTTCAATCTCACAATAAAATCGCTCAATTTATTGCCTGCAATGGCTTGAATATTTTCAATTGTAAATTATAGCAAACACAGGTATTAGTAATACAGAGGCAATAATATACCACCCCCCCTTTTTTTACCTTTTTTTTTTGGGGGGGGGGGGTTCTTTTTCTCTAAAATATGTGGTTTATGACTTATCGACCGTCAATATTAGAATTTCAAGGAAGAAAATCGCGTGTGGAGTTTTTTTAGTAAATGCTAATACACTATGTTGACCTAACAATTGAACATTATTAGTTTCCAAAAGTGAAACAACAAATGATATTAAAATACGCAGTAGATTTTTTGTTTCTTTTGGTAGATTTTAGCTAAAGATTCACTGAGAAAATTTGTTACGTTGCTCACAGTTATTTGTACTGATTGAAAAATTTAAATGCATAGAGCCGAAAACAGGTGAAGCCTTTCTATGTATCCACTTCAATCTCACAATAATATTATCATTATTAGTTGACAATGGCCCGATCATTTAGAATCTAATTTGTCACAAACACCAATCTTACTACTTACAAAAGTAATAATATAGCCCGATTTGTGAAATTGAGTTTGTTTATTATTATTATTATTATTATTGTTGTTGTTATTTCTTTATTTTATGTTTGTTCTTTAGAGTTTTAGACCGCAGTCATTAAAAATAAATAATAAAAAAAAAAATCTTGAAATCCAAAATAACTCACTAAAAACTATATTTTAAAAGAGCTCAAAATATATCGCACACTTTCGACATTTTAAAGCGAGTAATTATCCCTCTTGAATGATGACGTGACAATGCAACGTTATTAGTTTCAACCATGTATAACAACAAATGGAGTTAAATTTACTGATAGTAGTTAACACTGTTTGTTGAAAAAAAAGAAAAAGGAGTAATTAAATGAACGAATATTAAGACTTTCTTTCAGTCTATTTACAGATTTAATTTAAGAGTGTGATCTTTTATGAGGTCTTTAAAATTAGCTTTTAGGCATTTTTATTTAAAAATTATTGAATTTTTTAAAAGAAATTCCATTCATTTGTGATCGATCCTCCTAAGCTACTCTCTTAGCTACTGTTTTTATTACTGCTGTACTAAGCTACTAATCATAGCTACTGTTTTTATTTTATATTGAAAGTATCTTTTTTACGTTACCGGATGTCCTACATATATGTGAAAGTTTATTTTAAAGCTTAAAGTTTCTGATTAAATGTACATTAAATGGACAGTTGGAGATGCTTTATGAGAATATAAATATTTTTTATTTGTTTTGGTAGATTTTGTAAAAGATTCACTGTCAAAATTTATTACACTCGCTCGAGTTACTGTTATTTGTACTGCTGCAACATTTGAAAACTCTGATACAAATAAATATACATTGATTTCATTTAAATTTCATATTGATCGCAACAGATTTGTCATTAAGGCTGGTCTCAAATCCAAAAGGGCAACTTTATGACATAAGTTTTAATTCATTTTTGTTCGGAAATGCATATAGCTAGCAGGTGTTAGTGTTCAGAAACTATGTCATCGAACTATTTTCTCCGGCAACAAAAATGAATTACTGTCATTATATGTCATTACATGTCAGTATATGTTGCTGTCATTATGTAATCGAACTGTGCTTTCCGGTTTTTTTTTTCAAACGCAATATATTTTTAAAAAAATAGTGTCAAAGTGGGCGTTTTGAACCGAATTTCCGTGCGATAGAAGAATAACGACCCAAGGAAGGGTGAATAACTTCTCTGTCACGTGATCAAAATCGCTTTTAACTCAATAGATAATTATCAAAAAATGGAAAACAGAGTTCGATTCCAAATCACTCCCATAGCCTTCCAATTTTATATCTTTCCATTAAAAAATGAATTGGTAAATGTGTCAAAACGTTTTCCGCTTGTTGAGAACAGCCTTAAGAACAAACAATTCTTGACAATCTGTTTTTATTCCTTATTTTATGATAATATACGCACTTTATTTAAATTTTACTAAAATAATTAACTGTATTTATTCCAAAAGACAGTGGTATTTTGCTAAACCGCAGTCAGAATTATCGCTTTTTATAATCTTGTCAATTTTAAAAACAAACACCAAGCATAATTTAATTCATGTAATATCTAGGTTCTATGTTAGATCAGAATATTTAATTAATTTTATACACTTTCAAAACAGCAACATATAATTAAAATTACTTTCGATATGTAGCACATAATTTGCACTTTACAAGAAAATGAAATGTTCTGACAGATAACGAGGGGAAAATATGCTGAAAGTGTTCTCAATTTTATTTTTATATTTTATCTCGTAAAAAATTTTTATAATAAAAAAAAGACAAACTTTTTTTTTTATTGTTTTCTGTTTTTTTTTTTTTTTTTTTTTTTTTTTTATTCTGTAATCTTTTATAAATGACTGCAATATCTATAATAAGATACCACTGTACAGAAAATAAGATTTCAAATCTCATAATTACAAAATTTCTTTTTTCTTTTCAGATTATGGGGTCGTGTTGTTCAAGATCTAAGGTAAGGCCTATTTACTTCTATTCTTAAGCTTAAAATTTTTATTTGTGTGTATATCATTGATACTAAAGGCTGTATAAATTGTTCATTCATTACTAAAGATTTATAATTCATACTAAAGACTGTATAAATTGTTCATTCATTAGGGAATACCTGGGCTAGTAGGAGCAGTTTTTAGTTATTGATTTTTATTAATTTTTTGTTTAAGTTTTTTATGAAACTTTAACTGTACTTTTAAAGAACAGGCATTGGGCTATAAATATCCGGAGTTTTGAGTTTGTAGCTTTTGTAGTTTATGTTTAGCGGAAGCCTAAAGTTAAAGGAAAATTGTGCACCAACCTACCCCGTCGCGGTTGCCTTATACCTGTGGGGTAAGTTGGCACACGCTTTATAAAAATTTAAATGAAACTCAAATAAGACACGTAGTTAAGAAAAATCAATTTCATTATCACCAGTAAGTTTAAACAAAAGCGTTATCGCCGTACAATGTAAATTCTAAATTATACAGACATAAAAATAATGAATAAAACATTAACATTGAGTAACTTCTATCCTCCTCGATATCATCATCAGAGTTACAGTTGTTACAAATAAAAAATCGAGTGTCTCCGTTTGGGCAAGCCTCGTGTGCCCAAAATCTTGCATTGCAACCACTTTACTCGGTGTTTTCTGTTTTTCAAGCTACCAGCACACACCAGACACCGAGCCAACTTGCCCCGTGTTCAATTCTACGTGTGCTACGTGTTCCAACTAGCACCATAATAAATTTCTTCACAAAAGTGACACGTAACCATCTAAGCATAAATAATCCAAGTAAATCACATATGGGTTAGGTACAGTTAAACTAAGAAAAACTGCACAAGTTAGATCGCAATTATTAAGATAAGTATTAGAAATTAGAAAAAGAATGAAGCAACAAAAAATTATTTATGAGTGCAAAAAACAGAAAAATCGTAATAAATGTGCACTGCACGTAGGTAACGCTGCAAAACTACAATGAGGATTGTAAAAAGCAAGAAGAAAGGTACCCTGTGACTGGTTGCTCAATCTATTCACAAACAGGCGATACCCCTGTAGTCAACTAGCCCCGGTCTCCCCTACTAAAGATTTACCGGATCCTTTTGCAGAACATTACGCACTGTTCGGCTAGCGCATTGTAGATTCATCTCTGTTTTAATTTGTGTGGAGCTTGTTTTTTTAAAGCTACTGTCCCTGCCGGCGAAGGCACTCACGAGCTAATGCTAATCCTATGGAGAGGGATTTTTCTAATATCTCGGTTGCATTTCGACATTTTTAAATAATTTTTTTTTTTTTTTTGATTGGATAGCCGAGATCCGTTTCTACATCGCAACTTTTTTACTTTTTGATTTTGGTTGCAGATATTTTTTAGAATGACACTTTCATTTTCAGAAGCGGTTTTGAAAGTGAAAGTAACTCTATAAAAAATATCTGCGACCCAAATCGAAAAAAGTAAAAAAGGTGCGATGTAAGAGACGGACCTCGGCTATCCAATGCAAAAAAATTATTTAAAAATGTCGAAATGCAAACGAGAAATTAGAAAAATCCCTTCCCATAGGATTAGCATTGGCTCGTGAGTGTCTTCGCCGGTAGGGACAGGAGCCTTAACCCTTTCCGGCACAGGCAAATTTTGTTGTAAAATGATGAAATGATCGACTGACACCGGAATTTACAAACGACTTTTTTAGAAATTAAAAACTTGGTACTTTAAACTTTCATTGTAAAAGCAAAACTTTATTAAAGTATTCTTGGTGTCGTTTGTAAGTTTCGAATTAAAATTAGATATTTCTGGCGCATAGTCAGAGAAACAGGCCTACCTGTATGCTTTTTCTTGTCATAATCTTTTGGATTCTTCAATAAATTATAAATTACTGTCTTAGATCTGTTTATATTCCTTGCAGTTTCAGGTCGACTCATTCCACATGTTCTGTAAGCAATAATTTTTACCTTTTCAAATTCAGATAGTTCTGTGTTCTCTGGCATGAAAAAGAAAGAAAGAAACTGAACAATCTTACTGTCGAAACAGTTTTAGGGCTACTTTAAATAATCTTATGATATTAACAAATATGCAAAATTTTGTTTGTGATTTCAAAAGAAATGCGCGCCCTTATATATATATATATATATATATATATATACATATATATATTTTTTTTCCGAGTAGCAAGCTATAAGCCTTTTAAATTCATGCCTCTTAATGATTTTCCAAATTTTCAACTTAAAGGTTGTTTGAAGATGTTCCGTTTTAAGCATTTTTATTCTACAAATATTTGCATAATTTTCTAGCCAAGCAGCTCCTACATTTGGCGACTTTTCGCTTGTCCTTATAATTTTTTCCATGGCTGTAATATCACATACAATGATGTACTGTGTAATGATGTACTTTTCTTCTTATCGTATGCTGTTCAGCAATGCATAGTTATATTTCATCACTTCTACTTTTCGCTAGTTCATGTAATGAAGTATATTTCAAACGTAAAAAAAAAGGGGGGGGGGGGTAAATGAAACACATTTTTGAGTTAAAATGATTGTTGGCTCCAGTCAAAAAAAAAAAAACCGACATAAACAATGCTTAACCCTTTGGTGCCAAGCGGCACATACATGGGACTTAAAGTTGCGAGTGGTATTCAAATTCATGGAATTTGAATCCTTCACTTAAATTTGATTCTTTAAATTTTTTGAAAGATTTTTATTTTTACCTTATTTAATTTCATATTATTTAATCTTAAATTTATCTTTATTTATATTTACAGTTTGAAATTATGCATCATAAAAAATCAACTAGCAAATAAAATGCAAAGTATGTAAATTAAGTAAACAAAATTTTATAATAGCAGAGTATCTATCATAAGTTAAATGAAAAATGTAACCTTCCCCAAATGAAAATTTTCTTTTTTTATTTCAGTTACCATGTAAAAAGAAAAAAAGAAAGGGGGAGCAGGGTGAAGAACGTACACAGTAAGTAAACATGTTTTACAACTAAATAAAGAAAATGTTTTTTCTTGTGTCTTTATATTCATACAAAATGGGAAAACATTTATTTGAACATATTTGAATATTTATTGAATAACTTATTTCATCTAGCGTTAGCCTGTCATCCGTTATGTACACGGGACAATATCACAAAATACGAAAATCGCAGTCCTCACAATAAAATGTCTATTAAATGTTAGATAATTCATTTTTTTTTTTTTTTTTTTTTTTTACGTTCTAATCAAAAATATTCTTAGAAGTATTTTCAAGAGATATTATATTCATAATAACACAAAAATAAAGCAATTAAAAGACTTAAACTTTCAGATTGTCATTTTCCTGGGCATATCACACTGTGATGTGTGCAAAGTAAAAGTCCTTCTGCTATACTATACAAATATCTTTTTCTAGTTTTTTTAATTTCTAATTATTAATTATACCTTATGTAACACATATATGAGGAAAGTAACAAGTTCCGTATTTTACAAATCATTTTCCATAATTAAAATATGATTGTCACTGAAAATGAATGTCATTTTCTTGGACTGCTCATTTTAGTTCTTTATGAGGTATAAAGATGGCGCTGCAGAGTAATTCGTCTTTTTCTTGACATAGTTCAAGTCAGAAGTAGTAAAATCATTGCTGTCAGCAAGATCTTTTAGATATTTGAAAAAAAAATGTGTTTAAAGGCTTTCCAAAAATTGAGTAGCCTTTTATTATGTCATTTTCTTGGTTTCAATAAATTACAAATAAAACTGAACATTACACTGAATTTTAGGTACTATAGAGGAAACATGTTCCTTTAAACAAAATTAAAATGTTAGATCTAAAAAAAAAAAAAAAAAAGAGTGTGAAAAATGTTTTAGAATGAAATTGTCATTATCCTGGCATACATATGCCAATAAATTGACACATAATTATAATTACATAAAAATGAACTTAAGCTCTTCAAACTCTAACAATTTTACGTGTAAATTCCTTTATTCAGCTGCTCAACTAAGATTTTTAACAGAATCAGAAGCTTTGAAACGATTTAAATTTTCAAAAAATTTTGTTTTCAAAATCTCAATTTTTGTGATATTCGCCCATACTTGTGATAATAAAAAATTCTCATTTAAAATGTTAACACAACTTTGATGAACCCTGCATATAAAATTTAAAAATTCATAGACATAGGTAAAAATTAGCACAAGTCTCGGGAACAATCCTTTATCCTATTCCGGTTTTATGACGAGCTTTTTTTTTATGATAAATGTTCCGATATGGATGTTGCGATCTCCAGCATTTGGGGTTGCTTTTCTTACTTTTTGAATGCTACTACTGGATAAGTGATAATTTTTAATACTTTCTTTATAATTAATTTTTTTAATAGTTTGTTTTAATTTATTACTTTATAAGGTCTTTTAAACGATATTTTTCGGTAGATTATTAATATTATGTAAAAAGTGTACTTTTTCTGCATTTTTATCTGTTTTAGATATACATAAAATTATTGTTTATAATATAATGTTACGTTTTAATTTCACATGTATAATAAATATGTAAAATATGAAACATATAAAATTATAAAAATATATTCAATTATATATTATTATATGTGTATATCTATATATAATCACATATATAATATACATAAAACTAATATATATGTATAACATTTATGATTAAAAAATATATGTTTATAATATATACAAAATATATTTTTCCGTCAATCGGAATGGGATGCGGAACTTTTCCCCAAGTCTCGAATTATTGACGCAGCAAAAATTTTCGAAGATTAATAACTTTCAATTCTTTTTCTCATTAATTAAAAGATGAATTAAATTAAATTATCGATAGTATTGCATTTTTAGATTTTTTTTTTCATCTTTTCTTTTAGGTTAAATTCTAACACACCAAGCTTAGTAGATTCTTCAAATACCAGACAAGCCCCATTTGAATTACCAAGAAATGACATTTTTGAGTATAAACTACAATCAATTAAAAAGAAATATCAGGATAAAGTTGAAACTGATAATAGATCTTTTAATATCGATAAAAAACAGGACTATCCTCACTATCTTGATCCGTTTGCTGACATTGAAGACTATCCAAGCGCCAAGAATCCTTTCGAAGACCATCTTGCATGTAACAGTTTCGAAAATTGTAAAATTGATAAAAATAGCCTTGATGTTGCTGAAGAAGAAGCTATTGATGTAATGGAAAATAAAGAAATAGATGAATCTAGTCAAGTCAATTGTACAACTGATGTTTCTTTTTCAACAAAAGATGCAAATAAAAATTATTCGAATGATCCAATTACTGATTATAATGAAAACCTTAATGGTAAATCCCACAAAGAAGCTACTGATGTGGTAGAACATAAAGAAATAGGAGAAACCAGTCACGTCAATTGTGCAGCTGATATTCCTTTTTCGACAAAAGTTGCAGATAAAAATTATTCGAATGATCCAGTTACTGATTATAATGAAAACCTTAATGATAAATCCCACAAAGAAGCTACTGATGTGATAGAAAATAAAGAAATGGGAGAAACCACCCAAGTCAATTGTGTAGCTGATATTTCTTTTTCGACAAAAGATGCAGATAAAAATTATTCGAATGATCCAGTTACTGATTATAATGAAAACCTTAATGGTAAATCCCAGAAAGAAGCTGGTGATGAGATAGAAAATAAAGAAATAGCAGAAACAAGTCAAGTCAATTGTGCAGCTGATATTTCTTTTTCGACAAAAGATGCAGATAAAAATTATTCGAATGATGCAGTTACTGATTATAATGAAAACCTTAATGGTAAATCCCAGAAAGAAGCTGGTGATGAGATAGAAAATAAAGAAATAGGCGAAACCAGTCAAGTCAATTGTGCAGCTGATATTTCTTTTTCGACAAAAGATGCAGATAAAAATTATTCGAATGATCCAGTTATTGATTATAATGAAAACCTTGAAGCTACTGATGTGATAGAAAATAAAGAAATAGGAGAAACCAGTCAAGTCAATTGTGCAGCTGATATTTCTTTTTTGACAAAAGATGCAGATAAAAATTATTCGAATGATCCAATTACTGATTATAATGAAAACTTTAATTCAGTTCTTGAGTCTTACTGTTCAGATTATAGTATAGAAAAAAAGCAAGCATTTGAAATTAGTTCTAATATAGAACATAAAGTCTATTCTAAAGTCTCCGATTACCATAAAGAAGTAAATCTTAAGCCTCCAATTGTTAGAAAAAAAAGTCGCAAAAAGTATAAAGCACCTCCTCCACCCGTTTCGCCTGCATCATTATCTAGTCGTGATTCGCAATTTGTTAAAGAATATAATGGTAAAATCTCTAAGTCGTCAACTAGTCGTCAGCAAAAGTTAAAAATCCAGATCTTCCGTCCTGCACCAGATCCTCCGACTACATTATCCCGATTACAGAACACGGAATATTCTTCAGCAGATCAAGAAAATAGTGCAAATGTTACCACACATCCAATAGAACAAGAACCTAGAAATATATATCGCATACATAGACCAGCCCCTGCTCCTCCGGAGTCGGCTTCGCAGAAAATAAAGGTGAGTGATAGTTTTAATTTAGTTTAATATCTAATTATTTTTCTTGTATATACAATTCCCAATGTATCCTCAACGATATGCCTGTAATTTTCGAAATGTTCTCCACTGCCAATTTTTAGCCCTTTAAGAGAGTCACGTATATACACTTGCAACGGTAATCATATACCATTTATAACTTTCGAAACTTCCTTTTGTCCTTTTGACTTAGGAAAGTTTGATGTTGCTTAAGTTTTCCGCGACATTTACTGATAATTTTTTTTAGGATTTACCTTTAGTATAAAAATGTTAGAGCTACTGTGTATGGGAATTGCCAAGAAACTGTTGTTCCAGTATGCAAACGTGAAAATTTCATATATTCATCTCATTTACAGACTAAATAACTAAAAACCATTGATGAAATGAAAATTGCTAACGGATCTCCTACAGGGTCTGTACTATTTTACAGACACTTCATATTCTTCAAAATAGTCTGTCTCCTCCTGTATTAATACACCGTTGCCAATGAATCTACCACCCATTCATGCCTGTCTGGAAGTCTTCAACAGGAATGCTGTTCAGAACGCATGTTACACTTTTTTGAAAGTTCTCCAGATTGTGAAAGCGATGACCTTTTAAGCTGCATTTTAACCAATATGTAGGAGCCGAAGAGTTAACTCTTATTTTCTCTAAAATACAGTACATTTCTAACTATCGGGCTCGCGACTATATCACTGTAAAACATTTGGTGTAACGTTACTCCATAAAACTGCTATGGTGGCATCTAACTGGTATAACTGGTGTAACATTACACAGCTCTTGTGTAAGATTACACCATAATTTTGTGAAACATTTCACAAATTTCTGTGTAAGGTTACACCACAATTGCCTGGAAGCTTTCACAATAATTGTGTGTAAGGTTACACATCAGTAGCAGTAAGGTTTCACCTAATTTTTCTGGAAGGTTACACATTATTAGGTGTAAGTTTTCACCACATTTGTCTGTAATCTTACACAGTAATTGTGTGTAAGGTAGTAGGCGTAAGCTTTGATGGAATGGCTAGATTTTTCCTGCACCTATTAATAATCATCTGGTATTAAAATATTATTTACCTAAAGTAATTTTTTTACAAAATAGTAACAGCTTTTAAATGAAAAAAAAAAAAAAAAAAAAAAAAAAAAAAAAAAAATTATTAAAAATACATTTTACTAAAAATTAGTATTTATTAAGAAACAATCCTTTAAAAGTGCACTTTTATTTATTTTGCTTCATTCAAATTTAACCTTACACAGTAATTGTGTGTAAGTAATGTGTTCTTAATAATTTTGTTTTGCCTTTAAAAGTTGTTACTATTTTGTAAAAAAACTATTTTAGGTAAATAATACTTTAAATACCAGATGATCATTAATAGGTGAAGGGAAAATTTAGCACTCAAAATGAGAAATATGTACTAAAGTACACTTATAAACATCAGAAATTAAAATCTTCCACAGAAAATCCCCCCCCCCCTGCCCAGGCGCGGATCCACGGGGGAAGGGGGCGATCGCCCTCCCCCCCCCCAAAAAAAACATATAAATCCGCTGCTTATTGCAAGGTTCGACAAATGGTCGCCGAAAAAATTAATTTCGTCAATCGTTCGCAGAAAAAATCGCCAATTTCGTCAAAGGATCGCGCAAAATCCGCCAATTTTGTCTAAGGATCGCAAAAAAAACGCGAATTTCGTCAAAGAATCGTGGGAAAATGCGAATTTCGTCAAAAAAACGCGCATTTCGTCAAAAAACACGAAAAAAAAGCAAACTTTGTCAAAGGATCGCTGAAAAAAGTGAATTTCGCCAAAGAATCATGGAAAAAACGCCAATTTTGCGAAAGAATCGCGGAAAAACGCCAATTTCATCAAGGGATCGCGAAAAAAATACGCGAATTTCGTCAATGAATCGCTGAAAAAACGGGAATTTCGTCAAAAGGCCACAGAAAAACGCATAATTAACGACAGGAGGAGATTCTTCCAGGCGCGGATCACGAGTGGGGAGGGGCGATCGGTGTGGTTCCCCTCTAAGATATAAATCCAACACTTTTAATGGCAGTTTTCATGAAACAGAAAGACAAGCAAACGAAAACCGAACACTTTTCGGGTGTCAATGGTAAGCCTCACTGACGTTTCGGCAATTAATGAAGAAAAAAGGATTATAACCGCCAAAAGGCATATGGCGCCATAATTTTTGACACTATGTGTTGAGGTGGGGGGCGATGCCACTACGTGTACCTTTTTTTGAATCTCTAGAACAGAAAATTACACCATTATGCGGATCCCTTTAAAGTGTTGAAACTTTTTCATTCTTTCAAAGATGCTGCAATTCTAATTTATGTATAATGATATTTTTGAGGAGTGTTGTATTACTTGAGAAAAGAATGGGAATCGTAGTAATTTCCAAAGAAACAAACAAAAAAAAGGTTCCTTGAAAAACTCAAGCATCTTAATGTTTCTGAAGAAAGCCACTAATGTGTAAAAAATGTACTGTTATTGCCACCTACATTAGTAATTTTCAAGGGGTATTTGATGAAAGAACAAAAAAGGATTACGTCCTAATCCTAGTCAGTTAAAAGCTAAAATGCATATTGTGTGTTGATTTCTTAAAAGTCAACTTAGTAAATTGGTCCGTTCTTCCTTTATGTATTTACATAATGAAAGGCCTTCTAGGTGTTTTGAACTGAAAATACCGCCTTACTGTCACTCGCAGTTCATTGTTTGGTTTATCATTTTTCGCTTTCTTTCTGCCTCTTGCAGAGGAGCTGTGGAAACAGACCTGAGCCTCAGTGACAAGTGTAAACTTTTATGGACTAATAATTAGTAGATTATGAAGAAATATGCACACACTTAAATGACACATTATGACTTTCAAGGATGTTAAGGCCCTTCAGATTTCTGAAGGGGATCCTCTTTCAGAAATCTGATATTAAAAAATAGATGTGATGGTTATGCTTTTTTAGCTTTCAATAATTGGTTCTTATGTATTTTTTAGTGCTGAATCCAAAAATGACCTTCTTTTTTACTGTACCCTCACGTCAGGATTTTTCACAAATCGCAAAATTTTAAGAAGTCGAAATATTGCGAAAATCTGCTACTATAAAATAGAGGTAACTTTTTTTCGTAATAATGTATTCATCTTTTTGCTCATACTATGCATTTTTTCAGTTAAACATGCAAAATATTGTGTATTTAAAATCCTTACAATTTTATTCCATGTGTGGAAGTTTCTTTGAGCCGCTCACGCTCGGCTTCGCGCTTTTCCTTTTATCTTCTCTATGGGGTTCATGTCGGTATCCTCTTTTATTTTGGCAGTTGATAAGGCTAGGAAATTTGTCGCAGATGTGTTTAAAGCATTTACTTTCTTTTGTTAAGGCTGTTCTCAACTGCTCTGTTCAACAAGCGCAAAACGTTTTGACACATTTACAAATTCATTTTTTAACGGAAAGGTATAAAACTGGAAGGCCTGACTATGGAAGCGATTTGGAATCAAACTGTGTTTTCCATTTTTTGATAAATTACGCATTGAGTTACAAGCGATTTTGAAAACGTAACATAAAGACGTTTTTCAACCTTCCTTGAGTGGTTATTCTTCTTTCGCGCAGAAATTTCGTTTCAAAACGCCCACTTTGACACTATTTTCTGAAAGATCTATTGCATTTGCAAAAAAAACCGTAAGACACAGTTCGATTACATAGTTTCTGAACAACAACGCCTGCTAGTTTCATGCATTTCCGAGCAAAAATGAATTAAAACTTATGTCATATAGTTGCCTTTTTGGATTTGAAAACAGCCTTAATCTTTCAGAGATTTTCGCTATTTGTTTACTTTTTAACTTTGAAATTTACGATTTGCCAAAATCCTGACGAGGTGGTTAAAAATGAATGTCATTTTCGGATTCAGCGCTAAAAAATACATAAAAATCAGCTATCAAAAGCTAAAAAACACAACCATCACATGTATTTTATAGTACCAGATTTTCGCAATTTTTTTACTTTTAATCTTTGAAATGTACAATTTGCGAAAAATCCTGACGTGATGTTTACAAATAAAGGTCATTTTCAGGTTAAGCATTAAAAAATACAAAAAATGAACTATCAAAAGTTAAAAAACACAATCACCGCAGAGGTTATTATATAATAAGAGTGTTGGTTAACCGAGTGTTTCGGTTAATCGGACGTCAGATAATCGAGAGTCTACAATATTTTCAAACCGCATTAGTTATTTCATATTCATTTAATATTTAACTGCAATGAATGATTTGTCCAACGAAAATTATGACTAGGGATGCACCGGATAGTGTTTTTGGTCCAATATCGAATATTTGGCCTACAGGCGAACTGAATACCGAATATTCGGATAACCGAATAGTAACTGATAAGCCGAATAGTAACTATTCGTCCGAATACCGAATATTCGGCTAGTCGAATGCTTTTATATCTCAAAGTTTAAAGGCATTAAAATGTTAAATTTTAAAACAATTTTTTAAGTTTTTTCTTTTGAGTACTCGGTTCAACCGAATATTTGGCAGGCCGAATAGATTGCTATGCGTCCAAACCGAATATTCGGCATACCGATTAGTTTGATATTCGACCAAACCGAATATTCGGTAACATGGCCGAATACCGAATCATCCGGTGCATCCCTAATTATGACTATGTTGATTACATGTTACTCGGTATCGCCCCCCCCCCCCCAAAAAAAAACGATTCTCTGGATCCGCCCCTGCCCCTGCCTCAGCGACTCTTTTTTTTTTTTTTTTTTTTCTTGTATTTCCCGAAGAGTTTATGTGTTTCTTAATAAGTGTTTTAATATAGTTTTTGTATCAATCTGATGAAAGAATAAAATAGGACAGAATTTCACAAAAATTACATCTCCACCCGCCCCCCTTCTCCTCCTCCTTTTTTTTTTTTTTTTTTTTTTTTTTTCGAGTGCTTTGGTGTTGCTGAATCATTATCAAAAGTGAATGAATGCGACTCATTGTACAAATTATAAACACACAAAGTACAATACGATAAGAAAACATATTATTAATTATTTAAAGTATTATATATATTCATTTTAATTTAAAGCATTACGTGTTTCCTTTTTTTATACTTATTTTGTTATGTTTACAAAAAGGTGAAATTTTAAAAGCTTAAAAACTTATATTGCTACCTCAATTAATAAGAAATACTAATTTAAAAAGCTTACTTAGTTATCAATATTAATAAGTATAAAATATTAAATATTAATACACTAATAATTAAAATAAATACTGTATCCTTTCTTTATTCAGAAATAAAAATATGCTATATTTTTTACAGAATATTCTACAACAATATATAATTCCCATGCGTATCATATATATATATTATTTCTTACTTTACATTTTCTGTGTAAATGTGAATTTTATAAAAGTTTATTTAGTTTACTATACTAAAATAAAATGTATTCTTAAAAAATGATTTTTTAAAATAAGCTTCATTTTAACTTGTAGTGAAATGTTGCAATAAAAAGGAATAACTAAAACACTCGACTATATAATATTAATAAAATATAATAAACAAAATAGTTTCACTTAATTATTATTACTAATATTTAAAAAAAGATTTCTTCAACATTACCTATTACAAAGTATAATTCGCATGTATAATTTTCTTAAACCTTACATATTCTTTGTAAACATGGATTTTATAAAGGGTTATTTACTATTACTGTTTTACATTACTATACTAAAATAAAATGCTTTTTCATAAGAGAGAGAAAAAAAATAACATTGTTTAAACGTTGCTTCATTTAAACCGCAATGAATTAAAGCGATAAAAATGAAAAATTTAATATATGATACTTTAAATAATAAGAAATAATGATTAAAATAGTTACACCTAGTTATTAAAATATTTATATATTAAATAATAATAATTAAAATATTTTTTTTTTGTTATTCAAATAAAAATATACTGTATTTTCTACAGAATAATCTACATCAATAAATATGATTCACACACATAGTTATATCTACATTATTTTTCAGGCTTTACATATTCTGTATAAATATGGATTTTATAAAAAATTATATACTATGCTAAAACAAAACGTTTTTCATATTTAATTTTTAAAGAAATAATGCGATAAAAACTAATAAATGAAAAACTGAATATATATAATACTTCGAAAAATAAATTAACTATATGATTTCCTACCTTACTGTACTTTGAGAGTTTATTAATGATATCCATTTTTGGGAATGATCTTTGTTTTGTCAAACGTAAAACAAAAGCCTTGTGTTTCCCTCCATTCTTCTGATTAGAATGACATCCATATATCACATAAGACGGTGGCGTATATGTACTTTTCATAATTTTTTGTTAATAAGAAAAATAACATTAAAATCTCAACAAACACGTGTTATTCTTGCTTCGACATATGGATGAATTGCTGCAGACCACAGATTGCAATGCAAGAAAGTTGCAAGAGTGAAAGAAATCCTCGTCAATAGATCTCACGTGACGTATGCGACTAAGTTGAAACCAGCTTTCAGCCCGGAGATGTCGAGTTTTATGTCTCAGATGGGAGGTCCCTCAGCCATTGTGAAAGAAAACTCCAATAATGTGAGTTTTTAAAATGCCAGAATGGTTTACACCAGAATTTGTGTAACATTCCACTCATAATCCAGAGTAAACTTACACAAATGTTTTACAGTGTACGGCCTGCGTACTATCCGGCCTAGTTAAAAAAAATTATCCCTTATAAAATTAGAAATTGCTTTGCCAAAGCTTTGGACGCGGATTATGCTACGATCTACGATGTTAATAAACGCAATGTTCTATCACAGCAATGTTCTATCAAGTGCAGTTATTCATCAAAGACTTTAAAAACTTAACACTTTAAGTTTTGACTGTTATATGTTTTACTCCTAACTTTTCACATTTGTGTAATTATTTATAAGGCGGCAGCACAGAAAATCACCTCATCGAGTTCACGGCTAAAATTCCAGATCTAGTTAAATCTCGATTCCCGTATTAAAACGCAATTATTGGCCTGTCAAGTCATGTCTTGGTGGAAAACACCTGAAAACACGATTGTAGCGGTTGACTCGTATTCGGTCACCGTACTGTCTATGAGCGCAAGATTTGCTAGAAGTCCGTTTTCAGTTGTGGAATGCATTTATAAATTTAACAATTTTTTTTTATGTCTTCTTGTTGATAAAATATATAGATACATAGATAGATCGCTTTGATCAATATAATTTTTTTGCAATTTGAGAAACAGTTTTATTTTGTGATTTCAATTTTAAAACTTTTTGAAATCTCACCTTTTATCAAATTTTCACCCTTCGACATTTTTAAAACGAGTGGAAATGATTTTTCACTTTTATATTTTTATAAAGTTGGAAAACGATGTCATACAACCACATTACACCCATTTAATCCCATGTTTCTAAAAACATTTGCTTAACGTGCTTAAACTTTATTTGAGACAGTGTTTCTTCAAGAAAAAAAGTAAAGTAAATAAAAATTATTATAATTTTTATTTTAACCAACAAAAACTGCTTATTTTATTTGATTTTGATTAAATGCCGAGTTTTTATTGTAAATTGGCGTCATATATTTTCTTCGTCAATTATTTTTCACTATATTTGAAGAGTGCATAAACTTTTAAGATGGACGTGTGTATATGTGTACACGTGTGTATATGTGTTTTTAAATGACACCAGTTACGACTTCAAAATCTAATTTTATAAGATGTATATATATACATATATATATCAAAAAACTAACATCACGTTTAAGGCTGTTCTCAACTGCTCTGCTCAACAAGCGCAAAACGTTTTGACACATTTACAATTTCATTTTTTTAACGGAAAGATATAAAATTGGAAAGCCTGACCATGGAAGCGATTTAGAATCGAGCTGTGTTTTCCATTTTTTGATACATAAATTACCTACTGAGTTATAAGCGATTTTGATCACGTGACAAACACGTTTATCATCCTTTCATGAGTGGGTTTTCTCCTTTCGCGCTGAAATTCGTTTCAAAACGCCCACTTTGACACTATTTTCTGAAAGAGCTATTACGTTTGCAAAAATACGAAAAAAAAAAAAAAAAAAAAAACTCGATGACATAGTTTCTGAACAACAACCCCTACTAGTTTCATGCATTTCCGAACAAAAATAAATTAAAACTTATGTCAGAAAGTTGCTCTTTTGGATCTGAGAACAGCCTTAAACGTTTCACAAAATGTCACACAAATCGTGCATTAGAATTTAAAATTTATATGATATATTTTATTTAAAATAACATTTCAGTAAAGTGTTTTACAGTTATAATATTAAATAAGCAGAGGTTAAAATATTAAATAGGTAATGTTAATATAAAAATAAGTATTAATTAGTTTTAAATATGTAAGAACTAAACTTAACCTGCGGTGCTACAATCTATTAGAATCCTGGCACCAATGCCAAGCTCTTCTTTCATGTCTGTGAGTCCTGAGGTACTACACAGCATACGTCCCGGCAACTTTTTCCATTCCGCAATCGAACTGTGGACCTGTAGCATGGTAGCGTGATGCCCTGACCTCTAAGCTACTTGGAATAGTTTTAAATAAGTGACTTAAAATGTTTACCTTGTATTAAGGCTGTTCTCAAGTTCACTGTTCAACAAGTGCGGAACTTTCTGACACAATGATGTGCAAATTTTTAAACGTAAAGATGTAAAATTGATAACCCTGAGTATGGAAGCGATTTGGAATCGAAATGATTTTTCCATTTTTGATAAATAAATTACCTATCGAGTTATAAGCGTTTTTGATCAAGTGACAAGGCATTTTTCTTCCTTCCTTGACTGTTTTTTCCTCTTTCGTCAGGAAATTTGGTTCAAAACGCCAACTTTGATAGTATCTTTTTAAATATCTATTGTACTAAAAAAAAAAAAAAAAAAAAAAAAAAAAAAAAAACGGAAAACGTCTTTCGATTACATAGTTTCTGAATAACGACGCCTGCCAGTTTCATGCGTTTCCAAACAAAAATTAATTAAAACTTGTCATAAAGTTCCCCTCTGGATTTGAGAACAGCCTTAATAGATGATTATGAATAAATTATTTAAGATAAAATATTACTTTTAAGTTTTAATTTACAGAATTTTCTTTTATATATTTTGCAGGGTAACAAGCCTAAAAATCTTACTCGAGTGCGAAAGATTCTCAAGAACGTCCGTAAGCTATTTTAGCTACGGGCTACATTCACATGGACAGTGACTATATCTCATATTCACATGGACAGTGATTCTTATCATAATCGCCAGAGACTATACTGGTTGGTTATTTTATTCATATTATTCTCGAAGACAGTGATTTTATCATGCACTCACATAGACAGTGATTCTTATCATAATCGCCAGAGACTATACTGGTCGGTTATTTTATTCATATTATTCTCAAAGACAGTGATTTTATCATGCATTCGCATGACAGTGATTCCTATCATAATCGCCAGAGACTATACTGGTTGGTTATTTTATTCATATTATTCTCGAAGACAGTGATTTTATCATGCATTCACATGGACAGTGATTCTTATCATAATCGCCAGAGACTATACTGGTCAGTTATTTTATTCATATTATTCTCGAAGACAGTGATTTTATCATGCACTCACATGGACAGTGATTCTTATCATAATCGCCAGAGACTATACTGGTCAGTTATTTTATTCATATTATTCTCGAAGACAGTGATTTTATCATGCACTCACATGGACAGTGATTCTTATCATAATCGCCAGAGACTATACTGGTTGGTTATTTTATTCATATTATTCTCGAAGACAGTGATTTTATCATGCATTCACATGGACAGTGACTTTATCACATATTCACATGGATAGTGATTCTTATCATAATCGCCAGAGACTATACTGGTTGTTATTTTATTCATATTATTCTCGAAGACAGTGATTTTATCATGCATTCACATGGACAGTGACTTTATCACATATTCACATGGATAGTGATTCTTACCATAATCGCCAGAGACTATACTGGTTGGTTATTTTATTCATAATATTTTCGAAAACAGTGACTTTATCATATATTCAGGTGGACTAAGCCTGTGATAATAATTATATAAAAAAGCATTTTGTGAGAACGATTTGTAAACGAATTATTCTGAAAAGCGATGTTGGAGAAATCTAAAGAATTCCTGTTGAGAGTATATAAAATAAAAAAAGATACTGAGTGATAATTTATGAAGATTCTCGGACGAAAATGTGGTGGAAAAGAAAGAAAAAAGAAAAGATCTGGTAGAAGAAGAAAAGATCTGGTAGAAGAGGAAAAGATCTGGTAGAGGAAGAAAAGCTGTCGTGGTGTATGGCTACAGGCGAGTCCACGTTAAAAACAAACAACGCGTCCATGTGCTGGAACCTCACGGGTGGACGTGGAATCGAGCACTAACGATTTCTTTCATACTGAATTTGTTTGCTACATATTTGATGTAAATGTGGTATTTTTCTTTATACACATAAAATAAAGCTTATATGAGTTCGTAGAATTTTTAAGTAGGGAAGTATTTTTTACGAAGTATTAAACCAACTTATTGCATATTATTGTTTTTATTGTTGATTATTTTTATTATTGCTTAAGAGGCCACTTCATTCACCTGAAAAGACGCGCTCACTAATGCTAATCCTATGGAAAAATTTTTTAAAGATATTTCGTTTGGACTTCAGTATTTTTAAACAATTCTTTTTGCACTGGCTATCTGAACTCGATTTGTACAAAGGGTGTTTATAAATTTTTCGATTTTGTTTACAGATATTTTTAATGGGGGCACTTTTATTTTCGGAACCGGTTTCGAAAGTAAAAGCATCCTCTTAAAAAAATCTGCAAACAAAATCGAAAAAGTATAAAAGGCGAGTCTTTCCAGGTGACTGAATTAGCCCCTTAAGGCTGTTCTCAAGTTCACTGCTCAACAAGCGCAAAACTTTCTGACACATCTACTGACTCATTTTTAAAAGTAAAGTTACAAAACTGGCAGAGTATATGGCAGAGTATACCATGGAAGCGATTTGGAATCGAAAGACGTTTTCCATTTTTTGATAAATAAATTATTTATCGAGTTATAAGCGATTTTGGATCACGTGATAATGTGTTTTCCTCCCTGCGCTGACTGTTTTTTTTTTTTTTTTTTTTTTTTTTTTTTTTTTTTTTTTTGCTTTCGTCGGGAAATTCAGTTAAAAACGCCATCTTTGGCACTATTTTCTGAGCGATCTATTGCGTTTACGAAAAAACGGAAAACGTCTTTGGATTACATAGTTTCTGAATATCAACACTTGCCAGTTTCATGCATTTCCGAACAAAAATGAATTAAAACTTTTGTCATAAAGTTGTCCCTTCGGATTTGAGAACAGCTTTAAGACTATACTCATTTGAAAAGTGGTTAGCTCGTGATGACCTTAAGGCTGTTCTTAACTGCTCTGCTCAACAAGCGCAAAACGTTTTGACATATTTACAAATTCATTTTTTAGCGGACTTTAAATTGGAAAGCCTGGCCATGAAAGCGATTTGGAATTGAACTGTTTTTTCCATTTTTTGATCAATAAATTACCCATTGAGTTATAAGCTATTTTGATCACGTGACAAACACATTTTTCGCCCGCTTCTAACATATCTCTTTCTTCCTTCGCAAAAAATGGAAAAAAAAGCTCAATGACATAGTTTCTGAACAACAACACCTGCTAGTTTCATGGATTTTCAAACAAAAATAAATTAAAACTTATGTCAGGAAGTTGCCCTTTTGGATTTGAGAACACCTTTAAAGAGTTCGCTATGCTACGAGGAAGGAAAGTTTCTAATAGATGCAAACGGAGCAGAAATGCATCATTTATTTAAAAAATATATTAAAAAAATATTTGAAAATTTATTATTTAATAATTTATCTAAAAAATCTGCTAGTTGCTGGTAATGATGGTCATCTTAATTATCCAATAAATTCATCTAAATTTGTATTATTAAACTCTCAAGTTATCGTATGCGGACTATAATTTCCTGCCATATTCATATATATATTCTTTTTTATGTTAGATGTATGAAATGCCCATAGGCCCCCCCCTTTTTTTTTTTTTTTTTTTTTTGCCAGAAACTGTGAAATAGAATTGCGTTTTTTATGACTCGATCTGTTCAAAGATATTTCAGAAAATGATGACAAATTTGCCGTTTTGAAACAAACTCCTATAATCGACAGCCCGAAAAGAGAAACTCAGATGCAGAAAATTCAAACTTTCCAAAATAAAGTATTGCATACGATTTGCAAGGCAACATCGTTTGTCCGGAATGACGGCGTCTACCAATCTCAAAATTAAACCAAGTTGCCTCACCAATCTCACAAATTATTAAAAAAGAACTTGCTCGAAATTTTCATAGAGATCGGATTCTAATCCCCAACAATATATCTTGCGATATATCCCTGCTTACAATACAAACTGTTGGTGAAAAGAAAAAAAAAAAAGAAAAAAAAATACAGCCTGACCTCTTCACCGGAAATGACGGCTTCGCCCCACTTTCAAAAAGAAAGAAATGTATATGTATGACAGCCGATTGTCTACACTAGGGATATAGACCCGAGGGGGAATGCCATCAGTGGGGGTCTAAGGGAACCTAAACCGTATTTGAGCCTTGGGTAAGCAAGGTTCGAAAAAAAAAAACGGAAAAGTCCGAACGATTAGACCGATTTGTGCGATTGGGTTCGAATCCAGCAACTCTCGTCAACCAGCTTTCATAGTAGAATCTCTCATACGCTGATGGGGCCTAAAAGAAGGTGCTGATGTTGTTTATGCTGGCCAATTATCTACTTGAGGGATATGGGCTGTCTGTGGGGGGGGGGGGGGTCTTTTAATGGGAACCTAACCAGTACTTACTCAAGGAAATCCAAGGTTCAAAGAAAACCACGAAAAACTCTGAATGATTAGGCCGACAGGCGTGATTGGGTTCAAACCCTGCAACCCCCCCCCCCCCCAAAAAAAAAAGGGGGATTAGAGAACCACCCTAAAACATATCGTTGTGGTCTTCCAAATTCCAATTTTAAAATGCTTTATTCATTTATTTATTTTCAATGTGGCATATCTATTAACTGTTCTTTTATGACGTCCTCTCGCCTTAGCAATTGACATCAGTTAACATTCACATAAAACTTTAAGCAGAATATTACACATCACTTGATAAATGTATCCGAATTTACATTTCATCATCAAAAAATTGACGTCCAAATGTACGTACCGAATTTTCAAAAATTAGCTTGTAATAAAGAAAATAACAAGTTATTAATTAAAAAATAATATAACAATAACAATTTAATATAACAGAATTTAGTCAGTGTTCGACAAATTATCTCTCGCGCAGGAAACCTTCATCTCTGAACTTTATAGTCATTTAACCATCCTATTTTTCCTGAAGACGGCTGTAGAAACAGCTCGAAACGTACAATTTAACTTTTAGCTTATTAAATTTAGTGTTTTGTGTACCATTAAGCAAGATTGTGTCTTTATTTATTAACAATTTAATAATTTTAAAATATTTTAATAATAACAATTTAATAATTTAAGATAACGTATCAAATGTCATTTTTCTGATACTGAAAACTAAATTTTTGTAATTGTAATTCGTGGTGATTAATCCTTTATGTCAATTTCCCTTTATGTCAACGTATGATTTCGTTAACAGCAAGGGTAAAAGGAGTTTTACTAGAACGTTCCCCATAGTTTAAAAACAGAATTAGAAATCAAAAATTGTATGGTATGGGCTTCTAGGTTAATACAAAATCTTGATTCAACAACCAAGATTATCTATTATTTTTTTCCACAAAAATTATGGTAATTTTTTTTTCCTAAAAAAACGCTCTTTTGAAACTAAATTATACAAAATTAGACGTAACTTATGCTAGAGTGCAAGCATGATATTCAGATAATATGCGTTATACTCTAAAATATAAATAAGAGATGGCAGCACCATATTCCTTTATGTAATCGAAAAGCATAATTTTGAGCTGAAATCCAGGAAAAGAAATTAGAAACGCAAAAACTTGACATAATTTTTATGTAAGAAATATAAAATAAACTGGACTGCTAAAACAGCATTTCGTATTAACCTACGAAATCCTAACCCATCAACCAAGGTTATATCAATTTCTTTTACACGAAAATTAGGGGAATTTTTATATATAAAAGCATCTATTTGGAAAAAAATATGCAGACTGGACACTTGGAAAAATATGCACTTATGTATCATACTTATATGAGAGTGCAAGCACATACTTAGAGAATGCGCTTAAACTAAGATAGAGATGAAACTAGGCATATAAAACCCCGTACTATTTTTTATCTGCACTGTGTTATTTTTTAAAAAAATCGCAAATTTTGTCAATCGATTGCAAAAAAAAAAAAAAAATCACGAATTTCGTTAAAAAATCGCGGAAAAAAGAGTAGAAAATTTTTTCAGTTGGTCACGGAAAAATACTACGAATTTTGTCAATTGGTCGCGAAAAAAAATTAATTTCGTCAATCGATAAAAAAAGCAAATTTCGAATTATGTCAAAGGAATGTGGAAAAAAATTTAATTTCGTCAAACGATCGTGGGAGAAAAAATCTTAAGTTTCCTGAAAAAAGAATCGCGTCGGGTAAGAGAAGGCAGTTTTTCAACGAGTCGGGTTTCTTTCTTTCTTTTTTTCATATGTACGTTTGTGATCATCTTACTTTTAATTTATTATTACCCTTTAAATGAATAAAAATACATAAAAGTAGCGTCCTGCAACAGATCGAATAATTAGATTTTATCGAGAGTCTTTTTTTCAGGGGGTATGAGGTGGAATTAAGTACTTTTTTTGCAATATTGTAAGAAAGTTTACAATATTGTTCAGATAACTTTCTTTGCCAAAGCCTTTTTTTAGAATGTTTTAACGTTGTTTTTTTTCTTCAATGCTATTTCCAATGTCTCATGATTCTTTATTTCTTTTCCCCCGTATCACTTTCGTGCCATTTTTTCCCCCTGTGGCGCTATTTTTTTCCCGCCGTGCTGCACTTTCTTTCTAGGAATAAACTCGTCTAAGACGCAGACGATACTACTATAGATAGAGGTCTGAAGAGGTCGGAAATTCTGCGCCCGGGCCGGTCTCGACTCATTGAAAAAAGTTCAGCCCGGCCCAGTATAAAAGTTAAAAGTCGGGACGAACTTTTAACTTTTATAAGCCTAGTCAGGTTTAAAAGGTTTTTTTAAAGCCCGGCCCAGTATAAAAGTTAAAGACTCGGCCAGAGCCGAACCCGACAAATACAAAAAAATATTAATGGCACGGACTGATAAAAAAGGCTAAAAGTTCGGTAAGCCAATTACTTTGTGCGAGTTTTAAATATATAAGCTTTTATTTTCCTCTTTTTACAATGTTCAAACGCACAAATACGTTTGAGCGTTTCAACGTTGTAAAAAGAAAAAAAAAAAAAATGTAGCTTATATCTAAAACTTCGGCCCCAATCCTGTCCGGCAGGAAAAAACGTTAAAATCTCGGCCCGAACCCGGCCCGACTGAATTTCTACAACAAATCCGGATTTTTCCGTCGATATGGTTAAAAATTGTTTCGTACGAGACTTTCACAACAAAAATATTTACTTTAGCTCGTTTATTGTGGTTTAAAAAAATTAATTTTTCCAAATTTTCCTTCAAAAATAGCATTTTTCCTTGAATAGATCATTTTTTCTTTCTAAAACCATTTAATAATATGTCAGTGAGATTTTATAAAATAAATTTTTAAAATGTTCAAAGAATATACATTCCTTAAACGTTAATACTTGAAAAATTATACAATATTATGTCCAAATGAAACGGTGCTGGTCATTTAAAAGATGACAAAAATTATCCAAGATAAGAAATTAATTGTTTTTAATAGTTTTGGATTAAATGGTGGATTTCACTTATGATTTATTAATCTAAACTTTGTCAGTATGATTTCTGTATGGGAAATAAGCCAATATTAATTCATTTTCATAACCACCACTACATTTTGCTTCTTATTTTTTTATACTCTTCAATTATATTTCTTAATACTAAGATATATTGATGTACTTATAAAGATTTAGATTTTGGCTTTAAAGGTGTTCCCAAATCCAAAAGGGCAACTTTCTGACATAAGTTTTATTTTTGTTCAGAAATGCATGAAACTAGCTGGTGTTGTTGTTCAGAAACTGTGTAATTGAGCTATTTTCCCACATTTTTTTTTGTAAACGCAATAGATCTTTCAGAAAATAGTGTCAAAGTGGGCGTTTTGAATTGAATTTCCGCGCGAAGAAAGAAAGAGCACTCAAGAGCGAGCGAAAAACGTGTTTGTTACGTGATCAAAATTGCGTATAACTCAATAGGTAATTGATTGATCAAAAAATGGAAAAAACAGTTCCATTCCAAATCGCTTCCATGGCCAGGCTTTCTAATTTTATACCTTTCCGTTAAAAAATGAGTTTGTAAATGTGTCAAAAAGTTTTGCTCTGGTTGAGCAGAGCAATTAAGAACAGCCTTAAGGAAAAATTTTGAAGCAAAAGAATGATTTGTGTTCTATGGTAAATAAGCGTGTTATTTGTTAAAACATAATGTATGAAAAATGAGATATCGTATTATTTTGAAAAAAAAAACTTAATTTATTTAAATTTTACAAAAAAATAATAATCTGATTTCTTTTATGCTATCTCTAGCGTTTAAGACAAATCCATCCTAGATGATGCAATTGTCTTGGTGCCACTGTATGTTCAAATTCGCATTTGCTGAGGCCTATTCATGAAATTCTGAAGAGCTTGCAACTCTAGTCTATGTTTACATTCAACTTTTATTAAAGTGTATGGAATACTCAGAGATAAAAAAAAATATATATATATATATTTTTGTAACTGGGTATAAAACAGTTAAGTTCAACGCATTATTAATAGTCTCATAATGATACCAATGTAAATAAATGCATTTTAACTAAACTTTAAGATATTCATTCTTTATGTATACATTTGACATTATACATCATTAGGCCTTCCTTAATGCGAACTTTCATAATACGAAATGTTAGTTCATTTGAACTTGAGTTTATTCTTTTGAAAATTTAAAACAATATTAAAAACTCATGTAATTAGAGTTTTCGAAAATATTGAGTTCCTATATCTCTCATGCATTTATTATACGACTTTACGATACGAAGCGAAATTTTGTAGAGACAGACGTCAGAAGTGTGTAGTTTCATGATATTTATTTTCAGTTGTTTTCGAGAAAATTACGTCTATACATAGAATTTTATTAGGTTCGTAACTAGTAAATAACAGCAAAGGGGAGGAATGGATGGAAGAAGAAGCACAGGAAAATTTAAGAATGAAATAAATTAATTATTTTCTTAAGTATGTAAAAGAGCACAAAATATATTTTTTAACCGTATAAAAGACTCTACTCTTTAACCCTTTCAGGGCAAAGTACGGCTGTTCCTAAAATGTTGAAATGATTGAATGACAACAAGAATTTACGAAGAAATTTATTTGAAAATAAGTAAAAGCTTTCCTTCCCGTACACTATAAATGAAAAATTTTATTTAAAAATGCTGCTGCTATTTTGGCCTTTGGGAATAGGCACAAAAATGTACCACCGCCCTTCAAGACAGACGTATATAGACTTATCATTTTTGAGATGGCTGAGATATAGAAAATGTTTCTAAGGGGGAATCGCAAAAAAAGGGAAAAATTTCGTTTTAAACGGGTTTTTACCGTAACAGGTAACGCATTTATCATAGAATGAAACCTGCTAAGATGGAATCGCATGAGACCGGGAACTGTCGTTTTAGGCAGGTTTCTATCTTAACAAGTATAATTCCATGATTACACCGCATTTTTTAAAACGGAATTTTGAAAATTATGTTGTAAAATGTATCTCAATAAATAGTAAATGAAGTCGACGTAAACAGCAAATTTAAAATTATTTAAGGCTGTTCTCAAATCCATATGGTCAACTTTCTGACATAAGTTTTAATTCATTTTTGCTCGGAAACGCATGAAACTAAAAAGGGTTGTTATTCAGAAACTATGTCATCGAACTGTTTTTTCCGTTTTCTTGTAAACGCAATAGATCTTTCAAAAATACTGTCAAAATTGTCATTTTGTACCGAACTTTCGAACGAAAGAAGAAAATCGAGTCAGTAAGGGGAGCAAAATGCCGTGTCACGTGATCAAAATCGCTTCTAACTTAATAGGTAATCGACTGATCAAAAAATGGAAAATAAATTTCTATTCCAAATCGCTTCCATGGTCAGGTTTTCCAATTTTATATCTTTCCGTCAAAAAATGAATGTGTAAATGTGTCAAAACGTTCTCACTATAAGCCTCCCTCCCCACACCTCATTCAACACATTCGCGGGCTTATTTTGGAGCATACGTGCTCCTATTGTAAGCATTTACAATACTTAGAGTACTGAACAGCGTTTTACATTTTCTCATAAATGGGATACATTTGAAATTGCAGTTCCCTGTTGATGACTTTTCTGAGGCTGCCACGTGCCAAAAATTTGGTTAAACTGCCAAATATGACAGTTTTTTTATTTATTTTTAATCAGAAATTGTGGTTGATAAGAAACTTTTTGTATACTGGGGATTCGGAATCACTCAATTAGATTTATGTTGTATTTTAAATGTAAATAAAACTTATTTTTGATGAAAAAGTTACGCAACCTTTTTAATATTTTGTAATGCTATCGAAATAAAATACACATCACACTGCTGTAACGATCTAAGTAAGAAATCTATAACGTACCAAGTATTTAAGTAAATTTTTAAAAAAGTCCTTCCGGCCAGTGCCGGGAGGAAGAGGTAGCTTTCATATTCCTTATTTTTTAAAAGCCATCTTATATTATTCAAACACACGGAGCTCAAATTAGTGGAACCCGATTATAGAAGATTAAATGCTAATTTTTGTCAATATTGAATATGAATGAGAATTTCACCAAATTAGTCAGCCTTATCAAAGCTGGTTTTTTAAAGTGATTTATATTTTGTCGCCAAATTTGGTGATATCCCAAATTATATAAATAATTATATTAACCCGAATTATCGGTGATAGCCCGCCATTTTAAAACAACATAATGGGTGCAACAAAGCTCACCAATGAACTTGGTCGAGACCTTAGTAATTCCTGTGCACATGCTTACTCATATCTAAATCGGTTGATATATACGAGTGCTGTTGCAGGCAAAAAATAAGATTTTTCAAAATGTCACACACATTCGAAATTCAAACTGCTATATCTCGGCCTTTTTTTTAGATAAAGGCAAAACAAAAAATGATCCGGAATCTTTATAACAAGCTGAAACACATAAAAAAAAAAAAATATTTTTCAATGTCTAATTTTTTTGTGCCTCATTTTAAACTTTTTTAAATGGCCGCCATTTTGAAACAAGATGGCAGATGAGGCTGGCCAACGAACTCGGTGGAGACATTGCTATGTACTATGCACATTCCTTGTCACATCCAAATCGGTTCGTAAATACGTGTATTATCGCGTGACAAAAATCAGATCGTTTCAAAATATCAGCCATGCTAGAAATTCAAAGTGCTATAACTCAGTGATTTTTTAAGATATAGAAGAAACGAAAAATGCTCCAGAATCTTTGTATCAAGCCCAAACATATAAGAAAAAAATATTTTTCAATGTCTAATTTTTTGTGCCTCACTTTAAATTTTAAATATTTTAAATTTTTTAAATGGCCGCCATTTTGAAACAAGATGGCGGATGAAGCTGGCCAACGAACTCGGTCGAGACATTGGTATGTACTATGTACACAAGAAATTTTATCCAAATCGGTTCATAATAACGAGAGTTACAGTATAATAAAGATCAGATATATATACAGTGAATTCTCGATAAGTCGAAGTCAGATAAGTCGAATATTCGTTTAAGTCGAAGTTTACACGAAGTCCCGGTCCCTTAATTACAATTCAATATTAAACTTTCTCGTTCTGTCGAAGTCTACATCTTTTAAGTCGATTTTTTTCCGATAGAGAAAAAAACAGTAATTCGACTAATTTCTTAATTTTTTAGTCACAGCTCAAAAATACTGGCACTTTCAGTTAGATAAAACTTTTCTATACTCTCCCGCCAGCTTTGAAGAGCGTTATTTTTACTTCCTACATCGGTCAGAGTGGAGCTTCTGCTAGTTTGGAATTTCAGCTGAAATCGCCCCATCCCCCACCCCATTTATTTCTCTTTTACGCATTCCCTTTTCTCAACAGGTATCCTTTGGAAACAGAGCTGGTGGCTAAGTGAATTCTAATTGATGAAATCTCCCACGCTTTTATGCAAGGATATTTTTTTTCGATTCTATTGGGATTTCATTGAAATTCATTACTTTAATGTTGATTCTTGTCATTTTAGTGTTTCTTGTGATACGTTTTCAGTCGGGTCTTTCAAAATGTCGAATCGGAAATTACAAACTCTTACTTTAGAACAAAAAGTAAATTTGATGAAAGATATTGAAGATAATCCTAATTTAAAGAAAAAAGATATAGCCCTGAAATATGGTATCCCTCCTAACATGCTATCTACCATACTGAAAGATAAAGAAAGCCTTTTCAAAAGACATAAGTCAAGTGTCAACTCAAAGTGCAAAAGGATGAAGACGTGTGCCTTCCCAGATATCGAAACAGCCCTCGTAAAATGGTTTACATGTTACAGGACACAGAAGCGTCTAATTCCTTTAAGTAGTGCGATGTTACGTTAGAAAGCTTTGGATTTGCAAAATTGTTGAATGTGGAAGGCTTCATTGCAACCACGGGGTGGCTTGAAAAGTTTAAAGCCAGACACAACATCGTGCTTCGGACATTACACGGTGAAACAAAAGATGTGTCTGATGCACTGTATGATGAATGGAAGACAGTTTCATTACCCAAACTTCTTGCAGGTTATAGTGCGGACGAAGTTTTCAATATGGATGAAATGGAACTTTTTTACAAATGTTTTCCTAACAAGACGATGATGTTTAAGGGGAAATCATGTTCTAAGTTCATGTGGAAAGCTAAGTAAAGAACGTTTAACTGTCCTTGTTGGAGTCAATGCTTCTGGAACAGAAAAATTACCTTTACTGGTCATCGGTAAATACAAAAATCTCGGTGTTTCAAACATAAAAAGTCACTTCCCGTACAGTACAGATCTAATCACAAAGCTTTGATGACGCTAATATTGTTCGAGGAATACATCAGAAATTTGGACGTACTGTTTCATGCAAAAAAGCGTACAGTGTTGATCTTCGTCGACCAGTGAACAGCTCACAGTCAACTTTTGAACATGAAATTGATCAAGTTAGAATTTCTCCCTTCTAACACAACTTCTAAGCTACAACCAGCAGACCAGGGAATAATTAAATGTTTAAAGCATTCCTACAGAAAACGTCTAGTGTGGAAGGCAATCGAGGATGACGAGAATGGAATAAATCAAAAGTGTGATGTGTTAGAAGCAATTAGACTAATTTTGAGTTCCTGGAAAAACAATGTGAAACAAATCACTATCAAAAATTGCTTCAGTAGATATGGTTTTTTTGCAAGCAATGTGGACTTATGCGTTGTGAATGAAAATCTACAAGATGAAGTTATCTCTGAAAGTGACGATACTGAGTTTTTGAATATTAACGAAAATGTTGCAGTTTGCGATGAAGTTAGTGATTCAGATATAGTTGAAGCAATAAAAAAAGTGGAGAACAATCCTGAATCTGAAGAAAATGACGAGTAAGTAAATTGCGTTTCACCACCAAATAATCAAGAAGCACATGTGGCAATGACGACACTACAGCGATATCTCGAAAGTAGAGACGGTATGGACGACTCTCTTTTCCTTTGTTTACAAAATGTGAGCGACTTTCTAACCAGTGACAGACAAAAATGTTCCTTCACACAGTCATCATTAACAAGTTTTTTTCACAAAATTTGAGTTTGTAAGTATCTTATACTATGTACTATTAAATTGTATTTTTCTTTAGTGCTCATTTTGCCAGACTCCATTATTACAGTATAATTACAATTCCTACCTATAAGATTGAATTATTTTTTAATATATTTTCTGTATGTAATTAAGGATTTTCCATAAGTCGAACTTACGATAATTCGAATATTTTTGCCGGTCCCTTCGAATTCGACTTATCGAGAATTCACTGTATATAATCAATTTTGAACGGAGGGTGGTTTCGGGGTCTAGGGGTCATGATCGGTGAAAATATACCAAAATTTTTCGGAATCGTTTTCCTCCGAACGGCTGCAAAAGGTAGCTTTTTGTAATGAAAGCTACCTAAAAGGTTCAGGGCTTTGCAGTTCATATACTGACAAGATATCTCAATCAATACATTACCTTAAATCACAGAGTTTCAAGTGATAAATTAATGTTTTTAAAATAATTAAAATTAATAATGCCTTTTTAGTCACCACATATCATATTTTACACAATAAAACGCGGTGCAAAGAGACTCTGTGTATAACGGAAACTTGACTTAAATGGTAAATTTCGTGGTCTCTGCAAAATAACATAAATTACGTATAAAACGGAATATTTTCCCGCTTCCTTTTGAATTTCAACTTAGCCGGTTTCCTTATATTTCGCTAAACTTTTGTAATTAAAAATTTTAATGCTATTATTACATAACAAATTTCGGAGGTGGCTGCAGCCCCATCAATCCACTCACTGGATACGCCACTGTATCAAGACAAATACATTGTTTTCTTTTGTCTCGATATTATTAGTTTGAAATATGCGTTATATTTTCACGATTTTCTTTACTATGCAAGTTATCAATAATTCTGATTTTGGATAACTATAACATTTTACGCGATTCCATGGAATCCAAATTAAAATTTATTTTCTAAAGTTGTATGAAAAAATTAAATTTCACTTCAAAATATCTTGACAAATTAATTTATATTTTTCTTAATATTTCTTCATTTTCTTCTAATATCTTAAATTCAATCATAAATTTTATCTAAGACAGTAAATTGTATAAAAAAATTTCATTGTAATTTGTTTTTACTTTAAAATCTGCTAAAACAATTATATAATTTCAGTTATGTCTCTATCCGTCAAGCTTTCCTGCGCGTTCTCATTGATATGCTTCGACTGCAATGAATTTTGTATATTTTTTAAAGATTTAGTATAATGTAGTTTCTATTGAAAATAACTGAAATACACAAGATAATTCGTATACATTACAATCTACGTTTGGTAATTGTTTGAAGCACATCTTTATTTTCCATTTTTTACTTTTTTTAGAGTACTACTGAAAATGGTATGCATCACATTTACAATCCATTTGCAGGTACACAAGAAATGCAAAATGTTTGGATTATAAGCCATACAATTTTTGAAATTTTTTTTCCACTATTATAATAGACTATTGGCATCGATTTTGTAAATAGAATTTTATGATATCTACAATTTTGTCTTATCAATAATAAATAAATGTCATCCTGGTACACTTTATCACATTATCTGTTAAGCTTTTATAATGAAACACATAGACCAGAAATTGGTACGGATATATTGAATTAGGAAAATATGTTGGACAACTAAAGGTCGATAGGAACTTTCACAATTATTTGTGATTTGACACTTTTGTTGTCAAATACTTATTTTGAAAGTGGCAATTTTTTTTCTTTTTTACGATCCATATGAGTCGAATCATTCCAAATTATTGCTGATAATGTCACTGTTAATTGTTGTTGTTCAACAAATTTATTATTTATACAATTCTGATTTCATTTATATCCAATGATTTGTATAAAGTAATTTTTTGGAGAAGTAAGGAGGTACAATAAAGAGCTAAACGACTTTTGCACAAAGGCTGTCAACATTGCTACCACGCCTGTACACACAAGGATGATTGAATGCATAAATTTAAAAAAATGAATTTAACCCTTAAAGTTTTAAATGGAATTTGTCGTCATTTTTCTAAATATATTTATGCATCTACTTGGGAACCTTTAAATGTATGTAAGGTGTATGTAGAAGAATGAAAATACAGATGCAATATGCATAGTTGCCAACGTCCCTGTTTCTTACCAAATTAAATAAACATATTTTCAACCAGAAAATTTAAGGAATAAAAAAAGATTTTATTTTTAATTACAGATTCTTGTTTGATTTCAATCATTACCGGAAATTTTTTGTCGAAAATAGGTTATTTGATATTTTAATTATCGAAAGGATGGACTGTTATGCATGTACAATATAAAACTTCTTTTACGTTCATTTAAATGGCGTTTTAGCTTCTCTTGATGTGTCTATCTAATTCAGATACATTGCATAGTCTGTAGGTGATAATGATTTTATGTATATTTTAATAGTATCATACAACATCTAACATAATGAAATTGGTATGCGTTATTGGGATGAACCATAACTTATTTTAGAATAGAAAATGATGTTCATAAAGTTTATCTACTTATTTAAAAGACTTTATGAATCATGGTCGGTAATTGGATAAAATGCTTTTAAAGGTTGTTCTGAAATTCAGTCTAACCACTTTATAATACCTCCTCTTTTTCTTTTTATTCTTTAACGCATAATTTGAATTAGTGTATTTAAGTCCAAAAACAATGAAATTGAAAATTAATTTCGATTTTGCGAGAGTGGTAAATAATCTTTCCGAAAATGTCGTTTCAAACTGAAATTCTGGACGCTACAGTTCGATAAACGTTGTCATAAGACAGCGATAATTTGTAACTGAAGATATAATATATTTACTAAAAACAAAAGTGCTATTACATTCTAAATCAATTCAATTGTCATGTCTATTAATTGTATTAAAATATCTAGAAGGGGTGAGTTCGCGATTAGCGTGAAGCTAAAGACCCAGTATAAATATAAATAGTTATACCAAAAGTTTTTTCATTAATAATGAAAGATAGAAATTTATTTTCTTACCTTTCTGGTAAAGCAGACATATGCTGGTTTACTTCATGTGAAAACAAACTATATATTTTATTTATTGAGTGGATGTGAAAAATATCTTCTTAGAATGATGGGAATGCACTCGTAGAGAAAAAACTATTTAATGCACGACGATGTCTAGGTTACATGGACGAACACATACACACTAAAAAAAGAATAAAATAAAAGGGTTAAATGTGGGTACTATAGAAGTAATAACATTAAAATCCAGTAGGAGACGCAAGTCTTCCATTGAATAAAGAGTTAACGCACTAAGAAACCGTGCGTCTTGGCCTCACGATGTCGGGCCTAGAAGTGAGAAGTAATAGGGGCCCACAAGAGTTAAAACAGAGTAAAAAAAACTTGAAACAATACAGTCTGCTTAATAAGCAAAAAGGTTCTATTTAAAATCAGTTTATCAGGAAATTTCTGTGGTGCTGCGATCTGTTGACGCCTTTTCGAAACACAAGTCTTTTACACAATCCTTCTTTAGTTTGTGACCTTACGCTACGATGGCTCAAGGAAGTGTCGCCATCTTGGAACATATTTCACAACTAAAAGAAACGCGTTGCACGTATCACGAGGAAATCGTCATTTCACAAGCGAAGAGATGTTTGACATAAAATTACTTACACTGTGACGTTTTCCATCACCCCCGCTTTTTATGTCAAACCGACGAGCGTAGAATGTTTAACTTGTTTCTCAAACACTCGAAATGAGGCTTAGGCAACGGCTTGGTGAGCACGTCTGCCAGCATTAACTTCGATGGGCAATAAGTTATTTTGATTATACCATTCTGGCATAGATGTCTGACGTGGTGATACTTAACTTCCACGTGTTTAGTCCTTGTCTGTGCCTTTTCGTTTTCGGTCAATCTTATGGCTGATAAGTTATCTTCGTACAACGTTACGGGTAGTTGTTGACACAGTTCGAGGTCATTTAATAGGTCTAACAACCACGAAATCTCTTGACCTGCATTAGAGGCAGCGATATATTCAGCTTCCGTGGAGGAGAGTGCTGTGCAACTCTGCTTCCTCGATGACCATGCCAATATATTATTTCCTAATTTGAACAAGTTTCCAGTGGTTGATTTCCTGTCTATTCTGTCGTTTCCCCAATCGGCATCGCTATATGCCGTTAGGATTGGAGGTTTTGTTTTATCTATGACGAATTTAAGATCTTTGGTAGTAAGCAGATATCTAATTAATTTCTCGATAGCTTGCCAATCGACTTCCCTTGGGGATTCATTCCTTCTTCCCAGGATGTTAACGACTGATGCTATGTCGGGTCTAGTTAAAGTTGCAATGTATAGAAGCCCTCCTATAGCCTGTCTAAATTTTACGTTATCTCCCATTAGTTTCCCGTTTGGATCTAGATTAAAGTAGTTAGTATTCATGGGTGTATACGTAGGCTTACCATTTAACAAATTGAATTTTTTCTGCGATTTGTATTATTTTGTGTTCCTGGTCTAACTCTAGATTACCGTTTGCCTTTTCCTTTATGTTTATGCCTAAATATTGTGTGACTTGACCCAAATTTTTGATTTCGTATTGCTTTGATAATTCAGTGTATATTTCGTGTGTGTCTGTTTTGTCTCCTGCGACTAAGATGTCATCAACATACACTATTATGTATGCGATTTTTCCATCTTGGGCTCTTTTGTACAGACATTTGTCTGACGCGCATTCAACGAAATTTAGTTCTTTTAGAGATTTACTTATTTTTTGGTTCCATGCCCTAGCCGCCTGCTTAAGGCCGTAAATCGCTTTGTTTAAACTACAGACTTTATCTTCTTCCCCTTTTGTTATGTATCCCTCTGGCTGATGCATATAGACCTCCTCTTCTAAATCGCCATGTAAGAAAGCAGTTTTGACATCTAGGTGAGTTATTTTAAGATCTTTGTACACCGCTGCGTTTAAGAATGCTCGTAGGGTGGTATGCGCTACGACGGGTGCGTAGGTCTCGTCGAAATCGCTTCCATATTTTTGAGCATATCCCTTAGCGACCAATCTGGCTTTATATCGCTCTATAGACCCGTTCGCTCCCCTTTTTGCCTTAAACGTCCACCTACAACCTATGACGCGTTTTCCCGGGATAGGTTTTATTAATCTCCAAGTATTATTTTGCTTCAGAGAATCTATTTCCTCACTAGTGGCCTTTAGCCATTTATCTTTAGTTTCTGCGTCATTGATATTTTGTAGGTCTGTCCATGACTTTGGCTCCTGAATGTGACACAGGTTTGCGCTTATTCCATAACGGTTAGGTGGTACACCACGATTTTGTCTCGGCGATCTTCTCGGCTCAAGGGATGTGTCGGTCGGGGTGTTATTCTGATCATCGTCGCGCTCTTCTAGATCAATTTCAATATTATCTGCGGGAGTTTGTTCGATGTTTTGATTTTCTTTGGCGGGTATAATTTCCTCATCTCTTATACCTTCTTCGAAGAATTTTACGGTTCTAGATATTATAATTTTATTTTCACCCGTATATATCCTATAGCCCTTGCTTCTGAAATCATATCCCAACATTATTCCCTCGATGGCTTTCTCATCTAATTTATTTCTTTTAGGTTTGTCGACATAGGCAAATGCCTTACATCCGAATGTTTTGATGTTCGAGAGATCGGGTTTTCTTTTATGCCAAAGTTCATAGGGTGTCATGTTATTTTTGTTAGCCTTTGTTGGTAGACGGTTGATGAGGTAGGTGGCGGACATGACAGCTTCCCCCCAGAATTGCTTAGGTAACTTGGCGTCCGACAACATGGTTCTAGCCATTTCCACTATCGTTCTATTCTTTCTTTCTGAAACACCGTTCTGTGGGCTAGAATAGGGAACACTCAATTGACGCTCTATCCCGTTTTCTATCAGGCAGTTTTCAAATTCGTCACTGATATACTCTTTTGCGTTATCGGACCTGATTGCCTTTATCAACTTGCCAAATTTATTTTTTGTTAGCGCTATGTATTCTTTCAGTTTGATAACGGCTTCCGATTTATGCGCGATTAAGTATGTTATTGTGTACCTGCTATAATCATCCGTGAATGTTATAAAGTACCTTTTCCCTCCTATCGTTTCAGTATTCATGGGGCCACATATATCGGAATGTGCGAGGGTACCGATGTCTTTGCTTCTGTTTGTGGCTACTTTAGGGTAGGGCAGAGCGGAAAGTTTCCCTTCAATGCACTTGGTGCATCGCGTGTCATGTTTACATTTGTTAATTGTTATCCCATTGGCTAATTCATGATTAACAAGGTATTTAATATCATCAAAATTTTTGTGTCCGAGTCTTCGGTGCCACAATGAAATACAATTTGTATTGTTACAGAAAGTTTGAGTACTTATAGTATAGCCGTAATCATCTTCAGGGTTTAATACGTAGAGATTATCATTTAATTTAGCTGTCAAGATTATATTATCATCTTTGACAAATAAACATGCATTTTTCTCGAAAATTACCTTTATATTATTTTCAGTGGCTTTCTTAACTGACAATAAATTGCCCTTTAGTTCTGGACAGTACAAGACGTTTCTTAGTGTAATGTAGTGGTTTTTGTCTGTTTTTATTTTTACGTCGCCCATACCTTCCGAATTAAGCCTTTTTCCATTAGCGATTGTTATATTCCCAAAATTCCCGGCTGTGAATGTAGCAAAATTTGTTTTTGCTGATGCAACGTGCCTGGTGCAACCCGAGTCAATGATATATGTGTTTGGATCTGTTGTTTGTGTTTGGTTGATTTTTACTGACTCAATTTCAAAATTGTTTTCCACTGGGAAGAGAGGAATGATCGATTGGTTGACCTCATCCTCTATATTTGATTTGCTGTTAAAGCAAAAATTCGAGGAGTCTGTTTTACTACCATTGTGCTGATTTTTGGGGTTTACCGAATTGGCTTTAAAGTTGGCATGGTTGTTAAATTTATTACTGTTATAATTTTCACTTCTTTGGTAATTGTTTTTCTGTTTGTTTTTTAATTTGTAACACTCTGAACGAGCGTGCCCATCTCGTTGACAGTAGCTGCAATATTTTTTGTTTCCTTTATTTATTATTTTATATGCTGTGTCCCTTGGTCGTGTGCTGGTGTTTTTGTATTCGGTTCGATGAGAGTACTCGTCGATGAGTTTGTTTTTCACAAACTCGAGGTCTAGATCCTTTTCGTCTCTAGCCTCCATGCTCGTTATAAGAGGAGCATATGACTGAGGCAAGCTGCAAAGCATAAGAGCCACGATGTGCGAATCATTTATGAGCTCTCCAATGGCAGCGAGTTTGTCGCGGATAGTTAAAATATTGTTGATATGTAGATTTAAGTCTCCGCCCTCATTGAGCCTTTGCGAATATAGTTTCCTCAAAAGGAATAATTTGGATGATAAATTCGCCCTTTGGTGAACACTTTTTAATCTTTCCCAAATTTCTTTGGGAGATGTCAAATGTCTAATATGCACGATTTGTGTATTTTCAATGCACAAACAAATTATGGCTTTCGCCTTAGCCGCGTTTTTAGTATATGTATCATCGGGTGTGGCAGGTGGAGATTCTGTTATATATTTAAATAAATCGTCTTTAATTAACAGATTTTCTAATTTGAAACACCAATGATTGTAATTATTATCATTTAGTTTCTCCACTGCCGTAATTTCTTTTGTGGCTGACATAGCGTGTTATTCAAGTTTTATAAATTCTTTGATAACAAATATATTTACTATAAGAAGTTTGTGACTTTCTTAAAATAATTTCTTAGAATATATTCATAAATATAAATAAAATGATCAGTTATTCACAATAATCAATCAATATTCGTTCACAATAATACTCTTTTTGCGATATTATATATATCGTTATTTATTCATGCACATTTATTTTTATTTTCATGTATATAGTTCAATATTTCATATCTCATATGTGCATCTTGTTCATCATTTTATCACAATCAGATAAACAAATTTTTATTACTGGGTTTTTTTTTTTTATTATTTATTTATTTATTTACTTTCCCCTTCAACTCATCTCTCATAATCTATTAAAATATCTAGAAGGGGTGAGTTCGCGATTAGCGTGAAGCTAAAGACCCAGTATAAATATAAATAGTTATACCAAAAGTTTTTTCATTAATAATGAAAGATAGAAATTTATTTTCTTACCTTTCTGGTAAAGCAGACATATGCTGGTTTACTTCATGTGAAAACAAACTATATATTTTATTTATTGAGTGGATGTGAAAAATATCTTCTTAGAATGATGGGAATGCACTCGTAGAGAAAAAACTATTTAATGCACGACGATGTCTAGGTTACATGGACGAACACATACACACTAAAAAAAGAATAAAATAAAAGGGTTAAATGTGGATACTATAGAAGTAATAACATTAAAATCCAGTAGGAGACGCAAGTCTTCCATTGAATAAAGAGTTAACGCACTAAGAAACCGTGCGTCTTGGCCTCACGATGTCGGGCCTAGAAGTGAGAAGTAATAGGGGCCCACAAGAGTTAAAACAGAGTAAAAAAAACTTGAAACAATACAGTCTGCTTAATAAGCAAAAAGGTTCTATTTAAAATCAGTTTATCAGGAAATTTCTGTGGTGCTGCGATCTGTTGACGCCTTTTCGAAACACAAGTCTTTTACACAATCCTTCTTTAGTTTGTGACCTTACGCTACGATGGCTCAAGGAAGTGTCGCCATCTTGGAACATATTTCACAACTAAAAGAAACGCGTTGCACGTATCACGAGGAAATCGTCATTTCACAAGCGAAGAGATGTTTGACATAAAATTACTTACACTGTGACGTTTTCCATCAAATTGCATGATTTTACGCATAAAAATGAGTCCGTAAATGTATCAGAAAATTTTGCATCGTTGAGCAGAGAAAATAGTACGCAGCGCTTATACATTAAAAAGTAATAATACCGATTTATAATTTTCTGACGTAAAGATATAATTTACTTCTAACAGAAAATTTTTTATAACTTTTTCAAAATTAACAGAGATGAATAAATAAAAGCACGTACGAAATACCTTTGAAATGCCTTAACAACTCGCAAAGAGTCTATCATTGGTTTTCTATTTAAAAAAAAAAAAAAATAGTTTTATCTATATCGTTTAAATTGGATCAATAAATAAATTACATATATTTTCTTGAAAAATATTTATTTGTTTATTTATTTTCAAAATCAACAAATCAGTGATAAAAATGTCAAATGTAAATTTGCAATTTCCATCTCGACCTACAGTTCGAGACATTTCTTTAGTCTTGATTGGATTATAGTAGTTGTTATTTTATATCATTTTAAAATGAAACTAAAATTTTGTTTTTGGCTCTATACATAAAGTAAGTATTAAAAGTTTTAAAGAATGTATACTTATTACTTATTTTTGACCTGAATAGTTTATCACGTAACTACTCCTTATCGATTACATGAAAAGAAAGTTTCTTGAATTTTTTATCCACCATTCTCATTCCACTTGTAAATAAAATAACAGAATATTAGAAAGAGTATTAGAAATTCAGAAGCAATACAGCCAAAATCAGGAGTGTGCTAACTCAAGTAAAAATCAGACATCCCCCATTTAAAAAAAAAAAAAAAAAAAAAAAAAAAAAACTTGGCAAGTCTGCACATAAATATATTATATATATATATAAACTGTTTTCCATTAATATAAATAATGAACGTAATATCATTTAAAGGTAAGCTTGAAGTAGTTGAAATTTTAGTCAGTTTTTTAAACTTCTCTTTTACATACTTTTTACTTTCTTCTATCTTCAATAGAAGAAAGTATTCAAATCGAAATTTTTTTCGACTTCCGGTTTTCGACGAATTTACACGTTTTATGGGTCAGAGATCCCCAAAAACATGTTTATAGAAAATGTCTGTCTGTCCGCATGTCGCCATTGTACCATCAAAAAATGTATGAAGTTATGCATAAAATTGAACCAATTTTTTTGTGTACGTTTTTGGCCATGGCAAGAAGATCCCCCTGAATTTGGAAGTATTCCGCCAAAAGGGGGCATTATAACAGCGATTTTTGTCTAGTTTTCTGGATTTTTCGTAGTTGACACCGGTGGCTCGTGAATCGACGGAAACTTCCCATCCTGATAAGCCTACTATTCGCAAACAGCTGAGTCTTAAAAACTATTTTACTAAACATTTTAAAAATGGAGAATTTTAGGTTTTGTTCTTTAAATCACTTGACGCATGGATGTAATACAGGGAGGGAGAGGGCATATGCCCCTTCATTTATTAAGAACAGGAGCCAGATTTATGTTCCCATCCCTTTTTTTATCTCGTAAAAGTACAATTTTGTATATCATATTTCTTTTTTTTATTTAATCATTTCTATGTTCAAGCTAGAATAAATATTGGATAGCATGAAATTATTATTTTTGAGGATACAGACTTAAATATCTAAGCTTGCAATCGAATTTTATAAAAAAAAAAATGTATCAAAATCTATAGTGAATTTTTGATACTGTTATAATAACGCCTTCATAAATCATTAAAAGTGAAGAAAAATTTACAAAATTTACACTAAACAACAAGAAATAGGAAATAAAATTTTGATTTAAAATAATAAAGACAAGGGATTCAATGAAATTGACATTTTATGTTCAGTAGAAAGCCTGGAATGGAAATAGAAATCATTAGTATGCATATTTTGGCACATAAATGTGTCTGCTATTATAAGTATATTTTTAAGATGATTGAAAGCATTTAATAAATAAGTAAACAATTTATTTCTTCACTTTCATTTTCGCTCAATCTTAAATTTAATTTCAAATACACTACCAGGGTTCGCACAATTTTACCACTAAATTTTTAGAGTACTTTCAAAGTATTTTACTGCAGAAAAATCTGTGAATAAAGGCCGTGGTTACGAATTCTGTGTCTTAAAAAATAAATGTAACTTTTCTTATCATTAATAGTGGTGCCAGAGTACTTGGAAATTCCAAGGAGTGTACGAACCTTGACTACGTTTACGGTAAAACTGGATCTATAGAACAGGATCAATATCAATAAAATCTATATATTTAAAAGACCAGGCTGTTTTTTTAGTCTTCAGCCTTGAGCTTTCTACTGAACCAATTTTGATAATTATTTTTTTTTAATGAAAGCTGCTCATTTGCAGATGTTCTTGTAGCTAGCTATTTTGTAATTTATTTCCATTTTTATATTTTAATTTTAATTTTAAAAGTATTTTATGAAATTTCTTTAAAATGATGGGCAATCGAATTACTTCCATTGTTGCAGAGAAACGAGTAAATAAAGTTTGTTTATTTTTATTGATTATATCCTTATTGATGTCATTGTCTCATTATAATTAAAAAGAACTTAAATAGATTTTAACATAAAAGGACGTCATGCTTTACAAAAATCGCATTTACCTCATAAAACTGTTACATTTCAATATTTTTTCGTTTCTTTGATACTGATGAGATGATAAGCGAAATGTTTTATTGATGTGAGAGAAATATGAGAGAAAATGTCGTCATATTTAACACGTTCACGCCGACGCGGTGGGTCACACTCAACTGTCTCGGAGCTGCCAAGTCTCCGGCTTTTTGGATACCAGTATTTTAATACAGAAAATGTAGTTTTATTTAATTAGAACGATTAGGCGATTTAAAGGAACAACATTTTATCTAAAATAATAGTGGTGTGCAAAAAGCCGGAGACTTGACAACTCTGAGACAGTCGGGTGTGACCCACCGCGGCAGCGTGAACGTGTTAAAAGAAAACTCACGTTTTCTTTGACAAAAACTAAATATCTTTCTACAAATGCGTCTAAAAAGGCACAATTTTCTTCAAATTTTACTCGCCGGTACTGAGATTAGAACCTCAAGTTACAAACGTGAATGTTCATATCTAAAGTTTTAGCTTACAAACGCGACTTAAAATTTGGAAAAATATTTAGCAATAAACTATTGCGCGTTAAAATATCATTGAAATGGTGAATACGGGTATGAGAGGTGCGTATGTAAATTTTGAGATGGTTAAAAAAAAGAACGTAAGGTTTAGATTTATCCAGAAAAAAAAAATTCTATGATTGTGTCAGAGTGAAAAATTTTGCTGATTTTTTATTCCATAATACTTTGCACAAGAACCGTAATTGATAATTTCACCATATTTACTTATCTTGCTTATACTTTACTAATTACGTATACGAATAAAATTTAATTTTTCAATAATTTGGAACAGTTTAAGTTTAAGGAAATAGTATTTTGGTAACTTTAGATTAAAGTACTACATTTGTTTTAAGAGTCAGACTAACCAATATTTGATGGATTTTTTATTGCAATCAATTTTGACGGTTTATTATTATTCAATGTAACTGTTCTTCTTTAACCGTTTTCTTTCGTCTAAATTCGATGGGTTCCACCTCGAAAATATTTATTTTATCATTTATATACTATCTTACGTTCAAACTCAAATAAATATTGAATCGCATGAAATTAATATTTTTCAGAGTACAGACTTAAATATCTATATAATCAAATTTATACAGACTATATCAAAAACTACATGGATTTTTCAATAATGTTACGTTCTAATATTGTTACCAGTTACTTACCTCTAAATACTATTACCTATTACTACAAAACCTTTATATAAGTCAGTCTGCAAAAGTATTTTTGTTAAATTATCTGTGAAGATTAGTAGTCAAGAATAGGAGTTGAAAAATAGCATAAAAGTTTGGACATTCTGCAAATCATGGAAGACGGTAGTATTCCGAGTGACGCAGCCTTAAGCCTAAAATCGTATCGTATCGTGGAATTCGTAGATGGCGGAACTCATATATACAGCTAACTCGACATCAAAGAAAACGCGAAAAGCCGCCTTTTAATAACTCAGCAGATATAGGTCCTATTGTTCTGAATTTTCTAGAACAGTCTTATATCTGCAGTCTAATCGTATACTGAAATTTTTACATTTCTACGTGCAGCATATTTTGAGATCTAAATAGCCATTTTTAAAGTGAAAACGTTGGTATGGTACGGAAGAAGTTCCTAATTTGAAAATCTCGAAAACGGTTCTAACGATTTTCTTCAAATTGATATATAATATAAATCTGATTAATACGAGGTGAATAACACTTTTCTTTTTTCTGGGAAAACTCGTTTTATTTTAAAAATCGTTATTTTAAAAAATCGCTTTTTTTTACTTTTCTCGTCTGTGATTGGTGAATAGGTTTGACGTCACTTCGTATGTAGGAGGAGTCTTAATCCATCTGCTGTGGGTATAAAATCAGAAACAAAATTTGCTGACCAAAAACAAAGTCATTTTAGGTATTCTAAGTTGAGTTAACAATCTGAATGTAGGCAGTAAATCTTTTTTTTTTAAATATTAAAATTTTAAATGTTAATTATGTGTTTTAAAATATTAAATATATTAAATGAAATTTCGATTGATATTATCTTTCTCTTTTGTTATGAAGAAATTATTATTCCATATTACTGCTTTTTGTCGAAAAAATATTTAGATTCATTTTTAAAAAAGGGGAAATTTTTTTTAATTATATGTATTCAATATAATTGTTATTTATAATTTTTTTTTTTCAATTTTCAAATTTTTTTTTCCATTTTCGTCTTGAATCGGTTATTGAATCCATAAGATTGAATCTTGTTGAACTGAATCCTAAACAACGTTTGTTTGTTTACTTGTTAACGGGCAGAAATTCGCTATAATGATGGATTTTGTGATTAAATTCGTCGTTTCCTTATCGATTCGTCGGTGCGTAGCGACAGATATTTATTGGGGGGGGGGGGGAAATTAAAAAATTTCCCAACTTGAAACAAACTAATTTTCAACTCCGATGATATGTGCAATGGATGTTCAACTTACTTGATTGCTATTTGAGATCAAAATGAAGAGGAAAGAGACATCGTGTTTTTCTTTTGTAGTATTAGAATAGAATGCTATTTTGAAAGAAAATTTGTGATATTTGCAGATTATGTCTGGCAGGAAACGACCTATTGCTATAACGCCAATCGGAAGACACGTGAATAATTTGTTCAGAGCACACGATTAGCTCAAAATGAATCATATTATGCCGACTAGTTGTTTTGAACTTCTAAAAGTAAAAATTTTCTTCATGTTCTTTTTGTTTATTTAGTAACTAAAGGTTATAGGTAAATAAGAGATATAATAGCTTTTTTTGCAAAGGTAAGATACTTGTTTTTATTTAATTCTAAAGTTAATATTCTTAAAAGAAAGCTTTAAATAATTTTCTTTAGATTTTTTTTTCATATCCTGCTTCAAAGTTCGTTTTTTACAATCATGTTGTCAAAATGTATTTTTGCTAGCAAGGAATATGTAAACAACGCTCTCATAGGATTAACATTAACTTGAAGGTTAGGAATCTGCACTAGTCATGAGAAGAAACTGGAATTGCTGACGTTAAACCTATGAAAGCGTACATTTAAAAATTTCTCCCTTGCATATTAATAGTTTTAAATGATTATTTTTCTTGCTTAGAATGGCTGAGATTGAATTCTAACTAGGTTAGTGTTTACTTTTTCGATTTTGGTTGCAGATTTTTTTTAAAAGTTATTTTCAATTTAACAAATTTGAAAAGAGCGCTCCCATAAGTTTAACATGAGCTTGCGAGTATCTTGTTACTTCATATATACATACATTTTTGTATGAAACTATAAACAATCAATATCTTCATTTGGCATCCCCCCCCCCCCCTCCCCCTGAAGTATGTGCTGGTTAGCATTGTTTTGTTTATAGGGTATGTTTTATTCACTTTTACATAATAATATAAATTTTGCTTGAAATTTCATGAACATTCTATTTTGGGGTGTAATTCTACTTCTGGGCTGCTCTGTCAAGCTTGTCGATAAATGTATAAGTAATTTGGCAAACACATATAATTTTCAGACATGTTACTTTTCCGCGAAAACGCGGAATTCCGCTTTTTCGGCAGTGAATTTAATTATCTCTGGGATCGATGCAAATATGCATTAAAATTTGTTGACATTTTTAATAGAGGGGGTGGGGGGGGGCGGGGATTAGCGGGAATGGATGTAATACAACAAAAACGCGAGTATGAACCGTGCCAAATTGAGCAAATTTCTTCAACCGATCGCGGGAAAATGCAAATTTCTTCAAAGAATCGCAGGAAAAGTGCAAATTTTTCCAAAGGATCGCGGGAAAAAATGCGACTTCCACCAAAGGATCGCTGGAAAAACGCGATTTTCATCAAAGGATTGCAGAAAAAAGCGTATTTTGCCAAAGGATCTTGTAAAATATGCGAATTTCGGCGAAAGATCGTGCAAAATACGCGAATTTTGGCGAAAGATCGTGTAATAGCGAATTTCTTTGAAAGGTCGTGGAAAAAACGCGAAATTCGTCGAAGGATCGCGAAAAAAGAATGTGAATTTCGTCAAAGAATCGCAAAAAAATGCGATTTTTGTCGGATGATAAAAAAATGGATCTTTGGCGAAAGATCATGGAAAATGCGCGATTTTTGGCAAAAAAATCGTGTAAAACGTGCTATTTTTGACGAAAGATCGTGGTAAATGCGTGAATTTCTTCGAAATATTGCAGAAAAAACACGAATTTCTTCGAAAGATTGCAGAAAAACGCGATTTTCGTCGGGGAAAAACGCTAATTTCGTCAATGTATCGCAGAAAAAGCGCAAATTTCATCTGAACGCTGCGAAAAAAATGTGAATTTCGTCAAAATTCCATTAGGCCGTGAAAGTTCAGCTTTTTTTTTGCTGAGCCTGTACCATGTCTGAATTTTGGATTGACAACTTTGGCGTAGAAAGTGATTGCATGTCAAATCGGCACCGACTGGCCTAGATACAGAAGACGAATTCTATTTTTTTTCATTATTTACCTGTAAAATTAAATAATATTGGATTATACATGAAATTAAAAAGTATTGAATAAACCATAAACAATCCAAGTCTCTTAAAACTGAAGAACATTGTGTTTTCGATAACGGTTACATCGATGAGAAACGTCATCTTTTGCTTTGTTGAAGAACCGGGAGGGGGGGGGGGATATGACCATCTAAAGATAAAGAAAGGGTCAGTACTTAAAAAAAATGAGTATGACTTGTAAAAACAGTGAAGTTTGGATGTATAGTACTGTAAATTCTTGTAGTAAAGCATAAATCTAAACTTTAAATGCATTTTTTGGAAAAGTTATTTTCGGTAAAAATTCCATACGCAAAACATGATTTCTCAAAAAGTTATTGGAATATCATTATGAAATTTAAAGTAGGTATAAATTTAGAAGAAATATTTTTTGTCTTATGGGTGTTTTTGTGGAATGATATGAATGACATGGCGTAGAAAGTGATCGTGTACCAAATCTCCATCGCGGAAACTGTGCAGCACGGCAGCAGCACTGCAGATTATTTTAGACCTTGCAGATCAATCTACCAGCTTAAAAATAAATATTGAGCTTAAAAAAAAAAAATCACAAATTTACTTTGTTTTAGAAGTTATTGTGTTTGTTATTAATTTTCTTTGTAAAATGTAAATTTTGCTTATTTTATGGGTTACAGTGAGTACTATTTATTATAGTAGCTTGGTTCAGTATTGTTGGGTCGCAGATAAATTTTGGTTTGCTGCAGATTGATACTGAAAATTCTGCTTCTGGGTGCCAAATCATCACTGACTAGCCTAGATACAGAACACGAGCTCTGTTTTTTTATTATTTACCTGTAAAATTGTATAATATTGAATTATACATGAAATTAAAAGGTATTGAATAAGCCACAAACAATCCAAGTCACTTCACTGCAAATAGAAGCGTCTTAAATTTAGACACATATGTGACTGAAAAAGAATTTTAGACACTTAAGTGTCTTAATCTGAAAATTAAGACACTATAGATGTCTTAATTTAAGATACATAAGCGTCTTACTATGACCATGGTGTAAACGAACTGAGAATAATGTCTAAAATATCCGCAAACGTCTTATTTTAAGACACTTCATTGCTTTAAACGTGTCTTAATTTAAGACGTTTTGATTCTTCCGACGCAATAACCACCAGGGGGCACTAGCACTCCCAGTTGCGCATGCGTTTTAGATGTCTTCGTTCGAAGTGGTATACGTTGTAATTCAAACAAAGTTTGTTTTTATGTACGCGTGTATTTTAATTCGTTTTTTGCGAAATGTGAAGTACTGTGATTTTAATTCGTATTAACTTGGATTATTTATTTATTGAATACATACATCTGACGTGTGTGCTCGACATCAAATGTCTCTTAGAAGCTGTCGTCGATACAAGGGCGGGATAGACACAGAACAGAAGTAGACGACGGTTGAAGATTACACCCGGAAATTCTACAAAGCGTGTGCAATGGGCTTAGTGTTAACTCGTATCAATTTATATCAATAATATTGTGTTATTCATCTTCGTCCTGTCGAAGCTGGCAAAAAAAAAGAAACTTTTGTCTGGCGGGCCCTGTTTTTAGGATGAAACATCTCATTCTTTAAATATGGCTAGTCGGATGTATTATGGGATTACCTTTTAAACTGATGAAAGTCTTTCTCCCTCACTATGGTTGTGGTAGTTTTTAAAATTTCAAATCGAGGAATATTTCTTACCTCTTGCAGCAACTCAAGTAAGTTTCTTTATAGTAGTAAAATTAGTGTATTTTATGATTTTATTTATTGTACTAAACAAAATCCTGCATGAAATTTAATTAGTTTTGAATCTGTTCGCAAAAAACCCCACTAATTCTAGAAGTATATATTTTTAAACTTATGACGATCTTTTTTATTACGAATTATATATTCAATGTCAGTTTTTAGTTTCAATTGATAATTTTTATCTCGCAGTAAATGACGGCCACAAGGAAGTAAAGAAAAAAAAACTTTGAAAGATGACCTAATGCTTTCTTACTTCCTGGCATAAAACCGCAGATTAAAAAAAGATAAATAAAGTAAATGAGACTGGTCTATTATATGAAGCTGCCTGTAAAAATATACATATGTATTTGATTTGCAATCAACTCTAATACTGATTTTTTTATTATTTTTAATAAAAAAGTAATTTGAAATTTATAATGGGAAAAAGTAAAAACCTCTAACTAGATTTCGTATTTAAAATTGTGGTAACTTTATTTATATGCACTTATACGAAAAATACAAAAATGACAGATGTTACTGTATATATTTAAGACGAAAGAAGTTTGGAAATCATAAGTTATTTTTTCCTCATGTTTTTAATATAGAATATGTACTTATTTGTTTTTATTGATAGTTGAATAGCTTTTGTGAGTACCCTCTGATCTACATAAAAACTTGCCCATGTGGAAATATAAATTTTTTAAAAACATAATTTTTAAATAAGTATTTTCATTTTTTTGGGGGGGTGGGGGTGTGGAGGGGGGGATTTTGCATGAATTTTTGTAAAGCTGATATCTTAAATCTTGCACTGATTATAATGAAAGTTTTGAACTTTTAGAGTAGGACAAGTTTAAAAACGCAAATATATTTAACAAAATACCAAAGTCATTTTTTCCCCAATGTTATTAAAGTAGAATATTTATTTATTTATTTTCATTATTCATAGTTAAATGGCTGTTGTGATTATCAAGTGATGTATATGTAAAATTGCCTATGTGGCAATATATTTTTTTATATTTTCATTTTTTTTTGGGGGGGGGGGGGATTTTTGCAATTTTCGTACATCTGATATTTTAAATCGTTTTCCACATTCAACCGAGTATAATAAATATTTTGAACTTTTAGAGTAGGACAAGATTATAAAATATATATATATATTTATCTATGTACCTTAAAAGCCCTTAATAGCGAACACTTCGGGACCGCGGAATTTGTCCGATAATTGGAGATGTCTACTTTTTTGAGGTAAAAATATACAAATATGTATGTCTGCTGATTAAAAAAGTATTCGTTAAATAGAGGTGTTCGCTATTTGAGAATGTCCATTAACCTCCACAACGGATACTCCCGAATACCGGACATCTCAATTTAGACAACTATAATGCAGGGTTGCGTTTTTTGCAAAAGTACTTCTTGATTAAAGGAAGGGCAAACTGGGAAGTGCCCCGTCCCCCTACGACTGTAGTGCCCTCAAATTTGATGTGCAATATTTGTAAAGCTTATATTTTAAATCTGTTTCGAAATTGTACTGATTATAATCAATATTTTGAACTTTTAAAGTAAAATAAGGTTAAAAACAAAATAAATTTTAAAAAATCTAATATTTAGATAAATATTTTTTGTTTTTTAATCTTGTTCTACTCCTGAAGTTCAAGATATTGATTATAATCAGTACAATGTCGTAAAAGATTTAAATTATCAACGTAACGAAAATTGTATACCAAAACTGAGAGCACCAAAAAAATCAGGCTGTATTGGGGGGGGGGGGGGAGGGGCAGGACCACAGCCAAATATTTTTCCAGGATTCAACGTGGTCAAACATGGCTACGTATGATGCTTACAAAAAAATGGATGCGATTCAGACGTTTGAAGTGTCTGAAATTCAGACGCAAAAAGTGTCTGAAAAAATTCAGACATTTTAAAATGTCTGAAAATTGAACACTCCATTTCAGACACTTAAGTGTCTGAATTTCAGACATTTTAATTTAGAGTGTTAAAACTGAAGAATATGGTGTTTGTGATAACGGTCGCATCTTTGATGTGAAATGTCATGCTTTGCTTTGTTAAAATACTGGGGGGGGGGGGGGGGGAGGCAATATATGGCCTTCTAGAGATTAAAAAAGGGTCAGTACTTTTAAAGAAATGAGTGACTTATAAAAACAGTGAAGTTTAGATGTATAATTACTGAAATTCTTGTAGTAAAACAAAAATCTAATCAATAGCCACGAAAAACGAGCATCAGGCAAACTGAAATAGCGTAGACAAAATGTATGGTACAGCTTGTGCTCTAGCACTTGGAGCCAATATTGATAGGGTAATCAATAGTGAGAGCTATCAGTCATCAATAACCAATGTACTGGCGATCAGTATGAAACTATAAACACCTTTCTGTAACTATGGTGTTAGATTTTCTTGTTTCGTCAATGAGCTGTGTCTAAATCTGAAAAGAATGTTTTCGCAGTGGCCAAGCCAGAATTTGGCTCTACACTGTTAAAAAAAAAAAAAAAAAAAAAAAAAAAAAAGCCTCGGAAACGTTACTTTTACCATTGGGGCAACAATGTGGCCCAACTGTTCTGTTATGTTTCAGCAGTTTTCGGTCAGATATTCGCAAATGTTTCCGCATACTTCGGTCAGATATTCGGAAACGTTTTCGCATATTTCAGTAGAATATTAAGAAACGTTTCTGCGTGTTTCGAAAATGTTTCTAGATATTTCGGAAATGTTAGTATATATTTTGGATATGTTTGTGTATGTTTCGTAAAGGTTTCTGCGCATTTCGGAAAACTTGTTGAATATGTCATTTTTAAAAAAATATATAACTGGCTTTTTAAAAAGAATTAATACTATCCAATTGAATGCTATTGCGTAATAATTTTAGAATTATTGTTAATAGTTTGTTGCACAATACAAAATTAAACAACTCAGTCGAAATGTTTACTCTTGTTCATGAATCTATGATAGATATTAGATATTTGATTAATGAATAATAATATAGTTCTAGTATTAGCAAAGTACAAATAGCACGTTTTTATCATTTTTACTTTCTTCTATCTTTACAAGAAGAAAGTATTGGATTCGTAAAAATTTTCGACTTCCGGTTTTCGACGGATTTACACGTTTTAGAGGTCAGAGATTCCAAAAAACATGTTTTTACAAAATGTCTGTCTGTGACTCTGTGATTCTGTCTGTCTGTTTGTCTGTGTGTATGTGACACAAATTTTGTGGGCGCTCTATCTCAAGAACTAATGCACGAAATTTAATAAAAATTTATATTCAAGTAGCCCCTTATATAAATTGGTGCTGATTAGTTTTTGGTGTAAATCGCCCAACAGGTGGCGCTGCTATGCTGCATTTTTCGCGATTTCTGCACTAGCTCTATCTCAAGAATTAATGCACGGATTTTCATCAAACTTCAGATTCAGTTAATGCTTGATATGAATTGGTGCTGGTAACGTTTTGGTGCAAATCGCCCGACAGATGACGCTGCTATGCTGCATTTTGCAGCATTTACACGATTTTCGTAATAGCTCTATCTCAAGAAATAATGCACGGATTTTCATCAAACTTCAGATTCTGTTAGTGCCTGACATGAGTTGATGTTTTGCACCTTGTGGTGTAAATCTCTCAACAGGTGGCGCTGCTATGCTGCATTTCTTGTGATTTCCGCAATAGCTCTATCTCAAGAACTACTGCTTGGGTTTTCAACAAACTTCAGATTCAGGTATACCTGGATATGAATTAGTGCTGTTTATGTTTTGGTGTAAATCGCTCAACAGGTGGCGCTGATATGCAGCATTTTTCACGATTTCCACAGTAGCTCAATGTCCAGAATTAATGCACGGATTTTCATCAAACTTCAGATTCAGTTAGTCCTTGACATGAATTGATGTTTTGTACCTTTTCGTGTAAATCGCTCAAGAGGTGGCGCTGCTGTGCTGCATTTTTTGTGATTTCCACAATAGCTCTAGCTCCAGAACTAATGCACCGATTTTCATCAAACTTCAGACTCCGGTATACCTTAATATGAATTAGTGCTGTCTGTGTTTGGGTGCAAATTGCTCAACAGGTGGTGCTGCTATGCTGCATTTTTCAGAGTTTCCCCTACAGCTCTATCTCAATAAGTAATGGACGAATTTTCTTCAAACTTCAAATTCAGGTATACTTTGATACGAATTGGTTCTAAATTGATGTAATTTCTTTTACTATTTAAATGATTTAATTGACGTGATTTATATAGAAGAAAGTTTTGTGATGGCCACAACATACTAGTTTAGTTTTGAACTTATGTTCCGATTCACAACTTTTGTAATGATGAAAAGAATCGTTTACATGACCGAAGAATTTCATAATTTCACTTTTACTGTTACGTTTTATCCTCGTTGTTTATGAATCACATATTTGTAAAAAGATAGTATTAAAAATTCGATTTGTATATTTATAAATAATTATTTTTTAAAATGCGGTCTCGTGAGCTCCATCCTGTTAAATATATCCTGTAACATTAGGAAAATTTTTAATTTAACTTCATATGAATAGATGGATTTTTCTATACCTTAAATAATTATTTTTTTCGTATAAAAAGATACACTATTTCAAAATACTTAATATCTGCGATTAATTATTTTATTTTCATGAATTGTATACTTGTATACTTATAAATAGATATATTTTCTCATGTTGTCTCAGCACTTCTCAATTTATACAAAAAAAAAAAATACTTTTAAAGGAATATATTTAGAAGCATGATAATTGTAAAACACAAAATTAAAAATGTATCTACAAATAGAGAAAGCTAAGAAATATAGCTATTTATAAGTATTATATTCATGAAAATAAATTAATTACTCAACAGACATATGAAATATTTTGAAATAGTATACTACAATTAAAAGATAAATATATATATATATATTAAAAAGTATTAAAAAAATCCATTTATTTTCGTAGAAAAGAATTTTTTAAAGACCTATAAATCAAATTTTCAATAAGATCTTTTTACAAATGAATGATTCATAAACAAATAGGATAAGACGTATTAGTATAAATGAAATCATAAATTTCTTTAGTCACATAAACGATATATTTCATGGTTATTTCATCATTACAAATGTTGTGAATCGGAACATAAGTTCAAAACGAAAATGATAAAAACGTATAAACTGTACTTCACTAACACTAGTTACTTTCTTATATCTTTACAAGAAGAAAGTATTGGATTCATGAAAATTTTCGAATTCCGGTTTTCGACGGATTTACATGTTTTAGAGGTCAGAGAACCATAAAAATATGTTTTTATAAGGAGTATGTCTGTCCGTCTGCTTGTCTGTCTGTGTGTGTGTGTGACACAAATTTTGTGGGCACTCTATCTCAAGAACTAATGAACAGAATTTAATAAAACTTTAGATTCAGTTAGTACCTGATAGAAACTGGTACTGATTAATTTTTGGTGTAAATCGCTCAACAGGTGGCGTTGTTATGCGACATTACTCCTGATTATCGCAATAGCTCTATCACAAGAAATAATGCCCGAATTTTCACCAAACTTCAGATTCAGTTAATCCCTGATATAAATTAGTGATATTTAGTTTTTAGTATAAATCGGCCAACAAGTGGCACTAATAGGCTGCATTTATCACGATTTTCGCAATAACTGTATCTCAAGGACTAATGTGTGAATTTTTATCAAACTTCAGATTCAGTTAGTCTCTCATATAAATTGGTCCTGATTAATTTCTGAAGTAAATCGACCAACAGGTGGCGCAGCTATGTAGATTTTTTAGGATTTCCGCAATAGTTCTACCTCAAAAACTAATTCACGGATTTTCATCAAACTTCAGATTTATCTACAACTTGACACAAGTTGTTACTCATTAGATATTGGTGTAAAACACCTAACCGGTGGAACTGATATGCTTCATTTTTCAGGAAATATTAACATGTATGAGATAGAAGAAAGTTTTGGGATTGTCACATCCGACTAGTACTACATTATTATTCGTTAATCAAATATCTACTATCTTATATCTATCATAGATTCGTGGACAAGAATAACTGAATAAATGGATTGCGACTTGGTTTTGTATACAAAAATTGTTAATTGTAGCGTACTCTGCCACTTCTTTAAGTTTGTCACTTTTTTTAAACAACCTGTACATGCCTATTTTTAAAATCAACATTATAATTGAAAAAGCATGCATACTTTATTTTGTAAAATTTTACGGTATATTTATGAATATTTTTATTTCTGTTAGTGATGCCTCTGACATATATCATAATAAAAAAATTGTTTTGTTTTTCTACAAGATTTATTACATTTGTAACTAGCAGGCTTCGCCCGCTACGTTGATCGATTTCTCGAAACGAACCTTGAATACACTGAAATATATCGGTGAATTTCATCTTGTGCTTTAACGCAACATGGGCCTTTATCTGGAATGTCCTTCCACATTGCTGAAACGATACGAACGCCATTGCGCTATTATATTTTCTAATGTATAATGTATATCTGAGAAAGTTTGGGCAGTTAAGAACCGACTCTTTTAGTTGATCATTTACAGCAGGATTGGTAAAAAAAAAGATAGAACGATATGAAATGTGCTAAAACGCATCCCTGAAAAAAAAAAAAAAGTCTTTTTACCGGTGCATGTCCGAACAAAATCTGTTCATTAGAACCTTTTGAAAAGACTAATCTTTCATAATCGGGTTCACCGGATTATAGAACTTTCCTTCATAAATCAGAACTAAGAAGCGTTGAATATTATGCAATATACTAAAGCCTTCTCTGAAAAAATATTTAACTAACAATGCAAGTCTCATCAAAATCGCCCACTTTCCATGTAAGCGAATCTTTAATAATCGGTTTCATCTGATTAAAGAATTTCTCCCCATAATTGTATAACTATAAGCAACGTAGAATGACTAAAACCTTCCTTGAAAAATTATGTAACTGTGCAAATCCCATCAAAATACATTCAGCGGAACTCAAGTTATAAGCATACGTAACGAAATTACAGTTTGCACATTTAAAATATAGCACTAAACATGTGCGAGACGTTCACATTTCGCAGTGCAATTTTTGAAAAAAAATTCCTGATTCTTTTTTCATTAATTTTTAATCAAGAGCTTGTTTTTTTTTTTTTTTTTCTTAAATCAAGTAGCGTATTTTAACGAAATTTGAGTGTATTATGTCAAAAAAGTGTTAAGAAACTTGTCGTATGATACTTCATTCATCGTTGTGTGTTTTGTATGTCCGTAGAAAAAGGGAAGTTGACATCAGAAGTAAAATATATGTCAATAAACCCAATTCACACTTTATTCTAATATTTTTTTAGCAATATGTAATATTTTTTAGGTGCAGGTTTAAACTTTTAAAAGAGAATTAATGATAAAAATATATGCAAGAAACATTAGACGAACCAGAATATCATCTCATTTATTCAATCAAAGTTATACAGTAAAAATAATCGAAGATGGCAAAAGATACGCGGGATAAAAAAAATTAACAATCGTATTTTAACTGCATTTAAAACATGATGTCATCGCTTCGTGAAAAACCCGGGACAAAGAGAAATAAATTTAATACATATAAAATACAATTTAATCTGATACAACAAAGCACAGTTTTAAAGCTAACACGTGAAATACCACTGCTTCGGTCGATCGATGGTATCTATTCTTCTAAACATTTCACTTTCAAATTTGCTTTTTAATCATAAATATAAAATAAACCCGTACGGAGACGTCACACTTTTTCTTTTTTGTACTATTTATTATTTTCTTTTAGAATCATTGCTGAGTATGAAATAATGCGGTATTTTATTTTTGTGGCAACATTGATTTGAGAAAAACCTCTCATTTCATTTGTGAAAGCAATGCTGATTTAATTTTTAATTAACTGCAATTTTAATTAAAAACATGTTTTAATGAAATGTGACTGAACTATGCCAGAAGCCGGTTCAAAATCCTTTCGAATGATACCTTATTCATCGTCCTGCGTTATGTAAATGCTTAGAAAAACGGATGTCGACAACAGAAATAATTAGCGTGTATAAATTTGAGAAAATGTTGAATAATAATAATAAACAAAAATCTAAAGGTATGTTTCAACTCAAAGAACGGCTTGTAATTTTTTTGTAATTAAATCTTTGTAAATTTACCCCCAATATTTAAAATTTACATGCGTAAAATTGTAATGAAAATATTTCACATAATTTTCTTTGAATGTCATTTCTGCAATTTCAATCTCATAGAGCAGTTGGAATAAAAGTAAATGTCCGACAAGTGCTGAAACTAGTCTTTTTTCTCTCGGGTGCAAACATAGAATTCGTCGCCCCCCCCCCCCCCCGGCCTCCGCAAAGTAATTTTACAAAGAGAATTTCACTAAGTTTCTTATAACCGACTTTCTTTATAATTTAAAGTATGTAATAAAAAAATACGTAATACTGAATTACGTAATCAACTTTGTCAAATAGTGATTCATTAAAACACTGAAAACGAAATCCAAAGGAACCGGGAAAAAAAATCCGCTTTATACAGGTTTCTGTCTTAGCAGGTATAATTGATGGTATTCTTTCTGTTGGGAACATGTAATTTTTTCATCTAAGACAGGATTCTGTTACATAGATTTCACAGATTTTACGGTAGTTGTAAAATTACAAATGAGGCGGTTAAAGTGACAGTGACACATTGATAGATAGCCACATTGTCTTAAGAGACTACACTAGTAAGGTGAAGAAACTCGCTAGCTAATGTTAAACCTATGTGAGCGTCCTTTCCAAATTTCTATTTCTCGCTTGCACTTTAATATTTTCAAATGATTTTTTTCTGTTTGGGATAGCTGAGGTATATCTCTAATCGGGTAATCTTTACTTTTTCAAATTTTGTTGCAGCTTTTTTTTATAGTTACTTTCACTTTCGGAACCGGTTCCGAAATTAAAAGTAGCCTCATTAAAAAAAACTGCAAACAAAATCGAAAACGTATACAAACTAACAACTTTAAAAATCAACCTCATCTATCCTAAGAAGAAAAATAAATAAAAATATTAAAATGCAAGCGAGAAATTTGAAAAGGACGCTTCAGTACATTTAATATTAGGCTAGTGTTGGTTCTTAAGAACTCAAAAACCAATCTTCATTTGGCGCCCCGTATGTTTTTCGTTCTGACGCCCGGGGCACATGCTCCCTCTGCCCCCTCTAGTTTCGACCCTGCTACAAGTATTAGACAATATGTATTTACCTTGCTAAATCTCATATGAAAGTCATCCTCCCCTTTATTTGGGTTACAAACTGTCAAAAATGATGATTTTTAAATTTTTTCAACATTAATATTGTTATAATTGAGAAGGGAAAGAGATAACAGCTTGTCTTTTTTTATTTTGACTGACATGCTGGGAAGTATACGTAAATGCCTATAAAAATGCATAGTTTCCTCATGAGATATAAATTTCCAAAAACTGACATTTTGACTAATGTTTAACTATACTAATGTACTCAATTTCTAAAAAATGCAGATAAATTCCCGACAATTACTTGATGTAATGAAAATAAATGCGCAGATTTGTGATATTTTTATTTAATCTATGTGTGTAAAAAATGTGTAAGATTTTATAAACCTTTAAGTTTTGAGTTTTGTATAAACATACAAAATCGCAGCTCTGGGAGGGGTTTTAATCCCGAACTCTTCCCCCCATCCTTCGCTGCACCTGTGTGTTTTGAAACACATTTGTAAATTTACTTTTAGCGTCAATCTGAATTAGAAACCTTTCATTATTGAAGATACATTTTTTTAAAGTTTGAAAATAAAAACAGACAATACTAATTACATTGTTTTATTGAACTCAACTTGATTTGTGTATGTGATTCAAAATTTTAATAGTTTTTTAAATCATATCCAGATATGCTAGAATTAAAAAAAAAAAAAAAATGTACAAAGGTGTGCTTCCGATGGCAGTTCAATGTTATAATTTTTTAATGACGGAATTTTTTTTTGCATATAATGTTATTCTCACATTAAAATACAATTATTCTAAAGTAGTCTTTCTGCTTCAATACTCGTGTGTAAATATCCTTGTTTATGGAAAGGAAATATTATTATTAGTGCTTTTTAAATTTACGGAAAAATTGGTAACTAAATTACTTTTTTGAATTATGAAGTAAAATGAATTAAGATAGTGCAGTTTTGAAAATAAAATTGAAAATATAAACTTAAAAAATGTTCCTGAAAAAGGTTGTTAAAATGCTAGTTTTTAATACTATAAAACTTTTTAATCGAACTATTTTACCTTTTTCAACATTAAAGAGCATTTCTTCGAATTAAAATCTGTTTGCTTCAGCGAACTTATTGTACATTTCACTATAAAATTTCCAGTTTTCATATTTTTATATGCAATATTTTTCTTATTATAAGTCAACAAAGAACCCCGGATACAATTAATTTAATTACTGAAGCGACAGGGATCACAATCCTGAATTGGCAGCATCTTTAAATAATGCCCTGTAAAACACGCCTTTCATTTCTTGAAAGAGGTTCGAAATGATTAATTACACTTTTGACATCTGCAGAAGTTCCAGTTGAACAGTCAACCGACCGCCTGTTACCCCCAACAGCGCAACCACGGGGACGTAGATATGGGATAAGTGGTTTCCTTGTTCGATGGTTTTTTAGAGATAAATTTCAACAAAGATGGAGTATTTTGGGGGTTGACTTTTCAAATCATCCGTAGCCGGAGACTGGAAGTAGGGATTTTGTTGCGTTTTTACACCCAAACCACGCGCTTAAACTAAGATAGAGATGAAACTAGGCATATAAAACCCCGTACTATTTTTTATCTGCACTGTGTTATTTTTAAAAAAAATCGCAAATTTTGTCAATCGATTGCAAAAAAAAAAATCACGAATTTCGTTAAAAAATCGCGGAAAAAAGAGTAGAAAATTTTTTCAGTTGGTCACGGAAAAATACTACGAATTTTGTCAATTGGTCGCGAAAAAAAATTAATTTCGTCAATCGATAAAAAAAGCAAATTTCGAATTATGTCAAAGGAATGTGGAAAAAAATTTAATTTCGTCAAACGATCGTGGGAGAAAAAATCTTAAGTTTCCTGAAAAAAGAATCGCGTCGGGTAAGAGAAGGCAGTTTTTCAACGAGTCGGGTTTCTTTCTTTCTTTTTTTCATATGTACGTTTGTGATCATCTTACTTTTAATTTATTATTACCCTTTAAATGAATAAAAATACATAAAAGTAGCGTCCTGCAACAGATCGAATAATTAGATTTTATCGAGAGTCTTTTTTTCAGGGGGTATGAGGTGGAATTAAGTACTTTTTTGCAATATTGTAAGAAAGTTTACAATATTGTTCAGATAACTTTCTTTGCCAAAGCCTTTTTTTAGAATGTTTTTACGTTGTTTTTTTTCTTCAATGCTATTTCCAATGTCTCATGATTCTTTATTTCTTTTCCCCCGTATCACTTTCGTGCCATTTTTTCCCCCTGTGGCGCTATTTTTTTCCCGCCGTGCTGCACTTTCTTTCTAGGAATAAACTCTAGTCTAAGACGCAGACGATACTACTATAGATATATCTATGGATGCTACTAACTGTGTGTTACAGTTCTATAAATAAACTATAGATGGCAGCACCATAATTCATCACAGAATCCAAAAACACGATCCAAAAAGCTGTTCTAACTGCTCTGCTCAACAAGCGCAAAACGTTTTGACACATTTACAAATTCATTTTTTAGCGGAAAGATATAAAATTGGAAATCCTAGCCATGAAAGCGATTTGGAATGGAACTGTTTTTTTTTCATTTTTGGATCAATCAATTACCTATTGAGTTACAAGCGTTTTTGATCACGTGACAAACTCGATTTTCGCCCTTCACCCATAGGCGTAGAGTTATATGGGCCCGTAGGGCTCGGGCACCTCCAATAATTTTTTCAGATGGGCTATATTTTTTTACGCCAACTGACAGATTTTGGAATTTCATATAATTTACAAAAGTTTCTAGCGTATAATGCTTTCGATGGATAATTGTTCTTTTTCTAAATTCGCTGTTTACTTTTATTCTTTGTAAACAAATAAAAGAACTCGAAAATTTTAGCGTGGCGTATGAGGAAAAAACTAAGCACTCTAGATGGTGGTTTCTTCTTCCTTCTTTGGACACTGGGCAGGGCACACTTTCTGGGAAAAATTTCTTTTTCTGATTCGGCGTCATAGGTCAATAAATTCACGTTTTTAACGGACAACAAATGGTGTCCGATATGATCTGATTAGAGCACAGATAAGATGGTTCGCCGTTTCCTACAAAGAACGTGGCTCCAATTTACGAGCTTTGAAGAAGTCGGGAGGAAGGGGGTAGAGGAGTAAAGTTTTGTTGCAAATGATGAAACTAAGAATTTTAGAATTTAGAAGTAAGGCAGGAAGAATCGTCAGTGTCTTCAAAGCATAGAATGTAAAGGAAGAAATTCTTTGTCTCTAAATGATGCATAAAGCTCATATTTATTAAAATAGACCAAATCTATCAAGCGGTCTCTCTGTAGTAAATGACGATTCACCAGGATCTGGTAACATTAAGGGTGTATTCGAAAAAATATTTTTCCACCCTCAACAGCTCGAAATTTTCTGAGACATTTTCAGACTCATTTTTAAAAGTAAAAACATGAAACTTGCTGGGGTGATTTCTGAAGACATGTTTAACATGCCGTGTGATTTCATTTTCAGCTCAGTTAATTAGAATTTGATTTTTAAACAATTATTTTCTCAGTATGACCATTTTTTTTCATTCCCAGATCGCCCGCTTCGGAAAATTCGGTTCAAACCGCCAACTTTGACAGCGTTTAATACAGTATTTTCTGCATTTATCAAAAAATTGAGAAGCACGGCACATTATATAGTTTCTAAATAAGAGAATTTCCCAGTTTGATGCTTTTGAGAGCAAAATGAATTTTAAAATGAATCAGAAAATAAGCAGTTTGGATCGGAATACACCCTTAAACAGTACATATTCAGCCCTCTCTCAGGCCCACTTTCTTTCATTAATATCAGGCTGAGTAGGGACCGGGTCTAAATTTCTTTTTGTAAACCCGGTCCAGGCCATTTTTGTCCGTGCCGTTTCGGACTGACATTTGATTCGATTTTCGTGATATTTTTAAACTTTTCGATGTTCATATGAAAGTATCTATCTGTACATACGCATTCATGGCAAACACAGCAGGCCCGGTTTTTCGTGCGCAACCCTGTAGTATTTATATTATACATTTATACACTAACTAGCTGACATGCCCGGCGTCGTCCGGTCCGTCGAAAAATAGTGCACTAATTCCAAATAAACTTAAATGAAAAGAAATCAAAATTTACTATTTGGATTAGAAGATAACGGGATTCCTTTTACTAAATTAATGTAGCAAATCGCGAAAAATCGCTAAAAATTCAAAAGCCGCATATGACAAAATTTTGTTATTATGGGCTAAAAGATTAAACAGGATTCCTTCTACGAATGTAAAAAACATGGCCGCGGAATGCGAAAAATCTTAAAACAATGCATACAAATTCGCAAAAAATTCAATAACCGCTGTACGAATTTCAAATAAACTTTATTGAAAATATAACAAAATTTATTATATTGGGCTAAAAGTTTGACATCCAATTCCTTTTACGAATGTCAAAAGGTTGAATCGGAGCGCTAAACATCGCATTAAAAATCGATAAAAATCAAAAATCGCAGAGGAAAAAAATTACCACAGCGTTTAACAAGATTGAAACGAATTTCTTTTATAAATGTAAAAAAAAAAAAAAAAAAAAAAAAAAAAAAAAAAAAAAAAAAAAGGCACGGAATGAGTAAAAACGCTAACAATCGTGTTGAAAAGCGAGAAATCGCGGAAAGGAGAAAATTTGCTATATAACGCTGAAAGTTTGAAACCGAAAAATATTATTAAAGTAAAAAAATCGCTACGGAATACGAAAAAGAAAAAAACACTGCCGCATGGCCTACAGGCAGGGGTAGATTTCGAAGTCAAATATACTAATTTCACAAACAAAAACTAAATCATGATTAGAGATAAATCCACTTCAACAATTTTATCTGGCCGCTTTTGACGAGTTTTTATTTCATTTTTATATAATAGCTGGTTTTATCAGAATCATGTTAGGGCGGTATTCAAAAAAATAATTTTCCATGCTCAACAACTCGAAATTTTCTGGCATAATTCCAGATTCATTTTTAATTTTAAAAAAAATATGAAACTTGCTGACGTGATTTTTGAAGAGATTTATAAGCGACCTGTGTTTTTATTTTTTGTTCAATTAATTAAAACTTGATATATAAACAATTATTTTCTTAGAAGGACAATATTTTTCATTTCTAACACAATGGCTTCGGGAAATTCCGTTCAAAATGCCCACTTTGACATCATTTTTTGAAATATATTCTGCCTCTATTAAAAAAATCGATCATTACGGTACATTTTATAGTTTCTGAATAAGCGAATCTGCCAATTAAATGCGTTTGAGAACAAAAATGAATTTAAAAATGAGTCAGAAAATAAGCAGTTTGGATGTGAGTGCATCCTTAATACAATGATTTTTCCAACAGAATCCGCTACGGTAAATTCGGTTCAAAATGCCCTTTTTAACAGCATTTTTAAAAATACATTCTGCCTCTATCAAAAAATCGACCATTACGGTACATTATATAGTTTCTGAGTAAGAAAGCGTACCAATTGGAAGCCTTCGAGAGCAAAAATGAATTGTAAAATGAGTCAGAAAATAAGCAGTTTGGATTTGAATACACCCTTACTAAGATGATTTTTTTCTTCAACCGCTTTGTATTTTTAATTTGTTTTTGCTGTAAGAATTGGTCCTGTCCAAAACTTGTCTATATAGATGTTGTAGACAATATTAAGAAGATATATGATAAATTCATGGGAATTTTATATCTTTTGAATTGACGGAGTTATGGATTTTTTTCTTCTTCAAACGCCCTTTGTGTTTTCGTTTTTATTTTTTATTTTATTTTATTTTATTTTATTTTTTTTGCGGTACAAATTGGTCATATCAAAAACTTTTGAATATAAAAGTTGTAGATAATGTTAAGGAGATTTATAATAAAATTAATTGGATTTGATATCTTGAGAATTGACGAAGTTATGAATTTTTTTTTTCCTAAAAAACCCTATTTTTGCGCCCCTTGAGCCCATTTTTAACTTTATCAAAAATCTGTGATACATACATTTTTAGCCCTATTGTTAGAAGTAGTAAAAACTGTAAACTGATTTGATATGTACAAAAATTAAAAAGTTATGGGGGGTTTTCTGTTTTCACAAAAACCCTCCCTATTTTCATCCCCTTGGTCCGATTTCGCCCATTCACGAACTTGACCGAGATTTTATGCCCCTTGATTTTATGTATCAGTTTGGAAGAGATTGGTGCAGAATTACGAAAGTTATCGTGTCCAGAAGAAAGTGATATAGATAGATAGATAGATAGATAGATAGATAGATAGATAGATAGATAGATAGATAAAGTTTTTTACTGAGAATGGTTTTGGGTTCTAGGGGTCATGATCGGTGTAGATCTGCAAAAAAATTTCTGAAATTCCAACATAGGAACAATCCCAATAGGTAGTATTTCATACGAAATCTACCTAAAAACGAAAAAAGGGCATTAAAATTTCAAAAATCGCCGCGAACACAATAAAAACTTTAACCAGAATTCTTTCACGAATGTCAAAAAAATCTCCATGGAATGCGTAAAGTCACAATAACAATCAAAACTCCAATAATAAGCTCGACGCAGCAGAGGTAGTTCGGTAGCTTCTGAGCCCCGGGTCCTCCTTCCCCGTTTTTTCGGTATCTGTAATTTGTGTACTTTCCCTTTTGAATTTGTCCGGTTTCAATTTCTGAATTTTTTTTCAACCTGGCTCCCGCAAGAGAGTCGGAATAAGAGAGAATAAGGCTAAAGGACTGCAGACGGAACGCGTGCGCCGTTCTCCGCGTAGGTATAGTATAAATATAGTAATAATATAGTGCAATAGTATAGGATAAATGCGAAGTTAACAATGTCTACTACATTAGGCTAAAAGTTTAAAACCGAATTCCTTTTACCAATGTAAATAAGGTCACTGCAGAACGCGAAAAAACACTGAAAATTGCATTAAAAAGCGCTAAAAATTCCAAAAGTCGGAAAGGCCGAAAATTACTATAAAATGCTCTAAAACATTTTAATCAGAATTCTTTCACGAGTTTCAAAACTCGTTGCAAAAAATCGCAAAAACTCTCATTAAAAATCGAAGTAAAAATTCAAAAATTTTGGAGGCCAAAATTTACTGTATAATGTTAAAAATTTGAAACCGAATTCCTTTTACCAATATAAAAAAATTGCTGCGAAACACGAAATAAAGCTAAAAATCGCATGCAAATATTTGCGAAAAATTCAAAAAATTCCGAATAAACTTTTTTGGAAAGAGGACGCAATTTACTATATTATACGCTAAAAGATTGAAATCGGATTTATTTTAATATTTTTAAAAAAAATCGCCTCGAACCGTGAAAAACATTAAAAATTGCATTAAAAATTATTTTGAAAAAGTCTAATCAAAAAGTCCGAAATCGGGCTTTGGGGTGCATAATTAAATACATAGAGGTACCTTCATACCGAATTTTGTAGCTCTGCGTGCAGCAGTTTTTTCAGAACATAGCCGACAGGCAGAGAAACTTCTTTCCTTATTATTATAGACTAGCTGACCCGCCCGGCGTTGTCCGGGCCCGTCCGGGCCTTTAATAAAGCACAAATTTGTGTGATTTTATACCTTTAATCCGATTTTGTCCGAATTTATATTTTTAGATGAAAAAATCTCCAAAAAATATTGACTTTTAATTATAAAAGCACTCGTAAGAAGTCATTTTCTGTTTTTCATGTACGGTTGTTTTCATAATTTTTTTTAAATAGTTTCTTTTGATCCGAACTCTTTAAAATTTTTATCGTTATAAATATAACCATTTCTCAGCCCGTGTAAAAACTTCGTGAAAAAAATATTGATATCTACTTCTAAAATGAATATATTTTCTTCTCCCTTTTTACTTTCTTCTCTCTTTGCAAGAAGAAAGTATTGGATTCAAGAAAATTTTCGAATTCCGGTTTTTGACATATTTACACTTTTTAGCGGTCACAGATCCCGAAAAACATGTTTTTACAAAATGTCTATCTGTGAATCGGCCTGTGAGTTTGTCTGTATGTGACACAAATTTTTTGGGCACTCACACTAGACTAATGCACGACATCTAATGCATAAAATATCACAAGACTAATGCACAGAATTTAATAACTTTTGGTTCAATTAGTCCCCGATATAAATTGGTGCTGAATAGTTGTTGGTGCAAATCGTCCTATTTCTCAAGAACTAATGCACAGATTTTTATAAAATGTCAGATTCTGTTATTCCTTGATATTGTTTGGTGCTGATTAATTTTTGGTGTAAATTGCTCAATAGGAGGCACTGCTATGATGCATTATTCACGATTTCCGCAATAGCTATATCTCAAGAACTAATGATCAGATTTTCATCAAACTTCAGATTCAATTATATCTTGATATTATTTCGTGCTGATTACATTTTCGTGTAAATCGTCCAACAGGTATCGCTGCGATGCTGCCTTTTTCACGATTTCCGCAATAGCTCTTTCTCAAGAACTAATGCACGTATTTTCGACAAACTTCAGATTAGGTTACTCCATGATATAAAACGGTGCTGATTTCTTTTTGGTGTAAATTGGCCAACAGGTGACGCTGCGATACAGAATTTTTCATAATTTTCGCAATATCTCTATCTTAAAAACTAATGCACAAATTTTCATCAAACTTCAAATTTAGTTAGACGTTGATATATGTTGTTCTTTATTACGTTTTCGTGTAAATCGCGCAATAGGTGGCGCTGCTACTCAAAAACTAATACACGAAATTTAATTAGACCATATTCTGTTACACTTTCACATAAATAGATCTTTTTTTAGACTTGGGTGTATACAGCGCGACAGGTGTATGCTCTTTTATGCTCTTTAAGCTGAAAATTTTTCTTGTAGACATCTAGAGGGTGGATGCCAAAATTCAGTTGTTTGTTTCAAAGATGCGATGTTACATCTCCTTTTAAAATGCACACAATATAATGAACATCTTTAGAATCCTTATGATGGAGATGAGCATAGATTGTCATTTAATTTTGGCACCGTGATAGCGAATTTTGAAGTAACATGTATGAGATAGAAGAAAGTTTTGGGATTGTCACACCCGCAGGCTCGGACTGGCCGCCGGCCCATCGACCTGAGGGCCGGTGCGCCCTCGTCCAGAGAAAACTTTGCGCCCCTAAGTACGCTAAGCAGCTCCAATAATTTTCACTCGTTGTACACATACATTCTAATTATTGCACAAAATTTCGAGAATTCGTCTAGGAATAACCATCAATTAATAGACATACAGCACAAGAGAGGGATTTTTTTATTGCCACAATGAAATTAAACATGCATACCACAGCAATTTCCGGATCGGAACCCAAAGGGGACATATTTGCATTAAATAAAAGGGAAAACATGCATCCAACGAGAACTTTAGTAGCCATGAAGCCTGGAAGAATTTTTTTTCATCTCTTCATTGAGTGATATCTTTTAGATTTTAACCAAATATTTTGCATATTTTTAGTCCTTTTGCAAGCCCATCCTTATAGAAGTTCCTGAACGCAGCTATAACCGTGTTTATTTAAAAGCAACTTGAGAAAAAAACTAGTCGGATGTGGTAGTCCCAAAACTTTCTTTTATCTCACACATATTGTACTTCAAAATTTGCTATTACAAGGCTACCACAGGCGACTGACTACTTTTATATTCTGTTCGCACCAGTATTTTTCTAATATAAATTTTGAAGTATATTTCTCTTACAAAAATTGTCAAAATGTGTGTTAAGAATTTTTCTTTGAGAAAGTAGTGCTAGTTAGAATTAAAAACAGTCACCTGTGGCAGCTTTGCTATTACAGTGCCAAACTTAAATGACAATCTCACCATCATAAAGATTTTAAAAATATAGGTTCATTGAATTGTGTGCATGAGGGTTAAACCTCGAAATGGTTTGCCCGTCTTTTTCCGTTCCCTAAAACAACTTAAATCGATTGTAGGAAAAACATTTTTAACAGAATTGTATTTTAAGATGTGTGCCAAGTAAAAACGCATGAAGTGTATATTAGAAAAAAACAAGGAAAGAAAATCTAAATTAATATTAGTTTTATAAGCATTTTTATGAAAATGCAGGAAAACCCTCAAAACGCTTAGAGGGTTAAAAGGAGATATAAGCATAGCATCTTACAAACAAATAATTGAATTTCGGCATCCATCCTCTTAGATGTCTGCAACAAAAATTCTCAGCCCAAAGAGAATAAAAGTGACACCTATCACGCTGTATACATCCAAGCCGAATAAAGATCTATTTATATGAAAGTGAAACAGAATATGAAGTTTTATTAAATTCCATGCATTAGTATTTGAGGTAGAGCTATAGCGAAAATCGTGAAAATTGCAGCATAGGGGCGCCACGATATGATTTACATGAAAACCTTATCAGCACAAACTTACGTCAAGGTCCAACATATTATGAAGTTTGATGAAATTCCGTGCATTAGTTCTTGAGATATGAGTAACATTAAGGCAATTCTCAAGTCCACTGCTCAGCAAGGACGAAAATTTCTGAGACATTTACTTAAATCATTTTTAAACGTAAAGGCACAAAATTAGCAAGACCAACTATAGAAGCGATTTGGAATCGAAAGACGTTTCTTATTTTTTGATAAATAAACTATTTATCGATTTATGAGCGATTTTGGGTCACGAAACAACGTGTTTTCTCTCTGAGTGGTGTTTGCTCTTTCAGTCGAAAATTTGGCTCAAAACACCTACTTTGACAGTATTTTTTGAAAGATCTTTTGCGTTTACCAAAAAATGTAAAACGGTCTCTTGGTCACATAGTTTTTGAATAACAACATATGCCAATTTCCTGTGTTTCCAAACAAAAATGAATAAAACTTGTGACATAAAGTTGCACCTTTGGATTTGAGAACAGCCTTAAAATCGTGTAAATCCGAAAAAATGTAACATAGCAGCGCAACTTGTAGGGAGATTCATACCAAAACCTAATCAACAACAATTTATGTCAACATCTAATTGAGTTTGAAGCTTGGTGAAAATCCATGCATTTGCTCTTGAGATAGAGCTATTGCGGAAATCGTGAAAAATGCAGCATAGCAGCGTTACCTGTTGGGCAATTTACATCAAAACCTAATCAGCCCCAAATTATGTCAAGAACTAACTGAATCTGTAGTTTTATGAAAATCCGTGCATTAGTTCTTGAGATTGCGGAAATCGTAAAGAAATGCAGCATAGCACGCCACATATTCTGTGATTTACACTGAAAACTAATCAACACCAATTTATAACAGGGACCTGAATAGATTCAAATTTATTCCAGATTTTGTTTCTATTCAAAAATTTGTTTTAAACATGAAAACTATTAATAAAATCATTATAAAAAATATATATTAAGAAAGAAACCACAATTGTTTAAAACATCGATGCAAACAGCTAATTTGAATAATTAGTTTTGGAAAATTTATGAAAAGCCATTTAATTTTAAATATTATTCCAAATCAACTGGTACTTACATCTTTTTAGGTGCGTTCGTAATTATATAAATACGTAGCACCTATAATCGTCGTTCAGTCCGTCCGTCTGTCCGTCTGTCCGCATGTAACAGAGCAAAAACTACCCAACCGAATAGTCTGAAATTTCAAATATGTGATTGTTGCAAAATTTTGTCGAGCCATTTCAAATTTTATGAAAATCGGTTGTATAGTTTAATTACAGGGACAGTCAAAAGTTTTTCTTTACATTACGGCCAATGGGAAAAATTATTGCAAGTGGATTTTAATGGTATTAGAGCCTTCCGAATGATCTGAAATTTTAAAGATATAATTGTTGCAAAATTTTGTCGAGCCATTTCAAATTTTAGGAAAATCGGACGTATAGTTTAATTACAGGGACAGTCAAAAGTTTTTCTTTACATTACGGCCAATGGGAAAAATTATTGCAAGTGGATTTTAATGGTATTAGAGCCTTCCGAATGATCTGAAATTTTAAAGATATAATTGTTGCAAAATTTTGTCGAGCCATTTCAAATTTTAGGAAAATCGGACGTATAGTTTAATTACAGGGACAGTCAAAAGTTTTTCTTTACATTACGGCCAATGGGAAAAATTATTGCAAGTGGATTTTAATGGTATTAGAGCCTTCCGAATGATCTGAAATTTTAAAGATATAATTGTTGCAAAATTTTGTCGAGCCATTTCAAATTTTAGGAAAATCGGACGTATAGTTTAATTACAGGGACAGTCAAAAGTTTTTCTTTACATTACGGCCAATGGGAAAAATTATTGCAAGTGGATTTTAATGGTATTAGAGCCTTCCGAATGATCTGAAATTTTAAAGATATAATTGTTGCAAAATTTTGTCGAGCCATTTCAAATTTTAGGAAAATCGGACGTATAGTTTAATTACAGGGACAGTCAAAAGTTTTTCTTTACATTACGGCCAATGGGAAAAATTATTGCAAGTGGATTTTAATGGTATTAGAGCCTTCCGAATGATCTGAAATTTTAAAGATATAATTGTTGCAAAATTTTGTCGAGCCATTTCAAATTTTAGGAAAATCGGACGTATAGTTTAATTACAGGGACAGTCAAAAGTTTTTCTTTACATTACGGCCAATGGGAAAAATTATTGCAAGTGGATTTTAATGGTATTAGAGCCTTCCGAATGATCTGAAATTTTAAAGATATAATTGTTGCAAAATTTTGTCGAGCCATTTCAAATTTTAGGAAAATCGGACGTATAGTTTAATTACAGGGACAGTCAAAAGTTTTTCTTTACATTACGGCCAATGGGAAAAATAATTGCAAGTGCATTTTAATGGTATTACAGCCTTCCGAATGGTCTGAAATTTTAAAGATATAATTGTTGCAAAATTTTGTCGAGCCATTTCAAATTTTAGGAAAATCGGACGTATAGTTTAATTACAGGGACAGTCAAAAGTTTTTCTTTACATTACGGCCAATGGGAAAAATTATTGCAAGTGGATTTTAATGGTATTAGAGCCTTCCGAATGATCTGAAATTTTAAAGATATAATTCTTGCAAAATTTTGTCGAGCCATTTCAAATTTTAGGAAAATCGGATGTATAGCTTAATTACAGAAACAGCCAAAAGTTTTTCTTTACATTACGGCCAATGGGAAAAATAATTGCAAGTGGATTTTAATGATATTACAGCCTTCCGAATGGTATGAAATTTTAAAGATATAATTGTTGCAAAATTTTGTTTAGCTATTTCAAATTTTAGGAAAATCGGATGTATAGTTTAATTACAGGGATAGTCAAAAGTGTTCCGAAAAAATTATTGGAAGTGCATTTTAATGATGTATCAGACTATGCACGTTATGAAGTGCAAAAAATTATACATTCAGTACAATATTGGGTGCAAAAAATAATTTTAAAACTAGTTATAGTACGAACGCACCTCATTTGCCGCGTTTGACGAGCAATTTCCAACTTGTTTATACGGTCATTGTCAGGAAAATTGTTAGGGGTGATCACTTTTTTTTTTCCTTCAAGATATCTATCGATAAAAGAAAATAAGAAAACCCTACAGTCATCTATACTTACAGGTAATCTGTGTAACTTCCTGAAGCTTTTAGATATTATATGATTTGTTTTAAAAAATTACCTAGTATTGTGTAGGTTTGATGGAACTTTGAGTATGCACGGAGATATATATAGCGTAGCCCTCTACCTAGAGTTCGAAATGGAGATATAATTTAAGCTATTATTATTACTTGGTGCTATGCGAGTGTGTTAAACCTTGTCAAGGGACACAACACAAGGAAGTAAAATTGACTTCAGTTCGTTAAAATTTTTGCGCCCTTTGGAAATCCAAGGTCTGCGCCCTTTACACTGACCCAGTCCGACCCTGCACACCCGACTAGTTTTTCTTGTTATGTTAAAGAACCCAACGTGATAACAACAACTAAAAAAATAGTTCTCGTCGTCCGAACTGTCCAAAATTTTAATATGTTATAAATATAACTATACGTGAGTACTCTATAAAATTTCATGAAAAATATGCTTATTTAATAGTGAAAACGTGTGCCGAAGACAAGCAACACCGTGCCGAAACCGTTTTTTAGCTTTTTCGTCGAATTTTTTTAAGATTTTTTTTTTAAATACTTCTACTTGTTCGAACATTACGAAATTTTTGTAATAATGTAAAATCCAGTCTGTCGAAATTCAGTGAAAAAGATTGTAGAAAAAAGATAGTCTCGTCACGGTGAGGCGCGAAGTGACCTGCGGTCGTGAATTTGTTCAAAGAATTAAAATTAGTCTTTTAGAAAACCGATGGCACCGGCGACGAGAAGTAGATCTTAGCTTTAAATAGTTTTTTTTTTTTTTTTTTGTGAATCGATGCCTCTAAAATTGAGCTCTGAGTAAGCGTTGCGAAAGGGAGAAAAAGTCGACTGATAAATCTCTTTTTGAAAAAAAATTTTTAAGAGTTAAGCACTATATTCTTTATTAACTGAGTGCAGCGTTTGAGATGTAAAAGTACGAACTATAAGAATATGTCGTCCGTTTTTCCGTATTTTAAACTGCACGGCTGATGGGCATTAAAACAAAACGGCAAAAAAAAAAAAAGAAATGCATTTTGTTTTTCCTTCCTTTCCGCTCGAAAAGCGGGTTCTGGTTATGCACAAGCGTGCCTCTGCCAATTTAAAAAAAAAAAAATCTCTTTTTGTGATGAGTTTTTAATTAATATCTCGGCCAATTATCAAAAAAATAAAAATGTGAGCCTCAGGGGCATCCATACCTGCATTGAACTATTCTCATCTAAATCTTCAGACCTCTGCGGGCAATAGATTTTCCTAGCCATCGAGAATAACACACATAAACAGCGATCTTGTCTTTTATTATTAGATATATAGATATTTATGATATATGTAGAGTAACATCTGTCAAAACGGAACCTGTCTATGGCATAATCCTGTCTTAAATGGAAACTTTTCATGCTCCAGAAGGAAAGATTGCCGTACAATTTTACTTAATTAGCCAGAAACCTGTCTTAAACGGAATATTGTTTCGGTCCCTTACGATTGCTTTTACAAAGGTTTTACTGTATGGATATAAGGTTAACCTGTGTAAACGAAAACTGTCTATAACGAAATCTTGTCTAATGGAAAACATTTCATGATCCCATAGAAAGGAACACTTTGAATTTTTACCTGCTTAGGTAGACGAAAACCTGTGTAAAACGGAAACTTCCAGCGGTTATTTGTAATTTTGTCGTAACTGGTTTTACTATTTTTGTATTCATCACTTAGTAAATTAATTCCCTGTTCCAGGGAACGTAGATTCCCTCCCCCCCCCCCCCCCCCTTGTCTCCACCACTGGCTGAGCCCCTCCAATAATTTTGAAAACTCTACGCCTATGCCTTCACCGACTGGTTTTTCTGCTTTCTTCGGGAACTTCGGTTCAAAACGTCCACTTTGACACTATTTTCTGAAAGAACTATTGCGTTTGCAAAAAAAAAAAACGGAAAAAATAGCTCGATGACATAGTTTCTGAACAACAACACCTGCTAGTTTCATGCATTTCCGAACAAAAATAAATCAAAACTTATGTTAGAAAGTTGCCCTTTTGAATTTGAGAACACCCTTAATGCTGAAATCGTGAAAAAGAAATTCAAAACCTGGATACGTAAAGCAGAATTTGGTGTATTATTAGCAGTGTATATGATTATTTCTAATTCTTTTGTAATGTTCTTCTCAAATCCAAATTACCTACTTTCTGACATATTCCGAATTAATTTTTGTTCACAAACGCATGACATTGGTAGGTTAGGTGATCTGATCCAGAAACTATGCAATCGAACAGTTTTTACCATTTATCAATAATGGCAGATCTTTCGGGCTGTTCTTAACTGCTCTGCTCAACAAGCGCAAAAAGTTTTGATAGGTTTACAAATTCATTTTCTAGCGGAAAGATATAAAATTGGAAACACTGGCCATGGAAGCGATTTGGAATTGAACTGATTTTTCCATTTTTTTTATCAATAAATTATCTATTGAGTTTTAAGCTTTTTTGATCACGTGACAAACACGATTTTTCGCCCTTCACGGACTGGTTTTTCTGCTTTCTTCGGGAACTTCGGTTCAAAACATCCACTTTGACACTATTTTCTGAAAGATCTATTGCGTTTGCAAAAAAACGGGAAAAATAGCTTGATTACATAGTTTCTGAACAACAACACCTGCTAGTTTCATGCATTTCCGAACAAAAATAAGTTAAAACCTATGTCAGAAAGTTGCCCTTTTGGATTTGAGAACACCCTTAAATCCGAATTACGAAATTCAAAATTTTTTTTGTTGTTGTTCGATTTTTCTAAGCATAATTTACCGGACAAAAGTGAAATTTTTACTTGTTTAATAGTTCGAGAAGGTAGGAAATTTTTTTAAATGCGGCTCATATTCAAAATATTAGAATAATTGAGAAAAAGTAATAAGAAAAAAATATTTTTCATTTATTTATTTTTGATACTAAGTAAATGCAATTAAATTTCTTATAAATTAAATCTGGAATGTTTAGATAAGATTTTAACATTTACAAAATATAAAATACAGTACAATAAATTAGGTATACAGCTTTCTGACGGGAAAAATAGCTTGATTACATAGTTTCTGAACAACAACACCTGCTAGTTTCATGCATTTCCGAACAAAAATAAGTTAAAACCTATGTCAGAAAGTTGCCCTTTTGGATTTGAGAACACCCTTAAATCCGAATTACGAAATTCAAAATTTTTTTTGTTGTTGTTCGATTTTTCTAAGCATAATTTACCGGACAAAAGTGAAATTTTTACTTGTTTAATAGTTCGAGAAGGTAGGAAATTTTTTTAAATGCGGCTCATATTCAAAATATTAGAATAATTGAGAAAAAGTAATAAGAAAAAAATATTTTTCATTTATTTATTTTTGATACTAAGTAAATGCAATTAAATTTCTTATAAATTAAATCTGGAATGTTTAGATAAGATTTTAACATTTACAAAATATAAAATACAGTACAATAAATTAGGTATACAGCTTTCTGAAACACATCAAAATATTAGAATAAAATTTAGATTGGTTCAAAATATTAGAATATTTTATTTTACGCAACAATATTACCTTATGAATATGAAGTAAATGGTAGTTAATATTATGTAGCATCCCCTTTAGCTTTCATAACAGCGTACAATCGATTTTGCATACTATATACAAGATGTTTACAAACATTTCTATCAATAATAGCCCAAATAGACTTTATAAGTGCCACTAACTCAGTTTTACTTGAAGAGGATTTTCTTGGAGTTTTTTCTTCATTATACACCATAAGTTTTTGATGGGGTTAAGGTCTGGTAAGTTCGGTGGCCAAGGAAGTACCTTAATGTTGCGTTAGCGGAACCAATTCTTAGTTGACTCTGAGGTATGCAGTGACGCTAAATCTTGTTGAAAGATGAAATCATCTTCAAATAAATCTTCTGGTGATGGAATCATGTAATATTCCAAAATTTCTTGATATATCTGAGAGTCAACCTTTTCGTAGACGATGCATAATCTTCCAAGTCCTTCTGCACTCATACAACCCCAAACCATGACACTAGCAGCAAATTTTATGGAACGTTTAAGGCATTCTTTATCAAATGCTTCTTGCTTCATTCTTCAAACTCGAATACCTTGATTACTATATGAAATACAAAACATACTTCCATCACTAAATAATATATATTTTTCCAATCTTCTTCGTTCTATAAACGTCTTGATTTACACCAATTCAATCTTATACGCTTTTGTTTTGCAGTCATGAGAGGTTTTGTATTCGGTACACGAGATTCAAACTTAAATTTATGGAGACGTCTTAATGTTGTCTATGTAAAAACTTCAACTCATTCTTCTTTCCATTTTCGGTGTAAGAATAGCACACTTTTAAAACGGTTTTTCTTAACTATACGCTTCAGTTTCCTGTCATCTCTAGCAGATGTTTTTGGTTTACGGCCGCCAATTCGGCGATTATTTTGAAATTTTCCTTTTCTTTTTAATATTGTGTTAGTATTTTACTAACGCTTGATTGCGAACAATGTAAATAATTCGCTATATAACATTGATTTTTATCGTCCCGAAACAAATCAACCATGCGAAGTTTAATAGATTCAGGAATATCAATCACACAACCCATTTTAAGACGAAAAAGCAAACAAACTGCAAAAAGAATATTGGTTTTAAATAAAATCGTCTGAATTTAATCAATGATGCCACCAGTTATGAATTGGTGATATTTAAAGGAGAATTGATGTGAAATATTCTAATATTTTGAACCACTTGAATAAATATTCTAATATTTTGACTTTTAAAAATAATTTTTTTTCAATTAATCTTTTCAAAAATGATATTAATTTTAAGATAACAAATAAGTTTAATCAACAATAAGTTCTTAATAAAAATATCGTTTGAATATCTATATTATAAAGGACAAACATATCTGCGCGTAACGCATACGTCATTTTGCGAATGGCAACACTTTGAAATTTGAAATAAAATTTTGGTTTTGCAATTTTCTCTACTGCAAATTTTTAAACTTCTAAACATCACACATTTTAAATTTTTACACCGTCGAATAAGGAAAAAAATGCTCTTTTAAATGCTATTTGTTTGAAAGCTGTATCTCAATTTATTTTTGAGATATTAATTTTTTTGTAATTTTTAATAACATTTTTCTTATCGTGGCAACAAAAGCACCCCATTTCTATTGAAAGTCATTGAAAGTAACGGGAAATAGGCGATACTGTATCTTTTTGTTGCCATTTTCTCATAAAACTTGAAAAAAAAAGTTGAAATTAAAATATGGGCTATGTCAAGAATATTGTCTATTATTCCGTGATAATGACGTCATATGCATACTTTTCTAGAGACCAAGTTTAAGACTGGATTGTAAAAGTGGATTGCCTTAGCGGATGCAAATGACGTCATTTTATAAAAAAGCGTGTATTTTCATTCTTAAATCTGAATTATGTTTTACAGAAGTGCGTCATTTTCACAGCCCAGCTGCTTTGAAAATGCTTCACTTTTGAAAATAATGTAATCGAAATCGCACACTGACAAAACGCAATGTTTTACAAAAATTTAGAGTGTCTTTATAAAAGAGAGGTGACATGCAAATAATAGCGATTTATATTACAAAAATTGATGATTCTCGCCTGCATGGATTTGCTTCGCCGAGTTAGACAAGCAAACAAATAATTTGTGGATTAAAATATTATGTTCCTGAAGTTTTTGTCCAAAATTCTCTCGAATAATAAAATTTTAATGCTATTCTTTAGGACATTCTACTATAATTTTATCAAAATAACATAATTTGCTTAATTTAATGTTTCCTAATTTTATATAATCTATATATTTAAAACACAAGTGTGTTTTTTAGTCATCCGCCCTGATTTTCCTGCTGAACCAATTTTACTAATATATATATTTTTTTTAACTGAAAGATATTGATTTGTAGATGTGATCGCACTATCTGTTTTTTTTTTTTTTTTTTTTTTTTTTTTTTTTTTTTTTAAATATTTCCATTTTTATATTTTAATTTTAAAAGCATTTTATGAAATTTCTTCAAAATGGTGAAAATTAGATAGCTTTCATTATTGCAGACAAGAGGAAAATAGTGAATTATTTTTATCTTTATTCATCCTATTTTCTGATAAAAATTCAAAATTGTTAATAAAAATTATTGTATAGGGTTTAGTATCGCAAAATCCCATTAGGAGCAGAATATTATATTAGAGGCATAATAACGGAAAATGACATACTGCTTTTGAAAACACGCATTTTTCCTCATAAATTTTCTATTAGGTAGATTTCGTATGAAATACTACCTATTGGGATCGTTCCTATGTTGGAATTTCTGAAAACTTTTTGCAGATCTACACCGATCATGACCCCTAGAACCCAAAACCACCCTCAGTAAAAAACTTTATATATCTATCTATCTATCTATCTATCTATCTATCTATCTATCTATCTCTGCCCCAATCTCTTCCAAACTGATACATAAAATCAATGGGCATAAAATCTCGGTCAAGTTCGTTAATGGGCAAAATCGGACCAAGGGGAGGGAAATAGGGAGGGGTTTTGTGAAAACAGAAAACCCCCCATAACTTCTTAATTTTTGTACATATCAAATCAGTTTAAAGTTTTTATTACTTCTAAAAATAGGGCCAAAAATTTATGTATCACAGATTTTTGATAAAGTTAAAAATGGGCTCAGGGGGCGCAAAAAATAGGGTTTTTGGGAGAAAAAAATTCATAACTTCGTCAATTCTCAAGATATCAAATTCAATTAATTTTATTACAAATTTCCTTAACATTATCTAAAACTTTTATATTCACAAGTTTTTGATAGGAGCAATTCGTACCGCAAAAAAAAAAAATTAAAAACGAAAACAAAAAGGGCGTTTGAAGAAGAAAAAAATCCATAACTTCGTCAATTCTCAAGATATCAAATCCAATTAATTTTATCATGATTCTCCTTAACATTATCTACAACTTTTATATTCACAAGTTTTTGATAGGACCAATTCGTACCGCAAAAAAAATTAAAAACGAAAACAAAAAGGTGGTTTGAAGAAGAAAAAAATCCATAACTCCGTCAATTCAAAAGATATAAAATCCCCATGAATTTATCATATATCTTCTTAATATTGTCTACAACATCTATATAGACAAGTTTTGGATAGGACCAATTCTTAGAGCAAAAACAAATTAAAAATACATACCGGTTGAAGTAAAAAATGATCTTAGTAAGGGTGTTTTCAAATCCAAACTGCTTATTTTCTGACTCATTTTACAATTCATTTTTGCTCTCAAAGGCTTCCAATTGGTACGTTTTCTTACTCAGAAACTATATAATGTACCGTAATGGTCGATTTTCTGATAAGGGCAGAATATATTTTTTTAAATGCTGTTAAAAAGGGCATTTTGAACCGAATTTACCGAAGCGGATTTTGTTGGAAAAATCATTGTATTAAGGATGCGCTTAAATCCAAACTGCTTATTTTCTGACTGGTTTTTAAATTCATTTTTGCTCTCAAACGCATTTAATTGGTAGATTCGCTTATTCAGAAACTATATAATGTACCGTAATAATCGATTTTTAGATAGAGGCAGAATATATTTCAAAAAATGATGTCAAAGTGGGCATTTTGAACGGAATTTCCCGAAGCGATTGTGTTAGAAACGAAAAATATTGTCCTTCTGAGAAAATAATTGTTTATATATCAAGTTTTAATTAATTGAACAAAAAATAAAAACACAGGTCGCTTATAAATCTCTTCAAAAATCACGTCAGTAAGTTTCATATTTTTTTTTAAATTAAAAATGAATCTGGAATTATGCCAGAAAATTTCGAGTTTTTGAGCTACCGCCCTAACATGATTCTGATAAAACCAGCTATTATATGAAAATAAAATAAAAACTCGTCAAGAGCGGCCAGATAAAATTGTTAAAGTGGATTTATCTATAATCATGATTTAGTTTTTGTTTGTGAAATTAGTATATTTGACTTCGAAATCTACCTCTGCCTGTAGGTCGGGCCGGCAGGGATTTTTTTGTTTTAGTTTCTGCATGTGTACTGATAATAGGTTTCAGACACAGGCAAGATGCTTATTTAAGTGAAAATGAAGTCATATTTAAAAGAAAACGATCATTTTCTTAGACAAAACTAAGCATTTTAACACAAATGCGTCTAAAAAACATAAATTACGGAAATTTTTAGTCTCCGAAATTGAGATTAGAATCTCAAGTAAGGAGTTCGTCTGTTCACATAAAAGATGTTGCTGACAATCGGGACTTCAAGTTTTGAGTTAAAATGATTTTTAAATGATCAAAAGAGAAGGTGAACATTGTTGTTTTTCAATCCGGAATACCAAGCATCAGAGCCTCAATTGATAACCCCATCCTAATAACTGATCTTTATTATATTTTACTGATTAAGTATCTATATTATAAAGAACAAACATATCTGTGCGTAACGCTGATGTCATTTTGCGAATGGCAACACTTCACGATCAAATTTCGGTCTTGAAATTTTCGCTACTGCAATTTTTTAATCTTCTGTCCATCGTACATTTTGAATTTTCGTCGCATAGGGGAAAAAATTTACTTTCAAATGCAATTTGTTTAAAAACTGTATCTTAATTGACTGATGTATTATATTTTCTAAACTAATTTTTAAGCATGATTTTATTTTAAGTTTATCTTATCACGTGCCGGTTTCAATACATAATAATAATAAACATTTTGCACATAAAGCAACAAACATTTTTCAGCATTTGTTTCTGACTATTTTTGCATAACGAAATTAATACTTCCTTTATAAACAAATAAAAGAATAATATTAAAAAAAAAACCACCAGTCTAACATATTTGTGAAAGACAAATTAACGAAATTAATACCTCTTTTACAAACAAATTAAAGAATAATATTGAAAAAACACAAATCTAACATATTTGTAACCGTACAATTTAAATTTTTAGATCACCAAATAGGATTTTCTTTTTCAAATGGAATTTGTTTGCAAAGTTCATCTCGGTTTACTGATTGTCTATGGTTTAAAAAACAATTTTAAAGCATGAAATAGTTTTTAATTTATTTATATCGCGCGGAGCTCGATTACGAAATATTAATCCGTTTGCCCTTAAAACAAAATAAATAGTTCATCATTTTCATACGGCTAATATCCATTTAAAAAAAAAACTTCCCTATGAATAAATAAATAAAATAATATAAATAAAACACAAATTTAACAGACATGTATAAGCTCTGAAATTATCAGAATATAAAAGGATGCCATAAATAGCAAAATCTTGGTCAAATAACTCTTAGCATGCGGCTAATAAGAAAATACCGCTTTTAATAAATTTCAAAAATTTATTTGATTGTATAATTCGTATTTTTCATATGAAAAATGCTTTTTTTAATGTAAGTGGGCAATCTAAAAAATTTATTGCATATAAAAAAATATTAGTTTTCAATTAAAAAAAAAAAAAAATGTTTTCACCTATATTCTTTAACCCGGGAAGCCCGGGTACGATCTTCAGGTTTGCATTAAAAGAGAATAAATTACCAAACGATATTTTCAATTTGTAAAAAAAAAGCAATTATTCAAATATTTTGAAAATGAGCTGTATAACTTAAAACCTTCTTCCTTTGAAGATTTTCTGCCGACATCTTATAATCCCATGTATAAACCCTTCATAAAAATCGAGATAATAAAATTTTCGGAACTACTTGGTTATCCCGTCGACCAAAAATTTATCGTAAATGTCACATTCACTTGATTTTAAGCAAGTTATACGTGTTTACGTCATCAAGTAATTTTTATTTCGACGTTTTATTTGTATTTTTATTAATGTTATACTAATTTATTTGATCTTTCGTTATTTAAAATAAAAATTATTTCAATTTGTATAATTTGGTGAGTGGTTTGACAATTTATATAATTTGACGAAATCGGTCGACGGGATAACTAAGTAGTACCACATTTTCTTTTTCATTCTTTTTTTTTTTAAATTTCTTTATTTAAGGCTGTTCTCAAATCCAAATAGGCAATTTTATGACATAAGTTTTAATTAATTTTTGTTCGGAAATGCATGAAACTAGGAGTTGATGCTGTTCAGAAACTATGTCATCCTATGTTTAACTATGTCATCTATGGCATCCTATGTTAAATTATGTTTTTTTTTTCGTTTTTTTTTTTTTTGTTGTTGTTGTTTTTTTTTCAAACGCAATAGATCTTTCAGAAAATAGTCTTAAAGTGCGCGTTTTGAACCAAATTTCCGCGCGAAAGGGGAAAAAACAATCCAGAAAGGATAGAAAACGTGTCTGTCACGTGATTAAAATCGCTTGTAACTCAATAAGTAGTTCATTGATAAAAAAAAAAAATGGAAAACACAGTTCGATTCCAAATTGCTTACCTGGTCAGGCTTTCCAATTTTATATCTTTCCGTTAAAAAATGAGTTTGTAAATGTGTCAAAACGTTTTGCGATTGTTGAGCAGAGCAGTTGAGAACAGCCTTAATTATTTTTTGTCAGAAAGGGCTAACTCATATTCAGTTTGGATTAAAAATCGAAAATTGAAAAATTGAAAAAATCGAAAAGTGCGAGTTTTAACTCGCTCCTTAATACAGTAGCGCTCAAAAGTATTTTGACAACCTTATATTCTCTCTTATTTTATTTAATATAAAAATGTAAAAGAAAATATATTCCCTATAATTGAGAACACTGTGACTGCAGTTATTTAAATGTATCAAGTTTCAACTTGTTTGTTTACATTCGGCGCCACCGAAGAAATATGACTCCGCCTTAGCTCAAAAGTATTTTGACAATTAGTTTGCATTTAATTGTTGAAGGTGTCAGTGGCGCTATAGCTTCGATTAGTGTTTTTATTGACTATTGTGATTATTTTTAAGGATCAGGAATGCCGAAAAGTAAAAAAAATATTGAAGTGATTCTAGAAAAGCCGCTGTAAATGCCCTTAAGAATGGTGGACTGCAAGCAGAACTAGCTCGTTCTTTTAGCGTGTCTCGGCAACTTGTTATTACATGGAATAAAGTTTTTAATAAACAGAAATACATCGAAAATAAGCCTCAAAGTGGCCATCCGAAAAAAAAAAAAAAAAAAAAAAAAAAAAAAAAAAAAAAAAAAAAAACTTGAAATGTTGACTATATTATAAAAATGATGTCTACAAGTGATTGTCGTAAGTCCGCTGTAATAATAAAAATGAATTTAAATAAAATTACGGCATAGACATACACGTTTCATCAGTCAAACGACGCCTAAACTTCTATGGTTTACATGGTAAAAGACCAACAAAAACACGTTTGTTATCTACCAAGAATAGGAAGGTTAGAGTTGCATTTGTAAAACGGCATAACCCTTTCAGGGGCAAAGCAATTCCATTGCGAAAGTGTTGAAATTAATGATTGACACCGGAATTTGAAAACAAATTTATTTTTAAATAAGAAAAAGCTGTATTTCACACACATAATAAACCGAATTTTTTTTAACCAAAATTCTGGTGTCAGCCATTAATTTCAACACTTCATCAATAGCATTGCTTTGTCCCTGAAAGGGTTATGCCGTTTTACAAATGCAACTCTAGCCTTCCTATTCTTAGTAGATTAGAAACGTGTTTTTGCTGGTCTTCTGCCATGTAAACCATAGAGATTTAGGCGTCGTTTGACAGATGAAACGTGTATGTCTATGCCGTAATTTTCTTTCAATTCATTTTTTATTATTACAGCGGACTTACGACAATCACTTGTAGATATCATTTTTATAATACAGTCAATATTGCAAGTTTTTTTTTTTCGGATGGCCACTATGAGACTTATTTTCGATGTATTTCTGTTTATTAAAAACATTATTCCATGTAATAACAAGTTGCTGAGACACGTTAAAAGAACGAGCTAATTCTGCTTGCAGTCTACCTTTCTTAAGTGCATTTAAAGCGGTTTTTCTAGAATCACTTCAATATTTTTTTACATTTTGGCATTCCTGATCCTTAAAATTAATCACAATAAGTCAATATAAACACTAATCGAAGCTATAGCGCCACTGACACCTTCAACAATTAAATGCAAACTAATTGTCAAAATACTTTTGAGCTAAGGAGGAGTCATATTTCTTCGGTGGCGCCGAATGTAAACAAACAATTTGAAACTTGATACATTTGAATAAGTGTAGTCATAGTGTTCTCAATTATAGAGAATATATTTTCTTTTACATTTTTATATTAAATAAAATAAGACAGAATATAAGGTTGTCAAAATACTTTTGAGCGCTACTGTATTATCCTGTAGGATTTTTTTTTTTTCGTTTGTATTTCAATAATTGTAAACAATTCTTTTTTTTTTTTTTTTTTTTTTTTTTAATTGATAGCTGAGGTCGATCTCTACAAACGCCATTTTAAACTTTTCTGATTTTGCTTGTAGGTTTCTTTAATTTTTTTTTTTTTTTTTTTTTTTTTTTTTTTTTTTTTTATGAGGATGCTTTCACTATGGAAACCGGTTCCGAAAGTGAAAGTATCCTAATAAAAAAAACCTGTAAGCAAAACCGAAAAATTAAAAAACGGTCTTTGTAGAGATTGACTTCAACTATCCAATGAAAAAAAAATCAAATACAAACGGGATATTTTTAAACATTTCTCCCATAGGATTAACAAAGGATTTTAATAGGATCCCATAGGATTGGGCAGGCGTTCACTGCTCATCAAGCGTAAAACTTTCCGACACATTTACTGACTCATTTTTAAAGGTAAAGGCACAAAATTGGCACGGCTCACTATTGAAGCGATTTGGAATCAAAGTCAGTTTTGAAATAATTGATTTAATTTTTAAATTACTATTAAAATTCATTTTCTGCCCTTACTAATTTTAAATTTCTTATTTTAAGTTTTTAATGTAAGCCTAAAGATGGCAGCACTTAAGTTTTAATTCACCTAATAATTATTTATTAGAATATTTATCACTTCTGTTAACAGATGGCAGCACTAATATAACTTAAAGGCGGTTCTCAAATTCCCTACTCAACAACATAAAATTTTCTGACTCACTGCTCAACAGGACCAAAAATTTCTGACATAATGGCGGACTCATTTTTAAACGTACAGGTAAAAAATTGACATGTCTGGCTTTGGAAGCGATTTGGAATCGAAATGATTTTTTCATTATTTGATAAATCAATTACCTATTGAGTTATAACCGATTTTGCTCACGTGACAAGACTTTTTCTCCCTTCATTGACTGATTTTTCCACTTTCGTTAGGAAATTCGGTTCAGTTCAAAACGCCAACTTTGACAGCATTGGCGCACCCCAGGGGTGGATCCAGAGACTCGTTTTGGGGGGGGGGGGGCGACACCGGATGGATGATATATAATCAACACAGTCATAGTTTCTGTTGGTTAAATCATTCATTGCAGTTAATTATTATATGAATATGAAATAATTAACGCTATTTAAAATTACTATAGACTCTTGATTATCCGACGTTCAATTAACCGATACACTCGGTTAACCAACCCTCTTATTATATAATAGGGCGGGCCGAAAAAAAACTTTTTTTCGATTTTCGATGATGGGTAGTGCGGAAAAGTTGCCACTGGTGGCACTAAGTTTATACAAAAAAATTGAGATTTTTCGGACAATTCCTTCATTAGTCGCAAATGGCTTGAAGTTTTCTCAAATGCTGATTTTTGAACTTCTTTTGCAAAAATTTTTAAAATGTTAAATTAAATTTGTTTTCGCTGGATTTACTTGAAATGTATTGTTTAGTGTACGAAATGGTTAAATAAGCTCTGATTATCTATTATTTATTAGTTATGTGTATTTTGAATTAGGCGATTTTTATAGCCTTTTCGCGTATAACTGAGCAAAAATTGTAAGTATTGTTTGGTTCGTTCGTCGGTTTCTCTCTTTTGTCTTTATTATGTTTCTCGCTATTTCTTCGGTTTTTCGATGCGTTCAGAGTCACATATATGAATGCCGGACCACAGCATGTCTTGACAGCAATTCTGGAAGGAGAGGAGATGTGTAGTAGAAACCAATGAAAACGCAATCAGTCATCACGAGGATGAGAGAGGAAATTGGAGATGGGAGTATCTGCGAGATGGGATTTTAATTATTTTTCTGCCCTAAAATACAGCTATTTGTCAGAAGATTAAAAAAGTGGGAACTTTGAAGCAGGCAGTTCGTCTGAATCAGAATTTGAACTAGGGCCTTCAAAAGCAGACACTCCCAAACGCATATCCCTTTCTCATACAGCGTTCACCAGATTTAGAACTGGTATATCATATAGGTAAACTGCGTTAAGAGCTTCATCGTGCTTCAGGATGCAGGAATTGTGATAACCAGGAATAAAAATCTTGTCATCGAAAAAGACTTGGTCAGGAGACAGAAAAAGAAATTTGAAAAAAGATACAGGAGGAGGGAATATCTTGGAAGATGAAACATTACAAACATATTTTTTATAGTAGAAATAGTAACACGATCTTTATAGAAAAAAGGGAACAAGCGGCACCGTCGAGAGAAATACGAAGCACATAATCCCTAATGGCGTGTGAAAATGTACTTGTTCATTTCTACGAGCCTGTTCCTGTTTCATGGACATCAAAAATGCAAAAGGCTGAAGATTTGAATACTCTATTAATCTAGCTTCGTTTCTTTTGGTAAAGGTCTTAGGCCAAGTGGTTCTACCATCTAGTTTAGACAGTTGATGTCGCTGTCAGAGTGGGAGCTCGTTCGTATGAAGAATACATATCAAATGTTGCAGTTCTCTTCTTGATTTTTTCCAAAGTAGGCTTTATTTTGGCTTAAAAAATTATATAATGATTTTGCTATTTCTCCACAGTGGTCAGAAGGAGGTGTCAAGTGACCCAACTATTCCAAACCACGTTCAAACAACATGGTGATATTTGTTTCGTCCTTCTGTCGACGGTGCTGTTAGTCCCCTTTTTTTATGAAGATTGTTTTATTTTTTCTATTATCAAAAAAGATGCTTGTAATTTTTCTTCCTCTAAGAACTTCCTCCTCCTGTATCTTCTTTCCAAGTTTCTTTTTCTGCCTCCTGACCAAGTCTTTACCGACCAAGTCTATTCCCTGTTGTCAAAATTCCTGCAATTTTTGCTCACTTTTACGCGAAAAAGCTATAAAAGTCACCTAATTCAAAATGCACATTACTATTAAATAATACATAACACAGGCCTGCGAAATTGAAGTTTTTGAAAAATACAAGAGACGTTTTCGCGGATTCTTATGTTATTTGGTGTGCTGATTTCGAAAATGACCTCCGTTTTATCCCATCACATCAGGATTTTTTGTAAATCGATATCGATATTTTTGCTAAAATCCTATTTGAAAAGGAATTCTCTCGAACAATTTTGCATCTACTGTCTGGCAACAGTGGTTTTTATCCGTGTAAATGTATGTAAAATAATAGATTCTCGGTGAGGCAAAGTGATTTTTCAGTAATCGATTACTTTTTAATAGGTTTAAGTGGATGAAAACAACTGTTACCATATCGCACGAGCCGCCTCTGGTCGAGGATACAAAAAGTTCCCTCGAATTTAAACTTTTTACATCAAATTATGGTGCAATTTCTAGAAAAATAACATCTACATGCTATTTTAATTTGTTTTTATTAAGGCAATTTACATAAAATAGACAACTGACCAAGAGGAGCAAATATTATGTATGTGTACATGAAAGTTTCAAACAAATTTTAAACTGAGCAAAAACAAAACAAAACAAAAAAGTTTCTATTTAAGTACGTACTCTTTTTCTATGAAACTTCTTTTTGATGTTCTTCTTTTATGTTCAATCTCGGGCCTATCTCGTGTTCGTGTTAGCATCCAACAGTAGACGGCGAGCATGATCTTATCCCATCATTTTTTTGAGCGCTCCATATCTTTGATGCCTTTCACCTTGTTCTTCGCTGACTGATCCTAAATTTGCGGGTAAAAAAGTGCGCATGTGAGTGAAGGAAATGTATTTTGGCACTTATGGAGCAACCCAACACTTGAAATTTGTCCATCATATTCATTACAATTGGTTTATAGTCAGGATTCTTGTAACTACACAAAAATTTGCTGACGACATCTTTGAAGGAAACCCAAGCTTCTTTTTCCTTTGTTGTCATACTAATCTTAAATTCTTTATCCTTCAGAAACTTGCGGATATTTGGACCAACAAAGATTACCTCTTTCAACTTGGCTTCGGATAAACCTGAAACTTTTTGCACAGGTATTTGAAACAATCGCAATCATTTGAAAAAATCGCAATCATTTGAAACAATCGCAAACATTTGAAACAATGCAATTTTTGGCTCAACTAAACTGTTCCGAATCACATTCTTACGGCCTGGCTTAACATTTTGTCTTTTCGGCCATTCTTTTTTGACCCAATGTTGAGTCTTATCACGGCTGTCCCACTCACAAATGAAACATATATACTTTGTGTATCCGCATTGTTGACCAAAAGCATGGAGGTAACTTTCAAATAACCGCAAACGGTCCAACCGAGGTCGGCTTATTTAGTTTTGTTGAGGACGTAAGCCAGGTTTTAATAGCGTTCTTTTAAATGCACCGAGTATCCAACTGGTACAGATGCATACTGGCTTCCGTGATGAAGAAGGACAGATTTAAGGCTCCTTTTCGATGAATGTATAAACAGCCTCCATTCATCTTTATCGTAGGTGATATTAAAATTGCTCATCAATCCGGGAACATCAGAACAATAGACCAGGTTCTCCCCTCCTCAAAGTACTACTTAACAAATTCCTTTTCTCTATTCTTGTACTAATAAAAAGCGGTTCCTTTGGCCAATAAGTTTCTTTTCTTTCAATCTGGAGCCCAACAATTCTGCTGCCTCTTTCAAAAGGCCCAGATCTCTAGTCAGATCACTAAGTTCAACCTGAGAGATGGACTGAGGTGAATCGCTTCCAGGGGGCTTATATTCATTATCGCAGCCTTGAACCTCTGGATGTTCAGAGTCTGAAGACCCTGAAAAGATGGCTTTGCAATTCAATTGAAGGCAAAAGCACGGGCACATCAGGTCCATGAGGAACGATGGAATTGTCGATGGAATTGAATTTTTCAAGAAAACGTGACGTGATAGAATTTTTTCATTATTTGTTTTTAAATTAGCACCGAAAAATACATAAAGATCAGCTATCAATTCCTTTGTATTTTTTCATCGCAGGCCTGTGAGAGCTTATTTAAACATTTCGTAAACTAAACATGACATTTCAAGTAAATTCAGCTAAAAAAACCTTAAATTTAACATTTTTTAAACTTTTGTTAAAAAAGTTCAAAAATCAGCATTTGAGCCAAACTTCAAGCCATTTGCGGCAAATGAAGGAATTGTCCGAAAAATCTCAAATTTCTTGTGTGAACTTAGTGCCACCAGTGGCAACTTTTCCGCACTACCCATCATCGAAGTATGACTAGTGCGGAAAAGTTGTGCGAAAAAAGTCACTCTTCAAAATATGTCTTATTGTTACTAATTGTGCCGAAAAATTAAAAATGTTACCATAGAATTTATTTATTAGATATCTTATTTTTATTATTTTCATTCTTACTCTGGTAATTATTTATCTTATCGGTTCATTCAAAAAAGGGACTGAATAAAAATCTCAAGGGGTCTTAACATCCTTGAAGAGTCAAAATGTGTCATCTAAGCGGTGCGTATACTTCTTCATAATCTACTCATTATTAATCCATCAAGGTTAAAATTTGTGACTGAGACCAGGTCTGCATCCATAGCTTCTCTACAAGAGGTAGAAAGACAGCAAAAAATGGTTAACCAAACAATGAATGGTGGGTGACAGTAGAGCGGTATTTTCCATTCAAATCACCTAGAAGGCCTTTCATTAAGTAAATACATAAAGAAAGAACTGGTTTACCAAGTTGGCTTTAAAAAAATTAACACACCATATGCATTTTAGGTTTTAACTGAATAAGACATAATCCTTTTTTGTTCATTCATCAAATGCCCCTAAATTCACCAATGTGGGTGGCAATAGCAGTACATTTTTTTAAAACATTAGTCGCTTTTTTCAGAAAATATTAAGATGCTTGAAGTTTTAAAAGGTTTTCTTGTTTCTTTCTTTCTTTGAAAATTGCTACGAATCCCATTCTTTTCTAAAACAAAATAGCTCTCTGCAAAAATATTATACAGAAATTAGAAGTGCAGCTTCTTTGAAAAGACGAAAAAGTTTCCACACTTTAAAGGGATCCGCATAACGGTGTCAATTTTCTGTTGTAGAAATTCAACAAAAGGCACACGAAGTGGCATCGACCCCCACCTCAACCCATAGTGTCAAAAATTATGGTGCCACATGCCTTTTGACAGGACATAATCATTTTTTGTTCCTTAATTGGCGAAATGTCAGTGAGGTTTACCATTGACACCGAAAAGTGTTTCTTTTTCGTTTGCTTGTCTGCCTGTTCCGCGAAAACTGCCGTTAAAAGCGTTTGATTTATATCTTGGGGGGGGGGGCGCCTCAATCGCCCCCCTGGATCCGTGTCTCGGGGAATCTCCTCCGGAGGCTAAATATGCATTTCTTCGCAGCCCTTTGACAAAATTCGCGTTTTTTTTCAGCGATTCTTTGGCGAAATTCGAGTATTTTTTTTCGCGATCCTTTCACGAAATTCGCATTTTCCGAGATCTCTTGACGAAATTTGCGTTTTTTCCGCGATTCTTTGGCGAAATTCGCGATTTTTTTTACGAAATTTACCTTTTTTTCTGTGATTCTTTGACAAAATTTACGTTTTTTACGCGATTTTTTGACGAAATTCGAGTTTTTCCGCAATTTTTGACGAAATTGCCGCTTTTTGCGCGATGCTTTGACGAATTTGGTGATTTTTTCTAGGAACTTATGACGAAATTAATTTTTTTTTCGGCGACCATTTTTTGGAATTCGCGATAAGCGGTGGATTTATACTTTTGGGGGGGGGGGCGATCGCCCCCCCCCCGTGGATCCGCGCCTGGCGCACCCACGGGGGAAGCTAAGGGGGCTGAGGCCCCTGCCAGACTACACTGGATATTTATTTATTTTTTTTTTTATTATGAAAGAATATTATTATTTTTTTAATAGGTCCTTAAAAAATCGGAATTTTTTAAAAGATATTAATTTTGTCACACAATTTTTTCTCTTTTATAATTTTTTTTTTTGAAATTCGAAATACTAGAATGTTTAAAATTTACTTGCTCTCTTTAACCTTCATAATATTTTGATAATTTAATAATAAAATTTTAAATCGTTTGATTGCAAACACACTTTAAAATTATCCAAAGACATAAACACACCAAAAATCTCGCAAAAAAGATATATTTTAGTACAGTAGTTCATTATTTAACATGTTAAATGCATTCAGAATTAGCCCCACCAAAACTTTCCAAAGCCGCTTCTCTGGCTGGTTATGACTCTGCTCGAGTCAGTAGAAAAAAATATAAGTCAGGACCTGATTTGGCACGTCCCATTAAATCAAATGAAAGAAAGACAGAGCTCGGCAGCGAGCCGGGCCAGATCTGGGTACATATAGGCCTCTAAAATATGCTAGCCCCCCTCCAAAGCGTAATCTTGTATGCGCCACTGTTTGACAGTAGTTTCTGAAAGATCTATATTGCATTTACATTAAAAAAAAAACAAAAAAAAAAAAGGAAAAGTTCTTTCGATTACTCTGAATAGCAACACCTGCCAGTTTCTTGCATTTTCGAACAAAAATAAATTGAAACTTATGTCATAAAGGATTTGAGAACAGCCTTAAATAAGGTGAATATTTCCTCTTAAAAAAGTGGCGGCAATCAAACAATATGAATTTTTAAAAAAGTAGCTTACACTCACGAGCTAATGCTAATCCTATGGGAAGAATTTATCTGATATCTCGTTTGCATTTCGACATTTTTAAATATATTTTTTTTTTATTGGATAGCCGAGGTCCGTCTCTAGATCGCACCTTTTTACCCGACTGCAAGAAGGGTTATGTGTTTTTTGACGCGTAACTGGGTATGTGGATTTCCCACGAAACATCCCAACGACTGGATGGGTTTTAATGAATGAGGTCTTTATCGATTCGTCTTAACCGTCCGATGGTTATAGGCTAGCTTTTGTTTTTATAAATTCAAAATGACGGCCGTAAAATACAAAATGGTGGTGGAAACGAAAAAAATTTTTACGCGCCCTATTGAGTGGCATATCATTGGATAGGTCTTTCAAAATGAAGACGACGTTTCATTGGCTATTTTACAGTCAGAAGCTCCTGGTCCTATTTTACAGTAAGTTCTGTTTAAATATTACACGCTGGAAGTTGTGTAGGTAGAATCTCTAGCTTTACTGCAACTCTAACCTTCATAGACATCTATAGGCCTCATCAAAACAGTATTTATAGATAGGAACTAACAATTAAACACAGCTTAAAAGTTATCAATACAAGTAAATAAGAGAAATAGGTAAGTAATATAAAAAATAGTTTCACATTGATGGAAATAATTCATTAGTTCGCTTTTTACGCAGTCGAGTTTTTTGATTTTTTAAATTTAATTATTATTTCTTTTTCGATTTTGGTCGCAGATATTTTTTAGAAAGTTACTTCCACTTTCAAAACTGCGGTTCTGAAAATGAAAGTCTCATTCTAAAAAATATCTGCAACCAAAATCGAAAAAGTAAAAAAGGTGCGATGTAGATATACGAATCTCGGCTATCCCATTAAAAAAAAATAATAATAAAAATAAAAAAATACCGTATATACTCGTGTAAAAGTCGAAGAATTTTAGACAAAATTTGGGAGTTGAAAATGAGGAGTCGAAACAGAAAACACAATTCAATTGTGATTCTGAATAAAAATGAATTCAGAAATGTGTCAGAAAGTAGTTCCTTTCGATTTGAGAACAGTTTTTTTTCTTCTAATTCATCTAAATAAATATCTACTTTTCTTTCTTTTTTCTTAATCTTATTGTATTGTTAAGGCTGTTCTCAAACCCAAAAGGGCAACTTTATGACATAAATGTTAATTTATTTTTGTTTGGAAATGCATGAACTAGCAGGTATTGTTGTTCAGAAACTATGTAATCGAACTGTTTTCTTCCGTTTTTTGGCAAACGCAATAGATCTTTCAGAAAATAGTGCCAAAGTGGGCGTTTTGAACCGAATTTCCGAGCGAAAGAAGAATAACCACTAAGGATAGGGAGAAAAACGTCTTTGTCACGTGATCAAAATCGCTTATAACTCAGTAGGTAATTTATTGATTTTAAAAAAAGGAAAATACAGTTCAATTCCAAATCGCTTCTATAGTCAGGCCTTCCAGTTTTATATCTTTCCGTTTAAAAATGAACTTGGAAATGTGTCAAAACGCTTTGCTTTTTTTGAGCAGAGCAGTTGAGAACAGCCTTAAATTAGACATTTTTTTAAATAGTTTTACAATTTATTAATAATTTATATTTATCAGTATTTTATCTTCAGTTTAATTACTACCGTATATACTCGTGTATAAGTGGAATAATTTTAGACAAAATTTGGAAGTTGAAAAGGGGGGGATCGACTTATACACAAATTAGTAAAAAATAAAAAATAAATTTTTCGCAGATAATTGGCGAACGGGCAAGTCTTTTAAGTAACCACATATGGATCTAGGTTGGAAAGAGAGATAATGCCCCACATATATATATATATATATAAGCTATATATATACATATATGGGGCATTCTCACAATATTTTAACTTTCAGGAATAAAAATCTTGTGAAATTAAACTTAATAAAATAACATTTTAAACTTATAGACGAATGCCTTAATGGTTCAAAATAAAGAAAAAATGGTCCGCAGCGAACATTATTTTTATTTAACTGAGGTTTAAGTTAAACTTGCGAGTTTAATTTTCCTTACCATTTTACCACTATAACTTTCTATTTTCTTCTAAATGTTTACTTATAATGAATTTGCATAGTACCCACAGGACATTCAAATAAGAAATAATAACAATGTAGTATTTTTAGTACAAAATTTTGGTATAACATTGTCTTAAAGGGGTGTTAACGAAAGGGAAAAAAAGGGATGGTATAGGAAAAAAGGGACGGTAATGGAACAAAAAAAAGGATGGGAAGGATGGGGCGGTAAGGAAAATTACCACTACTTTTAGGAAAATCATGTTAAGACTAAGTGATAGACACAGTGTTCATTGATTTTTAGAAACATTTACATTGGATTAAATTTTTAAAAATTTTAATTTACCTCGAAAAGTGCAGGAATAAACTTTGGGGATGGTAAGAGTACAAATAAAGCCACGATGCTTGAAATTGATATTTAAATTCGGCAGTAAATTTCCTGTCAAAGAATTTTAGACATTCTTTCTCTAGCATACTTCTGCATGAGAAAAAACTTGAAAAAAATTCTGTGGCTGCATCTGATGTGATTTTCTGTATAAGTTTAGCAAGAGAGACGCGGTAAGGAATCTAAAACCCAGGGACATCAGGGTTAAAAAAATAACACCAACCGTAAAAATGTGTGCAGGTTAATTTTTTGCTACATATTTATATAAAACAATTGTCCCAGTTTCGAAAAAAAATTACATCGAATTATTTTTATTGAAACAATTTTATACAGACAGCTCCAAACTTAAAAATCAGCATCAGGGACACGGGACGGTATAGAAGTTTTCCTGGTATTTAAACCCCCAACATCGTCCAAAAAAGTATATTATCTCGTTAATATAAATCATGCAATGGGATGTTCCCCAGTATATAAAATTTAAAAAAAAAAAAAAAAAAAAAAAAAAAAAACACAAGAATATGTACTAAAATAAAAATTATTATTCAGGGGCTTAAAAGTCAAAAGATTGTGAGAATGCCCATATATATTATCTACACAGCATTATTTTATAAATAAAGCATCATGCAGCAGTATTTACTCGGGTATATAAAAGTATGAAAAAATATAAAAAACCTCATATGGAATGCGAAATTTATAAATTTAACATCGATGAATAGATTTAAACAATTTTCAAACGAAAAGGTAAAGCTGGAAGAAAAAATACACTCGTTCCTCTCGAAACTTTAAAATTAGCCTTCGTTCTGGTTTGAATTCAGCTAACATAATTGTTACAGTTGAACCCAAATTTTTTGTTTCATTTTAATTAGATTTGAGTTTGTTTTGTTAAAGATTTGATTGTATAATCCTAATAAAAATATAACTCTCACTAATATATAAAACTATATTATGGTTGTGTTTTTTATTTGCATATTTTACTTATAAAATAGTTATCAAATGTATGCAAATGCATATCAAACGCGCTAGTGTGTTCATAAATGTAATTTTTGGGATTTATTACGTAACTGCGAATTTACGTAAGTCGAATAATACGTAACTCGAGAGATGCCTGTATAGAGTAAATAATAATAATAATAATAAATAAAGATATAAAATATATTACATTAAATATAATAAATAAATAAAAATATGAAAATGGAAGCAAGATATTTCTTTAAAATTTCTTCCATAGAAGTAACATTAGCGAGCTGATGTTTTCGCGTGAATGAAGCAACCTCCAGTAGCCATTCTAAATTAGTCCTTTTCCCCAAAACACTTTATATGGCTTGCAGATAAAACATTTTAAACAAAATTACATTTTATAAAATTGCTAAGATAAAAGGTACTTTAGTAGCGAAACAATACTGAGCCATTGTTGTTCATATTGACTATAACTTTTCCAATATTGGGATGTAATGCTAACCCAACATCGGGGTGTTTACATTTCGTGAGTTAGGTAATACTACTTATTACATTATCCCCTCTGTTGGAATTTCTGAAAAAGTTTTGCAGATCTACGATAATAGAACCCCTAGAAGACAAAACCACCGCCAGTTTAAAATTGATATATACCTATCACTTTTTTATGAACACGATAACTGCTACAATTCTGCACAAATCTCTTCCAAACTGATATACATAAAATAAAGGGGCAGGAAATCTCGGTTAAGAGGCTACTTCAGTCAGCCGAAAAGACCCGTTCGCTAATGTTAATCCTATGGAAGAAATTTATAAAGAGATCTCGGTCGCATTTCAATATTTTTGAATGATTTCTTTTGCATTGGATAGCTGAGATCAATCAGTATGCAGGCCGTTTTTTACTTTTTAGATTTTCATAGCAGATTTTCTTTACGAGGATGTTTTCATTTTCGAAACCGGTTCCGAAAATGAAAGTGTCCCCATAAAAAATATCTGTAAACAAAATCGAAAAAGTAAAAAACAACCTTTGTACAGATCGATCTCAGCTGTCTAATGCAAAAGAAATCATTCAAAAATATTGAAATGCGACCGAGATATCTTTATAAATTTCTTCCATAGGATTAGCATTAGCGAACGGGTCTTTTCACTTGACTGAAGTAGCCTCTTAAGGCTATTCTCAAATTCAAAAAATTCTTCGAGATTGTATCATTTTCTTTATTTACATTTGAGTATATTCTTAAGGCTGTTCTCAACTGCACTGCTCAACAAGCGCAAAATGTTTTGACACACTTACAAATTCATTTTTTAACGTAAAATGATAAAATTGGAAAGCCTGACCATGGAAGCGATTTGGAATCGAACTGTGCTTTTTATTTTTTGATCAATAAATTACCTATTGAGTTACAAGCGATTTTGATCACGTGACACGACATTTTTCTCCCCTTACTGGCTGGATTTTCTTCTTTCGTTCGGAAGTTCAGTTCAAAATGCCAAGTTTGACAGTATTTTCTGAAAGAACTATTGCGTTTACAAGAAAACGGAAAAAACAGTTCGATGACATAGCTTCTGAATAACACCTTCTACTTTCATGCATTTCCGAACAAAAATGAATTAAAACTTATGTCAGAAAGTTGACCCTTTGAATTTGAGAACAGCCTTAAGGCTGTTCTCAAATCCAAAAGGGTAAATTTATGACACCAGTTTTAATTCATTTTTGTTCGGCTTAGAAACTATGTAACCTAAAGAGATTTTCCCTTTTTTTTTTTTTTTGTAAACACAATAGATCTTTCAGAAAGTACTGTCCAAGTTAGCGTTTAGAATCTAATTTAGCAGAAAAACCACCCAGCGAAGGTAGGAAAACTCCTTGTTACGTGATCAAAAACGCTTCTAACTCGATAGGTAATTTATTTATCAAAAAATGGAAAAATCATTTCGATTCCAAATCACTTCCACAGTCAGGTCTGCCAATTTTATACCTTTATGTTTCAAAATCAGCCCGTCATTGTATCAGAAAGTTTCGGTCTTGTTGAGCAGTGAACTTGAGAACAGCCTATGAGCAAAATCGGACCAAGTGGTTGAAAATAGCGAGGGGGTTTGTAAAAACAGAAAAAAACCCATAACCTCTTAATTATAATGCATATCAAATCAGTTTAAATTTATTAGTACTTCTAGGAAAAGGGCCAAAAATTTATGTATGACTGATTTTTGACATCATTCAAAATGGCTCATAGGGCAAAAAAAATAAATAAATAAATAAATAAATAAATAAAATAAATAGGGTTTTAAGGGGGGGAAAACCCCCATAACCTCTTAATTATAATGCATATCAAATCGGTTTAAATTTATTATTACTTCTAGAGGCCAAAAATTTATGTATGACAAATTTTTGACATCATTAAAAATGGGCTCAAAGGGCGAAAAAAATAGGGTTTTAGGAAAAAAAAACCCATAACCTCTTAATTATAATGCATATCAAATTTATTATTACGTCTAGTTAAAGGGCCAAATTTTGTATTTCCAACTGCCAATTTATGTATGATAGATTTTTGACATCATTAAAAATGGGCTCAAAGTGCGAAAAAAATAGGGTTTTAAGAAAAAAATTCATAACTTCGTCAATTCACAAAGAAATAAAATCCATTTAAACTTATTATAAATCTTCTTCATCTTATTTACAACTTTTGTATTGGGGTCGTTCAAGTATTACGTAAGCAGTAAGTGGGGGAGGGGGGGGGGTCACGAAAATTCTTACGTAAGCATTTGACAACGAATCAACTATAGTCTCATACTAGAGTCAAATATAGTCAACAAAAAGCAAAAGAGCATGATTTAGATGAGCGTTCTGCGGATATTGAACGACTTAAGAAAAAAGATATGGAGTAAACAAGGACTGGAAATGAGGATCATTCCAGCCCACCACTACATTGAAAACTTAATAATAGACAATGCATAAACATGGATTCAAAGATCTCGGACACCAGACTAGAAATGTGAAAGCCAAACACATAATATTCCTATGATTCTTGTTAAAATGTTTAGTTATGTGCCTAAATAAGTTAGGGCCGGTTGTATTTCTTAAAGTTTTTTTTTTTGTTGTTGTTGCTCAGTGCGATAAATCTACCCTATATATATAAAATCCTAATGAAACGAATTTATGAAACGACTGAAATGTAACGAATTTATGAAACGACCGATTAAACAACTCATTATGTTTCGCGGCGATTTCTCCTAAAATATGGAATTCTTTGCAATGAAATTAACACCAAAAATCGGTATTGATCCGCAGATCTCAAAACTGGTATTAGAATTTTTAAATTCAAAATAGTTTTCGAAATATTAATTTTTTTCTAATTTTAAATACTTTTTTCTAATGATGGCAACTCAAATTTTAATCATAACAGATATTTTTTTTTCATACTTTAGTAAAGGCTATTATTTTAAAATAATTTGGCGACCAGTTTGGCCTCCCTTAAATGTATGCTAAGAACAATGCTTTTTTTTTCTTTTCTTTTTTTTTTCTTTTTTTTTTTTTTTTGTATTTCCTTATTTTATTTAATACAAAACTTTCATTAAAAACTGAAAAGTTTAAAATTAATGGCTTTCACTTTTTTCTTTTTTTTTTTAAACGAAACGAAAAAAAAAATATATTAGGCGCAGATGTCATATACGCACCGGGATACCTAAAATGGCGTTATTTTACCTGACATGGTAACCGGCTATTGTTGCTTATTTATTAATAAATGTTTATTTACATTCATTTTCTTTTTATTTAAAAAAAATGTTATAAATTGTTTTGTTCTATAGTTATTAATTTTTTTTTTATTTATTTATTGTTATTCCATTTTAAAAATAATAGAAAATAATTTAAAAATACATATGTAACTGGTATTCGAAAACGAGGTTTTTGCCAAATTGTTGTAAAACAAATCACGCCAAACCCGATTAAATAATGCAGCAATGTTTTAATGGTACTACTTAGTTATCCTGTCGACCAATTTCGCCAAATTGTATAAATCGCCAAACCACTCACCAAATTATACAAATTGACGTATTTTTTATTTTAAATAACGAAAGAACAAATAAATTAGTATAACAATAATAAAAATAAAACGTCGAAATAAAAATCACTTGATGGCGTAACACGTGTAACTTCCTTACAGTCAAGTGAATGTGACATTTACGATTAACCCTTATTAGCATTTAATCTTATAATCTGGCGATAGATTTTTGGTCGATGGGATAACCAAGTAGTGCCGTTTTAATTTACCACTCGAAAAGTAAAAAAATGCTAAATAGCGAGGTAAAAAAAAAGCTATTGGCGAGATTTGCACCCAGCTAACGTAAAAGTACCAAGAATTCTTTGCGATCATGGCAACTTTTATGTAGTTTTATTCGAAAAAATAACTTTGATTTTTTAATCAAAATGGAAACCATTCTTATTCTTATGAAAAGCGAAGGGTTGTAATTGCTTGTGGCAGTTACATGACTCGAACTCATAGACTTCTAATAAATAATAAAAAAAATGGCCATAATTTTTTTTTTTTTTAAATTATGGCCATTTTTTTTTCCCCATTCTGACCAGAAAATCAGAGTTCTAACTTTCTACGGCTGCTCTTTCATCTTCACCTAACATTTCATTTATAATGGCTGTTTCATAATAATAGAAGCCATCAGTCCATCAGAAGAAACTGATCCATTCCAAAGGTATAATCCTTCATTTGGCGCCCCTTCGTTCTGGCACCTCCCCCCCCCCCCTAGTTTCGGCCCTGTGTTATATATTCTTTCAAAGGAATGCCTTAAAAATCTACCTGCCTAGACGGAAACCTGTTTAAAACAGATTTTTGCCATAGCCAGCCATTCTGATTTTACAAGTACGGTAAACCCTGAGTAAACACAACCTGTTTATAATGGAATTATATTTTAATAATAAAAATTCCATGGTCATTACAACAGGAAAACTATACAATAATACTTGCTAAATTGGAATTTTGTTTCAGTCCTTAGCGATTCCGCTTTCACAGGTTTTATTCTATAAGATTGTTGTGTTTATTTAATATAATAAAACCTGCTAAAACAGAATCGCAAAGGACAAGAGAAAAATTCCATTTTAAGTAGCATTTTGTCCTAACAGATATGGCATTCCTAACATACGAACAATGTCATTTTTACATTTAAGGGGATCCGGGATACAAAAATCTTCAAATTTTCTAAAAAAGTTTTATTGCATTAAAAATCTCTCTTTTTTTCTGTTTCTATCTTAATTGGAATAGGAGATATTAATTTTTTCGTTTTGGTTTGTTTTCAAAATCTAGCTTTCAAGCAATGGTTGTCGTGGAAACGAATTCCTGTGAAAATGCGTTTTTCTTCATGATGGGTTTTTCCCCTTTTTCTCATATTAAAATTGTAATAAGTCAAGAATCATTAAAGGTGAATCGTTCAAACTTGGAACATGTCTTTTTCAATTGTTTTGCTTTAAATTTGATTCAGCAAATTTAAAATATATATGTATTTTCTTTTGAAAATATGATTTTTTTAAAAGTTATATAATTTTTTTTTCTTTACTCTAATCTTTAATTTTTATTTAAATTTTTTTTTTTTTTTATAAAACTTGTATATTTCTGTTTATTTAAATGCAAAAAATTCAAATTCTACAAATAATGTTTCGAGTTATAACGATTTTAAATTTCCACACTTTTTTAATAAATTTTAAATTAAAAAAAATTATAAGTTTTATCATGTGATTTTGCTTACAAATAATATGGTTAACCATCACAAAAAATTTTAAAATTTTAATTCAATAAATAAAAATTATTTTAAAATGTGTCTCGGACCCCCATATGGCTGTTCTTAACTGCTGTGCTCAACAAGCGTAAAACGTTTTGACAGATTTTCAAATTCATTTTTTAGCGGAAAGATATAAAATTGGAAAGCCTTTGCCATGGAAAAGATTTGGAATTGAACTGTTTTTTCCATTTTTTGATCCATCAATTACCTGTTGAGTTATAAGCGTTTTTGATCACGTGACAAACACGATTTTCGCTCTTCACGGACTGGTTTTTCTGCTTTCTTCGGGAACTTCGGTTCAAAACGTCCACTTTGGCACTATTTTCTGAAAGATCTATTGCGTTTGCACAAAACGGAAGAAATAGCTCGATTACAAAGTTTCTGAACAACAACATCTGCTAGTTTCATGCATTTCCGAACAAAAATTAATTAAAACTTATGTCAGAAAGTTGCCCTTTTGGATTTGAGGAAACCCTTAAGAAAAGATTCAGTTATAGTCAGGTTATATTTCCATTATTTTTATGTCCCAATTGTGAAACCACATTTTTTCTTTCTTCTATCTTTGCAAGAAGAAAGTAGTATTGGATTCATGAATATTTTCGAATTCCGGTTTTTGACGGATTTACACGTTTTAAGAGTCAGAAAACCTGATAAACAGGTTTTTACAAAATGTCTGTCTGTGTGTATGTGACACAAATTTTGTGGACGCTCTATCTCAAGAACTAATGAATGGAATTTAATAAAACTTTATATCCTGTTAGTAGCTGATATAAACTGGTGCTGGTTACTATTTGATGTAAGTCGCCCAACAGGTGGCATTGCTATGCTGCATTTTTCACGATTTCCGCAATAGCTATATCTCAAGAACTAGTGCACGAATTTTCACCAAACTTCAGATTCAGTTAGTCCCTGATATAAATTAGTACTATTTAGTTTTAGTGTAAATCTCTCACCAGGTGGCGCTGCTAGACGTCATTTATCACGATTACCACAAGAATGGTATCTCAAGGACTAATGCATGAATTTTCTTCAGATTCAGTTAGTTCCTGATATAAATTAGTCCTGATTAGTTTTTGGAGTAAATTTACCAACATGTGACACTTCCCTGTAGATTTTTTTACGATTTCCGCAATAGTTCTACCTCAAAAACTAATGCACGGATTTTCGTCAAACTTCAGATTCAGCTACAACTTGACATAAGTTGTTGCTGATTATATTTTGGTGTAAATCACCAAACCGGTGACACTGATATGCTTTATTTTTCAGGAAATATTAACATGTATGAGATAGAAGAAAGTTTTGGGATTGCCGCATCCGACTAGTTTTTGTCTTCCTCTCCGAAATTTTGTGACACTTGAACCTGGCAACAATAGTTATAAAGTTCTTACTGAATAAAAAAATTTAAAGACACTACAACATTCATAAAACAAACGAGACAAGATTTACAATAATGCATTTTTTATTGGAGTAAGTAGATGGCTCAACATTTTTTCCCCAGAGCAGACATGTGCGTTCGAAGGGTGACAAGAAAGCTCTGGAAGACAATTTTTTTTTTTTCAAAAGAAATCTGGACTCTGGATTTAAAAACAGGAAAGCACATCATATACAACAGATAACATCATTCCAATATTTGATTATGGCTTTTTTAGAAACATTTTTTTTTAACAAAGAAAATCGTGTATAAGGCACTTTCAATGCTTTGTTTGTTTCTTTTAAACACAGCAGCAATTTGGACAATCAAATATCATACATTTTGGTTAAAACATTTTTTTCCCCCCTTCAGTGTTACACTTTTTAATACTTTTGCACAATGAAGAGGATGGAATATTCAATGTAAATAATAAAAGTAATGAAGCTCATGATGTCTAATTTACATCAGTTGGAAAATGAAAGTTGCAGGAAATATAAAATACACTAATAAAACTGAGTAAATTAGAAATGGAAATACAGTTGTAGAAACTTGAGAATCAAACCAAAATTTCTATTGATTAAACCATTTATAATTAATTATTCACATTAATAAAATACGTATTTGAAATGAAAAAAAAAAAAGTCACAGGGCCATAACCAGGTGAAGGCAGAGTAGATTGCTCCCCCCCCCCCCCCAGACACACATGCATATGAATTTATTGAGCCTTCTCTAGATTTCACAATTTTTCAATATTAATATCATTTATATTGCATTTTAAAAACTGAAAACTTTGTAATCAAAAGTTTTATGACGGGGGCCTGGTGATGGTGGTGGAGGAAGGTGGGGTGTCTATCTACTTCTGTCTATATTTATGTATCAGTAAAGTGGGAGAAAAAAAGAAAAGCCATGAATTAACCCTACCGAAAATATCAAAACTGCTCTCTGACTTTACCAACTGGTTACAGCCCTAGTTAATTCTACCATAGATGTATTCTTAAATAATATAACGTCTACTTGTCTCACTTCAACACATATCATTTATGTTTAATTATAATTTTGAATATATGTTACTTTAAAAAATAAATAAATACTTAAAATCTACGAATTGAGTAATTTAATACAACTTTTGGGTAAGTTGTATGTCCATGGGCAAAAAAAAAAGGGGGGGGGGAGGGGGAATTTGTTTAAAAAGTAGAAAATGTTATTTAAAGTGCTTTTGTGCTAAAATGACAATAACAAACATTATCGAAAGGCTTTCTTAAGGCTGCTTGTCACCCAGTTTCTGAATTCCCATCGGTAATGTTAAGTCCAGGGTTCTCGCTTCTGTTCGCCATTGTGCCAAATCACGACAAAATGTTTCATTTGGCGAGGATGATTAGACTCGCCAAATTGCGAGTGCTCTTTTTTTGCTCATCTTTTTTTTTTTTTTTTGTAAGTGTCAGTACAAGCGACAATCTTATTTACATTACTAAACGATTGGTGTCACACTAAACAAGTTTTTGACAAATTTTGTTGTTTACATTTTGAATTTTTCATAATTAATTGAATGTGATATTTTAAAATCGTGAATTAACTGTGATTGGAAGTTTTATTTCATGACATTTTATTGAGTTAAATCAGATTTTATTTTTTTTTTTCTTGATTGCACAAGACATTTAAGAGTATAGTAATTTTTTTGAGTTTCAGTAGTGGATAATTAAATTTTGTTTAGTCATTTACAAAAACTTAGGTTATTTTAGAAGATATTAAAAAAGAGAGGTGTACATTGAGGGGTTAAAGATTGAATTTTCAATGCTTCAGTGATTTCAACGATTTTGCTATTTTTTTTTTTTATTATTTGGCAAATGTTTTTTATTTCTGATTAGCTAAATTTCTAACATTCGTAAACAGTCAGCGAGAACCCTGGTTAAGTCTATAAGCATTTGATAGAGTCTTGCATTTAAAATATCTCCTCGGGAAATTGATATTTTTAACTTCTTTTTTCTGTGTGCTCTTCTTAAAGGATGTATGTCTCTTTTTAGGTGCGTTCGTAATTATATAAATATGTAGCCTTATAGTCGTCGTTCGGTCTGTCCGCATATAACAAAACAAAAAATACCCAACCGAATGGTCTGAGAATTTAAATTATATTTGTTGCAAAATTTTGTCGAGTCGTTTCAAATATTATGAAAATCGGATGTCTAGTTTAATTACAGGGACATTCAAAAGTTTTCCTTTACATTACAGCCAATGGGGAAAAATTATTTCAAGTGCATTTTAATGATGTTACAGCCTTTCGAACAGAATCTAAAATCTATGCTTAATTTTATACGAAGCGTTAAAATTTTCCTCTGATTTTAACACATAAAATATTGAATTAAGCATAGATTTTAGAAATATTTTGAGAACAAAGAAAAGAAGAGACATTTTTTAAGAAGAGCACACAATTAACAGAAAAAAATATACAGTCGGACCTGTATTTAACGAACCTCTATTTTGCGAACTTTTACTTGGAACCAAGAGCATTTTGTGAATTTCTTCGTAAAATAACCTCTAAATAGCGAAGTGTATTATATTAGGCTGTTCTCAACTGCTCTGCTCAACAAGCGCAAAACGTTTTGACACATTTACAAATTCATTTTTTAAGGGAAAGATATAAAATTGGAAAGCCTGGCCATGGAAGCGATTTGGAATCGAGCTTTTTTTTTTCCATTTTTGAATCAATCAATTACCTATTGAGTTATAAGAGATTTTGATCACGTGACACGACATTTTTCTCCCCTTATTGACTGGATGTTCTTCTTTCGTTCGGAAGTTCAGTTCAAAATGCCAACTTTGACAGTATTTTCTGAAAGATCTATTGCGTTTTAAAGAAAACGGAAAAAACAGTTCGATGACATAGTTTCTGAATAACAACACCTTCTAGTTCCATGCGTTTCCGAACAAAAATGAATTAAAACTTATGTCAGAAAATTGACCCTTTGGATTTGAGAACAGCCTTAACGAACTTTTCCTGGGGATCTAAATTTTTTTCTCCCTATTTTTAAAAATATTACTTGACATTTCAAACTTATTCTTTCTTTCAATACATTTTATGATGATCACTGACCATGAACAGGTTTTACCAGGCACCTAACTCACCGAGAGTAGTAAAATCGTTGTGATTCTTTGCTTTCCATCCAAGAAGACCAAACTTTCAATATGCTCTTTTAACCCTCAATGGAGCTGCCCCGTGCCCTTAAACTATAGTTTCCTGTTTTCTAGATTGTTGATCATGATCAATTGTGTTGGTAATTTCGGTTCTTGTAGCTCGAAAATGTGAAAGCGAAAGTGCTTGAGCATCAAAGAAGCAAAAAATTATTCTTGATGAGGTGGATAAAGGCGGGAAGAAAAAGAATACTGCTTTAAAATGTGGGATTCCTCCAAACAGCTTATCAACCGTAATAAAAAATCGTGATTTTAATGTAAAATTATTTTTTTAACTGAAAAAGCAATGTATTTCCAGACAATGTTTTGTTCCATTCTTATTTTCCTTGCAGATTTCTATTTGATGGGTAAAATAAGTAAAACAAATAGATATGATTTATAAAAAAAAGTGTGGCTAATTACTTTTTTTAATTATATTTAGTGTTTATGGACTTAAAATGTGTTTTACGTAGTTTAAAGTATTTTAAAGGGTGACTCTCTATTTAACGAATTTTCCATATAACAAACTTTTTTTCAGGAATTAGCGACTTCGCTATATAGAGACTCGACTGTATATTAATTTTCTGAGGAGATATTTTAAATGTAAGAATGCATCAAACGTCCATAGACATAATTCAGAAACTGAGTGACGAGTAGCCTTAAAAACCAATTTTCAAAGTAACTTGGATACAATTTCTGCAAAAAGTACAACACAAAAATAATACTTTTTTTTTTTTTTTACATTACTATATTTCTGAATTTATTTAATAGAAAAATTACGATTTCCCTTCCCCTGCATTCAAAGCATAACTATTAAAGTAAACTTAAAATAATTTTTTAAGCATTATTATTACTATAAATTAAAAACCGTTTTGCAATTAAAAAAAAAAAAAAAAAAAAAAAAAAAAAACTTACAAAAAATAAAATAATGTGCATCTCTATATACTTAAAACTGTGCAACCTTCGACCACAGAAAATTGGTTTGAACAATTAAACGAAACTTGCATTTTTAAAAATATCAGTTTTTTGCCAATTCAGTTGCAGATCACAGAAATAGTGCACACTGAGCCTAGTCATTCATATGTACAACACTATTGCAATAATAAACACACAATAGCGATTTATGTTTGAACAGAATCAATATAATAATTACACAATTCGGGAAAAAAATGATCTTATTATTTTTTTTTAAATAAAAATATAAAAATTTGCATAATTTCAATAAAATATTTAATTTGTATAAGATTTGTATAACACTACATATATAATAACTTTTAGACACTACGAATATATATAATAAAAAACAAACAAATTACAGCAGGTTTCTTTGATAGACGGTATCTACACACACTGCAGCAACATTGTCAGAACCACATCAACATACATACATACATACCTACATACACATACATACATACATAAATACAAAAATACATTTAAATTCTAATAAGCCTACAGAGCCACTTATATAAGTTTTGTAAATAAAAAAAGGAGAAAAAAAATGAGACACAAGCGCTACATTTTGTCGCAGTTACAGTTAAAATGGGTAAACAAGATCACTGGGAGAGCACATTTAACAATATGAAAGGCCAACATATTGGAAAAAATGATGGTTCCTGCATCAATTACTGGAAGAAATCAGTATATTGGAAAATGAAAATATGAATCAAATGAATTATTTCCAGATATCTAAACATCGAAGCATGATAATATTGTTTATGTCAATCTAGTTTTGTAATTTTTTAAAACCATTTAAAAAAAGCATTAATTTTTTAATAATTTGTGTACATAATTTTCATATTTTAAAACAACAGAAATACTTTAAATAATGAAAAAGGGAAAAAAATCACTATGGCTAGTAGATTAATACATTTAACTTTCCAGTTTTTCAGTACTTTTCAGTTAACTATTTATCATATCAAAGTTTTATTTGTTTTTTAATATTGTTAAAAAATAAATAAATATAATAATAATATTAATAAAGTTAAGGAATTAATACTATAAAGGCAATTAAAATAAGCTTTCGATTTTTCTTTTCCCCAACAGTATTTCTATAATCTATCACATTTTTTAAAATTATCTTAAATGAACAAGGCTAATACGTTTATACGCTAATACGAACACGCTAATACGTTTGAAAATATATATTTTAAAAAATCTTGCTATTTTTCATACCTTCTTGGATAATTTTGCATATTAACAGAATTAATCTTTTGCAAATCTCGTAAAATATACATAAGCATGCATTTTATGAAATTTTAAGCATGTGAATATTATATATATAAAGTAATTGGGAAAAAAAAATATTTTAATTATTTACAGTTCTTAATACAAGAAAAGTAGAAATAAAAAAGAAATAAGGTAGAAATTTAATAAAAAGATAAAATCTTTTATAGATAAATATTTAGAATAAATTTTGAAAGTATACAAATATTTTTGCATTCAAATTTACATATCCTATGATCCATTTTGCTTATTTTAATTAATTAACATAATACTTTGCCTTTCATCAAGAAAGCTACAATACAATTGCATACATTTATATGTACACTCAATTTTTTTACATTTACTAAAACACACAAAATTTACAGAATTGAATTTCAAAAATACTAAATTCTAGCTTAAATAACACATAAATATATATATGAATCAAGAATTTTCTTTTTTTAACTATACATAAGACATCTTATCAATTGTTTTGTTTTTTTATATAATTGTATGACAGAATAAAAATTCACAAAAAAATATACATAACCGCATGTAAATTATTGCAACACATATTTAAATTGCATCATCTATCTATGAGATAAACTTTAGCGGACAGATTATCTTGTAGAATGAAAAAAGGCTTTGGCTAGTGCAAAACATGAAAAACACATGCCCCCGGATTTCTTCCATGAGATCAAATGATTCAGCTCAATCACAATGTTTGAGTTTCAATAAATGAGAACAAAATTGTAATACCTTATACAAAGGTAAATTTACTTATATCACCCAAAAAAAGAAGATTGTAAATCTTAAAAATTACTTTTACTGATTTCAAACTTGAAAAAAAATAATAATAAATCAGTAGAAAAAAAAAAAAAAAAAAAAAGGTAATACACTGACATGTATTCTACTGATTGTAGCAGGATCCTAATGCATACATTGCGAGACTAGAAAGGTGAATGATTAAAATATGCATTTTTTTTGTTTTCTAGCATACATAATTTCAGCCTTTGCAAATATCACTACATAGTTGGCCTATAACAGAGCATTCTAGGCTTCGGTGGTGAAAAAATACATTTAACAAAAAAACACAAAGCCAATTTTCAGCCCATATCCACAAAATATTAAACGGTGGGTTTTTCGTGAATACTCCATCTATTCATCATCCTTCTTCTCCGGTTTCAAATCTACCATAGCATGGAGCTCTTCTGGGGTGTAGCCCAAGAGGCTTTGCAAATCACACACAAAACGATAAACGTATCGTTTGCCAGCAGTTTTATGAATGATATTTTTGTCATAGTAATATCTCAAGCCGCGGCTCAGTTTTTCATAGTTCATTTTGGGCTTGTTCTTGCGGATACCCCAGCGCCGGGCCACTTCGTCTGGGTCGGTGAGTTTGAATTCCCAACCATCTCCTGTCCAACTGATGAAGCCTTGGCAAGATTTGTCAGTCAAGAGTTCCAATAAAAACTGCCACAATTGGATGGGACCGCTTCCTGTAAAAAAATGAAAGAAAGACTGTTAAATAGTGTGCAGGTGTTAAAGTAAAAGTATACAACAAATTATCATCTACTAGTTTTCAAAGAAAAATCTGTGCATTTTCCACTCAAAAAATTATCCCTTAGGCAAAAGCCTCCACCCCACCTTCCAAAAACTATCACATAACAAAAGCAAAAGAAAATACAATAGAAATTTAATGTAGGAGGGGCAAGGGTAATACTTGAAATTAAAATTTTGCTTTCCATTCCTATGTTCTTAACCTCCATTTTTATGAGAGAAAGTATTAAAAATTACACTGAGAAAATGTAAAAAGAAGTTTAATTACCGTATTTTATGGAAGAACCCCTTAAAAATCTCTTACTATTTGGAAAAACCATAAAAAAGTACCGTATTTTATGGAAGAAACGCCGCACTCCTCAAATTGGCCTGAATAAGCTTAAAAGTATGGTAATCGCCGCATCCGTTGTAAACGCCGCATCCATCGGAACGCTACTTTTGTCGATAGCGTCACATTGGCCTAACTTTAATCAAAGTTTTTTGAGCAGTGCAGGATGCCTCGTTTTTAATATCTTGAGAAGTCTGAAGTTTTATTTAAAATATTTAAATCCGATTTTAAATATTTTTATGAATTTTTAAATAAAGGAAACTCAATTCGTATTTTAAAAAATCGTAAACGCCGCACTTGGAAAAAAATCAACTTTTAAACTCTTAAACGCTGCGGCGTTTCTTCCATAAAATACGGTAGTAAAACAAAAATACAGTTTATAACTGCGTATAAAATACTGATCATATGTAATTTAAATAATATGATAATACACTTAGATGCATAAAAACCGATTCTTATCGATATAAAATGCAAGTAAATTTCTTTTAAAGATTTTAAAGATTAATTAAGGTTGATTATATTAGCATGAACACTGTGTGGACTAAAAGGATAAACATAAAAAAATACATTAATGCCAAAAAATAAAATTTTATTTCTAATGGGTTTAAATAAAAATGGGAAAAGGATGTTTCTGATATATTTAATAATATATATTTTTTAAAGATTTGATGTAGTCAGTGGGTATTCAGGATTTTGATTCGGGGAGAGAGAGCTCTGCAGGGATGACTTAATACGCTAAATTGTGACCGAACTTAGATAAAAAGACACTGGCTGCTTTTGCCATGGAAGAGCTGTAACCCCTCAGCACCCCTTCCCTTCACCATCCAAAGCTTTGGGTGGAGAGAAATTCCCCAATGGAAGACTAATTGCTTACCTTAAAAAATTAAAAGGGTAAGTAAAATTGTAAGCTTACTTTTTAAAAATTGTTAAACCAACAGTTTATTTTTCTTCAAGAAATAATTAAATAGATAAAACTTTCTCTGATTAGTTAATCTTAAATAATGAATTAATGCAACAATCTGGATAAGCAGAAATGCATACAGTTCATTTATTACAAAATCGATGAATTACCTGCAAGAACAGCAGCTTGTATCACAGGCTTGACATCACAGCCTTGTTGCCCTTGCACATGACCTGGGGATGAATTCTGTACATGACCTAAGTGGGGGATGGGAGATTCCCTGGTCTGCAGGGATGCGAAAACTGGATGATTCTGATGATGATGGGACGTAGGGTGACCATTGGAGAGACCACCATTGGTGCCGTGACTAAGGTCTGCTGCCCACTGGTCTGGTGAAGGAGGGACAGAAGATGGGACTGTTTGGAAAGGTGGATCATAGTGGTGATGAGGACTGTATCCCTCTGGTAAACCCAAGTCATGAGGGGTGAATCGACCTGGAAGAAAATATTCCTTTTTAATTCATATACAAAATTAAAACAGATATAATTACAAAATAGTCTAAAGCAATGGCTTCCAATCTTTTATATTCAAATAATTTAATCCTAAATCTCATGGACTATAGGTGATGCTGTGTCAGAAATGAAGTAAAACAGGATTAAATTTCTCAAATGTCACGGATAAGGTCTGAAAGTAGGGCACAAGAGTCTAATTGTAATCTAAGGTACTGCAGTACAGATCCATTTATTCAGAATGGTTTGGGTTAGATGTATTCTGGATAACTGTTTGAGCATTAAAGAAACATCCATTTGATCAGATTTGTTGAGTATATGGGACTGTGCCATTGTTTCTGATTTCAAATTATTAGACTACACAGATTAAGAAATGAGATCCAATCAAGATCAAAGATTAATCAGAGTTTGAAAGACGGCAATTTGTAAGAATCCTTTAAAAACAAAAATTTCTCAACATAAAAATCAAAATGTTCAATATCTAACTAAATATGCTTTCATTTCAAATCCTAGACGTTGGTGTCAAGTTATACAATAAATGTTGTAATGTTTGAAGCAATGCACATGTCAAACTGCCACTATGTGGCACTTTTTCTGGAAAGATTCTAAATATGATTCTGGATAACTGGATTTCTGGATAAATGGTTCCATATTATACTATTGAAAAGTATCATCAAATACAAGATCTAAATTGTATTTTGAAATAATATAGACACAAACGGCCATTAAAATTATGATGGCTCAGTCAAGCTAGATACCAAATGCTTATTGATCTAGCATTAGTATAAAAAAACAAGCAAGAGAGGCGATGGCAGCAATGCTCAGTGCAGCAATGATAGGACGAAGCCTACAGTGTATACATATTCAGTGTACACAAATCCCTTACTTATAAAGCCCCCAAACTCCAAAATTTTTGCACTGTCATTTAATAATAGTTCCCCTGTTGTTAGCTTCAACATATCACCCTTCAACTATATTTAAAATCCATTGACAATACTTAGAATCGAGAGCACACTATCATAGTGTGTGTGTCCAAACTCATTTTCAAAGATACTGCTTCATAAACATGAACAGAAGTTTTATCACAAACAGGACAGATGTAAAGACATAAAATATTTAAAGGCATAATAAATTTCAGAAAAACTCACCTCTGTTATAGTTCTTCCCGTGGTAAGCTGGCTGAAACTTAGTATCTTGACCAAGGTTCAGAGACTGCTGATTAGGATAAAACTCTGGACTACTGTCAATGTAATGACTGTGGGCATTGGAAGCTTCCAATCCATAATCGTGGTTATCATCGTAATGGATGATGTCATCGTGGGTGACGTCATGCAGACCATGAATCGAATGGGTGACATGGTTGTAACCATCTGCAAAAAATATATACGTTGAATTAATTAAATTTAACTACACACATTTACAAAATATTGAAAAGATTGATTGTCAACATAATTTACAAATGAGTTGATTGGAAAATAAATAAATTATTTTCTTATTAAATTTTAAAAAAGCAAAATTTTATTTAAAAAATTCTGGATGCCGTTTGGCAGTTGGAAATTCAAATTAAGTGGTACATGCCGTCGCCTTTGAAAGGGCCAGTGCCCCCCCCCCCCCAAAAAAAAAGGAAATGCATTCGATTACATCATTTGTTTAATCATTCGATCTATTATCATGATTGAATGTTTATTAACCCTTTACAGTTGTAAAAACGACATGAGTGCAACATATCTGTTTCTACAAGTTCTGAAAGGCAAAGAGATTTTTCTATCTACAGAAATATTGTTATTAACTATCAGGAGCGATATGTTATTTGTTATTTTGGAATTGAAATGCCAAGTCTTGATTTTGAAAATGTATCAAAATTTTCTTTATTTTTGATGATTTTGAAAATAAAATAAAATAAATAATAAAATAAATAAGTAAGTAGCAAATTTTCCTTTCAACAGGTTACTTAAATAATTAAACATCAAAAGAAAATATATAATATGCATATATAAATGAAGGAGCTTCTATTATTATTATTAATTATTATAATATGTAATTGGCTCATTAGCAAATTCCTTTAAAAAAACTGCTTCATTTATTTATTCTTTAACGATGAATGAAACAAAATCTTCTAATACCTTTTGTTAATCATAAATGTTTGTTTTCTTAAATCTTTGGGCAAATAGTTTCATACCCTTGCAGAATTTTGTATAGTAAAAATTATGTTTTTCGTTATATAAATAATTGTTAAATATGATAGGTTTAAATATTAAATATAGCCCCATTTAAAACTACATGTTAAGAAAGTTAGTTCCCCCTAAAAATATTTTTCCCAGCTCAACTTCCCAGCTTCAACGCGAAACTTTCTTACACATTTACGGACTAATTTTTAAAGTAACATGACATTTACAGGCATGATTATTGATGTGATATGTAATGAACAGGTACCCCCCCCCCCCCCCCCTGAACAAATGAATTACATCTTGAGTTATAAGGGATGTGTCTGGTAACGGTAATTTATTTATTTCCTGCTCTGTAACGTCTGAAAATTCACTTCAAAACATCAACTTTGACATTATTTTCGGAAAGATCTTCTGCCTTTACCAAAAAAGGTGGAAAAAATTGATCGATTGCATAGTTTTTAAGTAGAAGCACCTGCCAATTTCATGCGGTTGCGAACAAAAATAAATTTAAAAGTGTGTCGTAATCAGAAAATAGCCAGTTGATAATGGAGAACAATCTTAATAATTATTCAGGATCAATTTATTAATAATAACAGGAAATGCCGTTTATTCCCAACAAAAGTAAACATGAGCAGTTAAACCTTACAACACAGCGGAAAAGAGTTGAAGAGATACAGATACTATACAGAAAGAAAGAGAAAATTTCGAAGAACTTTCACTTTAATATTTCTTGTACACGAGGGTTGTAGTATTAAAGAGCTATCAGTGAATGATGAAAAAATAATGGCACAGAGTGTTAAGGTCATTACTGTATTGCAACCCGCAGTCCATTGTTTTCGGCACATAAACAGTACAACATAAATGGCACTGACGTAACCTTGGAGGGTGGAGCTCTAATATGTTCTACAGCAAATAGGACTGGAAACAATGGAAAATGGACGGCGATTTGCCACGCCTACACCAAATTGCACGCTTTAATAGTGCGCGATTTGTTTGGATGGTTTGTAATAACATCGATGCATTTCGCAGCAAAAAAAAAATTCAAGTTCCTCTTTAGTATAAAACAAATCGAACTGACTGATAATAAATCTTCCGTGGGAATAAATAATAATCATAATAAGAAAGCCTGAAATCAATCATGCGTCAACTAGTGCCACTCTCCCCTACATATTGGAAATATAGCAGAGATATCATTATAGAATATAGACAAATCCAAATTATCCAAAACATCAATACTTTCATCAGAAACGATGACTTGCAACTTAATTAACACAGATGTAAAATATAATCATACCATTATTTCTTTTATCACAGAAAATTTGGTTCATTAGAGATACGATATCATTATAACTGAATATAAGATGGGAGATTTTCTTCTGAGACAATACGGGCGAGATGACGATTTAGTGAGTTTTTGGTTTGTTTATTACACATAAAAGCGTGCGCCACATATCAGAAAACTATAAATTATTATTCATAACTCTTTAAAAAACGAATTAACAACAACAGGAAAAAATGTGTCACTTCGTATTGTATAGGTATACCCTTAAACTAAATTATAAATGTGTACCTCTGAGATAATCGAGCACCGATGCTGATAATAATAATAAAAACAACCAGTGGACTCGTACGAAGAATTCGCACATATCTGCCACCCCCTCTCTTTGTTATTCTGTCTGTGTCTGCTCTCTTGCCCCTGTTACCCCCTCCCTCATCCCAACATATCCCCAATTTTTAATTTAAGTGAAATTTGGAACAAACGAAGTCCTTAAACAACAACAATTCAATATGCTATGTCAGATGTGGACAAAAATTCCTATCCAATGATACCCCATTTATCGTTGTACGCTACATGTTAGTTACATTTAGTATACGATGTCAGATGTGAGCAAAAAATCCCCTCCAATGATACACCATTTATCGTTGTAAGATATATATTAGTTGAGAATAAAAGATGTTCACAAAAGGAATAATATATATATGAAGATAATAAAGCATGTTGATAATATGAAAATTAATTACTTGATTAATTAAAAATACATTTCAAAACAATAGATAAAATATAATTTTTTTAAGGACAGTAGGAATTTAAAAACGAATCACCATTGAATTCAGCAGTTCCAAAGATAGTAGTCACTATAAGAAATGTCTGGAATGATAATAAGATCAGTCCCTCCCACCCCCCTCCCTACACACACACACGCGTTTCAACTATACAACGAAAATATTACAAAACAAGAAAGAAAAATCATGGGTCCAACATAGATCAGGAAACACTTTCCAACACATTCAGAATAATGTAACAATAAGAAATATATATACTTCAGTTGAAAATTGCCTTCAGCAATTTCCTCTAATAAGGAGAATGGTATGTGAATACTTTTGTGCAGCCCTGTATAGGAGCTAAGAATTTATATATAAGGAGTAACATGCAAAAAAAATAGTTAAACTCAAAAGCGCATACCGAATTTTAAACCATACACTCCAGCAATTATTATACAAAGACAGTACTGTAACCGATTTCTTTTGTGTGTCCCTGTAAATGAATAAAAAATGCCTTGTTGTTCTAACGTGATCGTAGTGAAATTCAGTGGTTTGTATCAGTTTCAATACATTTGAAATAGCGTCATGTTATTAAAATACATTGCAAACGATTTTTCCCCCTATGCCATAATGTAATGGAATACTTTTGAGTGCCCCTGTAATTGAACGATTAATCCTACATACTTTCTATACAATACCAAACATGCTTTGGTGACCCTAAATAACCTTCATCAATTGCATGAAAATCCGAGTCTATTTACGGGAGTTAGAGCGCGGCCAGACGGACTGACAAACCGAATGCGCAAACACTTTTCAACTTTGTTGGAAAGTGTTAAAAAGGTTACTTTAAAAAAAAATCCTAATATGAATGCTACAAAATTGTTAATACTTACAATAAATTACGAAGTTTTCGCATAGAAAGACCCTTTATAAACTGTCACACATAACACAAGCAGGGATCACGTGTGAAAGTGGGTTCAGATAACAGGAAACGGAGTTCATTAGGGAAGATAAGGGCTCGGCTCCCAGGGTAGCATGAATAATTTTTTCCAACACTGATACCATCGAATTAACCTGATCATTTCCCGAAATCAGAGTCGACAAGGGGGAAAAAATTTAATACATGACTCGGCGATATAAGAATTGGGTCTAATAGGATTCGAAAATAATACAGCACTGGGCTTATGAATAATATAGTATTGGCTTAAGGGTGTATTCGAAAAAATATTTTTCCACCTTCAACAGCTCGAAATTTTCTGAGACATTTTCAGACTCATTTTTAAAAGCAAACACATGAAACTTGTTGGGGTGATTTCTGAAGACATGTTTAACATGCCGTTTGATTTCATTTTCAGCTCAATTCATTAGAATTTGATTTTTAAACAATTATTTTCTCAGTATGACCATTTTTTTCATTCCCAGATCGCCCGCTTCGGAAAATTCGGTTCAAAACGCCAACTTTGACAGCGTTTTTTACAGTATTTTCTGCATTTATCAAAAAAGTAAAAAGCACGGCACATTATATAGTTTCTAAATAAAAGAATTTCCCAGTTTGATGCGTTTGAGAGCAAAAATGAATTTTAAAATGAATCAGAAAATAAGCAGTTTGGATCGGAATACACCCTTAACGCTGTACTCAGATGTAAAGGCTGTTATATTCCTGTATATGGGTCTATTCTGAATCAATTGGCTGTATTCTTAATTAAATGGCTGTATTAAAATCCAAATTCACTAAATTCAGATACTCTCACGAAGCCATTTTCATTCCTAAATGCATACAACTTAAAGTTAGCTGTTAAGGGTGTATTCCAATCCAAACTGCTTATTTCCTGATTCATTTCTAAATTCATTTTTGCCCTCAAGCGCATCAAACTGGGAAATTCTATTATTTAGAAACTACAGAATGTGTTGATTTTTCGATAAATGCGGAAAATATTGCAAAAAATGTTGTGAAAGTGGGCATTTTGAACCGAATTTTCCGAAGCGGGAGATCTGGGAATGAAAAAAAATGGTCATACTGAGAAAATAATTGTTTAAAAATCAAATTCTAATTAAGTGAGCGAAAAATGAAATCACACGGCCTCTTATACATCTCTTCAAAAATCACCTCAGCCAGTTTCATATTTTTACTTTTAAAAATGAGTCTGAAAATGTCTCAGAACATTTCGAGCTGTTGAGGGTGGAACAATATTTTTTCGAATACAGATACCAAGAAATCGAATATAGTGTTCCCTATTGTCTTCAGAGAGCAATGGATAAGACAATATCCATTATCCATAAACAATAGGCAATAGACAGGATAAGAGAGTAACTGAAGATGTACCAGTTTAAAAAATGAAATGTGTAGGGAGATTTTTTTAAAAATATCTTCAAATTCCATGCATTTGTGGATAAAAATTACTTCATGTCTATCAGAAAAAATTGTGTTCGTCAGTGGAGATTCTTTCTTTATTATTTTTTTCCCGTTTGAGAACACCTAGGCAGTTCTCAAAACAATATTTTCCCTTGCTCAACAACAAGAAGTTACATTTACGGACTCATTTTTAAGCGTAACAGCTTAAAAATGCACTGCTTAAAACACTTGCAGGCATGATTATTAAACCGATAAGATTTGTTTTCGATAAATGAATTACAACTTGAGTCAAAAGCGTTTGTCGTCCCATGAAGACAGTTTTTCCCCTTTCCTACGCTGTCACGGTCCGGAAATTCGGTTCAAAAAGCCAAGTTTGGCAAAATAATAATAATAATAATAATAATAATAATAATAATAATAATAAATAAATAAATTGGAATAACTAGCTAATTATCGAGGCAAGTCGGTCATAAAAAGATTTCCAATGTTTTATAATTGAAAATGTACTACTTAAAAATATATAAATATACACGTAGGTAAATCCTTTGTTAATTGGAAAATTTCATGCATTTTCGGATAAAAAAGGGCTTTCCGTGTGTATGAGAAAAATTCGTTGTTATGAGGTTAAATTAAAAAAAAAATTAAAACACATTTAATCTACAATAAAATGCAGTATAATCGCATTGTAAATGTAATAATCTACATAGCACAAATAACTTCTTTGCTCACCTGATAACTGATATGCACTTTTTGCATTACTTCAAGCAAAGCGTGGCAGGGAAATCTCCGTCAAGGGGGTGGAAACTTACGAGCCCATGTTCTTCCGGTTATTACAAAGCACAATTATTCGGAAAAGAGGGGGATAACCGAACACGCACCCCCGCAAAACACGTTACCATGCAACGGAAATCGTTTGTTACGGTACGGAATCAAGGTATTTTTCACAATCGAAGAAAAAGGTGTACACAAAACCTTGCCTTATCGGGGTCTTACAAAAAGAGAATAAATTTCTCTTTCTTTTTTCTCTGTGAGGTAATCGTATACGTAGAACCCTCAAATCCGCACTGCTTGGTAACAAGAGGTTGTGCGGATTTAAGAATTTTGTGGATTTCTGGTTTTTGGCTGGTTTGTTTACATTTTTTAAACATTTGAATTTTTCAATGCAACTTGCTTCATAAAGGTACTCTACTAATTCAAATAAAAATCGTAAAATAAGGAAGTTTTAATTCGGGTTTCCAGATTTAATAACCAAAAAGGCTTGATTAATACATAAATATATTTGGTAGAAAGATCGGGATTACCTAAGATATCAGCAATATTTGTGGGGGGGGGGGGGGGGGAATAAATTTATATTTCGTTTATGAAAAAGCATGAGTTCAGTCATATTAATTAGAATTATTTTTAAAGTTTGCACAGAATGATATAAAAATAAAAAAGTCTGAAAACGCCAATTCTGCAGTATTTTCTGAAAGATCTTTCGCGTTTATCAACAAATGGAAAACGTCTTTAGATTACATAATTTCTGAATAATGAAACCTGACAATTTTATGAGTTTCCAAACCAAAATGAATGTGTCCGAAAGTGCCCCCTTTGGATTTGAGAACAGCCTTAATTGTACCGTATTTTATGGAAGAAACGCCGCACACGTCGTAAGCGCCAAACTCCTCAAAATTGGTCTGAATAAGCTTTAAAATATCGTAATCGTCGCACTCGTCGTAAACGACGTACCTGTGGAAACGCTACTTTCGTCGACAGTGCCTCATTGAACTAACTTTAATCAAAGTTTTCTGAACAGTGTAGGGTGATACCTCATTTTTAATAACTTAAGATTCTAAAATTTTGTTTAAAATATTAAATGAGGTTTTAAATATTTTTATGTAATTTTTAAATTATAGGTATCAATTGGCATCAATAGGTGTCAATTGGTATCAAAAACATCCAGAGCGCGGGACGCGGACCCCAATCTCCTTAGGCGCTCCAGAATTTTTAAGTGCTCGGCGCAACTTAGCACACTTTTTACGTCGCATCTACTTTAGTCCTTTTTTAGTTTCTATTCGAACCCCTCAAAAATCGGAGTCGTCAATATCTGAGTGGAAGAGTTGTAAATTTTCTTTGCCCCCCAGTATGTATGTCATCATAATCGGAAATGTCACAGTTTTTATTTTCGGCAAAGGCAGAAAGTTTCGCGTTGTCGAGCAGGGGACTTGAGAACAGTCTTAAGGAATTTTTACTTTATTTAATTTAAATGTATAATTTATACTTACAATTTTGCGCGCACGAAAAAAAAAAAAATCGTAAACGCCGCAATTGACAAAAAAATTAACTTTCAAACTCGTAAACGCCGCGGCGTTTCTTCCATAAAATACAGTAGTATGTTCATCTCAAGTGCTATTTCTTTAAATTTTCATAAAAGAAAAATAGATAAGAATGTATTATTTAAAGTTGATCTCAAATCCAAAGGGGAAACTTTATGACATAAGTTTTAATTCATTTTTGTTCGGAAATGTATGAAACTGGCAGGTGTTGTTATTCAAAAACTATGTAATCGGAAGACTTTTTTCGTAAACGCAAAATATCTTTCAGAAAATACTGTCAAAGTGGACGTTTTGAACCGAATTTCCAGACGAAAGCAGAAAAACCAGTGTGCAAAGGGAGAAAAATGCTTTGTCACATGATCAAAATAACTTATAACTCGATAAGTAATTTATTGATCAAAAAATGGAAAAATCATTTCGATTTCAAATCGCTTCCGCAGCCAGGCCTGCCAATTTTATACCTTTACGTTTAAAAATGTGTCCGCCATTGTGTCAGAAAGTCTCGCGCTTGTTAAGCAATGAACATGAGAACAAACAGCCTTAAGAAAAAAAGCGATGAAAGAGAGACTTTTTTCACATTGCACTTTTGATAAAACAGAAATGGTTTTAAAATAATAATAACAAATAAGTAAGGTGAAAAATACTCAACTAAATGACCATTGAGCATTACATTTCTTTTCATTTTTTAGCAATATTAAATAGCGGTGCGAGTCACTTAAAAAAGCAAAACTGAATCATAACTATCATTTTAAAGAGTTACAAGTAAGTTAATAAATGGTTTCTCTATAACAACAAAAGAAGAGTGTAGTGAACTGCGAACAAGATCACCGGAAGTTTATCAGGAACCAAAACCGAGTGCATGAGTGATAGAACGCCCGGAGCAGAAATTCGGGATGGTGGGGGTAAAAAAGAACAGGAAGTGGGGGAGCAGAGAGATTTGTAGCAGGAGAGCATATGGTGGCTGAAATGGTAGACATTTTTTTTACTTGAAAGTAAACGGTTGTTTTGACTATCGACACATAATAGACAAAAAAAATTGAAAATTTTTATTATCCTAAAAAAAAAAAAAAAAAATTCAACGACAAATCCAAACTAGCTATTTTCTGACATATTCCTGAATGCATTTGTATTCGCAAATAATTGAATTGAAATTGCCAGGTGCTGTTATTCAGAAATTATGTAATTGAATAGTTTTTCATTTTTCAGTAAAGGCAGAAGATCTTTCATAAAAAGTTTGTCAGAGTCGGCATTTTAAACCAAATTTCCGGACACGACAACACAGGAAAAAGAAAAAAGCTACCTTCGTTTATAACGCGTAAGGGATATTTTCACTTTCGGAACCAGTCTCGAAAGTAAAAATATCCTCATTTAAAAAAAAAAAAAAAAAAAAAAAAAAAAAACTGCAAAGAAAATCGCGAAAGTGTAAAAAACAATCTTTATAGAGATCCATTCCAGCTATCCAGAAGAAAAAAAATAAATAAAAATTTGAAATGCAAACGAGATATCCTAAAAAAATTCTTCCATAAGATTAACATTAGCGAGCATGTGTTTTCGCTTGAGAGAAGTAGCCTCTTAAGGGTGTTCTCAAATCCAAAAGGGCAACTTCCTGACATAAGTTTTAATTTATTTTTGTTCGAAAATGCATGGAACTAGAGGTGTTGTTGTTCAGTGGGCGTTTTGAACCAAATTTCCACGCAAAAGGAGAAAAAACACCCAAGAGTGGACGAAAAAGTGTTTGTCACGTGATCAAAATCTCTTATAACTCAATATGTAATTGATTGATCCAAAAATGTAAAACACAGTTCGATTCCTAATCGCTTCCATGGTCAGGCCTTCCAATTTTATATCTTTCCGTTAAAAAATGAATTTGTAAATATGTCAAAATGTTTTACGCTTGTTGAGCAGAGCAGTTGAGAACAGCCTTAAACCGATATCCGAACCACTGCAGATGTCCATGTCTGAATCGGCATTCGAACCCAGCACTCCTTGTTTGGTAGCCAGCACTCTAATCACTATACAAGCATATGAGCAAAAGCAACTACCAGATAAATGGTTTGTCTTAGAATTTTATTGTAGAGAAATGTTGTTTTGCCAATGACAAATTCAAAAAATTATTATTGGTTTAAAAACATTTCAAGCGATGTCTTTTATTGAATCGATTCAAAAGTCAAAAATTGAAACTGAGATAAGGTACTTACTTTCCATGTACTGCTGCTGTTGTTGTTGACCCGTTGTATTGTTGTTGTTGTTCATGGTGGTGTTTTTGTTGTGATCTGTCACAGGGAAGTTGTCCCCTTGTTGCTGGAAGAACTCGTTGAAGTCAGGCATGCATACAGATTCGTACAGGTTCGAAGGAACGTTCTCCAGATTCGGATGCCCTTCTTCCTTCTCGACGTCTGGAAATGGAAAGAAAATAAAATTAATTTCGCCCGCCTGATAATGCGAACCGCAAAATGAATTTGTGAGACTGTGAAGTAAACTTGCAAGGGTTATTATTAAATTGTAGCTGGAGATCGTGTAAAATAAACTCAGGAGTACTGCAGTGTTGAATTCAGGAAGTGGGCCGGGGGGGGGGGGGGGAATTCCACCTCGGAACATTGAAATGCCGAATTCATACTATTCAGCCTAATAAAATAATATAGAAATATCGTAAACGCCGCTCCCGGCGTAAGCGCGGTACTAGTGGGAATATGCTTAATACAGCAGTAAATATTGTAAACATCCCACCTAAAGATGTAAATGGCTGTGGCAAATGACATTTATTAAAATGCAACCAATTTTAAAGTTTTTATAAAGTTTTATTTCTACTTTACTTATTAAAGAGATGTTAGTTGGTATTTAAAATCATCGAGAGCGCAAGGGAAAAGATGTAAACGATGCACTTAATAACTCGTAAACGCGCAGCGGCATTTTTCTTCCGTACGTGCTATGTTTAAAAATTGTATATGTATGTGTTATGTTAAAAAAAAATAGTAATGAAGTGAAATATAATAAATACGTAATATTATTAAACTCCATTGCTCATATTGTTTTTATTTCGAAGTTGCTGAGTAGTAAATCACAAGGACGGGATTTGATATCAGCGGAGAACAGGGAGGGATGGAAGGGGATGACCAATTCAATCTAATATCCTCTAAAAACATGACGTTCAATTGTCTTTTACATCCTTCCCCCGGTCCTAAAAATGAAATGGAATGGGAAGGAAGCCATTTTTGCCGGATGCCCAAGATAGCCACAATCGGGATTCAAATACAAAAATGCCTTTATCCTCCGACATCCGACATCCTGAGGAAGGAAGACCTGCTTAGTCAATACCGACAATGCTAAAAATCCCTCCTCTACATCCAATTCCAGACCCTTTTAACTCAAATTCAACAACATCCCGGACAGTATTTCCAGTAACTATACCAGGCAGCATTTAAGACAGATTTGCTAAAATATATGCTGATGACCAAAGCGGAATCGGAAAAAACTTGGCGCACCATGAAGACAGTTTTGGAAATAAAGACTGACTATCAGTGTGAAGGAGCTCTATTTTACCCCAACTTGCAAGCTGAAACGAAGATTTGGATAAAGCCAAACATTCGAATGAAATGGCATACATTTCTATGTACGTATTTATCAGTCGATGACTAAGATGCACAGAAAAATTCAAGCCCGCAAGTTGCGATGAAAAGTTTTACGACTGAAGACAGAGTTAAATATAATTTTCTCCAAACTTCGGGAAGATATTCTGGAATTAGAATCAACATTTAGATCAGCTGTGAGTTTGCACATATTGAATTGTTGATGACTAACAAGATATGCAAGAACTTGAAGCAGCAAGTTGCAGTAAAAAAATTACGAACGAAGACTAAACAAACAGGGAAAGTCATGTTTTCCTCCAAATTTGAAAGAGATAAGTTGAATACATTTTTAGGTTACGATTTAGACACACACTATTTAGATGCATCTAATATTTAGGCGTAATGATAAATTTATATACATTCACTTAGTGATGACCAAACTGTGCTCAAAAATTTAAAATATAGCAAGTTGTAATGAAAATGTTACACTTGAAGAAGATCGACCATAAACAAGATCATTTTTCTTCCATATTTGAAGCAGACAGGTTGAAGCGAAGATTTAGATAGAGCCAACATCTAGACACAACAATGAATTCGCATGCTGATAACAAATATGCACATGAGAATTTAATATATACGAGGTCGTGATGGAAGTTTTACGAATGGAGAAGCTTTCTCTTTGCTCTTCTATCAGATTTGTTACCGACATGATTGAACCGAAAATTTAAACACAACAAACGTTTAGACACAACGATGAATTCACATGTGTGCACTTATTGATAATCATGATGAACCATGAGAAATAGGTGAACCAAATCGTGAAAGAGGCTTTTAGCAAACTGTGAAGATACCATTCATAGAAAATTGATCATAGATTAAAATATTGATATGGCACAAGGTGTTTGAATGAGTTAACACCGATAAAGATTTGAATCCAAAATCGCAATTTTCGGTGAGTTTCAATTATTAGAACTTTTTTTTTAATTATCTTTCGACACATAAATGCATACTTTCATATTGTTAGTAAAATTTACAAGGCGGCTGAAACTGATTCAGCTGATTAACAGAATCAAATGATACGACGAGAAAAATTATACGTGGATTATACACGGATTAGCGTTTTCAGGTAAGAATTCACTATTTTATTATAATTTTTTAGGCAAAGTAAAATCTATACAAACTGCAATCTAAAATATTTCTAAACTGTTAAAGAGTTTAATTCGCATTTTATAATGATAAAATATGTTAATAAATGTTTAAAATTTTTACATATCAAAATAATCTGGCTCTAGTTTGGTTGGACAAGTAAAATAATTTATTTGAAAGCGTATAGAAAATATCCAAACTGCAGTACTCTTTTGATATTAGAATTTAAGTTACAATAGCCTCTTAGATTTAGTAAAGAGGCATAAAATATCCAATCAAACTAAAAATTGAAAGAAGCTTAGCATATAGGAAAAGTTAATTTCAAATTTTTATAAATAACAATTTTGGTAAGCATATTTTGATTTTTTTTTTTTTAACGTAACATTATGTTAAATGTAAGTTATTCATAAGAGAATTCCAGTAATTGTATGACTTCAAAGTATGATAAACTAAGGAATTTGGCAAACTTGCAATATCTTAACAGTAAAGAGATAAAATTTACTATCTCAGCTTTTTATACTGAAATTATACAATAGTAATATATCATAAATTCTATAAATTATAGGTTAACCCTTTCAGGGGCAAGTAATTAAGTTTCTGTAATGCTGAATTCACACCGGAATTTTCGAAAAATTTTATTTCAAAATAAGAGAAAGCAATTTTACAACTCTTTTCCACCAAAGTAATCAAAGTAAAATTTAATTAAAAGTTTCTGGTGCAAGGCTTGATCAAAATTAGGTGGGATATAATATATCCCACTGCCCCTCAAAGAGTTAAAAAAAATAAAGAATTTAAATTTCATAATCAGATGTGAAAGACGGAGATGGATACAATTGCTTAAATTTTATTTATTTCGAAATATGTTTTGTCCTGTATCTAAAAGCTTATTTTATCTAATTTCAATTTACCATAAGAGCAGCTATTAAAATTCTGTATTCAGTGACACTATTTTGCTTTTATTTTAATTATTTCTAAATACATTTTTTTCTACACATAAAACTAAAAGTATATTTCATCTAATTTTAACTTACTCTAGGTGTTCAAAAATTAATGAAATTCTGGACGGTATTTTGTTAAATTATAATAACTTCTAAATATTTTTTTCTGTGCATAAATAAACTTAAAAGAATGTTTCCTTTCATTTCAAATCCCTCTAGGACTGAAAAGATCATTAAAACTTAGGATTTAATGACAGGATTTTGTATAAATTATAATCATTTCTAAATTATTTTTTAATGCATAAACTTAGAATATTTCATCAAATTTCAACTTGACTGAGAAGTTTAAAGATGGTTAAAATTTAGTATATAGTTACAGAGTTTAAATTACAATTTCCAAATATGTTACCCTACATATATAATGGAAATTTTAACTCACTGTAGGAGTGCAAATGTTGTTAAAATAAGAATTAAATGAAAGGAACTTACTTGCCCTTAGATAAAATTTATATTAAGAATTCTTGCAAAACGTAGGTTTTTGAGGGACGTAATTGTTTTTATTTATTTATTATTTTTTTTATGGAGACTTGTGGATAATTGCTTAAATTGTAATTTTTTCAAACTACGTTTTTTCTGTATATAAAATTGAAAACATTTTATCCAATTTCAAATTAACAAAGAAGCGCAAAGAGTGTAAAGAATCTGGATTTAAATTAAAATTTTTTTTTTTTTTCGAAATATGTTTTCCTGTATATAAAACGGAAAACATTTTACTTAATTTCAACTTACCAAACAAACGCAAAAAGTGTAACAAATCAGGATTTAATTGCTGGATTTAGCTTAAATTATATTTTTTTTTTTCGAAATATGTATGTTTCTGTCTATAAAACGGAAAACATTTTATTTAATTTCAACTTACAAAAGCAGCGCAAAAAGTCTAAAAAAATCAGGATTTAGCTAAATTATATTTTTTTCGAAATATGTTTTTTTCTGCATATAAAACGGAAAACATTTTATTTAATTCAAACTTACCAAAGTCTAAAAAATCAGGATTTAACAGCAGGATTTAGCTTAAATTAAATTTTTTTCGAAATTTGTGTTTTTCTGTCTATAAAACGGAAAATATTTTATTCAATTCCAACTTATCAAAGAGTCCCAAAAAGGGTAAAATATAAGGATTTAATTGCCGGGTTTAGCTTAAATTATTATTTTTTTTTTTTTTGGGGGGGGGGGGGACTATGTTTTATTCTGTATATAAAAATGAAAACATTTTATCTAATTTCAACTTATCAAAGATGCGCCAAGAGTGTAACAAATCAGGATTTAATTGCAGGATTTCGCTTAATTTTTTCTCTTAATTCTTTCTAAACATATGTATATATTTTTTTTTCGGTATAACTAAAAACAATCCAATTTCAAATTACCAAACAAGCGCAAAAGGTGTAAGAAAATAAATAAATAAATAAAATCAAGATTAAATTTCAGAATTCCGTTTAAATTATAATCTTTTCGAAATATGTTTCATACATTGAACTGAAAGTATACTTATCCAACTACAACTTACCGAAGGAATGCAAATATTATTAAAATTCAGAAATTAAAAGGAATTTTTCCACCCCGGATAACGGTCCGATACTTACAGGAAGAATTCTTGAAGACGTGCAGCTTTTTTGGGCGACAGTAATTGTTTTATTTTATTTTTATGGAAACGGTTGTCTCTTGTTCTTCAAAGCAATGAAGAGGGGGGATGTTGTGGTCAGAATGAAGGCCGAGATCATGTCCCATCGTGGAGTATCCCTTTCGGCAGTCGATGTACGGAGGAATTACGGATGGTTGCTTGCATTGCGTATAAAGGCAATGTATGTGTGTATTTTAGCAAAGGGATGCTTGTCACGGGCCGACAGGTTAAAAGAGGCGGGAGATGAATAAAATGTAGAACAGAAGAGACGAAATTCCGATCGAGGGTGTGAGGCAGACGAAAATATCGGGTGCTGTAGGGTTGTATCGTTAATATTAGTAAGATGGAACCGCGGTAACTGTAAATATATTTGTCTTACAATTATCTGAATATTATAGTCAGTTAAGGCTGTTCTCAACCAGTGGTGTAGTCATAAAAATAGCAGGGGGCATACGCTCTAAGCAGAGGGTATACGCTCAAGGCAGAGGGTATACCCTACAGTATATATACTATAGCTTTTTTGAGAAACAGAGGGTATACCGTGTTCCTTAAGGGTGTTCTCAAATCCAAAAGGGCAATTTTCTGACATAAGTTTTAATTTATTTTTGTTCGGAAATGCATGAAACTAGCAGGTGTTGTTATTCAGAAACTATGTAATCGAGCTGTTTTTTTTTTTTTTTTTCTGTTTATTTGCAAACGCAATAGATCTTTCAGAAAATAGTGTCAAAGTGGACGTTTTGAACCAAGTTCCCGAAGAAAGCAGAAAACTAGTCCGTGAAGGGCGAAAATCGTGTTTGTCACGTGATCCATCGTCAGGAAATATTTTTATTAAATGCTGCTCTATTCATTCAAATACGTTACTTCGCTTGAAATGGGAGAGTCTATAATTATTAGAGTAGCTGGAAATAGAAGTAGCAGTGCCTTAAATATTTAACTGCCGTTCTATTTAATTTAATACGTCACGTTTTAATATTTTGTGATTGAATCAAGCTGGAATATTGCATTTCGTTATATGATTTTATTTATGAAGTATCTATTTTAGAAATATTTTGACAACTAAGGAAAAAAAAAAAAAAAAAAAAAAAAAAAAAAGTGATCTTTTAAAATCTGCAAGCAGGGGAAAAAAAATTAAATATTAATTTCCCGAGGAGATAATTTAATAATACGAATGCATTGCGCGCCTATAGGTTTAACATTAGGGACTGTCCATAAATGATGTCACACTTTTTTTTCAATACTTTTAACCCCCTCTCCTCCTTTGTCACACGTAACGCTATATTACATAAACATATACTTGTAGTTAAGAAACAAAGCACTACATTATAGATAACATTTCAAATTTTATTTTTAAACTTTAACTATGTGTTTTAATGACATTTGTGAACAACATAACAATAAAAATTACTTGCCTACTTATTTTGTATGAAATAGTAGTATTTTGGAATTTGAAATGGAATTTAATGTATTTGGCTTTGAATCTTACCTTTACTTTAATGAACACAGAATACTTTCATTTCAAAATAACTTCAAAATTGAATCTGTTGACTTTTAATGTTTTTATTTTAACCAAAATGTGTGATGTCACACGTCTTCTTACCCCCTCTCACCCCCTTGTCATAATTTCACGACCCCCCCCCCCCCCCGGTTTAAGCATGACATCATTTGTGGTCGGCCCCTTAGCTTAGTTTGAGATGGCCAACACGCTTAAGACAGTTCTAAAATAAAATAAAATAAAATAAAATAAAAAATAAATAATTTGGTCGCATCAGGAAATTTGGTTAAAAACTCCAACTTTGATGACCTTTTAAAAAAAGTCTGCTATTACCGAAAAATAACTGTCGAAAGACATAGTTTCTGAATAAGAGCACCTGCCAGTTTCATGTATTTGCGAAGAAAAAATAATAGAGAAATTTTTCACAAAATATCTATTACAGTTTGGATTTGAGAACAGCCATAATGACTTTCATCAATGCTCTAAAATTTAAGATTTTTATATTCAGACCAAAATAATTGATTTTGTCTTACTTATAAATGCTATACAGCTAGCTTTGCTTATAAATTGTTTTTCTAAATGTTATTATTGAATGTGACTGAAAAAGTTGTTCAAAATTAAAAGTTTTGCCATGTTTTATAAGAAATATGTTCTTTTTCAAGTACAAACAAGCCGGAAATTGTACGTCAAACGTGGCAAATGGGGTGTTCCTATTACAGTCGAACCTCGTTATCCCGACACTCTAATGACCAGAAAAAAGTGTTGTCATAAGCGGAGTGTCGCGGTAACCGGAGTTGGAGAAAAATATTTTTTAAAAAAGCTGTATTTGTAATAAATTTAAGACAATTTTAAATTCATAACTGTTCTTGCAGATTTAAGCAATAAAACATTATTATTAAACAAAACAAACACAAAAACAAAATTGAAAAGAATAAAAATCAGATTTGCGATGACTTGTTTTTTTATTGTTGCATGAGAAATTGATGAATTAAGATTTGCTTATCCCTATATGTGCTTCCTATAATTATTTTTTCAATATTACTCAATGAATTGTGATCAATATTCGTTGTTTCTGAAATGGATGTTAGATAATTTTTTATCGTTTCAGTGCAATGCAATGCTTCGGTTTTAGACGGATGAAAAACGCCGTGTAACCACAAGAAAGCGCTACCTGACCAGAAAAAAGACCGCGAGTAGACTGATACGTCAATCTGGTGCTTAAGTGGGTCATTCATAGTGTGTGGGTATATTTATTCAGATAAAAAAAAATTGAAGTAAAATTTCTGATTTATCTCAATGGTTTATTTTAGGCACTTTTGTGAAAAGTTTGGATAAGACATTTCTTACAGCTTAAGGGGTCTCAGGACTCTTAAAATTGAAAAAAAAAATGAAAAAAAAAAAAAAAAGACCATTTTCAACATTTAATATCTTAAAATATATTTGGTTTTAAGACACAATTTTAATTGGAATAAAATATATAAGTATGTTCTTTCATTTCATGTATTTAAAAAATTATAAGATGCAGAATTAGCATTTACAGGGGGGTCCAAACTGTTAGACATTTGACGAGCAAAAAACCGGCATAACAGCTTACGCGCACGATTACAAAATAAGTATTGCAACTAGAATGAAAATTTTGGTGCCTTACTTATACTTCATATTATACTAATTGCCCTGAACCTAAATAAATTTGCATTTATAGCTTTTTTATATTTTTAATACAAAGTTGTATTTAGCTAATGCAAAATTACGAAAATTTCAACATTATAATCAACTAAAATAATATTGTTTTGAACAATAAAAAGGAAAATTAGGTTCAGTTTATACAGACTATCATGAAACATATGTTTTGCAAATTTCATGAAAAAATATTCATAAGTTTTTGAGGTATCGTGCGCGTTATGCCCAAAAACGTCATTTGGAGAAAAATGGCTTCGAAGTTTCCGAAACGACGCTTCAGCTATTGAACGTGTATAAATGTAAAAGCCATAACTTTAGTTCTAATAGGAATTTCAAGGAAACAATTATATCAAAATGTTCAGAAAAGATAGGAGTCTAACATCTAAAAATATTAAAATTTCAAAAATTTTAAAGCTTTAAGAGTCCCGAGACCCCTTAATTTCCGTGCTCATAAGATGGATTTTGAAAAATGGATAATCTTCCTAAACCGTCGGGATATCCGGAGTTGAAAATTATTCAACGACGTAAAATCCGGAGTTTACTTACATTAAAATCACATACAGAAAATCGGGATTTTGAAAAACTGACGTGATAAGCGGAGTGACGTGAAAACCGGGTGTCGGGATAACGAGGTCCGACTGTATAACTAGTTTTATAAATAACCAGGTCTTGTTGCAATAGCTGTTGCATTCTTATGCAAAAATGCATGGATAAAAAATTTATAACGATTATATATATTATCGATATTATATTATATTATATTTACAAAAAATAATAGGACTCCCTTTTAAATAGGAATCAATCATCATGGCAACCTAGAATCGTGACATATCTTGGGATATCATTCAATTAATTAATTACGTGTTAGAACGGGAGGGGCGTCAGCACAGACAATCACCTCATCGAATTCACGGCTGATATTTACAGAATTAGTTAAAACTCGACTCGCATATTAAAACGCAACCGCTCTGCCAAGCCCTATCTTGGTGGAGAACTCATGGAAATCCGATTTTAGCGTTTGACTCGTAGGTTTACCATTATGTTTTCCTGCTCCCAGCCCACCACGTTTTCATACCTTTGGGTGCAGGAAAACACAATAGTAAACCTACGAGTGAACCGCTAAAATCGGGTTTTCAGGTGTTTTCCACCAAGATAGGACTTGGCAGACCGGTTGCGTTTTAATAAGCGAGTCGAGTTTTAACTAATTCAGGAATTTCAGCCGTGAACTCGATAAGGTGATCGTCTATGCTGCCGGCTCCCAGTCTATATGATAGAATTTAATAGAATGAAGAAAAAATTATTAATATCTTCTTAAGTTTTGATTCGACTTTCATAAAATTTGAAATGACTCGACACAATTCTGCAATGATTCTATATATTAAATTTCAAACCATTCGCTTGGGTAGTTTTTGTGCTGTTATATGCGGACGGACGGACTGACCAGAGAACGACTACAGGTGCCACATACAATTACGAATGCATCTAAAAATGCAAAAAAAAATTTATTTCGTGGATGGATATAAATTATGTTGTAAGTTGTAACTACTTTCCAAAGTATCATATTTAACACTTTCATCGCGGCAATGGCGCGCCTTTGTGCCACCCTTTGCGCTAAGAGCCTGAGCCGCTCCTCGCAGCGATAAAATTGAAACAAAACACAAATTCATTTAAAACTTGTTCATTTTACTTTGAAAAATAATAATCAATATCATTTCTCACTCTAATGATCTGTTTGTCCTTACAAATATAAAAAAATAATAAAATGTCGTGTCCGCATAGGAAAATCGATTCGCACCGGAAAATTCTGCCCGGCAATTATTAGACATTACATATCGGAATCAATGTCTAATAACTTTTATAGTAGTTTTACAACTACAGTTTGACTTTACTTACTTTAAGACTCATGTAATTTTTTAAGATTTATTGTTAACTTTCTTTCTTCTTAAGATTTTACTCAAATTTAATTTTATTCCTATTTTTCTTAAATTTCTTATTTTTCTCTTGTTAACTTCTTTTTTTCTTATAGTAGCATTGCTACAGTTTAACTTTATCCCAATGGCTCATTAAAACATAAGACATTCTAATTTCCTAGTCTGGGTGTTAAGCTGATAACAGCTAGGAAACCCCTCAATGCTGATTACCTGTTCAGTACCTGTCTAATAACTAAATGACAGACTTTTCTGGTACGAATTGATTTTCCATGATTGATAGCTAATATTCCTGGAAGACGAGTTATCTCGTCCCTCGCGATGAAAGTGTTAAATTTAAGATTTGACTATGCAATAATAAAAAAATTGACATAAATGAGAAACCTGAAAGACAAAAAAGAAAACTTATATTTCCATATTTACCACTAAACATATTTCAAATAAACGAAAACGCTTTATCTAAATTTCTTTGGATGCATTACAAAAATACCCTTATAAAGCAAATATAATATTTCACTAAGTCAAATAAAACACCAGTAATCTTTGCAACTCTTTTCCAAGAAAAAGATAACATAGAGAAGGTAACATTGTCTTATTTATCGTTACTGCGTTATTTATTTTCCGAAAACTATTAAAAACGTCTAATTTTGAAAACATGAGTCAGAGCAAACATTGTAGGAGTCCAAGCTAAAATAAGAAATGCTCTTATCTAAGTGGGGACTTCAGAATTTTAAAGGTTTGTCCAAGCGACTTTTTGTTTGTTCAGGCAGCGATAAACGACTGCTCCCACGTCCAAAAAGAATTTTTTTTTTTTTCCCACAGAGCTTGGAAACGAAACACAGGTGGAATTTAAGTATTTAAGCATAGGATAATTTTTGATTTATAATGGTTGTAAAGATATAAGACAGTAATTTTGTGTTTACTATAGTCAAAGGTTTTGACATTTCTGTTTAAAAGTAATTCGTGTTAACCCATTTGTGCCTGAATTTTTGTTTTCTCAAATTTTTTGGTAAAATCACTTTAAAATGTTGCAAAATGAACTGGAAAAATACTAAAAAAAATTAAGCTTAAATTTTTTTGTATTTATTTGATAAAATGTAAAAGAACTAAATATGAGTATTTCTAGTAGAATAATATGCATAATTATATATTTTACCTACATTTATATTTAAAATGTTTTTAAATTGTATATTATGTACTATAATTAGTATTTTTATGAACTAAAAAAAAATATATATATATTTATTTCTTTGAAGAGACTAATAACGTTATAACTATTATTAATAATAAAATAAGAATAATCGTATTGCAGACTTAAAAACAATTTATTTCATAAATATTTTCGAAAGGAGATTACATAAATAACTGTCTCCTAAATTTCTAACAAAAATATATGCCCATTTGTGCCTATAACCGTATATTTTGGACATTACAAAAATGCATAAAAAATAGGCTTGAACATTTAATTTCGCAATTTAAAGAAAAAACGTATTTCAAAAACGTCTACAAGCTAAGATTATAACTTGCGATTTTGCATCCTTGATATAAAAAATACAAATAAACTTACTTTTTACATTTTGCCATCTTGAAAAATTAAAAATCTATAAACACCGATAAAAGCCTTAATTTAAGCAAATAAATATCCACCTTATGCTGTCATCTCTCGGTTACAGATAAAGACATTTATAAATAATGATTTTATGCAACTTTCATGTTATAAAGGAGAAGAAAATTATACAAATTCATTAAAATTTGAAATGTCCCAAAAATCGGACGCTAGGCATAGGACGCTAGTTAAGCGTGTTAACGAGGTTCAACTATACGGTAATTGAGAATTATCCTCCAAATATAGCCTATGATCCCTCTCTCTATTAACCCTTTGAGCTCTGGGAGTGAATTTCATCAAAATGCCCAAATGTCACATTGGCACCAGTATTTTGTGAACAAAAGATTCGCCTTATCATATACACAAAAAATGCATTAATCTGTTTTCAAATAAATTTGGTTGAATATTTCGGTGCCAATGTGATATTTGAAGATTAAAATTAAGTGGGAAGAAATTCACCCATCAGAGTTCAAAGGGTTAAGGTCCAAATAGACGTATCGCACAAATGGCGCTGTATTTGTTACGGTTAGGCGGCGTTTTTCCTGTTTCATTATTTTTGTAGGATTCGAATCGGTCAGAGTCTTTCAGACGAAATGGTTCCCCGGCTCTTTCCATTGTGGAGACTCCTCTTTCTTTTGTGGATAGCCACAGAACGTTTGGAAAAGAAAGGCCAGTTGGCACTTTTATTACTTTCGTAGGAAATGGAGCACTTTTTCCTTTTGTACGCAGAGTTCTACATAAGGCCAGATAACCTGATTTTACCAGAAACCGTCGGGTTGACTTTAAATGTTTCGAGTTCGATTCGGTTTCCGGTTCGATTTTGACTTTCTCGAATCAGGTTCGTGTTGACCAATTTTTCAAAAAAAAAAAAAAAAATCCTGATTAATTTTCAATTAAAAAAAAACTGTATATGTCTTGTGTTCACTTTTATACAAAATAGATAAAATTGATATTAGATATATAATTATAGACAATTTTCCCATAACTGCACTAAAATATATGGATTAATTTTCTTTCACATCGGGTTTGAATATTTCGGGTTCAGACTGAAGTGTATCGGGTTCAGGTCGGGTTTCGGATAGACTTTAAGCAGAAATTTAGTGTTCGGGTCGGGTACGCACGCTCGGTAATCACGCTCTAACCATTCCTACAAACTAACAAAATGTGATAAATCTCTATAATCTATCTGCATGCACTTGCAGTGACATTGCATAGCAGAGAGTTTCACCATTTCCTGGCTTTTGTGTTGCTCCACATCCTCTCACACAGAATCAAAAAGGCTGGACAGCAACAACAACAAACATCAAATCAAAAAAGAAATAAAATAAGAGTGTGTGTCCGAGGGCAATTCATTCCGGGCACCGGAAGTGTACGGCCACGAATCCCCGATGAAATCAGATCAGCCGGAAACGGGCAGGTGTATGCCTGCCGTGAAAAGAAAAAAAAAAAAAAAATAAATAAAAGATCAACTTTTGTGCAGGCGAAAAATTGCGCATAAAACACAACAATGATGTAAAAAAAATGATGAAGCCCCTAATAAAGCAGGAAATCATTAAACGCCGGATAAAGTTGACAATTACTGGAGCTGTATTTTGGTCAAGAAAATGTTCATTTAGATAGTGAGATGGGCGCGATACACTGTAAAAATCAGGAAGGATGTTCTCACCACACCCTGTAATACACTAGTAAGTATAATTACTGAGCTATCCCCTATGATATAATTATTTAAATTTATGCATTCGTATTAAAATTAGGTCCCTCATCGGGTTATTATATAATAAAATCCAGTTTATATATGGCGACCTTGACTACTCTAACTAAATTCTCGATAATAAAAAAGTACATAGAAATTGCCACTTAAGGGTGTATTTCGATCCAAACTGCTTATTTTCTGATTCATTTTAAAATTCATTTTTGCTCTCAAACGCATCAAACTGGGAAATTCTCTTATTTAGAAATTCTATAATGTGCCGTGCTTTTTACTTTTTTGATAAATGCAGAAAATACTGTAAAAAACGCTATCAAAGTTGGCGTTTTGAACCGAATTTTCCGAAGCGGGCGATCTGGGAATGAAAAAAGTGGTCATACTGAGAAAATAATTGTTTAAAAATCAAATTCTAATTAATTGAGCTGAAAATAAAATCACACGGCATGTTAAACATGTTTTCAGAAATCACCCCAGCAAGTTTCATGTTTTTACTTTTAAAAATGAGTCTGAAAATGTCTCAGAAAATTTCGAGCTGTTGAGGGTAGAAAAATATTTTTTCGAATACACCCTTAAATGAATTAAATCATCGAAAAACAAGTTTATTGTTATATAATTTAACTAGCTGTAACAGAGCAGAATTTATTTTTATTTATATTAATATATATATATATATATATATATATATTTGTAAAGCTAGTTGAGTGAGAGCATACAATACCGTAATAAAGTGAGCTATACTGCTATATGAATAACTAGGTAATTACATCAGACAGCTGCTTTTCTAAATCAAATCAGTAAAAAAAAAAAAAAAAAAAAAAAAAAGGAATATGTTTTTCTATTCCGCTGCATTCGAATAAATCATTTAACTGGTTCAAATTCTGGTGCAGACATGCAATTCATTAAAAAAATTGTTACTACATTATAAGAATAATAAATAAATAAATAATGTAAATTTTGAAGAATGCTCAGAAAGTCTTTTGTGAATAATAATAATATTAACAACATGTATGATCCCCCCCCCCCTTCCATATTACAATCAAGCGTAAATTTTGATGTAAATATGCGATTCATTTAAACAATTTTTATTCTATTATAAAAGTAGAAATGAACAGACAGTCTTCATGACGTTTAAAAAAAAAAAACGGGGGGAGGGGGGGGGGTCCCAGCTGAATACCTTTCATAAATTTAAAAAGCAGCGTTGAGAGGGTTGGATTGTAATAACGTTACAGGGCTCCCAAATGGTCCGCCAACTGAATACCAATAAATTTTAACAAAAAAATTTATGGTAGGTTTGCGCTAGAATTAGCTTTCAAAGGTGATTCCGGGGTGGTTTGTAAGAAAAATCTAAAAAGAAAATTTTTCTAAAATAATATTGGTATTAAGTTTGCGGACCATTTGGGAGCCCTGCGTTATTTTGGCACTACATTAGAATCCAGCGTCAACACATTCGGCTGCAGAAATGTGATTAACGATTGTTACTCTGTTACAAAAGCTACTGATTATTAAGATGTCCAGGTGTTCTAAAAAAACTTACCACGGACGGATAATAATGTTAATTTTGCATTACGTTTGAATCAAATATACATTCTGATCCAATGTGATTCATTTAAACAAGTGGTAGTCAGTACACGGCCCTGCAATTGGGCTCATTATTAATTGTGTATGTAAATCAGATATTATACGTATTTTGTAAAATGTATTTCTTAAAGACCTTGATTGTTTTACAAATATATGATACAATAAAAATAAACATAAGGTTTACCTTTCTGTAGGATGTCTAGATGTTCGAGAAGGATGTCTCCCATGAAGGGGGGCGACCTGGCGAGGAAGGCCTCCTTCGAGAGGGCGCACATCTCTTTGCCGGACATGTTGAAGTTGGGCAAGGAGGAACCCTCCAGGCTGAACTCCCGTGTCGCCCAGTTCAGCCAGTGGGCAACGTCCATCTCCTTCCACAGTCTGGGATCTAGGGTGAGAAAGGGAAAACCATTAAATAAATTTCATCCAAACTTTATCACGGTAAAACTCCGACTATCCGAACTCCACTCATTCCGATTGTCAAATATCCGAAATGGCAACAGAAAATCTAGTGGCATAAGGCGGGTTTTGTATACCCGATTTCGCGGTTTGGTGTAATTCAAATTATCACGCCTCTTCTTGGTGGTTACAGTAGATTTTTATTATATAGTTTTATACAAACAATTCTTTGGCGCCCCTAAAAATTTTGCGCTTTTAAGGGTGTATTCCGATCCAAACTGCTTATTTTCTGATTCATTTTAAAATTCATTTTTGCTGTCAAACGCTTCAAACTGGGAAATTCTCTTATTTAGAAACTATATAATGTGCCGTGCTTTTTACTTTTTTGATAAATGCAGAAAATACTGTAAAAAACGCTGTCAAAGTTGGCGTTTTGAACCGAATTTTCCGAAGCGGCCGATCTGGGAATGAAAAAAATGGTCATACTGAGAAAATAATTGTTTAAAAATCAAATTCTAATGAATTGAGCTGAAAATGAAATCACACGGCATGTTAAACATGTCTTCAGAAATCACTCCAACAAGTTTCATGTTTTTGCTTTTAAAAATGAGTCTGAAAATGTCTCAGAAAATTTCGAGCTGTTGCAGGTGGAAAAATATTTTTTCGAATACACCCTTAACAGTTGACCCCCGGCTCACTGCATCTATTACGCTATGGCACATCTTAAAAAAAAAAAAAAAAAAAAAAAAAGGGGGGGGGGGAGGGGATTTATTGAAATGCGAGGTGAACGCATTCGTAAAAATATGTAATTTCTTTGAAATTTCTATTTATACCAAAGTTAAAATTTATGTTAACTGGCATTTTCAAAGTGCATACAATATAATCCCGCTTTCACGTTCCCGGAATTCTCGTTTTTTCCACCATTTAAACCTTTTGTTTACCTCCCTTCAGCAGCGCCAACTTTCCAAAAATATTGGGTGGGCTCAAAGCATTTTGAGTAAAATAACACATACAGTGAAACCTCCCTGTGCGACCACCTCCTCAACGACCATTTTTTGATGGAACGAAATTTATTCCCATAGGCTCAATACTAATTTTACCTCTATTCAGAGACCACTCTAGTTGAACTCCCTCCATATTTGCTTCTACTGTGTAAAAGCAGTTCATTAAAATTATATTACAATTTACACTTTTTCTGTTACATTCCTTGGTAAACATAAAAGTCAGGTTCTACTACATTTACACAATTTATTCTAATATATAGCTCATATTCCCGATAGTTTTACTATTACTGTTATTATTAGAAATATATTTTTACTATTACAAGAGTGGGCCTGGTTCTGGAAAATTTTTTGGGGTATAACTTATTTCCCAAACAATATGTTTTGTTATAGCTCATAGAGCATTGTAGAAGAAGAAAAATCGTTGTAAATTTTTCTTGCAAATGTTGTAAAAAGTGACCACAACGATCTCTGTTATTCCTTACCTAGAAATGTCGTACATCTTTGGTTATAGTTGATTTATAAGTATTCTGAAGTTTTTGAGGATGTAACATTATGATACAAAAATTTATCAAAACTTTAATTTTAAGAAAAATATAAGCTTTTACACGAACATGCAATAATAATAGCTTTTTAGAGTATTATTATCTGAAAGTTCATATAAGAATAAATTATTTGTGATTTAAGGCTGTTTGTTCTCAAATCTAAGGGAGTAACCTTCTCACACATTTTTGAATTCATTTTTTCGGAAACGCATGAAATTGGCAGGTGTTTTAATTCAGAAACTGATCGAATGGCGTTTTCTATTATTTGGTAAAGGCAGAAGATCTTCTAGAAAATACTGCCAAAGTGGGCGTTTTGAACCTAATTCATGACGCGGAATCGCGAGAAAGGGACAAAACTTGTCACGTGACAAGAATCGCTTATAACTCTATAAGTAAATTACTTATCCAAAAATGGAAAACCTATATGATTCCAAATCGCTTCAAAAGTCTGTCCTGTCAATTTTATGCCTTTACGTTTAAAAATAAGTCAGAAATCCTTAAGGTTGTTCTCAAATCCAAATGTGAAACTTAATAACACAAGTTTTAATCCATTTTTGTTCGGAAACGCATGAAATTGACAGGTATTTTTATTCAGAAACTATGTGACAGAAAAAAGTTTCAATTTTTTGGTAAACGCAAGAGATCTTTCAGAAAATACTGTGGAAGTTGGCGTTTTGAATTGAATTTCCGAACGAAAGGAGAAAAACCACTCAGAGACAGGAGAAAAAACAGGTTGTCACGTGACCCAAAATCCCTTATAACTCGATAAATAATTTATTTTTCGAAAAATGGAAAAATCCTCCCATTCTAAATGTTTTTTATAGTCAGTCTTGCCAATTTTGTGCCTTTACGTTTAAAAATGAGTAAATAGATGTGTTAAGTTTTGCGCTTGTCGAGCAGCTGATTGGAGAACAGCCTTAAGGATGTTCTCAAATCCAAAAGAGCAACTTTCTGACATAAGTTTTAATTTATTTTTGTTCGAAAATGCATGAAACTAGCTGGTGTTGTTGTTCAGAAACTATGTCATCGAGATGCTTTTTCCATTTTTTTTTTTTTTTTTTTTTTTTTTTTTGCAAACGTAATAGATCTTTCAGAAAAGAGTGTCAAAGTAGGCGTTTTGAACCGAATTTCTGCGCGAAGGAAGAAAAAGCACTCAAGAGACAATACGTGTTACGTAGTTTGTCACGTGATCCAAAACGCTTCTAACTCAATAGGTAATGGATTGATCAAAAAATGGAAAAAACAGTTCAATTCCAAATCGCTTCCATGGTCAGGCTTTCCAATTTTATATCTTTCCGTTAAAAAATGAATTTGTAAATGTGTAAAAACGTTTTGCGCTTGTTGAGCAGAGCAGTTAAGAACAGCCTTAACAAAAAAGTATAGCTTTTACAAGAAGTTTTTTGGAATATTATTATCTGAAACTGACATCATATCAGAATAAATTATTTGTGTACTTAAAATGATTTATTATGTACTCAAAACGATTTAATATGTCTAAAACAAAGCTATTAGATTTAAGGGGTCTTGTACCTTTTAAACGCGTCGAAAATTAACGGAAAACTTTAAAGTTTGAATTAGTCTATCTTCAAAACCTTTTTATGTATAAACATGAAATATCGGATATTGATTAAACAGCTTGTACTAATATGCTTCCATTAGAAATTTATTAGCCTTTTACAGAATTCGTGTATTGTTGAAATCAAAATAGCTCTTTTTTTTTACTCCGAAGTCATTGAGCGTATGATATCTTGAGAAAGTATCTTGAGAAAGTATGGATGGATTGTCATGAAATTTGGTAAAGATAATAAACAAATATGTGTGTTTAAAATGAACTAGTTTTAAGTATTTACAATGGTAATATTTTTAGTTATGACTATTTTTATTCATTAAAAAAGAAAAAAAAAATATATATATATATTTACAAAAATATTTTTTTATATAGTTAATGAAGTAATTTTGGCCTAAGAGTAGTTCATTTTCAACACACATATATGTTTAGCATCTTTACCAAATTTCATGACAATCTATACATACTTTCTCAAGATATCATGCGCACGATGACTTCTGGAGTAAAAAAAAAAAAGAGCTATTTTGATTTCAACAATACACAAATTCGGTAAAAGGCTAATAAATTTATAATGACAGCATATTGCAAAGCATAATCTGTTTAATCAATATCCAAAATTTCATGTTCATACATAAAAAGGTTTTGAAGATAGACTAATTCAAACTTTGAATTTTTTCGTTAAATTTCGTCACGTTTAAAAAAAAAAAAATTAACATGGTTATTTACTAAATTTTATTACACAAATAAAAAATTGTAAGTAGCAATAGAATATTTAAATAACGTGATAACATAATATATCTAACCTTTGGGAATATTCCTTTGCGCTCTCTCCTTCTCCCAACTGCTGAAACTGGCCCTTAGCGCCTGATTCATTTTCTGATTTGTGCCTGGTGTGAGCGGTGGCACCTGAGTTGGTAAGTCTGGAAAACGAAAAGAAAGAAAATAATTATTTTAAACTACTGAGCAACATAAAAAAGATTTAAGGGGAGAAAAAACAAAAGTAAACTAATCGCAAAATTTCAGTATTTATTCAATAAGAACATCACACTAAATTTCTCTCAATTCTACAACCATTTCTTTATATACTATATAAATATATAACATAAGTGTTGTCGCTCGAAGAAAAACAAAAGCAATCAAAACAGTGTAAACGAATTATCCAAGCTTTTTTCACAAAGTATGTGTTGCCAGCAGAAAACAAAACGTATGCAATTTGAACATTTAAATTAAATCTGAAGATTTAGGTCTATGTGAGTGGCATCGCATCAGAAATAAATTGGATTTGAACGAAAAACAAAAGATTTTTCCCCCTCTTTAATTCGTGAAATGAAATAACACGAGTAAAATTTCACAAGTCTTCAAATATCGAAGATGTAATAAGTGTTTGAGATAGATTACAAAACTCGTTGAAAAACAATCGAAATAAAGTTTTAGGGATTTTTTTCTGTTTCATTTATAAAAAGTATGGGTAGTGACTGAATTTCAAACAATATAAAGTAAAGCATATTCCATCTTACGCAAAAGAAAAAAAACCAACAGATTTATTTCAGCTAAAAGTTTAATTTTAGAACTTTACAAAATTTTCTGAAATAAAATTGCCGCCCCCCCCCCCCCTTCCCCAATTCTAGTACGAGGGAAGCAAGCGTGCTGAATCCCAATATTAAATATAGTGGAAAGAAAAAAAAAAAAAAGGCAAAACCTGTAAAAGTTTAAATTTTGTTTAAAAGTTTGTTAAATAACAGATTATATTAATAAACGGAAAAAAAGGTGAAGCGCAAAGACAAAGACATACAAAGGTATTTTTGCAGTATTAAAAAGCAAATAAATAATTTTTATTATGTAAATAATATTCATATTGTACAGAAAAAACATTGTTCGTGAGTAATGCTCACGTCAAGTTAACGGTGGCAATCGACCAATAAAATTAGCTTTTATTGCGATTTGTTTAACTTCAAAACATCCAACAATTTCAATTTTCACACCGTCGAATAGAAACAAACAAAACAAAAAAGTGGTCAATCGATTTGAAAACAGTATCACTATTTACTGATTTTTATTGTTTTTAAAACGATTTTCAAGCACGAAATTTTTTTAAATCTATATCTATCACAGACCTGCCAACTGCTACGAAAAAATCATAGTTGCTACGATTTGGACCTATAAACTATGATGCTACGAAAATCTGTCTTAAACTACGATTTTTTTTGCAAAAAACACAAACGCATGTTTGGTTTCTAGTTGCGATTGTTATCCCGCGCAGCATATTTTTCAGGAGTGATTCTATTCCAAAATTTCAAAGTATTAATTTCCGAAACTTTTAAAAAATTGGCTATTAGTCCGAAAATTCGAACATTAAAAAATGCTCATGGGAAAAAGAAAAAAATCTGTGCTGCAAAACAAACTTCTTAACATAAAACACTCTTTATGTATATTAGCCATGAGTGAATTGTGTTTCTGAAAATATTTATTAAGGAATTCTCTTAGAAACAAGGGTGCCTTTTTAAGAATTTCTGGAGAGGGGGGGGTCTTTAAGGACAAGGTTTGAAATAGTGTGCAAAATCGCACGTTTTGCGATAAACTATCGCGAATTTCGACAAATAACCATGTAAAAAAATCAATTTCGTCAATTGGTTGCTGAAGAAAATAAATTTCGTCAAAGGATCGTGGTAAAAACGTGAATTTTGTCAAAATATCGCAGAGAGAAAACGCGAATTTCGTCAAAAGATCAGTAAGAAAATGCAAATTTCATCGAAAGATTAGTTAGAAAACGCAAATTTCACTGAAAGATCGCAGAAAACACTAATTTCGTCAAAGGATCGTGGTAAAAAACGCAAAATTCGACAAAAGTTCGTAGTAAAAAGTACGGATTTCAATATAGAATCGTGACAGAAAAATGTGAATTACGATTGTGGGAAAAAAAATTGTGACTATACTGAAATAAGATGGCTGCGAAACCCGAAAAATCCAAACAACCAACCTCCAGATTCATTTAAATTTTGTGCGCTACGATTTCTCATTTTCAAAGGTTGGCAGGTCTGCTATCACCGTCAGCCTGATTACCAAAGATTAAACCGTTTGCAGTTTTAAAAATTGTATATAAATTGTTCAGCATTTGTTTCCGGCAAGTATTTTATAACGCAATTAAGCTTCACCAATAAATAAAATAAAATAAATAAAATACAAATTTAACAGATATGTAATAAAACTAAGCACTGAGATTATCAGATTCAAAAAAGCTGCTGTGAGTAGCGAAATCTTTGGCGATTTTTTTTTTTTTTTTTTTTTTTTTTGGACGGGAACAAATAATGACGATTTCATTAATTTATCTATTTCTTTGAGAGTTTCCTGACGAAATAGAGCATGGGAGTTTATTGAACGTCATCCTTAATTTGTCATCATAATTAAATTCATTGCCTGAAAAGGCACAAAGGGGTTTACACTCAAAAGTTAGCGGAATAAATAAAATTCTAAATTTAGTTTAGAAGTTTGATGAATTGATGAATAATACGCTCTTCGGAATTATTTTTCTAATAAAACCTTCTTCAAGCGACCAGGAAAAAACAGAATTTGTTTCATTTTCTTCAAAGAAATGGATCGCTCATGGAGGGAGTTCAACTGGGATGGTCTCTGAATAGGGGTAAAATTAGTATTGAGTCTATGGTTATAAATTTCGTTCCATGAAAAAATGGTCGTTCGGGGAAGTTTCACTGTAGTCTTAAAAATGCATAAAAACATTTGTTATATTTACCCATTTTAAGCTCTTAAAAAAATTACACACGATCACGAACAAAATCAATGGACGAAAGAGCAATGTAGATAAAACGCGAAAAGATAAAACAGTGAGAATGCAAATTATTGATTTTATGAATGAAAAAAAATATCTAAGAATGACGTTAAAAATTTAAACTGTTGTAATTAAAATCGAGTGAAGCAATATATCAAATTTCAAACAAACAATATTAAACGAGATTAATAAAAAAGAAGTCAAAGAGAAGATAAAAAAAAAAATCATTACTGCTTAGAAAATCAATTATTCATAACTCTATAAATTTTTTCGGACGTTTATGAATGGTAATTTTTATTTATAGCTTATCTAAGATTACGTGTTAATAAACATCGGTGTAAATACCGTTTATTATTTCAAATTCGTATAATTTATATATTTCATGCAATTCATGTCTCTTTAAGGGGGTCCGGGACACAAAAATCTTCAAATTTCCAATTTTTTTTTATTGGATTAAAAATTTCTCTGCCGTTTTCTGCTTAAAATGATGTTTATATCATGTTTCTATCTTTATTAGAACAGGATATATTAATTTTTTCGTTTTGGTTTGTTTTCAAAATCTGCCTTTCAAGCTATGGTTGTCAAGGAAACGAGTTCTTGTGAAATTGCGTTTTTCTTCATGATAGGTTTTTTCACCATTTCTCATATTTAAAATCTTAAAACTCGAGAACCGTTAAAAGTACACGGTTGAAACTCGGAACATATCTTTTTCAATTATTTTACTTTACTTTTGAGCCAGCATGTTTGAAAAAAATGTTTACTTTTGAAAATATGATTTTTTTTTTAAAAAGTTGCACCACTTTTTTTGAAATTTTTTTGTTAAATATTTTTATTTTTTTATATAAATTTATAGTTTTAAAAATGCTGAATCAAAATTAAAATATACATATTTCTGTTTATTTAAATGAAAAACAATTTAAATTCTACAAATAATATTTCGAGTTATAACGATTTTAAGTTATACCACTTTTTTCATAAATTTTAAATTTAAAAATTAAAAAAAAAACTATGAGAAGTTTTATCATTTGATTTTGTTTACAAATGATATGATTAACAATCACAAAAAAATTCAAAATTTTAACTCAATAAATAATTTTTTTTTTTTTTTTTTTTTTTTTTTTTTGAAAATGTGTCCCGGACCCCCTTAAGTTTTATTTTTCTGGGATAGATTCAATAAATAAAAAACTTTTTGAATAACAATTTCACTACTTTTGGGATTCATTGAGGACTGCAGTATTTCTTCTGTTAAATTAAAACGATTAGAATAAAAAGTAAGCAAATAAAAAATAAATGTATCACTTATAATCAATAAATGTACTCTACCATTAAAGAAATAATAATAATGCTAATAAATAAATAGTTAATAAAAGTAATAATTTAAAAAAAAAACTTTTTTTTCTGTTTTTTTAATGTAAAACATAGAACTAAAATTAGAGTCTATGACATGACCTAAAAATAATTATTTTTGCTATTTTATTTTTCATATTAAAGGCATTTTAATATTATTAATTATTGTTTAATTTTTAGAGGAAAATATAGATTTTTTTATTTGTTTGCTCAATAAGAACATCTATGGTACTAATATCAACAGGTATAGGCGAAGTTAAATAATTTATTCGGCATTTATCTGTACCATCACAAAAATGACAACGAATGCGGGCTGGGGGCGATTCCTACACATTTCAAACATTATCCTTAATTACTAATCAATATAATGTCAATTTCTAATTTATTTTATTAGTTTTTAAAACAACAATGGAAATTAATTCTTTTAATTTATTTTCCCAACCGAAGATATTTAAACATTCATTATTCTTAATACCAATAAATAAAGGTAAAATTAAATCTTATAATCGATAGACAATTTTTTCATTCATCACGATAATTATAAGAGGAAAAATCCCCATAACGCTCCAAATCTATATGTCCTTAATTAATGATTAATACGATATTAACTATTAGTTTTAAATTCAACTGAAAGTTAATTATTTTAATTTATTCCTCCAGTAGAAGATATTCTAATTTTATTGAATAACAGGTACAGGTAAAATTAAATGCTCTAACCGGCCAGATGTTTTTCTCATTCATCACCAAAATGCCAGGGGGGGCAGAAAAAAAAGACGTTTAAAAGAAAAAAACTCCAAATATATGTACGTATCCTTAATTAATATACGATATTAATTATTGATATTTTATAATTTAAAGGAAAGTTAATTATTTTAATTTATTCATTTAATAGATGACATTCTAATATTTATTAAATAACAGGTACAGGTAAAGTTAAACGCTCTTACAGGCCAGGCGATATTTCTCATTCATCCCGAAAATGACAGGGGAACAAAAAAATCTCTATAACGCCCCAAATCTATATACGAATCCTTAATTAATATACGACATTAATTATTGGCAATTTATTCATTCAATATATGACATTCTAATATTTATTAAATAACAGGTACAGGTAAAGTTAAACGCTCTACCTGGCCAGACGATTTTTCTCATTCATCACGAAAATGACAGGGGGACGGGGAAAAAATCCCTATAATACTCCAAATCTATTTAAGTATCGAATTACATAAGAGACTAATATATTTTCAACAGGAAAAAAGTATGAAAAAGGGATGTGGAGAGGGGTGTTGATGTGTCGCACATCCGTGGGAAATGGCCTACCTTTCTGTTTTACAACAGGTAATTAAAAGCAGAGATCTGGTTTTCTTTCTGATTATTGCCGCCCCTCAGGGCTTCCATGCCTGTGGGAAAAAAGTTTAACATGAGGCAAAGGGCAGCACACGAAGGATGGGATAGAATTTCAACGCAGAGGAAATGAAGCAATACGTTCTCCGTCAAGATAAAGGAATCGGAAAAAGATGAATTAGAGAAATTTATTGGTTCAGGATGACAGAATAAATTTATTTGGTCAAGTGCCAGACTGATTAGTGTGAGAGAGCTGAAGTGATATATTTAGATTTTTTTCCCTCCTTTTTTTTTCTCTTTTTCAAAAACTGTTAGGAAACTGAAACTTATGATAAGAACTTAGAGGAAGGAATAAAGAAAAGTTAACTTCATTTGATAATTCTTCATATGATAATAACAGTGAAGATGATAATGATAATATATCCTTTGAAATGAGTTTCCAATGTCACGTACTCTATATTAATGTACAATTAAATTTTCTAAAGTGACAAAATATATTTTTTGAAAGCGAGTTTCTAATGTCAAGTACTGTACATTAATGTACAATTAAGGGGCTACTTCAGTCATGGAAAGACTCGCTCGCCAATGCTAATCCTATGGAAGAAATTTTTTAGATATCTCGTTTGCATTTTAATATTTTTAAATAATTATTATTATTATTATTTTTTTTTTTGCATTGGCTGGCTGAGATGGATCTCTACAACTGCCCTTTTCTATTTCTATTTCTATTTCTATTTTTTTTTTTTTTTTTTTTTTTTCAGATTTTTTTAAGAGGATGCTTTTATTTTCGAAACCAGTTCCGAAAATGAAAGTGTCCTAATTAAAAATATCTGTAAACAAAATCAAAAGAGTAAACAACGCCCTTTGTACAGATCGATCTCAGCTAGTCAATGCAAAAATAATTGTTTAAAAATACTGAAATGCAAACGAGATATCTTTAAAAATTTCTTCCATGGGATTAGCATTTGTGAGCGAGTCTTTTCAGGTGACTTCTCTTAAATCTTCCAAAGATACAAAGTACTTTTATTTATATTTATAAATGTTAAAGCTCGTGTGAAAAGGAAAATAATAATCTTGCGCGAGTAAAGTATTCACTCCAACAAAATTATATAGTTTTTCGAGGCTTTGTAAAATTATTCATCGTGATTTTCCAGCAAAACAAGTTGGGCTATGCAGTAAACGTGTTTTACAGGGCAAATGTTCAATACAGAGTGCAGACTGTTTGATATAGCCCAAAAGAACACAGTTGTTCAAACAAGTCTGCTTGAACCCATCTTTGATGAAATATCACTTGACATTAGAAACTCATTTCAAAGAATATATCATCATTATCATATTCACGGTTATTATCATTTGGATAATTATCAAATGAAGTTCACTTTCCTTTATTCTTTTATGTTCTTATCATAAGTTTTAGTTTATTTATTTTAACCTACAATTTATTTATTTATAAGTGTGTACTACTTAAGAAAAAAAATCCCTTATCGTACAAGAGCGGTAGAAAGAGTTATAGTAGAACTTTTTTATAGTTCTGTCATCGCATACGTTGTGTTAAAAGAAAAACGAAGATGAAGTTCACCAGTGCTTAGACGGAAACAAAAAACAGTAAAACACGTATACAATTTTTTACAGATTAGAAAAAAAAAAAAAATGCAGCAGTTCAATGCCAGATGATTTAAACAATTTACTATATTTAGCGAGACCCTCTCTTAACAAACAATAGCGTAATTTTCCAGATATAGCAACGTCTCGAAAGACAAAACATCGCTTCGCTACAAACTTATCAACGAGCTGTCATCACTTCTTCCATTTTTAAGAACACTGGAATTTACAGAAAGAATAAGTCTGGTTCTTTTCTCATTTTCACATAACTGTGTTCTAACAGTTGATACCCAGGGTTCATAAATACTTATTTTAGCAAGTAATTTTCCAAAATTAACAATTTTTCCTTACTAATAATAAAGAACGAAGCTTGCCGAATAGCAGCGATTGTTGGCTAGCAGGCTAGCATTAAATTTAAAAATAGATTGAATATTTTCCAGAGCAGCTGTAAAGTTTTTTAGGTTTTGGCAGAAATTACTGACTGGTGAAGACCATTTCTCTGAGTTTCCCCCTGATTTCCAGAGAAATTCCAGGGGTTTATAATAGTGATGGGAGAATAAATGATTTTACTATTCGAATGAATGATTCGGGCATGCGCAAAAACACAACTGCCAACCTTTGTTTTATTATTATCATTATTCAATTTCTAACAGAAATGTTGTATCGAAAAAGAAGTTTCATATTTTAATTAGAATTAATTATAAGAACTGCATAAAAAGTATAAAAAATATTTTTATCTTCAAAATTTCTGAAGATAATTGATTAAAAATGTTACGAAGGCTAGTAACTATGCTTTTGTATTAATACATGGAAATTATTCCAGAGAGAAACATTCGCCTTGCGTACAATATTTCAAATGAAAATCAAATTTCAAATTTCAAAGTAATTGCTTAAAAGGCGCAAAGGCCAACATAGTGAAAAAGATTCCAAGCCGGGACTCGAACCCGGACCATCAGTATTGAGAGTGAGAAATTTTCCGAGCTAGGGTATCGTTCCAAGTGGTTTAGTCGGTAGAAAGTCAGTGCGCTATACTGATGGCCCGGGTTCGAGTCCCGGCTTGGAATCTTTTTCACTATGTTGGCCTTTGCGCCTTTTAAGCAATTACTTTGAAATTTGATTTTCATTTGAAATACTATGCTTTTGTTTCTTCTCTTTTTACAAACTTTCTGGAGGGAATTAATTAAATATTTTACAAAGGTTGGAAATTATGTTTTTGCGCATGCCTGAATGATGCCCATCACTAGTTTATAAATTATTCCACAACTGTATTAAAATATGGATAATTTTCTTTCACTTCGGGTTCGGGTTTAAATATTTCAGGTTCTTTAAGCAGAAATTTCGAGTTTGAGGTCGGGTAGTACTAAAATTTGAAGGTCACGGCTGAAAAACAGTTACGTCTAAGAAGCCTCAGGGGTTTTCAGATACTTGAAAAAAAAAAAAATCGTTACGTTTCCTTAATTGTTTTTGATGTTATGATTTTTTGAAATATATCCAACGATTTTCCATGACCCTGTGTATTTATTTACAAAAATGTAGATTTATTATTTACAAATATAAGATCTAGAAAGAGAAAATATCACTTCACCACAAACTCATCAACGGCCTGCCATGCCATCAATCCTTTTTTCAAACCCACCAGAATTTAAAGAGGGATTCCTTTTCAAAAAAAGTGTATTAATCAGTTTATACTTTATTTTCAGATTTCACGAGCATCGCCCGATGGGATGGAGCATGTAATGAAAAAACCAGTTCCCTCACCAGTTCGCCTGACACTGGCTGACCCGAAGAGGGGTAACAGTAAAAAAAAAAAAGAAAAAAGGGTGAATGGAAAATAAGGATTTCACCTAGCGAAAGCAGTGAAGAGGTTTTTCTCAAGGAGTATTCTTTCCTTTTTTTTTCTTCTTTTCCCACTGTGAATTTGGAGGATGGATTGCATAAGAAAGTAAAGTGCTGATTTTGAAAATGAAATTGATCTTGACACTTTATGTTCTTTCTTTCTTCTTTTTAAATTTGTGATTTGAAGAGGATTTGTTACATCATCATACCAGACGGGTGAAGAGGAGGCAAAATTTAAAAAATCATTATTTTACAAATAATAAAAATATATCATAATTAGATATTTGGAATTTATTTTAAACGAAATAATTGGAGAAACATCTATAAATATTATATATATATATATATAAAGTCTTAATTTACTCGTAGTAACATCATAAAATATGCATTTCAAAAACTTCAAAATATATACTTAACACTTTAATTACTTAAAAGCTGTCAAATATCAACAAAAAAAACCCCATTAAATTGGGCATTGTATCTTCACTTTATAACAGGGACTAATCTCACATTTCAGTGTTTTATGTACATTGTATTTGTTTTGTGTGTTCTGATGATGATTGAATGAATCAATCGAAACATATCAATATTTTAAGGTTTTTGTCCATATTTGACATCTTTTAAGCAATTAAAGTGTTTTTAGTAGATATTTTGGTGTTTTTGGAATATATATTTTATGATGAAATACAGATAGATAGTTAGGTTAGTTAGGACTTAATTAATTGATTTAACCAAAGTATAATTTTTTAATAGGTATAATTTTTAATAGATATAATAAACATAATTTTGGTTAAGGATAATTAATAATTAATTTGCCTGTCGAAAACACTCAAGAGATTTTTTTAGAAGTATTATTATTTTTTTCTTTCTTTCTTTTCCACTGTGAATTTGAAGGATGGATTGCACAACAAATGAAAGGGCTTATTTTGAAAATGAAATTGAACTTTGCACTCCGCGTTCATTATTATTATTATTATTAGCTATTGTTATTATTAACAGTTATTTATACATATGCATTTGTGATTTGAAAAAGAATTTGTTCCCATCATCAAACAACACGACACACGACACGGGAGTAAGGGGGGGAAAAATCTTAAAAATACTTATTAAAAATGTAGAGTACACTTTATACGATTTTCAAATTTATACGTCATTTCATTATGTGGAAAGTGTATTAAGCCTTAAAACTGAGATTTTGAAAATGTCTTATCATTTATACGTTATATTAAAGAAAATTCATAGACTATTAATTATATTTTACCCAATTATTCTTTTATTATTATTATTATTATTATTTTACGATTATTCAATGTCGTAATTTGAATTTATATTTTCCCTTTTTTATGATTATTCCTTTTAACGAATATAATAAATAAATCACAGTTTGAATCAATTATTGATTATTATATAATTAATACATCATTTTATTTTGACATTTACTATTACAATTTTAGTATACTATTATAATATTACATATTAATTAAAATATTTTTCATTCGAAATTTACATTTCGCATTTGTTATTGAATATATTTTTCTTTTTATTATATAATTGCCCCTTTATTTATTATTTGTAACTGGCAATTAATCTCTGTATTAATTTAGAATTAATATTTTATTTAAAAAAAAAAATTCTCCAAAATATAAAACCGTTTATGATATTTATTCACTTATGAAGTTACGTTTTTAACTTTTACTTAAAAAAAAAGAGAGAGAGAGAGAATATATATATAATAAAGTTGCTAACAACCTCTTTATAAACGCAATATATATATATATATATATATATATTTTTTTTTTTTTTTTTTAAGTAAACAGACATATTAAAAGCCGAAAAACCAACGTTTAAAATGCACAAATAATAGCATAGCAAAGTAGCAATAGAAAAGCAGCAAACAGCTGTTTCGAATCTACTAGCGAGATTTTTCTTCAGTGCAAGATAGGGAAAAAGGAACAGCGTGCTAGAAAAAGCTCATTTTAAACGTTGGTTTTTCGGCTTTTTAATGTTGTTGCACAAAGGCTTTATTTGCTATTTTTATAAACAGACATATTCTGATTATACACATATTTCCTTAATTTTAATAAAACAAAATAATTCTACTTAAACCAATATTTTACAATGTCATAGAAATACACGATAAGAATAGTTTTTTTTTGCAGATTGTAGTGTGTTTTCAATGCAAATTCACCAATAGAATAGACTGATAGAGAAAAATCGATTTTTTAAATTTTAGATAAGGTGAGTTTTGAAACTCACGTCCTCATATATAAACAAATGAAAGTTTTTTTGCATTTATTTCTTTTAAGGGGGTCCGGAGCTCAAAATTCTATTTCTTTTTATTTATAGAGATTTTGTTATGAAATCTTTTTCTGCAATATGTTTTAATATAATAAAAATATTGCATGTAAAAAAAAAATCTGAAAAATTTTAAATATTTAAAAAAATAATAAATTTTAACATTTTAAACATATTTAATTTTTGATATAACTCTGGAAGTACTTACTGGTTTTACAAAATTTTTATACTTTTCTGTACAGGAAATGTGGCATTTTAATTTATCTTCAGGATTTCTTAAAATATTGATTATGTTTTATAAAAAAAAAAAAAAAAAAAAAAAAAAAAAAAGTAAAAAAAAAAAAAGTTTTTTTATGAGTGAGTTTTGCATTAATTAGCATACTTTCACAGTTATCACTCAAAATTAAAAATCTTGAAGACAATTTGTGGAAAATATAGCACAAAATCTCTGTTGAAAATTTCCTACATATATCTTGTAAGGAACTTTAGATATATTCTTTTAAAGTTGACAATTCGTAAAAAAAATTCTTTCTGAGATAAATGAAGCTAAGTTCTCGTCAGAGGGCAAGCGGATGCATCGTTTCTCAAGGCAAAATGTGTTATATCTCTAGATCTAATGAAGATGCGGTTTGCGATATTTAACGCTAAAAACTCGGTATTTTTTTTAAGTCAATAAATCGGCAGCTAGCTATTCAAAGGGAACATTAATGAGTATCAATAAAGTGAAAACAGATGGGGGGGGGGGGGGGTTGAAAGGGAGGAGATGCAATAACTCGGAAAGGGGTAACCTTCACTGTCAACAATGTATGTTATGGTGAAAAGACAAACAAAAAAAAAAAAAAAAGTCATTCAAAGACGACAGAATCTCAGAATAATTATCCAATGAGAGATGCATCTCTTATAAAATAATAAGCTGCTAGAACTGGCCTTGAATTGCATGATCTCCATGACAAAGCAGGACTAATATGCAGCTTTCTGACATGCACATAATTTGTCATCATTATCGTATAATTTATTTCATTTAAACGTGAACACAAGTTGTACACATGCGCACTAAAGTACTTTGTAAGTAAGATTGAACTTCCAGGACAAAGAATCTATATAGAATCTTCTATCATTACTAGAATGAATTATCAGAAGAAAATAAAAATTATTATTATTATTTTTTTTATTTATTTATTTTATTATCCATTTGTGAATATTTATTTATTCATAAAGATTGAAGAACAAAAATTAACACGATTGCCGCCTGCATTTATTTTAGTAAACCTAGCTTTTGAAGGGAAGAATAATAACATTTAAAAAAAAATCTCGCTGAATCAAAAAAAAAATGGTGGAAAGAAAATTTTTAAAATGTGAAAAGGTTTTAAGGGAACAAAGGAAAGAATTTAGATGTCTTTCTTTCTCTTAATTAATTTTAAATCCTTTTATTTTAATGTCAGCCACGCAATAAATATTAATTATAATAATAAATAAATAAATAAAAGTATGTCTGAATCCATGATATGCGGAAAGTAATTTTAAAAATATAAAAAGATTTTAAGGAACAGAGTAAAGAATTTAGATGTCTTTCTTTCTCTAAATTAATTTTAAATCCTTTTATTTTAATGCGAGCCTCGTAAAAAATATTAATTATAATAATAAATTTAAAAAAAAAAAAGTCTCGCTGAATCAATGAAATGCGGAAACTAATTTAAAAAATATAAAAAGATTTTAAGGAACAAATTTAGATGTCTTTCTTTCTCTTAATTAATTCAAAATCCTTTTATTTTAATATCAGCTTCGCAATAAATATTAATTATAATAATACATTTTTTTTTTTTTAAATGCCTTGCTAAATCAAAGAAATGCAGAAAGCAATTTAAAAAAACATAAAAAGATTTTAAGGAATAAAGAATCTAGCTGTCTTCCTTCTCTTAATTAATTTTAAATCCTTTTATGTTACGGTCATCCCCTCATTAAATATTTTAAATATTATTTTTTTATTATAAATTATTAAAAGATAATAAAAAGAACCTTATAACTTCAATTCACTGGTCTGTTTACATGTATAGATTTTGATGACCTCAAGTTCTTATGAATAATATTATTCGTAAAAATGATTCTTATGTATAATATTATTCAACAATATGATTCGTGAAATTCTTTATATAATTATTGTAAATATTCTTAAATTGTACCTGTAGTATATTAATAACTCGATGGATGAAGAAAGGACAGTGGGAGAAAAATCTACACGTAAGAAAGTATATTAAAAAAAAAAAAAACTAAAACAGAAACTTCTGTCCCCTGAAGGTAAGAAGAAATGACGAGAGAATTATAAATACAGAAATAAAAAATAAAAAAGTAATAATAACAATAATATCCCACAGACAGAATGTGTGTGAAGAGCCAAGCGGGTAAGAACAACTTCCAGAGAAACAAGTCAAAGAAATAAAAATTTAAAAAATAAAAGAAGCGGCCAACACCTGTTTTCCCAGGCTCCGTCACGCGATGTACTCAACAGCCAATCAGAGATCTCGAAAAGTAACACAGGTCTATAAAAAAAAAATTTGAAACCAAAAGGAGAAGAAAAAATCAACCCGTACTACGACTTTGTGAATGAAAGTGCGTGAACGCATGTGTGAGCGCGTGTGTGGAAAAAGTAATGAATGAATAGAGTATACGTTCTTTACCTGCCCAAGGCTCTCTCTTCTTGCTAGTATGGAAGATTTTTATGAATGAACCGGCTTGGAAAAGTGTACGGGTATTCCGGGTCGGATGTGAGGGGAAGAAATAAAGATCGGGGGGAGGGGATTTATTAAAGGAGGAAAAATTGGGAAGTAGAAAATCGTGAGAAAGAACGGGATCACAAGGCCACGGCCTGTACGGTCATGTGTCTGTTTGTCCAAAGGTGTTAAATTTCTAAGATATTTGTTACAAACGTGAAAAAGGATTATGACTTAAAGTGAAGAATACACTTAGCCAGTGATTCATCCGCGGGTTTCGGGGATTATAATACATGTAATTATTCAGAAACTAAAGAAATGTTTTAGGCGAAGTCCGTCAATGAATTCAAGCATGCTTGTCGAGTAGAAGTGGCGTACCGTATCCACCCCTCTCCCGCCAAATAAGACCAGGTCTTATAATGATTTTTTGTTCCAAATCATGCATTAGGTCTTATTTTCTGGGGATGTCTTTTTTGTTCATATGCAACAATTATTCGTGTACATTTATTCAAATACAGTTCTGTCATCTCAAACTATCAAAATAAACTGATAATTAAAACGTAGTTTCTAACAAATGGTTCTCTTTGATGATAATGCTAAATTAAGGGTGTTATTCGTAAAAATATTTTTTCCACCATCAACAGTTCGAAATTTTCTGAGACATTTTCAAACTCATTTTTAAAAGTAAAAACATGAAACTGGCTGGGGTGATTTTTGAAGAGATGTATAAGAGGCCATGTGATTTCATTCTTCGCTCAATTCACTAGAATTTGATTTTTAAACAATTATTTTCTCAGTATGACCATTTTTTTCATTCCCAGAGCCCCCGCTTCGGAAAATTCGGTCCAAAACGCCCACTTTGACAGCATTTATTTACAATATTTTCTACATTTATCAAAAAATCGAGAAACACGGCACATTATGTAGTTTCCAAATAAGAGAATTTGCCAGTTTGATGCAAAAATGAATCAGAAAATAAGCAGTTTGTATTGGAATACACCCTTAAAAAATGTTTTGATACATTATTTTATAAGAGATGCGTAGCAACCAATAATGTTGCATTTATATTTTTAAAGATCTTTTGGGAGGAAATATTAACCCATCCAGTTTTTAAATTAAAATGTAAAAGATATAGAATAAAAAAAAGTAATCATTATCATTTATAAATCTTAATTAGATCTTTCAATCGCTTCTATCGCTAACATTCTTTAAAACTGATATTTTTGCTTTAGAGTTTTGAGCATTGAAAGATTGATTGATTGATTGATTCTTTCGGATTTTCCCCGTTCTCTCAAAAACTATTTTAGATATCGTAATGGGACATACTGCAAATTGCAGGCAGAAAAAGTCTCCATCTGCTCCTGATAAGTTTAGTGTTCCATATGCAACCATTTCAAACACTAATCTGGTCAAACAGACAGACAGACAAAATCATAATGCTATTTTTTGACTATACGTTCCCTAAATAGGCAATAGAAAGAGAGTCCCCCCTCCCCCCTGAAAATCAGACACTTCAAATTTTGTACATTAGTATAGATTGTATTAAATTATCGATCTTACTCTATTTCCATGAATTTAAATCTGATTTTATTTCTTATTCTATTTCCATGAGTTTAAACCTGATTCTATTTCTATTCTATTTCCATGAACATTTTTTTTTAAACTATGGACTTTTGTCTACATAACCAGACATGTCAAATTTGGATAGGCTACTTACCAGAAAGTTAAAAATTGTTAATTACTCTGAATTTATTAATATAAAAAAGAAAAACAAAGACTACAGAATGATCAAAGATTGTTATACGATCAAAATTATACTTTTGTTCTAAAAAGTTTTAATTATCTAAATCTAAATGAATGACTTGACTTTTAAATCTAAAAAGTACAGCAGCAGAATTGTATTTTATTATTTATTTATCTAAGTTATCATTAATAAATACAGTATCTCAGTATTTCCAGCCCGTTACTTTTTTTCTTTAGATTACTTGAGACCCCTACCAAATAAATATATTTCAGTTCGAACCAGAAATTTATTTATAAAAAAAGTTTTAAAGACACAAAGAAGAAAAAAGTTAAATAAATAAGCTAAGCAGTTTTAAATAAAAATTCTGGCGTACAATTTTTTTTTTTTTTAATATATAAAACTTTAGTAAAATTTCCGGCCTTTCTAGACTTTCATAACTATGAAAAGACACATTTCATAGTTACGAAAACACACGGAAAAGTTTAGCCTAAAGAAAAATATATATTTATTTTTTTTACTTTAACTTCATTTTCATGATTATTCTAAGATTTAATTTTTATGGAACGCTAAACTGAACTTTTATACCGTTCCCTTTCCTTTTCAAATCCTTTTCCCTTTACATATCGAAAAAATAAATAAAAATTAAACAGTTGCATGCTTTTTATGAAATTAGTTTTTTACAACACTATTATAATCCTTTTTAACTCATCATTATATATATATATATATAGAGAGAGAGAGAGAGAGAGGAATATAACTTCCGTAAGCACATTTTAAAATCTATTTATGCGCGTAAAAAGTTCTAAATTTTGAAATAATGGTTAGATAATTGAGAAAGTAATTCAGGCATTGCATAATCTTATATAATAAGTTAATTATAAAACACTTAAAGAATCCTTTTCTAAAGCTTTCAGGCAATGGTCACGAAAGTTAGTTTAGTATAAATAGATTATTTTTTCTTTTAAGACATACAAATCCCAAGTTTAATAACAGTATTTTTTCCCTTTTAAACTCTTACCTTTTTAAGGTAAATAATTATAAAAATATTATAAAAATTTATAATGAATGTAATATTTAAAAGCCTTTTTTAAATTTCACACTACATTCTAAAAACCCACAAGAGACCATAAAATCAATAATTAAAATTACTTTAATTTTTAATTAATTAATTATTTTATGGTTTTCTAGGAAAGTTCTAATTACTTGTTGAAATTAGGTTCTCTTATGTTTTCTGTTATTAGTAAATACAGATATATATATATTTTTTTTTAATTTTTGTATAAAAAGTAAAGTGAGTTCTTAATTTTTTTTTCTTACTAATTTCGTAACCGTTTTGGCACATGTCATTGAAATATTAATAACAGTAACAACATACTAATACACTCTCCTTTTTAATTCAATAATATTCTTTATCTTTAAATCTTGTATTTTAAACTATATGAATTCACAGATACTGCCTATAGTTTAGTTTAAAAAATGTCCAACTTAGATTGGTGTCAAACTTATTGAGGTATACCTATTTTTTTTTTTTTTTTTTTTTTTTTTTTTTTTTTTTTTAACAATTTGATTACAACTGTAATGCTGGTTTACGAAGCATTAGTTATATTAGTTACTACTTAATAATAATTTAAAAAAAATTAAACATTGACTGTTTCAATGTATAAAAAGAATTGCTTTTAATTGATAATCTTAACAAAAGAAAAAGTTAAATACAAAAAGGGTATACTCATTTATTAATTATTGCTACACATCAAAAGCAAGCACGGTTATTTACATGTGAAATATTTGGTAACTTCAATTTACAGTTGTTGTTTGTCTGTTTCCAGCCAGGATAAATTTTAACAGCGAAATTTCTCGCATAACGGAAGCAAAAAGTCTTTTAAATTAGGTGAAAGTTACTAACTTTAAGTGTCCGATTTATAGAGGTTGGACATTATGTTAATCTCATGGACAATGGTGATTAAATTTAAAAATTAAATACGACGTTTCTTTATAAACTCTATAATTTTAATTTTTAGAAAGAATCTTAATCGCGCAAGATTTTGTGAAAACAGAATTTATTTATTGTTAAAAATTATTTTATATAGTTTATCCACATTGGCCCTTCCATTTTTTTTTCTTCTTTTCTCATCAGGCGAGAGGTGGAGTAGCAAGAAAAACTGATATGAATAAAAGAAAAAACATTCAGTTTGATATGGCTGAAAAAATGGGATAGGCGTCAACCTGAAGATCCGGAGAAGCGAAAAAGAATTTTATCTTTCAAAAACAGAAAAATTGAATTACAGTTTTAATTATTTAACTGGTGGACTCCACACTTTGGTTTTGCACTTGCGCACTAATTTCAGTTGACTTGTCAAGGTCTGTTTACCGGCCCTAATCTTAGGTAAGTAACTATGGTAATACCATATTTCGCTGAATAACCGCACTGCTTTTTCCAATGACAACGGAGGAATCAAGTGCAGACGAAGAATGGCCTTCAGAAGCCAATTGAAATTACGCAGAGTATATTGCGATTTCGTATTCCGTAACTTAACCTATTTTGAAGATTATTAGACATATTTATTTGTATTATAGAAATAATGAAGTACAACCCATTATCCCTATACGAAACTTAATGAAGAATCGAACTGCGATATTTATTTTTATTGAAAATTTTACTTTGTTGATGAAAAGTGAAAATTAATGAAAGTGCATGTTTTCGACAAACGCTTACATTTCAAATTTTCGTCGGTGCGAATTCGCACTAGTGTGAAATTCACGGGTTAAGACAAATACAGAATTTACTAAAATATTTTTCAACTTTTAATTTTTCAAAGTTTTCTTTGCCCCATTTGTTATCAAAATAAACTTCTTAAAAAAAGAAAAGAAACAAAATGAATCCCCCTGTCGAAAAATCACTTGCCAAGTGTTTAAAAATAGCAGCAAAAGAAAATGTTAACCAGACCAATTTCTGAAACTGTTTAGAGAACTCCATCCAGTTCATTCATGCCCGAAGAGACCATTCATGATGACGTCACGTGACTGTTTTCCCCCAATGGCGCCAATAAGGCGGAGAAACAAAGAAGCGAAGATGGACACTCGAGAGTACTCTAATGAAAGGGGAGTTGGACTCCAAAGTAGCCATTATAGACGGAGAGGCAGTTTTTGTTTTTCTTACATTGCCATTAAAAAAAGAAAAGGGGGGGGGGGGCGAGATGAGTCAAAATGTTTTTCTTTCTGCACTGTTCCCAAACGATATTTCAAGGACGTTATAAAAAAGATTACTGGCTGTAATTTTGTTTTAGTAACTCGGTATTGTTCCCAGGCCTCGAAAATCGTTCATCTTTGAATGAAGGGGGTACTTAACTTCACGTGGGCGCCCCAGAAGGCTTAGCTATAGACAGGAAGGGTGTACTCAAGCACAATAAAATTTTACTATAAAATCTTTAAGAGATTTTATAATAGTGTTGGCGTAACTGTTGGCGCAGGCTGTTCATGTTGGCGTAGGTAAAGATATTAATTTAGACTACAATTTTTATCAATTTGAGAAAAACACTTATAAATAAGCGCGCACATACACACACACACACACAAATAGAGATATCTCAAATCTAAATTGGCTACTTTCTGACACAATTCTGATTCAATTTTGTTCATAGTTAGTTTAATTTGGTACACATTCGTAAAGAAAAATATACATATATTAAAATAAATACTAAACTAACAGTTTCAAAGAATGTGACCTCATAGCGGCGAAAGTAATATATTATAAGAGCCAAGGTGAGTTTAAATGCTTTTTTTCCCCAAAAAAATCCCAGACGAAATCGCAAATCTCCCCTCTGCCATTTCTTTTCCAAACATTCTGTGGTCATCAACAAAAGAAAGGAGAGTCTCAACAAAAGAAAGAAGCTAAGAAACACCTGTCAACGGCGTACACAGCTGACCTCTACGACTCTCGACAGAAGTCATAAAACATGAAAGGGACCGCCTGACCACGTCAAACGTTGCGAAGAAAAGAAACGAAGTATGTTCGAGGCTTTAAGGCTGCGTTACAGTCGAGTGTGGCAATCTGTAACAAAGGGCAAGAGAGAGGTTTAAAAAAAAAAAAAAAAAAAAAAAAAAAAGCGATAAATTATTGCTTTATTTCTGAAATGGTTTCATAAACTAGAATTATATAGTTTCTAAAACTAACCTCTTGTGTTCGCATCTATTTGCAGAGATTTTTAAATAAGTTTGACCACGAGAATATAGGAAAACGCTCTTGAATTCTAGTAGGAGACTCTAGAACTCTCTAGAAAAGGGAACTAGAATTTATAAGGATGACATAGAACTATTTTTTCTAGAGCCACACTTTAGATTCTAGATGCCAGAACCATATTTTTTTTTTCAGTGTAGTTTGAATACAACGCTTCTTACGAAGTATTAACAAAGTGCATTAAAATTAAAACTAGACTATAAATAGCAGATGAAAAAAATATCTCAAATTGCCGTTTGACCTCCAACGCACACGCTGCTGGTAGTTTTGATGGAGCAACCGTATCTCGTCATCATCAACTTCTCCTCTGTCATCTCCAGAGGGCCTGCTGCCCAGCTGTTCCCCATTCATCACCTAAGGTTGAGCATGTGGCCAACATTTACTATCCCCCAGACAATGTGAAGGTCCTTTTTTATGGTGCAAAGGGCAGACCTTATGTCTTCATGTGTTACGTTATACTCCTTAATGAAGTGAATATAGACACGGGGATGCAGTCACAGTTAGCAAACCCGGGTCATTTTGTTTTAAAAATTACAGCCTCAGCAGTGTTCTTCCTGTTGAAAAATTTGATGATCCCGGCTGATTGTAAAATAGCCATGGTAACGTACGGGGAAATTTAAAATCATCACAATTCATTCATTAGCGAATGCATTTTTCAAAATTAGTTTTTCCATCATCAGAAAGTTGACATCCCATGCCGACTTTCACGTTTTCAAAAGTTACTACTTAAATTCAGGTATATACATATTTACACTATTTATATTAGGTATATACATAAATACATACTTAAGGAAACACTAAAAATTTTAGGAAAATAATTTTCTTGAAGAAATTTGAAGAAAAGTGCTCAAACTTTTAATCATTCTACAACGAATATCTTTCTCATACTACTACAAAACAACTTTAATCTTAAATATGTGAAATTTTGAGATATCTTCATTCAGATATCGAATAATCAAACAGCGTTTAATTTTTTTCTTTATTTTTTTCTCAGTTTTTTATATATTTTTTTCGAACGGAAAATAATGAACTACTTTTCTTAGTACTACATATGCCTTGTCGATCAATTGTAATAAAATAAATACCAAAAATTGTGGATCATTTCAATTTATTTAATTTAAAATATTAAATCATTAATTTAAAAAATACTGGAGGATGGTAAATTTGTCTCAATAATCATGAAGAAAAGATACGTATAACTTTTACTTCCTAAATAAAATGTAATTTACATTATTGAACCAAGCTATCAGAACATTAACAATAGCTGAGAAACAAACATCTTATGTCCACTTCGGCCATAACTTATGGCCACTTCGGCTTCGCCCAATGTCCGTCTGAAATGAAACAAATTAAAAACTGGTTTACCACTCCATTTAGCGACAGAGGTTGGTTGGTTGGTTGTATTTATGACGGCCAATTATCTGCACGAGGGATATGGGCCCTGGGGGGGAGTGCCCTTCGTGGGGGTCTTTCTAAGGGAACCTAACCCGTATTAACGCTTGGAAATCCAAGGTTCGAAGAAAACCACGAAAACTCCGAACGATTAGGCCGACGGGCGCGATTGGGTTCGAACCCAGCACTTCCCGTCTACCAGCTTCGAGAGCAGAACCTCTCAGCCACTGGTGGGGCATATTTAGCGACAGAGAAACACCCTAAAGTGTGAATTGTGCATGCTCAGATCAGCAAAAATCTGCTGATCTATTCGCTTTGAGCTTTAAATGTATAGATATCTGTTGGGGGTATTATTTTTCAAATATAATCATGAGAAACTATTGCAAAATTACCCATGTTTTTATTTTTATGATTATCAGGGAAATCGACTGAAAGAGATTTGAGATATTTTGTAATAATGTAATATAAGAATTTATGCCAATCTAATGTGGAATATTCGTTTAGTTTCTATGAAAAAAGAAAAAAAAATTGAAAATTTTCTTTTCCCAGGGGTTCTTTCTGTACTTCTAGATATACTACGTTGCTTATCACAACATTTTTTGTGGAAGATTGAAAGCAAAACCGAATAGCTTTCGTTTCAAATCGAGCCCTGCGTTAAAAAAAAATATATCTAAAACACTTCCACGTAAAATTATAGCTTCACCGCAGAATCCAACGTCAGCCGATAAAGTTCCTTGAATACTACACTATTATACGTATTTTTAAGAATTCGACTAGTATTCTGCGATTAAGTTGATGCATTTTTACTTGAAAATAATCGCATGGGACTATCTCTTCGTGCTTTTAAAAGATTATTTAAAAACCATTTGACTTAAAAACAAAAAAAAATATATGAAATTAAGTTTTTGTTCATTGAATTTGATATTTATGGTAGTCACATAGATAAAAATACTGATAATTGTTTTGGGATGTCGTAGGAAGGGGGTGCGGCGAGTGGTGGTAGTGGAGGGGAGGGAGTAATATGTTCTACTTACCATTAATATTTTGTTTAAAAAAAAAAAAAAAAAAAAAAAATTGCCGCTTGATCAATTCAATATTTCATCCAAAAAGTAATTATCAATAAACTTTCTTTAACCTATTGCAACTTTAATGTGCATTTTTACTTGCATAATATCTTTTATGTAACATTAATATTTTTTACTAAAACTTTAGAATAATATTAAACATCATCATGTTTTTAACTTATCCCTAGCTCTCAATATGCTATAAACACATCCAAAGAGGGGGAAGGGGGCACATCAAGTCAATACACTAAAAATCAGATTAGGTTTAAAAATGTGGAAAATGCACTTCCATCAATTATCGATTTGAAGTATCATCACATCATTAACCCTTTATCCACTAACGGTACTTTTAAGTACCATTAAAATAACTTGTTACAAAATTCTTTTAATACATCGATTAGCTGTAATGGAGTTTAGAATGAGTTATAGATGCATTATGCTTTATCTTGTTCCAAAAGCATTATGGGTTACACAAAACAAAAATATTTTTAAAAGGAGGATTTATGGCCTTTGCATCTTTTCAGCTTTCTTGGTTTGGGAGTGGGGGGGGGGGGGGCATTTTTCAATTCGAAAATATTTCTATATTTCTATTGTCAGAACATTATATTTGTACATTTCTTAATTCTACAAAATATTAAGAAAAATATTTAAAATAAAAGATTTGAGTGGGGTTATAAATAGTGCACAAAATCTCTATAAATTCAAATTTAATGAATTCTTCTAAATCCTTCAATCATTCTAAAATCCTTCTAAAATTTATTAAATGATTATGCAAATCTTCTAATGTAGTTTAAACAATTCACGAAAAATGCTTTAGAAGATCATATTTTCATGAATTCATAATTCAGTACATAAAGGGTTAATACGCACCGCAAAAAATTTCTCCCCATAGATCATAATGCATGGAATTCTTTTGCGCGTTCTTGTAAACAAACTATAAATGCTACTTATTCTGTACTCCTGAGAAAGCATTTGTTTAATAGGAGAAAGCATTTGTTTAATAGCCACTTTAGAGATGCATATCAATTTCATAATGGCTGAAGTATTGCAGCACCATTAAAATGCATCGAAAACAACTTTTCTTCCATAGGCCATAATGCAACGGAATTCTTTTGCGAGTCCTTCTAAACGAACTACAAATGTTACACAATTCATTTTCTATAGTGAAAATTCTATAGTAGACCCATAAAATAAAATTACATGTCAATCCGAGTATATTTACTAGAGTTAGAACACGGACAGACAGACAAACCGAATATTTACGCGAGTTAGAGCACGGAGAGATAGACAGACAAACCGAATTCATAAACACTTTTCAACTTTGTTGGAAAGTCTTAGAAGTGGAACTGTCCATTCCATTTAACCCTGTCAGTGTCAAAATACTTCTATTCGTAAAATGCTGAAATGATTGAATGACACTAGAATTTACAAACAATTTTTATTAAAAATATGCTTCACGTACTTAAAAAGAGAAATTTTTTATTCCAAAATTCTGGTGACAGTGTGGCGTTTAGGAATAAAAATTAAGTGGTCCAAAAATGAACCACCGCCCTTCAAGGGGTTAAATAAGTAGAAAGTAAACAATCAAAAGAATCCTTTTAAATTAAAAGAAATGCCACTTCCTTAAATAAAGATAACTAAAATTAGAGTTCGTACATGCCTCAGGGTATTAAAATACCAGATTTTTCGTAAAGTAATGGTCGCCATATTTAAACACAGAATTTTCTTCTCATTAGCTAAGGCAAATGTTACTTTACAAAAAAAATTTCGTATTCTTCCCCTGAGGCGTACTAATCCTGAAAATGTTTACGTAGTGTTTTCGAAAAAAAAAAAAATAATAATAATAACAATTAGACCAATGTCAGACGCAATGCTATAGCATTGTGAATGGATAATACATAAGCAAAAAAAAAAAAAACAGCAAAAAAGACGCCCGTCTGACATTGGTCTAAATGCTTAAAAATGAAAAAAAAAATATTAAAAAAATCGTCTGTTTTGTCTATTATAATCTAACTATGCTGTTCTATTGAAATAACATTCCATTGTGTAAACATAAAAAATAGAATAGTCTGCTTTTACCTAAATAAAAGAATGTTAATAATTACGAAAAGTAGTTTTTAAATTTCAAGCCTTTAAAAATAAAACTAATTTAACTTTCTTTTATATGTTTTCTCAATAATAGTAATGCAATCAAATGATTTAAAAGAGACGGGAAAAGAAAAATCGTCTGCCAATTACAATATAACCTTGAAGAGGGTTGTAAAGATGATAAAGTTCTATTGTGTAAATATATAAAGAAAAAACCTAAACTATTTGATCGAAAATAAACAGTTTTGCCGAATCACCTTGAAACATTTTAAATTCCAAAAGATTCGAATAGTTATAATGAATATGAAAAAGAAAACTGTTTGTTTAACTATTGAAGATGGATGTAAGATAATAAATAAGAATATATTATGCAAACGTTGCATTAAAACATTTATCTAAATTATTGAAGATTTCGCGATGTGTTTTTAAAAATAGGAGGACATTTTTCTGCTCTCTGTTAGTTATATTTAAGCATTAAAGGTGATTAAATATAAAGGTTTTTCTAATTCACAATATTGTGCGAAAAACCCCAAATAAATTTGAAACGACGAACATTATTATGTAGCATAGAGACTTCATTAACGTGTACATATTCTAACTATATATTCTAGTCTATTTAAAGGGGGGGGGGGGAGGAGAAGAAGAAAAACAAACATTTCGTGAATACATTTAGTAAAAATTCTTCTTTTGGAATTTCCGGTATGAATTCGGTTCTTCTGAATAAAAAAAATATAGGCCTAACTGGTAATCCTGCATGTGAGGTGCATGATTTTCTAATAAATTAAATTGATTTAAATAAACAGTTTAATAAATTAAAAAAAAATCATCTGTAAAATAAGTCGTACCACGAGTGATATTCGAGTTTGAAGTAATATTTTTCGAAAAAGGGCGTACATTTAGAATTAAATTAGGCATTTAAGCAATTCTTAGAAATAGGATTGTTATTTTTATATTATTAAGGTTCGAAATCATTGAAAAAATATATTATGCTTATATGCTCTTTTTAGCGGTCCTGTATTGTACGTTTCTATTATTATCTGCATTGAGAGACTTATGCATGCAAACATAATACATTTCCATTGGAAATGGAAGCCGATGGATGCGATAAGTAAGCAATCGATGAGGAAATAACAATTAAACAAGAACTTACTATATCGAATCTTTTGTAATCTAAAATGTTTCAAGGTGATTCGGCAAAACTGTTTATTTTCGATCAAATAGCTGAGGTTTTTTAATATGTTTACACAATAGAACTTTATCATCTTTACAACCATCTTCAAGGTTATATTATAATTGGTAGACGATTTTGTTTTCGCTTTTAAATCGTTTCATTGTCATTATTATTATTATTATTGAGAAAACATAAAATAATGTTAAATTAGCTTTATTTTTAAAGATTTGGAATTTAAAAGCTACTCTTTATAATTGTTAACTTCCTTTTATTTAGATTATACAGACTGTTCCATTTTTTATGTTTACACAACGGAATATTTTGATATAACTTAGTTAGATTATAATAGACAAAACAGACGATTTTCTGGGAATGGGTGGGGAGGGGGAGGGGGGGAGGGGGTTCCACCTTTAAGCATTTCCTTATTACTTTTTTCGAAAACACTAGGAAAAAATTTTCAGAGTTAGCACGCCACAGAGAAAGAATACCAGATTTTTTGTTAAGTAATATTTGCCTTATCTAATGAAAAAAATTCTGTGCTTAATAAGGACGACCATAATTACTTTATGAAAAACCTGGTATTTAAAACCTCTGAGGCGCATACGAACTCTGATTTTAGCTATCATCCAAGTTCAGATCATCCAAGTGAGTTCAGATGATCGGTATCCAAGATCATCTATTTCAGGTAATTTTTAAAGGGTTTTTTTTTTTTTTTTTAAGCATGTTTGTGAATAAAAATAAATTTAATGCTATTAAATATCAATTTTATGAATTGAACAGCCAGCAAAATTAAAACACGAACAGCTGAATAAAATAAAACTAAAAAGAAAAAGAAACCCTTAAAAGAAATCTGTGAATTAAAAAATATGTAGTGCAAAAAGTCAGAAATATTTAACAAAAACTCATTTTAAGGTAACTTTTTCTAGTCCGCCTTAAAACAATAAGAAACTTCAATGGGTCAAAATAATTTGAAAATAATAATAGTAAATATAATTAACAAGAAAGAAAAATCGAGCGTCAAGCATAGATTACAATACGATTCCATCCAACACATTCAAAATACTTAAACAAAACTCCACCATTTATAATAAGTTAAAGAATGGTGTCTAAGCAAACAATTTGGAAAACGCATAACATATTAAAAAACCCAAATTTCAGTAAGTACCATGTATGTATAGTCATAAAATTATTTGAATCCTTTTGAGTACTCCTAGAGTATTTATACATGTACTAAGCATACAAAAATTTACTTCAGTTAAAACACGCATAACAAAAATTCCTCGTCAATAAGAACTAATAATCGAATTCTTTTGTGCAGCCCTATACATGATCTATAACACACCAAGTATATACACCAAAATATTAGTCACGTTTAAACACGCATACCAAAATTGAAAACACACTTCCAGCAATTATTGCTCATAGGTAATACTCTAATCGAATTTCTTTTGTGTGTCGCTGGAAATGAACAATACATGCTATGTACACCCTATTCTATAGTAAGCATTTTCTAGTGCATTCCAGTGATATATCAATTTTAATACGAAATAGTTAACATCACTAAAATACAATGCAAACGATTTTTAGAATAAAATGTAACTCAGTTCTTTTAAGAGTTAAAAGTGATATATCAATTTTAATACGAAATACAGGCATCCCTCGACTTACATATTATGCGACTTCCGTAAATTCGCAGTTACGTAATAAACCTCGAAAATTACATTTATGAACATACTAGCGCGTTTGATATGCATTTGCACACTTTTCATAATTGTTTTATAAATATGCAGGTAAGTACCACAGCCATAATATTGTTTTATATATTAGAGTTATATTTTATTGGGATAGGCAGTCAAATCTTTGACAAAACAAACTCAAATCTAATTAAAATGAGACAAAAAATCTCAGGTTCAACCGTAACAATTATGTTAGCTGAATTCAAACCAGAAAGAAAACTAATTTTAAAGTTTCGACGAAGAGGAAGGAATGTTTTTTTTTTTTCTTCTTCTTCTAGCTACACCTGATCGTTTAATGTAGATTGAAAATTGTTTAAATCAATCTAACACAAAATCCCGCATTCCGTAAAGGTTTTTTATTTGAAAGGTGTTCTTTCAGTTTGTTTTTATATTTTTTCATATTTTTATAGCTTATATCCGAGTAAATACTGCTGCATGATGCTTTATTCATAAAATAATACATATAGAGAGATATATTTATAAATAAGATACTGTACTAAATTCTAAGTCGTTAAAAATTATCATCGTCCTTATCGTTAATATTTATATATACATAATAAATATTGCAGTTTCTTACGAAATTTTACCTAATCAATTTAGAAATTCGACTTACGTAAAATTTGCGGAACGCATTATTTACGTAAGTCGGGGGATGCCTATAGTTAACATCAATAAAATACAATGCAAACGATTTTTAGACCAAAATGTAACGGAATTCTTTTAAGTGCCTCAGTGAACGAACTATAAATACTGTATACTTCATTTTCAATACCAAACATTCCATTGTAAACTTTAATAACACATATTTAATGGCGATCCGAGAATATTTACGCGAGTTAGAGCACGAACAGGCAGACGACTACGCTTCATAAACGCCTTTCAACTATGTTGGAAAGAGTTAAGGGGTCTCAAAACTCTTACAATTGCAAAAAAATGAAGATAAAAAGGACAATTTTCAATATTTAATATCTTAAAATGTATATGATTTTAAAACACAATTTTTATTGGGGATGAAAGATATAAGTATGTTCTTTCATGTATTTTAAAAATTACAAGACGCAGAATTAGCATTTACAAAGTGACTCAAAGGTCAGATATTTGACGAGCAGAAAATTGGTATAACAGCATACGCGCAGGATTAGAAAATAAATATTGCAACTTGAATAAAAATTTTGGTGCCTACTTATACTTCAGACTGTAATAAAGACCCTGAACCTAAATAAATTTGTATTTAAAGCATTTTTATATTTTTAATACAAAGTTGTATTTGGCTTATACAACATTTTGAAAATTTCAACACTATAATCACCTAAAAAAATATTCTTTTGACCAATAAAAAGGAAATTTTAGGTTCAGTTTATACAGACTAACAGGAAACATACGTTTTGAAAAATTCGTGAAAAACTATTCAGAAGTTTTTGAGATATCCTGCGCGTTATGACCAAAAACATCAATTGGAGCAAAATGACTTCAAAGTTTCGGAAACGCCGCTTCAGCTATTGAGCGGTTATAATTCTAAAAGCCATAACTTCTGCTCTCATGGGAATATCAAGGAAACATTTATATCAAAATGTTAAAAAAAGATAGGAGTTTAACATCTAAAATAAAATATAATTCCGAAAATTTTGAAGCTTTAAGAGTCCCGAGACCCCTTAAAAGTAAAACAAAACTCAAAGAATATAATAAAAGAATTTTTCTCACCTTTCACCGGTTTTGGAGCAATAGGTTTTGGTTTTGGTGCTAGCATCATCTTGGATTATCACAGATAAATCGATATAAACAAGAGTTCAAATAAATAAAAATATAGTTCAAGTTCCAGAGAATGTCTTTACGTATAAGTATTGAATATAAATCAACCTGAGTATTTTTGGGTTAAAATTTGATTCAAAGTAATTTATGAAAGTTCTGGAATGCAGACGTTTGACTTTTCTTTGTTTTCAGTAAGACTAGAAATTTTTTCCTGCTAGGATTTTATATAATGAATTTAATAAATTATCTAAAATAAATAAATTATATAAATAAATTAGTGATTCAACTCTTCGAGACACAAGACCAGTTACGTAGGTAATACACGAAAATGACTAGTAGAATAAACCTGGATAATTTACGAATGTCCTCACATAGGTCTTCATCCTTTTTAAAATTTATTATGAAGTGCGAGATCCTCTGAAGATTCACAAAAGCCATTGAAGAATGTAAAAAGAAACTGTTGCCATAACTGTTCTGGAAATTTTAGTATTCAAATATATTTATAAACAATCAGCAGATTGGATGATATGCCCAATGCATTTTTTACATTTCGATCCATCAGTAGAAATGTATGCAACGATGTACCAGATAAGTTTCTTCCCAAAACAAACGAAGACTGTAATATTCCAAACAAAATTTGATAAACAAGAATGGCATCAGTGTTAAAGGAGCATCCATCCACTGTGATTTTAAACAATAGCTTATCAGGAATTATTTGAAGAGTCAATATCAGGGTAAACTGAAGATATCACATATCGAGTAGGAAAAGGGTAGCCAAGTTTACTAGAAGAAGTGCTTGCATCTGCCTTGTGACTAGATAGAAGAATAAAAACCAAGAAGTAATGCAAGGGTTTATGCAGCCAATCCAGTGATAATATTCCCAATGTCTTCAGAGGGTTCCACGCATATTCTGCGCAAGCTCCGAATTATGAATGAACTAGCGATAGTGACTGCAAACTTCTGCCGTTTTTTTATTCTTTATGCAGTTCTTTCTTCAGTGTGATGTTACGCTGTAAGGATACGGGAGGGGGGGGGATTTATTCTCATCCCCCCGTTTAGCGTACTACAGTATACAACTACAGCAGTAGAAGGGAGGGGGGGAGGCCTAAATTTGGGGATCTCTCGGCAAGGTTCGGTGGTTAGCGTGAGAAGACGGTTGCAGGTACCATGCGGCGGAAATGGGGACTGTTACGAGAGATGAGTACACCCCCCCCCCCTTCCCCACCATCTTTATTCAAAGCACAGGTACTGAAAAGTTCTATAAATGTTCCAGTTTTACGGTATTTAGAAAGTGATGATCCACCCCCATAAAATGAAGGTGTTAGAAAATGGTAACTTTAATCACAATTGAAAAAGTAAAAAATTCTAGGAACATGTTACCATTTATTGTTACTCCTTATTGAGTCAGAGGAAAACAATGTTCTACTGACCTAGATACTAGATATCATTAAGTATAACATTATTTTCGATACTAATGATACATACATATTCAAAGGAGTGAATACGTAAAATAAAATGTTGAAAAACGACAACAAAATCCATTTCTCGTACTTCTGAAGTACACTGAAACCTGTCTACAACGGGACTTTGCCTTAAACGGGAAAATATGGTACCAAAGGAAAGAATACCACGCAGTTATACCTGCTAATGATACTTATATTTAAAACATTATTTTTTACGATCCTCAACGTTTCAGTTTTCGCAAGTTTTTTGTACATATTTATCTGATTATTTATTTATATTTTGACATTTATGGGTGCGCTTCGTATTAACACAATTAACCTGAATCTTCTCTTTTTAATACCGTACTAGAGATGAGTTTTGGGTAACGTTTTTGGAGCCCGAGCTCGTCCGAGCCTGAAAAATTTTGTGTCTGAGAGCTTAAGTCCGGTACCGAAATTACACAGCAGAAAATTGTTAATAACATTTTAAAATTGTTTCAAGGTTAATTTTCTCATTTTCTCATATCTTCATACACAGAAATATCTATCAATCTTAAATATCCCCCCCCCCCCGTGACAACGATAAGTGATTTTCGTGTCCCTGAAAATCTGTTTGAAATAGAAAAATCGTTATTTATGCCCAACCACTGGCAGAAATCTGTAAAAGTCATTCTTATTCTTTTAAAAATTATTGTACAAATATGGCCAGTGGCGTAGCCAGGGTGGAGGTCCAATTGCTCTAGATACCACTAATTTTTGTAAAGTTTCCTTTGCCTTACCTAATCGGCTAATTTTCTGCTATTAATGAAGGAGAAGAAAACTTCAGAACATTAGTAGTATCCAGAGCATTTGGACCCCCTCCCTGGCTACGCCACTGACTACGGCCGAAAGACATGCGTTCTGTTTTGCAATAATTCTGAAAAAGGACTTCAAACAGAAAGATGGGGTAGACAAAAGATATAGCACGGTTTCTTTATTGTACTACTAACACACTGACCATGCCAACGCTTCAGATAGAATATTTCTATCCCTTCAATAAGAATTCAAATATCTCAAGCTGATTTTTTGTGAATTGTAAAACACTTTAATAAACTTTGATTCCATTCTCTTTTCTCAAATAGCGCATCTGTGAATTATTTTTCTTTTCTCAATTTGTGATTAAGTAAAATTTCGCTTTCAATCCAAGCCCGTCCGAACATAAATATTGGTATTATAATCGAACCCGAGCCCGTGTCACCTCTTATACTGTACACTATCTTTTATCTTTTTTATATTGTCGAAGAGCCGAGCTCAGTTTTTCTCTAGGGTTCAAAATATACATGATAAGGAATTTTTGAAAGAGAGGAAAAGAAAAAGGAATAATAGTTACAAAAGTAATATTAGTGAATAGTAGGCACACACTCCTTGAAATTCCACGCTTTCAGAAATGTACAACGCAACACCTGCGCGCTTTAGAGAAATCACAGGAAAGTCACGGAAAGAGATGCATTTCTATAAGATATAAGTAACGAACAGGCTTTATAGTAGTCCAGATTTATAGGAATAAAATAAAAGGGAGAGAATGGGAAAGCAGAATACGGACGCAATAAATTGCAACCATTCTGACTTCATTCCTTTTAAAAGAGTTAATACTTAATGTAACATTTTACGTGATAGGTTATAAATAGTATTATGTAGTGAATGATAAACTATTTAATGTAGGCGAAATTTCTAAATGTCACAAGTACTTAATGTTGATTAAAGTATGATATTTAATAAATGTTTTAATTTCACAATATAGTGATTCTTTCACATCCTTTGCACCAACTTAGTTTCAGTGAGTTCCGACTCACCTGGGCCATAATCGCACTGTGTTCTCAAAAGGGGAAACTAATACTTTCACGACAAGCATCAATTAATAACAATTAATAACAAACAGTTGTCACAGAGTTGTCGAAGAGTTGTCGGACAACATGTGTTTTTAGATTCAGTTTCAATGAGTAGTATTTTAAAAGGGTTCTTTAAATGAATAAGAAAAGGCAGCTCTAAACCTATGTTCTAAAAATGAAACAGTGGGGATTAATGGGTTAAATGACATAATTTACTCCTCGTAGCTATTTATTCTTTTACCCGTAATTTAGTTTAATGCATTTTAGTACATCTTGACTGACATAGCGTCTCCTCTTATTATCTAATTATTTTTTAGCACTTTCTATTAAATGACATAATTTACGACTCTTAGCTACTATTTATTTTTATACAATGCATTTAAAGAAAATCTTAATAGAACCTCTCTTCCTATTAACAATCCAATTATTTTTGTCTCTTTATATTAAACGACACAATTTACTGCTTTTAGCAGTTTATGAATTTAAATTCTAGTTTAATCACATATATTTAGGAGACCACCTCCTATTACGTTTTAATGTTTTCTTAGTTATTTATTTATAGTTGTTTTTGAGGATATATATGTTATATGAAAATTTTACTTGCAACCTTCATTTAAATTACAGTCAATCAGGGTAACTTTGATCCGCATTTTCTCTATTTTCATATGTCACACTCTTATTTGAAGAATATTGTCGCAACTAGGGGCATAAAAGAGAAGAAATGATCCTAAATTATTGTTTGACTATAAAAAATTAAGTAATAATAAGGATAAAAGCAATAAAAGATGAGTTTTTAGCCTGGTTCAAAGTTACCCAGCCACTTAGGGTAACTTTGCACCATATGATAAATTTTTATATAAAATAATTAATTATAAAAAAAAGTATTGTAGTCAGGACAACTTTAAACACCAAAAAATGTTTTCAGATATGTAAAGACTGCGAATTTACATTTCCCAACATCACAAGATTTGTATAATTTATGATATTACAACAAATATCAGGCATAAGAAAAGTGGAAGAAGAGAACCATGAACATTTAGAAATTAAAAAAACCTGTTTATTGTTCATATAAAACATAAAATGCAATGAAAAACAATTTTCAATGTTTTAACTCTATAATATATCCATAGTTACAGTAACACATACAAGTTCTAGTATTATTCAAACAAGAATAAAAAACGTTGAACGTATGAAATGTCAAATTTGAGTAGCTCCGCCCCTAATCACGCCTCTAAATGAATTTTATGTATTTTACACATATTTGTAAAAATATTTACATGTCATATCTAATGCACACTTTCGGCATTTATATAAAATATACGTGCAAATATGGGAAATTTTCGACAGTAGCACCTATAATCAGTAAATTATAAGCATCAGTGTAACTTTGAGCCGGCTCAAAGTTACCCTGAAAATGCGGTAAAATGCTAATGCCTTTTTATTTTACATTTTATTAACTAATAATAAATAAATAATCACAAAATATTGACACATTTACAACATTTAGATAATAATATGTCTGATAAATTAGTAGTATATTGTTACTTACCATGGTACCATAACTCTATAATATATCCATAGTTACAGTAACACATACAAGTTCTAGTATTATTCAAACAAGAATAAAAAACGTTGAACGTATGAAATGTCAAATTTGAGTAGCTCCGCCCCTAATCACGCCTCTAAATGAATTTTATGTATTTTACACATATTTGTAAAAATATTTACATGTCATATCTAATGCACACTTTCGGCATTTATATAAAATATACGTGCAAATATGGGAAATTTTCGACAGTAGCACCTATAATCAGTAAATTATAAGCATCAGTGTAACTTTGAGCCGGCTCAAAGTTACCCTGAAAATGCGGTAAAATGCTAATGCCTTTTTATTTTACATTTTATTAACTAATAATAAATAAATAATCACAAAATATTGACACATTTACAACATTTAGATAATAATATGTCTGATAAATTAGTAGTATATTGTTACTTACCATGGAAATTTAATTGGATTACAACAACTTCAAAACAGCATTCAACATTAACTTGAAAACAGTACTTCACAAAAATAGTTAGATGATGCAATTAATTGCGCATAATATTGCTAATTTATTTTCTAAAATAAAGAGTAGAAATCCCAGTTTAGATCCTTGCCAACAGAGCACAGTTCTGGAGTTTATTTAGTCTTTTAGAGTCAAAAATATTGAAAAATAGGAGATGGTGCAAAGTTACACCCCGTGGTTCAAAGTTACCCTGATTGACTGTATTTTAAATTTCCGGCGTATTCATTATTTCCCTATAGAAATAAATAATAGAGAGTATTAAGAAATAGGGAAATAATGAATACGCCGGACATTTAGAATAATTTAAATAAAGATTGTACTTATATAAAATATTCACAAGATGAAAAAAAAGAGATAATACTGAGTAAACATACAATTCGTTTTCAGAATTAGCACGAAGTTCATTTTAATAATATGGCTTTTTCTTCTTTTTTTTAAACTAATAAACAGCAATTTTTAGAGTGTTATGGTCATTGGATTAGAGAATCGACTTGGGGGAGGGGGGGGGGGGGAGCAGGCTTAAAACTAAACAGTAAATCGAAATAGTTTTTCATTTATGAAACATTGTGTTTCGAATGTTTTTTAGATGACATAACGTGACTTTTACAATTTAAGGTGGTTTAACCATTTTTGAAGACATTACAGTAAATAAAGAAGTAACAGTGAGCAAATATAACATGAATGCAGTATTATAGAAAGAGAACCATAATCTTAAAAGACATCTGCTTGTCACCGATGCTTCTCATTCTCTGTTATTTTCATCTTGCACTGAAGAAGAGGCTTTTAACCCTTTCAGGTGCAAATTACTTGTCTTGCTAAAATGTTGAAATGAGTGAATGACACCAAAATTTACGAACAAATTTATTTAAAAATAAGCAAAAGCATTTCTTCATGTAGTGGATTATAAAAGAAAAATTTTATTCCAATATTCTGATGCGAATATGGTATTTGGGAATTTAAACTAAGTGGTGGCATAAATAATATGACACCGCCCTTCAAAGGGACCCTTCGCCACGAGAACTTATCGCACAATTTTTAATCATTTAGAACCAGTAATTTTAAACAGTAATTTTTGAGTAATTCTACCGCAGAAACTCTGTGACTCTGCGTGCAAGATTTGCTACTAAAAGGTACTGGTAGAGAAAATTAAACCCCATACGTCAGTATACGCAACGCTTATCGCTATTGAGTTAATGAAGTTCTCAAACATTTAGTTATACCACAAATTTCATATTATTATTTTCGCTTTTGTTTACATTGTTGTTTACCGGTCATGTAATCACCGTAAAACTAAGTCGCTATACAAGTAAAATAGTAACCCTTTCAAACAAGTAAAATATTAACCCTTTCAAGGGCGGTGGTCACTAATTTTAATTCAAAAACTGACGAACGGCCCCAAGAACATTTTAATAAAATTTTGCTTGTATAATGAACATGTAGAAAAGCAGGTTTTTATTTTTGAAAAAATTCTTTTCTAAATTCTGGTGGCAGTCAATTATTTCATCATTTTACGAACAGAATTTTTCTGCCCCTGAATTGGTTAAATGCTGTTATTTTTTTGTACTTCTAACGAGCATAGGAGCCGACTTCACAAGCGCGAAAAAAGGCAGTCAGACATACTTCCAGCAATAATTTTTAAAAGTCTTTTTTTTTTTTTTTTGCTTTATTTAATTACTGTGACTAATTAAGACAAAATTAATCATTACAACAAAAATAACATCTTAAAAATTAGAAGATTGGTTGGTCGCCCCTGCTAAGCATTATGCTAACGAGTAATAAAAATACAAAACTCCTACCAGAAAAAACTCCTAGCTATCCTATTAATATTATATAAACAGATATCTTAACATGCAGATGATATAATTCACGATCACACGTATGCAAACATGCTGAAAAAATTCTGACACATGTTCCGACACCTTATGGTAACTACCGAACAGTTGTTATATCCCTACTGTATCCGGCAGCTGTATTAAACATTACGGCAATATCGAAACCAAAACCGGAAATCGATCCAGGGATGACTCGATTCTCATAAGATTCAGTTCTCTGGTATCGATTCTCCCTGCTAAAAAAATTTTTTCCACCAAAAATTCCGCGGGTTTGTGACGTCACATGAGAAAGTCTTTGCGATTGGTGTTGGAGGTCATTTTTAGTAGGTACCGCTACTGGTGCCACTTGGTAGTTTTTAATAGTGGCGGAAACAGCTGTTTTAAAATAAAAAAAGGGGGAGGGGGTATTGTGGTAAACGATGATTGTTGAGTATACGCAAGAACTGTCGACGTAAGGAGGGGGAGTGCAAATGTGTGAAGTTTTGGAAAGTGCCTCTGCCTTTCACGATCAGGTGGTTAACACCGGGATCCCACATTTCCGTTTCTTTAAGCGCTTTTTAAAAGATTTTTTTAGAATTATAATTAATACAGGAAATTACATATGATATTTTTTTTCAATATTTTTTTCGATTATTTTTGATAAAGGAATAGATTTAGTGATTAAGAGATCACCGATACAGATCTGTTAATACAAATTTAAATTAAGGACTCCTCGTTGTTTCGTGGAATATTTTTTAAAGTTTGCTTTCCATAAATCAGTCTGTAGTAAAATTCAGTTAAATAATTAAAAAATTGTAATAAAAATGCCGTTTTTACATAAATATGTTAATATATATTTAAATTAAGGACTCGTGTTTGTTTTGGGGACATTTTTCTTAAATTACGTTTAACAGGTCTGTCCACTATAATATTCAGTCAAATAATCGAACTAAACACTTAAAGTATTTTTTCCCTCAGTGGCGCAGAATCAAAGGATGCCATATTACATTACTATAATTATTATCATGTACTAGATTTGCCTTATTTAATCGTACAGCATTCAAAAGAATAAGAAACGCCAAATTTAATATATAATAATACTGGTATTAATTAATGCAGCATCCGATGGCGCTATGCCACCGCTTTCCCACATACACAATATAAATTATACATATACAGGGTGTCTGGAAATTCCTGGACACATTTTAAAATCCAATATAAAATCAAGTAATTATCGTACAGGAGTGAGGTTTGGACTAAAATGCTTCTCAGGATGAAAGTTTTCTTCAAGCGAATGGAAATAATTAGTTCCCAATTTCGATCATAGATAGCGCTGCTTGTCCGTACGTTTGCTTTCAAACATGCATTTTTTTCTGTTCTATGTAACAGCGCCAAAATTAATCTGAAAATCAGAAAAAAACGCATGTTTGAAAGCAAATATACGGGCAAGTAGCGCCATCTATGATCGAAATTGGGAACTAATTATTTTCATTCACTTGAAGAAAACTTTTCCTCCTGGGAAGCATTTGAGTCGAGACCGCACTCCTGTACGATAATTACTTGATTTTATATTGAATTTTAAAATGTGTCCAGGAGTTTTCGGACACCCTGTATTTTAATATTCAACAAAAATTAACCGCCAATGATGACCAAGAACAATAATTCCTTATCCAATCTTGCGAAAAAATTTCATAGGCGAAACAAATATATATGAAAACTTTCAGATACTATAACAAATTATTCATACCTGCTAACCTTCATTTTTTTTTTCTTTTAATTTATTGAAAGCAGAAATTTTATAAAATAAAAAAAGATAATAAATAACCACGTACAAAATAGAAACAGTTCATTAAGTATTTTATTCTGGTTGAAATTTTTTTTGGCTTGGAAAAAAAAATCTGGTTGCTTGGTAGCTAAGATTATTGAAAGCTGTTTTCACACGTTGTTACGCTTGTTGTTGAGAAACTTGTTTTACAGGGACATTAGCTAACGTGCCAATATGGACCTCGCCGAAACAAGACATAGACGGCAATTTTTTTTTTTTCTTTTTTTTAAACATGATTTGGCAATCTTTGTTAAATAAAATCCTTATCTGAAAAATTCGAAGATGCTCCTAACCAAGGCTCGAAATGTACCGAAGCAAACCTGAACGATGTCCCGGTTCGTGAAATTGTGAAAAATATTGTTCCGGTTCGTGAAAACATTGAAAATATTGTTCCGGTTCGTGGAATTATTAAAAAAATATTATTAGTTTCATACATATAGCTTACTATGCTCTCTGTAACGTTTTTTTTCTAATTATTTAGAATCTTGAATGTATTTTTTAAAATTGGTTTTTCTACGGTTAAATATAAATTTGCTATACAGTAAAGTTCCGATTATCCGAGTTAATAGGGTCCAAGCTCACCTCGGATCAGGGATGTAGTGGAGGGTATACAGGGGTATACGCCATATACCCTCTGGATTATTTTAAGGAACATCGTATACCCTTTGTTTCTCAAGAAAGCTATAGTAAATATATACTAGGGTATACCCTCTGCCTTGAGCGTATATCCTCTGCTTAGAACGTATAACCTTTGTTTGTTTTTTTTTGTTTTTTTTTTTTTTTTTACTACACCACTGCCTCGGATAAGCCAAAAACTCGTATAAACGGATTTACACAAATCGTCACCAACTAAGGAGATGAAATATAAATTTTCACTGAATTCATTCATTTCTATGGTACTAATATAACATTTCTTTCATGTACATTTCCGTTACTTTTAAGAAATACGGGGAATGAAATTATTTATTTGAAAAAGCCCTTCATAGTTTTTTGTTTGTTTAATGCCAATTTTGCTGCAGTATTACGCTACTGCATAGCTACCAATTTCTAAGATTTTTTTTCTTACCTCTAAAAACTTACCAGTAAATTTTGCCTCATTCAATCGCCAAAATCTAACAATTGTCAACGATTAAATAGGGCAAAAATTTGTATTAAATTTTAGAGCTAACAAAACCGCACAAATTGGCAGCTATATGATTATATTAGTATCATGAAAATTGAAGGTGTAGCCTCTCCTTTCTGCTCAAAGTATTAAATAGTTTTTTCAATCGAACTTATACCTTTGAAATGGACCGTTTTCTTCTGATGGACAGATGCTTTCAATTATTATGAAACAGCTATTATAAGTGAAATGTTAGATGAAGATGAAAGAGTAGCCGTAAAAAGTTAATAGCTGCTTCATAATAATGGAAGCCATCCGTCTCCATTTTTCCAAAAAAAAATTGTCTACAATAATTTTGAAATAGCGTTCCAGTTCGTGGATTTTTCCATTTCGAGCTCTGCTCCTAACCACAGCTCAATTCAGTATTGCTAAGTATCTCCGGTTCGGAGTGAAGTGTTTTGAATTCGGGTACCTGCACAGGAACAGGGCCCGACTTAGACTATCTAGGGCCCCCTTCCCCTTTTCAATATATCCACAGAATCTTCATGCATATTGTATGTATATGCATAATTAATAGCTGCTTCATAATAATGGAAGCCATCCGTCCATCAGAAGAAAATAACTCGATTAAGTGGGACTCGTATAATCGGGACTTTACTGTACTTTAAAAAAAATTTTTGTCTACAATAATTTTGAAATAGCGTTCCAGTTCGTGGATTTTTCCATTTCGAGCTCTGCTCCTAACCACAGATCAATTCAGTATTGCTAAGTATCTCCGGTTCGGGGTGAATTGTTTTGAATTCGGGTAGCCGCACAGGAACATTGCCCGACTTAGACTATCTAGGGCCCCCTTCCCCTTTTCTATATATCCACAGAATCTTCATGCATATTGTATGTATATGCATAAATTCCATACCAAAAAAAAAAAAAAAAAGAAGTCACAACTTTGATAATAAAAAATATATATATACATGTAGGATAATAGTAGAAAAAATGATGGATTGGCCGACAAGAGTATCTGTTTGCAAACTTTTGTTTTGCTTATCTACGAATGTTATAAGATGCCTAAAAGAAAATGCTCTCAATTAATCATAATTAATGATTTTAACTTGCCTCGTTACGAAGAAAACGTCCAGGGACCGATGCAGGTTTTTATTCTTGGGGTCCATTTTATAAAAAAATAAAAGTTATTTTTGTGAAATTTATTGTATTTTTGTGAAAAATAACGTTTTGTAACGAAAGTTGAAATCCAGTTACTCAAATTCGAGCCAAGAATGTATTAACAGAAACTTCGTTAAATCCCCTTGCTAATTTTTTTTTTTTTTTTTTCGTGACCTGGTTTTATTTACAAATTACACATTTTAAAACAGCTTTTGTGAAAAAGAATTTTACGAAGGGGCCTATTTTATTAAAAGGAATTTTGAGAAGGGGTCTGTTTTACTAAGTTCATTTTTGTGAAGGACCCCATTTTATTAAATTTATATTTGTGAAGGGGCTTATTTTATTAAACAAATTTTTGTGAAAGGGCCCTAGAATAGACCCCAAATTTTGCCTGTAACGACCCCTGACGTCAATAAAGAATTTCATTTGAAAACAATAGAATAATTTTTGCGGGAGCAGGTAGGGGCGGGGGTACGGGAAGCAGCGAGGGGAAAGGAGATCGCACTCCCTTCTTAAATGTCTGAAAATATATTAATTTTGATCTTTTTGGCCAATTTTAATCATTTGGAAACTTTTAATGAAAATCCCGATTATCCCCATGGGAGACTCTTAAAAAGGAAGAGCCCGGGGCAGCTGCCCCGCAAGCCCCTGCACAGGACTCTAGTCCAAACAACTCCAAAATGTTCATCTAATTAAAATAATAAATAAAAGTAATGTAAAGTTCATAAATCGCCTTTACAACAAAAATGAGACCTCAAATAGCTACGAGTTTCCCGGTACTTTTTTCCAGTTGAATAAAAATATTTTTAAATAGAATTTTGCATTAATAATTAAAAATAAGTGCGTGCGAACAAAACAAGTTTTATTAAATAATTTTTCGGGTTCAAAAAATATTTATTTGACTTGGGCAGAATCGGAAGGTTGGCAGTTATGGTATTATTAACATGCTGGCCGCCGCCGTAATGTTTACATAAATACGCTTTTATCTTACCACTAAAATTTTATAGTAAATATTATTTTATTTAATCGTCCTAAACCTACCACGGCCTAAAACTACCACTATAAAACCATTCTCCAAAAATCCTTCGTTTCAGAAAACATACGCATCCCCTTCCGACCACAACTAGGCCTTATAATATGCATATGATCTGTGCCACCACCAAATTTCGGTCCCTAAAGCTATTTAGGTAGATCGATCTTGTGTCGAACTCCTAAATTACGTCCGAAACCACCTCTAAAAAGTTCAACTAATTAAAAAAAAAGAAATATTCTTAACAATACCAATAAAGCTTTACAACAAAAGCGAGACTTCTGCTATTATTAAAGACAGAAAGGGGAAAGAGAGCAAGTGAAATTTTACGTTTTTCGTCATAACCGTGGGAACTTTTTATTCTCCAGGGGGATGGATGCATCTGTACGCAGACGACTTTTGCACGCAACGTCATACAATACAACGATATGAATCCCCCCCCCCCCTTTACTTTTTTAAAAACGACAGGTGCTGGGGGAGGGAGGGGGGGGGTTAGGGGATTTTCACGCCCACTCTCGGTTTTCGGGATCTCTGAACTTCCCCACAGTGTCTCTCTCCCCTGCCGTTTCTATTTGGGTCACAGTTCGTGAACTTGCATGCGCAGGAATGGAAATTGGGGTATGATGGGATGCAGGGGGTAGAACATAAAAGAGAGATTAATGTGATTTATACAGCGGCTGAGAAATTATGCACGGCACGTTTCATTAGAATTAATTGGAGATTTTTAGTTTTGTTTGTTTATTTATTTATTTATTTATTTTTTTTTTTACGAATGAGATACACATACATAGTTAATTTACTGTTGGTGGTATATGCAAGCCTTGATGTAACCTATGAAATGGAAATTCTCCTCTCTAATGCTAAACCTATGAGCTTGGAATGCATCCCTATTTTTCAAAGTTTACCTTTTGTTTTCTATACGCGGTTCTTGCAGAATATTTCTTTTTTATTTGCCAAAATGTTTCTAAAACATATATTTAATTTCATATTTTAAGTGTTAAAATCTAAGTGAAGCAGGTGAGTTGTAAGTAAGATTTTAACACTTTAAATAAAACTAACAATGTATTTTAAAAATATTTTGTCCAATAAAAAGGGGAAAAAAATACATTCTTCAAGAAGAGTATACAGAAAAGTTTAAAATTTAACTTTCATTTTTCACTAAATCACAAAGTGAGTTTAGTACCAATAATTGGAGAATCGCCCTTATACATGTATTCATTACGATTATAGTAACTTTGGAAAGCTTTTTTTTTTTTTTTTTTTTAGCAAATCATGGGTAATTTGGTTCACTTTTTTACACATAATTTTAATTATTGTATCAATCATATAAAATAAATTAAACAATAAAGAATAAAATATAAATGTGACAATTTTGTTATATAATTTACGTCTAAAATAAAATTGCGTTACATAATTTATTATTGTTGTATTGTTATTATTATAATAAAGTTGTGAGCGTTTCTTAGGGTATCGTTAGATTGTTTAATTGTTTCTTTATCCAGGACAGTGAATCAATTATTAAATGTAAATTAATTAAAATAAAATCCTTACATGAATGTGTGTGTTTTCCAATAACTTACAACTAATCAAAATAGTGCAACATGATTATTGATAAGGGACAATGGATCAATCATTAAAAGTAAATTAATGAATTAAAATAAAATCTTTACATGAATGTGCGAGTTTTCCAATAACTTACAAATACACAAAATAGTGTTACATTATCATTAATAAGGAACAGTGAATGAATCATTAAAATTAAATTAATCAATTAAAATAAAATCCTTACATGAATGTGTGAGTTTTCCAATAACTTACAACTAAACACAATAGTGTTACATTATTACTGATAATATTATACTGATACTGTATATAATATTGAATACTGTATATAATACTGTATTGAATACTGTATTGAATGTATAATATGATAATATTATGTTGATACATAATACTGATAATATTACATTAAATTTAAGAAACTTCTCTTGAAAAATCTTACGGATTTAAATCATTTTTTATACCTAATTATTTAACGAAATATAATTTTGATTAAATTTCTTCTTCCAGCTAACATGGTTCTTTTCAAAATGTCTCAAATCACTTTCACTTAATAAAAATAACTTCGCCAATCAGATAAACTCCGAGCACGAGAGTTTATGACCTACATGATGTAAAACTACATCGTCTTATCCCGAATAATTTGTTACTCGCAAAAGAGATAAGACAATCATTCAGTAGCGTGGCTTTTCTTAATGGCACATATCCACATAAGTTTTTAAATAATTACACAGTAACCATACAAACTGATAGAAAGAAAAACCATAACACATTCCTACAGGATTCATCAACGAACACCCACACGGGGGCTCAACATCTGCAAAATTTCAGGAGTATAAACAATTATTATTTTTGTAAATATTTTACAATACCCCAGTGGCAACGGTTGGCATGGCATATGTGAATGGCAGCAGGGAAATGAATGATAAGGTTTTTCCACTACCTGCCTGGAAGTTCATGAACTAGAGAAAAGCCTGGAAAGTGATTCATAGGAATTTATGGGCTTAAAAACCTCATCTATTTAAAGATTAGTGTAAACATATGGCTCGAACATAAACTGTATTGATTTAAATTCACTGAAAAACATATGACCCTAATGTAAAATTGATTTACGGCTTTAAAGTGACTAATAGTAAAATCATCATCGTCTGCTACAATTTTCACGAACGAATAAAAAGAAAGGACTTTTTGATAAGGCGCTTAATATCGTTAAATAATTTTGGAACTTTTAGACACACAAAGTTGAACTTCAACATCTGCAAAATTTCAAAAATGTAAACAATTATTCTTTACATAAATATTTTACAATACGCGCATGGCAACGGTTCGAGTACGTAAAAGGCAGCAGAGAAATGAATGATAAGGTTCTTTCACGAAAGTCATATGAACTTTCATTTTGATGCAGTATAAAAAAAAAAAGAATAACATTTTAAAATTAAATATTATTATGAATTTTATTCTAATTAAGGAATCACGCTTAAAATAATTATACTTTACACTTTAATAACATTACACAATTTTGTTACGATTAGCATGCATCTCTTGAAGTGTTAAACGCCAACAGTTAAATTTCAGGGGAATAAATAATTATTCTTTACGTAAATATTTTACAATACTCCAGTGGCAACGGTTGACGCAGATGGATGGCAGCAGAGAAATGAATGGAATATGCTCGAATTCCACTTGAAGTTGTGAACGTCATGACTCTGAAAAATGATTCATAAGAATTTATGGGCCTAAAAACCTCATTCATTTAAAGATAGTGTAAACGTATGATTCGAACATAAACTTTACTGATTTAAAATCAGTATAAAACAAAATTATGACTAATATAATTTTTTCCCTTTAAAGCTGCGATTTACATTTCTTTAAAATGACTAATGGAAAACATCTTCGTCACAAGTATATTCTGGTGAAATTTTTATAAGAAGAAATAAAAATTTATTTTTGTTGTTGTTGTTAATGGGTAGCACTTAATACAATAATGCTTTTAATTTATTCTCATAAAACAATTTGGATATTTCTCGATTAATGCCTATAACTTCGACATCAACCTACACAAGATTCAAGAGTACAGACGAACCCGGTCACAGCAAGCTCGGATGTAACGAGAACTCGGTTTTAACAAGGAATAAATGAACAAATACTTGGCCTACTAATATAAAAATACATTTCAATCAACATAACTGAAGAAAATTATGTAGATGAAGAAGATAAAGAATGAGAATTTATGAGGAAGATAAATGTGATACAGATGGATGTGAGACGAGACTCTCCCCCAGCATATGCGGTTGTTTTAAATTGCAGCTCAAAATTTCGCAGATTCTTAGAAAAAAAGAAGACAGCAAGTGATTCTATTTACCGGGCAGCTAAAAAATATGTAATGAAAAAGGTTTAAAAAATTCTGAGTATTAATCTTTTTTTTCAATCTGCTAATATGAAGGGTATAGGTGATTGCTTTTACTTGTTTCTTTGATTTTTTTTTCTCTTATTCATTTACTTTAGTATATAAAATAGTACAAGGATAAAATTAAGGCTGCTCTCAAATCCAAAGGAGTTAATTTTCTGACTCATTTCTGAATTCAATTTTGTTCAAAAACTTATATTCAGAATATTCTTATTCAGAAACTATGTAATTGAATGGTGTTTTCTATTTTTTGGTAAAGGCAGGAAGATCTTTCAGAAAATACTGTCAAAGTTGGGGTTTTGAACTGAATTTCAGGATGAATCGACGCAACAGTGCGGGAAAGGAAATAAACCTGTCATCACGTGACAACAATCGCTTATAACTCGATAAGTTATTTGTTTTTTCAAAAAGGGGAAAACACCATTCGATTCCAAATCTCTTTAATAGTAACGGCAGTAACCTTACTGGGTCAGGAGGGAAGAGGGCTCAACCCTTCGTAGCAACATCTTGAGCTTCCCTTTAATCTTTTAATAATTATACCATCTATATTACATTTAAAATTTGATGATAAAAATTATATGACAAGGCGATTTAACCCCTATTTCTGTTTATAATTTATACCAAAGCACACAGAAAAAAAGATGAAATTAGCCCTCCCCAAAAATTTTAGAGTTCCCTCTGAAATTCTGGTTACGGCCCCGGCTCCAGAGGGGGATTTTGCGTTAGTAGAGAAAGTTGCGAAATTTCCTGAAGGAAAGGGGACTTCCCAGCGGAATAATTGAATAGAAAATTAGAAATCTTCCTGAAGGGGAATTTCTTACCAACTTATCCCTTTAATCCATCCGCTGCTATCAACTAAGATAAAATATATAGGATAACAGAAGGCAGTTCTGCTGTTTGGAATGTAAACAAAAATATCTAAAGCTTTTATTCATGAATGAGGGAAAATTATTTTGAAATTGTGATGTTATTTTGTTAAGCGTCTTTAGATAAAAGATGAAAAATTCTTTTGTCTGTATCGCGATTTGGTTCTTGTTACAGTATCCCAGAGATAATTGCGTGAAGAAACTAATCTCGTCCGAGCCAGCTGCCGTGTTTGCAAGTAAAGCAAGACGAGATAGCCAAACATGATGGTGATAACCAAACACGAGGCACTGAACAGCAACATTATAACCGTTTAAGCTCCTTTTAAAAAATCAGTTTCCATAACAATTCTCCACAGACAGACAAGTCAAGGGCATCGCGTTACAACCCGCAAAACTGAGGCTCTGGAGTAACAAATGTCAGAGAAAGAAAGAAAGAAAAAATCTACAATAGCATCGTCTTTCACCTCCAACAGAAGCTGCAAGCTCTTCCAATCAACGTTTAGATCATAACCGTCATTTGGCAGGCAGAAGTCAGTGTTTTTAATATCACAGCTGTTGTTGCTGTGTAAAAGAAGACGGTGGAAGGGAGGGGGAAAGCAAAGACAATCCCCCTCAGAATGAGAGCTGCCACGTCTCACGTTACGTCCGGCGCATGCGCAAACCGAGCAGGCTCTTTGTTCAAATTTAGATTTCGGTGCGTCATGCTGCTTTCGAAGTAAGCAACTGGGCCAAGGGATAAGAAGAAAATACACCACAGAGAATTTTTCCAGTTTAGCATAGAATCTCTCCTATCAGAAGTTCAAATTTCGTGTGCTCACTTTCAGAGATTCTATCAGAAGTCAGTTATTAAGTTTCTTTACTACAATAATCTAATTTGTGACAATGATACGAAAAAACAAAGTGGATCTATTTTATACGTCTTACAGAAGGGGTTGTTTCTTTAATTAATAGAGGAATCACGGTAAATATATCAGATACATCCAACAAATAAAAACAATTACTTAACAACTTTACTTCAACTAACTTTAACAACTTTCTTTAGCTACGACCATAACAAACCAATTTTTTTTAACCTTTATGTTATATCCTTTCTACAAATTATATTTTCGTATTTTTTATATTGTGCTTGCGAACTCCTTTAAATATGATCCACGAGCCGCCGCTGCTAGAAACTTTATTCGGTTTCATATCACATGAATAAGAATGACAGCAAATTACTTATACATTTAAAAGAATAAAAATGACTTCGTGAATATGACACAAAGTTGCCCAGTCAGGATCTGAGAAAAACCTTAAGCTTCCTTACTACAATAAATCTAATTTATGACAGTGATATGAAAGTCTAGCAAAATGAAACATCCCAATCTCTCCCAAGTTGAATTTATTTTTTTCACTCTCGAAAATGAAGTGTTTCTTTAATTAACAGTGGCATCCCTGATTTTAACATTGTTAAAAACAAGATGTTACCCATCAGAGAAAAACATAGGGGGGGGGGGGTATCCATTAGAACCTAACTCACAAGGATTTTTAAAAAAATATCGTGTTTGAAGGAACAAGATACACCATACAAAAGACAAAGAAAAGAGTAGTTCAAGTACCGTATTTTATGGAAGAAACGCCGTACTCCTCAAACTGGCCTGAATAAGCTTAAAAATATCGTAATCACCGCACCCGTTGTAAACGCCGCATCCATCGGAACGCTACTTTTGTCGACAGCGTCACATTGACTTAACTTTAATCAAAGTTTTCTGAGCAGTGTAGGATGCCTCGTTTTTAATATCTTAAGATTTCTGAAGTTTTATTTAAAATATTTAAATCCAATTTTAAATATTTTTATGAATTTTTAAATAATGGAAATTCAATTGGTATTTAAAAAAATCCTAAACGCCGCACTTGGAAAAAAATCAACTTTCAAACTCGTAAACGCCGCGGCGTTTCTTCCATAAAATACGGTAAATTATTTCTTCCCAAAAACCTATCGCGTAAGAGGTGTTGCCAAATCTGGTGGATTTTTTATTCAGAAATTCATAGCAGAAAATTTTGAATAATAATTTTCTGATAAACATAGATATCATTTCATTATATAAAGTAAAATTAATCACTCAAACTTTCTGGTGAGAATTCGAAATTTCTGAATAAAAACCTGCCACATTTACAAAACTGGCGCTCAAGTTGTATTTGCAAACAAAATGTATTTTTGACCGATATCCCTACATCATATCTAAAAACAGACAAAAGGACATCTCACCCACGTCACTGATACGTGGTATTCCCCTCATTATAACATTGCTACATATTACAAAGTCATATTGTGAGACCCGGAATAACCGTGATGGATACCACAAATGCTGTGTAGGAAATTATGGGATAAAATTCGAATGTAAATTGGTGCAACTGAATGTCCACTTACCTAGAGAACTTTCTTCGGATAGGTCACTCATGGAAGGTACTTTTCTCATGGACCTGTAGGGCCTTTCAGGGACACAGGAATCGTCCACTTCCTTTTTGATGTTCTCGACGGGGATCAAACAGATCTGGTCGCTTTCTGGCGAATGATAGTCCATTTCGAACTTTATCTGAAATAGGAAACGTTCTAAATGTACTAAACACGAAAAATAACTCTGAAGAAAAGATAATGCAATGATGAAGATAGTATTGATAGTTTTCAATTAGATTCAATTATTGCTAGAAATCTATCGATGGAAATCTTTTTAATGTTGCCGGGCAAAAATTATAGCAATTTGTTTGCAATCAGGGATGATGACAATGGAAATTCATCATTCCAGAATTTTGATAAAAACGAATTCTAAAATTATCAATATTTTATTTAAAGTCAGAAAAGGGCGGGGGTCCTTGAATAACAACTATATAATAACACCAGTGTTTATTATATATCATGGACACATTCTGTCCATTCCCATGAAGATTATAGCTTCTGACTTCCCTACCCTCTAAATAAAATCCTGGCTTAGGCCACAGTAAATTCATAAAATGGCATTACATTTTCGCACAATTTGGTGAGATCATTATACTACTCAGCCAGTAGTTGGCTATTTACACAACAGTTTTTTTTTTTTTTTTTAACCCCTTAAGGGGCAGTGGGATATATTATATCCCACCTTCGATTAATGAAGATTTGCACCGTAAAAATCTTATAAAATTTTACTTTTCTAACTTTGGTGAGAAAAAGTCGTAAAATTGTTCTTTCCCATTTTGCGATAAAATTTTAGGAAAATTCCGGTGTGAATTCAACATTACAGAAACACAATTACTTGCCCCTGAAAGGCTTAAGTGTGCTGGTCACTCAGCTTCCGAATTCTCTTCCGTAATGTTAAGTCTATGGGCGTTTGATACATTTTTATACTCAAAATATCTCCCCAAGGAAATTAATATTTTTAACTTCTTTTTTCTGTGTATTCTTCTTTAAGTATGTCCCTTTTTTCTTAGTTTTCGAAATATCTCTAAAAGCTACGCTTAATTTTATATGAAGTGTTAAAATTTTACTCCCAGTTTGTCAGTTTTTAAAATATAAAATATTAAATTAAGTGAAGATTTTAGAAACATTTTCAGAACTAAGAATAAAAGGGACAGCCTTTAAGAAGAGAAGACTGAAAGAAGAAGTTAAAAATATTATAATTTCCTGAGGAGATATTTTGAATATAAAAATGCATCAAACGCCCATAGACTTAACATTACGGAGGAGAATTCGGAAGCTGAGTAACTAGCACCCTTAAAAGTAGGTTTTGGAGCCTTTTTTAAAAGAGACCAAATGAAAATTTTGACCTTTTTTCTTTACGAACATTTATCTTGCAAATGTCGTAGAAACCCTCTTCGTAATTTAGCTTTTTCTTGCAAATGTTGTAGTAATCTGCCACGAAAGTCATTTAAAAAATATATTGGTGTCCAAAAAAAGAGATTGCATCGAGGCCTGCGGGCAGGGCCGTACAGAGAGACCGCGGGACTCATTTCAAATGTGAGCCTCGATCCCCACCACACACTATAAGTAAGATACAGTAAAATCTTGTAAGATAAAAACAGAAAGGATAGGAGAAATTTTGGTTTTAGACAGGTTGTGTCGCTTTTATGAGGTCCAATTGCACGGTATTCATTTTGGTGGAATCGTGAAATTTTTCTGTTTAAAGCAGGATATTCAAAAGCTATTTCACTATAGATAGATTTTACTGTATTAGAAAATAAGCTTACTGGATATGCTTTAAAAAAAATTACTATACATTTATTTGCTTACAATTTAATAGTAAAAATTTCTTGCCTTTAAATACGAAAGAGCAGAATTTCTAGAAGAAAAAAATGCAAGAAAATGTGTAAAAAAGCATTTAAAATATACGCAAAAACTACATTGAAAAAAAAACTGAATTTTTCGAGCGTAAAAGCACCCAACTGTCCAATATTTGAAACACACACAAGAATAGGAACCCTGGTGACTCCGTAAAGAAGTTAAGAAAGCTGCCCCCCCCCCCCCCCCAATGGAGAGTCTAGCTTGCCTGCGGGATATGATTTTTTCTTTTTTATCACACTACGTTAACCCTTTGAGGAGCGGTGGGATATATTCAGACCTGCCAATCTTTGAAAATGAGAAATCGTAGCACATAAAATTAAAATTAATCTAGAGGTTGGTTGGTTGGTTTTTCCTGTTTCGCAGCCATCTTTTGATATTCGTAAAAGGAATAAGGTTTGTCTTTCAACTCAATATAGTAATTTTTTCTCTCAGAAAATTTTTATACACAATTATATTCACAATTTTTCCCAATTGGGGAAATTCCTTTATTCTGCAAGGGAAAAAAAAAAAAAAAATTCGCGAACTTCCAAGAAATTTCAAAATATACTTGCAGAAGAATCATAGGTCTGTGTAAGAATTTAAAGGGGAAAATACTACACAACATTTTTCATTATGCAGGACATTCCTTTTCCGTGCGCAAATCATGCGATTTTGCACACTATTTCAAACCTTGCGCCTCAAAGAACACCCCCCCCCCCAAGATATTCTTAAAATGGCACCCCTGTTTGTAATGAAGGGAATTCCTGTACATAAATATTTACAGAAACACGATTCACTCGTGGTTAATGTACATAAAGAGAGTTTTATGTTAAAAGGTTTGCTTTGTAGCCCAGATATTTTTTCCCCCATGAGCATTTTTTAATGTCCAAATTTTCGGGCTAATGAACCCTTTTTTTTAAACTTTCGGAAATGAATACTTTGAAATTTTGGAAATTTCGGAACAGAATCACTCTTGAAAAATATGCTGCGTTTGATAAAAATCGCAACTAGAAACAAAAAAATGCATTTGTGTTTTTTGCAAAAAATCGTAGTTTAAGACCGATTTTCGTAGCATCGTAGTTTATAGGTCCAAATCGTAGCAACTACGATTTTTTCGTAGCAGTTGGCAGGTCTGTATATTACAGCCCACTTAAGTTTAATTAATATTTGCACCAGAAAATTTTAATTGAGTTTTATGTTTATAGCTTTGGAGGGAAAATGGTAAACAATTGCTTTTCTTTATTTTGAAATAATTTTTTTCCAAATTTCCGGTGGAAATTCAGCATTACACAAACGCAATTGCTTACCCCTCAAAGGGTTAATAGTCATCGAGTTATTTTGCAGACGTTATAGAAAATTTAAAATACCTTAAGGAGAAATTGTTAAAAATCAACTATCTTTTCGACATCCCGTTGTATGTGTAGCACTTCATCAAATTCTAAATTCTGCAGTAGTTGCTATAAATATTTACCTTTATATTTATTCTAGTTTTTAAAAAAAAGAGAGAGAGAGAGAAAGAAACGGCTCACTTGAAAAATTATGGCGCATTCGGAAACAGCAAGGCGCACGTAAAAAAACAACACGGCACTGTGCCAAGCCAAATAAGTTTACAATAATCACTAACTTACACAAATAACCGTTTATTAAATCAGTCGCTCTCACAAACAAATTTTAAAAAATAGTAATGTTAGTGGGCATAATAATGTTATTTGTCATTAGAATCAACACCTTTTATTAGAATCAACATCTTTATTAGAATCAATAGATGATAATAATAATAATTGCATAATTCTTTAAAAGTGCCCATTTTAAAAATGCGTATATTAAGAAAAGAAAGAGCGAAGCTGGATAAAAATAAAAGTTAGGTAATTAGGAAATTAACTTGCTGATGAAGTGAAATGAGTCCATTGAAAAAACCACTCGTGTCGGCTATTTTTTACCAACCACAAAATGAACTTCCCCGATGAGCTGAACCAACAGCTGGGGATGCCCTCCCCCGATGAAACGCGTGACAGACGACCCTACGAAGGGGGGGGGGGTTGACCCCCCTTTTTATACCCGCAGGCGTGGGAATCTCGGATCCTAGCCTCCCTATTGTCGCTCCAAGATGCATCGCTATTTTGAGAGCAGTTTGAAAGTCAGGTAGACAGACGGTGCTGTAGACACAATAAATAAATACAGCCAGAACAGATGCCGTCTGTTGCTTAGTAACGGAATTAGAAGGAGGCAGCAGGTATCCCGAGCAAGTTGCAAGAAGAAGAAATTCAAACAAATTGTAAATAAAGAATAGCTTCTGCAAAGCACAGAATATGGAAGAAACTGCGATTTGTCTGATATCCAACTGATATAAATGTAATGCAGGGTGTATTCTCTATATATGCTGTTAAAAATGAATCAATATTAGGCAGGAACGTTTGACGTTGAAGACCCGCGCCATCCAGGCACAGGTATCTCTTACACGAATTCATTTGATTGGCACAACTTTGAAACATTTTTACTTGAACTTTGACGATATGTGCAAGGGAAACACACCAAAAAAATACACTTTTGAAATTTAGTGGTGCGAACAGAATATAAAATGAAATTATGCACATAAAGTTTGGGCGGCTATTTGCTGACACTTGACCGCAAAGGATTAAGTCACATTAACTACCAAGCTACTTTTAATTTTGAAATAAAACAAATTGCTAATTTATTCACCGAAACTTTGCAATTAAATAAGGCAATTTGATTTAATTTAAATTAGTTGTAGTTAATTTTTCATACGTTTTAGTAATAGTTAATTTTTCATACGTTTATTTTAACCACTGCGTCAACGCAAAACCAGTGGGTAAAGGTTTAAGAGGCATTTCTTAAAGGATTGCAGGTACAATTGTAAAACTTCAGATAAACATGGAAGATGTATGTGGCTACTATTTGGAACTTAAAAACAGAAATTTTAGCACTTTAAACATTTTTAGAAAATTAATTTTCAAAATAAAATTCTGAAGTAACACAGAAACAGTGTCGCCAGATTATTTCTTTTAATTATTACTATTATTCTATTAAGATTGTCTGATTGGCACCATTCTTTTGAAATAGTAGTATTAACCTCCTGGGAGTCCCGTCCCGGGACACATTTTAAAATAATTTTTATTTATCGAGTTAAAATTTAGAAATTTTTCGTGATCAGGGTTCATACACAGTTGGGAAGAAAAAATCCAAGGAGTACCCAAAAAATCCAAGGAGTCCAGAAAATTTTAAGGATTTGCCCTTTTTTTTGGGGGGGGGGGGGGGGGGGGTGTCTATGTTTTTATGTGCTGCATCGTTATGTGGTATGCACACTCCAATTTTTAACGCCCAATTTGGAGAGAAAAAGATTTCAAAAACAAATTTTACTCTATTAGAATCTAATTGTTAGTGCTGAAACTGCACAGTATTCACAATATATTGCTTATTCATTTTGTGAGTTTAAATACAAAACTGACAATCTACTTTTTTATGCAGTGACCAATGGTCATATCACAGGGGTAATTCTGAGTAAAAAAAAAAATTCTGAAATGCACAGAAAATCTGAAAAGTTTACACCAGAGAGGTGGGGGGGGGGGGGGGGGAGGGGGGAATCCACTCCCGACACTAGCTATGCGTTTTCTCGGCGGCTCTTTGACGAAATTTGTGGTTTTTTCGCGATCTTTAGACGAAATTTGTGGGTTTTTTTCGCGATCTATTAACGAAATTTGTGGGTTTTTTTCGCGATCTTTTGACGAAATTTGTGGGTATTTTTGCGATCTTTTGGATGAAATTTGTGAGTTTTTCGCGATCTTTTGACGAAATTTGTGAGTTTTTACGTGCTCTTTTGACGAAATTTGCCGTTTTTTTCGCGATCTTTATACGAAATTTGCCGTTTTCTCGCGATCTTTTGACGAAATTTTTGGGTTTTCGCGACCTTTCGACGAAATTCGTGAGTTTTTACGCGCTCTTTTGACGAAATTTGTGGGTTTTTTCGCGATCTTTTGACGAAATTTGTGGAGTTTTTCGCGATCTTTTGACGAAATTTGTGGAGTTTTTCGCGATCTTTTGACGAAATTTGTGAGTTTTTACGCGCTTTTTTGACGAAATTTGTGAGTTTTCACGCGCTCTTTTGACGAAATTTGCCGTTTTTTTCGCGATCTTTTTACGAAATTTGGCGTTTTTTCACGATCTTTTGACGAAATTTTTGGGTTTTCGCGACCTTTCGACGAAATTCGTGAGTTTTTACGCACTCTTTTGACGAAATTTGTGGGGTTTTTCGCGATCTTTTGACGAAATTTGTGGGGATTTTCGTGATCTTTTGACGAAATTTGTGAGTTTTTACGCGCTCTTTTGACGAAATTTTTGGGTTTTCAGGATCTTTCGACGAAATTTGTGAGTTTTTACGCGCTCTTTTGATGAAATTTGTGGGGTTTTTCGCGATCTTTTGATGAAATTTGTCGATTTTTCGCGATCCTTTGACGAAATTTGTGGTTTTTTCGCTATCTTTTGGCCAAATTTGCCGTTTTTTGTGACCTTTCGACGAAATTTTTGGGTTTTCGTGATCTTTTGATGAAATTTGTGGGTTTTTTCCCGCGATCTTTCGACGAAATTTGCGGGGGTTTTCGCTATTATTGACGAAATTTGCGTTTTCCCCGCTATCCTTTGACGAAATTGGTGATTTTTCTGCAAACGATTGACAAAATTTATTTTTTTCGGCGACCATATGTCCGAATTTTCGGATTGGTGACCGATTTTTTTTAAATTTCCGGAAATGAATGCCTTACATTTTCGGAAAATTCGGACTAGAATCACCCCTAGGTCATATAAATATAGATTAGTCAAACCCCAAACACTTATGTAAATCACATGCATGATGCATCTTAAAGAAATTTTTAAAAGGCAAAAAAAAAAAAGAATGTTAAATGCAGCATCTTAAAGAAAATTTTAAAAGGAAAAAAAGAAAAAGAATGCTAAATGCAAGATACAAGAAAAAATGTAACAAGTTTTGAATTTATTCTTTTAGAACAGCGGTAATCGCTTTCTTTGAAGGAGAAATTTTGACGAATTCGCATTTTTTTTCGCGACCTTCTGGGAAAATTCGCTTTTTCACGATTTTTTAATGGAATTCGCGTTTTATTTCGATTGTTTAACGAATCTGACGGTTTTTTTGCGATCTTTTGATGGAAACCGCGTGTTTTTCGCGATCCTTTGACAAAATTTGAGTGTTTTTCGCGATCCTTTGGCGAAATTCGTGTGTTTTTCGCGATCTTTTGACGAAATTCACGTGTTTTTCGCGATCTTTTGACGAAATTCACGTGTTTTTCGCGATCTTCTAATGGAATTCGCGTGTTTTTTCGCGATCTTTTGAGGAAATTTGCGTATTTTTCGCGATTTTTTGAGGAAATCTGTTTTTTTCTCGATCTTTAACGAAATTCGCGTTTTTTCGTGATCCTTAAAGTAAATTCGCGTTTTTTCGTGATCCTTTAAGTAAATTCGCGTTTTTTCGTGATCCTTTAAGTAAATTCGCGTTTTTTCGCTATCTTTTAAGAAATTCGCGTCTTTTTAAGAAATCTGAGTTTTTCCGCGATCTGTTGGCCAAATTCGCGCTTTTTTCACGATCCTTTGACAAAATTTACGAATTTTTTCCGCGATCGATTGACGAAATTTGACGGTATTTATTGGAACATATTTGCGAAAAACGCGATTTTTCCGAGATTTTTGGCTAAATGCCAAACATCGATGAAATTTAAAATAAAGGTCGGCTAACAGTGTCAAAAAACGGACTTTACGGACCTAGTGGGAGCCCTGCTATTAAGATTACCCTAACCAATCAATGTTGTGCTTCAGATGAATGACGTGCATAAAGGATTTACCGTGCGTTTTTCAATCACGAATTTTTTTCTTTCTCGGCAGCAATATCGCTTGCATCCGAAGCCGCAATACAATATAAGGAGTTTCTAAGTAGTGGTTTGCTTATCTAAGTAGTTCTAAGTACTACTTGGGAATGTTTTCATTTCTAAGGAGTTTCCAAGGAGTCTAAGGAGTCTGTGCGAACCCTGGTGATGGTTAACCATATCATTTGTAAACAAAATCGCTTGATAAAGTTTCTCATAATTTTTTTAAATCTAAATTTCAAATGTATTAAAAAAGTGGGGTGATTTAAAATGGTTATAACTCGAAAAATTTTTAAAATTTCAATTTTTTTCTTCATTTAAATAAACATACATATATACGTTTAAATTTTTATTCAGCATTTTTAAAAATATTAATTTAAATAAAAATTAAAAATATTTAAAGTAAAAATTAAAAAAATAATGATGTAACTTTAAAAAAAAAAAATTCATATTTTCAAAAGTAAATATTTTTTTCAAATTTGCTGAATCAAAATTAAAGTTACACAATTGAAAAATACATGTTCCAAGTTTGAAACATTTATCTTTAACGGTTCTTGACTTATAACAATTTAAATACGAGGAATGGTGAAGAAACCCATCATGAAGGAAAAGGCATTTTCACAAGAAGTCGTTTCCATGACAACCATTGCTTGAAAGCTAGATTTTGAAAACAAACCAAAACGAAAAAAAAAATAATATTTACTTTTCCAATTAAGATAGAAACATAATTTAAAAGCCATTTTAAGCAGGGAAAAAAAAAAAAAAAAAAAAAAAAAAAAAAAAAAAAAAAAAACGAGAAATTTTTAATGCAATAAAATATTCTTGGGAAAATTGAAGATTTTTGTGTCCCGGACCCCCTTAAATAAGAAAACTGTTACTATTTCAAAAATAGGGGTAGCAGCCAAGCAATCGATATATTTTTTAAAAAAAACTGTCTAACTTGCAACATACTGCAGAACAAGGAGAAAAGGGTATTATAATTAATCTGTTAAGCAAGTACCGTAATTTCGCGCGTATCCGCTGCACCTCAGATAATTCGATTTCCTACCAGAATTTATTTTAGATAAAATGTGACTTGCTTCTACTTAGAACATATTTTACTTCTTTTTTCCAATAAAATTTCCGGTCTGTAAAAGACTTAACTAAGCCGCGGCGGATATGCGCGAAATTCCGGTATTTTATTTAAAAATATATATTATTGGGTGTGTACAGTGTTGCCAGTGAGCTTCTTTTTTTATTATTCAGATTGCTTGATTCCTACCATTCTTTTAATTCGGTTTAATCTCGCATTATTTAATCTGTCATAAAATAAAGTGCATATTTCTACTTCAAAAAAGTGGTGAGAACAAGCAATCTGAATTTTTTTTTAAAAATGGCCGAATTGAACTCACTATATTTGAACTTTTACATGACGTATATATACGGCAAACTTGCTTAACAGGTTAAGTAATCTCACTTACATTTAGTTAGTAATTTCAGTTAACATTATGCAATTTCCCTTAATAAATTCAACAGAATCACTAAGAATAAAATTAACAGAAATAGTTTAAATTATTTTTAATGGAACTTTTGCTAGATTTATATATACGTCAAAAACTCGCTTAGCAGGTGAATTAATGTCTCTTACATTTAGTTAGTAATTTCAGTTAACATTATGTAATATCCCTTAATAAATTCAAAAGAATCACTAAGAATAAAACAAACAGAAACAGTTTAAATTATTTTCAATGTATTTTTTATACGCCCCTTTTTATAAAAAAGGCGTGGTCCCACTAACTGAAAATATCTCTCCATTTAAATCTACTCCCACCGTTTCGGGAGAAAGCATCCATCCAGGCAGGTTTACTGATGCAGAAAGATCACGCTCGACAAAGAAAGAAAATAAAAATCACTTGCATGTGTAGAACGCAGGTGAAGGAGAGGTTTGATGAGATTAGATGTTCCAAGTTCATATTCGGAATTGCCGAAGTCCAGTTACGACAGGCTTTCAAGCGAAGTCGCACTTCATTTGAAAAAGGATGGATTCTAAAACACGGTATAAAAAGATGCGTATTAAAAAAAAGTGAATTAGGTTGGTTGGTTGTGTTTATGACGGCCAATTATCAACACGAAGGACAGATGCCCTAAGAGGGGGAGTGCCCTTCGTGGGGTTCTTTCTAAGGGAACCTAACCCGTATTAACGCTTGGAAATCCAAGGTTCGAAGAAAACCACGAAAACTCCGAACGATTAGGCCGACAAGTGCGATTGGGTTCGAACCCAGTACCTCCCGTCTACCAGCTTCGAGAGCAGAACCTCTCGGCCACTGGCGGGGCCAGTGAATTAGGAATAGTAGATGAAACATGGTGACTGTTTAAAAAACAAAGTTGAACGAATCGTCTGAAAGTGAGGTGGGAATTTTTATTAAACGAATAAAACGGTATAATTTCTCACTATTAATCTTTCGTAACTTAGAACTAATATTAAATTTCCCTGCACTTCTCTCTGAGAGAGAACTTAGAAAAATCACTTGCATGTCTAGAACGCAGGTGAAGGAAAGCTTTGATAAGATTAGATGTTCCAGGTTCATGTTCGGAATTGCCGATGTCCAGTTACGACAGGGTTTCAAGCGAAATCACACTTCATTTGAAAATGGATGGATTCCAAAATCGAACACGGTATAAAAAGATGCGTGCGAAAAAACTGAAATAGGAATAGCAGATAAAACATGGTGGCTGTTTAAAAACAAAGTTCAACGAATCGTGTGAAAGTGACGTGAAAATTTTAATTAAAGGAATAAAATGGTATAATTTATCATTTGTCACTATTAATCTTTCGTGACTTAGAACTAATATTAAATTCCCTGCTCTTCTCTCTCTCGGGCTTAGAACTTAGAAAAATCACTTGCATGTGTAGAAGGCAGGTGAAGAAGAGTTTTGATGAGATTAAATATTCCAGGTTCATGTTCGGAATTGCGAAAGTCCAGTTACGATAGGGCTACAAGGGAAGTCACACTTCATTTGAAAAAGGATGGATTCGAAAACCGAACACAGTATAAAAAACTGCATGCGGAAAACTAAATTAGGAATAGTTTATTGCAGATAAAACATGGCGATTGCTTAAAAACAAAGTTCGATGAATTGTGTGAAGTGAGAATTTTAATTAAAGGAACTGTCATGCAACCAATCTCTTTTTAACCTTTTTCTTAAGTAAAGTGAAGTGAAGAGACTGTCTCCCCAACGGTAAGTGAATTGAAGCGAAGAGAGGAGACCAGCAGTAGTGGTGGTTTTCGAGGATGTGTAAGGATGTGGGAATGCATCCGAGTTAATATTGGTTTCATTTTGAGATATAATATGTCTGGTTTTAGTGGAATTATTGTTGTTGATAAATTTTTGAAAAGTGTATACAGTCCTCGGCAAGTGTAATTGTAAATATAGGATTTTGTGTTTAATAAACTTTTCATATTAAATTTCTGGTGTCATCATCAGTTGTCATGACATTACAGGAATAAAACGGTTTTATTTGTTATTATTAATCTTTCGTAACTTAGAACTAATATTACGCTCCTTCACTCCCCTCTCTCAGGTTTAGAATTTATAATACAGCATACGGACTAAGCAAAGAGATAAAAATCATTTTCAAGTATAGAACGCAGTTGAAGAAGGGGTTTTGGAAAGACTAGATGCTCCAGGGTCATGCATGTTCGGAATTTCCGAAGTCCAGATGCGACAGGTTCATTTTGGGCTATAATAAGCGATTGTTGTCTCAAAATGGAATGAAAATTAAATGGCCTAACTAAATGGCCTTTGACGGGTTATCCCGGCCGAAAATTCGTCTTAGAAATTTGTCAGCATTTTCTGAGGGATCCTCTGCCTTTATAGGAAAATGGCAAAAAAAAAAAAAATAAAAATAAAAATAAATAAATTTCAGAGAGCACCTGGAAATTTCATGATTATATGCACAAAATGGAATTCAGGATGTGTCAGGAAATAGCCAGATTCGATTCGAGATCGGCCCTCTTAAACCAAACGTACTATAAAAAAGCTACATGCGACAGTTTATTGTACATGATACAATGTGACCGGTGCTATTGTTAAATAGCGTGATGTTAAAAGAATCATGGGAATGCGAGGTGAGAATTAAATTACGCGAATGAAACAGTAAATTTTGCTAACATCAATAGTCCGAAACTTAGAACTAGTATCAACAGGGGTCGATGCAGGGTTTTTCTATTGGGACCCAGTTTGGAAAAATACAAGTTTTTGGTGAAAGTCATTATATTTTTATTAAAAATAACAAGGTGTTATGAAAGATGAAATCCCAGTTACTCGTATTCGAACCACGCATTTATTAATTATTTCTTTAAGGGTGTATTCGAAAAAATATTTTTCCACCTTCAACAGCTCGAAATTTTCTGAGACATTTTCAGACTCATTTTTAATAGTAAAAACATGAAACTTGTTGGAGTGATTTCTGAAGACATGTTTAACATGCCGTGTGATTTCATTTTCAGCTCAATTAATTAGAATTTGATTTTTAAACAATTATTTTCTCAGTATGACCATTTTTTTCATTCCCAGATCGGCCGCTTCGGAAAATTCGGTTCAAAACGCCAACTTTGACAGCGTATTTTACAGTATTTTCTGCATTTATCAAAAAAGTAAAAAGCACGGCACATTATATAGTTTCTAAATAAGAGAATTTCCCAGTTTGATGCGTTTGAGAGCAAAAATGAATTTTAAAATGAATCAGAAAATAAGCAGTTTGGATCGGAATACACCCTTAAGACCTTCTAAGTTTTCCTTTCTAGTGAACTTGTTTTGTTTGCAAATTGTGTATTTTGAAACCTAACAAAACAAAAATACTTAATAAAAAGTAATGAAATTTTGTTGTAAAGGGGACCTATTTTATAAAAAAGAATTTTGTGGTGGCACCTGTTTTAGTAAAATGAATTTTGTGAAGGGACCTGTTTTATTAAATAGATTTTTTGTATAGGACCCCTTCAGATACAGCCGGTTTTATTAAGGTAAATTTTGTGAAGCGGTCTGTTTTATTATGAGGAATTTTGTGAAACGACCTGTTTTATTAAATGGATTTTTGTGAAGGGGGCCTAAATAGGACCCAAATTCTTCCCGAATAAACCTCTGATTAAAGCTATCCTTTTGGGCGTAGAATGCACAGAATACAGGCTAAAGAGTAAAATAAAAATCGGATTGCAGGTAAAGGAGGGATTTTGATAACATTAGGTGGTCCAGGTTTCATGTTTGAAATTGCCGAGTTCCCGTTGCGACAGTGCACAATCACATTAATTTAAAAAATGACGTATTATTAAACTAAACACAACGAAAAAAGCTAGGAAAAAAGCTGCATGAGAAAATTAGATTAGAAATATCGTGATTTCTCACTCATACGCGGCGTACGGTAATTAATTTTTAGCAGGGGTGCAGAAAATTTTTTCACTCCGAACATTTCCCCGAATCCATATGAAAATTTCTCCAAAATTTTACGATATGTTATAGGCTTACATAAATTCTGTATTACCGTAGGTATTGAATTTTTTTTTTCAATTTTTCTCAAGAGTATATACGGTACATATTATCCTGAGTTCGATTTTGTGAAGGTCACCATACGGATCTTTTTATTTGTAGAGAAAATTTTTCTATCTCAAAGAATTATGTAATTTATTGTTAAAATCGAACTCAATTGCATATTTTTTCTTCATAATTTCCCCAGTTGGCAAAAATTTCCCCCGATCCTAGATCGCCGGATCGGACATATTCTGCACCCCTGATTTTTAGTACTACTACTTCCGAATAGTAATGTTCGCGATATAATTTTTGCGATTAAAATAGTGGAAACTTATTAATCAGGAATAGTGGTACTAAAAAATAATTGCCATGCAAGGCGTATATGTCAGAGGTTACTGTATTTTATAGCAGGTGAAACAATACGAGACCGGTGCTAGTTAGATACCGTGAAGTTCAACGAATCGCGTAAAAGTGAAGAGGGAATTTTAATTGAGCTAATAAAACGGTGTAATTTATCGACATCCATCGTCCGTAACGTACAGCTAATATTAATCTCTCTTGAAGAAGCTGAAGATTTAGAATACACAGGGAGTAAAATTAAAAAAAAAAAATTATTGCGTGTATAGAACGCAGGTGAAGGAGGGGTTTGATAAGATTAGATGTAAAGTTAATTATATATAGTTATATTATAGTTAGTTAGAAATTAATCCACGCTCGTAAATAGCCAAGATAATTTTATTTTTATTTTATATTTTGCAATGCTTTTCATTATGCATGTTGTCTCGTGACATTGTTTACCATGTTATTGTTTTGAAAATTAATCCACGCTCACCAATAGCTAATCTAATCTTTTAAATTAATTTTATGTTTACAATGTTTTTCATTATGCATCATGTCGCGTGACATTGTTTACTATGTTTATTGTTTTTAAATTATGTGAAAATATTTTCTATCGTTGAATGATTTTGAAAATGTTGCCGTTTGTGCAACGAAACGATCGTCAATCTTAATAAAGATTTTCTATCACTTTTTATAGCATTTTTTAACTTTATCTGTTTATAAGCGATTATTATACATGTGTTTATAAGATTAGATGTTTCAGCTTCATGCTCCGAATTGCCGAAGTCCAGCTGTAACAGAGTTCCAACAACGAAGTCACACTTCACTTGGAAAAGGATGGATTCTAATATTAACCACACTGTGAAAAAAAGCTGTGTGAGAAAATTTGACTAGAAATAGTTTATCACACATGAAACATGCTGTCTACCCGTGTTACTTATACCGTGAAGCTCAACGAATCGTGTGAAAGTGAAAAGAGAATATTAATTATAAAACGGTTTAATGTTATGTTACCATCAATCGTCTGTAACTTACGGTACAGCTAATGCTAAAGTCAGATTGCGGAACGCACACATATTGGATAAGTAAAGATTAAAATAAAAATGAGTAGCGTATGCTGGGCCCAAATACAGTGAAGGGCATACAGGGTGTGTTCACAAAGTTTCAAGACTGGTCTGAGAATACAAAAATTATAAAACATTTTTGTACGGCGATCTAAAATTCTTCGAAATATGACTTTTAGGCATCAACAACGGTTAAATTACTCCATAAAACTGGAGGCAGCAATGCTGCCATCAATTTTACGGAGTAACGTTATACAATTTTTTAATGTGAATCATTTGAACAGTCATGCCTGCAAGTAACATGCTTTTGCGCTTAAAAATGAATTAAAAAATTTGTCAAAAAGTTTATTATTTTTGAGCAGGGTAAATATATTTTTTATTTGAAAAAAATAATCATAAAAATATTTAAAAATATTATTAGCACTTTTTTACTGCGTGCTTTCGGTATCGTGGTCGGATTCAGCAGTAATTTATGAACAAATTTATTTGTAATTAAGAAAAAGGCCATATTTCACATATATATTAAACGGAAAAAACTGTATAAAATTCCTGGTGTCATTGTGGCGTTTGGGAATTAAAATTAAGTGGTTTCATAAATATACCACCGCCCTTGAAAGGGTTAAAATAAAATACACTCAAACTAACTTAGTAAGAGAATAGTAGTTCAGCAGTCACCCAAGATCTGCTTCTGTGTGAACATGAAATTCAAAGTTCGACCAGTTTCCACATAATCCACAGAAATTAGCTGCTAATACCGATTCATCTTTGGACAACATAACAATGCATCAGTTTTTATTTCAGAACTTGGCAGTAAATTCTGGGGAAAAGATAAAATGGTATCGCAAAATTCAGTAAGTTAAGAATATATGTTGAACAGGAATAATTTTCACGCACCGCTGATCACTAGGCAGATTTTCATCTTCTTTATTATCGTCAAAATAAATAAATAATGATGGCGATAGATTCGGAACATCGGACAATGGGACACGGTCACTCAGAAAAAGTAATATATAACAAGATTAGTCAAGTTAAGAACTGCAGTGAGACAGATTACACAGACGATGCTATTAATACTGGTAATTTTGTGATCTGTTAATGAATAACAGCAATTAAACAATGGAATTAAGCAAAGAAAGTGATGGGGGAGGTACAAGAAAACACACGGGTAATTAATATTCCCTTATTAATTCATTATTTACAAAAATGTATATATGTAATTTTTGTACTAACCATAGAATATTTGTACAAGATTTTTCAATTTATCAAATTTCAATACAATAAATTAACCCGAAAATAGTACAATTAGTTATTGCATAAGTGAATTAAATTAATTCATGTACTTTTCGTTCTGCATTCACAGAGTGCTTTTAGAAGAACTTGCAATTTGTCATTGTTTGAACGGAAGATAGTATTCGGGCATTAACCTTTTCTTAATATTTCCATGAATGCTTTCGTGTACGTTAGTATTTTATTCCGCAGAATGTTTGTATAAGTTTTTGCAATTTGCCAGGTTTTAATACGAGAAAATAATATAGCAAAATCTAACTAATACTTAAGAAAAGCCAACACTAACAAAAAAAAAAAAGCAAAAATTGTGTTTTTTTTTAAACCACCCAATCTGCTAGAAAAAAAATTTTTCGGTAAAATTAGTATTTTTTTTTTCTTTAAAATTTCCAAAATAAATATTAAGGCATATTTTGCTGTTAATTTAGAGCAAAAAATGTTGGCAATTTGGGTGCATACATTTACAGCAAATGTTGCTATAATTTACTTCGTTTTTTCATACATCATACCCCTAACAATTAGTCATTTGCTTTTAATGTTTTCTGTGTGTTTTTGAAAAAACAAATTAAGAGAATTTCGAGAATTAAACATAGACTTATTAATTACTAATCAGCCAATTAAAATTACGTTGTTAAAGTGCGATATTTATTTTAATACTAAAAGTAGAATTTTATACTATGATTCTCCATATACTAGCAAAAATAATGAGAAATCGTGGTAGGCGGTTTGTAACCCAGAGAATTTCGGCTTTAAGTTAATTCCAATAAGTAAAAGATAAAATATTTTGATAACATTTTACGCTCTAAAGTTGAGAAATTATTAGTGAAACAAAAAAGAAAAGAAATCGTGCTATTAATAGCCGATTCATATTTCTGTGTTTTTGAAAAACAAAATGCTCAATATTTAGTGCCTGCAAGTCGCCTATATCTATACTATTAATACATCTAATTGTTCTAGATATGGAGCAAGGCTTAAATGGTACAAGTGCGTTGCAAATGGTGATATGTGCAGCATTTATTAACACGAATCATAGATGATATAACTTGTAGAATATCGTATAAGTTGGATACGAGCACAAGTCTGCACAAGGGAGGAAAAAAGTCAACGCAAAACAAAAGCAGGGGGGCGGAGCTTAAATATTTAAGGATGCTCTCCGTTAATAAAGTACGGCTCACAAAAATGCATCGAGTCGTCTCCAATCTTAGACAATATGTTTTAAGTGTTGACATCATTATACATACATGAAGCATCAAATTGGCTGGCAACGACAGAATTCTCGCCGCATGAGTGCCAGAACATTCGACAATCTTTTTTAATTTCTTCGAGGCGCGAAACATTTTTTTCCCCCTTTTTATTTATTTATTTTTTCTGGATGAGTTCCAAAAGCGTGTGCTCGGAATAACAATTGGTGTAAAGCGAGACATCTAAACTCTAGCACAGCATGCAGAGATCTATCCAGGCACTCGTTCCCACTCGTCCAATTTTTTCCCCCTCTGAGCACATTTGCATACTCCTACAGTCTAAATGAGTTTCAGTTCCATTCACAGAGAGCGAGGGAGAAACGACTGAATTGAGAGAGAGCTGCTTCTACAGTGTTTGGCGGGAAAAGCAGACTGCGTGGGGAATGATGCTCTGATAATGAAGGTCGGATGGTGTTGTGTATCGGATTAGATGCTTCTCTGTGTAACCTTAACGTAGATCTGTTGCATGCATTGAAAATTGTTGTACACTGTATATATATATATATATATATATATATATAAAAAACGTGAAAAAACGGAAAATTTATGCCTGCAAAGTTGCGTTTATTCTCCATTTAACATTACCATCTCCATTCTCCATCTAACATTAGAATGCCAGGAAATATTACCGAAGCTTTATATAAAAATATTTTACACCAGAATTTTTATTTAAAATATATTTAACTTAAATTAAACTAATGCAGATTAAAGTACTGATGGGCAGAATGAATTATTTTATTATCGTATGAATCATCCGAGCATGCACAAAAATATAAGTTTCCAACCTTTGTATTTTTAATCAATTATCACCAGAAAATTTGTAAAAAATAAATAAAAAAAAATTAGAAGCCAAATTCGAAACCTGTCTCAAAACTGAAAGTACCCTTATAAAAAAAAAAAAAAAAACTGCAACCAAAATCGAAAAAGTAAAAAAGAGTCATGTTAAAGACTGAGCTCCGCTATCCCATGCAAAAAATAACAACCTCCCCATTGGTTTAACATTACAGAGCGGATGTTTTCAAGTGAGTGAAGAATCCCCTTAAGGGACATAATGTACATATTTAATTCCACAATATTAACTTTGAATTAATTAATAATATTTGTAGAACAATGCTACATTTAGAAACATACCTCTGCAGTAATTTAGGAAAAGTTCTTCTATTCTTGTTTTGTTTTCGTTTTTTTTCATTTTGACTCCAGGTTGTTCTCAAATAAAAACACGCCCACTTCTATCACAATCATGAAATAATTTTTATGAGTACATACCTAAATATTTCCGCCATTTTATCCCAAATTACAAATAACTGAGTAATTTTAGTTACCTCTTAAATGTGTTAATCTCTTCACTCCATAGGTACACATAAATGTAAACATTCCGTTCTATTAGTGATACTCGAACATACAGGGCTATTACAAATGATGGACCCGATTTTAAAAAAATCATATTCTCGAAACTACTGCACAACTGATACATGGTGCATGCAATAAGTGAAACACGCCCACTTCTATCACAATTATGAAATACTTTTTATGAGTACATATCTAAATATTTCCGCCATTTTATCCCAAATCACAAATAACTGAGTAATTTTAATGTGTTAATATCTTCACTCCATAGGTACACATAAATGTAAACATTCCGTTCTATTAGTGATACTAGAACATACAGGGCTATTTACAAATGATGGACCCGATTTAAATAAAATCATATTTTCAGAACTACTGCACATATTACAATAAGTGATACTGCACAAATGCGTTCTTTAAGTTCTGACAGTGTCAAACAGATTGTTTATGTACCACCAATGCCGAATACAAAGTGTTCAGTACTTAAAGAACGCATTTGTGAAGCTTTCGGAACCATTGACAGAGTGATGCTACAAAACGTTTGGAACGAACTCGATTACAGATTGGACGTATGCCGTGTAACAAAAGGGTTACACATCGAACATTTGTAATTGGAAAATAACTTAGTATATTTCTCTTTAAATTCATGTATCACTTATTGTATATGTACGGTAGTTCTGAAAATATGATTTATTTTTTTTTTTAAATCGGGTCCATCATTTGTAATAGCCCTGTATTTGCAATTTTTATCTCAGAATAATATGCTTCGATATCTAAGATTCGAAGTAATGCAAATACATTAAGGCTGTTCTCAAATCCAGAAGGACTACTTTCTGACAGATTTTTTAATTCATTTTTGTTTGGAAACGCATGAAATTGGTAGGTGTTGTTATTCAGAAACTACGTAATCGAAAGACGTTTTCCATTTTTTGGTAAACGCGAAAAAACTTTCAGAAAACACTGTCAAAGTGGGCGTCCTGAACCTAATTTCCGGACGAAAGAGGAAAAAACAGTCAGAGAAAGGAGAAAAGCCTATTGCAGGGTTCCTACGCATCAGGGGATTCTGGGGATTTTTGGTGCTTTAGTACCAGAAATTTCGTAAAGTGCTGGTCGCTATATATGAAGATAGAGATTTTTTTTTCATTAAATAAGGCAAATATGACTTTACAAAAATTCTGGTAAAAGGTCATTGAAGTGTACGAACCCTGCTATTGCCATGTGACCAAAATCGCTTACAACGCGATAAGTAATTTATGTACTAAAAGATAAGAAAACTCTTTCCGATCCCAAATCGCTTCAATAGTCAGGCCTTCCAATTTCGTGCCTTTATATACATCCTCAAAAAGTGCTTACAGCGCTTCAGTTTGATTCCAGTATAAAAGAAAAGTAAAACTGATTTTATTTAATTACTACCTTTTCGTAATTGATAAAGTTAATTGAAATAATTAACAAAAAGGGGTGCCAAACGAATAAGATTCGTGTAAAAGATGCTGGTGCGGAACGGGTTAAAAATGAGTCAGAAAGTTTCCCGTTTGTTGTGCAGAGAACTTGAGAACTGCCTTAAAATTCTTCCTCTAAAGTCGAATTGGAGAAGAAATAATTCAGTAATAATCAATAATATTACATCAACCCCTTAATTCTCGCTCCCGTGATATTCACGGGCTGTGTCTTTTACTCAGATTGTTTGTTTCCCACCAGTTTTATAATATAGTGTAATTGCTTTGCTATATCATTTTACCTGTCATTAAATAAGGGGAATATTTCTTGTTCAAAAAAGTGGTGTCAAAGAGGAATTTGAATTTTTAAACCGTAATTTAATGCGACCGTTCAGGGGTTAAGGCTTGTTATCAGCCAGGACGCAAATTCTCCTCTCTAATGCTAAACCTATGGACTTGAAATGCATCAGTATTTTTCAAAATTTTCCTCGGAAAATTAAAGTTTTTTCCTTATGCTTTCTGTAAGCTCTTCTTCTACTTCTTCTTCTTCTTTGCCAAAATGTCTCTAAAATATATACTTAATTTTACATTTTAAGTGATAAATAAGTGAAGCAGGTGAATTCTAAATAAGATTTTAACACTTTAAATAAAAGTAACAATTCATTTAAAAAATATCTTGCCCAATAAAAAAGAAAAACATTCTTCAAGAAGAGCATACAAAAAAGAGAACAAAAATTTATTTTCAGTGGAAAAATTTTAAAAATACGGTAGCATTTCAAGCCCATTGGTGTAACAATGGAAAGGAGAATTTTTAGCCTGACTGATGAGGAGCCTCGGAAAAGAGTACTAAAATTTAACTTTTTGTTTTGAAATTTCAATCAAGAAAAAATCAACAATTAATTTTTTCTTTTCTTTTATAATTATCACCTAAAATCGCCTATAACCAAAACATGCATATCGGTCAATAAAGAAATTGTGCACTCCTACAACCTAAATGAGTTCCATTCACAGGGCAAAAGATAGAAATGACTGAATTGAGAGAGTTGCATCTACTGTGTTTGGCGGGAAAAGCAGACTGCGTGGGGAATGCTGCTACAAGGTCGGAGTATGTATCAGATTAGCTGTGTTTCTTTGTAACCTTTGCATTACATTTTCAAATCTTTTATTTTTCTCGAAAACACGGTTTTGAATTAACTTTCTGCCGTAATTCCGAAATGTTATCTATTCGTGTTATGCCCACACAATTTGAAGTGTTAAAATTTCAAATAAATAAGTAGTTACTTATTTTCTTGTAACTGTGAACGTTCTAAATTATAATTCATTTAAAAAAAAATACTATCATATAGTTCATTTTAAAAAAATACTATCATTTTTATGAATTCGTCCTTCAAGAATGTTAAATACTAATTACACATAGTATATACCACAAATTGCCATAAAGATTTTCTTCCATAGAAACCTCGGAGATTCTTCCATGTAAACACAGTTTTCATAAAAAGCATTTGCTGTTGCCATAATAATAATAATGAAATAGTGTTTCATTTCGAAATGTAGCAGTAACTATTTTTAAAACACTAAAACTCCACACATTATTTTTTCAAAGATATGTTATTGCCGAAAAATTATCAAAATACTTTCCCCCTTTAAATTGTATAATAATTATCTTTTAAAATATATAAAATTCCTCGCATTTATTCATCAAATATGTTACATTGTTTATCTAAAATGGAATTGAAGTTTTCTTTGCAATAGTTGTCTGGCAAATATTTACATGTAAGGGCAAACGACATTCTCGGAAAACATTTATTGTTGCTCAAAAAATGCATTAAAATTGCTTTCAATATTTTCTATTCAAAAGGTAACATAAATTATTTTTCAAAACAATCAAGGTCAATGAATTTATTTTTCCAAGAGATTAAATTACCTTACATTCCTTACATAATATATTTTTTTTATAACATTAGAAATGCTTCTATGCTTTTCACAAAAATTCTTAAAATGGTTTATTTTCCTCCTTAGACTGTAACAGGAACTATTTTATTTATTTATTTTTCAAAACAATAAGTTGCAATGCATCCATTCTTCAAAGATGATAAATTAGAATTACTTTACATATTTTACCTAAAATTACAATAAAATTTTGTTTCTTTGTATGGTTACCGCGACTATGCCACAATGTAAAAAGAACGGCATAAACAGTTTTTATCAAAATCACATACTGTTACTAAAAAAAAAAATAAATTGACATTCTTTATTTTTCTTTTCAAAGTATAAAAGTAATTATTTCTCAAAAGATTAAAACTCGTACTTCAAAGATGTATAAATTATCTCACATTGTTTTATTTAAAATTCAATAAATTTTTGCATCTTTTTAATCTTCGGGATATTTTAATGTATAAGACAACTACACAAGTTTTCTTTAAAAGCATTTGTTGTTGCCAAAAGAATTATAACAATTCTTTTTTTTTTTTTTTTTTTTTTTTTTTTTTTTTTTAAATATATATATATATATATATAAAATGCAACAGTAGCTATTTTTTCAAAACTATAAAGTTCAATGCATTTAATCTTCAAAAGATTATAAATTGCCTTACATTGTTTAGCTAAAATAGCAATACAAATTTCCTCCCATAAACGGTTAATTCAAAGTCGCTTCCGTCTTCCGTGTAAAATAAAAAATAATATGCATATATAATATATATTATATATATGAGTGTTTTTATTACACGCATGTAATCAATATTAATTTTTATCCAAAGCATTTGCAGTTGCCGTAAAGTTACTCGAATTGTTTCTTTTGTTTCAACATAGTAACTATTTTTTAAATCCATTAAAATTCCTCTCATTCTTTAGTGATGTCATTGTCACATGACAATGAAACAGTAAAATTATGATGAGAAATAAATTAAATTAATTCTTTCTTTTTAATTTTGTAAGTTGTTTTACGTAAAATGTGAAATTTCATTTTGTTAAGCGTGGGAGAGAAGAACCGCTTTAAGTCAAAATACTATAGTTACTTAAGGCGGTTCTCAAATTCCCTGCTCAACAACGCGAAGCTTTCTGACACATTTTTAAACGTAAAGGCATAAAATTGGAAGGCCTGAGGCCTGACTATTGAAGCGATTTGGAATAGAAATAAGTTTTCTATTTTTTGATAAATAAATTATTTGTCGAGTTACAAGCCATTTTGGTCACGTGACGACCGGGTTTTCTCCTGTCTCGTGGTGTTCCGTGCGCAAATTCGTTTGAAAACGCCAATTTTGAAAGTATTTCCTGAAAGATCTTTTCTGTTTACCAAAAAATGAAAACGTCTTTCGAATACATAATTTCTGAGTAACAACACCTGTCAATTTCGTGCGTTTCCGAAGAAAAATTAATTTAAAAAAAATATCAGAAAGTAACCCCTTTGGATTTGAGGCCTTAAAAAAAGTTGTTTAAGGCAGTTATAAAATTTCCCTGTTCAACAAACGCGAAACTTTTTGATACATTGGTCTGACTCATTTTTAAACGTAAAGGCATAAAATTGACAGGGATGAGTATTAAGCAATTTGGAATCGAATTGCGTTTTCCATTATTTGATAAATTACTTATCGAATTATAAGCGATTTTCGTCAATTCTCCTTTCCGACACTGTCGCGTCCGGAAATCGTTCAAAACGCCCTTTTTGACAGCATTTTCTGAAAAACCAGAAAACGCTATTCAATTACAGTTTCTGAATAAGAACACCTGCCAATTTCAGGCGTTTCCGAACAATAATGACTTCAGAAATGTGTCAGAAAGTAAGTTAAGCCGGTATCTAACTACGTAGGTTTTACATCATGCTGTCATAAAAATTTCATCTCAAGGTATTGGTGCGACCTTTTCGTATACTTATGATTATTTCAAATAACAAGAATAAAGCATTCGAAAATCAAAACATTCCCACGGCACTAATAACCTTGAACCGCACATCAAAAACTCTAAATTGTCGTCTACCTTTCATTTTCTCTTTTTTTCTAACTAAACGGTTCACTCAAGCATAAAATTATTTATATGAAGTAAAAACCCATTGACTGATTCATTATATTTCGTAGAAGTCAATTATAATATCATCGGATCTTTATTAGGCATGGGCATTTCTACATCACGCTTTTTGTCACTCAGTTTCGAGTATGTACTCAATTTTTTTTTTTTTTTTTTTTTTTTTTTTCCTTACAAACAGTTTAGAATTTTCTTTCAGATGAAGATAACTAAAAAAGTATTTTTTAAAAATAGTGATACAAATAGAATATAAAAATAGTTACCAGTGGGCACGAACTTTACGGAAAATAGATGGTGCGAAAAATATCGGAGTTATTTTTTTAAGTATTTATTGATATTAAACTTCCTTGCAGAAATACATAGAGTAATTAAAGACATGTGTTTTTAAGACCATTATAATATTTTAAACGTAATTAACATTAAAACTAAATAAATTATAGTTGCAGCAGCTATTTAAGCAGCATTTTAAAAGAGGATGAATGCAGTCCGTCTTTAGTTTTCAGGAGTTTTCTAAGATAATAATCCCAATAAAAATTAAAAGTTAGCGAGAGAGCATTAGTAGAAATTAAAATTTATTTATTTTTTTTTTGGGGGGGGGGAGGGGGGGGGCTTTCAAAAGTACGGGGTACATAACTTAGCGGAGGCGCAAATTATGGAAGTAAATGCGGTACATTAAATTTATTTTATAATAAATAAAATTTATACTACAAATATCCGCACAGAAATTGCATTTAAGTGCATTTAATTGAATTTAAGAGATTGCATTTAATATTTTTTAATTTCGGGTTCAGGTTTAAGCATTTGGGATTCGAAACGGTTTCAATTTAAAGTCCTACAGATGGAATTTTGACTTGCGACTGTATTGTTGGGTTCAGATTAAAGCCTGAACATGTCGGATTGTATCCGAACCAAACTCTAAATTTCTGATTAAAATCAATCCCGAACCCGACGAGAAAAAAAAATTCGTCCATCCAAAAACCAATACGAACCGGACACACGTGAAACCAAAACCGATCCGAACCCAAAATATTTAAGACCCCTAAGTGAAAGAAAATGAATACGTATTTCATACATATTTAATGGATAAGTAATCTAGAATTAATTAATCAATTTTATATTTTTAATCTATAAAAATGAATAAATATACACTCATTTTCATTAATATTCAAATATATAGTTTTTTCATTTGAAAAATATTCAGGATTTTCTTTTAAAAAACGGGTGAACCCGACCCCTGCCCGAAAACGTGGAAACCCAACTCGAAACATTTAAAGTCAACCCAACCAGCAAAAATAAATAAATAAATAAATAGCGTCAACACCACGAGTCAGGTCAGTTAAAACCGGGTTACCCGACGTGATGCAAACTCTAGTTCGAATGAGATATAGAACTTCATCAGATATGCATTATTTTCTATCTCGAAACACCTTTCGCTTACGTTTAAAATATAGAAGAACAAAAGAACTAAACCACTTTCAAGACCCAAATATTCCCACGGCTCTCAACCTTGAACTATCTGTCAAACACTCCAAATTACAGTCGATGTTTCTTTTTCTTTTTTTCTTTCGAACTAAACGAATCATTCGAGCAAAACTCACTATAAAACGAGTTACTCCAACTAAAAATGTCATTTACCGATATTTTCACTCTCTAAAGAAAGAACAAATGCCGCTGTTAGAAGCGACAGTATCTGCAACTTTATCCGCGCCTCAGTTATACATATGTATGTATATACACGGTTCCCACGGTTAAAATAATTTCAAACTTTTTCTCTTTGTCACACGTGTGATTTGTGGAGGTTGTCTCCTATATATATGTTACGTACACAGAGAAAGAAAGCTTTACTGGTTGACCTTCGGATAAAACAACTGCGTGATAAAGCAAAGCCGTATTCCTCGACAAATAATGGGTTTCGTCATACCTAAATATATACTTCACGAAGATTTCGGTGATTGATTAGTCGAGAGAAAGGAAAGTGATAATGTAGGTAGCGCTAGAATGTAGATTCGTCGATGCAGACTGCACATGTGTTGAAAGGCAGAAATTAATTTTAGTTGAAATTAGTTATACCTACGTCGGTAATAATTAATAATTTAAACATGGATTATGTAATTATCATTACATGTATGTGCGATTATAATTACACGCATTCGAGAGAAAGGAAAGTTATTATGTAGATAGAGTTAGGATGTAGATTCTTCGGTGTTAGACTGCCACACGTGTTTAACCCCTTAATTCTCGCTCCCGTGATATTCACGGGCTGTGGCTTTTATCCAGATTGTTTGATTCTCACCAGTTTTATAAAATAGTGTAATTGGCTTTATTATGATATCATTTTATCTGTCATTAAATAAGGTGAATATTTCTTTTTCAAAAAAGTGGTGCCAATAAGCAATTGGAATTTTTAAACCGTAATTTAATACGACTGTTAAGGCTCAACTGGTTCTCAACTGGCTGTACGGCTCAATAACCGCAAAACGTTTTGACACATTTACAAATTCATTTTTTAACGGAAAGATATAAAATTGGAAACCCTGACCATGGAAGCAATATGGGATCGAACTGTGTTTTCCATTTTTTGATCTATCAATTACCTATTGAATTGAGTTAGAAGCGATTTTGATCACGTGACACGACATTTTTCTCACCTTACTGACTGGGTTTTCTTCTTTCGTTCGGAAGTTCAGTTCAAAATGCCAACTTAGGCAGTGTTTTCTGAAAGATCTATTGCGTTTACAAGAAAACGGAAAAAACAGTTTGATAACATAGTTTCTGAATAACAACACCTTTTAGTTTCATGCGTTTCCGAACAAAAATGAATTAAAACATTGTCAGAAAGTTGACCCTTTGGATTTGAGAACAGCCTTAAGGGATTAAAGGCAGAAATTAATTTTAGTTGAAATTAGTTATATACCTAGGTAATAATTCAACTATAGATTATGTAATTATAATTACATGTATATGCAATTATAATCACTTAATAGGATTACATGCATATAGGCTGCTTGTAACTAAGATAGAAAACAATAATTTAATGTGACGAAGTCAAATCTTATTCTATTGGGTCGTTCGGAAAACCGTGTCCGTTTGGGAAAATCAATTCGTACTGGAAAATTCTACCATTTAATTATTAGACATTGATTCCGATATCTAATATGTAATAATTACCGGGCAGAATTTTCCGGTACGAATTGATTTTCCCAAACGGACACGACTTTCTGAACGACCCAATAAAACACAATTTGTCAAGATAATGTGTCTTAACTACAAACAGTCTTAACTAAATTCCCATGCCTGTTTTCGATAAATTATAAAATGTTCTCTAAACATGTAAGAATTCAAGCTATTGTTCAAAGATAATATTCATCTATAAAGTTCACCAACGTAAAGGCGGTTCTCAAATTTCATACTCAACAAGGTGAAACTTTCTGACACATTTTTAAACATTTTTACTCTGAAAGGTTTATTACACAGGAAAATAATGAAAAAAAAAATCAGAGATACATTTTTCATATAATACGTTGATCTTTCTTCTGTTGCACATCTGTAATACAAGTAAAAACTAGTGTCGTGTGTCTGTTTTACGCTAAAATATTGCGAACTAGTAAATATTTTAAGAAGTATGTCTCCAAATACTATATTTTATATAATTTTTCATTTTATAAAACTTAACCTTTAACCCTTTAATCGACATGATAAAATGCGTTCTAGAAATTACGTAGTTCAGATAATCTGACTATAAACCAGAAAGTTTCAATGGTTAAATTCGCTTTATTTAAATATGGGATGTCTGTTATTAATTAAAGCAGATATTGCTATTTTAATTTTCTGGTGTGTATTAGGTATAAACGAATTTAAAAAAAAATGTATTAAATTCAAAACACTGTTGTTTGCACATATGCAAAGCTGCGCACTAAAGGGTTAAAATTGGCAGGCATGACTACAGAAGAGATTTTGAGTCGAATGGTAGTTCCAACTTTTAGATAAATAAATTACTTATCGTGTTATAAAGGAATATTGTCATACAACCACGGGTTTTTCTCCTTTCCCACGCTATCGCGTCCGGAAATTAGCTTCAACACGCCAACTTTAAAACTATTTTCTGAAAGATCTTCTGACTTTAACCCCCCCCCCTCCCCCCAAAAAAAGGAAAACACTATGATAATAACATCAATAACTATAATAATCTATTTTTTTATGATTATGCTTATCCTAAATTTCATTTTTTTTTTTAATATCATTGATATGGTTAAACAATGATTAATGTAATCGCTAAATAAATAAATTATTAACCCTTTCCGGACGGGCGTCTGTTACACAAATTTTAATCGGTTGGCACCCCTTTTTTTAAAAAGTTACCTTAAAGTACATAATTTTGAAAATGCTCGAATTATATAAGGCAAATATTACTTTTCTTAATTACTTGTGCCAAAATCAAACTTTGCAAAGAAAGAAGTGTCGAATCAGGCTCCACGTTGGGCATTAAATGGTTAAGTGTGGCCTGCGGTAAATCTAAATATATATTAAATTATTTCATTCGTGGGTTTAAACAAAAGAAGGAAAAGAAAACTAACATTTCCCCTAAGCTCTAAGATATTCTACGATTAGACTAAACTATAACTTCATTTTATAAATATAATTAATTTTACAAAAATACTTTTTTAAATCTAACTGCGGTAATTCTAAATATATTAAATTATTTTATTCCTAGATTTAAAAAATGAAAAAACAAAATAAAGAAAGAGAAAAGAAAAATACATTTCCCCAGGATATTCTACGAATAGACTTAACAATAACTTAATTTTATATAAAAAAAAATTAATTCATTTTATAAATTTAACTGTGGTAATTCTAAATATATTAAATTATTTCATTCGTGAGGCTTAAACCAACCAAAGAAAAGAAAGGGAAAAGAAAACTACATTTCCCCTAAGATATTCTACGATATTAGACTTAACAATAACTTAATTTTACAAATATAATTCTTTTATAAAAATAATTCATTTTATATATGTAACTCCTGTAATTCTAATACATTAAATTATTTCATTCCTAGATTTCAAAAAGAAAAAGATAAATAAAAATCATTTCCGGAAGATATTCTACGATTAGATTTAACAATAAATCCAATTTATAAATATTTATTTTGAGGAAAAATTTTCACCAGTTTCATTCAGTTAAAAAGTAACTAAACACACGGGGATAACTTACTTTTTTTTTTTTTCTTACTTTGCTTCCAAAAATGATTTGTTTTTCCTCATATTGCATAAATAAATACTTCCGCTTTTAAAATACGTTAAGAAGAAAAAATGAAAGCAAAGCAATGGTTAAAACAGGTTAAAATAAGAAATAAACAATCAGCAGAAAATTTTCAAACTAAGTAGCATTATTTTAAGGTAGATATAATTTGTCTTTCCGTAATTTTTAAAGCTAAATCAATTAAGGCATTAGTGCTTATTTATGAAACTTACATTATACAAGGAGACTCAAAATAAAAGTAACAGAACTGCGAATACCTTTTAAAGCACTCGTGCCAGAAATATACACTCGAACCTCGTTATCCCGACACTCTAATGTCCAGAAAAAAGTGTCGTCATAAGCGGAGTGTCACGGTAACCGGAGTTGGGAAAAAATATGTTTATAAAAAGCTGTATTTTTAATTAATTTAGGACAATTTTAAATTCATAATTGATTTTGCAGTTTTAAGCTATAAAACATTATTATTAAACACAATAAACACAAAACAAAATTGAAAGAATAAAAATCAGATTTATGATGACTTATTTCTTGTTACTGTTACATAAAATATTGATGAATTAAGGTTTGCTTATCCCTAGATGTGCTTCCTAAAGTCCTTTTTTCAATATTATACAATGAATTGTAATCAATATTCGTTGTTTGAGAAATGAATGTTAGATAATTTCTCATCGTTTCAATGCAATGCAATGCTTCAGTTTTAGTCGGATGAAAAACGCGGTGTAACCACAAGAAAGAGCCGCTTGACCAGAACAAAAAGAACGCGAGTAGACTGATACGTCTCTCTGACACTTAAGTGGGTCACTCATAGAGTCTGTGGGTTTATTTATTCAGATAAAGGTGTAAAGTAAAATTTCTCATTTATCTTAATGGATATTTTAGACACTTTTGTGAAAAGTTTGACTAAGACATTTCTTTCCGCTTAATTTCCGTACTTATAAGATGGATTATGAAAAATGGACAATTTTCCTAAACCGTCGGGATATCCGGAGTTGAAAACTATTCAACGACGTAAAATCCGGAGTTATATTTACATTAAAACCATATACAGAAAATCGGAACTTTGAAAAACTGACGTGATAAGCGGAGTGACGTGAAAACCGGGTGTCGGGAAAACGAGGTTCGACTGTACTTCCAATTTTAAAAAAGTATACAAAATCAAATACAGCTTTCAGCTATAGCATTTCTTTTACAAGGGGTCGTACATACATACTAAAAAAACGAAATTTAAATTTTTATATGCCCTTCCCTTTTTTTCTTACAAATATATGTTGTTGGGGTTTTTTTTTGTGTGTGTGTGCTAGTGGTTTTTTTTTTTTTTTCCACCTGCGTCTTAGAAGAATATTAATCCTTAACTGCAGATGAGACCGCTGCATTTTTCAATGTTCGCAGTTTAACTTATAATTTTTAATTATAACTATAGATACTAATGAAATTGTGTTTCTTTTGGTTGGTTGTTTGGTTGTATTGACGTTTTATGGCACAGTGTTCTGTTTGGAGCCCTATATTAGATCTTATTGGCTAGAGATTTTCGAATAGGTGAATTTTAATTATATAATAGTCCTGTAAATAGAATTTAGTAAAGAAACAGTTTCCTATAAGTTAAGGCTCCTGTTCCTGCAAGCGAAGACACTCGAGAGCTAATGCTAATCTTATAGGGAGGTTATTTTCTAATATCTCGTTTGCATTTCGACATTTTTTTTTTTTTTTTTTTTTTTGCATTGGACAGTTGAGATCTATCTCTACATCGCGAATTTTTAAGTTTTTCAATTTTGATTGCAGATATTTTTTATAAAGTTACTTTCATTTTCGAAACCGGTTCCGAAAATGAAAGTGTCGTTCTAAAAAAATATCTGCAACCAAAATCAAAAAAGTAAAATAGGAGCGATGTAGAGAATGACCTCAGCTATCCAATAAGAAAAAAAAAAAAAAAAATGTCGAAATGCAAACGAGATATTAGAAAATAACCTCCCCATAGGATTAGCATTAGCTCGCGAGTGTCCTCGTCTGCAGGAACAGGAGCCTTAAAGCTCTTCTTTAAAAAAAAAATAAATAAATTGACACATTTACGGACTCACACAAAAACATCGCACTTGTAGGCCTAATTATTGAAGCGATTTGAAATCTAATGGTGTTTCGCATATTTTGATAAATACATTACTTATGAAGTTATATTATGTGGTTGTTGTTCAGTGGCGACATGTTTTTACCCTTTGATTACGAGTTGATTACATTCCAGCGAAATATTTTTTTTTAATCCATTTTGTTTGCACTTATCATGAAAACTTAATAAAACAATATTCTATCCCCCCCCCCCCACACACACACCATATGTAACAAAACATGTTTGAAATGTGTTTGTTGTACATATGTAACAAAATAAAATTGAAGATCAACTAAATGAACAGACACACTTTGTTTTTTACTAGAGTTATATATACAGTAGACTCCCTAAAATCCGCACATTATTGCAGATGTAAACAGTGAAACTAACAGTTAAGATGAAGAGGGAGGAGCGTTTAAGATTTTTTCATTTTTATATCATTCCGTATACATTTTAATATGTTATTCTGATTGATATCACTGAAATAATTCTTTCCCATAAAGTAAGTATATTTCTGAAAAAAATTAAAGATAGCTGTGATATCAGTAATCATAGCGATCTTTTTAACAAACACATTTACGTATTAATGAAGCCTTTTGGGCTATTTATTCTGGTTACATAGGAAATAAATTTTAATTATTGTACAATTTTGATGTAGATTATTACTGTACCTTTATGAGGCGAGTTTCATTCAACAATTCGTGAAAAATTTATCTCATCATTATTATGCATATTATGCCTTATTATGCATTATTATGCATTGTTAATTATTCAGTTGACCTTTACTTTTAATATTTTAATATTTTTTTTTAATTTTCTTAATTTTTAATATTTTTCTTTATTACTTTATTGTTTTCCTTAAATATTTTACTTCATTGAAAACATTCATTATAATAATGATTACATTATTTCGTTCAAATTACTGTTTAAAAAATGTAAACAAAACAGTGACCAGAAATCCGCAAAAGTTTAAAATCTGCACAATCTTTGATCCCACGCTCTGCGGATTTGAGGGAGTCTACTGCTTATATATTGCTAAAGAAGTGTCTGCCAGAGCAAAAGTTCTTTATCTACAGAACGGCACAGTCAATTACAATTAGAAAATTCATTAATTCGTTTACACTTGTTTTTGGTTGAAAATATAAAAAAATATACACAATATTTTTCAAATATCGAAAATATCAAACACCGTGATATTTTGAAAATAAATATCGGATACATATCATGATATATATCACGGTATATATTACCGAACTCTGACAACACCTTTTAAAAAAATTAAGAAGAATTTTAAATTAATAAAAATAAACATATTTACCTCGTTGTCAAAGGGTGGAAACCAGAAATATATCATTGGTACGCAATAGTAATAATATCCAAACGAATTTTCAAAAAATTCTCAATTTCATACAATAACAGTCGTACAATATAATGTCATTTTTCACACAATTTCAGTTTGTATAATCCAAGTATGAAGAGTATTCTATCCACTGTAATCAACCACAATGTAACAGAAGAAATTCTACAAGTGCAAACCGCTCTAAGTAATCAATTCAATATACATGTATTTTAAGACAGGGTGAGCCATTCCATGTAAGTTCTTCACATAGGGCGTTACGGAATAGAAGGAAGTATGGATTGCTACTAAACAATGTTTTTCCAATTAAGTTAATTGAAATTCTGAAACATCATGATATTTTGAAAATAAATATAGGAACTATATCATGATATATATCTAGATAAGTATAAATCCATTGCTATATTATATGATTTAACTTTGACAACACCGGTTAACAGTTAGTTAAGAAGAATTTTAAATTAATTAAAGTACAAATATTTACCTCGTTGTCATGGGGTGAATACCGGAAATGCATCATTGATATGGAATAGTAAATATCCAAACGATTTTCAAAAAAAAAAAATTAAATTTCACACAATGCAATGTAATATGAAACAATGTTTAGTCTGTATAATCCAAGTATGAAGAGTATTCTATCCACTGTAACTTGTCAACCACAATGTAACAGGAAAAATTCTACAAGCACAAGCCATTCTAAGTAATCAATTCAATATACATGTATTTTAAGATGGGGTGAACCATTATTCCATGTAAGTTCTTCCCATAGGGTGTAACAGAATAGAGGAAAGGATGGATTACTATTAAACAATGTCTTAACCCCTTGAGGGACAAGCAATTGCGTTTGTATAATTCTAACTCCCACCGGAAAGTTAGAAAAAAATTATTTCAAATTAAGGAAAAACAATTTTATGACCTTTTTTCCACCAAAGTTGGAGAAGTAAAATTTCATAATTTTTTTCTGGTGCAAAACTTCATTAATCGTAGGTGGGATAAAATATATCCCACCACCCCTCAAGGGGTTAAATTATCGAAATTTTCAAACATCATGACATTTTGTCAATAAATATAGGAGCTATATCATGATATATTACATATATAAGATGATAATTTGTAATATTTTATAATGATTATATATCAAAGTATATATCTAGTGATATATTATATGAACGAATTTTGACAACACCAGTTAACAGTTAGAAGAATTTTAAGGGATCTTGTACCTTTTAAACGCGTCGAAAATTAACGAAAAACTTCAAAGTTTGAATTAGTCTATCTTCAAAACCTTTTTATGTATAAACATGAAATTTTGGATATTGATTAAACAGATTGTGCTTAGTAAAATACTACAGACAGAAATTTATTAACCCTTTACAGAATTTGTGTATTGTTGAAATCAAAATAGCTCTTTTATTTACCCCATAAGTCATTGCGCGCATGATATCTTGAGAAAGTATGTATGGATTGTCATGAAATTTGGTAAATATACTAAAAAAATATGTGTGTTTAAAATGATCTACTTTTAAGTATTTACAATGGTAATATTTTTAGTTATGACTATTTTTATTCATTAAAAATACAAAATTTTAATTTATAATATATTTTTTATATAGTTAATGAAATAATTTTAGCCTAAGAGTACATCATTTTAAACACACATATATGATTAGTATCTTTACCGAATTTCAGGCGAATCCATACATACTTTCTCAAGATATCATGCGCGCAATGACTTATGGGGAAAAAAAAAAAAGCTATTTTTATTTCAACAATACACAAATTCTGTAAAGGATTAATAAATTTCTAATGGTAGCATATTACAAAGCATTATCTGTTTAATCAATTTCCAAAATTTCATGTTTATACATAAAAAGGCTTTGAAGATAGGCTAATTCAAACTTTGAAGTTTTTCGTTAATTTTCGACGCGTTTAAAAGGTACAAGACCCCTTAAATTAATTAAAGTAAACATATTTACCTCGTTGTCATAGGGTGAAAACCAGAAATGCATCATTGGTACGGAATAGTAAATATCCGAACGATTTTTCAAAAAAAAAAATTCCTATTTCACACAATGTAATGTAATTTGACACAATGTCAGTCTGTATAATCCAAATATTAAGAGTATTCTATCCACTGTAACTTGTCAGCCACAATGTAACAGGAAAAATTCTGCAAGCACAAACCATTCTAAGTAATCAATTCAATATACATGTATTTTAAGACGGGGTGAAACCATTCCATGTAAGTTCTTCCCATAGGGCGTAACGGAATAGAGGGAAGGATGGATTACTACTAAACTATATCACAGTCCTTCCAATTGAATCGTAATTCCAACGGGCATTTAGAAGATAACTGCTGGCTGCAGATGGGCAAAAATGTATACAGGAAAAAGAACATTATAGAAAGTTTTATAAGATCTTCCTATTTCCTATGCGGAAATTTGCAGATGTAATGTGTGTGGGACACTAGAAAAAAAAAATATATCGTTCTTACTTAGGAAGCTTTGAAAATGAGAGTTAAAGTGAAGTGATGAGAAGGGTGGTGGAGCAGAAAAAAAAGGAAATTATTATCTTTTCAATGGTACACGAGAGATACACGTGTGGTTCTATTTTTATCGAAGTTAAGTAATAGTTATTTTTTTCTTGGTTTGTTTTTAGAATTTTGGTGGTTTTAATCCAGTTTAATATGCTTAAAGTCGTAACTTCGTGTTATATTAAGTAAGATGGTGGTAAAAATGTTGTTTTATTATATTTTTTCATGGATAATTTCTTCAGATTTTTTTTTTTTTTTTTTTTTTTTTTTTTTACATTTTTTAGTTAATAAACATGAAAATTTGCTTTTAAAGCATTCTTTAAATAGTAGTTATAATAGTATAAAGATTATATCTTAGTTCTCTAATTTAGTCAATTTATTTCCATATACATTATGACGAAAATATATTTTAATGTTTCAAAAGCCAGCTTGGAAATTCATTATTTTTTCCCCTTCAGATATTATTTAGAAAGCAGTCAAAAGATAATACAAAATATATTGAAAACGTTATAGTTAATTTTTATGGCAGTAAAACCTGTGAAAACGAAACATGTCTGTGTCCATAACTAAATCCTGCCCTTATCGGAGAAATTCCTCGGTTCACAAAGAGCATAACTACAATTTACAATCAGTGTTGCCAGTGGGCTATTTTTTATTATTATTATTCAGATTTCTTGATTGGCACCACTTTTTTGAAATAGTAAAATTCGCCTTTTTTAATGACATATTAATTAAGGCGAAAACAAGAGGAATTTTACCATTTCAGAAAAGAGTTGCCAATCAAGAAATCTGAATTTTGAAAAAGTAGTCCACTGGCTACTTTTTCACTACCCACTGGCTAATATATAGTCTGTTTACAGCAGACTGTATATTTGCTAATCCGTTTAAAGCTGAATTTTCCCGGTCACTTGTGATTCGTTTTAGTAGGTGTTTAGTGCAGGTATTTTACAGTAAAGACAGAAATGTGTAAATTAAATAGAAATTACTTCGGCATTAGTTTAGACAACTAATTCTACAATTTTCTAATTTAGAGATTATTAGATTGGATCAGATTTCGTTCTAATGGAGCTCGACTTAACAATCCTGCATCGAGTCAGCAACCCAAGTTTATCCAAACCCGATTGCAACGGGTCAGAATTTAATCAGCTGTTGTAATATTTTATGCAAATCGGGTCCAGAAATGATTAACTTTATTTTATTTGATAATTTTTGTATCAATGAATAATTATATATCTGAAATGAATGAGCAGATATGTATTGAATTTGCTTCATAATAGGTAAATTTTTGTAATAAAAGTATGATTGCAGACTATTTCTTCATCATTGCTTTTAAATAAGGTTTTAATTTTGTCTCTTCCCAGTGTCGGATAGGGTTTTGGGTTGATTTCGAATATAATTTTCGGGTTCGGCTCGAGTATGACCAATAAGTTTTAAGCGCCTAGGACAATTTCAAATATTGTATCTTAGTAACTCCTACCGGGTTGGCTTTAAATATATATATATATATATATATATATATATATATATAATATTTCGCTGCCAAAATTTAACACCCAGGCTATTTGCCCCCTGATGACCTCCGTGCAGAGCTCTCACTTTGTATTTTACTTGCTCTGCGCCATACCACCAAAGCAGCACTTAGCGACTGTAAGATTTCCAAAACACCAATGACAAAACTTATATAGTATAGTCACTTATGAAAGATTTTTTTTAAATACAAAATTGATTTAAAAATACTACCAAATGTCCTCTAAAAAAATAAATAAAAGACGCATTTGGATTCACACAGGCTCAGATGGACACGAAGATAGCAAATACGTGTTTTTTTACTCGTTTTGAATACTCTTTTTTCTTAACGTATATCCTTCAACGATAGCAAAGCCATACGGGCTCGCGTATACGGGCGGTAAAATATTCCATGCATAATTGTGCCCAGGTTTTACCCTTGCGATGACGCATTTGATAAGTTCATTGAAGGGACAAATGGAAAAATCAGAGATATAATAAATATGTAGAGTGAATTTTACAGCGTTTCACACGGTAGCAGAGGAAGGTTATGTTTTTATCAGGCCGAAAGATGGCCATGAATGAGAAAAATATATGTATATAAAAAAAGGATAAAAAAAATAGAGAGAAGTCTGGACAGTGAAATTGCTTGTGGGAGTTGAAATACAGAAAGAACAGCGAGTCTTTGCAGAGTGTATGCATTGAGTATTGGATCGTCTTGTAATATAAGCAGATCGCAAGCCAGAAAATCTAACATAAGACTTCATATTTCAATTTTTTTTTTCTCCTCCGAATATCGGAGAGATAACTTTTCAAGCACGAAAAAATTGTATTAATATTAAGCGAAATTTTATTTACAGTAACTGCATAGGATAAGCCTTTGAGTTTATAAGCAATAGTGTCGAATCATTACTAACCCCTTCAGGACTGATGTCACGTATACGTTCCATTTAGGATAGGCTTTGTAAATATCATATTTTCGAAAATATCCGATATTGTGATATATATCCGATATTTTTAAAATAGTCAACTTATAGATGATTATAAATATTTTCACATTTAATATAAATTAGAAACTAAAATATATTGCACTTAGCATGAAAACTTAAAACAATATTCTAAAAGTCTTTTTCATTCTTTTTTTTTTTTTTTTTTTTTTTTTTTTTTTTACTTACAACAAAAACTGAAGACATCCATAGGATTTAATATCAAAAAACAAGAAAAATTTATGTTTTATTCAAACAAACATTAACAAAATTTATTTATTAACAAAATTTTAAATATAAAATAATTTGTTTTCATTAAAAATGTAAACTTAAATGTAACTTTACCTGCTTTTTCATTCCCTAACCTGTTGTGAAATTTAAGTAATATCTCGTTTGTATTTCAATATTGTTAAATGATTTATTTTTATTTATTTTTATTTTTTTTACTTTTATATAGATGAGGTCGACCCGTACAAAGAAAATCTAACAAAAAAGCCAGAAAATCTAACATAAGACTTAATATTTCAAACCTTTTTTTTTTCTCCTCCAAATATCGGATAGATAACTTTTCAAGCAAGAAAAAATTGTATTAATATTAAGCGAAATTTTATTTACAGTAACTGCATAGGATAAGTCTTTGAGTTTATAAGCAATAGTGTCGAATCATTATTAACCCCTTCAGGACTGATGTCACGTATACGTTCCATTTAGGATAGGTTCTATTTAGGATACGTTCCATTTAGGCTTCGTAAATATCATATTTTCGAAAATATCAAAAATATCCGATATTGTGATATATATCCGATATTTTCAAAATAGTCAACTTATTGATGATTACAAATATTATCACACTTAATATAAATTAGAAACTAAAATATATTGCACTTAGCATGAAAACTTAAAACAATATTCTAAAAGTCTTTTTCATTTTTATTTATTTATTTATTTATTTTTTTTACTTACAACAAAAACTGAAGATTAACCACAGGATTTAATATCAAGCAACAAGAGAAATTTATGTTTTATTCAACAAAATTTCAAATATAAAATAATGTTTTCATTAAAAAATGTAAATTTAAATGTAACTTTGCCTTCTTTTTCATTCCCTAACCTGTTGTGAAGTTTAATTAATATCTCGCTTGCATTTCTTTCTTTCTTTCTTTCTTTTTTTTTTTTTTTTTTTTTTTGCATTGTATAGATGAGGTCGATCTGTACAAAAACCGCTTTTTACTTTTTCGATTTTGTGTACAGGTTTTGTTACAATTAGAATACTTTCACTTTCGAAACCGGTTACGTAAAAGTATCTTAATTTAAAAAAAAAAAAAAAAAACCTGTAAACAAAATGAAAAAAGTAATAAACGGCCTTTGCACAGATTGATCTCAGCTAGCATATGCAAAAAAAGAAGAAAAAAATGTTTAAAAATATTAAAATACAAACGAGCTATCTTCCATAGGATTAACATTAGAGAGTAGGTGTTTTCGAGTGAGTGAAGTAGCCTCTTAAACTGAACTAAACCAAAACCGGAAAAGATTACTTCAAATGAAGCTATGTAAACAACTTATCTAAATTAGACAGTTTGTCTTTTAATATAGCTATTCAAAGTAAATAGACAGAGAGTCGCAGTTGATAACAGTTGAAACATTCATTTATACTTGTTTTGACTGAAAATAATATACACAATGAAATTTTTCACATAAATATCAAATATATGCAAATATCAAAAATATCAAAATCATGATATTTTGAAAATAAATATCGGATATATATATATCATGATACATGTTAAGATATATCATCGAACTCTGATTTAGGGTGCGTATGGTTTTTGTTTTCTACTACTAAAATATTTTAGTCCTAATCTTTGTGCTGTCAAATCGTAGAATTCTTGAATTAAGTAAAGCGAAAAATACTGTACAGAATTACTGGTGTTAAAAATTTGAATGTTGTTAAATGACACCCGACCTGAAGGGGTTAACAAACAAAGCAACTTAAGTTGCTAGGCATTGTTCTGAAATTTATAGATACAGCTAATTATATAATACATACAAGGATTTACTTTTGTTTAGTTATAATAGTTTACGATCTTCTTTTACACAAGACTATAAGTCTTATTACTATTATTATTATTTTCAAATGCAATCCTATAAAAAAAAAAAAAAAAAAAAAAAAAAAAAAAAAAAAAAAAAAAAAATCCATTTTGGTAGTATTTATTATTTCTAATTTGTAATATTTTAGATTCGACTTTGATAGTAAACTGAAATTTCTACTTAATACATAACTATTTTCTTTTAAATATTATCGATGGAAACACTTTTATTTTGGTAAAATATCGACGAGGTTATAGAATTAAGACGGAGAACAGAGTTATTCCATAGCTACCAACTGCTATATTTTTTATCACCACGATATCCGCATAGTGGTCTTTGCCTTATTTAATAGCAGAAATTTACAATTAAATAAAGCGACGATTACTATTCACAGATAGTGGTGACAAAAAATCTCAGGAGTTGGCAACTGTGCTATTCTTTATAAAAAACTAAATTTTGAGAAATAAGAACTAAAAGACCTGCTTAAAACACCATAAACATTTTTTAAATGCGCTAGGCCTTTTGAAAGATCTTAGTCTTTCTTCGTCAGGCGCAAAGAAGACGTGCTTCTGCTATGAAAGCAGGAGCAATACAATACACCAGTTTCAACTTATATTCTTATGAGAAATAAGTTAGTAAGAAATTAATTTTAAACAGCTTTCCGCTTTGAAAAGAATTGGACAGACATAAGCCTATACAAAATGGGCTCTAAGAATACGATTTATATGGAATTGACATTTATAAAATGCAAAGAAAGCCAATAAACCGAACAACTGGCGCAGATACAAACAATAAAAGAAAAACTACATGGACATTTTTCCGAAAACCAACTGACAATCAGTAAGATAACGATAACAGCACCTTACGTCTTAAGCAATTTGTATCAGTGTTGTTGACGATGTCTCAATTACACGTCCACTAACACAGAAGCCTTTGTAAGAAGAATCGGCGAGTTTAAAAACTAGATCTCATAAAGAAAGTCGTGAGTTTGTAAAATGAAAAGTATTATTTACTATGATGATCAAACATAAATACGAAGTATTATTTGCATTGAGGATTTTTCTTTTCTCTAAGTGGTAATTAAGACGTGACCTTATTAAACGTCGGAACTTAACTATTCTTTTTTGTTTGTTTGTTTGTTTTTTTTCGTAAGAAGCATGATTTCTAGTCCAGATCACTTCAAAGATAATGCGGAACACGCATTTATTCAGTTATTAATAAATTGTTTTATTTAATTCCATTTCTTCTACAGAAGCTGTTCTTAACCCCTTCAGCCTTTTATTGTTGCTCTCTTTCAGTCTAATCCCTTCACATCTTTTAGTACAACATAAAACTATTTAACCTCTTCACGCCCTTGGCCTCATACGTAGACGTTTAGTTTTTTATAATTACCTGTCAATAATAAAATGAACAAAAATTTGATAATAACTTATTCACTACAGAATCCTTCAAAAAGTGAAGTAAAAATTTTTATGGTTTGGCTGCACCGATGTACAAACAGTTAGAGATTTTAAAAAAGCGTGAAGTAATTTTTCGGCAGTCAGTGTTGTTGAAAAATTTGAACAAATCGCTAATATTTGACATAAAAAAAAAATAATAACATCAGATATATTAAATATAATATAATAATAAGTTTTAATAATTTGTAGAAATGTAAGAAAGAAATTTACTCGTAGTTTTTTATTTTATAAGAAATCATTTCACTCATAAATTAACATTAACGCACAGCGGCCACAAATGGGGACGTTTTTTTCTTTTTGAATTCCTATTAGGGGAGACCGGGGCTAGTTGGCTACAGGAGTAAGTAGGCGCAGTCCTCATAAATCGCTTGTTTGTGTATAGATTATTACGATTTTTTCTGTTTTTTGCACTCATAAGTAATCTTTTGTTGCTTCATAATTTTTCTAATTTCTAATACTTATCTTAAGAATTGCGATTTAACTTGTGTGGTTTTTCTTAGTGTATGATTAACTGTACCTACCTCATATGTGATTTACTTGGATTATTTATGCTTAGATGGTTACGTGTCCCTTTTGTGAAGAAATTTATTATGGGGCTAGTAGGCGCGTTGAACACGGGCAAGTTGGCTCGGTGTCTGGTGTGTGCTGGTAGCTTAAAAAACAGCAAATACCGAGAACAGTGGTTGCAATGCAAGATTGGGCACACGAGGCTTGCCCAAACGGAGACACTCATTTTTTTATTTGTGACAACTGTAACTCTGATGATGATTTCGAGTAGAATAGAAGTTACTCGATGTTTTTATGTCTGTATAATTTAAAATTTACATTGTACGGCGATAACGCCTTTGTTTAAACTTACTGGTAATAAGGAAATTGATTTCTCTTAACTGCGTGTCTTATTTGAGTTTCATTTATATTTTTATAAAGCGTGTGCCAACTTACCCCATAGGTATAGGCAACTTGCCCCGTGCGAGGTAGGTTGGCGCACAATTTTCCTTTTACTTTAGGCTTCCGCTAAACATAAACTACAAAAGCTACAAACTCAAAACTCCGGGTTTATAGCCCAATGCCTGTTCTTTAAAAGTACAGTTAAAGTTTCATAAAAAACGTAAACAAAAAATTAATAAAAATCAATAACTAAAAATTGCGCCTACTCCCCTAGTATATATATATATATATAAGTGGTTGTTTTCCCACCATAAAAAAATCGTCTTTGAAGAGGTTAAATAATGAAACTTTAAAACGTTATCTACAGGCAGGATAGCCCTCTAAATTTACCAGGGATCTTTAAAAAAAATTACGGCCCTGGGCTAATGCCTCATGTGGTATAGGCAAAACTGGGAAATTTCATTAGCGGCCACTGGCCGGTAGGACTAGTTTTTTAAGTGGCCACTTTCTTTAAACTAGTGGCCACTTTTTTATTTAAAAATACTAAACAGTAAAATTTCTATAAGTATTAATCTAAAACTGAATAGCCCAAATAAATATGTTAATATAAATATATTAGAATTAAAAAAAAAAAAAGTAGAATCCTTGATGAAATCAGGGCATGATTACCGCACAGGCCAACTAGGCCGTGGCCTTGGGCCCACTGCTGAAGGGGGGGGGGGCAAATTTAATAAAATGATTTAGAATTTTTTTTATTATTATTGTAATGCAATTATTTTCTCAAAGACCCAAAATAATTTTGGTTAACCTGGAAACCGTATGATGATATAAATGATAACCCCTTACATACTTCCAGGATAAAAAATCTAGTTACTATTGCGGTGCGAGAGGGGTCCTTAAAAGATGCTGGGCCTTGGCCCTATAACCTTAATCGGGCTCTGTATGAAATGCAAGAAAATTTTATTCTCTCCTTGTAAAAAAGTGGCCGGAAGGTGGCCGCTGACAGACAAATTTTCACTAGCTACTTTTTCTCATTTACTGGCCCTGTGGCCGGTGGCTAGTGCTAATTTTGCCATTTATCATGTGGCCGTGTCTTCTGGACCTGTGTATTACACAAGAACAGTAATCGATTCTAGTTTCTTATAAAATTCTGATTTTTTTTTTTTTTTTTTTTTTTTTCATACTCAACTGATTGCCAAGTAAACGGAATCTGTCTATAGTGGATTCCTGCCTTAAACGGAAAGTTTCGTGGCCCCGATAGAAGGAAGGATACCCAGGCATAAAAGTGGAAAATAGGAAAAAATGTGGAACATTTTTTTCATCTGTATAAATGTGCCAAACTCGTATAATTTAGATACATTTTAACAGTTATTTTTGCAATAAAAGGAAATATAGCTATACATATAATTGTTATTGCAAGAAAGGATTTAAAAAAAAAAAACACCAAGTTTAAACTAAGAATAAACGCATAGGTTCATTGAAGGAAAAAGGAGAATAAAAGACAGTTTGATAAAGGTATCCAAATATATCTGAGGAAATTATGTGAAATAAAGTGACTAATTTTTCAAGATAAATATTATTTTGGATTGTTTGACTGTTTTGAGATTTTTCCGTTCTTTCAAATGGAAAAAAATTCTGCATGCTAAATATACACACGTTAAATTGAACTTTGCTCAAGATCAGATGTATATCGCCAAAAATGTATCACTGAAATTCCAAAATTGTCGTATAAACATGACAAAATATTCTATTCTAAAAGGAACCTGGTGGAAACTTCCTTTCCTATTAAAATACGATAAAGAACTTCATTTACATGACTTACAGATGCTTATAATATAAGGTAACCTTTGATTTTAATTACTCTTCTGTATAGCAATTCAAAAACAAATTCCAAGGATTTGGGTAGATAAAATGTCTGATTATTAAATTTTTCAGACCTCCCCCCGCCACTTTATATGCTTCCAATATTTTCTTTGCATTTCTTCAATAATCCAGAGAATGTCCAAAATTACTTTAAAAAAGGTTGAATTCCTCCTTTAGGAGGAACTCTTTCATGTCTGATACCATACATTCATACCTGCTAAGATGGAAAGGCTGTCCAAAACGAAAGTTTCCCATTCCCTAGCGATTCCGTTTTCACAGGTTTTGCTGCATGTATGTAAAGAAAAGCAAAAAAGAAAATACTATTCTATCCTTCTCAAAGCCTCACCATTTTTTTAAATAAAACTTCCTTCAAAGAAACTTCCCCGGAAACTTTATCAAATTCAAAATTTAATTTGTTACGGATCGGTGGCAACAGGTAGTATTTTCTTAATAAATTGTACAGTTTAGTCGTGACTTGTAAAGTGCTCTACCCACCACCTACTTAAAGATCATGGAAAGAACTGACCAAAGAACAATGCCCTTATTAAGAAAGTTATGCTAAGAAGGAATTCCACTACCAGACCAATAATCCTGTTAAAAGACAATGGCTGGTATTTGATGGCTTATCTCAGCAGTTCACTACTTCACCGAATGTTTTAAGAATTTGAAATTCAGAGTTGTGAATTTAAGGCTGTTCTCAAATCCAAAAGGGCAACTTTATGACATAAGTTTTAGCTTATTTTTGTTCGGAAATGCATGAAACTAGCAGGTATTGTTGTTCAGAAGCTATGTAATCGAAGTGCGTTTTCCGTTTTTTTGCAAGCGCAATAGACCTTTCACAAACTAGTGTCAAAGTGGGCGTTTTGAACCGAATTTCCCCGCGAAAGAAGAATAACCACTCAAGGAAGGGTGAAAAACGTCTTTGTCACGTGATCAAAATCGCTTACAACTCAGTACAGGGTTCGTACGGGTCCTTGAATTTCCAGACTAAGAAATTCTTCGATACCAGTATTTTCTCATGGAAAATCTCTCCTTAAATAAGTTGAAATCTCGTCCGTTTAAACATGGTTTATTTTTCTTTAAAAGAAAAATACTGATATTTTGCTTTGAAAATAACGGTACCCGTACGAACCCTGCAATAGGTAATTTATTTATCAAAAACTGGAAAACACAGTTCGATTCCAAATCGCTTCCATAGTTAGACCTTCCAATTTCATACCTTTCTGTTAAAAAAATGAATTTGTAAATGTGTCAAAACGTTTTGCGTTTGCTGAACAGAGCACTTGAGAAGAGCCTTAAGAAGTCGATAGCCTAGGAACATAATAATAATATGACAGATCACACATAGCAAGCGATTAAAGATCTGCATGGTTCTAGGATTTTTGAACTACACCCAAACCCGAAAATTCTGCTTATAGTCAACTCGAACCCGATAAATAAAATCTTCAGCCCGAATCCCGAAACTGAACCAAACCCGAAATATTCAAACCTGGACCCGAATAAAGTGAAAGAACTTTAATCCATACTTTAATAATGAAAATGCAGTGTATATATTTTTTTTCTTTTGTATAAAATTGAGCACATAAACATTCATTAATATTCAAATATATAATTTTTTTTCATTAGAAAAATGTAATAGTGGAATAATATTAATGTAATATTGTTCTTTACGACAAATTTCTTAATTATTCCCCTTTCCTCTGTCTCATGGAGATATATAACATGCAGATCTCTCATTTTTTTTTTTAATATTTTTACAAGTTCCTTTGAAAGGTCAAATAAAAAAAAAAAGCAAAAAGAAAGAAGGGAAATATAGGGAACACACGAATAATTTAAAATAATAAAACTGCATTACGATTAAAGTCGTCTGTCCCAACATTGTAGGATTAAAAAAAGAAGAAAGAAAAAAAAAGTATTAAAGAATGAAAAAGAAAACACCATGCACTTAAACGGACGCTTGTCTCACATCGCTACAACGCTAGAATTAGCGAACAAGAAATGATTTGGAAAAACGCTCTAAGCAGCGGAAGAAATTTCTACTATAACAACAGAAAGAGAAAGAAAAAAAAATCGAATGCCTTCGATAGGCAAAAGAACGTTTTGTACTTCTAAAAAAATATGGTCGCAATCAGTGTGCATCCGGAGCGAACAATTAGCGATATCCGGTCTCCAGGGTTTGTCCTCAAGCGTTTAATTTCTTTTTTCTTGATAATTGTCAATGAACCATTTTGACACTGAGCTGAGAAAACAGATTAGCGCTAATTGTTAATTTATGGTGATACTGGGGTCAAAAGGGTAAACCCCGTATTAAAATGCGAAAGATTTTTTTTTTTTTAGAGTCCTTGTGCATAAAAACTCTCCAAATAGCAAAATATTTTTCTTTCGCTCTTTCTTTTAATGTTATGAACGAATGCAAAGAAGAGTCAGGTGCGAGTCGGCTTATTATGTGAGGTGAACCCGAAAAATCCTATATGAAGTCAACCCGAAACCCGACAAAAAATTTTCGTTGACAAGTAACCCAACAAACTTCAATCTGAACCCGACAATTATGTGAATGCCGGACAAATAAATAAATAAATAAATAACCCGACCTCATACTTCTGTTAATCAGTGTAGGACCCTAATAACAGAAACCATATCGATTTTCTCATTTATTCTTACTATTAATCTAAATAACGTAATAATCCAAATGTCATCGATTTCTAATTAACCAGGATAATTCTTTCTGTACTGTAGCCATTTAGCTCTTTCAGAGGCAAGTAATTGCGTTTCTGTAATGTTGAACTTACACCGGAATTTTGGAAAAATTTTGTTTCAAAATAAGGAAAAGAAATTTTCCAACTTTTTCCAGCAAAGTTATAAAAGTAAAATTTAATTACAAGTCTCTGGTGCAAATCTTGATTAAAATTATATCCCACCGCCCCTCAAGGGGTTAAGATATACATAAATAACAGTGCATATGAGATGTTTGCAACTTACCTTGGGTACGCGAGTATCTTTATTAGCCATATTATTGTCAAATCCTTTAATAGATGAGTAGAAACTTCTAGTATCCAAGTTGTGGTCACTATAAAATTCTAAGTCCATCTTTTCTCAAACCTGAAACGACAACAAGAAAAAATGCATCTGTATATTTTTCCAAAGATATATATATATATATATTTTCTTCTAGAGAAAAAATTATTTTCAACATTTAATTACAAATATAACAATAGCAAACAAAGCTGAATGCAATTTAAATTGAAAATGCTTAGACTTTTTTTTAAAATTAATACTAGACTTTTTGGAGAACTTAGTTAAATTCTTTCCAAAGAAAACTAATTATTTATATAAACAAATACATGAACATTTTATATCAAACATTAATTTCTAAACCATTAATCATAGATATATAGTCCCAGTTGCAAAAAATGTTTTAAATGAAGTAAAAAATTATTTTAAGTCATTTTGATTTAGGGATACACCGAATATTCGGTATTCGTCCATGTTACCGAATATTCGGTTTGGCCGAATATAAAACTATTCGGTATACCGAATATTCTGTTGGACCGAATACGTAAAAAAAAACTTTTTAAACATATTTTTAAAAACCTTATACCACTTCAGTCAACTAATAAAGATATATTCAGAATAATTAGAAACAGAATCATATATTTAAATAAAAGAGAATGTTTTTACATTATCTATTTGCTGTTTGTTAAGTATTATTTAAGAAAATTAACCAATCACGAGGATTTTCATAGAAATTAATTATGTACAAATGCAATATCCTGAACATTGTCCAGTAAATAATCTGTTTCTTGCTAAGATTTTAAGAACAACGTTTACAATCCCTGAAAATGATCGCCCACTCCAAACACCGATCTAGGATATATTTAAAAACTTCCTTGCTTAATCAAAGGGAGTAGAACAGTTATTCTTGCTGAGTTGCCACCATATAAAATTTGAATAGATTGTATTATTTATTTACTTTTACTTTTGTCTCTTCCTGACAAACAAATAATATGTGATCCTGTACAATTTTTCTTCCTATTTTTTCACAATTTCTCTTTGATTTTAAAATGCTTGTTTTAGAATTTAAGAAAATTTTATTAATTTGTTTTAATTCAATGAAGACGCTATGAAACTAAATTAATTAAATTTTTATTAATTAAACAAGTTTTATAGCTATCCTCTTCTTAAATAACTCAAAGCAGATTTTTTTTCAGCATAAAGTTTAATTGAAAAAAAGCTTTTGATAATCAAAATGAAAGTTTTTGCTTTAACACGTTCACGCCGGCGCGGTGGGTCACACTCGACTGTCTCAGAGCTGGCAAGTCTCCGGACTTTTGGATACCAGTATTTTAAGACAGAAAATGTTGTTTATTTAATTAGAACAATTCGGCGATTAAAAGGAACGACATTTTCTCTAAAATAACAGTGGTGTGCAAAAAGCCGGAGACTTGACAACTCTGAAACAGTCGAGTGTGACCCACAGCGCCTGCGTGAACGTGTTAAATATTATGTAAAACTGTTATAAAATTTAACATTTTAATGCCTTTAAACTTTGAAATATAAAATTATTCGATTCGACAAATCGAATATTCGGTATTCGGCTGGCCGAACATTCGGTATCCGCGGCCTAGCAGTTACTATTCGGCTAGCCGAATATTCGGTATTCGGTTCGCCTGTAGGCCGAATATTCGGTATTCGTCTCAAATCACTATTCGATGCATCCCTATTTTGATCCATAAAAAAATTTCTTAAAAAGTTACGAAATTTAAATTTTTATACTGTTCCCCGGTACTATAAGTGATATTTAGTAAAAAATATCTATTACACTAACAAGTAACAAACAAAAAAAAAGTCCCAATCACTTAACACTAAAATTGACCGAGTTATGAAACTTTGAATTGCATGACTTATAACGATTTTTGGCATCTGAACACAGACGAGTTAGGCTATGCTTCGAGGGATCGTACACAAAGTGAAGAAGGATTTATTTCGCGTGTACATTTCTGCATTGCAACCGAAGGGAGGCACTTCGAGCAAGTTTTAAGATAACTTTAATTTTTATTATTTAAATTTTTGACTAGATAATCTAATAGCATTTTTAAATAATCATTTTGTAAAGAATTGCGACTGTTGTTTTTCATCATTTCATTTAACAAAAATTCTGTTATTTTTTAACTTATATTTTTAGTACGAGTTGAAGTTGTATATTTTGCTTTAACCCGCTCGCTGCGTAATTGTTTTATCAAAATAGCTTCAAAAATTGCGTATTTAACCCCTTCGTGACGAGCGTCTTTTAAGAATTTTTATTCTTTTGTCACCGCTTTTTCAAAACAAAAATTTTGTATAATTTAATCGGGAAAATGCTCCGATTAAATAAGGCAAAATTTACAATAAAAAATAACTGGTGGGAATAATCAAGGATGGTTAATTAGGCGGAGAAAAAATGCATCCCCGAGGAAATCTCGGATTGCGCAAATTTTGCTGCTTTTACGTTGCCCGAGAAAATCTCGGGTTGCGCAGCGTGAGGGTTAATATGTCAGAATGAAAATAAATTAAAAATTTATATCGTAATGTTAATCTTAGTCTGTACTATTATTTTTATTTTATATAACTGATGATTATTTATATTTCTAGTCAATTTGTGAATGACCCCTATTTCGCAGCCTAAAAGACGCTTCAACTTTACACTGCTATTACTCGGCCAGTTTTAATCGTAGAAGAATGGGACTTTTTCTTGCCAGACTTCGTAAATTTTCAAATCTATTATCTTCAGAAATTTTAAAGATAAAAAGAATTTTTATATTTTTACTAGGTACTTAATTCTAATAAAAATATATAACTTCTTTTTCGATGAAAAATTTCTGGTACAACAGAATGTTAAAAAACAGATATTTGCACATGCCTGAATATTCATTTAAATAATAAAATCATTGTTCTGCGCATCACTAATTAACACATTGCTGACCGGGAAGGGGAATTTTCGTTTCTGTGTCAATATCACGGGCTGAGGTGCCGTTCGTTATTTCTCGTGCCTGTCATATTTCCGAGCTGAAGATTTAATTGCTGGAAAAAATTTCTGAGACCAGAAAAATTTAACTGGCATTTCAGTGTGGAGTCTTTGAATATTCCCGTTTGGGCTTGGTTATTAGCGCTGATTGTGATGTTGGACTTTGTATTGTATGTTTCGAAATGTATCACACCCAAAAAAATTATTGGTAATAAAAATTTAATGTATATACAAGTATTATTTGTAAAAATTTGTATGATGATGATAAATAAAGATCTATGATGTGAAAATAAAGGTCTTATTCGCATTAAATTGTATGGTGTAAAACAAACATTAAGACACAGAATTCTCGCATGATGGCTTTTCTACAAATGTAAATTTGTTCTATAACATTTTTTTTTGTTCACCTAAAAAAAAAAAAAAACTAATTGCATATTTTATTTAGAAACCTTGTAATTATTCAACTTCTGTAATAAAAAAAATTAGGTACTTTTTTATGGTTTTTCCAAATAGTAAGAGATTTTTAAGGGGTTAACCAAACATCATTGACTAAGGAAGGGCGTGGCTTCTAGTTTACAAAAAAACGCATTTATAGCATGTTGTCCAAATTTTTTTGTAGAATGTAAGACATTTTATATTATATCCGTAAATTGAAAGACATTTACTGATACATAAACTTGAGAAATCTATCTAGGAAACCAATTTACGAAAGGCTCTCTAAAGAGGGCGGAGCTTCTACTGTTTTGAAACCCAGATTTCATACTTGTCGCTAATTGCCTGTCGCTTTTGTGTTAATATTCAAAGTAGAATGTGGAATTTATAAAATGCATCCTACCCTCTCTCTTACTTTTATCTGAAGAAAATTTTATATATGTTTTTTTAAGGCTCTGTCTCATAAGACTATATATAATCTGCTCGCGTTTAGTTCAACGGCCAGATAAAAGGTCAGATCAAATAAAAAGGCAATCAATACGTTCAAAAGAGGAGAGAGGTGGAATAAAATTACAGACATCTTCTGACAGTTTCATTTTCGATCGGTGTATAATGTCAAGTTAGGATCGTATTTGCTGATGGTAGGTTAACCAGTTTCGTGAACAGTATAAGTGTATTGAAAATCAAACTGAGATTTTTTTGGGTAGGAAAAGGCAGGATGGGGAGGAGGGTATAGAAGTTTTGATAGGATGTTTGGCAGGTTTATTTGACAGTGAATAATGGGGGGGGGGGGGGATATTAAATGCAGATATCCTCATTTCAATCATGACAATATACATAATAAAGACACTGTATTGTATACTATAATTTTACTGAAAATCAAACTTGGATATACAGGAAAAACCCATTAAAACTATAAATATCTACATATATTATGAACGTAGCTACCAAGTCTTTGTAGGATGTTTGACGGCTGTTTATTTGGCAACTATTATAATGAAAAAACATTAAGCACAAATATCTTTATTTCAATTATGATGGTGTACAGTCAATATACAAGAGAAGCAATACATCTGCCTCTATTTGCAGACTGTTTACAATAAAATCACACCAAAGGTGTCATTGGACTCCGAATATTATTTTCTTACATAATATGAATGAAGTTTTTGAAATAGGGGTCGTCTACACTTTAAAAAGTGCACCAACTTCGATTTTTCAAAACCTAATAACCACTTTTTACACCATATTTAAGTTCCTTGGATCAAGGCAGCCCGGAAAAAGGCATCACTTGTGTAACTTTTTTTATTATTAAATCTTCAGAGAATTATAAAAGAAATATATTAACACTCCGTCGGGCGCGCCCCAAAAGTTACACCATCGGGCGCGGTGTTTGTGACAGATACATTTCTTATTTTGATACTATATACGAGTTAAAAGGGTTTTTTTTATGTTCCCTCCCCCCTAATCTGGACCTATCCTCACCGTTTATTTTATTACTTGAATTAAGTATAAGAATTAAATTACCTTTTTCTTTCGAAAACGATGAAAATTTCACGTAGGCATCTGTGAGATCACGCGCGCCCGATGGAGTGTTCAGATTAAATCCACAGAAAAATTAAATTAGGATCTCAAAGGAAAACGCATATTGTAGGTAACCAGCAAAATTGTAGGAGACAACTGATATAATAGATAGGCAAAAGATTTCATTTACCAAGTTTTTCTTATTATGTAAATATTTCACAAAAAATTTCTGGTTGCTGTTTTTTATCTTCTTATAAGTAAATGGATAGAAGCAGCATATGGTACCTGTACCTGTAGGACTTCGAAAAGTAAAATTTCCCTACATCTCGAAAATATGGTATATATTATTTGAATGAATTATAAACGCTCACACCCATGATTTTGACAAAGCTGTTTATGTAAAAATTGATGTAGGTCATTATTTATTCTTTTTTTCGAATATGAATTTATTAATAATTTTCATAATTAAAATTATGCTTTTGTGTTTTCAAAAAATGCCTAGAATATGTTTGCGTCCAGTCAGTGCACCTCAATGAAAATAAAAAAAAATTAGCCGAAAGATTTTTCTGGGAAGATACAAATTAAAGTTTGTTATGTGAATTTAACATTACCATCCGCCAACTTTGAACTCTTGTAACTCCATAATGATTAACAAGAAATACATAAACTATATGCCTTTTCGGACTGATTTGATCTAATTGATCCAAGGAGAAAGTAAAGTATCAAAAGTGGGTGTTAACATTTGAAAAATCCATGTTGGTGAAATTATTAATATGTAAACGACACCTATTTAAAAATTTTCATTTATATTCAGAAAGAAACTAATATTCAATGTCTAATGACACCTTTGGTGTAATTTATCGTAAACGGTCAGCAAATAAAAGCAGATGTATCGTTTTAACATTTTCCAAAAAAAAAAAAAAAAATTAAAAGCGTTTATGAATTCGGTCTGTCCACGCTCTAACTCGCGTAGACTCGGATTTTCATGCAACTGGAAAATGTTAATGGTGCTTACCATGGCATGTTCGGCATTGCATATGAAGAGTGTAGCATTAAGAGGCTACTTCAGTCAAATAAAAAGACGCATTCGCTAATGCTAATCCTATGGAAGAAATTTATAAAGATATCTCGGTCGCATTTCAATATTTTTAAATAATTTCTTTTGCATTGAATAGCTGAGATCGGTCTGTATGCAGGCCGTTTTTCACTTTTTCGATTTTAATTGCAGATATTTTTCGTGAGGATGCTTTTACTTTCGAAACCGGTTCCGAAAATGAAAGTGTCCTCATAAGAAATACCTGTAAACAAAATCGAAAAAGCAAACAACGGCCTTTGTACAGATCGATCTCAGCTAGCCTATGCAAAAGAAATCATTTAAAAATATTGAAATGCGACCGAGATATCTTTATAAATTTCTTCCATAGGATTAGCATTGGCGAACGAGTCTTTTCGTTTGACTGAAGTAGCCTCTTAATACACTGGTTATCAAAAATTAAGGAAAAGTCACAAAATGCTAATTTTCACATACGCGAACACTCACAAGGAAATAATACTATTCGAGTAATTACTATCTCTACAACACAGCTAGCGCATATAACATCTCATTCATGTCACACATGGTCACAAGTGTCACAGTCACTACGGTGAAGCAAAAAAATAGGAAATTCCATACATCTCATTATGAGTCTCAAATGATCACTATATGTGACTCCACTGAGAAGTCAATGTGACTGCTGCTTTGGGACGAGTCACCAGGTGACTTTACAATGTAGTTAAATTGTGACTCTCATGTGACTGTCATTTTGAGACACAATTTCATAGTCATTATGAACATTGCATTATGATAAGTCACCAAATAATATCATATTATAGTCACATGGAGACTTTTTTTAAAAGAGCAGAATGGTGACTTCACAGTTGTCTCTCTGTCACCTGAAAGTCATCATGTGACTTTAATGTGACATTATTTGGTAACTTATCACAATGCAGCGTTCACGATGATTTTGAAATTGAGTCTACAAATGACAGTCACATGAGAGTCACAATGTAACTACATTGTAAAGTCACATGCTGACTCGTCACAAAGCATCAGTCACAGTGACGTCTCAGTGGAGTCACATATAGTGATCATTTGAGACTCATAATGAGATGTATGGAATTTTCTATTTTTTTGCTTCACCGTAGTAACTGGGAAACTTGTGACCATGTGTGACATGAATGAGATGTTATATGGACTAGCTGTGTTGTAGAGATAGTAATTACTCGAATTATATTATTTCCTTTTGAGTGTTCGCGTATTTGAAAATTAGCATTTTGTGACTTTTCCTTAATTTTTGATAACCAGTGTAATTCACTTAGAGGGGCATTCAAAAGAATTCCATTCCTTTATGGTACATGGGGAAAAATCGTTTGGAGAGTATTTTAATGACATTATACGCTATTTCAAATGTATTGGAATTCATATAAATCACTGAATTTCATTACAAGATGATGAGTATAGAATACGGCATTCAAAGCATTTGCCGTCTATTTACAGGGACACACGAAAGAAATAGGTTACAGTACTGCCTTTAGGCAATAATTACTGGGAATGCATTTTCAATTTCGATATGCGCTTTTAAATCGAACTAATTTTTTGCATGTTACTCATTGTCTATAAATTCTATACGTTGTATACAGGGCTGCACAAAAGAATTCACGTACCATTCATTCTTCTTATGAACGGAAATGTCTGAAGGGGAAATTTCAACTGAGGTATGTATTTCCTAACTGAAATAAATTTTTGCATCCATGTCCTAACAGATATAAATCTATATACAGTCGGACCTCTATTTAACGAACCTCTATTTTGCGAATTTTTCCTTGGAACCAAGAACATTTTGCGAATTTCTTCGTAAAATAACCTCCAAATAGCGAAGTGCATTCTCTATTTAACGAATTTTTTCTTGTGATCTAAATTTTTTTTTCTCCCCATTTCTCAAAATATTTCTGGACATTTCAAACTTATTCTTTCTTTAAGTACATTTTATGATGTTCAGTGGCCTTGAACTGATTTTACCAGCCACCTTCTTTGTCAGCAGTGAGAAGAATTCGGAGTACGGAGGAGACGAAGACGATAATCCTTACAGTAACTTAAAAAAATGTGGATACAAATGAGAAAAAAAGAAGAAATTAACCATGATGTGCTGATTGATGATTATATTTTACTTAATACTGAAATTGGGACCTCGGAAACACTATCCGATATGGATATTTTCGACAGTGTGAAAAATAAAAACAATACAGCAATGAATTGTGATGAAGACGAATATGATGATGATTGAAATGATCATGATGCAGGAATTAATAAAACTTCGTATGATGAAATGCTAAAATCATTTGAAAAAATCCGACGCGGATTATAGTTAGAAGAAAATACCCATGAAGGGGTTTTGGGTGCATTGCTAAGATGCGAGACCTATTATGAGAGAAAGCACTTTTTAAAAGAAAAAACTCCGACAAAATTAACAGAGTTTTTCAGAAAATAAATTTAAGGACTGATATGTTAATGTATGGTTAAAATTATTTGTCATAATAATAATAATTACGATAAGGTCATTAAAATTTGTTAATTTTAATCTAAAACTGATTTACTTTAAACAGAAAACGCTGATTCCCAGACAATGATTTGTTTTCCTTGCAAATTTCAAAGATTTAAACACAGAAAAAATGAATTGATGATGGGTATTGGCGGGAAAAATAAATAAAACAAACCGATATAATTTATTTAAAAAAATGTGATTAATTACTTTTAGTAAAAATATTTTGTGTTTATGAATTTAAAATCTGTTTTATGTAGTTTAAAGTATTTTAAAAGGTGAATCTCTATTAAACGAATTTTCCATATAACGAACTTTTTCCCGGGATTTAGCGACTTCGTTAAATAGAGGTTCGACTGTATCACATACAGGGCTGCTCAAAGAAAGCGGTTGATTTTCCGATTGTAGATGGGAATAGCTGAAGTTGGGTTTTCAGATGTGTTATGCGTTTCCATAGGGTTGAATTAGACATAATATTTTAACTTAATAAACTGGGAAGTTTTGTTACATTATTGGGAATGCGTTGGAAAGTGTTTCATAATCTATGCTTGACGCATGATTTTTTCTCTCTTGTTTTTTATATACTGACTGTGCATAATGAGAATTTATGTGATAATGAGATTAATATATTATTAAATTAATTCTTTAATTAATTAATTAATTAATGCAAGAAGGGATTATTCCCTTATCACATGATGGCTAATCTAAAATTTAATGACATTCGTACTGTTATTAGCTTGATTTTCCGAACTTGAAATAAAAATCAACTTACTGAAGAGCGAGGGCGTATATATTGAATTCTAACAGTAACTTAACATTTTACAAGCGTTAGTACCTCCTGTCACTAAACTGCAATATAATTTAATTTTTTTATAATTTATTTTTTCTGAGTTTTAGTGAAAAAAAAAATTTACGATTCTTACAAGAAGTGGAGTAAAATTACAGACACATTCTGACAGCTTCATTTTCGATCGGTGTACAATGTCAAGTTTGGATCATATTTACAGATGGTAGGTCAACCAGATTTAAAGAATATAACTGTACTGAAAATCAGACTGGGATTTTTGGAAAGGGGGAGGGGGTGGAGTATAACAGGTTTTGATAGGATGTTTGACTGTAAATGATGACGGAAAAAAAATATTAAATACAGATAACTTTAGTTCAACTGCTCAACGACGACAAATACATAATGATGAGATTGTACTGTGCTCTGTATTCAAATCAAAATGGGACTTTAGTGTAGAAGCGAGGAGGGGAGGGGGGGTTCTGCCAAGCTTACAGTAAATTTGCTTGACAGTAAATAATGAAGAAACATTAACCCTCTCGCTGCGTAATTGTTTTATCAAAATAGCTTCAAAAATTGCGTATTTAACGCCAATCGCGAAGAGCGTCTTTTAAGTATTTTTATTCCTTCGTCACCGCTTTTTCAAAACAAAAATTTTTGTCTAATTTAATCGGGAAAATGCTCCGATTCAATAAGGAAAAATTTACTATAAAAATATAACTGGTGGGGATAATCAAGGAGGGTTAATTAGACGGAAAAAATGCATCCCCGAGGAAATCTCGGGTTGCACAAATTTTGCTACTTTTACGCTGCACGAGGAAACCTCGGGTTGAGCAGCGAGAGGGTTAAATTACTGATATCCTCAGTTCACCAGCCATAGGACTAGTTTATTATTATTATTATTAGTAGTAGTAGTAGTAGTACTACTAGTAGTAGTAAAGGTACGTTTTACCAGCATGTTTGGAAGGTTTATTTGACAATCAGTTAAAAATATTAAAAAATAGATAGCTTTGCTATATTTTCAAAGTAAAAAGAATTATAAATTTAAAACATCAATAATAAATTAGTATAATTATTAAAAATGTTTTAAATTTACAATTAATTTATAATAATCATTAATTATAAACTAAAAAGAAAAATTAAAATTAACTTTACAATTCTTTTATATTTCCTTTATAATTTATTATTATAAAATATATATATATTTACACATACTTAATAGTGTTGTCTCAAAAAAAAAAGGGACGCCGGGCGGGAATTTTTCAAAAAGGAAACACTATTCTAAAAAAGGGTACATTTTTTCAGAAAAGGAACACTATTCTAAAAAAAAAAAGGCACACTTGTACCTTGTTCCGAAAAAATATTTTGAACTGGGTTGTTTGGAGTACCTATATTTTCCCGGGATCAATTGAATTGCCACGAGGTGCATAGGAAATGTTAAAAAGAGCAGCCGGGCGCATCAGAAAGGTTTAAAAGAGCCGCCGGGCGCAAAAAAGAAATAAAAAAGGCCGCCGGGTGCTGCGCCCTGCTAAAGCGGTAGAGTCAACATTGCTTAAATTTTAATTTTTTATAAATCACCTTCATATTGACGTATCGTTTATTAATTGTAACATTAAAATATTTTTTTAGCAAAGCTAAATACCGAATTCAGATTATTGCATGAAGTAAAGCAGAACTTATATAACAATCTGTAAGTATGTATAAGAACCTCCAAGACTCGAACGTTATAATTTTTCTTTCAAATACCTTAGTTTCTTCAAAAACAGTTTTAATAAAATGCATTTGAATATGTTCACGTAAATAGGCAGAAGAAACTACACGTGAAAATATTGAATTTTTTAAACAGGAGGGAGAAAATTTAAATAACTTTTCATAAAATTAAGCGATTTTTTATTCGTTTTTTGAAAAACAAAATTATAAAGTTTTTATATCAAAATATCTGCCGGAAATAAGCATAAATAAAGTAGAATCCCATTTAACGTTTACACAAATATAAAAATGTAACGAATTAACTGTCCTGGCGGACCACCTGTGAATACCTATAACAGGCTAATAGATTTCTCAAGCGTGTCCCTTTTTTACGCTTCAGGTACACTCAATCACAAAAACAACGGAAATAGAGGGGCGTAGAAACCTTTTTTCCTATACTAGAACCAGTTAAATATTTTTCTGAGAGAATTGTAATGTAATGCGAAAAAGAAAACTATAATAACGACGTATTTAGGATTTTCCCAGAAAGCCTTTTATATGGAAAGTTAATAGTATGATAAAAAGTAAAGATTATTAATTACAATTTTACTATTGACTTTACTTTTTCCCTATACTAGAAGAATCTATTATATACAGTCGAACTTGGATAATTCGAAGTGCAAGGGACTACAGCAAAACTTCGAATTATCCAAAAAAAATTATTTTTATGTCGTAAAATAATATCGCAACAGAAATTGCGAAAAATATGTTTATTAATTTTAAATTAAAAAAAAAATATTGCTTTTTAAAATATTGAGATATTAAAGATTGCTTTAACCCCTTCGGGACGGGAGCCTTTACGAAATTTTTAATCTTTTGTCACCGTTTTTTACAAACAGAAATTTTTGTCTTGTTGAATCGAGAAAATGCGCTGATTAAATAAGGTAAATTTCACAGTAAAATTTTACCGGTGAGGAAAAGCAAGAATTCTGGGCGCTTCACGCGGCACGTTAACGTGTCGCTCGTCCCCAAGGGGTTAAAGAGCTTACTTGATTTTTTTAACAAAATCTTCAAGGATATCTACAGCTCGAAACACAGCTTCACTCACGTTAGATTGTCCTTCTACATAACGACGATATTCCGCTAGATGAAAGTCTGCCTCACTTGAAGTTAGAATCGACCTCTGTTCTTCTTACCTCATCTTCAATATCTTCAGCGTCTTCTGTTGCAATATTCTTATTGTTTAGAACTTCGGATAGAATATCTGTTTCAGATAGCTCTCCACAGATGTCTATATTTTTATCAATGTCGACATAATCATCAACTAGATTTTGTCATTTTTGAAAGGGTAAAAACTTCGAATTAAAGAAGTTGGACTTCCAAATTTCTCAATAGCTGAAAATAACCCTGCTACTTTTTATATAAACTGCATTGAAACCAGATTTTGTCATTTTTGAAAGGGTAAAAACTTCGAATTAAAGAAGTTGGACTTCGAAATAACCAACATTTTTTTAGCATTAACTGAATACAAGTTTCAAGGGACTGACAAAAAAACTTCGAATTATCCACGAATTCGAATTAAAGACGTTCGAATTATCCAAGTTCGACTGTATATATTATAATTGTAGAACTGTAATAAATTACGAAAAAGGAAACAATAATAACGATGTATTTGGAATTTTTTCAGAAAGCGTTTTAAATGGATATATTTTGATAAATGTAATCCATTTAAAAATTATTAGTTACAGATTTACAATTGGCTTTACTTTTTGTCTTTTACATATACTAGAACCAATTCAATATTTCTTATTAGTTATAATTTTTCGATACTATCATTTTCACCTTTTACTTTTTCGCCTATACTAGAACCATTAAAATATTTTTTGATAGACCTGTAATATAATAATAATAAAAAAAAAAAAAAAGGAAACAATAATAACGATGTATATAAGATTTTCCAAGAAAGCATATTAAATGGAAAGTTAACAATATTTTGATAAATGTAATCCATATTAAAGATTATTAGTTGCAATTTTACAATTGGCTTTACTTTTTCTCTATACTATAGCTTTTCCCTATACTAGAATTAGTTTTAAAAAATTTATTAGTTACAATTTTGCAATTGACTTTACTTTTTCCCTGTACTTTATAGACGTTTTACTTTTCACTTTACTAGAACCAGTTAAATATTTTTCTGAGAGTTGTAATATAATGCCCAAAAGAAAACAATAATAACGACGAATTTAGGATTTTCCCAAAAAGCTATTTATATGGAAAGTTAATGATATTTTGATAAATGTAATCCATATTAAAGATTATTAGTTAGAATTTGACACTTGACTTTACTTTTCCCCTTTGCAACACTTTTCCCTTTTACCTGTAGAAGAACCAGTTAAATATTTTTTATTAGTTACAATTAAAAAATTTATTTTACTTTTTTCCTATACTACAACTAGTTAAATATATTTTGGGGAGAATTGTAATATAATGCGAAAAAGAAAACAATAATAATGGCGTGTTTAGGATTTTCTCAGAAAGCATTTTATATGGAAAGTTATTATGATATTTTAATAAATGTAATCCATATTAAAGATTATTAGTTACAATTTTACAATTGCTGTGTAATGTCATTTTATTCTTACCCATATCTTACTGAGGATTTGAATTAAGAACCCGAAGTAGAACATTGTACTACCCATGTGGGGTTTTGGTGATCCTAGTTGCCATGCTAGGCTTAACTTTGAAATGTCTGATACTCTTCTTTATTGTATTCCCATAATTATAAAATACACTATATTGCCATTAATGACCGGCAACTTTCAATTTTAGACATTTTGTCGAAGATTTAGAAATAATACTTGACAGATTCTTCTGTAATTTCAGGATTGAAAAGAGCAGGTATTACCTCATATTTAGCAATGTCGATTTGATAAGGGGGGCAATTAGGGGGCCAACAAAAAATCAAAGAAAAAAAATAATACTTGGGATCACCCTGTAAAATAAAATGCATGAAATGATCTACCGCTACCGAATATAAATAAACAAACATTGTGCAATATGTGTATTACTTTGTGTAAGAATAGCACGTATATTAATAGAGATATAGCGATTTATTTAAAAAAATTAAAAAATTCTTGCATGATTTTTGCTTATAACATGCAAGGTTTTCAACCAAATTTAACGCCGGTTTCAGAAAAATTGACAAAATATAGTAGAAACAGTATAGTGCAATTGGAATATAAATATATTAAATATTTTAAGAAATATGAGCAGTTGTATGAAATAATTTTTATCTGCGCATGCGCGAACGATAACAAGGATCATTTTACATAATTTAATAGTCAACTCTATGGAGCAACTTGTTAAAAAAAAATCTAGTTAAATATCGTAAAAATTCAGAATGCTATCAGCGTTAAAGTGAGCAAATTTTTAGTTGTTCTCTAAAAGCAGCTGAATGATAAGGGATTTTACACAAATTGTCATTTCTTATTAACTGACTTTCAGAAAAAAGTTAGTATTTAGTGAGTATCAACGAGTACATTTGGAAAAAATGCTTCGATTTTGATACTTCTTTTGATCACGGTATAGGCTCGTTCTGGTGGTTATCCAAGAAGAACTAAAGCATCAATAAAAAATGAAAATTAAAAAAATTAAAAATTGAAAATGACAATTTGTGGAAAATCCCTTATCATTCAGCTGCTTTTAGAGAACTACTAAAATTTGCTCATTCTAACGCCGATATCTTTCTGAAATTTTACGATATTTGACTAGATTTTTTTTAATACGTTGCTCCATAGAGTTGACTATTAAATTATGTAAAATGATCCTTGTTATCGTTCGCGCATGTGCAGATAAAAATTATTTCATACAACTGCTCATATTTCCTAAAATATTTAATATATTTATATTCCAATAATGCACTATACTGTTTCTACTATATTTTGTCAATTTTTCTGAAACCAGAGTTAAATTTGGTTGAAAACCCTGCATGTTATAAGCAAAAAAAATGCAAGATTTTTTAAATTTTTTCAAATAAATCGCTATATTTCTATTAACATACATGCTATTCTTACACAAAAGTATACACATATTGCACAATGTCTGTTTATTTATATTTGGTAGCGATAGATCATTTCGTGTATTTTATTTTACAGGGTGATCCCAAGTATTACTTTTTTTCTTTGATTTTTTGTTGGCCCCCTAATTGCCCCCTTATCAAATCGACATGCTAAATATAAGTTAATACCTGTTCTTTTTAATCCTGAAATTCCAGAAGAATCTGTCAAGTATATTTCTAAATATTCGAAAAAATGTCTAAAATTGAAAGTTGCCGGTCATTAATGGAATTATAGTGTATACATATAAGTAAAAAAGTTATAAAGTACTTGTGAATAACTGCTAAAGATAAAAAGTGAAGTTTTTAAGGTACAATTTTTTTTAAGTATTTAGTTATATATTATGTAATGTATTTTTTTAATTGAATTGCTATAAAATATATTTTATTGGTTTGAAAGTTTATTTTTTAATTATTACTAAAACATGAGTTAAAAATGGATTTTTGTCCCCAATCAACTATATAGTGCCTCATAAATATTGTAATAAGTTGTTGTTTTTCCCGTTAAATACTAAATAAATAAAAAAAACTAATAATGTCTATTTTACACTTTTTCTGTTTTTTCGTCTTCGTTATATATAGTATCCATTCCGTCATATTAATACTAGACGAGTTATGATTTGAAATATTTTCAGCATTATTAAATATAATTAACATCAACAATTTACGATATTATTCAAAAAACTTAAAAATTTGACCCAGTAGATGATTATTTAATGAAACACATATAATTATTGGTTAATCTGCATCTATTATAGTACTGTTTTGAAAAGAAACTGTGAACCACAATGTATAAATGAACTTAAGGCTGTTATGAAATCCCAAACTGGCTAATTTAGGACACTTTTCTGAATTTATCTTTGTTCGCAAACGGCAGGTGTTCTTATTCCGAAACTATGTAATCGAATGGCGTTTTGCATTTTTTGGTATTGGCAGTAGGTCTTTCAGAAAATGCAGTCAAAGTGGGCATTTTGAACCGAATTCATTTTAATTAATACAATTATAAAAATTAAATAATCTGTTAAAAATATCTTAAAAACTTTTGTTTCAGTTGTTAACTTTTTTTTTTTTTTTGTACTTACAATTTATGTAATTTAATATATACTTTGAGATTAGAGTACTAATAATATAATAGAAAGTATCAGACCTCAGAGGAAAGATAGAGATGAGAAGTCTTGTGTATCAGACATTTCAAAGTTAGGCCTAACACGGCGACTACAGGTGAAAATGCAAGTTACAAACAGGTAAAAATTTCAAAGAAAGTATTTTATATGACAAAAGAAATGACTCATTAACACTACAATGAAAAGTTTATAGATTGTGGCAACTGAGAAAAGTGATTATTTTATTGAAAAATTTTTAAGAGAAAAAGAAAATACAATACTAATTATGAAGTTAGATACTAAATTTTAAAACAGGATAAAAAAAATGTATTTGTGAACCTTCGTGTCTTTTTTTTTTTTTTTTTTTTTTGGGGGGGGGGGGGGGGTTATTGATCTCTCGCTAGTTTTTATTGAAATATACTTCTTTCAAGAAGCTGGAATTTAAATTCAGATTATTTTTTTACCAGTATTATTCTTTGCATAATACAGTGACATCAATTAATTGTTTAATTAATTTTACTTCAAACTTCTTTGTTATCCCTTAAAAATTTAAAACATCAAAAACCACCTAAATTCTTTTAAAAATAATTAGATGCAGATAGATAGAAAGCAAATCTTAAAGTCCCCCCTATTCTTAAAATAAAAATAATGATGTAGCTTTAAATAAATTTAAACAATTATTAAGATTAATTAATGAAGTAAACATTGTTTTTCAGAATTATAATATGCATTAAAACATTTAGATTGAATTAAATTATTAATTAACTTAAACTATCATTACTATTATTATTTATAAAATTAAAGACTGATTCAAAAAAAAAAAAAAAAAAAGCAATTAGAAATTATTAACTAATACAACTTAAGGGTGTATTCGAAAAAATATTTTTCCACCTTCAACAGCTCGAAATTTTCTGAGACATTTTCAGACTCATTTTTAATAGTAAAAACATGAAACTTGTTGGAGTGATTTCTGAAGACATGTTTAACATGCCGTGTGATTTCATTTTCAGCTCAATTAATTAGAATTTCATTTTTAAACAATTATTTTCTCAGTATGACCATTTTTTTCATTCCCAGATCGGCCGCTTCGGAAAATTCGGTTCAAAACGCCAACTTTGACAGCGTTTTTTTACAGTATTTTCTGCATTTATCAAAAAAGTAAAAAGCACGGCACATTATATAGTTTCTAAATAAGAGAATTTCCCAGTTTGATGCGTTTGAGAGCAAAAATGAATTTTAAAATGAATCAGAAAATAAGCAGTTTGGATCGGAATACACCCTTAAAGAAATATTTAAAGTACAGAAGAAAAGAAATATTATCGCAGAATATTTACAGATAAACATGAATGGTGTAATTTCTGTAAAGAGAGATGAAATTATCATATTTCTTTTTTCATTATTTAAACTATCATTTTAAATTATATTTAAAATGTTTACTGTTTACTTTAAAATTTTATTGATGTATTAGGGATAATTATAATAAATAAAATAATATTATGATCAATCATACAAAAACTTTATTGATTTTTAGTTTAAATTAAATTAAAAGTAAAGAAAAGAAAAAAGACAAAAGAAAGTAAAATATTGTGATTTCATCTTTATTATATATATATATATATATATATATATATTAAAATTTACCAGCAATTTATAGCAGCATTATTTGTAAAACAAAAATTTATGCATATTTGTCATTAATTAAACAAAAGACTTTTGGGTTAGTAAAATTACTTAAATTATATTTTTCCGTAAAAAAAACAATTTAATAGTGTAGTAATTGCATAGTGTAAACATCCTTATTTAAAAAGGGAAAAAAAATTTAATTTAATGAATAATAAATATATTTGAAATTATTAATTAACTAATATTTTTAATTGGACAAGCTTGCTATAGGTTTATTTATATATATATACATATATATATGTAAAATATTGTTGAATTTGGGAAAAGAAATAGAATATGATATTAAAAAATATAATAATAACAATTAAGAATAAAATTTGCTGAATACAATAAATAAATGAATTTATTGTAAAGCTATATAAAATAGTTTATTAAATAAATGTTTATAAATAGTTTTGTAATTAGATTTATCTGAAAATAGCATTTATATATAAACATACATAATTCTATGATATAAATAAAGAGCAGTGTTACTTACATAAAAAGGTAATAACAAAGATAATTATTTATTAATAATAGGATTAGATAATAATATTCTAATTTTATATCAATTAAAAAAATGAATTTTATTACTATTGTTTTAAAACTATTCCTTTTTGAATTATTGAAATATGTAATGATACCATTTATTTAATTATTTTTAAAAACACAGAGAGAGAGAATAATCAGCACTGTCAAATATTGATGAGGAAACAGAAGTATGTATAAATACAAACTTTAAAATAATCTTTTTAATTTTCTATGGAAAAGATTCACTGAAATACTCTTGAAAAAATACTACGTATTTTGAGAAAATAAAAAAGACAATTTATAAAGAATTCTGAACAAACTTCAACTAATTCAAGTTTTATAAAGAATTCGGAATAAATTTCAACCAATTGAATTTTTTACTTTAAAAAGTCGTAAATAAATATTTGTATGGGGGGAAGGGAACGGGGTAAAAAAATATTTAGCCGATGATTGTTTTTAATTACGTGAAATAAAGATGTACAAAAATCCCTTTTTTTTTAATCACTTAAACGTCATATACCTAAATTTAAACATCAACTCTTATAAAAGACTTTATATTTACAAAATCCTTTGATTATTATAAAATTTAAATAAAAAAAAAAATTTGCGACATTAATTCTTACAATTTTTAACTATTAATGGGAAGTAAAAATTGGAATTACAGGGGAAGAAATAAACAATGTATAATTTGACGAAAATTTAAATAAAATTATTTAAATTTTTTTTTAATTTTAAATCCAAAAAACAACAAAGAAACAAGAAAAATATTATTAACAACATATATTAAATTTGGAAATCATGCAAATTTCTAAAGGGAATTTTATTGCATTTTATTTTTATTTATAAACAGATACAGTTTTATTTTTAAATTAAAATTAAATTTAATCTATTAATTTTTAAAACATGTTGAAACTCGTAAATAAACATGGAGACAAAAGAGAAAAGCAAACAATGGAAATTAAATCAATTTTTTCCCTCTAAAAAGGCGGAAAAGGAAGGAATAACAATTACGTCTAACCATATTAAAATTGTGTTTACAATATCCGGCGACGAGACGACAGAATTACAAAAAAATCAACTATCATATTATATACCTAATCACAATAAACAAACATTACAACCAAATTTAAATAATCATTTAAAAAAATTTGCTTTACACCAATAAAATATAGCAGCAAAACTTTTAAATATTATCAAAAAGCAAGCATACCTAAAAGCTTGTAAAAGCAAGCACCGACTTCGTCGATCCCCAACAAGTCGCTTGAGAAAGCCGTTTCAAAGAATAAGATCTTATTGCTTACTTCAGTGCGACCTTGGAAACAAAGTTTTTAATAAATTTACAGTCACATTTACCGAGCAGATGACACAAAATTTCAAAACATGTAACAGTTGGGTATTTATAAACTCAGTTAGCACCTCTGATTGTTGTTTATTCGATCACAAAACATATACAAGAAGTTTGAGAACAAAAACTTTTGACCGGGAGCGTTGAGTTGTTTCAAAGTCTCGTCTGCAAGACAGTGATTGGGATAAGGGCGTTTTCTGATTGGCCACGAAGTAGTGAATGGTGAGGAGGAGGAGATTGTGACGTCACGGACACAGGTTCACGGCCTGACACATGCAGCTTCGAAGTACTTACGAGCCACAAGAAAGTAAAAAGATTAGAGAATTATCGCCAAAGTTGGCAGGAAGATTGATGTATTACTAAGTTTATTCTCCAAGGTTACGGTTACATATTTTATTATGAAAATGCAAAATATTTTTTAAATATTAAGAGGTTAGCTGTGTTATTTGTGTCTGTTTATGTACATTTTGTTTTGTTTTTTTAATGTTTTATTTAAATTGGCATATTGACTGAGAGGAAAAACAAATACCAGTGGAGAAATTAGCAAACAAAGTTTAATATTTATGCATACAGTAGAACTCAATGAAAGTAGAAAGCAAATTTCGTCCTAATTTAGAGTAAACATTATATATATATATATATATTAGGACATTTTGGTGATTATTTAAGTAAAGGTAACCTTTTCCTAAAATGTGGTACCAACCGAATAAGATTTGCGTAAGAACCGTAGGTCCCGAAGGGGTTAAAATTGAGCAGGACGAAATTATTTTATTCCAATGTTCTTTTTTTTTTTCTGATAAAAGTAATGTGGTATTGTAAAAATAAACTCATTACATGCAAATTTTAAGAATTAAAATATTTATTTTTTTTCAATATAGTTTTTTTAAGTCTTTATTGGGGGATTACAAAAAAAAAAAAAAAAAAAAAAAAAAAAAATCCACACAAAAAACAAGAAACATTTTATGAGAAAAAAACTAGGTACCCATAAAAAAAAAAAGTAAAAGTTATGTCTAGAATTTCAAACGTGAAATTAAAAAATATTTTTCAAAAATCTCTGATTTGGAGGAACATCATAAATTATTCAATAAATATGACTGATGCAATATTTTTGCTGGTATAATTCTAAAAAAAAAAAAAAAAGGAATAAATATCATATTTAAATTTTTTATATAAATTTTCCGGGTTTTATTGCATTTTACATATATTTTTCAGTTATTTAGTCTGTTTCTCCTGTAATATATGGCATGAAATTCTTGTATGCTCGAAACTACTTATTGGTTCATTCTATCTGCGTGCCTAGTGGCTAGGGCGCAAGCTACGAGACAAACAGTGCGGGTTTGATTCCTGTCTAAAGGTCTAAATAGACATATCCTACAAATGGCGATGTCTTTGTTGTGGTTGGATGGTGCTTTTCATCTTTTATTACTTTTGTAGTATCCGAATCGGTCGGAAATATTTCCGACGAAATCCATCTCCGCTTCTTTCCACTGTTGAGACTCTCCTTTCTTTTGTTGATAACCACAGAATGGTTGAAAAAGAAAGGTCAGTTGACACCTTTTATTGCTTTCGTATGAGAGGGAGCACTTTTTCCTTTCACATGCACCTTAAGGCAGCTTTTATATTGGTATTTCAACAATCTCAAAAGAAATCTCGTAAATCGTTCCACTGGCCTATCTTTTCCAAAGGTTTTGTGGTCATCAACAAAAGGAAGAGGCGTTGATAAACTTCTCAGGAAACTCCTTTACTGACCTATGACCTCTGGACAAGACTCCGAAGACAGACCACATGGAAAAGAGCGGCTGACCACCAGGGGTGTAGTGGAAGGTATACAGAGGTATACGCCGTATACCTTCTGGATTTTTTTTTAAGGTGCTCGGTATACCCTCTGTTTCTCAAATAAATACTATAGAGTATACTCTAGGCATGACGTTCATGACTTTTGCGTATACCCTCTGCCTATAGCGTATACCTTCTGGGTTTTTTACGATTACATCACTGCTGACCATATAAAAGATACCAGCAAAAACACTAAAGTCTTGAACGTATTTAAACTGAAAAAATACCTTTAAAAATATGTGAAACATTTATAGTATCTTTAAATTTTTTATAAATCTTCAAACGGGATCCAAAGAAGGAATTGGGTTAAGCCTGATTTTTCAGTCGCTCTATATACAGGATAGCTCACATTTATCAAATTTTCACAAGTGATCGCTAGGCAGAATGAACTGTAATTTTGGATTAGCATATTTGAAGCTGCTTGTTTTTTCATTCTTAAAATAAAGAATACTTTAAAACTTATGAAGCATTTATTGAAAAGCTAAAGCATAGTTGACTGAAAACTGAATTCTTGCCCTATAAAGAGGTGATTTATGGTCGTTGGACTCATTCGCAGCAACAAACTGCCATTCAAGAAATTGCAACATAATATTTTATGTGAGATCCAGAATTTCATTTTTATTTTTATTTTTTATATCAGATATTTTTATAAAAAATTTCTGTTATTAGTCATATTTTAGAATTTTTATGCAATAAAGAATAAGAAAGACAAATTATCCATTTTAACCTTTTAAAAATCAAATTTTTAAGCTCTTAACTCTTAAGGCTCTTCTCAACAAGCGCAAAATGTTTTGACACATTTACAAATTTATTTTTTAACAGAAAGATATAAAATTGGAAGGCCTGACTATGGAAGCGATTTGGAAACGAAATGTGTTTTCAATTTTTTGATTAAAAAAATTACCTATTGAGTTTTAAGCAATTTTGATCACGTGACAAAGACGTTTTTTCACCCTTCATTGAGTGGTTATTTTTCTTTCGGTTTAAAAACCCCAGTTTGACACTATTTTATGAAAGATCTATTGCGTATATCAAAAAAACGGAAAACACAGTTTGATTACATAGTTTCAGAACAACAACACACCTACTAGTTTCATGGATTTCCGAACAAAAATAAATTAAAACTTATGTCATAAAGTTGTCCTTTTGGATTTGAAAACAGCTTTATAGAGAAGAAATTGAAATGGAATATTTTATGCGAAATTTCTGAGTTTTACTTTTATTTATGTAGTTTTAATTATATTTTTTATATATTAGATATTTTTATAAAATATTTCTGGTGTGAGCATATTTTAGAATTTTTATGTAATAAAGAATAAGAAAGAAAAATGTATCCGTTTTAAGCACTTAACCCTTTCCGGGGTGGAGTAATTCTGTTTGTAAAATAATGAAATGATGGACTGACACCAGAACTTACAAACGAATTTATTAGAAAATAAAAACTTGCTTATTTCCCCGTACTTTATAAAAGAAAAATTGTAATTAAATTTTCTTGGTGCCGAATGTCACCTTTGGAATTAAAATTAGGTGTCCTTTCTTGTGGACACCGCCCGCTAAAGGATTAAAAAATTAAAAACCCTTAAAACTGATTTAGACATGTCAATTTGGAGATATTTTATCATCCCCCAAGTGGGGAGCGATCGGCGCATTGTTCCTCCCTTCGATCTTCCACTGTCCCATTTTAGAGATGGAAAATATTTTCGTCTTTTGATATTTCTGAATAAAAGAACTTCCTTTGAATGCTCATTCATACTATACCATTTTTATATTCAAAAATAAAATGAACGCCTCATATATTCTATTTAAAATTCTAAATAATAAGTTGTTTTTCATTTAACGATAAAAGTGAGCAGTAGCGCATCCAGGATTACGCTTTGGAGGGGGCTAGCATGTTTTAGAGGCCTATATGTGCCCAGCTCTGGCCCGGTCCGGCCCGCCTCCCAGCTCTGTTGTCTTTCTTCCATTTGATTTGATGGGACGTGCCGGATCAGTTCCTGACTTACATTTTTCTGCTGACTTGAGCAGAGTTGTAACCAGCCAGAGGAAGCTCTGGAAAGTTTTGGTGGGGCTAATTCTTAATGCTTTTAATGTGTTAAATAATGAAATTCTTTACAAATATATATCTTGGCTTTCACGATTTTTTCGTGTGTTTCTGTATTTGGATAATTTTAAAGTGTCTTTGCAATCAAATGATTTAAAATTTTATTATTAAATTATCAAAATATTTTGAAAATTAAAGAGAGCAAGAGATTGTACGGGGTTTTAATTTTTTAATTAAGTAAATTTTAAACATGCTAATATTTCGAATTTCATAACGAAATTTGTAAAAGAGAAATACATTGTGTGACAAAATTAATATCTTTTCAAAAAAAAATTTGAGAACTTATTAATAACAATAATAATATTCTTTCATGATTTAAAAAATAATAAATGTCTGGGAGGGGCTTCAGCCCCCTTAGCTCCCCCCGTGGGTGCGCCAATAAAAGTGAGATACTTTTCATAAAGCATTGAAAAAACTACTTTTAAACAATTTTCTCGTGTAGTAAAGCAACCAGAAAAAAAAGAGATAATAATCAGCTATCAATAAGTGGATTTTTTTCATCCAATAAAAATGATGCATTTAATTTTATAAAAAGGATTGCCGAATTTGAAGCTTAAAACGAAATTTTTGGGTACTAAAACAGTGTTGTGAGATCGCTACTTTTTAGGTGCGTTCGTAATTATATAAATACGTAACACCTGTAATCGTCGTCTTGTAAATCCGTCAATCTGTCCGTCTGTCTGCATATAACAGCGCAAAAACTACCCAAACGACTGGTTTGAAATTTAATACAGCAAATTCTGTCTAAGGCGGACTCTGTATAAGGCGGAATCTGTCTAACGCGGAAACGGAAAGCATTTTAAGGTCCCACTGAAACCAAAATTTTGCATAAGGCGGAAAAAAGGATAATTTAAAAATGAAATGCATTTTGTTTATTAAACTTTAAAACTGGTAAGTCAAATACTCAATGCCGTGCATGTTAGTTAAATTCCGTAACACTTTGAAAAAGTTAATTCAAAAGGACAGAAACAGTTTAAATTTTAAGGAATTTATGCTTGTGCCATTTTTTCATATGCAAAATTATATTTAAAAGTTAATATTTCTAGTAGAATGAACATTTATCAAAATATATATATTTTCGAAAGTGCAATATATTATACTTTAAGGATGTACTAAAATTCACAGTTATAGCGTTCTGTCTCATTCTCGAAGTTTATTGGGGGTGGTGGGGGGTGTTATTAGTTTTTGTGTGTGTGTGTGCGTGTAATCTTCCAATTCGCATGCATTACAGCAGTACTAAGAAATTGAATGGCGTTTCTCATTTATCTATAAAGACGAAAGATCTTTCCGAATTTCAATTTCCAATCGATTTTGAGTCAGTAAAATCAATAAAAAATCATCAAATTCGAAGGATTTTTTTTGGGGGGGGAGGGGGGGGGGAGCTTTTTTGCATAAGCCGGAATATTGTCTACCACGGAAAATTTTCTCAGTCCCGATCGATTCCGCCTTACGCAGAATTTACTGTATATAGAATCGTTGCAGAATTTTGTCGAATCATTTCAAATTTTATGACAATTGAATCAAAACTTAAAAAGATGTTAATGAAAGCTTTCATCATACTATTAAATCCTACCATACGTCATGAATTCAATGATATCCCATGATAAGTAATGATTCTAGGTTGAAATGGTGATGACATCATACTTAAGATAGAGTTCTATTATTTCCGTATAACTGAATTTAATATATATAATCCTAATAATTTTTGTATTCGTGCATTTTTGCATAAGAGTGCAACAGCTATTGCACCAAGATCTGAATATTTATAAAACTAGTTATAGTACGAACGCAACTTCATTTGCCACGTTTGACGTGCAACTTTCGACTCGTATAAATTGCATTATTTCCCTTATTTATTGACAGATTAAATAATGCGAAATAAAGCAAATATTTCCATTTGAAAAACCTATCTGCAATCAAACAATCTGAATAATATTTTTTTTTAATAGCGGATTGGCAACATTGCACTAAAACATGCACACACACACGATACGCGCGCACTAAAAGAAAAAGAAAACTCTACAAACAATCAACTCAAATGAAACATGTCGAAGTGCCAAATATTTCTTCCTTTTTTTAACCTATCCCCTACCCCGTTCGGTTATTTTCATTTAATTTATTATTAGTTTGGAAAAGTATTACAGCCTATTCGAATATCGTGTTATGAAAATATAAGTCACTCGATTTGATTAGACTACTATCTGATTATATTGACTTATTACAAAAAAATACGCATTTCATTTTCTATTTAAAAAAAAAAAAAAAAAAAAAAACGAAGAAGGAGGAAAGAAAGAAAAAATATTCAAAGAGATAAAACAGACATAATTAGGTGCCAAATATTTCCCGCTTGCCTTTTCACCTCCACTCATTTCCAAGTTTTTCATTTCATTCATTATTCTGCGAGTAAAGTGTTAAAACCGATTCGAGTACCATTTCTTTGAATCATGAGTCATTCGATTTCAATAAACTACTATTTGATGACATTGATTACTAGAAACTACGCATAGATTACTAGAAACAACGCACACATTACAAGAAATTATAATTTTATCGATTACTATTGCTAGAAACTACTCATAAATTAAAATATTCTAAATCGAATATTATTATCGCATAACATTTTTCCGTTAAAAAAAAAAAAGAAAGAAAGAAAGAAAGAAAAGAAATATATAAAAAAGAAATTTTTTTGGGATAAAATTTGCTTTTTTACTTATAAATAAATCTCAAGAAAAAATTAACATTTATTATAAAGCAAATTAATGCAATAACCCCGATGAATGAAGAAAATAAACAAACGATTCTCACAATTTGGCATGCTTCAAAATCTTCTTGGCGAACTTGGCTGAAAGATTTATGAGCATCAGTTTGAACAAATTTTCTTCGATGCAGTAACCCTATACGAAACGAAGATTTAACAGCAAGGTGCAAGACTGGATGAATATAATTTTTTTCGCACACTCTTCTCACAAAAACCGGTTCTTTTTTTTTTTCTTTGAAAAACTCATGATAATGTTTATAGTGCAAGGGGACTCCATCTTTCCTCTTATGAAGTCTTATTTTTATAGAGTTCTTTTGTTCTTTTTAGAAGTAGGGGATACTGAAAAATGGGCGGCCAACTTTATGTGTTGGGTGAACAAAGGATCCGAAAGTCAGCCATTTTAAATTATAACTTGTAAGAATTTTGCTGCTCGTTCACGAGTGAGAATTTTATTTTTTTTTCTACGTGTGTTTAAATTTGATAACATAATTTTCTTTATATATTTTAACACGAATAAAATAAAATATGCTATAACAATAAAATGAATATCTTGTTTTTGCTTCAAAAGCTACTTGGTGGTGGGTTGGTTGGTACACAGCCATTGTTGTAATTGCATTGAAGGCCATCGGTTAATTACGCCACGCTTCAAGAGAGGGGTGGATCCACAAAATGTGCTACAGTGCGGCAGGGCCAATTCTCGCAGGGCAAACTTCCACCAGAACTCAGGGCCGAAAGTAAGAGGGGACATGTTCCCCGGGTGCCAGAAAGGAAGACGAAGGGGCCGCCCAAGGATGTAGTAGGGGGTATACGCCGTATACCTTCTGAATTTTTTTCAGAAGCTCCCTATACCCTCTGTTTCTCAAATAAAGCTATAGCGTATACCCTAAGGCATGACGTTCATGACTTTAGCGTGTACCCTGTACCTATAACGTATACCCTCTGGTTTTTTTACGACTACATCACTGGGGCCGCCAAATGAAGACTTCGTTAGTCAATTTTTCTTACATCTATGTTTAGCTCGGTATTGTTAAAATCGTACTATCTGGGGGTATAGAAGTTAGTTATAGAACACAGTATAGAAGAATCTAAGGATGATGTGGCATAAGGATCTTGTATAAAGCAAAAAAAATTTCGATTCCATTTTCAAGGTTTTAATGAATCAATATTTGACAAAGCAGATTTCGTTGTTCAGTATTACATACTTAAAATTTTAAAAATAAGTCGGTTATTAGAAAATTAGTAAAATTCTCTTTGTAAATTTACTTTGCGGAGGAGGGTGCGGGCGCCAAAATCCCTGTTTGCCCCGGGTACAAAAAAGGCTAGTTTCGACCCTGCAGAACTTCGTTTAAAGTAATCGCCACCATCAGATAAATAAAGCGAAACTTTCTTTTCAAATTACTTGTGGAAGTAAACTTAAGAAACTGATACTCATTAAAGTTGGCTGAATTAAGATTTGACATAAATTCTTTGTTTATGAATCATAGATTTAATTTATTCTATTTCAGGTGTATTTTAGCTTTACATGTTTACACTTGTTTATTTAGGAAAATTTTATTTTAATTTTGCATCTTTTTCTTTTAGTACTTTTGGTAATTTCGGATTGAAGAATGAAAGAATATATTTTATACTAGGGGGCTCTGCCTTCTGCAAGCTACGCTAGTATTTTAAATAAAATGAATGAAAGGATTATATTTTAAATGAAATTAATGAAATACAAAAAAATGCGACGGGAAAAATGTTTGGCGATTTATCACCTGCGTCCAGCTAACAAAAAAATACCGAGTTCTTGATTTCTCTATCAGAATCTTTCAATTTGGCGAAAGATTGTTCAAGTAAATTGAATTATGAATAAAAGTAACATGATACATTTCTTAGCATACATTTAAGGGAGGCCAAACTGGTCGCCAAATTAGTTAAAAATAATAACCTTTTCTAAAGTATGAAAAAAAAAAACCTGTTATGATTAAAATTTGAGTTGCCATCTTTAGAGAAAAGTATTTAAAATTAGAAAAAAAAAGTAATATCTCGAAAACTAAGTCGAATTTAAAACTTCTATTACCAGTTTTGAAATCTGCAGATCAGTACGGATTTTTGGTGTTAATTTCATCGCAAAGTATTCCATATTTTAGGAGAAATCGCCGTTAAACATAATCAGTTGTTTAATCAGTCGTTTCATAGAATCGTTTCATTTCAGTCGTTTCATAATATCCGTTTCATAAATTCGTTTCATTAGGATTTTATATATATAGGATGGATATATATATTTTTTGTCTTCCTTTCTTTTTTCTTTCCTAGAAAGAGTTTTAATATTTTTGTGTTAAAATAAAAGTAATACATCCACATTTCAAAATTAATAAAATGTAAATAAAAACTTTCATTTTAATTTATATTTTAAATGTCTACATTTGGAGATCACCATAAATATTTCAATTACCAGAAAAATTGCGTAATGTTTATTTATATCATATTTAAATTTTTCAGGTAATTTTTTTTGTTTTAGTAGAATTTTTATACATTATTTAAGGGGGGAGGGAGGCATTTAATGAATGAATCATGTGATATTTGATTGCACTCTGAAATATCGTTCATGTAAAACCTATACTTAAAACTACTTAATTGTGCTTCTAAAACTAGCAGTCTTGGACACATTTAACATTTTAAAATTATGTAAAATAGTGTAGTTTCTTCTTTTGGACTGAATTTCTGACGTTTCGAGAAATATCGTCGTAAAACAGCAATTGCACCATGATTCAAAATGTAATAGATTTATCGAAAAAGGAAACGCTGTTCAACCAATTTCATTCTTTTGCGTTTAAAAAAAACTTGTGAATGTGTCAAAAATTTTCGCACTGTTGAAAGGGGACCAGTGTTGCCAGAATCGAGAATTTTTTTATTCAAAATATCTTTCACTCTTTTTTTTTCACATAATCTTCGTTTTATTTAATCCCAGATTCTAAAGTAATGTTCTTCTTATTTAAACAAAGAAATTCTTTGTTAAATAAGGAAAATATTTCTTTACGAAAAATCTGGTATTCAAATTTCTCTCAGCTTACGAATTTTGTTAAGGCTGTTCTCAACTGCTCTGCTCCACGAGAACAAAACGTTTTGACACATTTACAAATTCATTTTTTAACGGAAAGATATAAAATTGGAATGCTTGACTATGGAAGCGATTTGGAATCGAGCTGTGTTTTCCATTTTTTGATCACTAAATTACCTACTGAGTTAGAAGCGATTTTGATCACGTGATAAAAACGTTTCTCTCCCTTTTTGAGCGGTTGTTCTTCTTTTGTGCGGAAATTCGGTTCAAAACGCCCACTTGGCACTATTTTCTGAAAGATCTATTGCGTTTGCAAAAGAACGGAAAAAACAGTTCGATTACATAGTTTCTGAATAACACCACCTGCTAGTTTCATGCATTTCAGAAGAAAAAAAATTAATTAAAACTTATTTCATGAAGTTGTCCTTTTGGATTTGAGTAAAAAGCAACACTGAAAATTTATACGATGATTTTGTTGAGAATGCCATAAATTCTGTATATATAATTTAGTACAGCAAATCACTCACTCCTAATGTCCTAAATCTGCTTTCGCACGATCATATATAAAAGCTTATGAGAATTAAGTATCATTATTTTTTAATAGTAATCCTCGCCTTATTTAATTGTAGATTTGTGTGATTAAATGAAGCAAATATTAATTGTAAAAGCATTTTTGGTATACAGTGTCCGTAAAACTTTAACCCTTTCAGGGCAAGTAATTGTGTTTCTATAATGTTGAATTCACACCGAAATTTTTGAAATTTTTTATTTCAAAACATGGAAAAGCAAGTTACAACTTTTTTCCACCAAAGTTATAAAAGTAAAATTTAATTAGAAATTTCTGATGCAAATCTTGATTAAAATTAGATGGGATATAATATATCCCACCACCCCTCAAGGGGTTAAAGCAATGGTCGTATAAAAACAGAAATAGATGCATTCGGTATTCATTATTAAACTAAATTAGCAATTCAAAATTCATGTACAGAAAAGAATGCGTATTTTCGATTAGCAAGTTAAATTTTTCTATTGCTGAGGAGTTACAATTTTTTTTTTTTTTTTTTTTTTTTTCAATTAAAGAAAAAAGTCTATCAACTCGCCTATAAATCGCCTATAATCTATATCTATAATCTATCATCGCCTATAATCTATAAAGCAAAGCTCGTATAAAAACAGAAATAGATGTATTCTGTATTCCATTATTAAACTAAATCAGCAATTCAAAATTCATGTACAGAAAAAAATGCATATTTTCGATTAGCAAGTTAAATTTTTCTATTGCTGAGGAGTTATATATATATATATATATATATTTTTTTTTTTAATCTATCAACTAGCCATATACAAACGATGGCTGCCGGTTTTTCCCAGAAAAGTTTTTGTGAAAGTAGAAGTATAGAATTAATAAAAATAAAAACATCGATCTGCCACGCGAACCAAAATTTTAGGGGAAAAAAAGCCCACTTTAAAGTCGAACTTTGAAAATTTAAACTAATCGCGCATACAAACAATAACTGCCAATGTTTGCTAGAAAACTCTTCGTCAAAGTAGAAGTGTGGACGTATAAAAACAAAAACATCGCCTGCCACGCGAATCGCTATTGAATCTTTTTGATCCGCCCAAGAATAATTTCGAGTTGAGTCACCAATTTAGAGTTCTTTTTATCGTGATGGCAAAGGAGCAAAGTAAAGCACCTGCGAGTTCTAAAGCAGAACAAACAGTTAGATCGTTTTCAAAACAATGAGTCAGTGAACGTCAGTCGCTCTATATTGTGATTGCCAAATATGTAGATAGAGAAATTTATCTTAAAAGAAGGAATGTGTGTTATTGCAACGATTGCTTTTTGATTCATTCATGAATTTGATGGGCACGTTTTCTTCGGGCTCATTCACGTGGAATATTTTCTCTTCACAGTGACTGATTGTTTATTTTAAATTTGGGATTAATTCATGGGAAAATCTAGAATTCTATTGAGGGTTTTTTTTTTTCTTTTTTGCATTATAAAACTAGTTTTACATCATGTAATCGTAGTATTAGGCATTTTTGTACTACACTGTATCCAGAATTTGAAATGGGGTTTGAAATCGAGAGGGAAATTCCCCCTTTTCACTCAATGTTCAGGCGTGGAGTTCAATTATTTTTTTTTTATTACTTTATTAATTAATTAATTTTTTATTTATTATATTTTTTCGGGGGGGGGGGGGGGGTGAGTATTATAATTGAAGTTCTAAATTCATCCTTTCTTTTTTCTGTATCAGAGTCACAATTATATTTACTACAATCATTACAATGTTATCAAATAATTTGCATTATTAAATCGTATTACATATGGCACACTGTCAAAAATCTGTACTACCTGGGATCAAGGGCTTTGCAGGTTTCTGAATTACACGGTTTTAGAGTATTAATGATTAGTAAGGCCAAAAATTCTAAATGAACATTTCTGCTGAGAAAATCATTTTTTTTTTATTTCTATTCAACAAAAAATTTGCAATTTTCATGGTCGATTTCCTCGTGACCAATGGAATTTCACGATTTTTTTCCATGATCGCTTAATAAAATTCGCGAATTTTTATTTATTAATTTATTTTTGTAATTGTTTCACGAAATTCGCAATTTTATCTGCGAAGCCGGGAAAATTAAAAAGAAATATTTTATATATAATTTTAGTTTATTTTTATATTATACAATTTTCTACACAACTTTTCTAGTAATTCTAACTTTGTTTATTTTATTTATTTATTTATTTATTTTAATATAATGTTGAATGGCGATGACGAGTATATTCGTAAATAATAGTACAAAATGCGACGGAATTTTAACAAAACCCAGTCGTTGATGAAATATTTGCCTTAACCCCTTGGATGTCGGTGGGATATATTTTATCCCACTTAATTTTAATCGAGATTTGAATCGGAATTTTCGAATAAAATTTTATACTTTAGTGGAAAAATAAATTGTAAAATGCCAGAATTTTTTTGAAAATTCTGGTGTGAGTACCAAATTACAGAATCACAATTACTTGACCCCGATAAAGATTTAATTGATTTTTTTTTTCAATATTGGAATATTAAAAAGAAAAAGTTGTATTCCTTTTTTCTTTTCGAATACATTAAGTTTAATTTTGTTGACAAACAAATTGATTAAAAAAAAGTCTCCATATGATATCGGTAGGCAAGTTTTCTTTGGGATTGCTCAAGTGAAGTTACTTTCTTTTCTCAGCTGCTTTTCGTTTATTTTACGTATTTAACATACCTATCAAAACTTTCTGATTATTTCAAATCAGCACAAACAAAAAAATTTATTACTTAAAAACTATTAATTAATAACCATAGAAAAACAAAAAACATTTGATTATTATTATTTTTTTTTTTTTTTTTTTTTTGCTTTTGTTAGAATTATGTTAACACATTCACGACGGAAAACGATAATTCTCGTATGAAAAAGCACAAATAATTGTACAAAAATTATTTTCACGTGCATACATATAACATAAAGATATTTAAAATATCTTAAAATACATTAGAAAAACCCAGAACGTTTTCAGCCATTACAAGACCGTCATCAGTGGGATTTAAATGTTGTTATTATTATTATTATTTATTTTATTTTATTTTTTTATTTTTTTGCGCTTATTTCAGAATTGTATGGAAGAAAATATTGTAATTTAAAGGTTGTACGTCAGATGAGATGAAAGTATGATGAAAATAATAACAACATTTAAATCCCACTGATGACGGCCTTGTAATGACTGAAAACTTTCTGGGTTTTTTCTAATGTATTTTAAGATATTTTTTAATGTATTTTACATATCTTTATATTATATGTATGTACCTGAAAGTAACTTTTGTACAATTATTTGGGCTTTTTTTTAAATTTAAATTTTTATTATTTGTGCTTTTTTTATTTTTATTTTTATTATTTGTGCTTTTTTTATTTTTATTTTTATTATTTGTGCTTTTTTAAAATTCAGATTTGATAAAAATTTCCGGTCGGCAATGTGTTAATGTCACTTCTAAAAACCCGGAGATGGTTAGCTAAGGCATTAATTTATGGGAATCAGTACTGCTAATTCAGTAAGGGATCACAGTGCCATATAGGGTAACTCCGGGTGAGTTGGCGCATACGGGATAGACGCCGCACCCCTTGTATTTCTTGTAATTATCGATAGATGGTCGTCAAACGCACAGTATAGATGCGCAATGAGATTATTTTAACCAGTGTATAGCGTGAATCCCATTTCGATGTTTACTTGTAGAAGTACAAACCTTAATTTGACGTAACTGCATGATTTCACTGTCCAAACTTTTAAACACGTTATGTTTAAATATTTTTCATACACTAATTACTAAATGCATGCATGATTTCTAAGTCAAAACTAAGTGTAGCGTTTGTATAGAGTACTGTGTGTATGGTTAAGCCATTCCCCTTAGCGATGGCAGGTAACTGTGATGGTTGACGTCTGCACCATGCAAAATGGGATACATGCCGCACTGCTATTCCGGTATACATGCGCAGTTTCTTTTGTACGGGATGATTAAGTGTTATCAACTTTTCCTTTTCTCTTTGCACGGACTAACCATATTAGGCATGTTATCAAGTTTACTAATAATCCATATATATATTTCTCTTATGTGGCCCGAAAATCAGGCTGAATTTATAGCTTGCCCAAGGGCGGCGCCAGAGGGGAGTTCGGGGGGCATATGCCCCCCCCCCGTCGAGCATACCTGCCCCCCCCCCCCCCGTCGGAGTCAAAATTCAATGTCGTCGGGGAAAATATTTTAACTTGAATTTCGGCCCGGTCGGGTTGAGTCGAGTTGGACCTCATTTTTTTTCTTTGTAAGTCGGATTGACTAAACAGATTCTTCCGGGTATGAGTCGCTTTCTAGATTGAATTGTGATTCTCGGAGGTTGGATTCAGGTGAACCCAATTTTTCGAAAAGAAAAAAAGTCCAAATTCCTTCAGATAAAAATCTACATATTTGATACATAGATGACTCTTTACATGTTTATTTTGCAATATAAAAGGTGAAATTTATACTGAAGTTATGATCATATGCTATTTTTTTTATAAATAACATTACATTGTGGATCAATTTTCACCCATTGTGGATTTACGATCGGCTTAGTTTGAAGTTTGAAGTATTTCGGGTTCGGTTAAGAATACGGAGGGCGAAAATTATTTCGTCAGGGTCGAGTTGGATGGCAAATAGAGTGCTGCATCGGGTCGGGCAATTTGCACCTGACCGGACTAGTGGTCTGGACCTGATCTTTTGCCGTGGCGGGTCGGATTCGAGTCGGGTTAACTTTAGTTGTTTCAGGTTCGGGTTGGGTGATGACACTTACGGTTCTTGATTCGAGATGAATCGATGGGTCAAAAGAATTTACAAAATTCATTTTAAGAAGAAAAACTTATATATTTGAATATTAACGAATATATGTATATTGAATTTTTCACTTAGAAGTTAAAATTGATACTAGAAGTATAATTGAAGACTACTTTTTACATAGTTGCATTACAATATGGATATATATATATACAGGTATTTTTTTCTTTTCATCATTTAGGATTGGGGTTTGATTGAGGTTCGAGTATTTTGGATTCAGGTCGAAATGTGGTGGATGAAAATTTTTGTCTGGCTCAGATCGCGTTTCGGGTAGAGTCCTGCATCATGTTGGGCAAACTAAACCCAACCCGGTTGGTGGTTTGAGTCGGATCCGGAGAGAATACTTTTTGAGAGGGGCTCTTTTTTTCAAACTGGCTTTCGCTAGAGTGTCTTTTACTCGGGACGTGGCCGGGGATCTAAGAACCTAGCTTCCGCAAAAGAGTCGGAATAAGTGGAAGAATAAAGGGCTGTGGACGAAGAGAGGCCGCTCGCAGCGGCGGTTGACCCATCCGCCCACCCCCAACCGCCGACCGAGACTAATAAAGAGCTCGAAGTAGTTAGGAATCGTTCGGTAGCTTCATCGCCCCGAGCTCCCCCCCTCCCCGCTTTTCGGTGTCTTTAATTTGTGTAATTTCTCTTTTAAATTTGTCAGGTTTCAATTTTTGATTTTTCTTTTTTTTCTCAAATTGGCTTTCGCTAGAATGTCTTTCACTCGCGACGTGGCTGGGGACCTACGAACCTTGCTCCCGCAAAAGAGTCGGAATAAGTGGAAGAATAAAGGGCTGCGGACGAATAAGGGCCGCTCGCCGCGGCGGTTGAGAGGGGCTTCTATTTTTCGAGTTTGATTCACTTTAATTTTTTTCTGGCGGATGGGTTCGATTCTACCCGATTTCTCAATATATTTTAAAATGAAAAACTATATTATTTGAGTATCAACGAGTACATATACAGATATATTGTTTTTTCTACATAAACAATATAATTGATGCTAGAGATATAATTATAGACTATTTTTCCATTATTCCATTACAATATGGATATACCGTATATACTCGCGTATAAGTCGAGGAATTTCTGACAATTTTCGGTAAGCAAATTTTGGGAGTCGACTTATACGCGAGTCAGTTAAAAAAGCAAAAACAAAAACTTCGAATACTGCAAAAATATGGCATTTTATGTGTATGAATAGAAAAATAATATATAAAATATACAAATAATAATAATTTATCATTTAAAAAAATTTTCAATGATTTGTTTTGGTTAACTTACTACATTTTTGCATTGGCACGTGAAATCTTTGGTTTGATTTTGTGCAAAATTGAAGCAAAAAGTTAGGGGATCGACTTATACGCGGGTTTTTGATTTTTTCCAGAATTTGCATTCGAAAGTTAGGGGGTCGACTTATACGCGAGTATATACGGTATTTTTTTCATTTTGTGTTGGTATTGGGTTCGGGTTGAATCCTGTCGTTTTGGGTCGATGTTTGTCGGAATCGGGTCAATTTTTTTTTTTTTTTTTTCAACTTGTTCAGGTTGAATGGATATAGAATTTCCGGGTTCGGGTCGGGTATAACCCAAACCACGCAGGACTCTGCAGTAATAATACGTGAATTGATCCTTAAAATAATCTGTGAATTGAACAATTTTTTCCCTTGATTATGTTTCATTTAAACATGAAAAATTGCGCTTTGATTTGCCCATTTCCCCTCAAAATACAGAAAACAAGTAACTACCTGAAATACTCACACATAAAGCAGCATGATCGTCAATTTACATGGGTGTTCCGGCAGCTCTGCTGCCTAGTATTTTTACGTTTTAGAAACGGAATTTATAAATCCCTTTTATCTAAAAATAAGTAAAAATCATGAACCTAAGCACAAGATTTTCTAAAATTTTTCGATCAAAAGAAAAAAATTTCTCAAAATAAGAGAAAAAGTTCTTCAAATCACCGGTATATTCCGGCATTCTCGGGCCTGGAAATTTAGGCCCATGCAAACATCTACTAGAGTCCTGCTTCAGGTCGGATTATCCAATTTTATCCGCACCCGATTCAACCATCGGTTCGGGTCGGGTTGGCAATATATTTTTGTTGCGGGTCGGGTTCGAGTTGGGATGACTTACTTTTTCCCAACGGGTCGTGTTGACTTTCATTGTTTCGGGTTCGTGTTGGGTCTTAACTTTTGCAGGTCGGGTTCTGGTTGACCAGAGGATTCAAAAGAATGTCCAAAATATTTTTCTGGTTAAAAAATTATATACAGTAAGACCTCCTAAATGTGCACTCCCGAAAAACGGACATCTCTATTTAGTGAACACTTTTTCAATTCCTAACACTTTAATATTTGTACGCTTATACCTCTTTGAATAGTGGATACCTCCCAATCTACAAACATGTAACGTGTAGATGTGCATAAACTACCACAAATATGATGCATATGTTATTGTATGTCTGAAAAACGAAAAGCTGATAATAATTTCCAAATTTCGAAAGAAGAAAAAATGGTTCTTAAAGAAATGATAATCTATTATGACACTTCTTACCATTTTATTTCTCATGCAGTAAACTGATTGTATTTTCATTCATATTCAAATTTGTATTTCTTTTCATCTGATACGGACTTGGGGTCAAACATGTTTGGGAAAACCCCAGCAACCCGAATTGCAAAAAGCTTATGAACCTTATAAATTATTGTAGTGTGAACTTAATGTTACCAGATGTTCAGATTTACGCGGAATGTCCCGATTTTCAGGGATCCCGGGATTCGTCCCGCGGAACAACTACGCCGGATATTAAATGTTCCGCTTTTTCACCATGCCCAAATTACATCAAATTTTTATGAGTTTACTCAGGGCCGAAACTAAGGGGGGGGGGGGCAGAGGAGGCATGTGCCCCGGACGCCAGAACGAAGGGACGCCAAATGAAGGATTATACCTTTGGAATGGATCATTTTCTTCTGATGGACTGATGGCTTCTATTATTATGAAACAACCATTATAAATGAAGTGTTAGGTGAAGATGAAAGAGCAGTCGTAAAAAGTTAGAACCCTGATTTTCTGGTCAGAATGGAAAGAAAAATAATGACCATATTTTTTTTTTTTTTTTTTTTTTTTTTTTGTCAAATAAAATTATGGCCATTTTTTTTTCTTCCCATTCTGACCAGAGAAATCAGAGTTCTAACTTTTTACAGCTGCTCTTTCATCTTCACCTAACACTTCATTTATAATAACTGTTTCATAATAATAGAAGCCATCAGTCCATCAGAAGAAAATAACTCGGTGAAAGCGGAAACTCGGTTAAGCAGGACTCGGTTAAGCGGGTTTCAGATAATCGGGACTCTACTGTATATTTCATATTAAAAATGATCCTTAGAATATTTTTGTTGGTGTTCAGAGGGGAGTCATGACCCCCGTGACCTGCCCCTTGGATCCGCCATTGTAGATTACATAGTTCAGTATTACATATTTTAAATTTTAAAATAAATCGGCTATTAGAAAATTAGTAAAATTCTCTTTGTAAATATACTTTGCGGAAGAGGGGGTGGGGGGCGCCAAAATCCATGCTTGCCCCGGGTGCAAAAAAGGCTAGTTTCGGCCTTTACTCTAAATTAAAATTTTATTCTTTAGTCTGAGACGAGAGAATTCAATCACAAGTCAGCCACAGTCGTCAGAACGGCCGGATGTTGCCGAATACCTCATATATTGCCTTAGAACTCATGTGCTCTTCTGTTTAATGTTTATTCGATTGACCGCAATCTTTAGGCGCCTATACGAAATAAGGTTCAAGAAGAGATAAGACATGGTAAAATACATCTGCTCACTTTAACCTTTATTAAAAAGTGTTTGGCGAGTATTTTTATAAATTGAATGGGTAAACAAAGAGTGTTTTTTATGTTATTGTTTAAATTAACATAGTATCAAGCTGAACTATTATTTGCCCGGCCCGTTATAAAAGCTAAACACTTGCGCATTTCCTGTTACAAGCATATCGTGTCGGCACGGTCTGTCTGCTTTTTTCGCATTTTTGGCCCAGGGATGTTTGATTAATTTCTTCAGAAATTGCCGGGATTTGATTAATTTCTCTAGAAATTAACCAAATACTCCGCCTTTTATTTAAAAAACGCAAACAAAAAAGAAAGAAGAAGAAACAAACAAAGATATGCTGTTTTATCGTCTATTTTCTCTACTAATAAAGGAGGAACGTTACCGGAACATTACTCGTGAGAAAAAAATTATCATCCTATACGGCCCCGAAAGAATAAAATACAGTCCCGGTCTGGCCTGAATCTACAGAAAAAATTCAAGACCCAGACTTGTCCCTGGAAGAATGAAATTCCTACCCGGCCCAACATTAAAAAAAATAAAATTTAGTCTCAGCCCGACCGGAGACTTGAGATAAAAATTAAGACCTGACCGAGCTTAATGAACGAAAATTTTACCGAACTCGGACTTCCAGACAGGCCCGGGCTCGGGGACACTTTTTTAATATATATTACGAAATCGGAATAGAGTTCTGCATCGGGTCGGGTTATCCGCTTTTACTCGCATCCGACCCGACACGACCCCGGGTTGGAGCTATATTTTTTTGTTGTGGGTCGAGGTCGGGTTGACTTCTACTTTTTTGCTGCGGGTCGGGTTCGGGTTGGGTTTTGACTCTTGCGGGTCCGGTTCGGGTTGATCCGATTTTTCAAAATAATCTCCAAAATATTTTTTCAGGTTAAAAATCTACATATGATAAGATTTCTACAATGGACACTCCCGAAAAAGCGGACACGTCTATTTAGTGAACAGTTTTTCAATTCCTAACACTTGTATATTCGTACGCTTATACTTTTGAATAGTGGTCACCTCCCAATCTACATACATGTAACATGTGTATGTGTGCAAAAACTATCACAAATACGATACATATATATTTCTGTTTATCAGAAAAGAAATGTTGGTAATATTTTTCATATTCCGGAGCACGGAAAAAAAAAGGTTCTTAAAGAGAGAATAATCTATGATCACATTTCTTATATACATTTTATATCTGATGCGGTAAATTGAATATATATTCATCCATATTCATATAGATATTTATTTTCATTTAAAACACAGTTCTGCTCAAACTTTTTTTTTTTTCTTTCTGAAAATCCCAAAAACCCAACTTGCAAAAAGCATAAATATGACCAGCAAGAAATATTCTAGGATGAACCCGACCAGCAGAAAGAAAGATGGAGTCATCTCGACCCGAAAAAGGAAAATTAAGTACAGCCCGACACCGACCCGATGCACTACTCCATCTAACAAGGTGTCTGCTGTTCATTTTACTATATTTGAATATTAAAGAATACAGATTTGTCCATTTTTCTATGGAAAACATAAAATTGGTATTAGAGATTTAATTATAGATTACTTTTCACATTTGCATTAAAACTTTATTTACTTTCCTTTCATTTCGGATTCTGTTCGGGTTGCGGGTTAAAGTATTTCGGGTTCGGGCCGGATGCAGATTGAAATATGTCGGGTTCGGGTCGGGTTGCGGGTTGACTTCAAATGTAATTTTTGGATTCGGGTCGGGTGCGCAGGGACTAATTCGGCCCCCCTGTCGGGGATACCATGCCCCCTCCGTCGGGCAAGTTCTGGCGCCGCCCCTGAGCTTGCCACAACCACAGCGACGATTCTCAGTGGCTAAGTTACGGTTGTAAACTGTGAAGGGAACTATTTTTCAAATACAGTTGGCTCTCTGTTTAACGACTTTCAAGAATCCTCGAAAAATCGTCCTTAAATAGAGATCGTCCTTAAACAGAATTTGTGGAAAAATAATACAGTAAACTCTCTGTAAGGCGGATTCTGTGTAAGACGGAAATCTGTCTAACTCGGAAAAATTTTCAAGTCCCTACGAATCCATAGACATAGAGTAAAATTTGTCTAAGGCGGAATATTGTCTACTGCGGAAAATTTTCTTGGTCCCGATCGATTCCGCCTTAGACAGAGTTTACTGTATTTGAAAGACATTTCCCTTCACAGTTTACAGGCTTAGGACTATCAATACATTTCTCAATATATTGGCGTGTTTAGAAAATGTTCTATTTATTTACTTACATTTATTTTATGTTTTCTTTCTTTCTTTTGTTTTTATTGATACAGATATACAACGTATTTTTATTGCACAAATACAAATTGCATTAATTACACTGCATGCAGAAACAACATTACAGCATACAATGTTACTTAAAGTACAATAAAAATATTTATAATACATTTAATTAAACAATGTTACTTACAGTACAATAAAAATATTTATAATACATTTAATTAAACAAATTCAATTTTTTTTTAAATCAAAAAGTGTAGATTGTTTCAATGGTAGTCTAGCTTTAAGTATCCTTGCTTCAAGCTTTTCAAGAAGGTTGAATGAGTCATCTTCCATATTTGTTGAAACAATGTACTACTGTCGAATAATATCCAGGGCAGAATTCGCATCTGAGTAAGAAGGAGGTGGGGTGTCTTGCTTTCTGTATCACCAGCTTCATCACCATTTTCTGCATCTGAAGTTTCATTTTTATTTGCGACATCTTCATAAATTTGATCTAAATTTCTGAAGTCGATTGTTAAAACGTCTTCGTCACATGGGTAAAGGTCATTACATCCTTCTGCTTTATCTGAATTGCAAGAAAACTTGTTTTTCTATCAGAGGAAATTCCCTCGTTTAAAGGGATTCCATGCTTAAAGGGATCGGGAAAAAAACTACGTGAAAATCGTCGTTAAATAGAAACAATTTCGTCTTTAAATAGAGATTTTTTTACTTAAAGGAGCCGGGACCGCAAAATATCGTCCTTAAATAGAGATCGTAGTTAAGTAGAGCGACGTTAAACAGAGAGTCGACTGTATTATTTTTCCAGAAATTCTGTTTAAGGATCGATCTCTATTTAAGAACGATTTTTCGAGGTTTCTTATGAAAGTCGTTAAACAGAGAGCCAACTGTATATAATTCCTTTATAAACATAGGTTTCATTTGCACAGTTTTTGACGAAAAAATTATAGTAAAATTTGTAAAAGCAGAATTGCTGAAAACCACAAAAATCCGTTTTAAACAGGTTTCCGTCTTAAAAAATACATCTTTATGGTATTCCTTTGGAAGAAACTGTAAAAACTTTTCGTTATACATTGGTTACGTCTTCACAAGTTTTATTGCATTAAGCTCCACTTGATGCAGACTGACAAATAGCACGATACTAAAAGAATTTTATACGAATTTTTGTACATCATGAAAAATCGGGATTTTTAGCATCCCACGCACTGGTCATGCGGGACAGGTCTTGGAGACATTGAAAATCGGGACATCCCACGTAAATTGGGACACCTGACAGCACTAGGTGCCGCGCACCTAGTAAATTATAATTTTTATTATGATAGCAGATAATTAAACAAAACTAGTTTAATGAAATCTTTGCAAAAAAGCACAGTGAAACCTCCCTAAAGCGACCATGTTCCAATAAAAAGTGGTCACTCCGAGAGGTGGTCCCTTAATGGAGGTCATGTTTAAATCTAGATTTTAATTATTGAAAAAAGGTAACAATTAATGTTACTAAAATTTATTTTTCCCATTTAGAAAAAATATAAAAAATTAAGTATCAAAATAAAAGTTAATTACATAAGTTAATTTCTGCAGAGTTTAAAAAATGATTACCTTGACGTTTGCTTTTTTTCCCCAAGTCCTTTCGAAGTTCAGTAAATAAATGCATTTTTTTTTTTTTTTTGGTCGGAACAAATAATGACGATTTCATTCATTTATCTATTTCTTCGAGAGTTTCCTGACAGAATAGGGCAGGGGAGTTTATTGACTGTCATTCTTAATTTGCCATCAGAGTTAAATTCATTGCCTAAAAAGGCACAAAGGGGTTTAAATACTTAAAAGTTACCGGAATAATAATAAAAAAAACCCTCTAAACTTAGATTAGAAGTTTGATGAATTGATGAATAATGCGCTCTTCGGAATTATTTGTCTAATAAAACCTTCTTCAAGCGACCAGGAAAAAACAGAATTTGTTTCATTTTCTTCAAAGAAATGGGTCGCTCATGGAGGGAGTTCAACTGGGATGGTCTCTGAATGGAGGTAAAATTAGTAGGTAGGTGGTCGCTTAATGAAGGTGGTCACACAGGGAGGTTTCACTGTATATGAATTAACCGTTTTTTAGGTGCGTTCGTAATTATATAAAAGCGTAGCATCTATAGTCATCGCCTGGTCCATCCGTCTGTCTGATAGTTTGAAATTTACTATGCAGAATTTTGTCGAGTCATTTCAAATTTTAGGAAAATCGAATCAAAACTTAAAGAGATATTAATGAAAGTTTCCTCCATTCTATTAAATCCCATCATACGTAATGAATTCAATTATATCCCATGGTAGGTCATGATTCCAGGTTAACCCTTTATGTACTGAATTATGAATTCATGAAAATTTTATCGTTAAAAGCATTTTTCGTGAATTTTTGAAACTACATTAGAGAATTTACGTAATCATTTAATAAATTTTAGAAGGATTGAAGGATTTAGAAGGATTCATTAAATTTGAATTTATAGGGATATTGATGTGCAATATTTATAACCCCACTCAAACCTTTTATTTTAAATACTAGCTGACCCGCCCGGCGCTGCCCGGGCAGAAACCGTGCCCGGACTGTCATTGAAAAATATAACACTGGGGTGAACTTCATAAACAAACACTGAATAATATTTATTTGGCAGAGATGTCATATACACACCACGCTAATATAACTATAGATCCACAGTTATTCTCCGAAACGTTTAAATCAGTAATTTGGATTTCAGAAGCAACGCGTTCGCCTGTGCGACGGTTATTAAGCCTATTTTGCAGATCACTTATGCTATGTGTTTGACGCCATTCTCGATCGAAATCCAATGTAATTTTTCTACTTTCTCATCTTAATGCGGCTTCTTGTTCACTTTTAAGCATTCGCCGAGATCTTTTACGGGCATTTCTAACGATATTGTGAAGTTCCATAACTGCAGCGAAAGAGAGCGTCATTTTGACATTTGAAGTCCACCGAAGTGGAGATTGCTTTTGGGGCCTATAGCTACAATGGCTGTCGCCTCGAATGATCCTTATTATACATAGAAACCTCAACAAGTCACAACAATTTTTATTTCCATTACATTACATATATTTATATAACTACAAAGGGACATTCACAATTACATCCATGTCTTACCCAGGGACTCGAACCCGGGTCCTCGGGGTGACAGCAGCCTCCGCTTACTGACCACGCCATCGGGCGACAAGAGAGAGTGTAAATAACTAAACGCGAAACGTAAATAAACCGGATTTACCTCCGCCTAAATCCTGCCAAATTACTTTACACAGTAACCAATGAGATGCGTTTCTCGGGCGTTGCCATTAAACAATAACAAATAATCGCGATTTCTGTGCCACGTACGTTAGTGTAATATATATATATAGATTTTTCTTGGTATTTTGCAGAATTAGGAAATGTACAAATATAATGTTCTTACCATAGAAATATAGAAATATTTCCGAATTGAAAAATTACCTCCCCCCCAACTCCCAACGCCAAGAAAGCTGAAAAGATGCAAAGGCAAAAGAAATCATCCTTTTAAAAAATAGTTTTGTTTTGTGTACTCTATAATGCTTTTGGAACAAGATAAAGTAATACATCTATAGCTCATTCTAAACTGTATTACTACTAATTGATGTATTAATTGAATTTTATAACAAGTTATTTTAATGGTACTTATAAGTACCGTCAGTAGATAAAGGGTTAATGACGTCCTATTTAAGATCGAGCCCTATTATTTCCGTATGACTGAATTTAAGAGCCATTATTTTAAAAATCAGACAAAGTGCGATAGTTGTATTTTTGTTTTGCTTGATTTTTTTTTTTTTTTTTTTTATGTTGAAGTACAGTGAAACCTCCCTGTGCGACCAATTCTATTAGGCGACCACCTCCCTCAACGACCATTTTTTTCATGGAACGAAATTTATTCCCATAGGCTCAATACTAATTTGACCTCCATTCAGAGACCATCCCAGTTTAACCCCCTCCATGAGAGACCGATTTCTTTGAAGAAAATGAAATAAATTCCGATTTTTCCTGGTCGCTTGAAGAAAGTGGTTTTATTAAAAAAATAATTACGAAGAGTGCATTATTCATCAAACTTCTAAACTAAGTTTAGATTTTTTTTTTTTTTTTTTTTTTAAATCTCGGTAACTTTTAAGTGTTTAAACCCCTTTGTGCCTTTTTAGGCAATGAATTTAACTCTGATTACAAATTAAGACTGACGGTTAAGGGTGTATTCCGATCCAAACTGCTTATTTTCTGATTCATTTTAAAATTCATTTTTGCTCTCAAACGCATCAAACTGGGAAATTCTCTTATTTAGAAACTATATAATGTGCCGTGCTTTTTACTTTTTTGATAAATGCAGAAAATACAGTAAAAAACACTGTCAAAGTTGGCGTTTTGAACCGAATTTTCCGAAGCGGCCGATCTGGGAATGAAAAAAATGGTCATACTGAGAAAATAATTGTTTAAAAATTAAATTCTAATGAATTGAGCTGAAAATGAAATCACACGGCATATTAAACATGTCTTCAGAAATCACTCCAACAAGTTTCATGTTTTTACTATTAAAAATGAGTCTGAAAATGTCTCAGAAAATTTCGAGCTGTTGAAGGTGGAAAAATATTTTTTCGAATACACCCTTAATAAACTCCTCTGCCCTGTTGTGTCGGAAAACTCTCAAAGAAATAGATAAAGTAATGAAATCGTCATTATTTGTTCCCGTTCCCAAAAAAATGCATTTATTTACTGAACTTCGAAAGGACTTGGAAATAAAAATTATAAAATATAAAACTGTAAAATTAAAGAAAAGCTCAATGTGTTCATTTTTTAAACTCTGCAGTAATTAACTTATGTACTTACCTTTTATTTTGATACTTAAATTTTTATATTTTTTCCTAGTGTGAAAAATAAATTTAAGTAACATTGTTACCATTTTTCAACAATTAAAATCTAGATTTAAGCATGACCTCCATTAAGAGACCACCTCTAGGAGAGACCAATTTTTATTGGAACAGTACGTGGTCGTTTTAGGGAGGTTTTACTGTAGATCATATTTAATGAATAATGTGCAATTTTGAAGCTCTGAGAAAATTTCCTGTATCCTGTAGAAAATGTCAAAGTTCAAGACCATGAATTCCATTTTTCATGAAAATTGAAATGCCAGTATGTTTGGATTGCTATATCTCTGGAAAGCAACAACATCCCAAAATTCTTTTGTCATAAACTGTTAGTATAACACTACATGCTTAGAACTTGGTTCCATGAGGCAATGTTAATTTTCATTGTTATGTTGCCACAAAAATGCAATCAAAATGACGTTTTTGTCCGTTTTCTGTATTTATTATCTTAGTTAAGAGGCTACTTCACTCAAATGAGAAGACCCATTCGCTAATGCTAATCCTATGGAAGAAATTTATAGCGATATCTCGGTCGCATTTTAATATTTTTAAATGATTTTTTTTTTTTTTTTTTTTTTTTTGCATTGGATAGCTGAGATCGATCTGTATGCAGGCCGTTTTTTAGTTTTTCGATTTTGATTACAGATTTTTTTTATGAGCATGCTTTCAGTTTCGAAACCGGTTGCGAAAATGAAAGCGTCCTCATTAAAAATATCTGTAAACAAAATCGAAAAATTAAAAAATGACCTTTGTACGGATCGATCTTAGCTATCCAATGCAAAAAAAAAAAAAAAAAAAAAAAAAAAAAAAAATCGTTTAAAAATATTGAAATGCTACCGAGATATCGCTATAAATTTCTTCCATAGGATTAGCATTAGCGAACGGGTCTTTTCACTTGACTGAAGTAGCCTCTTAAGCAATAGTACCACATTTTTTTTTTTTATAGAATATGAAAGTTTACTATTAGGACAAGCTAACTAATATAGAACTTTAGTTGGATATCGATGCCCAGCCATAGATTAGCAGATATCGATTAGCAGATATAATCTGTTAAATATTCAAAAGCTTCAAAATCTGCAACTTTTGAATTAGCCTATCTCAAAACAACGAAAAATAAGTGGAGTCTCATGCTATTTTCAGCAGAAAAAAAATTAAAAAAGTTACAAGGAGGCAGTGAAATGGTCAGGCTTTTCCCCTAGAAGGAGAAAGAGAAAAGGGATGTTCCATTTCCTCATAGGGGAAAACATATGAAAAGGAAAGAGAAACGGGATAAATCATTTTCTGATAAGGAGAAAGCCTGATATTGACGCTGCCTTTTTGTAACGTTTGTCATTTTGTTTTCTGAAAATAGCATGAGACCCCACCTATTTTTCGTTTCCATGTTTTTGTACATATGTTCAACTACTACATAATGTTTTTTGTTTTATTTAACTGTGATGCTGTTTTGAGATAGAACTAATTCAAAAGTTGCAGATTTTGAAACTTTTGAATATTTAACAGATTATATCTGCTAACAGCATCGATATCCCGGTAAAGTTCTATATTACTTAGCTTGTCCTAACAGTAAACTTTCATATTCTATAAGAAAAATTTTGGTGTACTATTGCTTAACTAAGATAATAGTGCAGAAAACGGACAAAAACGTCATTTTGATTGCGTTTTGTGGCAACATAACAATGAAAATTAACAATGCCTCATAGAACCAAGTAAATTTTACTAAGCATGTAGTGTTATATTAAAGAAGACAATACATGGCGTATAAGGACAAATATGGAGTTAGAACAGTTATATAATGAAAAAGATATAATAAATACTATAAAAATAAGAAGAATGCAATGGTTAGGCCATCTAATCAGAATGAGGGATGAGCGAAGCACAAAGAAGATTTATAGTGGTAATTTAATTGGGAAAAGAAGTATTGGTAGACCCAGGAAGAGTTGGATAAAAGAGATAGAAAAAGATCTTGCAGAAAACCAAATTATAAATTATAAAGTAAAGGCCAGAGATCGGAAGGTCTGGAGAAGTATATTGAGGGAGGTCAAAATCCTACATGGATTGTAGCACCATTGTGTAAGTAAGTAAGTATGTAGTGTTATACTAACAGTTTATGACAAAATAATTTTGGGATGTTGTTGCTTTCCAGCGATATAGCAATCCAAACATACTGGCATTTCAATTTTCATGAAAAAAGGGATTCATGATCTTGAACTTTGACATTTTCTACAGGAAACAGGAAATTTTTTCAGGGCTTCAAAATTGCACAAAATCCATTAAATATGATCTACTTCAACATAAAAAAAATTCAAGCCAATTAAAAAATACAACTATCAAAATATCACTCTTTTGTCTGAATTTCAAAATAATGGCTCTTAATATATAGAATCGTAATAAATTTTGTATTCGTGCACTTTCGCATAAGAATGCAACAGCTATTGCACCAAGATCTGAATATCAAAAAACTAAGTTATAGCACCTCATTTGCCACGTTTGGCGTGCAACTTCCGACTTGTTTAGACTTTGACTTTTTTCCCCCAATCATTCTCAGGCTACTTCCATGAGCACTTGTAGTGTAAGTTACATGCTAAGATTTTTGGCTACCAGCATTTTAGAACGGAAAAATGTGACATATTTTACGGGAGATATAGCATTAATTGAATAAGGCCAAGCAAACTTTTGGAAAATAACGGTGGCCAACAAACATAGCAGTTATCAGCTATGTGACTTACGCTACAAAAACCCACGGAATTAGCCTCTCAAAGACATTTGAAAATTGCAAAATGGAATTCTGCTATATATATATATATACAGTATGACTTCAAAAATCCGGCATCAAAACCATCTTTTCCTTCCTTTTTTTTTGCACTTTCAAGTTATGGGAGAAGAAAATAGCAATTCTTTATGAATTAAAGATTTCAAGATTGAAAGTAAAAAAGCAAAAAAAGAATATTCGACTTTTTTTTTTTTTTTTTTTTTTTTTTTCATTTGCCAGATGCGATTATTTTCTGAACAAATTTTCTGGGAGCTGCACCGTTGCTTAGCAACGTGAACAACTTTGAGGAATGCATGGCACAATATATACTTCAATTATGAGGCATAATTTTTAGGCTTTCACATTTCCCGTGAAAAGGCCGCAATTTATGACCTGATTGAACACACAAAATCTGAGAATGCATTAAGTGTAAAAAAAAAAATGGATATAGATGATTGGATAAGCAATGGCGAAAATGCATCAACAACGAACAATTTAACGGACAGCGAGATCGCCGACGCTGTGCTAAATAGAACCGCCGATAATGCTAGTAGCAGCTTAGAAGACGAAGATGAACAACCGGCAGAAGAAAATGTGTCACTAGAAAAATGCATAAATTTGACTGGAGAATTAATATATGCTTTAGAGAACCAAGACAGTATTTCTGAAATAGAGATTCTTCAGTAGTATAAAATACAAAAAACTTAATTAATACATGGAAATTATTCCAGAGAGAAACATTCTATCGATGCTGGATTTAATTAAGTTTCTTGTTCGCCCCAGGTCGGTAGCTCACGATATATATTCCATCTTTTGCTGCGTTTGTAGCCTTGCCATCATATAATAGTGAGAAATTTTCCAGGCTGGGTATCGTTCCATGTGGTTTAGTCGGTAGGACGTCAGTGCGCTATACTGATGGCCCGGGATCGAGTACCGGCATGGAATCTTATTCACTATGTTGGCCTTTGCGCCTTTTAAGCAATTACTTTTAAATTTTATTTTCATTTGAAATACAAAAAATCCCTGCCGGCCAGGCCTACAGCCAGGGGTAGATTTCGAAGTCAAATATACTAATTTCACAAGCAAAAACTAAATCATGATTAGAGATAAATCCACTTTAACAATTTTATCTGGCCGCTTTTGACGAGTTTTTATTTCATTTTTATATAATAGCTGGTTTTATAAGAATCACGTTAGGGCGGTATTCAAAAAAAATACTTTTCCATGCTTAACAACTCGAAATTTTCTGGCATAATTCCAGATTCATTTTTAATAAAAAAAAAAAAAAATATGAAACTTGCTGACGTTATAAGCGACCTGTGTTTTTATTTTTTGTTCAATTAATTAAAACTTGATATATAAACAATTATTTTCTCAAAAGGACAATATTTCTCGCTTCTAACACAATCGCTTCGGGAAATTCCGTTCAAAATGCCCACTTTGACATGATTTTTTGAAATATATTCTGCCTCTATCAGAAAATCGATCATTACGGTACATTATATTGTTTCTGAATAAGCGAATCTACCGATTAAATGCGTTTGAGAGCAAAAATGAATTTAAAAAAGAGTCAGAAAATAAGCAGTTCGGATCTGAGTGCATCCTTAATACAAAGATTTTTCCAACACAATCCGCTTCGGTAAATTCGGTTCAAAATGCTCCTTTTAAGAGCATTTTTTAAAATATATTCTACCTCTATCAAAAAATCGACCATTACGGTACATTATATAGTTTCCGAGTAAGAAAACGTACCAATTGGAAGCCTTTGAGAGAAAAAATGAATTGTAAAATGAGTTAGAAAATAAGCAGTTTGGAATATAATACACCCTTACTAAGATGATTTTTTTCTTCAACCGCTATGTATTTTTAATTTGTTTTTGCTGTAAGAATTGGCCCTATCCAAAACTTGTCTATATAGATGTTGTAGACAATATTAAGAAGATATATGATAAATTCATGGGGATTTTATATCTTTTGAATTGACGGAGTTATGGATTTTTAGGTAGATTTCGTATGAAATACTACCTATTGGCGTCGTTCCTATGTTGGAATTTCTGAAAAATTTTTGCAGATCTACACCGATCATAACCCCTAGAGCCCAAAACCACCCTCAGTAAAAAACTTTATATATATATATATATATATATATATATATATATATATATATATATATATATATATATATATGTATGTATCTATCTATATATATCACTTTCTTCTGGGCACGATAACTTCCACAATTCTGCACCAATCTCTTCCAAACTGATACATAAAATCAAGGGGCATAAAACCTCGGTCGAGTTCGTTAATGGGCAAAATCGGACCAAGGGGATGGAAATAGGGAGGGGTGTTGTGAAAACCGAAAAACCCCTATAACTTCTTAAATTTTGTACATATCGAACCAGTTTAAAGTTTTTATTACTTCTAAAAATAGGGCCAAAAATTTATGTATCACAGATATTTGATAAAGTTAAAAATGGGCTCAAGGGGCACAAAAAATAGGGTTTTTGAGAGAAAAAAATTCATAACTTCGTCAATTCTCAAGATGTCAAATCCAATTAATTTTATCATGAATCTCCTTAACATTATCTACAACTTTTATATTCACAAGTTTTTGATAGGACCAATTCGTACCGCAAAAAAATTAAAAACGAAAACAAAAAGGCGTTTTAAGAAGAAAAAAATCCATAACTCCGTCAATTCAAAAGATATAAAATCCCCATGAATTTATCATATATCTTCTTAATATTGTCTACAACACATCTATATAGACAAGTTTTGGATAGGACCAATTCTTACAGCAAAAACAAATTAAAAATACATAGCGGTTGAAGAAAAAAAATCCCTGCCGGCCCGGCCTATAAGCAGAGGTAGATTTCGAAGTTATAATAAAATTATGATGTATAATAAAATTAAATTGATTTGATATCTTGAGAATTGACGAAGTAAGGAATTTTTTTCTCCCCAAAATCCTATTTTTTGCGCCCCTTGAGCCTATTTTAAATTTTATCAAAAATCTGTGGTGCATGAATTTTTGGCGCTATTTTTAGAAGTAATAAAAACTTTAAACTGATTTGATATGTACAAAAATTAAGAAGTTATGGGGGTTTATCGGTTTTCACAACCCCCCCCCCCTATTTCCATCCCCTTTGCCCGCTTTTGCCCATTAACGAACTTGACCGAGATTTTATGTCCCATGATTTTATGTATCAATTTGGAAGAGATTTGTGCAGAATTGCGGAAGTTATCATGTCCAGAAGAAAGTGATAACACAATTGCTTCGGGAAATTCCGTTCAAAATGCCCACTTTGAGATCATTTTTTGAAATATATTCTGCCTCTATCAAAATATCGATCATTGCGGTACATTATATAGTTTCTGAATAAGCGAATCTACCAATTAAATGTGTTTGAGAGCAAAAATGAATTTAAAAATGAGTCAGAAAATAAGCAGTTTGGATTTGAGTGCATCCTTAATGCAATGATTTTTCCAACACAATCCGCTTCGGGAAATTCGGTTCAAAGTGCCCACTTTAACAGCATTTTTAAAAATGTATTCTGCCTCTATCAAAAAATCGACCATTACGCTACATTATATAGTTTCTGAGTAAGAAAACGTACCAATTGGAAGCCTTTGAGAGCAAAAATGAATTGTAAAATGAGTCAGAAAATAAGCAGTTTCGATTTGAATACACCCTTACTTAGATGATTTTTTTCTTCAACCGCTATGTATTTTTAATTTGTTTTTGCTGTAAAAATTGGTCCTATCCAAAACTTGTCTATATAGGTGTTGTAGACAATATTAAAAAGATATATGATAAATTCATGGGGATTTTATATCTGTTGAATTGACGGAGTTATAGATTTTTTACTTCTTCAAACCCTCTTTTTGTTTTCGTTTTTAATTTTTTTTGCGGTACGAATTGGTCCTATCAAAAACTTGTGAATATAAAAGTTGTAGATAATGTTAAGGAGATTCATGATAAAATTAATTGGAATTGATATCTTGAGAATTGATGAAGTTATGAATTTTTTTCTCCCAAAAACCCTATTTTTTGCGCCCCTTGAGCCCATTTTTTACTTTATCAAAAATCTGTGATATATAAAATTTTGGTCCTATTTTTAGAAGTAATAAAAACTTTAAACTGATTTGATATGTACAAAAATTAAGAAGTTATGGGGGATTTTCGGTTTTCACAAAACCCCTCCCTATTTCCATCCCCCTTGGTCCGATTTTGCCCATTAACGAACTTGACCGAGATTTTATGCCTATTGATTTTATGTATCAGTTTGGAAGAGATCGGTGCAGAATTACGAAAGTTATCGTGTCCAGAAGAAAGTGATATATATAGATAGATAGATAGATAGATAGATAGATAGATAGACAGATAGATAGATAGATAGACAGATAGATAAAGTTTTTTACTGAGGGTGGTTTTGGGTTCTAGGGGTCATGATCGGTGTAGATCTGCAAAAATTTTTCAGAAATTCCAACATAGGAACGATCCCAATAGGTAGTATTTCATACGAAATCTACCTAAAATCATCTTAGTAAGGGTGTATTCAAATGCAAACTGCTTATTTTCTGACTCATTTATCAATTCATTTTTACTCTCAAAGGCTTCCAATTGGTACCTTTTCTTACTCAGAAACTATATAATGTACCGTAATGGTCAATTTTTTGATAGAGGTAGAATATATTTTAAAACATGCTGTGAAGGTGGGCCTCTTGAACCGAATTTCCCGAAGCGTATTGTGTTGGAAAAAGAAGTATTCAAATCCAAACTGCTTATTTTCTGACTCATTTTTATGTAGCTTTCATTACAAAAAGCTACCTATTGCAGCCGTTCGGAGGAAAGCGATTTCAAAAAATTTGGGTATATTTTCATCGATCATGACCCCCAGACCCCGAAACTACCTTCCGTTCAAAATTGATATATATATATATATATATAACCATTAATTAAACATAACCTTCCACCGTCAATTATTAGGTAGCTTTCTTTACAAAAAAGCTACCTATTGCAGCCGTTCGGAGGAAAGCGATTTCAAAAAATTTTGGTATATTTTCATCGATCATGACCCCCAGACCCCGAAACCACGCTCCGTTCAAAATTGATATATATATATATATATATATATATGACCTATGTCACACTGTAACTCCCGTAATTATGAACCGATTTCGATGTAATTCGGTGTGTACATAGTACATACCAATGTCTCGACCGAGTTCGTTGGCCAGCTTCATCCGTCGTTTTGTTTCAAAATGGCGGCCATTTAAAATTTTTTAAAAAATTTAAAACTTGAAATGCGGTACCAAAAAATTAAAAATGGAAAAATATTTTTTTCTTATGTATTTGAACTTTATACAAAGATTCCGGAGCAGTTTTTGTTTCGTCTATATCTTAAAAAATGGCTGAGTTATAGCATTTTGAATTTCTAGCGTGGCTGACATTTTGAAACGTCCTGAATTTTGTCACGCGATAAAAGGCGTATTTATGAACCGATTTGGATGTAATTCGGTGTGTACATAGTACATACCAATCTCTCGACCGAGTTCGTTGGCCAGCTTCATCCGTCGTTTTGTTTCAAAATGGCGGCCATTTAAAATTTTTTTAAACATTTAAAATTTGAAATGTGGTACCAAAAAATTGAAAATGGAAAAATATTTTTTTCTTATGTATTTGACCTTTATACAAAGATTTCGGAGCAGTTTTTTGTTTCGTCTATATCTTAAAAAATGGCTGAGTTATAGCATTTTGAATTTCTAGCGTGGCTGACATTTTGAAACGTCCTGAATTTTGTCACGCGATAAAAGGCGTATTTATGAACCGATTTGGATGTAACTTCGTTTATACATAGTACATACCAATGTCTCGACCGGGTTCGTTGGCCAGCTTCACCCTCCATCTTGTTTAAAAATGGCGGCCATTTAAATTTTTAAGAAAAATTTAAATTTGAAATGTGGTACCAAAAATTGAAAATTGAAAAAATATTTTCTTCTTATGTGTTTGACCTTGATAAAAAGATTCGGGAGCAGTTTTTGTTTCGTCTATATCTTAAGAAATGGCTGAGTTATAGCATTTTGAATTTCTAGCGTGGCTGACATTTTGAAACGTCCTGATTTTTCTCACGTAATAACAGACGTATTTATGAACCGACTTGGATGTACCTTGGTGTGTACATAGTACATACAAATATCTCGACCGAGTTCGTTGGCCAGCTTCATCTGCCATCTTGTTTCAAAATGGCGGCCATTTAAAAAAATTAAAAAATAAAATAATTTAAATGAGATACCAAAAAATTGGAAAATGAAAAAGATTTTTTTTGTATGTGTTTGACCTTAATACAAAGATTCCGGAACAGTTTTTCTTTCGTCTATATCTAAAAAAAATGGCTGAGTAATAGCATTTTGAATTTCTCTTGTGGCTGACATTTTAACACGACCTGATTTTTGTCACGCGATAACAGGCGTATTTATGAACCTATTTGGATGTAACTTGGTCTGTACATAGTACATACCAATGTCTCGACCGAGTTCGTTGGCCAGCTTCATTCGCCATCTTGTTTCAAAAGGGTTGCAATTTAAAGAAATTAAATTTAAAATTCAAAATGAGGTATTAAAAAATTGGAAAATGAAAAAGATTTTTTTATGTGTTTGGCCTTGATACAAAGATTCCGGAGCAGTTTTTGTTTCTGAAAATTTGTTCTTTTGTTGATATCTTAAAAAATGGTTGATTTATAGCACTTTGAATTTCTAGCATGGCTAATATTTTGAAACGATCTTGTATTTGTCACGCGATAACACACGTATTCGCCTATTTCGATGTAAGAAGGCATGTGGATAGTATATATCAACACCTCGACCAAGTTCGCTGGCCAGATTCATCAGCCATCTTGTTTCAAAATGGTGGCCATTAAATTAAAAAATATATATATATTTAAAGTGAGGTGCAAAAAAATTAGAAATTGAAAAAGGTTTCTTTCTGAAGTATTTGATCTTGATATAAGGATTCGGGAGCATTTTTTGTTTGCCTTAACCTTAAAAAATGGCTCAGATATAGCAGTTTCAATTTCTGTTGTGGGTGACATTTTGAAAAATCTGATTTTTTGCATGCGACAGCACTCCTATATATTAACCGATTCCGATGTGAGTGAGCATGTGCACAGCAATTACTAAGGTCTCGACCAAGTTCACTGCTTAGCCTCATCCACCATGTTGTCTTAAAATGGCAGGCACTTTAAGAAATTGCCGAATTCGGCAGCCAAATATAAGTTACTTTAAAGAAAAGCAGCTTGGATAAAGCTGACTAATTTCGCGAAATTCTCATTCATTATATTGATAAAAATTAGTATTGAATCTCCTATATTCGGTTTCCACTAAATTGAGCTTCGTGTGTTTGCATGATATAAGTTGGCTTTTTTTAAATAAGGATTATGAAAGCTACCTCTTCCTCCCGGCACTGGCCGGAAGGACTTTTATGAATTAAAGCTGTAAGTATTAAAATAATAATAATAATAATAAATTAATATAAGAAGTATTATGGAAGAAAAAGAAAAATACATAGTACATACCAATGTCTCGACCGAGTTTGTTGGCCAGCTTCATCCGCCATTTTGTTTCAAAATGGCGGCCATTTAAAATTTAAAAAAAAAATTAAGATTTGAAATGTGGTACCAAAAAATTGAAAATGGAAAAATATTTTTTTCTTATGTATTTGACCTTTATACAAAGATTTCGGGGCAGTTTTTGTTTCGTCTATATCTTAAAAAATGGCTGAGTTGCAGCATTTTGAATTTCTAGCGTGGCTGACATTTTGAAACGTCCTGAATTTTGTCACGCGATAAAAGGCGTATTTATGAACCGATTTGGGTGTAACTTCGTTTATACATAGTACATACTAATGTCTCGACCGAGTTCGTTGGCCAGCTTCATCCGCCATCTTGTTTCGAAATGGCGGCCATTTAAAAAAAATTTAAAAATAAAAAAATTAAAATGAGATACCAAAAAATTGGACAATGAAAAAGATTTTTTTCGTATGTGTTTGACCTTAATACAAAGATTTCGGAACAGTTTTTGTTTCGTCTATGTCTAAAAAAATGGCTGAGTAATAGCATTATGAATTTCTATTGTGGCTGACATTTTAAAACGACCTGATTTTTGTCACGCGATAACAGGCATATTTATGAACCGATTTGGATGTAACTTGGTCTGTACATAGTACATACCAATGTCTCGACCGAGTTCGTTGGCCAGCTTCATTCGCCATCTTGTTTCAAAAGGGTTGCCATTTAAAAAAAAAAATAATTTAAAATTTAAAATGAGGTATTAAAAAATTGGAAAATGAAAAAGATTTTTTTTATGTGTTTGGCCTTGATACAAAGATTCCGGAGCCGTTTTTGTTTCTGAAAATTTGTTCTTTTGTTTATATTTTAAAAAATGGTTGAATTATAGCACTTTGAATTTCTAGCATGGCTAACATTTCGAAACGATCTTGTATTTGTCACGCGATAACACACGTATTCGCCTATTTCGATGTAAGAAGGCATGTGGATAGTATACATCAATACCTCGACCAAGTTCGCTGGCCAGATTCATCAGCCATCTTGTTTCAAAATGGCGGCCATTAAATTAAGAAAAATATATATATTTAAAGTGAGGTGCAAAAAAATTAGAAATTGAAAAAGGTTTCTTTCTTAAGTATTTGACCTTGAAAATGATTCAGGAGCATTTTTTGTTTGTCTTTACCTTAAAAAAGGGCTCAGATATAGCAGTTTCAATTTCTATTGTGGGTGACATTTTGAAAAATCTGATTTTTTGCATGCGAGTGAGCATGTGCACAGCAATTACTAAGGTCTCGACCAAGTTCACTGGTTAGCCTCATCCACCATGTTGTCTTAAATTGGCAGGCACTTTAAGAAATCGCCGAATTTGGCAGCCAAATATAAGTTACTTTAAAGAAAAGCAGCTTGGATAAAGCTGGCTAATTTCGCGAAATTCTCATTCATTATATTGATAAAAATTAGCATTGAATCTCCTATATTCGGTTTCCACTAAATTGAGCTTCGTGTGTTTGAATGATATAAGTTGACTTTTTTAAAATAAGGAATATGAAAGCTACCTCTTCCTCCCGGCACTGGCCGGAAGGACTTTTTAAATTCATTTTTGCTCTCAAATGCATCCAATTGGTAGATTCGCTTATTCAGAAACTATATAATGTACCGTAATGATCGATTTTTTGACAGAGGCAGAATATATTTCAAAAAATGATGTTAAAGTGGGCATTTTGAACGGACTTTCCCGAAGTGATTGTGTTAGAAACGAAAAATATTGTCTTACTGAGAAAACAATTGTTTATGTATCAAGTTTTAATTAATTAAACGGAAATTAAAAACACAGGTCGCTTATAAATCTCTTCAAAAATCACGTCAACAAGTTTCATGTTTTTCCTATTAAAAATGAATCTGGAGTTATGCCAGAAAATTTCGAGTTGTTGAGCATGGAAAAGTATTTTTTTGAATACCGCCCTAACATGATTCTGATAAAACCAATTATTATATAAAAATGAAATAAAAACTCATCAAAAGCGGCCAGATAAAATTGTTAAAGTGGGTTAATCTCTAATCATGATTTGGTTTTTGTTTGTGAAATTAGTATACTTAACTTCGAAATCTACCTCCGAATTTATTTTCCTCTTCAAACCCCCTTTTTGTTTTCGTTTTTAATTTTTTTTTTTTTTTTTGGTATGAATTGGTCTTATCAAAAACTTGTGAATATAAAAGTTGTAGATAATGTTAAGGAGATTTATAATAAAATTAATTGGATTTGATATCTTGAGAATTGACGAAGTTATGATTTTTTTTCTCCCAACAATCCTATTTTTTGCGCCCCTTGAGCCCATTTTTAACTTTATCAAAAATCTGTGATACATAAATTTTTGACCCTATTTTTAGAAGTAATAAAAACTTTAAACTGATTTGATATATACAAAAATTAAGAAGTTATGGGGGGGGGGGGGTCTGTTTTCACAAAACCTTTCCCTATTTCCATCCCCTTGGTCTGATTTTGCCCATTAACGAACTTGATCGAAATTTTGTACCCATTGATTTTATATATCAGTTTGGAAGAGATTGGTGCAGAATTACGAAAGTTATCGTGCCCAGAAGAAAGTGATATATATATATATATATATATAAAGTTTTTTACTGAGGGTGGTTTTGGTTTCTAGGGGTCATGATCGGTGTAGATCTGCAAAAATATTTCAGAAATTCCAACATATGAACGATCCCAATATGTAGTATTTCATACGGAATCTACCTAAAAACTTTTTAAAGAACGACCAAAAAATTACAACAAAGTTGACTTCGATGTATCCGAAATTACAACTAAAGAAATAATTTCACTCTTTATTAGAATTATTTTTTTCTGTAACATAGAAAATATCAATTAAAATAACTTTTTTTTTAAATATTTAATTATCTCCTTTTCTGACATAATTAGCACTTAATAATGAATTAAACTATTGCTAAAGGCACCATTAAGAATATAGTGCTACTTTTGTTATTCCTAGTTACTATTTTTGATATCCCTTCAAAAATCCGGCATAGAGTCGGTCCCGATGATGCCGGATTTTTGAAGTTATACTGTATATGCATTATTCATAATTCTGTTAAAAACAACAAATATTGAACACGTCTACCGCTCCAACAGGGCAAGTTTTCTCATACTCTGGTACACCTCCTGGAGGAAAAAAAAAAGTAATCCCGTGGCGAGGAATTACAGTTAATCAGCGTTTAAAGTTTAGAGAGACACGCCCGCCACATGTCTACCACCTGGTATAATTTGATTAGAAACAGTTCTAACTGCTTTCAAGCGCAATTAGAAAGAATGGTATCACATTGCTACGTAGAGTGAATTTAATGATGTGAATGCTTATCATCCATGTCCTGGGTGAGAACTTATCTACCACATAGGGAATATGAGATATCATTTTATTTTTTGTTTTTTAATTTAAAAATAAATATACAAAATTATTTGTGGATTCTAAGGTTCGAATATCTATTAAATTCATTTTTAAAAAAGTTATAAATATCTAAACTAATATACCTTATTCTACCTATATTTTAAGGTTGTTCCCAACTGATCTGCTCAACAAGCGCAAAATGTTTTGACGCATTTACAAATTCATCTTTTAAGGCTGTTCTTAACTGCTCTGCTCAATAAGAGCAAAACGTTTTGACACATTTACAAATTCATTTTTCAGCAAAAAGATATAAAATTGGAAAGCTTGGCCATGGAAGCGATTTGGAATTGAACTCTTTTTTCCATTTTTTGATCAATAAATTACCTATTGAGTTATAATCGATTTTGATCACGTGACAAACACGTTTTTCATCCTTTCTTGAGTGTTTTTTCTACTTTCGCGCGGAAATTCGGTTCAGAACTTCCACTTTGACACTATTTTCTGAAGGATCTGTTGCGTTTGCAAAAAAAAACGGAAGAAACAGCTCGATGACATAGTTTCTGAACAACAACTGTTTCATGCATTTCCGAACAAAAATGAATTAAAACTTATGTCATAAAATTGCCTTTTTGAATTTGAGAACAGTCTTAATCCGGAAGGACTCGCGCCGGGCCTGATAGACCCAGACTGCGTATGGTTTTTACAATAGTCACCACTATTTTTTAACAGTAATCTTCAACTTATTTTATCGCAGAATGCGTAACAGTTCTCTCCGACTAAATGAGGTGACGATTATCATTTGTATTTATGGGTCACAAAGTGAAAATCATGCATATCCTGGGTATGCGCGCGTTCTGCCGGGTTAAAAGAAATTATAAATATCTAAACTGTACCTTATTCTACCTATATTTTAAATGACCACAGAGCCTTTGAAGAAGAAAAGCCAGAAAAATGATTTATGATTTCTCGACGCAGATTTTGAAAACGTGATCGGGACGGAGCTTAGTTTGTATTTTATTACTGGGACGACTTAGTACTGTGTGAATTCAGGCATTTTCACAGGTAGGAGATCTCTATAATCTCGGAGAGGGAAATGAAGGACCCTGTAGAAATCTGCTGGACGAAATTGAAAATTCAAAATCATGCTGGGTGAAGGTGCAGGGGGGGGGGGTCTTTTTACCCCAGGAAAAGTAGGGACCTCTTTCCCTTTTGAGACACCTCCTTGTTTTCTTCACTGAAGTTTATACGTTTGAATGCGAATATTAAATTTTCAAACATAAAAATGCTAAATCAAACGCTACCCACACGCCGTTTGAGAGAAAGAGATAAACAGGTGTAAATAAACTCTTTACTATCAAAGATAGATATCGATAAATCAGGGCGATTTCACTATACATTGCCAATACGAATGACAAAAACAAAGCACTTGCCTAATGTACGTGTCAATCGTCAGGTTTTATTAACGTCACACTTAAAACATACCCCCCCCCTTCCCCCAAATTCAGGTATATGGAAGAATTTAACGAAAACAAACCTCCCCTTAAAAGTGTTGCCAAATTAGTCTCGTTTTGTTCAATAAAACTGATGACTTACCAGAATTTTTGTATAGTATTATTTTATATTTAATCTCAAACGACCCGTGATTAAAGAAAACAAAAAATTACTACACTTCTGGTACGATGGTGTGTGTTTTGAATTTAAAAATAAAGCGCCTAAGTTGACAAATGTATGTCGGGAAATCTCTGTCCTATGTGGAAATTAAAAAACAGGACATTTCTTATCTAATACAAAACTTTTCTTATCTAATACAATTTTCAAAATTCGATCTTCACTATCAGAAAGTTGGCTTGAACGCTCAATATCGACGTACGGTGTTAAAATAATATATTTTCCCTAATTTTAATAAATTCAAGCACACTTTCATTACAACAAAATTTGAAATTTACAACACATTGTGCTGTATAATTGCATCACCGTATTCGAAAATTCAATCATACGTTCGTTTACAGCAAGCTTGAAATTTACAGCACATGCGTTGACGATTTTTTTACCTGCACGTTGTGTTGTAATCTGGCATATTCATTTACCGTGGGTCTTAAACAGACAAATAAATTTTCAAACTTTCCAAGACAATTTATAAGTGTTTTCATTGATGAATTCATAGGGTGGGCCGAGAAAGGGGCCTTTCCCGCTCGGACCTTCAAACTCACCCCCTACCCCTGAAGACTTGAAATCTTTTGTTTGATAATGCTCCAAAAATTGCTATACAAAAATTTTGGTACGATGGGATGTGTTTTGAATTTAAAAAAAAATCCCTGCCGGCCTGGCCTACAGGCAGAGGTAGATTTCGAAGTTAAGTATACTAATTTCACCAACAAAAACTAAATCATTATTAGATATAAATCCACTTTAACAGTTTTATCTGTCTGCTTTTGACGAGTTTTAATTTCCTTTTTTATAAAATAGCTGGTTTTATCAGAATCACGTTAAGGCGATATTAGAAAAAAATATTTTTCCATACTTAACAACTCGAAATTTTCTGGCACATTTTCAGATTCATTTTTAATAAAAAAAAAATATGAAACATGCTAACGTGATTTTTGAAAAGATTTATAAGCGACCTGTGTTTTTATTTTTCTTTCAATTAATTAAAACTTGATTAATAAACAATTATTTTCTCAGTAGGGCAATATTTTTCGTTTCTAACACAATCGCTTCGGAAAATTCTGTTCAAAATGCCCACTTTGACATCATTTTTTGAAATATATTTTGCCTCTATCAAAAACTCGATCATTACTGTACATTATATAGTTTCTGAATAAGAGAATCTAGCAATTGGATGCGTTTGAGAGCAAAAATGAATTTAAAAATGAGTAAAAAAATAGACAGTTTGGATTTGAATGCACCCTTAATAAGATGATTTTTTTCTTCAACCGCTATGTATTTTTAATTTGTTTTTGCTGTAAGAATTGACCCTATCAGAAACTTGTCTATATAAATGTTGAAGACAATATTAAGAAGATATATGATAAATTCATGGAGATTTTATATCTTGTGAATTGACGGAGTTATGAAAATTTTTCTTCTTCAACCCACCTTTTTTGTTTTCGTTTTTAAATTTTTTTTTTTTTTTTTCTGGTACGAATTGGTCCTATCAATAACTTATGAATATAAAAGTTGTAGATAATATTAAGGAGATGTATAATAAAATTATTGGATTTGATATCTTGAGAATTGACGAAGAAAGGAATTTTTTTCTCCCAAAAACCCTATTTTTTGCGCCCCTTGAGCCTATTTAAATTTTATCAAAAATATGTGATGCATGAATTTTTGGCGCTATTTTTAGAAGTAATAAAAACTTTAAACTGATTTGATATGTACAAAAATTAAGAAGTTATGGGGTTTTTTCGGTTTTCACAAAATCCCTCCCCATCTCCCTACCCTTTGTCCGCTTTTGCCCATTAACGAACTTGACCGAGATTTTATGTCCCTTGATTTTATGTATCAGTTTGGAAGAGATTTGTGCAGAATTGCGGAAGTTATCGTATCCAGAAGAAAGTAATAACACAATTGCTTCGGGAAATTCCGTTCAAAGTGCCCACTTTGACATCATTTTTTGAAATATATTCTGCCTCTATAAAAAAAAAAAATAGATCATTGCGGTACATTATATAGTTTCTGAATAAGCGAATCTACCAATTAAATGCGTTTGAGAGCAAAAATGAATTTAAAAATGAGTCAGAAAATAAGCAGTTTGGATTTGAGTGCATCCTTACTTAGATGATTTTTTTCTTCAACCGCTACGTATTTTTAATTTGCTTTAGCTGAAAGAATTGGTCCTATCCAAAACTTGTCTATATAGATGTTGTAGACAATATTAAGAAGATATATGATAAATTCATGGGGATTTTATATCTTTTGAATTGACGGAGTTATGGATTTTTTACTTCTTCAAACACCCTTTTTGTTTTCGTTTTTATTTTATTTTTTATTTTTTATTTTTTTTTTTTTTTGCGGTACGAATTGGTCCTATCAAAAACTTGTGAATATAAAAGTTGTAGATAATATTAAGGAGATTTATAATAAAATTAATTGGAATTGATATCTTGAGAATTGACGAAGTTATAAATTTTTTTCTCCCAAAAACCCTATTTTTTGCGCCCCTTGAGCTCATTTTTAACTTTATCAAAAATCTGTGATACATAAAATTTTGGCCCTATTTTTAGAAGTAATAAAAATTTTAAACTGATTTGATATGTACAAAAATTAAGAAGTTATCGGGGGGTTTTCGGTTTTCACAAAACCCGTCCCTATTTCCATCCCCTTGGTCCGATTTTGCCCATTAACGAACTTGACCGAGATTTTATGCCCTTTGATTTTATGTATCAGTTTGGAAGAGATTGGTGCAGAATTACGAAAGTTATCGTGTCCAGAAGAAAGCGATATATATATATATATATATATAGAGAGAGAGATAGCTAGATATAGATAGATAGATAGATAGATAGATAGATAAAGTTTTTTAATGAGGGTGGTTTTGGGATCTAGGGGTCATGATCGGTGTAGATCTGCAAAATTTTTTCAGAAATTCCAACATAGGAACGATCCCAATAGGCAGTATTTCATACGAAATCTACCTAATAAAGCGGCTAAGTTGGCAAATCTATGTTATCTTAGACATTTTAAGTTCCTGCTGCTATTTTTATACTTGGATTTTTCCACAAGCATTAACCACCTTGGACTTACTGCAATGAGCCTGGATAAAACCAAACTGTTTGGAAAAAATAGTTGATCAATTTCTAATTATTGGTTAAAACTGCATAGGGCCCTTACAATAATATCCTGATAAAAAACAGGCCAGTTGTCATATAATTGAAAATTTTCCTATAATCCAGAAACTATACAGGGTGATTCAAAAAAGATGGGAAAAATTTTAAGAGGTGATAATACACACCGAAACAAACATTTTGTACCAAAGAATGCATGGTCGAAAACTAAACGTAAAAAAGTTAGAGGGCTCCAAAAGTTATGTTCTTATACGAGGCAAAAACACACAATGAACGATTAAGTTAAGTTACGAAAACAAATTTAATGGCATTTGATTACAATAAGTGCTCAAAACATTGACCGGCAGCTGTTATGCACGCAGTACAACGGCGAAGAACAGATTGGTGAATTTTCTGAAACACACCAGGCACCACCGTGCTCGCCAGATCTTTCATTTTTCGATTTTTTTTTTTTGTGGGGAGAGCTAAAGGCTCTTGTGTATGAGACTCCCATTGAATCCGCAGAAGAACTTGTCGCCAAGCTTTCGGCTGCTGTAGGGGAAGTTCGCGATATGCCTGGTGTGTTTCAGAAAATTCGCCAATCTGTTCTTCGCCGTTGTACTGCGTGCATAACAGCTGCCGGTCAATGTTTTGAGCACTTATTGTAATCAAATGCCATTAAATTTGTTTTCTTAACTTAACTTAATCGTTCATTGTGTGTTTTTGCCTCGTATAAGAACATAACTTTTGGCGCCCTCTAACTTTTTTACGTTTAGTTTTCGACCATGCATTCTTTGATACAAAATGTTTGTTTGGGTGTGTACTATCACCTCTTAAAAATTTTCCCATCTTTTTTGAATCAACCTGTATAGGTTGATTGCAAAGAGACCTAAAATTATCAGACTGATTCGGAAACAACGGGTCATTTTCAAATTACCTAAAGCTGTATCGTCGTTTTGCAATAAGTCAAAAAAATTTCAAGTTGATTGGAAAATGGCAGCTTATTCTCTAATTAGCCTGGCTCTTTGCAAACAACATAGGCTCTCTGCTAAGACAACAAATCACAATTAAACTTCTCAAAACAAATCACAATTAAACTTCTCACAACAAATCACAATTTTTTTTTTGCATGACTATTAAAGTTATTCGTAATCGAATGGGCATTTTTATTTTTAATTTTCGCTAAATTAATTACTGTCTCCTAAGATTTCTCAGGCAGTCGGTCCAGAATATCTGCTTTAAAAGAATAGAGGTAAAAGGGGATCGTAGATTCACTAATGTATCTAAATAGAAGGTACGCTAATAATGTACATGATTAACAAAGAAAATGGAAGAAAATTTCAAAAATAGCTTACTTGGTAGATTGAATATAATTAGAAGTGTGAAATTTTCCTCTGAAAAAAAAAAAAAAAAATCGTCAAATAAAAATCCGGGTTCGTTATCGAAAGACTTTTTTTATTATTATTATTATTTCCGTCCAAAAGGAAGAAAATTTCGTTAAATAAGGATTTTCGTAAAATAGATGTTCGTTAAGTTGATTCTAAAAAAAAAAAAAAAAAATGTTTTTTCTCCGTTCAACAATGCAAATGTTTCTGACACATTTACATACTCATTTTTAAACGTAAAAGCAAATCGCATCCAGAGATGAATTTTGAAGTGATTTATAACTAAACAGGTTTTTTTTTGCTTTGTTTTTCGAAAAATTAATTACATCTTAAATTGTAAATGAACTAGCCGCCTTTGGCGACCAGTTTGGTCTCCCTTAAAATTTATGTTTGGGAAAGCATGCTAATCATTGTAAAATGTTACTGTTACTCATAATTTAATTTACTTGGACTCCTTTAAATATAATTAATATAATCCCATAAGCTAATATTAATTTTTGTTGCATTAAAATATCTCAATTTGATGATTTTCTGTAAGCTAGTAAACCCTATTGGTTTACAATGGAAGACTGTGGGAATTTGGCGAAATATTAGAGATATCGCCAAGTTGGCGACTAACTTTGGTCACTAAATTTGGCGATATGTCGCCGAGTTGGCGACAAACTTGGCGGCATTTGACAAAACAGGGTCCCCCTATAGCAGGGTCGGCGAACCTATCACACGCGTGCCAAACTTGGCACACGATAGAATATTTTCGGCACGGCGTGGATTGAAATCCTAAAACAAAATATAATTAAGTTAAACAAAACACGCAAACTTATACAAGCTAGGCTTTTCTTTCTTTTCTTTTTATTGGAAAGCAACTAATTGAATTTATAAAATATTCCAATGTGGGCTCAATAAGTTATCAAATTAAGAGAAGGTTGGGAGAATATCAAAAAGAAAAATATCAGGCATTATAAGTAAAACTCCCAGTGATGAAACTAAAGCGACTTGGTATAAAATATGCAGTTTTCACAATTGTTCGCTCTATTTATTCCTTCGGATCATTATTTTCGGAAATTACACTAAATCTTTAAATATAAGAAACCCAAACCACTTGTTAGATAACTCGAATTCAGCTTGCATCCTATTGAAAGTAAGTAGGTTGAACACCATATTAATATTTGGCATAGCCGATATCGCATTCACCATTTTATTACTTTATAATATGTGTTAATCTAATTATTAGATAATAATAAGATAAGAACCACCAATAACCACCATAAAACACCATCAAACACCATCATTTTGATGGTGTTTTAAGAAGATTTTTTGTTCTTATTCATTCACACCAGTTTTAATATATTTTCTTTAATAATGAGATAATAATTATTAAATAATATCGATTCTAATTGAACCACCAATTGGAAGAAGGGAATAGACGCCACTTTTTGACACATTCATTTTTCTACACTTTTACATTCTTTAGACGTACCGCTTAGTTGTGAGTTCGAAGAAAATAAAAAAAAACATACGAAGCAAATGGGTTTTTGTTATTTTCTTCGAACTCACAATTAAACGCTACACGTCTAAAGAATGTAAAAATGTAGAAAAATGAATGTGTCAAAAAGTGGCGTTTGTTCCCTTCTTCCAATTGCTGGTTCAATTATTGTCCCATATTTTCAAATACCAATGAACAAAAGTCCAGAAATGTGGATCCACTAAATTATGTTTGGCGCTTGGCACGTCATGGTCACGTAATATCTTTTTAGAAAAAAACTTGGCACGCGGATGTAAAAAGGTTCGCCGACCCTCCCTATAGAAACCCCCCCCCCCCCCTTATAGGTATGGTGATGCATTAAATGCTGTTCAATAACCAATGAGATGCGTTTCATTCGAGCGTTGCCATTAGACAATTAAAACTGTTCTCAAATCCAAAAGGGCAACTTTATTACATAAGTTTGAATTTATTTTTGTTCGGAAATGAATGAAACTAGCAGGTGTTGTTGTTCAGAAACTATGTAATCGAACTGTTTTTTCCGTTTTGTTTTTGCAAACGAAATAGATCTGTCAGAAAATAGTGTCAACGAAGTGACGTTTTGAACCGAAGTTCCTGAAAAAAGGAGAAAAACCAGTCAGCGAAGGGAGAAAAAACGTCTTTGTCAAGTGATCAAAATCGCTTATAACTCCATGGGTAATAATTTATTTATAAAAAAATGGAAAACCCAGTTTGATTCCAAATCTCTTCCATAGTCAGGCCTTCCAATTTTGCATCTCCCCGTTAAAAAATGAATTTGTAAATGTGCCAAAACGTTTTGCGCTTGTTGAGCAGAACACGCGGTTTTTGTGCCACATATATGTGCGCTATCATATATGATAGCGTAATATATATCACGAAGCTCATTTTTTTCCCTTTCGTGCGCTTTTGCGTTGAGAAATTCGACTCAAAACGGTAAATTTACCGACGTTTTCTGAGCCTTTACCGGAAAATGTGTAAAAACTATTAAGTTACATAGTTTCTGTATTGCACCTGCCAATTGTATGCATTTGAGAACAAAAGTCAATTTAAAAATGTGATATAGAAAGCAAGCTAGTTTGGATTTCAGAAGAACCTTAAACCGAAGTTTAGCTATAATTCATTGCGAAACTCATTTTTAGGTGCGTTCATCGTAATTACATAAATACTTAGCACCTAATAGTCGTCTAATAATCCGTCCGTCTGTCTGTCAGACTGTCCGCATATAACAGCGCAAAAAACTACCCAACCGAAATGGTGTGAAATTGAATGTATAGAATCATTCCGGAATTTTGTCGATTTATTTCAAATTTTAGGAAAATCGAATCAAAACTTAAAAAGATATTAATGAAAGTTTTCTTCATTCTATTAAATCCTATCATGCGTAATGAAATCAGTTATATCCCATGATAGGACATGATTCTAAGTTGTCATGGTGATGACGTCCTATTTAAGATCACTGTAAATTAAAATGTCTGAAATTCAGACACTTAAGTGTCTGAAATGGAGTGTTCAATTTTCAGACATTTTAAAATGTCTGAATTTTTTCAGACACTTCAAACGTCTGAATCGCATCCATTTTTTTGTGAGCATCATACGTAGCCATGTTTGACCACGTTGAATCCTGGAAAAATATTTGGCTGTGTTCTTGCCCCCCCCCCCCCCCACCCACCCGATACAGCCTGATTTTTTTGGCGCTCTCAGTTCTGGTATGCAATTTTCGTTACGCTGATAATTTAAATCTTTTACGACATTGTACTGATTATAATCAATATCTTGAACTTCAGGAGTAGAACAAGATTAAAAAACAAAAAATATTTATCTAAATATTAGATTTTTTTTATTTATTTTGTTTTTAACCTTATTTTACTTTAAAAGTTCAAAATATTGATTATAATCAGTACAATTTCGAAACATATTTAAAATATAAGCTTTACAAATATTGCACATCAAATTTGGGGGCACTACAGTTGTAGGGGGACGGGGCACTTCCCAGTTTGCTCATCCTTTAATCAAGAAGTACTTTTGCAAAAAACGCAACCCTGCATTATAGTTGTCTAAATTGAGATGTCCGGTATTCGGGAGTATCCATTGTGGAGGTTAATGGACATTCCCGATTAGCGAACACCTCTATATAACGAATACTTTTTTAATCAGCAGACATACATCTCGAATTCTTCTTAAATACGTTAGTTGAATAGGATCAGAGTTCTTCTGCCGTACGAGCCATTTCATAGCTGTTTCCAAACATTCAAAGGCTTCGTTATGGGATGGGATCTGGGTCATTTTCAAAGCATTCGTTTTCATTTCTTCAATTTCTCATCTTAAATCTCATCCACAATCTCATCATCATAAAAAAAAAAAGTTTTGAGAGAAATATGCTGTTCGGATATTTGGAAGTTCGGTTAATTGGAGTTCCGATAATCGGCGCTCTACTGTGCTGATAAAACTAGTTACAGTACGAACACACCTCATTTGCCACGCTTGGCGTACAATTTCCGACTTGTTTTTCTTTAATTTACCATCTATCACAGATTCTACGAAATATTTTCGTTAATAATAAAATCTCAAATTGTTTTGATCTCTAACGTTTCTATTTCATTTTAAGCCTATTCACTGGTTATCTTACTGATTAGGGGGAATAAAATGATTTCAAAGGGACCGCAGTGATTGTTTTTCATAGATATACTTCTCAGAACATCGGGGTAAAAATAGATGGCGAGATAGGTGAATGTGAAGGTGTGGTTTCGGTGAATTATTGTTATCAGAGCTATTTCTTCGATAGCGTTTTGATTTTTTATTTCTTCCTCCTTGTTGGGTTTTGATATCTTGGCAGCAAAATATATCTTATCGGAAAGAAAATGTGAAAGTGTTACGTCTATAAAAGGTTGATGTCGTAGTAAATGTTTCCGACATTTTATCCTGATTTTAGAATTGTTATACAAACATACTTTGTCAAGATATTATTTATAGAAATGAAAGTTATATAGTTTTCTGATATCTTATATATTAAAATCTCACTATATATATATATATATTATATATATATACAGTAAACTCTATCTACGGCGGAATCGATCGGGACCGAGAGAAATTTCCGTCGTAGACAATTTTCCGCCTTATGCAATTAGTAGAAAATAAATAAATAAATAAAAATAAAAAAATAAAAGCGACTGTCACACATTCTGCACGTTTGTAATCTTCTTTATCGTTCTTTAAAGTGAAATGTTATTTAATATAAATATTTTTAGAGTGAGTTGTACTATTTTAATTTTTTTTTCTATTATCCTACCTAGTAATTAAAAAAAAAATGATTAAAAAAAAATTCTTTTTAAAGTTTGAATGTATGATTTTTTTTTTCATCTCGGTATCTTAAATAAATCTCCGAATCAGAATAGCTGTCTGTATTCTATTTAATTATTAGGGTGATGGAAAAATAAAATAGCATATTTTAAATTTATGTAACGTAGAAAAACAGAAACTTATTCGTGTCAGTTTTACAGTTTCATATACCTAATGCTTTTCATTTTTAAAATATCATATTTTTCCGTCTTATGCAAAAGTTTGTTTTCGGTGGGACCTTAAAAATACTTCCGTTTCTGCATTAGTTAGATTCCGGCTTATGGAGCACGTATTAATATTATTTTCTATGGATTCGCCGGGACTTGAAAATCTTTCCGCGGTAGGCAGATTTCCGGTTTATACAGAGTCCGCCTTAGACATATTTTACTGTATATACAGTGATAATTCAATTTATATGGCATGATAAATTTATTCTTTTTGGAGTATAGTCGATCGGGTACATAATGGAATTAAATTTTTAGCTTATAGCTGGATTCTTTTACAGAAATCGACTATGTTTTTGCTTATATTTGTATTTCATGTACCCCTGATGAAGTGAAATGCTATATAAGCTTCCTGTTACATCCATCCAATTGATCTGTTATTTGTTTATGACACGTCTTTTAATGGTTCAACAATATTTCGCTGGTTATTTGTATATTTTGTCTTTAATAGGTTATTGTATCAAAATTTGGTGGTTTTTCATTTTTCTTATATGGATTAATCGTCCTCAGTGTGCTAGTGAATTAGAAGTATTGTGCTTGATTTTGTGTTACAAGTCATAGGTTCCATTTTTATTTTGTATAATGTCAGTGTTATGTATTGATGATAAATTTATTAATTTAATTTTAGTAATTGGAAATAGATGTTGAATTGTAATTATATATATCTATATATATACATTATGTGTATGTGTATTCACATCTCTTGAAAAATATGATGAATTGCTTGTTGAAACGAACAATCAATTATTCGAAAGGATCTAAAGATGCTACATTACCTCTCGAAATTATTATATATTAATTTCCAAGTTATTAATTTTTAATGGCATTTATATGTAATAGTGGCAACTGGAATGTCCCATTACAGAGGGAAAGGAAAGGAGCGGGGAGGAATAATAGAATGCTTTGTTACATGAACACTGAGTCATTTTTAAAAGAAATCATGTGTAAATAAATTCTCATAAAGTTAATAAAACTTAAATATTCTTTGAAACTTAAATGATATAAAAAAATGTCATTCTCATTCCAACTGCTCCAAAATTTGAGGCTAAATCTTCAGTCTTTCGGAAAATGATATCTTCGAAATCGTGCATTTTCATTCACAAAACTACAATTGTTTTACTATATAAATGCATCAAGATCACGTAAATTCCAAAACGTAATTTTCGTAATATTCATTTAATTTACATTATAAGTATGATTTCTTATTTGAAATTTAATACTTAAGGCTGTTCTCAATTTCCAACTGACTACGTTCACACTTGCTGATTTTTAATTTTTTATTTATTTATTTATTTATTTCGTAAACGCTTAAAATTAACAGAAGTTTTTGAATTCTGAAACTGTGGAAACAAATAGCGTTTTTCATTTTTCGATAAAATCAAAACAAATTTCATAAAATATTGTCAAAGTTGGCGTTTTGAATTGAATTTCCGGACGTGACAGTTTAAGAAAGATCATCAATAGATAGTAATTATGCTCACAACTCCAGACGTAATACAGTTATAGAAAAATAGAAAACCCAATTCAAGTCCAAATCAGTTGATTAGACAAACTTGCCAATTTCATACATGTTTAAAAAATGAGTCAATGAATGTGTCAGAAAGTTTCACGTTCTTGAGGGGGAGGGGGGGGGGAGTTTCTTTTTTAGAACTATCTTAAATAACAGAGCAAACAAGTAGGAAACTGTACGTCAAAAGTGGCAAATGAGGTGCGTTCGTACTATAACTAGTTTTATAAATAGTCAGATCTTGGTGTAATAGCTGTGCCATTCATATGAAAAAATGCATGGATACAAAATTTATTACGACTATATAATATTAAATTCAGTCATACGGAAATAATAGCACTGCATCTTAAATAGGACGTAATCACCATGGCAACTAGAATTATTATCTATCATGAGATATCATTGAATTAATTACATATGATAGGATTTAATAGAATGAAGAAAACTTTTATTAATATCTTAAGTTTTTATTCGATTTTCCTAAAATTTGAAATGACTCGACAAAATTCTGCTATGATTATATATATTTAATTTCAAGCCATTCGGTTGGGTAGTTTTTGAGCTGTTATATGCGGACTGGCGGACAGACAGACAGAGGGGCAGAACAGACGACGACTGTAGGTGCTACGTATTTATATAATTACGAACATACCTAAAAATGACTGCATGATTTGAAAATGATGTCAAGTTTATCAACTCCATATCAATCCTGGCTTTAATTTCGTATAAAACTGCAATTACCGTATTTTATGGAAGAAACGCCGCACCCACCATAAACGCCGCACTCCTCAAATTGGCCTGAACAAGCTTAAAAATATCGTAATCGCCGTACCCGTTGTAAACGCCGCATCCGTCGGAACGCTACTTTTGTCGACAGCGTCACATTGACCTAACTTTAATCAAAGTTTTCTGAGCAGTGTAGGATACCTCGTTTTTAATGTCTTAATGCCTGAAGTTTTATTTAAAATATTTAAATCCGATTTTAAATATTTTTATGAATTTTTAAATTAAGGAAACTCAGTTGGTATTTAAAAAAATCGTAAACGCCGCACATGGCGTAAATGCCGCACTTGGAAAAAAATTAACTTTTAAACTCGTAAACGCCGCGGGCGTTTCTTCCATAAAATACGGTACATAAATATACATGCCAATTATGTTTAGAGAGTAGGAGATTAAAAACAGCTGTGTTTGCAATGAACATATTCATAACTGTGGGGAAAAACTTTCCTTATTCCATATTTTACGAACAAAACCACAGTTAAAACAAAACTACTCTAAAAAGAAATCTGCGGTTTTCATCTTCTTTGAAAAATACGCAATAAACCAAATGAAAAGGCGATTATTCTGATGTAATATTAGATAACTGTTTCGTATTTCAAATTATCTTGATGTTACAATAAATCGGTTAACAAATAGATAAATATAAGGAGAAACGACATTAAAAGGAAACCTTTTTTTCCCAACACTAAAAAACAAGTAAATGCTTTGTTTGTAATCGCATCGCACAAAGCATAGTGTTGTATTGAATTTTGTCTGTAACGTCCTTAATAAAATTTATTTTCGCTGGTTAATTTTTATATATGTTATTTATATGATACTTCAGGGTGTTCTACAAAGAATTTTTTAGATTACATGATTTAAAAGGCTGCTCTTAACCACTCAAGAAGGTAATTTTTAGCAGTCAAACTCATTCAATGTGTTTAATTTTAAACCTGCAAATAAACCTCCAGATACTTGGTGTCATTAGTCCAAGGAATAGTAGTGTTATTGATAGTAATGCGATTAGGAAATGTTAATTTTTTAGAGAAATAGACAGCAGCTGTTTTCTGCTCGTTCAGCTTAACACGCCACAGGGTACACCAGTTAAGGAATTTATCTATGTGTTTCTGGAGAATTTTGTATAATGTGAATGGGTGTCGTCCGCGTACAGGGAAAGATAAGTCCTCAGTGTTCTTTCTAAAAATTACAAATTATACTACTAAATAAAGTTAAAAATCTATCTTAAGATTTCTGGTGTCTAATCCGTAATATAAAAATAAAAAACACAATTCTAAAAGAATAATTCATGCAATTAAGGGTTAAGCACCTATGATGAGAATGTATGTTGGCGTAGACCAAGGGCAGCACTCCATCTCCCGGAAAACATTGACCCAGGATAATTCCCTAGTTTATTTTCTTTGATAGGGCTTTGTCTTCCTGAACGCTTATATTCTTTTGTACATTTTGTATATATTCTTGTAAATATTCTTTCTTTTCTTTTTTTTTTATCGTATTAACTTTCTCATTACCTGTTATTCATTTATTCTTTTATTGTAAACTGTTTAATGTATTTAAAATATATGGCGCCTGTAAAGGCCTTTTTTTTATATAATCTTGCCGGTTTTTGCCTATACGCGTTTCTGGTGTTCTGGCTTGCTAGACTTTGGCTATGACAATAAATTGCTCCATTTTTCATTGCTCTATATTAGAGGTATGTAGAGTCTCCGCAGGCACTCTGTTCCAGTTCCTATTCCAAGTCCAAAGTGGGTTGCAAAATTGTAATTCCTTATTTTCAAACGAAATTTTTTGAAAATTCTGGTTTGAATTCAACATTACAGAAACACAAATACTTGCCCCTGAATGAGTTAACGAAATTTATATTTCACGAACTTCGTGAAATAGAAATTCAACTGTATTTTGCTGTTATGGAAGTTTTGAATGAACTACAGACTGTTTTTATAATACCGCATGCTCCCAGTGTAATTCTTTATCATTAATTTTAGTACGAAAATTGTAATTTTTGCATTATCGTTATTAGTGCAAACTCAGAATATGTACTTGTTTCTTAACTTTTTGGTACTTTTTTTTTTTTTTTTTTTTTTTTTTTTTTTTTTTTATAGGGGCTTTGGCGCATTAGAACACGGCGAGATTGAATTTGGCTATAAAAGGAAAATTTTCAAAAACACTTTTTAGCAACTTTAATTTACATTTTAAAATATCATCATATAGAGTGAGTGACAGCATGAGTAATTGATAAGTTAAATATAAAAACGACAGAAAACAATAATTTATGGGTATTTGATATGTTGTAACTTTTTTTTCAGAAAATATCTAACATCCAAACAAATGCCTTTAGCAAAAAATGTGCTTGAATATTACCATGGAACAATTAGAAATATTTTCACTTTTCTATTTTTATTCGTTTTTGAATCATTGCATTTTAAAGTGTCTTCTGACTTTTGGATCTCCCGGTATACACATCTTTTTGCTTTTTTCTTGTTGCTCTTGCCGGTGGTCGGCTGAGACCGCCGAATTATAAGGCTGGTCAATTGTGGAAATCTTCAGGTAGTTTCCGTCTCCTCTTCGTAGCTGGTAGCACCAAAGCTTTCAGATGTGATTGCTTTCGTCACAGAATTGTACAGTCGTGGAAAAAAGTAAACAGTTCCTACTAATTCTGCAAAAAAAAATATATATATAAAAGAAGAAAGTTACTGGTACCAAATTATTGGAAATAAAGTCTACGTTTAAATGATGTATATAAAATTTGCTTAGGGCCATCTACAAATTAAAACCAGACTAAACTTTGTTTTTTTCCAATGGCAAAACCTAATTTTTACACTATATTTTAAATCTTCGGTTCAAACTATGCCTAGAAACGAAATTTCAAGTTTTTGAATTATCAACATTCAAAATTTAGAGCGTGTAATGTTAAATTATATTTTCATATTTTTATTAATATCTCCTGGAATTATAATCCTTATGTGATAATTTTTTGTGTGGTTATAATACTAAAAACCTCAAACATAAATACATCGAATTTATAGTTTAAAAAAAATTATAATATGAATTATGAAATTAGTATTCGAAAAAAATATTAATTGTAACTTACAATTTTTTGAATAGAATTATATTTATTTTGTCCTGCTTTATGCGAATTCTCAATTTCAAATTTTTCTTCCAAGTAGTTTCCGAATTATGATTAAAAAAACGTCAAAATGAGGGTTTAAGAGGCTGTCTATGATGTGCAAAAAAGCATTAATTTGGGGGAAATATATTTTACTCATTTTATTGAAACATTTGCGGCTGGCAATAGTCAAAACATATTAAGCGAGTGAAATGTTCCCATTGGCAAGAAATAATACATTAATAGAGTATACACATTAACACACATAGTCATTCTGTAGCATTTCAAAAATCGAGTGCCGAATTTCAATTTGGATACAGCCCCTAAAATAGGCTCATTTTAAAATAATTAATTTCTCTGAAACTAATCGTACGAGTTTCATGCAAATTTGCTTTTAGGTTAATGGAAGGGTGTAGAATTTATGTATGGTATCAAACTTGGGTATTGCTATTGAAGAAAACAAAGTTTGGATTCGTTTTGATATGTAGATGGCCCTAAGCAAATTTTATATACATCATTTAAAAGTAGACTTTATTTCCAATCGTTTGGTACCAGTAACTTTCCTCTACGGTAATTTGTTGCAGAATTAGTAGGGGGTGTTTACTTTTTTTTTTTCCCATGACTGTACAAGCAAATGTACAGTCGTGGAAAAAAAAGTAAACACCACTTACTAACTCTGCAAAAAAATATCGTAGAGGAAAAATACTGGTACCACACGATTGGTAATAAAATCTACTTTTAAATGATGTATATAAAATTTGCTTAGGGTACCATCTACATATTAAAACGAACCATAACTTTGTTTTTTTCAATAGCAGTACACAATTCTGACAACATAAATGAACGCTACACCCTTCAATTAGCCTAAAAACACATTTTTATGCAATTCGTACGATAAGTTTCAGAGAAATTAATTATTTTAAAATGTGCGTATTTTAGGGGCTGTATCCAAATTGAAGTTCGGTACTCGATTGTTGACTGAGAGAGCCCTCTTCCTGATCAAGGCAATTTAAGCGTTACTCAAGCAGTCACTGAAGACTGCTAGACTACAGTATAGCATAAGAAATTTCAAAATATCTAGTCACTTCGATCATTGACCTTAATCATCATTTTGCCGTTTTTAGGGTTTCGTTCATCTGACGAAACCCTATTCGTCTCGCTCCTCTGTCTGTTTGTCCGTCACAGAGCCCGTTCTCAGAAACTATACATGTTGGAGACTTGAAATTTTGCATACTTATAGATGAACACCGCACATCATACGACAAATCATAAAACTTTGAAAAACTCGTACATTTAACCCTTTGGGCTCCCACATGTGTATTTTAAACAATTCTTTCTATGTGAAGCTCTAATCAGGTTGGAGGCGTGAAATTTTGCATACTTATAGCTGAATACCTCATATCAAAGGACAAATCATAAAATTTAAAAAAAGTCGTACATTTAACCCTTTGGGCTCCCAGATGTGTATTTTAAACATTTCTTTCTAAGTGAACCCTAATTAGGCTGGAGGAGTGAAATTTTGCATACTTATAGCTGAATACCTCACATCAAACGACAAATCATAAAATTTTGGAAACGTCGTACATTTAACCCTTTAGGCTCCCACATGTGTATTTTAAACAATTCTTTCTATGTGAGTCCCTAATTAGGTTGGAGGCGTGAAATTTTACATACTTATAGCTGAACACCTCACATAAAACGACAAACTATAAAATTTTCAAAAAGTCGTACATTTAACCCTTTGGGCTTGCACATGTGTATTTTAAACAATTCTTTCTAAGTGAACCCTAATTAGATTGGAGGCGTGAAATTTTGCATACTTATAGTTGAATACCTCACACCAAACGACAAATCATAAAATTTTCAAAAAGTTGTACATTTAACCCTTTGGGCTCCCACATGTGTATTTTAAATAATTCTTTCTAAGTGAGCCCATCTTTAGGTTGGAGGGGTGAAATTTTGCATACTTACAGATGAGCATCTCACGTCAAACGGCAAATCATGAAATTTTTAAAAAGTCATACATTTAACCTTTTGGGCTCCCACATGTGTATTTTAAACAATTCTTTCTAAGTAACACCCTATTTACGTTGGAGGTGGAAAATTTTGCGTACTTATAGCTGAACACCTCACATCAAATGGCAAACCATAAGATTTTGAAAAAGTCCTACATTTAACCCTTTGGGCTCCCACATGTGTATTTTAAACAATTCTTTCTAAGTGAGCCCCTAATTACGTAGGAGGCGTGAAATTTTGCATACTTATAGCCGAGCACCTCGCATCAAACGACAAATCATAAAATTTTCAAAAAGTCGTACTTTTAACCTTTTGGGCTCCTACATGCGTATTTTAAACAATTCTTTTTAAGTGACACCCTATTTAGGTTGGAGGCGTGAAATTTTGCATACTTATAGCTGAACACCATCATGCAACAAATCATAAAAATTTGAAAAAGTCTTACATTTAACCCTTTGGGCTACCACATGCGTATTTTAAGCAATTCTTTCTAACTGAGCCCCTTATTAAATTGGAGATTTGAAATTCTCAGTACTTATAGCAGAATACCTGAGGCCAGGCGACAAATCATAAAATCTTGAAAAAGTCTTACTTTTAACCCTTTGAGCTACCACATATTTATTTTAAGCAATTCTTTCTAAGAGAGCCCCTAATTAAGTTGGAGACGTGATTTTTTGCATACGTATAGCTGAATACCTCAGACCGCACGACAAATCATAAAATTTTCAGAAAATCTTATATTATTTACTCCTCCGGACTCTAACTTGTATATCTTAAGCATTTTTTCTAACCCTTTTCACCCGGGGAGCACTTTTCCAACTTTTGCCGACACCCCTTTGACCATTCTTTCATTTTATGCACCATAGTCTTAGATATTTTAGTTCCACTTTTTACCGCCAGGGGTGCCTACTTATCTTGGGTGCTATGGGCCCAATCCCTTCGACTAATATGTATACGGATAGTATGTAAAACGGAGTTTCGTTTGGATAGAGGTTTGTTTAGAATAGAGTGCGAAATGTGGAACTAACAGATTTTTCAAAAGGATAAAGTGTTTTGAAAGGAATATTAAACGAAACCCTCTGTGCGATCTGTGATCACACTTACCCACTTGTTTAAGCATCATTTGAAAACTACTTGGAAGAAAAATGTGAAATTTTGGATTTCCTTAAAGCAGGACTTAATAAATCTAAATCCATCAAAAAAAATTGTAGGTTGCAATTAATAATTTTTTCGAATATTAATTTCATAATTCATAATTCATATCATAAAATTATAAAAATTGCAAATTCAACTAATTTATGTTTGGGTATTTTAGTATTTACACAAAAAATTAGCACATTAAGAGAATAATTTCAGGAGATATTAATAAAAATATGAAAATGTAATTTAACATTAGAAGCACTCAATTTTGAATGTTTATAATTCAAAAACTTATAATTCAAATGACTTGAAATTGGGTGTCTAGGCATAGTTTGAACCGAAGATTTGAAATATCTTGTTAAAATTAGGTATTGCTATTCCAAAAAATTAAGTTTGGGTTCATTTTAATAAGTAGATGCCCCTTAAGCAAATTTTATATACATCATTTAAAAGTAGACTTTATTTCCAATATTTCGGTACCAGTAACTTTCTTCTACGATAATTTGTTGAGGAGTTAGTAGGGGGTGTTTATTTTTTTTCCCCACGACTATACTAGAAGACAAAGTAGAGAAATGTAAAGGGATGAAGCAAATCCGTTAGGATGCCCGACCAAGAGGCACAGACAATATTCATTTGTTTAAGGGTGTATTCCGATCCAAACTGCTTATTTTCTGATTCATTTTAAAATTCATTTTTGCTCTCAAACGCATCAAACTGGGAAATTCTCTTATTTAGAAACTATATAATGTGCCGTGCTTTTTACTTTTTTGATAAATGCAGAAAATACTGTAAAAAACGCTGTCAAAGTTGGCGTTTTGAACCGAATTTTCCGAAGCGGCCGATCTGGGAATGAAAAAAATGGTCATACTGAGAAAATAATTGTTTAAAAATCAAATTCTAATTAATTGAGCTGAAAATGAAATCACACGGCATGTTAAACATGTCTTCAGAAATCACTCCAACAAGTTTCATGTTTTTACTATTAAAAATGAGTCTGAAAATGTCTCAGAAAATTTCGAGCTGTTGAAGGTGGAAAAATATTTTTTCGAATACACCCTTAAAGCTACGGCAGAACTTTCAGAAAATACTGTGAAAGTTGTCGTTTTTTTTTCAGGACGCGACAGCACGGAAAAGAAAAAGAAACTTCCATTTGAGACAAAAATTATTTATAATTGAAAATGTAATTCTTTTATTGAAAAAGGGGGGGGGGGGAGGGCTCCATTTCAAATAAATCACTTTACTAATCATGCCTGCAAGTACCATGCTTTTACGTTGAATGAGTACGTAAATGTGTCAGAAAGTTTCGTGTTGTTGAGCGGGGGGAAATATTAATAGAGAACCGTTGTTCCTCAAATACAAACTTGATACTTTTTGACGTGTTTCTGAATTCGCTTTTTTTTTTATTCGCAAACACACCAAACTGCAAGGTTATCTTGTCCAGAAACTATGCAATCGAACAGTTTTTCCATTTTTCGGTAAAGGCAAACGGTTTTCAGTTAATGCTATCAGAGTTGAAACTTAATTTCCGGATGCAGCAGCGTTGAAATGAAAAAAGCTGCCGTCATGAATCAGTACTGTTTAACCCTTTCATGCGCAAAAAAATTCTGTTCATAAAATGATGACTCACACCAGAATTTAAAAACAAATTTCTTAGAAAATAAAACTTTTTTTTTTTTTTTTTTTTTTTTTTTTTAACTTTTATTACAAAAGCAAAATTTTATTAAAATATTCTTGGTGCCGTTTTTCAATTTGGAATTAAAATTAGGTGGTCACGCCGTGTGACCACCGCCCTTGAAAGAGTTAATCTATTTCAACTATAGTACTGTTTTGGGAACGCGACAGCGCAGGAAAGGAAAGATGCGCCTATAACTCAAGATGTAAATTATTTATAAAAAAAATAAAATAAATAAATAAATAAAAATTCCATTACGAATAATTTCAATATTCATGCCTCAAAGTATCATTTTTTACACTTAAAGATCAGCCCGTAAACCGTAAATGTGCCATAATGGCGTTTCGCGTGGTTGCGCAGAAAAAAATTAATATTTGTTTGAGAACCGTTTTCAAACGCCACTTGAAATAGCCTGCGTTTTCTCTTTAAACCAGATGGCGCTGTATTCTGTGAGAATACTTTTCTAATCAGACAGCAAAGGGAAAAACTATGAATGGACTTTTCTTGTGAATGGCCTTGAGCGCGCGCAATCCACTCTACGCAACACACGCCCATTTTACTATGATTTTTGAAGTTGTTGCCACTCACGCGATGCTCTTTGCTGCTGGGCGAAAAGAAGACTCAAAACACAATTAAAGGAGACCCAGACTCCCTTATCATGTCAATGGATCGCTTGTGAAACCAGATTGCCTGGGAGAATTGGCCGGATTAATTTGTTTTTGGTTTCTTTTGCGATTTTTTTCTCATCATTTGAAACGATCGGTTTTGGAAGAAGCCTTAGAAGATTGGATCTCTCACATCAGTGCAAGGGGTTCACAGAAGTTCAATAACGGAATGGCAGCATCTTCGTGAAGGTTAACCGTGAATTTGGGTTTTAAAGGGGATTTTCTGCAAATTCTTATGCATTCTTATTGCGGACTAAACTTGTTTATATTACAGTATAAAAATTTTAGGATGAAGCAGAATTAGAATACTTTATGATGGAAAGAGAGATCATTTTTATATGTTTATGGATAAAAATTACAAATATTCTTATTATACTTACCAGAAAACTTTAATAAAATTTTTCTTAAAAAAAAAGAAAGAGGAGAAAAAAAAAAAAAAAAAAAAAAAAAAAAAAAGAACTGACAGGATAATAACAGTATAATAACAATTTTGGAATCCCCACCCCCTATAAAAATCAAATTGTCTCCCTATGGGCGCACTCCCACTTTGGGAACCATTACTATAGAGCCATATAGACTAACCTAACAAGGAGAGGGCCAAACTTGTTAATCACGGATTTTGATTATTTTAATATAAGTTGTAGGGTAGAGACCCCTTTGTGTCAGGTTCAACGGATTTTATCCAACGCTCCTTAGTTCTTGAGAAACCGGGGGTGGGGGGGTGGGGGGGGGGGGTCTAATAGTCATACACAACTTAAATATTTACTTTGCAACCAAAATGATGGGTTGGTCGTAGCTCAGTTGGTATGGCGTTTGCCGCCTAATCCGCCGGCCAGGGTTTGATGCCTGAATGCGCTACGTTTCTTTTGTCATTTTTTGTTTTATAAATATACTTGTAAGTATAACTTAATAATCTGATTGTCAATTAAACTTTACAATATTGCATATCAATTATAATTTTAACCTATTTATTTTTTTTTTACTTTTAACTAAATAGTTGTAATAAAACATCATAAAACTGTTAATTTTTTTTAAACACTTTTAAAATGTATTTCATATATCCTTTATCGTTGCAATGATATTGAGCAATTGTGTCAATTCGGTATTTTAAAGAAACATCATTTACGCATTGCTTTAACAAAGGAAGTCAATCGATAATACTATTATTCTGTTTTTAAAGTAACAATCATAATTATATTAAAAATTAGCATTATTAAATTACAACTGATTTTTTTTCATATGAAAGATTTTTAACCCTCCGTCTACCAGACGGGTCCATTGGACCCGACAGGTACATACAAAATATTCATTCAAACCAGAAATTTCTTTAAAATAAACTAAGTATATAAATCAGACAAAAATAAGGTAAATAAATAAGTTAAATAGTTTTAAATAAAAATTCTGGTGTAGAACGTTTTATTAAAACTTGAATAAAATTCCCGGTAGATCTAGGGTTAAATTTGTAATACGTATGCTTGTGCTTTCAATTAATTTGCTTTCCCATTTATCTTCTTTCTGCTTTTATTTTTATTTTATTTGAATATTCTTTTATTTTATCATAACTAGATGGTGCCACAACAGATTTTGTCACGATTTTGGAATTTTTATCATTCAATAATAGATCCAATTTCTTTTTAAACCTCATTAAAGGGTAAAAAATAATAGTTTGAAAATAAAAAAAAGGATAAATTTAAGTTTGTTAACATTGTAATTAATGAATGATATTAAAATTTTTAATTGAAATTATTAAATTATAAGTATATTTATAAAACAAAAAATGATAAAAAAAAAAGAACGCAGCGCATTCCGGTATCGAACCCGGGACCGCGAATCAGCTGGCAAACGCCATACCACCTGAGCTACGACCAACCTATCATTTCGGTTGCAAAGTAAGTATTTAAGTTGTGTACGACTATTAGACCCCTGGTTTCTCAAGAACTAAGGAGCGTTGGATAAAATCCGTTGGACCTGACACTAAGCGGTCTCTACCCTACAACATATATTAAAATAATCAAAATCTGTGATTAACAAGGTTGGCCCTCTCCTTGTAAGACGTATACTCGATCTATCAGGGTTTTTTTTTAATAAAAATTCAAAAAAATAAAAAAAAAAGTCAATTTTCAAATCTTTCTATTCAAAATTACAAAATTCAACTAAAACCGGAAACATTACGTAAGAAACATTTTATAAGAAATTTACACACACACAATGCATTAAGCTCGAATGGCGATGAAATCCAAAAATTGTAATGGAGCACAAGCATTACTGACGCGTCTTACAACGTCACGATGGAATATACCCAATCAGCTTCTTGAATTTTCCCACAAGCCCTCACCAAAAGCCAATCAAATACCCCAATGCTTGAGGGAAATATTGCAAGCTCCGCCCAGTGCGCGTGGTCAAAAACCCTAAGAAGGATATTTTTGGCATCACTTACGAAAAAAATAAAGTTAGTGGCAACATCATCAAATGGACGTACAATTTCACAATATGCCAGTGATAAATTTAGGCGATGGCCCGCGGGCATATTTTGAATACATATTCGGCTCAGTTTTCACACTGGTATTTCTCACTATCAGTGGTGGAAAATTGGCGCAGAGGTGGAGCCTATTGACACCACTAAATTATAGTAGTATTTTGCCTCTTATCTAATGATCAAATTTCTGAGTTTTTATTAAACTGAATAATACCATAAAAATTAAGTGGTGTCAATAGGCTCCGCCTCTGCGCCAATTTTCCACCACTGCACTATATTTTTCTGGTATGAAACTTTTAATATTCTGATACACTTAAGAAGGTGATCGCTGTGTCACAGAAGCATGGAATTATTATTTAAAACGTTTAGGGTCTCAAGTCCTGTTAAGAGAACTTGTCTTTTAATTGAATATTATTTTATTTTACTAATTATTTTTGTTATCATCTCCATGTAGTAATGATAGAAACCTAATCCTAATAATATTATAAATGTGAAAGTCTGAAAATTTGTGCCTAAAGTCAGCGTCAAAACGGACGATTAACCCCTTAACAGTCGCATTAAAGTACGGTTTAAAAATTCAAATTGCTTATTGGCACGACTTTAACCCCTTCGCGACGGGAGCCTTTTACGAAATGTTTATTACTTTGCTACCGGTTTTAAAAAAGACAAGTTTGTGCCTATCCAAATCGGGAAAATGGTCGGATTAAATAAGGCAAATTTTACAGTAAAATTTTACTGGTGAGGATAAACGAGGATCCTTAGGCCTATTTCCGGCACGTATACGTGTCGCTCGTCCCCAAGGGATTAATAAAAAAAGAAATAGTTACCTTATTTAATGACAGGTAAAATAATGCCATAATAAAGCCAATTACACTATTTTATAAAACTGGTGGGAATCAAACAATCTGAATACAAGACACAGCCCGTGAATATCACGGGAGCGAGAATTAAGGGGTTAAATAACTTTGTATTCATTATCCAGTATATTATTTTTTTCCCAAAGTGCAAAATTTTTACTGGAGATAATAAAATTTACATATTTAACTATTGTTTGTTTCCAGTGTCACTTCTCAATGTTAATTTAACATAGAAAAGCCTATGGAGCTCGTTTTCATTTTTTTCTTCCCACCTTTTTGTCCCTGATGCCACATTTTTTTTTTTTTTTTTATCCTTTATTAATTCTAATGATGGTTGTAATGAATATTCTTCTTGGGCTTAAACAATGTAAGAAATAATTTTATTTTATTTTATTTTATTTTATTTTTATTTATTTATTTATGTTTGTTGTTCTTCTTCAAATTACTTTTTTGTTCAATTTTATTTGTTTGTAATACGTAAAATAAAAGTTATAAAAATGAAACCCACTTTCATTTCGCAATCAAATGTTGCGTTTCTAATACAGGGACATTACAAAGGAAGAAAAATATGAAAATTCATTTGACACTTCAGTTATAATAGGTACAACATGTTAACCTTACTAAAAAGGCAGATGATGCAACAACAAGGGAGTGATTGTGTTTATGCAAAATATGTTTTTGCTAATAGTTCGTAAATATGTGCAAAATGTAAATTGGCAAAAAATATTTTGCAATTTCACTATTGAAATTTTCAATATAAAATAAATGTTTTTGCAATATGTACGTTTTGTTGGAGATAGAATTACAATGTACAGCAATATTTCTGCATTATTGACGTTTCATTACAAGTAATGTAATTTTACTGATATTAGTACTTTTGTTCAACTATCATGGACAGCAATCAGTGTTGAAAATTAAGTGTATTTTTGTATTCATAATGTATACCAAAAATTTTTAATAATAATTTTCACTTTATTCCATTGCAGGCTTTCGTCGATTCAATAAAATGGAAATTACTATTTCAAAAGTCTGGTAGATATTTTGAATTCCAAATATAGCTAAATTTGCAACAACCTTAGCGGTTAATGCAAATGTTGGTACAATATTACCAACATAACTGATGCTGGTTTTCAGGGTAATTGTTTTCTGGATTTTTATAATCGCTATTTTCAAATAAATAATCTTCGCCTTATTTAATCTCATAATTTATAAGACGAATATTACTATTAGGATGAAATAGTAATAAAAAATCTGGAAACACAATCACTCAGGTTTTCGAATCAGGCACATTTTTAGTATGTCTTTCAATTAATTAGAACTTGATTTATAAAGAATTATTTTCTCAGTAGCACTATATTTTTAGTTTCCAACACAATCGCTTCAAGAAATTCGGTTCAAAATGCCCACTTTGACATAATTTTTAAATATATTCTGCCTCTATCAAAAAATCGACCTTTACGGTACATTATATAGTTTCTGAATAAGAGTACCTTACCAATTGCAATTGGATGCGTTTGAAAGCAAAAATGAATTTAAAAATGAGTCAGAAAATAAGTCGTTTGGATTTGAGTAATACGATATTTTTTTTTTCCAACCTCTATGTATTTTTAATTTGTTTTTGCTGTAAGAATTGGTCATATCAAACACTTGTCAGTATAAACGTTGTAGATAATATTCAGAACATGTATAATAAATTTAAGCGGATTGGATATCTTGTGAATTGACGAAGCTATGGATTTTTTTCTTCTTCAATCCCCCCTCCTCTTTTTTTTTTTTTTTTTTTTTTTTTTCGCTTTTAATATTTTTTGCGATAAGAACTGGTCCTATCAAAAACTTGTCAATATAAAAGATGTAGATAATATTAAGACAATTTATAATAAATTTAATAGGATTTGCTATCTTGAGAATTGACGAAGTTATGAATTTTTTTCTGCTAAAACCCCTGCCCCTTGAGCCCATTTTTAAGCGAAAAACCGGTTAAAGCGGAGAAGTAAAAAAAAAATTAAATAAGTAACTGCATATTAAATTAATTAAATGTGTAGGATGCATTTAGTTTTTCAATTTGTGTAGTTTTACAAAACTACATATTTTCTATATTTTGTGAAATGAATACTAGTTGTAATTAGCTGAATTGAAATAAAAATTATGACTAATAACAAATAATGAACAATATTCAATACAAATTAAATTGTTGAAAATCTTGTCTATCTTCAAATCTTTATATAAGAAGTTGAAATTATTCTACATTATGTAAATTTGAATTAATTAACCATAAAGAAATGAGAACCAAAATGTTCTTTTCTGAATTTTGCCTGATGTTGGGAAAAAAAGCCGGCCTGTTAAAGCGGCGTTCCGGTTAAGAGGAGGCCGGTTAAGAGGAAAGCTACTGTAATAAAAACTTTAAACTGAGTCGATAATTAAGAAGTTATGGGGCTTTTTCGTTTTTTACAAAACCCCTCCCTATTTCCACCCCCTTGATCCGATTTTGCCCATTAACGAACTTGACCGAGATTTTATGCCCCTTTTATTTTATGTATTAGTTTGGAAAAGATTTGTGCAAAATTATGGAAGTTATCGTGTCCATAAAAAGTGATATAGATAGATAGATAAAGTTTTTTTTACGGGGGGGAGGGGTTCTAGGGGTCATGATCGGTGTAGATATGCAAATTTTTTTCCGAAATTCCAACATAGGGGAGAATGTAATAGGTAGTATTTCATACGAAATCCACCTAAAAGTGTGTATAACTGTAGCAGGGTGCCAGTTTGGCCTCCATCTTTATTCAGAAATTTCGAGTTCATACCAGAAATAAAGAATAGTATTTTATGCTTCATTTAATATCAGACATTTAGAAATCTCATAAAGTAAAAATTCACCTTCCAAAATTTTCGGTATGAATTTAAAATTTCGTATTAAACTTGGAGTCCAAACTGGCAACCCTCTGTAGTCATGGAAAGTACTGATTGTTGAGTCATAAAGGATTAAATAGTTCTAAATAAAAATTCTGGTATAAAATATTTTTATAAAGCTTGAGTAAAAAACTTTCCGGGTGTTCTAGTGTTGAAAAAATCCCTGCCGCTTGGCCTACAGGCGCAGGTAGATTTCGAAGTTAATTACAAATTTCACCACCAAAAACTTAATCATGATTAGAGATAAACCCACTTTAACAATTTTATCTGGCCGTTTTTGACGAGTTTTTTATTTTATTGTTATATAAGAGCTGGTTTTATCAGAACCATGTTAAGGCAGTATTCAAAAAATATTTTTCCATGCACAACAACTCGAAATTTTCTGATGCAATTTCAGATTCATTTTTAAAAGGAAAAACATGAAACTTGCTGACGTGATTTTTTAACAGATTTATAAGCGACCTATGTCTTTATTTTTCGTTCAATTAATTAGAACTTCATTTCTAAACAATTATTTTCTCAGTAAGACAATATTTTTAGTTTCCAACACAATCGCTTAAAGAAATTTGGTTCGAAATGTCCACTTTGGCATCGTTTTTTGAAAAACATTCTGCCTCTATCAAAAAATCGACCTTTACGGCACATTATATAGTTTCTGAATAAGAGAACCTACCAATTGGATGTGTTTGAAAACAAAAATTAATTTAAAAATGAGTCAGAAAATAAGCAGTTTGGATTTGAGTAATACAATATTTTTTTCTTCAACCTCTATGTATTTTTAATTTGTTTTTGCTGTAAGAATTGGTCCTATCAAAAACTTGTCAATATAAAAGTTTTAGATATTATTCAGAAGATGTATAATAAATTTATGCGGATTATCTTGAGAATTGACGAAGTTATGCATTTTTTTTTACCTAAAACCCTATTTTTTGCGCCCCTTGAGCCCAATTTTATTAAAAATCTGTGATACATAAATTTTTGGTCCTTTTTTTAGAAGTAATAAAAACTTTAAACTGAGTCGATATGTATCATAATTAAGAAGTTATGGGGTTTTTTCGTTTTTCACAAAACCCCTCCCTATTTCCACCCCCTTAATCCGATTTTGCCCATTAACGAACTTGACCGAGGTTTTATGCCCCTTGAATTTATGAATCAGTTTGGAAAAGATTTGTGCAGAAATATGGAAGTTAACGTATCCATAAAAAAGTGATATAGATAGATAGATAGATAAAGTGTTTTACTGGAGGTGGTTTTGGATTCTAGGGGTCATGATCGGTGTAGATCTGCAAAAATTTTTCCGAAATTCCAACATAGGGGAGAATGTAATAGGTAGTATTTCATACGAAATCTACCTAAAACGCCCTTCAGTCATAAATAACGTAAAATCTTTAACTCTTGTATTTTTTATGCAGCATCGTCGATACTGGTTCAGAATTTCCAGAAACTAAGCTTGATTTTTAATCCTGCTAACCTTGAAAGACTGGAATGGATATTTATTTATTCGCTACCTTTCATTTCGAGCTTTTTTCTTTTCTTTTTCATTCTAAAACAGATAGGATCAAAAGTTATCTTTAATCATATGTTTGTATTAAAAATACGAATCATGATCCACCCATTTAGTGGTGAATCATACGCAATGCAATTAGAATGTATTCAAGTGTGGAAATATGCAAGTTCGGCCATAAAACGGAATCTATTCATGTCAACATGCAGGTTCCCTCGCTTAGTGCAGTAACAGTTAGTGCGGTAAACTTTTTTTTAGATGCTCCCTGGATTAGTTCACTGTTAAAAATTTCTGTAAAAACACACAAAAAAAACCCGATACTCTCTGTAAAATTACACTAGCTCCTGTCCGTGCAGGCGAAGACACTCGCTGGCTAATGCTAAACCTATCGGGAGGTTATTTTCTAATATCTCGTTTGCATTTCGACATTTTTAAATAACTAGCCGCCCTTGGCGACCAGTTTGGTCTCCCTTAAAATTTATGTTTGGGAACGCATGCTAAGCATTCTATCATGTTACTTTTATTCGTAATTTAATTTATTTGGGCTCCCTTAAGTATAATTAATATAATCCCTTAAGCTAATATTAGTATTTGTTGCATTAAGATATCTCAATTTGTTGATTTTCTGTAAGCAAGTAAACCCTATTGGTTTACAATAGAAATCTATGGGAATTTGGGAAATATTAGAGATATCGCCAAGTTGGCGTCACTTTTGGCGACTCATTTTGGTCGCAAATTTGGCGATATATCGCCAAGTTGGCTACAAAGTTGCCGGCACTAGACGACAGAACAGAGTCCCCCTTATGGTAGCCACCCTTATAGATATGGTGATGCGTTAAATGCTGTTCAATAACCAATGAGATGCGTTTCATTCCGGCGTTGTCATTAACCAATTAAAAAATAATCGCGATTTTTGTGTCACGTACGATAGCGTAATATATATAGAGATTTTTTTGCATTGGATAGCTGAGGTCCATCTATACATCGTTCTTTTTTTTCCTTTTCCGATTTTGATTGCAGATATTTTTTATAAAGTTACTTTCACTTTCGAAACCGGTTACGAAAATGAAGGTGTAATTCTGAAAATATTTGCAACCAAAATCGATAGCGTAAAAAAAGGAGCAATGTAGAGATGGACCTTAGCTATCCAATGCAAAAAACATTATTTAAAAATGTCGAAATGTAAACGAGATATTAGAAAACAACCTCCCCATAGGTTTAGCGTTAGCTAGCGAGTGTCTTCGCCTGCAGGGACAGGAGCCTTATGCATTTGTTTGAGTTTCTCGGTCACCACTTTACAGACATTTCCCTTTTCCTATAACAAAATTCCTGTAGGGATTTTCATGTTCTTATTTAAAGATATTTTTATCTTTGTTGTAAACTTTAATTTAAAATACAGACTTTTAACCCATTTATTCCTGAATTTTTGTTTTTATAAATTTGTTGGTAAAATCCCTTTAAATGTTGCAAAATGAACGTGAAAAATACTAAAAAAAATTAAGCTAAAAGTTTTTGGAATTATTTGAAAAAATTGTAAACGTACTAAATATGGGAATATGCAGAATATTTATAATAATATAATAAGCATATTTATATGTTTTGTCTAAATTTATATAAAATTTTCTTTTAAATTGTTTATTATATACTATAATTAGTATTTTTATGAATTACTAAAAAAATATATTTATTTCTTTACAGAGACTAATAACATTATAAGTATTAGCAGTAATAAACTAAGAAAAATCGTATTTGATGATTAAAAACATTTCGTTTCATAACCATCTCGAAAAGCACAATACATAAATGACTGTCCCCTAAACGGCTAATAAAAATATGTATCCATTCGTGCCTGCGCCCTATATTTTGTACATTACAAAAATGCATAAAAAAAAGGCTTAAACGATATGAATGCTGAACAAAAAATGCTGTCAAAATGGGCGTTTTGAACCGAATTTTCTGAAGCGGAAGACCTGGGAATTAAAAAAAAAATGGTCTTACTGAGAAAATAATTGTTTAAAAACCAAATTCTAATTAATTGAGCGAAAAATGAAGTCACACGCCCCCTTACACATATCTTCGAAAATCACCTCAGCAAGTTTCATGTTTTTACTTTTAAAAATGAGTCTGAAAATGTCTCAGAAAATTTCGAGCTGTTGAGGGTGGAAAAATATTCTTTCGAATACACCCTTAAGGTGTTCTCAAATCCAAAAGGGCAAATTTCTGATATAAGTTTTAAGGGTGTTCTCAAATCGAAAAGGGCAACTTTCTGACATAAGTTTTAATTTATTTTTGTTCGAAAATGCATGAAACTAGCTGGTGTTATTGTTCAGAAACTATGTAATTTAGCTGTTTTTTCCATTTTTTTTGCAAACGCAATAGATCCTGCAGAAAATAATGTCAAAGTGGGCATTTTGAGCCGAATTTCCGCGCGAAGGGAGTAAGAGCACTAAAAAGCGGTCGAAAAATGTGTTTGTCACGTCATCGAATTCGCTTATAACTCAATAGGTAATTGATTGATCAAAAAATGGAAAAAACAGTTCAATTCCAAATTGCTTCCATGGCACAGGCTTTCCAATTTTATATCTTTCCGTTAAAAAATGAATTTGTAAATATGCCAAAACGTTTTTCAATTGTTGAGCAGAGAAGTTAAGAACAGCCTTAATTTATTTTTGTTCGGAAATGCATGAAACTAGCAGGTGTTGTTGCTCAGAAACTATGTAATCAAGCTATTTTTTCCGGTTTTTTTTTTTTTTTTTTTGCAAACGGAATAGATCTTATTGAAAATAGTGTCAAAGTGGACGTTTTGAATCGAAGTTTCCGAAGAAAGCAGAAAAAACAGTCCGTGAAGGGCGAAAATCGTGTTTGTCACGTGATCAAAAACGCTTATAACTCAATAGGTAATTGATTGATCAAAAAATGGAAAAACTGTTCAATTCCAAATCGCTTACATTGCCAGGCTTTCCAATTTTATATCTTTCCGCTAAAAAATGAATTTGTAAATGTGTCAAAACATTCTGCGCTTGTTGCGCAGAGCAGTTAAGAACAGCCTTAAAGAAGAAAATTGGGTTTAAAAATTGCTTTATTAAAAATTAGAATATTTTAGAAAGGAAAAATTCGTCTGAGCTGAGTTAGCAGGGGTTTTTATCGACAATCACTTGGTAGTTCTTACCTTCACAATGTGCATGAAGCTTGGTAATATTAAAAGTAAAGTAAAAGTATTTCCCCGCTGATTCATAAAAGACATTGTCAACTCAAAGTATTTCAATAATGTAAAAGTTATTTTTACTTAATACTTAATAAAGGTAATCGCTTACCCTTTCTGTTATGTTGAACTAAATCTAGGTTCGCCGGGATGGCCAAGCATTATTCTACTTATTAAACTGCACTAATTTAATACATTTACATCACTTTATTCAAACAATCACAATGACAAACACAACACATCAAAAATATACACAAATTCATAACAGCCGATGGAAAAAACATTATTCCTTTTCCTGACTCGCGCAAGTCCTTTCATTTCAGTTCACGGGAGATGTGACATCCTCCCACCTTGCATTCTTAGAAAAGGATGCAACCGAGGTCACATATATCAGCAAAGTCACCACTCATAGGCCTAGTCTTTTAACAGGTCTCATTACTCGATCGCATCTGGTTTTATACATTGGCTTGTCTGGACAATCTTTCTCAGTTTTTGAATAGACTGATGGTTGTGTAGAATCAGCACATCCCATGTCATGATCACTCGGGAGAGGAGGTGAAATGTCAGATTCATCAGGAATGGATCTCTCATCTAGTAAAAATTCTTGTTCATGTTGAACTTCAAGGGGGTAAAGTCTTTGATATGGTCTTAGGATTAGGATTTCACCATTCTTAGTTTTTAATCGAGCTACTCGGGTGTTGTTATCCTTCCCAGGGTAAAGTTCAAGTATTTTGGCCATGGGTCATTCTATGCGTTTTGTATTATCACTGCCAACAAGAACAATTTGGCCTACACTAAGAGTGGTAGGGAGTTTATGTTTAGAGTTTTTCAGTTGTCCGAGGTATTCTATGCGAAATCTTCCCATAAGGTCTTGCTTAAGTTTCTGTCGATAACGAAATCTTTTATTTAAATTAATTAAATCGAATACATCAAATTCGGGTATAGATCCAGTTCGTATCTCTTGCAGAAATAAAGATGGTGTTAATGGTTGTAAGTCTTCGATGTCCTCTGAAAGATAGGTCAACGGGCGGTTATTTATGATATTTTCAGCTTCACACAAAATGGTAGTCAATTCGTCATAATTAAGTCGAGTTCTTCCTAATACTCTTCTCAGAATTCTCTTGGTCATTCCAATCAGCCGCTCCCACCAACCACCCCACCAGGCAGCTGTAGGAGGGTTGAAAATCCATTGGATTCGTTTAACTGAAGCCATTTCTTCTATCTTTTGCCAGTCTATGTTGTGTAGGATGTTACTAGTTCCGACTAGATTTGTTCCATTCTCAGAATATACATATAGAGGCCTGCCTCTTCGCGACACAAATCTTCTGAAGACTAAACAAAAGCTGTCGGTTGTCAGTGACTGAACTAACTCAAGATGGACTGCTCTAATCACAGCACAAGTAAAAAGGACAAACCAAGTCTTCTCTCCATTTCTTAAGTATAACGGTCCTCCTAAATCTACACCAGTTATCTCCAATGCTGCAGCATTCCTAATTCGTTTTTCCGGTAAGGGTGCAGGTAAAACTTCGGCTTTACTCGCTTCAAATCTTCTGCATTTTATACAGTTTTTCAACACTTGTCTAATGGTTCTTCTACATTGCAAGATCCAGAAGTTTTCTCTCAGTTGAGATATTAAAGTATGAACTCCTGCATGGCTTGAATGTTTATGATGTTCCAAGATAAGTGAATGAACAACAGGATGTTTACTAGGCAGAACTATTGGACGTTTGAAGCTATCAGTATCTTCTCTTTGTATTAGACGTGTCGTCACACGAATTATACCTGCTTCATCAAGTTGAGGACGTAAAGATTTTAAGATAGGATTATTGATTGAAACAAAGACTTCGTGTTGTATACTTTTAAGCAATATCAGTTCAGCTCTTTTGATTTCTTGGACAGTTAAGTTAGAATAATAGCGTTCTAATCTAGTTTTCTTAGCATTTGTTACGAAACGTCTCATCCAAGCAATAACTCGTACTAATTTCAAGTAAGAAGAAAATCTGTTACAGTACCATGGTGGTTCCTTTTCCGTATCGATCATTACTGTTTTTCTTCTTTCTTGATTTAAAATTTCTTCATCAGCTGCATACTTGGATTTTGGCCATTCTGACATAGATGACTTCAACCATTCAGGACCTTGTAACCATTTCGTTTCAAGTAGATGTCGAACAGAACTTCCTCTGGAGGGAATGTCAGCTGGATTGAAGTTTTCTGGGACATGGTGCCAAAATTCAGGATTCGACAGCAATCGGATTTCTTTGACTCTATTAGAAATAAATGTTGCCCATTGTTCATCTCTTTTTATCCAACTAAGAGCATTACTGGAATCAGTCCAATAATGTGTTTCAATATCTGGTCTTTTCATGTCTTTCTTGACGTTAGCAGCTAGTCGAGCAGCAATTAAACACGCTAGGAGTTCCAGTCTCGGAATCGTAATTGTCTTCAGTGGGGTTATTCTATTTTTAGCTCTAACAAATGTGCAAGACACAGATCCTTCAAGCTCAACTCTGATGAAAATACAAACTGCGTAGGCGTACTTACTGGCATCAGCAAACACATGTAAATTGTAATGTTTCAAGGGAGAAGTGCTCGCCATCATCCATCTATTTATGTAAACATCTTTCAAAAGGTTTAATTGATTTTTCCAGCTCATAAATCTTTTCGTTATATCTCCAGGTAATTCTTTATCCCATGGTATTTTTTGTTTCCAGCATTCTTGAAGTAATATCTTTGGCAACAACGTAAATGCACAAATAATTCCCAGTGGATCATAAATTTGTTGTGCAACAGCTAATATTTTTCTTTTCGTAATCGGAAAAATATCTGATGATTCACGGTAGGTGGAATTGCAGAACAATATATCTCTTTGTAGGTTCCACATCAGTCCTAGGACACATACCACTTTATCTTGTTTCTCTTCTTCAGTACTGGTTATATTTGATTCTCGAGATAAATGACTTGAATAATTACTTTGCCAGCCTCTTAAGTCAAATTTTTCGGAAAGTAATAATTTCTTTGACTGTTCAACAAATGTATTGCACTCTTCAATACTGTCAAAACTAGCAAGACTGTTGTCAACGTAAAAGGATTCTTGTAATACTGAAGCAGTATTTCTAAAGGAAGGAGGAGCGTTACTTAAATGATGTTTAAGAGTAGCACTCAGTAAAGACGGACTGGACGTAAGCCCAAAGACAAAGCGACAATGCCGAAAAACTTTTATTTTCTCGTGATCACAGTCTTCCATCCAAAAAAATTTAAGGTAGTTCCTGTCACGTTCACAGACACTAATTTGCAAGAATGCTTGTTTAATATCGGATGTAACAGCAAACTGTTTTATACGAAATCGAGTTAATATTGTTGGAATAAGTTCGAGAAGATTTGGACCTTTAGCTAGACATTCATTTAAGGAAGGGTGATTTTTTGTGTGCGCGGAAGCATGAAAAACCGGTCTGATTTTCGTAGTGGCTGAGTTCTTCACTACTGCTCTATGCGGTAAATAGTGTCCATGTTTTTCTAAGTCTTCTTCCTTCACTTCTTCGATTATTCCGTCTTTCAACCACTCCTTTAAAACATCTTGGTAAGCTTCTAAAATATCTCTTGTTTTTAATTTCTTAATGGTATTTCTTAATCTTCTTTCTGCTGTTTGTCTTCCCTTGGGAAGTACAGAATGTGGCTTGATCCAAGGTAATGACATTTCATATCTTCCTGCACTGTTAATTTTCAGATTACATTGAAAATGCTCAAGCGCAGCTTCATGCATTTCCATCATAGTTTGTCTTTCAACGGGATCTAGAATTCCTATACAGTCTAAACTCCACATATCGGGAAGATTAACGTCACCAGTGAGTAAGGATATGATCGAAAGATAAGATTCAGCTACTTGTGGAACTTGGGGAATTTTACCCATTAACGTCCATCCCAAATGTGTACCAACTGCAACAGGTCCACTTGGTAAATATTGAATCTTTCCATTTAATAATTTTCCTGCCACATCTGCTCCTATTAATAGGTGAATTTCTGACTCGTATGTCTGTAACATGTGATTATCACAATCAGTCAATTTAATTCCTCTTTTACTGAGATCTTTCATCCACGGTCCTTAAGGCGTCTTGGATATTTCACCGCATGTTTTATCTTGTTCTAGAACTTCGAAATTACAATTATATTTTTCATCTAAGCTAGTTAAATAAACCTTAAATCGACGATGTTTCTGTTGGGGGGATTCAAGACCGCCAAATAAACTATGAACTACTGGAATTTCTCCTAAACTTTCATACTTTAATAATCTAACAGCTTTGGAAGTTATATACGATCGCTGACTACCTGTATCTATCAAAGCTCTCATGATATGTCTTCCATTATGATTCCTTACATAGACCTGGAGTGTCTGTAACAATACCCCAGATGAACTAGATTGACTAGTCAGTGTTTGATCTTTCAATTGTACACAATTAGAATTTTCGACAGGCTTAGGAGTTTCTACTTTTGATTCAAGTGACGAATTCGGACACATGATTGTGCAGTGAAATTTATCACACATAAAACATTTTATTTTACTGCGACAATTTTTACTAACGTGGCGCCTTTTAATGCATAAAAAACAACAACCAGCCCATTTTGCACATTCACGCTTCTCCTGAATACTCATTTTCTTAGCTTTATAGCAATCTTGAGAAATGTGTTTTTTCTCACAAAAAATACATTTCTTTTCATGAATTACATTTGTGTTTAAAAGCCCTGCAGCCGTTGAAAATTCGCTTTTATTTTCCGTAGAATACTGCTTATTCGCTTTCTTATGTGAATCTCTCCTACCATCAAAAGTATTTCTGGCGATTGCCAATCTTTGTTCCCCTTCAACCTCCGACTTCAAAAGGTCCATCAAACAACTTAATTTATTAATTTCTCGCTTTTCTTTATCTTTTACCAAAAGAGAACTAATATGCTGTTCCCATATTTTTAAAATTTCTTCTGGCAAACAACTCTCAACAAGAGGGTATAACATTGCGGCGTATTTATCTGAAGTGACACGTAATGTGCCCAAAAATCTTAAATACGATTCAATCTTATCGTATAATTTTACTATATTACTCTTATTATGATTTAATACCAAATTTAACAACTCTCGTACGTATGCTTCAATTAAAAGTTCGTCTTTACCAAAACGAGATTTAAGACAATCAATCACTAAAGGGTAATTTTCTGCTGTTGGCGGAAAACTCTCTACAAGATCACGCGCTCTAGATTTTTCTGTCGTACTTTGAATAAGATAAACAAATTTATCCTCATCCGATAATTCTGGGTCTTCGTGTATCTTTTTAAAAATAGACCAGAACTTCAACCAATTTTTTATCGATCCAGCAAATTTTTCTAATTCCAATTTTGGTAACCTCACAGTTTTTTTATTTACCGCTTCAGTATGTGAATTACTGAATGAATTCTGCATTCGTTCAGTCTTTATTTTTAAAGTGATGTACTTATCCGTATACACTCTAAATAAAAAGGAGTGACTAGTCACTCTATCGCAGAGTCAAAATATGCCCAACCTCTTTAGAGTGACTATTCACTCTGAGCAAAAGTGAAATTTTTGACTCTCTGAAATAGTGAATAGTCACTCCTGGAAAGTGAATATTCACTCTAAACAGGGGTGGATAATCACTTTTTCGGAGGAGTGACTATTCACTCTTGCTAAAGGAGTGCGGTTTTTCACCCCTGGTAGGAGTGAATAGTCACTCTTTCATAAAAGTGAATGCTCATTTTTTATGTAGTCGTTTTTTTTTTTTTTTTTTCTTCGCTTCTATGGTCATTTTAAAAGAATCACATCTTTTACAGCATGCAATGAAAATAGATACAAACGTAGTAAAGATTGGAATAAAATACTTTATTAGCAATATTTATTTAATTCATAGTTTGTAACACTAATTGAACTTTTAGGGAAAAATTCAGTTAAAGTTACATACGAATTTAAATTAGATTACTAATAGTAATAAACTAAAATACTTTATTCCAATCTTATCCTTTGTGTTTGCTTTTATTGCATGCCCTATAAAGATATTACTTTTAAAGTTTTATTAATAACTTTTTAATCAGCGGATGTTATATGTTTAATAATGTTTGATTTGATTTTAATTTTTGTTTTAAATACAAAACCGTGCTTTTTCTTTAAATTATTGCTATTTTGGCAAAGTCCTATTGTTCTAAAATATTTTTAATTTTTCCATTTAAAAAACAATACTTATAAACTCACATCTTTTTTAAATAAGTTCTAAGCATGATTTAAATACTAAGAATGTATATATATATATTTTATCAGCTGTCATTTGTTTTTGTTTTATTTAATATGAACACGGAGTCTAAAGTTAAACTTTTAAGTTCTCTGGAATATGTATATATTTTTCTTTTAAACATATTCCTTAACTTAATCATGATTTCTAATTTTCGTCCCTCATTGCTGAAAAATGAAATTAATACAATACTTATTAATGAAATGACGCGATAAGCCATGTTTAATTTAATTTTTTTATTCGCGTAGATATTGTATTTTGTGAATATGAGCAAAATAGATTTTATATGTTTTATAGGAAAAGATTGACCTCGGAAATAGAAACAAGTTGGAAATTGCTCGTCAAACGTGGCAAATGAGGTGCGTTCGTACTATAACTAATTTTATAAATATTTTTTGCACCGCATATTATGCTGAATGTATATTTTGGTGAACTTTATAAGTGCATATCAATTTCATTCTGTTCAAAAGACTGTATCATCATTAAAATGCACTTGAAATAATCTTTTCCCATTGACCTTAAAGTTAACGGAAAGCTTTTGACTCCCTGTAATTAAACTGTACATCCGATTTTCATAAAATTTGAAACGACTCGACAAAACTTTGCAACAATTAAATAGGGTAGATGTGCCAGTAATTAACACTCTTAAGGAATTTCTTTTAAAATTATTTTTTATTAATAGTTATAATTATTACCTTCCAGTTTTTTCAATATTATATTAATCTATCAACAATATTTAACCATTCTTATAGTCTCATTTCCCAATGTGAATCGAAATTTAATTTTAAATAACAGAAATATACCAAAACACCCAAAAGCCCAGTAATGGACACCCTCTGGCCCAGTAATGGACACCCCATAAAAAGTAATAAATATAATTGTTTTTATGACTGTATTTAGAACCAGAATTTAATGAAAACATACTAATGAAACAAAATGGTTATTTTCAAATAAATTTAACAATAAGGATACCAGTAATTAATAAAATATTTGTGATGATCATTTACTGTTTGCATCAATTATTGTAATTATCAGACGATCAATGTTTTAATTATTTTAGATGGATAGTTTAAAATACTAAATATCAGGCAATTACAGCTATTAAATTATTGAAACAGTGGGGGATTTAAAAGGTAATAATAATAAAAACAAATTTTGGAATGTTAGTGATGTTTAGTTTTGTCTCGCTATTTTTAACAATTAATCTTCCAGAGACTACTTGATGTATCATTTATAATAATTAATATTGCAAATATGAAAGAAATGATATTGTAAGTTGAATATTTTAAATTCTAAGTAAAATAATTTCAAAATAAAACTGTAGAACTGATGTTTGAGGCCACTGATCTGCAGATTTACCAGTTTCATGAATATTGCCTATAAATTAAGGAATATTACTTTTTTTTCCCTTCTTCTTTTTTTTTTCAGATAAGAATAACCAAACATTTAACACAGAAAATAGATTTTTAATAGCTTCTGTAACTTAATTGCTTTTTTTTTAAAGGAGAGGTATTAAGCCCTATGAGCCCGTCTTTGGCTGTGCTCTTAAACAATATTTTCTACTACTTAGCTGGTTTGATTGCCAGATTTTAAAATAGCAAAGTATATATACATAAAAAAAAGAATAAAATATTGAAATTTTATTAATCACATAAACTAACTTAAAAGCAGCTATTTAAAAAGTTTTGGTGGAAAATGACTAATTAACCATTCTAGTAATAGACACCCTCTCTTAAAACCTTAAAAATAAATGAAATTTCGTAAATGACCGTTAGTATATAAAAGTCTAAGTTTTCTATTGCTACTCAAACAAAAGCATTCAAATTTTGCAAGAAAATAAATAATATATAAATTAATTAAACGAAACCAGCTCTTAGCCTCTTCATTAAGATTTTCACAGAAAAACAGCAAAACTTTGAAACATTATTTTCTACTTCCTAATTGGTTTGATTATAAGTGTCAACAATAACCCAGTTTTATAAAACATGCAAGGGGAAATTATAAAAAAATTAATTAAAGTTAAATATTTATTACTTATTTTTTTATGAACCAAAAACATCAAAGGGTGACCATTACTGGCACATCTGCCCTATTTAAAATTTCAGACCATTCGGAAGGCTGTGACAACATTAAAATGCACTTGCAATAATTTTTCCCATTGGCCGTAATGTAACAGAAAAATTTGACTGTCCCTGTAATTAAACTATACATCCGATTTTCATAAAATTTGAAATGACGCGACAGAATTATACAACAATTATATATTTTAAATTTCAAACAATTCGGTTGGGTAGTTTTTGCGCTGTTATATGCGGGCAGACGGACAGACAGACGGACTGAACGACGACTATAGGTGCTACGTATTTATATAACTACGAACGCACCTAAAAAGCGATTTTTATTTTTTTATATCATTAAATAGTTTAAACTTTTGTCTTTCCAACGATGTGTCACACATGTTTATATATAAAAAAAATAAGTGTTGAAATTATTCATTCTTTCTAAGAGTACTTCACAGCTTAATAGCAATAAATCTTTAATCGACTTTTTCTCAAAACTTGGATTTTTCATGTTTATGTTCCTTTTTTAGGTGCGTTCGTAATTATATAAATACGTAGCCCCTATATTCGTCGTTTAGTCTGTCTGTCAGTGTTGATTTCAGGGGGTGGCCCGGGGGGGGAGCATTTCCCCTCCGGAAGATTTGAGATTTTGTGTTTTCAATGGTCAAAAAGTGCAATTCCCCCCCCCCCCCGGAACTCTATAATGTCCCCCCCCCCTCCGGAACCACAGAAATCCCTCCCGGAGATAAGGGTCTGAATTCAACACCCGCATATAACAGAGCAAAAACTACCCAACCGAATGGTCTGAAATTTTAAATATATAATTGTTGCAAACTTTTGTCGAGTCATTTCAAATTTCATAAAAATCGGATGTATAGTTTAATTACAGGGACAGTCAAAAGTTTTCCGTTACATTATGCCAATGGGAATAAATTATTGCAAGTACATTTTAATGATGCTACAGCCTTCCGAATGATCTAAAATTTTAAATATATATTTGTTGCAAAATTTTGTAGACTCATTTCAAATTTCAGGAAAATCGGATGCATAGTTTAATTACAAGGACAGTCAAAAGTTTTCCGTTACATGACGGCCAATGGGAAAAAAAAATATTTTAAGTGCATTTTAATGATGTCATCAACAGTGTCTCTAATGCATTTCCTCCAAAACTTTGTTCCTTTCTCAAAAATCTAAAAATATGAGGCTATTTTCATATGAAGTACGATTATGACTTGTACACAATTGAAGACAACAACTTTCATTAAAAGAAACAATAATAATTATAATTTTTATGTTTTTACTTTCAACATTTTTCTTTGAAAAGATTTTTTTTTTTTTTTTTTTTGGCGTATAAGTATCATTATTATTATTAAACACACATTGAACGTATCATTTTAATTGGAAAATAGAGCAATGTTGAAATGATGAAATGATGAATGAATGATGAATGATGAATGATGAATGATGAATGAAATGAATGAAAATGAGTCGCGTTGGGAAATTTTTGAATTATAAGTTGGGAAATTTTTGAACTGCCCCCCCCCCCCCCGGAAAAATTTTTGTAGCTACGCCCCTGTTCTCTGTATTTTCACAGAAATTGTTTAAACAGTATGCGGGCAAAATTTCGATTAATGCGCAAAGCACGAAATGGATTATCCTTTTTTACCCAACAAGATGGCGTTGAATTTTTAAAAATTAAATTTGCAGAAAATGTCGAAAAAATAAATAGTATTAAAAGAGTTCTAATAAACTTTTCGAAGATTGGAATTCCACAGTAGTGTAATCATGAGAGTTCCACGCCACCTGCGTTCCGGCAGTGGAGGTGATGTGGAAGTGTGGAGGATGTGGAGGTCCGTGGAGACGCAGAGCGCGTGCGCTGATGAGAGTCGGTGGTGGAGGAAACGCATTTCGGTGAAGGATATAAGAGGGAGGCGTGCTGGAGTACGCTGTCGGGAACTGATAAGGAGTTGTATTTATTTCGGAAAATGAATGAATTAGCGAGACTTTGAAAATATTGGACGGAATTATTTTTGGGGAGATATTGTATTATAGTACGAAGGTATTTTATTTATTTTCGAATTTTATTTTGAGGAGATAGAAATTTATCGAGGAAATATTTGTATTTTGCAAACTTTATTTAGCGGAGATTATTATTATTTTTTTTTATCTTAATTTGATAAGTTAGAAATTTTATTTTGAGAAATTTATTTTCAGGTGATGGAAATTTTCGAACTTAATTTTTTTATTGCAAACTTTATTTTTATTTTTAAGTGTTAGAATTATTTTACGAATTTTATTTTTCGAATTTTAATTTAGCGAAACTTTTTTTTTTTCGAATTTTATTTTCAAGTCTTAGAAAATATTTGAGGGAATATTTTTAATTTTGACTCGTTAGAATTTTTTTTTTTTGAACTGAATTTTATTTTTGAGAAGATAGAATTATTTTATGAATTTTTTATTTTCAGATGTTAGAAAAATATCTGAGAACAATTTTATTTTGAGAAATTATTTTTCTTTTTTTTTAGAAGATAGCAAATTTCTGGAACTTAATTTATTTTTCAGGAAACTGTTTTATATTTTGAGAGCATTTATTTATTTATTTATTTGCGCAAGGTATGAATTTTGTGAGTAATTTTTATTTTCTTTTAAAAATACCTAGCGATAGAATTTTTTTATTTTGCGAACTTTATTTTTATTTTAGAAGAAATAGAATTTTTTTTTTTTTTTTTTTTTTTTTTTTTTCCTTAGAAGAATTGCTATTTTATTTATTTAACGGAACTTTGAAAATTCGCGGGAAAGAATTTTGTTCTTTTTATTTTGGGAACTTAATTTATTTCACGATCTTAATTAAGAGTAAATATTTTATTTTCTAACTTAAGGGTGTATTCCGATCCAAACTGCTTATTTTCTGATTCATTTTAAAATTCGTTTTTGCTCTCAAACGCATCAAACTATGAAATTCTCTTAGTTAGAAACTACATAATGTGCCGTGTTTCTCGATTTTTTGATAAATGCAGAAAATACTGTATTAAACGCTGTCAAAGTTGGCGTTTTGGACCGAATTTTCAGAAGCGGGCGATCTGGGAATGAAAAAAATGGTCATACTGAGAAAATAATTGTTTAAAAATCAAATTCTAATTAATTGAGCTGAAAATGAAATCACACGGCATGTTAAACATGTCTTCAAAAATCACCCCCAGCAAGTTTCATCTTTTTACTTTTAAAAATGAGTCTGAAAATGTCTCAGAAAATTTCGAGCTGTTGAGGGTGGAAAAACATTTTTTCGAATACACCCTTAACGTATTTTTAAGGAACATGTTTTCTTATTTTGAGAACTTCTATTTATTATTATTTTTTCCTATATAATAGATGTGCGTTAGAAAATTGGGAGGATATGTCTTAGAATAGACTAATATTTTATTTTGGAATTGTACTTAGCGGATGATAGGTGCTCCCATCTTTCGTTAGATATGTAATTTAGTGGATAATGTGTAAATTGGGAATTCGCGGGAAAGAATTTATCATTTTTATGTTGGAAATGCATTTAGCGGAGATACTCAATTTTCAATGGAAGACTTTCTGATGTGTGTTGTTCGAGAAGAGGTATTTTTGCGTGATGTATTATCATTTTCGTGTTAATTTTTGGAGGATGTGTGCTTTAACATGGGGATAGCTTGATTGAAATTTGTTTTGTTTGCATCCACAAAGAAAATATTTTAGTTGATTTTGGTAAACGTCATGGGAAGATTGATTTTTTTTTCAATTTAACTCAACAGTAAATAGAAAACTGATTGGAAATGTTTTAAATTTTGATCTATATATTTCTTTTTTAAACGAGTGGGAGATAGAAAATTTAGCGGAAGCGTTTTATAGCATGATGATATTTTAAATTTTTGTTGCGCGAATGGGTTTTACTTTGTTAACTTGGAAAAATATTTTTTTCTTTTAAAATTTTCTATTATATGTTACTCGAGAAGAAATTTTATTAGTGAATGAGAGACATTATAATAATTTTAGCACATTTGGAATTGAGCGGGTGTTAGACAATTTTCGAGAGAAAGATCTACTTTCCTATAGAAGATATTTCGGATAAGGTGTTGCCATCGAATAAAGATTATTATAGTGTTCCCACTGAAAAAGGGAAATGCATATAACGAATTAAAATTGAAAGATGTTGGCACTAAATAAAGTGACATGTATATAACGAAATAAAATTAAAAGAGGTTGTCGCTGAATAAAGTGAAAAGTAAATAACGAAATAAAATTAAAAGATGTTGTCATCAAGTAAACATATGCAAAGAAGTAAAAGGTAATGCCATCGAAATAAGAAAAATAAAGTGTTGCCAATGGAAAAATGAGAGATTATAAAATAAAGTAAACATTTAAGTTCTTCTTAACAACACATAAGGAAAAGAAATGTAAAATGTGTTTTAAAAATTAAATTTGCAAGTTGAAATACTAATAATAATAACAGTGAAGTAATAAAAATAATAATAACACTTAAAATCTTCTTAACATCACATAAGCAAATGAAATGCAAAATTTGCTTTAAAAAGTAAGTAAGTAAATTAAAATACAGCAGTGAAATAATAATAATAATAATAATATTCAAATAATAATAGTAATAATAATAATAATGATATACCACATGAAAATTCTTTCACCTCCCCCCCCTCCCCCTTTAGTTAATTAGCATATCATCTTATACATACTGAAATTTAGTTAAGTTTTAAAAATATTGCGATTAACATGGGAGAAGACAAATTAATCCGATCGCTTAGTTAACGGAAAATGTAAGACATAAAATATTTGATTTAAGAGATTTTTAACAGTAAATTTACCTAACTGGTTTTACCTTTCCAACTTAATCGTTTCTTTGACAGATTTTCTATGATAAACCTTGTGTAACTAATCTTTTACAATTTTCACTTCAACTTAGTTTCATGAAATATACCTGTAAAGCTTTAAATTCTTCTCTTCAGTTTAGTTTTTTAATTTCAAATTATTTTAAAAAGTTCTATTATTAAGCTCCTAAAAGGACGGAGTTTCTTAGTACTCCAATATAATGTTTAATTATAAGCGTTTTAATTTAAAACTGAACCTTTCCTTTTTCGTCACAGACACATCAATTCACATCTATTAATCTAAATTATTTTTCCAAATGTTACAAACATACAAAATGTTTTTTCAGAGAATGGTGCTTTCGAATAAAATTACATCTTTGCACAAAACAAATGGATAAACAAGTGTACGAGCTACTTTGACGGATCCTTGGGATAATCCACGCAGACGATGAAAAATATTGAGCCAACTTCTCGGGATATGATGGATAAAAGGTAAGCGACTTTCTAATTACCTCTATTGTGAAAAAGTTCCATTAAAAGTTCTATTATTAAGCTCCTAAAAGGTCGGAGTTTCTTAGTACTCCAATATAATGTTTAATTATAAGCGTTTTAATTTAAAACTGAACCTTTCCTTTTTCGTCACAGACACACCAATTCACATCTATTAATCTAAATTATTTTTCCAAATGTTACAAACATACAAAATGTTTTTTCAGAGAATGGTGCTTTCGAATAAAATTACATCTTTGCACAAAACAAATGGATAAACAAGTGTACGAGCTACTTTGACGGATCCCTGGGATAATCCACGCAGACGATGACAAATATTGAGCCAACTTCTCGGGATATGATGGATAAAAGGTAAGCGACTTTCTAATTACCTCTATTGTGAAAAGCAGCATACAAGAAAAGCTACAAGATTTTTATTTTCTCATTTGTTTAATCATGATAGAGCGCGGATTAGCTTATCCGGCGTTTTTGGCTTAACACGCCATAAATTCCAACAAACTTTTCGCTTAACTTAAAATGTACGTAAGTTTGAAGTAATCAAATTGTAGTTGCAATAAGTTTCAAATCAAATTATGTAATTTTTTAAAATTAACACTAGAAGGACCGTGAGGGGTCATTTTGATCCCTACCAAATTAATATATTTGAATTTAATCACCCAGATGTTTCAGCAACATCAAAATCTCCAATTAAATGAGAAAAGAACTCAATTAGTGAACTCAAAACACTTTAACGAACTATTACAGACAAACAAAGAAGAAACTAAACATACGAAGAAACAAATTAACTCCAACTCGACACGGTTACAACCACGACACGAGTCGGGTTCGGGTAAAATTGAGTTACCCGACAAGATGCAAGAATCTGATTCTGAAGTGTAATAATAAAAAATTCTCTCTTGTGCTATTTGTCTATTAATTGAAATTCATAAACGAAATAGTCATAAAAGAATCCTAAAAGTTCAGAATCAGAATACATACGTTGAGCGAAGAGAAAAAAAAACATTCTCTATCCGAGGGTGCTCCTTCCGATGGGCCGACGGACCAGTCCGACCCTGCGTCAGCATTTGAAAGATATAGATCCAGACATGCGCAGAAGTATGCAAATGCACCGAGAAAATCAAATCTTGTGTTACCGCAACATGTACAAAAAATAAAGAAAAAATTGTGCAACTGGCAATTGATAACTTTTCGCTTAGATAACTTAAAATGTACGTAAGTTTGAAGTAATCAAATTGTAATTGCAATAATTTTCTAATCAAATTATGTAATTTTTTTTAAAATAATATTAAAATGACCGTGGGAGGTCATTTTGACCCCTACCAAATTAATATATTTCAGTTCGAAACAGAATTTTTTTTTTTTTTTTTTTTTATAAAATAAGTTTAAGAAAAAAAAAAGTTAAATAATTAAGTTAAAGAGTTTAATATAAAAATTCTGGTATATATTTATAAAACTTGTGTAAAATTTTCGGCTTTTTTAGTGTTAATCTAATGGTAAGCAAGTCAGCACACAAATAACTTAAAGAATTGGAGTAATGCATAATTAAAATTAAAATTGACTTTTAAATCTTTCTCGATTGTTTCTTATTAAGACTGTTCTCAAATCCAAAAGGGCAATTTTATGACATAAGTTTTAATTTATTTTTTTTTCGGAAATACACGAAACTAGCAGTTGTTGTTCTTCAGAACCTATGTAATCGAGCTGCTTTTTCTGTTTTGGGGCAAACGCAATAGATCTTTCAGAAAATAGTGTCAAAATTAGCGTTTTGAACCGAATTTCAGCGCGAAAGGAGAAAAAACACCCAAGAAAGGGTGAAAAACGTGTTTGTTACGTGATCAAAATCGCTTATAACTCAATAGGTAATTTATAGATCAAAAAATAAAAAATACAGTTCGATTCCAAATCACTTACATGGTCAGGCTTTCCAATTTAATGTCTTTCCGTTAAAAAATGAATTTGTAAATGTGTCAAAACGTTTTGCGCTTGTTGAGCAGAGCAGTTGAGAACAGCCTTAAATTAGCTCACATATTTATGTTAAGATTGTTCTCAAAGGAGCTACTTTATGACATTTTTTTTTTAATTATGACACATTTTGTTCGGAAACGCATAATTGGCAGGTGTTCTTATTCAGAAACTGTGTAATTGGATAGCGTTTTCTATTTCTTGGTAAAAACAGAAGACCTTTCAGAAAATGCTGTCTAAGTGAGCGTTTTGAATCGAATTCTCAACGCGGCAACGCGATAGAAAGAAAAACTCTTCGTCACGTGACAAGAATAGCTTATAAGTAATTTATTTATCAAAATATGGGAAATACTATTCGATTCCAAATTGCTTCATTAGTCAGGCGGTCGATTTTATGCCTTTACGTTTAAAAATGTGCCACAAAGTTTCACGCTGTTGAACATGGAATTTGGGAGCCACCTTATGGAAGTTCTTCGAAATTAAACTAACTTTTCTTCCAGTTTCAAATCGAGCTACCTACAGCATAGCATATTTGCCAATAAATTTCCGATAATTTAAATATCGGTAATTTAATTAATAATAAACTTACCGATAACTTCCCTAAAACTGTACTGATATCTTTTGTAGTAAATAAACACGTTATGAACGAGAAAAATTGTTTAATCAGATAATTCTTGTTTCATTTTGTGTTCCTTATATAAATTTATTTATTACACATTTTTTCGGGTGAAAAAATAGCTTATTTGACCTAGGTCACGCTGAAACAATTTTACGGAAATTATCGGTAAGTTGCCAGCTATGCCATAATATGTATTTTCTAACATTAATACATTAAAACCAGTCTCATTGTAATTTTATTGCATTGTCTTATTTATGTATGTTGTGTTTTGAGAAGTGTGTTGTTACGAAGTATGTTGTGTATGAGAAGTCAGCTCTGGATCTATTGCAGTTTTTCGTATTCAATGTATGTTTCGATTAGCGCATACTTGCCAACTTACCGATAATTTCCGCAAAACCGTACTGATACATCTCCTACAGTAAATAAACAAGTTTCGAACCAGAAAAATTATTTATAAAAATGTATCTTGTTTCATTGTGTTCCTTATGTAAATTTATGTATTTACACATTTTTTTCGGTCTAAAAATCGCTTATTTGACCTAGGGCACGCTGAAATAATTTTACGGGATTTAACGGTAAGTTGGCTTGGCAGTTATGTTAGTGCAGTAATATGCCGGGAATTAATTAACTGCACTCTAATTTTATTATTCTTACCGTAATTTTATTATTCTTATCAGAGAATGTTACTGATACGGTTAGATTATCGATAAAGTCATCAGTAAAAACCTACTAAGATGGAATCGCAAGGAACAAGAGGAAAGTTCCGCTTTAGACAGGATTACTTTTTAACTGATATAACTACATGGGCACCCGTAGAATAAAATGCAGGGAGGGGCAAAAGTTTTTGGAACTTATATGTCTGTTGTCTGCCTTTTTTTCTTTTTTTTTTTTTTTTTTTTTTTTTTTATGGGCAGTATCAACATGAAATAAACTTTTTTTTTTTTTTTTTTTTTTTTGAATCCATATGCAAGAAAATTTTTAAACGTATATAAAAAAAATCCAGACAGGCAATTGTACAGCCCCTTTTCATTTTAATGAACAGTATAAGCATGAAATAAACTAAACTTTTATTATTATTATATATATATATATACATATATATATTTTTTTTGTAACCCATATGCAAGAAACTTTTTAAACGTATATAAAAAAATAAAAAAATCCAGACAGGCAATTATACAGGCCTTTTTTTTTCAATGGACAGTATAAACATAAAATAAACTTAACACTTTTTTTTTTCTTTTTTTTTTTTTTTAGAATACAAGAAAAATTTTAAACGTATATATATAACAAAAAAGTCCAGGCAGGCAATTGTACAGGTCTTTTTTTTTTTTTTTTTTAATGGACAGTATAAGCATGAAATAAACTAAGCATTTTTTTTTTTTTTTTTTTTTGTCAGAACCCATATGCAAAAATTTTTTTAAACGTATAAAAAAATTATCGAGACAGGCAATTGTGCATTCTTTTTTTTCAGAACTCTCACCCCTCACGCTGAACCCACAATTAGGATAGTTTTTTAGCACATAGGCATAAAAAGAAATATAGCACTAAAATCCTTATTACTTCCCTATTCTCTTAATGTTTAAAAATTAAAATCAGTTAAGAATATCGATTTTTGAACAAAATTACGAGAGTAAAGGAAAATGAAGTTAATTAAAATCCATGGAGGGCAGTTGCCTTTTTTGCTCATCAATTTGCGCGAAATTCTCATCACGACGTCTATAGTATAAATTTGGATATCCGTTGCCACTCAGAGATGACATAAAACTGACCTCGATCCCGACAGGAAAAAAAAAAAAAAAAAAAAAAACCTTTTTTAATATAAATCTCAAGGCATATTCCCCTGCGTTTCCCTCTTATACTGCCTTTAGGCAGTCCGTATAAATATGCCCCTTTTGTCTTGTCATTTCTTTATAAAGGAAAAAAAAAGTGTTTGTTATCCAGGTCATTTCTCGAAGCTTTTGCGCCATTTTGCCGTCAAGCGTCCGGCGTCGAGAATTTAGGTCGTATGGGAGCCAGCCTATTGTCTTCTAATTTATTGTGCTTAATTCAACCCGTATGTGAATATCTTTAAGTAAGCACTGAGGAAGGAAATTGGATTTTAATTGCGTTATTTTTGTTTTGGTTAGTTTTGGCGCGATGTAAAGGCGATGGAAGTTTGATAATGGAAGTTGTAGTTGTGTTTTGTTACCTTTATTATCAGTAATGGCTAAGTTTGTAGAAATAAAACAAGGTAGATTATTAGGTAGCAAATAAAACAAGGTAGAAACCTTTCAAGCGGAATCGATCGGGACCGGAACAAATTCCGTTTTAGACAGGTTTCTATCTCAGCAGGTATCTTTTACACAAGTTAATGTTAACCCATTTATGCCTGAATTTTTGTTTTCTTAAATTTGTTGGTAATATCACTTTAAAATGTTGCAAAATGAACTGGAAAAATACTAAAAAAATTTACGCTAAAGTATTTTTGTATTTATTTGATAAAATGTAAACGTACTAAACATGGGAATATCCATATTGTGGAAAAATGCATAATTATAGGTTTTGTCTAAATTTATATAAATGAAGCTTTTAAATTGTATATTATATACTATAATTAGTATTTTTATGAACGATTAAAAAATATATTTATTTCTTTACAGAGACTAATAACATTGATTATAAGTATTATTAATAATAAATTAAGAATAATCGTATTTGAGGCTAAAAAACATTTTATTTCAAAATCATCTTGAAAAGGACTTTACATAAATAACTGTCCCCTGAATAGCTAATACAAATATATATCCATTTGCGCCTAACGCCTTATATTTTGTATGTTACAAATATTCATAAAAAATAGGTTTGAACATATAATTTCGCAATTTAAAAAAATACGTATTTCAAAGAAGTCTATAAGCTAAGATTATGACTTATTTATTTGGATCTTTGATGCAAAAAATAAAAATAACTTACTTTTTACATTTCGCTATCTTAAAATATGAAAAATCTATAAACACCGAAAAAAAGGCCTTCATTTAAGCAAATAAATATCAATCTTTTGCTGTCATCTCTCAGTAATAGATAAAGACATTTATAGACAATTACTTCATACAATTTTCATGTTGTAAAAGAAGAAGAAAATTATAAAAATGTATTAAAATTCAAAAAGTCCCAAAAATGGGACGCTAGGCATAAATGGGTTAATGTGAAAACGTTATCAAGCCATCTTTTTTCTTTTATTCTAAATTACATTTTTTTTTTTTTTTTAGTCTATATTTGAACGCAAGAGTCTATAAGAATCTAAGTAATCATTAATGTTCCTAATGGTTTGCGGAGATATAGTTTGAAATATACGGTAAATTTGTCGCATAATGTGTGCAGTATTCTTTAAAATAATCTTGATTGTTTGTTAAGAAAAATCGGAATTTTTTTTTTTTTTGTAGAAATCGGACTCGGGGCGGACTTGACTTCATTGATTTTTGCACGGGCCGAGCAGGGCCAAGATAGCTTTCGTTTGAGTCGGGCACGGACCGGGAAATTTCGGCCCGAGCAGACCTCTAACGCAATCTGATGGAGTTAAAACACGTTATTGAAGTTGTTTGATGTATTTTATGAAGTTACTATATCGGTAATGGGTAAATATGTAGGGGTTAGGGCTGGACGATATCAAAAATTTAATATCGCAATATATCAACGAGTTAATATCAATATCGGTGATATATCGCGATAACTACTTTAAAGTGTGAGGGAATAGAAAAATTTCTTATTGCTAAAGACAAATGGTATAGTAGGAATAATTTTATTGCAAATAGCTGTAGGAAGCAAAGAATTAATGTTTTATACCTATTTGTTCACGCAATATTCTTTAAATATATATATATATATATATATATATATATATATATGATACAAATAAATACTTTAGAAAAAGGAACCAATATTCGTTATCTATTTGCACTTATATCATTGATTACATAGTGGTTTTCTTTAGCTTGTTCTCGATTCTTCCTGTTTTATGTATTATTTATGAATAACTTTTTAACTATTTAATTTTATCGCGTAAACGGTGAATATTATTTTTAAAAAAACTTTACTAGATAAACTAAAAAGTTCTCAATTTTAGGACGTTGATGATTTTAAAATGATTAAAATAAGTGAAAAGCAAAAACTGAAACAGATTTAATGTCATAATTGCATGTACTCGTAATTAAATAGTCTTCAGTGAATGACAAATGCAGCAGAAATTTTATTTTTTAATCTTTTTCTAAGAGTATCAATACATTCTTAATAGTTAAAATATTAAGAAAATTTCTCTGTCTTTATACCTTCATATTTGTTTATCTATGGATGAATAAAACATTAAAATTTTTAAAATATACATATTCAAATCTCATTTGGAAATAGACCTATGCTAAGGAAAGTTCACTTTTTTTATAAATATTTTGTAAATAACATCTAGACCCATAACAACATATTTTTCCAGAAAGAAACTAACAAAAAAGAAAAACTTACCATAAAATTCTACTTGATTACGCAAAATACTCGGTTTGATATTTAAATCTGTTTTTTATTTCGAAAGTGCCACTGAATTTAAAAGGAAAAAAAAAAAAAAGAAAAAAGAAATGTTGCAAATGAAAAAAAATAGAAATAAAATAAAGTTATTGGCTAACAAAAACAAATACATAAATAAAACAATCGATATTCTGCATTAGATTTTAAGAAGTTCGAAATCAGAGAGTCTTGGTTAGTTCAAAGAAATCATTGCATTATAAATTTATGAAAATACTCATAACATTTATTTTAAAAGATTAATAAACAAAAAAATTTAAAACATTAATAATCATATAATTATTTACAAATGAATGTACATCTTATAGATATCCACGCCTTGTCCGGATGGCTTTTTAAAAAGCCGTCATGACAGAAAACTCCACCTCCACCTCCCCCCCCCACCCCCCACCCCTCATTTTAGCGCGAGAACACATTATTCAAATTCTATTCTTTTAAATGGTATAAAAAGGACCTTGAAAGTGACATCAAGTTTGTAGTGCTTAAGTGCAGAGAAAAAAAAACAGTTGCAAGCAAACAAAAAAAGAAAAAGAATGAAAATCAAATCTTCTTTTCCTTACTGTTAAAAAAATAATAATAATCAACATATCCATATCTCCTATGTAAATTCACCGATTTCTTTCAAATTTTCAGCTAGTTGAAATAATAGTAAATTAGGCTGTGTAAGAAATTTTTATTAAAATTTAATTATTTATTAGAAAGTTACAACGCCTTCCGAAACTTCGAATGAAAAGCAGGAGCGCATCTGCAGTTTGTTTTCGTTTATTCACCTCGCTCCGAGAAATCGGAAGTCATATGTTTACACAATCAGATCATTATGTTTTTCAATGCAGAAAGAAACCATGGATAGAGCTTTTATTTGTTTATTTTTTCTTTTTAACTCAAATATCTACTTTAGTTTAATTATTTTTAAGTACTATCTTTTTTCAGTATTGTAAACGTGTTTCTGATATAAATAATTTGCGGGGAAAGAGAGTGTTCAATGTGGATAGATTTTTTTTTCTTATATTAATAAAATTCGCTATTAAAACATCTGCTTTAATATTATGGTTTTTTAGTATTGAAAACGCATTCTTGACGTAAATCACGCACTGTTTTTTGTATTTTGGGAGAGGAGGTGGGGTGGAGGGCGGCGGTAGATATATATATATATTTTTTTTTTAATTAAAATGAAACGAAATTCGGAATCGCTAAGGTCCAATGGGTGCTGGATTTCGAATTTTGTACCGCATATTTATGTATAAAAATTAAAGTACTGGATTTTTCAGATTATTTGTGCGTCTGTGCCGGCCATAGAACATGGTATATCAATTTTAGTGATCTTGATCTGATCACTTAAGCAATTATAAGCACTAGTGTTGACTCTAAGCTGCTTTAGCAGGGCGCAGCGACCGGCGGCCCATTTTAATTCTATTTTACGCCTGGCGGCCCTTTTTATTTCTATTTTGCGCCCAGCGGCCCTTTTTATTTCTATTTTGGCACCCGGCGGCTCTTTCGAAATTCTTCCGATGCGCCCGGCTGCCTTTTTAATACTTCCTATACGCCCCGTGGCAATTCAGTTGATCTCGGAAAAATATCACAAATTCTAGGGACTCTAAACAAACCAGCTCAAAATATTTTTTGTAAACAAGGTACAAGTGTGCCCTTTTTGAAAAAAAGTGACCTTTTATTAGAATAGTATTCCCTTTTTGAGAAAAAGTATCCTTTTTCAGAATATTGTCCCCTATGTGAAAAATTCCCGCCCGGCGGCCTTTTTTTTTCTAGAGTCAACACTAAGCACGTAAACCTATAAAATTTTTAATGTAAATTAAAATGAAAGGAAAATGTGGTTAAAGAAAATCCAAACTTTTAAACAATGAAAAAAGAAAATAGATTTTTAAATTATTACTCTGTAGTTTTTTAAGCAAAAATAAAGCTTCAAAATTTCTATTAAAAATGTATTATATAACTATTATTTTTACCAAAAAATAGAGAGAGAAAAGTAAAGTAAGGGAAACTATCAATTCGACGTATACTACAAAAAAGTTCAAACCCGACCCAGTCTTTAAATTAGATTCTTGCATCGTCTCAGGTTACCCGAACCCGACCCGACACGCGGTTCGTGTAGACCAACCATTTTAAAAGAAAGTCAGGAATATATTTTATGAAAAAAACTATATAATTAATGAGTGTATATGTATTCAATTTTGTACTAAAAAGATAAATTTGATATTACAGAATAATTCTTTTTTATATTGTATTAAAATATGAATTTATTTTCTTCCACTTCGAGTTTGTGATGAAGTGTGTCGGGTGTCGGTCGGGTTGACTTTAAGCAGAGTTTCCGGGTTTGGCTCTGGTAAGACGCGACCCGTGCCGCACTACACCCCGAGTGAGCAGAAAAAAAGGCCGACCTAGCCTGCATGTCCAGAGCAAAAAGCAAACACGGCTTCAGTCTAATGACACGAAGTTAATCCAAGCGTTCCAGCCCAGTTTGCAGACATCCAGTATAATGCCATTTAATAATATTACATTTACAGACTTTAAAAATAAGGCCCAGATGTAGTAATATTTTTTATTTTTATTGTTCTTTTTTATCTTTTTGCTCATTTATGTTATTTTTTAAAACACGATTTTTTTTTTGTCTTATTTAAAATTAAAGAAATTATATAATAAAAAAAAAAAATCAGAAATATATTTTCATTGAAAAATTACAACTGGAATTCGTTTAACTAATTTCCACACCCGTGTGAATATTATCAATAAAATCAATCAGTAAAGTAAATCTTATAAATAAAGTAAATCAGGAAAATAAAGTAAATCAATTCTTACCTTGAATGTAGTCCATCATATTGTAGAGGATGATTATAGCTAAGATGGCTCCATAAATTAGAAGTAGCTTTTGTAAATACCGGTCGAACGCATATACTGCATACTGCAATTTTTTCATTTATTACTTCACCATTTTCATTACCTGGGCATCCAAAATATTGCCACACGTTACTCTTAGCCTCTTTTTTTTTTAAATCACTTGATTATAATTCGGGCAATTTACCCGACACCGTACGTTCATCTTACTATAAAATATAAAATCACTGCCGATAACTCGTTCGAGAAGACTATACGAACGAGCACTGAATGAAGCCTATAGACAATAGCAATTATTGACTCAACAATGAACAGATGTTCTAGCTCATGTCATTGGCCAGGACGTATCAAACTTGATATGTTCTAATATGTCTAGACCAATAGTAGCAGCGAAATTAAATCAACGACGATTAAAACATTATTCAGTAACGAACGGACATATGTATGTTGATATATTAGAATATGAATTATTCTGGGTCTGGGATATCAACGAAAGACAGATTATCACAGGAGGGGAGTTTAGAATAAAGCGGGGCTGCGAATAAATGCATCTATCGGATGAGAGAAAGGATTGAAGAAGTCATTGGCCAAGACGTATCAAAGACTTGATATGTTCTAATATGTCTAAACCAATAGTAGCAGCGAAATTAAAACAACGACGTTTAAACCATTATTCAGTAACGAACGGACATATGTATGTTGATATATTAGAATATGAATTAGTCTGGGTCTGGGATATGAACGAAAGACAGATTATCACGGGTGGGAATTTAGAATAAAGCGGGGCTGCGAATAAATGCATCTATCGGATGAGAGAAAGGTTTGAAGAAGTTATTGGTTACGCAATATTCGGCGCTTTTTCTTCTTGCGGTTCGAAGTCGTGGTACGGGAAAAAAATGTTATTGGGATATATAAGTAGAGCCAGAGATTGGATATCGCTATTGGGATATATCGTTAGAGTCAGAGCTTACATATTGTTATTGCGATAGTTTAAAAATATCAATATTTGACCGATATATTGATAATTAATCCAGCCCTAGTAGGGGTGGAGGGAAATGAAGAAGAACAAACTATTCATTGTAGTTTTTATGAATTAAACTTTGCCAATCTATCAAATTGTTATCTCTATTTAACACACGTCGTTATTGAACTTCCAGTTATATTTTCAGCTTTTCTAAAAAGGGCATTCAATTTAATCTTCTTATACATATTAAGCGTTGCTTTATAGAATTTAAAACGATTTGCCATTTTTTCCAAACCTAACAACTGCAAAATATTTCTTTTCATTCTTTCACAACTTTCCCCCCCCCCCCCCATTTCATGAAAGGCATCTATCACTAAAACCGTTTTATTCTAAATTTTCACATCTTCATGAATGAAAATCACGTGACAGGAAGCGCGAATGAAACGGCCTTATTTCATTCATTCATAGCGTAATTTTATCAGCGATTTTATATTCGCGATGAATGAAGTAAAACGCTTACAATATAAATGTCTGCGGTTTTCATCTGCCGATGCCAGTTGAATAGGGATTTTTGTATCTATTCTATTTTTAAAATCACGTCGCTCTTTCACAATCCTTTTATGGTTATCAGACACATTTATCATATAAATCAACGATCATAGAGTTAGATTAATCATTTTAATCTATAGCAATTTATTCATTTTTTAATACTCTGCTACCGGAATTATGATAAGAATAGTAAGAATTATGTTGGCTGTAGAGCATTGCATGGGCCAAAATTTTTAAGACCGGTCCCGGCTCGGTATAAATTTTAAAAATTCGGCCCGGCCGATTGAATTTGTACAAAAGATAGATTTTTACGCATAAAAGTTATCTAAATTAGTTTAAAATTATCTTGTACGTGGGGCTCGGTTCAGGGCCTCAAAGCTCCTGTCCCTGCCGGTGAAGGCACTCACGAGCTAATGCTAATCCTATGGGGAGGGATTTTTCTAATATCTCGTTTGCATTTCGACATTTTTAATTATTTTTATTTTATTTTATTTATTTATTTATTTTATTTTATTTTATTTTATTTTATTTTTTTTATTTATTTTTTTTTTTTTTTGCATTGGATAGTCGAGATCCGCCTCTACATCGCACCTTTTTTACTTTTTCGATTTGGGTTGCAGATATTTTTTAGAATGACACTTTCATTTTCAGAACCGGTTTTGAAAGTGAAATTAACTTTATAAAAAATATCTGCGACCAAAATCGAAAAAGTAAAAAAGGTGCGATGTAGAGACGGACCTCGGCTATTCAATACAATTTTTTTTTTTTTTTAATGTCGAAATGCAAACGAGATATTAGATAAATCCCTCCCCAGAGGATTAGCATTAACTCAAGAGGGTCTTTGCCAGCAGGGACAGAAGCCTTAAGATTCTACTTCAGTCACCTGAAAAGACACGATCACTAATAGCTAATCCTATGGAAGAAATTTTTAATGATATCTCGTTTGCATTTCAGTATTTTTAAACAATTCTTTTTGCATTGGCTAGCTGAGATCGATCTGTTATACAAAGGACGTTTTTTACTTTTTCGATTACAGATATTTTTAACGGGAACACTTTCATTTTCGGAGCCGGTTTCGAAAGTGAAAGCATCCTCTAGAAAAAAATCTGCAACCAAAATCAAAAAAGTAAAAAAGGGCAAAATTAGAGATCCATCTCAGCTATCCAATGCAAATAAATAAATAAATAAATAAATAAAAAATATATATATATCATTTAAAAATATTAAAATGCGAACGAGATATCTTAAAAAATTCCTTCCATAGAATTAGCATTAGCAAGCGAGTCTTTCCATAGGTGACTGAAGTAGTCCCTTAAACGGTGCCAAATGTTTAAAAGTAGCCAAAAATGATAAAAATTCATGTTTTCAAGCATTTAAGAACGGAGTGCCAGTGTTGTAGTCGTAAAAAAAAAGCAGAGAGTATGCGGTATAGGCAGAGGGTATACGCTGCCGCTATGAACGTTCATAGATAGGGTATACGCTAATGCTTTATTTGAGAAACAGAGGGTATACGGAGCTTCTTAAAAAAATCGTGAAGGTGCACGGCGTATACTCCGTATACCCTCCACTACACCCCTGGGGAGTGCGGTCCCCTTCCCCTCTCTGCTTCCCGTATCCCCTCCATCCATGAAAAAAAAAAAAAAAAAAAAAAACTATATTATTAGAAAACTAATGATTAAATTTTATTATAACAACTTAGTATTCTATTGTTCTCTAAAAAAAACCTCTTTATTGACGTTTTCTTCGTAACGAGACAAGTTAAAACCATTCATGATGACTCATTGGGGGCATTTTCTTTTAGGCATCTTATAGCATACGTAGATAAGCAAAGTAAAAGTTTGTAAACAAATACTCCTGTCAACCACTCATTTCATATTCTCGACTATTATCCTACTGGTATTTTTTCTTAAAGTTGTGACCCTCTTTTTGTGATACCCTGTATACACATGTGAATAGCACTTGGTATGGAATTTAAGCATACATACAATATATATGAAGTTTAGCACTAACCACTTCCACATTATTCGCGAACAATGTCTTTGGGTATATAGAAGGGCCACCCTCCATGAAGGGTGTTTGCCCTGAATGATGCCGGGCCCTAGATAGCCAAAGAATCGGGCCCTGGCTCTGTCAAAAAATATTTTAGCTTTTTTATTTTAATGTTTATACTCTTTGTAAACTATATTCATTACTTTCTTCTATCTTTACAAGAAGAAAGTATTGGATTCGGGAGAATTTTCGAATTCTGGTTTTCGACGGATTTATACATTTTAGAAGTCAGAGATCACGAAAAACATGTTTTTACAAAATGGCTGTCTGTGTGTATGACACAAATTTTATGGGTGCTCTATCTCAAGAACTAATGAACGGAATTTATTAAAACTTTAGATTCAGTTAGTACCTGATATAAATTGGTGCTGATTGCTTTTTGGCGTAAATCGCCCAGCAGGTGGCGCTGCTATACTGCATTATTCATTATTTCCGCAATAGCTATATCTCAAGAACTAAAGCACGGATTTTCAGAAAACTTCAGATTCAGTTACTCCTTGATACAATTTGGTGCTGATTGCTTTTTGGCGTAAATCGCCCAGCAGGTGACGCTGCTATACTGCATTATTCATGATTTCCACAATAGCTATATCTCAAGAACTAAAGCACGGATTTTCAGAAAACTTCAGATTCAGTTACTCCTTGATAAAATTTGGTGCTGCCGACTTTTTGGTGTAAATCGCTCAATAGGTGGCACTGTTATGCGGCATTATTCATGATTATCGCAATAGCTCTATCTCAGAAACTAACGCACGAATTTTCATCAAACTTCAGATGCAGTTAGTCCCTGATATAAATTAGTTCTGTTTAGTGTTTGGTGTAAATATCCCAACAGGTGGCGCTACTATGCAGCATTTTTCACGATTTCCGCAATAGTTGTATCTCAAGAACGAATGTATGAATTTTCATCAAACTTTAAATTCAGTTAGTCCCTGATATAAATTGATCCTGATAAGTTTTTGGTGTAAATTGCTTAACAGGTGCCACTGCTATGCAGAACTTTTTACGACTTCCGCAATAGCTCTATCTCAAAAACTAATGCACGGATTTTCATACAACTTCAAATTCAATTAGAAGTTTACGTAAGTTGTTGCTGATTAGGTTTTGGTGTGAATCAACTAACCGGTGGCGCTGCTGTGCTGCATTTATCAGGAAGTATTAACATTAACATGTATGAGATAGAAGAAAGTTTTGAGATTGCCACATCCGACTAGTTTTTTTAACGAATCTCTATTTGTATGTAAATGTCTGAGTAATCATTAATATCTTTAATGCATGTTCCATGGGATTGAGATAGAAGAAAGTTTTGAGACTGCCACATCCGACTAGTTTTTTTAACGAATCTCTTTTTGTATGTAAATGTCTGAGTAATCATTAATATCTTTAATGCATATTCCATGGGCTTGAGATAGAAGAAAGTTTTGAGATTGCCACATCCGACTAGTTTTTTCTAACGAATCTCTATTTGTATGTAAATGTCTGAGTAATCATTAATATCTTTAATGCATATTCCATGGGCTTGAGATAGAAGAAAGTTTTGAGATTGCCACATCCGACTAGTTTTTTTTTAACGAATCTCTATTTGTATGTAAATGTCTGAGTAATCATTAATATCTTTAATGCATATTCCATGGGCTTGAGATAGAAGAAAGTTTTGAGATTGCCACATCCGACTAGTTTTTTAACGAATCTCTATTTGTATGTAAATGTCTGAGTAATCATTAATATCTTTAATGCACATTCCATGGGCTTGAGATAGAAGAAAGTTTTGAGATTGCCACATCCAACTAGTTTTTTTTAACGAATCTCTATTTGTATGTAAATGTCTGAGTAATCATTAATATCTTTAATGCATATTCCATGGGCTTGAGATAGAAGAAAGTTTTGAGATTGCCACATCCGACTAGTTTTTTTAACGAATCTCTATTTATATGTAAATGTCTGAGTAATCATTAATATCTTTTATGCATATTCCATGGGCTTGAGATAGAAGAAAGTTTTAAGATTGCCACATCCGACTAGTTTTTTCAAGGAATCTCTATATGTATGTAAATGTCGGAGTAATAATTAATATCTTTAATGCATATTCCATGGGCTGGAGACTTAAAAATTTGAAATACGCCATAATAAAGCAAGGAGTAAAGAAAATTCATTATCCACAGCTTTCTTCTTAGCAGGTACATCGTCTACTGTATCCGTTTCGTACGTATTTTTATATAAATTTTGCATAGATCAACACTTTTATCCCTTTAAGGGTGTATTCCGATCCAAACTGCTTATTTTCTGATTCATTTTAAAATTCATTTTTGCTCTCAAACGCATCAAACTGGGAAATTCTCTTATTTAGAAACTACATAATGTGCCGTGCTTTTTACTTTTTTGATAAATGCAGAAAATACTGTAAAAAACGCTGTCAAAGTTGGCGTTTTGAACCGAATTTTCCGAAGCGGGCGATCTGGGAATGAAAAAAATAGTCATACTGAGAAAATAATTGTTTAAAAATCAAATTCTAATTAATTGAGCTGAAAATGAAATCACACGGCATGTTAAACATGTCTTCAGAAATCACTCCAACAAGTTTCATGTTTTTACTTTTAAAAATTAGTCTGAAAATGTCTCAGAAAATTTCGAGCTGTTGAAGGTGAAAAAATATTTTTTCGAATACACCCTTAAGACAGGTTCTTTTTCACAGGTTTTACTGCACTTTATTTATTTATGTGTTTTTGTTTTGTTTTGTTTTTTTGTCTAAAAATATATGTACCATTTTTTTTTTAAGAATAAATTTAAAATGTTTAATTGTAGGATAATGGCGATTTAAAAATATATGCAGTTTTTACAAAAATTGATGTGCCGTGTCAAATTTTACAGATTTTTTCACGGGCAGACCCGGACGAGTCAATGATTTTCATAAGGACTAGGTCAGGACAAAGCCTTATAATTTATCATTTAAATCAACGATCATAGAGTTAGATTAAACATTTTAATTTATAGCAATTTATTTATTTTTTAATTCTTTGCTACCGGAATTATGATAAAAGAATAATTTATATCAGTTATGTGTCCTAGTGTTTTTATACTTTTTCTTAATTTTTAATAGTTACTTCTCTCTTCGTGGCTACCAACCGCGTTTAAACCTTTTTTTTTTTTTTTTTTTTTTTTTTTCTCTTTAACGGCTTACTTCAGTCAGGTGAAAAGACCCGATCGCTAATGCTATTCCTATGGGAAAAAATTATAAAGATATCTCGGTCGCATTTCAATATTTTTAGAAGATTTTTTTTTTGCAGTGTCTAGCTGAGGTCGATCTGTATGCAGGACGTTTTTTACTTTTTCGATTTTCATCGGTGATTTATTTCAAGAGGATGTTTTCATTTTAGGAACCGGTTCTGAAAATGAAAGTGTCCTGATTAAAAATACTTGTAAACGAAATTGAAAAAGTAGAAAACGTCCTGCATACAGATCGACCTCAGCTAGCCACTGCAAAAAAAAAATCGTCTAAAAATATTGAAATGCGACCGAGATAATCTATATATATATTACGCTAACGTACGTGGCATAGAAATCGCGATTATTTGTTATTGTCTAATGGCAACGCCCGAGAAACGCATCTCATTGGTTATTGTGAAAAGTCTTTTGGCAGGATTTAGGGCGATCGGGTTTATTTACATTTCGCCGTAGAGGAAAGAGCTTCATGATGTTTCCCTCATTTTCTGCAATTATAGAGCTTCAAAATATCATTTGAAATGCCCGTTAAAGATCTCGGCGAATGCTTGAAAGTGAAGAAGAAGCCGAATTAAGGGTGTATTCGAAAAAATATTTTTCTACCCTCAACAGCTCGAAATTTTCTGAGACATTTTCAGACTCATTTTTAAAAGTAAAAACATGAAACTTGCTGGGGTGATTTCTGAAGACATGCTTAACATGCCGTGTGACTTCATTTTCAGCTCAATTAATTAGAATTTGATTTTTAAACAATTATTTTCTCAGTATGACCATTTTTTTTCATTCCCAGATCGCCCGCTTCGGAAAATTCGGTTCAAAACGCCAACTTTGACAGCGTTTTTTACAGTATTTTCTGCATTTATCAAAAAATTAAGAAGCACGGCACATTATAGTTTCTAAATAAGAGAATTTCCCAGTTTGATGCGTTTGAGAGCAAAAATGAATCAGAAAATAAGCAGTTTGGATCGGAATACACCCTTAAGAACAGAAAATCGAAATAGATTGAATCGGAAATAAAGACACAGAGCATAAGCGATCGCTAAAATAGGCTTAATAACCGCAGAGTGCACACGTTGCTTCTGAAATCCAAATTATTGATTTAAACGTTCCGGGGGGGGGGGGGGCATAACTGTGGAACTTTGAGTAAAACGTGCAATTTCTGCAAAGCACTATATTGGAAATGCGAATTAATCAGCAGCAAGAAATTTTAAAATGCTGTCATGACGTTAAGTAATTTTGTTTACTCCCCTCTGTACGGATCTGCGATACGAATTTCAGGTTCATTTAAGAATATTATTACGGGCCCACCAGAAGTAAGATACAATAAAACCCGCTTAGACGAAAACGACCAGTGATAAATTCAGTTTTATGCAGGTTATTTAAATTGAACAAAGCATAATAACATTTTTGGGGAGAGCGAGAGGCTATTTTTTTGTTTGTTTGTTTGTTTATTGCAGGATTCCATTAGAAAAACAGGCTTTACTCTATTAGAAAATAAATTTGCTGGATGGTACTTTTTAAACGATTCTATATAGTAATATTTGCTTACAATTTTATTATTTTTTTTAAATTATTACAGTTTATGTTGCATTTGTAATTGCTTTTTCATCCAAAGATTTTAAATAAAAAATTAAATTATTGAAAATATAATTAAATTTTAATTGAATTCATCAATTAATTTGGAATAAAAAAAGCATGAGACATATAAAAATGAAAAAACTTAACCTGTGAATTTACACAACTTTGGAACTGAACAAGAGTCGGGCCCTGGTAATTCACCCCCCCCCCCCCCCACTCCCTTCTGTACGCATCTGCGATAAAAATTTCAGATTCATTTAAGAATATTATTAAGGCCCGGGCAACGCCGGGAGGGTCAGCTAGTTTTATAAATTTCTTCCATAGGAATAGCATTAGCGAACTGGTCTTTTCGCCTGGCTGAAGTAGGGCCTTAAGGCTCCCTAATGCCCTTGCAAAAAGATTCACCTCTATACGGGATGTTAAAGCTGTTCTTAACTGCTCTGCTCAACAAGCGCAAAATGTTTTGACACATTTACAAATTCATTTTTTAGCGGAAAGATATAAAATTGGAAGCCATGGAAGCGATTTGGAATGGAACTGTTTTTTCCATTTTTTGATCAACAAATTACCTATTGAGTTATAAGCGATATTGATCACGTGACAAACACGATTTTTGCCCTTAACGGACTGGTTTTTCTGCTTTCTTCGGGAACTTCGGTTCAAAACGTCAACTTGGACACTATTTTCTGAAAGATCTATTGCGTTTGCGGAAAAAATAGCTCGATTACATAGTTTCTGAACAACAACACCTGCTAGTTTCGTGGATTTGCGAACAAAAATAAATTAAAACTTATGTCAGAAAGTTGCCCTTTTGGATTTGAGAACACCCTTAAGGCTGTTCTTAGCTGCTCTGCTCAACGGGCGCAAAACGCTTTGACACATTTACAAATTCATTTTTAACGGAAAGGTATAAAATTGGAAAGCCTGGCCATGAAAGCGATTTCGAATTGAACTGTTTTTCCATTTTTTGAACAATCAATTACCTATTGAGTTATAAGCCATTTTGATGACGTGACAAACACGTTTTTCGCCCGCTTTTGAGTGCTCTTTCTACCTTCGCGCGGAAATTCGGTTCAAAACGCCCACTTTGACGCTATTTTCTGAAAGATCTATTGCGTTTGCAAAAAAAATGGAAAAAACAGCTCAATTATATAGTTTCTGAACAACAACACCAGCTAGTTTCATGCATTTTCGAACAAAAATAAATTAAAACTTATGTCAGAAAGTTTAGTCCCTTTTAGATTTGAGAACAGCCTTAGTCCATCTACCAGCTTACTTCGTTCCATTCTGTGTTTGATTTGAACCTTGACCGACCTGCCTTTGCCAGCTTTGTCTGATGTTTTTATTTTTTCTTAACTGTGCTTATATTTCTTAAACTTTTTTAGCTTCTTTATATTAAATTTTTAATTGATTTCATCATTTTTTTTTCCATTTTTGAAACTGTAATTTTAATTGCACTCTTATATCACTTTAATACCACCTTTTTCATAAAGTAATTTTTTAATATTTAACTTTTATTTTGTTATAAATACTTATTAAGTTGTTTATATACTACAGTTAGGCTTTTATCTCCCAATGGCTCATCAATAACTAGACAATCATCTAATAGACTAGGCGTAAAGTTGACGACAACTCGGTTGGTTGGTTGGTTGTATTTATGACGGCCAATTATCTGCACGAGGGATATAGGCCCAGGGGGAGTGCCCTTCGTGGGGGTCTTTCTAAGGGAACCTAACCCGTATTAACGCTTGGGAATCCAAGGTTCGAAGAAAACCACGAAAACTCCGAACGATTAGGCCGACGGGCGCGATTGGGATCAAACCCAGCACCTCCCGTCTACCATATTCGAGAGCAGAACCTCTCAGCCACTGGTGGGGCTTGACGACAACTCGGAAGCCCCACAAACTTATTTGTTCACAGCACGTAAAAGATCAATTTAAAAATTTACAATTAAACAATATAAAAATCTACACTATTGGTCGTCCGAAATATTTAACAAGTCGAACCTAATTGCGGCATTCTATTGATCTTGCAAGTATCTTGGATGAGTTCGTTAATTATGCCTGTAGTTTTGATAATTCGTTTACAGGCACACGCAAAAGTTTTCGATGTCGTTCATAGAATGGTTAAGGTTTGAATATCGTTTCAGCGTCGAAAATAGATGGGCGAATTTTAAATTATGATTTCAAGAAACGTTTAACGATTTTTATATAATTGCATCTTATAGCTATTAATTACATTTGGTATTTAAATTTTCCTGCAAATTATAAAAAATCGAAAAAATAAGCGTAAATATGCTTTCAGAAGGAAATAACAAAAAATAGAAAATCATTGTAAATAAATATAAATTTCTGGACTAAATTTATATTTTAATTTATGAAAGGCTAGCACCTTAATTAATACTATTTTTTAAACAACTAACAGGAAGATATCAATTTTTTAATAAAAAAAGACGATTTTAAATTTATTTTATTCATTTTTACGCTAGTTTGGGATTTGATTCTATTATAACATACTAGTTTTGGAGGATTTTAACCCTTAGACGACGAGCACCTCAAGACGATTTTAAATTTATTTTATTCATTTTTACGCTAGTTTGGGATTTGATTATATTATAACATACTAGTTTTGGAGGATTTTAACCCTTAGATGACAAGCACCTCAAGAAATATTCATAATTAACCAAAATAAATAAATTTAAAAAAAATAATTTTTTTTATCTAATCAATAACTGTAAATACCACATTATATAAAATATTTTTTCTGAAACACAAAATTATTTGAAAATATTTTTAGCAAAACGATTTGAGCACCCTCTATCGAAAAAAAAAACAATATTTTTAAAGAAAAAAGATGAAATTTATCGATTTTTACACGTTTGTTGTTAGATCATCTTGAAAGACAGTAGTTTGCGTGATTTTAACCTTGTAATATAGGGAAATACTCAAATGTGGATGCTTTTTAGTGGAATTTTAACAAATTTATTATGTGTAATGGATTTGTTATTTATTTTCATCATATGTTTTAATTTATTTGAGATCGATCTGTTACAAAGGCCATTTTTTACTTTGTCGACTTTTTTTTTTTTTTTTTTTTGAATGACAATGCTTTCATTTTCGAAATTGGTTTCGAAAATAAAAGTATCCTAATAAAAAAACTGTAAACAAAATCGGAAAAGTAAAAAACGGCCTTTGTACAGACCAATCTAAGCTAGCCAATGCAAAAGAAAAATCGTTTAAAAATATTAAATCGCAAACGAAATATCTTTAAAATTTTCTTCCATAGGATTGCCATTAGCGAACAGAGTTTTCGTTTGAGTGAAGTAGCGTCATAGAAGAAATTCACGTCTGGCTATAAATGCTGCAACTTTATATTATTTTGTGCTGCTAAAATGTGATGCCATGTGTAAAATCAAAGAACATATTTTCAGATTAAAGCAGTTCTCATATTCCCTGCTCAACCACGCGAAACTTTCTGACACATTGTTTGACTTATTTTTAAACGTAAAGGCATAAAATTGGCAGGCCTGACTATTGAAGTGATTTGGAATCGAATAGCATTTTCCATTTTTTAATAAATAAATTGCTTATCGAGTTATAAGCGATTCTTTTCACGCGAGGACAAGTTTTTTCCCTTTCTCGTGCTGCCGCTTCGGGAATTTGGTTCCAAACGCCATCTTACGACAGTATTTTCTGAAAGATCTTCCACCTTTATAAAATAAAATAACGCCACTCGATTATATAGTTTCTGACTAAGAACACTTACATTTTTATGCGTTTCCGAACAAAATAAATTCAGAAACGTATCAGAAAGTAGCTCCTTTGGATTTGAGAACAGCCTTAGCAACATTTCCCCCCGCTCAACAACACAAAACTTTTTGACACATTTACAGATTCATTTTTAAACGTATTATGGACTTATTTTTAAAGAAGCATGACGATTGCAGGAATGATATTTAGAAATAGTTTGTAATCGAACAGTTTTTTTCATTTTTCTATAAATGAAAAACTCTTGAGTCTTGAGTTCTAAATTATTGTCTCATGACGGCCCTTTTCCAGGCCCCAATCATGACTAATTGCGACCCTGGGAAAAGGTAAAGTATGGGGCCCCATTCGAATCGTTGCAACATTATTCAAATAGGACTGATGGCCAGTCATATGTGTATATGTGTAATGCATGAACAATATTTTCGTACCTTTGATTTTAAATAGAAGAAAATTCTTAGCTCCGTCAATTTTAAATTAAGTACCTTAATTAATAAAAATACTCTTCTTTTTTTCTTAGTACAGAACAAAACTCTTTTATTTAACTTTACCAACTTGTTATATTACTTTAGCCCCTGTTATGTTACTTTAGCTTGTTATATTACTTACCCAGCGCTGATCACTCAACGTCGGAATTCTTCTCCGTAATGTTAAATCTATGGACTTTTGATGCATTCGTATATTTAAAATATCTCCTCGGGAAATTTTAACATCTTTTTTCTGTGTACTCTTCTTAAAGTATGTCTCTTTTTTTCTTACAAGGGAACCACTTTTGGTGTTGCTCGCACCTAGCATCGAGACCTGGTGCGTTTTGTAGCCCTATACATAAAAGCTAGAGAACCGATAAAATTTCTCTGTTAAAATCTTATTTTATATACTTTTAATTTTTTATTATTACATTTTTATTTGTTTATTTCATGCCAAAAGTGAGTTAAGTCGCCAAATATGGCGCTACAATTTTTCCGACCGCTTTATCCAAAGAGTAAATATCAGGGTTCGTAAATATCATGATATTTTCGAAAATATCAAAAATATCCGATATTTTGATATATATCCGATATTTTCGATATATATCCGATATTTTCAAAGCAGCCAACTTACCGCTGATAATAAATGTTTTCAAGCATAACATAGATTAGAAACTAAAATATATTGCACTTAACATGAAAACTTAATCAAAGAATATTCTAAAAATGCATTTTTCTTTTTATTTTCTGTTTTTTTTTTTTTTTTTCACTTAGAACAAAATTAAAGATGAACTAATTGAAAACAGTAACAGTTTGCTTTATAAAGAAAAAAAAAAAAAAAAAAAAAAAGAAAAAGAAAAAAAAAAGACTAACTATAGGATTCATTATCAAGATCAAGTATAAAAAAAAATCAGAAATTTTAAATACAAAAAAGTTCTTTTAATTGAAAAATTTTAACATAAATGTAAGTATAAAATATCTTATTTCGTATTTTCTAACATGTTGTATAGTTTAAACTAAACTGGACCAAAACATGAGAAAAGATTCCTGTCTAATGAAACGGTATATAACTGCTTATTTAAGTTAGTCAGTTCATCTTTCAATGGTTGTTCTGAATTAATTATGTCCCACATAATTATTAGTTCAACATTTTAAAAATAAAAGCTTCAAATCTAAAGCTCCAAAAATATATTTATTTATTTATTTTTTTTTTTTTGGCTAAAAAAGTCACATCCAGAAGAAACAAAAGTTCTTTATCTACAGATTCATAGTCAATGACAGTAGAAAACTGATTTCATTTACACTGAAATATTACGAATTACGACTGAAAATATCAAATATATCTTGCACACATTCATATTTTGAAAATAAATATCAAATGCGGAAAATATGAAACATCTTGATATATTGAAAATAAATGTCAAGTAATATGAAAATATGAAAAATCTTGATATTTTGAAAATAAATATTGGATATATATTCATTGATATATATTAACGAACTCTGGCTATATATAAAGACTTATCAAAATTACATTTTATCTTTCAATGGCTGTTCTGAATTAACTGTCTAACATAATTGTTAGCTCTACATTTAAAAATAAAAGTTTCAAACATAAAGCTTGGAAAAGATTTTTCTTCTTTTCCTAAAAAAGTTACTGCTAAAGGCAAAAGTAAATTATCTATAGAATGATACCGTCAATAACATGTGGAAATTTCATTTACATTTGCTTTGAATGTGGAAAATATCAAAATTATCTCACTTGGTGATATTTTGAAAATAAATATCAAGAATTTGAAAATATCGAAAATATCAAAAATCTTGATATTTTAAAAATAAATATTGGATATATATCAAGATATATATCATGATATATATCCATTGATATATATCAACGAACCCTGGTAAATATACAGTACATATTACTAGTATACAGATTGCGATTTTTTTTTTAAATAATTGATAGCATAAGAAACAAATATAAGGTTTTTATTTCTTTTTCTATGCAGACGATAAATATGTAAGTAATAAATATAATTCTATGAAAGCTTCGAAGATCATTGAAAACTATTTTTTAGTGAAATAGAAAAGCAAACAATTTTCTTTTGAAATCGAATGGAATAAAGTTTCGAATGTTTAAAATGAAATGTTGCTGTATTAAATGGTCCTTTGGTAAAAGTAATCATAAAGTAAATTAATATTTTTACACAATTTAGAAAAATTACTCTTGCTAAATTTATCAGACATTGCAATTTCTAGCCATTACAAATTCAGCTATGACATTTGGCTAGGGTTGCCGTAAAGCTCTACTTTTGAAAATAAACGCCAACTGTTTCCCCGCCAAAAATATGAATATAATGTTGCAATTTTTCAAAATCAAATTCGTGAGTTTTTGAAGGAATTTTCGAACATTTTAAAATATTTTATACTTATTATTAACTAATTTTTATTTTTAAATGCTTTTCTTTAAAAAAATTCAATGTTAATAGTCCGATAAGTGGTCTTGAAAGTTGCATTTTCCGAAAGTTATGCTGCTGTAAAATCAAGAAATATTATTTTAACAGAAAAATTTTATCGATTCTCAAACTTCATAATATAGAGCTTTAAAATGCACCAGGTCTCAATGCTAGGTGCGAGCAACACCAAAAGTGGTTCCCTTGTTAGTTTTCAAAATACTTCTAAAATCTATGCTGAATTTAATATTTTACGTGTTAAAAGCGGGCGAACTGTGAGTAAGATTTTAACACTTCCTATAAAATTAAGTCTGTATTTTAGAAATATTTTAAGAACTAAAAAAAAAAAAAGAGACATCTTTGAGGAAGTGTACACAAAAAATAGAAGTTAAAAATATTAATTTCCCGATTTTAAATAGACGAATGCATACAATGCCCATAAACTTTGCATTAGTGAGGGGAAATCGGAAGCTGAGTGACCAGCCCCCTTAACCCTCTCGTCACCCTGAGCCTCATATGAGGCTCCTACTTCGAATTGCAATAGTTGAAAGAAAAAAATATTTTTGTTAATTCCAGCACCTAATAGTGATAGCATATGTCGATACATTTGCTATTATGACTTTACATATGTTTCAGCATATGATAATAATAATATTAATAAAATTTTTATTAATTATTAGTAAACCGTTGGCGTTTCTTTTAATTGAAACATATGTTTCACCCTTTAAATTTAAATTAGGGACTTCTTTTCCGAATTAGTAATTTGTGATAAAAGATAAAAAATACTACTAAATTTTTTTTATGTTTGTTTAATCTGGTTGTAATGCGACATTTTCCAAACGTCTTAAAAAATTCTTCCTTAGACTATTTTTATATGAAAAACACGCAACATAACTATGTTCGTTAGGTTTCTGTAAAGAACACATTCATCAAATTTCAGTAAACTATAACTTCTGTGATTTCGATAGCTACTTTTAATTTTGTTAGCGTAAAAGTAATTTTTCCCAAAATTAAAAAAAAAAAAAAAAAAAAAATCGGTGCCGAGAGGGTTAAGAGTGTATTCGAAAAAATATTCTTCCACCCTCAACAGCTTGAAATTTCCTGAGACATTTTCAGACTCATTTTTAAAAGTAAAAACAGGAAACTTGCTGGAGTGATTTTTGAAGACATGTTTAAGAGGCCGTGTGATTTCATTTTCAGCTCAATTAATTAGAATTCGATTTTTAAACAATTATTTTCTCAGTATGGCCGCTTTTTTTCATTCCCAGATAGCCCGCTTCGGAAAGTTCGGTTCAAAACGCCAACTTTGACAGCGTATTTTACAATATTTTCTGCATTTATAAAAAAAATCGAGAACCACGGCACATTATGTAGTTCCCAAATAAGAGAATTCCCCAGTTTGATGCGTTTGAGAGGAAAAAATGAATCAGAAAATAAGCAGTTTGGATCGGAATACACCCTTAAGATGAATTTAATAACTTCAACTTATGGAAAAGATGGAATTCGAAAAAGTAAATATTTTATAATTTAATATATGGGTTTGGGGGCCCTTAGAGGTACGGGGACCCTGAGCAAAGTCCCGATTATCCCATGTGATAGTAAGGGCCTGCCCCTTTCTCCTTTTGCTGGCTGTGGCTGTCCAGCCTGGAAATTCAGCTCTAAGCCCCATTTTTGACAGTATTGTCTGAAAGATTTTCTACCTCTATTGAAAAGTGAGAAAAACTGTTTAATTACATAGTCTCTGAACCCTCTGCCCTTGTCAATTTCATGAGTTTACAAACAAAATTGAATTCAGAAATGTATCAGAAAGTAGCCAATTTGGATTAAAAAAGACGTTTAAAATTTTTTTAAATAACGCATTTTATTTAATTTTGTAAATGTGTCATAACGACATAGAGATGTCTTTATTTATTTTTTTTTTTTAGTTTTTAGTTACTATAAAAGATGAAATATGAATAATAATGGACAGTTCAAAGATAAACATACTTTCGATATACATATTTTATTAAATATAACTTTTTTTTTTTGCTTTATATAAGGACTTTCTATCACAAAATTATAATACATAAAAGTTTTCAAAATTTTGCATAATTTTCTGCATAACATTTAAATGCAATTTATTTAGCAAGGTATACTTCCAATGAAAAAATTTCCTTTTTGAGGGAAAATTATTGTAAGGCTTAAAAAAAAGAAAAAAAAAGGTCTTAAAGTTATTTCGCAAATTTATTATTTATTGATTTCTCGTAAAGTAATATATATTATGTGTATCGTTTAACAGTTTTGCAATAAAAGTTATTAATATTAGTGACTCATAGCTTTTCATTACTTTTTGTTTATATTATTATTATTATGGAATTCGATGTTACTGTTCCACCACTTTTTTTTTTTCCTTCAACTAATGACGGACCTTATCTAAATTTTCTGGAAAGGTCTTCAAAAAATTGAAGACAGAAATTTCATCGTTGTAGCCGATAGAAACAATAGAATAAAACGTCAGGACAACAAACTTTTTTTTCTTGATTGGAGGAATCATATACAAAACAAATAGGTGTTGCTATCCAACGTACAATTTATTCACAAGTTTAACATAAAACTCTACGTTTCGGTTTAATCTTTAAAACCTTCATCAGGAGAAAAATTTTCTAAAATATAAATCGACAACAAACTCTTTACATGCTACATTTTGAAATCAATTCAAAATTCAAAACATTCTAACGGAAACCTCTAACTCCCAAATAAACAGTTCAGTGGCGCCATCTTTTAACCAAAGATGCAAACGAAGAAAGACTAGCTGAAAAAATGGAATTTTCATTGACTTTTCAAAATTGAAAGCCATATTTCTGGGATGTGAAAGGAAACATTATCATTACACACTTCATGGTTTCTTAGACGAATTTCTAAAGATTCACGAATAATAGCATTGCGCGGAATAACTTGTTTGGAAATAACTTTAGCATGGTCAAAGTCTATAAATGAAATGAGTCCTTTATGGTAGCTTCTTGAGAGTACTGTAGAAAATTTACGAAACTTCAAATCGTTTTTATGTTCTTGCAATCTTTCGAAAAATCGACGTTTAGTCATACCAATATAGGACGAGGTGGTCCCATCTGAAAATTTAAAGGGAATTTCATACACCCCAGAAAAAGATGAAAAAGGAATTGGATCTATTTTTTTACACAGAAGATTAAACAAAGTCATAGAATTAGAGGCAACAAGTTGAATGTTGAATTTCATGAAAGACTTTTTTAACTTTTCAAATAAGATAGGAAAATAAGGAACCTTTCGGTAAACTTGATTAAATTTGGGGGAGGGGGGATTAACGGAAACTGTATACTTATCAACCAATTTATAGATAAGGCTTGAATTAAAACCATGACATAATACAATATTAACGATGAAATTGATTTCATCATCCAAAAATTCATCGGAACAAACAAGTAATGCACGCTGGATAAATGACCTAAATGCTGCAATCTTATAATTCCATGGGGCAGCTGCAGTGACAGGAATAACATTGTTTAATTTCATAGATTTCCGGAAAATTTTCCGTTTTAAACAATTGTTTTCTTTAATAAGGAGAACATCAAGAAACGGAAGCGAGTTATTGTTTTCTAACTCCATCGCGAACTTAATATTGTTATCAAGTTGGTTAATTTCGTCAAAAAAATTTTCTAAGGATTGTTTCCCATCTTCCCAGATAATAAAAATGTCATCGACATACCGTAACCATAATGAAGGTATAGGAAAATGTTTCTGATGAGTTCTTCTAAAGGACGCAATTTGAATTCTGCCAGAATACTAGAAATAGGTGAACCCATAGGAGCTCCTTCTCGTTCTCATGATGAATTATGGTGCTGCCATCTGTGATTTTATATTACAACTGCAACATATAATCTCTAACTAAAGTATCTACGCTCTGGTATAAGTTAGGACACAATGTGTTTTTAATTTGTGTTTTGTGTACAAAAAACCATGTAATCAGATAGTTTTTCCATTTCTCAAAAACGACAGAAAATCTTTCAGAAAATGAGTGTTTAAGGGTGTTCTCAAATCCAAAAGGGCAACTTTCTGACATAAGTTTTAATTTATTTTTGTTAGAAAATGCATGAAACTAGCTGGTGTTGTTGTTCAGAAACTATGTAATTGAGCTGTTTTTTCCCTTTTTTTGCAAACGGTCTAGATCTTTCAGAAAATAGAGTCAAAGTGGGCGTTTTGAAGCGAATTTCAGCGCGAAGGGAGAAATAGCACTCAATAGCGGACGAAAAACGTGTTTGTCACGTGATCGAATTCGCTTATAACTCAATAGGTAATGGATTGATCAGAAAAAGGAAAAACATTTCAATTCCAAATCGCTTCCATGGCCAGGTTTTCCAATTTTATATCTTTCCGTTAAAAAATGAATTTGTAAATATGTCAAAACGTTTTGCGCTTGTTGAGCAGAGCAGTTAAGAACAACCTTAAAGTTGGTTCTTTGAATTGAATTTCCGGATGCGACAGCTCAGGAAAATAAAAATGCTACCATCCTGAGACAACAAGAGCTCATAACTCAAGATGTAATTCATATATCGAAAAGGAAAAAACTGTTTCATTCTGTCAAATAACCTCAAAAGTTGTGCCTGGAAATACCTTTATGTTTAAAAATGAGTCCGTAATTAAGTCAGCTAGTGTAGTCATACAAGGGGGAGCTTATGGGGGTCATGACCTCCCCCCCTCTCCCTGAACGAAGAAAATTTCTAAAGAACATTTAAAAAATGAAATATATATTGAATTCTTTCAAATTTACCTCTTGCTCAACAATGAGAATTATTCTGGCTCTTTAAAGCTCTACTTAAGGCTGTTCTTAACTGCTCTGCTCAACAAGCGCAAAACGTTTTGACGCATTTACAAATTCATTTTTTAACGGAAAGATATAAAATTGGAAAGCATGACCATGGAAGCGATTTGGAATTGAACTGCTTTTTTGATCCATAAATTACCTATTGAGTTATAAGCGTTTTTGATCACGTGACAAACACGATTTTCGCCCTTCACGGACTGGTTTTTCTGCTTTCTTTGGGAACTTCGGTTCAAAACACTATTTTCTGAAAGATCTGTTGCGTTTGCAAAAAAAACGGAAAAAATAGCTCGATTATATAGTTTCTGAACAACGACACCTGCTAATTTCATGCATTTCCGAACAAAAATAAATTAAAACTTATGTCAGAAAGTTGCCCTTTTGGATTCGAGAACACCCTTAAAGGTGTATTCCGATCCAAACTGCTTATTTTCTGATTCATTTTAAAATTCATTTTTGCTCTCAAACGCATGAAACTGGGTTTGGTTTGGTTTGGTTTGTGTTTATGACGGCCGATTATCAACACGTGGGATATAGGGCCTGGGGGGGAGTGCCCTTCGTGGGGGTCTTTCTAAGGGAACCTAACCCGTATTTACGCATGGGAATCCACGGTTTCGAAGAAAACCACGAAAACTCCGAAACGGTTAGGCCGACGGGCGCGATTGTGTTCGAACCCAGCACCTCCCGTCTACCAGCTTTCGAGAGCAGAACCTCTCGGCCACTGGTGGGGCCGCATTAAATTGGGAAATTCTCTTATTTAGAAACTATATAATGTGCCGTGCTTTTTACTTTTTTGATAAATGCAGAAAATACTGTAAAAAACGCTGTCAAAGTTGGCGTTGTGAACCGAATTTTCCGAAGCGGGCGATCTGGGAATAAAAAAAATCGTCACACTGAGAAAATAATTGTTTAAAAATCAAATTCTAATTAATTGAGCTGAAAATGAAATCACACGGCATATTAAACATGTCTTCAGAAATCACTCCAACAAGTTTCATGTTTTTACTTTTAAAAATGAGTCTGAAAATGTCTCAGAAAATTTCGAGCTGTTGAGGGTGGAAAAATATTTTTTCGAATACACCCTTAAATGCAATGTAAGGTCATTTCTGAGTGACACATCCATGAAGTCATTTTTAATCTCAGATACAAGACATTTGCAAGTGCACTTATTCATAAGAAATGTGATTGATTAACATTTTCCCTTTTTTGATAAAGGCAAATAATCTTTGGAGAAATTTCCGCAAAATGTGGAGTTTTAAATTGAATACTAGGCCACGACGGCCAATTGCTCCCTCGTGAAGCATTTCTGTAACTCTCAAGTCCTAAAAATTGTCTTCAACTTTCTGACATAAATTTTACTTTATTTTTGTTCGGAAATGCATGAAACTAGCAGGTGTTGTTGTTCAGAAACTATGTCATCGAGCTATTTTTTCCGGTTTATTTGCAAACGCAATAGATCTTTCAGAAAACAGTGTCAAAGTGGACGTTTTGAACCGAAGTTCCCGAAGAAAGCAGACAAACCAGCCCGTGAAGAGCGAAAATCGTGTTTGTCACGTGATCAAAATCGCTTCTAACTGAATAGGTAATTTATTGATCAAAAAATGGATAAAACCGTTCAACTCCAAATCGCTTCCACGGTCAGGCTTTCCAATTTATATCTTTCCGTTAAAAAATGAATTTGTTAATGCGTCAAAACGTTTTGCGCTTGTTGAGCAGAGCAGTTAAGAAACAGCCTTAAAAGTCTCCATTTCTGAATGATTCTTTGGTTTTATAAGAAAATGGGAAATTCTTCAATTTCTTAGTATCTGAATAAAATGTGTAAATTTTATATGTTTACAAATAGTAATGCAATTTTTTGTGTTTACGAATGAAAATGATTTTCCCAAAGTATCAGAAAAGGAGCCATTTTGAATATAGACATAGCCTTCAATATAAATTTGCTTATTAAGAGATGTAACCCCCCCCCCCAAAAAAAAAAAAAGAGCCACTACCCCCGTCTAAACGGAGGGCTGGATCCGCTCTTGGTGTCAGCAAGCTTCACATTATTGTGAGAAGAAAACATTTTTTTTTAAGAATCGCCTTATATAATGAAATAAATAGTTGTTTTAAAGTTTTTATTATTTCATTTATAGGTTTTCTCCAATGCAAACTCGCTACTTTTTGACACATTCATGAAGTCATTTTTGTTCATAAATGTATGAAATTTACAGGTATTATTATTCCGATAATAAGAAATCGAATACCGTTTGTCTATTTTCTGTAAAGGCACGGGCTTTTTCAAAATCAAAAAGTGTCAAAATTGGCGTTTAAAGCCAATAATTGAGATATGCTCTAGTAAACACTATCATCGGAGAGTTAATTACAACTCAAGATATATTTAACTATCGAAAAATGAATCGAATCACACAAATTTCTTAGCTACAAAAAATGAATCGGAAATTGTGTCAGAAAGTTTCGCGCTCTTGAGTGGGATTTCTTTCTTCTTCTTCTTCTTTTTTTTTTTTTTTTTTAACCGCCTGAAGCTAATTTTGAAGCTACCAACTTTTCAAAATTATGTTGCCAGCAACAGCTATTTGAAATCAATCTGTTCCCATCCCTTCTCACCCAATGAAAACGTATTTTGGGATGGAGTGTTTCTTTTTGAGTGTGTTCAGAAGTGCAGTTCGCGCCGCGCGCGCGCTCAGAAGTTTATGCCATGGAGTACGTCTTATCAAAGAAAGGAATTTTAAAGTAATTCAATTATTTCATTATTTTTAATGGTTCAAAAAAGGTAAAACCAACGACTATATTTCTTTATCCTTCCAAAACATGGTTTTCGTAACAGAAATACATGTCTATGTACACTCAGATAAAATCTAAAATAGTCGGGGAAAACATCACGTGACCTTCTTTATCTACATTAGCCCATTTAGAATTTAAAATTAGTTAACCAACCACACACAAACTCCGCGCGAGCTGCTCAAAAAATTGTGTGGGCGATTTGATCACGTGATTGTGCGTTGTTTGGTAGGTTGATTGATACAATTTAAGAATTCAACTGGTGAACTAAAAATTTTAACTTTTTAACATTTTTCTTTTTATTTATTTAAAAATAATTTATCAGTTTATTTATATCTTCCGTGATAAATAGAATGCTGTAAGTAAACCAAGATTGTGATATCAACATATGAGATTTGTTTGTAATCTACTATACTGGATGGATTTCAATGGAATTTGCACTGTTAGTTAGACAATTTTTCAGAGAAGGTTTTAATATATATATTTCTTATTTTATGATTGCATATTTTAATACCTTGTGGATAAGAGACCAAAATACATCATAAAACACGAGAAATAAATGGCATTCAAAATTCTGTTAGTATAAGCAAAATACTTACTTATACTTTCAGTAGAAAATTTATAAACATTCTAATCATGCTTTATTCACTACAAAACTAGACAGCAAACCTATATATATTATCTCTTTAAAAAATATATGCACAGATATTTTTAGTTAAAATAATCTACAACTATTACATTTTATTTTTATAATGTTCAAAGTAAAATATGATTTCCAGCCTAGTCTCGATAAAAATTCACTCCTAAAGTACTCAAAAAAAAAAAAAAAATCAAGGAATTATCCTACGCGCAAAAGGATATTTTCGCACAATATACATTATTTTTTCATTTGGATTTGCTTAATGTTTATATCATTATACATATACATACTATATATATAATCACTTAGAAACGAAACTTTGGATATTTAAAAGGCGTTCGGATGTAAAACTTTCATCTCGAAATACCTCATTTTCTCACATTTAAATGAGTATTTTATTCATATCATAATATTAAATAAGATTATTATTATTATAATTTTTATTATTATAATAAAAATACACGTGCCTCTGTATAATAAAAATAAAAAATATATCTTCATCAAAAATATCTTATTCATTATGAAAAATATAAAACAACCAATAAGCAAAACAAAAAAAAATTATGACACGATGTGGGACTGGACGGATTCGAACCCAGAATCCCTAGTCTCGAGTTCACTGCCTTATCCATTCAGCCATCTAACACACGTTCCTTTTGCAACAAAATATCTTTATAATTAGCACCATAATTAATCAAATCCATGATCTGTTCCTGAACACACTACGTGTTATTCCATCCATGATATTGACTCACTCCATGTTCCTGCCTCCTGAGCTCGCGCGCGTGCAACTTGAACACACTCTTTAACTTCTTCAAACAAAGGCGGTTATATAATTCATTATGTTTCTTTGATGTATGTCCACCAAGGAGGATCCAATAGATGGAGGCATCATACCCAGATAGCATTTTTTGCTTTTTAAAGCCTTTTTACAACCATGCTACGTAAATGTTTGAATGCTTTTTAAAGGCTTCGCATGAAAAGTTTGTAAATGTTTTGTAAAGGATTGAAAAAGGTTGCTAGTTGACGCTATCTGAGGGAGTTTGTAAGTGTTTCATGATAAGCATGTGAAAAGGAAGAAACGAAAGGGTAGTTAGAGCAGTTACAATCAAAGATTGATGAAAGGCTTTTATTACAAGCGTGTATAAAAAAATGAAAATGAGGTTTTTATAAATCATAAAATCTTATTTGATAGAAAAATGAGATAAATAACTCAACTTAGAATTTTTCTGAGCTGAGCATATTTTTTTGTTGTTGTTTGTTTGTTCCTGTGGAAAATTAAATTTTAGTCAAATATTATCTATACATTGAAAAAAACTGGTTTTTATTAATCCACATGTTTATCAAATTGCTTATTTTAATTAATATGTTCATTTTTTATCTTGAAAGAAATTCTTACATCCCTGTCCTTTACTATGTATGTATAAAATATATGTTTAATTTTTATCAATTCGCTACATTATTAGATCCTATTTTAATAATAAAAAAAGCTTAATAATGTTAAGAGGATACTTCACTCGCACAGAAACACCTGATTGCTAATGTTAATCCGCTGAAAGATTTTTTTTTTAATATCTCGCTTGCTTTTTTTTTTTTTTTTGCATTGCATACCTGCAGTTTTGATACAAAGGCCATTTTTCGACTTTGTTTTACAAGGTTTTTTTGCTTATTAGGATATATTCAGAACTGCTTTCACAAGCGAAAATACTCTAGTGGAAAAAAAAAACACATTGCAAACAAAACTGAAAACTTAAAAAAAAAAAAAAAGGTGTTTGTACAGATTGACAAGTAACAAATAATAAAATTTACAATATTGAAATGCAAACGAGATATTTAGAAAAATTCTCCCATAGGATTAACATTAGCATGCAAGTGTCTATGCATGAGGGATGTGTAATCCCATTAAAAAAAATTTCTTAAGGAAAAACACTTTCATTTGAATAAAAACCATTCCAAGTAAAATTTTAATTAATTATCAGCCGTGAAATTATTGAAGATTAAATACGTGAAATTTTTTACATTGCTAACTCGGCGCAAATCAACAGTGCATTGGAGCACTATTTCAAAGATCCGAGTTCAACATTTTTCACTCTGTTTATTTACGCTTAGTTAGCAACTTGAAAAATTTCACGTATTTAATATTAAAAAATCATTCTTATACACATAGGCATAGAGTCTTGAAAATTATTGGTAACTTAAAATTAAAAAAAGCAAAGGGATTTTTTTTTTGTCATTTATCCTTTAACAAAAGAAAAAGGAGAAATTCAATAAAATAAAAAAACTAAAAGCTTTTTTATATTAGAGGGTAAGAAAAAGTATTTAAAATGTTACAGGGACTTGAGAACATACAACTCTATGTCTATGCTTATACATAGTAAATTTAATTATACTTTCAGTTACTTACCTTTTGAATCCAGTTCACTATTCAGGATCAGATAATTTTTTATTGTATACATATATAATGAAATCTTGTGTTTACCTACAATAAATAGCACATCAAATATGTGGAATTCCAATATAGTGTACATTTAATGACTGTAGAAGATTGTATATTTTTTATATTACTACTTCATTAATTTTTTAATTCTTTCATTTATTAAACTTATTTCTTAGAATTTTCAATTATTATTTAGAGAATATTGTCAGATTTATAAAATAAATCCTCCATAGGATTCTGATTGATGACCACAGGAATATATTTAGTCTTTTATCTGAAAATAGTTTAATGATGCAACATACAAAAGAATTTTTTTACAAATTCATTGATCTTTCCAGCATTTTAACATAAAAATAGTAATTTCTTGCTTGTTTAACAATGTAAATTACATATTACAATAAGACAAATTTTAAAAATCATCTGCCTTCCTCCCTTCTCCAATGTTTTTCTTTTACCAGAGAAATATTATCCTATGTACAACAGAGCAAATACTAAACTAACATTATTTTTTTTTAGTTTTTTAAAGTATAATTTAACTCACTTAAATTGTTCTTTTTCTGATTGTAATTATTTTTAATAACTTAAGACTGAAGCAATGAAAAATATTTCTCAGTATCAAGGAAATAGTCTCGAAAACAAATGAAACATCATTCAGTTTATAAAATTCTATTTATTTACATATAAAGAATTAATATAGTAATTTATTTACATATAAAGAATTGATATAATTAACAGGTACTTCATTAAATTTTTTTTCTTGATTCATTCTTTTCTCTCTAGAAAAAAATAAAAAATAAAATTATAAACACACAAATTACATACGTATAGTAAAAGTAAATAAAGTACAGTGTGACCTCGAAAATCCAGCATCAAAGTCATCTCGCCGCTTTTTTTTTTTTACACTTCCACCTTATAGGAGAAAGAATAATAATAAATCGTTAAACAATTAAAAATTTCGAGATTGAAAGCAATGGATTGGCTGACTGTGAGATCGCAGATGCTATGCTAAACTGAATCCCTTCTGAGTACAGAAGAAAAGGTATCAGTGGAAAAATGCTTAAATTTGACTGGAAAACTAACATCTGCTTTATTCAATATTCTACATTTGTGTAAAATTAAAACTTGTTAAAAAGCTGTTCAAATAATTGAAGCAAATAAAATTGACATCGATGTTTAAGAAATTACACGAGAAGAAATGATATATACTAGATTTTTTTTTGTAACATAGAAAATATGAATAGAAACTTTTAATTTTAATATTTTTTAAAATATTTAATTTTCTATTTTTCTCACATAACTATTACTTGGGTATGAATTAAATTACGAATAACGGCACCATTAAGACTATTAAAAGTATTTTTGAAGTCAGAAATTCGGCATCGTCATGGTCCTGACAATGCCGGATTTTCGAGGTTATACTGTACACAATAGAGAGTAGAGAGTGACACAGACAGAATCTTCATCTGGGATTGTTACTCATAAAATGAACGTTTTGATTTTGTGATACAAAAAAAAAAAAAAAAAAAAAAAAATTCCCTACATAATGAAAGGCACAAATAACCATAATAAATCTAGCCTTTATGTGTTTAAAGGTTTCATAAAAGAGCATTTTCTTATATCTTCAGATGATGGGAAAAAAAAAAAAAAAGATTATATTCTATCAGCAGAGGGAGTACTGAAGAGTGTATAGTGTACACTAAAGAGTAAACACTATAGCTACAAACGGGATGGTTCAGTGATATATATAAATGGATACATATCCGATATTTATTTTCAAAATATCATGAAGTTTGATATTTATTTTCAAAATATTGTGTATATTTTCAGTCGAGCAAGAGTAAATGGATTTTTCGACTTTGTCGTTCTGTAGATAAAGAACTTTTGCTCTGGCAATATGACATTTTCAGCCCCCCCCCCCCCCCAAAAAAAAAAAACCCAGTAAAGTACCAATTATATGTCTTTCAGGAAACCTTTCTAAAACGATGCATAACTGAGAAAGGTGTATAATCGAAATTTTAGTCGGCTAAGGTGAAAAATCTTTGACTGTAGAAATACAATGCTGCAATCGCACAAATTGAATTTTGATACCATTTTTGATTGTTTTAAATACATTATATATTGAAAAAAAGTTAGCCCTTTGCACTCGAGGACTCCGGAGCGGAGCCATTTAAAATTTGTCTTCAAACTTGAGGGCTCCACTACGGAGGCAATAAAAATAATTTTGTGATATCTGTCTAGAAAAGCCAAGATTACATACAGGCAATTGCTTCAAGAGGTATCACACTTTACGATTACAAAATGTAATAATTTTATAATTTTTAGTTTTTTTTTTATATATCATAAATTTGTATTCGTATTCATAAAGAATTAAAAAAATAATAAGATATAACTAAAATCACTTTGAGTTGCTGGTAATACAAATGAAAAAAACCTTTGAGTGCAAAGGGTTAAAATATTTAAAAAAATAATTAAATAATTTCTAAAATTGAAAAATAAAAGTTAGAATTATCAAACCTTTCATATCAGTTGCATACCTTGTTAATTAAACTAATTTTTAATCATCGTTTGACAAGCCGATTTACTTTAAAGACTTAAGCAAAGCATTATTTCAAGAATCAGAAGTAAATTTGCTTCATATACTTTTTATGCTTTCTGTATATTAGTAAAATATAGTAGTATAGGCTTGTTTACACGTAGATGTAATAGTTTTTCTATTTATTGAACATCATACTGTATATTATTCATAATTTAAACTAGACTAAAAGTAGAACTTTTGTTTATACAAGAAGTTTAACATAAAAGAAGGTAGAGGGAGGAATGGGACATGTTTAATTCTTTCTTTTTAATAAGATGAATGTAAACTGCTAATATGCAAATATTTTTAGAAGGTAATATGTTAATTATAATATTATAAATATATTCATTTACTTCAAAACATAAATAAATTGAACTGATGATTTTTTTAATGCTATCTCTGATTGACAATCCTGAATTTTTCTTCCAGTGATGAAGTTACTGAAATTTGATATTGTAGCACAGACATCAACCTACAATCTTTGTTAGACTGTATATATAGCCAACAATAGACTATTTGCCCCTTATCATACATTGTTTTATAGCTGTCCCATACTTCCCTGTTAGTGGGAAGGTATGGGACACATTTTGAAATTTATAATTTCTTCATAAAATTGTTTCTGCAAATTATGTTTCTATATTGTTCAAGGACATTAGAGAGTGTTTCATTTTGTATTCTATATATCAAAATTTTGTTTATGTGTCAAATAAAGTTGATTTTCTTATTTTTGTAAAAAGCATCACATTCCTCCCCACTCTCCCCTCAAGGTCAAGTAAATAATAATTAATGTATAATTAAATATGCATAATAAAGATGAGATACATTTTCCAGGAATTATTCAATGGAACTTTCCTCATAAAGGTATCATATTAATTCACATCAAAGTTGTAAAGTAAGGAAGTTTTATTTCAGGTTTAGCCAGTCTTAATAATAATAAAAGCTTGATTAATACATAAATATATTTGATAAAAAGATTGTGATTACCAATTATCAGCAATATCTTGATTTTTTTCAGAAATAAATTTATACTTTCTTCACGAAAAAACAATGAGTTCAGTCATATATCGAGAATTATATACAGTAGACTCCCTCAAATCCGCACAGCTTGGGACCAGTGGTTGTGCGGAATTTAGAATTTTGCACATTTCTGATCATTACTTTGTTTACATTTTTTAAACAGTAATTTGAATGTAATAATGCATTCAAAATTATACATAATGCTTGCAATATGGTAAAATATTAAAATAATTAAGTAAAGTAATAAACTACAATGATAAAAAGTAAGATAATTTTGAAAATGATTAAAATATTGAAAGTAAAGGTCAAGTAAATGATCAATAATGTATAATTAAATATGCATAATAAAGGTAAGATACATTTTCCTTGAATTATTCAATGAAATTTTACTCATAAAGGTAACCTATTGATTCAAATCAAAATCATAAAGTAAAAAAGTTTTAATTAAAATCTTAAAGTAAAAAGTTTTCAAAAAAATGGGTTGCTCATGGAGGGAGTTCAAATGGGATGGTCTCTGAATGGAGGTAAAATTAGTATTGAGCCTATGGGAATAAATTTCGTTCCATGAAAAAATGATCGGTCAAGGAGGTGGTCGCACAGGGAGGTTTCACTATATATATGTGTGTGTGTGTAAATATATGTATATATTTAACACTGGCGTACAGTTACAGAAAAATACAAACTTTCATAGGAAAAAGAAAACATTATTCGTACCATTGAGCATGAACTCACAAAAACAAATTTTGTTAAAATATATAATAACCAACCTGTTAAATTAGAACAACTGTCTGTTCCTCTTCTTGCTGGGCAATTTTAGATTTTGTACCCTCTGTTAGGACTTTGTTCAAACATCATCTGTAATTTTCTCAACATGCTAGCAACCATGACTTCAGCATCTTTACCAGATGATGTCATTAGTTCTTGAAACTAAAAAATAAAACATAAAATAATAACAATGAAGAAAAAACTTTTAAACCCTTCATGACAAGCCTCCCTTGTACCACTATTTTCAAATAGTGACTTTTTCCTTATTTAATAAATTTATATTAAATAAGGTAAAAATGGTACTTTTTAGTTAGCCGGTCGCCAGTGTTATGTATACAAGTATATATACATATATATGTATGTATATCTAACACTGGCGCCCGGCTAACCGAAAAGTACCGTAAAAATTACCATTCTGATATAGTAATAGTTACAAGGACTGTGTACACACTTTATATCACACATATGTTGTCACGAAGGGCTTAACATTACAATACATTTTGTAATGTATTTTTGTACCAATTTATATTTATTATTTATTATCAACTACACCGGTAGCAGAAAGTTAGAGATGGGAGTCGCAGATTTTCTTTTTTCGTTTGCAGGTTATTTTTCTATTGAACCCTTATTTCGCTTTATATTATGTTTGGCTCTTTCTTACTTAATACAAAAACTTAAGATTATTATTAGTAAAATTAATAAAATGCATAATAACATTTTTAAAAAAAGGTGATAGTTTGATTAACACTTCGATTGTAAAACTTGCAACCTGTCAAACCTGTTTTACCTGCAGATTATTTTCTGCCTCTGAAGTATCTGTTGCAAACACTTGGAGGATTTTCTACTATTGGGTCAACTACTAAAAGTACACTTATTAAAAGTATGTACTAACTTTATTTGGTGAAATTGGTTGTCGGGATAATCAGGTAGTACCAAAAGAAGTAGTAGTATGAATTTCCTGCCCTGTCAGTTTTCACACTGATCACACTGCCAGTACAGATAAAATTATGGGGGGAAGGGACAAGAAGGGTAAGGTAATTTCATATTTATTAATTAAACAACAATAATAATAAACCAAGTTTCAATTTGTATGAATTTACAAAACATTTAATTTTTAAATAATTCTTAGTATTTTGATTTCATTTTTTCCAATTTACTATTAATAACAAAGTATTGATGGGCAATTTTAAAATTAACAAGCTAACTGATAAGCATTTAAGGCTCATGATTTTATAGGCTGTGCTTAATATAACGGTATCACTTCAGGGAGGTGGAGTTTGGCACTTGATATCTTAAGATATCTCTAGGGTGAGGGAGAAGATTCATTTTCGATATTGTTATCATTTTTGATCCAACCAAAATATTCATTTTTCTATTTGTAACTGTTTCTTTACATCAAAATATTCAGTTATCTATTTTTATGAAAATACTAAGTTATTATTAAAATCATTAAATGATTATATATACAATTATTTCATTCTGAAATGTGGAATACCTCAACGTTTGGCTTTCCTATTTTTTTTTTATATATATTTGCATATAATCCGCTGTTGGAGAAACCAGATAGTACGTTTGAAGTGATACTTGTGCTTATTAGTAAAATAAAGAGGAAGAATGTTGTCTATCTGTTTTGTTGATAAGAGCGGCAAGAAACAATATATCTGTTGAATACATTATGTAACAAAGAGCTATTTTTAAATACTTTTAAAAAATTTTATTGATATAAACTTATTTTATATTTAATATAGTGATATTTTACATACTCTTTCTTCTTTATTAGAAAATTTTATAAATAACAGATATATAACAATATGTTTACATATAACTGAAAATATGTAAAAATAAAATGAAAGGAAAAAAAAAAGAACTTTGAGACACTGATAACAATATGATTAGTGATGGAAGGGTGGGACATAATCCAGGAATGATAATGTAAGATATTGTAAAGGCCGGAAAGATTACAAAATTACAAATAAGTTGGTAACGTTATATATGTACAGCCTCTTAATATTAAAAGCTTTGCCGATTCTCAATCAGCTGGCAAAATGACATACGAAAATTAATTTCTACTGTAAATATATGTTTATTTTTAATAAATAATTTTTTTATTCTTCACTACACATAGCAAATTTATTTTTTGAGATGTATACATGCACATGATTTAGTGGGGGTTTTTTGCAGAAAAACTTTTAAATAATTACTTGTGTTTGAAGACAGTTTTTAAATTTTACATATAGCAGCTACTATAAATATAGGAATAGCGAAAAGGGTGTTTGTGCAATAAGGATAAGATATTCTCAAATAAATTTAATGAAGGACATTAAAATTATACAATTATTGGCACAGATGTCATATTCGCATATAATTGAAAAAAAAAAAAAAAGATTTCTGTTTGGATGTTATTTTAAAATTACAACAGAAAATCATCTGTAAATATATATATAGACGCTAAAAGGGATAACAAACAATATACCTACATTTTGATAAATACATTTAAATGAAATGATCTACGTGTTTTATACGCTATGCACAGCATATATATTTTCAAATGAATGTAATTTGTTGAAGGTCAAAGTCTGTTTTGATTTGTAAATCAGTCCACACCAGGGGGGTGGTGGTGATTTTAAAACTTTAAGTATACATTCCTTATTTTTTGAAGACTTTAAGAAAAAAAGATAAAATTTATTTTTACAAGTTTAAAATAATTAAACATAAAAACAAAATTGTGTTTAAGACTTAAGTGTTTTTAATTATAAAAACACTAGTTAGCTTCGATCATAATTAAAAATGTTTTATTATAATAAAATATGTTCCTAAACACTTACTCCTACAAAAAACTCCTTACACTTTCTCGATTTCGTATTTTATGGTTCATTTACATTACCATTACGTCAATCCTATGTGTTAAAAGTATATATAACGGAACTGCAGTTATGTTATCAAAATACATTTGAAAATTCGCGATGGTTACGAAACGTGAAACGATACGTTATAACATGTTTTAAGTAAATCATGTTTATAGAAGTTAGTTTAATTTAAAGATGTAGCATGCTGTATAACATAATTAAACAAAATAGCGTTGAATCAAATATCATCTTTTCCTCATGGGTAACTTACACAGAAATCTTAAATATAAGACAGTACAGAAGAAAAAAAGACTACAGTAAGAACGATTTAAACAATAATGATATATACTAATAAGTAAAAGTAATGGCAAACTTACCGCATTTTCTGTAAATGTTAGAAACTTGACACAACGAAAGCTTTCAAAACAGACGCCATTGGGAGACGCTACGCCTACGCTGGCCGTGAAAAGAAATAAGTTGCGCATGCGCAAAAATCGTACGGATCATAATGATTTCCGAACATGGGTGCTACACGATTATCACGAAAACCTTTGCAGGATAGTTAGAAAGTAAAGCAAAAACGACCCTTTTCGGAAACCTTACATGCTATCTGGGATAAATGACGGCACTTGATGCCGTTACTACCCCCGCTCCCACCCGCGTCCGCCATATTTAGCCGCGTTATAGCAGCTAGAATATATAGTGTGGAAATCGGCTATCCCTGTAATACTTCAAAAAGCGCTAAAATATTGTATCCCTTAAATGTGCAATGATGCTGCTGGAATATACAGACCACAGCGACATCTTCAGGATATTTTCTAAAACTGCAAGAATATAGCTAGTCTATACAATGTAATACGAAAATCCCGCAGATATCGCTGCGATCGACTCTTTGGATTTCAGCAGTATCGTCGCATATTTAAGGGATACAAATTTTTAGCATTGCTTGGATAGCATATTTCCACACTACAGGGATATGTTTAGGAAAATTTTAGGCCCTTTAAAGGACCCTTCACAAAATAATTTATCTTAAAACAGGACCCTTCACAAAATTTTTTGTTCCCAAATAGGACCCTTCACAAAATTATTTGTCTCTTAAATAGACCTTTCATAGAATTTTTTCACCTTCAAATTGAAATTTCACAAATTTAGTCATTTAAAAATAAAATCTAGCCTGTAAGTAAGCAGTTGAACTCACCAAAGAGCATATTACTTAGCTTTTTATATATGAAGGGTAGAACATGAAGACATCAATAATTTAAAATTCACAAAATTATACAATACGCTCAAGGCAGAGAGTATACCCCCCAGATAGCATTTTTTGCTTTTTAAAGCCTTTTTTCAACCATGCTACGTAAATGTTTGAATGCTTTTTAAAGGCTTCGCATGAAAAGTTTGTAAATGTTTTGTAAAGGATTGAAAAAGGTTCCTAGTTGACGCTATCTGAGGGAGTTTGTAAGTGTTTCATGATAAGCATGTGAAAAGGAAGAAACAAAAGGGTAGTTACAGGAGTTACAATCAAAGATTGATGAAAGGCTTTTATTACAAGCGTGCATAAAAAAATGAAAATGAGGTTTTTATAAATCATAAAATCTTATTTGATAGAAAAATGAGATAAATAACTCAACTTAGAATTTTTCTGAGCTGAGCATATTTTTCTTTTGTTGTTTGTTTGTTCCTGTGGAAAATTAAATTTTAGTCAAATATTATCTATACATTGAAAAATACTGGTTTTTATTAATCCACATGTTTATCAAATTGCTTATTTTAATTAATATGTTCATTTTTTACCTTGAAAGAAATTCTTACATAACTGTCTTTTACTATGTATGTATAAAATATATGTTTAATTTTTATCAATTTGTTACATTATTAGATCCTATTTTAATAACAAAAAAAGCTTAATAATGTTAAGAGGCTACTTCACTCGCACAGAAACACCTGATTGCTAATGTTAATCCGCTGGGAGATTTTTTTTTAAATATCTCGCTTGCGTTTTTTTTTGTTTTTTTTTGCATTGCATACCTGCAGTTTTGATACAAAGGCCATTTTTCGACTTTGTTTTACAAAGGTTTTTTTGCTTATTAGGACTAGTGTATATATACTATAGCTTTTTTGAGAAACAGAGGGTATACGGTGTTCCTTAAAAAAAAACGCGTATACCCTCCACTACATCCCTGCCCGCTAGTCAATGAAACAGTTTTGGAATATCCTCCATCCTCCATTGTTCCGATTGTTTTCGCTGGAAATCGCTGGCGTGGTCGTTTGTTTATACTTTGCGTTCCAATAACTTTTTCTTTTCACTATTTCTGTTTGCAGCGTTATTTTATTGTCACACTTATGAGCTCAGGAACTAAACTAATGAAAGAAAGCATATCCTTTCAATATTTAATTATTAAATAATAAAAATACTAATGATAAAAGCATCATTTTCGAAATTTAAACAAAAGGAAGTTTTGATACGTTTAAATTTTTGATACGTTTAAATCGCTAAGTAAAAGCATATTTAAGTGAAATAAATTTAATTTAAATAATTTATATACAAACCTCGATTTAAACACTTGAAATTTCACTTTTTTCTGTTATAAACTAATTTTATTTAACCTTATATTTCTAATAAATTCGATAATTAACATAAAATTAATCTGAAATTAAATAAATATTTCTTTTATTATTCAGATCTATTACATACATTTCTATCCTTCCAGTAGCAGAATAAAAAATAAGGGAATTCTTCAAGAACTTTCAAGATGGTTTTTTATAGCCTCGAACCAAAATGAAGAGTATTGTCCTCCCGAATAGCCTCGAACTCGCATAAACTAGCTAAAGTAAATTATACCAGTTGGGTTGGCACATTATAAACAGAAATATTTTGCCGTCATATTGGTGCCATTGCCGAAGGAATGTCAATTTTGTTTATTTCTTCAGTTTCTAATTCTAACTTCTGAAATAACTTTTGAGCAAATTTATTACTTATAAGTTAGCAATGGATTTACGTAAAATGAAGAACGATGAAAAATTAAGCTTGTGTCGATGGTATTATAGAGGTATCTGGTTGTGCAATTTAAATAATTAATATGAATCATTGCTTTCTTTTTTAAATCTGAATGCTATTCTTTGTATTAAAGTGTATTTTGATATTTTCATTTCAGTCCGATTTTTAAGCATCTAACATTGCTATTTCTTATCCATTGATCGCGCACCTTTATTTCATATAACTAATACTGATTTTTTTTTTTTTTTTTTTTTTTTTTTTTCCCGCAGCAACCGTAAATACACCGTAATTACAATAAATGGTTTATTACAGTACTGTTGCATTGAAATAGCTTAAAAATCCATTCATCTTGCTGAAATATACAAAGATTTAAGTTGTAAAGAAACATATGCCAAAAGTTCTGTAACAATTTGACAACGAAAAACAATTTAAGATAAAAATACCAAATCAAGATCGTCTTACCCATTTTTAAAATGTTTCATTAACTTTGCAATAATTTTGAAAAATAAATTCCACAAGAATATTTTTGTAAATAACGAACATAGGGGAAAGTACCCAGTGTATGATAATCTAAGCTGGATTTGCACTGCAACATTTAATGGTAACTCTGCCCTTCAACTTAGGAAAATAAGGATTGCTGGAATATATCCCTTAGATCGTTTTCTTTTCAAAACAGTACTTGTTAAAAAATATAAAAATGTTTTTGTAAGAAAAAAATTAAATTTAAAATGCCACATCAATATACCCAGCTTTTGATAATCTGTATCCAGTGTTTGATATGCTGAATCCAGTGTTTGATAGGCATTTTAATATCTGTTAATTATCAGATTTTCTTTCAAAATAACCATTTTTAAAGTAAATAATCAGTATATTTAGGTTACACAGTTAAATGGAACTTCAAGAGAAGGTTATTTTCAAAAATATTTCTGTTTATTAACTACTCAAACAATTATACACAGCTTATACATACTGGTAGAGTCGCCTATTTTGAGGTTATGGCTGCACAAAATTATGATATAAATGTAAAATCAATGTAAGATGATAAAAAGTAAAGAACTCATACAAATATTTTAATAAAAAGTCAGATATTTTCTGATCATTCATCTTTGGAATCATTTTCGATTCCAAATTATTCTATGTTAGACTCAGAGTCAATATCAATTGCACAAATGTGGCAGATAAACTGGAGCTCATCTTCATCTCTCTCATCAATCCCCAAATGTGTTTTTGGAATGCATTTGTAATGAAATGTACTTTTACAATCATCACACTCTATCCAATGCCTCCGAATGTTTAAAATCAATTCAGAAGAATAACTCTTGCAGCAGATCTTACAGATCCACTCTCCTTCATCATTAAACATAAGTTCTTCTTATAGTTGTTTTTTTCTGTGTATAAGGGAACTTTGACTGAAATGGAAAATTTCATGGTCTCTTCAAAATAACGCACTTTCTAAGATGAAAACCTATTGAATTCAGAATATTTCCGCTTCCTTTTAAATTTAATCTGACATATTTTCTGCAAATTTCGGTGGGGGGGGGGGGGATGCACCCACATCAGCCCACCAATTGGATACACCTCTGTGTTCAGCAGTGTATGACATAAACCAGAGGTGTTTGCAGCTCAACTTAAAGAATCCTGAATTTATATCAATATTACAAAAAAAAAAAAAAAAAAAAAGACCTGGAGGTACAGTTAACATTTTTATGATTTTTTTTTCATTGTAAACAATAAAATATATAACTAAGAAATTTTTTAAATACTGAAAATATTTTATAAATAGATACTCTAGATAGTTTCTAAATTTTCATTACCCAACAATAATTTTCTAATAACAATAATTGAAAAATAGTTCCAAAAATTCTTGAAATCAGAAAATTTCTTATGAGAAAACAGCCCTGGCAGGCCTATCAAGAAACATAAAATTATGTTATTCTGTCTTAATTCTTTATCAGCAACAAAATTCTTTTATTTTAACAGTAAAATTAAAGGTCTCAATCACTGGAAAATTAAAAAATCTATATTTTAAATATATTATCAAACACTAGTTAAATTGGAAGTTTTCTAAACCAGTAATTGAATGTGCCCTCTCTGTTTTCTAGTTAAGGTTAGAAAGCAGAAACTTGGACCATAAGAAAAAAGAATTAAAGCCCTATACAATAGTATGTCACATTATTGCCCAGTGATTAAATTGTCAAGGATAAAAATAGATATAAGAAAACTTACCTCTTAGATTTCTTATAAGAACTGACTGCAAAACGCCAGACTAACTTTTCAGCAACTTAATTCCAAAACAATTTCTTAAATAAGAAGAACAAAACTTACTGCTAAATGAAAATAAAGGCATAAACTATAATAAGGAATGAAGAATATGCAACTCCGTGGTCTGTAAACCAGGGTTGTAAAAAACCCGGGTTTTTTAGAAAAAACCCAGCCCGGGCGGGTTTTATTAAAAAACCCGGGTTAAATGGGCAATTTTCCCCGGGTAAATTAAATTGCCAAAATGTGGATGATGATTCCACCTTCCTCACAAATAATAATCTTCAGAGTTGCCACTGTATAGGGAAAACTAGAAAATCTGAGGAAATTTAAAAATTAGTATTAAAAACAAGGAATTTTACTAAACTTTGGTATTTTGCAAAATTTATCCGTTGAAATTTTGAAAATTCTCAGAGGAATTACTCTGGGAAAATTTAATATTTTGCTCAGTAAAGCACAAGAAATTTGATTGCCGAAATAAGTGGCAATCCTGATCTCAAATACAATCTTTGTGAACACTTCATAGTCTAATAGATGGGAAAGACTTCATAGTCTTAATAATAATCTCACCATTTTTCTCTGTTCTTAAAATACATATATAGATATGATCACTTTAATTTAAATAACAAACAAAAGGTACTTCTTAGTTATTCCGTCGACCACTTTCGCCAAATTTAACTCATTGACATAATTTTTATTTTAAATAACAAAAGATTAAATAAATTAGTAAAACATTAATAAAAATACAAATAAAATGTTGAATTAATGGTTTTATTGGCATTTAATCTTACAATTAATTAATTAATGGCAACCATTATTGGCATTTAATCTTACAATTTGGGGACAGTAATTTGGTCAACGGGATAACTAAGAAGTACCCAAACAAATTTTAAATTGCAAAGCTATCAATTGTATGTTTTCCAATTGTTTCCAATCTAAAAGTGCAAGTAAATTAATACAAATATATTTTCCAAGATTCAAAGAAGTGAATAAATAAAACAAAATAACCATAAACTGTTAACAATTACATCATCTGTTCTTTTCCAGAAATATATTTTAAAAAACCCGGGTTTTTTTACCTGGGCTTTTTATAAAAAGCCCGGGCGGGCAGCTGGGCGGGTACCCGGGCAGCTACCCACTACAACCCTGCTGTAAACCTTACAATAAGTAATTTTGTTGAAAATTATCAAACACTAGGTGGCTATCAAACACTGGTTACTTTCCCCTACTACTTAAGGCTGTTCTCAAATCCAAATTGGCTACTTTCTGCCATTCCTAAATTCATTTTTCTTTTCAAATGCATGAGATTGGCAGGTGCTCTTATGAAATCAAGTAGTTTTTCTATTTTTCGTTAAAAGTGGAAGACCTTTATTAAAATACTACGAAAGTTTGCTTTTTAAACTGAATTTCTGGACGCAGTAGCCAAATAAATATTATGAGACAACAATTGCATCTATTAACTATAATAGAGTTATAGTGTAAAAATAAAAAAAGAGGGTTTACTGTAATTAGTATAATATTAATCCTTTGTTTACAGGATGAAAAATATAGTAACAGATGTTGCATATTCCCGCGGCCACCATCTTGGATTTTTCTTGGCATGAAAACCTCTTTTCCACCAAGTAGATGTCGCCAACCAGATTTATGCGGATGTTAGGCTTAACGGGGAACGCGTCACTCGTCGGGGTTGCCTTATTGATAAACGCCAACAAAACATCGCCGAGAAATCCAAGATGGCCCCTGTGGGAATATATCACATCTTAGTGAAAAGGATGTCCCAGTAGATAATTTTTTATTATATTTGTACCACTTTCTGAAAAATAATCTCTGCCATAAGTATATAGGTAATACAGTAGACTCCCTGAAATCCGCACAGCTTGGGACCAGAGGTTGTGTAGATTTTAGAATTTTGCAGATTTCTGGTCATTGATTTGTTTACATTTTTGAAACATTAATTTGATTGGTAGTTAAGGGTGTATTCCGATCCAAACTGCTTATTTTCTGATTCATTTTCAAATTCATTTTTGCTCTCAAACGCATCAAACTGGTAAATTCTCTTATTTAGAAACTATATAATGTGCCGTGCTTCTTAATTTTTTGATAAATGCAGAAAATACTGTAAAAAACGCTGTTAAAGTTGGCGTTTTGAACCGAATTTTCCGAAACGGGCGATCTGGGAATGAAAGAAATGGTCATACCGAGAAAATAATTGTTTAAAAATCAAATTCTAATGAATTGAGCTGAAAATGAATTCACACGGCATGTTAAACATGTCTTCAGAAATCACCTCAGCAAGTTTCATGTTTTTACTTTTAAAAATGAGTCTGAAAATATCTCAGAAAATTTCGAGCTGTTGAGGGTGGAAAAATATTTTTTCGAATACACCCTTAAGCAAGGGAAATTACAATGAAAGCTTATAATAAAGTGAAACATTAAAATAAGTAAATTATTAAAATATTTATTAGTTAATTATTAAAATAATTATGTAAAATAAAAATTTAGAAAAATATTAAAGTATTAGGAATGAAATCGATTCAGTTCGATTCCAAATGTCCTATGCTGCCATCTAGTGGTGGCAAGGAGAACAGTGTTAATGCTATTATCAGTATATATAGCTTATTGCGCTCACTGTAACCTTCTTCATTGTTATTTAGAGTCTTGAATGAGTGATTCTCAAAATGTGAGAACACTAAATGTTAACTTTAATAAATTTTAAAAATCATGAAATTAAAAAAAAAAAAACTTTTAATCCATTAGTTTACAAGTTCATAATGTAGTATATGTTCCTTTAAAGACAGGAAATGGCATTAAAATTAATAATTAAAGCATTTAATTATGGTACCTGTAGGTTACAAATTTTTGACATCACTTGAATTGTAGGTTACACATTTTTGACATCACTTGAACTGTAGGTTACACAACTTTGACTTTTCCAAACTTTAATGTGAATTTTTAAAAAATGTAATTAACTTACTTTTGAATGCAAATTACAAAATTATATTAAACATTCTGAAAAAAAATATTCAATTAGACAACTTTTATTTTTATTTATTCACGCTAAAAGAAAAAAAAAATTCTTAACTTTTAGTGAAAGTTTTGACATTAATTTCAAATTAGAATTCAATATCTAAAATTAATCTGCAATAGATTTTTATCATGTAAAAATTTATTCGTAGCATTTGAAACATTATACCATATATTCTTAATGCTTTTCTTATACTGCTTTGTATGTTTAGAAATAAATTTGTCTATAATTTAAAAAAAAAAATTCTGCGAACAATAATTTAAAAATAGCGTTCCGGTTCGTGGATTTTTCCATTTCGAACCCTGGAATTTTTGATATAGATATGCTAATTTATATCAAAATCAAAAGTAATGTAAATTTATTTAGTAATAAATCAGCTGTAATAGCCAAAAGAGAATGATTAACAAAAAATTTAGTAAAAAAAAATTGCGGTAGTCGCTGATTTCGGCGCCATCTGGAATTTTGTTCCTGCAACTTAACTGTAAATTTCATTGTTTACATCTGAAAAAATACGCGGATTTTAGGCGTTCGCGGATTTTAGGGTTGCGGATTTAAGGGAGTCTACTGTACTAAGATATTTACGAGAGAAGTTTACCACAAAGAAATTTTTTTGCAAATTGTGATATGATTTATCATAAAAATAGTCACCAGTCCTGGCCCATTAATCAAAGGATTATAGGCACTATTGTGTGTCTACCTGGTATGGTATGGATAATAGGGATGCACCAAATAGTGATTTTGGCTGAATACTGAATATTCAGCCTGCAGGTAAACCAAATACCAATTATTCAGCTAGCCGAATAGTGACTGTTAGGCTGAACAAAGAATATTCGGCTGGCCAAATACTTTTATATTTCAAAATTTCTTGGAATTAAAAAGTTAAATTAAAAAAAAATTACATAATACTTAGCACAATACTTCCATTTTCATTAACAAGGCTTACTATCATTTTGATAACAAGATTTTTTTTTATAAGTAAACTTTGCACTAAAAAAAATCTGTTTTTGAGTTATTATTTAAGAAGTTTTTTGTTTAAAACTGTTTTACTTATATAAATTTAAATCCCATGCCTTCTTCTGTGAATTCAAACAAATAAATAGAATTTTCTTACATTGAACAAGAAACATATCATTTCACTTAATGAAAAATGCAACGTGTGTCACTACCCCGGAGGCAGAAAGTTCAAGACAGGCGTCACAGATTTTCTTTTCTCTTTTGCAGATTCTTTTTCCATAGAGCCTCTATTTAGCTTAATGTTTAGCACTTTATTACTTAATACAAAAAGTTAAGAATATTATTAATAAAAAATTATAAAATGCCTAAAAACGCTACAGGTAAGTGATCTTTTGTTTAATTAATGCTTCATTTGTAAAAGTATTTTACCTGTTAATTATTTTTTGTCCGTGAAGTATCTGTCGCAGACACTTGGAGAAATTTCTGCTACAAGGCAATACCTTATAGGTCAAAACTGGAAAATTTCATTAGCGGCCACTGGCCGGTAAGACTAGTTTTTTAAATGGTCACTTTCTTTAAACTAGTGGCCACTTTTTTATTTAAAAATAATAAACAGTAAAGTTTCTGTAAGTATTAATCTAAAACTGAATAGCCCAAATAAATATGATAATATAAATATATTAGGACCAAAAAAGTAGAATTCTTGATGAAATGCAAGAAAATTTTATTCTTGTAAAAAAGTGGCCGGAAGGTGGCCGTTGATAGACAATTTTGCACTAGTCACTTTTTCTCATTTACTGGCTCTGTGGCCGGTGGCTAGTGCTAAATTTTGACCTTTACAATACCTTCATTATTGTTAAGAGTGTTTGTTCTCAAATCCAAAAGGGCAACTTTCTGACATAAGTTTTAATTTATTTCTAATCGAAAATGCATGAAACTAGCTGGTGTTGTTGTTCAGAAACTATGTAATTGAGCTGTTTTTTTTTTTCATTTTTTTGCAAATGGTCTAGATCTTTCAGAAAATAGAGTCAAAGTGGGCGTTTTGAACCGAATTTCAGCGCGAAGGGAGAAATAGCACTCAATAGCGGACGAAAAACGTGTTTGTCACGTGATCGAATTCGCTTATAACTCAAGGTAATTGTTTGATCAAAAAATTGAAAAAACAGTTCAATTCCAAATCGCTTCCATGGCCAGGCTTTCAAATTTTATATCTTTCCATTAAAAAATGAATTTGTAAATATTTCTAAACACTAGGGGGCGCTGCCCCCTACGAGCTACGCTCGTCAACCCCCGTTCAGACACCGCAGACTCTAAAAGCACGCTAATTTGATCGGCTTAAAAAATATTTCGGAAGATTGAATTATAAGTTTAAAAACAGTGGCGATCTCCCTATAAACGGGTTTCTATTAATTTGTCTTTGATTGATGAATTTTAAAGCCAAATCAGCGGCTGTTAAATGATACAATGGCTATTTCCGTCTTTGATTAAATAAAATCAGTCGACATTTCAAAATAAGCTAATATAAAATGAATTAAATAAACAGAGTCTTTGCCTCCCGGTATTTTTTAGCAAAGCGAAAAGAAAGATTTTTTTTAATGACACTTTAAATGTATCGTTTTTAATCTGACGTAATTTTCACGAAACTTTTCTTTCTCCTTTTACTATTCACGGGAAAAAAATTTGTTAGAAGTGAAATATTATTTGCGCTATCCTAATAAAAATAGTTGAAAATATCGTCTTAAAATATTACATAAATGTCTCGCGCAATTTTTGAATTTAAACTGTTTTGCAATATTATTTTTTGTTCATTTTACGTAATGTGTAATGTGACGTAAATGTGACGTAATTTCTCCCATTTAAGACTTCTAACGCATGTTAATGAATTTATTATTTTACAACATTCTTTCACTTTTAAAATTCACTTGTAATATGGTTTTTATGATAATTTTCAATGAGTTCCTGTTTTTTATATTTTCTTGTTTATAATAGTCACGTGTAAAATAAATTTTTAATTTGAAGCAAACATTATATTTTGCGCTTTTTGTACTGTTGGCAACAGGTTAAATTACTACAATTTTCTAAAATAAGTAAAAAATATCTCTCGAAATGCTGAAAATTTGGATTTAAAATAGAAATAAAACCTCCAAAAATGAGTCAAATTAATAAACTGAGTGCAGTCTGCACACCGGGAAATTCTGACGCATAAAATGATCTAAAAATGGTTAAATTCCGATGTACTGTTTTTGCTCCTATAAAACTTTTTTAATGGAACGATTTTGTCCAACTTTAGCATTAAATATCTCTTTAAATATTTCTTCGATTTAAAAACTGTCTGCATCAGCGTGTTTATCAAACATTTCTATATAATTCCACCGATTTTCATATTTTTGTATGCAATATTTTGCTTAATATTAACGAAGAAAGACTTCCGGTCACAAAAAATTCAAAACCGGCGGCGGCGGCGGCGGCGGCGGTGACAGCGGTAGTTACTTTTTTTTAGAATAGAGAGATTTTACACTTGTTGAGCAGAGCAGTTAAGAACAGCCTTAAGGGCACAGTTTAATTTTTCAACAATTTAGTTTATTTTAAAAAATATGGTTCAAATTTTGAACTCACAGTATTTCAGTGTTCAACAAAAAACATAATTTTGAATAAAAACTTACATTCTGAAAAAAAAAAAAAAATTAACTGCATATTTAATTAAATTTTTTTTTAAATTTGAATATTTTAAAATCCTTACTACTTTTAAAAAAATTGATAGTTTTGCCCAATTTTTTTAAAAAAAGATTTTCAAATGTGTATTACACAAGACTGCACATAGATATTTAGATAATATAATATTGCATTTAATATAATTTTTTTACTTGTACATATAATGTAAAATCATTAAATCTAACGCATCTTCATATACAGGCATTCCCCGATTTACATAAGTAATACGTTCCGTAAAATTTTATGTAACTTGAATTTTACATAAGTCAAATTTATAAGTTGCTTAAATAAAATTTTGTAAGAAACTGCAATATTTATTATCTATATATTAGGGATGCAACGAATAGTGATTTTGGCTGAATACTGAATATTCGGCCAGCCGAATAGTAACTATTCGTCCGAATACCAAATAGTCGTTTTGTCGAATACTTTTATATTTCAAAGTTTAAAGGCATTAAAATGTTAAATTTAAAAACAATTTTACATAATATTTAAAACAAACTTTTATTTTGATAAACAAGAGCTTTTTTCAAGTGAACTTTATGCTGAAAAAAATCTGCTTTGAGTTATTTAAGAGGATAAGTATGAAACTTTTACAATTAATAAAATTTTAAATTTCATGGCTTCTTCTGTGAATTAAAACACACCAGAGTTTCCCCTAGACAGTTTCAGGAGGGTGCTGCACCCTGCCTGCCCTTACATTTACAAAATAGCACCCCTCTTGCCCTGATGAAAAACATTAACACCCTTGTTACACCCAGCTGGAAAAGTGCCTTTATTCCTTTGTTTATTAAAAAATTTACTTGTATAGTAAAAATTGACTCATTGCTGTCTTTAAAATAGCATCCTGTCTATTAAATATTAAAAGTAGTTTTAAAAATCAAAAGAATGCCTTTAAATTTTTTTAAAAAGTGCCCTTAAGAATCCAAAACATGCTCTTCAGAATCCAAAAGTGCCCTTTTCCTACAAGAAGCACCCTGCCCTTTTTTAAACCTGGGGGAAACTCTGAAACACATGAATAAAATTTTCTTAATTTCTAAAACAAACATTTTAAAATCAAAGAGATTGTGAAAAAATTGGAAGAAGAATTGTACAGGATCATATTTGTTTGTCAGGATCAGGAAGAGACAAAAGTAAATAAATAATGCAATCTATTCAAATTTTATATGTTGGCAACTCAGCAAGAATAATTGTTCAACTCCCTTTGATTAAGCAAGGAAGCTTTTAAATGCATCCTAGATTGGTGTTTGGGGTGGGCAATCATTTTCAGAGATTGTAAATGTTGTTCTTAAAATCTTAGCAGGAAACAGATTATTTATTAGACAATGTTCAGGAACTTGCAATTGTACATAATTAATTCCTATGAAAATCCTCATGATTGGTTAATTTTCTTAAATAATGCTAACAAAAAGCAAATAATAATGTAAAAACATTTTCTTTTATTTAAAATATGATTCTGTTTCTAATTATTCTGAATATCTTTATAAGTTGACGGTTAAATGTAGAAATTATATAAAGTTGTCATCATCAGGGTCTTACTTCAGTACTTATTAGTTCGTAACATTCAAAAGTAACATACAGATTATGTTTACTTGTGAATTTTACGAACTAATAAGTATTTTTCTCGAGCATGTTTACTTGTGAATTTTACGAACTACAGTGGAAAATTTTTTTTTAACCCGATTTAAAGATTTTACGTAACCTGTTTCGTACGTTATCCCGCTTTGTACGTTATTTTTCGTCTGTCCCAAAAAATTTCTATTCCGATAATGTTAAAAGTATCTTGATTCTACGTTTCCCGTTTGGTACGTCATTTTAGGTGAAGTACCTCTTAAATTTTTATCTTCTATCACTCATGGAAAATTGTCGAAAGAACAAAAGTGCTTTTCAGGTGGTCAACTGGCTGTTTGCTACCAAAACAAGTTCTTCCCCTCCCCTTAATACTAACGTGGGAAAGTAATGATGAACTATTATTCGTCCACCAAGCACTTGACCATACCTGCGTCACATGATGTCGTTAGAGAGGATGATTCTTTATCCGTCGATCATTCATTTCAATTTCAAACCGCAGTAGAGTCGTTTTCTTTTGCTATTTCTTAGTGATTGCCAGTCAAAAGTGGGATGTCAAAAAGAAAATATTTCTCCGTAGCCGAAAAGGCAGAAATGATCAAAAAATCCAAAGTTTTTAAAGGAACTAAAGTTGATCTCGCAAAATCATTTGCAGGGCTTGAATTTCAGGGCAGGATTCGCGCCCAAAATTTTGAAATCCCGCCCAAAATAATATCGTGGGCGGGAGACTCCCGTCCAAAATAATATCGTGGGCGGGAGACTCCCGTCCAAAAAATTTCACCATTTTCCTGAAAATTTTGGATATTGAAATTATGATTAACTCCCGCGAGTACCTTGCAAATTTCCTGATATTTTCGCGCAACTAATTGACACTTTTGCGGGTTTCTTTCTTTTTACCGCGAAAGATAGTTGAAACTCATGAATTTTCAATGCAACCGATAGACAAATTTCATTATTTTTTTCTCCAGATCAGTTGACAAGTGTCCACGACCGATTGGCGAATTCAGGGGGTGATTCTGTTACGAATTTTCCGAAAACTTTTGAGGCATTAGGTTCCGAAAATTGTGAAAAATCGATCATCAGTTCAACAGAAAAATATCGCGAATTTCGACAAATGATCGCCGAAAAAATCAATTTTGCCAATCATTCGAGGAAAAAATCGCCAATTTCGTCGTAAAGGATTGCGAATAAAACACAAATTTTGTCAAAGGATCGCGGAAAAACGTGAATTTCGTCAGATTGCGGGAAAAAACTTGAAATTCATCAAAGAATCGCAAAAAACGCAAATTACATCAAAGAATAGCAAAAAAATCATAAATTTCGGCAAAGGAACACGGAAAAAATGAGAGTTTCATCAAAGGATCGCGGAAAAAACTAATTTCGTCAAAGGATCGCGGAAAAAACTAATTTCGTCAAAGGATCGCGGAAAAAAGCTAATTTCGTCAAAGGATCGCGGAATAAACACGAATTTAGTGTTTAGTCAAACGGCCGCTGAGAAAAAAACGCGAATTTCCTCAAAGAATCGCGAAAAAAATGCGAATCTCATCAAAGAATCGCGAAAAAACACAAATTTTGTCAAAGGATCGTGAAAAAAGCTCACAATTCATCAAAAGATTACGGGAAAATGCGAATTTTGGCAAAGTATCGCGAAAAAAATGCACATTTCGTCAAAGGATCGCAAAAAAACACACATTTCATCAAAGAATCGCACAAACAACTCGAATTTCGTCAAAGGATCATGGAAAAACGGCAAATTTCGTCAAAAGATCGCAAAAAATGGAAATTTCGTCAAAGGGGCACGAAAAAAAACACCATAGCTAGTGCTGGGAATGATCCCCCTTCTTCATCCCCTCTGTTGTAACCTTTCAGAAAATTTGCTGTCAGTTTCAGAATTTTTTTTTTTTACTCAGAATCACCCCTGCTTTCTTACTTTTTTAAATAAAAAAAACATTTTGCATCATTATTTACTGAGTTGTTGATTTAAATTGCTTCAATGGTATTTTGTTGTGCCTGTATTAATACAGGCATGACAAAATAATTAATGCAAATCTTAAAAAAGCACGTAAAATAACAGTGGGTTTCATATTTTTTTCTCACTCCCAAATAGCTCAACTCCCCTCCATTTATAAATGTTGGTAGGGAGACTCCCCTCCTATGAAAAATTGAATTTCAAGCCCTGCATTTGGCATCGCTTATTCCACGTTACAAACCATCCTAAAACAAGAGGTCTCTGTGGAATTAAAATCTGAAACATTGGGAAATTTGTCAAAGAAATGAAAAACATTGAAAACCTCTCCTTTTGAAGAACTGGAAAAGATTTTGTTCGCGTGGTTTAAACAAAAAATTCGAATCAATGGCTCAATTTTGAAAGGAAAGGCGCTTGAAATTTCTTCTCCACTTGAAATGCAAAATTTTACGGCATCCAACGGTTGGATTGACCGATTCAAGAAGAGCTACAATTTGTCTTACAAGTTTATTTGTGGTGAATCACATGGAGTAGGAATACTGCGGTCGTTGAGGCGTGGATGGAAAAAACATTGCCATCTCTTGTATGTAATTATTAAACAAAAAAGACATCTTTAACGCAGATGAGACTGGATTGTTTTTTAATCTCTTTCCTGATAGAACATACACCGTGAAAGGATAAAAGTGTCATGGTGGGAAGCTATCAAAAATGCGATTAACAGTTTTGTTATGTACGAATGCAGACAGAACTAAGAAGCTAACACTCTTTGTGATTGGTAAATCCAAGAAGCCCAGATGCTTCAAAAACATCAAAAGTTTACCTACAGATTATAATGCCATCCTGTCTGCTTGGATGAACCTAAATCTTTTTGAAGATTTTGCAAGGAAATTGGATAAAAAAATGTGCTTGCAAAAGCGAAAAATAATTTTATTCGTAAACCAGTGCTCTGCTCATGCTGATCTAAACTTAAAGAATGTGTGTATTGCATTTTTTCCTATCAACTGGACCAGTTTACTTCAGCCTTGTGAGTTGGGAATAATCAGATCCTTCAAAATGAATTATACAAGGTTCGTTGATATATATCTTGATATATATCATGATATATATCCGATATTTATTTTCAAAATATCAAGATTTTTGATATTTTCGATATTTTCATATTACTTGATATTTATTTTCAAAACATCAAGATTTTTAATATTTTCGATATTTTCATATTACTTGATATTTATTTTCAAAACATCAAGATTTTTAATATTTTCGATATTTTCATATTACTTGATATTTATTTTCAAAACATCAAGATTTTTAATATTTTCGATATTTTCATATTACTTGATATTTATTTTCAAAATATGATTGTGCAAGATATTTTTGATATTTTCAGTAGAAACAAGTGCAAATTAAATTTCCAACTGTTATTGACTGTGTTTTTCTGTAGTCTCTGATAGTGACTTTTTTAGCCAAAGAAGAAAACAAATATCTTTTCCAAACTTTGTTTGAATTTTTTATTTTTAACTGTAGATTATGTGGAACATAATTACTTCAGAGCAGACACTGAATTTAGATACTCAGTTATATACAGCTTCATTCGATAAGAATCTGTTCTGGTATTGATTTAAATCAGTTTAAACTGTACAGCATGTTAGGTAATAAAAAATAAGATAAGCTTACTTTTACGTTAAAAATTTTCAATAAAAAAAATATTTTGTATTTAAAATTTTGTTTTATAAATTTCCAATATTTATTTTCAAAATATCCAGATGTGTGATATTTTCTATATTTGATTTTTATTTTCAAAATATCAAGATGTGTGATATTTTTCTGTATTTGATTTGATATTTATTTTTAAAATATCACTGTGCAAGATATTTTTGATATTTTCAGTCAAAACAGGTATACAAATGAAATTTCCAACTTTTATTGACTGAGTTGTTCTGTAGTCTCTGATAGTGACTTTTTTAGCCAAAGAAGAAAACAAATATCTTTTCCAAGCTTTATGTTTGATTTTTTTTTTTTTTTTTTTTTTTTTTTTTTTTTTTTTACTTTTGACTATATAGATTATTAGGGACATAATTAATTCAGAACAGACACTGAAAAATAAACTGTCTAATTTAGATACTCAGTTATACAGCTTCATTAGAAAAGAATCTGTTCTGGTATTGATTTAGTTCAATTTAAACTGTACATAATGTCAGGGAATAAAAAATAAGATAAGCTTACTTTTACGTTAAAAATTTTCTATAACAAAATAGTTTGTATTTAAAATTTTGTTTTATAAATTTCTGATTTCTTGATAGTTGATACTAAATCCCTATAGCATTTTTTTTTTTTCTTTTTTTTTTTTTTTTTTTCTAATGCAAGTGTATAATAAAACAAATTGTTTCTGTTTTCAATTAGTTGATCTTTAATTTTGTTCAAAGTATAAAAAAGGGAAAAAGAAAAGAAAAAAAATTGCACTTTTAGCATATTGTTTAAGTTTTTATGTTAAGTGCAATGTTTTAGTTTCTAATATATATTATACTTGAAAATATTTATTATCAGCAGTAAGTTGACTATTTTGAAAATATCGGATATATATCGAAAATATCGGATATATATCAAAATATCGGATATTTTTGATATTTTCGAAAATATCGTGATATTTACGAACCCTGGAATTATAGCAAGCAACTGGTAAGAAAAGCCCTTTTTCCCCTGATTCTGGTGAGTTTCAGGATGCTTGGAAAACGAAGATAAATGTGCTTGACGCTCTTCACTTGATCTCATCGGCATGGGATACTGTAGAGGAAAAATGCATTTCAAATGCTTTTCGGAAGGGAGGATTTTTTAAATCTGATATTTACATTGAAGCGCCACCAGAGGAGCCCTCTATATAAGAGTATACAATAGAGGATGAATTTATACTTGCAGACATCAATGTTGATGAATACATTGATTGCGATAAAGATGTTATCACTACCACAGATATTCAGACTATTTGCGATTTGATTTCGCAAAATGAAAGTGAGGATTATGATGTAGATCCAGAAGACATTGTGCCCTCATCGGTAGAGGCCATTGGGAGTTTAAAAATTAAAAAAAAACTTTTCACAGAACATGAAAATCAAGAAAAAAATTCGCATGTATTGAAAACAGTATATGTGAAATTGTACATAAAAACAAAAAGCAGTCAAAAATTACAGATTTTTTTAAGTACTAATGAGATATTGGTAAGTTTATTTTTGTTTCTTTTCTTGAAATATTTTTCTCTATTTGACCCTGATTTTACGTTTTCCCGTTTCGTACGTTTTTTACTACTGCTCCCTTGAAAAACGTAAAATCGGGGTTCCACTGTAATAAGTATTTTTCTCACTTGAACTGAAGTAGGACCCTGATGATGGCCACAGGGTGGCTGGAACTTGTCGGTTTTAGACTTTTAGAATTTTATTTAATGTTTTTTTAAAAGTGTTAACTTTTAAGTGTATTATACATCTTTTAGTAAATCTTTTTAAGGCTGAATCCATATCAACTCAGGCAGGGGGGTTACCTTCATAGTCTCAGAAGTTTTTGAATTGAACATATGTTAAAATTTAAGAAAAAGTAAGATACTTGTATATTTTCATTTTGCCCGAAAAAATTCCTGGCCCGAGATACAGGCCGCCAAAGATGACATCCCCGGCATCCTTTCTCATTCGCGATTTTCGATAAAAATGTTAAAGTGCTCTATCTCTAGAACGGTGCAAGATATTTTGTTGCGGTTTATTTTATTTTAAAGATAATATTCTTCTGTTTAAAATGATATACCCAATTTTGAAAAATGTATTCAACTTTTCTTGTGGCAGCCTTTTTCAAAAAAAATTTTTTTTTTTCGAAAATGCCAATCCTAAAAATTTTAAATTTTTTGCTGTTGATCAATACCATTGGGAACTATCTTCACTGTAAAGGAGAACTTCCACTTTTAAGTTTAACAAATTTTAGAAACATTTAAAAAATTCAGAGAATTTTACAAGAACTGTATATATACAGTTCCAGTAAAAGTCACTGAATTTTTGCTTATTTGTATCATATTTGTAAGGGTAAGCCTACTATATATCCTAAACAAGTTAGAAATTGCAATATCAAATGTGGCAAATGAGGTGCGTGCATAGTATTAACTAGTTTTATAAATATTCAGATCTTGGTGCAATAAGTTACACTCTTGGGCAAAAAGGGCATGAATACAAAATTTATTATGACTCTACATATTAAATTCAGTAATACGGAAGTAATATGAATTCATCTTAAAAGGACTTAATCGCCATGGCAACCTAGAATCGTTACCTATCATGGTATATCATTGAATCAATTATGTATTATAGAATTTTTAAATAGAATCAAGAAAACTTTTATTAATGTCTTTTATGTTTTAATTTGATTTTCGTAGCATTTGAAGTGATACATACTTTATTTTCAATACCGAACATAGTAAAACAATCTCAATAACATATATCAATTACACAGCAATACAAATTATATTAATACAAGTTGGAGTTCAGACAGATGGGCAGACAAATCGAATCCATAAAGGCTTTCAACTATGTTGGAAATTGTTAAAAGCACATAAATAGGTCGGAATTTGACTTTTAGAAATTTATTTCAATAGACAGAAGCATACTTGAATACTTTCATACAACCCTGTATTTTACCTACTATCTTTATATACATGCCACTATTTAGCTAATATTTAATTAAGATTAAAACATCCTTAAAACCAGTGAAATCACACTTCCAGAGATTATCATCCATAGACGGCCATGTATCTAATTCTTTGCGTGGACCTGTATATCATTTTATCTATATTCTCCAAACATATCTTAATATACTAAATGTAGTTCAGTGTAAAAATGCATAACTCATTTAAAAATCACCTTTAAGCTACTTTCATTCATACTCAGTAAACCCTTAAGATTTCTTTTGTGTAGCCCTGTATATGATCTACAGCATTTATGCACACAACGTAATATGGAAAAATTTAGTTAAACTTAAAAAATCAAACACAACTAAAAATGCACTTCCAGAACTTAAAAACTCATATCGCAACTAAAAATGCACCTCTAGCAATCATTGCTAATGTACAGTATTTCCAATAAGGTAAAGTACCCGAAATCTTTTGTGTGTCCCTGTAAACACTATGCACTTTCTATGACACAGGAAGTAATTTTTTGTAAACATCTGCAATAAAGTATGTATCATTTCAAATGCTATGAAAATCAAATTAAAACATAAAAGACATTAATAAAAGTTTTCTTCATTTTATTTAAAAATCCTATAATACATAATTGATTCAATGATATACCATGATAGGTAATGATTCTAAGTTGCCATGGCGATTAAGTCCTTTTAAGATGAATTCATATTACTTCCGTATTACTGAATTTAATATGTAGAATCATAATAAATTTTGTATTCATGCCCTTTTTGCCCAAGAGTGTAACTTATTGCACCAAGATCTGAATATTTATAAAACTAGTTAATACTATGCACGCACCTCATTTGCCACATTTGATATTGCAATTTCTAACTTGTTTAGGATATATAGTAGGCTTATCCTTACAATTATGATACAAATAAGCAAAAATTCAGTGACTTTTACTGGAACTGTATATATACAGTTCCTGTAAAATTCTCTGAATTTTTTAAATGTTTCTAAAATTTGTTAAACTTAAAAGTGGAAGTTCTCCTTTACAGTGAAGATAGTTCCCAATGGTATTGATCAACAGCAAAAAATTCAAAATTTTTAGGATTGGCATTTTCGAAAAAAAAAATTTTTTTTGAAAAAAAAATTTTTTTTGAAAAAGGCTGCCACAAGAAAAGTTGAATACATTTTTCAAAATTGGGTATATCATTTTAAACAGAAGAATATTATCTTTAAAATAAAATAAACCGCAACAAAATATCTTGCACCGTTCTAGAGATAGAGCACTTTAAAATTTTTATCGAAAATTGCGAATTGGAAATGGTGCCCGGGATGCCATCTTTGGCGGCCTGTATCTCGGGCCAGGAATTTTTTTGGGCAAAACCAAAATATACAAGTATCTTATTTTTTATTTAATTTTAACATATGTTCAATTCAAAAACTTCTGAGACTATGAAGGTAAGATTTTTTCTTTGGCTGCCTGAATTGACATGGATCATACCTTAATTATATTTGTGCTATTGATAATATATTGATATTAACTGAAGAATTAATAAGAATAGGTATCTGAAATTTCTCTGCATGTATGAGGATGAGTTTGTAAATGTGTCAAAATTTCTTGTCGTCATGTTGTGGGGAAAAAAGAAAAGTTGAGAACACATAAACATTGCTGCTTTGTATATCTTTTTCTTGTTGTGCTGTTTCATTTATTTCACATACAACAATATCAGCCCATACTTATAACTTTCTTCTTAGTGTATTTATTTAATCATTTTCTTTTAGGTGGTTTCTTTTTTCTTCCATTCCTTTGGTTTGTCAATGCAATTTGGTTTTTCAATGAAGCCTTCCGTAAAACTCCCTATGAAGAACAGAAGATGATTAAATCTTGTAAGCATATTTTGAGTTTTTTTATATATTAATTGACAGTCTCCTTTAGTATGTATTTTGATTAAAATATTTTTGAATTTGTGCTTTAAAAAATTTGCTAGAATCAGTTTTAAAAGTCAGAGATAAAAATATTCTGAAGATTTCGATTTTCTGTTTTTTAAATTATTCTAAAGGGTTTCACTTTTATGTTTTCATGATTGTTTTAATATTAAAAAAATAATAGTAATCAAATACTTTGATGTCGGTATTCATGAAATTACTTTACTAAAATGAACCTGTATTATAAAGCACAAATATGTTCGTCATTAACACTAAGCTAAAAAGTCACAGATGTTTTAACACACATTTATTGCTTTTGCTGTGATTGCATGTGTTTTCACTTCTTACTATTATTTTAATCTTTGCTCTATCAATTAGAGCAATATGTACTTCTCTTTTATAATCTTGACGAAATAGAGAACATGGCCACAGAATCTATATTATAAAGCAAAAACATCTGTGAGTAATCCTAATGTCATATCGATGTTGACAGTAGGGTGTCAACGATTTTAATCAGTTGATTTAAATCAGCGATTAAATTGTGATTTTAATCAACTGATTTTTTTTTAAATCATTGATTTAAATCATAAATTTTCTAAATGTTTAAAATGACAATAAAAAGTAGGGATTGACCTAATACCGAATAGTCGATTCGGTCGGTGATTCGGCATGTAAACCGAATATTCGGCTTCGGCCGAATAATTGCAGATAAGTATTTTCTTAGAAATAGAAGGATTCTCTTTTACTTAGAAGTAGAATAGGTTAAATGATGAGTTTCAATATTATGTGCATGAGTTCAAAGTTAAGCTGCACTACCAAAAACAAGTCAAAGGCCATTTTTAATTACAAAAAACTCTTTCCTTCCTAAAATAGTCTATATATGGGTGAAATCAGAACAACTGTCTATGATAGAGAAAAAAATAAAGTAAGGAATATGGGCATCTTCCCCTTACTATTTAATTTTAATTATTTCTACATTAGTTTTTTCAATTTAAATTTATTTAATGTGTATTTTCTTTAATATACACCTCAAATAAGTATATCAGAGTTCATCTCTGTATACTAAGGTTTATATTAAAGAAAATACATCAAATAAGTATACCCCTATGCCTATCCTATAGCTTTTATAACCATTATATTAAATTAAAATCACTTAAATTTATCTTCATCACCACAATGATAAATATTAATCAAAATATAAATATGTATCAATAATTTCAGAGAAAATAGTTAAATGTACAAATTGATATGATACCTTTTGTATTTGAGAACATTCCAATTCAATATGTATATAATTAGACAATCAGTAAATCAGCTTAATAACAATATTGTTTCTTTTTATTTGAATGAACTTTTGTTTTTCTGAGAATCCCTATCCTTAATAATAGCCTGTATAGTTAATACTTTCATTAATCTGGATATTGACTAGTGATAAAATAATAAAAAATAAGTGATGGGTTAAGGAATTTGTGAGTTGAAAGAAGTCATTAAATTTTTTTGTGTAATTAGATTTAAGGATAAAAATGTAACTAAATTAAATTATTAAGAATTTAATTTTAATTAAAGTTTATTAAAAAAGCTAATGTATGCAAAAATGTGTATTAAAAATTTTTAAGTATTCGGCTGCCGAATACTGAATATTCGGTGTACACTTTGACCAAAGCTTCGGTATTCGGCAAAATTGCTGATTCGGTCAATCCCTAATAAAAAGTATAAAAATATAAGATGATCATAATTTGTGTGATCATCATAAAAGTTTCTACAGGTGTTTTGACTTATGAATACACACAAAAAAGCTTTAAATAATTGTTTCTAAGCTTAATTTCTGAGTATTGTAAAAAAATTAAGTACAGTAAGTTTTTAAAAAGCATAGTTTTTATCTAACACAACATAAAAAACATTTCATTTTAATATATTTAAGTCTAATATAACTTGCAATGTCATAATTTTCTTTTAGTAATAAAATTATTCATTCTTTTAAATAAAGTAAGCATACACATAGCAAGTGTAATAAATTTTTGCAAGTAAAAGAATAAATTAGCTAGAATCTTATTTTCTCATTCTACTTTTGCAATAATTTATGGCAAATACTGGAGCTAAAGAAGAATTAAAGAATGACATCGGCTGAACTGCTATTGTAAAACAATGTATAAGAGAAAAAGAACCAATTGGTATAAAATGTTAAGCACAGCAAGAGCTTCTTCAGTAAAAGTTGAATAAATGTTTTTTTAAATTTTTGAACTTATATACACAGGGTTCATTGATATATATCAATGGATATATATCATGATATATATCCGATATTTATTTTTAAAATATCAAGATTTTTGATATTTTCAAATTCTTGATATTTATTTTCCAAATATCAAGATGTTTGATATTTTGTATATTTGATATTTATTTTCAAAATATCACCGTGCAAGGTAATTTTGATATTTTCTTCGGTCAAAACAAGTGTAAATGAAATTTTCAACTGTTATTGACTGTGACATTCTGTAGATAAACAACTTTTGCCTCTAGCAGAAACTTTTTTAGGCAAAGAAGAAAAATATCTTTCCAAGCTTCATGTTTTAAACTTTTATTTTTAAATGTACAACTAATAACTATATCAGACAATTAATTCAGAACAGGCATTTGAAGATGAACTGTAATTTAGATAATCATTTATATACAGCTTCTTTAAAAAAGAATCTTTTCTGATTTTGGTTTAATTGAATCTAAACTGTACAACAGATTAGGGAATAAAAAATAAGACAAGCTCACATTTACAGTACAGAACCATTTATCCGGAATGCTTGGGGTCAGATGTATTCCGGTTAACTGGTTATGCATTAAAGCAGCATCCATTTGATAAGTTTTGTGGAATATGTGTGGTTGTGGCATTATTTCTCATTTTAAATTATTAGATTACTTGGATTAAAAATCAATGCAAGAAAGATCAAAAGTTAGCCAGAGTTTAAAAGAAGGTAATTTATGGGAATCCCTTGGGAACAAAAATTCTTCTGTTTCCTCTGCACAAAAATTAAAACATCTAAAACACAACTAAATGTGATGACAAAAAATACTAGATGTTACCATCAAATTATACAATTGTTTAAAGCAAAGCCTATGTCAAACTGGCAATGTATGACACCTTTATCTGCAAAGATTCTGAAATCAGTCTATCAGAAATATCATTCCGGATAACTGGTTTCCGGATAAATGGTTCCATACTGTATGTTAAAATTCTTCAATTTAAAAAAAAAACTTTTGTATTTAATATTTATTTTATAAAATATAAAATTTTCTTCAAACTTGATACTAATTCTACAGTTTATATAAATGTATAAAGCAAATTGTATCTGTTTTCAATTAGTTGATCTTCAGTTTTGTTTTTAGTGGGAAAAAAAGTAAAAAATAAATGCACTTTTAGAACATTGTTTGACTAAGTTTTCATGTTAACTGCAACATGTTTTAGCTTCTAATTTATATTGTGCTTGAAAATATTTACTATCAGCAGTAAGTTTACTATTTTGAAAATATCGGATATATATCGAAAATATCGGATATTTTTGATATTTTCGAAAATATCATGATATTTACGAACCCTGTATATACACCAAATAAAAATTGCTAGGGATTAAAAAGGTAGCAAAACTATTTGAAACACTGAATGCTGAGAATCATCACTGAGTGCTAATAATGCTGCTGTTTAATGTTTTGAGGATTTCAGATATAACTGGGTTTTCCTTATATTTACTCTGTATGTGTATGGTTAACTAAGCATCATATTCTTTGTGTGCAAGCGATCCTTTCCGAACTATGAGTACATATAATTATTTTCGATCACATTTCTTAGAGTTCCTTTGAATTTAACTTGAGCTCCCGTGAGTTGCGGAGTGGAACGAAGAAAACGAACAAATTAGCAATTCTGAAGCTTTTGAATATTTTGCAAAAGGTTTTGCATGGCTGGGGAATTAAAAAAACTCTGTGATAGCATTTCAAAGTAAAGGCAATCGAAACTGCGACAAACAAAATGTTTTATCAAACCCTTGTGATATGTGATATATGTCAAAGGTACTTAATTTCAAAATTAAAATTCAGGTAATTTATTCTTGTTTCTATTTTGCTATTGCTTTATTTTTACAGACATGTTACTTTTCTGTGAAAACGCAGAATTCCGCTTTTTCGGCAGTGAATTTTATTATCTCTGGGATCGATGCAAATATGCATTAAAATTTTTTGACATTTTTAATGGAGGGGGGGGGGGTAGCAGGAGCAGATGTAATAACGAAAACGCGAGTACGAGCCGTGCCAAATTGAGCAAATTTCTTCAACCGATCGCTGGAAAATGCAAATTTCTTCAAAGAATCGCGGGAAAAGCGCAAATTTCTTCAAAGGATCGCGGGAAAAAATGCGACTTCCGCCAAAGGATCGCTGGAAAAACGCGATTTTTGTCAAAGGATTGTAGAAAAAAGCGTATTTTGCCAAAGGATCATGTAAAATATGCGAATTTCGACGAAAGATCGTGTAAAATACATGAATTTTGGCGAAAGATCGTGTAATTGCGAATTTCTTTGAAAGGTCGTGGAAAAAACACGAAATTCGTCAAAGGATCACGAAAAAAGAATGGGAATTTTGTCAAAGAATCGTGAAAAAATGTGATTTTTGTCGAATGATAAAAAATGTGAATTTTGTTAAAAGATCATGGAAAATGCATGAATTTTGGCGAAAGATCATGGAAAATGTGCAAATTTTTGCAAAAGATCGTGGAAAATGCACGATCTTTGGCAAAAGATCGTGGAAAATGCACGATCTTTGGCAAAAGATCGTGGAAAATGCACGATCTTTGGCGAAAGATCGTGGAAAATGTGCGATTTTTGGCAAAAAATCGTGGAAAACATGCTATTTTTGACGAAAGATCGTGGTAAATGCGTGAGTTTCTTCGAAAGATTGCGGAAAAACACAATTTTGGTGAAAGACCGTGGGAAAAAAACACGAATTTCTTCGAAAGATTGCAGAAAAACGCGATTTTCGGGATATACAAAACCTATACTCGTGATATACAAAACCCTCTTTTCTCATCACTGTCCACTTATTTCCCTACTTTCACTTTTACTTTATTTTTTTATTTACGTTAGTAAAGTACTTTATTTTAGTTGAATATATACTTACCTTTTTACTTTATTCAGTTTCTTTTACTTTACTTAAATCCATTTTTATTCAATTTAATATGTTGAAATAAACTTGCTTTCTGTTTTAAGATATCTTTTTATGTTTCTATCTTTTTAAATCCCCAGTTATTTCTTTGTTAAATTTCCTTTCAATATCTCTTGAATTCAGCTAACATCGCTCGTTTCACTTTCCATCCCGGCAGAAACAGCTTCGAGTTTCTCGCTGTTTTGCCGTTGTTCTCTATTAGATGGCGTTGTATGTCCGGAGTGTTTGCGATCATCGTCATAGTTACGAACTTCACGTGGTTCTTTCTGCAACCTGGTTGGAGGTTAGAGTGACATGTGTGGATGCCGTATTTCGGTATATCCTTTTGGTATAAATCGCGATTCTTTAGAGTTATCTTTGCCAGTTGTAGTTGTTCTCTGTACCGGGAAGGTGAACAGATAGTTTCGTCATTCTTCATTATGGATTCGCTCATTGTTAATAATTATTCACTCGTTTCTGAATTCCTGCAGTTACATTATCGTAATAATTTATGACAGATGGCCGTTTAAATTATTGTGAGTGCTCGCCCGAGAGACTGATTGTTGCGACCCTTTTTAAAGTTATGATTGTTTCTGATGAGACTTCATATCCACGTGGCTGTGTTTCCGGAAGTGAGCCTCTTATCCTGTCGTGATACCATCTTATGTGAAGCGGTGAAGTTAACTCCCATCTGCTGTGTTAGCCGGTAGTAATGCTTGGGTATTTTTAGCTAAGTAATGTCTGCATCTTGTAAGATGACTTTGATATGTTTTGATGGTTTCTTCTTTTACGAATTGAAACATTTCTCTATCAAGTGTAACTGACTATGTCACGTCTTAGGAAGTTTAAGACTTACTCGCGTTTTCGAGCCCTACAGCACTACTGGAGTTTTATGGATGTCCGAGCTGAAATGACTTTTCACTTTGTCATGTTTGAAAGTAATTGTTTTCGATCCGCTATTATGATGTTTTTCAAAGATATTAAAGTATCAGATAAGTTGTTTTACTATTATACATTTGTTATTTAAAATGAGCTGATAGTTGAGAGATATTGTATTTTACTTTTATGCTTTTATGTGTTATTTAAGTTTAATAAATTTAATTATGTTTTTAATACAATTGTCTTTATTTTCCACCACTTATTAAAACTAATTTACTTTTCAGATGTTATAGTTTATGGAGTTTAGTTTTAATATAATATTTAATAGTCATTTTTCTTTCGGGGTTTTAAATCAGCATTAGCACTTCCATTGCTCACTAACGCACTCTGCTACCCAACTTAACCCTTAAGCACTATATATCTTTTAATAGCGTTTATCAAAAGGTTATGGGCTTCGATATAGTTTTTTTGTGTAAAGAAATATAAATCTTTTATTTTATCTAAAAATTTTAATTTTTGCAGAGTTGGCGTAGAACGTGCTGATATGTTTCAAAATTTAATTTAGAATTATAAATTTTATAGTTTAATGTTATGATAAGTAATGTTAATGTAATATAAATTAGGAATTTTAAAGATAAAACTTAAATATTTTTTTTGGTTCCTCGGGATGTTTTCGTCGGGAGGGGGGGGGGGGCGATAATTTGATAATGCCTATTTGGTTTGAATGCATTATATTGTGCTTTACCTGAAATGGTTTAAGTTTTTGATTATGATTAATGATGTAAATTAAACCATAATGAATTGTTTAAGCTTAATATTTATGACAATTTAGTAATTTTTTAATGCATTTTTTAATCTTTAAAAATTTTTTTTGAATCTTGAGCTTTCTTTGAATGCTTGAAGAAGTTCTTTTTGAATTTAAATCAGTTAAATTATGTAAATTTGTGATCTATGATGAAGTTTAATGATATTATAGTCAGCATTTTACTGTAAGGTCATTGGAAAGTTAAGAGTGGCATGAGTTTAAGCTTGTGCACTAGGGTGGTCACAAGCAACATGGGAAAAAAATTTTTTAACGTTTTCTTCGGGGGGACCCTCCTAAAAGTTGCCAATTAGTTAGAAAATGAGATTGGCAAAGTTTCAACTGAAATGAATAACATTAACCCGTGCCTCATCGAGGTTGAAGTCTTGAAAATTTGCAGTTTTTGGCAAAAAATTGTCGTTTTTCTTTCTTTACGTGAAAACTATTTGTCTTAGAAACCTGATTCTTGTTTTATTTCATAGAAACAGTTGTTGCCTTACACTTTTACTCTCATCAAAACTTATATTTAATGAATATTAGTATTTTTCAGGTCAGCTCGTGATCCATACCCTCAAACTCTGCATTTTTGAAACATAAGTGAAAAATGACAAATTAATAATTTTATTACTTTTGATAATTTTTTTTGCATTATTTTCATTAATAGGCAAAAATAAATGAACAATTTTTGCAACTTTGAAAATATTTCACGAATTATAATTGATTATTAGTTATCTAGTTCTGTGTCTAGTAAGAAAGAGCTTCTCGATTTGTGTTGCAGTTGAACCTCTGAATTTCTCTTTTTATTACAAGGCCGTTTTTTGTTACCTGTTATCGTTATCTATTTTTAGAATTGACGAAACATTCCGTAAAGCCCCCCCCCCCCCTTTTGATATGATGGCAGAAATGTAAGATTTTTTTAATTGGCCACTTGTCTTATCGAATCATCGACAGTAAGCTACCAAGTAATTGTCAAGTTTTATGTATTTTATTTTGTAATATTCGCAAAATGAAACTGAACGCCAGAGAAGCTGCTAGATTTAGAGTACATCCACCAGTTAACCACAGACTTTAATTTTAAGTAGAAGTGCAAATGACTCCCCAAATAACTATTTCATAAACAAAGAACTGAGATCATCAAAAACAGATTTAAAAATTCCGGTTTAGAGAGAACTGTTATTCACTGGGATGGAAAACTGCTTCACCATTTTTTGAATAAAGAAAATGTAGAGAAGATAGAAGTTTTAATTAGTTGTGGGGATGAAGAACAGTTACTGCGAGTTCCACAGCTTGAAAATAGTATCGGAATAATTCAGGCGAAAGCTGTATTTTCAGCAGTTGAAGAATGGAGGAAGTTGGTAAAATCCAGGCAATATATTTTGATACAACTGCAGTAAACAACGGTCACCTCAGAGGAACCTGCATTCTTCTATAGCAATTGTTAAAGCAAAAGTCTTCTGTATTTACCATGTTGCCACCCTAATCTAGAAATTATCCTAAAAGCTGGTTTTGATTGTAAAGTGGGAATAATCACTGCTCCTCAGCCAGATATTTAAAAAAACAATTCTGATTGGGTGGTTTAAATTAAACCAGAGTAAATATAAAAATGCTATTGAAGATGAAATAGTAGATATAAATAGTTAATTCAGAAGAAATTTCAAGTTTTCTTACAGGACCTTTTAAAAATTAACAGCTCAGGGATGATTATAAAGAGTTTATCCAACTTTGTTTAATTTTTATAGGACTCCTTCCTACAAAAGACTTTTTTCAGAGCACCTAGTGCTTTTAATCATGTCAGATGCACAAGCAATTTATTCTCTCAAAATATATTGTCATAGATAATCTCTCAATAACAAATTTAGAAAAAGAAGGTATTAAAGACCTTTGCTTATTTCTAATCAATATTTATGTAAAATCGTGCTTCAATATTCCCACTCCCACTTTGGACCCCAATTCAAGACCTGCAAATAATAAAATCACTTGTTCACTACAGAAAAATTGATAAATAGGTTGCAGACAAGCACTCGTTAAAATGATAAACCATCTTTGGTATCTTAACTCGGATCAAGTTGCATTTTCATTTTTAGATGATACTTTGAAAAAAAAAAAAGTCAACATATGTATGGCTGTAAAATTAATGTCATTTGAAGAAGAAATGATGATGATGATAAGAATTTAAAAGCAACAAAAGTTTTCAACGAAGTGGATTATTTATTGAACAAAGAAGTCAATATTTTTGTTTCATCTCAAACTATAAAAAATTTTAAGAGATTTTATATTAATAAGCATTTTTTAAACACTGATCCCAATCTATGGTGTGAAAATAAACCTTATTTGAAAGCAAGAAATCAGTGAATGGTTTTAAAGTTGTCAATGACACAGCTGAAAGGGGAAGAAAATTAACCAGAGATTTCAATTCCTGTTTAACAAAAAACGAAAAGTAAAAACAGTATATGCTAAAAGTTGTATGTGAATGTAGAAAAACTTTTCCAGATTCTTCAAAAGCCACCTTATCTAAGCCATTTACCATCTTAATCCTTTCTGGCACAGAGGTCCCATGTCAAGACTACCTAATTTTAATTCCAAACTTACTTGTTTGTAAATTTAGGTGTAGTCAATCATTTCATTATTTTACGAACAGAACTTTTCTGTACTGGAAAGGGTTAATGTGACAATTGTAAGGGATAATAATTAATTTTCTTTATTATGCTTCCTTTCTTGTAACACAACTTTAATAATAAAATGCATTTGAGCATATTTGTTCTAATTTTTATACTTTCTTTGCACCCCCCCTCTCCCTTTTTTAAATTTTTTCAGTTTAAAATTCGATTTTTTTTTTCATCTTCTTTGGAATTTTTTTTAAATTAGTACTTTATCATGTACAAAATGAAAAACAAAAGGGGAAAAGCAGATGAAATGGAATGTTATAATGTTTTTTTCGCATTTTCATAAAAATCAATTTTTAGGATTTGGGTGAAGTCTGGTCCTGAAAAATGCGCATATGTCTAAATTTATACATTTTTAGAAATAAAATGGTGTGTGGTTCTTCAAAACGAAGCTTTTTTATATAAAATGAGACCTGAATTATGTTTCTAGGTTTAATTGTATTTATTTTATGAAGGAAAAACAGCATTTTTTTGCGAAAAATAAAGTTTTTTTCAAACTTTAACCTCAATGAGGCACGGGTTAATATTATCCAAATGAGCTAAAACTTTGCCATTCTCATTTTCTAGTCTATTGGCAACTTTTTGGGGGGTCCCCCGTAAAAAATTCAAAAATTGATTTCTTGTGACCACCCTATTGTGCACCCATGTTTTGATGAGTTTTTCAGATTTGTAGTGGGAGCGGTGCTGGAGCCCTCCTTTTTATGGTTAGAGAAATTTGATTGTCTGTGAACTTTCAAAATTTTTTTGACTTTTTGAGTATAGAATGCTGACTTTCACAATTTTAAGAATGAAACTATCTTTAGTCTAAGGACGCTTTCCCGGATATTTTCACAAAGTTATCATCCAATCATCGTTTTTAAAGTTGTGCTACTATATATATATATTTTTAAGATTTTTTAACCATTGCCCATCATTTTATATTTCCTGTGTCTGTGTACCTATTTCCTATATATCTGTTCTATTTACATATGTTTAATAATTGAAGTTTTCAAGTGATATTATGAATATGTTTAATATACTTGAATGTATTTAATAGATAAAAGGCTGTGGAGTTTTTATCTGGGGAGGGACATGTTTCAGGTTTAAATGATTGAATTTAGAAGAATGTGTTTACTCAGTTTAGCTATTTAAATAAGTTGAAATGATTTGAATTTCATTAAATTACTGAGTTTAAATTTTTTTTTATAATGTTAAAATATTAATGAAATTTTCAGGTTAATTTTTAACCAATATTTTTAAGGCCTTAATTTTGAGTTGGAGCTGGGGGTTCATCTTTAAATGAAAGTAGTTTTTAAATGTAAAGTTTAAATAGTTTTTGAGATGAAACTTAAAGTTTAAATTGTTGGGTCTTATGGAGTCTAGTTTGCAAATTTTTTTTATTAATGTTTTCTTTGCCACTATATTTCGGAAGTTTGGGAAAAAAAATTTCTTTTGTGACCGGCTCAATTTCCCGAAATGTTGTTGGTTTAATTTTTAAAGATAAATTAAATGATTTTTGCTGTTAATTTAGTCCTGTTTATGGCTGTTAACTTATTTCGGATGTACGGGGGTGCTTTCTGGTGCTTTTTACCTCAGTTTACCTACAATTTTTGATAGCTCTTAATGAATTTTAATTTAGTTAATTACCTTATGCTTCTTGGTATCTAGAACACCACCCTTTCTCTGTGTGTGGATGTTCTGCATGGTGTATGTGTGATCCCTTTATTCATCCTAGTGGTGAATACGTTTCGAATAGATTTGCTTATAAGAGCCGTTGTGCTGTCATTTGATTCTAGATGTCGGGAATTAAAATCATTTTTAGTTACAGGAAGTTGGTAGTTTTTTGAAGAGTTTAAAAATTTCTCTTGACCAGTGAATTATAAATTTTAATATCTGGTTTGTCTTTATAAAATTTAATTATTTAATAGTTTTTTTTAAAACTGATTTTCGCATATAAGTAATTGTTTTTAACATAATTGTGCTCGATCATTGTCTAATTTATAAGAGGTGTCTGTGAATAGTATTCAGATACTATATTAGTGGGTTGTTTTCAGAGCTGCCAACCATTACGGATTCTGCGGAATTATTCCGCATTTTAACTTTAGATTACGGGATTACGGACGTCTCTACAAAAATTACGGAAATAATAAAAAAATACGGAAATTAAAGTTTTGTGATTATTTGAGATTATGTGATAATTTTAACTACTGAAACAGTTGTTTATCCATATTTCGATAGCATATTAAAGCAGAAAGTCAAATTCAAGCTGTAAGTGACACGTTTGCAAGCCGAATTCGCTACGTAGAAAGCAGAAAATGAAAGTGCAGAACATAAACAAGCTCATTTCTTCCTGTATTTGGCGCAGTCACTGAGCTAACAGCTTATTGGGCAGAGCTAACTGCAGAAGGCGTGGCTTATGACGCTGTTTATCTGACGGAAGAAAGCAAAGCAAGCAAAGGGTAGGTACAATCCATGGGCAACGCTGATTCAAGCCAATTCAAAATTAGCTTTTCTAAATTGGCAACAGCTTCACATTTCGCACGAGCATCACCTATTATGATAGTTGTTGTACGTGCACGTTGTATTTTGTTAAAGTTTTGCGACTGATCGAAGAATTTCAGTGATGGAGACGGAGCCGAAGCCAAAGAAAATGAAGGTTTTGTAACGATACCGTGTTGAATATACTAAGGAGTGGCCGTGTATCCAAAAATCAGAAATATCTGAACATTATGTGTTTTGCACGGTTTGCTCCAGTGATTGAATCAAAGAAGCATGAGAAAAATGGACTCTCACAAAATATAAGCCTGTTACTAAATTTTTTGCTGAACAGAGTGACGAAAATGCCATCATAAAAGCAGAAATGTTGTTTACACGTTTTGTGATTGAACATAACGTGCAAATTGCTAGTACCGACCATGCTGGCGGAATTTCCGGATTCTAAGATCGCCAAAAAGTACGGCTGTGCACAGACTAAAACATCTGCAATCATTCAAGACATGGCGAAATCAACGCAATCCGAAATTGTGAACGATTTGAAAAATCGCCCCTATTCCATTGCTACCGATGGCAGTAATGACAATGATGATAATAAACTATATCCTATCATAGTATCGTATTTTGACGAATCTGCCGGTAAAATCGATACCGTATTATTGTACTTGTGCCAGACGAGTATTAACACTGGGGAAAGGCATTTTTAATATTTTAAATGCTCAACTGAGCAAGAAACAAATCCCATGGACTAATTGTTTATCATTTTCGTTAGATAATGCATACATGATGACAGGTCAGTACAAGGGTGTTATTGCCTTCCTTCTGAAAGTGCAGCCTTCTATTATTCAGCTAAAAAAGCTACTAAGTTAGCCCTTATGGGTAGTGGAAGTTAGTCTTAATAAAAATATTTTGGAAAGAAATTTATTTTTATTGTCATATATTGTGTTTTATTTTATTAAAAAGAATTCATGTACAAGTCAGTATTTTTATGGTAAGTTAAGAATTTTTGTGATATGTTGAGGAATTTTGATTAGGTGAGTGAAAGAGTTTTTCTCAGTTTCAATTATTGTTTCTTAAATTTCAAATATGTTTAATTCATTAATTGCTTTATTATTTTTAATTATTAGACTAATAATTATCTATAATTTAATTGTTTCAGTTTTGATTACGTTATGTTTGTATGTTAACATCTTGGTAAGGGTGTAGGACGGTCCACGGGTGGGTACGGCTGATTACTGATGGCTTCGGTTAAAAGTTGGCACCTCTGTGTTTTAAACAACCAGATGGTCGAATTCATTATGTAAATTTAAGTTTGTCAGAATTAGGCACAGTTTGTCTAATGAATCTCTCCAATTGCTCCAGTATGCATATTTATGTGTAAATTTAGATAAATGAATCTGTTTTTAAATATGCTTAGTTTTCTTTGGATATTCTTGTGGCCAAACAATTTTTTTTTATATATCATTGTATTGAAATTATCTGTATTTGAAAGTGAATTTTTTTTTGTTTATTCTGAGGAGTTCAATTTTTGGATAATTGTTTTAATGCTTTGAGAGCAGTAATAGCATCAATTTTTAATGAATTTAAGATGTGTTACTTGCCTGGCTGCAACTGTTTCTCCTTTTTGATGAACTCTGAGGATTTAAACATAATATTTATTCTTTTATGATTTATTTAAAAATAAAATAATAAAGTGTTATCGGTATTACTCATCATACCTTAATGTTTTTCAATGAGGTTTAAGCCAGTTTAAGTGTTTATGGGTTTTTCTCATGTTTAGTTTCTCTCATAGTTGGCTGTACATTTGTACAGTTGTTCACTTTAAGTATTTTTAAGGAGGGAAAACTTTATCTGGCTACCTGTTTTTGAAATACTCTACAGTTTAATATGATCTTAAGTGAGAGTTTTGATCTTTACTACTGTTGGTTAATGAAGTTAATATGTAAAGGTCCTTTGCTTCTATTTGATTGATCATTATTTTATGATATACCAGATAAAATGTTATATTTTTGTTTTTGCATTTACTATGTTTATATATATATGCTTAATATGTAAAAGTTTGGTCATTGATGAAGCATGAAGTTTAGACAGTTTTTGGATATTTCCTCTGCAGTTTTTAAAAGAAGAAGTTTTTAAAGTTGTTGAATTAGGATGTCTGGTACATCTGCTTTTTAAAATTAATTTAAAGTTTTAGTGATATTTTTCTGGAATTTAGAAGAGGTTGTGGTATTGAGATTGATCAGCGTTGTTTAACTAGAGGCTTGAACGGCTGGTAGGTTAATGGTTGATTAAGTTTTTAAAAGTTGTTGGAAGAATTGGAGTCGTACTTGACCAGAATTTTTTTTTAAGGTTAAGTTAAAGTTGGCTTGTTAGAATCCAGCATGGAATCTTTGCTTGGTAAAAGATGTCCAACCTTTTTTTAACCCGTATGGCCTTTGTAGTTTAAGTATACCTTGGGTAAAATGCATAGAAAATCTATGTTTGTATCTTGTTTTTTCCTGAAATGGGGTATATTAACTGAAGATGAAGATTTATAGAGATCTCTGTTTCTTGTAAGCTGTTTCTTTCTCAAGTTGAATTTATCTCCCTGTATTAAAGTATCTGATTGGATATTTGGTGAATTTTTGGCAAACATTGGTGGTTTCTGTTGACTGAATTTGAAAAGGAGAGGAGAGTTTGTGTATATATATATATATGTTTTTAAATTTTTGGATATAGAACATTTTAATAAATCAGGTTTCAAAATGGATAGGGCCCGTCCATTGTTGAAACTTGTCTGATACCCTCTGAACCTAGATAGCTGTCTTTATGCCTATTTATAGGTATTGAAATGTTTTTGACTTTTAATTGCAATTTCTTTTTGACTAGTTTGGGGAATTGTATTTGGTCCCTTGTTGATTATGGAATGGTTTAAGAATCATTTTTCTATGCTGCCTACAGCCTACATCTATGTATATGTTTTATTGTGAGAGAATGGTGTGAAAGACTTCAGTATGCTTTAATGCTAAGTGGAATGCCAGTATCCCCGGATTGACAGTTTATATGGTGATTGCTCTTGATCCTGGGATTTCAGTATTTGTATGAGTGTGATGTTCCAATAATACTTCTTTTTATTTTGTTTTTCCTCAAGTGTTGGGAACTTATATTTATTTTGGTGTTGTCCTGCTTGTCAGGATTCTTAGATGTTGTTGCAGCGAGGATAAAATTGATAAAATGGAAGTTCTTTTCTATATGTGTAACCGTTTTCCAGGGGGCTATAGTATGCGTTCTCTTGGTCATTTGTGGATTGCTTAATGGTGTCAAGTTATGCTGTTTGGTTTGGAGGAGGGAAGAGTACTTTAATTATGGAACACCATCATTGTTAATTGTCATATTTTTGAATTCACCTGATCGGATATAATTATTGAATATGATTGTGATATGGAGATTAAATTACTAAATCAAAATTATGTCTTTTGAGCGTTTTCTTAATGTTGTACCTCTATTGCTATAATATGATAATGTGATATTTGGTTATGTGAAATAGATCTGAGGTACTTATGTTATTAATTTAATTTTTGATTGTTGAATTATTTATGTCTATTTTTAATGCTGAATCATATGTGGTTATGCTTTACATTTTATTATAGGTTGGTATTTGCCAATTATACTATATCTAATTTGAAATTTGTATATTTAATTGTAAACTTATAATGGGAAAGGTAATCTTTTGAGATGGGTGAATTTTTGTGGTTAAATCTGCATTTGCTTTTGCATCTAAACCTGAATTGGTATCTGATTTGATCAGAACTTAGGTATTTAAAGTTGTGGACTTGTTTTAATGTAGTGCAACATGTCATGCATAGTCTTTTAAGAGTATCAAACAGTACTTGTGGATTTGTAAGGATTTGAGGTGTTATAAGCTATATTGGATGATATACTTGTGTGTTGTACTATTATGTTTTTAAATTTTTTTAAATTTTAAATTTTTGTTTAATCCTTTAGTGTTCTGGGACTCATATCATCTGTTTCGTTTCTTTAATCCTTTTTAAAGTTTCTTTTACTTATTTAATTTCTTGAGATTGTGAATAGGTACTTTTTGAATTTTGGAATTTCATTCGAGATCTCATGAAGGTGTTTGTTAGTCCTTGGAAATTTCAGACTTTTAGTGTCTGTGTGTGGCCTTTCTGGAACTGCTGAGTATTTTCTTTGGGCATAACCCTTCATGTACAGTTGATGAGAGGGGGGGGCATTTGATATACAAAACCCTCTTTTCTCATCACTGTCCACTTATTTCCCTACTTTCACTTTTAATTTATTTCTTTATTTACGTTAGTAAAGTACTTTATTTTAGTTAAATATATACTTAGCTTTTTACTTTATTCAGTTTCTTTTACTTTACTTAAATCCATTTTTATTCAATTTAATATGTTGAAATAAACTTGCTTTCTGTTTTAAGATATCTTTTTATGTTTCTATCTTTTTAAATCCCCAGTTATTTCTTTGTTAAATTTCCTTTCAATATCTCTTGAATTCAGCTAACATCGCTCGTTTCACTTTCCATCCCGGCAGAAACAGCTTCGAGTTTCTCGCTGTTTTGCCGTTGTTCTCTACTAGATGGCGTTGTATGTCCGGAGTGTTTACGATCATCGTCATAGTTACGAACTTCACGTGGTTCTTTCTGCAACCCGGTTGGAGGTTAGAGTGACATGCGTGGATGATGTATTTCGGTATATCCTTTTGGTATAAACCGCGATGCTTTAGAGTTATCTTTGCCAGTTGTAGTTGTTCTCTGTACCGGGAATGTGAACAGATAGTTTCGTCATTCTTCATTATGGATTTGCTCGTTGTTAATAATTATTCACTCGTTTCTGAATTCCTGCAGTTACATTATCGTAATAATTTATGACAGATGGCCGTTTAAATTATTGTGAGTGCTCGCCCGAGAGACTGATTGTTGCGACCTTTTTTAAAGTTATGATTGTTTCTGATGAGACTTCATATCCACGTGGCTGTGTTTCCGGAAGTGAGTCTCTTATCCTGTCGTGATACCATCTTACGTGAAGCGGTGAAGTTAACTCCCATGTGCTGTGTTAGCCGGTACTAATGCTTGGGTATTTTTAGCTGCATCTTCTAAGATGACTTTGATATGTTTTGATGGTTTCTTCTTTTACGAATTGAAACATTTCTCTATCAAGTGTAACATTTCTCTATCAAGTGTAACTGACTATGTCACGTCTTAGGAAGTTTAAGACTTACTCGCGTTTTTGAGCCCTACAGCACTACTGGAGTTTTATGGATGTCGGAGCTGAAATGACTTTTCACTTTGTCATGTTTGAAAGTAATTGTTTTCAATCCGCTATTATGATGTTTTTCAAAGATATTAAAGTATCAGATAAGTTGTTTTACTATTATACATTTGTTATTTAAAATGAGCTGATAGTTGAGAGATATTGTATTTTACTTTTATGCTTTTATGTGTTATTTAAGTTTAATAAATTTAATTACGTTTTTAATACAGTTGTCTTTATTTTCCACCACTTATTAAAACTAATTTACTTTTCAGATGTTATAGTTTATGGAGTTTAGTTTTAATATAATATTTAATAGTCATTTTTCTTTCGTGGTTTTAAATCAGCATTAGCGCTTCCATTGCTCACTAACGCACTCTGTTACCCAACTTAACCCCTAAGCACTATATATCTTTTAATAGTGTTTATCAAAGTGGTCGGGGAAAAACGCTAATTTCATCAATGTATCGCAGGAAAAGTGCAAATTTCATCGGAACGCTGCGTAAAAATGTGAATTTCGTCAAAATTCCATGAGACTGTGAAAGTTCAGCCTTTTTTTTTGCTGAGCCTGTACCATGTCTGTTTTTATTAAGCACTTGTTACCATAATAAGAAATATTGCATATATTTCTCCTTAATCTTAAAATTGAAGCATTCTCGATTCTCCGAAAATTTCGATTTTCCGAAAGAGGGTAGGTCCTAATTACTTCGGATAATTGAGGTTCTACTGTACTTTTTTTTTCTTATATAATTAATAAACACGTTACTAATACATTTCCGCATGAAATAATGTCCTTTTTAGGTGCGTTCGTAATTATATAAATACGTAGCACCTATAGTCGTCGTTCAGTCCGTCCGTCTGTCTGCATGTAACAGAGCAAAAACTACCCAACCGAATGGTCTGAAATTTCAAATATATGATTGTTGCAAAATTTTGTCGAGCCATTTCAAATTTTATGAAAATCGGATGTATAGTTTAATTACAGGGACAGTCAAAAGTTTTTCTTTACATTACGGCCAATGTGAAAAATTATTGCAAGTGCATTTTAATGATATTACAGCCTTCCGAATGATCTGAAATTTTAAAGATATAACTGTTGCAAAATTTTGTCGAACCCTTTCAAATTTTAGGAAAATCGGATGCATAGTTTAATTACAGGGACAGTCAAAAGTTTTTCTTTACATTACGGCCAATGGGAAAAATTATTGCAAGTGCATTTTAATGATATTACAGCCTTCCGAATGGTCTGAAATTTTAAAGATATAATTGTTGCAAAATTTTGTTGAGCTGTTTCAAATTTTAGGAAAATCGGATGTATAGTTTAATTACAGGGACAGTCAAAAGTGTTCCGTTACATTACGGGGAATGGGAAAAAAATATTGGAAGTGCATTTTAATGATGTATCAGACTATGCGCTTTATGAAGTGCAAAAAATTATACATTCAGTATAATATGGGATGCAAAAAATAATTATAAAACTAGTTATAGTACGAACGCACCTCATTTGCCACGTTTGACGAGCAATTTCCAACTTGTTTGGAACTAGCATCCTACCCCTTTTTCTTTCTAGAACAAATACTAAATTATTAATTATCATTTTAGTAATTAACCCATAAAAAAGTAATATTATGTTCATAATTACAGAGTTAATTGTTTAATAATTTGTAATCTTAAGTAGTGTTAACAATCTAATATCACTTGCAGTTATTAATAATTTTAATAAATGTAAATATCTCTAGTATTTAATATAGCCTTACATAATTATTACAAAATATTAATGTTTATATCATTGTATGCTACTAATGAATGAAAAAAACCACTAATTTGCAGTTATTGTAATTTCTGTAATTACTAACTAATAATTATAATTCTATTAATTAAAGTGTGAAAACATAGATTATGTTAGTAATTAGACATTTAATTGTTTTGGAAACCTAACACTTTTAGTTGTAACTATTCAGTATTTGAATGCTGGAAAAAAAAAAAAAAAAAAAAAAAAAAAAAAAAAATCCGATTTAAATTAAAAAAAATCCGATTTTTTTATTTTTTTACATCCTAGTTGACAGCGACCTGACCAATCTATTTCACAAGTTTATTAACTTCTAACTATCATGCAATTTCAACTTTTACATCGTCCGGTAGAGAAAAAAATATACTTTCAAATTCAATTCATTTGAAAACTGTATTTCAATTTACTGATTTTTTATAGTTTTTAAAATAATGGTGTTTTTCTATTATCCCGTCGACCACTTTTCATTAAAAGAAATGATCACCAAGCTATTGCATTTAATGTCAAAAATGCATGATTGTGGTGTCACATTCGCTTGACATCAAATCTGTTACATGTGTTTGTTATGTCATCATTTGATTTTTAATTTGATGTTTATCTGTATTTTTATAATGATGTTTTACTGATTTATTGGTTATTTCGTTAAATAAAATAACAATTTTGTCACTAAACTGTGATATCATAATATTAAGGGGACAGTTTACCCTCAAAACTGATCCAAAAGTCGCTTTTTTAGAAAATATATTAAATGAAAGCCTGTTTAATTATGAATATTTTGACACCTCAATTTTACCCATGCAGCTATTATATCGCGAGATATTGTAAATTTTTTTAATATACCCAGCACAATTACCCTCCCAAATTAAAACCTTAAATGGTTTCTTCTCCATGTTCATATTTTCTTCACTTAAATCTTTTAAAAATGTTAAGACTTTTTTTGTGTTTTAGATTATTTAAAATTTTTTGCACATGTTTTTTATTATATATGTGATAAATCTGTGCATGGAATTAGCCTTCAGATTAAAAAAAATAAATAAAAGTATATTAAAATGTGTTAGATTTCATCATTTTGCATTATATATATCAGTAAAAAAATTATATTAAATGTAATATTAGATGTATCTAAAACTCCATGCACAGTCTTGTGTAATACACATTTGAAAATCTTTATAAAAAAAATTGGACAAAAATATTAATATTTAAAAGAGTACCAGTAAGGATTTTTAAAAAGTCAATTAAAAAAAATTAATTAAATACAGTGAACTCCACTTACACATTACCTGAGTTGTATGTTTCCCTCAGTTATATGTTTCAAATCAGCAGACCCGGTTTTTTGCCATTGCAAATTAACTGAGTTATATGTTTTTGAGTTATACATTTCTCTCAGATATACGTTACGTTTTTGCATCTGCAGGCGAAATTTCTTCTCACTTGTATGTTTTGCAGAAAATAATTTTTTCTGTACCTTTGCTGCGACTTGCTTTCCATCTTTGCTGACCACCACTCTGATGTTTCTAAAAACAAAACTAGCCTCGTACGAAAACGGAGCATTGGAAGGGGGAAAGGAGGTGTTCATAGCAGCGGAAGAGCCCTCACCTTCTCCCTTCTTCTCGTTTCTCTTTCACAGTATAGCGGTGTGACCGTCTGCCTTCTATTCTAGGCTTCTAGTCTGCCTTCGCAGTGCGCTGTGGCGTTTCTTTTGATGTTTCATCGTGCAGCTTCGAAAAGGGTCAGATCTTTGTGTAGAGGACTAAAGATTGACCGAATACCGAATAGTTGATTCGGTATTCGGTGGTTCGGTATTTAAACCGAATATTCGGCTTCAGCCGAATAATTGCAGATAAGTATTTTGTTAGACGTAGAAGAATTCTTTTAAGGACTGGGCGATGTAGAAATTTCTTAAATCGATTTATCATCCATCTAACATCGCGATTTAACACCGATTTTACATTTTAGAATATGGAAACCTATTTTTTAATTTTTAGTAACAAAACACGGTCTTTATGCATCCTCCCCCCCCGCTTCCTGTATTATTTAGTATACTTAGCTTTTAATTTTTCGAATGCCCCAAAACACTAGTTTTTTTTTTCCCATTTTAAAAATTAGTGACCTATTTTAATACATTTTATAAACTCATTCTGCAAGAAATAATATAAAATAATTTTGTTTTGTTTTGTTTTTTAAGTCTGATTTGTTATGCCTGCTACAATCTAAATTCCATAAGGAGGGGGGGGGGGGCGACATCCCGTAGCCCACCCAAATAGCACTTCATTGCTAACAACCTACACACACTTTTTTTTTTTTTTTTACAGACACAGAATTAAAAAGTTATTGAGGTAAAACAGAAGCAGATACAAAGAATTCAATGATGAATTTAATTATTCATTTACCATGATGAGAAAAGTAATTAAAGAAAAAAAAAAAGGGAAGATATGAGAAATAAGGTGCAATTTTATATCTTTTTAACTTTTAGATTATAATAAAATTTGTTTAACATAAATGCTGACATTTATATAGCAGATGGAGAAGGATTGAAAGTGTGAACCCTGTAGCACATTACTGAAATTGCTAATTTTTTCGCGGCCGTTGCCACCCTGTAAGATTAGTAATAAAATATAATCTTAAAATATATCTCTTTTTATTGATAACAAAATGTAAAAAAAACCAGAAAATTGCAGATCTGCAGAAAAATCTAATGAATCTCCACTCCTCCCTCATTCTGCTGTAAAAATCAAGTTACTTAACTCATTACAGAATTTTATTAAAGTATTTTTAATTAATTACAAAATAATAATAAATTAAAACTAAAATATTCCCATAATACCCAAACATATGAAAATTAATTTTTCATCAAAATAATGCATAAAAATATAAACTAAAAATGGATGAATTTGGATATAAATAGTGAATCAATTTCAGCAAGATACTCAATCCACGTGGCTGGCGTTGAAATCGGATATCAAACCTGATGCATGACTATTTTAAAATATTTTAATTAATTACAGAATAATAGAAAATAAAGAATATATATTAAAATATTACCCAAACATGTGAAAAATGAATTTTTCATTAAAAGAATGCATAAAAATAAAAACTGAAATTCGATGAATTTGGATTTTAAATATGAAACTTTATTCTTTTTGTTTTCAACTATAAATACTCAATCAATTTCAAGAAAAACATCTTAGCAAAAGAAAAATATTTCAAGTGGATCACGGACAAATTGGGATACACAAAACAATGCATGACTATGCTTTAAAATAATTTCATTAATTATAAAATAATAGAAAATAAAAAATATATGTTAAAATATTACTAAAACATATAAAAAATGAATTTTTCATCATAAGAATGCATAAAAGTATAAACTGAAAGTCGATGAGTTTGGATTTTAAATATAAAACTTCATTATTTTTTTTAATCATATAAATACTGAATCAATTTCAGGAAAACAATCTTTTGAAACAATGCAGGATTCTGCTTTAAAACATTTTAATTAATTACAGAATAGTAGAAAATAAAAAATACATATTGCAATATTACTCAAATATGTGAAAGCTTAATTTTTCATCAAAAGATTGCATTAGCATATATACTGAAATTCGATTAATTTGGATTTTAAGAATTAAACACTACTTTTTCTTTTCATGCAGAAACATATAAGTCCTTAATTTTTGAAAAATACAAATTCCAATCTCATAAACTCTGAATCTTGTTTACAAAATAAATAAATAAATATCAATTTTTACTTAAATCGTCATTTTCTTAAATCGCCTTTTTCTTAAATCGGAGAGGATTGAGGCTCGACGTTTTCTTAAATCGGATCCTGCTAAATCGATTTAACACCAGCTTACCTTCTTTTTCTTAAATCGGAAAGCAGTGAGCGATGGTTGCTTAAATCGGATCCTCCTAAATCGATTTAACATCAGCTTGCCTTGTTTTTCTTAAATCGGAAAGCATTGAGGCTTGCGATGTTTGCTTAAATCGGATCCTCCCAAATCGATTTAACACCAACTTGCCATGTAAGCGATAGATACATCAAAATAGATAAATCGTTTTTCCGATGTTAGCTCTGAATCAGTATTTTGTTTTAAATCGATTTAAAGCCAATGGCTAAATCGCGATTTAAGACAATGGCTAAATCGCTATTTAAGACATTAGCTAAATCGCAATTTCCGATGTTAGCTTAAATCGATTTAAGACTAATGGTTAAATTGGATTTCCGATGTAAGCTTTAAATCGATTTAAGGCCCAGGCCTACTTAACAGTAGAATAGGCTAAACAATGAGTTTCAATATTATGTGCATGAGTTCAACTGCACTACAAAAAACAAGTCAAAGGCAATTTTTAATAAAAAAAAAAAAAAAAATTTCCTTCCTAAAATAGTCTATATAGGTGTGAAATCAAAACAACTGTCTACAACAAAGAAAAAAAAACAAGGAAGATGCACATCTTTCCCTTATCATTTAATTTTATTTACTTCTACATTAGTTTTTTTAAATTTAAATTTATTTAATGTGTATTTTCTTTAATATACACATCAAATAAGTATATCAGAGTTCATATCTGTATATCTAAGGTGTATATTAAAGAAAATACACACATCAAATAAGTATACCCGTATGCCTATCCTATAGCTTTTAACCATTATATCAAAATCCCTCAAATTTCTATTCTTCATCACCACAATGTTAAAATATTAATCAAAATATAAATATTCTATCAATAATTTGACAGAAAATAATTAAATGCACAAATTGATATACCTTTTGTATTTTAAGAATATTCATATTCAATATGTTTATAATTAGACTTAGACAGTAAGTAAATCAGCTTAATGACAGCATTGTTTCTTTTTATTTGAATGAAGTTTTGTTTTTCTGACAATCCTTATCTTTAATAATACCCTGTATAGTTTAATACTTTCATAGGTTATATTTTGGGTTTTGACTAGTGATAAAATAAAAAATAAGTGATGAGTTAATGAATTTGTGAGTGGAAAGAAGTCATTAAATTTTTTTGTGTAATTAGATTTAAGAATAAAAATGTAACTGAATTAAATTATTGAGAATTTAATTTCAATTAAAGCTTATTAAAAAATCTAATATATGCAAAAATGCGTATTAAAAAATTTCAAATATTCGGTTGCCGAATACCGAAGCTTCGGTATTCGGCAAAATTGCTGCTTCGGTCAATCCCTATAGAGGACAAGCTTAAAATTGTTCGGAAGGCAGAGACCAATCAATGTGAGAATCGAAAGACTTTGTCTTAGCGTTTTGGAATACCATACTCTACAATCAACATATTTTAAGCAAGAAAGACTAAAAAAAGAAAAAAATCAGTGCCGACGGACCAAGTTCTTCCAAACGAACACGCCTGCAAGATGGGAGATTTTCCGAATTGGTAAAAGCTCTAAAAATGTGATTCCAGTCTAAATGTTCTACTGGAATTCCCATAACCAGAAATTTATTGCAAGAAAAGGCCCTTGAGTTAGCTGCAAAGATTAACTTAACGGCAGAATTCAAAGCTTCTCAGTGTCGATACGGGCCACGTATTTGACATACCTGTTCTATACCAACAATATCACAGAAATCACAATTTTAGAACTTTTTTGCTTCCACATCCTTTTTAATTTAAATTTTTTTAAAAACTGTTCTGGGCGAGCTTTTAAGCATTTAAAAGTAACTGTCATGCGAAGTTTCAAGTTTCTAGCCTTAACCCTTTGTATCACCGTGTTGCATATCTGCACAATACCCAAAAACTCAATGTTATTTCCCCAGTGAACTTAAAAAGACGATTTTATTGATTGTTTTTATTCTGTAACACTGCGATATAGTGTTTTTAGGTAGATTTCGTATGAAATACTACCTATTGGGATCGTTCCTATATTGGAATTTCTGAAAAATTTTTGCAGATCTACATCGATCATGACCCCTAGAACCCAAAACCACCCTCAGTAAAAAACTTTATCTATCTATCTATCTATCTATCTGTCTATCTATATATATCACTTTCTTCTGGACACGATAACTTCCGCAATTCTGCACCAATCTCTTCCAAACTGATACATAAAATCAATGGGCATAAAATCTCGGTCAAGTTCGTTAATGGGCAAAATCGGACCAAGGGGATGGAAATAGGGAGGGGTTTTGTGAAAACAGTAAACCCCCATAACTTCTTAATTTTTGTACATATCAAATCAGTTTAAAGTTTTTATTACTTCTAAAAATAGGGCCAAAATTTTATGTATCACAGATTTTTGATAAAGATAAAAATGGGCTTAAGGGGCCCAAAAAATAGGGTTTTTGGGAGAAAAAAATTCATAACTTCGTCAATTCTCAAGATATCAATTCCAATTAATTTTATTATAAATCTCCTTTATATTATCTACAACTTTTATATTCACAAGTTTTTGATAGGACCAATTCGTACTGCAAAAAAAAAATAAATAAATAAAAACGAAAACAAAAAGGTGGTTTGAAGAAGTAAAAAATCCTTAACTCCGTCATCTAAGTAAGGGTGTATTCAAATCCAAACTGCTTATTTTCTGACTCATTTTACAATTCATTTTTGCTCTCAAAGGCTTCCAATTGGTATGTTTTCTTACTCAGAAACTATATAATGTACTGTAATGGACAATTTCTTGATAGAGGCAGAATATATTTTTAAAAATGCTGTTAAAGTGGGCATTTTGAACCGAATTTCCCGATGCGGATTGTGTTGGAAAAATCATTAAATTAAGGATGCACTCAAATCCAAACTGCTTATTTTCTGACTCATTTTTGAATTCATTTTTGCTCTCAAATGCATTTAATTGGTAGATTCACTTATTCAGAAACTGCATAATGTACTGCAATGATCTATTTTTTGATAGAGGGAGAATATATTTCAAAAAATGATGTCAAAGAGGGCATTTTGAACGGAATTTCCTGAAGCAATTGTGTTATCACTTTCTTCTGGACACGATAACTTCCGCAATTCTGCACAAATCTCTTCCAAACTGATACATAAAATCAAGGGACATAAAGTCTCAGTCAAGTTCGTTAATGGGCAAAAGCGGACAAAGGGGATGGAAATAGATAGGGGTTTTGTGAAAACCGAAAAAACCCCATAACTTCTTAATTTTTGTACATATCAAATCAGTTTAAAGTTTTATTATTTCTAAAAATAACGCCAAAAATTCATGCATTACAGATTTTTGATAAAATTAAAAATAGGCTCAAAGGGTTAAAAAAATAGGGTTTTTGGGAGAAAAAAATTCCTTACTTCATTAATTCTCAAGATATCAAATCCAATTAATTTTATTATAATCTCCTTAATATTATCTACAACTTTTATATTCACAAGTTTTTGATAGGACCAATTCGTACCGCAAAAAAAAAAAAATAAAAAAAAATAAAAATAAAAATAAAAATTAAAAAATTAAAAATTAAAACAAAAAAGCGGGGTTGAAGAAGAAAAATTTTCACAACTCCGTCAATTCACAAGATATAAAATCTCCATGAGTTTATCATATATCTTCTTAATATTGTCTTCAACATTTATATAGACAAGTTTTTGATAGGGAAAATTCTTACAGCAAAAACAAATTAAAAATACATAGCGGTTGAAGAAAAAAATCATCTTATTAAGGGTGCATTCAAATCCAAACTGTCTATTTTCTTACTCATTTTTAAATTCATTTTTGCTCTCAAACGCATCCAATTGCTAGATTCTCTTATTCAGAAACTATATAATGTACAGTAATGATCGATTTCTTGATAGAGGCAGAATATATTTCAAAAAATGATGTCAAAGTGGGCATTTTGAACAGAATTTCCCGAAGCGATTGTGTTAGAAACGAAAAATATTGCCCTACTGAGAAAATAATTGTTTATTAATCAAGTTTTAATTAATTGAAAGAAAAATAAAAACACAGGTCGCTTATAAATCTTTTCAAAAATCACGTCAGCATGTTTCATATTTTTTTTTTTATTATTATTAAAAATGAATCTGAAAATGTGCCAGAAAATTTTGAGTTGTTGAGCATGGAAAAATATTTTTTTTAATATCGCCTTAACAAGATTCTGATAAAACCAGCTATTTTATAAAAAGGAAATAAAAACTCGTCAAAAGCAGACAGATAAAACTGTTAAAGTGGATTTATATCTAATAATGATTTAGTTTTTGTTGGTGAAATTAGTATACTTAACTTCGAAATCTACCTCTGCCTGTAGGCCGGGCCGGCAGGGATTTTTTTATTTTTTAACTTGACTTCTGTTTTACTTAAATATGAGAAAAAGGGGAAAGTGTTGTACCTTGGGGGTTTATTTTTTACGTTATTTAAAAAAATTCAGTTTAACTCTTACATTCCATTTTATTTGAACATATAGTCACTCATGTACATACATCATGTATATGCATTTAAATTCTCAAAACTATGTTTGATTTAATGATACAACATGGTGTTTTATTTTGTATTCTTGCCAACTTTTACATCTTAGGTGTAAAATTTACACTTTTTTACTTAGAATACCTAATTTTAAAGTTTCTTCCAATCTCCATTTTTTTTCACGTAAATTAGAAATTACCCTAACTGCTTTTAATAACGATAAATGCTGAATGTGAATATATTTAGTATTGTTAAAGGCAGAGTCAGATAATGCAGACGAACACGCGAACGCCGTTCGCAGAAAATTTTCAAAGTATGCAGACAGTTTTGATGGTTCTTTTTATAAATTTATATATATATAAGAACCCGGGCGGAGAATCAGTGCAATGCACGTCACACACTCTTGAGAAGGTCTGCAGACTATTTTTCAACTGGAGAAAAAAAAAATTTTAAGACAGACTCGCATTTTTTAAGGAATGGTTGGTCTCAAAAACAATAGGTAAACTGATGAGTAAGAGTTAATTTCTTCCATTCATGGACTAATAACTTTTTTATTCTAACATTCATTGATTCATATTTCAGTTATTTTATAGATTAATAAAATAACAGTTTTGTTGAGCAATCATAAATTGATATCTTATATAAGTTAATGATTAAAATACTTCACATTTTAATAAATATTTTTTATTAATTTTTCATTAGTTTTTCTTTCATTCATTAGTTGTCTGTATTAAAGCATACCATTCAATACTACATTTCTTCACTGAGTTTTAATAATGCTTGTAAATTAATATTTTTCTTTTAGTGATGTTACTTAGTGGCACTCCACTCGCATATAAATTTTCATTTTTGCTGTTAGCGGCGATATAGGACTCGAGAGGGGCGCAGCGTTCTTTTTTGCAGAAAATTTTTATGAGTTCAGGTTGCATTGTCTAAAAGCATCATAGAATTTTCATTGTATGTAAAAGAAAGTCATGTTTTGAATGAGTTTTTGCTCAGACATTCTTTAAAAAGTAACATAAAAAAAACCTTTTTGTTTTTAAAGTTAGTTTCCTAATGAACATTATGTTTTACACATTTTCCTCATCAAAATATCTTTATAATTGTCATCAGTATATTATTTAACAATATTCATCTATTTTAACTACTTAAAAATGTCAATTGTATCTTACTTTAAGAAAAGTGTTTTTAAAAACTTAAAAAAAGTCACATGTCCATGGGAAAAACACTTGTCTAAAAAACTCTTCAAGGTGTCATTTTACACTTTGCTATTTTCAAAAGTTTGCAGTTGTGTTCATGGGTTGTAATGATAATAATAAAAATAGATAAAATGTGATACTTTAATTCACATAATGTAAAGTAAAACTATGAATGCTATTGAGTAAAAATGCAAATATATTTTAACAGATGTTCTATTCACTAAAAAGAATTCCCCCAAAAAATCAGGGAAAAAAAAAAAAAAAAAAACGCTACACTCGCAATTTTAGATCCGAGTCCTACCAACCTTCCCTGAAATTTAAACCCTGAACTGTACTCAAATATTCTAAAATCAAACTTTAAAATAACAACATAGCCCCCACAGTCCAATAATGTACAGTTAGCGAATGTATTTATTAATGGTAGTGTATCCTGAAATAAATAGTGTAAAATCAGTGACCTATTAACCTTTTTTTTTTCTATCATTGTCTAAGTTCGATCACTAAAGTTGATTCTAAAAATAAAGTATTTCTATTGTCTTATAATATTTATGCATTTTAAAATTTGTTATTTATTTTATTTTTTTCAGAATTTATCATAAATATTTTATCTTTGTAGAAATAATAATAGCATAACGATAACCTACATAAATCCTTTTTTTTTAATGTTTAAAAAATTGTTCAGCTAAAATCCTATAAGAATTTTTTTCTTTGTGTGTGTGTGCTATCAATGTCTTTTATTATACTTACATAGCTGCCAACCTTCCATTAATCTTCTGTAATATCTGGATTAATTTGACCCAGGTTAACCACTTTCAAATCAGAAAATTTATTTCATGGGTCTTTATTCATTTAATTCAGAGTTTCTACGTGGAACATATTTAATTTCATTTCTTAAAAAAATTTCTGGTTCGAAACTTATTAAACCAGGGTCAAATTAATGCACGTATTACGGAAGATTAGTTTGAGGTTGGCACCTATGTGCTTAAAAAAAGAGTTAGTTATAAATGGCAGCTTAGCTTGTCTAATCACTCAGGACAGTCAATTATTTATTATTTATTTATTTGGCATAAAATTGAAAAGATTTACATGGGGCTGCCGAAAATGTTAGTCCCAGTCTTAAAAAGTAATATTTTATTTACTAGCATATAAATTGTGAAATTTATATGAATAAAAAGAGTTTCAAATCAGGCGATTGAGAATGCGTCTAAAGTAACTGTAAAGTAACATCTAAAGTAACTGATACAAGAAGGAAAAAGTCAAAACTTTTGGGCTACCACAGTTTTCTGTGGGAGCCCTGTTTCTTTTTGTTATTGTTGTTGTATTTTTTTAAGCCAGTATTTGCATCTTTGGTTTATATTTTTTCTTTTTTTTTTCATTTGTGTGCAATTTTTTTTAACTATGAAGTAAGCTGTAGGTAAAGCTTTCACATAATTCTTCTAACAGGGCTTTCCTTGTTGCTGACGTTTTTTTTTTTTTTTTTTTTTTATGAAAAATTTCTTAATTTTGACTGTTTATTTTTGTTCATCCTATTTTGTTTAAGTAATTGTCTGTTTTAGTATTCCCCCCCCCCCTCCCCCTTTCATCTCTCCTCTTCATTAAATACCCATCTAGATATTCTGATCAATTATATAAGAAAGAAATATGTTTTTTTAGTATAAATTAACCAATTTTTAAAATTTCTTATATTGAAAAGACAGTTATTGAAAGACAAAAAGAAGTAGTAGCATTGAGTAGTTTTTTTTTTAATCTTGCCTACTGTGTCAACCACATTTTTTGACACAGAGGGCAAGATTAAAAAAAACAATGGATCATCTTGATTTTTTTTTTAATTAAAGCTTATTTAATTGCCTTCGATATGAATTAAAGCTTTTACTAAAATTATTTTTTAAAAAAGTTATTAACAAATAAGAACGATTTTTTTTAACAAAAAAAAGTATTTTTTTTTTAATCAGTCATTACATAATTTTTTTTAAATAAATTTATGGGTTCCTTTAATTTAACTAGAAACTATGCTGATGAAGTTTACGAAAAAAATTTATTTTTGTGTTTCTTCTACAAAGCGCTATCATGCCTGCCGTCCAGACGAAATTTTCCAAAGTAGTTGAACATATTTGTTTATAACCAGGGGTGAGTGAATGTATCATTTTACTTGCCAATGGCGAGTGAATTTTCTGACACAGCAAGTGAATTTTTAGGTACGTTTTGAAAACTGCAAACTATGGAGATGGGTGAAAACTTTTTTTTTAGTAGTTAGTTATTTTTTTCAACTTTCCTAATTACTGTAATGTAAACATGGTACTAAGTTCTATTTTATAATAAACTTTCATTTCTTGTTTATATTTCTTAATTTTACAGGGGAAAAAATATGAAAATGCATTATAATAATAGTAACCAACTATTTTTGAGTTTCGTAAATTTTGTCATAAAAAGTTTCTACTGTAAGTTGCATTGTACTGGCTGGTGAAATAAATCCTTGGCTGGCCCAGGAGCAGAATTTTTTTCTGCAGTCTGCAACACAAATACAAACTTTAAAACAGTCTGCAGAACTTAAGGATAACCGCCCTTTTTCGAATCCTTCATGCACCCCCCCCCCCCCTTAATATTTGTGATTAACATAAAAGGATAGTACTTCTTAAAATAATTTACCTTTGTCCTCAAAATTTTTATCACCACTATCTGAAAAATCTTTTATAAATTTTGTCAAAACTTCTGTGAAGTTAGAAAACAGAATAACAGTAAAAATAACATATGAACACCAATTTCTAAAATTTTTGAAAAGATTGATACAATGTGATAATAACAAAAATTATATATAGATGTGATAATACAGGAATGAAAGTGCACTAAAGCCACTTTGAAGCAGCAAAAATCTAATTTTGTAGCAGTAAAATCCATTTTTGTAGCAGCAAAAATCTAAATTTTTAGCAATAAAAGCTGTTATTGGAACAGATTGAATTTCTTAGAAAATCAAATTTGAGTAATTCATGGAAATACTATAAGTAATTCTAATACAATGTTTTATTTAGCAATCTTAGCTAGTTGTGCAATTCAAAATTTAACATACTTTCACTCAAAACCTGCCACTCAGCTGTAAAAAAAATCAAGTGAAAACATCAATGTTGCAGCAAATTTTTTCCGCAATTCTTTGACGGAATTCACCTTTTTTTCCTCACGGAATTCACCTTTTTTTCCTCGACCCTTTGATGAAATGCGCGTTTTTTCGCGATCTTTGCGTTTTATTTTCGCGACCTTTCGACGATATCCGCTTTTTTTTTCGCGACCTTTCGACGATATCCGCTTTTTTTTTCGCGACCTTTCGACGATATCCGCTTTTTTTTATCGCGATCCTTCGACGATATCCGCCCTTTTTACCGCGATCATTCGACGATGTTCGCGATCTTTCGACGATGTTTGTGGTTTTTTCGCGATCTTTCGACGATGTTTGCGGTTTTTTGCGATCTTTCGACGATGTTTGCGGTTTTTTCGCGATCTTTCGACGATATTTGCGGTTTTTTCGCAATCTTTCGATGATATTCGCGATCTTTCGACGATGTTCACGTTTTTTCGCGATCTTTTGACGAAATTTGCGTTTTTTCCGCCGATCCTTTGAAAGAAATTCGCGTTTTCTCCGCGATCTTTTGACGATACAAGTGTTTTTTCGCGATCTTTTAGCGGAATCAGTGTTTTTTAGCGATCTTTGCACGAAATTTGCTTTTTCTCGCGATTTTTCGACGAAATTCGCGTTTCTTCCGCAATCCTTTGACAGAATTCGCGCTTTTTCCTCGATCATTTGTCAAAATTAACGTTTTTTCCCGATCATTTGACGAAACTCGCGTTTTAACGCCATCCTTTGTGGAAAGTTACTATTTTTGCGGCAGCCCTTTGACGAAATGGGCTTTTTTTCGATCTTGTGAAAAAATTTTCGCCATCTTTTGACGAAATTCGCCTATTTTCCACGATCTTTTGAAGAAAATCTCATTTTTTAGTGATCCTTCGATAAAATTCGCGTTTTTTCTGGGATCATTTGACGAAATCAGTGTTTTTTCAGCCATCCTTTGATGAAATTTGCGTTTTTCTGCTATTCTTTGACGAAAGTTGCTATTTTTCCGTAGCCCTTTGACGAAGTTCGTGTTTTTTTCGCGATCACTTGACAGAAGCCGCATTTTTTCGACAGCCTTTTACGAAAGTTGCTATTTTTCCGCAGCCTTTTGACGAAATTGACGTTTTCTTCTTGATCTTACGACAAAATTTCGTTTTTTATTTCGCGATCTTTTGACTAAATTCACCTTTTTTTCGCAATCCTTTGACAAAATTGGCTATTTTAACTGCAAATGATTGACGAAATTGTTTTTTTGGCGAACATTTGCCGAAATTCGTGATATTTACGTTCGAATTTTCGGACTAATGACCGATTTTTTTTTAATTTCGGAAGAAATCACCCCTACGAGGATCGACTCATTAACTAGACTCGCGGAGTTTCACGATCGCGAGTCTAGAGTTTTCTCCGTGAATTATTTATATTTTAAAGGGAATCGGAGCTTCGTCAATCGCATGTGGCGTGCATCGTATTATTATGGCACATGGAAAATAATTTCTAACAAACTTTTTTTTCCTAAATTTTAACAGTTGAAAAATAGTCTGCAGACCTTCTCAAGAGTCTGCGACGTGCGTCGCAGCGTTGCGCCGATTCTGCGCCCGGGTTGGCTGGTAAGATTTTCTAGAAATTCCCCACCCCTGTTTATAGCTTAGAGTAGAAGCAACAAAATTTAATAAAATTCTTGTGTATACCTTAAGGTATGTACAGTAAACTGTTAAAATTTCAAAAAGATACATCATGCAGTTTTCTTACAAAAAAATCATAAAAAGTGCTTTTTTTTTGGTCTCCTAATGTAGAAGGTCCCCTTAATTTGCAACTACAGGCCTTGGAGTGACCCGCTTTTCTCGCTATTTTTTAATTTGTCTCTTTTAGTCTATATTTTTAAGGTTTTGTTTCTTTTTTCTATCGTCATTTATACAACATTTTTTCTTTGTGTCTGTCCCTTCCCCCCTTTTCCTTCCTAAATTTGTGTGTTAACTTATTCCATTTATATTGTGAGAGTATGACATTATATGCATGGACAAGACAGTGAATATACTTGTATTGGCATCATGTCCATTTTTCACCTAAAGCGTTGTCAAATTAAGGCATCTTCGTTCCTTTCAAATTAAAAATGCGACTTCATTTTGTATTGTGTTAAAACATTCATGCTAAAAGCACAGGATCACACTATACTTTTAAGCAGAGCCCTGGAGCCGGAGTGCTCCCGAGCTGTATTTTCCCTGGAGCTGGAGCTCTAAATTTTCCCCAGCTCCAGGGCTCCTTTAGTTTTTAATATTCTTTGAAATCTTTTTTTTTTCAGTCTTTTGAATTTCCAGGTTTAAAATAGTTTAATTACATCATTATTCAATATTTTAATTACATCATTTTTTAGGTTATTTTTTTATAATCTTATTAGAAATGGGAAACTTCTCAAAACATGGTAACACTACTTTACTTTTACTTTCTACTTGAGCTAAGTGACAACACTATTTGAAAACAAATATGGCCGCCTGTTGTTTACGTGTGTAGTTGTACAATTTTGGTTTGTTTGAAAAGTGTAGAAGAAATTTAAGATTTTTGTCTTTAAATTTCTATTTTAAAAGCAAAAGCTAAAAGATGTCATATTTTCTGAACAAGCATTTCAAGTTTGATGAGAAGGAAAATGCATTTTGTCAGATCTTTAGTAAAGGTAAAGGAAGAAAGAATTCGTGAGCAAAAAATTAAATGTGTATATTAAAATCTGCAACTCAAAAGCACGAAGTTGAAGCCGACTTGGAGCTGTAGCCACAGTATTTTATCTAGGAACGGAGCTGGAGCATCAAAAATTGTTATGCTCCGGGTCACTGCTTTTGAGAATCCTACTTAAAATTCTAGTTAGAATCTAAAAATTCCACCTCAATATTTTTCCTAGTGTGAACTCTGATTATAGTTATTTCGTTTGAGTTGGTGAAGATCTTTTGATAGAATTATTTGAAGTTATATTTAGGTAATCTTATTTTTAAATTTTAAAAGAACTGCCATTATAATGCTATAACAAATAAAATAGCTTGTAAATAAATAAAATTATAACCATTTTTAAAGATTCATATTCTGTGTACATCACACATTCTGTAAAAAAGTAATATTTCTTACTTTCCTTCTTTTATTCCAATGATAGAAGAATATATTGTAATACAACTAGCACATGTTTCGGTTGCCTGACTATATTTATTATCTTGTATAAGGACGACATATATGCATTTAAAAAAAAAAAAGCACAAATTGAATTCTTCTTCTCCTAACTTTGAGTGGCAACCCTCGTCTGTTATCTCTGTATTCGAGTTGCAAGCCCACTGTTTCTCCTGATTGTATTTTCACTGTTCTTCTTAAGTAATTTTTGCGGTTCTTTACCCACTATGTCATATGTATCAGCAGGAATCCCCCCCCCCCCCCCTCTTTCTTAAATTCTTTTACTTTTTTCCTGCCTGTAAGATCTATCTTTTTAAATCCTATTTATGCATTAATATTTGCCCATTGCCATTCTCAAAACTGATGTTTCACTGTTTTGATCATATATTTTAGTCTATTCTTAATGCATTTGTATAATATGTTATTCCTCTTTTGAACTTGTGTGTTTCACACATGCTGCTTTTTTCTATTTTTAAAATTTCTTAATTGATGTTATCAGTTCCATAGTAGCAGCTTGTCTTCTTTTTCTCTTTTGTATGTAGAGTTTCCAAGGGTCTGCCTAGACTTCCTTCAGAGGGTCCTGTTTTTATGAATTTGTGAATACTTGTGAAAATGTCATTGGGGGGGGGGAGAGAAATGATTTTTTTTTTTCATGCGACATATCGTTTTAAAACTTTTGCCATGTACATTATTAAGCACTCACTCCTCTGCTTTAAACTTATTTTTTCATCAATAGAGAGCATTTTAAAGTTTTAATTTGTTCATTACTATCCAGGTTTCGTAAATATCATGATATTTTTGAAAATATCAAAAATATCCGATATTTTCGATATATATCCAATATTTTCAAAATAATAAATCTACTGCTGATAAGGAATATTTTCAAGCATAATATAAATTAGAAACTAAATCATATTGCACTTAACACGAAAACTTAAATATACTAAAAGCGCATTTTTCTTTTCCCTTTAACTTAAAACAAAACTGAAGATCAATTAATTGAAAACAGAAACAATTTGCTTTATACACTTACATAAAAAAAAAAAAAAAAAAAAGAAAATTCTATAGGATTCAGTATCGACTATCAAGAAATCAGAAATTTATAATACAAAATATTGTCTTAATTGAAATTTTTTAACATAAATGTAAGCTTATCTCATTTTTTATTCCTTAACATGCTGTACAGTTTAAACTGGACTAAATCAATACCAGAACAGATTCCTTTCTACTGAAGGTTTATATATAACTGAGTATCTAAATTAAGGCAGTTTATCTTTCAGCGTATGTTCTGAGATTTAGTTATGTTCCTCATAATCTACAGTTAAAAGTAAAAATTCAAACATAAAGCTTAGAAAAGATATTTGTTTTCTTCTTCGGTTAAAAAAGTCGCTGTCAGAGACAAAAATTCTTTATTTACAGAACAACACAGCCAATAACAGTTTGAAATTTCATTTGCTTGTTTTGACTGAAAATTTCAAAAATATCTTGCACAATGATATTTTGAAAATAAATATCAAATATAGAAAAATATTAAAAATGTCACACATCTGGATATTTTGAAAATAAATATCAAGTAAATATGAAAATATCGAAAATATCAAAAATCTTGATATTTTCAAAATAAATATTGGATATATATCATGATATATATCAAGATATATATCAACGAACCCTGTTACTACCCCATACAATTTTTTAAAAATCAGGCAAAAAAATTTACGTAACAAATCTCAACAATTAGCAGCTTCTCCCCCATTTTCACACAGTGAGTGGGTACGCATTTCAGACAAAATCGAGTTAAAAATATAAAATCATACAAATTTGAGGTTCGTTTAAAAATGTTACCACAGGCCCAGGCAATGCCAGGTGGGTCAAATAGTTTGATATATTTTATTATAATTTATGTGATGCTTTAAATTATAAGTTTATAATATTTTATTTCATTATGGTATTTACATATTTTTATTTATTTATTTATTTATTTATTTTTTTTGCTAGATGTTATTAGATCAGCCATTGGAGCATTTATTTGGGCTGCAGGACTCATAGCATGGATTGTTGTGTTCCAGCTCAAACGAGCAGAGTGGGGAGAGTTTGCTGATTCCTTATCCTTCATCATTCCTATGGGTGTTCCTTAAAAGAATCTGTTTTATAGTAAAGTGAAAAACATGCTTGTGTATCTATTTATTAGAATATGTGGACTTGAAGAAGCAGTATTTATTATTATAATTTTGTTTAAGGAGGACTTGGACATGTTTATTATTTATGTACATAATATTTTTTTTTTTTATGGTCTATATTATTAATCATTTTGTTTTGCTGTTAATTTGGTTGTTATGTCACTGAAGAAATGAATTTGATATTTCCACAGATTCAATCAAGATATTTACAAATGAAATTAATTATATATTCATGTAATTAACAGTTTTATTTTCTTAAATGGGTTAATTTTTCAGAAGTCCAAATAGATAATTTACACCAAAAGTTGATATTTGAGTGAATTTGTATTATGTTAGTAGATATTTTTAAATTGTAATGGTAATAACTAAAGAGAAAATTAGATAAGTGGAAATGTATATATGAATCAGTAAAAAAGTGTGAAGTGAATTGATACAAACTATACATTTATGTAATTTTGGTATGACAAATGTTTTATATAAATAAACATTTTAAATTGATAGACGTATTTGGGATTTATTTTTCTTTTACCATCTTTTTGCCTAAATTTCTGTGGTAATATTTTATACACCTTCTGTTGATAAAATGACAGCTTCCCGCCAAAGTTTAGCAACATCTCTTAAAACATGTATTATGAGTGTATAATTATAGTTTGAAAAATAATTTAAATTTCAAACATGATAATAAATCATACTAAAAACAATTTATGGTCTATTTTAACAATTTTTTTTAAAATCATTTTAAAATAGTGGTACTATTTGAAAAAATTCATAAAATGTTAAAATGGATTCTTCAGTAAAATTCACCGTTTCGTGTAAATCTTCCTATTTTAATATTTTACCTCATTTTTTATTAAATTTAAAAATTACTGAAATAATTAAAAAATATTTTTAGATTTGCGCCATTTACAATAATGTTGCTGTTTCAAATTTAAAAATTTTTCCTGAATTCTCTGTAAAAATATTTTCACATTGATGTATTATTTAATTTCAGATATTAAAATATATAAGATAATATTTAATTTCAGATATAAAAATATTAATAGATGCACCAAGCTCGTGTTTTCATTAAGTGTTTTACAACTTTTGCACAAGGTTGTAAAAAAGTTGATAAACATTTTTCAAAAAGTTAGATACATTTTTTACAGTTCTGTGCCTGACTTGTCAATTACCGATGCACTCATCTTATTTGTTTCAAAGGTTTAAAATATGTATATATACATATACATATCTATCATCATCAACAACCATTTTTAATCCACTGCTGCCATGTAGGTCTCCCCAGATTTTTCCAATGTTTCCTGTCTAGTTCTTTAGTCATCCAGTTAGCACCGGCTACTTTTCATCTTACTTGAAGTCATCGTCTTGGCCGTTTTACATCTCTGGCATACCACTGTAGGGTGTTTGTGCTCCATCTATTGTCTTGTCTTCCTGCAATGTGCCCAGCCCATTTCCATTTTAGCCATTTAATTCTTTCAATGATGTTAAAACTTTTGTCTGACTTCTTATCCAGGTTATCTTTTTCTGTCTCTCTTCTGTCTTTGCACCTAGCATACATCTTTCCATATTTCTATGTGCATCCGTTTTGTTAGCGTCCGTGTTTCTGCTCCATTAGTTAGCATAGGCAAAACATATTGGTTAAACACCTTTCTTTTCAAACAAAGAGGCATGTTACTCTTCAGAATAATGTTCTTCCCAAAAGCACTCCATCCATTTCTTATACTTCTATTGATTTCATTCATGATACTATTACCGGATGATATTTCCTACCCAAAGTACACATAACTTTGCACTTCTTTAATTTCAGTGTTGTTGTACAGGATTTTCTTTTTTGATGCAAATCAATTGAACATCGCCTTAGTCTTTTCCAAGTTTATTTGTAATCCCACATTAATGCTAGCTTCTGCCAAATCTTTTAGCATATTTTCCAATTCTTCAGGACTGTTACTGAAAATTAAAATGTCGTCAGCGAATTGGAGATGACTTAAATATTCCTCATTTATTCTAATCCCTTTGTTTTCCCAATTCAGCTTCTTGAAAATATTTTCTAAGACAGTAGTAAAAAGCTTAAGCGAAATGGTGTCTCCTTGTCTTACCCCTCTTCCAAGCTTGATCTTTGCTTTACTTTTGTCCAAAAGGATGGTTGCTGTTGCTTTCTTGTAAATCTTCTTTATGATATTGATGTAAGGTTTGTCTGTACCAATGTCCTCCAGAGATTCTACTACTGCTGATGTTTAGACTAAATCAAATGCTTTTTCATAATCAATAAAGGCAAGGCAGAGAGGTAAATTATATTCCTTCTGTTTTTCTATGAATTGCCTTACCGTTTGGGTATGATCCATTGTGCTGAATCTACTTTGGAATCCTACCTGTTCTCTAGGTCCAGAGCTGATTCAAGTCTTGTCGTTAAAACTTTGGAGAAAATTTTATAAATCACTGATAGTAAGCTGATCGGACGGTAGTTTTTAATGTTTTCCTTCTCTCCTTTCTTGTAAAGTAGCACCATCACAGCATTAATCCAATCTTCTGGTACATCTGACTTCTGAGACATTTGGAAAACAATAAGGATAGCATTTTTGCAAATTCTTCTCCGGCTTCTTTGATAAGGTTTAATGTAATTCCATCTTCGCCAAGGCATTTACCTTTTTTCATAAATCTAATGGCTTGTAAAACTTTGTCATCACTGGGATTATCGCTTCAGTTTCTGTTAAGTTTTCTCGTGGATCATGTAGGTTGATTTCCCTTTGATCTTTACATTTATATAGATCGTTATAGAATTTTTCGACAATGTGTACAATTTTTTTTATTGATTTTGGTGATTGTTCCATCTGCCCTCTTTAGTGCAAAAATACCTTTTTTTCAACACATAATTTGCACCTAGCTGATTTTAAACTTTTGTTATCTTCTAGAACTTTCTTGACAAGATCACAGTTGAATTTTCTAATATCTTCTGTAACACATTTTCTTATCGTTTTACACAATTCAGCATATTCAACTCTTGATTTAGGATCGTTTTTCCTCATTTTAAAATCTCTGTGTTTCTTCATGAATCTTCTTGTTTCTTCAGTTATTTTCTTTGTCTGCTTTACTTGTGCATCGTCGGCTATCTTCTTTGTAATATCTTGTAGAGTACTGGTTAGTTTCTTGTTCACTACTGTAACATCTTGCTCTTCTCCTAAAGTTGATTGAAGTACTTGGAAACGTTTTTAAAGTTCCAAATGGAACTCTTCTTTATGTTTCTGGAGATTTATTATATCGATTGATTTCTTTTGCAAAAGCTTCATTCTTTCCACTTTAGTATTTAAGGGTGTATTCCGATCCAAACTGCTTATTTTCCAATTCATTTTAAAATTCATGTTTGCTCTCAAACGCATCAAACTGGGAAATTCCCTTATTTAGAAACTATATAATGTGCCGTGCTTTTTACTTTTTTGAAAAATGCAGAAAATACTGTAAAAAATGCTGTCAAAGTTGGCGTTTTGAACCGAATTTTCCGAAGCGGCCGATCTGGGAATGAAAAAAATGGACATACTGAGAAAATAATTGTTTAAAAATCAAATTCTAATTAATTGAGCTGAAAATGAAATCACACGGCATGTTAAACATGTCTTCCGAAATCACTCCAACAAGTTTCATGTTTTTACTATTAAAAATGAGTCTGAAAATGTCTCGGAAAATTTCGAGCTGTTGAAGGTAGAAAAATATTTTTTCGAATACACCCTTAACAGCAGTTTGTATCTAACCAACCTGTGATTGCTTTCTGTATTGAAGTTATTGAGAACGCTGTGATCCTGAATAAGATGCTTTTTGTTTGTTAAGATGTAGTGGATTTCATTTGTTGAGCCATTTGCACAACACCATGTCTATTTTCTTTGTGTTTTTTTTTTTCTTCTTCTTCTCTTCATAGAAACCCTCAACTTCTTCATCAGAATAGCTTACTGTTGGTGCATAAACTTGGGTAATTTGCAACTTGTATCTTCTGGACCCCTGTATTACTAACTTTGCAACTCTATCTGATGCACTATCATATTCTACGATGCGATTCTTCCACCTTTTATGAATCAGAAATCCTACACTGCTTGTTCTTCTATCTTCTGTGCCTCTGTCATATAATACATGTCCGCTGGCAAGATCAATCTTCTCTTCTCCATTTCTTCTTACTTCCCATAATCCTAGGAGGTCTCTGTTGATTCTATCTTATTCTTCTTCAAGTTCCTGTAAATGATTTTCTGAAGATAGGGATCGTCCATTATATGTAGCCAAGGTCATCAACTTATGGCAGCCAAAATGAGCCTGGTGATTGTTAGCACCCTAAGTCTTCATGTCTTTCTAATATACATACATATATATATTTAAATCTTGGTATGTTAAAAAATATTTTTAATGGTTTTTAACCTTTCCTATACCTATTTAAGGGTGTATTCCGATCCAAACTGCTTATTTTCTGATTCATTTTAAAATTCATTTTTGCTCTCAAACGCATCAAACTGGGAAATTCTCTTATTTAGAAACTATGTAATGTGCCGTGGTTTTTACTTTTTTGATAAATGCAGAAAATACTGTAAAAAACGCTGTCAAAGTTGGCGTTTTGAACCGAATTTTCCAAAGCGGGCGATCTGGGAATGAAAAAAATGGTCATACTGAGAAAATAATTGTTTAAAAATCAAATTCTAATGAATTGAGCTGAAAATGAAATCACACGGCATGTTAAACATGTCTTCAGAAATCACTCCAACAAGTTTCATGTTTTTGCTTTTAAAAATGAGTCTGAAAATGTCTCAGAAAATTTCGAGCTGTTGAAGGTGGAAAAATATTTTTTCGAATACACCCTTAAGTTTCATGTTAGCGTTTATGTTTGACTAGGAAGTGCCTGTTTAATAATAAGAATATTAATTTAAAAAGATGTTTATTGTGAATTAAAGTACCTATAAACACATTAATCATTAATTTTGAACTAAAGTCTCTAATCATTGATTTAATTTTGCATTTTTGTTGTAAAGATATTTCTTTTTTTATAAATTGGAAAAAAAAATTAAATTTAAATGGTGGAGGAGGAGAAGCATAATGGTGATTCTTTTTCTCTTTTCTCCCACTGATTATATGGGTTGTGGGAAATAAAGTTGAATGCACATCATGCTTTCAGCATTTACATTTTGTTCGATTAGATTTGGTGCAATTCTTGAGAATTTGACAGTAAAAATGCTGCATAAGTTGAAACACTGTGTATAATAGGAATTTTATGATAGAAAATAATACAGAAAACAATGTATGTAGCAATAAACGTAATTTAAAATACCCTAAGAAAAATCCATTCAATTTTACACTGCAGTATGTCCTGTCTGATTGATTCATTGAAAAAAAAAATCATATGGATGGTTATATTCCACTTATACATTTCAATTCCAATACTTTCTTCTATTTCAAAATCAGAATACCAGTCTATTGTGCATTGTTTTATTCCTAAAAAGGAATTCTAGTTTTTAAAATAGAATATTCATTTATAGGATCTGACTCTTTAATGCTTTTTACACACTTAAAAAAAAATTAAATTTTAAATCTTTGATTCTTTTTTAAGCATAGTTTATTCCAATTCCATGTAGAATTTTCAGAACTTTCAGTTTTACAATTGAGTATTCATGCACAATGTACTAAATCTTTAATGTTTATATTAGCTTTATTTCCTTTTGAAAATTTGAATTTTAGATTTTTGAAATTTAAATAATATCCTTATTTCTTTAAAAAAATTTTAAAATTTGAAAAGTGTAAATTTGTATTAGGGTATTTTTTGCAATTTCATTAAAGCGATTCTCAAATCCCTTGCTTAACAACGTAAACTTTCTGACACATTTTTTTTACCTATTTTTAAACTTAAAGGCATAAAATTAGCAGGTCTGACTATTGAAGCAATTTGGAATCGAAAGGAGTTTTCATCTTTTGATAAATAAATTAAATTATAAACCATTTTGATGATGTGATGACTGTTTTTTCTCGTTTCACACGGTGTCACATCAGAAATTTGGTTCACCAAAACACCAAATTTGATAGTATATTTTGAAAGGTCTTTTTTGTGTTTACCAAAAAAATAGAAAACATCTTTTGATTACAAAGTTTCTAAATAACAACACCTGCCAGTTTCACGCGTTTCCAAATGAAAAGGAATAAAAAAAGTGTCAAAAAATAGCCCCTTTAAATTTGAGAAACAGCCTTAAGAAATACTATTTTTTCCAATATTCCAGTAGAATATTCATTTATAGGTATTCATTCTTTATTGTTCATATCAATTGTTTGTTATATATTTCTATTAGGTTAAGTTTTAAATCTTTTTCATACATTACTAAGCAATATTTGTATTTAATAAGAAAATCATTTTTATTCTCTGCAGTGACATACATTTTCAAATGTTTAGTAGTGAAGGAAAAAAAAAAAAAATAGTGAACAAGTAAATACTTTCTATTAAAACTCTTTAAAAACTCCAAAATCATTTAAATAATTATTATTGCTCGAAGAATGCATTTCATGATTTGCAGTTTTATTAACCGAGAAAATATAAATTTTGCATATGTGAAGAGCTACTACATTTTTATATTTTTAATCTGGCTAAAACTCTTTTAAACTGTGTTTTCATTGTAAAATTATTGTTGTGCAATGTCAGTTTAACCCCCTTCTCCAAATGCAGCAATATCATTTTTCTCAAATGAAGAAATTCTCCTCTTATTCTATGATACACGTTTCAGGTATTTTTATGCAAACTCGCATTCATTCCTGTATATGTTAACACAATACCATCCAGAGTTTTTATAGATTGTTTATGTATAGAGAGTTTTTATAGATCCATGTTTTTATAGATTGATGAGAGAGATTACTGTTCAAACCGGAAAATTTGTAAAGAAGTGTAATGTCGTAAGATAGTTCTCGTGTAAGCACTCTCAATGACTGACGCTTAACGTCGAACGACTTTATTAAAACAGTTCACATTTACAATTAAAACCTCCACACACACATTAAAATCTGTCACTCTACAAAAAATTTGGACATTCTCGTATACACCACTCTCCAGCACATATCCAAAAGTTCAGAAAAACACAACATGTCCACTCATCCCTTTCGGAAAAAAAACCACGTCTTCATCTCTCCACAGATCAGCTCCCATCACTTCACTTCATCTCCTTTCGCATATTGAACTTTTCCTCCGATGCGCCAGCACGGCTAATCAGTCTAGAACAGGCGACAATCGATGGACAATTCTAGGCGTGGACAAAAGCTAGTCCTGCAACTTATGAGATCAGAAAGTTTTTGCAGGTTCCTTCGGTCGTTACAGACTCCTCCCCCCTCCAAATTTTGGACATGTCCAAACGGGGTCATGGACAAGGAAATATAGTTGCGACAAGATCTGCTAAACACCAAGTTATTTTTTTTCTTTTCAAAATGTGTCAGGAACAACTTGTTAAATTTGTCACATACATATCATTTCGCTTTTTCCTGATCCATTACAGTCATGTGCCACCCTAATCAAACTTCCCTAAATTTTAATACATTACCAGCAAATTTTGAAACACGAAAATACAGCAATTCACAATATGCCAGTAAAATACAGATAATTAAATTACACTATATAAATCTTTGTCTACATTACTATAATTTAACATACACGAAATTTCCTATAACTTCCAAACAAAATTATAACCAATGCAATTTTACTTAAAATATCAATACAATTAAGGTTTGTTTTTTTTTCTTCTCTTTACCTAAACTTAATGTGATACAAAACTAAAAGAATATTTAGCATTTTTTCTTTTCTTACTGACAAAACAACTTCAATACATAATCATAAAATTGCAATTAATAGACATTAAATCATAAATTAACAGTTTAAAGTTATTTCTATATTTTTTCTAATACTGTCAATAGATAAACATAATATATACACTTTTTTTCCATACAAATAATACCACTTTAATATATAGAATTTATAAACTTAATAAAAAGCACTCAATGTATAAGTATGGCTATGGGGCCAGCTCGGAGTGTCTGCATTTTGAAATTTTCTTCGTTTCTTATGATTCTTCATTCTCTTTTTCCTCAATTTCCTTTCCACCTTTTTCCTCTCGAAATTAACAACATCATTTATTTCTGACAATCTTTTAACACTCTTGTTTGGTGTCCTCCATTGTACAGCCAGCCTGTTCGGTCTACAAGTAGACAAGATCAACACAGTTTTAATTCCAAATCTCTGGAAAAACTCTATAGTCAATTTTGTCATTAATGAGAATTCCTGTTCAGTCTGTATTTCCCTCAGAAATCTCATTCGATTGAATATCTGTAATATTACATCAATTATAGATGTCGATTCAGCATCCACCACTGGCACTGCATCTGGGTAGCTAGATGCAATACACATAGCTGCAATCAAATACCGATTTCCATTTGGTGTGACAAGTAAAGTTCCCCAAGCATCTACATTTATCCCGCTAATTTTTTCAGATATCATGGATACCAAAGTCAATGGAGCCTTTTTCTTGTCATTAGGTTTTCAAGCTCTGTGGTAAGCATCACAATTTTTCATCAACTCTACCATTTCCTCCACAATTCTAAATTCTTTCGATTCTGTTTCAGTCTTTTTGGCCAATGTAAACAATGGAGCCAATTCTTTATTCTTCTGTTGCTCTTCAGCAAATCTATTTGAATCCACTCTCACCAAATCCAATATAGTTTCAGTTCCCAAAACCTCCAGCAAAAGTTTACAATTTTCATCAGGACACTCATCTCTTTCCTCCTTCAATTTTGCAGTCAATTCCAATTTCTTTTCTTGACCATTCACCAACTCCTCCTCTGCTGCCTTATCAACATCATCAATACTTGATTTTGTCTTTCCTCTCTCAGAAACTTCTTTAAACAGACACACAAGGTTCAACAAAATTTCATCAGTGTAATCAGGAACTGTAGGCAAATTCACCTCCCTCTCCATCTCTTTGACATCCTCTTTAACCAATAGTTTTTCTTCCACAAGTTTAACTTTTACGTCCAGAAGGCCTTTTTCAACCTCTCTATCAGCCTCTGTCTCTTCCGAAAATTCAAATTTCTTCTCTTCAACAATTACCAAATCTCTCTTTTCAGCAAGTGGTTTTCGCCACTGTGCTTGTGTCACTACTGCATCCACAGTTCCTCTTTTCTTTCCACTGTCACCTAGAAACTGAAGCTGACAGTTCTCTTTTAACAATGCAGCAGTTCTATTTCCAAGAATATATCTCCCCTGATCCAGACCGTTTCTGATAACTGCTGCCTTAGTTTTAACATGGGGCAATTCACATTCAATTTCAACTTCGGCCATACGCAAACGTGACATTCGATGGTTCAACAAATGCACATATTTTCCTGTCATACTTTCAGGCGAAACATACCTTTGACACACAATATCGACTGTTGCTCCAGTGTCTCTTAATATTGGAATACGAATCCCATTTATCCTTCCAGAACTCGTGTACAGTGCCAATAATTCATCATCAACTCTATTTTGAACATGATTTACAGTTCCTGTTTCAACTTTATTTTTAAGTCTAGGACACAGGTCTAAAATGAGTTGAATTCCCACATTCAAAACAACGGAACTGTCTTCTTCTATCAAAATTGGGTTCATGCTTATAGTTTTCCTTATCTTCTTGCACACGTTCATTTCTCTGGTTATTTCCTTTCCACAGTTTCAAATGCCATGGTTTTTTCTCACTTCGATTCTCATGACTCATCGAATCTTTATTACGAACACACCTTCTTACATCTTCAAACCCTGCAATCTTAGTCACAAGATAAACTGGCGAAATTATAGTTGTCCAGTGATCCAAAAATCTATCCTTAAATTCAGGCGGTGCCCTCTTTTTTATTTGATCAACAATTATTAAATCCTTTAATTGATCATAAGTCTCTATCTTCAATCCATTCAACCAACCCTCCAAATAATTTTTCATCTCATAGTAAAAGTCATGCCAAGTACTATCGGTTGATTTTTGAGTTTTACAAAGTTCTGATGAAACTTTTCTGGACTCAATTTAAAATGCTTCAGTAATACTGTCTTAACATATTGATATTCACTAGCATTTTCTACCGGTTCACGAGCTATCAGTTGAGAAATTTCAGACGGTAAAAGGCGACAATCGATGTACAATTCTAGTTGTGGACAAAAGCTAGTCCTGCAACATATGAGATCAGAAAGGTTTTGCGGGTTCCTTCAGTCGTTACAGAAGAAAACACAACAGTGTAGTGATGCCACTAGACTTTTAAAATTCTGAGACTCAGACACTTATAAAAAAAAAAAAAGTGGGTCCTTGTTGTTGAAATAAGACAGATTCTATGTATTCTAAAAAGAAGCTACTAACGTTGTCATTGCTACTGTTTTTGAATTTTTTGTGACCGGGGATCTTTCTTCGTTAATATTAAGAAAACTACTGCATACAAAAATATGAAAATCACTGGTATTATAGAGAAATGTTTGATAAACACGTTCAGGGGCGCCATTTGGGGGAGGCTAGGGGGGGGGGGGGGGGTGGGCAATTGTTCCCCTCAAGGAATTTGATATTTCAAAATGTATCAGTCATCATGCGTTGATAATTTTTTTTTCTGAAATTGCACAAAACTCAAAATAACATCAGATTTTACGAAAGAAAAAGTTATCCATAACCCTTTAAGACCCAACCCGCATGATCTTGCGGGTTAGACATTCATTTAAATTTTTGTTTCTGAGTCGTATGTAATAAAAACTCGAATCGAACGATGGTTCTGGTTGGCAGATAGAGTAAACTATCATTTTTTATCGACAGGTAGCAGTTGCAGCCCATGTTTTACTTTTTACAGGCATGACTAGCTTTGTTTACAAATACATGGGTCTTAAAGGGTTAAAAAAGTACTTTAAGCACAGAAATTGACAATTATGAATAATATTTTCTAAAATATTGTTATTGAAAGATTCTCAAAGTGAGATGCACTTTTTATTAATGAGTACTTTGGTTAATTTTTAAAAGATGTGTGATAATCCAATGGTATCAATAATGCTTCGCTTCAATAATGCAGTGTATAGTGCTCCTCAGATATACTCAACAAAATCCAAAAAGTTTTTGCCCCCCTCAAGAAATGTCTGAAATGGCGCCCCTGAACACGTTGATGCAGATAGTTTTGAAATCAAATAATTATTTAAAAAGATATTTAATGTTCAAGTGGGTCAAAACCATTCCATTAAAAAGGTTTTATAAGAGCAAGAACTATACATAGAAATTTAATCATTTTTAGATCATTTTATACATTAGAAGTTTGCGGTGTGCAGACTGCATTTATTTCTGTAGTTTGATTCATTTTTTGAGGATTTATTCCCATTTTATATTAAAAAATTTCAGCATTTTGAGAAATATTTTTTACAACTTTTAGAAAAAGGGTATTTATTTTAAATTGTTGCCAGTTTTTAAAACAGCACAAAGAATAATATTTCCTTCAAATTAAAATTTTATTTACATGTGACTATTATAAACAGAAAAAACTTTCAAGTTAGAAAGAAATGATTACGTTTTACAAGCAGGAAAATATAGAAAATTAAGTCATAAAAACTATATTTACACATGAATTTTAAAAGAAAAAGAAAATTGTAAAATAATAAATTCATTAATATGCGTTAAAAGTCATAAATGGAGGAAATTACGTCACATTTAAAATGGCCAAACAATAATCTTACCAAACAGTCTAAATTAAAAAATATATTTGTGCGAGACATTTATTTCATATTTTGAGATAATCTTTTAAACTATTGTTGTGAATTCTAAGACAGCTCAAATAATATTTCCTTTCTAACCACAAAAGTATTTTCATGTGAATATTTTTTAAAAAACGAAAACTTTGTTGAAAATTACGTCAGATTTAAAATGATTCATTTAAAATGCCTTATTTAAAAAAATTTTCTTATAGCGTTGTTAAAAAATATCGTGAGACAAAGACTCTGTTTACTTAATTAATTTTATATTAGCTTATTTTCAATTTTTTTCACTGATCTGATTTAATCAAAGACGAAAACAGCCCGTTAACATGGAGATCACCACTGTTTTTTTAAGTTATAATTCAGCCTTCCGAAATTTTTTTAAAGCCGATCAAATTAGCATGGTTTTAGAGTTTGCGGTGTCTGAATGGGGGTTGGCGAGCGTAACTCATAGGGGCAGAGTTCCCTAGTTTTATACAAAATATGCTGCTTTTACAATCTTTCAAGAAGAAAATTATACATCCTGAAGGATCCATTAAAATTTTTGTATGCATCCCTTCTCTAATTTTTTGCTTAAATGATGCTTACTGCTGAAGATGTAATCTAAGTGTACTTGTTCACAATTGGTTATGAAGAGGTGAAAATTTATAGTGACTTTTGTACACATAAATTCTGCACTCATATTCAAAAAATTGCTGGCATGCAATGTGTTAACAGCCTATTTAAATTTTGCCACTAATGTGGAGAAACCATGTTTAGTTTAATGCTGACTCATATATTGATGGGTCTGTCTGATCCAATCCTTTTCACCTTTTAGAGAGAGGTGAAACTCCTATAAAAATATATTTTGTTAACCAAATCTGTTATAGTACCAACTAATTTGAATTACAGTAGAACCTCAATTATCCGAAGTAATTGGAACCGGCCGTCTTTCAGAAAATCAAAATTTTCAGATAATCGAGAATGCTTCATTTTTAAGATTAAGGTTAAATATATGCAATATTTCTTATTATGGTAACAAGTGCTTAATAAAAATAAAGCAATAGCAAAATAGAAACAAGAATAAATTACCTGAATTGTAATTTTGAAATCAAGTACCTTTTACATATATCACAAGGGTTTGAACAAATGTTTTGTTTGTTGCAGCTTCGATTGCCTTGCTTTGAAGCTCTATCATGGAGGTTTTTAATATTATTAGTTCACCAGTATCACAGTTTTTCTGCTTCTCCAGCCATGGAAAACCTTTTTCAATACATTCAAAAGCTTCAGAATTGCTAATTTGTTCGTTTTCTTCGTTCCATTCTACAGTTTACGGGAGCTCAAGTTAATTCAAAGGAACTCTAAGAAAGGGGATCGAAAATATTTATATGTGTCCGTAGTTTGGTGAGGACCGCTAGCACAAAAGTATTATGATAGTTAGAAAAAAAAAAAAAGCTTTCAAAATGGTTTTTGGATTTTACACATAAGGAATGTGATAGGGAAAAAAAAAAAAAAAGCTTTAAAAATAGAATTCGGTTAACCGAGAGTTTCGGTTAAAGGAGTTTCAGATAAAAGAGGTTCTACTGTACCTCTGTCTTGTGAATCTGAAAATATAGTCATTTTGGCTATAGTGAGGATGAAGGAACCAATGTATTTACTCTTTATAACCAAGTTCAAGTTCTGTTTATTTATTCTGTATGAGTCTATATTATAAAGGAAAAACATGTCTGTGAGTAACACTGATGATTACAGTGCGTCTCATAAATATAGACACTGATATTTTCGAAATAATATTTTAATAATTTAGTTTTCAAAATTATGTTTATGCATATGACAAATAGCATGCACTAAAAGAAGATTTTACAGTAAATTAAATTAGAATTACATAATTTCAACTTGAAAATTGATAAATGTAAGCAAATTTGCTGTCTCATAAATATAAAGATATTTTACATACTTTTAAATTATCGCCCAATAAAGGATCCATTCTTTTTAATGACAGCAAATATCCTGGCTGGAATGCTGTTTATTAAGTTGTGCAAGTGTTTTGGGCTTATATCAAACAAACTTCGTTCGATTTCTTTTTTCAACTCAAGGACGTTCGAAAATTTTCTTCCAGATGCATATACACTGCGAACGAGAATGCCACGAAGATTCTCAACTGCATTTAAATCAGGGCTACTTGCGGGCCATACCATGACATGAACATTGTTATCAACAAACCATTTGTTTGTGAGTCTTGATGTGTGAATCGGTGCATTATCCTGTTGGTATAAATAATTCCGACCACCAAGAGTTTCAGCAATTCTATATACTCTTTAGATGTCTGTTTACCTTCCAGAAAAGTAATAGCTGTAGTTCCATTAAAAGAGAAGGCACCCCAAACCATAACAGAACATCCCCCTTTCTGCCTACGGAAGAGGGTTTGAAGTTCAGGTCTTATATTGTGCGAGTAGGAATTCCAACCATCTGGACCATCCAAGTTAAATCTCTTTTCATCTGAAAAAAAATGTCTTGCATCCATTCGTTCTTGCATTCATTGATCTTCGACCCAGAGTAACCTCCGTTCTTTGTGTTCTATTTTCAGTAAAGGAAATCTGCACATACGCCAGCAGACAATATTTTTGCTTTCTTTTATACGATGATGTACTGTGTCCTTTGAGACCCTACTATAAACTAGTTGAGAAACTTATCGGAGTGACATTTTCTGCGACGAAACAAGTCGCATGATCTTGCGATCGAGTCTTTCACTAGTCTTTCTTGGTCTACCAGATCGTTTTATCGAATATAAATTGTAAGTTTTTGATAAAATTTTATAAAGTGCCGCTCTGCTTCTCCCAGTTTTTTTTACATATTTAAGAAAATGATAAGCCATTAGCTTTAAATCCACGTATTTTGCGAATTTCATCTTTAGAATTTCAATGTTCCGAGGCATCTTTGAAATTGAAACAAATCAAACAACTTTGCTTGTTTGGGTAACTTCAAGTGTATTTCTGCGCGTGCACATTATTTCTGTACAAGCACATTCGAAAAAAAATTTACATATGAAGCAGTTTGAAAATTGTCTTTATATTTATTAGACAGCATAATTTTTTATTTTTTCTATTATTCGAGTCGAAATTATTTTATTTAAATTTAAACCCCTATAACAGATTCATTTTATTGTTCTTAATGTGAAGTATAAAGTTTAATTTTTTACAACTGACTTAATAAAATGTAATTTCAAAAACATCTGTGTCTTTATATTTATGAGACGCACTGTAATTGATGGTGGCAATGACCTAACCAATAAATCTTGCTTTTACTGCAATTTTTTAAAAACTTCTAAACATTGCACAATTTCAGTATTTCTATGCAATTAGTTTGAAAATTGTATCTCAATTTTCTCATATTTTATGTTTTAAAAATAATTTTCCAGCATAAATTTTTTAAAATCTATATCATGCGCAGTCCAATTATGGAAGATTAATTAGTTTCACTTAAAACAATGTAAGCAGTTGAGTGTTTGTTTCTGGCTGATATTCCATAGCAAAATTAAAATTTCATCAATAAATAAATAAAATAATATAAATAAAGCATAAATTTAACAGATATGTAGGCAAAGTTTGTGCTTAAGGCTGTTCTCAAATCCAAAGAGGCAACTTTTTGACAGAAGTTAAATTCATTTTTGTTCGAAAACACATGAAATTGGCAGATATTGTTATTCAGAAACTATGTGATCGAAACACATTTTCCATTTTTTGGTAAATGCAAAAGATCTTTCAGAAAATACTGTCAAAGTTGGTGTTTTTCAGACGAAAGGAGAAATACCAGTCAGTGAAGGGAGAAAAACCGATTATCACGTAACCCAAAATCGTTTATAATTCGATAAATAATTTAGTTATCAAAAAATGGAAAAGTCTTTCGAATCCAAATTGCTTCCATAGTGAATTTTGTAACTTTACGTTTAAATACGAGTCAGTAAATGTGTCAGAAAGTTTTGGGTTTGTTGAGCAGTGGACTTGAAAAACCTCTTTAAGCACTGAAATAATCAATGAAAAGATGTTGCAATAAGTAGCAAAATTTTTGGCGATTTCTTCAGTTATTAACCCGTGGTTTGTGGCTAATATGAAAGTATCACTTTTAATAAATTTCAAAATTTTTTTTGAGCACAAAATTAATATTTTTCATAAAAAATGCTTTTTGTTCGTGTTAGTAGGCAATCTAAAGAATCTATTAAATGTAAAAAAATCTTTTAGATTCAGTTTTCAATAAAATAAAAATTTTTTCAAATATATTCTGCAACTGGAGTAGGATAGTAGGAAGGGTTGGATCCTTTTGTTATTATAATACATAAAAGTTTAATTGAATCGGTAAAACCAGCTGATTTATGAGGTTTCTAGAGATAAATGCGTTAATTAAAACTATTAAATGAAATTATTTATTACTAGCTGACCTGCTGGGCGTTGCCGGGCCTATGATAATATTTTTAAATCAACCTTTAAGTTGTATGATATTATATCTGCTGCGCACACACTGCTCAAATGATTTATCAAACAGCTGCCAGGCAAAAAATGCTCAAAAAATTAAAATTGTTAATTAATGTATATTCGTTAATTGCTGTTGGATTTCAAAGAAAATTTTATATTTGGATTCGTCATTAAAAAACATGCATAGGTGTGTTAATTTCAAATCTATAAAAAAGCAATATTAAAAATACTAGCCGCCTCTGGCGACCAGTTTGGTCTCCCTTAAATGTATGCTAAGCATTGCATCATGTTACTTTCATTCTTAAACTAATTGACTTGCTCATTCCTTCCCCTGAGTCCAAAGATTCTGATAGAGAAACCAAGAATCCTTTGCGAACTTGATAACAATTCACACATTTTTGTTGTTATACGTACTTCGTCTTTTTTGACAAATACCATTTAATTTCCGTAGCTGTAAAAATGAGTGAAATTTCAAGTGTTTAAACTGAGATTTGTTCATAAATTATCTAAATTAAGCTTATTTTACTTAAACATGCTGTTACTTCAATGACATTTTTTAGTATTAATAAATTTATTTAAATTTTGCAAATCATGCATTTATAATTTTTTTTCACTACTTAATAACTAAATAATGAATATATATACTTTTGCTTTTATATATTTGATTTCTGAGTTCATAAATATGACAATATAGTAACGTAACTAAGAGAAATAGCAAAATAAAACCCTCGTGAATGCAAGCCGTTAACAAACGTTAGCGCCACCAATTTGCCTACTATGACGTCATAAGAATATTGTCCATTCATTGTCGCAGAATCTGCTTTGCGAATGAGTACCACCATGACCATATTTACTATTGTTTATGATGAATGAATCTCTTGTGTTTGTTTACTTTATGAAGTGAAATAGAAAGATGTCAACTTAATTTCAATTGAAATTATCTTGGAATATATATTTATTTGAATGTAAATTAGAAACAATACTTTGATACTGAAATGAAATATTTTAGTTTCTGTTATTATTACGATTAATTGGTTATTTAGGTACTTTTCCATTACAGGGGCTTTGGCATTTTTTTTTAAAGCTTAGCGCAATTCGGGCTTCAGAATGTGAAATACGTTGATAAAATATATAAATAGCTATGAAAACAAACCTGGTGAACTTTTACTTTTATTTATATATATTTAATTTGTATTTATTTTTATTTGCATATAAACATTTTATTTATACATATTATACACTATTTGTTTACATAGAAATTACTTCTGTTTCTATATAAAAATAGATTATTGGCTTCTTTAGATTAAATAAATTGTATACATATGGAAAAAATTGCTTATGTATATGAAATAGGATATAAATTGCCGGAAAATACGATGCCAGTTTTTTTTTTCTCGCCAAGAACCTATGCTGGGAAAATATCCATTTATTTATTTATTTATTGCATTTTAAATGCGTTAAATAAAATATGTGTATTTTAAATGAAAGATTTATTTTAAATGAAATGAGTGATAGGTTTATATTTTTAATGAAATGAGGGCGATGGAAGAATATTTGGCGTTTTTTATCGCCTGCACCCGACTAATATAAAAGTACTGAAATGTCCGTTTGGCAAAAAAAGTGAAGCGGTCAGCCCGGAATTATTGATGACAGTCACATGACTTCGACTTTTATTATATAGATATAACGTCCCTTAGAAATTCTTAGTCTACTTTGAAATGTGGCAGCCTGGCAAACTACAAATTCTAGGTAAATCTTCCCCCTCTTAAAGAAGAAATTGTTAAAGAATTTTCTTTGCAGCCCGATTAAAATCTATGCTTTTTCATTCTGCAAACTGCTAGCCTCGATACGATTTCAAGGGGAGCATGATGATTGGACAGTTCGTGCGACCCTCACATCAGGATGCAATTCAAGTCAGCTTGTGGTTCTGAAGAAAGAAATACATTTTTAAATTGGCTTGTTTGATGCATTTTTAATTAATATCCCAGCTAATAATTAGAAATTTAAAATTCTGAGTCTCAGCTGCATTAGGACTATCTTCGCAAAAATTTTCAGCCTCGTTTGTCTGTCGATTTCGCTAACCATTGCAGACACACACACACAGATAGACAGGCACACAGAACGAAACTTTCTTTTATTAGTATAGATTAGCTGCCCTGCCCGGCGTTGCCCAGACCCGCAATAATATTCTCAAATAAACCTGAAATTTCTATCGCAGATCGGTACAGAGGGGAGGGGGGTAGAGACGGTGCAAAATACCAGGGCCTGACTCTTGTTCCGTTGGAATGTTGTATAAAGTCAGTAGTTAAGGTTTTAAATTTTTGTTTGTCTCTCACTTTAAACTCTTTTATTCAAAATTAATTGATGAGTTCAATTAAAATTTAATTATGCTTTTAGTATTTTAAATTTTTATTTAAAATTTTTGGAGGAAAAAGTAATTACAAATGCATCATAAACTGTAATACTGAAAAAGAAATAACAAAATTGCAAGCTAATACCACTAATATAGATTTTTTTTTAAATATACTATCCAGCAAATTTATTTTCTAATAGAGTAAAGCCTGTTTAAAACGGAATCGTGAAATAAACTAAAAAAACAACAACAACAAAAAAAACAGGTTTCAGCTCCCCTCCCCCAAAGAAAAAAAAAACAATTATGCTTTGTTCAATTTAAAGAACTTGCATAAAACGGAATTTATCACTGCTTGTTACGTTTCCGTCTAAGCAGGTTTTATTGTAACTTACTTCTGGTGAAAGGTCCTGTATTGGAATTATTACCGGAACGGGCAGACCCTTTGTATGGCCAAGTTTGTATCGTTTTATATCTTTAGACAGTTTTTTTTTTGTTCCATCTAGCGAGGTTTTTATAAGTGAAATAAATGTTTTTATTGGTATAAATAGAACCCCCCCCCCCCCTTAAAATTACAAAAAAAAAAAAATTATTAAACCGATTGGACAATGTAAAATGTAGTTTTTTTATTATAATTATCCGATTCATTTATTTGTAATTTTTTTTCTTCAAATTATTCAATTGATTTAAATTTAAGAATAATTAGGAACCCTTAAAATTTTTAAATTTAATTCATTTTCAGTGTATTAAGTGTTGTGTATAAATTTTGTAGATCATATAAAGGGCTGCTTGAAAGATTTCAGACACATTATTGGCTATGGACAGTAATAGCTGAAAACTGAATTTTACTGTTTTTTTTTAATTGTTTATTTAGATATTTCATTATATGAAATAATGCAATTTTTGAATGATATTCTGATAGTGTTGGAAAGTGTTACACAATCTGTATGTGATTTTGTAAATTATTAGTCAAAGAAACATTTTTCTTCCATCCTCTACTCATTTCTATTATATAATATAAATCACAGAAGATGTTTAATAGAAACTAATATGAATTTTTTCCTATTATTTTTACTTAATACCAATATAAAATTAAACGAGTGAAATGAATTTAAATCTATTCTATTTTAAAAATGTAAGAATATTATTATTAGGTTGTCCCCCTCTCCCAAAACGAAAAAAAAAAAAAAGTAAAATTTGCTTTTGAAGAGAAACAAAAGTAAGATGGCTAGCTAAACTACTGTTTAAATTATTTCAATTTATTTAATTGATAAATATATGCCAAAGTTTTTTAGTTAAAATACAAAGTCATTAATTAAAATAAAATGGTAAATTTTCCTAAAACAAAATAGCGGTTTCTTGCAGTTGCTAAACAAAAAAATAGTTACTTTTGCTTTTTGAAGAGAACAAAAGTATGGCACAGAAAAGTGGTTCCTCTCAAAAAAAAAAAAAAGTGATAAGCATTGGCCTATACTATTGTAACTAAAAATTATGAATGAATTTTGTTATCTAATCTAGGACTTATTCACTTGTAGCTTTAAACTAGTTTAAAACTTACCTTTTATTTAGTAGTTTCCTCTTTTTTTTTTTTTTTGGCCAGTGTACAATGCAAAGTGACATTTTTAAAACTCAGTTGGAAAAAAAAAAAAAAAAAAAAAAAAAAAAAAAAACAGTCATTCATATGATATCCAATCAGTATGATTGAGTTAAAAATAATAAAAAATATAAGTATGTGTCCATCGTTTAATGGAGTTCCATTACCTGCGGTACATATTGTTGAGCTGTCTGCATGACAGACTAGGTGCTATTACCAAAAAGGTTGTCTGAGTGAAATGTGGTGGCTGGTTGCCAATCCAGGTAGCTCAATAGGTAGAACATTGGCAATTTAAGCCAATTGTCTTGGGTTCAACTCCAAGACTCGACATTTTTTCATTCACTTGGAGAAACAATGTTAATAATTTATATACCTTTACCAATCAGTATGATAGAGTTAAAAATAATAAAGTTTTTTTTTTTTTTTTTTTTTTTTTTTTTTTAAATCATCGCTTGTTTTCCTAGAATTTAAACTGAAATAAATGAGTTAAAATTTTCTTTGATGCTAGGGCGTTATGTTAGCTCGCATAGGCTGCATTTCTTTGGATCATAAATAGTGTTGGCTGTTCCAATTAGATCGGTATGCTATTGGTTGATCTGGACACATCCTCTCTTGTGAGTGGAATGTTTCATAGTCTGTTTTAAGGATGCATAATAAGACTTGTGATGTTGCGAGTTAGTGCCTGCTTTCTTGCTACTTTCTATTTGGTTTAAGTTTAGTTCAGTTAATTTTTTCATATCATGTATTTTTTTTTCCTTAGGTTTAATCCTTTCCAATGCAGTGGTCCCAAGTTGGGACCACCTAATTTTAATTCCAAACTTACAAACAGCACCAAGAATATTTTAATAAAACTCTGCTTTTAACGCTGCAATGAAAGTTTAAAGTAACAGGTTTTTAATTTCTAAAAAAGTCCTTTGTAAATTCTGGTGTCTGTCAATCATTTCATCATTTTACAAACACAATATTTCTGTGCCAGAAAGGCTTTAATGGGCAAGTTCCTAGGAAAAGTTTATTATATGATTTAAAATTCTATTAGATAGTACCTATCAAAACTTGACAATAAACAACTTAAAGGTTCTACAGAAAAAAAGGTTTGTAAAATCATTTAAATGTCAATAATTTTTACAGAATACTCGTTAGTAATATTAAAAAAAATAGTTCAAATTTTATCAGTTTTTTCAAAATAAGCATTTACCTGCAATACAATAGCAATAAATGGCACCACAGTTTTTTTATATAAATATTTTACCTGCCATTTTTTTTTTTTTTTTTTTAAGGAAAATGATTATCTACTTTTCTTAGTATAATATGCCTTATCAATCAATAGTAATAAAAAATTTCCAAAAATTGTATATCATTTCAAGTTATTCAATTGATAATGAGATAGAACCCATTGAATCTCGATGAAAGAAAATGTCATAAAAGGAACTGTTACATTGATTTGTAATAAACCTACAAAATTAATTAATAAAAAGTTCATCTTACATTGGTTAGTCTTGGTTTGTAATAAACCTACAAAATTAATTAATAAAAAGTTCATCTTACATTAAACAAATATTATTTTAAACTAAAGCTATCAAATAGTATTTCCATAAACTTCAATTGTTCAAATTATTGAAATGAAGTCATCAATTGAGATTCTTATGCTTAGTATTACAGGATGAAAAATCAACAGACACAATCATAGAATTTTTTCCCGGTTATTTAATTCCCAATAATTTAACTAAACTCGTGGTTTTTCATGAAGGAAGCATAAATTTATTTCTGAAAAAAAAAAAAAAAAAAAAAAAAAAAAATCAAGATATGGTGATATCATTGGTAATCACAATCTTTTTACCAAATGTATTCATGTATTAATCAATCTTTTTTGGTTATTAAGACTGGCTAAACCTGAAATAAAACTTCCTTACTTTATGATTTTGATGTGAATTAGTAGGGTACCTTTATGAGGAAAGTTTCATTAAATAATTCAAGGAAAATTTATCTCATCTTTACTATACATATTTAATTATACATTATTAATTATTTACTTGACCTTTACTTTTAATGATTTAATCATTTAAAAAACTATTTAAATTTTTATTGTTTTAGTTTATTACTTTACTTAATTATTTTAATATTTTATTATATTGTAAGCATTTATTATAATTTGAATTGCATTATTACATTCAAATTACTGTTTAAAAAATATAAAGCAATGACCAGAAATCCACAAAATTCTAAAATCCGCACAACCTGTCGTTTCAAGCTGTGTGGATTTGAGGGAGTGTACTGTATTAAATGTACATCCTAATCCTAAATACACCTTAGAATTTTTTTAATCTTATCAAGTAAGGAGTAAAGTGTGGGCAAAAATTACTTATCTACCTACCTCCTTTATAGTGCTCTCTCTTTAACTTATAGGAATACAGTCGATTTCCTCCAATCCACAAACACCTACAATTTGCGCTATATTTCAGATGTAAACAAACAGTTTAGATCTTTCTTTAAGCAAGATATTGTACACTTTAACCATAAAAAAAGAATGAATTTATTAAGAAATTTTAAATGGATTTTGAGTTTATTAGAAGGAAATGTTATAAACTATTAGACTGCTATAGACTGTTATACTATTAGACTGCTATATTTTGAATGCATTTGTTAGCTATATAAAAGATAAAATTGCCTTTGAAGAGGGGTTAGCTCTGGGGGATAAATATCTTAGTTTGTTAGAAAAACAAACTTTTGTTACTGATCAAGAAATCCCGACTCTTAAAAGGCTTCAAGGTTAAATAACAGAGTAAAAAAATATAAAGCAAACCACTATGACTGCATGCAATGTTTGATAGATTTAAAAATAAGTAGAAATGCTTTCTATTAATTTTGTATTATATCATTTAAATGCATTTCTAATATTCAATATAGTTGGGTTTTTTTAATTAAAAAAAATGCATTTTCTTTTGTTTCTGTGGTATTTATTTGCAGTGCGAATACTATATTTGGTGATAAATTCCAAATATTAGAGTGTAAACAAAAAATTGGCCTATAATCTGCAAATCCCTTGGTACCGCCCTGTGCAGATTAGAGGGAATATACTGTATTCCCATATACAGTAGAAAAAGACTAATTCACACTAGATGGTTTCATGCGTTTTGCAGTTCTGAGACTTTGCAGATTACAAATCATGTCTATTTAATCTTTGTTTACATTATTATTTTTCATACTTTGGACAAATTTAGATTGCTAATGCTTGAAAATAAATAAATTACACCCTTAAACAAATAAATAAGATAAGAATTATTTAAAACGCAATTTAATGATTTTTATATTTCTCAAAGTATTATCAATTAAGGCATTGAGAACAAAAGCGGACCAACCTCGCCAGCTGTGATTTCAAGAAAAAAGTTTTCTAAAATTTAGAACACCTTTTTTTGTCAAACTGTTTAGGCTAGTTTTGAAAGTGACCAAAGGAAACCCAAGTTTCTTCAGCTAGCATACGATGATTAAGTTTTCAGTGCCAGAGTGATCAGCTCTTTTTTTAGGAACTTGATATCCCAGTTATGTTGGATCATCTGTTATACTGGCTATATATCACTTGAATAGCTTCAAAATTAATAAAATTCATTATACGGCCAAAAGATGCCATGAAATACACCTCTTTGACACTTTAAACTCATGTTTTTAAAAAAATGTGGGATAGCCCACTTTAGTTCTTAATGCTTCAATTGTTTGTATTATATCTTGCAGTCAAAAAATAGGGATTTTTATTGATTTTTGTATTTATTAACGTTGATTTAAAGGACTAATTGCTTGTTTTTTGAATAAATGGTTTTATTTTTACTTCTATAAACTGTAATTATTTTTAGATGGGAGATTAAATATATTGTTTAATTAACCAGTTAAGTTATAACCACCTAAATATGAAGAACACAGAGTCATTTTGAATAAAATGTTTGAGTCATTGGGTACAATGTACTATTCCCAAGTTAATTTAAAATACAACTGCTACCTGTTAAGTTTCAAAGTATCTATTTACATGCTGAGGTATAGATTAACTTACATTTATTACAAACATAACAGGATAATTCATCATAACCACATTAATTTCAGTTAAATCAGCACCATAATGTGAAAAAGGCAGATATTTCAGATCACTGGGTACAGCGTGTAATTCAGAGCTTGTTTGAAATGTATCTGTAGTTTTCTGTTAAAAGCTTCAAAATACCCATTGACACATTAAGAAATCCACTTATATTCATTTAAGATACTAACAGTGCAATTGACTTTTCAATTAATGTTTCTCCATCAGCTTTTTAAAAATAAATTTAAATCATTCCTCCTTTAAGGAAATATCCTTATATTCATGTGAGAGTTTCATAACTATAGTCACATTTATTTTAGCTAGGTTAGCTTCTAAATATGAAGAACACAGACATTTTAGATCTAAAATTTTAGGATCATTGGCCACAATGTATAATTCACAAGCTAATTTAAAATGTAACTGTAGTTTTCTGTTGTTTCAAGACAATTGTAGTCTGTTAAGTTTCAAAGCACCTATTTATAGAATTAAAAAATACCACTAACATCCATTTAAGGTACTACAGAACAATAGACTTTTCAGTTAATGTTTCCACATCAGCTTTTTAAAATAAATTTAAAGAGTTTCAGAACTATAGTCACATTTACTCCAGTTGAGTTAGATTCTAAATATGAAGAACACATACATTTTAGATCCAAAATTTTCAGATCATTGGCCACAATATATAATTCACAAGCTAATTTAAAATGTAACTGTAGTTTTCTGCTAAGTTTCAAGACAATTGTAGTTTGTTTATTTCAAAGCACCCATTTATGCATTAAAAATACTACTTACACCCATAAGGTACTACAGAACAATTGACTTTTCAGTTAATGTTTCTACATCAGCATTTTTAATAAATTTAAAGCATTCCCTTTTTAAAGAAGTATCTTCATATTCCTCTGAGAATTTCAAAACCATAGTCACATTTACTTCAGTTAAGTTAGCACCTAAATAGGAAGAACACAAACACTTCAAATCTGAAATTTTCAGATCACTGGCCACAATATACAATTCACAAGCTAATTTGAAATTTAATTCTGGAATATCACCTGAGAATAGGAAGGTGTGTATATGATTAAAGATCTCAGGCTCAATATCAGTAAGCTCAAAGCATTGCTCAGACTCATTAACATCAAACAACTCTCGAAAATATTGTATCCGTGCTAACAAAGTTCTATGTGTCATAAATAGCTGACCTTTGATACTGATTGAGACATCAGAAAAGGATTCGTACTTGAACATTTCTTTACCAGAGTCATAATCTGTGCTATCTTCATAGGAGGTTATTTCCTTATCAAGTGCACATTTTATCTTCCTTAAGCTGATTTTCATTGAACAGTCCATGATGAGATCAAATTCAAACGGCTTTTTGTATATGGTGGTAACAGTAGGACCGGAACTGAACAGCATACCACCAAGTAAATCATCTTCTATAACCTGGGTGTAACGCTCAAACAATGTGCCAAATTTTTGGCTAACAGCTTTTCCACTAACATCAAATGTTTTGTGAAAATTTTGTCCTTTAAAGGTTACTTTCATTTTAATCCAAGCACAATCAGGAGGTTTCGTAATAAAAGTGATACCTGCACAAATTTCTCCTGAATTAAGGTAGGAATTTATGTAGAAAAAGAATGAACAGCACGAAGAAGAACCAATTGAAAATGTTTTGCTCCATATGGGTCTTCTCAACCCAGTAAATTGCCTTCTAATTTCACTATTAGATATATTCCACTGTATGATAGTTTGCCAAAATTTTTCATCTTCAGAAATGACACATAATTTTGAAAACGGTTTCTGTAAATCTTCTTTGCTATTCATTTTAAATTGTAGATTACAAATGTAAAAAATCTATTTCTTTTCTTTTCGAAAATTTTTAGATATTCAAATTTTTCCTCAATTTTGTAACTAATTATTTTGGAAGATGAATTTTGAACTTCCTGTTTAATAACAATGACAACAGATGAGGTTGAAGTTATTTATTCAATGATCACTCATATTTTGAAGCATTTCTTCTAATAATGAACTTAGAAATAATACATTTTTTGAAATGACACATAAATATAAAAAAATTTCTGTAAATCCTCTTCATGATTTAGTTTCAAATATTATTTTTTTTTTCTTTCCAAATCTGTAGCTTTTGTTTATACAGAGAAAAATAGAAAAATGTGTCTTTAACAACAATCACAGTAGATGAAATTATTCCTCCAGTAAGCATTCATATTTTGTAAAGCTTATTTTCATTTTTAATTTGGAGAGAATCTATCTTTAGAAATGAAACAACTCCATAAAAAGTTTCCTAACACTTTCTTTGCTTTTCGTCTCTAAATAATAATAGATGTAAAATTCTGACAGTTTAAATAGACTGTTAGATATTAAAATTTCTCTTTCATCTGTAATTTTTGTTTACGTAGAGAAAATAATAAACTCCGTCTCTAACAGTACATGAAGTTGAAGTTATTCATTTAGTAATTCTTACTGTGAAAAGTGTTAATTAAAAAACAATACAGGAAAAAGTTTAAAGTTATTAATTTGGAAAGAATATATCTTCAGAAATGAAACACAACTCTATAAAAGGGTTCTCTACATTTTCTTTGCTTTTCGTCTAAATAATAATAGATGTAAAATTGTGATAGTTTTTTTTTTAAATAAACTTTTAGATATTAAAATTCCTCTTTCATCTCTAACCTGTAACTGTTGTTTACGTAGAGAAAAATAGCAAACTCTGTCTTTAACAGCAATCACAGTAGCATGATGTTGAAGTTATTCATTCAGTAATCATTTTTATTGTGAAAAATGTTAATTAAAAAAACAATACAGGAAAAAGATTCTCTTAATCGTCTTCAAGTTAATGATTTCAAATATAGAAGTTCTGAAAAAGTTTATCTCAATCGTCTTCAAGTTAGTGATTCAGATATAGAAGTTCTGATAATATTTTGGACAATTTTTAGATATTAAAATACCTCTTAAATCTGTAGTTTCTGTGTATGTAGACAAAAAAGACGAATTTGTTGTTTAATAACTATAACAAAATATTAGATTGAAGTTATTCATTCAGTGACCATTCATATTTAAAAGTTTTTACTCATTAATTTGGAAGAAGTACCTTCAGAAATAATACATACGTCTAAAAAAGGTTTCTCTAAATTTTATTTTCTATTCGTATATAATTCTATTATATTTTTATTTGTAATGTATAAACCAATAATTATATATTAAAAAAAATTATGTATTACATTTTTTACAAATCTGTAGCTCCTGTTTCTAAGGTGAAAAATAACTATGTTTTTTGTTTATTAACAATTTCAAGATATGAGGTTCAAATTGTATTCAAAAATTTATTAAAAAATCGCCCATACTTTAAAGATTCTTTTCAATACGTATTTGAAGGGAAAACATTTTTTTATTTTTTATAATAAATCTTCTATATTCACTTTAAATTAACGATTAACATATTAAAAATTTTTCAGGTTAATTTTTTTTCATTATCTGTTGCTGTAGAATAAATCTCTGTTTAATAACAGTCACAATAGATAAGATTGAAATTATTCAATTATCTTTTAACTTCTTATCATTCGTACTTGATAAGTTTCCTTTAGTTATGAATTTGGAATAAATACATATTTATTTACATTTACCTTGTAAATACAACACTGCAATCAAAGACAACAAGATGAATGGGTCGCTAACTTTCTGTTTGTAATAAAAATCACAATAGTTGAGGTTGAAAGTATTCCTTCAGTAAATATCCATGCTTGAAAAGTTTCTTTTCATGGTAAGTGTGGAAGGAACACACGTTTATTTCCATTTACCTTCCCCACGGAACAAACTACAGACGAGACGCCTAAAAAACACGAAGGGGAAATCCCCGGCTTTGAAAAAGAAGGTATAGCCGCCGAATGGATGGATGCTCCGTGCTCTGTCTGCAGTAATTCGATTTTAAAGATACGGCGATGTTTAGAATTTCAGTGCAGTTTCATAACGTCACACTATCACGTAACCGATCGCTCTGATAGAATGAGTTTAATTTTTGTCAAGGCTGCATCTAGACTAGAGTTCAGGACCGTGCGAAGAGAAAACTGCGTCCGGGACAAAGCGTCAATTACGTAGCACCTATAGTCGTCGTTCAGTCCGTCTGTCTGTCCGTCCGTCCGTCCGCATATAATAGAGCAAAAACTACCCAACCGAATGGTCTGAAATTTTAAATATATGATTGTTGTAAAATTTTGTCGAGCCACTTCAGATTTTATGAAAATCGGATGTATAGTTAAATTACAGGGACAGTCAAAAGTTTTTCTTTACATTACGGCCAATGGGAAAAATTATTGCACGTGCATTTTAATGATGTTAAAGCTTTCCGAATGGTCTCAAATTTTAAACATATAATTATTGCGACATTTTGTCGAGCCATTTCAAATTTTATGAACATCGGATGTATAGTTTAATTACAGGGACAGTCAAAAGTTTTTCTTTACATTAAAGCCAATGGGAAAAATTATTGCAAGTGCATTTTAATGATGTTACAGCTTTCCGAATGGGCTGAAATTTTAAATATATAATTGCTGCAAAATTTTGTCGAGCCATTTCAAATTTCATGAAAATCGGATGTATAGCTTAATTACAGGGACAGTCAAAAGTTTTCCGTTACATTAAGGGGAATGGGAAAAAATTATTGCAAGTGCGTTTTAATGATGTTACAGACTATGCACTTATGAATTGCAAATAAATACACATTCAGTACAATATGGGGTGCAAAAAATAATTATAAAACTAGTTATAGTACGAACGCACCTCATTTGCCACGTTTGACGAGCAATTTCCAACTTGTTTTAGGTGCGTTCGATGTTCGATATTATATATATATGTAGGCCTATATTAATCGCCTGGTCCGTCCGTTTGTCCGCAGATAACAGCGCAAAAACTACCCAACCGAATGATTTGAAATTTAATATATAGAATCGTTGCAGAATGTTGTGGAGTCCTTTCAAATTTTATGAAAGTCGAATCAAAATTTAAAAATACATTAATAAAAGTTTTCTTCATTCTATTAAATCTTATCATGCGTAATTAATTCAGTGATATCCCATGATAGGCAATGATTCTAGGTTGCCATGGTGATTATTCTAATAAATTTTATCATACGTCATTAATTCAGTGCTATCCCGTGATAGGTCATGAATCTAGGTTGCCATGGTGATGACGCCTTATTTGAGATGGAGTCCTATTATTTCAGTATTACTGAATTTAATCTATAATCTTTATAAAACTAGTTATAGTATGAACGCACCTCATTTACCACATTTAACGTACACTTTCCGATTTTTTTTTTTTTTTTTTTTTTACTTTAAAAGGGGTTTTATTTTAATTCAGAAATTCAAAAAAAGTTAATAACATAAGAGAAAATTGACCTTATATTCTGGCAAAGGGGATCTGGAAAATGGGATGTGGAAAAAATGTATCTAAGAGTACATCACAGTTTGCAACCCTTTTGGATTCCAAGAAGGAAATCACGTGCCATTTTGAGAGTGTACATTTTTGTACGCACAGAAAGAAAATTTCAGACTCGAAAAAGAGTAAGCCAACAAAAGAGACTAAGACAAATAGCCCAGCGGTTAGGGGGTTGAATTCGGAATTAATTAGGGGAAAGCTGGAAATTGTTTTAATCACTCCAGTTTAGGTGTAGAATGAATATGCTATGTTTTCCCCCTCGTTAGGAAATATGTATAGATTTACAGTCAAAAAACACGTTTTTTTACATACCATAACAGTATCTCCAAACAGCTAACTCTGTCAGAAACATTGTCAGTACAAATGTTGTAGAGCTTAAAATTCTGAGTAAAATGAGTACCTACACTTAATATTTTTGTTGAACATTAAGGTCACAATTCCACTTTAAAGTGTTAGGTCCGTGGTCAGGGGGGTTGAACTCAGAATTAACCCTCCGTCTACCAGACGGGTCCATTGGACCCGACAGGTACATACAAAATATTCATTCAAACCAGAAATTTCTTTAAAATAAACTAAGTATATAAACCAGACAAAAATAAGGTAAATAAATAAGTTAAATAGTTTTAAATGAAAATTCTGATGTAGAACGTTTTATTAAAACTTGAATAAAATTCCCGGTAGATCTAGGGTTAATTAAGAACTGGAAATTGTTTGAATCCCTTCAGTTTAGGTCTAAAATGAACATACTGTGTTTTCTTCCTCGTACTTGAGTGAATGTTAGAAAATATGTACATATTTATTTTCGAAAAACACGGTTTTTTTTATTACCTTAACAATATCTCAAAACAGCTAACTCTATAAAAGACATTGTCAGTACAAATGTTGTAGAGCTTAAAATTCTGAATAAAATGAGTACCATCATTAATTGTCGGAGCACGGTTCCGGCTTCCCTGCAAAAATTACACTTATTGTTAACACGATAGCGTCCAAAATATTTGACGCATCGACACAAAAAATGAGCTAGACGTTGGTAGTGCCAAAATCTCGGCGCGTATTGAAAATCATAAATATTCGTCAACCCTAACAGCGTGAAATGTCGGCTCAAAATTTTCCCATAGAGATAACATTGCGAGTTTAATTCTATATATTTGAAAGATAAGGCTTTCTTTTTTTAGTCATGTACCTTGAGCTTTTTTTTTTTGCACCTTTTTTAATAATTCTTTTTTTTAATGAAAGCTGTTTCTTTGTAGATTTGCCCGCAGTAGCTATTTTTTTTAAATATTCTCATTTTTATACTTAAATTTTAAAATTAAAAAAATTCTATGAATTTCTTTCAAAATGGTAGTTATTGGATTACTTCCATTGTTGTAAAGAAAGGAAAAATAATAAGGTTTGCTTATCTTTATTGATGCCATTTTCTCATAAAATTCAAAATAAATTTTCTGAAAAAATTGAACAGAAAACGACGTCATGCTTTAATAAAATACTCATGTTTTCCGCAAAAAGCTGTTATAATTCAATTCTTTTTCATTCATTGAGTTTGAGACGCTTGGTGAAATGCTTCAATGAGGGAAAATGACATCATATTAAAATGAAAAGGATTATTTTCTCTGATAAAAGCAAATATTTTACTAAGAACGTCTCTAAAAGATATAAATTTCTGGAATTTTACTCGCCGATACAAAGATTAAAATCACAAGTCAAGAGTGCGAATGTTCACATGCAAAGTCGTAGTTGACAAACTTGATTTCAAGTTTAGAAATATATGTATTAATCACATATTGCGCATTGTAATATTTTTGAAATGGTGAATGTAAATATGAGAGATGCGTATGCAAATTGTGAGACGGTGAAAATAACATTAAGTTTAGATTTTACGCAAAATATAATCCCAACAAAAAGTTTTCGGTAAAAAAAAAAAAAAAAAAAAAAAAAAAAGCGCCGAGTTCTCCTTAGAGGTCTGCACGGGCCCGGGCTTGGCCCGAGGCCCGTACCCGGCCCGGCCCGCGGGCCGGCGGAATGGAGGAAAATTTTCAAACGGGCCGGGCCGGCAGAATTAGGGCAATTTTTTCAACGGGCCGGGCCGGACCGGGAAAAAAATTGAACGGGCCTGCAGGGCCGGGACGGGCCGGTAAAAAAAATTAATCGGGCCTATCGGCCCGATATAAGAATTTGAGAGAAGCAGATAAAATACGAGGCCATTTCCAACGAATATGACTTTTTCGAGAAGTATAAATGTGCGTTACGAGCCGATGCGAGTTTAAAAACATCAATACAGAAATGTAACATGTCCATCGTAGAGATCGGCATCGTACAGTTACATGATGCCTGATCCCGGGTTTAATTTTATCGGCAGACTTGTGCCGGGACGGAACTGGTCTTAATCGTTCTCAGTATGTGTAGGACACGCATTATGTTTTATAAATGTATTAATAGCAATAATGAACTTCGGTTAACAGTATCTTTGGAAATGTACCTTAAGGTGGTTCTCATATTTACTGCTCAACAATGCGAAACTTTCAGACACATTTTCTGGCTCATTTTTAACTATAAAGGCATAAAATTGACAGGTCTAAGTATTGAAAGCATTTGGAATCGAATAGCGTTTCCATTTTTCATAAATTACGTACAGAGATAACAGAGACTCTTGTCACGTGACTGTACGTTTTTCTCCTTTCCTGTGCTATCGCTTCCGGAAATTCGATTCAAAACGCTAACTTTGGCAGTATTTTCTGAATGATATATTACTTTTATCTAAGAAAAAAAGGCACTTACATGGTTTCTGAATAAGAATATCTGCCAATCTCATGCGTTTCCGAAAAGAAATGAATTCATAAATGTATCAAAATGTAGCTCCTTTGGATTTGAGAAAAGGCTTAAAAATGGCAGAAACATTTTCACAAATCTACTTTTTATTATAAGCTTCAAAAGTTATCATGTTTTTTAACCCTTTATTCTAAACTACAATAATCTTTTAATGAACCCTTATTTAAATTTTGAAACGTCTGTAGAGACGTTGACTAAAACACTGTAAGTAATCGTTAATGTTTACTATTGTGTGTTTTCTATTTTGCGAACACATAGTAATTTAAAATATACTGTAAAATGTTCCCATAAATATGCATGCAGTATTCATTAAAAGAATCTTAATTGTATGTCGAGAAAAAACGGAATTTTTTGCAGAAATTGAGTCGGGCCGGGCCGGGCCTGTTTTCACTGATTTTTGTACGGGCCGGGCCGGGCCGAGAACGGTAAAAATGTAAACGGGCCGGGCCGGGCTCGGGCCGAACTTTCAATTTTTACACCGGGCCGGGCCGAACTTTCAATTTTTACACCGGGCCGGGCCAAAATAGCTTTCCTTCGGGCCGGGCGGGGCCCGGGCCTGGAAATTCCGGCCCGTGCAGACCTCTAGTTCTCCTTAATGTTTCGGCCAGAAAAAGTAGTGATATCTGAAGTTCGCACAAGTTAAAAGCCAAACATCCCAAATCTTTCATTGAAAATGTTTTCCTGCGACTTGGCCGTTAATGCCTCCTACAGCATTTCAAAATTAATGATTGGAAATTACGCATTTATAAATTATTTAAATATTAAAAGTAATATTAGAATGCAAAGAGGCAAATTCACATAAAGACGTTATAAGTAAAAGATTACTGATAACTACCATTCAGTTTCAACAAACAATAGTTTTGATTACAGATCATTTAGTCCACTTGTGGTTTAATTGCCATTTTGTACGGTCTAAAGCTAAAGTCATTAACGTAAAACCCAAGAAACAAAACAAAATTTACTTACTTCAAATCTCACAATATGTTACATTATATTTTATTGTATAATATTGAAATCTTGTGTATTGACGAAAGAGATGTTTTTCGTTTGAACATTTATTATAGTTTGTTTGCATACATTAAGAGGTATTCGATTTATAAACTGTTAAAAGTTGATACTAATTATGTTTTAGCAATTAGGGATATTATCTCCTGAATACAAGTATTTTGTTATTTTTAACTTCTAAGCATTTAAATAGACTGAAGTTGTTTAAATGCTTTTTTCAAATGTGTATTTTATTTCTGTACTCTGTGCCACAAAATGCCTAAAATAATCAAAAATAGTAGTTGGCATGTAGCTCATTTGTACATATTTTAATTTTTGAAAAACTCTCTCGAAGGCATTAACGGCCAAGTCGCAGGAAGCCATTTTCAATGAAAGATTTGGGATGTTTGGCTTTTAACTTGTGCGATCTTCAGATATCACTACTTTTTCTGGCCGAAACATTAAGGAGAACTTGGCGCTTTTTTTTTTTTTTACCGAAAACTTTTTGTTGGGATATCACTACTTTTTGTATGTTTTTTCAAGTTTGTTATTCTAAACTATATTAATTATATGAAAAAACTTAAATTTCGGTACTTTTATGTTAGCTGGGAGCTAATCTCCTCATTAGCCTTTTGTTTTTTCGTCAATAGCAGTTTTCATTTTTCACATGTGTAAATTAGAAACAATGCTTTGATTTTAAAATAAAATACTTTGGTTTATGTTATTATTTCTTATTTATTTATTTCTATGTTAAATATTCTATTAAATAAAATTGGGAAATGCATCTATTTTAAATGAGATTACTGAAAAGTATATATCTTTAAATGAAATGAATGCAATATAAACAATGGGGAGTTGGGAACAGTATTTGACGATTTGCCACTTGCGCCCGGCTAACATAAAAATACCTAAACTTATTTTATTGAGCTTTACAAATTTATACATTATTTATTTTTATATTAAAGTACTAGCCGCCTCTAGCAAGCAGTATTTACCGTATTAATTCCATGTTAAACGTTGCATCATGTTACTGTTATTCATAATTTAATTTACTTGCCCATTCTTTCGCCAAGTCGGAAGCTTTTGATAGAGAAATCAAGAACTCTTTACGATCATGGAAGCACATCATATATTTTGTGTTGTTATGTATTTCATATTTCGTGACAAATATCTCTTAACTCACTTATGCATGTTTCCTTAGCAGTTACGATTCGTTTTGTAATGCGGAAATTTTTAATCCTATTAAGTAATATTTTCTAATTGGGCTCACTGCCAATTGTTGTATTTTAACTGATACGACTGGGTACAAGTGAAATGGTTCTTATGAAATCCTTTGACAATATCTGCATTTGCATTAAACCATATTGATGCTAATATTATTTTGTTTCACGTTAACCTTTTCAATAGACTCGGTTACGGAAGAATAGAAGGTCTACCGGCTCACTGACATGATCCATTTAAAAATCTATCATTCTTCTCATCTGATCGTGTTGAAGAATTAGTCAATGTGCCATGCTTTTTAAGATTTTAGCTAATTTTATTCGAAACCTGAAAACTAAAATGCGAGGAACCGGATTATAGAAGATTCATTCTAACGCACATATCAATTAACAGGTTACATATTATAGAATTATAATAATCATAAGGAGAACTGGCAGTTTCAATGCTTTAATAGTTTCCGTAAATTCTCTTTATATAATACAGAAGTTTTAGCGGTGTAAAGATTAACAACATAGTCACAGTAAGTATAATAACAGTACAATATAATAACAATAGCAGAGGTTTTGGGCAGTGACGAAACTATTAGCACTTTGGAAATATTAGTACGTTATATCATTTAACTATTCAGATGATATGCGGAAAAATAAAAATAGATGGCTCGCATTAATAATTAACTCACTGAAAAATAGCCACTAGCGTCAAATATTCGCCAAGCTGGGCGACATTTAGCGAAGTGTCGCCAAGGTTGGTAATATACCATGTCAATTCTCAAATCTGGCGAAGAAAAATGTTATGTTTATTCTGACGTCATAATGATGCATATGTATTATGTATTATACACATACCTATAATATGTATGAATCAAATGTATTACGTATTATATGCATATGTATAATATGTATGATGCATATGCATAAGTTCATTAACATCACTAAAACGCACTTAAAGGAATAGTGTTCCATAAATAGTAGGGATAATTGCCAGATTGACCAGAGTTCTATTGAGATTAGAATTCCGACATTTATAATAGACCGGGAGGCGTCTGCACACGCCATCACCTCAACGAGTTTACAGCTGAAATTTTAGAATTAGTTAAAACTAGATTAGCATATTTAAATGCAACTAGTCTGTTAAATCATATCTTTGTAGAAACCACCTGAAGACCTTTAGTGGTTAACTGATACGTTTACTATTGTATTTTCCTGCATCCAAAAGTTTGGAAACAGGAAGGATGGGTGCAGGAAAACACAATGGAAAATTCACCAATTAACCCGTAAAATCGGGTCTGTAGGTGTTTTCCACAAAGATATGACTTGTCAGATCAGTTACATTTCAATACGCTAATCGATATTTAACTAATCCTAAAATTTCAGCCGTCAACTCGATGAGGTGATGATCTGTGCAGACGCCTCCCGGTCTTTAATAAAATTTGTGGTACTTGTTAGTTATCCCGTCGACCAATTTCGCCAAATTATATAAATTGCCAAACCACTCGCCAAATTGTACAAATTAACATAAATTTTTATTTTAAATAATGAAAGAATAATTAAATTAGTATAACATTAATAAAAATACTAATAAAACGTCGAAATAAAAATAACTTGATGACGTAAACATGTGTTAGTCAAGTGAATGTGGCATTTACGATCAATCATTATTGGCATTTAATCTTACAATTTGGCGACAGTAATTTGGTCGACGGGATAACTAACAAGTACCAAATTTGTTTTAAGGAAGTAAAAGATAGAAAGATGGACAGATAAACTGAAAGATTTGCCTTATTAAGATTTTTGTAAAAGCATATAAAAATTCATTCATCTTGAAATCATGTAACACCTTTAAAACTCAGGCTAATTTTCTGTAATCGGGTTTTGCCGACCAACATATCTTATCTATAACTATAATCTTTCTTTTACAGATTTAAAATTAACAATAAATTAACAGTAAGTAGGCTAATAATACAATATAATAACATTAGAAGCGGACTTCGGACGCCGCATCTGTCGCACATCGTTAAAGACAGTTTATTAGTTACACATTTCATTTAATTAAAAGGAGATTTTTAAATTTTCATATAGAATTAGGATATTTTTCCACTATAGGGACCTTGGCATTTTTTTTAAATCTTGGCGCGATTCCGACTTCAGAAATTGAGATATGTTGCCAAATGATATAAGCGACTATGAAAGCAAACCTGATGAACTTTTATGTTGTTTATATATGAATTTATATACATATGAACATTTTATTTATACATGTATAAAATATTGTTTTTTATATACAAATTATTTTTGTTTGAACATAAAAATAAATAAACGGGTTCCTTACATTAAATAAATTGTATACATATGGAAAAAATTTCTTGTGTATATGAAACAGTAAATAGGTTGCCAGAAAATACGTTATTACCAAATTTCTTTTTCTTTCAAGGCTATTTTCTGTATTTCGCCAAGGCTACTATATCGGAAACGTACCGAATTGCGGTTTATATTTTGTTAAATGTTTTATTGTTTTAATATCGTAAATATATCATAACCTATACTGATTAAAATTTTTAGGTATATTAATTTTTTCTACTTAACAAACATCTTTGGGAAAGCATATATATAAAATGTTATTCTGCTTGAAATCACGTGACTCTCTTCAAAACTCTGTAATCGAGTTTTGGCGACCAACATTGGCACTTGAATGTGTTAAGGAACTGTTTACGGCCAAATGAACACCCCTGTTTGAAGGGTTTAGAGGCGGAAATTCTGTGTTTTCAGATTTTTCTGGTTAATTGTGCTACAAACCCGACTTACTAATCAAATTTCATGATTCTACGACTTTTAGAAGTACCTTAGTTATTTGATGATGCGAAGTGAGTCAGTGACAAAAAAGCGTTTTTTCGGAATTTAATATTTCGAAAACTTGTCAATATAGAAACATGAAATCGTGGAACCTTAGTTCAGTTTGACCATACGAACATGTGTATAAAAGAAAAATTTCTATATCTCTCCCTAAAACGACGTTATGAGGGGGTGAAAAGTATGCCGAAATGGTTCAGGAAAAGGTAGCTTATTACGGCTTGTGCGAACTTGGCGGACGCACTGCCGTGCTCCCAGATTCCATGATTGACTTAAGGTGAAATCATTTTTTTAAATTTTCAATCGTCAATTTTAAACGGCACAGATGTCATATACGCCCCCCACATTGGCGCGATTTTTTCTGACGCCAATGTCATATACGCAACGGGTACTTAACTGGCGCCAAAATGTCGTTATTTTGCTTGATATGGTAACCCGGATGTTATTGTTTGTGCTGTTGACGTTTTCCCCGATTTGGCGTGGGAAAAAAATCGCGCCAATATGGGGCGTATATAACATCTGTGCCTTTTAAACATAACAGACTCAATGGGTAATTTAAACAAAATTACATATCTTGATTAGGTATAATAAATAATTCAGTTTAATTTTTTAATATTTTGAACAGTCGAAGTGTATGGAATTAGTATTTTTGTATCATTAAGTTAAAAATAATATTTGTTTTAAGAGACTAAGTAGTAACCTATGTATGAGTTCGTTTTTAAACAATTTCTTTCGTCGAAATTCGACGAGATTCATCCCGTTATTAATTAAAACATTAGCTCCATTGCTGTAAATTATGCATTTTAACCTCATACGGATCATTATGGAGTCGAATGTTGAAGTCGATGTTCATACATTCGTGACCTGAGATATAGATTGATCCCCCCCCCCCCCCCCATCCCTTTCAGAAGTTTTACATTCTACGTATGTAACAACCACTATTTTTTCGAACTTTTCATTCTTTGTAAGCTTTCAAATCGATGCAATTCATTTTGAATTTTAAATTAAGTGAAACGAAAAAAAAAAATCGAATACGGAAAATACGATTTTAGGCATTAGTCGAATGGCTACGAGTGATACTTAAAGAAATCGAGAAAAATATAATGTCTTGTATTTTTCTCGATTTACTTTACTTATATGTATGTATTCTTTGTATGTATATTTGTATTCAGACGAATGTATGTTTCTATTGGGAAATTTTCGTAATCGGGTTTGTAGACATATTCATAATTTACTGAGCATTGTTTGATAAGCAAATTTAATAATTTGCAATTACTTGCAATTGTCCCAATTACTGACGTTTACTCAATTTTTTTTTAATTCATCGTAAGTGGATATATTTCAACTGAAATGCAAGTGAACATTCTGAAGTAAATGAGACAAGCATTTTTTTTTGTCAAGATGTACACTAGAAAACAGAAATATGTAGATTACAAAATAAAAAATTCCTGTACGGGTTGGAAAAAATAGCTTCCCTATTTCTTGGTTTTAAGATTTTAGCTAATTTTACTAGAGAACACGAAGTTAAAATGCGAAGAACTCGGTTAGAGAAGAATCATCAGTACTGAATTTCAATAGAAATTTCGCCAAATTAGTCAGATACAGCCAAATTTGCTTAATTTTTGACGACATATTTTTGGTCGCCAAATTTGGCGATATTTCGTCCAAATGTCGCGAAGCTTAGCTATAAATGCGACGTTAATGTATATGACTATGATCGCTTATGCTTATGATCGGAGAAATGGATGCAACAATGAAAGATAATTCGTGAGAAATCATGTTGAACAAAAGTCATAAATCAATCCCTGATTTTTTTTAATGTGCTGCCTAGATTTAGTGTACATTTTAAGAAATATACATATTTTATATGTGCAACGTTATACACAGAAGTTTCGAAAATGACGGTTAAAAGAAAGTAATTCAAATGTATAGAGTTATTCAGCTTAATTCTATGTGGAAAAGTTGCATAAAAATAACTCAGATGCTTCCTAATATTTTCATAATAACGATATAGCAACAACTCAGATGAATAAAGGTATCAAATTTGATAGAGGAGTATAGAAGACTATCTATGAGTGTGTGTTACATACGTGTTACAAATTTTTACCTGTTGTCATATTAAATAAGTGTGGGCTGTGCCAGACAAGCAAGTCTTTGAAAGCGCATTGAAGTTTTCTGCCGCTAACTCGATGGACCAAGTTCTCAAAGATCGGAGCTAAATTAAAAAAATCAAAATCTCTCAAATACATCCGGGGGTAATTCTTTATCTTTACCGTAGATTCTCTTATGCAATGGTTTCTCTTTACTTTTAACATTTCTGAATTATTCTAAAGAACAACACATTATGCTGCCTTCAGTTATGCACTGAACAGCTTTTGTCTTTGCAAACAAAGGTTACAAATTTCCCTAAATCAACTTTTATTATTGGAAAAGGAAGAGCTGTAAAATGTACAAAAATCAAAGAAATTAGTAAAACAATCATAGAGCAGTTAGGGTCAGAAGCTATCATTCTTTTGGCACTAACAGGTACTGCTGCATTTAATGTCAAAGACAAGGTAACTCACTCAGTGCTTAAAGAACCTACGTGTTTGAAATAGTTCGCTAATTTAAAAAGTCAGCAATAAATCTACAGCTCAGAATGGATACAGTGTTATTTCTCATTATTGACGAATTTTCAATGATAGGATGTCGTCTTATGGCTGACCTTGAACAAAGATGTCGCGAAGGTAAAATAGATAGCATTTAGTCTTTTAGAGGCTTATTTGTTTAAATCCTTGGACGTATTAGGTAGTTACATCGCGTAAAAGACATCCCTCTATATAAGATATTCTTTAAAAGTCATTTTGATTCTTCGCGGACAAAAAATGCTTAGAGCTTTTAAAAAATGTTTCACATTAACAAATTCATTGAGACAAAACGACGATCAGCAGACACAGTTCCGAAAGACTCTGAACTCACTTTGCGTGAGTCAAGTTTTTGACTACCTCTCACCCCTTATGCAAAAACGCAAAGATATACTGCTTTCGGCTAACTTGTATGATTTGAAGATGCCATATGTCTTTTTCTCAAAACCAAGCAAGCTAAAGAATATAATCAAGAAGCACTTTTTAAATCAAAGCGGGGGCCAATAAACAAGAATTTTAGAAGATCACAATGATTAAATAGCAAGATGGAGTGAAGATGATCACGCGTCTGGACTTCAGTCTATACTTTCTTTAGCAGCTGGATGCAGGGTTATGCATTATGCTACATACCAATATCTGAACGGAGTGAGAATTGGTAAACGAAAGTGCGATAAAAGATATTGCCTATGGCCCACGTTTTCAACCTCGAGGCTTGCCACAGGCTATAATAGTTCATTTTGTTGAATATCATGAGCCATTTCTAACTGTAATTTTTTTTATCAAACCTATTTGTAAATATTGGAAAGAAGAAAAAGCTTCATTCTCACGAAGTTAGTTATCTTTAACTGTTGCATACCTTGCCACCATACATAGATCCTCGAGTTTAACATTGTCAAAAACTGCTGTGGATATTCATCTAAAGGTGTCGTCACATAAAACAACTTATGTCATTTTTACTGTAGTTTGTCATTTAGAGAAAGTTCTATTGGAAGCAGTTTTCGCTAAGGACAGGCTTTACCCAAATTATAAGTATGGGAGCACTTGCTGACAGATTAGAATTTGTGCATTACCCGAGGCAATTGACGACTGAGTTAAACACTTTAAAATGAAGTATCGACGATTGTTATGTCAAACTTACTTTTATGCTATTAAACAGCAATCTAGAAAATAAAACATTTTTTTAAATAATATCTTTTAAGTTTATGCGCCTCCATGCTCCGACATTTCGGCCTGACGGATACTAGTATTTTTGTTCAACATTAAGGTCGCAATTCTATTTCAGCCAGTATTCTACGAATTTAATGCATCCAACATAACCTTTCACTAATTTGACCAGAATTTTATACAACGTTTCATATATATGTCAAATGTTTTATTGCCAAAAATGTTTTCTCAATAGCATTTGGCAGAATGGAAATAGCGTAAGAGAAGAGCTTCTGTTTAACACTTTATTAACCTTTCTTAGTTCCAAGGCTAAAATAATATTACAAATGCTTATTCATTGGTTTTTTCCAAACAAAATGATATCGCAAATAACAGAAAAAATATCTTTTCTGAAATGGATCCTTTAGGCGCTTAGTAATTTAGGGGGATCTAAAACTACAAACTCCCTTAAAACACCAATTTAATAACCATTAACCCAAATTCACGCAATCACAAATTTAAGAACTTTAAACAAGTAAATAATCTACAAATCCTGAAAAATTTTTATTGAAAAAGATTTAAGTTAAATACTTATGAAAATTTCTCACTTTCTTGGTCGTACTGTCTTTTGGGCACTTTTAGGCATTTTGCAAACTCAGATGAATTTAACATTTATTTTATGCGGTAATCAGCTTAGACGCGGCCATTTATTCGTTCGCTTTTGAACGCAAAAAAAAAACATTCAGCTATTAAGAAGTGATGTAAAAATGTAAAATAATCGGACATTTTAGTTTTTATAAGGAAAAGAACAGAGGTCCTCCTACGGGGACCCAGGGACCGAAGAGGTTAACATTAGTTGAAAAGGGTTTATGAATTAGGTAGGTCTGTCTGTCTTTCTCACCGTGCTCCAACTTGCGTAAATAGAGTCCGATTGCCATGAAATTGGTATACGTTATTGGGATTTACTATGGCATGTTTGGTACTGAATGCAGTGTGTTGCATTTACGGTTCATTTACAGGGACGCTCAAAAGAATTCCGTTACATTACGGCCAATCGTTTATGGAGTATTTTAATGTTAATATTCTATTTTAAACATATTAAATTTATATATATCACTTAGGTGTATTACAAGATGCTTACTGGAGTGCATATAATGTATTGTTCATTTACATTAAAAGGACATCAGTATTTGGCTGCAGTACTGCCTACGAAGAGTAATTGCTGGAAGTGCTTTTACAATTGTGGTACGCGTCTTTTTTTTTAAATTACTTTGTGCGTATAAATTCTACAGATCCTATACAGGGCTACACAAAAGATCTCAAGTACATTTCCGTTTATTGATGGAAATTGCTGAATGGGAATTTTCAGCTGTGCTTATGCATTTAATTGAACAAACTTTTAGCATACTATGCATATGCAGTATACATACACATCTGTATATCCTATACAGGGCTGCACACACACACAAAAAAAAAAAACCGGGTACTTTTCCAACGATTGATAATAATTTTCCAAGAGCCGACAGCACAAAAACCTATTTTATCATGCAATGAGATCTTTATTTTATGGGAGGGTAGAAGTAGGGGAATCTAATGTTCCATGTCTGCCGGAAGTGAAGTGGTGCGTAAGCCAAAAATTAATACCACCAGTGGTTGACTCGTTTATCATTGTGTTTGTCCTACAAACAAAGGTATGAAAACATGGAGGATAGTTGTCGGACAAACACAATGATAAACCTACAAGTCAACCACTGGTGGTACTAATTTTTGGTTTATGCACTACTTCACTTCCGGCAGACATGGACAGGGCTGCGGAGTCGGAGTCATCCATTTTTCCCACCGACTCCGCAGCCCTGGACATGGATCATTAGGTTACCCTACTTCTACTCGTCCATAAAATAGTTTTTCTTCTTGCGCTTGATAACATAGGTCAAAGTGGTCCAACCCGCGGGCCGCATGCGGCCCACCTATTCATTTTTGTTGGCCCTTGCCTTTCTTACTGGAAAAAAATCGTTTGCTCTTCTTACTGCCTTACATTTTTAAGTAATACTACTTTAGGATTTTTTTTAAGGTTACGTCAGCATCACCCTACAATCTTCATTTCCTCTATAACGGCCATATTGAAGCTTCACTCTTCGATTGTTATAATCCGTGACGTGCCTACTTCGATAAGCTAGATTGGACATATTGAGGGCTTCCGCAAGAAACTTGATGTAATGCAAATTGTACTAAAAGCAAATAATGCGGCACACTTCTCACACTATTGTCAGCAGTTGAAAGAAGAAAAAAGTGACACAAATTTTAAGTATGTTTCCCGAAATAATAATAGATATCAAGAAAGAGTTCCAGGACAGATTCCAGGATTTTGACTCCCTAAAACCAAAACTTGTACTGTTCAACAACCCTATGGGTATTGACGTGAGCGAGGTGCAGACCTGCCAACTGCTACGAAAAAATCGTAGTTGCTACGATTTGGATCTATAAACTACGATGCTACGAAAATCGGTCTTAAACTACGATTTTCTGCAAAAAACACAAAAGCATTTTTTGTTTCTAGTTGCGATTTTTATCCCGCGCAGCATATTTTTCAGGAGTTATTCTGTTCCGAAATTTCCAAGTATACATTTCCGAAAGTTTTAAAAAATTGGCCATTAGAGTCTGAAAGTTTGGACATTAAAAAATGGTCATGGGAAAAACAAATTCTGGGCTGCAAAAAAAAAAAACTTCTTAACATAAAACACTCTAATCGTGTATTTGTAAATATTTATGTAGGAATCCCCTTCCTTAGAAACAAGGGTGCCATTTTAAGAATTCTGGAGGGGGTTCCTTGAGGGGCAAGGTTTGAAATAGTGTGCAAAATCGCACGATTTGCGATAAATTATGGCGAATTTCGACAAATGACCATGTAAAAAAAAATCAATTTCATCAATTGGTCGCAGAAGAAAATAAATTTCGTTAAAGGATCGGGGTAAAAGCGTGAATTTTGTCAAAATATCGCAGAAAGAAAATACGAATTTCGTCAAAAGATCAGTAAGATAATGCAAATTTCATCGAAAGATTAGTAAGAAAACACAAATTTCACCGAAAGATCGCAGAAAGAAAACACTAATTTAGTCAAAGGATCATGGTAAAAAAACGCAAAATTCGTCAAAGGATCGCGTAAAACACGCGAATTTCGTCAATAAAGTTCATGGTAAAAAGTGCGGATTTCAACAAAGAATCGTGATAGGAAAATGTGAATCACGATTGTGGGAAAAAAATTGTGAATATCCTGAAATGATGGCGGGAAAAGAATCGCGAATTCCGTCAAAATTTACTGCACTGGGCTAAAAAATTGGAACCAGGCTCCTTTTACAAATGTAAAAAAAAAAAAAGCTACGAAACGGAAATAAACTCTAAAAATCGTATAAACATTTTCAGAGGAAAAAAATTACTATATTGAGTTAAAAGACGGAAACCTTATTCCTTTTACGAATGTCAAAAGATGGCTGAGAAATACGAAAAACCAACCAACCAAACTCCAGATTAATTTAAATTTTGTGTGCTACGATTTCTCATTTTCAAAGATTGGCAGGTCTGGAGGTGCCCTGCGACCACAGACGGCACAGACTTCTCATATAAGACCTCTCCTACCTTTCCTCTGAGCCTGCGACCTTCAAATGGAAATTTGTGATCTTCAGGCAGGCCCGTTCTACCAGACTAAAAGTGCGATGTCCCTGAAAATTTCTGGAAACTGATCTCTAAAGAACATTTTTCTAAACTGCTTAAATTCTCTCTGCAAATGTTAGCGCTGTTTGGCAGTAAGTAGGGGAGGTAGGAGAGGTCTGATACATAGGGAGGGTTGATACATTGACAATTTTTCTCAACAAATGGCATTAACAGCCATTCCAACACATGTGAAGGTTTCTTTTATTTGCTGAAGCCATCATTAGCTGGACTAATCAGTGAAGAACTGACAACTTTTCTTTTCTTTTAATTTTGAAGGTTTTAGGAATGTCAATGTAAATTTTTTCACTGGCTGATTTTCTTTCATAACTCTTTTTATTGTGAAGATAATATCTTGTAATTTTTTTTTATTTATAAAGCACATTGTTAGGATTAGTTTTACTAGAAAGTAGATTACCATTTTGCAACTGCATTTGTACAAAGTGATTGAAAATCCAATAAGGCATAATAGGGAGAAATGATACATTAGTACTGGGGAGAAATGATACATTAGTACTGGGGAGAAATGATACACTTGTATATTTGAAATTTAATAGTTTTTTTTAAAGTTTGCAAACTAATATAGGACTGTAATATTCATTATTGTTTTACAGCAAAAGCTACTGAAATTGGTAAGGAAGAACAACAGTGTTGAATTCAGACACTTTTCTCCGGGAGGGATTTCTGTGGCTCAGGGGGGGGGGGGGACATTATAGAGTTCCGGAGGGGAAATTGCACTTTTTGACCATTGAAAACACAAAATCTCAAATCTTCCGGGGGGGGGGACATTCTCATTGCTCCGGGGGGGAATGTCACCCCCGGGCCACCCCCTGAAATCAACACTGAAGAACAAAGCGACTATTCATAGACATTATGCAGGTTACATAGAAAAGCAGTGCGATGATAGACGGTTAGTTCGCTTTGTTCGTTATGTAGAAGGGAAAAGGTTTAAATGGCCTGAAAGGGAAAATGTTTCTATAATTTACGAAGGGCAAATTGAAAAAAACGTTAAATCTACCCGATTTTACTTATCAAAATGATAGAGTTATTAGATTTTCTTTTAACCATTTCAGGGTTTGTGGTATGTTTATGATAACACTTAATTTTAATTCCCAAAAGCCACATTGGCACCAGCATTTTAGTAAAATATTTTCCATTTAGTATGAAAGTGAAATATATCCCTTTTCTTATTTCTAATTAAATTTGTTGGTAAATTCCGGTGCCATTCATTTATTCAACACTTTAGCATTAAAAATGCTTTGCCCCTGAAAGGGTTAAAGGAATCTTAAATGTGCTAAATTTATGTTAAATTGTTTGCAAATTAGCAATGTTCACTTCCTTTTTCCTTGCAGCTAGATCTCTAGGGGTTTTTTTCATTATTTATTTTCTAAAAAGTGTGTTAATGGGATTGTTTAAATAATAGCAATAGTTTAAATATTTTTGTGAAAAACATTTCTGAAACAAAAATATGTCAATGTCATTTCGTTTCAAATTTTACTTAAATATTTCTAGATTTATCATAAAAAATTATATGACGCATAAATTGAATTGTCTGCATTTTTTTTTTTTTCAATTTACATAACAATGTATCAAACCTCCCTTGCTAGTGTATCAATCCTCCCCAGTAATGAGGAGATTTGATACAGTAGTAACCATTCAAAATAATTGGGATATATTTTTTGAATGACTATTTTTTAAATTCACAATATTTTTAATTAATGAATAAAAGGTCACTTTATAAGAAAACTCGAAAAATTTGTTTAAAAATAGCTTTCGAAGGGTTGTAAAAAATTAGTAAAAAAAAGTGTATCATACCTCCCCTATATATGCGTGCGAAAGTGTTTTTTCTGCTCTCAAACAAATTAAATCAAAAACGAGAAATCGAATTGAAAGTGTTTCATTGGAATCGATCCTGAGTCTTTGCCTTGCTGAACTTACAGTGGGTATTGATAAACTTATATCAGAAAAGCAGTGCCAATCATCACATTGATTTCTCGACTGTAAAATGATGGTATATTAAACTTCCTTTAATATAAATTTTAACAAAAGTTTTTCAATAAAATATGTAATTCGTTTTCTTTCTGGAATATCTCTAGCTCTCACATTCCTACCCTAAAGTTTGATTTGCTCTCGGGTAACTAAAGCTTGGATCACACTGACACATGTTTTTGTGCTGTCGGCTCTTAGACTCTAATTTCAGAAGGGTTTTCAAATGCGTTATGCATTTTCTAAATTGTTTATTCAGACATTTTTTACTTTAACTCTTAAAAGCCTATGGTATCATTTATGATACCATCAGTGTTCCCGATTAAGTGAATTTTTTTTATTCAATATTCCGTATTCAGAACAGAAATTTAAAATGGAAAATTTTGATTTATTTAATAACAGACATTGCGTTACTAAAATAACCGGAATTTACTATTTAGATTTTTCTGCTATGAATTCCGATTCTCTGAATTACGCAATTTCTGGAACGCATTCTACCCATGGCATTTAAGGGTTAATAAGCTGTAAAAGTTTTGTTACAGTATTCTGATTGTGTTGGAAAGTGTTACATATTCTTTACTGGATGCAAGATTTCTCGTTCTTTTTCAATTCCTACTATTAGCTCACACTCTCCCTATATTTATTTATATATTTATCTTGTTCAAATTTTCAATCGTTAATAAAATACTCATTATTCATCCTATCAAGTTGAAATATTTTTTTTTAAAAACTTGTACTGGATAAAAATTGATGTTAATACAGTTTTTTTAAATATTAATTAATTTATTAAATTTTAATTAATTAATTTTAGTTTTGCATGGGAAACAAAATGGCGGCCATTGGTTATTGAAGATCAATGAAAGTAATTTCAGTAAGGGGTTATCATAGGGAGGACCCTGTTCTGTCGCCAAATACCGCCAAGTTTGTCGCCAACTTGGCGATATCTCTAATATTTTGCCAAATTCCCATAGAGTTCGATTGTAAACCTACTTGCTTATAGAAAATCAACAAACTGAGATATTTTAATGCAACAAAAACTAATATTAGCTTAAGGGATTATATTAAATTTTTCTTTGATGGCCTATGTAGAAATTGACTTTAAAAACAAAATTTTTATATTACTTGTTTCTTATTCTTTTGCTGTCTTGTATTGTAGACGAATGTTTTTAACTATTTGTCAATGTTAATGCACTTGGCTCAGTTTCTCTTTAGTATTTTCCGGTTGTAAGACATTTTTAACCAAATTTCATGTACAGGCATCCCCGAATTACATAAGTAATGCGTTCCGTAAAGTTTTACGTAACCTGAATTTTACGCAAGTCGAATATGTAATTTTTGTAGGTAAAATTTTGTTAAAAACTGCAATTTTTATTACATATATATATATATATATATACATATATATATTATTTTATATATGACGCATCATGCAACAGTATAAAAACAAATATAAACAACAGTTTTCAAATACCTTGAGGAATACGGGATTTATAAATTTAACATTGATAAATTGATTTATAACAATTTTGAATCTACATCAAACGGCTATAAAAATAAGAAATAATCAAAAAGGACTATTCTGCATGAATTTCTGATGGTAAGACAAATGAATAACTCTCACAAAATAAAATAATACCTGATAAGCACTACTATGAATAACTAAAAATAAAGATCAAGTTGTTTAGTTATAGATTTGATTTTATTCAATTCCTACTATTAGTTCACACTCTCCTTATATTTATTTATTTATTTGTATATCTGGTTCAAATTTTCAATCGTTAATAAAATACTTATTATTCATCCTATCAAGTTGAAATAATTTTTTTAAAACTTGTACTGGGTGACAATTGATGTTAATACAGTTTTTTCAAATATTAATTTATTAATTAAATTTTAATAAATTAATTTTAGTTTTATATGAGAGACAAAATGGCGGCCATTGGTTATTGAACAGCATTTAATGCATCTTCATATCTATAACGGGGGTTACTATAGGGAGGACCCTGTTCTGTCCCCAAATACCGCCAAGTTTGTCGCCAACTTGGCGATATCTCTAATATTTCGCTAAATTCCCATAGACTTCCATTGTAAACCTACTTGCTTATAGAAAATCAGCAAATTGAGATATTTTAATGCAACAAAAACTAATATTAGCTTAAGGGATTATATTAAATTTTTCTTTGATGACCTAAGTAGGAATTGACTTTAAAAACAAAATTTTTATTTTACTTGTATACCAGTAAAAATATAACTCTATCTAATATGAAAATTATATTACGGTTGTGGTTTATGTCTATATTTTATTTATAAAATAAATATCAAAAGTATGCAACCAAGTATCAAACGCACTTGTATATTCACAAATGTAATTTTCGAGATTTATTACGTAACTGCGAATTTACGTAAGTCGCGTAATACGGAAGTCGGGGGATGCCTATACATATATTTTTGTATCAAATGACAAACCAAATCTTCGCCTTCCATTCTGACGCCTCAGGCACATGTGCCTTTGCCCCCTCCCCTTCCCCCTAGTTTTGACCCTGGTAGAGTGGGTGCGATAAGTGCATTTAATTAGAGAAAAAATAATAAACAAAACAATATAAATATTTTATTAAAAAAAATACATGAGTACAAAGCTTCTATTGAACGCTGCAAATGCAATTCTGTAGGAATTGGCGAAAGTTTTACACATGCATTGAACAGTTGAATGACGAATGCAGGTACGTATTATTTATTTATTTATTCATATAACAGCTTTCATGAGTCGTAATCTGGCGCTTTTATCAGTTCTCTTAATAAATGATCCTAGAAAAAAAAATATATATATATATTATTTATTTATTTAGTTGAAATCTATTGAAATTTAAACCTAAGTACAAAAGAAAAAAATGTTATTATGTAACTAAAAAGCTGAAACTTTTTCACAAAAAATCTGTTTCAGAGGTTCTTATCTAGTGGTGAATAGATAAGCATTAATTTTTGCACCCTCTCCCCCCCTCCAAATAGTCAATTTTTAGCTCGCAGGCTATCAAAACCTGAGAGCTAATGTGCCCGCAGGTTCTGTATGTATGTACGTATGTAACGTGATAACTCTTGATAGAAATGTCCGATTTGCTTCAAAATTTTTTCCTAGATTCATTCCTAGATAAGACGCTTCCCTGATTAGTTTTTGGGGTTCATTGGTTAAGTATAAAGGAGGGGAGATGGGGGCTAATCACACTCCCCTTAATTTAGATAAACAGGTTTTTCATGCAAAATTATCCATTTGCTTCAAATTTGGTTTATCGGTTTATTCTGTAAAGGCGCTTCCCGATTAGGTTTGGAAGTTCATTGGTTAAGTGTAAAGGGGCGAAATGGGGGGAGCTAATGCCCCCCCCCCCCTAATTTACTTATCGAGGGGCATTATTCTTTGAAATAAGACTTAAGAGTATAACATACAATTAGTGTGAACAGCCTGTGAGCTCAATGCCATCAGTTTAACTAAGCACTTTTCTTTATTCTTTAAAAGTCTGTTTTACCAAGTTCTATGCTGCCATCATTTATCGATTAATGGAATTAATATTTTAAACTTAAGGGTGTTCTCAAATCCAAAAGGGCAACTTTCTGACATAAGTTTTAATTTATTTTTGTTCGGAAATGCATGAAACTAGCAGGTGTTGTTGTTCAGACACTATGTCATCGAGCTATTTTCTTCGTTTTTTTGGAAACGCAATAGATCTTTCAGAAAATGGTGTCAAAGTTGACGTTTTGAACCGAAGTTCCCGAAGAAAGCAGAAAAACTAGTCCGTGAAGGGCGAAAATCGTGTTTGTCACGTGATCAAAAACGCTTATAACTCAATAGGTAATTTATGGATCAAAAAATGGAAAATACAGTTCAATTCCAAATCGCTTCCATGGTCAGGCTTTCCAATTTTATATCTTTCCGCTAAAAAATGAATTTGTAAATGTCTCAAATCCAAAAGGGCAACTTCCTGACATAAGTTTTAATTTATTTTTGCTCGAAAATGCATGAAACTAGCTGGTGTTGTTGTTCAGAAACTGTATCATCAAGCTGTTTTAAGCAATAGATCTTTCAGAAAATAATGTCAAAGTGACCTTTTGAACCGAATTTCCGCGCGAAAGTAGAAAAATCAGGCAAGAGCGGGCGAAAAACGGGTTTGTCACGTGATCGATACCGCTTATAACTCGGTGGGTAATTGATTGATCAAATAATGGAAAAAACAGTTCAATTCCAAAACGCTTCCATGGCCAGGCTTTCCAATTTTATATCTTTCCGTGAAAAAATGAATTTGTAAATGTGTCAGAACGTTTTGCGCTTGTTCAGCGGAATAAATGAAGATTCCATCTTGCCATCAGAGCAAAACATTCATGTAGTGCTGCCATCTGTTTTGTTTTTTTTCAAATAACATTTCAATGAGGAAAGGGGTTGATGTTGGTATGTCAGACAGTTACTTTTCAAATACACTTAGAATTTACCCAGCAAGTAAAACCGTGTAAAATTAAATAATTTCAGCAACATGCAACTAGTATATATTATACAAGATAATAGAAAAAATAATAAATTGTTTGATTGTTTAAGTTTAAATTCTTTAAGTACTGCTCATTTAAACATTCATTTAACTAGCAATTTCAAAATTCATTAAAATCGCTTGCATTTGCCGGGGGGAAATGTTGCTCACCAAATGGCTTGACGCATTCGTCTTTCCGCGCCAAATATACGATAGTACGTATATATTATTTTTTTACAGACTTTCTACTGGAATAAATTTGACTGGTCCTTTATTACACACAAGTAGTTTCATGGTTTTTTTTTTTTTTTTTTCAAAATATCCTGAGTATGCGCTTTAACCCTTTATGCACTGACAGTACTTTTAAGTACCACTGAAAAAAATCTAATGCTATAAAATTTATTTACTCTATTTATAAAAGTTTATTTTTTCCCCACAGAAAATACTCTGTTCGATCAAATTTAGAGAGCGTATAGAAACAGTCGAAGCTAAATATTTTCAAAAAGTGGTAATTTTCTTAATCATTTATATAGGTATAGCTTTTCTTTAAAAAGTTATATGAAACATTTTCAACAGCAAAAGCCTCTCCATTTACAGAGAGGATAATGATGCATTTAAATGCTTTGTTTTTATAAGAATTGTGTTATTTCCATAAGAGTATTTTTGGTTAATTAATCTGATTTTTTTTTGTAAATATTTTACAAAAAAAAAAAGTTATAATTATCGATTTATTTAATCTGTTTTAATGAAAAAACATATCTAAATTTCACATTATTATTATTTAAAAATTCCAGTATAACTTCAGATATTAAAAAAGATAATTGTTGAAGTGAAGCAACTTCTTGATAAATAATTCCGTAAATAAAGGGTTAAGGAGACTTTCCTTGTCAGAAGTGTATAAACATATTTTTTTCAAGTGAATAACGTCTTTTGTTTGAAATGAAAGTGAAAGGGAAACTTTAGATATACAATAGCAAATATGGTTTTATCAGCAAATAAATATCACAATTAGATTAGAGGCTCAATATTTTCTTTCTTTTTGATTATCTAATAAGTATTACAAATAAATACAAGATTACAGAGTTGAAATTTGCCATTTTTGTTCTATTGTCTTAACAATATGTTTATTCTTTATGTTTAATTAATCCAATAACATGATCTTTTAAGTACATAAAGGGCTATGCATATATAACTTTATCACTTTAGGGGTAAGGGGGCGTCTGGCATTTGATATCGCAAGATATCGCTTGAGGGGGGGGGGGGTGCCTTTTGATATTCTTATCATTTTTTATGCAACCAAATTTTTCTTTTTTTTTTTCAGTAACTTTTACTTTACATCCAAATAATCTGTTACCTTTTTTTATTATTACTATTTTTATATGTTTTTATGAAAATACAAAGCTATTATTAAAGCCATTATATGTTTATGAAATCATTTTATTCCAAAATTTACTCAACGATTGGCATTAGAGGATTAGGTACGGGCCAGCCCGAGCCCGGGCCATACTTTTTTCTGAAGGCTTGGGCCGGGCCTACTCACTACTCTTTACGAGCCGGGCTGGGCTCGGGCCTTACTTTTTTCCTGAAGGCCCGGGCCGGGCCTAAGTTATTTTTTCTGCACAGACCCGTGTACTAGTTTCATTCCTAATCTTCACGGCCCAAAATTTTCATTCCTAGTTTTGACCCAGCCCGTATGAAAATCATTGTCTCGGCGTGGCCTGGTCCGTTCAAAGGTCAGTAAAATTAGGCTTGGCACAAATTTTTTTTCAAAAAATGCATACATTTTTAAATCACTAATATTTTACAATTAAACATTCAAATTCATTCTTTTTAAAGAATAGTAGATTTCTACAATTATTAAAATATAGTTAAATCAAAATATAGTAAAACGTGTGAAAAAGAACCTGTCTATGACGGAATCTTGTTTTAAACTGAAAAACGTGTTGATCCATGCAAAATTAATGTACTACTACGGTACTATGTAAGAAAAGAATATAACATTTACACTTGCTAAGAAGGGAACTTGTCTATAACGCATTTTTTTTTTTTTTTTCTATGCAATTCAGTCTTAGATTTTACTCTACAGCATTTTTCAGATTTTTAACACTTCAATACATGGGATGTGGATTAACAATGTTAATGATAACTGAAACATTTACATACAAGAAATAGAGATTCATTAAAACAATAAATATCGCATCCTGCTGCACTTCTATAAAAATGAAGATTATAAACATGAAAAGAAAAGTTAAGATAAATATTTTTGGCTTTAACTCCTCGTACGAGACAAACTTTTAACCAAATCGACGTAAAAATCAATGTTATGTGGAAATTCACTCGGACCGGGCCGAGATTTTAACTTTTTTTCGGGCCGGGTCCGGGCCGAACTTTTAACATTTTTACCGGGCCGGGCCGAATTTTTTTTTCTCTGATTCGGCCGGGCCCGGGCCTGGAAATGTCGGCCCGTGCAGACCTCTAATTGGCATTCCTGTTGTTCTTCTTTGTGGGCATATAAATTCCCTGTTAGAAAAATCAGGAGCATAATATGTGGGAAGTGATACTTTAGTTTACCAATAAAGAAAGACAAAGAATGTTGTCCGCTGTTTTATTGATAAGTTCTGCTTTTAACTGCCATGGGCAGGGGGCAAGTGTAAGAAGACAATATTACTTTTGAATGCATTACGTAACAATAAGCTGTTATTAAATACTTTCAGATAGTAAACTTTAAATAGTAACTTTTTAGATGTCATTTAATATAAATTTATTTCATGTATTGATATTTAATTGTCTTCTTGAATCCGCAAAGTATGCGACTAATAAATGTGTAATCATATGTGCATATTACAGCAAGCGTATAAAAAATAAAAGACAAAGATTCTAAAAAGAATTTTTAGACATTGATAACGATAACATCGAAAGAGAGGGAGGGGGTTCGATGAATGATAACGTATGATATCGTAAGGAGGGGGAGGGGGGGTCCAAAATTAGCAAAATGTTGATAACGTTATATATGCATAGCCCCTAACCGATTAAAAATAAAGTTACATACCTGATTACAGTCGGTCTAAAAAAATTTCAAAATTTCATGCATATAACTTGAACAAATACGTCTACATTTCTCTCTCTTTTTATATATATATATATATATATATTTCTTATTTTTTTTTTAACCATTTGGAAAAATGGTTATTGTCCTCCGTCAGGGTAGGAAATCAAAAACATAGAATCCGCATTTTATTCGTTTTCTGATTGGTCTATACAGTAATCTGTATTTTCCCTTTACTTTCAACAGAGATGGATACTTCTGTTGCCACTATGACAAAAAAGTAATAAAAACTTTTAAAAAAAATTAATAACTCAGAAACAAATTGAGGTACAACTTTCAAACAAATTGCATTTAAAATTACATTTTTTTTCTCCATACGACGGTGTAAAAAGTAATATTGTGGGATGTTTAGAAGTTTAATAATGAAATTTCATTTAAAACTGGTCCAGGAATATTAATGTTTAAATCCATGGCGTACGTAATGTATGACCAGCTCCGTGGAAGTTTAAAAGTTTACAGTACCGAAAAATGCAATCCATGGCGTACGTAATGTAAGATCAACTCCGTGCGATTTTTTATGTCTTAAATTTTAGTCTTTGAAAAAATCATTTTCCAAATGGTCGTTGTAATTTGTTAAATTGCATTTTGCTTTTCTTGTATGAAATTGAATTTGTCGTCGAGGGAAACGAAAACACATTCGTATGGGAATTGAGTCGACATTAAATTTATATTAGAAAATCTAGCAGGAACCACCCGTTTGTCGCATGGGGCCCTAAGGTGTAATAAATGATAGCGCAACAATGCGACTATCACAACAATATAGCTCTGAACATTCGCGTCCATAAATCGTTAAAAAGAGAAGAAACAAAATACAACAAAAATAACAAGTCGAAAATTGTACGTCAATACAAATTAATTTTTTTTTGTTAACAATAATTGAATGGCCAAAAACTATTATAAAGCAAAATGAAATATAGCAAAACAAATAAATGTTTAGATATATTAAAGAATTTAAAGGTAAAAGGCAAGTCAATGTCTCATTTCCGCCTGTAATAATAATAATAGCATCCGCCTGTAATATATATATTAATATCAGTGGCGTGGCGTCCGGTCATCGCACGATGCGGCGATGACCAAGCAATATTTTAAAACTCTTAATAAGCTTTTAAAACTCTACGATCCAGTTTTAGCAGAACATTCAGAGTTCATGTATAAGTGAAGGTAAGATTTAAAGTTTCTTTTTTGAACATTCAACCATTGAATTTTAGAGTTAATAATTTTTCACCACAAACTTAAATAATTGCGATGACCACCGAAAATTTTCACGCCACGCCACTGATTAATATATATATATTTAAACTTTTCCGTTAATTACTGTTCTTTAAAATTTTTGTACAATGAAGAATTGAAAAGACTCATATATCCTAAACCCCTGCGGGACGAGCGTCTTTTAGAGAATTTTTAATCTTTTATCACCGGTTTTTCAAAACAGGAATAACAGCCTAATTGAATCGGGAAAATACTCGAATTAAATAAGGTAAACTTTACAATAAAAATTTACTGGTGAGAATCACGGATTCTGAGCATCTTATGCGGCACGTATAACGGTCGCTCGTCCCCAAGGGGTTAAGGCTGTTCTCATATCCAAAGGGGCAGCTTTATGACATAAGTTTTAATTCAATTTCGTTCCGAAACGCATGAAACTGGCAAGTGTTCTTTTACAGAAACTATGTGATCGAAAGACGACTTCTGTTTTTTTGTAAACGCAAAAGATCTTTCACAAAATACTATCAAAGTTGGCGTTTTGAACCGAATTCCCGGACGAAAGTTGAAAAACCGGTCAGCAGTCAGAGAAGGGTGAAAAATGTCTTTGTCACGTGACCAAAATCGCTTATAACTCAATAGGTAATTTATCAAAAAATGGGAAACGTGTTTCGATTCCAAATCGCTTCCAGAGTCAGGCATGTCAATTTTTATACCTTTACGTTTAAAAATGAGTCCGTCGTTGTGTCAGAAAGTTTCGCGCTTGTTGAGCAGTGAACTTGAGACCAGCCTCAAATACACTACTCAACAAGCCCGAAACTTTCTGACACATTTACTGGCTCGTTTTTAAATGTAAAGGCACAAAATTGGCAGGACTGACTATGGCAGCTATTTGGAATCGAAGCACGTTTCCCATTTTTTAATAAATTACCTATTGAGTTATAAGTGATTTTGGTCACGTGACAAAGACGTTTTTCACCCTTCTCTGACTGCTGACTGGTTTTTCAACTTTCGTCCAACTTTCAACAGTATTTTCTGAAAGATCTTTTGCGTTTACCAAAAAACAAAAGTCGTCTTTCGATCACATACTTCCCGAATAACAACACCTGCTCATTTCATGCGTTTCCGAACGAAAATGAATTAAAACTTGTGTCATAAAGCTGCCCCTTTGAGTTTGAGAAAAGCCTAAAGGCTGCTCGTCACTGAGTTTCCGAATTTTCCTCGGTAATGTCTATGGACATTTGATGCATTCGTATATTTAAAATATCACCTCGGGAAATTAATATTTTTAATTTCTTTTTCAATTCCTACTATTAGTTCACACTCTCCCTATATTTATATATTTATATATCTTGTTCAAATTTTCAATCATTAATAAAACACTTATTATTCATCCTATCAAGTTGAAATAAATTTTTTTAAACTTGTACTGGATGACACTTGATGTTAATACAGTTTTTTCAAATATTAATTAAATAATTAAATTTTAATTAATTAATTTTAATTTTGCATGGGAAACAAAATGGCGGCCATTGGCTATTGAAGCATATAATGCATCTTCATATCTATAAGGGGGGGTTACCATAGGGGGGCTCTGTTCTGTCGCCCAATACCGCTAAGTTTGTCGCCAACTTGGCGATATATCGCCAAATTTGGCGGTCAAAATGAGTCGCCAAAAGTGACGCCAACTTGGCGATATCTCTAATATTTCGCCAAATTCCCATAGAGTTCCATTGTAAACCTACTTGCTTATAGAAAATCAACAAATTGAGATATTTTAATGCAACAAAAACTAACATTAGCTTAAGGGATTTTATTAATTTTTTCTTTGATGACCTAAGTAGGAATTGACTTTAAAAGCAAAACTTTTATATTACTTGTTCTGTGTGCTCTTCTTAAAAGATGTCTCTTTTTTCTTAGTTCTTAAAATATTTCTAAAATCTATGTTTAATTTCATATGAAGTGTAAAAATTTTACTCACAGTTCGTCCGCTTTTAACACATAAAATAGTAAATGAAGCATAGATTTTAGAAATATTTTGAAAACTAAGAAAGAAAGAGACATCCTTTAAGAAGAGCACACAGAAAACAGAAGTAAAAAAAATATTAATATCCTGAGGAGATATTTTAAATATAAGAATACATCAAACGCCCATAGACATAACATTACCGAGGGGAATTCAGAAACTGAGTGACGAGCAGCCTTAAGCAGTTATGACGATAAGAGATAACACTAATCACGAGAAAACACCGTCAAACTAACCCAAGCTAAACGTTAAACCAATGGCAAGGTTCTTTTCAAATTTTTCTTTTGCATTTCAATACTTTTATTTTATTTTTTTGCATAGGATACCTGAGGTCGATTTTTTTTTTTTTTTTTAAATTTGGTTGCAGATTTTTTTTATGAGGTCACTTTTTATTCCGAAAGAAAAACTATTCTTATTCATCTAAAAGAAAGAAATTAATTAAAAACAACTTCAACCTAAATCGATAAAGTAAATACCTGCCCATTTAGGGATCGATCTCAGCTATCCTATGAAAAAACAAGAACGAAAAATCATGCGTACAGTATAGATTATGAAACACATTCAGATTAGTATGAACAATTTGGAAAACACATAATGCATTTGAAAACCCAATTTTTGCTATTACCATGAATAGGTACTAGAATAAAACTATTCTCATTAATCTAAAAGCAATTAATTAATTAAAAACAACTGCAACCCAGATTGATAAAGTAAATACCTGCCCATTTAGGGATCGATCTCAGCTATCCTATGAAAAAACAAGAACGAAAAATCGTGCGTACAGTATAGATTATGAAACACATTCAGATTAGTATGAACAATTTGGAAAACACATAATGCATTTGAAAACCCAATTTTTGCTATTACCATGAATAGGTACTAGAATAAAACTATTCTCATTAATCTATAAGCAATTGATTAATTAAAAACAACTGCAACCCAAATCGATAAAGTAAATAACCACCCATTTAGGGATCGATCTCAGCTATCCTATGAAAAAAACAAGAACGAAAAATCATGCGTACAGTATAGATTATGAAACACATTCAGAATAGTATGAACAATTTGGAAAACACATAATGCATTTGAAAACCCAATTTTTGCTATTACCATGAATAGGTACTAGAATAAAACTATTCTCATTAATCTATAAGCAATTGATTAATTAAAAACAACTGCAACCCAAATCGATAAAGTAAATAACCACCCATTTAGGGATCGATCTCAGCTATCCTATGAAAAAAACAAGAACGAAAAATCATGCGTACAGTATAGATTATGAAACACATTCAGATTAGTATGAACAATTTGGAAAACACATAATGCATTTGAAAACCCAATTTTTGCTATTACCATGAATAGGTACTAGAATAAAACTATTCTCATTAATCTAAAAGCAATTAATTAATTAAAAACAACTGCAACCCAGATTGATAAAGTAAATACCTGCCCATTTAGGGATCGATCTCAGCTATCCTATGAAAAAACAAGAACGAAAAATCGTGCGTACAGTATAGATTATGAAACACATTCAGATTAGTATGAACAATTTGGAAAACACATAATGCATTTGAAAACCCAATTTTTGCTATTACCATGAATAGGTACTAGAATAAAACTATTCTCATTAATCTATAAGCAATTGATTAATTAAAAACAACTGCAACCCAAATCGATAAAGTAAATAACCACCCATTTAGGGATCGATCTCAGCTATCCTATGAAAAAAACAAGAACGAAAAATCATGCGTACAGTATAGATTATGAAACACATTCAGAATAGTATGAACAATTTGGAAAACACATAATGCATTTGAAAACCCAATTTTTGCCATTACCATGAATAGGTACTAGAATAAAACTATTCTCATTATAGCAATTAATTAATTAAAAACAACTGCAACCCAAATCGATAAAGTAAATAACGACCCATTTAGGGATCGATCTCAGCTATCCTATAAAAAAAACAAGAGCGAAAAATCGTGCGTACAATATAGATTATGAAACACATTCAGAAATACTAAGAAAAATTTGGAAAACATAATGCATTTGAAAATGCAATTTCGGCTATTACCATGAATAGGTACTAGAATAAAACTATTCTCATTAATCTAAAAGCAATTTATTAATTAAAAACAACTGCAACCCAAATCGATAAAGTAAATACCTGCCCATTTAGGGATCGATCTCAGATATCCTATGAAAAAACAAAAACAAAAAATCGTGCGTACAGCATAGATTATGAAACACATTCAGAATACTATAACAAAACTTCACAATTTACTAAGGTGAAAGATGCCTAAATGAACAATTTTGAAAACACATAACGTATTTGAAAACCCAATTTCTGCTATTACCATGAACAGTCGGGAAATATACGATTTTTTTGTGCAGCACTGTACATCATCTATAGATATGTATGTATACTACATAGTATGCTAAATGTTAAGGAACAGATGTTATATATTCTCGCGGCCGACATATTGGATTTTTTCTTGGCGTGAAACCCCTTTTCCGCCAAGTAAATGTCGCCAAGCAGATTTATTCGCATGTTAGGCTTAACGGGTTTGCCAGAACACGTCACTCGTCGGGATTGCCTTAACTAAGGCTCCTATAATACGGGCTGACTCATTCCGCCATTTAATTGCCGGTAGGAGAAGAACGATTGGCCACGCCACGTGGGCAACAATCGCTGATTGGTCTAAGTGGGAAACAAAAATGCTTGACGATTCAGCCTGTGTTATAGGAGCCCTACCTTAACGATAAACGCCAACAAAACATCTCCGAGAAATCCAAGATGGCGGCCGCGGGAATATATAACATCTTAGCGAAAGTTAGTTCAGTTAAACGCATAGTACAATTCAAAATTTCCATTCAGCAATTTCCGCCAATAAATTTGATGTTATTGAAAACTTTTGTGCAACCTTGTATAGGATATATAGAATTTACGCACACCAAGTAACATTTAAAAAATAATTACACGTACCACAACTGAAAACTCACTTTCAGCCTTTATTAATCGTAAGTTTCAATTATTGTTCATTTTCAGTCAAATTCTTTTGATTGTCTCTATAAATGAACGATAAGTTCTATGTTCATCACGTTCTATAGTAAGAACCTTGTAGTATACACTTCAGTGAATACAGGAAAACCTCCCTAAAGCGACTACGTTCCGTTCCAATGAAAATTGATCGCTTGGAGAGGTGGTCTCTTAATGGAGGTCATGTTTATATCTAGATTTTAATTGTTGAAAAAAGGTAACAATTAATCTTACTAAAATTTATTTTTCACATTAGGCAAAAAGTATGAAAATGTAAGTATCAAAAGAAATGTTAATTACATAAATTAAATACTGCAGAGTTTAAAAAATGGATACTTTGACGTTTGCTTTGATTTTACGATTTTATCTTTAATAACTTTCATTTCCAAGTCCTTTCGAAGTTCAGTAAATAAATGTATTTTTTTTTTTTTTTTTTTTTTTTTTTTTTTTGGACGAGAACAAATAATGACGATTTCATTAATTTATCTATTTCTTTGAGAGTTTCCTGACAGAATAGGGCAGGGAAGTTTATTGACCTCATCCTTAATTTGTCATCAGAGTTAAATTCATTGCCTCAAAAGGCACAAAAGGGTTAACATTTAAAAGTTACCGAAATAAACAAAACTTCTAAACTTAGTTTAGAAGTTTGATGAATAATGCACCCTCCGGAATTATTTTTCTAATAAAACCTTCTTCAAGCGAGCAGGAAAAAACAGAATTTGTTTCATTTTCTTCAAAGAAATGGGTCGCTCATGGAGGGAGTTCAAGTGGGATGGTCTCTGAATGGAGGTAAAATTAGTATTGAGCTTATGGGAATAAATTTCGTTCCATGAAAAAAGGGTCGTTCAGGGATGTGGTCGCATAGGGAGGTTTCACTGTATATCTATTTCAATATGTTTAAAATAGTGTGATATCATTAAAATACACCGCAAACGATTTTATCCCATAGACCGTCATGTAACGGAATTCTTTTGAGTGTCCCTGTAAATGAACTGCAAATGCTACGCACTTCATTTTCAATACCGGACATCACATGGTAAACCCCAAGAACATATATCAATTTTATGGTAATCGGACTCTATTTACGCAAGTTAGAGCACGGTCAGACAGACCTAATAAATAAACACTTAAAACGAGAAATTTGAAAAGAAAGCTGCCATTGCCTTAACATTAGCTGACGAATGTCTTCACATGATTATAGAATGGGCTCTTAAGGCTGTTCTCGAATCCAAAAGAAACACTTTCTGACACATTTCTGAATTCCTATTTGTTCGTAAACGCATGAAATTGGCAGGTATTTTTATTCTGAAACTATGTAATCGAATGTTGTTTTCCATTTTTTTTTTATAAAAGCAGAAAATCTTTTGGAAAATAGTGTGAAAGCGGGGGTTTACAACTAAATTCCTGACGCGGCAGTGCGAATAAGGGGAAAAACTTGTCACGTGACATGAGTCGCTTATAACTCGATAAGTAATTTATTTATTAAAATAATGGAAAACTCTATTCGATTCCAAATCGATCCAATAGTCAGGCCTGCCAACTTTATTCCTTTGTGTTTAAAAACAAGTCGGAAATTGTACGTCAAACGTGGCAAATGAGGTGCGTTCGTACTATAACTAGTTTTATAAAGATTCAGATCTTCGTGCAATAGCTGTTGCACTCTTAGGCAATAATACACGAATACAAAATTTATTACGATTCTATATATGAAATTCAACCATACGGAAACAATAGGACTCCATCTTCAATGGAACGTCATCACCATGGCAACGTAGAATCATGACCTATCGTGGGATATCATTGAATTCATTACGTATGATAGGATTTAATAGCAGGAAGAAAACTTTTATTAATATCTTTTTGAGTTTTGATTCGATTTTCATAAAATTTGAAATGACACGACACAATTCTGCAATAATTCTACATATTACATTTCAAATCGTTCGGTTGGGTAGTTTTTGTGCTGTTACATGCTGGCATGGCAGACGAACAGACAGACGGATGGACGGACCAGACGACGATTGTAGGTACTACGTATTTATATAGGGTGTCCCAGCTAAGATGTTACAAACTTCGAGGGGAGATAGGGTACACCTAGACGACTCGGAATCACATTGGAATGCCGGATTGGAAACGCCTTCCTGACCCAGTTAAGGGCATTGGCAGTGTCACCGGTGGGCTACTTTTTTAAAATGCAGATATCTTGATTGGCACTACATTTTTGAAATGGTAAAATTCCCCTTCATTAATGTGTCATTGAATAAGGCGATTTTTACTATTTCAAAAAACTGCTGCCAATCAAGAAATCTGAATTTAAAAAAAGTAGCCCATTGGCAACACTGGGCATTAGCTGGATCACACAAAGCTGATCTTTGACCCTAGCAGAGTTGCCAGTGGGCTACCCTTTTTTTTAAATTCCGATTTCTTGATTGGCACCGCTATTTTGAAATGATAAAATTCCCCTTGTTTAATGACATATTAATTAAGTTGCAAACAAAGGTAATTTACCATTCCAAAAAAGTGGTGCCAATTAAGAAATCGGAATTTTAAAAAATGTAGCCCACTGGCAACACTGATTCAGTGCCTTCTACCGCGTCAGGAAGGCGTTTCGGACCCCGCATTCCTATGTGATTCCGAGTAGTCTAGGAGTACCCTACCTCTCCTGGAAGTTTGTAACATCTTAGCTGGGACACCCTGAATAATTACGAACGCACCTAATGAGTCAGAAAATGTGTCAGAAAGTTTCGCGTTCTTGAGCAGGGAGATAGGACGTTCCCCAAAATCAGCGACTAGTTTCTTTCCTGCTGCCACTAAAGTTGTGTCACATTTTTTAGGTAACTTACGTGATTCGCATGTCACATTCCACGGATGGTCACACGTTTTGAGGTCGTCGTTCCAGAGTGTATTTGGACCACACCGCATAAGAACAGCAAATCCGTTGTCGCATTGGTAGTACCGGGTACAATCCTCTGGATGTTTGAAGTACTTCGGAATGCTCCAATCGTCAGGGCAACTCTCGAACGCAGGCCACTTTTTGAAATTGCCTATAAAATGAAAGTGTATGAGGTATGAATGTGTTACCGCTAGGGATGCACCGAATATTCGGTATCTATTCGGCCATACTACAGAATATTCGGTTAGGCCGAATAGCAAACTACTATTCGGTATACCGAATATTCGGTTTGGTCGAATATTTCAACAATCAGCCTGACCGAACACTTGAAAGAGCTTTTTAAAAACCTTAAAACAACTACTATTTTTAACTGTCAATTATTAAAGATATTTAAAAATTAGAAATAGAATTATATTTAAATAAAAGAGAATGTTTTTTACATTTTTTATTTGCTATTTGTAAAGTATAACGTAAGAAAATTAACCAATAATGACGATTTTAGTACCTTCCTGACAAATAAACAGTTACGACTACAATTTTTCAACTAATTCCTTCAAAATTTCATTTTCATTTTAAAATATCAGTTTTAGAATGTAAGAAAATTTTATTCATTTGTTTTAATTCAGAGAAGAATCCATGAAATTTAAAATTTTGACATCAAAGAAGCTATTAAACTATCCTCTTCTTAAATAACAATTTACAGTATTTTTTTTTTTTTTTTTGTAGAATTTACTTCTAAAAAGATCTTGTTTATCAATACGGAAGTATGTGTGTTAAATTTTATGTAAAATGTTTCAAAATTTAACTTTTTAATACTTTCAAATTCTGAAATTTAAAAGTAATCGGCAAGCCGAATATTCGGTATTCGGCCGAATAGTTATTCGGCAGGCCGAAAGCCGAATATTCGGCCGAACAGTTACTATTCGGCAGGTCGAATATTCGATATTCGGCTTGACAGTCACTATTCGGCAAGCCAAATATTCGGTTTACCTGTTGGCCAAATATTCGGCCAAAATCACTATTCGGTGCATCCCTAGTTACCGCGTTACCAATTTTAGAATAACCAATTTTTGAGTCGGATTTTCACGCCTTTGTGACTCAACAACTCTGATTTGAAAAATATTTACAATACGATGATGTTAGAATACACCATCTTAAATATGCAAAAAAAAAAAAAAAAAAAAAAATATTGTTGACTTCCTAATTGTTCCCACGACTAAATCTTCACTAAAAAAGATGAAGTCAAACACGTTCTTTGCATCCTCGAAGTTCAAGGACTCGAGAACCGCAGTAGATATGGGACAAACCGTGTACAATCGAAAGCATCCGGTCACTATCCCTCAACTTTTGGAAGCCAGTGTACAACAACCTCATCTGAGTTACCCACGATTCCGAAAAGAATTCCTTATCTTTAGCAACCTCAAAACCGTTATAGTTTCGAAATATAAAGAAGCATTTATACAAAGTTAATTTTGTTGCAATTGATTTTCGGAAAAAAATTCTCAATCTACGAAAACCTATATACAGCATGTTCCAAAATTCGACCGACAAATTAAGAGGAGGGCGATTCTAAAAAGGTGGGCACTGGACACAAGTCATAACTTTAAGCCTTTCAAACATAACTTTAATTATCATTGACTTTATTATTATTTTTTTTTTTACATTGAGTTTTTAATTCTATTCAGAGACAGAAAATGACAATTTATTGTAAAAGCTTTGTATAAATATCTTAAAATTTTATTATTATATGCTAAAGAGGCCAATTTCGGACATTCATAACTTTAACTGCTCCAATGTACCACCAAGAAAAAGAGTTTTAACTTTTTTCCAGGTGTTTCTAATGGTAAACAACGAATGCATAAAGGAAACGGATGATTTTTTGATAATTTCGTTAAGAGATGGCAGGCTGATTTATTGCTTTTTTGAAGATAGAAGGACTTTTCTATAAAGAATTTTTCTGTATTTTGTTATGTCCGAAAGTAACGTACGTAACAAAGCATTTGATTTTATTATTATTATTACTGGATAACAAAAAGTTAATTATACATATATATATGTATACAGACACATTTACTACATTCTTAGTCTTAAGAATTTTTTAAATACTAAGCGCAACGTCCAAAATCTGTAACGTACGTGCGAAAAAATGTCCAAAATTTGTAACGTACACAACTGCCAATTAAATGCTTTAATAATTAATTTTCCAGAATAGTTGCTGTCTTTTAATGTTTGTGTATAATTTTGTAGACATACTATTAAAAATATTTATTTATTATATTTATAGACAAAATACTATACTATTAAACAAAATTGGCCTTAAATTTGAAAATTTTAAAAATTACATATAGTTAACGTTTAATGATCCCACCTTTTGAGAATCTCCCAGGAGTAATAAAAGGCATCTAGAAGATGAAAAGTTATCATAGAACTTGGGGGTGCAATCCACGTATTGAATCAAAAATACAGGTTGTTCTGCCCTAATTCATTTTGCGTTGTCGGCAATAACTTTCAGGAAACTGAAGTATACTATAATAAAAGATTTAATAGACATTCTCACCTTTGTTGTAAATGTTATAATATCGAAAAAAGTGGTAGAAGTTTCCGTTATGCGTGCCAGCAGCATGAACTTGACGCTCCACATTTTGGATAGCGATTGTTAGTTCACACGATATCATCGATTGCTTGAACACACTATTTTTCCAGAACTTTTCGTGATGCTATAACATTTCACACAAAATAAGGTACGATCGTGGAAAAAAAAAAGTAAACACCCCTTACTAACTCTGCAAAAAATTGTCGTAGAAGAAAGTTACTGGTACCACACGATTGGTAATAAAGTCTACTTTTAAATGATATAATATAAAACTTGCCTAGGAGGCTATTCACATATTAAAACGAACTGTAACTTTGTTTTTTCTTAATTAGCAATAGACAATTCTGACAGCATAAATGGACTCTATACCCTTCAATTAGCCTAAAAACAAATGTTTACGCAATTCGTACGATAAGTTTCCGAGAAATTAATTATATTAAAACGAGTTTATTTTAGGGGCTGTATCCAAATGCAGTTCGATACTCGATTGTTGACCGAGAGAGCCTTCTTCTTGATCAAGGCATATTAAGCACCACTCAAGCAGCCATTGAAGACTGCTACACTATGACGCAAAAGTTTAGACAATGAAGAAATTCTTACATACTTTGAAAAATATTTATTCAATTTTCAAATCACTGCTTGAAATTAATGTGCTGTACATATAAACAATATTTATAACAAAGAAAAGTGGAATTGTGCATATTGCAATAAATTAAATGGTAACAAAAATAAACTGCTGTCTCAAAAGTTTAGACACAAATTAAATAAAATCGAAATAAACAATTTTTAAAACCTGGTTGCGCATCCATGCTTATGTATTACGTCATATACACGAGATTGCATGGAAGAAACTAAATCTTGCATAGTTTGTGGATCGATATCGTACCATGCATTCTCAATAGATGTCTTAAGTTCCTTTTCAGAAGAGTATTGTCTAGCGTTGCTATAAACTTTGCGACACATGATGCTCCAAAGGTTTTCTATAGGGTTAAGATCTGGGCTACATGCTGGCCAGTCGAGAACTCTTATATTATGGGAATTAAACCAAGATTTTGAATGTTTTGCAGTGTGAATTGAAGCATTGTCTTGCTGAAATTCCCACTGAGGACCCCCTAGAAGCTCAGCAAATGGCAGTAGGTTTTCTTCTAATGTCTGTGTATAATGCTGTGAAGTTTGACGACCACTGGTGAAGGTCAGAGATACTTGTCCATTATAGCAAAAGGCTGCCCAAACCATCACCGAGCCCCCTCCTTGTCTGCGACTAAAAAAACGTCGAGGTTCCTTCCGCAAGTCATGCCAATACGATAAACAACCATCTGGACCATCCAGATTCCACTTTTTTTCATCGCTAAATATGACTGACTGCCATTTCTCTCCATATGACATATGCTTTCGAGCCCACATAAGTCTTTGTAACTTATGATGTGGTTTCAGAGCTGGTTTCTTCTGCATTTTGCTATAAACGATTGTTCCTTTTTCCAAAATTCGTCTACGAATCGTATCCTTTGATACAGAGAGTCCCGATGAGCTTTGAACTCCACGTACGCTCATTTGTTGAGTACTCGCTAGTCTTTGTATCAGGCGATCCTCTCGTACATTTGTCACACGTGGCCTCCCAGACCGACATTTTGCTTTATATTCGGAACCACTTGATAAAACTCGATAAATAGATTTTTTTGACCTATTAATAATAGCAGAAATTTCAGAAACGCTCTTCCCTTCACCTTTCAACTGCCAAATCCTTGAAACCTCATTCACTTGAATTTCTTTAGCTCTCGGCATGTCGACTATGAAGCGCAATCGTTTGCAGAACTTAAGTACTCCAAATTTGTGACATCATCGATTCTAAATTTGCATATGCCAGCGAATATTCAAAGAAATTTAGAATAGTGTCTAAACTTTTGCGACAAGCACATTTGAATTTTTATGAAAAAAATTAGTATTATAGCAAATAAAACGACTGTCTTTTGTACATAGCATTTTAAATCAGTTTTTGAATATATTTACAGGTTTTTGTAATTCTGACGTCATAATTCTACATTTTAAAGCTGAATGACGTCATTGTCTAAACTTTTGCGTCATAGTGTAGATTACAGGATAGCATAAGAAATTTCAAAATATCTAGTCACTTCTATCATAGACGGCCCCTTGAACCATTATTTTGCCGTTTTAAGCATAATTTGAAAACTATTTGGGAGAAAAATGTAAAATTTTAGCTTTCTATAAAGCAGGACCTAATAAATCTAAATCCATCAAAAAAATTGTAGGTTGCAATACATAATTTTTTCGAATATTAATTTCATAATTCATATCACAAAATTATAAAAATTGAAAATTCAACGCATTTATGTTTGGGTATTTTAGCACTATTTCTACACAAAAAATTAGCACATCAGGAGTATAATTTCAGGCGATATTAATAAAAATATAGAAATGTAATTTAACATTAGAAGCACTAAATTTTGAATGTTTATAATTCAAAAACTTATCATTCAAATGACTTGAAATTGCGTGTCTAGGCATAGTTTAAACCGAAGATTTGAAATATCTTGTTAAAATTGGGTATTACCATTGAAAAAAATGAAGTTTGGGTTCGTTTTAATATGTAGATGGTCTCCTAAGCAAATTTTATATACATCATTTAAAAGTAGACTTTATTACCAATCTTTCGGTACCAGTAACTTTTTTCTACGGTAATTTGTTGAAGAGTTAGTAGGGGGTGTTTACTTTTTTTTTCCCACGACTGTACATAGCATTGCATTTTCAATCGAATGTTTTGATTTTTCTCAAAATTATGATCATCAACATCAACGCAAGTTCAATTACGATGAAACACCCTATTTTTGTGACTAAATACGTGGTTTGCGATCCCATGTTCTATGGTAATTTTTTGGTAACTGACTAGTGATACTGAAGGGACTAGAAAGATACAGACTAGTGATACTAAAGGGACTAGAAAGATACTGACTAGTGATACTGAAGGGACTAGAAATTTGGCCTGGCGATTATTTTTAAGATTCAAATATTCGCTTCGCACAGGACAGTTTTTTAAAAATCGAAATTTAAGAGTTAAATGCGCGAAAAGCGTTCTAAATTGCAATTTCTATGGAATTGTTAAGGATAGAAACTTGAAATTTGACATGGCTGCTATTTTTAAGAAGCAATTGTTCACGCACAGAACAGTCTTTTTATTTTTTTACCCTAAATTTAAAAGGGTGCAGGGGGAAAATGTTAACTTACGATTTTTGTGATACTGAAAGAACTAGAAACTTGAAACTTGGTATGGCGGTTAGTTTTAGAATATAATGCTCGCTAATAATATTTAAAAAAAAATCGAAAATTAAAAGGATGAAATTAGTGGGGAACTTTGTAAAAAAGTTGTAAATTATGATTGGTATGGAAGTTTACGTAATATTTGTTAATTAATTAATTGCATAACATTTCAAATTTAGCTGACATATTTGCAATACTGATCTACAAATCACTATCAGCTCCACCCATTTGATATTTGAATATTAATGCCTTCATCGAACATCTTTCATGGGTTTTTTTTGCTTGTTTGTTTTCAAAAATAAAAGTTAAGATATTATACACTCACCTCTTTTGCAATTTCCTTTCACACACTCTTGACGTTCTGGGTTGAAGACCTTTCCTTCAGGGCAGTAAAATTCTTTTAGAACACCATCAGAACAAATAAACAAACTTCTACAATTCAAGGGATTTGGAACTAGTATGGGAACTTTTCCAGATCCCGATTTACAATCTGGAACCAGAGAGTAAGCATCATCAGTCTTTTGTAAAGTTTGCATTAGATACGGCGAGGCCCAAGTAACTGTGGTAAAAATATTTGCAATAATGGCGAACAACACCAACATCTTGACTGAGCAGAATTACTTACAGTAATTATACAGCACCGTAGTAATTGTATAGTAATTCTTACAGAACAAGGTCAAACCGAGAATGACTGAGAGACAAAATCTTCGAAGGTTGTCACGGGATTAGCGCTATATAAATATGAATTTTAATAATTTATTTTCGCTGATGAAAAGAAGTTCAATTTAGAGATTTCGGACACTTTTAAAAAGCAGTTCCAAAAGGAAAATTTCCTAACTTTTAGCTTTCAAATAAATAGACTTTGTGTCGGTAATTCGACATTTCAAAGAAAGAAAAAAAAAAAAAGAAAAGAAAAGAAAAGTAAAAAAGTACTATTTTCACTGTAGCCAATCAATCTTTACTGAAGATGAAGTACGGTGTAATATTAGAGGTGTCTGAATTATCTTTTCTTGCCCCACATATGCATATATATAAGGAAACAAACATTTTGTTTGACGGATTGGAATTTCCAAACTTTTATTTATCATAAAACAATGAAAATCATTAAAGCAATCGATAATATTTTATCTTATTTAAAACGAGATATCAACTCGTGATGTAAATAAAGTAAACTAAGATATGCGATTTATTAAACTACTTTGTCATTGTCATAATCAAAGAAAGATTATTTAGAATTGGATATAATTTCGATATTTCTAAACGTGATGGATTAACAATTGAAAATTGGAAGAATTTGCGTCAGTTAGAAAGTACCATGTATTTGGTTGCATGCGTGCGCCGTCGCACAGTGAGACGTTTTGACGATCTAAGTGGACAAAATTATTTCGTTGAAGTTTAATTAGTTTTTGCCGTTTTTTTTAATGTATAACTAATAAAAGACTCAAATAATGATAAATATTTGGTAATTTAACAACAATCTCTCTATTCTAAAAAAAAGTAACTACCGCTGTCACCGCCGCCGGTTTTGAATTTTTTGTGACCGGAGGTCTTTTTTCGTTAATATTAAGAAAAATAATGCATACAAAAATATGAAAATCAGTAATATTATACAGAAATGTTTGATAAACACGCTGATGCACACAGTTTTCAAATCGGAGATTTATTTTAAGAGATATTTAATGCCAAAGTTGGACAAAATCGTTCGACTAAAAAAGTTTTATAGGAGCAAAAACTATACATCGGAATTTAATAATTTTTAGATCATTTTATACGTTATAATTTCCCGGTGTGCAGAATTCATTAATTTTTTCAATTTGACTCATTTTTCGAGGTTTCATTTCTATTTTAAATTCAAATTTTCAGCATTTCGAGAGATATTTTTTTACTTATTTTGGAAAATTGTACTAATTTAACCTGTTGCCAACTGTATAAACAACGGAAACAATAATGTTTGTTTCAAATTAAAAATTTATTTACACGTGACTGCCATAAACAGAAAAGATACTTTCAAATTAAAATTAAATAATTGCGTATAAAAAGCAGGAACCTATTGAAGATTACTTCATAAAAAGTATACACGTGAATTTTAAAAGAGGAAGGATATTGTAAAATAATAAATTCATTAACATGCGTTAGAAGTCTTAAATAGGAGAAATTACGTCATATTTACGTCACATTACAGTTAATACATAAAATGAACACAAAATATTGAAAAAGAAAATAAATTAAGAAATTGCGCTAGACATTTATTTGATATTTTGAGAGGATCTTTTCAACTATTTTTGTTAGGAAAGCGCAAATAATATTTAATTTCCAACAAAAGTATTTTCTCGTGAATATTTAAAAGAGAAAGAATAGCTTGGTCAAAATTACGTCAGATTAAAAACGATTAATTTAAAATGTCTCATTTAAAAGAACTTTCTTTTCGCTTTGATAAAAAATACCAAGAGACAAAGACTGTTTACTTAATTCCTTTTATATTAGCTTATTTTGAAATGTTGTTACACGTGTCTACGTCATCAAGATATTTTTATTTCGACGTTTTATTTGTATTTTTATTAATGTTGTACTAATTTATTTGTTCCTTCGTTATTTAAAATAAAAATTATGTCAATTTGTATAATTTGGCGAGTGGTTTGGCGATTTATATAATTTGGTGAAATTGGTCGACGGGATAATCAAGAAGTACCGCAGCGGATTTGGCGTTAAAATTCCCCAATCAAAGAGAAATGAATAGAAGTCCGTTTATAGGGAGATCGTCACTGTTTTTTAAATTATAATTCAGTCTTTCGAAATCTTTTTAAAGCCGATCAAATTAGAGTGAATTTAGAGTCTGCGGTGTCTGAACGGAGGTTGGCGAGCGTAGCTCGTAGGGGGCCGAGCCCCCTAGTGTCTTAAAATAAAAATAGAGGGTGCCCACTAAAGTCCGTTCCCCCCGTCTTAGCTGCCGAACGACTGCATCTATATTCATAAGCGTGATGTTTAGGTATAGTAAAGAGGCTATGCGCTATTAGATGAAACCGCTTACAGCGCCACCTGGTGCAAAATTGCGGCATTAGCGTTCCTATCGCGAAAACGGTTTGAAATATGGGATGAAAGTGAATGGCAAATTTGTAGAGCATCATCGATTTAGTTCGAAAGGACACCTTGTGAACATGAATGCTAAATGAATCTCGTTCTGAACATGAATCTCGTTTTCGAGATAGGAATACTAACTCAGCTGTTTTGCATCAGATGACGCTGGAAGCGGTCTCATCTGGTAGCGCATAGCCACTTTACTACACATAGACACCATTTTCATGACTATAGCTGCAACCAGTGGTGTAGGAACTTTGTACAAACAGGGGGAGCCGGGACATATTGAGGAAAGCTAGTGGCGCGGATCATTTCGTCCATTTTGGAGGGTTCCTTCATAGTGTTGCACGTTTCACAAACAGGAGTGTAAAATAGAAGCATATCAAAAGATCACCAACTCTTTAAGCCAGTTAAAATAATTTTTAATAGATATACTTGATACATAGAAACTTAATTTAATTGCGATCCCGAATACAATATTCAAATTTAAGGCTTCTCCCACTTCCATTTACCAAAAATTAAAGTGCTTTCTGTTGTTTTGCTTACAAATTCTTTACAAATCTCTTCCAAATCAATTTTAAAGGCCTCCTCTTTATAAATATGTTATCGGTGCAGGTAATGTGTAGTATACCTATATAAGACCCCCCTTTTTTCTGGAAATCGGGAGGGTTGTAAACTATGAGAAAAAGGGTGAAGGCACAAACAAGTGTGCTCACAAGCCTCTCTCTCACTTCTCTTTTTTGTTTATTGTGTGAATTCCCTAGAAAAAGTATACTTTATTTTTTAATTCAGCAATGTATCGTAAACAGATGTGGTGCGAGAATTTCTCCCGGGGGAGCTGAGCCCGTCTGAAATATTCCAGGAGGAGCCATAGCTCCCCCGGTTCCTACGCCCTTGGCTGCAACCGCTCGGCAGTTAAGAGCGCGGGAAGGACTTTAATGGGTACCCTGTATAATGCATTACAAATAATGCGTTAAACATACTTATTTTACAATTAAGTAAAAAACAATTTAATGCATACATGTAAGTTAACATTCATTTCTTTTTTGTATTTTTGTCTACTCAGAATTGCTCGATAAATTTGTGTAGTCATCCTGAAAAATAGAATTTAAAAAATAAAATCATATTAAAACAACTTTAATGTTTTGTGATACCCTGTTAAACATATAAATACTACCAAAATTATTTTCAGTTGAAAAAATGCTTTTGTGTGAATAAATAACCTGTATAAATTTTATTCAATTTGAAATAAAATTTCTGCATATAGACAATAATGTGTCCGAATTTTTATATGTGTCCGTGTAAAAGAAATACAACTGCTATGCATTTTGTTTTCAATTTAAAAAATGCTATTGTGTGTCTCAATAATCTATAGTAATTTTGTAGAAATTTAATTAAAATTTTTGCTTTATACCAACAGTCTCTTCGCGATCTTTTAAGTGGCCCTGTAAAAAATGCATAATTTCTACATTCGTCAAATTATAATTTAATAGAATTGTCATCGGAAAAACACAGGTAGGCAAAGTTTCAACTCAATCAGATAATTGATAGTGGTTTAAAATTGTCTTGCAAGATTTGAACTAACCTTTTATCCCATACCCTGTAAAAAAGCGTAACTGCTACGTCCCATAAATTATAATAATATTGCATTCTCATCAGAACTACATATCCTGAGCAAAGTTTCAGTTTAATCAGATTATTGAAATTGGTGTGCAAACTTCTGAACACTCACCCTATGTCCACGAATCGTCGGAAAAACATCTGAAACTTAGATGGATTATAATTTATCTTCCAGACTAGACAGCTGTGACAGTAGCACTTAGTCGAGATGACCAGATGAGCGATCGCTGGTCAGGGATCAATTTCAGGGACGGGACAGCATGCAAAGGCACTGAATTCGCAAAGCCCATAAGATATCCCTGTGATCATTTCCGACTTTCACTTTGAGGCTGATGGTCCCCAGAGCGTGGGAAATTAAGGTGTATCCTAGCTAAAAGCTCATGAGCAAATCAGAAACAGGAAGAACAAGGATTGGCTGAACCCTCAACGCCAAAGAAAAGACAATTTTTAGAACTCAGAAGAGAGTCCCGAAGGAGTAGTTAGTTAACGACGGGGACGCGAAGTAGCAAGTTGGACTTGCTGTATTTGGAGAATTAGATTCTCCAGTTTTCATTTTACCCTCTCACCTTGAGAGCAGCAAAGCAGACCGGGTCTGCAATCCTCGTACTTACGTTGGTGAACGACGGGAGATTAGATCTCCCAGCCAGACTATTATTACCGTAGATCGTCAAAGACCGCACGGACTAAGCGATATTTGAACAATCTCTTTCTGGACTATTTAGAATTATATTTCAAGGCTGCCACCTTTCAATAAGACTATTTTCCTCGCAACGTGCGTAAACAAATATTTGTGACGTAGGAGCAATCTGAAATAACTCTCATATCGAAAAAATCAACTTTGTCATTTTAATTAATAAATGTCATTTATTTATTTCTTCATAAATTGAGTTGTAATTTGATTTACTCCCCTTCGAAAACAAACCTTGACCGGCTCGCTACCACGTAATACCGAAGGTCGCACAATTGGTGGCAGCGCAAATACGTACCGAAAGAAAAAAACAAGCAAGAAGGTGTTTGCTGAGACAGCCTTGGTTCCAAGAAAGTGTGACTGCAGACAGCAGAGCCTCTTCTAGAGACGACTCGAGGATAACAACGGACGCATCTTGTCAGCACCCTGTGAACAACAGACCGTCAACAGAGAAACCCTCGCCCCTTCAAAAGCCAGACGAAAGAGCCTTTGAGCGACCGGATCCTCAACTCTGACGCACAGCCGCAACAGATGGGACGCGACTCAACAAAAAAAAAAAGGTAGGCTCATTTAAATTTTTGAGTGGCTCTATAATTGTGTAAAAATTTGTTCAAAAACTTAACTTGGGAATTAAAAAAATTTTTTTTCCTTTCCTTTTTTTCTTTTGGAAGTTCAAAATAGGGGATGGTTCTATTGTTCAGGATTACCCGCAAGGCATTAAGTTACTTAACTTGTTGACAAAGCTTAATCTGCTATCTCGGATTCGAGAAGATTAAGTCAAGTCAAGTCAACACTGAGCTTAAGGAGCGCCAACAGGAAGTGTACCTCCCGCTAAATCTCCAACGAACATGAAGCAGAACTAAAGATTGGTCGCTAAGTTGGATTGATGGTATAAATGCATAAAGAGCTGTTTTCCCATTGGTCAGAGCCGTTAAGCCCCTCCCACCGGTACGACAGCTCATGCGTGCAGTGTTGAGCGACCTTAGTTTCGTTTTCGACTTCCTTCCCCGCCAGGTTCCGCGAACAGCTGAGTGCCGATGGCAATACTTGGAGTATTTCATCCAAGCCCTGACAAGGGCCGATCCACATTGCAGAACACTCAACCGTGACTGGGTCCCCGGGAAGCCAAGACGTATGTCTGGACGATCAAGGGATATTAAGGAAGTTCAGGCAAAGACGAAATCCTATAAAAAGACCCAATGCAGTTCCACATATTTTTACATTACATTAATCCAATAATCATGACTTTAAAAAGATTTTACACGGTGCTAACAATTTTAGAAAAGGTTATAATTTAAAAACAATATTTGCAATTTGATACATTTCCAGTTACTTTCTTTCATCAGTTTCCTGATGTTTAGTTATTTGAATTTTAGATATGCCGTCCATAAAAGCTCAGGTTTTATGTCCTATATCTTTATGCTGCGTAATATTTTCATATAATTTTTCGAGTTTGTTTGCTAAGTTTAGAAAAGAATCTATTTTTAGCTCCGCTCTAATTTTATCCAGAATTTCCGTGATTTTTAAGACGCCATTTTCCAATTCGCTCAGCTGATATAGTTGTACCGGGGAAGGCGGAGCTTCTTTAGGCTCGACCTGCGCAATCTTCGTTTTAAGAGTTTTGGGTTTCTCCTCTTTTTTTTCTTGATTTTTTCCTTATTTAAGTTTGCAATCTCTGCGTAGCTTTTCCTGAATTGAGGTTTTAAGGGATATTTTTTACAACCCTTAAAATTTGCCGGGTGCTCAGATCCGCAGTTAATGCAGAGTGGCGGCGGTTTTACAGATTTAATTTCGGGGTCTATCCTATTTTCGGGATTTTTATCATATTTTCTAGGACAATCTGGGGACTTGTGGCCCTTGCCACAGCCTACACATTTGGGGTCCATGAAACACTGCGCAGATATATGGAAAAACCCTTGGCAATTCCAACACTGCGCAGCTTTTCTTGGTTCCCTGTAATTCTCAATCTCGATCCTGATTTTGAAAAGAGATTTAAGTTTATGAATATTTTTGGAGTTTGCATTTTTTGGTAGATGCAAAAGAAATAGCGGGAGGACTCTAGAGTCCTTCCTACTAATCATTTGCACCACCTTGATGGCATCAAAACCGTTTTTATTTAATTCTTCTACAATATTTTCCGTTTTAACAGTTTTGGGGAGTTCTCACCGGTAAAAAAGGGAAGGGACTTCTTCAAGGGGGAATTTGCTACGACGGATCAAAAAAAGGGGGGGGGGCAGCAGTAGGAGCTCTTTTATTTAGAATCGAAGTATGGGAGGCCCCTAAGAGAAGATTAAGGGGGAGACTTCTCACCGGTAGAAAAGGGAAGAGACTTCTTCAAGGGGGAATTTGCTACGACGACGGATAAAAAAAGGGGGCCCAGCAGTAGGAGCTCTTTTATTTAGAATCGAAGTATGGGTATATTATAGATTAGGTGGTGAGGAAGTTTATTTTTATATTGAAGTGTAAGTTTTAATAAATAAGAAACTTTTCTCCGCAAATCTATTTTCTATGAATATAACGCTGGGTGACTTGCAAAGCAGTGCTCATATAGAAGAAAAATAAAAAGGTTTTCCAAAAATTATATGTACAATTCCATTAACAAAAAAAAGGTACTTGTTATACTGTGTTTTAAATGTGTGTATAGGGATTTCAGTGCTATTTTCCCCCCTCTCTCTTGCATATTGAATATTTTTAGCAAAAGCTAGAAGGTATTCAGGTAATTTCACAGAGTATTTTAAATTTATTCTTTATATGTTGTATTTGTATTCAAAATGTGTTTAGGTAAGCATTTAAAGTAAAAAGCTATATTTTGGATAAGGATGAAATTATTTTATAGTGTCAGTTGACAGGTTTTAAATTCCCCGAGGAAATTACTGGTATAATTTATTGAAATTGTGTTAAAAATAAGGCTTCATTATGACAAGGGTGACCGCATTAAAACATTGCAGAAAGGTTGATCTACAGAATTTAGCGGCAGAATTGGGTGTAGAACTTGAAGATGGGGATACAATACAAATAATCATCCAAAAAATTGAGCAGTCAGATAGTTACGAGGAAACTTTGCGCTAACGCAAGCCAGATACATTGTACAAGACAGAGAAGACGTTTTAGCTAGGGAAAAGGAACGGGAAAAAGCGGAAAGAGAACGCGAAAAAGAACAGATAGAATTAGAAAGAGCTAAATTAGACAGCGCAGACAGACAGAAAGAAAGCGATTTCAAACTAGAAGAATTAAGATTAACGCAAGGCACAGAGAGAAGCAGTTCCAGTGCGAGCAGTCGTTCTGATAGAGACCCAAAATTAAACATAAAATCTATTATGCATATATTCGATCCAGAAAACTCAGACATAACTCTTTTTTTTTTTAATTTATTTGAGAGACAGGCAGAAAGGTCGGGAATCGAGTCAGATGACCTAGTAACTCATCTTTTAGCTTTATTGCCCATAGAAGTAGCAGAATTAATATTACGAGAACCTTCTGGCAGTGTGGACAATTTTGCTCACGTGAAAAAAATTCTCTTAGAACGATATAGGTTAACAGCAGAGGCCTATCGTTTAAAATTAATGAGGCATCAAAAAATACAAACACCCCATGGAAAGACCTAATCTTCGAATTAAATAGTTTCCAAGATGGGTAGTTAAATGGTTTGGTTATCAAAAGTTTAGAAGAGCTAAAAGACTTGCTCATTACGGAACAAATTAAACGAAGAGTACCGACTGAAACTAAAAATCATTTTATCGATTCGTGGGCAGAGTATAAAAAACCAGACAAGCTCGCAAAAGATTTGGACGGGTACGAAGCAATAAAGGGCGCAACGACATGGAAAGGGTATGCGAGACCCCACGTGGAAAAAAGATTCGAGAAGCCCAGATATGCAGATAACGACAACGAAAAACGGTTCGATCGCCCAAGCTACGGAGAAAGGGACCCGAGGAAAAATCCCGATAATAAATCTAATTGGCGGGAGAAAAACGATGATAGGGAAAAACAAAAAGCCTTCGAAAAAAAAGATACGTGCTTTGTTTGCGGTGGGAGGCATTAAAAGCGCAACTGCCCGGAGCTAAAAAAAGGGAAACCCCGCATAAAACGATCCACCATATTAGCAGAGAGCCGGATTTAGAAGAAGGTTTTGAACCGTATCTCAGTCGGGGGAGGGTAAATGGCATAGAAATTACAATTCCCCGCGACAGCGGAAGTATGACGGATGTATGACCTGGAAGCTTGGTTAAAAGTAGCCAATTCAATGGGAACGTCAGCTGGGTAAAACAGCCCTTGTTTAGCGATCTTCGTTGCCTTCCCATAGCCGAAGTTACGCTCGAATTACCAGACAAAAGGCTAATTACGACCAAAGCCATTGTCATGAACGAAGAATCAGACATTAATTATTATATCTTGGGCAATTTAACTCAAAATCTTATCGATTCAGGAAACGCATTGAAACCTCAAACATTACACGCGGTAACAACACGGGATCAAGCTCAGCTGGCTAAAGAAAACAAAACAAATAGCAGTCGAAATTTGGAGCCGTGCGTTCAAGGGGTCAGTCAATCACGGGAGATTAGTCCGGAAACAGCGACGCCAGACGACGAGTTAGAGGGGAGCGAAGGGGAGGAGACGATTTCCTTACCACCGCTCGTCCAAGACGAAACCTTTTTATTGAGCAAAATAGAAAGGAAAGATTTCGAAACTGCGCAGAGTGAAGACAAGTTGCTTGAGATAATCAGACAAAAAGCACGTGAAAAGAAATCATTTTTTGAGTACAAAAACTCTATTGTTATTAGAAGGGTTAAAGATCACAGGGGTTCGGAGAGAGAACAAATCGTGGTTCCTACAAAATTCAGAAAGGCAATTTTGAGTGCCTGTCACGAGAGCAGTGCAGCGCATTTGGGAAAAAAACAATAGATAAATTACTACGGTATTTCTTCTGGCCAAATGTTATCAAAGAAACACAGCTTTACGTAAAATCCTGTACGCCTTGTCAGTTAGTGGGAAAATCGGGCGAAACAAAAAAGGCCCCTTTGGCGAGGGTATCTGTAATCGCAGAGGTATTCTCAAAACTTTCAATCGACCTAGTGGGAACTTTAACTAAATCAAAACGGGGAAATAAATATATGTTGACAGCGTTATGCATTTTCTCGAAATATCCAGAGGCAATTCCGATAGAAGACATGTCATCGGAAACAGTGGTACAAGCACTTATGCAGATTTTTAGTAGGATAGGCTATGCTAAAGAGGTACAGACAGACTTAGGAAAATCGTTTACGTCAAACTTAACGACGGCTTTTTTCGAGAAATTTGGAGTCAGGTTGCGTCATTCCAGTGTTTGCAATCCGAAAGCAAATAACGTTGAACGCTTGCACCGTACGATTAAGAGGTTATTAAAAATAATGTGCCTGGAAAGTGGGACAGATTGGGAAGAAAACCTGCCGCACGCACTTTTGGCAATACGCAACGCAATCAGCTATTCCACTGGGTTCAGCCCAGCAGAGTTAGTGTTCGGCAAAAACCTCAGGACACCTGAGATACTTTTATTCGAACAATGGACAGGGGAGAACAAGGAGCCAGAAGTAGTAACAGAATACGTTTTCGAGCTCATGAACAGACTGAAAAGATGCCAAGAGTTAGCGGAGCAAAATCTGTTAGAAGACAGAGAAAAAAGGAAAACGCGATATGATAAACAAACGATTGTACGCCAATTTCAACCCGGGGATCAGGTTTTAGTACTAGCGACGCAAAAACCGCATAAAATGGCAGCTAGCTGGACAGGTCCGGGGAGAATAAAAGAAAAAATTTCAGAGACAAATTATGTAGTAGAGGTTCCGGGGAGGCGCGCGAAAGGGCAAGTTTTCCACGTAAACCTATTGAAACTGTACATACAACGGGTGGAAAAAATAAATATTCTGGCGCACTTATGCGACGGGGAAGAGTATCAGCACGACTTGGAAATAGCTTTCCCACTAGATGAGCCCGATAACTACAATTTTGAGGAAATTGTAAAAGATAGCAATCTGACGGATAGGTGCAATGGTGAACAATTACGGGAATTAGAAATCCTACTGGGGGGGGGGGGGTTAAGGAGTTTTTCTTTAATAACCCGGGGGCGACAGACATGGAGGAGCACGATATAGAGGTAGTTAGTGACAAACCAGTTAGAATTAGACCATATAGAATGTCTCGCAGATAAGAAGAAATTTTAGAGAAAGAAATTAAAAGGATGCTCGAACTTAATATTATAAAGGAAGGCGAGTCAGACTATCATTCGCCCTTAATTCTAGTGGAATCAGCCGGTAAGGAGCCACGCCCATGCGTGGACTTTCGTCGGCTAAATGCAGTTACTAAAATAGAGTATTACCCCTTGCCTAATATCGAAGAGAGAGTGGAGCGTGTGGCGGCGGCGAAGTACATAACTGTATTGGATTTGACAAAAGGCTATTGGCAAATCCCAATGACCCCGCGGGCCCAAAAATACGCAGCATTCGTAACAAATAAAGCAACATATTTGCCTTTAAGATTACCCATTGGATTAGTCAACGCTTCGTACAGATTCTCCAAATTATGGCAAAATTGTTAAAGGGACTGGAAGATTTCTGCCTGCCGTATCTGGACGACATGGCGATTTTTCAGAAACATGGGAAGCCCATTTGGAACACATTCGGGAGGTGCTATCCAGAATTAGGGACGCAAATTTGACAGTAAAAATTTCAAAATGTAAATTTGCGCAAAGAACAGTTAAGTACCTAGGGCATATTGTGGGAGAAGACAAAGGAGGCCAGCGGAGGCAAAAATTAAAGCAATCACGGAATTGGCGCCCCCCAAGTCGAAAACCGAAATCCGCAGATGTTTAGGTATAGCCGGGTATTACGCTAGATATATCCAAAATTACGCGACTATCGTAGAACCGCTCACAAGAGCATTAAAAGGAAAAAATAACATGGGACGAAGAAATGGAAAGGGCCTATCAAACGCTGAAAGAGAAACTCACGGCGGAGCCCATTCTCTAAGCACCAAATTATGAGGCAAAATTTATAATACAAACGGATGCTTCAAATTTCGGTGTAGGGACTGTCCTCGCGCAGAGAATAAATTCAGAAGAGCATCCCATCATATACCTAAGCAGGAAATTCAGTGAAACCGAAAAAAAATTCAGTGCAACAGAGAGAGAGTGCGCGGCGATAACCTTTGCTATAGAAAAATTACGTCATTATATCGACGGACAAAAATTCCTCATAGAAACAGATCATTGCCCACTAACATTCCTAAGGAATAATGCTGGAAATAATCCAAGACTTCTACGATGGGCACTGACTTTGCAACAATACCAGTATGCAATAAAACATAGGCCAGGAAAAAAACATCAAACATGTTGATTTTCTTAGTAGGGCGGAGTAACTAAAAAAAAAAAAAAAGAGAGAGAGAGTGGAAAAAACAGGGATTATATTTAATCGACTCTCATATAATTTTCTAAGTGTTTTATTGAAAAAGGTCTCTTTTTCATATTTATGTTGTAAGGGTATATTTGTTTGACTTTCTTTTTCTTCTCTTTTTCCTCTCAAGTGTATTTTGTAAAGTGTAAAAATAAGGAAAAGGAGTTATGGAAAGAATTTTTTCGGGAGTACTTGTGTAAATAAACGTAAAAGTTAAGTACTTATTTATAAATGCTTTTTGTGTTTCTGAGCCACTTATATATATATTTTTTTAGCCTACTTTTCACTTTCCGAATATTCTATCAGGGGTGATTGTGACTCAGAGTGAAAAACCCTGAAAATTAATCGATACAAAGTGAAAAACTCTGAAAATTATCGATGCAAAATATACCAATATCAATTTACATAACAACTGATGCAGCAACAGCATGACAATCAAGTGACATATTTCCGCTATTGTTTGAAATATACAATCAGGCCCGGACTGGCCAGGTCGGCTAGTCGGCGATTGCCGAGGGCCTCCGGCACAAGGGGCCCCGGAGGGGGCCTCCAAAAGTGGATATACTAGTTCATAACTAGTTAAACTGAATAATTTGACTGTTTCCCGTAATCTTACGCATTTACAATCAATTTTAAGCAGTTGTCAGTTGGTTTTTGTGTATGGTAGCCTATGTAAGGGGGCCTCCAAAAATGGATATATTACTTCATAACTAGTTGCATCAGAATAATTTCACTATTTCCCCGTAATCTTTCCCGTAATCTTCCCTGTAAAATCCCCGCATTTACAATCAATTTTAAACAGCTATCAGTTGGTTTTTGTGTATGGTAGTCTATGTAAGGGGGCCCCGGTTGGGTCTCCAAAAATGGATATACTACTTCATAATTAGTTGCATCAGAATAATTTCAACATTTCCCCGTAATCTTTCCCATAATCTTCCCTGTAAAATCCCCGCATTTACAATCAATTTTAAACAGCTATCAGTTGGTTTTTGTGTATGGTAGTCTATGTAAGGGGGCCCCTGTTTGGCCTCCAAAAATGGATATACTACTTCATAACTAGTTGCATCAGAATAATTTCACTATTTCCCCGTAATCTTTTCCATAATCTTCCCCGTAATCTTCCCTGTAAAATCCCCGCATTTACAATCAATTTTAAACAGCTATCAGTTGGTTTTTGTGTATGGTAGCCTATGTAAGGGGGTCCCGGAGAGGCCTCCAAAAATGGATATACTACTTCATAATTAGTTGCATCAGAATAATTTCACTATTTCTCCGTAATCTTACGCATTTACAATCAATTTTAAGCAGTTGCCAGTTGGTTTTTGTTTATGGTAGTCTATGTAAGGAGAATCAGGAGGGGGCCTCCAAAAATGGATATACTACTTCATAACTAGTTACATCAGAATAATTTGGCTGTTTTCCGGTGATCTTACGCATTTAAAATCAATTTTAAGCAGTTGCCAGTTGGTTTTTGGTTATGGTAGCCTATGTAAGAGGGCCCCGGGCGGGAGGAGGGCTCCAAAAATGGTTATATTACTTCATAGCTAGCTACATCAGGATAATTTGGCTGTTTTCCCGTAATCTTGCGCGTTTACAATCAATTTTAAGCAGTTGCCAGTAAGTAAATTTTAAGCAGTTGACAGTTGGTTTCTGTTTATGGTAGCCTATGTAATAGCGCCCGTAGTGTCGCTGGCTAAACGGAGGACTCCCGAAACGGCTGACTTACTCATCGAGCTCTGTGTCATAGGCTCAGATTCAGAGCACTTCGTCACGCTGGCTGATCGAAACAGCAAAGCCTGTCTACGGAGATTTACTGCACATGCTCAATTTCTACTAAAAATAGTACCCAGGATTGGCAAGATAGCTAAAAAAAATCGCCAAAATTTTTTTGCAATTCTTTTAATTCGCATTACTCTGCTGCATTTCGTAGGAATTTGCTTTTGAAAAAATTATTTTATTCTGCAAATGAAAAGTAATTTGCCATACTTTAAGTTGTACAAACTATGACTGAGACTGTTTGAATTTAACTGCAACCTCCTAAATCTGTCTTATGTACCGCGTCGTTGTTGTTATATTCGTGCTTACGAAACGAGATGTAGTTCACACTAATATTCCAAACTTAATATGTAAACTTTGCTTATTAAACTAATATTTAACTTTAAATTGTGTCAGATAGTACTCAAGATGCAGCTTTTATGGACCGGCTGCAATTTGCGTCCGCTGTGTCGTTCAAGGAAAGATATATGAAAGACTTTTTGAAGTAACAGTAGTCGATGATTCATGTGGATTGACTTTGTACGAACTTATAAAATCAGAAATAGCCAAGTGTGATATTGCAACATCAATTATGATTTCTTGTTCATTTGACGGAGCAACAAATATGAAAGGCTGCTATAATATTCTACAAGTTTAGTTCAAAAAGGAAAACAAAGATTTTATTTACACTCACTGTATAGCATACGTACTGATCTTGGTAGTAGCTGATTCAACAGTAACGTTGCTCGTAGCAGAAAACTTATTTAGGTTGGTGTAAGAATCTGCCGATTTTCTAAGCTCATCTCAAAAAAGAATGGCCGTATGTGAGAAGAAAACAAGAAGAAAACATATTACACATGAAAAACTGCATATGTTGCAAAAAATAGGAGCCAGAAGATGGAGGAGCAAATATAAAGCTCTTTCTTCGATTATCGATGAGGGAATTTTAAGCTGTGAGGAAAGTGTAAACACAGGAAAACTATTCCATTTTATTAGCGTTTTAAAAGCAATATCAAATGGAAGTTTTGAATGCAAATCTAAATTCATGGCAAGAAATTTGACTAGTAAATAGTCTAAATTTGAAAATCTATTTATGTATATTGTTTTACTAGATTTATTTCTTCTTACATCTCCTACTTCAAATTATTTACAAAGTAAAACTATTATAAAGTAAGGGATAAAATACTATAAAGTAAGACTATTCTACAACCTAGGACTTGGTATAGAAGCTGCTTCAACAAGTAAGGCATAAAAGGAGTGATAAATACTTTCAGGTTCAATATTCAAAAACAAAATATTATGCAAATACAGGTAATAGCAAATTCGAAGATAACAATATTTTTGTATAGAAGTAGGGTAATGCCTGTTGAAAAATCAATAGACGAAGCTCCTTGAATCTCAACTGCACAAAACTATAAATTGGTTTTTTTCAGTGTTTTAGATTGCTCCAGGACAAGTATCGAAGAGAGATTTAGTCAATTGATTCCTAGTTAGAACCAAAGAAAATTAATGAAATCGTAATGCTTTATATAGTTTTCCAACGAAGTCCTTTGTAGATTTCTAAACTTTGTAAAGTTGAAAAAAATCAATTATTGATAAAGCTGAAATAGTTTGTAGATGAGTATGAAAGTTTCACAATGGTTGAAAAAATTAACATTGAAAGAAAACAAGACAATCTTTGAATGGAGCTGAAGAAATCTGTGAATAGCACGATGTAGAATCTGAATTTGAAGAAGACAAAAATTTTTATGGTTACTCCTCTGACAAGAAACAATGCTTTCTGTGCTTTGCTGTTGTTTTTGAACTCCCACACAATATTGAATGTTTACCAACCTGATGTATCTTACAAGTTTGTACTAACCATATTGTGGAAAAAATCACCTGTGAAAGGATGTTTTCTAAACTTAAAATAGTTAAGAATCGACTTAGGCCTACTTTAAGCCAAGACTTTATCTCTAATCTTCTTTTCATGAATGTAGAAATAGACTTATTTTATAAATTGGATAAAGAGGTTATTATAGATGACGTAGCCAGAATCAGTTAAAAACTGGCCAAAAAAGCTGTTAGGTTAGTAAACAGCCATTCACAATCAGATAACCTTTCTTAGTTTGCTGTATCTGTACCGAGTTATACTAGAGTCATTTTTCTCTTTGTTATAAAGTCTATTTTACAATTTGTAACAATTAAATCAAAATTAAAGAGGACATTTTTTTCAATATCCTTGTTTTTTTTTATTACCGCTGTGTCTCTTTTAATACTTTCCAACGTAGTTGAAAAGTGTTTATGAATTCGTTTTGTCTGTCCGTCTGTCTGTTCATGCTCTAACTCGCATAAATATATTCAGATTATCATGAAATTGATGTATGTGTTATTGGGGTTTACCATGACATGTTCGGGATTGAAAATGAAATATGTAACGTTTACGGTTCATTTACAGGGACACTCAAAAGAATTCCGTTACATGACGGTCTATGGGGAAATGCCGTATGCGATGTATTTTAATAATATTACACATTTTTAAGGATATTGAAATTTATGTGTAACACTGGGGTGTACTTCAAAGCTCTTTTTGTAGAATCTGGTGTGCATATAATTTATTGTTCATTTACAGGGACACACAAAGTATTTGGCTACAGTACTGAATATGGAGAATAATTGCTGGAAGTGTGCTTTCAATTGTGGTACGCGATTTAAAATTTAACTATTTTTTGCATATTACTTGGTGAATATAAGCCCTATAGATCATATACAGGGCTACACAAAAATCTCAAGTACATTTCCATTTATTGGCGGACATTGCTGGCTAGAAAATTTTAACTGCACTATGCATCTAATTTAACAGACTTTTAGCATACAACGTAATATACATAATAAATCTATAGATCATATAGAGGGCTGCACAAAAAATTCGGATATTTTTGCGATTATTGATGGTAATTACAACAATTGTAGAACAACTGTATTATGCATTTTTTAAATTGTTAATTTAGACATCTTTCTCTTAAACTGCAAAGTTTTATTATAGTTTCTGAATGCGTTGTGAATTACATAATTTTTTCTGGACGCATGATTTTTCGTTCTTGTTAATATTTACTTAGGTATTCCAGTAGGATTTAGATTATTATGGCTTCAACAGAGTGATTTGGTTACCTAAAACTAAAGACATTTTCCCCTCTCATTTTTAAGTTACAAACAACTCGTAATTAATTTGTATATTTATTTTTTCTAACATGGAACTAGTTTAGGTACTGTATATAAAATAATACAAATATTTATTATGAAAGTAAGTAAACTACAATAGAAGAAGATTACTTTTTTACTCAAGTGTTAGGGTGTATCAAAAGTATTTACGTTTTTAGGATATCTCTATAGCTATATACCTATCTATTCTTTTATATATTTATAGGTTACATAATGGCTGATACAAATATTGAAATATTATCTATTTTAAGACATTATTTTAAAATTGGTCATAAAGTTTCTGAAGCATCTCGTAAAATTCGAGAAGTTGAAAGGGATGATACCATCAGCAAACGTACAACCCAAAACTGGTTCAAACTTTTTAAGGGAGATGTCACTTAAAATGAAACCCAGAAGTGAGAGGCAATCACTTGATAATCTGGAAGGTTTGAAGCAAAGAATGGAAATTAAACTAACCACCAGCACATGGAAACTTTCAGAGGGGCTAGCACCGTCCAAGGACATAACATGCCAAGCTTTACATAAACTACAGAAAACGTACGAGAACTCTAGAGAAGTTCTTTCTGAACTCAATATGCAGCAAGCAAATCACAGAGTGGAAATATGCAAAACTTTTCTGAAAAACTTACAGGATTTACGGTTTTTCAAACGCAAAATGACATATGATGAGGAATGGATATATCTACGGAACCCAGGATGTGAGACAATCAGTCCAACATGTTACAAAACAAGCGCGGTTTGAAAAGAAGTTCATGATCAACGTCTGGTGGCATTTTGAGCATGTCATTCATTTTGAAATCATTCCACATGGTCGATCGGTCAACGCTGAAATTTACTGTGAACAGATGGACATGATTAGTCAACAAAGAGAGGCATTTTCTCCAATAAGACATTGCAAGACCGCACACGTCTCGCAATAAAGTAGAAGAGCTTGACGGAATTGAACTTTTACCTCGTCTTCCACATAGTCCGGACCTTGCTCCTTTGATCTGTTACATGTTCCATTCTATGGCATAATTTTTGGCGGGCAGGTGCTTGTGTAATATTGACGATCTGGAATGGGGTTTTCTGGGGTTTTTTGCTTCCAAATCCAAAGATTGGTATCAAAATGGTATTGTTCAACTTTCAGGAAGATGGAAAGAAACCACAGAATTTAATGGTTTATATATTGATTTGTGATACGTTTATTTTACGTTGAAATATTGCAACAAAGATTTTATTGTGAAAACAAAATTACATTTAATATAACTTAATATTTTACAAGCAACAAAATAGCTAAATGTGGTTTTTAAGCACGTAAGCCTAAGTTTCAAAAAATAAATATTCTAATACAGTCGAACCTCTATTTAACGAAGTCGCTAAATCCCGGAAAAAAGTCCGTTATATGGAAAATTCGTTAAATAGAGATTCACCTTTTAAAATACTTTAAACTACATAAAACAGATTTTAAATCCATAATCACTAAATATTTTTACTAAAAGTTATTAATCACATTTTTCTTAATAAATTATATCGATTTGTTTTATTTATTTTACCCACCAATATCCATCATCAATTCATTTTTTCTATGTGTTTAAATCTTTGAAATCTGCAAGGAAAACAAAATATTGTCCTGGAATAGACTGTATTTTCTGTTTAAAGTAAATAGTTTTACATTAAAATTAACGAATTTTAATGACATTATCGTATTTATTATTATTATAACAAATAATTTTAACCATACATTAACATATGCGTCCTTAAATTTAATTTCTGATAAGCACTGTTAATTTTGCCTGAGTTTTTTCTTTTAAAAAGCGCTTTCTCTCATAATACGTCTCGCATCTTTTTGCAATGCCTCAAAAACCCCTTCATGCGTATTTTCTTCTAACTATAATCCGCGTCGGATTCTTTCAAATGATTTTAGCATTTCATCATACGAAGTTTTGTTAATTCCTGCATCATGTTCATTTCCATCATCATCATATTAGTCTTCAAAACAATTCATTGCTATATTGTTTTTATTTTTCACACTGTCGAAAATATCCAATTCGGATAGTGGGTCTCAGTTTCAGAATTAAGAGAAATACAATCATCAATCAGCACATCATGGTTAATTTCTTCTTTTTTTCTCATCTGTATCCACATTTTTTTAAGTTACTCTAAGGGATTATCGTCTCCGTCTTCCGTACTTACCGAGTTCTCATCACTGCTGGCAAAGAAGGAGCCTGGTAAAACCAGTTCAAGGCCATTGAACATCATAAAATGTGTTTAAACAAAGAATACGTTTGAAATGTCCAGAAATATTTTGAGAAATGGGGAGAAAAAAAATTTTAGATCACAAGAAAAAGTTCGTTAAATAGAGAATGCACTTCGCTATTTGGAGGTTATTTTACGAAGAAATTCATAAAATGTTCTTGGTTCCAAGGAAAAGTTCGCAAAATAGAAGTTCGTTAAATAGAGGTCCGACTGTATTGTATTCCCTCTAAATTTCCCGGTAAGGGGCCACTTTTCAATCTCTAGCCGAGGGCCCCCAAAAGCGCCAGTCCGGGCCTGTATACAATTGCAGAAAAACATAATTTGGTAAACTTATGTTAATTTCACTGAAAGCTAAATGACTTCATCAAATGGAGAGTGCAATTTATCTTGTTATATGCAAAGTTCGACTTCTATATTCAGTAAATGAATTTATTCTAAGTACTCATGAAACAAGTACAAATTATGTGGTTAAGAGTTATCTCTTAGTAGATTTAATGCAAGTCATATCTAGTTATTTGAAAGCATTAAAAAAATGTCAAAACCAATCCAATTTTACTTCTAAGTGGCTAAGTATTAGAAAAAAATAAATAAAAATCTATTTTTAAAGCTTTACTCTTACACAAGGTAAATTTCTTTTTCCTGCTTTCTTCTTGGGTATTACACATTACAGATATGCAATTCTGGACATTTTTGTACTGAGATTGAGATGGATAACACAATACCAGGGGTGATTCTGAGTAAAAAAAAATATATCTGAAATTCACAGCAACTTTTCTGAAAGGTTACAGAAGAGAAGGTGGGGAGATAATCACTCCGGGTTCTAATTATGTGTTTTTTTCTGCTATCCTTTCACAAAAAATGCTTTTTTTCCGCGATTTTTCGGCGAAAGTTGCGTTTTTTCGCGATTTTTTAAAGAAATTCATGTTTTTTCCCCGTGATCCTTTAACAAAATTTGCGTTTTTTCTACGAACCTTTGACGATATTTCTGTTTTTCTAGCGATTCTTTGACGAAAATCGTGTTTTTCCCGCGATCTTTTGACGAAATTCGCGTTTTTTTCACGATTCTTTGAAGAAATTGTTTTTTTTTCCGTAATCCTTTAATGAAATTTGCGTTTTTCCCGCGATCCTTTGGCAACATTTCCGTTTTTTCCGCGATCTTTTGACGAAAATCTTGTTTTTTTGTGATCCTTTGCGAATTTTGCACTTTTTTGCGATCCTTTGACGAAATTTGCGTTTATTTCGCGATCATTAGACGAAATTTCTTTGATTTCGAGATCATTAGACGAAATTTGTTTTATTTCGAGATTCTTTGACAAAATTCGCGTTTTTTCCGCGATCGTTTGGTGAAATTTGCGGGTTTTTTTCGCGATTATTTAAAGAAATTAGTTTTTTTCCGCGATCCTTTAACGAAGTTCGCGTTTTTTCCAGGGATCCTTTGACAAAATCGCGTTTCCCCCCGCAAACTTTTGACGAAAATCGCGCTTTTCCCCGCAATCTTTTGACGAAAATCGCATTTTCCCCGGTTCCGCGATAGGCAAAATCCCTCCCGGTTCTAATTATATGTTTTTTCAAGGGTCTTTTGACGAAATTCGCATTTTTTCCGCGATTCTTTAAAGAAATTAATGTTTTTTACGTGATATTTTAACGAAATTTGCGTTTTTCCAGCGATCCTTTGACGATATCCATTTTTCCGCGTTCCTTTGACGATATATCTGTTTTTCCCGCGATCATTTGACGAAAATTGCATTTTTCCTCACGATGTTTTGACGAAAATCTTAGTTTTATCAGATCCTTTGTGAAATTCGCGCTTTTTTGGCGATCCTTTGACGAAATTGTCGACTCTTTTCAGCGAACGATTGAGGAAGTGATTTTTTTCGGCGACCATTTGTCGAAATTCGTGATATTTTTTAATGTCTGAATTTTCCGCTAAACGTAACGATCTCATAAACCCGGAAGGATCGACCGAAAAGCCCAGAAATCCGGGCTACACCCGAAGCACAATCACCCCTGTTCTATCCTGCGGCCAAAATATTCTTTAGAAGAAGGGGGGGGGGGTGATTGTGCAAACTTCTGAACACTCACCCTATGTCCACGAATCGTCGGAAGAACATCTGAAGCTTAGATGAATTATAATCTATCTTCCAGACTAGACAGCTGTGACAGTAGCACTAAGTCGAGATGACCAGATGAGCGATCGCTGGTCAAGGATCAATTTCAGGGACGGGACAGCCTGCAAAGGCACTGAATTCGCAAAGCCCATAAGATATCCCTGTGATCATTTCCGACTTTCACTTTGAGGCAGATGGTCCACAGAGCGTGGGAAATTAAGGTGTATCCTAGCTAAAAGCTCATGAGCAAATCAGAAACAGGAAAAACAAGGATTGGCTGAACCCTCAACGCCAAAGAAAAGACAATTTTCAAAACTCAGAAGAGAGTCCTGAAAGAGTAGTTAGTTAATGACGGGGACGCGAAGTAGCAAGTTGGACTTGCAGTACTTGCGCCGAGGTTTTGTTGCGGAGAATTAGATTCTACAGTTTTCATTTTACCCTCTCACCTTGAGTAGCAAAGCAGACCGGGTCTGCAATCCACGTACTTACGTTGGTGAACGACGGGAGATTAGATCTCCCAGCCAGGACTATTATTACCGTAGATCGTCAAAGACCGCACGGACTAAGCGATATTTGAACAATCTCTTTCTGGACTATTTAGAATTATATTTCAAGGCTGCCACCTTTCAATAAGACTATTTTCCTCGCAACGTGCGTAAACAAATATTTGTGACGTAGGAGCAATCTGAAATAACTCTCATATCGAAAAAATCAACTTTGTCATTTTAATTAATAAATGTCATTTATTTATTTCTTCATAAATTGAGTTGTAATTTGATTAACTCCCCTTCGAAAACTAGCCTTGACCGGCTCGCTACCACGTAATACCGAAGGTCGCACATTGGTTTAAAACTAACTTGCAAGTTTTAATGTAAATTTTTGTGAAGCCCTGTAGAAGCAGTATTCTAAACAAACTTCTACGTCCTTTAAATTATAATAATATTGTATTGTCATTCAAATTACACATGTATTCATTATTTCGGCTCAATGGGATAATTAAAAGTGGTTCAAATTTGACTTGCAAGATTTGAGCTAAACATACATACATGCACTGCAAGTTAATATGATGCTTGTTTATTAATAAAAACTTAATGATCTGCAGACATCTGCAGGAGTTCTTTTAAATATGTTCATGTTAATATTTCATTTTTCAATACTTTAGGAATGGCACTTTGATTTTTTAAAAAAATGCTTATTGCTGAATAATATGTTAAAAGACAATATGAAATTTGTAAACATCAAGGATCATCCAGAATTTCAACCTTTGAAAAAAGCAGTAAAGCGGGTTTAATATAGCTTATTTTTTAACAAAAGTGGGTTAAATCTGACCTTGACAAACCTGTGACGTTATAGATCAGCAAACTCGGGCTTTCAAATAACACAGAATAGTGACGAGGTACTTTCAAACTTAGAGGAAGCCAGTGCAACTTTTGAAACTCCCTAAAACCAACTGCGCAAATGGTTTCTTTATGGTCATAAATAATCGACACCTCTGATTTTTTTTTCGACAAAACTCGTACGGATCTCGAAAATACAGACATTCAGCTACCAGTACACGCAGTTTTGTCAAATTCTGAGATAATCGGAAAAAACGAATTTTGTCCACCTAGATCATCAAAACGTCCCACTGTGCTTCGTGCAGAAACGTATAACCTGATTTTTATGTGCGCTCGTAATTATATAAATACTTAGCACCTATAGTCGTCGTCTGGTCCACATAGAACAGCGCAAAACACACCCAACCCAATGGGTTGAAATTCAATATATAGAATCGTTTCAGAATTTTGTCGAGTCATTTCAAATCTTATGAAAATCGAATCAAAACTTAACTAGTTGGATGTGCCAATCTCAAAACTTTCTTCTATCTCATGTTAATATTTTATTTTATTTAGTTTTATTAGTATTTTTATTAGATTTATGCATAACTTCATACGCTTTTCAATGGTACAATATTGAAAATTGCACAAAAATTGCTATTACAGCGCCCCCTACTGGCGGATTTTTTTCCAAATTCAGGGAGGACCTTCTTGCCATGGCCAAAAATATACACAAAAAATTTGGTTCAGTTCTATGCATAACTTCATACACTTTTCGATGGTAAAATATTCAAAATGCCACAAAAATCACTATTACAGCGCCCCCTACTGGCGGATTTTTTTCCAAATTCAGGGAGGACCTTCTTGCCATGGCCAAAAACATACACAAAAAATTTGGTTCAGTTCTATGCATAACTTCATACACTTTTCGATGGTAAAATATTCAAAATGCCACAAAAATCACTATTACGGCGCCCCCTACAGGCGGATTTTTTTCCAAATTCAGGGAAGACCTTCTTGCCATGGCCAAAAATATACACAAAAATTTTGGTTCAATTCTATGCATAACTTCATACATTTTTCGATGGTACAATATTCAAAATTCCACAAAAATCACTATTACAGTGTCCCCTACAGGCGATTTTTTTCCAAATTAATGGAGGACCAGCTTGCCATAGCCACAAACTTAAAAATGTTGGTTCAATTCTATGCATAATTTCATACACTTTTCGATGGTACAATGGCGACATACGGACAGACAGACATTTTCTATAAACATGTTTTTTGGGATCTCTGACCCCTAAAACGTGTAAATCCGTCGAAAGACGGAAGTTGAAAAAAATTTCGATTACAATACTTTCTTCTATTGAAGATAGAAGAAAGTAAAAAGATATTAATAAAAGTTTTCTTCATTCTTATGAATTCAATGATATTCCATGATAGGTCATGATTCTAGGTTGCGACGGTGATGACGTCCTATTTGAGATGGAGTCATATCAGTTCCGCATGACTGAATTCTATCTACAGAATCGTAATAAATTTTGTATTTATGCATTTTTGCATAAGGCTGCAACAGCTATGGCACCAAGATCTTAATACAGTAGAGCCCCGATTATCCGCAGAATTGGGTGGCAAGGGCACCGCGGATAATCCGAAAAAAACTGAAAATGAGGTGCAAACACGAAAAAAAAATATTTCAACATAAAAATTATGTTTTAGTGTACAAAAAACATGATAAAACGTTTAAATCACATATATATGCACAGTAGAGCAGAAACATTTGCTTTACGTCTAAAGCACTAAAATAAAAACAGTAAACAAGAAACAATGCCATACATACTGTACAAAAAGTGTTGTGTTAAACCTTTTTAAAAAAATCAGTCACTTGTTTTTGCTTCTTGCTTTGGCAACACCTTTTCTTTATTCTAAATTGTACTTTCCTTAACATAAGTTTTTCTGCGGGGTAATTCGAATTTTTTGTAATCCAAACACGCGCCGGTCGCAATTAGTTCAGATTAGAGGGGTTCTAATGTATTTTAAACGTGGCAACCGAAACTAGAAATATTCTTCTATTACTTTTGGATATACGAATTATTCTGTTTATATTTATTAGTAGGGGTTATTGTATTTTCCTTGTTGTTGGCTTGAAATTAAAAAAAAAAAAAAAAAAAAAAGAAAAAGAAAAATTGCTTCGCGGATAATCGGGGCTCTACTGTATTTATAAAACTAATCGTAGTACGGGCGCACCTCATTTGCCACGTTTGTCGTACAATTTCCGGCTTGTTAATACTAAACCTGAAAACGTTTACTGCTAAAAAGTAAGAGAAAACATTTCAAACAGATTTTTAATGTTTCTATGTTTAAGTCAGGGGTGGCCAACAGTGGCACGCTCGACACCGCTAAAATTTTATAGTAACCATTGCCTTACCTAATCATCGAATCTCTACGATTCAAGACGTCGAATTTTTCTGAAAATTTTTAGTGGTATCAGGCGTGCCACAGTTGGCCACCCCTGGTTTAAGTACTTAAAATTTAAGGAAAGTTTGAGTATTAAGTACTATTCCAAATGTATCCCATTTATGAGAAAAGGGAAAACGCTATTCAATATTCAAGTATTACAAATGTCATACATGTATGCTTCAAAATTAGTCTTAAAATGTGTTAAAGGAGGTAGGGAAGGGGGTGGGGATAGAGTGAGAACTCTGTTAAATAATTTTAAATTTGATGTTTACTTCGGCTTTATTTACTATTTATCCAGATACATTTTAGTATATAATTTTCAATATTCTGTTTTAAAAAAATGGTATAACCATGGATTTATACTTCTAAAGACGAAAACCTGCCTAAAACGAACCTTTTCACACTCCTATGCGATTTCATTTTAGCAGGTTTAATTGTATAATAGATGCGTTACATGCATAGACGCCAACATTGTAAAGACTGTATCAGGAATAAACCAGTTAAATTTCAGGAGTTTTGGACACTCTTCAGGAGTAAAATGTTCACGTTTCAGGAGTAATTTCAGGAGTCGCACACAGTTTTTTACGAGCTATATTTTTTTACAATTATTCTCAGTCCTCTTGCAGCTTTTGCATTTACCAACACAAACATAATTTAAATATAGGATACATAATTTACTTTTACTTTTAATATATTAATAATTTTTTATAATAAATTTATAAAAATGAAATACTTTTTTTATCCCTACAGAGCGAAAAATCCGCGATTGATATGTGTGAAATTACATGACTATTTTTTCCTCTACAAAAAAATAAAGTGACTTTTTTCCGCGCCCAATTAACAAAATTTGCGATTTTTCGCCGCGATTGACTGAAGAAAATCGCGATGTTCTGCCGCGACTAGCAGACGAAAATCGCGATGTTTTGCCAATACTTACAGACGAAAATCGCGATGTTTTGGCGCGACTGACGGAAGAAAACCGCGATGTTTTGGCGCGACTGCCGGAAGAAAACCGCGATGTTTTGGCGCGACTGCCGGAAGAAAACCGCGATGTTTTGGCGCGACTGACGGACGAAAATCGCGATCTTTTGCTACGACTGACGGATGAAAATCGCGATGTTTTGCCGCGACTCACTGGCGGAAGTCGCGATTTTTTGCCGCGAATCACTGACCAGGGGTGATTCTGGGTAAAAAAAAAATTCTGAAATTCACAGAAAATTTTCTGAAAGATAACAGAAGAGGGGTGAGGGGGAATCCACTCCCGACAGTAACTATATGTTTTTTCTGCTCTCCTTTGACAAAATTAGTATTATTTCACGATCCTTTGACAAAATTTGCGTTATTCTTTATATTTTTGACGAAATTTGCTGTTTTTCGCAATCTTTTTGACGAAATTTGCGGGTTTTTTGCGATCTTTTGACGAAATTTGCGGCTTTTTTTTTCGCAATCATCTGACGAAATTCGTGATTTTTTTTTTACGAACGATTGACGAAATTGATTAATGTCGAAATTCGCGCTACATTTTATATCCGAATTTTCGGATTGATGACCGATTTTTTTTAATTTTCGGAACCAAATGCCTTATATTTTCAAAAACAGCGATGTTTGTCGCGGTTTTATCGACTAATAGACAATTTTCGCGATATACTTCAACGACCGATTCACGAAATTCGTGATTGTTTGCCGCAATCGATCGAAGAAACTCGCGATTTTTTTTGCCTCAAATTTCCGACCTTATTACCGTACTTCCGTATTTTATCCTACATTTCCGGAGAAACTCCGGAATTTCCGGAGATATTGGCATCTATGTACATGCTATGATAAAAACCGATTTAAAGCGAAATTTTCTCCGTTTCTTGTGATTTCCTCTTAGAAATTTTTATTATATCTCAGCCCCCTCCGAAATGATACTGACAAAACACTCCTATAAACATAGAAATTTACACTTTTAAAATTTTATCTTCTTAAAGATACTTAAACTTTAAGGAGATAAAAAAAAAAAAAAAAAAAAAAAGCGTTTCGTCGGCATCTCACGACTATTTTCTGATAGTGTATGAGAAAGCATAAAGAAAACAAGTTGGAAATTGCTCGTCAAACGTGGCAAATGAGGTGCGTTCGTACTATAACTAGTTTTATAATTATTTTTTGCATCCCATATTGTACTGAATGTGTATTTATTTGCAATTCATAAGTGCATAGTCTGTAACATCATTAAAATGCACTTGCAATAATTTTATCCCATTCCCCTTAATGTAACGGAAAAATTTGACTGTCCCTGTAATTAAGCTATACATCCGATTTTCATGAAATTTGAAATGGCTCGACACAAAATGTCGCAATAATTATATGTTTAAAATTTGAGACCATTCGGAAAGCTTTAACATCATTAACATGCACGTGCAATAATTTTTCCCATTGGCCGTAATGTAAAGAAAAACTTTTGACTGTCCCTGTAATTTAACTATACATCCGATTTTCATAAAATTTGAAATGGCTCGACAAAATTTTACAACAATCATATATTTAAAATTTCAGACCATTCGGTTGGGTAGTTTTTGCTCTATTATATGCGGACGGACGGACGGACAGACAGACGGACTGAACAACGACTATAGGTGTTACGTATTTATATAATTACGAACGCACCTAAAAAAACCGCGTTTCGTCGGCATCTCACGACTATTTTCTGATAGTGTATGAGAAAGCATAAAAAAAAAAAACCTCCATAAAATAAAATAAAATAAAATCATAAGACGAAATGAAATGCTTTATCACCTTGATTCAGTCACAAAATACACAATATGAACTTTAAATCTTTATCTACTGGCGGTACTTACAGGGTTCGTTGATAAAATTTAAGGATATATTATATCTAATATTTATTTTCAAAATATTGAGATTTTTGATATTTTCATATTACTTGATATTTATTTTCAAAATATCAAGATGTTTGATATTTTCTGTATTTTTCTATATTTGATATTTATTTTCAATATATTGTGCAATGCACAGGGGCGGGGGATTTCTAGAAAATCTTACCACCCAAGTATTTATTTCACCAGCCAGTAAAATGCAACGTACAGTTGAAAATTTTTATGACAAAATTTACGCAACTCAAAAATAGTTGGTTACTATTACTGTAATGCATTTTCATATTTCTATAAAATTAAGAAATATAAAGAAGAGATGAAAGTTTAATATAAAATAGAACTTAGCACCATGTTTACATAGCAGTAATTAGGAAAGTTGAAAAATACAGCTAACTACTAAAAAAAAAGTTTTCGGCATATCTTTATAGTTTGCAGTTTTCAAGGACTACCTAAAATTTCACTCGCCTTGTCAGAAAATTTACTCGCCAGTGGCGAGTAAAATGATGCATTTCCCCACTCCTAGCAATGCAAGATATTTTTGATAGGTTCAGCCAAAACAAGTATAAATGATATTTTCAACTGCTATTTGACTGTGTTGTTCTGTAAAGAAAGAACTTTTGTCTCTGGTAGTGACTTTTTAGTCAAAGAAGAAAACAAAAATATATTTCCCAAGTTTTATGCTTAATTTTTTTACTTTTAAATGTAGATTATGTAGAACATAATTAATCCAGAACCAGAATATAATGAATGAAAGATAAACTATCTAATTTAGATAATCAGTTATATTAGGGGTGCACAACCTTTTTTAGATAAGGGCCACTTACAAAAATATCTGGGTTATCGAGGGCTACATCAGTGACATGGAGAGAATTCTATTTCGGGGAGGTGATCTGTGTCCTATAATCAGATAAAAAAATATGGTTTCAGAAGGGGGGGGGGGGGGTGTTACACCTCAAGGTCCCCCTACCCAGTCAACATATCCAATTCAGTTGGCAAGGATATATCAACAGTTTATGTTTGCATATATATATATATATATGAAATGATTCCGCTTATACTTCATATTATTTGAGTGTAGTCATGGCCTTACACAATGATGAGGCAGTTTGTGCTGAACATGACTTTATTTACTGTAATAATACATGATATCATCTGAAGTCAGGCCCAGTGACTTGGAAGATGTTAGGAGCAAAAGCTCTCCCTAAATCATTCTTGATATTCTACAGAGGACTGCATCACAATCTGACTTTTCCTTCCCTCTGCACCGCGCTTTTAATCAGATAGTTATTACTTTTTCCAGCAGAGGGCAGAAGTAACAAAGTGGGAGGCTTAATCTTTCATGATTAGTGCATTATCTTTTTATAACTGATTTTTATGTGGAGACAAAGAGTCTGAACTTATGATTGCACAACAAGAGCTAATTCTAATTTAAATGTTAAATATTATTTATGAGGTACTCATAATCTGAAGTGTCAAATCAGACAAAAGTTAATTATGATTTACTGCTTATGAATTTTCTACTTTGACACTAATTGAACTAACATATTTGCTTTGATTTATTGCTCTGAAACCACTCCTTTGTTGTCTATAACTCCATTCTTAAATTATCTAGCATAGCCTGAAAAACAAATCATGCAAATTTGTCTAGACAAATTCAGTTTGTTTATGCTATAGATATAATGATGCTTCCAAGATAATTTAATATGTTTTATGATGACTCTCTTATGTCAACAAAGGTTAATTTCTTTTGCAAATCTGTTTCATAAACATCAATCAGTGTCAAAGATTTTTATGATGAAGAAAATATTATTATTTATTTGCTTATTTAAGAGTCTATGAAAAATAAGTTGGGTTTCCTGATTTAAAAATTTAAATTTTGAATTTAAAAAAGATTTTATCTTTTAAAAAGGGGTTTATTTTTATCCTTTCATATATATATACATATATAACACAAATATAGCAAGGATTGTTTTCAAGGAGTGATAATATTCCTTGTCTTTATCCGGGGGAGTAAATTTTGTTTTATTATAAGTGCTAACAAACAAACATAGGCATGAAAGTGGTTAGTGCCGAAAAAAAAAAAAAGTGAACTTTATGAACGAAGAGGAGAGACAGAGCCAATCAACGAAATTTGATATTTTCCACTCCCGATCAATGAAATTCGCGATTTTTACGTGCCTGATCAAAAACTTTTCGATTTTTACGCGTCTGATTGACAAAATTCGCAATTTTTCTGCACCCGATCAACGAAATTCGGCATTTTTTCGCATCCAATCAACAAAATTCGGCATTTTTTTGCATCCGATCGATAAAATTAGCTTTTTTCGGCGTCTGGTCGACGAAATTCGCTATTTTCCAGTGCCCGATAGACGTAATTTTAGATTTTTTCGCACCTGATTGACAAAATTCGCTATTTTTTCGCGCCCGATAGACGTAATTTTAGATTTTTTTCACGCCTGATTGACAAAATTTGCGATTTTTCGCGCCCGACAATGAAATCAGCAATTTTTTTCGGCCCGATCGACAAAACTTGCTGTTTTACCGTGCCCGATTGACGAGATTTGCGATTTTTCTGCCCCTGATCAACGAAATTTGCGATTTTTTCTCGCGATTAACAGACGAACATGCGATTTTTTAGTAGCCGATGAACGAAATTTGAGGTTTTTCCTCTCCTAATTGACAAAATTTGTGATTTTTCCGCACCCGACCGACGAAATTCGCGATTCATAACTGACTGATGAAATTCGCAAATTGACCAAATTCGAGGTTTTTTCTCGCGACTGACGAAGCTTACGATTTTTCCGCAGCCGATCAGTAAAATTTTCAATTTTTCGGCGCAACGTCAACAAAATTGACAATTTTTCTGTGCCTGATAAACGAAGTTTGCGGTTTTTCCGAACCCGATAGACGCAAAAATTCGCGATTCTTAAATGGCTGACGAAATTTTCAATTTTTCCCTCGGCAAATTGACGAAATTCATGATTTTTTGCTGCGACCTAGACAAAAATTTCAATTTTTTCCAGTTATAAATTGACGAAATTTGTGGGCCACACGCTAACCCATCGCGGGCCACAGGTTGTGCATCCTTAAGTTATATAAAGCTTCATTAGAAAGAATCTGCTCTGGTTTTGTTTGATTCAGTTTAAACTGTACAACATGTTAGGAAATAAAAAATAAGATAAGCTTACATTTATGTTAAAATTTTTCAATTAAAAGAAAATATTTTGTATTTAAAATTTTGTTTGTTTTCTTGATAGTTGATAGTGAATCCTATAGTCTTTTTTTATGTAAGTGTAAAAAGCAAATTGTTTCTGTATTCAATTAGTTCTTCCATAATATCTTCCATTTTGTTCCAAGTGAAAAAAAAAAAGGGTGGGGGGGAATGCATTTTTAGTATATTGTTTGATTAAGTTTTCATGTCAAGTGCAATATGTTTTATTTTATAATTTATATTATGCTTGAAAATATTTATTATCAGCAGTAAGTTGGCTATTTTGAAAATATCAGATATTTTTGATATTTTTGAAAATATCATGATATTTATGAACCCTGAGTACTTTTAAGTACCATTTAAATATTTTTTTTTTATAAAATTCATCTAATACATCGATTAGTTGTAATACAGTTTAGAATGAGTTATAAATACATTACTTTATGTTGTTCCAAAAATATTATGGGCTACACAAAACAAAAATATTTTTAAAAGGATGATTTCTTTTGCCTTTGCATCTTTTCATCTTTCTTGGCGTTGGAGGGGATTTTTCAATTCGGGTATAGTTCTAGTGTAAGAACATTTTATTTGTACATTTCCTAATTCTACAAAATAGTAGGAAAAATATTTAAAATAAAAGATTTGAGTGGAATTATAAATATTGCAAAAAATCCCTATAAATTCAAATTTAATGAATCCTTCAATCCTCCTAAAATTTATTAAATGATAATGTAAACCTTCTAATATAGTTTTAACAATTCACGAAAAATGCTTTAGAAGATAAAATTTTCAAGAATTCATAATTCAGTACATAAAGGGTTAAAAGGTGGCGAAAATAATAAAAGAGGTGTTAAAAGTTGAAGATATATATTTTATTTAAGAACTTCTTAGTACTTTGGGCCTGCATTTCTCGTGGCCATCATCATCAGAGAGTATTTTTATAATTAATTGTTGTTCATTCATACAAATACATCACTTTGTTTGAAATTGGAGGCAATAATTATTAGGGTAGTTGAAATGAATGGGTCCTTTCCCTTTCAAACGAATTATAAATTAATTATAAAAATATTCTCTGATGATGATGGGCAAGGAAAATGCAGGCCGAAAATACTAAGAAATTTTAAATAAAATGTATATTTTAACCCTTTATGTACTGAATTATGAATTCATGAAATTTTTATCTTCTAAAGCATTTTTCGTAAATTGTTTAAACTATATTATTATTTAATACATTTTAGAAGGGTTGAAGGATTTAGAAGGATTCATTAAATTTGAATTTATTGGGATTTTGTGCAATATTTATAACCCCACTCACATCTTTCATTTAAAAATTTTTCTTAGTATTTTATAGAATAAGGAAATGTACAAATAGAATGTTCTTACAATAGAAATATTTCCGAATTGTTTAGGAATTTTGTTTGGGTTTGATAGTAACATGTGATGTTTCAAAATTGAGAAAGCGTATGCTCATTTTTTATCCAAATACTCAATTCGATATGAGTACATCTATATACTGATTCTTGAGTACAGTAGAACCTCTTTTATCCGAAACCCACTCTTTGTGTGCAAGCGGTCCTTTCCGAACTACGAGTACATGTATGTGCTCCCATTTAAAAGTATTTTCAATCCCCTTTCTTAGAGTTCCTTTGAATTAAATTTGAGCTCCGTAAGCTGCAGAATGGAACGAAGAAAACAAACAAATTAGAAATTCTGAAGCCAAAAAAAGATTTGGCATGGCTGGAGCAGCAGAAAGACTGATACTCATTAACTCATAATACTAAAAAGCTCTGTGATAGAGCTTCAAAGCAAAAGCAATCGAAACTACGGCAAACAAAACCGTTTTTTCAAACCCTTGTGATATATGTAAAAGGTACTTACCGTGATTTCCGGCCTATAATCCGCAGCCGCAATTTTTAGCCCTTATAAAAAAATTTCAGCAGATAATCCGCATTGGTGTATAATCCGCAGATTATACGCCAGACTATACGAGAATTACTCATTGTTTTAAACATTCCAAAGTACTACTAATAAACCACCTCCCTATTTATTTAGTTGTTCTATTTAATGATAATTGTAATAAAATAATTGAAAAAAAAAATAATTACAAGTTAAAAAATACAAATAATTTTTTTCATTGAATCATATCTAAAACGTTGAATGTCTTGTGAATACAGATAATTCTGTAATAATTGCTGTTTTTAGATCCTCTTCCGCTTTTTAAATAATATTCTGTTTAAATTCAGCAGTGTTAAATAACAGGTTTTCTCTTAAACATTATTATAACTTTCAACGTGATATACCATCAAATATGTTTTGGTTAATATAAATTACAAGGACATAATTGTATTTAATTATTCTATCCATAGAGGGCAGCAGTAAAACCACGATACGATAATGATTCATTCGATTAATGTGTGATGGATTTCCATTGGTTGCATCCTAATATTAGTCAGCGTAATCAGTAAAACTGCCATAATTTTGGGAGGAGCTATTTCATAAATGATTGCGAATGCAACACAATTTTTGAAAGGGATGAGTAGAGAAACGCTTTGTTCTTCATAGAAACATGTTGCCAAAAGGATAAAAAAAAATAAAATCATAATCGGAAGCCACTCCCAGTACACGTCACGTCACATGTGAACCAATCGCAGGCAACTCCTCGAACAGTCGATAGCAGACAATAGTTTGATAACTGTTTACATTTTTATTTTATGACTGCCGGTAGAAACTGTCTGCCCTGAACTTCTGCTTAAAAGAAATTTCAGCACATAATCCGCACTTAAAAATTTTGAGGTTTTTTAACAGATAATACGCACATTATAGGCTGGAAATTACGGTAATTTCAAAATCAAAATTCAGGTAATTTATTCTTGTTTCTATTTTGCTATTGCTTTATTTTTATTAAGCACTTGTTATCATAATAAGAAATATTGCATATATTTCTCCTTAATCTTAAAACTAAAGCATTCTCGATTATTCGAAAATTTCGATTTTCCGAAAGAGGCTCGGTCCCAATTACTTCGGATAATAGAGGTTCTACTGTACTTCATTTTTTTTCAGTGTAACATCTATTTTATTATTTTCGTCGCCTTTTAAGTAAAATGGAGAGCTTTTAAAGCTCGTATTATGTATTTTGTGAAAAAAAAAAGTCCACTTAAAATTTTAGTTATGCAATTTCACACAACAGACATTATCAGAGTAATAATAAAAAAAAAAAAAAAAAAAAAAAAAAAAACTAATGAGAAAGATATTATCGATACATAAATTTGACAATAACGGAAACTTTTTCTGAAGATTTGAGTGAAATTCGTTCATGGGATGTGAGCATACGTATGAATTTTAATTAGTGTATTTACGTCCATAAATAATGAAAACTGAAATTCTGGACACTACAGCCCGATAAACATTGTCATGAGACAACAATAATTTATAACTGAAGATGTAATATTTTTACTAAAAACAAAAGTGCTATTAAATTTAAAGGAATTCAATTGTCATGTCTATTAATTACATGATTTTATGCATAAAAATGAGTCCATAAATGTATCAGAAAATTTTGCATCGTTGAGCGGAGAAACATTAAGTGAAAATAGTATGCAGTATTTATACATTAAAAAGTAATAATACCAATTTACAATTTTCTGACATAAAGATATAATTTACTTCTAACAGGAAATTATTTATAACCTTTTCAAAATTAACAGAGATGAAAAATAAATAAAAGCACGTACGAAATGCCTTGGCAATTCGTAAAGAGACTATCATTGGTTTGCTATACAAAAAAATAGATTTATCTATATCGTTTAGATTGGATCAATAAATAAATGAAATATATTTTCTTGAAAAATATTTATTTGTTTACTTATTTTTAAAATCAACAAATCAGTGCTAAAAATATCAAATGTAAATTTGCAATTTCTATCTCGACCTACAGTCTTTCTTTAGTCGTGATTGGATTCCAGTAGTTGTTATTTTATATCATTTAAAATGAAAGCTAAAATTTTGTTCTTGGCTCTATACATAAAGTAATTATTAAAAGTTTTAAAGAATCTATACTTATTACTTATTTTTGACCTGAATAGTTTATCATGTAAACTACTCCTCATCAATTACATGAGGAGAAAGTTTCCTGATTTTTTTTATCCATCATTCTCATTTCACTTGTAAATAAAATAACAGAATATTATAAAGAGTATTAGAAATTAAGAAGCAATATACCAAAAATCAGGAGTGTGCTAACTCAAGTAAAAATCAGACATTCCCCATTAAAATAAAAAAACTTGGCAAGTCTCTACATAAATATATTACATATATAAACTGTTTTTCATTAATATAAATAATGAACCTAATTTCATTTAAAGATAAGATTGAAGTAGTTGAAATTTTAGTCAGTTTTTTAAACTCCTCTTTTACATAATTTTTATGTCTTTTAATTGAACATTTTGTTACATAAAATATTTTCCCAATAATGCAGAAAAAGTATTTCTTGTATTATAGCATAATTAAGAGGTTATAGACGTACAAAAATCTACAAAAAATATTTTTTATTTTCCCAATTTATTTTACATTTTAAAAAGATTAAAACAAAAAAAAAATCAATCAAACAGAGAAAATAATCAATCTTCGGAATGAAGTAATTTTCCCACTTCATCTATATACGCAGTAAGCAGAATTCTTTTCTGACTTAAACTGTCTTTCAAATGTGCTAGTTTCTTGCTTATTTTCCTGTATTTTACTTGGGACTTTACAGGTTTTATCTTTCCTGTGGAAAGCATCTACATAGTAACAGTGTTTTCTTGTTGGATGTTTTTAATAACTCCAATGCATCCAAACAAATTGGGATGCGGCCAGCATCTTTTGTTCAACACAAAATGGAAGCTTCTATGTTGTTGTTCGTTCGCTTCAATGTATTTTCAAAGTAATTCTAAACTGCACTGGAAAAAATATATATCGTTATTACAGCCGCATACAACAGATACACATAAAGAAAAACACAGTACATTTTTTTGGGGGAAAAAAGTACGAAGGAAAATTCTATGAAGCACACAGTCATGGAAAAAAGTAAACACCCCCTATTAACTCTCCAACAAATTATCATAGAGGAAAGTTACTGGCACTGAGCAATTGAAAATAAAATCTACTTTTAAAGGACATATATAAAATTTGCTTAGAGGGCCATCTATATATTAAAACGAACCCAAACTCCATTTTTTTCAAATAGCAACACCCAATTTTAACAAGATATTTCAAATCTTCAGTTTAAACTATGCCTAGATACCAAATTTCAAGTCATTTGAATAAGTTTTTGAATTATAAACATTCAAAATTTAATGCTTCTAATGTTAAATTACATTTTCATATTTTTATTAATATCTCCTGAAATTATACTCCCATTGCGCTAATTTTTTGTGTAGAAATAATACTAAAATACCCAAACATAAATACGTTGAATTTGCAGTTTTTATAATTTTATGATATGAATTATAAAATTAATATTCGAAAAAAAATATGAATTGCAACCTACAATTTTTTTGATGGCTTTAGATTTATAAAGTCCTGCTTTATGGAAATCCAAAATTTCACATTTTTTCTTTTAAGAAGTTTTCAAATTATGCTTAAAAAACTGCAAAATGATGCTTTAAGGGGCCCTTTATGACAGAAGTAACTAGATATTTTGAAATTTCTTATGGTATCCTGTAATCTAGCAGTCTTCAATGACTGCTTGAGTGGAGCCTTGATCAAGAAGGGTGCTCTCTTCGCTAACAATCGAGTACCAAACTTCAATTTGGATACAACCCCTAAAATACGCTCATCTTAAAATAATTAATTTCTCAGAAACTTATTCTACGATTTGCATAAAAATTTGTCTTTAGGCAAATTGAAAGGTGTAGAGTTCATTCATGCTATAAGAATTGAGTATTGCTGCTGAAAAAGACAAAGTTATGGTTCATTTTAATATGTAGACGGTCCCGTAAGCAAATTTTATATACCTCATTTAAAAGCAGACTTTATTACCAATTGTGTGGTACCAGTAACTTTCTTCTACGATAATTTTTTGCAGAGTTAGTAAGGGGGTGTTAAATTTTTTTTCCCACGACTGTACATAGCAGTAACAAATATTTAATATTTCCTGCTAAACAATGTCATATTCATCTGTTATAACATACTTCAAACGAAATATAGCGGTGATTTTTTTTAATTGCGTGCAAATGATTACAAAAAACAACAACAACAACAAAAAAAAAAAAAAAAAAAAAAAAAAACACCAGTTTGCACTTAAAATAATATAAATAGTTCAACATTTGTTGCCAGTAAACTTCACCAATAAATAAATACAATCATTTAAATTAAACACAAATTTAACTATGTGCCTGCAACTCTGAAATTATCAGAATCAAAAACATTGTTCTAAGTAGCGAAATCACGGTCGATTTCTTCAACTGTTTACTAGAGGTCTGCATTGGCAGGAAATTTTTCAGGCTCAGTCTCGGGCCCAGGCCGGTCCGAACAAAACCTATCTTCGACCGGCCCGATGTAAAAATTTAAAGTTCAGCCTGTTTATATTTTCACAGTTCACGGCCAAGTACGGCCCTTACAGAAATTCGCGAAAACAAGCCCGTCCCGTCCAAATCTGATCCGACTGAATTTCTACAAAAAATTCAGATTTTTCTTAACACGTTGAGTGCCAAGGTGACTGACACTGAAAAATTTGCAATGCTTTAAGTAATTTTTAAGAAAGCATAATCCTGTAATAAATAAAAGGTAAGTAAATTTCATATAAATTTAAAGTAATTACTTAAAACAATATTTATATTTTTTAGTTTTATATCATATTTTAGCCTGTCAGTCATCGGTGAATGATGGGTTCTAAACAGAAAGTTCACTGTCAGTCACTGGTGACTGACATAATGTGTTAACATATAATTAGGGATCCTTTAAAGAATACTGCATACATATTTATGGGATAATTTTACAGCATATTTTAAAATTATGATGTGTTCGCAAGACAGAAAATACACAATGGAAACATTAATCCTTACTTAGATTCCTTGACGTTTCAACATTCAAATAAGGATTCATTAAAAAATTAATGCAGTTTAGAATGAAAGAAAAAAAGGAGGGTTAAAAGCATCATAACTTTTTCAAGCTGTATAATTAAAAGTTAACTTGTGAAAATATTTCTCTGTCATTATATTAAGTCCAGTTTCGGCACGGCTCGACAATGTAAAAAAAAAAAAAAATGCAAGACCAGTCTCGGCCCGACACAAGTCTGGTGAAAAAAAAAAAAAAAATTAAGCCCGCATCAGACACCATGTAATTGTCGGCTGCCAATCTCTACGCTGGATATATTACATTACTGTCTTGATGTTGTGAAACTAACATCGGCACGTGACGCACATCTATACTTATTCTCGCAAAATTCATATTCATTGAAAATAGCTATACTTTATCGGCTTTATTCAAATTTTTATATCGAGCTGGTAGGTGCGCTAAAATTTTTTATAAATAAGTGCGCTAAAATTTTTTAGGCCCGGCTCCGCCCTTCAATTTTTTTTGCTAGCCTGGCCCGTTTATTATGTTTATCGGCACGGCCCATTGAAAAAAATTGTCCTAACTCTGCCGGCATGGCCCGTTTGAAAATTCGCCTCCATTTTGCCGGCCCCGGCCCCTGCAGACCTCTACTGTTTACTCCTGTCATGCAACTAACATGAAAGTATCTCTTTTAATAAATTTCAAATCTCTATTTAAATATGTTATTAATATTTATCATATACAGTAAAACTTCTCTAAAGCGACAGCGTTCCGTTCCAATAAAAATGGGTCGCTCCGAGAGGTGGTCTCTTAATGGAGGTCATGTTTAAATCTAGATTTTAATTGTTGAAAAAAGTTAACAATTAATGTTACTAAAATTGATTTTTCACATTAGGAAATAATATGAAAATTTAAGTATCTAAACAAAAGCTAATTACATTAGTTTATTACTATAGAGTTTAAAAAATGAATACATTGACGTTTGCTTTGATTTTATGGTTTTACCTTTTATTTCCAAGTCCTTTCGAAGTTCAGTAAATAAATTCATTTTTTTTTTCCTTGAGGGGAACAAATAATGACGATTTCATTAATTTATCTATTTCTTTGAGCGTTTCCTGACCGAATAGGGCACGGGAGTTTATTGACCGTCATTCTTACTTTGTCCTCAGAGTTAAATTCATTGCCTTTGAAGGCAAAAAGGGGTTTAAACACTTAAAAGTTACTGGAGTAAAGAAAAAAAAATTTAACTTAAATTAAAAGTTTGATGAATAATGTGCTTTTCGGAATTATTTTTTTAATAAAACTTTCTTCAAGCGACCAGGAAAAAACGGAATTTGTTTCATTTTCTTCAAAGAAATGGGTCGCTCACGGAGAGAGTTCCACTGCGGTGGTCTCTGAATAAAAGTAAAATTAGTAACGAGCCTATGGGAATAAATTTCGCTCCATGAAAAAATGGTCATTCAGGGAGGTGGTCGCTTAATGGAGGTGGCTGCACAGAGGTTTCACTGTATATATAAATAAAACCAATACTAATTATCAACAACTATTGAGAATGTATATGGTACAGATACCCATAACTAGTAGACCATGAGGTGGCTGCACAGACTATCACCTCATCGAATTGGAAGCAGACATTCCAGGATTAGTTAGACAGAACTCGATCAGCCTATGAAAATGCAACTGGTCTGCCAAGTCATATCTTGGTGGGAAAAAACTTCAGACACGATTTTAGTGGTTGAATCATAGGTTTATCATTGTGTTTTCCTGCATCCAAAGGTATGAAAACATGGAGGACTGGGACCAGGAACACACAATAGTAAACCAACGAGTCAACCGCTAATATCGGTTTTTATGTGTTTTCTACCAACATATGACGGGTGGAATTTTTTTTACGATTCTTCCTTCATAGAGCACCCCCCTTCCCAATTGACATATAAATTTCCTGAAATCAGGAATTACATTACATGTAGGCATCCATATTGCCATAAATACCGCATCTTTGAAATACCGTTTGCAGAAATGTGCTACTGTGCACGGTGACTACATGGAAAAGGACTAGCACAATATATCAGTTTCATAAATTTCACTCAATTATTTCTATGTGAGGGCAAAAACTTATTGATAGACCCTCGTACTTTCCTCCCCTTCCCACACACACAGAAGTTCAGCGTTCAGATCACTTAAGGAATGTTTAGTGATACTTATATGCCTCCAGTTGAATGATTATGGAGGTGGGCAGTGTTGTATGGTTTTCACTATCAATTTAGAGTTGGTAGTTACATTCTGTTGAATGATTACGGAGATGGGGAGGTGTTGTATGATTTTTATTAACAGTTTAGATATGTTAGTTACATTCTAGTGAATGACTACGGAGGTGAGGCGATGTTGTATGAGTTATTCATTGTCTATATTTAAAAAATATTACTAATATAAGAAAGTTCTGTTATTTGTCACTGGATTTACGTTCGTGCTTGTAAGATAATTTATTATACTGAAGTTGAATTATTGTACAGTTATATCCATTTTGCTTTTATATTACAAGAAATGTTGACTACTGGTATCTATATTCTGTTTAAATTAAAAAATATATAAAATTTAATTATTGAGAGGAATGTTCATTCATTTTTAAAAAATTTTTTTAAATATATCTTTCAAATAAGAAGAAAATTAGAAGTTTTTTAAATAAAAAAATTCTTTGATTTTATAATATAAGGAATGTAAATTGATGTCTAACTTTTTCTTACAATTTATATTGAATTGATTTTGAAAGAAACGAAAATTTTATGAATAAATATTTGATATAAATATTTTAACCAATAGTATTATACTTCATTACAAAGGTAATATCCGTTTTTCATTTAATATTATAATATTTCACCTTTTTATTGTCATTTAATACATATGAAATACATAAAAAAAACCTTTTTAATACTTTTTAATTGTATTATATATTAACATGTCATATACTAATAAAATAATATATTATAGTAATATAACTTTAAGACTACAAAATAATTGTTATAGAAGGTAAAAAAAGAAATTATTTTATTACACGTTTAATAACATCGATAATGTACTATATTGAGATAGTTTCTAACTGTATATTGATGTATCATTACTTTTCCTTTTTTTCCTAATTAAACAATTATAACTTTTTCTTTCAATTCTTTTAATATATATTTAAAACTGCAATTTTCCACTATTTATTAATAAAACAATTTAAAATAGAGATAATAATATAACAATTAATCTCATTATAAATATGATTTAGGTGTTTAAATAAACAATTTAGTCCATAGATAACAGAACTACAAAACTTTTAAAAAAAAGCTTTAGTCAACCATAATGTTAGCAATTTTATCTTTTTCAAAAAAAAAAAAAAAAATCTCTTTATTACAATTAACTCTTGATGGTTCCCCCCCCCCCCCTCAATAATATAATTTATTTGTTTACATTATTACAATACAATATATATAATTAAAAAAATATTTCTTAATATAGTCGTCTTCTTAAAATAGTCAATTTTAACTGCTAACTATAACTAAATTGTATTTTCACGTGAAAGTATTGATTCATTATTAAAGACTTGCAGGAGAACTATATGGAACTTTAGATCTCCTCAGCTTTATCTTGGGTAATATAATGAAAAAACTGATTCCCCTCCCCTTTAAAAAAAAAAGGGGGGGGGGGGTGGAGGAATCAGTTATTCACTTTCAAGGTCTATTTGATTTCCGTATTTATTTGTTTTGCTTAAATCTTAATATTCTGGTTACAGTTGATATGGTAATTTGAGAATTAGCCTTCGAAGCTTAGTTTGCTATTCTCAACCAGTCCAGAAATCAACTGCGTTTTACTTATGTTGTGAAGTATTACGGCCAAGGAAGAATTTCACAGCATAAGATTCAATTTTCATTAATGTTATTCGCATTCCTTTTGTAATTTTTCCTATTACATTTTTAATTATTCCACTTTAATGTACAACATTTTGGATAATTAATTTATAACATATCAAACATATCATAAAATCTTCTTCTAACATATCAAACATTTCCAAAATAAACCAAAAATTGCAATATTACACATAAGATATGAAAAGATAAATAAATGAAGAAAACATAATATATTAATGATAGATAAAAATCTAAATACAAGAAATTTGACTATGTATTAATTTTATTTTTAGTAAAAGGAAAAAGATGATGAATTGTAATTATATAATGGTTATATATATATACATATCTTTTTTGTGCGTGTGTATTGCATGTGGGCAATGCAACACGGGATTAATTTTGGTTACAAATAGTAATATATCTGCTTTTATAAATGATCACTTATCACTTAAGCATATTAAAACAACATGAAATGAGCATTGATCATCATGTATTTTTACAAATAGTAATGCTTTACTTATTGTTTTTCATAAACTAATTATTTCGAAAATTCGTCCGAAATTGAATATTCGGTTTACATGTCAAATTACTGAATACCAAATTTACTATTTGGTATTCGGTCAATAGCTAGTATAAAACCATGGGCATGGGTGCAAGACTTTTTCAGACTTAGGACTGATTTCAGTCTTGAAGAGTACAGATCAACCAAAAAATTTTTTCGTCCCAAAATCAGAATTTCGGCGAAAATGCTGTCAAAAATTCGGCCAGACCAAAACTATCTGTATCCAAAATTTTTTATTCTTCTTTCGAAAATTTTCAACATTACTCATTGTTATTGATCTGAGCTATATCGGCTCAAATAAGACACTCTCTATCTCTATTGATTGCTGTTAACTTAACTGTTTATAATTATCAGTCATTCCTGGCTCAAGACATGAGTGCAAATTATAAAGCAAGTAATGCATATAGGACTAAACATTGAAGACGTTTTTCACGTGCTCATTAAAAGCTGCAGACATAACAGTAATACAAAGTTTGTAGTTTGAAACCACAGAAGTGTTTCGAATACTCTTTGAATGAGTTCTAGTATATCAAATGATCTTTTACAAAAATCATTATAAAAGATAAATTAATGTATGTATATCTAAAACATTTTTTAATTAAATGAAATTAATATAATTAGAAAATCATTCTTCACTGATGAATGAATTACCTTTTATTTTATATGAGAATAATAGGTTTTGGTCAGAGGCACAGAGAACCAACTTGGCCTGCCACACGTATAATTGATTAATAATTACGTATGTTTAATACACACATATCATTAATTAACAATTATGTATACTAATGTATATATTAATTACTTAACTTTTTTTTTTTTTTTTACATTTTCATTTTCGTTTGAAAAGAGGAAGATTACCGAAATTCGGTTTCGGTCTTAAAAAGCTGAAGAATAAACTCACACTTACTCATTTAATTTCCAAGACGTTGGTAACTTTATATATCTCTTTATTCACACGATAGCACATTTGCAGCACACAGTCGCTTTCTCGAATATTCACATCTCCAACACAATACTCAAAGCACACTTCACTTCACTTCAGATTATAGTCATTGTGATTTTAATTATAGGTGGGAAAAAGAGGACCATTTGGGAGCCCTGCAGGTATCTCATGTCTGAATAAGAAGCGCGCACGCACACACACACTCACAACTATTATAGATGTAGGAAACTTCTGAAATAGTAGGAACAGTAGAGTGCCGATTATCTGAACTCCAATTAACTGAACTTCCAATTATCCGAACATCCTATTTCTCTCAAAAATTTTTTTAAACCAAACTTCCAGTTATCCGAACCGCCTATTTTTCCCCAAAATATTTTTAACTGAACTCCCAATTATCCATTGGCTTGGAATGAGATTTAAAATAAAGAAAACTGATAGCTGATGAAAAAAGAAGGAATGTAAAACAATAAAGGAGATGGTGAGAATCCTAAGCTATGAAGAAAATGAAATTAACGAGTGGTTAAATAGTGAAGTACATGACCCTGGATATCAGATTTTAAATGCTGATGAGATTGTGGATGAGATTCATGTTGAAAAAGAAATTGAAGAAAATGAAAACAAAAGCTCTGAAAATAACCCAGATCCATCACATAACGAAACGAAGCCTTTGAATGTTTGGAAACAGCTATGAAATGGCTCAAATGGCAGAAAAGTGTTGATCAACTAACGTATTTCAGAAGAATTAGAGATATGGCAGCATCGAAAGGAATGTCTTCGTTGAAGCAAGCAAGAATCAAAAGCTTTTTTGCTGAAATTATAATCTCTAGAGTTCAGAAAATGATAAAAAGAGAGAGAGAAAAAAATTAATGATAAAAATGTAAACTAAGTAAAATAAATAAATAAATAAAAAGACAAAAAAAAAAAAAAAAAAAAAAAAAAAAAAAAATCCAATTTTTAAACATGCCAGCACTAATTGGTGCTGTCAGTCCTAAGCTTAGACAACATGTGAAGGTTTTCATGTAGTCAGAAACATCCTTTAAATTGTCTGTCCATTTATCAGAACTTTTTCTTATCCAAACTAGGGTCGGTCCCGACTTGTTCAGATAATCAGCGCTCTACTGTAGGTAATTTTATAATTTTTAGCTTCCATGATAATATGTGCAACACCAGAGAAGAGACAAGAAGAAATGGATGTCACACAAAACCACTGACAAACTTCATCAGGTAAGCAACAGATGAATGAAAGAAAATAGTCAGAAGTCAGAAGAATATCATTACAGGTGGGTTGATAAGGGCCATTTTTCGCCCATCAGCCTCTTGATGTGACATACACAGAGTTGGGCAGTATCGAAAATACATGTATTTGAAATACATTTGTATCTTGTATTTTAAACCGATAAGATCAAAGTATTTTTGTAATGTATTTTCTGATGGTTTAACAATGTATTTTGTATTTTGAAAATACTGAAAATACATTTTTTCCAAATTTCAAACTGCTATGTTTCAACCGCACAGACAAATGCTGCGATTCACCAAAAGGATATTCATGATTGTCTGTTTTGATTAGTTTTCAAATTCTGTTCTGGAAGTTTATATAAACACACTTTTCAACTATTGCTGAGATAAGGAGGTTGATGAATATGTTGTTTTGATACAGCAAACGTATTCTTGCTGATTAGTTATAAAAATAACTTTTATATATCTTAATGTTGCTGTGGGAATTACAAGGAAAAAAAAAAACATGTATTGTGAAGACCGGAAGGAACTTTCAGAGTTGCACAGGTGCAACGCTCTATTACCCACAGTTGGTCGTTGACCACACGTATAAGGAGCTCAATTTTTTTTCTGGTCTAATAGTTTTATTTAAAAATATCGAAAAAGCATTTCTTAAAAATTCGCCTATTTTATTCATTATATAAATTTTGTAAAAAAAAATACATTAGACAGTAACCGCAAGAAAATTGCTACAATGAACTTTTAAAGGAACGATTTGGCTATGAAAAAATGAAATGTATGACTTTGCAAATTTTGCATTCGAATTATTCCTACTTTTTATGAATATTTTATAAGTACCTACTTTCTTTTTACGAATGTAAGAGCTTTCATATTTTTTCTGCTCTATATTAAAAGTTTCAAAACTTTAATAGTGTGCAAATGATTTCTTATTTCTGTGCGCTTATATATGATTTGATATTTTACCTGGTGTTTTAATTTTAAAACTCCTTTATACGAAGAATTCGTACTTTTTTTAATAATAATAATAATTCAACTTGTGTTAAAAATTATCTAATTTTTTCATTTTATTTTTGCATTCAGTAATACATATTTTAAATTGCGTATGCATTATTTCTAAAAAGCACCATAATCGAAAAATTGTGCCCCAAATATTTTATTAGTGGAAGGCCTAAAAAATCTTGCGTAGTTGGGAGCTCTTATTAAACGCATGCGCATTATCTACAAAGAAAAAAATACATTTAAACAATTTTATTCGGTGTCGTTATACATATCAGATTATTATAAAATGTGCTCTTTTGTAGACATATACTAAAAAAGACTGATTGAAAAGACTAATACTAGACTAATTTGTTTTTACATTCTTGTAATAAATAAGAAGAAAGTATTTGAATCGATAAAATTTTCGACTTTCGTTTTTTGCTTGATTTACACATTTAGGGATGTCTCGAACGCGATTTAACTATTTTTGGGAAATATGTGTCTGTTAGTCTGTGTGAAACACAATTTTTGTGGTGCTTCAACCTCAACAACTAATGCATGGAGTTTAATAATAATCAAACATCAGATTAAGATAGACCTAGGTATAACTTAGCTTTGGGTTTATATCGCACAACAGTCGGCGCTGCTATGCTTAACTATTTTATTCCATGGTAGCTATATCGTAAGAACCACTATACAGAATATCATCAAACTGCATATAGGCCTGAACAGAAATACTTGCCGATTAGCTTTTAGCATATATCGTTCAACAGGTGCTGCTATGCTGAGTTTTTCATGATTTCCGCCATAACTATATCCAAGAAACTAACGGAGAAAATTTAATCCAATTTCATATTATTTTAGATCTTCAAATAAATTAATGCTGATGAAATTTGGGGTGCATCGCTAAAGAGATGGCGTTGTTATGCTGTGTTTTTATGATTACCGTAACATGTGTGTAAAACTCTCGGGTTTTTTTTTTTTTTTTTCATGTCAAAATGATATATTTGTAAATCAAATTGAAATGAAATAAGTACCACGTAGATAAAAGGTACCTTTTTAAAATAAATTTTCTGGTTCGTAGTGCATTTATTTTATTTTTTAAAAATCTGAAGTTGGTAGGTGTGCCGTCTATATCTCAAGAACTAGAGCACGGAATTTCATCAAACTTCATCATATTCAATTGGTATGGATGACATTTTGGTGTATATCGTTTTACAGATGATTTTTTTTTTTCTGCGCTGTGTTTTTTATGATTTTCGAGATTTTTATATCTCTGCACCTATTAAATAGAATTGCACCAAACTTTTTATGCTTTTTCTGAAAATCTATATTGCCTCGATTTTGGCTTCCAACACTCAGTAGCGGGCGGTGCTATCCTATGCCTCGTGAAAGAGATTCCTTATCGATCCACAATCTAGAGGTCTGCACGGGTCGTAATTTCCAGGCCCGGGTCTGGCCCGGTCCGCACAAAAGCAATCTTGTCCCGACCAGATGAAAAAATTAAAAGTTTGGCCAGAGCCCGTTTATATTTTCCCAATTCAGTCCCGGCCTGTACAAAAATCAGTGAAAACAGGCCCGGCCCGTGGAAAAATCAATTAAATGAGGCCCGGCTCAATTTCTACAAAAAAAAAATCAGATTTTTCTAAACTTACAATTAAGATTATTTTAAAGAATACTGCATACATATTTATGGGATAATTTTTTAGTATATTTTAAAATTACTATGCGTTCGCAAGACAGAAAATACACAATAGCAAAATTAATAATTACTTAGAGTTTTAGGCGTTTCAACATTCAAATAACGATTCATTAAAAAATTAATGTAATTTAGAAGAAAAGAAAAAAGGAGGGTTAAAAACATGATAATTTTTTAAGCTGTATAATAAGCAGATTCTGAAGCTGTTCAAAAGCAGATTTGTGAAACTATTTCTCTGCCATTTAATAAAGCTTTTCTCAGATCCACAGGAGCTGCTTTCCGATACATTTCTGAATTCATTTCTTTTCGGAAACGCATAAGATTGGCAGGTGTTCTCATTCATAAACTATGTAATCGAATAACGTTATCATTTTTTTTTAATAAAGGAAATATATCTTTGACGAAATGCTGTCAAAGTTAAAGTTTTGAATCGAATTTCTGGAAGGGATAGCACGGGAAAGGATAAAAACCTGCAGTCACGTAACAAGAATCTCTTATATCTCAATAAGTAATTTATTTATAAAAAAAGAGAAAACGCTATTCGATTCCAAATCCCTTCAATAGTCAGATCTGCCTGTCAATTTTATACCTTTACAGTAAAAAATTAGTCAGAAAATGTGTCAGAAAATTTCTCATTCTTGAGCAGGGAATTTGAGAACCACCTTAAGGTATAATTACAAAGATTCCATTAAGAGAAGCTCATTATCTCTATTAATATTTTTACAAAACATATTGCCTTTCCTACACATCTTGAGAACAATAAAATCCAGTTCCGGCTCTGCTCGACTATGTAGAAAAAATGCAAGCCTGATCTTGGCCCAGCACAAGTCTGCTGAAAAAATTAAGCCATGGCTCAGACACCATGTAATTGTCCGATGCTGATATCTACGCTGGACATGTTACATTTCTGTATTGATGTTGTCAAACTAGCATCGGCTCGTGGCGTATATTTATACGTATTACTTATTCTCGCAAAAGTCACATCCATTGAAAATGGCTTGTGTTTTATTGGCTTCGATGATAATTTTATAGCGGGCCGGAAGGCCCCGCTTAATTTCTTTTATCACCCCAGCTCGGTAGACCCGTTCAATTTTTTGCCGGCCCGACCCATTTATTTTGTTTCTCGGCCCGGCCCATTGAAAAAATTGTTCTAATTCTGCCGTCCCGTTTGAAAATTCGCCTTCATTTTGCCGGCTCGGGCCGGGCATGGACCTCGGGCCAAGCCCGGGCCTGTGCAGACCTCTACCACAATCAATTCATGAAGTTATTCCTACTGAGTAACTACCTTTAAAGGGTAGTTTATTCATTATGAGCTATTATTGTAACTTTCATACACTTTTAAGCAAATTGTTGCTCCAATCTTTCAGTTTTGTTTTTGTAATCTTTCGTTGAGTTTTAATTGGTTTGCTTCTTTATTTGGAAATTTATAATTTCTAAAAATTTAATCAGTTTTGAAAACCAGCTTTGCATTTGACTAGTGCAGTTTAATGCACAATCATTTCAATTTTTTAAAATGTATTTTCAAAATACATGTATTTTGTATTTTGAATTTTTGAAATTTGAAAAGTATTTTGTATTTTGTATTTTAAGTTGAAAAAACAATGTATTTTGTATCGAAAATGGTTTTTCGATGTATTTTGCCCAACTCTGGACATACATTGTTTTTATTAGTATACCTCATAACAAAATAAGAAAAAAAAATATTTTGAATGAAGTTCTATAATTGGTGGGAAAAATATAATATATAATTAAGTAAACATTATGTATATTAATGAGCATAAATACTATTGTCATTAGTTTTACAACAATAGTACAAACACATTGTCAATAGTTACAACAATATCGTCAATAGTACATACAACACTAAATGCAAAATTAAGGTGAATGGAACTTATTATGACTATTATTTCAATATATGAACTATCGGAAATAATCAATAACGGAAAATGAGTACAGTTTCAGGCCCTTTCGGCAATGTGTTTTAGATTAGTCTTCCTCCTTGCTTTCTTTACCCAAATCACTACCCCACATAGCATTTTTAGTTTGCAGAAAATCTGCAGCAGTCTTGCTTTGAAAACCTGCAAAGTTGCAGTAAGCTCAGCATGACAAGACATAACATTCATAACAAGACTACAGCAAGATAACACAAATGCCGAAGTCACCCCACTTTGAACATATAGCTAACATGCAAGTTAAATTCATTCTGTATGAAATTTATTGCAAATTAATGGCAAACAAGTAATCAAAAATACTGCAAACTTACTACAAAGTAGTAATCTTTACATGCCACACTATCTGTTTACAACTGTTACACTATAAGTTTAACCCTTTCGAAGGGGTCAATAGACCTGATAAGGTCCATTAATGTGAACGCACCGCCAGAAAGTGCATGCATAGTTTTTATCACAATAAACATGTTAAGGTAATATTTGTACTTTTCAATTCGTGCGTTTTTTGGTATTTGATAAGTATAGCGTTTAGAAAAAGGCGGTACCTACCGAATAAAATTTCTGCGTATGTGCTGATTGTCTGTTATCTCAACAGAGGGATTTTTGCTTTCATCACTTTCATGAATTATAGACAGTTTTGCCACCAGTTTCACAACAAACTACTCATAGAAGTGGGCGATAGTATACCTTGCGAGAGATTTGCTGCGAATTTCTCAAAGCAAGATAATATCAGAAAAAATCAAACTTGCTGCTAATGTTCATGCTATCTGGGACTGGACCATCCAGCTTCGGCGTCTTGTAGTGTATGAGCATATTCAAGACTTGGTTTTTTAACTTCGGTTGTGGTGGCAGTAAGCCAGAAACCATGATATGGAAGCAACACGTGCACAGCATTCTACGACCTTTGCGCCTACTTTACATTGAAAGTACCATTGTGTGATGTTGCTTCACTCTGTTTTTATATAACAGTTTTCAGCATTTGTGTGTCGTGATCGTAACAGAAACCGAAGGACAGAATCATCTTCAGAATGTATGTAAAGAGAGCAATCTTCTTAATTTAAGTGCTCTTGAATGTAAGATTGGCTTTGTTTAAGTTGGTTTATTCCGGAAAATCTTGAAGATCTGTTTCAGTTAGTTTAGTCCAGATCTTCTTTTGCGTGCACATTGCACAGAAGATGTTATTAATCCTTTTCTTACATCGAATTATGTGCACAGAACACTATTAGAGAGACCAGTTCTAAGCTTTACAAGTAAAACTGCCAAACAAGTCGGGATGACCTCTTTTTTGAGGAACACATTTTGGACTTTAGTAGTTCAAAAATATAGTTAACATCACACATGGATATACCCATGAGCATGGGTGGGGAATTTCTAGAAAATCTTACCAGCCAAGGATTTATTTCAGCAGCCAGTAAAATGCATCGTACAGTTGAAATTTTTTATGACAAAATTTATGCAACTCAAAAATAGTTGGTTACTATTACTATAATGCATTTTCATATTTTTTTTTTTTCCTGTAAAATTAAGAAATATAAACAGAGGATGAAACTTTAACATTAAATAGAACTTAGTACCATGTTTACATCACAGTAATTAGGAAAATTGAAAAATATAGCTAACTACTTAAAAGAAAAAAAAAAAAAAAAAAAATTCTTATATCTCTGTAGTTTGCAGTTTTCAAAGACTACCTAAACATTCACTCGCCCTGTCAGAAAATTCACTCGCCAGTGGCGAGTAAAATGATGCATTTCCCCGTCCCTGCACATGAGAGTATAATAATCTGACTCTGAAAGCTGTTATGGTGTGTCAAAATCGAGAACTCTCTTCCTTGCAACTAATGAGATATTGTTTAAAAGACTTTCGATATATTTTTCATACATTGATGTATTCTCACTTACAGGGTATAATGACTATCCCGTTATGTATGTTTGCGTTCGATCCCCCCCCCCCCCCCAGCAGTTTCAATAACAATAAAAGTGTGTACAACATAGTTAAAAAAAAAAAAGGGCACTACAAATACTCTTCCACTGAAAAGTATAAATCTCATTTGCTTCGAAAATTGAATAAGAAAGTCATATAATGTGCCTATTATGAAGTTAAAAAAAAAGAAAAATTATAACGGTACACAATTACATACTCAACATTTCAAGAGTGTAAAAGATGTTTCTATCCCCCCCCCCCCCCTTTGCTTTTTTTCTTCGAATTTCTTTTCAGTTAATTCTTGAAATATTATTTAAATTTCCCAGCAAGTTTCATTCCATTTTTTCTGCTTTCACACTCAATGGGTACTCACGGGTACTTATTTAGTAATTGAAAAGTATATACTCATATTATTGTGTTTTTGTACAGGATACGAAAACACGGTGATATTGCTATTTTTAATATTTTGTGCAGTTTACTATAATATGTATAAATATAATATTATTTTTTTCGCATTGCATGGAATTTTCCAATATTCTTAGTTAATATCAAATACATCCTCCCCTGCTTAACTCTTAATGGATATTAAAATAGATAGAAATTTTTTTCTTCAAAAAAATTTAACGAGGATTATACTTTTTTCCTTTTCTATTATCTACTTCGGTTAAAATAAGATTTTTCAAGTTTGCCTTTCGGCTTGAAAATATTTTAATTTGAGAGAATTTTAATTTATGTCCTTGTAGAGAAATAAGGACAGATAGCAATTTTTCTCTATTAAAAAAAAGATAAAATAAGTATTCATTTTTGCTTGCTTGCTGCTAGTTTTGAAAGACATACAGTTCCCATCCATTAAAAAAAAAGAAAAGAAAAAGGGAGCTATTGTGAAATTATTTTTGTTTCTCTGTATTTTGTTTAAAATAATCAATGATATTATTTTTTTTACTGTGAGAAACACAATTTATCTCCGGATAGATGTTTTTTTCAATTTTTTCTTCTATACAAGGTTTAAATAAGACCTTTAGCTTATTTTTTTGAGTTGAGTGTTATTTTTAATGGGATTATTATACTATTTTATTTCATTACTTTATTTGCTTTACATTTTTGTCTGTTATATATGTGTTATATTTATATGTATTATGCAGAATCTCAGTAACAATTTTGATTAAGGAACTTGCAGGCATGCAAGTGCAACAATGCTTCCAAAAAAGTGAGATAAGTGACAAAAAAGTGACTAAAGCATGTCAAAAAAAGTGACTAAATCATGTTGAAAAAGTGACTAAAGCGTAACAAAAAAAAGGGGGCTAAAGCACCAAAAAAAAGTGACATGAATGGTACGTGACAATGATTTTTTTCAATTTATTTGTAAGTTAAATTATGTAAATAAAACACCTTTTTGCTTTTAAGATGACAATCCTCTATCAAAATGACAGATAAGGTAAAATCTCAGTTTTATTTAATCATATAAAACAAAAAGTACAATGTTAGCATAATAAAACTTTTAAAATTTAATTATAAATAGTAAGGTTGTTTGTCATAAAAAAAAAAAATGACAGGGGTCCTACCTATCACCTTTTAATTACCACTATTTCTAAAGAACAATCTTCATTTTATTTCTATAACATTTGCAATAAAAATCTATTGTTTGCAAATAGTGATATGATAATAGGTCACTGGTAGGATCCTTGCAATATTTTCTGCGACAAGTTCCAATTTTAACTGCAACTAACTATACAAAAAGAAACTAGATGTTTAAGAAAAAATGATGGAAATAAAGAAAAATTAAAATTCTATTGCTAAATTCACCCCGAGTAAATAATTAAAACTCTTAGAAAAAGCGCAAATAAAATGTACCAAATTGTTTACAGTGCACACATCTATATCTATAAAAGAGTTTGTCCTGACTGACTCATAATCAACGCACAGCCCTAACTACTGAACCTAGAAGCATGGAAATTGGGGACAAAATACTTCTTATAACATCAGCACACACTAAGAAAGGATTTTTGAAAATTCCCTCCTAAGAGGGTCAAAAGTTTTATAACTTCTGGTCATATCTCAGCAGCCGTTTTAGGTAGGAGTGTGAAAAGCCATAAAATAAATTTATTAAAATAATAATTAAACACATATTTCAGCAATTTTCTAAATTCCCCTCCTAAGGGGGTTAAAAGGGGGAGCAGAAAATTTTAGAACATTTGGCATATCTCAGCAGCAGTTTTAGGAAGGAGTGTGAAAAGCCAGAAAATAAATCTACTAAAAAATAATTAAACAAGTATTTCAGCAATTTTAGAAATTCAACTCCTAAAGGGGTTAAAGAGGGGGGGGGGGGGGGGGGGTCAAAAATTTTAGTACATCTGGCCATATCTCGACATCCGTTTTAGGTAGGGCCGTGAAATTCCAGAAAATAAATCTACTAAAAAATAATTAAACATATATTTCAGAAATTAATAGAAATTCCTCCCTAGGAGGGTTAAAGAAGGGTCGAAAATTTTAAAACATTTGGCCATATCACAGCAGCCATATTAGGTAGAAGCATGAAAGCCAAGAAAATAAATCTACTGAAAAAGTAATTAAACACGTATTTCAGCGATTTTAGAAATCCTCCACTGCCCTCCCCACCCCCTCTATGCGGGTTAAGGGGATAATTGAAATTTTTAAGTCATTTTGCCATATCTTAGCAACTGCTTTAGGAGGGGGCATGAAATTGCAGAAAATAACTGTATTCAAAATTAATTAAACATGTTCTTCAGTTATTTTTAGAAATTCTCCCCTAAGGTGGTTAAAGGGGGGGGGGGGTCAAAACTTTTAGAATATTTGGCCATATCTCAGCAGCCGTTTTAGGTAGCAGCATGAATGCCCAGAAAATAACTGTACTAAAAATATTTAGACAAGTATTTCAGCGATTTTTTAAATGCCCCCAATGGGGGTTAAAGAAGGGTAAAAAATTTTAGAACATTTGGCCATATCTTAGGAGCCATTTTAGGTAGGAAAATGAAATTCCAGAAAATAAATCTACTAAAAAAAAAAAAATTAAGCACGCATTTCAACAATTTTACAAAATCCCCACTTAAGGCGGTTAAAAGGAGGTCCAAAATTTTATAACATCTGGCATATCTCAGCAGCCGTTTTAGGTAGGAGCGTAAAATTCCAGAAAATAAATCTACTAAAAAAGTTATTAAACACGTATTACAGCGATTTTAGAAAATTCTCCACCTAAGGGGTTAAAGGTGGGGGCAAGAATTTTAGAACATTTGGCATAAATCATAATAAATAAAGATGGAATTGTGACTGGAACTGAAATTCAATGAAGAGTGTGCATGCTATGAATCTCACGAGTCTTATGAATGTGACGAGATTCCTTTTTAATTCTACCCTACTTTTTGATGAAATTCAAATTCAACCGAATGATGTTTTGCTCCTATTAGCCATGATCCTACTTTTGCAATTCATAATAAGCGAGAAAATAATAGTACAGTTTAAATGACAACTTTTCTTAATGTCCAAATTGCTTGTTTTAACCGTGCACTCAAATTAGCCGGTCTCGTATTAACCGAGTTAGAATGTATTTACACATGGCTTTTTGTGCAAAAATATCAATTATTGATGCTGAGGATATCAACAAATCTGAAAGATAAAAATGTCGATTTTAGTTACCCCCTTTTTTTTTAAAATGTGAGCGAACCAGTTTCCGCATCCTGCTCAACTTTTAGAGACTTCATCTCTTTTAGTAAAAAAAAGTGATTAAAAGTGACTTTTTTAAAAAATAGTGACTAAAAGTGACAAGTTTTAAAAAAAGTGACTAAAAGTGAGAAAAGTGACTAACTTGCATCCCTGAACTTGTTTAAACTAACCGTTGACCATGTCTGCTAAACAAATTCCAATCAACATTATCCAATTTGATGGAGATCCGGATTTGCTTAAATTCTTTTTTAACCAAATTAGGTCGGTCGCTGAAATTAACAAATACAGCCCTCAGACTACCATTGCTGTACTTGTAGGAAAGTTAATTGGACACACGCAAAAATTTTATGCACAAAATCCGGAACTTCAAAAAATCAACCATCTAAATACGCTTGAAAAAGAATTTGCGGTATTTTTCTCACCCCCTAGCAAGTATGTGGCTGGTGTTGAACTTTCGAGTTTATCTCTTCTGCCAGCAGAATCTATTAAAAATTTGGCACATAGATTAAACGTGTTAGCTGCAACCGTGTATGCTGATATTAACGACGAAAATGCCCGTAACACAATTAAACTTATGAAATTCATGGAGGCTGTGCCAGCTAACATACGAATTAAATTACAAGAAGAGGGCGTCAATGAGTATAGGGCTGCTGTTGAAAGAGCACAGGTTTTGCATAAAATTCTGCATAATGAAAAGATTCTACATGCATTGCCCTCCGTCAGTAAATCTCAAAATAACGTCGAGAAACAACTTAAGCAGTTGCCTGAAAAAATAAATGCGTTAACACTTGCATCACCTGGACCTAAAACAAAAAAGGAAAAAAAATGAGATGCAAAGTAGGCCAAAATATAACTCGAATGCGATGCACTATAGGAAAAATTTCAAAACGCGAAGTGTCCCCAAACGTTTTTCCCCTCATAAATTTCCACAAAGAAAAGTTGTGACATGCCAACTCTGTTTTCGCAATGGCCACCAAGCCCAAGCGTGTTTTAAATGGAAAAGAGTTAACACACAGAGAAGTGGAAATTTTAACAAATATAACAACTACCATGTTCAGGAAAACTAGAACAGAGACACAATTTTTATGCTGATGATTTTGTGTCTCAACCATGTGACTTCACATCAGCAACATTTCCTACTGACCCTATATTACCAAAAATTTCTAAAGAAAGGTTAGTTAATTCAACCGGGTCACAAACTTCAGATCACATTAAAATCGCAAATAATGTCACTGCTCAAACAGAAAATGAAGGCGATAACAATGTTCACATCATTTGTACTGTTAATACGCATTCTCCATCACTCCCTCTTGTAAAGACCACTATTGCAAACCATAAAATCACCCTATTGGCTGATTCTGGAAGTAGCATTTCATTGCTTTCACAAAAATTATTTAATGAACTTAAGCCTACATTAAAATACAAGAGGCTATCAACAGCCATAAACATTAAAACTGTCAATTCGGATGTCTCCTTTTCTTCGTGTATTAGAGCATCCATTAAGTTAGAAAAGAAATCCTTCTCCCATCATTTCTATATTGTTGATATTCCAGAATCCTCCAGTTTTGAAGGAATTCTTGGTTTCGATTTCATTAGTAAATTTAACATTATCATTGATACTTTCAATAAATGCATTCACAATCACATTAACAACAGCTTGACTATTCCACTCGAAACATGTCACACTAAGTCAAAAGTCAGTGAAAGTAATCAATGTAACACCTTATGTGATGTGGTGACAAATCAAAAAGTTTTCTTAACTCATAAAATCATTCTAGAACCCCAAGAGCAAACATGGTGCTCAGTTTACACAAACAATAATATCAAACATGACATAAATTATCTATTTGAATATTTGGCAGATAAAAAATAATTAATAGGTTATGATGCCATTATTCAAATGGATAAAAAGTCTAAATGCAAAAAGAAGCCTTTACAATTAAATCATTTCTTTTCTATTTCACTTAAAAATAATTCTGACCCTACCATTCATCTCCTTAAACACACAAAAATGGGACATTTATCTGAGGTTGAGGAAATTCTTGAGTACCCCTCTGATAATTTGGACAAGCATCATAACTCAGAACAACACTTCCTAAATTTTATCCAGGCATCTAATGAAATATTAAAAAAAAGGAAAGATGATTTATCAGCTAAAGATTTCAATCTTTCTCATTTAAGTTCTAATGAAGCAAATACATTGACTAAATTATTACTTAATTATTACCCCGCTTTTTCAAAATCATGAAATACACTTGGACATACTGATAAGATTGTACCTGATTTGAAGTTCATTATTGATTACCCTATAAAAACACTTCCATTTCCCCTTCGTCAATCTTTGCAAAAAGGTGCTTTGGAACAAATTAAAGATCTACTTGAAAATTATTGAACGTCACTGTTCAGAATGGGCTTGCCCCATGCTATTAGTCAAAAAGAAACCAGACGGAACTGGTAAACAAAAATTCCGCCTCGCGTTAGATCTTCGTATGGTCAATACAGTAATTCAAGGCTCATCTTACCCCCTCCCTAAGATTCAAACTATCATTTCAAATCTTTCTCAGTACCGCTATTTTTCTTCTCTTGATTTCCATCAGGCATATCATCAAATTGATTTGCCAGCAAAGTTCCAAAATCAGTTGACATTTACTACTATGTTTGGTTCTTTTAGATACAAGAGATTAGTGTTCGGATTAAAAAACAGCGCTTCTATTTTCCAAGCTTTAATGGACTCTTTGCTTGATGAATTACAATTAGATGGTGTATATACATATCAGGATGATTTCATTGTAGGTGCAAACTCTTTTGATGAAATGTGTTCTAAATTAGACAAAATTCTCTCTATCTTAGCCAAATATAACTTGACACTGTCTCCTAACAAATGTACTTTTCATAAAACTAGCATGGACTATTTGGGATTTCATGTAGAAAATCAGTCTGTTTCCCCAATTTAGTCAAATATCATAAAAATAACATCTTTTCCCACACCCACAACTAAAAAGACTCATTGGTGTTATAACGTTTTATAAGTCTCTAATTCCATCATTTTCTGAGTTAGTACAGCCACTGATAAACCTAACTACTCCAAAAGTTAAATTTAAATGGACAGTTAAACATCAAGAAATTATGGACACAATACAGAAAATTTTCTTTAATTTTCCCATGGTTAGATTACCAGATTGGAACAAGAAATTTTATTTAAACACTGATGCGTCAAATGTTGCTATTTCTGGTGTTTTATTACAAGTGCATGATCAACAACTTTTCCCAGTAGCATACTTTTCTAAATCTCTTAAGGTGTCAGAAAAAAATACCCTGCACTTAAATTAGAACTCATGGCAATTTATAAATCTGTTACCGCTTTCAAATACTATTTATATAACAGACAATTTGTAATTCTTTCTGACAGTAAACCCTTAGAAAAATATAACAAGACAACTAATCCAGCTGATATTATCTCTCGTTGGCTCATGGAGCTTTCAGAGTACTCATACACATTCAAACATATCCCTGGTAAGAAAAATGTTCTTGCTGACTATTTATCTCGCTGTACTTTTGAAAACAACCAACATACTCTTGTTACTAATCCTGAACTTATCCATGACCCTCAACCATTACCTATTGTTGGCTATGATACACCAGACAGTAATAATTCATGTTCAAATGCCACTATGAAGTACGTTAACTATCTTGTATCTGGTAAACAAACAAATCCAGATCCTTTATTGGAAATTTCAAATGAAACTTTCTGCACTGAACAAAAAAAAAATGACACCACTTTATCCACTGTTTACAATGATATTCTGAAGAAGGGACCTTCTCAAAAATATCCTAATTATTTCATACACCCTGATTCGAAAGTTTTAATGCTAAAAAAGGAAAACAATTTTAACAACACTTTTTCATATCCCATTGTTGTTCCCAATTCTCTTAAAAGCAAAGTTTTAACAATCTCTCATTTATCTCACTTTGGTTTTAATAAAACCTATGAGTTCCTATCATCAAGATACTTTTGGAAAGGCATGTATGTTGTCACTTTAAACTTTGTAGCTTCATGTGTCAAATGTCTTCAATGTAAACATCATCAAACCCCTCCTGCACCCTTACAACCCACCTACACGCCCAGGTACCCTGGCCATACTATCAGTACAGATATCGTGGGACCCTTTTCTAATGGTAAACATGTTTTAACTATTACAGATCACTTTTCAAGACATGTTGAACTTTTTCCACTTAATGATACATCTGCAGCTAAAGTCGTTAAATGTTTATTCTCTTATATAATCACCTTTGGGAGACCTTCTGTTGTCTTTCAGACTTAGGACCCCAATATACATCTCAAGTATACAACATTTTCAATGATACTCTAGGCATTAAGGTACTTCACAGCTCTGTTTCCAGACCTCAAAGTAATTCCCTTTCAGAGAGAATAAATAAATCAATCAAATACTCTGTTAATATACTCTTACAGGAAGGTCACTCATTTGAAAATGCAATATTTATATACAAGTCACTCTATAATGGTTCAAAACATTCAACTACATTATTCACTCCTAATCTTTTGCACTTTGGACGTGAATTTTCATTAATTTTTGACACTTTTGATCAGAATAGCAATCAACCTTTTCTAGATAAACATATTGAAATACATAAACTACTTGAAGATTTACACAAAATATATGACAAAGCTTACAATAACATTAAAACAGCTGAGGATAAAAGATATAAACATTACGGTCAAAAAGCTAAATTAAGAACCATTTGTCTAAAAGATATTGTGTACTTAAAATCTGTTGATAAATTCAAACCTAAATACACTGGACCATACATTGTGTAACTTTCAAACATTCACCTGTGTCATTCTCGATCAAGAGGTTGTATGCTGCTGATAATACAGCATGCATTTCGTGTGCACTTTGATAGATTACTTCTTGCACCACCTCGTTATGGACATTTATTCGATGCTACAAGTCTTTTAAACAATAACAACTTCCCTAATGTTTATCAACCACATACGTATAATCTGAGAAACAGAAAATAATATATTATTGTTTACAATTTTTCTTCTTATGACATGTATTGTGAAGCTAAGTGTGCAACCAAAGGCCTAGGTTGTATGTATGTTGCTTACAACAGATCTTTCACAACATTATGGCTGGCCCATGACTGTTTGCTTTGAAGATCTTTTGTGAACAATATTTTGAATCACTTTACACCCTTTTTATTTTACTTTACACTCTTATGTTATTTACATACACTTAACTATTATTTACATTTTTAACATTTATTTTACATTTTGTTCTTTTATAGTTACATTTTAGTTAACAGTGATAACTAACGCGTTTAATAATTGCAGTTATTTAAAAAAAAAATTTTTCTCATGTAACTTGATAACATTTTCTTTAAGTCAACCAGTTAGTTACCTTCTAATTATACGATTCGTGCATTATTTAACCTGATTATGACTTTTTACTTTTTTTTATGTCTCTTCACTCTAGGATTGTCTACCCCTTTTTGATTTGATATATATGTGACATATATCTATTTTTTTTACTTTTTAATTTTCCCTTTTGAAGTTTTGTTCCCGTTCAAAATTATCGCCCTAAGGGTCCAGAAACTTCATTGTGTTGAGAGAGTTGAATTGGTGTTCCAATTCACAAAAAATCAATTTTGCTTGTAAACTGACGTGTGCTCCTTTAGAGGACCGCTAGCGTCTTCGGAGGAGCAGGGACTCATATAAGCGGGCGCTGTATAACGCGTTTAATAATTGCAGTTATTTAAAAAAAAAAAAAATTCTCATGTAACTTGATAACATTTTCTTTAAGTCAACCAGTTAGTTACCTTCTAATTATACGATTCGTGCATTATTTAACCTGATTATGACTTTATACTTTTTTTTATGTCTCTTCACTCTAGGATTGTCTACCCCTTTTTGATTTGATATATATGTGACATATATCTATTTTTTTTACTTTTTAATTTTCCCTTTTGAAGTTTTGTTCCCGTTCAAAATTATCGCCCTAAGGGTCCAGAAACTTCATTGTGTTGAGAGAGTTGAATTGGTGTTCCAATTCACAAAAAATCAATTTTGCTTGTAAACTGACGTGTGCTCCTTTAGAGGACCGCTAGTGTCTTCGGAGGAGCAGGGACTCATATAAGCGGGCGCTGTATGAGTCTCAAAACTCCCTCCTCAACTAAGGCCGAAGCCCTAAGCCGATGCCATAATACTTGTGGTCTACACAAGATTAAGGGTGACACATTTTTCATGGGCGTGCTTCATGCACATCTTTTTTTTGTCATCCTATGCTGCGTGCATAAATATTACATTTCCCCCCCCCTTTTTTTAATCATGTTCAATTTCTTTTAAATCGTAATTGCTTATCAGTTTACAAATACACATATTTAATTTATTACCATATACTCATTACTTCTAGGTTGTATTTGTGTTGATATTGTATATTTTTCTTATTGTTAGTACTTGTGTTTATTTCATAAATTGATCTTAATCAGGATCACTGTTTTGATCAAAAGCAGTCACTGAAAGAGTTATATGCTGCTTAAATTTTTGCTGTCAGAGTCGACACAGATAAAAAAAAACCATGGTACACAATTTTTGAAGAAAATTTTAGTTAAGATGGATATCCATAAAGTCAATTTAGAAAATATCAATTCATAAAATCTCTTAGGACTGTTGAACTATTGAGGAAAGAGATTTTTTTTGTTCATGACAGCAACTTGTTTAAAAAAAAAACTTTTTTGTTTGGAAAATATATTTATATGTGTAACTATTTTTCTTTCTGTGTTGCCCATGCACACGGGTCAAAAAAAGTTTTTATTGCACTGTCCCAGGTGATATATATAACGACTATCCCATTATATATGTTTGCGTTCGATCCCCCTCCCCCCCCCCCCAACAGTTTCAATTAAAATTCTGTTTAATAATTTATTTATTTTAGTGCACTATAGTCAAACAGTGCAGCCCCCTAATTTAAATTTAACATTTAAAAACTATATCGCTTGTATTAATAGCCCTTCACATTTAAATTAAATTATCGTAGTTACTCATTTCTTTAATAAAATAAAATCAGTGTTTCAGTCTTCAATTCTACTTTGAGAGTTTCTCACACATACGATTTAACCTTGTAGGAAAACGTTACTGCTGACTGTTAGTAACAAAAGCATTTTAACTTCGGTTACTTCTTTATTTGGGCATGAATATAACTCATCATTTAAAATTACTTAACATGTAATCTATTCATTACATTTATTTTCGCTCTGCACTTTATCATTCAGACGTATGTCAATTCTGCATTTTTGTGGCAATGCACGTTGTTAATCTTTGACCTAACATCTGTTTTAGAAAAATACATTCTCATGCCCTTTTCGGCTAACGATTCGGTCAAGTTTCACCCTCTGCCTTTATCCAGAAACATTTTTATTTTTACACTTAACCGCACTTGTATCAAAGTACAGATTATATTGCACGTCTTACGATTCAGGAATTTTAGTAACCCACAATCTGGCACTCCTACACAATTCATATATGGTAGAAGCCTACTGTATGTATTTGGCGAATCCATACCAGCCAATGTGTTTTTGTGTCTCTTGTGCATGGCGCAAATACTTTTAGATTGGCGATATTGTACTATGCCAAGCAAGTGAATTGTAACTCAATATTACTCTCACTCCTGCTCTTGCCCTCGCCTCTGATGCTGCTCTAGATAGAGGCGTCCGTTTCTGTGCCCTGGTTTTGTACCTCTCCCCCTCGGCTTTTCATGATGGAATAAATATCTTCGTATACCAGATAGGAGTTTTTTTGAACTGGTGGTTATTGTTTCTGCTTTCACAGTCAGTCACGCCTAAAGGATAAAAATCTCCATTACACAGGGCGTAAAGCTTCCAGAGCCAACTCACTGAATACCAATCCCATAATATGAGTTTTACAGCATTGTTTTCCCAACGAAATATAGATTCCAGTTTCTATAAAGGCTTGAGTTTGAGCTGCTTTTGGTACAATCACGAGGAAGTTCTTCCACTTACACATTATACAATATGTGTTAGAGTTGTGGCAACAAGGTAGTGATAAAATGATATTAGGTTGCTTATTTTTGGTGTCGTCAGCAGTAGTTGTTGACGCACGATCTCTTATTGTTACCACAGAGGAAGAAATAAGAATATTTCGAGCCCGAAGAACACGAAATGCATATGATCTGCATTTAGAGCACAACTTAGAACCACTCTGTAGATCGCAGTTTTTAGAACTTTTAAGTATCAACATAACTTTTGTGTTAGAAAGATACGAAAATCACTATTTGTTTTTCGCCACGTTTTAGAACAATCACACTGACTTCCAGGGATTATTTATTATTAAATTTTTTGATAAATATTTACAACAGTTTTAGAACATAACACTGAAATCTGAACTAAGTAAATACTTTTTGAGTGCAGCAAAACAAATCTGAACACACTCCGATAGCAGTGCAACTAACTGATACTCACACAAAATATATTTTTTTCTAATAGGTAGAAGCGCACACAGAAATAATATAAAATAATGCTCATATGAAAACTTATAGCCCTTATCAACTGACCTCCTTTCTCTAGCAGCATATACAGGAACAGGCATAATCAAATATGGCAAAAAGCATGTAATTTAAGAACTACTGGATAATAGTTAATAAATATATAGAAGTAGTAATCTTTACTATTGGCAGTAGTAAGAAAAAAAAATTATTTTTATGATGAATGAAATTTTTAGGCAGAACTGTTACAGGATTGAAATAGCCCCATTTCATTTTAAATGAAAAAAAAAAAAATAATAATGTTGCTCTTTTTACTTATATAAAGCAACATGAGAATTTGGTACGATGATGTCAATGTTGCAGGGGTCGATTTAGAAAAAGAAAGTTGCATAGCAGTAACTGCTATACAAAGTCAGTTTTGAATAGCAGTTTGACACTTTTGTATAGCAAGTAAAAAATAGCTAACGTAACTTTTAAATCTTGAAAATTTACAACAAATTTTTTTTTAAAAAAAGCGTACTTCCTCGCTGTACTTCCATTGTAAATAAACACTTGGGGAGGGTGAAAACACAACGTATGTCGTGTAAAAACACCTTTAAATTTTAACTTTAAGCAGTGATGCCGCTGTACTTGAAAAAACCTGGGTCCCCGGGACCCAGGATTTCCAAAAATCTGGGTCCCTGTTTTACAAAAGCGGGTCTCCATCAATAATAATTTATATTTTAAAGGAATAAATGAAAGTTGTTTATTAAGATAAATGAAATGCATTAATTATTGTTTTAACAATAATTAAATAATGAATTAAAACCAGCATTATTTGCACTCAAATAAGATATTTAAAAAAAATATTAAGAGAAATTTTCTTTACTTTTTTAAAAGTAAAAATGCAAGATACAATTTTAATTGTAAAATAATGTTTATTTGAGAGTAGAAGATACCAAGTTCCACTAACAAGTATCACTAATGTTCGCATTCTTTTAAAAAGAGGCAAGGCGGGTTTATTGAAAAAGATATTTTTGCTGAAAAAAAGAACACTTATGTTAAATAAAGGTGTACTTTTCGTTGAATGAATGGGTGCTTTCATTATTATACTTCCCATTGAATTATTTGTCAGCATAGATCTGTGTTGGAATCAGACATTTTCCTTGGAAGGGAAATTTATATCTAAATCACTAATAAGCATCAAATCTTAAATGTTCTGAAGGCAGGAGACATTTCAATGCAGTAAGAACGAGGGGGGGGGGGGGGGGGGGTGTGATTTTTACTGGTCCACCTAATGAATATAAATATTATCAAAGTACACTGAAATCATGCTGTATTTTTAAGAATCTCATAAAAAAGAAATTAAATCCCACTTTATGAATTTTCTACCTATAAGTTTAGTTTGCACATCTTTTTTGGTGCTTTGACTAAATTCACGTTTTTTCCGTGTTACTTTGACGAAATTCGCGTTTTTCCGCGATCTTTTTGTTGAAATTCGCTATTTTTTCGCGAGTCTGTCACGAAAATCGTGTTTTTTTCCGCGATACTTTGACAAAATTCGGCTTTATTCCGCGATTTTTTGACGAAATTTGCTATTTTTTCGCAATCTTTTGTCGAAATACACTATTTTGTCTCAGCCCTTTTACGAAAATAGCGTTTTTTCCGCTATATTTTCACGAAATTTGTGCTTTTTTCACGATCCTTTGACGAAAATCGGCTTTTTTACGTTATTTTTTGACGACATTTGCTATTTTTGGGGGATCCTTTGATGAAAAACAATATTTTTTCGCGATCCTTTGACGAAAATTGGCTTTTTCCGTGATTTTTTGATGAAATTTGCGCTTTTTTCGCGATCCTTTGACAAAATTCGGCTTTTTTCCGTGATTTTTTGACGAAATTCGCTATTTTTTCGCGATCTTTTAACGAAATACGCTAATTTGTCGCGGCCCTTTTACGAAAATCGCGTTTTTCGCAATATTTTGATGGAATTTGCGCTTATTTCCGCGATTTTTTGACGCACTTCGCTTTTTATTTCGCGATGCTTTGACGAAATACGCTATTTTTTCGTGGCCCTTTTACGAAAATTGCTGCTTTTGCGCGATATTTAGATGAGATTTACGCTTTTTTCACGATTCTTTGATGAAAATCGTCTGTTTTCCGCGATTTTTTCACAAAATTACGCGTCCAGTGGGACGCGTAAGAGCTATTTTTTTTGCGTCCCGTATCCGATTTTTCGCGTAATTTACGCGCTATAGCGCGTCCGCGGCATCCCTGCTTTAAGTGTACATGACATAACAAAGGGTGTGGGAAATATGCATCGCAATGATTGCGATTTAATGCATTTCTTGGATCGCATTTTAGTTAAATTTGAATCGCAAATTGCGATGCGATACCGCTTAAATCGAACCCTGCAATGTTGTTATGTCATGTATACTTATAAATTTGTGAAAGAATTGAATTTATCAAAGAAAATTGAAGCAATGAAAATCTTGAATATTTTCAATTTGTTAGCTGAACGTTCTTTAACTACATCAATGGGAAGAGTTCCATATCCTGTGCTACTTTTTTTGGCGACCTTTTTTTGGCATTAAATTAATTGATGTGGTTGCGATCTTCAGCCTTTGGGGGTTGCTTTTTTTCTGGAATGGACTTTATTCATATGTTTTTTGTGTAATTTTTTGCATTTGGCATATTTTTTTTGGAAAAATTTATAACTTTTGTTTTAATTTGACATATATAATAAATATATAAAATTATATATAAGTACATAATATTTATTCATAGGTGTATATATTATGTATGTATAAAGTATATCTCTACATGTAATATAGATACATAAAAATAAAACTGTCTGTATAAATATCGTATTTTTTTTTAACATGTGACATATATGACATTTATTAAATATATATATGTTTATAAATATTTAAAGACCATGTTTTTCCGCCACCTTGAAAAATTTCACAAGATGCTAAAATGGTTTTTTGGTGTCATTTTGGATTCCTTCGCCAATCGTGCCAACCAGCACAGGATATGGAACTCTTCACACATCAATAGGTAAATTTAAAAATAGGAACAGTTCTTTAAAATTTTGAAACAGTTCTTTAAATTTTACTGATGATAATATATAAACTTTTTTACCAAAAATAAAACCGACTTCAAAAACTACTGCAAAGTAAAAAGCGCACTTTTTGCTTTTATCGTGCAATCTGATTAAAATTTACATGTTCTCATTTCTTGATACAATTCAGATGTTTTCTTGTATTAATTTAGTTTGCTTCTGTATTATTTAGCAATTTAAATAATGGTTGGCAATTGAGAATTGTAAATATGACTGCCGATTAGAAATTGTGAAGAAACATATTGGAGAAGATCCATTAGTGAATTTGAATGGGAATATTGCCAAATTAGTCAGTTACAGCCAAGTTGGCTTCATTTATGACAACTTATTTTGGTCGCCAAATTTGGCGATATTTCACCAAATGGCGCCAAGTCTGGCGACAACTTGGTGATAACGCATATGAATACATAGCTTTATGCTTATGAATGAAAAACCGGTTACAACAATGAAAGATAATTTGCGAAAAATCCTTTATTTTATTGGTTTTTGTTGAATTACTAAAAAACTACTCAACCAATTTCGATGAAACGGAAGTGGTACCAATTCGAGAGTATCCTCTTTCAATTAAAACCAAAATCACATAAATCGGACAAAAAGTTCCGGAGCAATCGGTGAACATACATAAAAAAAAAAAACATACATACGCGTCGAATTGATAACCTCCTCCTTTTTTCGAAGTCGGTAAAAATAGACTAGTCCACATGACAACATGCTAACTATACATAAACAGCATACTCCACAAATCTTCAGAGGAGCGAGTCTAAGAATTTTCAAAAAAGATAACTATCCATAAATTTTCATATTATACTTTTGTTATTCAGGAGAAGCAGGCAATATTAATCATACAGGATAGTTACTACTATAAATTACTCTAAGAATACCAAACTTCAGTTGAAGAAAATAGACATAATTGATGAGAACAACTTTGAGATAAGAACACAATTTCTCAGCAACAATAATTAAAAACAATGCTTCAATAAAAGTATAAAATTTCAATCTTCTTTTAAATATATATTTATTTATATTCAAATTTATAAATTGGAAATGATTTAAAATGTCATTAATAAGTAGAAAATTAAAAAAAAAAAAAATAAAACCCAAAAGCCATGCCTCTTAAAATATCACATTTTGTTCTTGAGAACAATTTTTGCCAATCTTCAAATTCATTGAAATTATTTAAGAACATAAATTCACTAAAAAAAAAAAAAAAAAATATTCTAATATCAATAATTATTCTTCAAAAATATTTTTAAATCAAAAATTTTCAATCAATTAAAAAAATAATATGTAACTGCCTCAGAAATTTATTCTTAAAATAGAATATCGTAACTATATTGCTATTATTTGCAACAACATAAAATTCATTTTCAGTATTGTAATTATATAAATTCATTTCTTTATTTAAATAAAAATGCATTCTTAAAAATATAGCATAATTTAAGTACTGTAGTAGATTCTGAATATTGTAAGAAAATGTAACTATGTAATGTAAAATGGTATAACTCAAGCATTCATGAGAACAAGAACTTCAAACATTCTAAAAAATATTTTCATAAATTATATCCATAAGTACTTGAAACAGATAAACCATTTTCTATTAAATAGTTGAGAACAATTCTTAATTGATTGACTTTCTTGAATAACGATCTTCAAGTTCCTTAAATATAGCTTCCATTATACTATTGTAAGTAAAACTTTCAGAATTCTTCAAAAGAACAAAAGGTTCTAAAAATTAAATTATCTTCATGAAATTAAACATTTTGAGAATTGCAATAATCCCGAAGCAACAACGTTACAATTCGAAAAGATCACGGTGCCAAATTGTGGTGATAATAATGATCGTTAATGGGATTAAGTACATTGCGAAGTTCTTTTAATATTATATTGATCATTAATGAAATAAGAATAATGGAACTATCTAGACAGTGAAGAGGCAAATTAGAGGAAGAATAACACCTTTTAATTTTCATAAATTAGTTGAGAAAGGTTACGAAGAATTCTTGCTTCTGGTCACCACGTCGAAAAATAAAAGAACGGATTCTCTTATAAAAAGAAAAATGTAAAAGGAAATGTAGAAATATTCCATGAGATTTTTGGTTGAGAGCAGCACAGCTTTAGTTAAATTAATTTTTGGCATGACAAAAAGCATACATGACCCATAGTACGGTAACATACTCCTTCGGCCAAAACTATTTCAGCGGAGTTCGAACAGCAGGCGCAAGCCCGCGTTCTGATAAATACGCTTTCGAAAACTACATCTTTTCAAGACAACATCAAAATCAATTCTGACTCGAAAATTAACAGAATTTAGCTTTTAAACGAAGAATACGGGGTTGACAAAGTAATTAAAACAGCAGATTTAAATTGATTAGCTAAATTAAAAGTTACGGCAAATTAATGAAAATCAAATTACAAGCTATAGATTTAAAAATGTAATCACTGATTGGAAAAGCGAAACTAGCACACACCTCCTATAAATGCCATCAAAATTGCGTAATGACTGCGTCACAGACAGCGCTTCAATGATGTCATCACAATGCATGCCGACTCCAGAGCTCTCAAAACACAGAGGGGCAAGGAAAAGTGCGCACGCAACACTGCCGATTCGCTCCCAAAGCCAAGAGGAATATATCAGTGGGCGAAAACAAGACTTGCACCACAGCGCGACTGATAAAAAATAAACATTGCGGCTGACTAAATTTAAATGGACATTGATGCAAAAAAAAAAAAAAAAAAAAAAAAAAAAAAAAAAACTAAAATGGAATTAAAATAAACTAAATTTAAATACTGTGATAAGTATTCTTACAGCGACTATCTGACCCCCCCCCCCCCCCCCCCCCAAAAAAAAAGAAATACAGAACAGAAAAGAATGGAATGTGAAGGAAATAAGATGTTTGACATTGCCCCAAAAAATAATAACAATTAGAAAAAATAATAAAACAATGATAAAATAGAATTTTAAACTAGAACTCTAATGTAAATATTTTAGATGAGAATCTATGTTGTATGATTAAGTTCGTAAATAGTGTAAATATCCAAGTTTGTGTATATAATCGTTTCTTTTTATAACTCAAATTTAATAGAAGTTTTTGAGAGTATTTATCCCAACTGCTTTATTAAAGTCTTCATGTCGTTTATATGAAAAAAAAAAAAAAAAAAAAAAAGAGCCTATTGCCAAAGGAACCTGTCAAAGATTCAGGTACGAATATATTATTTTATCTATTTTTTAAGAAAATGAACCAGAAAAAAAATAGATTTATTAGAATTGACATTGTCTAAAAGCAATAATTAGCTTACCATGGTAGTGTTCACTCTAGAAAGAATAAGGACACTTGTTCAATAGATAAGGGTATTATTTCAAGTAAGGATTGACTAAAACAGGTTTTTTACGTTGAAATCTAAACAAAATTTCGGTAATCTTCCTTTTTTGGCCGAAAACTAAAACAAAATGTTCCAAAAATTTTTAAAGTAATTAAATACATAAACATGCATAATTATTAATTAATTATATGTGTGGCCCAAGTTGGCTCTCTGTGCCTATAAACAAAACTTTTTATTCTCAAATAAAATAAAATGTAATTAATTCATCAACAGAATGATTTTTTAATTATAGGACTTTCATCTAATTAAAAAATTTTTTTGGTAACTTCGATTTATCTTTTATAATGATATTTATAAATGATCATCTGTTATACTAGAACTTTCTCAAAAAGTAATCGAAATACTTCTGCAGTTCCAAATTAAAAAAATTCTATTAATGTTAAGTCTGAAGCTTTTGATGAGGACATGACAAGCATCTTCAAAGTTTAGTCATAGATGCATTGCTTGCTTTATAATTTGCACTTGCATCTTCAGTCAGTCATGACTGATAATTATAAACAGTGAAGTTCATAAAAATAAATAAACAGTGTCTCAATTTGAGGCAGTACATGTCAAATCAATGAGTAATGTTGAAAATTTCCGAAGAAATGAGACTTTTGGAATACAGAGTTTCGGCCTAGCATTTTCACCGAAAATGAACTCGTGGCAAAACTCAGATTTTGAGCAGAAAACAAAACTGAATTTTCGGTTGATCTCTAATTTCAAGATAAAATAAATTATTGGGTTTAGTAGCGATTAAAAAGAAAAATGTGTCATTTTTAGGTATGACAGAAAGTACATTAATTTTGATAACATTACATTATCTTTGCTTAAATATTATATCAAGCTTGTTTTGAAAAATGAATAGTACAGTAGACTCCCTCAAATCTGCAACATTAAAATCTGCACATCATCACAGATACAAACAATGAAACTTACAGTTCAGATGTAAGGAGAAAATTGCAGAATTTTTTTGTTTTAGATGTATGTATTTTAATATGTAATTCTTGATAATATGACTGAACTCATGGTTTTTTGTGAAGAAAATATTAATATATTTCTGGAAAAAAAAAAAAAATCAGGATATTGCTAATATTACTTGTAATCATGATCTTTTTACCAAAGGTATTTATGTATTTATCAAACTTTTTGGTTAAGACTTGCTAAACCTGAAATAAAACTTCCTTACTTTATGATTTTGATGTGAATTAAAAAGGTACTTTTATGAGGAAAGTTTCATTGAACAATTCAAGAAAAATGTTATCTCAGGCTTATTATGCATATTTAATTATACGTTATTGATTATTTACTTGACCTTTACCTTTAATAATTTAATGATTTTTAAAGTTGTCTTACTTTTTATTATTTTAGTTCTTTACTTAATTACTTTAATAGTTTACTATATTGCAAGCATTCAGTATAATTTTTATTACATTATTACATTCAAATTACTGTTTAAAAAATGTAAACAAAACAATGACCAGAAATCTGCAAAACTCCAAAATCCACACAGCTTCTGGTCTCTGATTTGAGGGAGTCTACTGTACTTAAGTAGTTAATGATATGCTTAAATTCATTACCAATCTTATCAGTAAAATAAATCATTCAATCATTTGTTTATTATAATTCTGATATGAAGAGACACATTTTGTGAAGGGGTTTTATACAACAATATTTTTGCTTGAATAGACCCCTCGTACTGCTAAAGTTACAATGTAAGGAATACAAACTTAATGCAAAATTTCATTAGATACCAAATTTTTGGTTAACAGATGCTTACCCATTGAAAATTATTCTCAAAGACAGAATGAAATCATCTGCAAATTCAGAAGAGAAAACTTCAGAGTTGACATGTGATGTTATCTATTTCTGTTGTTCTGTAAATAACAACACAAAAAAGTATTAAGATACTTATAGAATATGATAAAGAATATCACAAAAAGGGTACTTTATATCCATGTTATTGATAAAGCATAATACATTAAAAAAAATTCAGGAATGGGAATTAAGTAAATTTTAAAATACATACAACTGAAAACAATATTCCAGACATTTTCACTGATAGAAAGTATTGTAACCAAATTGTTTTGTGTGTTCTTCTAAATGAAGAATAAATACTACACACGGCAAATTCTACAGAAAGTATCTTTTAATACATCTCAGTGATGTATATCAATTTCAGTATGTTTGAAATAGTGTATTACTAAAATACATTACAAACAACTCTTCCGAATAGACAAGTATGTAAAATATTTATTTTGAATGTCCCTGTAAATGAACTATTAAAATTGCACACTTCATTTTCAATAGCAAGCATATCATAGTAAACCTCAATCACATATACAAACTACATGGCAATCAGAGTTTATTTATGTCAGTCAGAACATGTACAGATAGATTGGCAGATAAACCGAAGCTATAAACACTTTTCAACTATATTGGAAAGTACTGGAAACACAGGAAAAATGCACAGAAAATTAAACAAACAGTTCAATTACAGTTTACCCTTGTGAATATTGTAAGGAACATACAATATGGCGAGTTTTTGCTATAGATACGTTAATTAACATCAAATACAAAAGTAACAATTTTATTTAGTAATTAATCAGGTGTAATACTCAAAAGCGCATGAATAACAAAAAAATTAGTGAAAACAAAATGTGATTGCAGCTGATTTCATAGCCATCTTGAATTTTGTTTCTGCAACTTAGGCATATCACACACTGAACAGACAAGCGACCCAAAAGCGTAAGTCAAGAGACATTTCACCCTGATGACAAAGAATAAGCCGGTTTGAACCGCTACAATTTGTCGCATGTCTCACGCTTTTGTCTGCTTATCTGTTCAGTGTGTGATCTGCCTTAATTGTAAGTTTCACTGTTTACATATTAAAAGATACGTGCATTTTTGCCATTCATAAAGTTTAGGGTTGTGACTTTAACGCTGTTGTTAACTGGTCGGCTCAACAAGCGGAAAAAGTTTTGGCACATTTACAAATTCATTTTTTAGTAGAAAGATATAAAATTGGAAAGCCTGGCCATGGAAGCGATTTGGAATTGAACTGTTTTTTCCATTTTTTGATCAATAAATTACCTACTGAGTTATAAGCGTTTTTGATCACGTGACAAAAACAATTTTCACCCTTCACAGACTGGTTTTTCTGCTTTTTTCGGGAACTTCGGTTCAAAACATCAACTTTGACACTGTTTTCTGAAAGATCTATTGCGTTTGCAAAAAAATTTGGTGAAATGATCGCGGAAAAACGGGAATTTTGTCAAATGATCGTGGAAAAAACGAGAATTTCGTCAAACGGCCGTGGTAAAAACTTAATAATTTAATGATTTTTAAAGTTGTCTTACTTTTTATTATTTTAGTTCATTACTTAATTAATTTAATAGTTTACTATATTGCAAGCATTCAGTATAATTTTTATTACATTATTACATTCAAATTACTGTTTAAAAAATGTAAACAAAACAATGACCAGAAATCTGCAAAATTCCAAAATCCACACAACTTCTGGTCTCTGATTTGAGGTAGTCTACTGTACTTAAGTAGTTAATGATATGCTTAAATTCATTACCAATCTTATCAGTAAAATAAATCATTCAATCATTTGTTTATTATAATTCTGATATGAAGAGACACATTTTGTGAAGGGTTTTATACAACAATATTTTTGCTTGAATAGACCCCTCGTACTGCTAAAGTTACAATGTAAGGAATACAAACTTAATGCAAAATTTCATTAGATACCAAATTTTTGGTTAACAGATGCTTACCCATTGAAAATTATTCTCAAAGACAGAATGAAATCATCTGCAAATTCAGAAGAGAAAACTTCAGAGTTGACATGTGATGTTATCTATTTCTGTTGTTCTGTAAATAACAACACAAAAAAGTATTAAGATACTTATAGAATATGATAAAGAATATCACAAAAAGTGTACTTTATATCCATGTTATTGATAAAGCATAATACATTAAAAGAAATTCTGAACTCTGTAAAAATAACATTAATTCACATCTATAGAAAACTTCAGGGATGGGAATTAAGTAAATTTTAAAATACATACAACTGAAAACAATATTCCAGACATTTTCACTGATAGAAAGTATTGTAACCAAATTGTTTTGTGTGTTCTTCTAAATGAAGAATAAATACTACACACGGCAAATTCTACAGAAAGTATCTTTTAATACATCTCAGTGATGTATATCAATTTCAGTATGTTTGAAATAGTGTATTACTAAAATACATTGCAAACAACTCTTCTGAATAGACAAGTATGTAAAATATTTATTTTGAATGTCCCTGTAAATGAACTATTAAAATTGCACACTTCATTTTCAATAGCAAGCATATCATAGTAAACCTCAATCACATATACAAACTACATGGCAATCAGAGTTTATTTATGTCAGTCAGAACATGTACAGATAGTCTGGCAGATAAACTGAAGCTATAAACACTTTTCAACTATATTGGAAAGTACTGGAAACACAGGAAAAATGCACAGAAAATTAAACAAACAGTTCAATTACAGTTTACCCTTGTGAATATTGTAAGGAACATACAATATGGCGAGTTTTTGCTATAGATACGTTAATTAACATCAAATACAAAAGTAACAATTTTATTTAGTAATTAATCAGGTGTAATACTCAAAAGCGCATGAATAACAAAAAAGTTAGTGAAAACAAAATGTGATTGCAGCTGATTTCATAGCCATCTTGAATTTTGTTTCTGCAGCTTAGGCAGATCACACACTGAACAGACAAGCGACAAAAAAGCGTAAGTCAAGAGACATTTCACCCTGATAACAAAGAAGAAACCGGTTTGAACCGCTACAATTTGTCGCATGTCTCACGCTTTTGTCTGCTTATCTGTTCAGTGTGTGATCTGCCTTAATTGTAAGTTTCACTGTTTACATATTAAAAGATACGTGCATTTTTGCCATTTGTAAAGTTTAGGGTTGTGGCTTTAAGGCTGTTAACTGCTCTGCTCAACAAGCGGAAAAAGTTTTGACACATTTACAAGTTCATTTTTTTTAGCGGAAAGATATAAAATTGGAAAGCCTGGTCATGGAAGCGATTTGGAATTGAACTATTTTTTCCATTTTTTGATCAATAAATTACCTATTGAGTTATAAGCGATTTTGATCATGTGACAAAAACGATTTTCGCCCTTCACAGACTGGTTTTTCTGCTTTCTTCGGGAACTTCGGTTCAAAACATCAACTTTGACACTGTTTTCTGAAAGATCTATTGCATTTGCAAAAAAAAAAAACCCGGAAAAAATAGCTCGATGACATAGTTTCTGAACAACACCACCTGCTAGTTTCATGCACTTCCAAACAAAAATAAATTAAAACTTTTGTCAGAAAGTTGCTCTTTTGGATTTGAGAACACCCTTAAGGGAGTCTACTGTATTTGCTTTGTGGACGGACAGAGGGAAAAATGAAAATATTGAAGGAAATGAAGGTAAATTAGACCACTTACAAGGAAGGTCTCCATACGGGCATACTCAGAAAAATCTGAAAAAAAAAAAAAAAATACAGAATGTTCTTCTTCCATGGGTGGGTATATATGTTTATTAAAAAAATTTCGGCAGAACCTCGGTAGAACGCCCGTAAAAAAATAATGAAAATTTCGTTTATTTGGCGACTTATCACCGTTTGGCGAAGAAATAAAATTAAAAAAAATACGCTTGTTGAATACTCTTTAAGGAAAAAACTTTTTATGTTGAATTTGTTTAAATAAGTTTAATTTAAATAACTTTAGCTTTGTCATTTTTAGTTTGTTTTAACTATAGTTTTGTTATATATATTTATATGTACTTATAATGATTTTTAACTATCATATTTTGCGATTTAAAACAAAATCTAAATTGAATAAAATTGTTCCAAACTCAAAAATATGCCCCATTGAGCACTGTGGATTCAACTTTGTTGCTATGGAAACAACTTCTTTGGTATGGAAATGTATTACGGCACCATTATTCATCTGGCGTTAAAAGTTTTTATAACTGATAAAGCGGTTTAAATTTAAAAAAAATGTGGATTGGAGAATAAAACAATGGCAAAATTTCATTCAAATCGGCAACAAGCAACATGTATAATACAAAATGTAATAATAATAATTTTTTTCATGGTTTACGTTTAAATTCATAAAAAACTGCATATTCTCAAAATCAATTAACAAACAATTTTCAGATTCATTCAAATCGTTTGCTTTTGGCGAGGAAAAGTACTGCTCGCCAAATTGCGTGCCGCTTTCGTCTTTTCACACCAATTATTCGAAAGTATTTTATTTTTTTACAGATTTTCTACTGTAATTCCGCCACTAATTTTAACTGATCCTTTATTACATACATGAGTACTTTCACTAGCATTTTTTTTCAACATATTCTGAGTATGCCCAGTATGGAGACCTTCCTTGTTAGTATTCATTTATTGTTATAAGAGAGCAATAAATACAGCAGAGTTTTTTTTTTTTTTTTTTTTTTTTTTTTTTTTTTTTTTTTTTTTTTTTTACACTTTCAGAGATTTTTAATTTTGTATGTGAGGAGGTGGGCATTTTAGGAATACAGAGATAACTTAGGTGGCAGATTGTCTATTTATTGTTACTAGAGATTAAAAAACAAAGCTGATTTTTTTAAAATAAAAAGCTTTAAAACTTACACACACATAATCCCACTGTTTGAGAACAGGTTGTCATCAGGGAGCATGTTATTATAACTCAAGATCAATACATTAGAAAAACAAATGCTATTCAATTAAAAAACTATTAGATAGCAGTGTCTGCACGTTTAGTGCTTTTCTAAAAATAGGCACATGTGAGGGTTTTTTTTTTCTGGAAAGGGAAGGCAGTTATCCAAAGTACCTGCCCTCAGCTTAGAGTTCTGCATTGGCAAGGACGAGGCCCATCAAAACGAAGACAAATTTTATAACAGGCTGGTCCGATAGATGAATTTAACAGGCCAGGCAGGCGAATAAAAAAATTAATCGGTCTGGCCAGCATGATATAACAAATTCAAAAGAATCAATTTAAGCCAATAAAATATGCATAATTTTCAATGGACATGACAGGGGAGAGAATAAGTTAAATGTGCTGCAAAAGCCAATGCTAGCTTGACAACATCGATAAAGAAACATGTCCAACATAAAGATCGGCATCAGACAATTGCATTGTATCTGAGACTGGTCTTATTATCTTCAGCAGAATTACGCCAACCTGGAATCAGGCTTACATTTTATTATACATATTTGGGACAGGCCGAAAGTGGACTTAATTGTGCCCAGAATGTGCTGGACAAGCAATTAGTTTTATAAAAATAGTAATAGCGGTCTTTGGAAATATACTTTAATAAATTATAGAGAAATACTTTCATGACAAAATATTCTGTGGCTTGTGAAAATAGGGTAATCTAAAATATACCAAACATATAGTAATTAACCTAAATTTTTCCATAAATATGAATATGGTTGCAGTATTCTTAAAAAAAAAAAAAAAAAAAAAAAAAAAAAAAAAATTGATTTCATGTCAAAAAGAAAAAAAATCTGTATTTTCTGTAGAAATTGAGCTGGGCTTGATTTCACTGATTTTTGAACCGGCCGGCACAGGCCATAAATGACAAAATTATAAATGGGCCATGCCGAATTTGATTTTACGCCGGTCTGTGCTAAGATAGCTTTCTAAGGCTGGGCCAGGAAATTTTGGACCGTACAGACCTCTATATCAGTTGCAAAAAACAGTTGATTCTTGAACCAAAGAATGAAAGAAAAAAAAGTATTACATAATTCTATCAATTTACATAACAGAAGAAGAGGGTAGGGGAGGGAGAGGTGAGTTTTCCCAATCTAATAAGTAGGAAAGGATCCATTCAGTGGTGCCAAATTATATGGGGCCTGTGGGCACTAGCCCACCCAATTTCAATTGATTTAATTCTTTTTTTTTTTTTAACCATTTGGAAAAATGGTTATTGTCCTCGTCAGGGTAGGAAATGAAAAGCATATCTGAAGCTTTTTATTGGTTGAATCTGCATTTTATTCGTTTCCTGATGGGTCTATACAGTAATCTGTATTTTCCATTTATTTTCAACAGAGATGGATACTTCTGTTGCTACTATGACAAAAAAGTAATAAAAACTGCAAAAAAAGAAAAATAATAATAACTCAGAAACAAATTGAGATACAGCTTTCAAACAAATTGCATTTTAAGTATATTTTCTTCTCCATACGACGGTGTAAAAAATAATATTGTGGGATGTTTAGAAGTTTAAGAATGAAATTTCATTTAAAATGGGTCGTCAGATTTCTACAATAGAAAAGCGTTTTCCCGAACAGTCAATGAAATGCTTGGATAATACGTAAGTTTCAGGTGGATAATACGTACGAGTCGCAGGCGATTTTTGTCACTTGCAATTTTTACGTGTAATAACACTATTAATGTTTAATTCATGGCGTACGTAATGTATGATCAACTCTGTGCAATTTTTTATGTCTTAAATTTTAGTCTTTGAAAAAATCATTTTCCAAATGGTTGTTGTAATTTGTTAAATTGCTTCCCCACCCCCCCTTTAATCACAGATATGAAATTTGGTTTTATTGGCGTTCTCAAAATAATTGTGTTTGAAAAATAGTAAGAACATCCATTAGACTTACAGAGGCACTGAAAGGCCCTTCAGCAGATGTATAATTAAATTTCTCTCAAAACAATTTTCCTGCTTATTTTGCCATCTATTTTAATGTCTTGAATGCATAAAGCGCTTAGGTGACTAAAATGTTATGTTTTCCTTGACATTTAGTTCTTTTGCACTTTCAATAGTTAGCAATTTTTATGTTATATATAATACAGTCGAACCTCGTTATCCCGACACTCTAATGACCAGAAAAAAGTGTCGTCATAAGCAGAGTGTCGTGGTAACTGGAGTTGAAAAAAAAAAATAGGTTTATAAAAAGCTGTATTTTTAATTAATTTAAGACAATTTTAAATTCATAACTCTTCTCACAGTTTTAAGCAATAAAACATCATTATTAAGCAAAATAAATACAAAAACAAAATTGAAAATAATAGAAATCAGATTTATGATGACTTTTTTTTTTTTTATTGTTACATGGAATATTGATGAATTAAGGTTTGCTTATCCCTAGATGGGCTTCCTACAATTCTTTTTTCAATATTATACAATGAATTGTAATCAATATTCGTTGTTTCAGAAATGGATGTTAGATAATTTCTGATCGCTTTAGTGCAATGCAATGCTGCGGTTTTAGTCGGATGGAAAATGCCATGCAACCACAAGAAAGTGCTGCCTGACCAGAACAAAAAGACCGCGAGTAGACTGATAGGTCTATCCGGAGCTTAAGTGGGCCGTTCATAGTGCGTGGGTTTATTTATTCAGATAAAGGATTGGACTAAATTTCTGATTTATCTCAATTGGTATTTTATAGATACTTTTGTGAAAATTTGGCTAAGACATTTCTTACTGCTTAATTTCCGTGCTTATAAGATGGATTATGAAAAATGAACAATTTTCCTAAACCGTCGTGATATCCGGAGTTGAAAACTATTCAAGGATGTAAAATCCGAAGTTTATTTACATTACAGTCATATACAGAAAATCGGGACTTTGAAAAACTGACGTGATAAGCGGAGTGATGTGAAAACCGGGTATCGGGATAACGAGGTCCGACTGTACATATTAATGTATTTATAAACAAGAACTCATGAAAATATAATTTAATAAAATTTTTTATTAAATTATAATCAATTATAATTTTATATTTTGCTTAAAAAAAAAGCATAATTTAACTTCGAATTATCATCTTTATTCATTCTCCCCCCCCCCCCCCCCCTCTCTCTCCACAAACACACACACTAAGGGAAAGAAATTGTATGTCTTATTTTACTCAAAAATTTTTGAGCCCACTCAATATTTTTCAAAACTTAGTGCTATTGGATCTATTCATATAATTTTAATTAAAAGAAAGATATTGTAGTTGAAAATCTAAAGCTTTCTTCCTTCCCATACACAAAGCAGAAAAGGGAAAAGGAAATGCTTGCATTTTTAATACTTTTTTTACGGTTTAATATCATTAGTTTAGAGAACCAAAAGAAGGTAGACAACTGAAAACATTCACTAGTTAAGCAGTGTTAAGACAGTGAAAAGCTTCAAACTAAAAAAAAAAAAAAAATACGGTTTATGCTTTTAATGAAATTCACCATAATGCAAAACACTTTAAACCAAAATTATCACAGGAGTAAATTGCAATCATGAAACATCAATTCAATCACAAACAATCTTTTATATTATTTACATTCTTAATGTGTTTTTCTTTTAATTCTTACTTTTTTCAGAGATTTAGATCTTCTACTCCCACATCTATACTAATAAAAGGAAAATGCTGGTGTGTGTGTGTATGTACGATTACTGTTGCAATTGTCAGGGAAATCTATCACATGTAGAAGTATGGAAATTTGGATGTGGATAGATGAAGGCAGGTCTGGATGTGCTTGGGGTGCTGATATTTCATTTTTTGGTAATTAGCTGACACAGAGCATGAAAAAAAAAATTAAATAGGATTTTTTTATTATTTAAATCCAATTTTTTTTTTTAAATCTACGTTAAAATATTGAATGGTAGGATTGCCAGATTATACATTTTTCTCACAAGTTGTATGTCTTTTAGGCCTATCACACAGTGACAGCGTACATTTAAATTTATACCATATGACGATATGTTGTGTTTTTCTACCGCATCTTACTTTTGATAGTTTGCTTCAAAATTTCGCCTTTTGCCGAAATAAATTTATACACATGCCCATCAAATGTAAAACGGCTTCTTTCCAATCAGATGATAGAGTTGTGTAATATTAATTGCGCATTCACAAACTCTTGGGTAGGTAGGATTAGATCATCTGAACTTGACATTATTATAGACTGTAAGTATCTACATTATAAAATTTTTAATTTACCATATCTGTATCTTAAGTTTTAATACTTTATTTGATTTATTATCTCCCTTTGTGCTTAAATACAAACATTTATTTTTGTAGGGTATCCATTACTGAAATTTTCATGATCATCATTGAATTGTAGCATGTTTTGATTTATTTTTGTTCTTAGAATTCAGTTAATTTTTCATTCATAATGAGATATTTGACTGCAAATTTAGTTAAACAATGTTAATAGAATAATGTGATACAAATACAGTTGGAAAATAAAGATTAAATTGGTTAATTAATAACCGAAAACATTACTGGCACATTCAACATAGTTTAGTTTTGGTAACACATAAATTATTTTAAAGTAAAGAAAGTACAATAAATTCTTGATGAAAAAAAATTGCTGAAAAAATTTTAGAGAAAAATCAAAACTTTCAAACAATCTTTCAAAAACAATTTTCACAGTTTTACACACACACACAGAAACATTTGTATTTAGACTTTTCCACATCTTTTCTCTAATCTAACTAAAATACCACAAACAAAATTCATTTTTTGTGCCAGCTCATATCTAGTTTTAATATAAAGCATTTTGTAAAGTCAAGAAACTTTTCAACTAATTTGTACTTTATTTTTTTCACTTTGAAGCAAGAATTTTTCTAAATTTATTTGTATACCTTAATTTTTGTTTAGTACAATACTTATTATTTTTAATTTTTTAAATAGAGGTGTTAGTATATGTCTTTGTACAATGCAACACATATCATGTCTTGCTTTAGGCCTTGTTTTTTTTAAATAGGATGTTTTAATAAATTTACAATATGCATATATGTAATAAAATGAGAAATTTTCTTTATTTGTTAACAAACGAATTAACAATTTTTTGTTTAAGAGAAAACATATTAAATTTTTTTTCAAAAACTGATCAGTTACAAACATCTATAGAATCACAACCTCCATTATCTTTATTCTGATTTTCTGTGCTTTTATAGTCTGCGACACAACCACAGATATAAACAGTTTGAAGATCTTTTAAAATAACTTTAAAATATCAATTTACAAAGCAAATTATAGCAATGTCATCTTAATTAGAGTTTAAGTAATAATAATGGCCTTTGTAATACGGCCATATAATGGCGAAATAAATTTTGTGCCACTATTGTTCTGAAAATACTATCATCCCTCTCTCAAAGGAAAAAAAAAAGAGCAAATATAGACAGCTACAATTGGAATGTAAAAATATGCTTAGGCATGTCTTTATTACTATTTTGGCTGATTTGATATAAATACCATACAAGTTATTTAAATTTTGTTATATTCTTAGTCAAGGACATATCAATTCTTTATCAAGTATATATTCTATATATTTCAAAAGAATAACAGGGGTCGATGCAGGTTTTTATTCTTGGGGCCTATTTTGTGAAAAATAAAAATTATTTTTGTGAGTTTTATTATATTTTTGTGAAAAATAACATTTTGTAAAAGTTGAAATCCAGTTACTCAAATTCGAACGAAGAATTTATTGACAAAAACTTCTTTAAATCCCTTTACTAAAGTCTTTGTTTTTCGTGAACTGGTTTTATTTACAATTTATACATTTTAAAACAGTTTTTATGAAAAATAATGTTATGAAGGGGGCCTATTTTATTAAAAGGAATTTTGTGAAGAAGCCCATTTTATTAAAAGGAATTTTGTGAAGGGGCCCTTTTTATTAAATTTATTTTTGTGAAGGGGCCCGTTTTATTAAATTTATTTTTGTGAAGGGGCCTATTTTATTAAATAGATTTTTGTGAAAGGGCCCTAAATAGGCCCCAAATTTTGCTTGGATCGACTCCTGAATAAATATTTAATATTAATTTAAATCTATGATTTTGACTTTTTTTATTTTCATTTTTAAAAGTAATTAGCAAGATATGCATCTACAGGGTTCATACAGAGTTGAGAAGAAAAAATCCAAGGAGTCCAAAAAATTTTAAGGATTTGCCATTTTTTGTTGTTGTTTTTATGTGCTGCATCATTATGTGGCATGCACACTCCAATTTTTAATGGCCAAGTTGGAGAGAAAAACATTTAAAAAACAAATTTTACTCTATTAGAATATAATTGTTAGTGGTGAAATTGCACAGTATTCACAATATATTGCTTATTGATTTCGTAAGTTTAAATAGAAAATTAACAATCTACTTTTTTATGCAGTGACCAATGGTCATGTCACAGGGGTGATCTGAGTAAAAAAAAAAATTCTGAAATTCACAGCAAATCTTCTGAAAAGTTACAACAGAGAATGGGGGTGGGGGGTGGGGGGGGGGGGGAAATCTACTCCCGACACTAGGTATGCGTTTTCTCCTTGGCTCTTTGACGAAATTCGCGTTTTTCGTTTTTTCGCGATCTTTTGACGAAATTTGTGGGTTTTTACGTGCTTTTTTGACGAAATTTGTGTGGTTTTTTCATGATCTTTTGACGAAATTTGTTGTTTTTTCGCTATTTTTCGACGAAATTTGTGGTTTTTTTCGTGATCTTTTGACGAAATTAGCTGTTTTTTCGCTATCTTTCGACGAAATTTATGGGTTTTTTCGAGATCTTTCGACAAAATTTGTGGGTTTTTCGGAATTTTTCGACGAAATTTGTGCGTTTTTTCTCGATGTGTTGGCGAAATCTGTGGGTTTTTTCGCATTATTTTGACGAAATCTGTGGATTTTTTCGCGATATTTTGACGAAATTTGTGGGGTTTTTTCGCGATATTTTGACGAAATTTGTGGGGTTTTTTCGCGATATTTTGATGAAATCTGTGGATTTTTTCGCTTTTCACGAAATTTGCGGGTTTTTTCGCGATTATTTGACGAAATTGGCGTTTTCCCCACGATCCTTTGACGAAATTGGCTATTTTTCTGCAAATGATTGACAAAATTTATTTTTTTCGCGACTATATGTCCGAATTTTCGGATTGGTGACCGATTTTTTAAAATTTTCGGAAATGAATGCCTTACGATTTCGGAAAATTCTGACTAGAATCAGCCCTAGGTCATATAAATAGAGATTAGTCAAACCCTAAACACTTATTATGTATATCACATACATGATATATCTTAAAGAAAATTTTAAAAGGCAAAAAAAAGCATGCTAAATGCTATACAAGAAAATGGCTATAGAAGAAAAAATATAACAAGTTTTGAATTTATTCTTTTAGAGCAGCGGTAATCGCTTTCTTTGAAGGTGAAATTTTGACGAATTCGCATTTATTTCACGATCTTATGATGAAATTCGCGTTTTTTTTTCACGATTTTCTGGGAGAAATTCGGGTTTTTTTGCGACTTTCTGGCAAAATTCGCTTTTTTCGCGATCTTTTGATGGAAACCGCATGTTTTTCGCGATCATTTGACGAAATTTGCATGTTTTTCGCGATCTTTTGACAAAATTTGCATGTTTTTCGCGATCCTTAGAGGAAATTCGCGTGTTTTTCGCAATCTTTTGGGGAAATTCGCATTTTTTTCGCGATTTTTTGAAGAAATTTGCGTTTTATGAGATCTTTAGAGGAAATTACTTTTTTTCTCGATCTTTAACGAAATTCGCGTTTTTTTTGTGATCCTTTGAGTAATTTCGCGTTTTTTCGTTGTCTTTTAAGAAATTCGTGCCTTTTTAAGAAATCCGAGTTTTTCTGCGATCTGTAGGAGAAATTCGCGTTTTTTCACGGTCCTTTGACAAAATTTAAGAATTTTTTCCCCGATCGATTGACGAAATTTGACGGTATTTTTTTGGAACATATTTGCGAAAAACTCGATTTTCCCGAGATTCTTGGCTATATGCTAAACATCGATAAAATTTAAAATAAATGTCGGCTAACAGTGTCGAAAAATGGACTTTACGGACCTAATAATTGAAAAATGGACCTAGTGGGAGCCCTGCTATTAAGATTACCCTACCCAATCAATGTTGTGCTTCAGATGAATGACGTGCATAAGGGATTTACCGTGAATTTTTCAATCGCAATTTTTTTTTCCTCGGCAGCAATATCGCTTGCGTCCGAAGCTGCAATAGAATATAAGGAGTTTCTAAGTAGTGGTTTGATTATCTAAGTAGTTCTAAGTACTACTTGGGAATGTTTTCATTTCTAAGGAGTTTCCAAGGAGTCTAAGGAGTCTGTGCGAACCCTGATCTAGCTCAAAGTACCGATAATATTTGCAAATGAATATAAAATGAAGGCTATCAGTAAAAACTCAGCCCTAATATTATTTGCCAGTAAAAAGCATAATTACTCAGTAAGATTAATTATTCTCATTATCTTACCTTTGCTAGTTGCACTGAAACAGACGAAGACAGTAGGTGTTGCATTATCTCTCAGCTATACACATGTCCAATTAATCACATCCTCTGTGAAATCAGCAGAATACAGTGAATATGTAGGATGGACTACAATCTTTATGATGAACCGCTAATATTGACAAGCATCTCTGTATAGGGTCTTTTGGAAAACTATAAACAAATTTATAAACGTAAACAACAAAATTTAAATACCTTTTGAGAACACAAAACAAATAGAACAGATTGGATATCACAGATCAACCCAGGAAAAATTGGGTTTGTTTCACAGGCACTTCATAAAATTACATTCCATAAAACTGGCCTTTCTGTATAATTTTATGTTGAAGAAAATATACTTTTCAACACAAAAAAAAAAAGTATAAGAACTGTTAGGGAGGTCACATACTGAGACGACAGGAGGAAAATGAAGTGCAACATAAGGAGAAAAGACAAGTTGAAACAAAGGAGAGAGAGGTTTCAAATGTTTTTTTCCTGAAATCGTGCAACATGTTGCATGAGTCGCCTCAGTGTGCAACCTGTCTTAATCAGTGATGTTGCAAAGCTTTTGAAATCCCGAGTCTCTGGGACCCAGACACTTCCAAAAATCTGGGTCACTTTTTTTTTTTTTTTTTTTTTTTTTTTTTTACAAAAGTGGGTCCTTGTTTTAGAAATAAAGCAGATTCACTGTATCTAACACGAAATAGGCCTCTTTTGCGATCTTTCAAGGAAAAAGTTATGCATCCTGAAGGACTCATCACAATGTTTTTATGCATCCCTTCTCCAACTTTTTGCTTTCAAACCATAGCACATCCCCGGCATCACTGTGTTATTTTTCAGCATTATAGCAAATTATTGTAGTTAAGTATTAATAAGATTGGCAGTGTTTCAAGAATATCTGGCAAATTTAAGACTTATCAGGACAGGATTCATTTGAATAAATGAGGTACATTCTTAAATTTAGGTACCAAAAAATAAATGGTACTTTACTTGCGTATTATCCAGGCCAGTTAGACAGACACCAAAAATGGTTGTCAACTGCCAAGTTTATTATTGCCAATCATATTCAAAACTGTAATTTAATCATATAAAAACCTTAAAAATGTTAAATAATATAAAAACAAGCTAAAATAATACAAAACAGTGAGTTAGTATCAGTAAGTTAGGCATCCTTTTGAAGATCTAACAATAATAACTTTTTTTGGTACTTTTCGGTTAGCCGGGCGCCAGTGTTATATATACATATTTACATACACACACACATATATATACATATATATGTGTATATATATATAATATATATACATATAGCTTCTATATATATGTATAAATATACATATATATGTATATATAGATATACATATATATGTATATATAACATTGGCGCCCGGCTAACCGAAAAGTACCCTTTTTTTTAATTATGAAAAAAAAAAAACTAAAGATAGTACCCCCACCCCCTCTTTTTTTTTTGACTAACGATCAAGAAAGACATAGTTTGTATGGCAAGGGGAGCAGGCAAGAAAAGTGTATTTCTAACTAAAAAGCATGCAAAGGGTGCAGCTCCTTCCTCAAACTGTCTGGGTAAAATTTTGTTTACAAACAAGAATCAAGCTTCTTTTCAGAAAACTGAATTAACATACTGTACATGTACAATATAATTTTATATTTTGCTTATATATACAGGGTGTTTACATGAAACGTGAATGATTTCAAATGTTAATTGTACGGAAACTATGAGTCCTAGAGATTTGCGGTAATCATAAATAGCAACACAAGTTTACTTTGCTGCTAATTTTTTTTTGAAACAGTTTTTTTTTTTTGCAGATAATTGCAGAAGCCATCGATTCAGTCACATTTGACATGGTGCACAGCATGTGGATTGAGGTTGAACATCAACTGGACATTCTGAGAGCTACAAACGGAGCCTATATCAAAGTGCATACACAGACAAAAATGCAACTTTTTCAGACAAATAAACATTTGCAGCAAAATAAACTTGTCATGACATATCAATAATGCATACAACAAAAATTAACTGTTTCAGGGTATTTTTTTTCCAGCAAAATAAACTTATTGTGTTGCTAAACAGCAAATCTTTAGGACTCATAGTTTCCGTTCATTACACCTGACATGCTGCACAGCACATGGACTGAGGTTGAGTATCAACGACATTCTGAGAGCTATGAACGGAGCCTATATCAAAATGCATACATAGACAAAAATGTAACTTTTTCAGACAAATAAACATTTGCAGCAAAATAAACTTGTCATGACATATCAACAATGCATACAACAAAAATTAACTGTTTCAGGGTATTTTTTTTCCAGCAAAGTAAACTTATTGTGTTGCTAAACAGCAAATCTTTAGGACTCATAGTTTCCGTTCATCACACCTGACATGCTGCACAACACATGGATTGAGATTGAATAACAGGACATTCTGAGAGCTACAAACGGAGCTTATATCAAAGTGCATACATAGACCAAAAATATAACTTTTTCAGACAAATAAACGTTTGCAGCAAAATAAACTTGTCATAACATATCAATAATGCATACAACAAACACTAACTGTTTCTTTTTTTTTTTTTAAAAGCAAAATAAACTTGCGCTGCTATTCATGAAACCGCAAATCTCTAGGACTCATAATTTCTATACAATTAACATGTGAAATCAGGGAGGTTTCATGTAGACAGTATATCAGGGTCGGGTTTTTGACATGACATGCCAAAAAGTGTCGAAAACTGACGAAAAGTGTCGCAAAATGTCAAAAACTTTATACACATTTTTTTTTAGCAATCATTAGTGAAATTTTATATTAAATCAAGCTAAAAACAGATTAAGTAATAATTTATATGTTATATAAATAATTTTTATTTAGTTATTACTATAATTAAGTTGTAATAAAATAATAAATTGTAATTCAAATTATTTGTCAATATCATGCTAGAACAAGTGGGTAAGTGTGATCAGAGATCGCACAGAGGGTTTCGTTTAATATTCCTTTCAAAACACTTTATCCTTTTGAAAAATCTGTTAGTTCCACATTTTGCAATCAGGGACGCACTCTATTCTAAACAAACCTCTATCCGAACGAAACTCCATTTTACATACTATCCGTATATATATTAGTCGAAGGGATTGAGCCCATAGCACCCGAGATAAGTAGGCGCCCCTGGCGGTAAAAAGTGAAACTAAAATATATAAAGCTATGGTGCATAATATGAAAGAATGGTCAAAGGGGTGTCGGCAAAAGTTGGAAAAGTGCTCCCCGGGTTAAAAGGGCAGTGGTTAGAAAAATTGCTTAAAATATACAAGTTAGAGCACAGAGGAGTAAATAATATAAGACTTTTTGAAAATTTTATGATTTGTCGTGTGGTCTGAGGTATTCAGCTATACGTATGCAAAAATCCATGTCTCCAACTTAATTAGGCGCTCTCTTAGAAAGAATTGCTTAAAATACATATGTGCTAGCTCAAAGGGTTAAACTTAAGACTTTTTCAAGATTTTATGATTTGTCGCCTGGCCTCAGGTGTTCTACTATAAATATGCAAAATTTCAAATCTTCAATTTAATAAGGGGCTCAGTTAGAAAGAATTGCTGAAAATACGCATGTGGGAGCCCAAAGGGTTAAATGTACGACTTTTTCAAATTTTTATGATTTTTTGCATGACGGTGTTCAGCTATAAGTATGCAAAATTTCACGCCTCCAAACTAAATTGGGTGTCACTTAGAAAGAATTGTTTAAAATACACATGTAGGTGCCCAAAAGGTTAAATGTACGACTTTTTCAAAATTTTATGATCTGCCGTTTGATGGGAGGTGCTCAGCTATAAGTATGCAAAATTTCACGCCTCCAGCCTAATTAGAGGCTCACATAGACAAAATTGTTTAAAATGCACATGTGGGAGCCCAAAGTGTTAAATGTACGACTTTTTTTGAACAAACGACAAATTTTATGATTTGTCGTTTGATCTGAGGTGTCTATCTATAAGTACGCAAAATTTCACGCCTGCAACTAATTAGGGACTCAGTTAGAAAGAATTGTTTAAAATACACATGTGGGAGCCCAAAGGGTTAAATGTACGACTTTTTCAAAATTTTATGATTTGTCGTATGATGTGTGGTGTTCATCTATAAGTATGCAAAATTTCAAGACTCCAACATGTATAGTTTCTGAGAACGGGCTCTGTGACGGACAGACAGAGAAGCGAGACGAATAGGGTTTCATCAGATAAACGAAACCCTAAAAATGTCTAAAAATACTGAAACTACTATTAAATTTATTATTAAAAAAATTAGCATCTAATGTATGCTTAAAAAAAAAAGCTTGTGTAAAGCTAAAATGGCCACTACATAATGACTGATCATAAGTTACCTAGATTTTTAATGAGTCTAAGGCTAATGTCAGACGAACGTCTTTTTGCACGATTTTTTCCTTACATATTATCCTTACACAATGCTAGTGGCATTGTGCAAGGATAAAACATAAGGAAAAAAGCATGCAAAAAGACGTCCATCTGACATTAGCCTAAATGTTTGTTTTTTGGGAACAGATGTCATAAATTCCCGGGGCTGCCATCTTGGAATTTTTCTTGACGTGAAAACCCTTTTTCCGCCAAGTAGTAAATGTCAACAAGCACCGGTTTATATGCATATTAGGCTTAACGAAAATAAAATGTAAATAATAAATAAAACTTGCTAAAATAGCAATCAGTAATCGTTGTATGAGTGCTACGCGTTCATTAACCAAAAAAAAAAAAAAAAAAAAAAAAACAAAACATCACTGGATTCAGCAGTTCTTGCTGTGTAGCAATCTCAAAATTCAACAATTCTCGCTTTGTAGCAATCTCAAAATGTACAAAACTCGTAAAGCAAAATATACATAAAAAACAAAACTCGCAATCAGTAATCGCTGTATGAGCGCCACGCGCTCATTAAAAAAAATAAATAAATCACTGGATTCAGCAGTTCTTGCTGTGCAGCATTCTCAAAATTCAGCAGTTCTTGCTGTGTAGCATTCTTAAAATTTAGCAGTTCTTGCTGTGTAGCATTCTCAAAATTCAGCAGTTCTTGCTGTGTAGCATTCTCAAAATTCAGCAGTTCTTGCTGTGTAGCATTCTCAAAATTCAGCAGTTCTTGCTTTGTAGCAATCTCAAAATGTAAAAAACTCTTAAAGCAGCAAAATATACATAAAATTATCAACATACCTTAACAGACATCTGCTTTCTTGAAAGCTCCAGCTCAAAATGTCTGTCATAACATCACCGTCATTTTCCAAAATAGGTTTATGAATACGCATTGACACACTATAAACAAACCTCCCTTTTTTGTCAAAATTTCCTCATATTTCTTAATTACTTCAGCAAGAGCGTTTAAACAGACTACAGAAACCATAGTCAATCAAATACATCCAATAAATTTAACATAAAAATAAAAAGAGAGAACGATACAACATGATATCAAAATACATCCACAAAATCCTTCCTAAGCGAAATGAACTTCTCAGGGGTTGCCAGAATACACATGTCACACGGAGTTTCACATATCGATAATGATCGCCAAGAAATTTCAAATTATCAAAGATGGCGGCCATCTGAGAATATATAGCATCTAAGCCATTTTTTGTACATGAACATTAGATATAAACCACAAATGTTCTCTATGAAATCAATATAATTAAAAGTTCTTTAAATCAATAACTTAAAGAAGATGGTTTGTCATTTTCAATTATTTACACATAAATAATACATCTTCGTTTTATTACCGTAGTTTCAGTTTAATTATTTAGAACAATTTGTTTGTTAAATTTTATTTTTATACTTTGTAAAATAGACCCTTTTTTTTTCTGAGCATATTATTTTAAGTTTGTAAATATTGAACGGAGGGAAGCAGGTTGAACATGGCAGCTTGAAAAGCCAAATTTTCTAACTTTGTCATTGCTTAAAACTGAATCTCCACCACACCCTAAAAGTTTCTTTTCAGCTCAGGATGTTCCAAAAATTATATGGTGGAAAGGCTTGAAAAATAAAAAACAACATACCAAGTGAATTCATACAGCTCATGATACGTTTGCATTCCAGTCCATGTAGTTTAGCATCAATTGAGCGGATATTTTCAAATTTCGGATTTATCCACTCCAAATTACGACACAAACTTGGAGTACAAAAGGCATCAAATATAGTTTTGTGCTATCATATGCCCTATGGGGAAAAAAAAAAGACTAACATTAAAACAATATAAAAATAAATAAATATATATATATATATAACCATTAATTAAACATTACCGACCATCATCAAAAACCGCAATATTGTGAATGATGACAATAAAAATGGATACCACATACCTATATATAGAACTGCATGTATAAAATAAAGTGCCTTATACTTCACTACAAGAATTAGGCTGGGATTACGGTGCCTCGCTCGACCGTATCTTACGCTCGATCGTAGGATAGGCGTTCCTGCGATCAGTCGTAACTTAGTATTACGGTGCCTCGGCACAAGTCCTCGTGCTTCGGCGTAAGTCCTCCTGCAGTCAGCCAATCACAGACCGCAGTTACATTTGTTGTGGTTGCGCGCGCATCCACCTCTGTCTTAACTTACGGCTGCTTCCAAGCTGTCGTAAGATCGCGAGGCACCGTAATGCCTTTTACGTTTTGTTTATATCGTAAGTCTCTAAGTTGATCTTAAGTGAGGCACCGTAATCCCAGCCTTAATATGGAAGAAATATATATATATATATTATTTATATGTAATTTCATACATTAAATTGTACAAGTATTTCCCCCATGTACAGTACACTTTCATTCTTAAAAATTAAAGTATTTAATAGTTTTATTAGTTTATATTTTCAGTGTAACGATACCTTTAATTATTTTTTATTCTATGTTTATAGCTTACAATTGCTGTTTACTAAGCAACTTGTTAAACGAATATCATGTTTTGAGTTTTATACAGGGTATGTGGTTTTTAATGTCTAAGACTGTCAAAAAGTTTACTCAAATGTCTAAAACTAAAAATTATGAGAGATTGTGAATTTAATGTTGTTGTAAAAATAATTTTAAACAGTTTTTGGACTCGATTTTAGGTTTTTGACAGTCACTGTCAAAAACTATGTCAAAAAGGGTTTTTTGACATGACGGTTAGCTCAATCTCCAGAACCGATGCACGGATTTTCATCAAACTTCAGATTCAGCTAGTCCTTGACATGAATTGAAGTTTTGTACATTTTGGTGTAAATTGCTCTACAGGTGATGCTGCTATACTGCATTTTTTACGGTTTCCGCAATAGCTCTACCTCAATAACTAATGATTGGATTTTCAATAAACTTCATTCAGATTCAAGTATACTTTGATATGAATTAGTGCTGTTTGTGTTTTGGTGCAAATCGCTCAACAGGTGGCGCTGTTATGCCGCACTTTTCAGAATTTCCATTATAGCTATATCTCAAGAACTAATGCAAGAATTTTCACCAAACTTCAGAATCAGTTAATCCTTGACATGAATTGACATTTTGGTGTAAATCACCCAACAGGTGACGTTGCTATGTTGTATTTTTCAGAATTTCCACTATAGGTGTATCTCAAGAATGAATGCACGAATTTTCATCAAACTTTTGAATCAGTTAGTCTTTGTCATGAATTGACATTTTATTCAGTTTAGTATAAATCGCTCAATAGATGGCGCTGCTATGCTGTTTTTGCGATTATTTTATGTACTTTTTACTGCTGAATCCGAAAATGACCTTCATTTTTAACCATCACTTAAGGAAAATTAAATAAATGTTTTACATCTGTTTTATAGTATCAGATTTTTGCTATATTTTAACTTTGACAATTACGATTTGCAAAAAAATTATAACGTGATGGTTAAATAAAAATGAAGGTCATTTTCAGATTCAGTGCTAAAAAATACATAAAAATCAATTATCAAAAGTTAAAAAACTCAGCCGTCTCCTCTATTTTATAGTATTTGATTTTTGTTATTTTTTAACTTTGACAATTTATGATTTGCAAAACATCCTGAGATGATGGTTAAAAATTAAGGTAATTCACAGATTCAGTGCTAAAAAATACATAAAAGTTAAAAACACAACCATCGCAATCTTGTGTTATCTAATCTAAAACTTTTTCTTAAACTTCTTGTCAGTAATCTATCCGAAATTTTTTGTGTTATCCAATATCCTGTAAAATAAATATGAATGGTAACCACCGAAAATCATAATAATCAGGGTTCGTTGATATATATCAATGGATATATATCTTGATATATATCCGATATTTATTTTCAAAATATCAAGATTTTTGATATTTTCATTTTCATTTGATATTTATTTTTTAAATGTCGTATTTTTTGATATTTTCATATATCTGATATTTATTTTCAAAATATTTTCAGTCGAAGTGCAAATGAATTCTTCAACTGTTATTAAAAATTAGCCCATCTGTAAATAAATAACTAAAAAGAATAGCTCCCAAAATATTCCCTACACTCCAAAAACTAGTTTTGGACTGTACCTGCAGCTTTCCCATTACCATCATAAGAAATCTGTCTTTGAACAATACCTCCCTACCCTGTCTCAATTCTTTATGTAGACTGCACCTTCTAGAATGAGATAAAGGAGTTAATTGGTGATTGGATTTTAGCAAAAAAATCTCATATAAGCTTTATGTTTGAAACTGAATATTTAAATGTTGAACCAAAAATTTGGTGGATAATATTAAATTAGAACAGCCCATGAAAGATAATTTAACTTATCAGTTGTTTACAGATTCTCCTTCAATAGATGCATTAGTATCTTCTAATTTTGTTTTACTTCAGTCTAAATTGTGCAGTAGGCTAGGGAATGAAAAACCAGACAAACTTACATTCATGTTCAAATTCTTCAACAGAAAAATTTTGTATTTTAGAATTTGTTGTGTAATTTTATTTATTTTTTAAACTGAATCCTGCATTTTGTGTTTTGATGAGTGAAAAAGCAACTTTTGCAGAAGATTGTTTTTTCAATTATTTGATCATAAATTTTATAAGAAAAATATAAAAAAAGACATTTAGAATATTGTTTTATTATGTTTTCATGTTAAATGTAATACGTTTTAGATTCTAATTTATATTAAGTCTAAAAATCTTTATAATCAGCAGTAAGCTGACAATTGTGAAAATATCCGATATATATCGAAAATATCGGATATATATCAAAATATCGGATATATATCAAAATATCGGATATTTTTGATATTTTCGAAAATATCACGATAGTTACGAACCCTGATAATAATATTAGATTGTCATCAGATTTACATCAGTATACATGTAAAATTTAATCTCGATCGGATATTTGAAACTTGAAAGTGAGTTAAATTTCGACTACAAATTTTGAACTGGGAAAACATACATACGATCGTTGAAGTTAAATAAAATAACATAATATTTGTTAAAAGAAATCATGAAAAGAAATAGTCTCAAATCCTTACAAAATAAAACACATGTTAAAATACAATAATTTTAGCCAATCTGAAACTTATAAAAGTTAACTCAATCATAACACTTTACTATTTTTTTCAAAGTGCTGATACACATGAAAAGTTCTTCGAATACTTTAAGCACTTAGGATATGACCCCTCAAAGCATGGCCAAACTCATTTGTGTTCAGATGCAGAAAAGTGGTATACTAAGTCATGCATTTTTAAAGTTTCATAACTCAGTCAATTTTAGTGTTATATGAATGGGACTTTTTGGCTTAGATGTTATATATTCCCGTGGCCGCCATCTTGGATTTCTCGGCGATGTTTTGTTGGCATTTATCGATAAATAAAACCCCGACGAGTGACATGTTCAGGCAACCCCGTTAAGTCTAACATGCGCATAGATCTGCTGGCGACATTTACTTGGCAGAAAAGGGGTTTTCACGCCAAAAAAATCCAAGATGGCAGCTGCGGGAGTATATAACATCTGTTCCCACTTTTTTTGTCTGTCTTGTCAGTGTAATAGGAAAATTTTACCAGATATAACTTATAGCACCGGGGGCTGTATAAACACTTAAATTTTGTAATTTTTTAAGAAATGTTTTTATTGACCCAAATCACCTTTAAAATATTTCTTTGCTTCAAATGAAAACATTTTTGTAATATTTAAACTATATGTGTATGACTAATGGTTTAGGAATTAGCCATTGGACACTGTTGAGAGTGGGCACCCTGTATATACATAAGAAACATTTTTGTTGTAAGATATTTTTTATCAACATTTGCTAATCTTATGATAATTTCAAAGGAGCAAGTTTTTTTTAAGTTATATTTATATTTTATTATTAAATAACACACAATTGATAGCTTTGCAATTTAAAATTTGTTTGTTATTTAAATTTAAGAGGTCATATAATGTATTTTAAGAACAAAGAAAAATATTGAGATCCTTATTAAGACTATGAAGTCATTCCCATCTATTAGACTATGAAGTGTTTGTTTACAAAGATTGTATTTGAGATCAGGATTGCCACTTGTTTCGGCAATCAAATTTTTTGCGCTTTCCTAAGCAAAAAATTAAATTTTCCCTGATTAATTCCTCTGAGAATTTTCAAAATTTCAACGGATAAATTTTGCAAAGTACCAAAATTTGGTAGCCAATTTAGCCGGGGGAAATTGCCCATTTAATCCGGGCTTTTTAATAAAACCCGCCCGGGCTGGGTTTTTAACAAAAAACCCGGGTTTTTTACAAACCTGCATTTTATACATAGAGATGATGGAATCCTTTTATTAGCAAATTGCTGGCAAATCAGAATTTGATGCTGACTTGGAGAAAAGTCATTTGGTTGAAACCATTAAATAACCTGCAGTAGCACACATGATGTTGAAAGTGGTTCGATTATATTCAAAAAAATTCCCACACTTTTTTTTATCTTTTTCAAAAACTTACTTGACCTTTCTCGATAAAAATTAGTAGGGTTCTTGCGTGTCTATGACCGGTTTCAAGTGTTGCCAAAACGAAATAAAAATATAATATATAAGTAGGATGTTTATATATAAAAACCATAATTAGAATGTTCGATTTAAGTATGTCAGATTGATAGAATAAAATAAATAGTTTCTTACCCTACTAAACCAGATTAAAATGATGATCTGACGATGACTTTTTAATCAACTTGCTACTTACGTATGTATTTTGGTTTTAGGATTTGGCAATACTAAAGATTTGTTTATTTTGGATGTGATGAAGGTAAAATTACTTTTTTCATATACACTACAAAAGTATCTCAAGTTTTATGAGAAAAAGAAGAAGAAGAAGAATTGCTTTTTTTGCAGTTGAAACCGGTATTTTTTACTGTATTATTATAGGTAAGATTTAAGAATTCTGAAAAAATTCGCAAGTAATTTTCCAGTATGGGGGCCTCGACATTTTTTTGAAAAGCTTAGAACAACTCGGCCTTCAGAAATGTTGTCAAATGATATAAACAGCTATGAAAACAAACCATATGTACTTTTATGCTTATTTATATGTATGTATTTATATGTATTATTATTGTTGTTGTGGTTTATATATAATTTACTTATATTTGTATATAAAAATAAGTGAATGACTTGTTTATATTAAATTAATTGTATAAATATGGAAAAAAAAAAGTTTGTGTACCTATATAAAACAGTGAATAGGTTGCCAGAAAATATGAATAAAAAATTTCCTTCTCTCGCTAGCCCATTTTCTCTGTAATAGAAAAGTACCCATTCTATGATTGTAAAAATAGAGTAAAAAAAAAAAAAAAAAAAAACCATCATTAAGTGCCTAAATGCAAAGAAGCCTTTACGCTATATGTGGAATTATTGAATGTGAAATAATCCATCACTGTTGTTAAACATTATGAGATCCAGTATAACCCCAGAGTACGTTCAACTGGGCTTTTGGATTTTTTTTATACACACACCAAGCTAAAATACACCAAACTGAAAAACAGATTTTTTCTCTCCCTACCAGATCGTGTAGGTTACTGTAGGCGATTCATTAATTACATGTAATTCTGATTTGTTAGCAGCTTTGCTGATAAAATCATTGTATCAGTTCAATGTTTTAAAATACATAGCTACATTAAAGACACTTTTTACAAATAGAATTCACTTAAAAGAAGCATTTACGTATTATAGGTATTAAAATGTAAAATTTAAAAAAAAAAATAATAATAAGAGGATGTATTAATTTATATCGATTTCAAGTATTTTTGTTTAGAGATCATTTGTTTTGTATCTTCTAATTAACCAAAACATGGATTTAGTTTTTAATTCACACATATTAATTCTGGTCTCAAATTCAAACTGGATAGGTACTTACTGATACATTCCTGAATTTATTCATAAGTGCATAATCATTTTGCATTCATAAACACATAATTCATTGTTATTCATAGATGGCAAGCGCTCTTATTCAAAAACTATCTTTATTATAAAAACAAAATAATTAAACCTTATTTATATGTGATATCATACTACAGATGCATGTGTCTCTTTTTTCATTTTTTAAATTATTATTAGTAATGCAGATAACCAATAATTGACATTTATGAGCCAGTAACTGACAAATGGTGTCAGGCCCTGCTAGAACAACTTAAATTTTAACTGTGTTGGCTATAAGATGAATTTAATTTATTATGATTTTTTAAACAGTTCAAATAATAGATTAATTTTTTTTAAATGTTACCAATAGCTAACAGCAACAGCTCTGTCAAGTACTGGTGAAATGAAATTACTAGAATCAATAACTGGCACCCCACCCCCCCCTATTAAGCTAAATTAAATAAATATAAAACTAGAAATCATGCTCCTAATTTATCATAAGCATCTCTTAACTAATTTCTACAAGCATAGCTTTAAGAAAAAGTTTAGGATGGTTGCATTACAAATAGTTAAAAAAAAAAAAAAAACTACCTTAATTTTAGAAATAAGTAAGGTGTCAATGATTTTAATCAAGTGATTTAAATTAGTGATTAAATCGTGATTTTAATCAACTGATTTTTAAAAAATCAATGATTAAAATCATAAATTTTCTAAATGTTTAAAATTGCATAACAAAGTATTAAAATCTAAGATGAACATAATTTGAAAAGTTTCTATTGGTATTTTCCCTTATGAATAAGCAAAAGAAAGAAAAAAGCGTTAAATAATTGTTTCTAAGCTTTTCCTTAGACTTATTAAAAAATTAAGTACAGTAAGTTTGTAAAAAGCAAGATTTTATCTGTCATAAAAAGAATTTCATTTAAAAATTATATTTAAATCTAATACACATAATTTGCAATGTCATTGTTTTCTTTAACCAATCAAGTTATTTTTTATTTTCTATAAAATAAGCTTAGCAAGTAGGTATAGTATATTTCTGCGAGTAAAAGAATAAATAGCCAGTATGTTATTTTCTCATTCTATTTTTGCAATAATAAATTTTTAGCAAATTGGAGCTAAAGAAGAATGAAAGAATGACACCTGCTCAACAACTATTATGAAAGAATGCATAAGAGAAAAAGAACTAATTGGCATAAAAATGTTAAGTTCGGAAAGAGCTTCTTCGGTAGAGGTTGAATAATTTTTTTTTTTTTTTTTTTTTTTTTTTTAACTTTTGAACTTATGAACAAATAAAGAAATTAGTTAGGGATTACAAAGGGAGTTTTTTTAAATTGGAAGCACTGAATGTGAACAATCCACGCTATTGAGTTGTAACAATGCTGCTATTTAATATTTTGAGGATTTTAGATATAATTGGTTATTCTTATATTTACTCTGTATGTGTAACTGATTTCCATAATTTTTTTTTTTAAACACATATACATGTGTTAGATTTAGGTAATTAATAGTAATATTTCTTAGTACAAATGCAAAATGAGCTGCAAGTCATATGTGCTAGTTTTATTATTTGTGTTACTAACTAATGAAATTATACTTATTTGCAGTTTTTATTAATTTTGAAATTACCTACTGTTCCCTCTAGGCCATTTTTAAAGGTTGCAGCACCCTGCTCTTTTTAAAATTGGCGAAATGCACCCTTTAAAAAACAAAAAAAAATAGTGAAATTCACCTTTAGTTGTAGTACTCAGAGATTTCTTGTAAAAAAACTTTCCCATACCGCAGTATTTCTAAATCAGTGTGCCCGATGCCTTGAAAAAATTATAGAACTTTATTTCTTTAGAAAAAACAAGATATTGTTAAATCATGTCGTTATTTAATTGTATTTTTCAATTTGTAATTCATGAAATTCTTAAAAATAAATGTCATTTTATTTATCATGTTAACAAATTGTATACTTTTTTCTTATATCATTACTAAACACATTACTTATATTTACTCATGAAGTAATGCTCTCTTTTTTACTGAATTAGTGCCTTTTTTGGTAACTAGCACCCCTTTTTTTCTAGAATGAATACTAAATTACCATTTTAAGAGTTGAAGCATAAAAGTATTTTTTTCTTAATTATAGAGTTAATTGTTAAATAATGATTAATTTCAAGCATTGTTAACAATTTGATATCAAGTGCAATGATTAATAATTTTAATAACTGTAAATATCAATAGTGTTTAATAGGGATGCATCGGATATTTGGTATCTAGCCATGTTACCGAATATTCGGTTTGGCCGAATATTAAACTGTTCGGTATGACGAATATCGAAATAGTCGGCCGAACCGAATACTTAAAAAAGACTTTTAAAACATATTCTTAAAAACCTTATAGAACTTCTACGTTTAACAGTCAACTTATAAAGATATTCAGAATAATTAGAAACAGAATCATAGTATTTAAATAAAAGAGAATGTTTTCTACATTATTTATTTGCTGTTGTTAAGTATTATTTAAGAAAATTAACCAATCACGAGGATTTTCATAGGAATTAATTATATACAAATGCAAGTTCCTGAACAGTGTCCTGTAAATAATCTGTTTCTTGCTAAGATTTTAAGAACAACGTTTACAATCTTTGAAAATGATTGCTCACACCATACACCGATCTAGGATGCATTTAAAAACTTCCTTGCTTAATCAAAGGGAGTAGAACAGTTATTCTTGCTAAGTTGCCACCATATAAAATTTGAATAGATTGTATTATTTATTTACTTTTACTTTAGTCTCTTCCTGACAAACAAATACAGTAGAACCTCGATTATCCGAAGTAATTGGGACCGACTCTCTTTCGGATAATCGAGAATGCTTCAGTTTTAAGAATAAGCAGAAATATATGCAATATTTCTTATTATGGTAACAAGTGTTCAATAAAAATAAAGCATTAGCAAAATAGAAACAAGAATAAATTACCTGAATTTTAATTTTGAAATTAAGTACATACCTTTTACATATATCATAAGTGTTTGAAAAAATGTTTCGTTTGTCACAGTTTCGATTGCCTTTGCTTTGAATCTCTATCACGGAGTTTTTAAATATTATTAGTTCACCAGTATCACAGTCTTTCTGCTGCTCCAGCCATGTCAAACATTTTGCAAAACATTCAAAAGCTTCAGAATTGCTAATTTGTTCGTTTTCTTCATTCCACTCTGCAGCTTACGGAAGCTCAAGTTAAATTCAAAGGAACTCTAAGAAAGGGGATCGAAAATATTTATATATACTCGTAGTTCGAAAAGGATCGCTTGCACACAATGGATATGATACTTAAAAAAAAAAAAAAAAAGCTTTCACAAATGGATTTTGCACACAAGGAATGTGATAGTAATTAAAAGAAAAAGCTTTAAAAATAGATTTCGGTTAATCGAGAGTTTCGGATAAAAGAGGTCCTACTGTAATTGTTTCAATGTGGTTGTTGCGATCTTCAGCATTTGGAGTTGTTTTTTTATTACTTGAAGGCTACCGGTGGATGAGTAATAATTTTGCGTAAATATTTTTTGGTTATTATTTTTCTTTTATTTATAATTTTCCCGGGTTTTTTTCAACGATATTTTTCCGTAGATGTAATTTATGTAAATATATTTTTTTGTTTTAAGATGTATATAACACAGGGCTTGAATTTCAGGGGAGGATTCGATTCGCGCCCAAAATTTTGAAATCCCGCCCAAAGAATATCGTGGGCGGGAGGGTCCTGTCCAAAAATTCCCACCATTTTCCTGAAAATTTTGAATTTTGAAATTTCGATCAACTCCTGCGAACGCCTTGCGAATTTTCCGATATTTTCGCGCGACCAATTGACACATTTTGCGGTTTTTTTACTGCGAAAGATCGTTGAAATTCACTTATTTTTCACACGACCAATACACAAATTTCATTATTTTTTTTCTCTAGATTGGTTGACAAGTGCCTGCGACCGATTGGCGAATTTAGGGGGGGGGGGGGATCTGTTCCGAATTTTCTGAAAATTTAAGGCATTATGTTTCGAAAATTATGAAAAATCGATCATCAGTTCAACAGAAAATATCACAGATTTCGACAAATGATCGCCGAAAACATCAATTTCGTCAATCGTTCGAGGAAAAAATCGCCAATTTCGTCGAAAGGATTGCGAATAAAACGGGAATTTTGCCAAAGGATAGCGGAAAAACGTGAATTTCGTCAGATCGTGAAAAAAAACCTCGAAATTCATCAAAGAATCGCAAAAAAAAAACGCAAATTACATCAAAGGATCGCAAGAAAATCGTAAATTTCAGCAAAAGAACACGGAAAAAACGTGAATTTTTTTCAAATTATCGCGGAAAAATGTAAATTTTGTCAAAAGATCGCGGAAAAAACGCGAATTTTATCAAAGGATCGCGGAAAAAAACGCGCTTTTCGTCAAAAGATTGCGGAAAAAATGGGAATTTCGATAAAGGATAGAGGGGGGAAAAAATGCGAGTTTCGATGAAGGATCGAGGGGGAAAAAATGTGCATTTCGATGAAGGATTGAGGGAAAAAATGCAAATTTCGACAAAGGATCGCGAAAAAAAACGCGCATTTCGTCAAAGGATCGCAAAAAACGCAAATTTCATCAAAAGATCACAAAAACACAAATTTCGTCAAAGAATCGCGAAAAAAAAACGCGAATTTCGTCAAAAGATAATACAGACATGACAAAATAATTAATGTAAATCTTTATATAGCACGTAAAATAACAGTGGGTTTTAGATTTTTTTCTACCTCCCAAATAGCTCAACTCTCCTCCGTTTATAAATGTTGGTAGGGAGACTCCCCTCAAGGGAAAAATTGAATTTCAAGCCCTGTAACATTAAGTTTATAATATAATGTTATGTTTTAATTTCGCATATAAAATAAATAAATAAAGTATAAAATATATAAAATTATAAATATATAAATATAAAGTATTTATTTATATGTATATATAATATGTATTTATATATGTATATGTAAATATATAATTACATATATAATATATATATAAATAATACATAATTAACGTTTATAATATAAAAATATATGTTTATAAAAATTAAAAACCTTGTTTTTCTGCCATCTTGAAAAAGTTTGGTAAGATGCTAAAACGGCCTTTTGCCGCCATTTTGGATTCCTTCGCCAATCGCGCCAACCAGAACAGGATATGGAACTCTTCCCACACACTTGGTTAAATGAAGCTCCTTGCATATTTCTTCATTAACCCTTGACATCCAGGGCGTACGATATTTTTATTCAAGTAAAGAAATCTGTGTATTAGAATTATTTTTGCACAAAGCTATTTTTTTTCCTCGTTGCTTATAAAATGTATCAATCTTTATGCTTAAAAAAAAATTGTCTTTTATATTCACTTATGACAAAAAATAAGAAAATATGTAATTATAGAATTTTCTCCTTAAATTTGTTTTATTTTTTATTTAAAGGTATTTTGATAAAATATTTGTTTTAATTTATGATAGTTGCCACTTATTTCGTTTATAGTAATTGAAACTATTGGACAATCTTTCTAAAGTTAAGAAAATAATTTTATAATATTCTTATCTGTCATCACCATGCTCCTGTTAAAGTGCTATTATTCGAGGCAAAAAAATCTCCTCTAATTCGAGCGACTCAATGTTAACCCATAGCTTTAAAAGAGTTGCTTAAGGGGGTCCGGGACACAAAAACATTAAAAAATTTTTTAAAATTTTTTATTACATTAAAAATTTCTTTGTTTATTTCTCCTTAAAATGAAGTTTAAATCATGTTTCTATCTTAATTGGAACAGGAAATATTCATTTTTAAGTTTAGGTTTGTTTTTAAAATCTATCTTTCAAGCAATGGTTGCCATAAAAACGACTTTTTGCAAAAATGTATTTTTCTTAAGTTTTTTCACCATTTCTCGCATTTAAATTGTTATAAGTCAAGAACTGTTAAAAGACGGGTTACCATCTCCCGGTCCCAGGCCCTTAGAAGGCCCATCTGTCAACGCAAGGAACCACCCGTGAGACGAGCCCCGCGGCGCGTCCCGAAGGTCGCCGCCAGACAAGTCCCAACAGAGCAGACGCAAACTCCGGTCAGGCCGGCGCACTGCCCAGCGCACGTCACGCCGGCTATTCCCAAGTTGGTGAGCAATCGCTACGATAGTCCTCACCACCCAGCTAGAAAAACTAAGTGGTCCCTAAACTTGGTTACCCGAGCCGGTAGACCCCGCAAGCCATCGCAGGAACCAGACGCCTATAAAGACGCTGGGCCCACGGACTGAACCGAGGCTTCCCGACCCGAATTTAATTTACGGAAGGCCCCCAAGATCAGATACCATTTTCCGGCAGCGGCATTTTTGTGGGCCAGCCGATAGGAAAGTTATTGAAGAGCCCCTAACTCGAAGACCAGGGAGGACGGGGAAAGTCCCTCCGGCCGTAAAGCGACCCAGCTCCTGGCTTTTCGCCCAAGCCACCCGGCTCAACCGACGGAACACCTCGTGGATCACGCCGGGAACCAGTTGGCCCAAACTAGGTGCCGTTAGCGACCCCAGGCGGGCACGGAAAGCTCCACCTAGACGGAATAGACTCCGCCTCGCTAGGGCGTCGGACGGAACGGAGTCCCGCCAGCCCCCACCGACTCGACCCCATCCAAGGACAGAGAAGCCAGTGGAGGCCGACAGAAGCCCGCCCGCCACTACCTTACCTCACGGCCGTCGAGGGTACCCAGGCCCGAAGGCCCCTGACCCCGTGCAGTGACCGACCGCTCCTTTGTTAGTGCGTTCGAAAGTTAGGTGGAGACACCTCTAGGTCCTCCTCATCAGGCGAGGAAAACTCCGGTACCGCATAGACACGGAGGACCTGGATCGGACCAAGAGTTCCCCTGAGGCACGATGAGCCGCCGCGTTACCGGCGAGCCTCCGGCCCGTTTCCCTGCGGGAATAGTGTTCGATGGTGGACCTGCCAGCCGACCCCCTCCCACGGGTCACGGCCCGACATGAAGCAACCAGAACCATACTGGCCTACCCACGCGACCGCTCCTTGGTCAACGGGGGCACCGCCAAACCCTACCACCCTAAGGGTCGGCTCCCAACTGCTCCAGCTGAGGTCCTCGGAGGGATGAGCCACCCAAGTCATAAAGTAACCTGGGCGCTGTCCGAAACCCTCGCCCTTCGGTTGCTCCGGGAGTCCCTGCATGGCGTTCCCGCGAGCACCGAGGACTTTCCACTACAAAGCCCTCACTCATACTTCAGGCTCCCTCTTAGTCAATTGGTGGATGGGGTCCTATAGCCTTAGCTATCCTTTGCCCAGAGTCACCACCCGGTCTTGACCGGCTCTGGGATCAGACTATGGAACGTCGCTACCCGGCTTGGCCAGAAAACGCGGCTGCCGGGGGTGCGCAATTTCGGTGGACTCCGAAGAGCCTACGCACCCATGCACAACGTCCGTTAACCGTGGCCACCGGACTCAACGCCTGTCGGAGATGAGCCTCTCGAGGAGGTGGCGATTCGTCCCCATCCGGCCTCCTCGCATTCGTACACAACGAACTCTGCCGAGCTTCCGGTCACCTCCCCCACTCAAGGGGTCGGGTCGGAACCACCCGGAGGGGCGGCCACGTCAAGAACTGTTAAAGATAAATGGCTCAAACTTGGAACATGTATTTTTCAATTGTTTTACTTTAATTTTGATTCAGCAAATTTGAAAAAATATTTACTTTTCAAAATATGATTAAAAAAAAAGTTGCGTCATTTTTTTTTTCAAATTTTTACTTTAAATATTTTTAATTTTTATTTAAATTAATATTTTTAAAATGCTGAATCTAAATTAAAACTTATATATTTCTGTTTATTTAAATGAAAAAATTGAAATTCTACGAATAATATTTCGAGTTATAATGATTTTAAACTACCCCACTTTTTTAATAAAATTTAAATTAAAAATTAAAAAAAATTATGAGACGTTTTATCATGTGATTTTATTTACAAATGACATGGTTAACCATCACAAAAAATTTTGAAATTTTAACTCAATAAATAAAAGTTATTTGAAAATATGTCCCGGACCCTCTTAAAACCAAGCAAATATCTCTTATCGAGCAATTATGTCGCTTGAAACGAAGCGAGTCGCCAGTAACAACCAATTAACTACTTGAAAATCTGTTGAGGGAAAAGCCTTTGTCATAACATCCAATGAAATGGGAAACGAAAAAGAGTTGTTTTCCTTCGGAAAACTGACGAGTCGCAAACATTTTTTGTCGCTTCAAATTTTTACGTGTTTAGCACTTCGTGTCATATAATCGGGAGTGTGCTATGATAGAAGTTCGAGTTGAGTTCTTATTATTTGAATTCAATTTTCTATGGTAATTTTAATTTCTCATGAAAAGTTCGTTTTTTTAAAAATTAGTTTTTAATTATAACAATGTGATATATTAACTCACTTCTATTTATTTCAGATGCATAAAGAAGCTATAAATGCAGATACACATCATATCGCTCAAATAAATCTTTAAACTGTGAAATATGCAGCCAAACATTTCTTCCGACTCACACAAAGGAAAATCGTTTGTGTGTGAAATATGCAACGAGAAATTCTTTTTTAAGAATAATTTAATCACACATCTGTTAGTACATACTGCAGAGAAATCCTTTGTGTGCAAGATATGCAACAAGCAATTTTCTCAAAAAAGTTCCTTGAAAAGGCATCTGTTAATTCATGCTGGTGAGAAACCTTTTGTGTGTGAGATATGCAACAAGCAATTCCTGTCTAAAACTCATTTAAAGAGGCATCTGTTAGTTCATACTGGTGAGCAACCTTTTGCATGTGAGATATGCAACAAGAAATTTGCTCAAAAAACTCATTTAAATTCCCACCTTCACTCTCATACTGGTGAGAAATCTTTTGTGTGCGAAATATGCAACAAAAAATTCTCTTGTAAGAGGAACTTAAGTGAGCATCTCTTTATTCATACTGGTGCGAAATCTTTTGCATGCGAAATATGCAGCAAGAAATTCTCTCGTAAGAGTCGCTTGAATGAACATCTTTTGATTCATACTGGTGAGAAACCTTTTGGGTGTGAGATGTGCAATAGTAAATTCTGTCGTATGAGTGATTTAAACAAGCATCTGATAATTCATACTGGTGAGAAACCTTTTGTGTGCGAGATATGCAACAGGAAATTCAATCAAAAGGGTAGTTTAAGCAATCATATGTTAATTCATACTGGTGAGAAATCTTTTTTGTGCGAGATTTGCAACAAGAAATTCTCTCGTAAGAGTGGCTTAAGTGAACACCTGTTAGTTCATACTGGTGAGAAACCTTTTGTGTGTGAGGTATGCAACAAAAAATTCAGCCGTAAGAATGATTTAACCGCGCATCTAATAATTCATACTGGTGAGAAACCTTTCGTGTGCGAGATATGTGACAAGAAATTCCGCCGAAAGAGTGTTTTACGCAAGCATCTGTTAATTCATACAGGTGAGAAATCTTTTTTGTGTGAGATGTGCAATAGGAAATTCTGCCACAAGAGTGCTTTAATGAAGCATCTGTTAATTCATACTGGTGAGAAACCTTTTGTCTGCGAGATGTGTGACAAGAAATTCCGTCATAAGAGTGTTTTAAGCAGCCATCTGTTAATTCATACTGGTGAGAAACCTTTTGTGTGTGAGATGTGCAACAGTAAATTCTCTCGTAAGAATAATTTAAACAGGCATTTGTTAATTCATACTGGTAAGAAACCGTTTTGCGTTTGAGGTATGTAACAATAAATTCTCAAGTAAGAGGGATTTAAGCAAACAGCTGTTATTTCATATCTCGTGTGTCAAACATGCAACAAAAAGATTTTATTTAAAGTTTTAGTTATATGCCTATCTTAGTTCTTATACTGATGAGAAATGTTTACTTTGTAAATTCTTTAACAAAAAATTTATTCAAAAAGATGATTTAATTAAATATCTATTATTTCTTACCGATGATAAACCTTTTAAGTCAGACAAGCACAAAAATGTTTCTCAAAAGTATATAAATGAAGAGAAAAAAATTGATGAGAAACCTTTTTTGTGATAAACAGGGAAGGAAAAATTTTCTCAAAACTAATCTGAGTGGATTTATTTTAACACAATTATTGAAATTGCTAAATAATTCATATGAGTTGTAATTTTCTAACTGGGCGAAAAATGTCCGACAATAAATCACAGGTTATGGAACTTCAGTAATCCAGCGTTTACCGCAGTTCCATAACCTGTGATTTATTGTGTTAAGCTGATTGATGCATAAGACCAAATGCTATGATCAGTAAGGTTAGCTGGATGAATTAGGTCCTCCAGATTCGTCCAGGATAGCTCAGTTGGTAGAGAATTGGCAGCTTCAGTCAAGACATCTCTGGTTCGAATCCTGGCCTGGACAGTTTTCGCTTAGTTGGAAGATTACAACTAATCTGAATGCTGAACTTCTATCCCATTGTTTGTTTGTTTGTTAAAACTAATTTTAATTCTTCTTTTTTATAGACGAGTTCATAATTTACTTTAAAGGCTATTTGTTCTCAATTGTAAAGGCGATATTTTCTGTCACATTTATGAATTTAATTTTGCTGGGAAACGCATGAAATTGGTAGATGTTCTTATTCAGAAACCATGTAATCAAATGGCTTTTTCCATTTTTTGATTAAGGCTGTGTTGAGAAAATACTGTCAAAATGAGCGTTGTGAATTAAGTTTCCGCTGCAGAAACGCAAGAAATAGGGAAAGCTTCTTGTCACATGATAAGAATCGCTTGTAATTCAAAAAGTTATTAAGGAAAAATAGATAATGCTATTTGATTCCAAATTGCTCCAATAGTCAGACCTATTAAATTTATGTTATTATGCTTTAAAATGAGTCTAGATTCGTGTTTTTGAACAGGGAATTTGAAAATCACCTTCAGAAGTTGTGGTTTCTTGCTAAACATTAGTCACCAAAATGAAACAGTGACAAATGAAGAAATGTCTAATGATATATAGCTTATTTATGTTGCCATATGTCATATATTTTATAATACAGTAAAACCTCCCTAAAGCGACCACGTTCCGTTAAAAAAAAATGGGTCGCTCCGAGAGGTGGTCTGTTAATGGAGGTCATATTTAAATCTAGCTTTTAATTGTTTAAAAAGGTAACAATTAATGTTACTAAAATTTATTTTTCACATTAGGAAAAAATATAAAAATTTAAGTATCAAAACAAAAGTTAATTACATAAGTTAATTACTGCAGAGTTTAAAAAATGAATACATTGACGTTTGCTTTGATTTTACAGTTTTATTTTTTATAACTTTTTTTCCAAGTCCTTTCAAAATTCAATAAATAAATGCATTTTTTTTTTGGTCGGGAACAAATAATGATTTAATTAATTTATCTATTTCTTTGAGGGATTCCTGACAGAATAGGGCAGGGGAGTTTTTTGACCGTCATTCTTAATTTGTCTTCAGAGTTAAATTCATTGCCTAAAAAGGCACAAAGAGGTTTAAACACTTAAAAGTTACCGGAATAATAATTTAAAAAATCTAAACTTAGTTTAGAAGTTTGATGATTAATGCTCCTGAATTATTTTTCTAATAAAACCTTCTTCAAGTGACCAGAAAAAAACGGAATTGGCTTCATTTTCTTCAAAGAAATAGGTCGCTCATGGAGGGAGTTCAACTGGGATGGTCTCTAAATGGAGGTAAAATCACTATTGAACCTATGGGAATAAATTTAGTTCCATGAAAAAATTATCGTTCAGGAAGGTGATCACTTAATGGAGGTGGTCTCACAGAGAGGTTTCACTGTATATTATTGTATGGTTTATTTATCTATAATTTAAACTAGTAAATCTGCATGTTCGAAGCCTCAATGTCAGCTGCACAAAACACATTTTTATTTTTATCTCACTTTACAAAACATCAAGAGTTTTATAATTCTCTTTTTAGGTGCGTTCGTAATTATATAAATACGTAGCACCTATAGTCGTCGTTCAGTCCGTCTGTCCGTCTGTCCGTCCGTCCGCATGTAACAGAGCAAAAACTACCCAACCGGATGGGCTGAAATTTTAAATATATGATTGTTGCAAAATTTTGTCGAGCCATTTCAAATTTTATGAAAATCGGATGTATAGTTTAATTACAGGGACAGTCAAAAGTTTTTCTTTACATTACGACCAATGGGAAAAATTATTGCAAGTGCATTTTAATGATGTTACAGCCTTCAGAATGGTCTGAAATTTTAAACATATAATTATTGCGACATTTTGTCGAGCCATTTCAAATTTTATGAAAATCGGATGTATAGTTTAATTACAGGGACAGTCAAAAGTTTTTCTTTACATTACGACCAATGGGAAAAATTATTGCAAGTGCATTTTAATGATGTTACAGCCTTCAGAATGGTCTGAAATTTTAAATATATAATTATTGCGACATTTTGTCGAGCCATTTCAAATTTTATGAAAATCGGATGTATAGTTTAATTACAGGGACAGTCAAAAGTTTTTCTTTACATTACGACCAATGGGAAAAATTATTGCAAGTGCATTTTAATGATGTTACAGCCTTCAGAATGGTCTGAAATTTTAAACATATAATTATTGCGACATTTTGTCGAGCCATTTCAAATTTTATGAAAATCGGATGTATAGTTTAATTACAGGGACAGTCAAAAGTTTTTCTTTACATTACGACCAATGGGAAAAATTATTGCAAGTGCATTTTAATGATGTTACAGCCTTCAGAATGGTCTGAAATTTTAAACATATAATTATTGCGACATTTTGTCGAGCCATTTCAAATTTTATGAAAATCGGATGTATAGTTTAATTACAGGGACAGTCAAAAGTTTTTCTTTACATTACGACCAATGGGAAAAATTATTGCAAGTGCATTTTAATGATGTTACAGCCTTCAGAATGGTCTGAAATTTTAAACATATAATTATTGCGACATTTTGTCGAGCCATTTCAAATTTTATGAAAATCGGATGTATAGTTTAATTACAGGGACAGTCAAAAGTTTTTCTTTACATTACGACCAATGGGAAAAATTATTGCAAGTGCATTTTAATGATGTTACAGCCTTCAGAATGGTCTGAAATTTTAAACATATAATTATTGCGACATTTTGTCGAGCCATTTCAAATTTTATGAAAATCGGATGTATAGTTTAATTACAGGGACAGTCAAAAGTTTTTCTTTACATTACGGCCAATGGGAAAAATTATTCACAAGTGCATTTTAATGATGTTACAGCCTTCCGAATGGGCTGAAATTTTAAATATATAATTGCTGCAAAATTTTGTCGAGCCATTTCAAATTTTATGAAAATCGGATGTGTAATTTAATTACAGGGACAGTGAAAAGTTTCCCGTTACATTAAGGGGAATGGAAAAAAAAATATTGCAAGTGCATTTTAATGATGTTACAGACTATGCACTTATGAAGTGCAAACAAATACACATTCAGTACAATATCGCGTACAAAAAATAATTATAAAACTAGTTATAGTACGAACGCACCTCATTTGCCACGTTTGACGAGCAATTTCCAACTTGTTTTTATTATAAAGGATTATAAGCCAATGGGATTATCTAATGATTGAGGAAATCTATATTAACCCTCCGTCTACCAGACGGGTCCATTGGACCCGACAGGTACATACAAAATATTCATTCAAACCAGAAATTTCTTTAAAATAAACTAAGTATATAAACCAGACAAAAATAAGGTAAATAAATAAGTTAAATAGTTTTAAATAAAAATTCTGGTGTAGAACGTTTTATTAAAACTTGAATAAAATTCCCGGTAGATCTAGGGTTAAAGAATCTAATTATGTTAAACATGATTCCACCCAATAAAGTTCTTTTACTGTAAAACGGATTTTCTTGTAAACTTTTAAGGTAAAAAAAAAAACTTTGTTTTACAGAGGTACTCCTAAACTTCCACTTGTCTGATTAATTTTTCGTTTCCAGTTTATATTATTTTTGCTGTTTCTTTTGTGTCATGGTTTTATTTGATAAGAATCTTCTAATACGATACGTTATTCTAATAAAGATATTTACTTACTAGCCACAGGGCTTAATTTCTAACAAAAAGAGTACCGGAACCGGCAGTACAGATAATTACCTCATCGAGTTCACGGATGAAATTCTAGGATTAATTAAATCTCGAATCGCATATTAAAACTCAATCGGTCTGCCAAGTCATTCCTTGTTGGAAAACACCTGAAAACCGATTTTAGCAGCTGACTCGTAAGTTTACCATTGTGATTTCCTGCACCCAACGGTATGAAAACATGGTGGACTGGAAGTCATATATTGGTGGGAAAACCGATTTTAGCGGTTGACTCGTAGGTTTACCATTATGTTTTCCTGCTTTCAGTCCTCCATGTTTTCATACCTTTGGGTACAGGAAAACACAATGGTATATTTACGACCCAACCGTTAAAATCGGGTTTTCAGGTGTTTTCCACCAAGATATGACTTGGCACACCGATTGCGTTTTAATATGCGATTCAAGATTTAACTAATCTTAGAATTTCATCCTTGAACTCGATGAGGTGATTGTCTGTGTTGCCGGCTCCCGGTTTACTAATATTCTGCAGTATCAAAACTGTATCACCCCCCCCCCCCCCCCCACCAACGCTCCAATCCGTATATTTATATTTAATACATTATTTGCAAACTTTAATGCATCTATTTTTTCTTTAGCAAAGAAAATTTTTTAAATATATCTACCTGCATATACTTAACTGGCAACTATTCCCATTTTTAGTTTATCGATCCTTCCGAATAGAAATATTTGCCTAATTTTAATGTTAATTAGTCGCAGAATTCTACAATTAAATAAGGTCAAGTATTATCATTCAAAAATAGTGTTAAACACACAAAAAAGGAATTGTTCGCAGCTATGCATATATGTACATATATATATAAAATAAATGAACAGCTAGCAAAAACATTTGTAAGAAAAAATTTCAGAAATTTTTACTCGAAGTTTCCTCACGTGTGCGACACATTAGACAGGCCGCACACTGAGGAAACACGAACAACATGAAATGTGACTTAAAAGGAAACAGGCCGAAACAAAGACGAAAGCTGTTTCAAACCTGTTTTAAACAATTTTTTCCCCGAAGTCGAGCAACATGTTGCATGAGTCGCCTCAGTGTGCGGCGTGCCTTACGTCACATGCAAGTGTTTTGATAGAAGAGAATTCAGAAACTTTGAAATGGGATGAAAAGGAAAAAGTAATTTAGATCTCGGTTTATCGGAAACGCCATTGCACTTGGCTCCGGAGCTCTGTATTTATGAGTTCCGGTGAATTCCGAAAATTATTTAAATATTTACGAAAACAGAGAAGTACCGGAGCTGAGCTCCGGTGGGCTCCTGTGGAAATTAAGCCCTGACTAGCCAATCACAAAACATTGCTATTTCTTGCAGAAGTTGGATAAAATCTTATGTAAGAGATGCTCATAGACGGTAATGTATTCAAATGCTTTAGTGTATCTCTGTATATGATCTATAAATTTTCATACTCATCAAATATTAAAATTAATTAAGTTTGAAAATATTTTTCTGAATTATAATATTCATATAATTTTGAATATTATCCAATGAAATTGAAAATATCAAAGGTGTCATACAAATTGGTCTACATATACAGGGTCATCGAAAAATAATGCCTAGATTTTAAAAAAATCATAACATCGAAACCTTTTATGTTAAATGAGTAATTCTTTCACTACACGATAACTGGTGAACGCAAGTTTGGTTTTAGTTCACCAGAATTCGTTTGCGTTTCTGTGTTATGCGCAGATTAGTTGCGCAGTCGTCAAGGTCAGCCGACGTGCCAGACTGCAGTTGTTCAGTACGATGTTGACCGTGCAACAAAAAGCACAGTGCGCGATTTGGTATGTGGAGTTAAAGTCAATAGTCAGTGTACAGCGGCTTTTTCGGAGAACTTATTCCGGTCAAACTGCTCCTGATAACAAAGCGTCGGCAGACCTTGACGACTGCGCAACTAATCCGCGCATAACGCAGATACGCAAACGAATTCTGGTGAACTAAAACCAAACTTGCGTTCACCAGTTATCGTGTAGTGAAAGAGTTACTCAGTTAACATAAAAGGTTTCGACGTTATGATTTTTTAAAATTTAGGCATTATTTTTCGATGACCCTGTATAAAAGTATGACTACTTGCACATTATACTGTGTAAGATGAATCGACTGATAAATAACTACAGAAAATTTAAACTCAGATCTATGTATCTTCGTTTCAATACAAACTAGTCGGCTGTGGCAATCCCAAAACTTTCTTCTATCTCATATTTGTTAATATTTCCTGAAAAATAAAGCATATCAGTGCCACCGGTTAGGTGATTTACTCCAAAATCTAATCAGCAACAACTTATGTCAGCTTGTAGCTGAATCTGAAGCTTGGGGAAAATCCGTGCATTAGTTTTTGAGGTAGAACTATTGCGGAAATCGTAAAAAAAAAAAAAAAAAAAAAAAAAAATCTATATAGCTGCGCCACATGTTGGTCGATTTATTCCAAAAACTAATCAGGACCAATTTATATGAGGGACTAACTGAATCTGAAGTTTGATGAAAATTCATGCATTAGTCCTTGAGATACAGTTATTGCGAAAATCGTGTTAAATGCTGTCGCTCCACCTGTGGAGCGATTTACATTAAAATCTAAACAGCACTAATTTATATCAGGGACTAACTGAATCTGAGGTTTGGTGAAAATTCGTGCATTAGTTCTTGAGATAGAGCTATTGCGATAATCATGAATAATGCCGCATAACAGCGCCACCTGTTGGGCGATTTACACTAAAAAGTAATCAGCACCATACTATACCAAGGACTAAAGGAATCTGAAATTTTATAAAAAAAAATCCGTGCATTAGTTCTTGAGACATAGCTATTGCGGAAATCGTGAAAAAGGCAGCATAGCAGCGCTACCTGTTGGACGATTTAAAACAAAAAGTATTCATCACCATTTTATATCAGGGGCTAACTGCATCTAAAGTTTCATTAAATTCCGTTCATTAGTTTTTGAGATAGAGCGCCCACAAAATTTATGTCACACACAGACAGTCAGACATACAGAGAGTCACAGACAGACATTTTCTAAAAACAAGTTTTTATTATTCTATGACCCCTAAAACGTGTAAATTCGTCGAAAATCGGAATTCGAAAATTTTCATGAATACAATACTTTCTTCTTGTAAAGATAGAAGAAAGTAAAAAGTGGTGAATTTCGATTAATTGCAATAAAAATTTCTAAACAACAATTTCAACATCACTTACTAGATTTGAAGTAAATTGATTTTCACATTTCACGAAATTCAAAAATCTTTTGAAATCCTGTTTTAACCTAATTTAAAATGTAATTATTATATTCTGAAAAACTGAATTCAGACCATTTCTGTAACAATGCCTGGAAATAAAATAAATTTACTTTTTTTAAACTTGTTTGGCCAAAGGAATAGATTCTAATTTGAAAGCATTAATGTTATTTGTTAAGAAATTAGCATTGAAATTAACATTTACTAAGGTGATTTGACATTTTATTAGCTAAAAATTCCAGATACTTTTTCCACTAAATCTACAGTCGTGGAAAAAAAAAAAAAAAAGTAAACACGACCTACTAACTCTGCAACTAATTATAATAGAAGAAAGTTACTGGTACCAGACGATTGGAAATAAACACTTTTAAATGATGTATATAAAATTTGTTTAGGAGAACATCTACAAATCAAAACCAGACTAAACTTTCTTTTTTTTTTTCAAAGGAAACACCCAATTTTGACAATATATTTTAAATCGGTAAAAACTATGCCTATAAACAAAATTTCTACTCATTTGAATGATAAGTTTTTGAATTATAAGCATTCAAAATTTAGAGCTTCTAATGTTAAATTACATTTTCATACTTTTATTAATATCTCCTGAAATTATAATTCTAACGTGGTAATTTTGCGTGTGGTTATAGTTCTAAAGAACCTAAACATAAATACATTAAATTGGTAATATTAGAAATTTTATAATATTAATTACGAATTATGGAATTAATATTCGAAAAAATATGAATTGCAACCTACAAGTTTTTTGACTGATTTATATTTATTATGTCCTGCTGTATGAAAATTCTCAATTTCAAATTTTTCTTACAATTAGTTTTCGAATTATGCTTTAAAAAGTCAAAATGATGGTTTAAGGTAGCACCTATGATGTGCAGAAAAGCATAATTGGAAAAAATATATTTTACTCGTTTTATTGAAGTGTTTGGGCTGGTGATAGTCGAAATATATTAAGCGAGTGAAACTATCATATTGGAAAGAAATGATACATTAATAGAAGTGACATAGTCATTCTGCAGCATTTCAACAATCGAGTACCGAACTTCAATTTGGATACAGCCCCTAAAACAGGCTCTTTTAAAAATATTTAATTTCTCAGAAACTAATCGTACGAATTTCATGAAAATTTGGATTTAGGCTAATTAAAGAATGCAGAATTTATTTATGGTGACAAACTTGGATTTTGCTATTGAAAAAAAAAAAACAACAAAATTTAGGTTCGTTTTTATATGTAGATGACCCCCTAAGCAAATTTTAGATACATAATTTAAAAGTAGACTTTATTTCCAATCATTTGGTATCTGTAGCTTTTTTCTACGATAATTTGTGGAAGAGTTAGCAGGGTGTGTTTACTTTTTTTTCCCATGACTGTACCATTAATTTAACAAGGGGATTTCTTTGGTTACAGAATATAGATGAAAACCATTTATTTAATTGATAACTATATTAGATATTGTATATCTAATATATACGATATGTATTTAAAAATACGCACTAACAATACCAAAAATCATATTTATATGAAAAATAGTAATTAGTTTAAATAAAGTTTTGAAATTTATTAAAAGCGATAATTTTGTATTGGCCTCGCGTCAGGTGTTAACAGCAGAAGAAATCGTCAAGGATCAGTTTTTAAAATCAGCCTTTTTCTATTCCAATCATTTTAGGGGTTAGTGCATAATTTGGTCACATGTCTTTTTTTTTTTTTTTTTTTATTGATTGATTGATGAATGTGTTAATTTCGTAATGCAATATAAGCTGGTAAGAAATGGTGAACTATCTATATATATATATATATATTACACTATCGTACCTGGCACAGAAATCGCGATTATTTGTTAATTGTTTAATGGCAACACCCGAATGAAACGCATCTTATTGGTTATTGAACTTCATTTAATGCATGTTCATACCTATAAGGGGGGTTGCCATAGGGGGACCCTGTTCTGTCGCCAAATGCCGCCAAGTTTGTCGTCAACTTGGCGACCCAAATTAGTTGCCAAAAGTGATGCCAATTTGGCGATATCTCTAATATTTCGCCAAATTGCCGTAGACTTCCATTGTAAACCAATAGGGTTTACTTGCTTGCAGAAAATCAACAAATTGAGATATTTTAATGCAACAAAAACTAATATTAGCTTAAGGGATTATATTAATTATATTTAAGGGAGTCCAAGTAAATTAAATTATGAATAAAAATGGCATGATACAATGCTTAGCATGCTTTCCCAAACATAAATTTTAAGGGAGATCAAACTGGTCGCCAAGGTCGGCTAGTTTATATTAATTTAAGTACAAACGGATTTATCTTACGTAATCGTCCGCATTTGATAGAATTAGATAAAAAAAAAAATCATAACTGAAAATTATTTTTAAAAGGATATAAATTTAGTAAATAACAAGCGATACATTTCTCAAATAAACTGCGATACAGTTTTCAAACAAATTTCATTTGAAAGTAGATTTTTTTTCTCTATTCGACGGTGTAAAAATTTAAAATGTGCAATGTTTAGAAGTTTAAAAAAATTGCAGAAAAGTCAAATTTAATCGTTTGGTGTTGCCACCGTCAAAATGACGTCAGCGTTATGCACGGACACGTTCGTCCTTTATAATATAGATAGATAGTTTGTAGATTAAAAAATAAAACGGTAATCTGATATAACAGTTCAAAGTGAACTGTTAAAAGTTTAAAAGTGGAAAAAATGTAACATATCTGCATAATGAGTAGATACCGGGTGTCCTAAAAAGGACTGACTGATTTTAAAATTCAATAACTTGCAAACGGTGACAGATATTTAAAAAAATTCTTGCAGGAGGGTCATGCATGAGGTCAAAAGTTTTTTTATAGTGATTTTCGATTTTAGTTCGAATTACAAAAAATAGATGGCGCTGTAAGCAGTAAGAGCTAAATACAGGCTCGATTTTTTGGTCTTTCTGTCCTTCCATGCGGAAAAAGGAGAGGAAAATGTATAGAAAGGGTCCCGAAGTGCCAAAAATCGAGCCTGAATTTAGTGTCTGTTGATGGCAGCGCCATCTATTTTTTGTAATTCGAACTAAAATCGAAAATCACTGTAAAAAAACTTTTGACCTTATGCATAACCCTCCTGCAAGAATTTTTTAAATATCTGTCACTGTTTGCAAGTTATTGAATTTTAAAATCAGTCAGTCCATTTTAGGACACCCGGTATATTTATAGCGATGCCCGAAATAAAGTTAAGCTAACAGCTCCATAAAATATTAAGTAAAGAAAATCTTTTTTCCTTTAATTTTTATTAAATTAATAAAACGATAGATTAATGCTTCAGGAGATCCAGTTAATATTCGTTTAAAATTAGAAAATATATTTTTTAATAGTTAAGGGTGTATTTCGATCCAAACTGCTTATTTTCAGATTCATTTTAAAATTTATTTTTGCTCTCAAACGCATCAAACTGGGAATTTCACTTATTTAGAAACTATATAATGTGCCGTGCTTCTTAATTTTTTGATAAATGCAGAAAATACTGTAAAAAACGCTGTCAAAGTTGGCGTTTTGAACCGAATTTCCCGAAGCGGGCGATTTGGGAATGAAAAAAATGGTCCTACTGAGAAAATAATTGTTTAAAAATCAAATTCTAATTAATTGAGCTGAAAATGAAATCACACGGCATGTTAAACATGTCTTCAGAAATCACCCCAGCAAGTTTCATGTTTTTACTTTTAAAAATGAGTCTGAAAATGTCTCAGAAAATTTCGAGCTGTTGAGGGTTGAAAAATATTTTTTCGAATACACCCTTAAAAAGTATCTCCAAATATATACCAATAAAATTAAAACTTTAACTGCAGTAAACATTTTAAAAACTTAATACAATAAACTAAATTCATCTGAAACATAGTTCTGCTTATTTTCAGTTATTTGTTTCTAATAATCCTAATATCCTGACTTTCAAAAATTTAAATCCGACATGCAAGAAACATTCTAGATTGAATCTAATTCACAGTAAAAAATTACAATCGCCTCGACCAGAAAAAAGAAAATTAGAAAGAAGCCTACCGATACAGAGGTGGTCCGCTACTCAGAGATTTTACTATATTTCAGATAAAATTGGTATTAATGATATAATTGTAGACTACTTTTCATAGTTGCATTAAAAGATGTATTAATTTCCTTTCATTTAGTATTCGCGTTGAAGCATTTCGGATTCAGGTTGAAATATGTCGGATTTAGTTCGGATCACATGTGGACAGAAAATATTTTTTTGGGTTCGGATCGGGTTGCAGTTCAATAGAATTTTTTGTGTCGGGGTGGGGTCTGGTTTCAGATTCTTCATTTTTCATACTTGCAGTAAAAGATGAATTAATTTCCTTTCATTTAATATTCGGGTTCATGTTGAAATGTCTTTGGTTCAAGTCGTGTTGTATGTCGACGAAAATTATTTTGTTGGGTTCGTATCGGGTTGCTGTTCAACAGAATTTTTCTTCTAGGGGTCGGTTCGGGTTGACACTAAATGGAATTGTCAGGTTCGGGTTGGGTTGCATGTCGACGGAAATTATTTCCTTGTGTTCGGGTTGAGTTGTGTGTTGGTGGAAATTATCTTGTCGTGATTAGCTTCGTGACAACAAAAAGGATCGGTTTGCGGTTCGATGGAATTTTTCTTTGTCGGTTCGGATTCATTTCAAATAGAATTTTCAGGTTCTGGTCGGATACAACACGATATTCGAACAAAGAGTTGGTCATTCTCTAATTAGCCTAAAACTGCATATACTTATTGCAATATGCCTGAAAAAAGCCAGACTGATTGAGAAATAACTGGGCATTTTTCAAATAGCCTAACGCTATCTCTTTGCAATAAGCCTAAAAAATATCAGCCTGATTCAGAAATACATGGTCATATTCCAATTAGCCTAATACTCACTAGGCTTTTTGCAATGAACCTGACATTTTTCAGGCTGATTGCAAAAGGGGATATGATTCTTATTATGAATTAGCCCGGCTCTTTGCAAAGAACTTGAGTTCTCAGTTAGCCTTAATCTCTTCGCTACTGAGTATTAATGCAGTATTATTAATTATTACTGAATTATTTCTTCTCCCATTTGACCTCAGAGCAAGATTTTTATTTTATTTGCATTAGTTCGAATCTTAGACTTCGAAACATATCATTCTGATATCGAAATTGTAATTATGTTCGAGTACCATCAATAAAATAGGACAAAACTATTTGGGGATCCAGGGAGCGAAGAGGTTATACATTGGATGAGTTTGGCGGTATTCTTTAATCCCTATCCATTCTTCTAAATATTTACAGACATTTTCTTCTATCTTTCTTTATTTGTATGGTTTATAAATATCCTAAATCTATTCTTTGACGGGTTAGAACCATTTTCTGTCGACTAACCACCACCCATTTTTAATGATTTTATAACAGGATAATCATTAAAACGCTTCTAACCTCGTAGGGAACAATGGGAAACAATCGTGTTCAACAAGACAATATGCTTTATGCGTCAGCCAGTAATACAGTAGACTTAAATATCACGGCAGATAGCATAAAGGTTTCTTTACAATTTACTGAACTACACTGCTCAAAAAAATTAGGGGAGCAAGCAAAAAAGTGAAGAGAACAGTGCAAGACAACTATGTATGGGCATAAAATGGATAGTACAAATGTATCAATGCGCAATACATAAAAAAAAACGCAAAAAAATTTCAAAGGGAGCTTTTATTCTTTGAAAAGATGGAAAAAACATGAAAAGGTGGTTTAGGGCAAAAATTTGGTTTCATGTAAATGATAAAAAAAAAAGTATTGTTTAGAAATGATGCAAGATGTTTAATATGGCATGTTTTCTCCTCGAACAGCTAAGACTGCTGCGCACCTGTTTTCCATGAATGCGATGGAGTTATCGATAAGGCTTTGGGAAATACTACTCGACTGCTCAAGAATTGCAACCTCCAAATCCCGGACAGTAAAAGGAGGACTTGGTCTCACAGCAATGCGCCGTCTGAGTATGTCCTAAACATGCTCGATCGGATTTAGGTCAAGAAAGCATGTTAGTCATTCCATACGCTCTATTGTTTTAGCTTCAAGCATGTTTTCAACAAGACGAATTGTATGAGGTCTGGCATTATCATGCATGGAAAAAAAAGAAATCACTAATTGCTGCGACATAAAATACGACATGAGGTCTCAGTATCACGTCTGTATAACTTCGACCGTTAAAGTGTCATTCCGAATGATATACTGGCTCGTACGTCCAACTATGCTGATTCCAGCCCATAGCATCAACCCACCTCGTCTGTAATGTAATCTTTCACGAGCGAATGCGGGATTATGTTGAGTGCCTCTTTCTCTCCATGCCAAAACACATCAGATGTCGCATCCAGACTGAATCGGGACTCGTCTGTAAACAGAATTTGACTCCAACAACGTTGCCTCCAAACTCAATGTTCAGTTGCCCACCTTCTTTGGGCCGCACAGTTGCTTGAGATCAATTGAATACAGACCATTGGCTTACGTGCATAGAGACCACCCTGATGATGCCTGTTTTGGACTGTTTAGCTGGACACCCTTCGTCCTGTGGCCAAGAACAATTGTGTTGGCAGTAGAGTTGCATTGCCCGTTCCGTCTCGACGAGCTGATAACAGGGTATATCGGTCATCAGTTTCTGTGGTAGCACATGGCCGACCTTGCCCTTGTCGATGTCTACCATTCGATGTGTCTTGAAATCGATTCCACAACCTTGCATTGACACTCCATGCGACCCAACAGCGTCCGCTCCACTTCGTTGTGTTTCCCCAGAATCAACTGTCCCGATAACATGTCTAGCCACGGATTTCGTTAAATCACATTGTTGTGACATTTTTCAAGTCACCTTTTCTCAAAACACAAGCTGAGCAATAGAATTTTTCAACTGAGGCAGTGAAACAAACGTTCCTGCAAAATCCCGATTTCTACACTTATCTCCTTTTTCTACTTTTTGACGTCTTAAACTTTAATTTGCTTATGAAGTTCTTTATATCTGTTTTTTACTACGCTTTAAATTATGGATGTTTTATTTTACGTTACTTATCGGTGTAAATATTTGCGTAATCTTGTTAAAACCATGTGCTTCCCTAATTGTTTTGAGCAGTGTATTTGCCTATCAATGAGACTTTTTAATTTAACTGATAGTACAACCGTAAGGCAAATATGACGATATCTTAACACATTAAGAAAACTTAGCACCAATATGTATATTACAAAAGTAAAAAATACCGCCTTCATCTGTGATGAAAGCAATTTTCTCGCCATTGCGCCCAGTCAATAAAAACAACATAAATAAAGCCATTTCTAGCGTATTGCCAAAACGAAATACGGAGTTAGACCAGAGCCGGCAGCACAGACAATCACCTCATCGAGTTCACGGATGAAATTCTAGGATTAGTTAAATCTTGATTCTCATATTAAAACGCAATCGGTCTGCGAAGCCCTATCTTGGTGGAAAACACCTAAAAACCTGATTTTAGCGACTGACTCGTACGTTTACCATTGTGTTTTCCTGCACCCAAAGGTACGAAAATATGGAGGACTGGGAGCAGGAAAACACAATGGTAAACCTTACGAGTCAGCCGCTGAAATCGGGTTTTCAGGTATTTTCCACCAAGATAGGACTTGGCAGACCAATTGTGTTTTAATATGAGAATCAAGATTTAACTAATCCTAGAATTTCATCCGTGAACTCGATGAGGCGATTGTCTGTGCTGCCGACTCCCGGTCTAAGTACAGTCGTGGGAAAAAAAAAAAAAAAAAAGTAAACACCCCCTACTAACTCCTCAACAAATTATCGTAAAAGAAAGTTACTGGTACCGAACGATTGGAAATAAAGTCTACTTTTAAATGATGTATATAAAATTTGATTAAGGGGCTATCTACATATTAAAACGAACCCAAACTTCATTTTTTTCAGTGACAATACCCAATTTTAACGAGATATTTCAAATCTTCGGTTCAAACTATGCCTAGACACCGAATTTCAAGTCATTTGAATGATAAGTTTTTGAATTATAAACATTCAAAATTGAGTGCTTCTAATGGTAAATTACATTTTCATATTTTTATTTATATCTCCAGAAATTATGCTCCTAATGTGCTAATTTTTTGTGTAGCAATAATACTAATATGCCCAAACATAAATACGCTGAATTTGCAATTTTTATAATTTTATGATATGAATTATGAATTATGAAATTAATATTCGAAAAAATTATGAATTGCAACCTGCAATTTTTTTGATGGATTTAGATTTATAAAGTTCTGTTTTATGGAAATCCAAAATTTCACATTTTTCTTCCAAGTAGTTTTGAAATTATGCTTAAAAAAACGGCAAAATGATAGTTTAAGGGGCCGTCTATAATAGAAGTGACTAGATAGTTTGAAATTTCTTCTGCTGTCCTGTAATCTAGCAGGCTTCATTGACTTCTTAAGGTGCCTTGATCAAGAAGGGGGCTCTCTCGGTTAACAATCGAGTACGAAATCGAGAACTTCAATTTGGATACAGCTCTTAAAATACGCTCGTTTTAAAATAATTAATTTCTCGGAAACTTATGGTACGAATTGCATAAAAATTCCTTTTTAGGCTAAATGAAGGGTGTAGAGTTCATTTATGCTGTCAGAATTGTGTACTGCTATTGGAAAAAACAAAGTTATGGTTCGTTTTAATATGTAGATGGCCCCTTAAGCAAATTTTATCTACATCATTTAAAAGTCGACTTTATTTCCAATCGTTCGGTACCAGTAACTTTCTTCTACGATAATTTGTTAAGGAGTTAGTTGGGGTGTTTACTTTTTTTTCCCCACGACTGTACATACCTGTAAATTGGATTATGAAATCGTCATTCAAGATCACTGTGTTGCAAATTTGCGAGCTTCTAAGAAAATAACAATTAATTTTCCTTATTTTTGCAACTTATGAAATCACGTGAATAGTTTGTATTCTGCCAAAATAAGTAACATTTTCTTTTCATTTTTTTTTTGCATTTGAACATGAGAGGGGCGAAGGCGACCATGAACAGGATCCGACTTAGGCTATCTAGGGCCCCGGGGCAAGCATCATTTTGGTGTGGGGAAGCTTTTAGCTATCCATAGAAATTGTTCGCGAATAATGTGGAAGCGGCTAGTACTAAACTTCAAACATATTGTATGTATGCATAAATTTCGTACCATGTACTATTCACATCTATATACAGGGTATCACGAAAAGAGGGTCACAACTTTAAGGCTGTTCTCAACTGCTCTGCTCACCAAGCGCAAAACGTTTTGACACATTTACAAATTCATTTTTATACGGAAAGATATAAAATTAGAAAGCCTGACCCTGTCTAAAAGAAAATGCCTCCAGTGGGTCATAATTATTGGTTTTAACTTGTCTCGTTACGAGGAAAACATCAATAAAGAATTTCTCCTGAAAACAATACTAAGTTTTAATTAATTTTTCAACTACATTTCAGCAGTGAAATTACGCTTGAAATTATTGAGTTTTAATGATGTGAATTATCACATTGCTACAAAGCGTAAACCAACTCAGTGAAAAATGTCCAAGCCGGGAATCGAACCCGGGTCCCTGGAATAGATCTCCAGTATCTGGAGATCTATTCCAGGAGTCCTGGAGATCTATTCCAGGGACCCGGGTTCGATTCCCGGCTTGGACATTTTTCACTGAGTTGGTTTACGCTTTGTAGCAATGTGATAATTCACATCATTAATACTCAATAATTTCAAGCGTAATTTCACTGCTGAAATGTAGTTGAAAAATTAATTAAAATTGTATATTCACCGATGCTGGGTTTATTTGCGTCTCATGTTACGCCGCTAGAATGTGTGCTCATGAAGACTTCTCCATCTTGTGCTGCAGTAGCAGCCTTACCGACTTATATAAGTGAGAAATGCCAAGCTGGACATCGTCCTTGTGGTTTAGTGGTAGAGCACTGGAGATCTATTCCAGGGACCCGGGTCAGGGGCGCCATTTCAGAATTTTCTTGGGGGGGGGGGCAAACATTTTTTGACGAATGCTATATAGCTTAAGGTAGGATCCAGGGGTGGTCTAACCCCCCCCCCCCCCCCTTGTATGAGAAACGTTTACTGACTTATGCTTACAATAACAGTAAAAACTTCGAATACGGAAACTTAGAACCAATGAAATATTTCGTTTTAGACAGGTTTCCGTCTTTGAAGGTAAAATTTTAATATATTGGACATGATTTTTTTTTTCTTTTTAGGCAGGATTCTATTATAGATAGGTTTCGTTTTTACAGGTATCCTCACTGACTGTTAAACCATCCGCTCTATAGTATAGCTCTGAAAAGAGATGTATTAGAGTAAAACTTGTGAAAACGAAACCTGTCTATAACAGATTTCTTTCTAGAAGGGAAAAAAAAAATCAAATTTCGTTGAAAAAACATCATACAATTATACTTGCTAAGACAGAAACCTGTTTAAATGGAGCTTTTTTCTAGTCCCTTTCGAAGTTTTACTTACAGGGGCGCCATTTCATGAGTTTCCTGACGAAGGACAAGGAAAATTTTTCTTTGAGGAACAGGGAACGTGGAAAATTGCACAATTTGCAGAACTGCACAAATCACACAGAAAAAAAAATACCACACAATAAAACATGCTCTACGTGATTTTGTCTCCATGCACTTTTCATTGCCCTTTCACAAGCATGTGATTATTCCACAATTTTTTTTTTTAATTTCGTGAAAGTCCGCGATTTTTCTTTCTTTCAAAATCCGCAAAATCAATTCGTCAATGGATCGCAGAAAAAAATCGCGAATCTTGAAAATTTTGAAAAAAAAAAGTCTCAAAATGGTCGCTTAAAAAATCGCTAATTTCTTCAAACGACCATGGGAAGTATCGCTAATTTCATCAGAGATCGCCAAAAGAAATACAGATTTCGTCAAATGATTGCACGAACAGAAATCTTGAATTTCGTAAAAGGATTGCCAAAAAAATCTCGAATTTCGTAAAAGCATTGCCAAAGAAATCGCGAATTTCGTCAAAAGATTGCGCAAAAAATCACGAAAATTTAGTCGAACAATCGCGCAATAAAATCTAGGAGAAATTCGTCAAACGATCTTGTAATAAGGTCCAAAATTTTGTCTAACTCTCACGCAAACAAATCACAAATATTATTAGTCGGTGGCAGAAAGAAAATCACGAATTTCAATAAATGATAGTGATAAGGAATCGTGAATTTTGTCAAAAAAATCACGAAAACAAATATGGAATTTCCTCAGTTAGTCGCGGAAAAATATTGTGAATTTTGGCAAGTGCTCGCGCGAAAAGAAAAAATCCATTTCGTATAATGCTTTCAGAAAAAAATCGTGAATTCCGTAAATCGGTAGCGGAAAAAATCGCAAATTTCGTCAGATGATCGCGAAAAAAAAAAAAAAAAAAAAAATCATGAAATTGAATCAGTCATGAGATAATCAGCCAACAAACGTCATGAATAGGTCACGAAATTTGCAAATTTTGTGATCTGTAAGTATAAAAAAAAATTTGTCAGGATTTTCTGCAAGTGAAGGTAAAGCGTTAATTTTTTCGGATTGTGTTTTCCCTATTATGAGATAGTTTCATGTTAATCCGATTTTTCAAAGAAACTCTGATTTTTTTTTCCGATAAAAAAACTATATATTTGAACATTAATGAATACTATGTATATATCTTTATTTTTCTACAGAAAAGGTAAAATTTTTAATTAATATTCATATAAAAAGCACAAATGCACAAGAATTACTTTCATGTGCATACATATAATTTAAAATTATTTAAAATACATTAGAAAAACCCAGAACGTTTTCAGTCATCAGTGGTATTTAAATGTTATTAATTTCTTTGTGCTTATTTGAGAATTAGCTAGAAGAAAACCATTGTGATTAGAAAAACTCGTCAATGATTTTGACGAGTTTTCCCTAGATCAATTTGCACACAGCTGAGAAGCAACTGATAAAAAAAAAAAATTCTCACATGTATTTTTAAAATTAATCAAAGTACTCATTAAAGATATATGTCTCACCTTCAGGGAGTTCGAATAGTAAGGCTTTAGGAATTTTTTTTGATAATTATTAATTTTTATGCATAAGCATTTATTTAATGCATATGTTTTTATTGCAATAAAATCTGATGAGTTATTTTAGAGTTTGAGCAATTTTCTAATATTTGTTTGAGTCTGACATTTGATCAGGGATGCACGGAATATTCGGTATCTATTCGTTATTTGGCCATACTACCGAATATTCGGTTAGGCCGAATATCAAACTATTCGGTTTCCCGAATACTTAAAAAACCTCTTAAAAATATTTTTTAAAACGTTACACAAGTTCTACTTTTAACTGTCAATTAATAAAGATATTCAGAATAATTAGAATCTTTAAATAAAAGAGAATGATTTTACGTTATTTGTTGTTTAAAAAATGTCACTTAAAAAAATTAACCATCAATGCCATATCATTTGTTCATGGGAATTAATAAATGTGGAAATGCAAGTCACTGAGTATTGTCTGGTAAATAATCCGTTTCTTGCTTTTTCGCAAACAGGGTGTTTCTAAACAAAATGGTAGGCAATTTCAGGGGTCATAAGCATCAAAACAAGCAATTTTTTTGTCCAGTAAATCAGGATCGCAATTCACTTATTCAGTCAGAAATACAGTGTATCCCCAAACTTTAATTTTCTTTTGTTACTTTAACAATAATGAAGGTATTGTAACCATATTGTCAACAGAGTTACTTTAATTTCTGTGAAATATGATAACATGACGAGAAGTGCTGGAAATAGCAACCATTCATATCTAAACAGCACTAAGCTAGACATTATTTTATTAAGAATGCATCTAACAATACTTATACTGTACCACTGGCCAAAATCCAGTCTCTTCCAAGGATATCAACACATTCTATACAAGCAAATTAATGTGATGCAAATTTCGCTAAAATATCTTCATTTTTATACAGTTATAAACGAAAATTCTGCTACGGCTGGTACACCTTTCATTTTTGATGAAAGAAGTGGAATGATATGTTGCTTCTTGTTCAATATGAGAGAATTCTTTTCATTTGTTTGAATTAATTGAAGTCATGGAATTTAAATTTTGTTATTAAAAATTTTTTAAACCATCCTCTTCTTAAATAATAATTCAAAACATACTTTTTTTTAGCACAAAATTTACTTAGTCTTGTTTATCAAAATGCAAGTATCTGTGCCAAATATTATAAAAAATTGTTTAAAATTTAACTTTTTAACGTTAAACACTGAGATATAAAAGTATTTGGTCAGCCGAATATTCGGTATTCGGCCGAATAAATACTATTCGGCTGGCCTAATATTCGGTATTCAGCCTAACAGTTACTATTTGCTTGGCCGAATATTCGGTATTCGGTTTACCAGCAGGCCAAATATTCGGCATTCGGTATTCAGTCAATCTATTCGGCTGGCCTAATATTCGGTATTCAGCCTAACAGTAACTATTCGGTTGGCCGAATATTCGGTATTCGGTTTACCAGCAGGCCAAATATTCGGCATTCGGTATTCAGTCAATCTATTCGGCTGGCCTAATATTCGGTATTCAGCCTAACAGTTACTATTCGGTTGGCCGAATATTCGGTATTCGGTTTAAAAGCAGGCCAAATATTCGGCATTCGGTATTCAGTCAAAATCACTATTCGGTGCATCCCTACATTTGATGGTTGATAAATTTTCTAAAATATCAAATTCCTTGGGGGGGGCTGTTGCCCTCCCCAGCCCCCCTGAAATGGCGCCCCTGGTTCGATTCCCGGCTTGGACATTTTTCACTGAGTTGGTTTACGCTTTGTAGCAATGTGATAATTCACATCATTAATACTCAATACTAAGTTGTTATAGTAGAATTTTGTCATTAGTTTTCTAATGCTATAGTTCGTTTTTTTAACCATTTGGAAATTGTTGTTGTTTTCGGTCGAGGATGGAGCCAAATGATGCTCGCATTTTATTTTTTTTAACAAAATTCAACGATGTTCTTTACTTTTAGAAGAATTTTTATTTGAATAGGTAATCGAAAGGCATAAAATCATTAAAAATTGAAAAATTTACAAAATGGGTTGGCGCAAATTATCAGATATGGAAAAATCCAAAGTCAAAGAGCGACGCCGAAATGAAAATCGTCTTGCAAAGCAAAATCGAGGTCTTCAACTGATTATGTTAGGCCATGAAAATCGAGGTCTTCAACTGATTATGCAGCCCATGAAAATCGATAACAGAATTAAAGACGAACGCAAAAAAGGAAAAAATCTAATGTTTAATCGATTGATAGTAAAAGGCCATATCTCGAGGGGCTCCAATCCACTAGTCACGGCGTTTTACAATCGGTCGGTTCTAACCGGGAAAAATTGAGCTCAACGTAGGTAATTTGTCGCAATCTGTGGATGATTCGGTGGAACTGCTTTCGATTTGTAAACTGTTTTTCTTCTCGAAACGGGACTTGAGAGTTTATCGATGAAGGTTTTGGTCGTCTGAAATTTGATCTTTGCGATCTGTTGTTGAAGAGGATGCGACGGAATTTGGTGGACAAAATTTAGATTTTTCGGTTAAATTTTGTTACGAAGGTAATTTGTCGCAATCCGTGGATGATTCCGTGGAACTGCTTTCGATTTTTAACCTCTTATCTTTCTCGGCTTCTCTTGTCAAAATGTCCTAAAATTAAAACTAAGTAAATATTAAGTAAAAAAAAAAAAAAAAAAAATCCAAATGATCGTTGAAATCTATTAAATTACATTTTTTTTTTTTTTTTTTTTTTTTTTTTTTGCGTAGTTGGAGAAGTTACGGGAAGCACAGAGGGTGAAGAGGGGGGGGGGGTGCACTTCTTTCCTCAAGCCCCACCAGTGGCTGAGAGGTTCTGCTCTCGAAACTGGTAGACGGGAAGTGCTGGGTTCGATCCCAATCGCGCCCGTCGGCCTAATCGTTCGGAGTTTTCGTGGTTTTCTTCGAACCATGGATTTCCATGCGTTAATACGGGTTAGGTTCCCTTAGAAAGACCCCCACGAAGGGCACTTCCCCTCGGGCCTATATCCCTAGTGTAGATAATCGGCCGTCACAAAATCAACCAACCAACCTTTCCTCAATGTTTAAAAATATATAAACTTTGATCACTTTTGGCCAATTAAAACCATTTGACACCTCATAATGAAAATACTGTTTATTCTCATGGGGACCCCCTAAAAAAGGCGGTCCAGGGCAGTTGCTCCACATGACCCTGCTACAGGCCCCCTGCATTATTAGTCAATTAGTCAGGCCCTGACCATGAACATACATGACAGACTGACATCAGAAACGCTTCATGTCTCCCTCTCCACAGTAAATCAATGCGCAACTGACGTTTCGGAAACTATATTTTCTAAAACAAAAATTAATTTTTTTTTTTTAATGGATGATAAACATATTTGGCACTTAAAATACATTTAAAATGGATTGATTATTGACAAGAAATAATGTTGAACTTTTAAAAATCTTACACTGATTATAAAATTACAAATCGATCAACGACACCAACATAATGTTTGAAAGCAGGGAAAATTTATTATTAACTTTGTAGTACATTGACTGCAAAGTAGAAATCATTTGTGTAGGATACAGGAATAAAAATAAAATAAGCAGAGTCTTTTCTCAGCACTCTGTTTTTCCAGGTTGTACTGTATTTTCTTTTCTAGTGCTGCCATCTGTGAAGGCAACCTTAAACTTACAATAGTTTAATTTGAATAGAAATTGAACTCGTCTTATTTTTTGTTTATCTCCCTCTAAATTTCTTTTTATGATAGGAGAAAGTGTTAGATTGATAAATACCATAGCTATTATGACATCTTATGTATTTTTACAAATCCCCACCTCACTTTTCAGGTTGCTAAATAAATATCTAATACCAGAGGCGTAAAGAGCGGAACCCCATGTAAAACCATGTAAATGCACTTAATAATATTTATTAAATTATTTAATTTTAAGTTAAATTAACTTTTAATTATTTATATGTTCATAAAAACTTATTTTTTGATTAAATTTTTTCAAATAATATTTATTAATTAATTGGATTTTAAATACAGAAAGGACCAGAAAATTGAAATTTGGTACGGCTGTTACTTTTAATAGAAATGTTCGCAAAGAACGGTTTCTAAAAAAAAAAAAAAAAAAAGAAAAAGAAATCGAAATTTAAAAGGGTAAAATGAGCGGAAAGTGTTCTAAATTACGGTTTCTAGCGATTATTACGTATAGAAATTTGAAAGTTGACAAGGCTGTAACTTTTAAGACGTAAATAATCGCACAAAACAGTTAAAAAAAATATCGAAATTTAAGAGTTTGCAATCAGAGGGAAAGCTTTCTAAAAACGTTCTAAATTACGATTTCTATAGAATAGTTAAGAATATAAACTTAAAATTTGACATGGTTGCTACTTTTAAGACGTAAATGCACTTGCACAGAACAGTAAAAAACTTAGGTTATCTGATGTTTAACTTAATTTTGTTTTCGAAGATTATATTGTAAAATGAGTATTTAAATAAGATTTTATTTTAGGCCTCTTTCCACATTCATATGAAAGATGGAGGACTTAATCGATGTATTTGCCGTCTGAGAAATAATCCTTCAACCAAATTCCACTGCTAGGAATCATTTCTAATTTTCACTGTACAAACATAAATCCAAATTTGGTGTGGAGGAACGAAGAAAAATATTTCTCAAAGCTCAAAAATCGAAAGTTCTTTTCAATACTCTTGTCTGATTAGCTTTTGTAAGTTCACTAGACATTTGTTTCGACATTTTCAAATTTTATTTGCTTGCAATTTGTCTCAAAATACATTTTGCCACATTTATATTACTTTTCGATCTATGCGAATACAAATTTTCCGTGTATTCATACTTTTATATTTCTTTTTTAAGGCGATTGGTCAGTCAGATCTCAAATCCCCTCGCTAATGTTAAACATATGGTAATAGATTGCATTCCTTTTTACTTTCTTCTATCTTTACCAAAAGAAAGTATTGGATTCGTGAAAATTTTCAACTTTCGGTTTTCGAGAGATCACGAATCCAGTACTTTCTTATAATGATAGAAGAAAGATTAAAAAAAAAAAAAAAAGCAATTTATCAAATTACAACGACCATTTGGAAAACGATTTTTTGGAAGACTAAAATTTAAGACATAAAAAATCGCACGGAGTTAATCATACATTACGTACGCCATGAATTAAACATTAATACCAATGTCAGACGGGCGTCTTTTTTGCTGCGTTTTTGCTTAAGTATTATCCATTCACAATGTTATAGTATTGTGAATGGATAATACTTAAGCAAAAAAGCAGCAAAAAAGGCGCCCGTCGGACATTGGTCTAATAGCGTTATTACACGTAAAAATTGCAAGCCAAAAATATCGCCTGTGACCCGTCAGATTTCACGAAACTTAAGTATTATCCACCTGAAACTTACGTAAATATCCAAGCATTTCATTGGCTGTTCGGGAAAAGGCTTTTCCATCGTCCGATTTCCAAGAAATCTGACGGCCCATTTTAAATGAAATTTCATTCTTAAACTTCTAAACAACCGACAATATTACTTTTTACACCGTCGTATAGAGAAAAAGATGTACTTTTAAATGCAATTTGTTTGAAAGCTGCATCTCAATTTGTTTCTGAGTTATTATTTTTTTTTGTAGTTTTTATTACTTTTTTGTCATAGTGGCAACAGAAAGTATCCATCGTTGTTGAAATTAAAGGGGAATACAGATTACTGTATAGACCCATCAGTAAACGAATAAATTGCAGATTAAACCAATGAAAACCTTCAGATATGCTTTTGATTTCCCACCCTAACGAGAACAATAACCATTTTTCCAAATTGTTAAAAAAAAAAAGAAGATAAAAAAAAGTAAAATATTGAATAAGCAAACATATTTTTAGTTCAATTTTAATACAGAATAAGGAAAAAACATAAAATCGTAATAATACCTTCATAACATTTTAAAAAATTGGGTTTTTTTGTCCATTTTTTAGCAAAATTTCATGCTTACCAGAGACAGCGTACACCCAATTAAACTAATTATATTTCAATATATTTCAATTTATTTTGTAAGTGCATACTACTATTACACTTACCTGTATGTACACTTACCTGAACTAGAAGTTTTACAGTATCTCCAAAATTAACTGAAACATTTCAAAATATGTCAAAAAAATATTTTTTATTAAAAATTATATTTTTTTCCCCCTTCGAATACCTATAAAACAATTACATTATCATAGATAGCTTAAATTCTAGTTCAGAACTTAATAAGTAATATAGAAAGCATTCTGGCCAAATTTCACCGAAATATGTTTAAAATATTTTATGTAATGAAGTTTGTCGTACATGGAAATAGCTGAAAAATTGATTTGCCAGAAATCGCATTTAAAGATTTTTTATCTATACAATTAATGTAGAAGGGTCAATTAAGGTTTATTAGTGTTTTTATGTAAAAAAAGTAAGAAAATCATGCACACAAACACTATTTATATTTCTCCCGGCCTTCCTACTCACTTCCAGTAGTTGACTCATTACTTCCTGTTTATTAAATAGATTATAACTCCTCTTCTAGTAACCGTAGGAATAAAATTAAAATAGACTTGTAATCGTGAAAGATTACTCTTTCAAATAATACATTTTTTTTTTTCGAAAATCTCCCTCAAAACGACCATTTTAATATAGGCAGGTACCTCAAGAAGAGTACAGAGAAAAAAGAAACTAGAAAACAGGAATTCTGCTTTTTCAGAATTTAGTGTCGCCCCCGATGAAAAAAAAAATGTATATAAAAATAGTACAAAACATATTTCAATATTAAGATGCACATGCTTTTATTTTATGTAAAATGACGTGCTTCGCCCGCGCTTAAGAATTCCACATTTACGATCCAGTTTTATACAACATCTACAGTAAAGTATGCATAGGACGTCATTATCGCGAAATAATACACAAATAAGCAAAAAGATGTCGTCATTAAAGAAACTCGCCAAAAAAAAAAAAAAAAAAAAAAAAAAAAATAAATAAATAAATAAAAATAAAAACGGCTATCTAATGATTCAAATGCCTTCATTTGTTTGTAACATTAATATAGATACTTAAAATTAAATATAGTTTATAATAGCTCCATGTTTTAACAGAAATCATTCGATTATATTTTTTCAAAATAGCACATATTTTAATTACATTTTTTTCGGTTGTTATGAGAAAATGGCAACAAAGATATACAATTATTATTTTACAACTATTTTTCCTTTTCGTTTAAAAGTACATTTTCCCCCCAATACGACGGTATAAAAATTGAAAATGTGCGGTGCTTAAAAGTTAAAAAAAATTGCTGCAGAGTATTTAATAATACAATGATACATCTGCTTTGTTTTACGGTTGGCTTATACAACGCAACGTTATTTTTTGGAGACGACATAAAATAATCTGGGAGAAAGAAATAGCATACCGGGGGCTAATAAAAAGTATTAATTTCGCTAGGAAACATTTTAAAAATAAGAATAAATTCCACTCCCATAGGTTTAACCTTAGAGAAAAGAATTTGAGAACTGATTATCAATCCCTTTAAATGCCTGGATGGATGGACTTTAAAAATGTTACGAAAAATGGATGGACTTTAATTTTTTATGTTTTCGAACATTTTTAACTAATTTACACAGAAAAAGTTATTCATTTCAACTGTGTATATATTTTATGTATACTGATTTACAATATAGCGCCGATTATCCGAACAAGTCGGGACCGACCCTAGTTCGGTTAAGCAAAAGTTCGGATAAATGGAAAGAGAATTTAAGGGATGTTCCTAACTGTACTAAAACCTTCACACTTTATACAGGCTTAGGACTGGTAAGCATGAGCATGATTGCGTGTTTAAAAATTGTTTTCATTAGGGTTTCGTTCATCTGACGAAACCCTATTCGTCTCGCTCCTCTGTCTGTCCGTCACAAAGCCCGTTCTCAGAAACTATACATGTTGGAGATTTGAAATTTTGCATACTTATAGCTGAACACCACACATCATACGACAAATCATAAAATTTTGAAAAAGTCGTACATTTAACCTTTTGGACTCCCACATGTGTATTTAAAAAAATTCTTTCTAAGTGAGTCCCTAATTAGGTTGCAGGCGTGAAATTTTGCGTACTTATAGATGGACACCTCAGATCAAACGACAAATCATAAAATTTTGAAAAAGTCGTACATTTAACCCTTCGAGCTCCTACATGTGTATTTTAAACAATTCTTTCTATGTGAGCCTCTAATTAGGTTGGAGGCGTGAAATTTTGTATACTTATAGCTGAATACCTCCCATCAAACGACAAATCATAAAGTTTTGAAACAGTCGTACATTTTCAAAATGTACATTACAAATTCCCTTTGGGCTCCTACATGTGTATTTTAAACAATTCTTCCTATGTGAGCCTCTAATTAGGTTGGAGGCGTGAAATTTTGTATACTTATAGCTGAATACCTCCCATCAAACGATAAATCATAAAGTTTTGAAACAGTCGTACATTTTCAAAATGTACATTACAAATTCCCTTTGGGCTCCCACATGTGTATTTTAAACAATTCTTTCTAAGTGAGCCCCTAATTAGGTTGGAAGCGTGAAACTTTGCATACTTATAGCTGAACACCTCACATCAAATGACAAATCATGAAATTTTGTAAAAGTCGTACATTTAACCTTTTGGGCTCCTACATGAGTATTTTAAACAATTCTTTCTAAGTGACACCCTATTTAGGTTGGAGGCTTGAAATTTTGCATAGTTATAGCAGAACACGACAAATGCATGCGACAAATCATAAAAAATTTAAAAAGTCATACATTTAACGCTTTGGGTTCCCACATGCGTATTTTAAGCAATTCTTTCTAACTGAGCCCCTTATTAATTTGGAGATTTGAAATTTTGCATACTTATAGCAGAACACCTGAGGCCAGGCGACAAATCATAAAATCTTGAAAAAGTCTTACGTTTAACCCTTTGAGCTACCACATATGTATTTTAAGCAGTTCTTTCTAAGAGAGCCCTAATTAAGTTGAAGACATGAATTTTTGCATACGTATAGCTGAATACCTCAGACCACACGACAAATCATAAAATTTTCAAAAAGTCTTATATTATATACTCCTCCCTGCTCTAACTTGTATATTTTAAGCAATTTTTCTAACCTCCGCCTTTTTCACCCGGGGAGCACTTTTCCAACTTTTGCCGACACCCCTTTGACCATTCTTTCACATTATGCACCATAGCCTTGCATATTTTAGTTTCACTTTTTGCCGCCAGGGCGCCTACTTATCTCGGGTGCTATGGGCCCAATCCCTTCGACTAATATATATACGGATGGTATGTAAAACGGAGTTTCGTTCGGATTAGAGGTTTGTTTAGAATAGAGTGCGCCCCTGGTTGCGAAATTTAGAAGTAACAGATTTTTCAAAAGGATAAAGTGTTTTGAAAGGAATATTAAACGAAACCCTCTGTGCGATCTGTGATCACACTTACCCATTTGTTTTATTTTTTTTGTTTACTTTTTTATCATTTAAAATTTTCTTTTTCTCTTTTTATCATTTTCTGAACTCCAGATATTATAAATTTAAGGCGGTTCTCAAGTCCACTGCTCAACAAGTTCAAAACTTTCTGACACACTTACTGACTCATTTTTAAACTCAAAGGTACAAAATTGGAAAGGCTGATTATGGAAGCGATTTGGAATCGAAAGACGTTTTCAATATTTTGATAAATAGATTATTTATTGAGTTATAAGCGATTTTGGGTCACGTGACAACACGTTTTTCCCCTTTCTTCGGCTGTTTTTCTCCCTTCGTCCGGAAATTAGGTTCAAAACGCCAACTTTGACAGTATTTTCAGAAAGATTTTTTTTGTTTACTAAAAAATAAAAACTGTCTTTCCACCATATAGTTTCTAAATAAACAACACTTGCCCATTTCACGCTTTTCCGAACAAAAATGAATTAAAACTTGTGTCTTAAAAATGCTCCTTTGGATATGAGGACAGCCTTAAGCAAAAACTAGAAAACAGGAATTCTGCTTTTTCAGAATTTAGTGTCGCCGCCGATGAAAAAAAAATGTAGCTATAAATAGTACAAAACATATTTCAATTTTAAGACTTACAGAACACCCTTTTATTTTATGTAAAATGACGTCATTCGCATTCAGTTAAAAATTCCACATTTACGATCCACTCTTAAACATCTACACTAAAGTATGCATAGGACGTCACTATCGCGAAATAATACACAAATGCATCATAAAGCTGCCGTCATTAACAGAAATCATTCGTTTATATTTTTTCAAAATAGCACGTATTTTAGTTACATTTTCTTTCGGTTGTTATGAAAAAAGGCAACAAAAAATATAATTCATATTTTACAACTATTTTTCCTTTACTTTCTACAGAAATGGAGTACTTCCGTTGCCAATATTAAGCAAATGGCTCCAAACACTACACAAAAATTAATATTTCAAAAATAAATAGAGATGCAGTTTTCAAACAAATTGTATTTAAAAGTACATTTTTTTTTCCAATACGACGCTATAAAAATTGAAAAAGTACGATGCATATAAGTTAAAAAAAATTGCTATAGAGTATTTAATTGTACTGCTTTGTTTTACGGCTGGCTTCTGTAAGGTAACGCTATTTTTTGGAGGCGACACTAAATAAGCTGCAAGAAAGAAATAGCATACCGTACCGGGGGCTAATAAATTCAGTTAATTTTTTTTTGTTGTCAGAAATAGGCCGTTCGGATAATTGGAAGTTCGGTTAATTGGAGTTCCGACGACACAAGCCTGCGAAATTTAGGTTGTGTCATATTGTTTAGCTTTTGATAATTGATTCTTACGTATTTTGTAGTGTTGAATCCGAAAATGGCCTTCATTTTTTACCATCACGTCAAGATTTTTTTTTTTTTTTTTTTTCTTTACATTTTAACTTTGAAATTTACGACTTGCGAAAAATTATGACGTGATGGTTAAAAACGAAGGTTATTTTCAGATTTGGTGCTAAAAATTACATAAAAATCAATTATCAAAATTAAAAAAGCACAACCATCACATGTACTTTATAGTATCAGAATTTTGCTATTTTTTGACTTTGAAATTTTCGATTTTGAAAAAATTCCGACTTGATGGTTGAAAATAAAGGTCATTTTCGAATTCAGCGCTAAAAATACATATATAAATCAGCTATCAAAAGTTAAGAAACACAACCATTTCCTGTATCTTTCGGCATCACGTTTTCTCTATTTTTTGACTTTTTACCATTGACATTTACGATTTGCAAAAAATCCTGACGTTATGGTTAAAAATGAAGGTTATTTTCGGATTCAGCGCTAGAAAATACATAAAAATCAATTATCAAAAGTTAAACAACACAATCATCGCAGGCTTGTGTAATCGGCGCTCTGCTGTAGTTATATAAAATTGGAAACTGCCTGTGAATATCTAAAAATTCTCAGCATCAGATCTAACTACAGATAGACAAACCGAAATCACAAATATTTTCAACTACGTTGAAAATTGTCAAAAAAAAAAAAAAAAAAAAAGGAAAAGAAAAGAAAAACACAGCCCAGGGTTGTTTTGATATTAGCATGAAGAAAAAAAAAAGAAGAAAGAAATAATTAAATGTCTTAAACTCTCCAGAACCGGTTACTCCACCCTATATCATTGCTATTTCTTCCCATTTCAAACACTTACTTCCCGAAAAAAAAAAAAAAAAGAAGTCGAGATGGTTTATATTATTTCAATCAGTGAATCGGAACGCTACGGTCTCCATCCCCGAAACATAATTATAACTGACATAAAGAGATGATAGACACACACACATAAAGAAAAAAATCGCAAAACGCAAATGTTCCTTGTAATGAAAACGAAGTGGTTTTGATGACTTCCTCACTTTTTATGAAGAAACCATAACACAAGGAACACGGCACCACTTCACAAATATAGATCGTGTCTATGGAAGAAACGCCGCACCCGCCGTAAACGCCGCACTCCTCAAATTCGCCTGAATAAGCTTAAAAATATTGTAATCGCCGCACCCGTTGTAAACGCCACTTTTGTCGACAGCGTCACATTGACTTAACTTTAATCAAAGTTTTCTGGGCAATATAGGATGTCTCGTTTTTAATATCTTAAGATGTCTGAAGTTTTATTTAAAATATTTAAATCCGATTTTAAATATTTTTATGAATTTTTAAATTAAGGAAACTCAGTTGGTATTTAAAAAACATCGTAAACGCCGCATATGGCGTAAATGACGCACTTGGAAAAAAATTAACTTTTAAACTCGTAAACGCCGCGGCGTTTCTTCCACAAAATACGGTATTAGCAGGCTTCACCCGCTACGCTGGTCGGATTCCCACAGGAAATATATAGGTGAATTTGATCTCGAGTTTCAAAGCAATATGGGCTTTTACCTGAAAAGTCTTTCCGCTTTGCTTAAAACGATTTGAAGACTATTGCGATATTACATTTTTTAATGGTGTTAAGGCTGTTCTCAACTGCTCTGCTCAACAAGTGCAAAACATTTTGACACAGTTACAAATTCAGTTTTTAACGGAAAGATACAAAATTGGAAGGCGCGATTTGGAATCGAACTGTATTTTGCATTTTTTCATAAATAAATTATCCACGGAGTTACAAGCGATTTTGATCACGTGACAAACACGTTTTTCTCTCTGTGCTGACTGGTTTTTCTGCTTTCTTCGGGAACTTCGGCTCAAATCGTTAATTTTGACACTTTTTCTAAAAGGCCTATTGCGTTTGCAAAAAGAAAAAAAAAAAAAAAAAAAAAAAAAACGGAAAAAAACAGTTTGATTACATAGTTTCTGAACAACAACACCTGCTAGTATTGCATACATTTCCGAACAAAAATAAATTAAAACTTATGCCATAAAGTTGCTAGTTAAGGACCAAGTCTTTTTTAGTTGATCATATATAGCAGGATTTGGTAAAGAACAATAGAACAATATGCAATATACTAAAACTATCCCTGAAAAAGTACCCAATCTAACAAGGCAAGTCTTATCAAAACCTGCCCAGTACAATTTTTTTTAAAGTCTAATGCTTCATAATAGGATTTACCTGATTATAGATCTTTCTCCCATAATTCTAGAAAAAAGCAACGTAGAACAATATGTTATAGATTATAACCTTTCCTGAAAAAGTATCTAACTAACAGTGCAAGTCCCATTAAAATCCATTCAAGAGAACTCAAGTTAAAAGCGGCCGAAATAAAATTTCCATTTGCATTTTATATATATAGTAGAAGATCCGCCATTGATGAATCTTTTTGAAGCACTTAAGTACCGTTTGTTCCAGTTATCCCCTGAAAACGAACTATAATTGTTACTTATATTCTAAAGAGAAACATGTTGCCATCTACCTCAGTGATGGATATTAATTTAATTATGTTTGAAACTACGCGACATTCTTAAAATGCACTGAAAACAATTTTTTCCCCGTTAATCGCAATGTAACAAAACACTTCTGAGTGTCCCTGTAAATGAACTAGAAATGCTATATAGTATATTGCAGTATACTATATAGGTAGAGCACAACAAACCAAATTTACAAACACTTTTCAACTAGGTTGGAAAATATTAGAAGGGATGTTTATAAATTTCTGATACTATGGAATCGGTTGGATTCGAACGCTGGACCTCTCGTTTTGTAAATTGTTACCTCTGCGCTAATAATGCTTAATTACAGTGAAACCTCCCTGTGCGACCACCTCCCTGAACGACCATTTTTTTCCTGGAACGAAATTTATTCCCATAGGCTCAATACTAATTTTACCTTCTTTCTGAGACCATCCCTGTTCCCTCCATGAGCAACCAACTTTTTTGAAGAAAATGAAAATTAAATTCTGTTTTTTCCTGGTCGCTTGAAGAAGGTTTTATTAGAAAAATAATTTCGGAGAGCGCATTATTCGTCAAACTTCTAAACTAAGTTTAGATTTTTTTTTTATCCGGTAAATTTTAAGTTTTTAAACCCCTTTGTGCCTTTTTCGGCAATGAATTTAACTCTGATGACAAATTAAGAATGACGGTTAATAAACTCCCCTGCTCTATTCTGTCAGGAAACTCTCAAAGAAATAAATAAATTAATGAAATCGTCATTATTTGTTCCCGTCCAAAAAAAAAAAAAAAAAAAAAAAAAAATGCATTTATTACTGAACTTCGAAAGGACTTTGAAATAAAAGTTATAAAAGATATAACCGTAAAATCAAAGCAAACGTCAATGTATTCATTTTTTAAACTCTGCAGTAATTAACTTCTGTAATTAACTTTTGTTTTGATACTTAAAATTTCATATTTTTTCCTAATGTGAAAAATAAATTTTAGTATCATTAATTGTTACCTTTTTTCAACAATTAAAATCTAGATTTAAATATGACCATGTAAGAGATCATCTCTCGGAGCGACCAATTTTTATTGGAACGGAGCGTGGTCGCCTACTGTACCTTTACAACAATATTTATCACTTATGGTATGTCCCATTTCCTTTTGTGATTTTCTGAATACAACCGGTCGCACAACGGTTTAAATAGGATGCGGTACTTAATCTGTCGGTCGTATTTTACGAAAATCTATACACTCTCAGAAATACTTTCTTCAATTCACGGAAATTTTCCTGGCAGCAATGCTAACAGGATTTTTCCGTTCGTAGACGAATATCCGTTTCTTTTTTCTCCGTTACAGGAGGTAAAATATTCGTCAATTGAAGAAAATAGGGACAGAATAAATTGACGAGCTTGGGATCGAACCAGCTACCTTAGCGTTACGAGACCGGTGCTCTAACCACTCGGCTACAGTTGTACAATGGCAAAATAGTTTGAAGTAAATATGTTTGACGCAGATGGGCATGACTTGACTGATTTCTAAAGCTTTGAATTTTGAATTTAATTGCGGGAAGATTCCGTTTTTAATGAGATCGTGGCAAGGGTTTTAATACTTTAGTATTAATTTATTTTAATTTTAATTCTAATAATTTAAATTTAATTTTTTTAATTTTTTAGTATTAAATTATTTTTAGTACTTTAGTTTTAATACTTCAGTATTAAAATAGGATAAAAATATAAATTAAAAATATTTTTATGTAGATTGCTAGATGTAAAATATAAATATTATATTTTAATGAGAGAATTTTTTTTCTTTTGAGTGAAGTCCATTTCTTTTTCATTTAATATTTTAATTAAGATATCTATATCTATTTTAAAATATGAGACTATTTTTTATAACTGAAAAAAAAAAAATTGTGAATGCAGTAACCTCCCTCTTAACCGGCCTAAACGGGACCGAGGTTTAGCCGGTTAAGAGAAAAAACGGTTAAACCGGAGATGTCAAATAATGTAAAAAAGTAACTGCATATTTAATTAATTAAATGCGTAGGATGCATTTAGTTTTTTGATTTGTGTAGTTTTAAAAAAGTGCATATTTTCTATATTTTGTGAAATGAATACTAGTTATAATTAACTGAATTAAAATAAAAATTATCATTAATAACAAATAATGAAATTTTTTTAATACAAATTAAATTGTTGAAAATATTGTCACATACCTTTATAAGAAGTTGAAATTATTCTACATTACGCAAATTTGTGTTAATTAACCATAAAGAAAAGAGAACGAAAATTTTCCTTTCTGAATTTTACCTGATGTTGGGAAAAAAAAGCCGGCCGGTTAAAGCGGAGTTCCGGTTAAGAGGAAGGCTACTGTACTTTCAAATGAATGAGAAAATCAATTGTTATTGATTTTCAAATTCGAAAAAGTTTCTTTTCTTTGTTGTTGGTTTAGTTTTTATTTATTTATTTATTTTAATTAAATTAGAAATCTTAATTTATAGAATTTTTGGGGTTTTCTATTTAAAAATGAATTCGGATTTGAATATTAATAGAGCCAATGCGCATGCGTGCTAGGAATGAACGGAATTTCTCCGTCATTTCAGACTTTCGGGAAGAATTCACGGATAAAACATGCTTTCTAGTTGTACGGAAATTATGTGTTAAAAAATTAGGAATAATTTAGTGTGTATAGATGAGTTTTTCTGACAGTGTAATGGATTCTCGCGAATGGGATTTATAACATTTTCGTCGAATCGGAGCTCACTGGCTAGGGAACGTTCCCAGGTGCAAGAGGTGCAAGTTGTGGATTTGGACGAGAGTGGTATCAAAAGAAGGTCTCGTCATGTACATTAAAAAGTCCAATGGAACTACCCGTCCGAATCCAACCGTTTTTGAGATATCCTCACTTGAAGTGTGAATAAGTAAATAAATAAATTGGCAGGCAGGCATATACAGTCGAACCTCTATTTAACGAAATCGCTAAATAACAGAAAAAAGTTCGTTATATGGAAAATTCGTTAAATAGAGATTCACCTTTTAAAATAGCTTAAACTACATAAAACAGATTTTAAATTCATAAACACTAAATATTTTTACTAAAAGTAATTAATCACATTTTTTTTTATAAATTATATCGATTTGTTTTAATTATTTTACCCACCAATATCCATCATCGATTCATTTTTTCTATGTGTTTAAATCTTTGAAATCTGCAAGGAAAGTAAAACATTGCCCGGGAATACACTGTATTTTCTGTTTAAAATAAATAGTTTTACATTAAAATTAACGAATTTTAATGACATTATCGTACTTATTATTATTATAACAAATAATTTTAACCATACATTAACATATGTGTCCTTAAATTTAATTTCTGAAAAACTCTGTTAATTTTGTCTGAGTTTTTTCTTTAAAAAAGTGCTTTCTCGCATAATACCTCTCACATCTTTGCAATGCACCAAAAACTCCTTCATGCGTATTTTCTTCTAACAATAATCTACGTCGGATTCTTTCAAATGATTTTAGCATTTCATCATACGAAGTTTTGTTAATTCCTGCATCATGATCATTTCCATCATCATCATAATTCGTCTTCATCGCAATTCATTGCTGTATTTTTATATTTTCCACACTGTCGAAAATATCCAATTCGGATAGTGTTTCCGAGGGCTCAATTTCAGAATTAAGTAAAATACAATTATCAATCAGCACATCACGGTTATTTTTTTCTTTTTTTCTCATCTGTATCCACATTTTTTTAAGTTACTCTAAGGGATTATCGTCTTCGTCTTCCGTACTTACCGAATTCTCACTGCTGACAAAGAAAGCGCCTGGTAAAACCAGTTCAAGGCCATTGAACATCATAAAATGTGTTTAAACAAAGAATAAGCTTGAAATGGCCAGAAATGTTTTGAGAAATGGGGAGAAAAAAAAAATTGATCAGAAGAAAAAGTTCGTTAAATAGAGAATACACTTCGCTATTTAGAGGTTATTTTACGAAGAAATTCGCAAAATGTTCTTGGTCCCAAGGAAAAGTTTGCAAAATAGAGGTTCGTTAATAGAGGTCCGACTGTACATTGTTCGTAAGTTAAAAGTTTCTTTGCATTGTTTTAATCCTCTATTAATACCTTTTTCCGAGCTACGAGCAAAATTCTTTACACCCACACATTTGCCGAAAAATTTGCATAAAACAAGGTGCTGGAAATAGCAAAAACAGATGGAAAAACTCTCCGAATGAAGCCGTGCGCGAAAACTTCGTAGAATGCGAAGTGCCTGTCTAAAAGAGGGGAAATAACCGGCAATGTGTGGGTGTAAAGGATTTTGCTCGTAGCTCGGGAAAAGGTATTGGTAGAGGATTAAAACAATGCAAAGAAACTTTTAACTTACGAACAATTTATATGCCTGCCTGCCAATTTATTTATTTACTTATTCACACTTCAAGTTAGGATATCTCGAAAACGGTTGGATTCGGACGGGTAGTTCCATCGAACTTTTTAATGTACATGACGAGACCTTTCTTTTGATACCACTCTCGTCCAAATCCACAACTTGCACCTGGGAACGTTCCCTAGTGGGACACACACATATTGCAAAAAAATCTGTTGATTTTTCCTGAGATTTTTTTTTTCTGAATTTTATTAATCTGTGAAAAAAAAAAAAACAAAACAAAAAAACTATCAGACAAGACGTCAATTCTTAAAATTTAATTCAATCTTAAAGGGTCTCGGGACTTTTAAGGGGACCGTGGACCTTTATTTGAGCAAATATCGACCTTTCTTTTTGTGATTGTTATTGTTCTCTAATTTGTACTACGTCATTCGTGGAAAACCGCATGCAGATGTGATTATTTTACGCAAAGTTACAACTTTTAAGTGAACCCTTTCACTACAGCGCCTAGAAGATACAGTGTGGAAAACGGCTACAAAATAGTGCTAAAAAATTGAATCCCATAAATGTACAACGATGCTGAATAACAAGATGTCGATCGTAGCGCCATCGTAGTGATTTAAAAACGATAGTCATTCTAAAAGAGACTCTTTAACCTATTTCACGTCATTCCTTAACTGAATTAGCTTATAACAGACCAAAATATCTTATATTTATAGTTTCCGATATTTAACATTCTATAATTTTTGAAAACACAGTGTTTATATTGAAAAGAGTTACGAGATAGCGCTCGTATCAGCATGTTGCCGCTGAGCATTGTTGGAGATTTATGGGATACAAGTTTTTAGCACTTTTTAAAGCATTATAGGAATAGCCGTTTTCCACACTGTATCTTCTAGGCGCTGTACTTTCACCGTCCGAGGATTTTCCTGTACTTTTATAAAGGTGCTTGTAAATTCCAGGATAAATATATTTATTAATCACAGTTTGATGCTATAATATCTTTAATATCACTTCTTTCTATAAATGGTTCAAAATAAAATTCTGTTTAAAATATTTTTGTCTACAGCCATTTTAACATGGTCTCTAGAAACGGAAAAATCCGGGCCAGACGGTTAAAGGGTTTTTAAATCCAAAATCGAGGAAATATCTAAAAAATTAAGACGCAAAGGAGAATTTTTAAAATTTCGTTTAAAAATTTAAATTAAAAAAAAAATAGTTACAAGTATTTTAAATTTTGTTCACAAACACTTTTTTGGCCCTTTAATAAACTTTAAATCTGTTTTTCTCAATACTGATGTTTCAGCTTTTTAAATTTTTTTAAAATGTGCCTTGCTACTTAATTTTTTTATCAAAATTCATGAAATTGATAAGGCAGAATCCCGATATTGCTTAAAATGAAACTGTGTATGCATTTTAAAGTTCGACTTCATTAACACAATTAAATTTGATTTTTAACTTATTATAAGGCAGAATTTGTATTAAAATCGATATGGAATTCAGAAAAATATCTCTAAAAAATTAACTGTTTAACACTAGAACGCTCGGAAATTTTACTCAAGTTTCATAAAAATATTTTACACCAGAATTCTTATTTAAAATTATTTGACTGATGTAATTCACGTAAAGCTGCCTTTTTAAAATTTAACTTATTTTGTGAAAAAATTTCTGGTTCCAATTGACATTTAATCATATGGTCGGAGTCGAATCGACTCCTTCCGGGCGTTCTAGTGTTAAGGGTTTTAAAAATCGATACAAAGATGTGTTCGTAATACAGTTTTAAGTGATTAAAATCCAAAATTATGAGGAAATATCTAAAAAATGAAGATGCAAAAATTTCTTAAAAGATCCTAAAATTATAATAAGATTGTAAATTTCTTTTAAGGTGTTCTATATACTAATGGTGAAATGTATATTTAACACGTTTGACCGTTAGAACATCGTATTTTAAATACATGTAGGTTAAAGCCGGAGGTTTGGTTTAGATATGTCGATGACGTGTTTATCATATGGAATTATAGTATTGTTGAATTAAATGAATTTCTACAGGAAATTAATACAATAGACGAAAACATAAAATTCACTTTGGAAATAGAAAATAAAAAGACCTTACCGTATTTGGATGTTGAGTTAGCGAGAAATGAAGGAAAACTAGATAGAAATGTTTATAGAAAAATCAACAGGTCAAACCATACCATACCGTATAACAGCGTTTACCCTTTTGGATACAAGATAGCAGCCTACAATTTTTATGTTAAGCGAGCTTTTGAAGTATGCACTGACAATTTTCTTGATAGTGAAATAAATAAAATTAAATGCATCGCCAAAGAAAATGGTTTCCCCCTTCATTTTATCAATAAACTGGTCTACGAAATGAAATATAAAGTAAAGAAGAACAATCCAGTTAATAAACTTAAATTTTGTAATTTTTCTTAAATTCCTGGTTTATATGAGAAATTAAGATATGCACTAAGAAAGTTCAATATCAATTTAGTAGCTAAAACAACAAATAAACTCAAAGACGTTATCCATAGCAAGATTGACCCTGTTCCTAATGAAGAGACCGCAGGCATTTACATTATTCCATTGTTAACGGAAGAACAAGAAGAAAAGTTTATGTCGGAATGACGGGAAGAAAATTCAAAGATAGATTAAAAGAGCACATGAGTGACATTAGGTTTAATAGAGCCTCCACAGCGTTAGCAAGACTTAACTTACAGCATAATTTAAATATCCGTTTTAATGAAGCAAGAATAATTATTCCTTCATCCCATTATCATTTGTCGTTGATAAAAGAGTCCATTGAAACTTAATATTGAATAATAAAGCTATTAATGATAATATGTCATATAACATCCCAAATATATGGTTAAATCTTTTGAAATAGATGTTGTTTTGGTTTAGTAACGCTCAACTTTTTGTCCGTCTCACTTCACCCCCCCCCCTCCATTTTTCGGAACTGTTTTGCTGTCTCCCCTCCATTTTTCGGAACTGTTTTGCTGTCTCCCCTCCACTGTAAAGTTGACTTGCCCAGTTGTCCGACCGAGGATGAAAGTGCGTTAGAGACGTATCAGTTGTACTCAAAGCGGCCCAGAAGATGATCAAGGTTTTGATCGAAAGCGCTCGGCGCGTGTATTATATTTGTAAACTCTTTTTAAGTTTTTAAAAAGTGTAATATGTGTTAACATCTTTTATATTGTGACATCTGTTGTATAAAAATGCACCTCTTAAGCAAGTTTTTTATTTTATTTCGATGTATATTTGCTTAAAATATTAAATCCTTGTTATAAAAATTAAAAGAAATTTTTTTAAACGTCCACCGTTCCCTTAAAGCTTCGAAATTTAAATTTTTTTAGATGTGAAACTCCTATCTTTTCTGAACATTTTGATATAATTGTTTCCTTAAAACTCCTATTAGAACAGAAGTTAGGACTTTTAGAATTATACCCGCTCAATAGCTGAAGCGGCGTTTCCGAAACTTTAAAGTAATTTTCCTAAAAATGACGTTTTCGGGCATAACGCGCAGGATATCTCAAAACTTCTCAATATTTTTCCATGAAATTTTCCAAACATATGTTTCATGTTACTCTGTATAAACTGAACCTAAAATTTCCTTTTCATTGTTCAAAAAAGAATTTTTTTAGGCGATTATACTGTTGAAATTTTCAAAATTTCGTGTAAGCTAAGTACAACATTGTATTAAAAATATAAAAATGCCTTAAATACAAATTTATTTAGGTTCAGGGAAGTATAAGCAGGTACCAAAATTTTCGTTCTAGTTCCAATATTTATTTTGCAATCCTGCGCGTAAGCTGTTATACCAATTTTCTGCTCGTCAAATGTTTGACAGTTTGAAGCCCCCTATAAATGCTAATTCTACATCTTGCAATTTTTTGAAGTACATGAAATGAAAGAACATACTTATATCTTTCATCCCAATTACAATTGTGTGTTAAAATCATATACATTTTAAGATATTAAATGTTGAAAATGGTCTTTTTTTTTTTTCATTTTTTCCAATTTTAAGAGTCTTGAAACCCCTTAAGCGTTCACAAAAATACTTAGCCGGAATCTTTCAGGATTTTACGATAGCTAAGACTTATTTTGTAAAGCGTTATCTGCAAATGGTTTCCGTAAGACAATAGAAAGTAAATAAATGACTTGTTTCTCAGTGCACAATACGAACTTCTGTTAATTTTATAGAAAAATGAAACTGTCAGCCTTGATACCAGTAAAAAAACTGTTTATTTTACGAAAAATATCTGTATTTATTACATATTTTCTAATATTTTCACAGATCTTTACCGTAAAATAAACAGTTTACGGATTTTCTCCGAAATAAAATCTGCATTTATTACCAGGGCTGTGGGGTTCGTGGGAAAAAATGTACGACTCCGACTCCGGAAATTTTAACAGATTCGACTCCGAGTCTTTCGCTCAAAAATGGGCCCGACTCCGACTCCGACTCCGCAGCCCTGTTTATTACGAACTTTCTATTATTTTAACAGTTTTTGCACTAAAATACAGTTTTTTTTTTTTTTTTTTTTGTAAAATAAACAATTTCCCACTGGCATTCTATGTCTTTTTACTGTAAAATCAAGTTTTTTTTTTTTTTTTTTTTTTACAGCGCACACACATACACACAAATTGTGATTACAGTGCATTTCTTATTTTATCTATTCGGAAAGTAAAAGTGCCGAGATTATTTATATTATTGGAGCCAGTGGATCGAAACGCTACAATCTCCATTTCCCGAAATATAGACTATAATTATAATGGCATAAAGAAATGATAGGCACACGCAAAATAATAATAAAAAAAAGATATAGAAAAAAGCAATGTTCCTTGTAACGAAAACGAAATATTTTTGATGACTTCCTCAGTTTTTATGAGAAGCTATCATAAAAGGAACACGGAACCATTTCTCAAATATAGACCGTGTGCAGTTCTTACAAGATTCGCTATTGATGTAACTTTATGAGTGGTATAAATGTTCCATGTGTGATTTTGAAGGAAAAAAACCCATCATGGATTTGATTGAGAAAAAATAAAAGAAGGCAGATTTTATTCAGATGTTTAACAAAAGTGAAGGTATTTTAAAGGAAATTTTGAGACACTTACCTTGTTTTTGTGAACTACGTTGTCACAAAAAGTTCTAAAAGTGGACAATAATTCGTAGATTCCGGATTCGCCGAATCCTCATCGATCAAATGGGCAATTAAGTACTTCTGTTAGGAAAGGACCTGAGCCCGAAAACCATTAAGACAAGAAAATGTAAGGGATCATATAGGAGTCGCAAAGGACCAATTATACAGGAGAATTATATCAAAACTGAACCAAAGTTCGTTTGTAATTATAGGCACAAAAACAGATAATCTTTTTGTATGCAATACTTTCAACAATAATTTTTAAATAGAAATTTTACTAAAATATGCACAAATTTAGAACCAATCTTAAGTTGTAGATATAATATCCAAATTCTTAAATTGCATGCAAAAATATTAACTAATGTAAAATGAACCTTATACGCAATTAAAAAAAATGGCTTTTATCTTTTTGAGAAAAATCACTTTAAAAGTGTCTTTTCAATCATTGTTTGCAGTGAAAATGATGGACACATTTTTTTTAGTCATAACTTACACGTAATAATAGAAATATTTCTATGTAAAATGTTTTAAAATGCAACAAAATACTATATTGTTCTTTCATATATATTTTTTCGAAAAATCAATATTTTGATGATTAAAAAACTCTAAATCTTTTAAAATTTCAAGATAATAGGATTTCAACTATTTTGTGGCTAACAAAAAAATGCTTAATTTTCTTTTACACTCAAAAATATTTAAATTACATATACAGGGCGTTTATAATTAAACTTCCCCTATAAACAGCATCCTACAGCGAAAACGTGTGAACGAAATGCAATGAAATTTGGTATATAGACTGTACACGAGATACGCTCAAGGAATTTCGAAAAAAAAATGTTAGTTCCAAAATGTTGCTATTGATAATGGGTATCAGGTAAAATTAATTAACAAATTGATTCAGAGCTCCTTTGATAAAATGTACATGGATACTTCTAAAAATAAAACTATTAATGAAGTTAATATGAAAAGGGTTGTGGCAAATTATTTCCCGGGTTTCTTTGAATATATAAAAATTCATTTAAGAAATTTTGGTTTATGTTTGATCGCGAAGCCTCGTCCGAAATTAAAGATACTTTTAAACACTAAAATTGGTCCTATTAATAGGGATGACCTCTCAGGAGTTTATATGATTCCATTTATTAGGGGGGGGGGGGGAATCAGAAATCCTTATATAGGTATGACCCAACGAAAATTCAATATCAGATGTAAAGATCTAATCTATAGGTTTAATTGTTATGTACAATTATTCATAAGAGAGTCCATTGAAATTTATTTAAGAGGTTCAGGGGTCTGTAACGATACATTATCTTTTCGCATCCCGAACATATGAATTGAATAGTTGGACAACTGCCGGAGTCTCGACATAGAGGAAACACGTGCGGTAGCGAAAATGTAGGGCGCGTTATATGTTTACTTGTTTGTATTCGACGATTTATTTTTTTCCATTTGTCATATGCATTGTATTTGTAATTTCTGTTATACATTCTGATGACGACTCAGTGAAGGAGTTGAAGCATGCCAATATAGGTTTTTAATTTACTTTTAATGCGTTTTTAGTAAAGTCTTTTAAGCAAATAAATATTTTAATATGTGCTTTTACTTTTCCGTTTGGTAATATTTTTATAAGCTTTTACTTAACTTGCAACGTTCGTATGTATGTCTACGCAGTTCAAAATTTGTACTCGAACTTTAACTCACTTTCGGATATGGGTCATTCCATGTCAGTTCAGGCAGGCATGTAACCCACCATCACAGATTTTGATGAAACTGCGTGTGTTTGTTCCTATTATTAAGATATGATTCCCAGTATTTTTTTTTACTCCTTGGTCAAATAGTTTCTGAGAAAAAAATTGTCAAAATTTTGAAAACTGCCATCAGTTGGCATTCTTGACTGCTCGATTTTCAAATGTAGCATGACATAAATATGATCATATTTCAATATCTATTCCACAAATCATCTTCAAATAATTTATGCATAATATATAGGGTACGTATTTTATGAAAAAAATACTGTTACGCTTATATAACATTTTAAATGTGTCTAAAAAAATGTTTAATCTTTGAAGTCGTGATTTTTTTATGAAAAATAATGCATTACCTAAAATAGCATTATTAACAAAAGGCGGTATTTTTATTAAATTTATTTTTTGTGGGGGATATACTTAAAGGTGTCCTTTACCTGATTCTGAAATAAAAGTAGTGGGATTTTGGGTGTTTTTAGTAGTATTTCATATTTAAAAATATTTTGAGGCGTATTTCAAATCAAATCAAGCAGAGTCATTCCATGTCAGTTCGCCTAAGATATTTAATTCACTGTCACAAATTTCAATGAAACTGGGTATGTTTATAGCTCATTTTAAGACAGGATCAAGGAAATTAAAGGTGATTACAAGTAAAATATTTTTTAAGATAAAAAAAATATCTAAATTTTGAAATTTTTTTAAAAATGTTTTTAATGGCAGATCTATATTCAAAGACTGCATAAAAAAAAAGTCATTTCAATATAAAATCACTAAATAAGTTTCAAATAATGTATATGTGACAAATAATGTAGGCAGATTATTATTTATTGTTGTTTCTCATGTTTAAATGCTAAGAGTGTGTTTAATCTTGTGAATTCTTAAAATCAAGAATTTTGTGAAAAATAATGTGTTAATCAAAAATTTATTATTAACCGAAGGCAGGCTGTTATTACTTTTTTTAATTGTACGTAAAAATATCTTTTCAATAGTTATAAAATAAAAATAGTGAAAATATGAGCAATTTTAACAAAATTTTCATAAAATGTGAATGTTTAATGATAAATATTGAAGCTTTTCATGCTAAGATGTACTAAAATGACTACGATATCGTGTATTTCTACTCTTGCTTAAATATAATACATACAATAATAAAATAACAAATATTATTTACAACAATAAAAATTAAATTAAATAGTACCAGTTCCTTTACCAACACTACATTGCTCAACAGCCGACTTAAAATCAACAGCCCGCACTCTTATTGAAAAATACTTTCAACTGTTCAAATAATAAATAAACTGCATTTAAAAATTTTAATATCAACTTATTATCTTAAGACGATAATAATAACTAAACAACATGATGAATTTATAAATCAGCTTTTAATTGAAAAGTCATGAAATGGTCCCTTTAAATATTGTTGTTCATCGAGTCAATCAAAACAAATTATATAAAAAAAAATAGTGAGCCTAATATGCTGACTGCAATGACACTTCTAACAAAACTAATTAATTCATTACCATCTGAAATCAAACCCGAAAGATCAAAAGAAAAAAAAATCATCTGTAGTGTGAATGTGACATACTCAGTGGTTGTTGAGGTATGTCTTTGTGACATTTTCACCTGTACTTCAATAAAATATAAACATGTAAGCTTTTTTCATTCATCCAAATTAAGTAAAACAATTATAAAATTTTGTTGTCATTACACCAGATGTTAAATTTTTCGTTACATACTATTAGATAAGTTCTTTACTTTTAGACATTATTGACATAATATCATAAAATTTGCTATATGTATTTTCTGTAAGTGTATAAACAATATATATATGCTTTGTTAAACATAAATGAATAACTTTTAAATAATTTGTTTGAGAACAGGGATATATATACACACATATATATGTTGAAAATCCATCTTTCAGCAATATTGTGATGAAATAAATCAAATTACCGTAATTTCCGGTGTATAGCCCGCGGATCATACAATCGTGTTTCGACCCAGAAATTTTTAAAAATAAAATGTAACTTTTTAGATCACAGTAAATATTGGTCTTCAAATACTGAATAAAATTTCTGGGTCCAAACTGAATTGTTTGATCTGCAGGCTATACACCCGAAATTACGGTACATATCATTAGAAACTGAATAAAGTTACAAAAGTGCAACTCATTAAGTTTTAAATATTTTTTTAGATATAGTTATTTGAAAGATATAAATATAATGGATTATGCATTTTTTGCATATATTTAAAGCACAATACGTCAAAATTTTCTTCAACAGAGTGAAATTTGGTTTTTTTTTTTCCTCAATATTAGCAGCTCAATGCTAAATTTTCAATATTAACAGCCAAATATGAGTTTAAAGATTAGGAATGTCATTTTGAAAATTTCTATTGGGCGGTGAGGAGCTAGTGATTTTTCTCTTTTTTGGAAAGGGATAATTGCTCTTCGCCCTAGAAGTTTTACTAAAAAACAATATTGTTTATTTTTTTCCTTAAGAAACGAACATAAAAGATAATTTGAAAAATAAAATAAATGTATAAATAAAAATATTTCCAGGGATGATACATTGGATAGGTTTTACATTTGAAAATATTGATAATTTTAAATATGATTTAAATACTACTAAAAACCAACCAAAATCCCACTATTTTTATTTCAGATCCAGTTATAATGTAGTATTATGTACAATTTAAAATTAAAAAATTAGTCATAGAACGCCTCTGATTGATAAAGATTTTTTAATAATTTCATTATTTTTTGTAAAATATTTTTGATTTCAAAGATTATACAATTTTTTAGACACATTTAAATATTTTTTAACATTACAGCAATATTTTTTTCATAATCTACATACTTTATTTACCTTGCTTAAATTATTCGAAGAAGATTTCTTTATTAGTTATTGAAATATGATTTTATATATAAAATGAGGCCTTTGAAAATTGAACAATCATTAATGGCAACTCGTGGCATTTTTCCAAAATTTTGATAATTTTTTCTCATATGTTCACTATTTTATTTTATAACCATTTAAAAGATATTTTTACGTACAATTAAAAAAAAGCAATAACACCCTGCCTTCGGTTAATAATAAATTTTTGTTTAACACATTATTTTTGACAAAATTCTTGATTTTAAAAACTCATAAGATAAAAGACACTCTTAGTGTTTAAACATGATAAAAAACAAGAAATAATAATCAGCCTACATTATTTGTCACATATACATTATTTGAAACCTATTTAGTGATTTTATATTGAAATGACTTTTTTTTTTAATGTAGTCTTTGAATATCGAACTGTCATTAAAAAAATTTAAAACAATTTTTCAAAATTTTGATATTTTTTATCTTAAAAAATATTTTACTTAGTATCAAGAAAATTAAAGGTGATTACGTCTTAAAATAAGCTATAAACAAACCCAATTTCATTGAAATTTGTGACAGTGATTAAATGGCTTAGGGGAACTGACATGGAATGACTCTGCTTGATATGAAATGCACCTCAAAATATTTTAAAATAAGAAATACTACCAAAAACACCCAAAATCCCACTATTTTTATTTCAGAATCAGGTAAAGGACACCTTTAAGTATATCTCCCATAAAAAATAAATTTAATAAAAATACCGCCTTTTGTTGATAATGCTTTTTTTGTTAATGCATTATTTTTCATAAAAAATTCACGACTTCAAAGTTTAAATATTTTTTTAGACACACTTAAAATGTTATAAGCGTAACAATATATTTTTTTCATAAGCTGCGTACCCTAAATATTGTGCATAAATTATTTGAAGATGATTTGTAGAGTAGATATTGAAATATGATTATATATATGACATGCTACATTTGAAAACCGAGCTATCAAGAATGCCAACTGACGGCAGTTTTTCAAAATTTTGACAATTTTTTTCTCAGAAACTATTTCACCAAGGAGCAAAAAAAATTACTGGTGATCATATCTTAATAGTAAGAACAAACACACGCAGTTTCATTAAAATCTGTGATGGTGGGTTACATATTGATATTTTACTGCCTGATTTGACGTGGAATGCCCCATATCCGATCGATTTTGCATACTGATGTAAATCCGATGACAATATAATATTATTATGATTTTCGGTGCTTTCTAGTTATACTTATTTTATAGGACCATACAAAAAATTTCGGATACATTACCACCTACAATTTTAAGAAGTAAGTTTAGATAATCTAATAGCATTTTATATTATGTATTATTTACTGAAGAATTGAGTCTATTGCTTTTCATCATTCCATTTAACAAAAATTATTTTATTTTTTTATCTTATATTTTTAGTACAAGTTGTATGTTTTGCTTTAATATGTCGGAATAAAAATGGATTTGAAATTTATACTGTAATGTTAATTTTACTCCCAACGACTTTTTTTTATATATATATATATTTGACGATCATTTATATTTCTATTAAATTTGTGAATGACTTCTATTTCGCAGCAAAAAAGATGCCTCAATTTTAAACAACTATTACTCGGTCAGTTTTAATCGTGGAAAAATGGGAGTATTTTGTCTTGCTTCTTAATGTAATAGAGTATTTTTACTAAACTAAGGGGCTCTGTCCCCTACGAGCTACGCTCGCCACACCCGTTCAGGCTCTAAAAATCTGTTAATTTGATCTGCTTTAAAAAGAATACGAAAGATTGAATTATAATTAAAAAACAGTGGCGATCTCCCTGTAAACGGGTTTCTACGCAATTCTCTTTTACTGAGGAATTTTAAGGCCGAATCAGCTGCAGTTAATTGCTGTTTTCGTGTTTGATTAAATAAGATTAGTTAAATATTTGAAAATTAGCTACTATAAAATAAACTAAGTCAATAGAGCCTTTGCTTCCCGGCATATTTTAAGAAAGCTATAAGAAAATGATTTTAAATAACAGATTTTAAATGTAACGTTTTAAACCTGGCGTAATTTTTACCAAACATTTCTTTCTCTTTGCAATATTCACCTGAAAATATTTTTATTTTTAGAAAGGTTATATTATAATTTGCGCTGTCTTAGAATTGGCAACAATAATTAAAAATATCATCTCGAAATATGACATAACTCTCTCATGTACAGTCGTGGAAAAAAAAAAGTAAACATCCGCCACTAACTCCTCAACAAATTATCGTAGAAGAAAGTTACTGGTACCGAACGATTGGAAATAAAGTCTACTTTGAAATGATGTAGATAAAATTTGCTTAAGGGGCCATCTACATATTAAAACGAACCATAACTTTGTTTTTTTCAATAGCAGTACACAATTCTGACAGCATAAATGAACTCTACACCCTTCATTTAGCCTAAAAATGAATTTTTATGCAATTCGTACCATAAGTTTCCGAGAAATTAATTATTTTAAAACGAGCGTATTTTAAGGGCTGTATCCAAATTGAAGTTCGGAAATCGATTGTTAACCGAGAGAGCCCCCATCTTGATCAAGGCACCTTAAGAAGTCAATGAAGCCTGTTAGATTACAGGACAGCAGAAGAAATTTCAAAATATCTACTCACTGCTAGAATAGGCGGCCCCTTAAACCATCATTTTGCCGTTTTTTAAGCATAATTTGAAAACTACTTGGAAGAAAAATGTGAAATTTTGGATTTACATAAAGCAGGACTTAATAAATCTAAATCCATAAAAAAATTCGCAGGTTGCAATTCATAATTTTTTCGAATATTAATTTCATAATTCATATCATAAAATTATAAAAAATGCAAATTCAGCGTATTTATGTTTGGGTATATTAGTATTATTGCTACAAAAAATTAGCACATTAGGAGCATAATTTCTGGAGATATAAATAAAAATATGAAAATGTAATTTAACATTAGAAGCACTAAATTTTGAATGTTCATAATTCAAAAACTTATCAGTTAAATGACTTAAAATTCGGTCTCTAGGCATAATTTGAACCAAAGATTTGAAATATCTTGTTAAAATTGGGTATTGTCATTGAAAAAAATGAAGTTTGGATTCGTTTTAATATGTAGATGGCCCCCCTAAGCAAATTTTATATGCATCATTTAAAAGTAGACTTTATTTCCAATCGTTTGGTACCAGTAACTTTCTTCTACGATAATTTGTTGAGGGGTTAGTAGGGGGTGTTTACTTTTTTTTCCACGACTGTACATATAAATATATTTTATAATCTAAACTGTTTGGCTCTATTATTTGGACATTTGAAATAGGACGCCATTTCCCCATTTACTGCTTTTAACACATATTAAATAATTGATTGTTTTATAGTTTCTTTCTTTTTTAATATGCTTGTGTAAAAACAATTTTTATGACGTACTTTTCAATATTTTCCTGCTTTTAACACATAATCATATTCTAATTTGAAAGGGTTTATGGTATCGGGAAGAAATCCCAATACCTTTTTGGATTTAAAGAAATTGGCCGATATGTACATGGCGTACATCACCTTGTTGCAAGAACCCAACAGTTCCAATCCCGTGAAACGAGAAACTGGAATATTTTAGTTTGATGGATCTATGAAAATTCCAACTTAATTACTAATAACTCAGTCAAGAGTATAGTCATTAAATTAGCAATCCATTTAGCACAAACATACTTTCATTTATTTAACTGTTCTTTACATGTTCCCAGCCGTAAGGCCAGGTAAAATTAAAGGCAGGGAGGTGTCACTGTTACATTATAATTTTGTAGTACCTTCTGCCTCGAAACAACCGTGCATTACCGTTTTGTTCATTTGGCATAATATCAGATAAAACACGCCAAACTTTCACTAAAACATAAAAACAAGACACAATTTGGCGAAAATGAAAAATCCCAGTGAAATAAATCTGATGACATATAATTTATTACCTCATCAAATAATCGAACAACATTTTCAATAAATCCTTAAATGATTTAGATTAAGAGTAATAAAAACAGATTCTATAACCAACTGACACTTTAAATTATTCTTTTTGATTTATGAATTGGTTTTCATAAAAGGAAATTACAAGTTATCTATGACTACTGCCTAACGGATGTGAAATAGTTTATTTATGATCTTCAACATTAATATTACCGCGTAAAGTAATCTACAGAATAATATATCACCAAGAAATCAAATGCATTGTTTTTTTACCAACCAAGTAACGGTTTGCTAAATAATTTACAATCATTTCTCTGCCTTCTCTAACGAATTAAAAATAAAATACAAAAAAGAAAGAATGTTTAATGTTAGAAAATGGATTCTTTTTCAGAAGAAAATGAGTGACTGATAAAAAGCTATGTAGTTTAATAATTAATGCTTCGTACGGAATTCAAGACAATTATATGTGATCGACATCACAGGGTTTTTTTCTGATTATTTGTCACGTGTGAATTAATTTTTAATTTAAGGAAAATGTTATTCTTTGAGCTGTTTTATCAATTGTCAACAATTTAAAATAATAAATCTTTCTAAAATATGTGAAAAATATCTCTGGAAATGCCGAAAATTTAAATTTAAAAAGCGGTTTTATTACATCGCTGCCCCTTTAAATTCCACACCCAGTTCACTGTTTACGTTGCGATTGCTGCTGAATACCTATCTTTTTTAATACATATGCAGCCAGGAAGAAAGCGTTGTGAATTTAGAATAATTATTTTTGAAGTTTGTGTTTTTTCGACGAATTAGCATGTTCAAAGTTATAAAACTTTTATGTATATTTTTCAATTGACTCGAATTTTTTTATGGTTGTTCCTTATGGTCTGTTTGATAAAACTAAGTATCGGATTTACAATAAAGTGAGAAAAAAAATTTACACATAAAAATGTAAAATAAATTCAGTTTTTACTGTAATTTGACACATATTTGCACATTTTATTTATTTTTTCTTCCAAATTAATTAACTTATGGTAAATCCGATATTATACAGTACACTTCTAAGAATAGTTTTAAAAAAATTAGCTCAAAATGTTCAAAATTGTACGAGAAGATACATTTTAAAATTTACATAATTTAAAAAAAAAATAAAATTTTCAAATATTGCAGGGGAATTGATCAATTTCTTGATAGAATAATTTTTCTCCATTGAGTCCTTTATTATTATGCCAAAAATGTACCTTAAAACGCTTAAATAAAAATATGTTCTAAGTGTACCTGGTTTTCTTAAAGAAGATAAAAATAAGAACTATTCTTTAATTTCAATGTAAAAAGATTATATGAACCTTTTTTTTCCTTTATTGAAATCAAAGACATTAAAAAAAAAAAATCAATAAATTATTTTTCCATTTGGAAGAACAGAATGATATATAAGAATGAGTCATTTTGTCTTCTTCTTCTATTAAAGAAGATAAAGGATAAGAGTGATTCTTCCATTACAGGGTTAAAAAGATTATTCAAACATTTTTTTTCCTTTACTGAAAACAAACATATTTATATATATAAAAAAATGTTCAAAAACCTTTCCTTCTATTTGGAAGAACGGAATGGAATGGAAGAAATGAGTCATTTTATCGCCTTCTTTCCTTGAAAAATATAAAGTATAAGAGTGATTCTTTAGTTCCAGGGATAAAAATATTATACGAAACTTTTTTTTACTTCACTGGAAAACAAAACATTAAAAGAAAATTCAAAAACATTTTCTTATATTTGGAAGAATAGAATGGAATGGAAGAATGAGTCATTTTGTCTCCTTCTTCCATTAAAGGAGATAAAGGATAAGAATGATTCTTCCATCCCAGAGTTAAAAAGATTGTATGAAACATCGGTTCCTTCACTGGAAACCGAGACATTAAAAAAAATCAATAACATTTTCTTCCATTTGGAAAAACAGAATGAAATAGAAATCTGACTCATTTTGTCTCTTTTACGGAGCTCTTCTCTGCCTTTCATGAATTGTTCTTCGACTGCACTGTTTAAGAGGTCAATAATTTGTACATCTTCTTTCTGTTTCATTTTTGTACCAAATAATATTTCAAACGGTGTGTTCTTAATGCTTCGTTGGTAAGTTGAATTAATGACTTGTTGAACTTTAGAAACATGCTTAAACCATTTGTTCGGTTCATCTTTGGACATTTTAGAGATTACAGAAATTATGGTGGAATTAAGTCGCTCTACTTGACCATTGGCACGGGGAAGGCCAGTTGTAACTGTCTGGTGCTTTATATTTTCATCCTGACAATAATCAGCAAATTCTTTACTTGTGAAGGCAGGGCCTTTATCGCTAATGATGGTGGAAGGATTGCCAAAAGTATAACTTTGTTGTCGTAGTTTTGATATAACTTCGGTAGCAGAAGTGGTTTTACAGGGATACAACCAGACGAATTTAGTAAATGCATCTATTAAAGACAAAATATGTTTTTAATTTTTGTTAGTTGTTTCAAGAGGGCCTAAATGATCAATGTGGTAGGTTTGGAGAGGAGTCTCTTCTTTAGTTAAGGGGTGTAATTCACCTTCTTGTTTTCCACGTTTGCGATTATACAGAAGGCATATTACACAATTTTCTATACTTTTATCAATTTTATTTGACATATTAGGGATGAGAGATTCTTCGTTAAAGAGTTCTTCACAGCGTTTACGGCCAAAATGTCCTTTGTCATGAACGTGTTTAATGACATTTAGCTACATTTCATCTGGCACAACTACCAGATCGATACCTTTATGATTTTTATAGAGAACGTTATTTTTAAGGAAATAGTTGTCATATGGCTTTGGTTTCAAAATTTCTTTGACGGCTTGTACATGTTCGTCAGTGTTCTGTGATTGTATGATTTTGGAAGTAAAACTATCTTGAATGATCATACATATTGGATTTCTACTTAAAGCGTCGACGTACCTTGTCTGTGTTCGATTGTATAGTTATAGTCAGCTAACATTAAAGCCCATCGAGCAATCTTGGTGCAAAGATCTTTTTTATTCATAGTAAGGGCGAATACGTTGCAATCTGTGACTATCTTGAAAGGAATACCTAGAATGTAAACGCGAAATTTTTTAAGGGCTTCTATGACAGCTAAAACTTCTAATTCATAACAGGAAATATTTACGTTCGGCATCTGTGGTTTTTTTGCTCATAAAGTAGACAGGGTGAAATTGATTGTCAATAGAAGACTTTTGAAGGAGGACTGCTCCGTAACTGTCAATAGATGCATCATAGTGAATTTCTGTTTCATTACTACGGTTATAAATGCTTAAAACTGGACCTGAAGAAAGGATGTGTTTCAGCTGATTAAATGCATTTCGTTGGTAGTCACCAAAGTGAAATTTAGTGTCCTTTCTAAGGAGATCTGTTAAAGGCTTAGCTATTAAAGAGTAATCATGAATGAATTTACGAAAATATGAAGTTAGTCCGACAAATGAATGTACGTCTTTTATACTTTTAGGTTATGGGAAATTGAGGACAGCTTTAGTTTTTAAGGGAGATGGATGCAGTTAACCATTTTTAATATGGTAACCCAAAAAATCAATTTTTCTCTGTAAAAAGTGGCAATTTTTAAGATTCAATTCTAAACCATATTCAGATGCAGTTGTAAGGACGCGCTGTAATTTCTGGAGTCCTTCGACTTCGTTTTCAGCTGGTATTATGAAGTCATCCATATAGACAATAAGTACTTTTTCATTAATGAGGTCTCGAAACACGTTATAAATATATCTTTGAAACACTAAGGGTGCATCGCTAAGGCCATAATTCACATATAAGAATTCAAATTGGCCAGAATGTGTTACGAAAGAAGTATATTTTCTACTATTTTTTTGTACTTCGACATGAAAAAATATATTTTTACGGTCAAGAGTAGTAAATATTTTTGCAGAATGCAACTGATCAATAATGTCAACAATTACTGGGAGGGGAAAACGTTGTTTATGTGTTTTAGAATTTAATTTCCTATAGTCTACACACAATCTATATGAGCCATCTTTCTTTTTTAATAGGACAATAGGTGATGAAAAATTACTAGTGCTTCTACGAATAATTCCCTTTTCGAGCCACTCAGAAATCTGTTTTTCGACGAAGTTTTTCTCTATTGGAACCAAGCGTCTGGGAGGACAAGTGACAGGTGTTTCGTTTTCCAGATGAATTGATAATTTAACATCAGTTGCCTTTATTTTTCTGGGAGAAAAATTTTGAGTAAGTTCTGAAATTTTTGAACGTATTGTTTCATCGGTAATATGAGATAAATCAAGATTAAGATCGTCTAACACATGAGCAACATTAATCAAAAAATATTGGACGTATTGTCATTTTTTCGATTTTTTGCATCGAAATATTATTTCCAGAAATTGTTAAAATACTGTGTTGTATAACATCTGTACCAATAATAAGATCAAAAGATATGGAATAATCTAGGACTACATAAACATTAGTTGTATAATTAAAATCATCTATCATAATGTCCGTAGAGAAAAAACCCAGGGGTTTGATTATAGTATTTCTTAATCCAGTTAATGTGATAGTTGAATGTTCAAGGTTCGAGATTGTAGCGAGTTTTCGGTAAATACTTTCCTTTAGCAAACTTCTTTCACTACCTGTGTCTACCAATGATGTAACATTTACTGACGAAATAATGACTTGTTTGGTCATGAAAGTGTTCGACGTGACCGTGGAAACATTGGAGGGTTCAGGCTTAGCTCTAGGCCTCCTTGGTTGATCACATTGAGCCGATTTATGACCAAAATTTGAACAATTGAAACAACGAGGACCTTTGTCTTTATGTCTGCATTGGCTACTTTTATGATTTGACAAACCGCAATTAAAGCAAAAAAAAAAAAAAAAAAAAAAAACAGATTTTGGTCGAAAGGATTTCTTTTTCACTGGCATTTCAGATTTGACTTTACGAAATTTAGTGTTCTCAAAGTCACGTCGAATTCTGTCATAAATTTTGAGCTTTTGCTTGAATTCTACAATGGATTGGCATCCATATAACATTGATTTTCTGAAAACAGGGCCGGGTATACCATTTATGATATATTGCATTAATGCGAATCCTCGATGTTACCACGCGAGCATAATTGTTTCATTATAAGAAAATATTCTTCTATTGATTCATTTTCTTGCAATTTTCGTTTATTTAATATATCATGTAACTCGGCAGAATTATAAGTGGTACTGAATTCTGAAATTAAGAGTTGTTTAAGTTTGTCGTATGAATTAATATGAAATTCTGTCTGTACTAACAACTGGGCTTTTCCTCGTAAGGATCTTTTACAAAATAGGAATTTATGAAAGTCAGATAAATTAAACATATTAGTGACAGCGTCAAAATTATTGAGTCAGACATTTATATCACTAAAAGAACTTCCGTCAAAAGGAGGTACAACACTTTCAACATCGGTGAAACTCATAGACGATGGCACAAAACTTTGAACTGGAAGTTGCTTGTTTTTGTGAACATTTGATAATTCGGTGTTATTACTTGAAGCCATATTATTTGAAGGCAATTCGGGTTCCGAGTCAGTGTCACTTTCATTTTGTATAATATTAGTTTGTAGTAAGCTCAAGTTTGAAAGGTATGTAACTAATCGGGTTGCAAGATCATTTAAAGATCCTTCGTTAGCAATACAAAGTAGATTACACACTGTAATCAGGTCATTTAAGGAAAAATCAGTTTGAACTTTAGTTATTTTATATTTGAACTCGATGCTGTCGGTTTGAAAACCGAAACCAGTAAAATCACGTACTCTCTTTCTATTAGATCGATCACCTTCAGCATCAAATAGGAATTTATGTAGTAATTTAATTTTATTTGTTCGTTCGTTTTTAAATGCAAGTTCCAGTTCAGGTATGTCAACTAACTTCATAATAAAATAATAACAATGAACTCACCGTTAGAATAATATCCGGCTTGAATCTGTAAGATGGATAATTCTGACAAATTAATAATATTGGTGGGTTAACTGGCACTTCTGAACACCACTTTATGGGATGAGATTCTATTTATAAATCATAACTCACTTTCAATTTCAAAAGAGGGGGATTTTCAATTCGGAAACATTTCTATATTTCTATTGTAACAACATTATATTTGTACATTTCCTAATTCTACAAAATACTATGAAAAATATTTAAAATAAAAGATTTGAGTGGGCGTTATAAACATTGCACAAAACCCCTATAAATTCAAATTTAGTGAATCCCTCTAAATCCTTCAATCCTTCTAAAATCCTACTAAAATTTATTAAATGATTATGTAAATCTTCTAATGTAGTTTAAAGAATTCCCTAAAAATGCTTTAGAAGATAAAATTTCATGAATTCATAATTCAGTAGAAAAAGGGTTTAAGACGATCGTATCTGTGTGTCGCACAGCACTTTCAGAAAGAATAATTCATCTTATTTAATGAAATGAAAGTCTGCGATTAGATAAGGCGAAGATTTTTATTTGAAAAAACTGTTGATTAATGGCTTTGAATCATAAAGGTTGGACAGCTCTGTATTAGATTATCTGCTTCTTAATACATAAAAATTACATAAAGTGACGAAAATGACTTCTTCTTGATTATGTCAGAAAGTTTCGAGTTATGAAGCCGGCGTACATAAAAAATTGCAGACAAACCTTAATTCTGACAAAACCAACATTTTTTTATTAGAACCACGAGGTTCGGGAGCATTTCTAATAGATGTCTAAGCACTTTCACCAGGAAATACGAAATACAAAAAAGAAGTCAGTGTAGTAGTTATAGGAATTTCATACATGGATTGTTTCACTCGCTTTCTGAACCGCTCGGGCGTGGAATTATGACATGTTGCTGGTGGAGTAATGTATTTCGATAGACAGTAAATCTGTTGAGAAGACACTAAAATAGAATGTGGCACAGCGGTGTCCATTTCTTTTTGTGTTTCCAACGGGAACGTAATGAAGCAGGTGTTATTACTGTTACTAAATAAAGTTTAATTGTTTGAGTGGTTGGTTGGCTACCTTAAAATTTGCTGTACAGAACAAATGGTGTTAATTCTCAGGGATGGAGATTAGTTTTACGGTTGCCTGATTACAAAACTTTCGGGCCCCTACAACATTATAGCATTGTTGAGGAGTTAATCATTCATTTAGCTGGTCCCAACTAATTACTTTTAGAGCAATGGTTCCCAACGTGGGGCGTACGCTCCACAGGGGAGCAATTTGACATTTTAGGGGGCAATTTCCAATTTCGGTATTCGGTCATGTTACCGAATATCAAACTATTCGGTACGCCAAATATTCGTCCAGTCGAATATTCGTTTTGGCAGAATATCAAACTATTCGGTCGAACCGAATTCTTAAAAAAAAAACCCTTTTAAAACATATTTTTAAAAAACTTACACAACTTGTACTTTTAACTGTCAGCTTATAAGTTATGACAAGTTAAAATTGATAAAGGTCAGCATCTTCAAATACTTCTTGTGTATTTTGTTATCCATAGAAAGAAAAAATTTCACCAGCTTTTAATAGGTTACTAAGAATTATAAAATGTGTCAATGTTACCAATTTTAATGCTAAATGTGACAGTCTCTTCAAGCAGTTTGCAAAGACAGAAATGCAAACCATATAATACTTTTCTTAAGTTTGAAATGTACCACAAAACTCTTTTTGTCATAAAAGTGAAGGCGCATTGCCTCATTTTCAGAATTATGCTAAAAACACATTTGTGACAGATAATTGAAAAAAAATGTGAAATTGATAGTTATTGTTAAAGTTCTATCAGTCTTCTTTCAGGTGAATCAAGTTCACTTTTGAAATAATAAGAGATATATGTCGCAGAAAGTGTGTGAGATAAGAGGGTGGGGGTGGGGAGGCAATCGCGATTTTACAAATGCTTCGGTGGGGCGTGGCCAGTAAAAGGTTTGGAACCACTGTTTTAGAGTGTACATTAGAGTCCGGAACGTGTCGGGCTTTAACGACCCGAACCCGAAATTTCTGCTTAAACTCAACCCGAAATCCAATCCGAACCCAGCAAAAAGTAGCCAACCGGAAAAATAGTCTACAATTATATCTCTAATATCAATTTTATCTTTTTTGTAAAAAAGTCATTACATATACACTCATTATTATTCAAATACTTAGTTTTTTCATTTGAAAACTATTCGGTACTTTCTTTTGAAAAATCGTGTCAACCCGAATCTCATCCGACAGGGTCAAAACCTAACCCGAAACATTTGAAATCAAACCGACCCACAAGATAAAATCAATTTTATATTTTTTGTAAAAAAGTGAATACATATACATTCATTATTATTCAAATACATAGTTTTTTCATTTGAAAACTATTCAGGATTTTCTTTTGAAAAATCGGGTCAACCCAAATCTCACCTGTCCTAATCTAATCGAAACCTAACCCGAAACATTTGAAGTCAACCCGACCCGCAGGCAATATCAATTTTATCTTTTATGTAAAAAAGTGAATACATATACACTGATTATTATTCAAACACATAGTTTTTTTCATTTGAAAAATAATCAGGACTTTCTTTTGAAAAATCGGGTTAACCAGAACCTTACCTGGCAGAGTCACAACCTAACCCCGAAACATTTGAAGCCAACCCGATCCGCAAGTAAAATAAAGATGAACCGATCCGATGCAGGATTCCAGTACCTATTCACCACTATTTCGGAATAATAATTTTCGTCTTATTTATGAAAGGAACCCTGCATCTAAATAATCTGAAAACTATTATTCGAAAATAGTGGTACTCATCTGAATAGTGGTATCCAAAAATAGTGGCCTATCTCGAGTTGCGATCGCGAGAATGGTGAGACTACGCTGGGCACGGGTCACACGAACAATAGAATTCTCCCCAGCTTTAAATGCCCTCTAAGCTACGGCGCACGAGTAGGGTTACTGTATTAAGCAGTTTATCCCTCGTTTGGCTAACTGAATATTATTTATTATATAGAAAATAATCAACATATAGGACTGGTCCCGCCAGAAAACGAATTAGAAAAGAAAATCGTGTACAAAATAAATATTTATTTTAAAAATTGTACCTTCTCTCTATTAATAAATATTTCATGTTTATTAATATACTGGGCAAGAACAAGTTCCAAAAAAGATTTTTTTAAGATAATCTGCAATTAAAAAAATATTATTGTTTAGATGTGCTTGGGTTACATGATATAGAATTGTATGCAATAAGTAAAATGCAAGTATTTTGATTATGATTTTATTAAAATGAATATTACAGTTTTCTATTTTGAAAATTTGATGCATCTCAAATTTATAATATGTGTGTATATATATATATGTGTGTGTGGAGAATTTCGCAAGCAACACCTGCATCAGACTGAGTGTCCCCGTATTTTCCGCTTCGAGATTAAAAAGGAAACGAGCCTTAACGAAGCTGTGTGAAGTGGAAATGCGGAAGAAGTAAAGAGAACGAAATGAGTTTTACGACGCGAGGTTTTGTTAAAAAAGAACAGAACATATTTCGGTGAAATAAGATTGAATATTTACACGACGTAAGAAAATCTCAGAAATATTCAACGACGTCCTGAATTATAGACTTTAAGCTAATTAAAGAACGAGAAGAGTGTTTATATCTGTATTTTTTGTTTGTGTGTTCGTCTCAATAAATGTCAGTGTTCGTCCTAAAAGTGAGTTGTGAGTTATGTATGGAGTCTCACCCCATAAATTAGTGTCATAAGTGACAGTTAACCCACCAATATGATTAATTAGAGTTATTCATCCTACATATTCAAGCCGGATATTATTCTAACGGTGAGTTCATTATTATTATTTTGATTATGAAGTTAGTTGAGATACCTGAACTGGAAGTTGCATTTAAAAACGAACGAACGCATAAAATTAAATCGCTGCATAAATTCCTATTTGATGCTGACGGTGATCGCTCTAATAGAAAGAGAATACGTGATTTTACTGGTTTCGGGTTTCAAACCGACAGCACCGAATTCAAAAATAAAATAACTAAAGTTCAAACTGATTTTTCATTAAATGATCTGATTGATTACAGTGTGCAATCTACTTTGTATTGATAATGAGGGATCTTTAAACGATCTCGCAACCCGATTAGTTACATACCTTTCAGACTTGACCTTACTACAAAATAATATTATACAAAATGAAAGTGACACTGACTCGGAACCCGAACTGCCTTCAAATAATATGACTTCAAGTAATAACACTGAATTATCAAATTTTGACAAACAGCAGCAATTTCCAGTTCAAAGTTTTATGCCATCGTCTATTACTTTTACTGATATTGAAAGTGTAATACCTCCTTTCGATGGTAGTTCTTTTAGTGATATACATGTATGGTTTAATAATTTTGAGGATGTTACTAATATGTTTAATTTATCTGACTTTCATAAATTCATATTTTGTAAAAGATCATTACGAGGAAAAGCCCAGTTATTAGCACAAACAGAATTTCATATCAATTCATATGACAAACTTAAACAACTCTTAATATCAGAATTTAGCACCACTTATAATTCTGCCGAGTTACATGATATATTAAATAAACGAAAATTGCAAGAAAATGAATCAATAGAAGAATATTTTCTCATCATGAAACAAATATGCTCGCGTGGTAAAATCGAGGATTCCGCATTAATGCAATACATCATAAATGGTATACCCGACCCGGTTTTCAGAAAATCCATGTTATATGGATGCCAATCCATTGTAGAATTCAAGCAAAAGCTCAAAATTTATGACAAAATTCGACATGACTTTGAGAACACTAAATTTCGTAAAGTCAAACCTGAAATGCCAGTGAAAGAGAAATCCTTTCGACCAAAATCTGATCTTTTTTGCTTTAATTGTGGTTTGTCGAATCATAAAAGTAGCCAATGCAGACATAAAGATAAAGGCCCTCGTTGTTTTAATTGTTCGAATTTTGGCCATAAATCGGCTCAATGTGATCAACCAAGGAGGCCTAGAGTTAAGTCAGAACCCTCCAATGTTTCCACTGTCACGTCGAACACTTTCATGACCAAACAAGTCATTATTTCGTCTGTAAATGTTACATCATTGGTAGACACAGGTAGTGAAAGAAGATTGCTAAAGGAAAGTATTTATCGCAAACTCCCTACAATTTCGAACCTTGAACATTCAACTATCACATTAACTGGATTAGGAAATACTATAATCAAACCCCTAGGTTTTTTCTCTACGAACATTATGATAGATGATTTTAATTATACAACTAATGTTTATGTAGTCCCAGATTATTCCATATCTTTTGATCTTATTATTGGTACAGATATCATTCAACAAAGTATTTTAACAATTTCTGGAAATAATATTTCGATGCAAAAAATCGAGAAAAATGACGATACGTCCAATAATTTTTTGATTAATATTGCTCATGTGTTAGACGATCTTAATCTTGATTTATTTCATATTACCGATGAAACAATACGTTTAAAAATTTCAGAACTTATTCAAAATTATTCTCCTAAAAAAATAAAGACAACTGATGTTAAATTATCAATTCATCTGGAAAACAAAGAACCTGTTACTTGTCCTCCCAGGCGCTTGGCGCAAATAGAGAAAAACTTCGTCGAAAAACAAATTTCTGAGTGGCTCGAAAAAGGAATTATTCGTAAAAGCACTAGTAATTTTTCATCACGTATTGTCCTAGTAAAAAAGAAAGATGGTTCATATAGATTGTGTGTTGACTATAGGAAGTTAAATTCTAAAACACATAAACAACGTTTCCCCTCCCAGTAATTGATGACATTATTGATCAGTTGCATTCTGCAAAAGTATTTACTACTCTTGACCTTAAAAATGCTTTTTTTCATGTCGAAGTAGAAGAAAATAGTAGAAAATATACTTCTTTCGTAACACATTCTGGTCAATTTGAATTCTTATATATGAATTATGGCCTTAGCGATGCACCCTTAGTGTTTCAAAGATATATTTATAACGTTTTTCGAGACCTCATTAATGAAAAAGTACTTATTGTCTATATGGATGACTTCATAATACCAGCTGAAAACGAAGTCGAAGGACTCCAGAAATTACAACGCGTCCTTACAACTGCATCCGAATATGGTTTAGAACTGAATCTCAAAAAATGCCACTCTCTACAACGAGAAATTGATTTTTTGGGTTACCACATTAAAAATGGTCAACTGCACCCATCCCCCTTAAAAACTAAAGCTGTCTTTAATTTCCCAGAACCTAAAAGTATAAAAGATGTAAATTCATTTGTCGGATTAACTTCATATTTTCGTAAATTCATTCAAGATTACTCTTTAATAGCTAAGCCTTTAACAGATCTTCTTAGAAAGGACACTAAATTTCACTTTGGCGACCAGCAACGAAATGCATTTAATTAGCTGAAACACATCCTTTCTTCAGGTCCTGTTTTAAGCATTTATAACCCTAGTAACGAAACAGAAGTTCACTGTGATGCATCTATTGACGGTTACGGAGCAGTCCTCCTTCAAAAGTCTTCTATTGACAATCAATTTCACCCTGTCTATTTTATGAGCAAAAAAACCACAGATGCCAAACGTAAATATTCGAGTTATGAATTAGAAGTTTTAGCTGTCATAGAAGCCCTTAAAAAATTTCGCGTTTACATTCTAGGTATTCCTTTCAAGATAGTCACAGATTGCAACGCATTCGCCCTTACTATGAATAAAAAAGATCTTTGCACCAAGATTGCTCGATGGGCTTTAATGTTAGCTGACTATAACTATACAATCGAACACAGACAAGGTACATGCATGCGCCATGTCGACGCTTTAAGTAGAAATCCAATATGTATGATCATTCAAGATAGTTTTACTACCAAAATCATACAATCACAGAACACTGACGAACATATACAGGCCATCAAAGAAATTTTGAAAACAAAGCCATATGACAACTATTTCCTTAAAAATAACGTTCTCTATAAAAATCATAAAGGTATCGATCTGATAGTTGTGCCGGATGAAATGCAGCTAAATGTCATTAAACACGTTCATGACAAAGGACATTTTGGCCGTAAACGCTGTGAAGAACTCCTTAACGAAGAATTTCTCATCCCTAATATGTCAAATAAAATTGATAAAATTATAGCAAATTGTGTAACATGCCTTTTGTATAATCGCAAACGTGGCAAACAAGAAGGTGAATTGCATCCCTTACCTAAAGAAGAGACTCCTCTCCAAACCTACCACATTGATCATTTAGGCCCTCTTGAAACAACCAACAAAAATTATAAACATATTTTGTCTTTAATAGACGCATTTACTAAATTCGTCTGGTTGTATCCATGTAAAAGTACTTCTGCTACCGAAGTTATATCAAAACTACGACAACAAAGTCATACTTTTGGCAATCCTTCCATTATCATTTGCGATAAAGGTCCTGCATTTACAAGCAAAGAATTTGCTGATTATTGTCAAGATGAAAATATAAAGCACGAGACAGTTACAACTGGCCTTCCCCGTGCCAATGGTCAAGTAGAGCGACTTAATTCCACCATAATTTCTGTAATCTCTAAAATGTTCAAAGACGAACCGACCAAATGGTTTAAACATGTTCCTAAAGTTCAACAAGTCATTAATTCAACTTACCAAAGAAGCATTAAGAGAACGCCGTTTGAAATATTATTTGGTACAAAAATGAAACAGAAAGAAGATGTACAAATTATTGACCTCTTAAACAGTGCAGTCGAAGAACAATTCATGAAAGACAGAGAAGAGCTCCGTAAAGAAGCCAAGAAGAATATTCTGGAAATTCAACAAGAAAATCGCAAGCACTATAATTTACGACGTAAGAAACCCCGTAAGTACAAGCTTGGTGACCTTGTAGCAATTAAGAGAACCCAGCAAGGACCAGGTTTAAAGTTGAAATCTAAATTCTTAGGTCCGTATAAAGTAATCAAAGTGAAGTCTAACAACACCTACGACGTAACGAAAATCTCATCAACTGAAGGACCGATAAATACTAGCTCCTGTGCTGAATACATGAAACCTTGGCCTGACAAAAACTAAAACTTAAAAAAAAAAAAAAAAAAAAAAAAAAAAAAAAAAAAAAAAAAAAATTAAATCTTTTCTTTCTGTGTCCTATAAACATTTTACAAGTCACTGCTTTCAAAGAAATCTCTATATGATGTTACGCTACTTCAACTATGATGTGCAGATTAATTATTTTTTCTTTTCCCCTAAGAACAGTTACTGGTTTTTGTTTTTTGTTTTTCAGATTCTATTTTACCACATGTCGCTGCGGCAGCTCCAGATGTCAGGACGGCCGCTTGTGGAGAATTTCGCAAGCAACACCTGCATCAGACTGAGTGTCCCCGTATTTTCCGCTTCGAGATTAAAAAGGAAACGAGCCTTAACGAAGCTGTGTGAAGTGGAAATGCGGAAGAAGTAAAGAGAACGAAATGAGTTTTACGACGCGAGGTTTTGTTATAAAAGAACAGAACATATTTCGGTGAAATAAGAAGGAATATTTACACGACGTAAGAAAATCTCAGAAATATTCAACGACGTCCTGAATTATAGACTTTAAGCTAATTAAAGAACGAGAAGAGTGTTTATATCTGTATTTTTTGTTTGTGTGTTCGTCTCAATAAATGTCAGTGTTCGTCCTAAAAGTGAGTTGTGAGTTATGTATGGAGTCTCACTCCATATATGCGTGTGTGTATATATATATATGCGTGTGTGTATATATATATATGCGTGTGTGTATGTGTGTGTGTTTACAATTGTCAAGAGAATAAAAAAATATGCTTAAATTATTTAGAAAACATAACTTTTTATTAGTTTTGTTTTTGAGAAAAAAATTTCAACGTCTGGTTTTTGTAACATATAGTTATATAGATTTTTTGTAAATAATTCTAAGAGAATTATTCATAAAATTTGAATATGTCAAATAATTTGTACATTTTAATAACTTTTTTAGCAATTTCGTTTTTAAAATTTTCTTTTAACTCATTTAATATGTTTTATAATGCGCTATATGAATCCCATTTATTTTCCCCTTACTCCACATTTAATAAGAGAATAAGTAAAAACTAAATGCGTTAAGTAATTTGTAAATTTTAATAATTTTTTAGCAATTTTTTTTTAATATTTCCTTTAACTCATTTAATATGTTATATGTATACCCTTTTTGCCACATTTAGTACGAGAATAAGTAAAAACTAAGTGCGTTAAGTAATTTAGAAACATTAATATTTCTTTAATATTTCTAGGGTTAAAATCAGGCATTTTTCTCCAGGAGGAATTTTTAAAGCTCCTGTGGTTGCAGGGAGGATTTGCACTTAAACTACATTAATAAGCATTAAACTCAAGCAAAACTTCCAAAAATATCCCCCCCCCCCCAAAAAAAAAAAAAAAAAAAAAAAAAAAACACGCACATGCACACACCAAAGCCATCTCCTGAATTTATCATTGAGAATTTTTGTTTTGAAATATTTTTAAAATATGCTTTACATCAAGGAAACAAAGTACTGTGATCTATAATAAAACAGTTGAAAAGTTACATTGCAGCAATGCAGGTTTTACTCTGGGAGTGAACGGGGAGAGTACTTGTGGAGATGACTGTTTATAATATTTTTTATTTATATTTGACATATTAGGGATGGTTATTTAGTAGAAATTTGGATTTAAAGAAAATGCACATTTTTTTAAACCTTTGTATGTCTTATGCCATTACAAAAATATTGATTAATAAAAAAAATGTGTGTGTCTGGAGAGGGGGGAGGCTGCAGTAAATTTACGTGTACTGTGTGTACTGTATTATGTCTGTTCCGTATTATTGATTGTTCAATATATCAATTTATATAAATATATTCTTTTTATCAGACGTATAGGAATATATTTTATAAGGACCCCCTCTTTTTTAGAGTTTAGAAAAACAGAACATAATTTTTATTTATTTCATCAGGTTAAAAAGTAACAACTATTACTGAAATAAAATATTGCAGTTTTAAAAAAACTTGTAAACTATTCATGGAAATAATTTTATTGAGGTTGCAAGTAATCTTTAAAAATTCTAAGAAAATGGATGTTTAAAACTAATTTTTTAGATATGTTTGTCATGAAAAGGCAGCTTTACTCTATGTTCTGGGCCTTACACTATAAGGCCTTATTCTAGGTATATGTAATACTTCTTTTTCCTAAATGAAATGATAAAAATGATTAATGGCTGAATCATGAAAACTTTTGTTCATAAAAAATATATAGAAATTAAATTAATACTTATTTTAATAAAATTGCTTTGAATTGTTTTTCATCATATAAGACATTCACCTTCATTTAACCCTCCGTCTACCAGACGGGTCCATTGGACTCGACAGGTACATACAAAATATTCATTCAAACCAGAAATTTCTTTAAAATAAACTAAGTATATAAACCAGACAAAAATAAGGTAAATAAATAAGTTAAATAGTTTTAAATAAAAATTCTGGTGTAGAACGTTTTATTAAAACTTGAATAAAATTCCCGGTAGATCTAGGGTTAAATTATCTTTGAATTAATTTCAGATTAGTAAGTCAGAAATAATAAACATAAAGTAATTAAGGAAGCAAACAAACAAAAAAGGGAGGATTGAGGAGGTATAAAAAGTTCCAATATGGCAGAATACGCGAGTAACTTTTATATAATTAAAAATTAATTTAATTTCAAAATATTATGTTATATAAGCAATTTGCATTAATAATTTAATGAGAATAGTAATTTAGTAACATAAAATAAAGTAATAGACTACTGCTTTAAAAATCGTTATTTAAATTACAATGCATTATTAACAATTAAATAATAAAAGTTAACTTACCTTATTGCCGAAACGTCAGTGAAGGCTTACTGTGGAGACACGAAAAGTTTTGGTTTCCGTTAGTCTGTCTGTCTGTTCCGCGATAACTGCCGTAAAAAGCATCCGATTATCTTAAAATTAAAGATGCATGTTGGTGATATTCCCGGATTTAGCTGTATAGTTTTTGGTTAAATTTGGTTCATTCGTTCGGAATATATAGAACATTTTATTTTGCGACTTAATGCTTTCCTATAGCAATTCAGACGATTTTTCCATTTTTATTTGTTGAAAAGAAATGGCTCATATGATTGAAGGATTTAAATGCTAAATTAAGGATGATGAAATTTCCTAATTAGAACCATACATTATTCATATCAGTTTGAAATTTTGTGTATACATTTGTCAGAGTTTTTAAATTCGGTGTATAACTTTTATGGAGGGATTTTATATATGTGTTTCAATAATATAAAATATTTTTTTTATATAAATTTTCTTTTAAGCACATATTTAATTGTTTTTATTATCTTTTAACTGTTACCTAGCAGCGAACTACACCTAAAAATATCGTAAATGTGAAAGTATGTGTAATTGTTTGAAGTTAAATCAAAGTCAAAAGGGACGAATTAATGCCTTTGTGTCTTTACATATAGATGGAATTTACCACAGAAATAAAGAAAGACTATGTACTATTTATTTTGTTCAAATATTTTTCTTTTAAATTAAAAAGTTCATTATTTTCATAAGGAATAAATCGACATTTTGCTATAAAATTTAACAATCTTTTTTTTTTTTTTTTGCCGTTGCCACGAAAATTTAATCCCGGAATAAAAATTTATCCTAAACAGTTAATTTTTATTTGAAAGATTTTTATGTGCGAGAGGAAAATGAAATAAAAAATAGACATGAATACGCCTTCATATTAGAAATAAAATGAAACTACGAAAAGAAGGTGAATTTGATCTCATATATCAAAAATAAAACGAATACGCTTTGAGGTTGAAATAAAAGGGGCTTGTGTTATGATATTAATTCTTATTATTTAAAAAAAAAATGTTACTAATATCTCATGGTTTATCGTCTGCACACAGCTAACAGAAATGTTAATTCTTAATCGAAAATTCCAATGAGAAAAAAAAAACTTTTGAAAAGCAAATATATAGTAAACATCAAAATTATGCACCGCAAAATTATCGCTGTCGAAAATGACGTCATTGTATCGGGAAATAAATATTTTCATCCTTAAAAACCAAGCATTAACTAGATTGCCTGAAAAAATGTTTTTTGACGGCTGTTACTTCTTAATGCCGCCTCATTTCAGAAAATATGAATGAAAATTACTTTATTTTTAAAGGAAATTACATTTTCATTCATAAAACCTAAACGTTTAATATAATTGCGTCGATGTAAATCATTTTCTGTGTGTACCAGTATTGAAAAATAAGGCTCGGAAGTGTAAAAAGAAATCTAAGATTTGCGCTAACCATTAACGCAATCAATAAAAAGTTACGTATGTAAATTAATAAGACCACGGTGGGTTCAGGGGGGCTCCGCCCCCCTGAAGAAATCTACTTTATTATTTAAAAAATATACCAGAATTAACAGCTCATGAAATTTTCGAATTATCCTTCCATTACGTTTTTAATTTAATGCTTCTAATGTCTGAAAACTTCGTATTTTTTATTCTTATAAATAATTACATAATTTGAAAACTTTAAATTGCAGTTTGCAGGAAATTGAATATTACCAAAGTGAGTCTAAAAACAATGACTTGCAGAGCTGGCGTTGAGGCTCCTGATCTGCAGATTTACTAGTATATATACAATGCATGATAAACGAATATATTATATTGCATGAAAAGAACTTCTTTTTTTTTTTTTTTTTTTTTTTTTGTACAATAAACATAAATCTATATTTATAAAATATTATGTAAAAGTTAACAGGAAATTTTCACTTAAAATTTCAATTACATCCAGCGGCAAATAATTGCATATTGTATTTAATAATTATTGTTTGTAAAGTTTTAATGAAATAAAAATATTATAATAAAAGTTATATTAATTATATTCTACATGCATATTTTTATACCTTTCTGAACAAAAATGAATCGAAACTTGTGTCATAAAGTTGCTCCTTTTAGATTTGAGAACAGTCATATCCATGTCATATCATATCATATCCATGTCATATCAGTCATGTGATATCCAAGTCATATCCATGACAAAAGTTTCATATTTTCAGTATTGTCAGTATATTCATATGTTCAGTTTCATATTTTCCGACTTATGCAGGGGCATGCGGGGTTGCCGCCAAGGGGCCCATGAGAGTAATCAGGATTTTCATTAAAAGGTGTCAAATTATATAAATTAGCCAAAAGTGACCAAAATTTATATATTTCAAACATTTAGGAAGGGAGTGTGGTCCCCCTTCTGCTTCCAGTACACGCCCCCCCCCACACACAACACCCATGCAAAAAACAAACTACATCATTAAAAAACTAATGATTAAAATTTATTAGTATGTCATCGTTTTCAAAAAGAAATTCTACATTAAGGCTGTTCTTAACTGCTCTGCTCAACAAGCGCAAAACGTTTAACACATTTACAAATTCATTTTTTAACGGAAAGACTGACCATGGAAGCGATTTGGAATTGAACTGTGTTTTCTATTTTCTTAAATCAATAAATTACCTATTGAGTTATAAGCTATTTTGATCACGTGACAAACCCATTTTTGGCCCGCTCTTGAGTGTTTTTTCTCCTTTCGCGCGGAAATTCGGTTCAAAACGGCCACTTTGACTCTATTTTCTGAAAAATGTATTGCGTTTCCAAAAAAACAGCTCGATTACATAGTTTCTGAACAACAGCACCAGCTAGTTTCATGCATTTTCGAACAAAGATAAATTAAAACTTATGTCAGAAAGTTGCCATTTCGGATCTGAGAACATTCTTAACGTTTTCCTCGTAATGTGGCATGTTAAATCATTAATGATGACCAATTTGTGGCATTCTCTTTTAGACATCTTGTAACATACAAATTAAAAGTTTGCAAACAAATATTCGTGTCAACCAATTTATCATTTTTTCTACTATTGTCCGACTAGTATTTTTTCTTAAGGCTGTTCTCAAATCCAAAAGGACAACATTGACATAAGTTTTAACTTATTTTTGTTCGGAAAAGCATGAATCGAGCAGATATTGTTGCTCAGAAACTATGTAATTAAGTTGTTTTGTCCTTTTTTTTTTTTTTTTTTTGCAAACGCAATAGATCTTTCAGAAAGTAGTGTCAAAGTGCGCCAGTGGGCGTTTTGAACCGAATTTCCGCGCAAAAGAAGAATAATCACCCATAAAAGGATGAAAAGCGTGTTTGTCACGTGATCAAAATCGCTTATAATTCAATAGGTAATTTATTTATCAAGAAATCGAAAACACAGTTCGATTCTAAACCGCTTCCATAGTCAGGTCTTCCAATTTTATATCTTTCCGTTAAAAAATGAATCTATAAATGTGTCAAAACGTTTTGCGCTTGTTGAGCAGAACAGTTGAGAACAGCCTTAAAGTTGTGACCATCTTTTTGTGATACCCTGTATGTAGATGTGAGCAGTACCGGGTACAAAATTTATGCATACATATATGTATGAAGTTTAGTACTAGCCACTTCCACATTATTCACAAGAAAATTCTATAGATAGATAGAAGCCCCCCCCCCCCCCCTCAGCCACCAACACCAGCAGAATGATGGGGGTCCCGGGGTCTTCTATACTCTTAGTCGGGCAATGCATATTTTATCGGTTTCGTTTAAATTTTTATGTCGGCCCGGCTCGTTTAAAAAATTGTTCTAATTCTGCTTTACGGCCTTTGGAAAGTTCAGTGCTTTGGCGAAGCCCCGTTCGCTGACCGCCAAAGAAAAAAAAGGCAGCAAGACGCAAATGCGCCATATCTGTCCCTTCAACTTTCACACCCCACCCCTCTTGACCTTTGGGGAGGAAAAGGTAATTAAAGCGTGCAGAGCGAGATTACCCCCGCGAGAATACACTCACCGCTATCGCGATAGCTGACGCATAGGTGCCAAGTTGCCACTAATCCTCCGTAATATGTGGGTTAATTTAACCCTGGTTTAACACATTTCGTACCGGAATTTTTTTTTCAGAGATGAAGTTAAATAAGTTCCACGTAGAAAACTGGAATTAAATAAATAAAGATTCATCAAATAATTTTTCTGGTTCGAAACTTTGTTAAACTGGGTTAAATTAATCCTCGCATTACGGAAGATTAGTGCGAACTTGGCACCTCTGCTGACGGATGTTTTCATTATTTATTAAATGGAATCAGCTACATATATGAAGATCAGCTTGTATAAAATAATTACCAAGGAACGTCGCTGTCTCCCGGTCTATTATGAAAATGATTTTCATTCAACTTGAAAGTTTAAGAGCCTCCCCGTACAGACCTACTGGATACGCCATTGAATGGCTGATACTGAAACTTCACCTTAAAAAGCGAAAAATAAAAAAAATAAAAAAAAATAAAATAAAATATCCTAGCCACGAAAAATTTCCAATGCCTAACAGAAACCCAAATAAAATTTTTCGAGAAATTTACTAAAAAGTTTATTTTTAAAATATAGTGGTGGGAATAGACTGTAAATATAGAATCATGTATTTAAAGCTAGCGCCCGTTAACCCTCTCGCTGCGCAGCCCGAGATATGCTCGGGCATGCATTTTCCCGTGAAATTAATACTATTTGGTTATTCCCACCAGTTATTTGTTAGCGAAAACTTTGATTTAATCAGGCCATTTTCCCCGATTACGATAGTCAAAAATTTCTGCTTTAAAGAACCGGTGATAAATGATTAAAAATTCTGTAAAAGACGCTCATCGCGAAAAATTACTTACGCAGCGAGAGGGTTAAGTGTTAATACTTGGCCTGCGCTCTGGCATGAAAATGGCTGCTGTCAAAGGCGGATTTTTTCAGCGTTTGTACAGTCCCTTGAGTTTTAATACCAATAAAATCTAAAAGTTTTAGACATCTTATTTTTAAATTTTATATGAAGTTGACGAAATCTTTAAGAAAAAAACTGATGTCCAAATTCTAGGGGTCATATAAACGCTAAAACAAACAAACAAAAAACCCGCCTACAACAGTCGCCATTTTTGTGTCAGCACGTAGGCCTTTTATTCAGAGGGCGGTGGATAGCACGTGGTTGATTATTGGTTTTCTATAAAAAGTACGTTTATACAACGAGGCGTTTTGATTAATAGTATACAGATGGTACCTGTCTTGTTGCTGAGAAAGGGTAAAAAAATATTATGATACATAAAGAATAATAAATTTTCTATTTAAAAATGGATTTTGAATTCGATATTTTTGAAAGAAAACTTATGAAAGGAATGGCGAATTCAGTGGCGCCTTATAAACCGAGCATAAAAATGATCATAGACTGAAACTTAAAAGTAAGAAATTATAAATGGAAAACGAATAAACGATAATTCATTGTACTTACATTGTACTTGCTCTACACAACACAGTGATGCATGTATGAATAAATTAAATTTAGCTTAACACGTTCGCTGCCAAAGCTGAGATGGTGCATCTGTTCATATACGCCAAGACCATATCTGCAATTTAACACTTTTAAATTATTTTCTGTTTTATTATTTAAGTACTAGCTATATGGCGAATTACTTTTAGCAACAAATAAATTCACACGAGTATGTTCGTTGTTGGCATACGAAACATTGCAGGTATTTTCTATGGTAGTGCTCGTAATCGGTGATTTAGATAAGAAGATCAACAGCGAGTTATCTCGTAGCTGGCAAGGAAACCCAGTTTGCCAACTACGAGTATTCTCGCAGATGACAGCGAACGTGTTAAAAAATAGTTCTATGCAACCACTATATTTAAATTGAGATATTCGTCTTGTCTAATCACAGATGTTTATTGCTAACCCCTTGAGGGGAGGTGGGATATATTATGTCCCACCTAATTATAATCAAGATTTGGATCCGAACAATTTAATTAAACTTTTACATTTTAAACTTAGGTTAAAAAACGTTGAAAAGTCGCTTTTCCTTATTTTGAAATAAAATATTAAGAAAATTCCGGTGCGAACTCAACATTAGAGTAACACAATTGCTTGCCCATGAAAGGGTTAAGCCCTTCGCGACGAGCGTCTTTTGCAGAATTTTTAATCTTTTACCACCGGATTTTCAAAACAGAAATCCTTCCTTAATGTAATCGGGAAAATGTCCTGAGTAAATAGGCAAAATTTACAATAAAAAATTACTGGTGAGAATAATCACGGACTCTGAGCACTTTCTCCGTCATACATACTTGACATTCTTCCCGAAGTTGATGTTAAATCAGGTGATAAATTTCTCTTTAAAATTTGTGGTATCTAACTATATATATATTTATAAATATTGGTGGATAGAGCCCAATTAACGACGAGACAACCTTCCACCAGTATTTTATAAGAGTATTTTGCACCTTTTTTTTAGACGCGAATTTTGCGTTTAAAAAAGACGAAATATTATGTATACTAAAATACTGATAAACATTTGCCCTGCGTTAATCAGGACTTGCTGGTAGAGCACAGGGGATACAAACTTCATAAGTTTGCAGTTTCACTCTGTCTGATTCTATCGCTGAAGTTACATTTGAACAAAGAATTTTATTCTTGATTGATTAAAATCTGATTGAAAGCTTAAAACAAAACGAAACAAACAAGCAAACAACAACAACAGAAAACGAAGAAAAGAATCCCGTATCGTCACAGTCGCAAAGATTGAAAAAGAAAATATGGATTTAAGATCCTTAAAAATTTGATTTAACCCCTTAACGCTCGAATTAAATTACGGTTGAATAATTCAAATTGCTTATTGGCACCATTTTTATAAAAAAGAAATATTCACCTTATTTAATGACTGCAAAAACGATACTAAAATATAGCCAATTTTACTATTTTATAAAACTGGTGGGAATCAAACAATCTGAGTAAAAGACACAGCCCGAGAATATGCCGGGAGCGAGAATTAAGGGGTTAACCTACGATTTACTTCTCAACAGCCACAGTTTGGCAAATCCATAGCTACCACTAAAATTTAATAGAGATTTTTGCCTTGTTTAATCATTGAATTTCGACGATTAAATTATACTGTATTTACTGTGAAATTTTAGTGGTAAGAAGAATTTACATTTGGCTCCATCATCGTACGCGGGATATGCCCGTCATTGCAGGTTAAGGGGTTAACATCGATATAACAATCATTTTTAAGAGTCTTATTTGTAGTTTAAACATCAAAATCAAGAAGAACTTCTTAAAAGTTCTTTTTTTAACTATTCAGAAGTTAAGTAGCTAAAACTTATCTAACTGAACTATCTTGACCTAATTTCAACATTAAGAAACGCTTAAAATAACTCTTTAATTTAAAAACTGTCTGCTTCACCGTGTTCATCATACATTTCTGTGTAAAACTACCATTTTTAATATTTTCATATACAATAGTTGTTTTAATATAAGCCGAGAAAGAGAGCGATTACTATAAATACAATTATGGCAGCAGCATGATTAGTTACCTTTTTTTAGAGCCGAGAGATATTGGTAGAGCATGGAAGCTATAAGCTTTATAAGTTTGCTGTCCCACTCGGCCTGACCCTGACTCTGTAAAAAAAAAAAAAAAAAAAAAAAAAAAAAAAAAAAAAAAAAAAAGAAATTAAATTCTTAATTGATAATAAAATCTTATTGAACACGCTTTAAACAACAAGAAGAAAAACAACAAAACTAACAAAAATAAACGTCAAGTGCGAGTATTACTCGCACTCAGAGGGTTCCGTATAATAAATATATGAATTATTAACTGTATTATTAAAAAAAATCGTTACTAAAAGAATAATAAGACCCTGTAAAAAACTATACAACGTAGGGTTGGGTATAGCTGTATATACTAGAAAAGTATGAAAGGGTATACCATAAAAGTTCGAACAGATATGAAGCCTAAATAATACCAAAACTAATCGCGAATACCATAGTATTTTTGTGATTAATTCTAGCTAAATTAATCTTTTTTTAACAATTTGACATTTATTGCTTTTATACTGCTACTGAAATTATTACACAAATATATCATTAAAAGTTGTTATCTGGGCGTTAAAACCGATGGTGCATAGAGTACGCCGCCTCTGTTATTATTGTCCAAACCGCCCGTGTCTTTAAGGGTTAATATCTTGGCTAATTACCAACGGTTTTTTTTCGTAAATCATTACCAACAGTGCTTTTATACTTCTGCTACGATAGCTATCTCCAGCGCTCCTCAACACCTTTGCTGAATGCCTGCAAATCGAAATTTGTGTGTATTGGAAAAATGGCTTTTCTCAAAAACGATGTGAGCTAGGGTAGTCTCTATAGTTTTCCCGCAAGGTTTAAATTAACGTCTATTACCTCTAACTTTTTCATAATTTTAGTTTCAGTAGATTAGGAAATAGATAGGGGGGGGGGGGGACATATTTTTGCACTACATTTTCGACTATATCTCTGAAAATATAATACCTAAAAATAAAATTAAAAGAAATATATTTTTAAGTTCAACGTTACGAAAGCTTTCACACGATTCCCCACACGACAGGCAAAGAAAAGATTTTGTTTCAAGTAACACAATTATCCCCTATACATTTTTCCTAAATATATTTGTGAATGTTTAATAATCAGTAAATATATGGGTCAATAGTCTTTATTACTTCTCCCAGTTTGAACTTCCCATATTCCATAGTTTACGAGTAAAATGGCTGTAACAGACAGGCAGAAACAGGAGTGATCTTATAATGGTTTCGTTTTTACTTTTTAAGTACGGAACCCTAAAAAGAAAAAAAAAAAAGTATTATCATATTAAGTAAAATAATGCTATAAAGTGATAAAATATAATTTATTAAGATTGACGACCGTTTCGTCGCACCAACGGCGACATTTTCAAAATCATACACGATAAAAAATATTTTTAAATAATTTAAAAATAATAAACATAGTAAATAATGTCACGAGACATGATGCGTAATGAAATATTGCAAACATAAAATAAATTAAAATTAGTTATTTGTGAGCGTGGATTAGTTTTCATATAATTTAACAAAACAATAACATGGTAAATAATGTTGCGAGACAACATGCATAATGAAAAATATTGCAAAACATAAAACAAAATATAAAATTATCTTGGCTATTTGCGAGCGTGGATTAATTTTTACTATTGTTACTAAAATTATATAGCATCTCTTTCCAAATTTTAGGTAAATCTAGGGACACTGAATCATTGCAAATATTCTTGTTGCGTAAAAATATCTCTATTGATTCTCGGATTATGGATGGTAAATAAAATCTTGATGTGTAAATTAACTTGCTATTTTTAAAATCGATCCGTAACGGTTCTTCGTTGCATAATCTGGCCAAAGCTGTGATTCTTCTGTTGTATTTGATGTCTGCTATATGTTCTTTGATTCTGGTTTTAAGTTTTCTACTTGTCATACCTATATAAAACTGCATTCTTCCATCTTCTTTGGTGAAAGGTATTTTGTATACTCCTGATAACTGGTTTGACTCTATTGGATCTATTTTCTTGCATATTATATATTTTAATTTCATAGAAGGTTTTGCGACTAGGGAGATATTGAATTTATTGAGTTTATACTTCAAACGTTCGAAAAAACCAGGAAAATATTGTAAAGTGGATAACATGGAATTTTGTGGATTGAAATTTCTTTTCTTTTTATTCTTCAAGCTCTTAATTAATTTTTCTTTGGTGCTTTCTTTGTATCCATTGTTTCATGCAATGTCATATATTTTATTTATTTCATTATCCAACTGCTCGGGGGTACAAACTGTGAAAGCTCTTTGAATAGAATGTCTTAATGCAGAAACTTTGTATGAAAAAGTTTAATATAGTCGCAAACATTGAAGACAAAAAATATACATATAAACATTCTTAAAAGTATGCTCTTACATCGATATAACAATCTTTTTAAAGAGTCTTATTTGTAGTTTAAAACTCAATTTCCAGATCTGAATATTCTAAAAATATTCCCAGTGTTTTCTGATTAAACGCAAAGATTATAATTTTTCTTCTTTTTTTGAATAACGCGTGTTGCGGTCAAAAATGAAAACTATTACGAAATTTTCTTTTCTTATGTTAGAAAAAGAAAACAGTTAAAACACATTGAGAATCTGAAATTTTTGTAATCTTAATGAAATTTTAACTAGAAAACTTTGTGAGAAAACATATGAATGAAATTAAGAATTTACTGGCACGGTATAAACAGAACATTTATTAAATGCAAAATGTAGATAAAGTGCTTTAATTGTATTTGCATTTGAGCTGTACGATTTGGATTATAACTTACAACGGCTCGAACCCAAAATTTTGCTTAAAGTCACCCCGAACAAAACAAAACAAAACAACAACAACAACAAAAAAAAAAATCGTTAAAGCACCCTAATTGAAACCTCACATTTTAATCCGAAACCGTCCTGAACTCGAAATGAAAGAAAATTAATACTTATTTTAACACGTTCACGCCGGTGCGGTGGGTCACACTCGACTGTCTCAGTGTTGATAAGTCCCCGGCTTTTTGCACACCACTATTAATTTAGAGAAAATGTTGTTCCTTTAAATCGCCCTATTGTTCTAATTAAAGCAAACAACATTTTCTGTATTAAAATACTGGTATCCAAAAAGCCGGAGACTTGGCAGCTCCGAGACAGTCGAGTGTGACCCACCGCGCCGGCGTGAACGTGTTGATATATTCATGTAAAAGTAGGCTATAATTATATCTGTAATATCAATTTTATTTATTTTGTATTAAGCTCAACATATATAATCATATTAATATTTTAATATAAAGTTTTTTTTTTTTCCAATTGAAAAATATTCAGGACTTTTTTGAAGACCCGAGTTAAACAGAAGTTATCCGAAATAATCAGAACTCAAGCCGAAACCGACAGAAATCTGAATCATTTAAAGCCAACCCGACTAGCAATGAAAAAAAAAAAAAAAAAAAAAAAAAGCGTCAACCTGTTTCGCTGATGGGTCGGTTCGGGTTCGGGTTCGGGTAAAATCGTGTTTCCCAACCCGATGCAGTATTCTGATTTGAACGAAAGGATTTTATCCCTGATCCGTTAAAATCGTATTAAAAGCTTAAAAAAACATAAAACAAAACTACGGAACAAAATAGCCTGTATTATCAGAATATCATAGATAGAAAAACAATACTTTTTAAAGCTCTCTACAAATTTTTCCAACACAGATATAATGATAGTTTTTAAGAACCTTATTTATAGTTTAAAACTCCAAAAATATCCCCAAAGCCTTTTACGATTCAGCGCAAGGCTAGCGAAAAAAATTCTTTTGTTCTAACGCGTGTTACGCGTTTTATGTCAAGGAAAATCTATTACGCATGGGAACTGAGGCAACAATCTTTCAACGCATCGAAATTTTGTGTCTTTTTTCCGGCTCTGGAAGTAATTCTCCGGTTTTGCTAATGCATGTGTCTTGCATAAAATGATTACCTTTGAAGAATATATTTTAGGTTGTTACCACATCGTTCGCTTAAAAGGAAAAGGTGAATTTTTAAGCAAGTTATTACAGAATGGGAAGGGTCGAATAGAGGAAATAGGAAACAAAAATAACTTCTTGTCGTTTCCGTTGAGATTTTACTTTGCATTTCTCGTTTTATTAACTCTTTTGACTCGGGCGTATCTTACACAAATTTTATTCGGTTGACACCACATTTTAAACCTTTAAATGCACAGTGACGCATATCTGCATGACTTTTTATTTAACTCTTATCAACCACTATATTTATATAGAATTATTAATGGTATTGAAACTACAAAAATATGCTGCTAAATAAAGTTAAAAATCTGACTTAAAATTTTTGGTGTCAAATCTTTAATATAAGAATAAAAAACACAATTCTAAAAGAATAATTGATTCATTTAAGGGTTAAGTTTTACAAAATAAAAAGTTATATAAAATAAGGTATTTAGTTTCATATTAAAATACTTACTAATTTGCAATATTTTAGTCACGACAGTAGTTTTTACTTGTATTGCAGATGTGCAACATAAGAAAATGTTGACGTATTATACGAAAAATGTATCTCTCATTTTTTTTTTCATTATTTCTCCTGTATAATAAACCTTTCTGAGAATAATATATGAGGACGTGAGTTTGAAAACTCGCCTTATCCAAAAAATCAAATTTTGGGAAATCGCGAATAACCTGTAACTGCCACCCCGTACAACGAATACCTCCAATTTATTGTATACTTATAGCTAGTTGCTCTGTGATATCATTGTGTTAAGTTGGAAAATCTACTTTAATTCATTTAATTAATTAATTGGAAAAAGTTTCCGATAAGAAGAGTTTTGCTGCCAACCTATGAATAAGAAGAGTTTTGTTGCCAACCTATGAATAAGAAAGTTTTGATATCAATTTCTTTTATATATATATATAAAAAAACATCGTTTATCATACTTGCTGAAAGAAATTAATAGTTTCTATTTTTGGTTATCGGATGATAATATTTTGTATTCAAAAATAATCCTCATGACAGCAATAAGTATCATTGAAATTTAGTATTACATTTTATTATAAAAAAGCAAACTTATCAACAATCAAATAAAACTTATCATAACTAGCTTATGATTAAAATAATTTGTTGTTTTTTTTAAATGTGATGTAATATAATCTATATAACATATAATATGTACTTACGTATAACGTATAATATATATGTTTTACGTTTTATTATAAAAAAGCAAACTTATCAACAATCAAATAAAATTTATCATAACTGACTTATGACTAAAATAATTTGTTTTGTTTTTTAAATGTGATATAATATAATCTATATAACGTATAATATGTATTTACAGAATATCTAAAAATAAATTAAAGAATTAACTCTTTGAGTTTTTCTTCTGGAATATCATCGTAATCCTCCTCGACCATCTCCTTCTGTTCTGGTTCCTTAAAAATAATATTTTTATAGAAAGTAAGCCCATCCATTTCTGACCAGTTTTCATCAAAATGTTTTTTAACAATGCGTGGACATCCTTAAGTTTCTCTTACTTCGCTTAGACTACCTCCCCCTTCTTTTTAAAAAAGAAAGTCCAGTTTTCAGATGCCTCTAGCACAACTTTTACTCTCTGAATTTTGATATTCCAAGAACCTTCCGAAATACACTTCCACAAATTTGAAGATGGCCATGGTTCTTAGTCTTTATATAGTGCCTTATGGCAATGCCTTTGAAAGCACTCGCACTGAGATGCACTTAAATTAAACTTTCAAGGTGAAAATTGTACTTTTCTGGATGTTTCATGGAAGGAAAGAAACCTGGACAGTTTCTTGAAGGAGATGTTTGAGATGCGAACTTCAAAATAAAGTTACCTTATGTAGTTTTGTCTTTGCTTGAAAAAAAAAAAGCTTGGTAGAAGTGTAATACATCTTGCATTGAGAGAGTTGAATACTCGAGCTTCTCTTTCTGGTGAGTGCACTTTGAGAGGACCGGAGAAGCCTTAGGTTAACTCTTTATCTACTGCATTATGATCTACTGCAATTTTTGTCATGTAATATTTTTTTTCATTTACTACAATGAAAACTGAAGGATAAACATAAAAAAATACTCACCCGTGAGAAATTTAGCTAATTAGAGATAATTAATTAAAGTGGTACTTTAAAGTACCGTCAGTACACCATGACTAAAATATCGTAACAGAAAACCCACAAGGTATTTCAAATGGCACCAGAAAATATTTTTGATTTAATATATGAAATATAGGCTTTTTCATATTTACAAATAAATCTTTTGGCCAATTCCGGTGCCAATCATTTATTTCAACACTTTAGAATTGAAAATGCTTTGCCCCTGAAGGGGTTAAAAAACTTTTTTTTTAAAGTTTCGATCTTGTTAGCAGTCCTTTAGTTATGCGACGTCTATATTCCAGGGACAACATGTTCTCTCGCATCCACATATGCAATATATGAATTTACATATGGCATTTTTAGCATAGCAAAAACGAGCCAGTGCCACAACTTTTTCAATTTCCTATAAAAAATAACAATGAAACAGAAAAAAAAGTACCAGGGAAATCATTACTACACTACATTTTAGTAATTACATTTTAAAGCAGATGAAAATGATGGATAACTACACAGACGAAAAGTAAACAAGAAGTTCTTCTCCAACACCCAGTGTACTGACGGTACTTATAATGTACCACCGAGTAATTCAACTGTTAAATCAAATACATACACCGTTCACCTAAAATAGCTAGTCTAGCTGTATTCTTAGATCATAATAAACACAGAAAAAAAAATCCAACACTTATCTTATATCCTTTACTGTGTTTGCAGCAATAAAAGGACGAGCGTGACAATCTATGCAAAATGTCGGCACAAAATTCATCGTCTGTGTCAAAGATAGCCTCCTTCCTCGCTAAAATAGCAAACCTAGAACTACTGCTGCCATGTATCCAGATAAACTGGAGTTAAAAGAGTGTTTTTGCAAAGTACCATTAGAATATTAGTAATATTCACTATGGGATGAAAGTTTAAACTGAGTGGTACTTATAAGTACCGGCAGTAGATAAAGGGTTAATGCCTGAGAATAAAAATTAAATCTTTTAACACCTTCTGACAGTAAGAAATATAGAAAGTGATTCTCCATTTTGAACTTACATTTTAATCTTCTTTTGCGTGTATTCTTTACTAGCTCCTTCTTCCCCCTTTCCCCACGAAAAAGATTTTATTGACTGTCCGTTATACATAAGACATGCTGTAAAACTTATTTAATTAGCTTGTATGAATAGAACAGGTAAAAACTTTAAACGAAAATAGCAACAGGTCGCAGAGAAATGAAGAAAAATTACTGTGATGGCAGCTGATAAGCAAGTGTTCCGTTGGTCTACGCATGCGCAGTGGTAAAGATAGTTTTGTTGCCAACTCCCTAGTGGATAAGGCGAGTTTTGAAACCAAACCAGTATTTAAAAAACCCCAAAATAAAGGATAAAAATATTTTTTCTTTTTCTTTTTACAGATTATAGTGTTTTTTCTGTGCAGTTTTACCAATAGAATAGATTGATAGTGAAAACTCGATTTTTAAAATTTTGGATAAGGCGAGTTTTGAAACTCACGTCCCCATATAATTTTTTCAAAACAAAATGAAAGATCATGCATTTAAGGATTAAAAGAAATTTCCTCCAAGTACACAATTTTTAAAATGCTCTAATTAAATAGAGCAAAATTTATTTTCCTTTATTACTGGTACCAAAAACACATTTTGCAAAGAAAGATGATGTCTAGTCAGACTGCACATACGATTGCAAAGGATTAAGGGTGTACTCAAATCCGAACTGCTTATTTTCTGACTTATTATTAAATTCATTTTTGTTCTGAAACACATCAAATTGGAAGATTCTCTTATTCAGAAACTATAGAATGCGCCGTGCTTGTAGATTTTTTTGATAAAGGCAGTGCAAAAAAAAAAAAAAAAAAAAAAAAAATCCCTGCCGGCCCGGCCTACAGGCAGAGGTAGATTTCGAAGTCAAATATACTAATTTCACAAACAAAAACTAAATCATGATTATAGATAAATCCACTTTAACAATTTTATCTGGCCGCTCTTGACGAGTTTTTATTTCATTTTCATATAATAGCTGGTTTTATCAGAATCATGTTAGGGCGGTATTCAAAAAAATACTTTTCCATGCTCAACAACTCGAAATTTTCTGGCATAATTCCAGATTCATTTTTAATTTAAAAAAAATATGAAACTTGCTGACGTGATTTTTGAAGAGATTTATAAGCGACCTGTGTTTTTATTTTTTGTTCAATTAATTAAAACTTGATATATAAACAATTATTTTCTCAGAAGGACAATATTTTTCGTTTCTAACACAATCGCTTCGGGAAATTCCGTTCAAAATGCCCACTTTGACATCATTTTTTGAAATATATTCTGCCTCTATCTAAAAATCGATTATTACGGTACATTATATAGTTTCTGAATAAGCGAATCTACCAATTAAATGCGTTTGAGAGCAAAAATGAATTTAAAAACCAGTCAGAAAATAAGCAGTTTGGATTTAAGCGCATCCTTAATACAATGATTTTTCCAACACAATCCGCTTCGGTAAATTCGGTTCAAAATGCCCTTTTTAACAGCATTTAAAAAAATATATTCTGCCCCTATCAGAAAATCGACCATTACGGTACATTATATAGTTTCTGAGTAAGAAAACGTACCAATTGGAAGCCTTTGAGAGCAAAAATGAATTGTAAAATGAGTCAGAAAATAAGCAGTTTGGATTTGAAAACACCCTTACTAAGATCATTTTTTACTTCAACCGGTATGTATTTTTAATTTGTTTTTGCTCTAAGAATTGGTCCTATCCAAAACTTGTCTATATAGATGTTGTAGACAATATTAAGAAGATATATGATAAATTCATGGGGATTTTATATCTTTTGAATTGACGGAGTTATGGATTTTTTTTCTTCTTCAAACCACCTTTTTGTTTTCGTTTTTAATTTTTTTTGCGGTACGAATTGGTCCTATAAAAAACTTGTGAATATAAAAGTTGTAGATAATGTTAAGGAAATTCATGATAAAATTAATTGGATTTGATATCTTGAGAATTGACGAAGTTATGGATTTTTTTCTTCTTCAAACGCCCTTTTTGTTTTCGTTTTTAATTTTTTTTTGCGGTACGAATTGCTCCTATCAAAAACTTGTGAATATAAAAGTTTTAGATAATGTTAAGAAGATTTATAATAAAATTAATTGAATTTGATATCTTGAGAATTGACGAAGTTATGAATTTTTTTCTCCCAAAAACCCTATTTTTTGCGCCCCTTGAGCCCATTTTTAACTTTATCAAAAATCTGTGATACATAAATTTTTGGCCTTATTTTTAGAAGTAATAAAAACTTTAAACTGATTTGATGTGTACAAAAATTAAGAAGTTATGGGGGGTTTTCTGTTTTTACAAAACCCCTCCCTATTTCCCTCCCCTTGGCCCGATTTTGCCCATTAACGAACTTGACCGAGATTTTATGCCCATTGATTTTATGTATCAGTTTGGAAGAGATTGGTGCAGAATTACGAAAGTTATCGTGTCCAGAAGAAAGTGATATATATAGATAGATAGATAGATAGATAGATAGATAGAGAGATAGATATATATATATATAAAGTTTTTTACTGAGGGTGGTTTTGGGTTCTAGGGGTCATGATCGATGTAGATCTGCAAAAGTTTTTCAGAAATTCCAACATAGGAACGATCCCAATAGGTAGTATTTCATACGAAATCTACCTAAAAATGCTGTCACAGTTGGCGTTTTGAACCGAATTTCCCGAAGCGAGAGAGAGCTGGGAACGAAAAAAGAAATGGTCATACAGAGAAAATAATTGTTTATAAATCAAGTTCTAATTAACTGAGCAAAAAATGAAAACACACGGTCGTTTATACACGCCTTCAAAAATCACGTCAGCAAGTTTCATGTTTTCACCTTTAAAAATGACTCTGAAAACGTGTCCGAAAATTTCGAGTGATTGAGCGTGGAAAAATATTTTTCTGAGTACAACCTTAACTAACGATTTGAGAGATAACGATGTATTTACTTCAGATTAGAATCCTGCATCAGGTCGGGTAACCCGATTTTAACAGAATCCGATCGTTCCAAGAATTCCCAGAGTTCCAGTCCACATCTCTAAAGGAAAAAATGGTTATCTTATATGGGGACTTCCTTGTCTGCCTGTCTGTGAAGAGATTTTTTTTTCAGGAATGGCTGAAGGTATCAAGTAGACTCCTGCATCGGGCGCTGTAACCCGATTTTGACTGAACCTGACACAAACCGCGGATCAGTTCGGCTCGAGGTGACGCTAATTGTTTTCGCTTTGGATCGGGTTGACTTTAACCCTTTCAGGGGCAAAGTACTTACTTCTATTCGTAAAATGTTGAAATGTTTGAATGACACCTTAATTTACACACTTTATTTGAAAATAAGTGAAATCTTTCATTCATGTATTTAACGAAAGGAAATTTTTTATTCCAATTAATTCTGGTGCCAATGTGTTATTTAGGGATTAAAATTAAGTGGTCCAAAAATGTAAAATAAATTCCGGATTTTTTTTCAGAAAAAAAAAAACTATATACAGTAGCCTCCCTCTTAACCGGAACTCCGCTTTAACCGGACGACTTTTTTTCTCAACATCTGGCAAAATTCAGGGATGACGGCTTGGGGAACTCAGCTTACGCTTTCGAGTTCAAGTGCAATCCCGAGGGAAAAGAGGCAAAATTCAGAAAGGAGAACGTCGGCTCTAAATGGATACGCGTTGACCTTCACCAGTGTTGAATTCAGAGTATGACCCGCGGGGGACATTCCCCCACGCCCCAGGAACAATGAGATGTCCCCCGGAATAGTTGAGATTTTGTGTTTTTAATGATCAAAAGTGCAATCCCCTCTCCTCCCGAAACTATATAATGTCTGACCTATCTGCAAACTGTTTTGTACAAACATTTAAAAAGCTTGAGGATGCAAACAGATCACCGTAGAAGATGTATAAGAGTTGTTTGAGTCTGATAAAGATCTCAAGCATGAAACATTGTTTGACGAGGATATAATTAGGACTGTAACTGATGTTGCTCAATGCGAAGGCGATCCTGATGATGATCCAGCTGAAGTTGACACTACTAAAATGCCTTATACGGAAGGGGTTCGAGTTATTAGAGTTATTAGAGTTCATTAGAGTTAGCGCTACGCTATGTTGAGCATCGGCTAACAGCTTCCTAGGTTGAACTTATGATGTTAAAGAGTTGGAGAGATTATACTGCAAAATGTCAGGCATCTTGCCTTCTACAGAAGAAGGTCACTGATTTTCTTACAGTTGATTAACTTAAATATACATAATGTAGAACAATTTCAACTTTTTATAAAGGTGTGTGACACGATTTTCAACAATTTAATTTGTGTTAAATATTTTTCATTATTTGTTATCAGTGATAATGTTTTTTTTTTCAATTCAGTTAATTATAACTAGTATTTATTCACAAAATATAGAAAATCGGTAGTTTTTTAAAACTACACAAATTGAAAAACTAAATGCATCATACGGGTTTAATTAATTACATTACGCAGATACTTATTTAAATTTTTTTTAATTTCTCCGCTTTAACCGTTTTTTTCTCTTAACCGGCTAACCCTCGGTCCCGTTTAAACCGGTTAAGCGGGAGGCTACTATATTTGAATATTAACACTACAAAAACCGGAAACAGTGTTAGTGTTGCCAAACATGGCGGTTTTTTTCCTTCAGAAATCTCGAGTTCACACCAGAAAATTTTTAATACTAATTTTTTCCTTTATTTTATTCAAGAACTATCTATCACTAGGCTAATGTCAGACGAGCGTCTAATAGACGTTCGTCTGACATTAGCCTTATAATAACCAAGAGTAATTAATCAAATTTTCTGCGGAAAATTTTCTTAACGATAGTTTTATAAACGATGTCAGCAGCTTGTATAGTGTTAATCTGTTAATGAGGGAATACGTTTTCAGTATTGTACAAAAAACATAAACAATAAAATAAAAAACATAATTGTAGACCAATTTTCCAAAATTATATTAAAATATGGATTAATTTCATTTACCTCATAGTTCAGGTTGAAGCATATGAATTTCAAATTGATTTTAAGCAGAAATTTTGGGTTCCTGCGGGATAAAATCAAAATACTATATTAACCCTTTCAGGGGCAGGAGAATTCTGTTCGCAAACTGATGAAATAATTGACTGACACCAGAATATTCAAGCGAATTTCTTAGAAAATAAAAACCCGCTAATTTACACTTTCATTACAAAAGAAAAATTTTATTAAAATATTCTTGGTGCCATTTGTCAGTTTTGGAATTAAAATTAGGTGGCTAGACCGTCTAGCCACCGCTTTGAAAGTGTTAACTAGTGCCATGAAGGAATTTCCACCTTGTTATTAATATAAAAAGTTAAAAACAAGCATAAAATTACTTAAAAGGTGCCAAGATTTATAAAGATTGTTGATGTTATTATATCCCGAGATTTTTCGAACGAACCCTCGCTCATTTTCAAGGGAAAAAAAAGTTTGAAAAGCGTCACACTTTTTTCCCCTTGAAAATGAACGAGGGTTTGTTCGAACCCAGCAAAGAAAGAAATAGTGGGCCATCAGCTGGAAAAAAGATGGCAGCCAGCACTGCCATCAGCGGTAAAGTGCAATGGTGCCATTACTTAAACCAGTACAAAAGTGTCCGTTCGGAATGCAGCTGGCCCATCAGTGATGGACAACAGCAGGCCAGCATTGGTATGCCATTACATTACTTCAATCCGGCACTTTTCCTGCAGTACTAGCACCTGTCCTACTGCTATTCCTTTGCTGGCCCAGCACTTTCCCTTACAAAAATTTCTTATAGGATTCTATATAAAAAAAAGTTTAGAAAAAGTATTATAGAATAACGGCCCGTTTTTCTATGAGCTAGTTTCACCAACGGCTATAAAAGTGTCTACAACAGAAATATTTGAACTTGCAGCTGTTTCCATGTGGTCATCCTCCCAAGTACTAACCGCGTTCGGTGCTGTTTGGTTTTCGTGATCGGACATGAACAAGTACTTTCAGAGTAGTCTACGACCGCTTGTCGTTTTCAAGCTCTCATTAGACTATTTCAAGTTGTTTCTTTTGTGATTTGCGTTCCCAATCATTAAACCCGTATAGAAATTATTGTATTGTATAGAAATCCTACATATATTATACGCCGATTGATTCTCAACTGTGTAAATTACGAAAACCGAAATCCTTTGCAACTTAGTAAAAAACCAGATTTAAGAAGAAAAGAAAAAGTATTTTGAAATAAAGAATTTATTTATTTATTCATTTACTTATTTATTTTGTTGATGGCAGTGGTGCTATATTATTTACAGTTTCAAAAAAAAAAAAAAAAAGCTTGACAGCTTAAATTGTGTTAAGATATTCATTTCAGATTTGTGTTCAAATTCCTTAATCTACCGCGGGGTGATAAAAATAACTCTTATTTTAATATAGACTTGACAAAATATTTAAAGTCTAACAAATTATTATTTGTTAAACCTGAATCGTAATTGTTTAAATATTTTTACACTTCAGATTAAAATATTTGAATAAAAATTACAATTAGTGAATTTTTTTTTTTTTTTTTTAACTTAGATGAATTTCGCCACATAGAGTAAGGATAATGATACTGCAAAAGTTCGTGCACTTCCATGGTGTGGTGGGTCAGCGCAAGAGATAAAACGGAGGCCCATCCGAATTTTATCTGATGATTTCCAACAGCGAAGTTGACTGAAGATGTCTAGCTGTGGTCATGCAGTGGTAGACCCTTAGCCAGCACTTCTGTATCATTGCAAGCATCTATCTTGCTGCTGGCCAGCAATTTCCTCTTTGCTGGGAAGCATCTCGGGATATAATAAATCTTGGCATCTTTTAAGTAATTTTTTGCTTGTTTTTAACATTTTATATTCCTGCGGGATTCAACTTCGGATCCGGGTTGCCAGATTGGTATTCTTTTTTATTCGGAAATTTCGAAAGAAGAATTTTTACTTTATGTAATCAAAAAATGTCTGCCATTAACCCTCTGACTGATTATCGCGCATTTAAGAGTTAAGGTACCGATCCCGTCAGATAACTTATATATTTTTTTCGGACAAAGATCGGATACTTTCAGACTGGTCACGCATAGGTGGAGATGTTTCCAACAGTTTGAACTTTCTAATTTTCATAACAGCATTGTTCGTTTTTAGAAGGAACATCTAAAGGTCATTCTTAAAAGCAGCAGCAAATGAATTTTCAAAATATTACGAAGCTACTAGAGCAGTGTTGAATTCAGGGGTGGCCCGGCGGGTCATCCCCCGGGCCACCCCTGAATTCTATCCCCGGGGAACCAGATTTGGGCAGATTTGTAATCTCAGTTATCTGCAATGTAATTACAAGTTAATTGCATGTAATTGATTATAGTTACAGACATTCAAACAAAGAAATTTCGTGAAATAATGGGATGGAGGCAGTTCCGGCTACAGTGCTGCAAGAATTTGTTACGGGGTATAATTTTAAATATAATTAATTACGGACAATTAAATTGTAATCCCATTGAAGATAACTGGAATTACAAATTTGCCCAACTCTGCCGGGAGCAATGATATGACCCCACTGGAAATTTTGAGATTTTGTGTTTTCAATGGTCAAAAAGTGAAATCCCCTCCCCGGAGCCACAGAACCCGCTCCCCGGAGAAGAGTGTCTCTGAATTCAACACTAGACTGAGTAGCTTATTATTTAAAAAGTTTTGCGATAAAAAAAAGCCTTAACAAATTCGTAAATTTTAACCGAAGCTACAAACCACTGCTCCAGCTAAGCGAGGATGCTACCAATAACCACTGGCAAAACGCTAAAAGGAAGACAGAACGAAAGAGAGAGTGCTAAGGAAATTCCAGAGCAGAAATCGAACATTAAGAGGTGGAGCCAACCCCCTCTCGATGTTGCAAAACCTTACGAATAAGAAAGAAAAAAAGAGAGAGAAAAGGACTTAATCTCTGGAAGAAAAACAAACAAATAAAATTAAAAAAAAGCAATTTAACAAATTACAACGACCATTTGGAAAATGATTTTTTCAAAGACTAAAATTTAAGACATAAAAAATCGCACGGAGTTGATCATACATTACGTACGCCATGAATTAAACATTAATATTGTTATGACATGTAAAAATTCCAAGCGACAAAAATCGCCTGCGACTCGTATTTGGTGTGAAATGTTTATATGTATTCATCCCTGTCCTATTTATCTTTTTTTTAATTTTTAATTGGCTTATTCCATTTTTCTTTTGCACGTGAAAATCTTACAAATTAAAATTAACTCTTTGGCAGAAATTGTTACTTATTTTCTTTCATTTTCATTAGTTATTATCCATCTGAAACGTATTATCCAAGCATTTCATTGGCTATTCGGGAAAAGGCTTTTCCATCGCCAGATTTCCAAGAAATCTGACTACCAATTTTAAATGAAATTTCATTCTTAAACTTCTAAACATCCGACAATATTACTTTTTACACCGTCGGAAAGAGAAAAAAATGTACTTTTAAATGCAATTTGTTTGAAAGCTGTATCTCAATTTGTTTCTGAGTTATTAATTTTTTTTTGTAGTTTTTATTACTTTTTTGTCATAGTGGCAACAGAAGGTATCCATCTCTGTTGAAATTAAAGGGATATACAGATTACTATATAGACCCATCAGGAAACGAATAAAATGCGGATTAAACCAATAAAAACCTTCAGATATGCTTTTGATTTCCTACCCTGACGAGAACAATAACCATTTTTCCAAATGGTTAAAAATGAACCAATAATAAAAAATGTGTGAAAGAAGGAATTTCATCCTCGATCAGTGCCATATCACCACAAGATCTATCCTGTAAAAAATGTAGATATATCGATCCACAAGTGGAGATGCTACTCCCAACAGTTTTAACTGTGTAATTTTCATAACTGCATTGTTCGTTTTTAGAAAGAACATCTTAAGGTCGTCCTCAACCCTTTGAGCTCTAGAACTGTTAGCGGATATATGTGCCACCAGTGTTGCCGCATCTGGCAGATTTTCTTTTTTCAGAAATTTTGAATTCACACCACAAAAATTCAATTGGTATTTTTTTTCTTTATTTATGGAAACTTCCTACAGTAATTCTTGCAACTACAGCTATACCTATATTTGAATATAACTTTAACTTCCTTTTCAAGTTCTTAAACTTTAACTGTTTTATCTCTATAATTAAAGCACTTATGCTAGTACCTATCTTTAATATTTTTCATTTAAAATGTAGTTTTAAACACCTACACCTTCTCTTTTTCACAATGACTCATTAATTTGTAAGACATCATATCTACAGCCTAGGTGTTAAGTTGCCTGACAACTAGGAAATTCCTCAACACTGCTCCACTGCTCAGCACTGTTTAATAATCTTATAAAGCATAAATAAGAGTTAAAACTTTACGGTGGGAATTTGGAATGTCTAATTAAAAATTCAGCCACATATCATGAGTACGTCATTGTCGGAAATGACCAAAGTAGCATGACGTGCGCTGTGTACGTCATAGAGCGCAAGAGGTTATAAAGCAGTATATGAATTGTCGAAATTTAACGAAGTTACTATAGACTACATATACTATATATATTACTAAAGATAATAGGGTATTAGCTTATTATTTAAAAAGTTTTGTGGTGAAAAAAGCTTCAACTAGGTAACAAACCAGTAAATTTTAACCTAAATTACAAACTACTGCTTCAGATAAGCGAAGATGCTACCAATAACCTCTGGCAAAACGTAAAAACGAAGACAGAACGAAAGGGAGAGTGCTAAGGAAATTCCAGAACAGAAATCGAACATTAAGTGGTGGAGCCAGATGTTGCAAAACATTACGAATAAGAATCAAAAAATGAGAGAGAAAAGGACTTAATCTCTGGAAGAAAAAAAATATAATAGACCAATAACATAAAACACGTAAATGAGAGAATTTCATCTACGGTTCGGTTAGGGCCATATCTCCACAAGATTTATCCTTTAAAAAATGTTAGAAGTATCGGCCCACAGGTGGAGATGTTTCCAACAGTTCAAATTTTCTAATTTTAAAAACTGCAGTTTTCGTTTTTAGAAGGAACATTTGCGGTCATCCTTAAAAGCAGTAGCATATGTATTTTCAAAATATTACGAAGCTACTAGACTAAGTTGTTTATTATTTAAGAAGTTTTGCGATAAAAGAAGCCTTAACAAATCATCAAATTTTAACCCAAACTACAAACCGCTGCTCCATTTAAGCGAGGATGCTACCAATAACCTCTGGCAAAACGCAAAAAAAGAAGACAGAGTGAAAGAGAGAGTGCTAAGGAAATTCCAGAACAGAAATCGAACATTAAGAGGTGGAGCCAACCCCCTCTCGATGTTCAAAACCTTACGAAAAAAAGAAAGAGAGAGAGAAAGGGACTTAATCTGTGGAAGAAAAAAAAATATAATAGACCAATAATATAAAACACGTAAATGAGAGAATTTCATCTACGGTTCGGTTAGGGCTATATCTCCACAAGATTTATCCTTTTAAAAAATGTTAGAAGTATCGGCCCACAGGTGGAGATGTTTCCAACAGTTCAAATTTTCTAATTTTAAAAACTGCAGTTTTCGTTTTTAGAAGGAACATTTACGGTCATCCTTAAAAGCAGTAGCATATGTATTTTCAAAATATTACGAAGCTACTAGACTAAGTTGTTTATTATTTAAGAAGTTTTGCGACAAAAGAAGCCTTAACAAATCATCAAATTTTAACCCAAACTACAAACCGCTGCTCCATTTAAGTGAGGATGCTACCAATAACCTCTGGCAAAACGCAAAAAAAGAAGACAGAGTGAAAGAGAGAGTGCTAAGGAAATTCCAGAACAGAAATCGAACATTAAGAGGTGGAGCCAACCCCTCTCGATGTTTCAAAACCTTACGAATAAGAAAGAAAAAAATGAGAGAGAAAAGGACTTAATCTCTGGAAGAAAAACAAATAAGTAAAATATAATAATAACAATAAGATGAAGTGTGTAAAAGAGGGAACTTCTTCCTTGATCGAATGTTTTCCTCGTTCTATGAAAGTGAATGGCCGCTGGTGGTTGACCCAAATTTTCTTCGACTCCGGAGTGGGTCAGTTGGTCCCCCGATTAGAAACAGACTTACATCGGTTCTACGACCGCGGTTGAATATTCCCTCTCGATCTCTCTTGGAGTTCGTGCCTCAGATCTCTGGGGATGTATTGGCACGCGTGTTTAGTTGTTTTTCTGCTGTTTGTTGATAGAGGAATTGCGACGGCGGACAATGGTCAAGATGAAGGTGAGTACCCTATTTCAAAAGTCTATATAGCAGAACCTTCTTTAACCCTTTGCACGCGTATGTCCAGACTGACTGGACATCATCTTTCTTTGCAAAATTTGTTTTTGGCACCAGTAATAAAGGAAAATTAAATTTGCCTTATTTAATTAGAGCATTTTCAAAACTTTGTACTTGAAGGAAACTTCTTTTAGAAAGTGGTGTAAACCGAATAAAATTTGTGTAAGAGACGCCCGAGTCGAAAGGGTTAATCCATTGGGGGGCAAGTAATTGCGTTTCTGTAATGTCGAATTCACACCGTAATGTGCAAAAAGATTTGCTGCAAAATAAGGAAAAGCAATTTTACAACTTTTTCCACCTAGTTAGAAAAGTAAAATTTAATAAATTTTTCTTGTGCAAATCTTCCTTAATCGTAGATGGGATAAAATATATCCCACAGCCCCTCAAGGGGTTAAGGGTTGTTTGGTTGGTTGTATTTATGACGACCAATTATCAGCACGAGGGATACAGGTCCAAAGGGGGGGGGGGGGAGGGTGCCCTCCGTGGGGGTCTTTCTCAGGGAACCTAACCCGTATTCACGCTTGGAAAACCAAGGTTCGAAGAAAACCACGAAAACTCCGAACGATTAGGCTGACGGGCCAAGGGGTTAAGGGACATTTTGAAATAAGGAATAAGGGTTTATGATACATTTACATAGATGCCAACATCTTACGATTTTTTGTACCACAAAAATTTTATAGTAAATTTTACCTTTTTAAATCGTCGTAATCTGCCAATTAAATAAGGCTAAAATTTTTATTAAATTTTTGTGCACAAAAAACGGAAGAGTTGACAGTATGCTTTTGATTTCTAAATAAGGGTCTCTTCATTTAAGGACAGTAATAATGGTTTCTAAGATGCTTGTTCCAATAAATACTTAAAATAAACATCTAAAATTTCATTTTTTTCGCTTGAAAATTTAAATTTAACAGCGACTATTTTGTATATTATTACTATTATTATTTGTTTTAATTTAAACTTTCATAGATAATTTTTAAAAAATTCTTTAAGGAATTTTAATCAGCTATTGCAAAGACTAGAGAAACAGTTTTAAAAGGATGTCAAATTCTTATTTTAAGTTTAAATCTGTTTACCCGACAGTGAAGAACTGAATTTAGTTAGTAAATGAAATTAAGAAAAGAAACTTTTTAACGGAATAGTTTAAGTAAACGGATGTAAGTACTCACCTTTTCACGTATTCCTTGAAATATTTTATGATAAAATACTTGTTAAAGAATACTAATTACTGATTTCAAATAGATTTGACTCATTAAATTAATTCAGGAATTATTGCATTATTTTTGAGTTATTGCAATAGTCGTTTTTTTCCTTTTTACCTTCCATTATTTTGAATCTTTAGGTCGAATTTAATTTATATTAAATATTGTGTACACATTGCGATTTTATTTGTTTTTCCATTCATACTTCCTAATAAGTTACAGATTACATCTTATTTAATGGGTGTTTCTTATCGGGAAGTTTTACCGTCTTAGTGCCATTGGCATATAAACTATATGGCCATTAATGACCGTCAACTTTTAATTTTAGACATTTTGTCGAATATTTAAAAATATACTTGACAGATTCTTCTGAAATTTCAGGGTTAAAAAGAACTGGTATGACCTCATATTTAGCAATGTCGATTTGATAAGGGGGGCAATTAGGGGGCCAACAAAAAATCAAAGAAAAAAAATAATACTTGGGATTACCCTGTAAAATAAAATGCACGAAATGATCTATCGCTACCGAATATAAATAAACAGACATTGTGCAATATGTGTATTCTTTTGTGTAAGAATAGCACGTATATTAATAGAGATATAGCGATTAATTTTAAAAAATTAAAAATTTTTTGCATGTTTTTTGCTTATAACATCCAGGGTTTTCAACAAAATTTAACGCCGGTTTCAGAAAAATTGGCAAAATATAGTAAAAACAATATAGTGCAATTGGAATATAAATATATTAAATGTTTTAGGAAATATGAGCAGTTGTATGAAATAATTTTTATCTGCGCATGCGCGAATAATAACAAGGATTATTTTACATAATTTAATAGTCAACTCTATGGAGCAACTTATTAAAAAACATTTAGTCAAATATCGTAAAAATTCAGAAAGATATCGGCGTTAGAGGGAGCAAATTTTTAGTTGTTCTCTGAAAGCAGCTGAATGATAAGGGATTTTCCACAAATTGTCATTTTTAATTTAAAATTTTTTTTAAATTTTCATATTTTATTGATGCTTTAGTTCCTCTTGGATAACTACCAGAACGAGCCTATACCATGATCAAAAGAAATATCAAAATCGAAGCATTTTTTCCAAATCTACTCGTTGATAGTCACTAAATACTAACTTTTTTCTGAAAGTCAGTTAATAAAAAGCCCCCTTAACAAATCGACATGTTTAAATATGAGGTCATACCTGTTCTTTTTAATCCTGAAATTTCAGACGAATCTATCAAGAATATTTCTAAATATTCGACAAAATGTCTAAAATTGAAAGTTGACGGTCATTAATGGTTATATAGTGTATTTTTGTAACAATTTCAAAACAGGAAGTGTTTTTTTATGTTATTTATTTCATATTAATATATTTATAGGTATTTAGAATATGTTCGACACATATACCTTTTACTATATTTTCCCTAGAAATGTATTTTGATGGCCCCAAATTATTCTTTTAACCCTTTGCACTCCATTGTTGCCGCTGCGGCGACATCATCTTTCATTGCAAAGTTCGTTTTTGGCACCAGTAATAAAGGAAAATAAAATTTGCCTTATTTAATCAGAGAATTTTTCAAATTGTATACTTGAAGGAAACTTCATTTAAGAAAGTGGTGCCGACCGAAATATTGTGTAAGAGAAGTCGGAGTCCAAAGGGTTAAGTTTTAATAATATGATAAAAATCCTTCATGTTATAGACCACGATAATTTTGCATTATAAAGCATGCTGATCAGTGACTGATACAGATAATAATTAATTTTGATGATATCTCTCTTTCTGTTTTTCGTTGAAATTTGTGTTTTTTAGGCGCACAGGGTTCGTACGGGTGCTGGAATTTTAGGACCAGAAAATTCTTCTATACCAGTATTTTCTTATAGATAATTTCTCCTGAAATAAAGCGAAATTTTCCGCGTTTGAACTTTATTTATTTATTTTTTTAGTGAGAAAATACCTATATTTAGCCTTGAAAATAACGGTACCGTACGAGCCCTGGAGCAGCTCTCAAAAATTCTTTTTTCGTGATTTAATAACGGAACAAAACTAGACTAACTAAAATAGATGGAACTAAAATAGATTTTATTTTCATCTGAGTTTCCAAAATGTCTTCAAGAGGGTGTGGCCAAGAAATTGAGAAATTTTCATAACTTTTTAACTTAAATCCTTTACAATAAAATGTTTTGAGGATTTGTTATATCACTCACTTGTATAAAGACTATAAATTTGTGATTGTATGAATTTGGGTTAGTTATACAGTTAAACTTGGATAATTCGAAGTTGAAGGGACCAGAGAAAAGTTCGGAATATCCAAAAATTCGAAATACATAATTTCTCTCAAATAGAAGAGATAAACACAAAAGATTATCTCCGAGATGAAAGATTTAACTCATAAATTTTATCTAAAAATACTATTAAATTCTTTTCATTAAATCAAACATTTTTCACTAACTTAATTATTCATTCCTTTCAAGAAAATAGTCAGATATTTTTTATTGCTTCTTTAAATGCAATTTTTGAGTGATAGCATATAATTCCAACCTATTAATTGATACAAAAATAGAATCTTCCAGATTAGACTACTTACATCTTCCATAATAGATTCTCCTGACGAACGGGTTTGGCCAAGTCTGGGGTTTTTGCTGTGTCATGCTTGGGTCAGAAAATTCCTTGGAAGTCGACAAATAATTACCCAGATAGCATTTTTAATTTGCAGAAAATTTGCAGCAGCCTTGCTTTGAAAACCTGCAAAGTTGCAGCAAGCTCAGCATGACAATACTGAAAGTTCATAACAAGACTGCAGCAAGATAACGCAAACGCCGAAGTTACCACACTTTGAACTTGCAGCTAAGTTGTTGTGCAAGTTAAATTCATGCTGTATCAAATTTATTTCAAATTAACAGCAAACAAGCAATCAAAAATACTGCAAACTAGTAAACTTTCCATGCCACATTAACTGTTTACAACTGTTACACTATAATTTAACCCTTTCGAAGGGGTCCATAGACCTGATCAGGTCTATTGATGCATACGCACCGTTAAGATGCATGCATCGTTTTTACCACCATACACAAGTTAGGGTAATATTTGTACTTTCCAATTCGAGCTTTTTTTTGGTATTTGATAAGTATAGCGATTAGAAAAAGCGGTGCTAACCGAATAAAATTTCTGCAATTTTTCCGTAACTGCTGATTGTCTATTCTCTCAACAGAGGGATCTTTCGCTTTCGTCACTTTCGCGAATTAAAGACAGTCTTGTCATCAGTTTCACAACAAACTACTCATGCAAGTTGGGAATGGTACACCTTGCAGGAAATTTGCTGCGAATTTTTCAACTCAAATTTGTCACGGCAAGATAATGTCAGAAAAAATCAAACTTGCTGCTAATGTTCATGCCATCTGGGGACATTCCAAACCACCGCTTTTGTTTTTCTTAGAAAGACCTTTAAAATAAACTTTTAAAATAGTTTGCAACTTAGCTGAAAAAAATCTCAGGAACAAATTTTACCGCAAAATTTTAAGGGCAATTATACGAAAAATTCGAATTATCCAAAATAACATTAAAAATATCCACTATTTTTTTTCATTATCAGAATTCTAGGGACCAAGCACAAAATTCGAATTATCCGAAATTTCGAATTAAACAAGTTCGAATTATCCAAGTTTCACTGTAATTAAATTGATATTTTTGGGAGATTTGAAAATTTCCTATATGCTCACCCCTGCCTAAAGAATTTCCGAAATTTTCTTTTTTCTGTCATCTATGATGTTATTTGTTTGTTTAAAATCAATGAATGAGTATTAGTAGTATTATTTTAGCTTTGGGAATGAAGAGTTTATAATAGTTAATCAAATCTAAATTGAGGTTTTAACACACACACAAATGCCGTGTGATTCAAAAGTCCGGTACGAAGTAAAACGCGATAAAAAGAGAACTATGTGCTGGAGAGATATGCGGTTTGCAGATAAAGATTCAGCGTCGTACGGGATTTTGTATGGCACTAACAAAAAATTAGTTCAAAATTTTGATAATACAGGACGCTATTACAGATAACTGCATGGAATAATTCCATATTGCTTACAGAACGAAAGATTTGGATACAAAAACAGGGAAATCTTAGGGAATTTTTAATCCAAACCTTGCGTTCTGTGAGCAATATGGAATTATTCCATAGAATTATCTGTAATAGCGTTCTCTATTATCGAGATTTTGAAGTAATTTTTTTGTTGGTGCCATACAAAATCCCATCCCACGCTAAATCTTTATCTGCAAACCGCATGTCTCTCCGAGACATAGATGTTTATATATAAATGGGGACGTGAGTTTCAAAACTCGTCTTATCAAAATTTAAAAAATCGTGTTTCCTCTATCAATCTATTCTATTGGCAAACCTACAAAAAAAAAACACAACAATCTGAAAAAAACAACAACAACAAAAAAAAAAAACGTAGTTTTATTTTGTATTCTGTCATTGTAAAATCTTAGTTTACAATGAAAACCAATGGACGCAGTCAGAGGTTTTTCGCGATTTCCCAAAATTTCATTTTCTGCATAAGGCGAGTTTAGAAACTCCCGTTTTCAAATATAAATAGATAATTCTAAAAAAATAATAATAATGAAATTCATAAATATGTTTTAACACCAGAAAATATAAATAGGTAATTTCAAAAGTATTAATAAAAAATTTACTAAAACATCGTACTTCTGAAAATACGTCAATGATTCCAGAGGTAACTGCCTTACAAAAAGCAGTTAAGAATTTTCTAAGATTAGAGCTCCTGGCCCGTGTTGCGAGCTAGGAATTTTTCTCTGTAAATTATGTAGAAAATTTGCGGTTGGAGAATTTGTTGGGATATTTATTAGCGTAAAAATAAAATTCCATTCTTAGTAGAAATCCAGTTAGACTTTCCCATTTATTTTACTTTTATTAAATTTTCTCTTAAAGCAGCCCAAATTCCCTGCTCAATGCGAACATTCACTCACACCTCACTCCTCACAACTGTTCTTGTTAAGGATCGACCGGAACATCCTTTTAATACCGAAACAGAATTTCAGCATTCTCTCTATTTTCGGCTGAAAACGAAAATGTCCGAATTTTTTTTTAAGTAATTAATACATACATAAATATACATAATTATTAATTAATTATACGGGCAGTTATACGTGTGGACCAAGCTGGCTCTCTGTGTCTCTGTCCAAAACTTTTTATTTTCATGCAAAATAAAATGTAATTAATTCATCTACAACACAGTATAATTTTTGAATTATACGAATTTCATCACATTAAAAATTTTTTTATGCATACATACCCCGATTTATCTTTTATAAAGATTTTATAAAACAATATTAATCAAGGTATACTTGAATCTGAAGTTTTATGAAAATCCATGCATTAGTTCTTGAAATAGAGCGATTGTGGAAATCGTGAAAAATGCATCATAGTAGCGCCACTTGTTGGGCGATTTACACCAAAAACTAATCAGCACTAATTTATATCAGGGGCTACCTGAATACAGATTTTTATTAAATTCCGTGCAATAGTTCTTGAGATAGAGCGCCCACAAAATTTGTGTCACATACAGACAGACATTTTGTAAAAACATGTTTTTGGGGATCTCTGACCCCTAAACGTGTAAATTCGTCGATAAAGGGAAGTTGAAAATTTTCACGAATCTAATACTTTCTTCTTGTAAAAATAAAAGAAAGTAAAAAAAAAAAAAAAAAAAAAAAAAAAAAGTAATTTTATCGTGTATTTCTGGCATTTGTAAAATCTTGGTTTACAATGAAAACCAATGGACACAGTCAGCGGTTTTTCGCGATTTCCCAAAATTTCATTTTCTGGATGCGGCGAGTGTAGAGACTCCCGTCTTCAAATATAAATAGATAATTCTAAAAAAAATAACAATGAAATTCATAAATATGTTTTAACACCAGAAAATCTAAATAGTTAATTTTAAAAGTATTAATAAAAAATTTTACAATACATCTATTTTGAAAATGACCTATTGTTTTCAGAGGTAACTGCTTTCAAAAAGCAGTTAAGTAGTAACTAAGATTAGGTTGCCAGCTTGGAAATTTTCTGTGTACTAGATTATGTAGAATGTTTGTGGTTGGAGAATTTATTAAAATATTTATTAGGGGAAAAATAAAATTCCATTCTTAATAGAAATCCAGTTAGATTTTCGCATTTATTTTATTAAATTTTCTCTTGAAGCAGCGCAAATTCCCTGCTCAAGGCGAACTTTCACTCACGTCCCGTTCCTCACAACGGTTCTTATTAAAGATCGACCGAAATATGCTTTTAATACCGAAACAGAATTTCAGTATTCTTTCTACTTTCAGCCGAAAACAAAAACGTCCAAATTTTTTAAAAGTAATTAATACATACATAAATGTACATAATTATTAATTAATTATACGGGCAGTTGTAGGTGTGGACCAAGTTACTCTCTGTGCCTCGGACCAAAACTTTTTATTTTCATATAAAATAAAATGTAATTAATTCATCTACGACACAGTATAATTTTCGAATTATACGAATTTCATCTCATTAAAAAATGTTTTATGTATACATACCTCGATTTATCTTTTATAATGACTTTCGTAATTGATCATCTGTTATACTGGAACTTTCTCAAAGAGTATTCGAAACACTTCTGCGGTTTCAAACTAAAAAAATTCTATTACTGTTAAATCTGCAGATTTTAATGAACACGTGAAAAGCGTCTTCAAAGTTTAGTCATAAAGGCATTGCTTGCTTTATAATTTTCACTCACGTCTTGTGTCAGTTATGACTGATAATTATAAACGGTAAAGTTCGTAACAATAAATAAAGAGTGTGTTATTTGAGCCGATACAGCTCAAATCAGTGAGTAATGTTGAAAATTTTCGTAGGAAGAAATGAGATTTTTATAATACTGATAGTTTCGGTCCGGCTGAAAGCGAAACCGAATTTTCGGTCGATCTCTAGTTTTTATCACAAATGCACAAAAGAAATTCCGCAGCATAGCGCGCTGGGCTCAGCCATTATTGTTTACTTTCAGCTCTAAAACAGAGTGTTGCACATACTGTCTACATAGTTTTTACTAATAATAAATGAGAAAAAGGCTTACAAATATCATTCATCGCAGGTTAAATGAACTTGATTTAAAACAAGATTTAAATTGAATTTTAAGGAATTTCGTTCATTAGCGTTCACGGCTTTCGCGAATTTAGTGCATTTTTGAGACTGCTGCACGAGGAGGTTGGTGCATCTACACTGTTAAAAATCTGTAGCTTTATCTGCACAGTCATTCCACCGTTTTTATAGAATATCTCTATTCTGACCAACGAGAATGCTCCATAGTATAGTCAATTAATCGTTTTCTATAAAAGCGGTGGAGTGACTATGCAGCAAACGCTGTAGTGATGTTTCTTTTGGATTTGGATGTGCACTGTGCGTTCTGGTGCGTTCCACGTTCTTTAGTGATTGCGGCGTTAACAAATTTCGTTTCTTAGTGATCTCGGTGGCGGCCAAACTTATAACTCCTTATAAGGCAGGCGATCGAGTTTGGCCGTGTCTCGGCTTTCGCGAATTTAATGCGTTTTTTGAGACTGCTGCACGACGAGGTTGCGAAAATCAAATAACTTCACATATTTTTATGGTTTGATTCAAGAAGTAACTGTCTACGAAGGTAGTTAAGCATTTAACCCTTTGAGGGGCGCCGTTTGCCGTCTGCAAACGGTTAATTTTAATGCCTAGATTGCCAAATGGCACCAGTAAATTTTTAGTATAATTTCGATTTCATAATATACGGGGGGGGGGGGGCACTGTTGATTATTTTCGAATAAATTTGTTTGTTAACTGCGGTGCGAATTAATTATTTGAACATTAATGCCTTGCCCCTGAAAGGGTTAAGCGAGGCTTGTCTTGCCAAGATTGGCAACCCAAGAGAAGCAAATCGTGGTGTTGATTACTTGGCCTAAGCCAAGCAATCACCCCAAGCATTATGATTGATTAGGGCTTTCGATTGTCCCAAACAATCACAAGGCATCATCAGTAGCCACTGAAATAAACAACTGAACCACATGAGGACAGTTAAAGCTAAGGTTACTAATTTAAAAACAGAGTATATTCATTTTTGAACACTGACCACATTTTGCTGTTTGGGAACGCTTCGATTTTGAAATCCAACTACAACAGCTATCACCTTGGGGGTTGGTTTACACATCTCCGATCACCGACAACGAATGAAGCTTGTGCCAAGTGAATATACTTTGTTTTTGAATTAGTAACTTCAATTTTAACTGTTCTTATTTGGCTCTACTGTTTATTTACAGTGGATATTTTGTACTGATGATGACCTGTGATTGCATGGCGAAACGTTTAGGTTTTTTTTTTCTCTGTTTAAGTTTTGTAATGTTTTTATGTATATTTTTAAATTTAGTATAATAGTTAGTAAAGTGTATTTAAGTGTGTCTGCTTTTGCTTTATTTTATTCAAATCAAATAGAAATAATCGTGTTATTTAATGACATAATAAATAACTAGGAAATAAGGCGAATCATATTATTTTAAAAAAGTGGTGGCAATCAAGCTATCTGAATAATTAAAAAAAAAGTTACGGTAGTACTGGCAACACTTCCTTTGCACATAATTTTTTATAATTTTAATATATTAGAGGTGGGCCCACTGTGGCTGAGTGGTCAAGGCATCACACCGCTAATCGCCTGCGAGTGTTGGTGGGTGCGGTTCGAATCCCGCTGGTTCCGTTGCACACTCTTTGTGGAGGTCCCGGCTGTATTTCTCTGTGTTGTAAATTTCCTTGTGTGTGCTATCTCGTCCCTGTATATATTGGCGATGACTTATAAGCGGGCGCTTGACGTCAAGCACACAGGTCAGATGTATGTTAATAAAATGTCAAAATGTCAAATATATTAGAAAGTCAAATATATTAGAAATTTTTACATACAAAAATTAAGCTGAGTTAAATTAAAGAGTGTAAAAAAGCATTAATTTGACACTTAATAAAACAGGTTAGTTTTATATCTCTACAGTACTAAAATATTTATTTTTTGCTTCATTAAAATCAAATGCATAGTTTGACATCTGATTTCTACGCATAGTTTCGCCACTTCAGTAATAATAATTCGAAATATTAGCAGCAAGTTTTCATGAAATTTAGTGAACTTTATGTTATTTTCTAATGGAGGGTTTTCCAAAATCGCAGGATACACGAATCTTCAAATGCTAGTACGCGAATTTTCTGATACTGGTATGTAAAAGTTACACAGAAATTTATAATAGAACTAACTAGTTTTATAACTATTCAGATCTTGGTGCAATAGCTGTTGCACTCATACGCAAAAATGCATGAATACAAAATTTATTACTATTAGATTATGTTAAATTCAGTAATAAGGAAATAATAGCACTCCTTCATAAATAGGACGTCATTATCATGGCAATCTAAAATCATGACCTATCATGGTATATCATTGAATTAATGACGTATGATAGGATTTAATAGAATGAAGAAAACTTTTATTAATATCTTTTCAAGTTTTGTTTCGATTTTCATAAAATTTAAAATGACTCGACACAATTCTGCAACGATTATACATATTAAATTTCAACTCATTCGGTTGGGTGGTTTATGCGCTGTTGTATGCAGACAGGCGGACAGACAGACGGATGAACCAGAGGACGACTATAGGTGTTACGTTATATAATTACGAAAGCGCCTAAAAACAGCATTATTTTAGATTTAGATATCCGTCCGGCCAGACTCTTTATTTAATCGCAGAAACTCTGCAATTATTTAAAAGCGAAAGTTTATGTAAGAAATTATTGGTCCTAGGCGGTCCGCAATTGGACCACACTTTTGTATACAAAAGTTGTATAAAAAAAATTAAATTGAAGATTTTCTAACAATACTTCCATATGTTTTGTATTGAGGTATTTTTCTCCGGAAGGGATTTCTGCGGATCCGGGGGGGGGGTATATTTTAGAGTTCCATTGGGAAAATTGTACTTTTGTCCATTAAAAAATACAAAATCTCAACACTTTCAGGGGGGACATTTCAATCTTCCGGGGGGGGGGAGCAAGGTCTGAGGGAATGTCTCCCCAGACCATCCGCAGGATTCAACACTAACTCTCATAATATAAGGAAGTGTCTCATAATCTATGCGTAATGCATCTTTCTTTTTTGAATATGATTTGCCTATATAATTAATCATTAATCATCATATCATCACGTGTTGAACAGGTGAATAATTTCTTCACTGTTCCTCGAAGACTACTTATTCTTTTCTCGCCCTAAAGGTAATACGTTCAACAGACATTGCCATTACAAATGGAGCTAGACTTCCGTTTTACGTTCTAGATGCCAAACTCTGTTTACATTCTTTACTGTTTCGATTAGCCAAAGAACGATTATGATGCAAACGATTACGTTGACAAACAAGAAGAATGTCCTTAAAACAACGAATGATTCCAAAATGCATAAAAAATATTTCCTTAGACGATGAATAATCGATAATTAACTTTTGATGTTATGTCAGTCTAATTATTCCCTCACGCATTAAGCGGAACTTGGGCGTAAGTGGAAATTTTATACATTCATTTTTGGCAGTGACCTACTCTATTTTCGGTAATAAAAAAAGAGGAAATATGAATATGCATGTTTGAAAGGATACTTTTTATTTCTAAAGATTATATAGTTTATTAGATGCGTTCGTAATTATATAAATACGTAGCACCTATAGTCGTCGTTCAGTTCGTCTGTCTGTCTGTCCGTCCGTCCGCATATAACAGAGCAAAAACCACGCAACCGCGAATGGTCTGAAATTTTAAATGTATAATTGTTGCCATATTTTGTCGAGTAATTTCAAATTTTATGAAAATCAGATGCATAGTTTAATAACAGGGATAGTCAAAAGTTTTCCGTTACACGACTGCCAATGGGAAAAAATTATTTCAAGTGCGTTTTAATGACGTTACAGGCTTTCGAACAGAATGAAATTTGTATGAACTTATTGAAGAGCACTAAAATAGACATTCAGTACAATATGCGCTGCAAAAAATATTTATAACACTAGCTATAGTACGAACGCCCCTCATTTGCCACGTTTGACGTGCAATTTCCAACTTGTTTTTTCTTAAACACGTTTTTAACACTTTCCAACATAGTTGAAAAGTGTTTACGATTACGGTTTGTCTGTTTGTCTGCTCGGATTGTCATGCAATTGATATATGTTACTGAGGTTTACTATGTCATGTTAGGTATGGAAAAAAGATATGTGTAGCGTTTATAGTCCGTTTACAGAGACACTCAAAAGATTTCCGTTGCATTATGGTGTATGTGGAAAACTTTTTGCTGGGTATTTTAATAATGTTACACTACTTCAAACATACTGAAATTTATGTACAGTCGTGGAAAAAAAGTAAACACCCCCTACTAACTCCTCAACAAATTATCGTAGAAGAAAGTTACTGATACCGAACGATTGGAAATAAGGTCTACTTTTAAATGATGTATATAAATTTGCTTTGGGGTCATCTACATATTAAAACGTACCATAACTTTTTTTTTTTTTTTTCAATAGCAGTACACAATTCTGACAGCATAAATGAACTCTACACCCTTCAATTAGTCTAAAAACAATTTTTTATGCAATTAGTACCATAAGTTTCCGAGAAAATAATTATTTTAAAACGAGCTTATTTTAAGGGCTGCATCCAAATTCAAGTTCGGTACTCGATTGTTAACCGAGAGAGCCCCCTTCTTGATCAAGGCACCTTAAGCACCACTCAAGCTGCCAATGAAGGCGGTTGGAATACAGGACAGCAGAAGAAATTTCAAAATATCACTTCTATCATAGACGGCCCCTTAAACCATCATTTTGCCGTTTTTTTTAAGCATAATTTGAAAACTACTTGCAAGAAAAATGTGAAATTTTGGATTTCCATAAAGCAGGACTTAATAAATCAAAATCCATCAAAAAAATTGCAGGTTGCAATTCATATTTTTTTCGAATATTAATTTCATAATTCATAATTCATATCATAAAATTATAAAAATTGCAAATCAGCGTATTTATGTTTGGGTATATTAGAATTATTGCTACACAAAAAATTAGCACATTAGGAGCATAATTTCAGGAGATATAAATAAAAATATGAAAATGTAATTTAACATTAGAAGCACTAAATTTTGAATGTTTATAATTCAAAAACTCATCATTCAAATGACTTAAAATTTGGTGTCTAGGCATAGTTTGAACCGAAGATTTGAAATATCTCGTTAAAATTGGGTATTGCCATCGAAAAAAATGAAGTTATGGTTTGTTTTAATATGTAGATGGCTCCCTAAGCAAATTTTATGTACATCATTTAAAAGTAGACTTTAATTCCAATCGTTCGGTACCAGTAACTTTCTTCTACGATAATTTGTTGAGGATTTAGTAGGGGGGGGTTTACTTTTTTTCCCACGACTGTACATCTCTTAGGTGTATTATAAAATGTTCAGTACAGAACAGGAAGCCATTCATCGTGCATTTGCAGGGACTCACAAATAAATTCGGCTAAAATACTGTCTATGAACATTAATTGCTGGAGGTGCGTTTTCAGTTGTGGCACGCATGCTTAAATTTCACTAATGCTTTGCATATTGCTTGGTGTATATATACAGGGTGGTTATTATTAAACTTCCCTTATAAACAGCATCCTACAGCGCAAATGGGCGAGCGGAATGCAATGAAATTTACTTTATAGACCAGGGTCGGCGAACCTTTTTACAACCGCGTGCAATTTTTGTTTAAAAATATTTTCAAGTGACCATGGCGTTCCGACAACCAAAGCGTTATAATTAAGCGAACAAACTTAATGCTAGAATCAGGCGTAAATTAAGACAGTTGCGCCACCTTGTGGACGGAGTGATAATTCACATACGCGAGCTTTTAGTGTGGCGCGTATTTTCTAAATCTTTAGTCACTCATGGAAATGAATTTTGTTTGCCACATTTATTGCAAAATAATGGCGTAGCGAGAGGGGCATCCATATGCACTTGACACCACGAAGTTTTCTTCGCCTTATCAGAAGCACTTCAGTTATTAATCAAGGTGAAGAATAACTTTACAATTTTAGTGGTGTGAGTAAGAAAACAGTTATGTATCTACCTGTAGTTCACACTCCATCCGCTACGTGGCGCATGACCTTGATTGATGTGACCTCGCTCTTAATCTTGCGGTTACTTCTACCATTTAAGATAGGACGCTTACTTATATCGCTTTGCTGAAAACCTGCCCCCCCCCCCCCTCCCCATTCCTGTCAAAGAAAAAAAAAGAATAATTATTCAAAAATAATTATTTTTACTATTATTAGATTACGGTAAACATGCATAACATACCTGCAGTTTTTACAAATGCTTTAGCAATGGAATTATTATTCTTTCTTACAAGAAGAAAGTCATATTTTATTAGTTTTCTTAATATTTTTGTCATTTTAACGGAATTAATTAGCAAATTACAGCAACAGTTGAATAAAACCTCATATGCAGATCAAAAGGCGTTATATGATGCAGAAATTTATGAAATATTAAAGCAAAAAATATTTGATTTGTTAGATTTCTCTCTCTGCCTATGCGAATTACCGGCGCAAACAGAAAGAAATTGAGGAAGTGTGTGTGTGTGTGGGGGGGGGGGGGCGGAGGATGTTTCTGAGCGGGTAAGTTCAATGATATGACAAGTGCACTAGTACTTATACTTATTATAAAAAAAAAACAAAAGCTATTTTTAGTCAAGTTGGTGTATTAATAAAAAAATAATAATGAGGTGCAGAATTTTGGGGAGGTTGAGTGAATTTTGATTTAAAACTTCAATTAACGGCGTGCCAAAAATATTCTCTCGCGTGCCAGCTACGGCACGCGTGCCATTGGTTCGCCGTCCCTGATATAGACTATACACGAGAAGCGCTCACGGAATTTTGAAAAAAAAAAATTTGTTGCAAAATGTCCACCAGATGGCGCTTTTTACGGAAAAAACATTAAATTTAACACAATAAACGACCAAAACGGAATACAAAAACAATATTAACAATCCAGACAAGAATTATGAGTAATAAAATGCAAAACCGGCTGTTTTGGTAGTTTATTGTATTAAATTTAATGTTTTTTCCGGAAAAAGCGCCATCTGGTGGACATTTTTGAACTATTTTTTTTTTCGAAATTCCGCGAGTGCATCTCGTGTATAGTCTATATACCAAATTTCATTGCATTCAGTTCACCCGTTTGCGCTGTAGGATGCTGCTTATAGGGGAGGTTTAATTATAACCACCCTGTATATTATTTCAACGCCAAAGCGTTAATAATTCTATTTCTAATTTGCACACTCATAAATAAAAACCTGTTATTGGGGAAGGGGGGTTGACCATTGGGGAGATTTGCAACCGATTAACATAAGAGTACCATGAGTTTCCAGGCAACTTTAGTATCACCCGTTAACGTGTTAAACCATAGATGCCAACACCAGCTAATTATTTCGGAGTCTGATTCAAGTAAAAAATGTTTGCAACCGGAAAATATATATATGAGGAAATGTGTTCTGTTTCAGTAAGGTACATTTTAAATTTCATTTTGAAATTTTTGTTTAAATAAAATTTCCGGTTGAAAACATGTTCGTCTTGAATCAGACTCCGGAATAATTAAGAGATGTTGGCATCTATGGTTAACCCTCTCGCAGCGTAAGTAATTCTTCGCGATGAGCGTCTTTTACAGAATTTTTAATCGTTTATCACCGGTTCTTTAAAGCAGAAATTTTTGACTATCGTAATCGGGGAAAATGTCCTGATTAAATCAGACAAAGTTTTCGCTAAAAAATAACTAGTGGGAATAACCAAATAGTATTAATTAGACGGAAAAATGCATGCACGAGCATATCTCGGGCTGCGTAGCGAGAGGAACATATGCAACCAATAAATAAATAAATCTACAAAAATTAATATAAAAAACTTTCCCTCCAATTTTCACGAAATTTAATTTTTCTTATATTACATCTTCTTCCCTTTCAATCCTTTAGATAGTTTATTGTTCGTGTAATTATGTCCCTATAATTAAAATATAATTTAGCTTTATAATGATAATTATTTTATTACAAGCCTTTTTCTTTTGCTGGTAAATAAAATAGTGTTTTGAGAATTCTGTTTCATGTCCCGTTATCGAAAGAAAAAATTAATAAACTTGCTAAAGTCATTACCAATCGAACCAAAAACTTTGAAATAAGTTCTTATGATTCCGATTAAACGCTTAGAAAAAGAAAAACATGGCAAAATCATGAAAGCGAAAGCGGCTTTTTCAAAATCATTACGATTAAGAAAACTTGACGCTCGGCTTATTATTTATTTATTGTCGATTTATTAGGGCAGAAAGAGTTCTTAAATATAATCCTCATAATATAAGCTTAATATAATGCTTATTCCGCGCATCATGTACGATATATACTACAATTGAACTTCTATTTTACGAAATTCTCTCTGCAAAAGTTTCGTAATGAATGTGACCTGCGTAGTTATTCAAATTTGTTATATTTTTAATTATAGCTGTTGTTATTTAAAATTACATTTTTAATTACAACAGATTTACCGAATTTGATAAATAATATAACAAAAATCATTTTTGCTACTAAGTACAATAGAACCCCGGTAATCCGAAATTCCGGTTAATCCGAACGTATTTTATTTTCGACTTGATTTATTTCGATTTTATGTTCGTTCTGGACTTGAATTATGCCGGATTACGAAATTTTCCGGATTACAGATTGAATGTCGTGAAAAAAGTCTAGAAGTTAGAATTAAACAAAAAATGGCAGTAAAGCATGTTTTTTATTCTTTAAACAGCTTGAAAAAAAAAAATAAAATAAATACTCAATAATGTAAAAGTACACCATATGTACATGAATATAAAATAAAAACGTGCACTGCAGGCCTACTCGTTGAAGCCACCTTAAAAAAATCTCGAATATCCGTTTGTTTGCCAGTCACTATAAAATCCATTTCTAAAATGCAAAAAGTACTTAATTCAGTTGATAAAAATGTATTTTCCCTTTCAACAGTTTGATTTTTCAAAATGTCTACAGAAATGATTTTTCTTCACCCCCTCGTTGACTTGGTGACTGAGCTATTTATAGCAATTTTGAAACGTTTGTAATGGGTTGTTATGTAATTCCTCATTCTGAATTTCCATTGGATTATTATAAACATCTGGAGTGATTAAACAAGGAATACTATTTTTTTCCCCGAAAGTCGTGCCGGATTATCCACCATGCCGGACCTTAGGATGCCGCATTAGAGGATGTTTACTGTACTACTGAATACTGATAACTGACATTTGTTTAGAACGAATCTTTTTCTTTTCTATTTTTATCGGAATTTTGGGTAATCCGAATTTTTTGTAATCCTATCAGGTACCGGTCCCAATGAGTTCGGATTAGCGGGGTTCTACTGTATATATATATATATTTACGCGTAAAAGTATTCGATTGATTAATTCGAAATATGAATTTGTTTATTCTAAAAATATAACTATTTAAATAATAAAAGAGAAATCGATCACTTTTACGAGTAATGGTGTTTGATGAACGACAAAAGAATAAAAAAACCCCTTAATTATTATTTTAGGAATAACAATTATGAACAGTCTCCCACTGCCTCACTTATTAATTTACATTTCTTATTTATCTATTTTTACATTTTCTGCTTTCAAATTCTATGTGACGAGTAAACATATTCCCCTCTGATTTTCTACTAATGGATTTTTCTTCTTTTTTTATCACGTTTGCTTGCATTCTCCTTGAGATTATCTACTCGCCAAGTTCTTACTTAACATCATAAATAATAATAGCATTGAGCATGCTGAATAGAGAAACAAAGAGCAGCTAGTTTACCATTGTTGCTAATTAAACGGGTATTTTAAAAATTCAGTTTGCAATATTGCTATCATTTTTTTTGAAGTAACGATATTCGCCTTATTCAATGACGGATTGTTTAAAGATTTAATAAGGCGAGTATTACTATCTTAGCAGAACTGGTAGTAATTAAAATTCGTATAAATCACAAACAAAACGCACTAAAATTGCTTTTAAGTGCATATATATAATATAAAATTTTATAAAATACATTAAAATACCTTCAAAATACATTAACCCATATTGGACCACTCCGATTAAATATTTTTGAAAATTTTTAAAACTTCAATTATATCATTAATATGGTGTAATTAAGCAAAATACTAATACTAGCAAAATTTTGAAAAAAAGTTTTTAATTTTTTAAGCAACTAGTTGTCCTATAAATAGTACATATTAGTAGGGCACATAGTAAGGTCATATAAAATGCATACATAAGCTAATTTTATGAGCAAATATTTTATTTTACTTTAAAAATAACTGTTTATGTTGTACAAAAATATTCTATGATTTCTCCAATAAAAAGATAATAATAACGGTAAAATTCTAGATTATAAGATCTTCTTAAAGAATTACTTAAATAGATTTTTTTCAATTAAATTTCAATTGGTAACTTGTTTTTTTTGTTTATATGTTATACTTTTACGTATTTTAAAGACGTCATAACAAAATGCATCCAAAAAATCCTTACCATTTTTATTTTTAAAAATGTTTTATTAGCTGTCCTATTTATAGGACAGCGGTCCAATATGGGTTAAAAATCAATTTAAACTCCTAAAACGTTTTCGGCCAAAGTCACATTAAGTTCAAAAACAAATAAAAAATATTATTTAAATATTTAAATACATTTAAATGCATTTGACAATATTTAAATAAGCACTGACAATGACCGTGTGAATTTGGCCGAAAACATTTCTTGAGTTTAATTTGATTTTTAATGTATTTTTAAGGTGTTTTAATGTATTTTAAATAATTTTATATTACAGTACAAAGTCTAAAGTTCGGACACCCAAAGTTCAGAATTGTCCAAAGTTCGGACTTTCCAGCAGCAGTATTCGAGAAAGAAGTGAAAAAACAAAATTGTTCAAACGAAAAAAAGTCTAGAGCAAAAGAGCTTTATTACTGAATCTTAACTCATGTTTACGTACAGAATAAAAGAAAAACTTCTTAATCATATACCTAAGTTAATAAAGCAGCCCACATTAACTAAAATGTTCAATAGTTAAGAAAGTTACAATTTCTTCTTAAACTGTATGTTCCCTTAAGGCTGTTCTTAACTGCTCTGCTCAACAAGCGCAAAACGTTTTAACACATTTACAAATTCATTTTTTTAACGGAAATATGTAAAATTAGAAGGCTTGACTATGGAAGAGAATTGGAATCGAACTGTGATTTCCATTTTTTGATAAATAAATTACCTATTTGAGTTATAAGCTATTTTGATCACGTGACAAAGACTTTTTCACTCTTCCTTGAGTAGTTATTCTTCTTTCGCACAAGAATTCGGTTCAAAACGCCCACTTTGAAACTATTTTCTGAACTATCTATTGCGTTTGCAAAAAAACAGAAAACACAGTTCGATTATATTGTTTCCGAACAACTCCTGGTAGTTTCATGCATCTCCGAACAAAAATAAATTAAAACTTATGTCATAAAGTTGCCCTTTTGGATTTGAGAACACCCTTAAATAAATGGTTTTATTTTGCTTTTTATTTTGTTATGATTTATTTAATGAAAATGATTGTTTAATTTAGTATTAATAGTTGTTATATACAATTTTTAATATATGAACGTCATTTTTTGCCTTTTTATGTAGTGAATTTTCTTTTTCTTTTTATTGGGAAAGCAATATTTTTGATGACCCAAAGTTCGGAAAAATCCGAAGTTCGGACTTGGTAAAGTCCCGAGGATTCCGGACTTTAGACTTTGTACTGTATACATATGTGCCTAAAAGCAATTTTAGTGCGTTTTATTTGCGCTTTATATGAATTTTAATTATTACTCAAGGTGACTTTAGCACTAGAATTTTAACATGCCTTTATTAAAACTGGTAGTAGTCAAGCATTTTGAACAAAAAATCTCCACTCAACCGGTAACACTGTCGGTCATGGAACATTTGGTACAATTTTAATATTTTACGTCTTTTCACAAGATCAAAACAAGTTGGAAAGTGCTCATCAAACGAGGCAAATGAGGTACGTTCGTACTATAACTAGTTTTATAATTATTTTTTGCACCCCATATTGTACTTAATGTATATTTTTTTGCACTTCATAAGTGCTTAGTCTGTAACATCATTTAAATACACTTGCAATAATTTTCTTCCCATTCCCCGTAATATAACGGAAAACTTTTGACTGTCCGTGTAATTAAACTATACATCCGATTTTCATAAAATTTGAAATGGCTCGACAAAATTTTGCAACAGTTATATATTTAAAATTTCAGACAATTCGGAAGGCTGTAATATCATTAAAATGCACTTGCAATAATTTTTCCCATTGAACGTAATGTAAAGAAAAACTTTTGACTGTCACTGTAATTAAACTATACATCCGATTTTCATAAAATTTGAAATGGCTCGACAAAATGTTGCAACAATCATATATTTAAAATTTCAGAGCATTCGGTTGGGCAGTTTTTGCTCTGTTATATGCTTACGGACAGACGGACGGACAGACGGACGGACGGACTGAACGACGACTATAGGTGCTACGTATTTATATAATTACGAACGCACCTAACAAATCAAAAATGCATTTTTTTTTCTAGTAATTGCTACAGATGTTATTATTTTCTGAAAATTAAAAGTTTTAGCTAATTTGTTGTAAGATTGTATACTCTTTCCAGGATCAAGTAATCTTATAACGCACTACAAAGCACAATTTCTCTCTTTTCAACAATCAGTCGAATTATGGCCCTATTTAGCAGGTGCAGTTTTTTATCCTATGGATAATTGGTAGCTTACTGAACTCAAAAAAGCAGAATGACGTAGCTTTAAAACGGGTTGGGTTGATTTTTGACGGCCAATTATCTACTCGAGGGATATAGGCCCAGAGGGAGAGTGCCCTCCGTGCGGTTTTTTCTAAGGGAACCTAACCCGTATTTATGCATGGAAATCCATGGTTCGAAGAAACTCACGAAAACTCCGAACGATTAGGCCGACGGGCGCGACTGGGTTCGAGTCGAGTACCTCGCGTGTACCAGCTTTGAGAGCAGAACCTCTCGGCCACTGGTGGGGCAGTTTTAAAACGGCACGACGCACTGTAAAAACAGTACCGCTGATACGAATAACTGGCAGAAAATGGAGCACCATAAAAAAGTTGCAACTGAGATTCCAGGCGAAGCCTTTAAAGATGGGTTTTTCTCAATAGTCCGGAAGATATATATGATGAATTAGATAGTGTAGAACTGGAAAGTGGAAATGAAACTGGCAAGTTAACTAGCGCACGAGCGGGACTGGGGGGATGTCATAGCAATATCTCACAGTCCGCTGCAGTGTGAAATACATGGCAATTCGATTAATGATATTATGCTGACTCGTGAACAGTCATCAGTAATGATTTTGCCATTCATTTCATATTTTACCCGTCTGTGCGATGCTGCTGTGGTAACACTCCTCCACTGATGCGTCAGCTGACTGGAAGTTACATTATCTGTACCATCTAATTTATCATATATACCAATATCATCGACGCTAAAACTGGTCGTCAAAATATGACGCTGCTTCACTGATTATTCTATTAGACGAAAGAGATTTGCTCTTATACAAATGGATCTTAACTATAAAAACAAGTCAGTATTGCAAAATTATACTTACATGAGCTACAATTACGCGATTTGACAGTTTGCCTCGAAAAAGTAGTATTTTTCGTAAAATTACTTGCGGCGATTCTTGCTAAAATACTCGGGAATTTACATTTTTTACATTTTTACAGTACACGGTATCGCACCAAATGAAATATGTCTAAAAACATCTGTAAATGGTGTAAGTAAAGTAATTTTGAAACAAAATGGTGGATACATGAAATTATTTAAGATGAGAGTTTGTTTATCTCACAACTACGAACATTTAAATAATAATAGAGAGATCGACCTCCTTTAACACTAATGGTGTTTGATAACTAGGAAACATACATAATCATTGCTTTACCAACAGCGATTACTTATGAACAGTCACACAATTATTAATTTGCATATCTTCTTTACCTATTTTCATACCATCTATTTTCAGATTCTATGTAATTCCCTTCCGGTTTCGTACAAATGAATTCCTTTCGCGTTTCTCTTTTTGAATATTTTTGTTTCGTACTACCTATGGTTTTCCGCCATTTTAATTTCTCAATAAAAGCATTAATGATCTTGCTGTAACTAAACTAAATAATAAAAGTCCTTCCGGCCAGTGCCGGGAGGAAGAGGTAGCTTTCATATTCCTTATTTTTAAAAAGCCAACTTATATTATTCAAACACACGAAGCTCAATTAAGTGGAAACCGAATGTAGGAGATTCAATACTAATTTTTATCAATACTAAATCATTATGAATGAGAATTTCGCGAAATTAGTCAGCTTTATCCAAGCTGCTTTTATTTAAAGTCGCTTATATTTGGCTGCCAAATTCGGCGATTTCTTAAAGTGCCTGCCATTTTAAGACAACATGGTAGATGAGGCTAACCAGTGAACTTGGTCGAGACCTTAGTAATTGCTGTGCACATGCTCACTCATATCGGAATCGGTTGATATATACGAGTGCTATCGCAGGCAAAAAATCAGATTTTTCAAAATGTCACCCACTTTAGAAATTGAAACTGCTATATCTGAGCCATTTTTTAAGATAAAGACAAACAAAAAATGCTCCTGAATCCTTATATCAAGGTCAAATACTTAAGAAAGAAACCTTTTTCAATTTCTAATTTTTTTGCACCTCACTTTAAATATAATTTTGTTTTAATTTAATGGCCGCCATTTTGAAACAAGATGGCTGATGAAGCTGGCCAGCGAACTTGGTCGAGATATTGATGTATACTATCCACATGCCTTCTTCCATCGAAATAGGCGAATAAGTGTGGTATCGCGTGACAAATACAAGATCGTTTCAAAGTGTTAGCCATGATAGAAATTCAAAGTGCTATAATTCAACCACTCTTTAAGATATAAACAAAAGAACAAATTTTCAGAAACAAAAACTGCTCCAGAATCTTTGTATCAAGGCCAAACACATAAAAAAAATCTTTTTCATTTTCCAATTTTTTAATACCTCATTTTAAATTTTAAATTACATTTTTTTTAAAAATGGCAACCCTTTTGAAACAATATGGCGAATGAAGCTGGCCAACGAACTCGGTCGAGACATTGGTATGTACTATGTACAGACCAAGTTACATTCAAATCGGTTCATAAATACGTCTGTTATCACGTGGCAAAAATCAGGACGTTTCAAAATGTCAGCCACGCTAGAAATTCAAAATGCTATAACTGAGCCATTTTTTAAGATATAGACGAAACAAAAACTGCTCCCGAATCTTTTTATCAAGGTGAAACACATAAGAACAAAATATTTTTTCAATTTTCAATTTTTTGGTATCTCATTTTAAATTAATTTTTTTTTTTAATTTTTTTAAATGGCCACCATTTTGAAACAAGATGGCGAATGAAGCTGGTCAACGAACTCGGTTGAGTTATTTGTATGTACTATGCATACACCAAGGTACATCCAAATCGGTTCATAAATACGTCTGTTATCACGTGGCAAAAATCAGGACGTTTCAAAATGTCAGCCACGCTAGAAATTCAAAATGCTATAACTGAGCCATTTTTTAAGATATAGACGAAACAAAAACTGCTCCCGAATCTTTTTATCAAGGTCAAACACATAAGAAAAAAATATTTTTTCAATTTTCAATTTTTTGCTACCACATTTCAAATTTAAATTTTTCTTAAAATTTTAAATGGCCGCCATTTTTAAACAAGATGGCGGATGAAGCTGGCCAACGAACTCGTTGGAGACATTGGTCTGTACTATGTATAAACGAAGTTACATCCAAATCGCTTTACAAATACGCCTTTTATCGCGTGACAAAATTCAGGACGTTTCAAAATGTCAGCTTCGCTAGAAATGCAAAATGCTATAACTCAGCCATTTTTTAAGATATAGACAAAACAAAAACTGCTACGGAGTCTTTGTATAAAGGTCAAATACATAAGAAAAAAATATTTTTCCATTTTCAATTTTTTGGTACCACATTTCAAATTTTAAATTTTTTTAAAAATTTTAAATGGCCGCCATTTTGAAACAAAATGGCGGATGAAGCTGGCCAACGAACTCGGTCGAGACATTGGTATGTACTATGTACACACCGAATTACATCCAAATCGGTTCATAAATACGAGAGTTACAGTGTGACATAGGTCAGATATATATATATATATATATATATATATATATATATTGATATATATATATATATATATATATCAATTTTGAACGGAGGGTGGTTTCGGGGTCTGGGGGTCATGATCGATGAAAATATACCAAAATTTTTTGAAATCGCTTTCCTCCGAACGGCTGCAATAGGTAGCTTTTTGTAAAGAAAGCTACCTAATAAAAAAAACTGCTCGACCACGGCAAATTTTGTATAATTTGATACATAATTTGTATAATTTGATATATGATATTATATATTTTCTCCATGTCAGGGTAAGAAATAATTTCTAATTTTATTATTTGCTCGAGGAAATGCTAATAATCTTTTTATTTTATAAAAGTTAAGCATTTCAGTTAATGGGTGAATATTACAAAATGTGAGATTTTGAAAACAAAAATTTTGAAAATTTAAATCGTTTCAAAGCTTCTAATTTTTTATTAGTTGAACAGATGAATAAAGGAATTTATATGTAAAATTGTTTAAGTTTGAAGAGCTTAAGTTCATTTTTATGCAATTATAATTATATGTCATTTTCTTGGCACATGTATGCCAGGATAATGACAATTTCATTCTAAAACATTTTTCACATTTTTGACTTTTTTATTTTTAGATCTAACATTTTAATTTTGTTTAAAGGAACATACTTCCTCTAGGAAAATGGCATAACAAAAGTCTACTCAATTTTTACAAATCTTTTAAACATAATATTTTCAAAGAAATAGCTAAAAGATCTTGCAGTTAGCAATGATTTTATTACTTCTGACTTGAATTATTTCAAGAACAAGAAGAATTACTCTGCAGCACCATCTTTATAACTCATAAAGAACTAAAATGACATTCATTTTTAGTGACAATCATATTTTAATTAAGGCTGTTCTTAACTGCTCTGCTCAACAAGCGCAAAACGTTTTGACACATTTACAAATTCATTTTTTAGCGGAAAGATATAAAATTGGAAAGCCTGGCCATGGAAGCGATTTGGAATTGAACTGTTTTTTTCCATTTTTTGATCAATAAATTACCTATTGAGTTATAAGAGATTTTGATCACGTGACAATCACGATTTTCGCCCTTCACGGACTGGTTTTTCTGCTTTCTTCGGGAACTTCCGTTCGAAACGTTTACTTTGACATTATTTCCTGAAAGATCTATTGCGTTTGCAAAAAAAAACGGAAAAAATAGCTCGATTACATAGTTTCTGAACAACACCTGCTAGTTTCATGCATTTCCGAACAAAAATAAATTAAAACTTACGTCAGAAAGTTGCCCTTTTGGATTTGAGCCTTAAGGAAAGTTATTTGTAAAATACAGAACTTGTTACCTTCCTCATATATGTGTTATAGGTATAAAATTATTAACTAGAAATAAAAGAAACTAGAAAAGGACATTTGTACATGATAGCAGAAAGCCTTTTACTTTGCACACACCACAGTGTGACATGCCAGGAAAATGACAATCTGAAATTTTAAGTATTTTAATAGCTGTATTCTTGTATTATTATGAGTGTAATATCTCTTGAAAATACTTCTAAGAAAATGTTTTATTAGAATGTAAAAAAGAAAATTGCATTATATAACATTAAATAGAAATTTTATTGTGCCGAGTGCAATTTTCGTATTTTGTGATAGTGTATATATGTTAAAAGGTTTTACATCCCCTAGATGCAATAGTAATAGAAACAATAATAATAGAAATAATAATAGAAATAACAATAACGCCCTATAAAGTACATTTTTTTCCATAATCAATCGAATTTTGACCTTATTTATTAGGTTTAGTGCTTGTTCTAATACGATAGACAGATTAATAAGACAGAACGGCGAATTAAAAAAGTAAAATGACGCATTTACAAAAAGGCCCAAAAAACTGATAAACAATATTGCTCATACAAATAACTGCCAGAAAATGACACACTGTAAAAAAAAATCGTAGCAGTAAAATTGCGGCAGCAGAGATTCAAGGTAGAACACATAAAAAGTAGACTTGGCCGTTAAGTAAATGGATTTTTCAATAAAAACATGTGTCATCCAAAATTATACATTTTTTGGAGTAAATTTACAGGTTTTGATCATTTAGCTTGAAAGTGTAACATGTCCCGCAAAATTATTGCAGCCCTTCTCACTAAAATAAATGTGTGCTTGCATTAAAAAATACAGTGCACGGTATCACACCTATGTGAAACATGTCTAAAACATAAATATAATTTTTGGACATTTTTGTAAAAAATTTCACATTTCTTTAATTAGTAATTGAAATTGCTGAATTTTTTATTCAACCTGCTTAAAAGGCGTACAGCTAACAGATTGAAAAGTGTCATCCTGGGATCGAACCAGGGTAATTAGCATTACCTGCCAGTACTTTACCATTGAGCTACCTGGATGATACCAAGCTTAGCACTTCTCACTTTTGGCAAGACTGCACACGACGGAATGTTTTTCGTGAGCCATCAACTCTGGACCAAACATGAAACGAAATAGAGCTATTAATCTTAATCGTGAAGTTATTGTTAATGATAAATCTGATCCCACATGGCTCTCTGCAGCTTGGAAAAACCTTTCCAGTACTACCATATAATTTATTTTTTTTTGTACTAATTAATATTAGTGTGTTTTTTATATTTTATTCATTTATTTATTATTTAATACCATGTGTTCCCATATTTTAATATATGTGTACGTTTTCATTTTATTATAATTTATTTTTAATTTTATTTTTATGTACTCCCCTCATCCCCAAATTTGCTTCCTTATTCCCCTTCTACTCTGTGTTCTTTGTTTTGATTATAGTCTTCTGTGATTGGCTATTTTCTTCTGTTTTCCTGTTGGCTGTTGATTTCTAATTTCCTATTGGCTGTTTCTTCAGCCTGTTTTCCTTCCCTTATCTCTCATTTCAGTCTTGCTGCTGCTTTCATAGCAGAAGCATGTCTTCTTTGCGCCTGACAAAGAAAGACTCAGATCTTTCGAAAGGCCTAGCGCATTTAAATTTTTTGATGGGGATTTTAAGAAGGTCTTTTAGTTCTTATTGATTCACACCAGTTTCAACTTATTTTCGTTGAAAGAGAATCCGACATCGTTGTTGACCCACGAAAAATATCCCGTCGTGTGCTGCGGTGGAAGCCTTGCCAAGAGGTAAGGTTTGGTATCGTCCAGGTAGCTCATTGATAGACCATTGACGCGTCACGTCAATGGCCTTGTTTCGATCCCATGCTGGGACACTTTTTCACTTTGTTGGCTGTACGCATTTTAAGCAAGTTTTGAGCAAGGTTTTTTAAAAAAAATTGAGCACTTTCAATGTCTAAAATAATCTCTAAACGAGTGCAATAAAAATAATCCTCAAACGAAATGAAAAATGATACCTGAATTAATTCGGGAAACGAGTCTGTTTATCTCACAACTACTAACATTTAAATAATAAAAGGGAGATCGACCTCTTTTACGACTAATGGTGTTTGATGGATGTCAAATATACATAATCGCTGCTTTATAAACAGTAATTACTTATGAACAGTCACGCACAGTTATTAATTTGCATTTCTTCTTTATCTATTTTCATACCTTCTGCTTTCAACTTCTACGTAACGAGAGAACTTATTCGCTTCCGGTTTTCTACTAATGGATTCTTTCCGTTTTTTTTTTTATCACTTTTCTTTGCATACCCTTTCTGATTATTCTACTTTTTAAGTTCTTCCTCATGCTCTAGAATTGCAATACTAGAAATGTTTCTATCTTGACTGAATTAAATGGAAGCCATTGGCTATATATAGGGATGTAAATAAACAATTCAATTCGCACGTGAATACTATTGAGAAAAAAAATAATTGAATCATACCAGCTATTTTTGTATTTTTTTTAAGGTGTTTATTTTTTTTTTAAGTTCACATCTTTTTTTTTACCCTTAAATGCCCAGTATGTCATATTTGCAAAACTTTCTTTTAACTGTTAATAAATAAATCAAGTTCTTCGCAACCTCTATATTTATATAGAAAATATTAATTCTGTAAAAATCACATAAATATGCTGCTAAATAAAGTTAAAAATCTATCTTAAAATTTCTGCTGTCTAATCTTTGCACTAATCCTTGGTGTCTAATCGGCCCTGCCACTAGGAAATTTTATCCCCGGGGAGGAAAAGGGTTGAAAGAGGTATTTTTCATACATTTCATTATCTATGTTATATATTATTCTATGATATATGCGATTTAAGAATAAAATTTATAGTGTAGTATTAAAGTATACTTGGACTCCACTAATTGCTTTGTATGGGCCGCGCGATGTTGCACCGGTCCTATGCCGCTAGGAAACTTTATCCCCGGGTTCCGAATTGGCTCTCTGTGACTCTGTTTCCATTCTATCGCGAGTGCACTGGATTATGCACTGGAAAGCATTTTGCATTAAAGTTTAGAAACTGTTGTTAATTTAGATATTTAGATTCTGATTTTTCCTTTTAAATTCGTGATGGCACCTTTTTACGCTTTGCATGAGGTCATCTTTTTTCTAAATTAGCTATTTTTATGCGTCTCTGCTTCGCTTGGAAAATTGTGTTTCTGGATTAGATGCACATTACCTGTTGACACGTGAAAACGACGCAAAATTTCCTTATGTAGTATATTTTTAAGTTATAATCGAGTGAAAGTAGATTACATAAATGACTTTGGCTTCACTCTTACTAATATATTTATCATTAAATTTGCTAAATGTTTTACATAATTCTCAGTAGAAGATTAAGGTAGTAAGTAAGTCAGTAATTCAACCAAGCAAGCACCAACCACAGGGTGTTTATAGTTTGTCAGATCTCGTTCGACACCTTACTTTTCCAATTACTATTTTCCTTTGCGATGCCAGTATTTCTATAAAGAAAATTCCGCTGTATGTAATCTCCGATTCTTGCAACTAAATGAGGCGAAAACCACTTTTCAGAATTTCTGGTATTCAAAAGTGATTACAAATTTTAGGTGCATTCGTAATTATATAAATACATAGCAATTATTGTCGTCGTTCGGTCCGTCTGTCTGTCCGTCCGCATATAACAGAGCAAAAACTACCCAACCGAATGGTCTCAAATTTTAAATATATAATTATTGCAAAATTTTGTCGGGTCATTTCAAGTTTTATGAAAATCGGATGTATAATTTAATGACAGGGACAGTCAAAAGTTTCCCGTTACATTACGCCTAATGGAAAAAAAATATTTCAAGTGCATTTTAATCATGTTACAGCCATTCGAACAGAATGAAATTGATATTCACTTATGAAGTGCACTAAAATATACATTCAGTATAATATGCGGTGCAAAAAATATTTATAAAACTAGTTATAGTACGAACGTACCTCATTTGCCACGTTTGTCGTGTGCAATTTCCAACTTGTTATTATTATAGGTGTAAACAACTCCAAGGCAGCGAATATAGTTTAGCATCAGACGACCTTTGTATACACATGGGACTTAAAAAATTACAGCGCACATACACTTAAAAAAATAATAACAGATCTTGCTATTGCAGAGTTTACGGAGCACAGCAGCTAAAAGATATTTATTATTATACACACTGCAAATTCTCAAACACAAAAATAAACACATTTTCAAGCCCTTTTTGTCACCAAATTAACAACACATTAATGTGTTGTGAATTAGAAAACTTCATATACAAAATATTTTTGTGTTGTGAATGTGTTCTTAATATGTTACAAAAGCGTTGCTAGCTAGACTTGTGTTGAAATCGTGTTGCAAGTAGTGTTGAGGAAAATATTTTCTTACAATAGTGTTGTACTGCACAACACTTTATCACAAAATTAATAACACACTGTAAACACAACACAATTTATAGAACACTATAAAACAACACATGTAAAACACTTTCTACATGGTGCCTTTGGTAATTCCATGGGTTTTTGTAGTGTAAGTCACATAGCTGGTAATTGCTATGCTTGTTTGCCACCGTTATTTTCGAAAACTTTGCTTGGCATTATTCAATTTATGAGATATCTCCGACAAAGTAAGTCAAACTTTTCCGTTCTAAAATACTGGTAGCCAAAAATCATAGCTCGTGACTTACACTACAAGTACTCATGGAAATAACCCTTGAAAAAAACACACACATTTAAAATATACTATTTGTTAAACGTTTATAACACAATTTAAAAAATGAATGCTTTAAAATGCTTTGAAAACACACTTTTCCTCTTGTAATTTTTAACAACACTTTATGTATGGGAGACCGGGGCTAGTTGGCTACAGGGGTAAGTAGGCGCAGTCCTTATAAATCGGCTGTTTGTGGATAGATTACGCACCCAGTCACAGAGTACCTTTGGGGCTGTGCATATATATCGTTATCATTTTTTTTGGCAATTTTGAACCCCCTCCCCCCCTTACGATATCATACGTCATCATCCCTCGACCCCCCCCCCCCCCGTAATGATATCGTTATCAATGTCTAAAAATTCTTTTCATTTTTGATTTTTTTTTCTTTTGCTTGGAGTGATATACAAATAGGGTTACATTTACTTTCCACATACTTCATTGATTCATATGAAGAGAACTCAATAAAATATCACTTTATATATGAAAAAACTTTTTATCAAATAACACTTAAAAGAAATAGTTACTATTTAAAAGTATTTTATAATAGCTTTTTGTTACATAATACATTCAACAGTAATAAACAGTAATAATGTTTTCTTGCACTACCCTGCTCGTGGGTGGGGGGGGGGGGGGAGACAGAGCTTCTTATCACCAAAACAGGTAAACAACATTCTTTCTCTTTTATTTATTAGTAAACACAGGTATCATTTGAAGCATACTTCGCGTATGGTTTCTCGAACAGCGAATTATATATGCGGACACATACGACAGAAGAAATAGGAAATTTGGAATTAAATAATTTTATAATCATTTAATGATTTTAATAATAACTTTGTACTTTCATAAAAATAGATAGCAGACTAAAAAAAGATAACATTCTATTTTGATGTAAAGGCTAAGTTATGAATAAAAAAAGAAAATTTTGGTTGGATCAAAAATGATAACGATATCAAAAGACGAACCCCCGCTCCCCCTAGAGATATCTAACGATATCATTTGCCAGACTCCCCCTCCCCCCTAAAATGATAACGTTATATATGCACAGCCCCTTTCTTCTTGCTTTTTACAATCCTCATTGTAGTTTTGCAGCGTTCCTACGTTCAGTGGACATTTATTACGATTTTTCTGTTTTTCGCACTCATAAGTAATTTTTTGTTGCTTCATTCTTTTTCTAATTTCTAATACTTATCTTAATAATTGCTATTCAACTTGTGCAGTTTTTCTTAGTGTATGATTCACTCTACCTACCTCATATGTGATTTACTAGGATTATTTATGCTTAGATGGTTACGTGTCCCTTTTGTGAAGAAATTCATTATGGGGATAGTAGGTGCATTGAACACGGGGAAAGTTGGCTCGATGTCTGGTGTGTGCTGGTAGCTTGAGAAACAAAAAACACCGAAAAAAGTGGTTGCAATGCAAGATTTTGGGCACACGAGGCTTGCCCAAACGGAGACACTCGATTTTTTATTTGTGACAACTGTAACTCTGATGATGATATCGAGAGGATAGAAGTTACTCATTGTTAATGTTTTATTCATTATTTTTATGTCTGTATAATTTAGAATTTGCATTGAGCGGCGATAACGCCTTTGTTTAAACTTACTGGTAATAATGAAATTGATTTCTCTTAACTGCGTGTCTTATTTAAATTTTTATAAAGCGTGTGCCAACTTACCCCATAGGTATAGGCAACTTGCCCCGTGACGGGGTAGGTTGGCGCACAATTTTCCTTTTACTTTAGGCTTCCGCTAAACATAAACTACAAAAGCTAGAAATTCAAAACTCCAGGTATTTATAGCCCAATGCCTGTTCTTTAAAAGTACAGTTAAAGTTTAATAAAAAACTTAAACAAAAAATTAATAAAAATCAATAACTGAAAACTGCGCCTACGGGCTCCAGTCTCCCCTACAATCTTTTTATTTAGCACAACACAATCGAAAATGATTTTAGTTAGAAGTGTTAATTATTATGTTCAGTTAGTGTTGCAAAAGAGTTTCACGAATTTGCATTTTAGATATAAAACGCGACCCAACTCGCCGTTCAGGTCGTCGCTAATTTGTTTCGTTGCTGGTCGGGTCCAGTTCGGATTGACTTTAATTGTTTCAAGTTCAGATTGGTTTCAGGATGGAATTTGACAGTTCTTAATCGGATTGATCGATTTTTTCAAAAAGTCTAGAATATTTTTCAGATAAAAAATACTATATATTTGAAAATTAATAAATACATTTATATTCATTCAACTTAAAAGATAGAATTAGTATTGGAGACATAGTTGTAAATTATCTTTCAATAATTGTATTAAAATATGAATTAATTTCATTCCATTTAGAGTTCGGGTCAGGTTTCAGGCTAACATTAAATAAAATTTTCAAATTCGGATTGAGTAATCGGAAAATCTATTATAACAAATAAATAAAAAAAAATATAATAAAATAAAATTCCGAAAATTTAATAACAATTTTTTCTTGGATAATTCTGGTGTCAGATTTTCGCTTAATTCAGCCTCTAGTAGGCTGAAGTATTATACCAATTTTTTTTTCTTCGTTGATTACTTATAACAAATTTGTATTTGCAACAACCCAAAATTTCAATAATCGTATTAAAATGTGAATTAATTTCCTTCCATTTCAAGTTCGGGTCGGGTTTCAGGCTAACATTAAATGGAATTTTCAAATTCGGATTGAGTAATCGGAAAATCAATTATAACAAACAAATAAATAAAAAATAAAATATAATAAAATGAAATTCCGAAAATGTAATAACAACTTTTTCAAAAGAGAGAAAAATCAACCAAAAGAGAGAAAAATTTATCAGCAATTTTTCACTCTGAAAAAAACATAAAACACGCAGATAGTTGATATTTCATTTCGGTCAAAAGTTGAAAATATATGAAAAGTAATTAACATAGAATTAAAAAGTAAAATTGAAATCCGAGGATAATCAGTATTCTTACAACTTAAATTTCTTTTTTATCGAAGCATTTTTTAAAAACAGAAAATGCATGTGAAGGAAGTAAGAGTAATTATCTGGAAGAAACAAAACCTTACGATATTAACCCATTTGCTCTGAGAATTATTTCTTGTTTTTTAAATTCAAATTGCTTGATTACTACCACATATTTGAATTATTAATATTCACCTAATTTTAAAAAGACATTAAATCATATCAAATTAAACCTATTTCAACCTTATCAATATAAATCATAATCATATACACTATATTGCCATTAATGACCGTCAATTTTCAGTTTTAGACATTTTGTCGAATATTTATAAATATACTTGTCTGATTCTTCTGAAATTTCAGGATTGAAAAAAATAGGTATGACCTCATATTTAGCAATGCCGATTAGATAAGGGGGTCAATTAGGGGGCCAACAAAAAATCAAAGAAAAAATAATACTTGGGATCACCCTGTAAAATAAAATACACGAAATGATCTATCGCTACCAAATATAAATAAACAGACATTGTGCAATGTATGTATTATTTTGTGTAAAAATAGCACGTATATTAATAGAGATATAGCGATTTATTTAAAAAAATTAAAAAATTCTTGCATGTTTTTTGCTTATAACATACAGGGTTTTCAACTAAATTTAACGCAGATTTCAGAAAAATTGACAAAATATAGCAGAAACAATATAGTGCAATTGGAATATAAATATATTAAATATTTTAGGATATATGAGCAGTTGTATGAAATAATTTTTATCTGCGCATGCGCGAACGATAACAAGGATCATTTTACATAATTTAATAGTCAACTCTATGGAGCAACATATTAAAAAAAATCTAGTCAAATATCGTAAAAATTCAGAAAGTTATCGGCGTTAGAGTGAGCAAATTTTTAGTTGTTCTCTAAAAGCAGCCGAATGATAAGGGATTTTACACAAATTGTCTTTTTTAATTAAATTTTTTTTCAAATTTTCATTTTTTACTGATGCTTTAGTTCTTCTCTGATAACCACCAGAACGAGCCTATACCATTATCAAAAGAAGTATCAAAATCGAAGCATTTTTTCCAAACCTCCTCGTTGATAGTCACTAAATACTAACTTTTTTCTGAAAGTCAGTTAATAAAAATTACAATTTGTGTAAAATCCCTTATCATTCAGCTGCTTTTAGAGAACAACTAAAAATTTGCTCACTCTAACGCCGACATCTTTCTGAATTTTTACGATATTTGACTAGATTTTTTTTTAATAAGTTGCTCCATAGAGTTGACTATTAAATTATGTAAAACGATCCTTGTTATCGTTCGTGCATGCGCAGATAAAAATTATTTCATACAACTGATCATATTTCCTAAAATATTTAATATATTTATATTCCAATTGCACTATATCGTTTCTACTATATTTTGTCAATTTTTCTGAAATCGGCGTTAAATTTGGTTGAAAACCCTGTATGTTTTAAGCAAAAAACATGCAAGAATTTTTTAATTTTTTTAAAAATAAATCGCTATATCTCTATTAATATACGTGCTATTCTTACACAAAAGAATACACATATTGCACAATATCTGTTTATTTATATTCGGTAGCGATAGATCATTTCGTGCATTTTATTTTACAGGGTGATCCCAAGTATTATTTTTTCTTTGATTTTTTGTTGGCCCCCTAATTGTCCCCTTTATCAAATCGACATTGCTAAATATGAAGCCATACTTTTTCTTTTTAATCCTGAAATTCCAGAAGAATCTGATAAGTATATTTCTAAATATTCGACAAAATGTCTAAAATTGAAAATTGCCTGTCATTAATGGCAATATAGTGTATAAATCATATCGAATTAAACCTATATCAAATGAAAGTAAAAATAATTTAAAAAAAATCCCACTCTCTTATAAATAAGCATTCAATGTTTATCTTAAAAATCACGCCTAATTTCATTGCTGCAATTTATGCAGCTCGCAAACAATTTTGTTACAGTGCTTTAATTTGGCGTAGTGCTCGATTACGATAAAGTTTCCATTTTGATTGACGTTTGATAGAAAGCGCGAGCTAGTATACTTATTTAAATATATGTCCTTTTTGCTCTATTTCTTTTTTAAGATATGGTAAAGGGGAAAAAAAAAGTATTATTTAAACTATCTATAGTCAGGATTTTTAATTGTTTTCTGAACGTATAATCATAATTTAATCAATATTAAACAATTAAATGATAATAAAATGACATTTAAAAAAAATATTATATATTTTATTTTTTATTTATATTTCTAATTTTTAATGTTTAAAATATTTCATTGTTGATGTTTTACAGTCATTTGAACTATTTTAGCGAGAATGGTTTAGCGCATCATAAACTCTATTGTTTTTTGTAACACGTAAAGTGTTGTAACTTTTCACATTATGTAGGGACGCATTACCTTCAACGGGATAACGTAAAAATGCCTTTGAATTAATTTATCAATTCATAATTAATATTCAAAAATATTAAAATGTTGTATTGCCATAGCAAACACATCTGTGTACATATTTTTTTATAACTCTATCTTATGAGAAAATGATTGAAAAAACGATCACAAAATCCCACCTTTACATACAAAAATCTATTTAAGTTAAAGAAATGAATGTAAAGAGTGGTATCAATCAATGTCAATCGCAGAATTCCGCGAATAAATAAGGCGAATTATTCTATACAGGCGTGAAAGAGTTCCTCCTAAAGGACGAATTCCACCTTTTTTAAGACAATTTTGTTCATTCTCTGGATCAATGCAAAAATGTAAAGAAAATATTGGAAGCATAGGTTGGGTAGGTGGGTGTGGGGAGGGGGGGTCTAAAAAATTTAATAATCACATATTTTGTCTACTCAAATCCTTGGAGTTTGTTTTACTGCGAAAAAGAGCTATCAAATCAAAGGAGAGATTATATTATAAGCTTATGAAAGTCATGCAAATGAAGTTTTTTAATGTATCTTTCTACAGTGAAAATTTTGTTAGACTTGAGAAAGAAAGTTTTCAAATTTTTGAATAGAATATTTTGTCCTATAGAACACTTTGATTTAAAATATTTTATTTTATTTTTTTTTAATGCTTTTTAAGTTATGAAAAGAAAACAACAACCATACATTTTATTATATAAATAAAAGTTAAAATGTGTCTAAATTATAAAAGTTTGGCATCAGACTATAGATGAAAAACATTTACCACCTTTTTTCTTATTTTCTGCTTTCATGCCTGTATAAAAAGAGCGGGGGGAAATAAGCCTATGTGATTATCTTGCCCTGCATGAATTTGGTGATAATGGGTTATTTACCAAATATTTGTTAAAAATCATGTTTTAATAATACAATTTTATTTCGCTTATGTCCATTCTCTTATTTATAAAGTTACTCTAGTTGTTAGCACCACTCACGTTTATACGCAGTAGACACTCACATGTTAAAAGTTGGGCCGTGCACCAGAAAAAAAAAAAAAAATGATACAATGTCTATTTTAAGCTTAAAAGTAGGGATGCACCGAATAGTGATTTTGGCCGAATACCGAATATTCGGCCAACAGGTAAATCGAATACCGAATATTCGGCTAGCCAAATAGTGATCATCAAGCCGAATAGTAACTTTTCGGCCGAATACCGAATATTCGGCTTGCCAAATACTTTTAAATTTCAGAGTTTGAAAGTATTAAAAAGTTAAATTTTAGAACAATTTTACGTAACATTTAACACACATACAGTAAACTCCCGACTATCCGACCTGATGTGGCGGAAGGGTAGGCCGGATAACGTAAAAGCCGGATAGGCCGGAGTTCTATAAATGTTTACTCCTTTCCTCCCTCCCTTCGCCATGATATTAGAAACACATGTTAAACACACTTTAAGGTAAATTTCATATTATACAGTGCATACAGTTGTATAATAAGCAAAACATTAACCTAAAACTATTTCGTAAAAAATGAGTAAATCTTATTCTAGTGTTTATTTTTAAATGATATGCATAACATAAAAGAGTCAAAATTTATAGTTTTTAGTTTTTGAAAAAGCGTTTAGTTTTTTTTTGCCTCTCTCTGTTAGCCCTCTTCCGCGAAGCAATATCCCTCCATTTACGCAAGCAGATGATATCAGCTGGTGTCGCTTCCTCTTGCTGACTAGTGCTGCCTCAATGGTCTTGAACCCTTCCGAATGTGGGATGAGATTTTTCCTGCAATCCTCCTCCTGTTTTTCTTCTGTTACTTCTCCCTCTGTCAGCCTTTCTACAGTGTTGTTGTAAGTTAATTCGTTGACTTCGTCACGTGCTATCCATTCTGTAATGTCATCTGCATTGACATCGTCAGAGCCCGGTATATTTTTCAGCAACGAAAGAAGCTTGTGGTCCTCATCTTCCACTTCAGTTTCCCACACAGGTTTATGTTCATCTTTAAGGCGCAAGGAATGTTTCAAGAACGTGCAATTACTATGTTTCGAATTCTCTGCCATTGCACTTGCAACTGCTAGTAGTACTTTCAACTTTTTACTAGGCCGGATAGTACGGAGGGCCGGATAGTCGGGAGTTTACTGTACTACCATATTGATAAACAAGATCTTTTCAAAAGTAAATTTTACCTTTTCTTTAATTGATAAAATTTTTAATTTCATGGATACTTCTCTGAATTAAAACAAATTAATAAATTTTTCTTATATTCTAAAACAAATATTTTAAAAAGGAAGTGAAATTTTGAAGGAATTGGAAGAAAAAATTTACTGTCATATCCTGTTTATTTGTCAGAAAGGGACTAAAATCGTCATTATTGTTTAATTTTCTTACGTGATAGTTTTCAAATAGCAAATAAAAAATGTAAAAGCATTCTCTTTTATTTAAATATACTTCTATCTCTAATTATTCTAAATATTTTTATTAATTGACAGTTAAAAAAAGTTGTTTTAAGGTTGTTAAAAATATTTTTTAAAAAGGTCTTTCACGTATTCGGTCTGACCGAATACTTCATTATTAGGCCAAACCGAATATTCGGCATACCGAATAGTTTGATATTCAGCCAAGCCGAATATTCGACATACCGATTAGGTTGAATACTGGATAGCTACTGAATATTCGGTGCATCCCTACTTAAAAGTTTCCCTTGGTACTAGAAATGTTATGTTAACTTCTACATTCAATCCGTTCTTTCCGTTGTTGAGAAAATTGCTGCCATACAATCATACTGAAATACAAACAGATAACGTGACAAAAAGCAGAAATTAATTTTAAATGTAGACTGCAGACAACCACCAAGTCATATCTTGGTGGAAAAGACCTGAAAACCCGATTTTAGCGGTTGACTCGTAGGTTTACCATTGTATTTTCCTGCACCCAGTCCTCCATGTTTTCATATCTTTTGGTGCAGGAAAACACAATGGTAAGCCTACGAGTCAACCGCTAAAATCGGGTTTTCCGGTGTTTTCCACCAAGACAGGACTTGGCAGGCCGATTGCGTTTTAATATGCCAATCAAGATTTAACTAATCCTAGAATTTCATCCGTGAGCTCGATGAGGTGATTGTCTGTGCTGCCGTCTTCCGGTCTAGTAGTATGGTTTGGATATTTTCAAATTGGATTTTCTTTTAAAAAATTGACGAAGTTGCTACAATTTTTACTGATATATACATTTTTTTACTGAAAAAACTATACATTTTATTTAAGTTAATCGCAATTTTTTATTTTGATATTAGTTAAAAATGAAATTTTAGTCAAGCTCAACGAAAAGAAAATAAAATTTGTTAAATATTGCTCATAAAAATATCAAAAAGATGTAAAAAACACCCAAAATCATAAAAAGTATTCGGAAAAGTTTGGAAAAATGCCTGTAATATTAAGAAAAGTGCATGACTCATTACTTACGAGCATTGAAAGTGTGATGCGGTCGCGGCAGAAAGTGGATCGGTGAGTTAGCTCATTTCAGAATAACTGTCTGCTGTTACATTTAAAATTAACTTGTGGTCAGTTTGACTATTTGTATATTAATATACTGCCACATAGTTCCAGTCATTTATTTTAAGGAGTCTCAAGACCCTTAAAAATTGGAAAAAAGAAAATAAAAGACCCTTTTCAACATTTACTATCTTAATATATATTTGATTTTAAGATGTAATCTTAATTGAGAATGAAAACTATAAGTATGTTCTTTCATTTCAAATATTTAAAAAATCGCAAGATGCAGAGTTACTTTTTACAGGAGGCTCCAAACTGTGGACATTTGAGGAGAAGAAAATCGGCATAACAGATTACGCGCAATTACAAAATAAATTTTGCAATTAGAATAAAAAATTTGGTGCCTATTTATACTTCAGAATGTAATAATTACCCTGAACCTAAATAAATTTGTATTTAAAGCATTTTTATATTTTTAATACAATGTTGTATTCAGCTAATGCAAAATTTTTAAACTTTCTACAATATAATCACCTAAAAAAATATTTTTTGAACAATAAAAAGGAAATTTTAGGTTCAGTTTATACAGACTAACATGAAACATATGTTTTGAAAATTTCATGAAAAAATATTCAGAAGTTTTTGAGATATTATGCGCGTTATGGCCAAAAAGGTAATTTGGAGAAAAATGACTTTCGGGAAGAAAGTCAATGAAAGTTTCGGAATCGCCGCTTCAGCTATTGAGCGGGTATAATTCTAAAAGTCATAACTTCTGTTCTAATGGGAATTTCAAGGTCGTAGTTATATCAAAATGTTCAGAAAAGGTAGGAGTTTAACATCTAAAAAAATTAAAATTTCGAAAATTTTAAAGCTTTAAGAGTCCTGAGATCCCGTAAGTGCATAAATACTAGAGTTGAGATGGCTGAATCCGGATTCTATTCTGGGCTAGACTTTTATACCAGTTTTCGGGCTCGGCCTAAAATTGCAAATTTTATTTATTCTGAAATTGAAAAAGGAAATAAAATAACTTACAATTTGAGAAACAAGAATGTAGTGTGTGTTTCTTAAAGAGTTTTACAATAGAAATAAGTTCGAAAGGTAATTGGATTGTTATTGATGGGATATAAAGAAAAATATGCTATCTGATTATGAAGTCTTTGCATGACTAGTGTTAGCAAGATAAAGAAGGCGTGGGATATCCTCCTTCTGTCCTCTCTTTTCGTCTAAAGTCTTTTTTCAGAATTACTGTAAAACAAAACTCACGTTTTTATGTCATAGTTGTACAATGATATTTTAAAAGTATAAAAATTGTAACTTTTGCCAGTTTCTGCCAGGGTTGGATATAAACAACAAATTTGACATAATAAAAAAAATTCAGGGACATGAAAATCATGAAGCGTTCTCAAGAGGGAGTTTTTTATAACTGAGAAAATCAACCTTGGAAACAGTTCAAAAATATTATTAACAATTTTCTACTGCGTATCTTGGGTATGGAACTCTGGCGTATATATATATATATCTTTTCACCTGCTGACGTCTATTATATTGCCAATATGACGTAATATTCACTTTTTTTTTTCAAATTCATCAAACTATTTATTTCATTTTCATTTTTTACGTGGAAATCTTGCAATAGAAAAGTTATGGCGTAATATTCACTTAAAAAAAAAATCGTCAAACTATTTCTTTCATTTTCATTTTTCACGTGGAAATCTTGCAATAGAAAAATAATTGTTATGGTAATAATTTTATTGTGGGTTTTTAATTGTTGGCAACTGGTATAACGAAAATGTTTAAATTTAATTAGAAGTTGCTATTAAATTGGTGTTTTTTATTATTTAAAAATTAACTATAAATTATTTCGATTGGGGAGGGGGGGGGGGGAGTGTTGGGTCTCTGATAACACAAAAGTTTTCGGGCTCGGACAGGCTCAAATATTAAAGCTTCGGGCTCGGGCGAGTTTCGGTGGGTTCGGTGGGGTTTGACAGGCTCGGAGGCCTTTGGCGGTTTCGGTCTCCGAAAAAAGAGACTGAACTTATTTCTAATTCATACACACATAACGGTCAAAATAGAAACTCCCTTTTTTATAGTCGATTAAAAGATGCAGTTTCAAGTTTTTGAAATTCCAATTATCCAGTATTTTTTATTTATTTGATAATATGTAATTTGTTTTCGTTAAATCGAATTTTGGATAAAACGAAAATTTTACGTGTGCTCCAGGTGTTCAAATTAAAACTAGTCCGCTGAATATGATTTTATGTTCTGAACGTGACAGAGCCGAAAGTAGTTTTTTTTTTCACCCGGGGAAAACATGGATTTTGGCATCCCCCCCCGCATCCTCTCCAAAGTATATTTACAAAGAGAATTTTACTAATTTTCTAATAGCCAACTTATTTTAAAATTTAAAACATGTAATACTGAACTACGTAATATGCTTTGTCAAATGATGATTCATTAAAATCTTGAAAACGAAATCGAAAAGAATCGAAACAAATTCCGCTTTATACAGGATCCTTATGCCATATCACCTTTAGATTCTTCTATGCTTTGGCATACCCCAGACAGGGTGATTTTAACAATACCGTGCTAAACATAGACGTGAGAAAAATCGACAAACAAAATCTTCATTTGGCGCTCTTTCGTTCTGGCACCCGGGGCACATGCCCCTCCCCATAATTTCGGCCCTGGAACTTGCCTCCGCTCACTTTTCACAGTTGTTCATTGTCTGCAAGAGAAAACGTTCATCCATGACAACGAAATAAACCACTTGTTCATTAGATGCTTTTCAATAGTATCACATTTGTTCAGACTGCTAGCTGAGATGATCCATTTTTCCTCCTATCACCTTATTTTTAGAACTTTCATTTCTAGAACAAGTGGTATTGTCACTCCTACTAGAATGAGATATCTCAGAAGTTTCGAAAGTGAACTTAATTGGAACGATGAAATATCCGCGAAACTAAAAAAAAAAGCTTTTCCTTAGTTGACCCGGTGTCAGTTTATAACATCAACTTCTATTTCAAGTTTCCTGTTATGGTGTATGTCGGAGGCAGTTAAAATTAAAAGTGAAAGTGTTTTCCTTCGTTTCTATTTCTTTCTTTTTTTCTGTAGACTATTAATGATAAACTTGTATTTGTGAATCGAAAAACCCCCCAAACAAACAAAGAAACTAAACATAAAGAATTATTAAAACAAGAAAGAAAAATGTTACGTCATGCATAGATTATGAAAGTGTTTCGTAATCTTAGACACATTTTTCAACACTTCTAAAATACTTTTTTAAAACTTCGCTGTTTAGTAAGGTAAATAAGGTACTTTAAGTAAACATTTTAGGAAACACATAACGCATTTGAAAATCAGATTTCCGCAATTACCGTTCATAGCGGAGAAGAACTTCAATTCCTTTGCGCAGCCCTGTATTTAATCTATAGATTTATACATAATTCTGAATAGTTATGCTAAAATTTAGTTTAGTAAGAAAACGCATAATTGTTAGGTTAAAAAATACTTGAAACTACAGAAATCGAGAAATGGTTCGAGAAATTATCATCCACTAGCTAAAGTACCCGGCGTTGCACGGAATTTTAAAGAAGTTTGTTTTGAAAAATCAATTTCAAAATTAAACATATAGTACAAAACAAACAATAGAAAAAGCAGTAAAGCCATCTTTATATCATTTCTAAACTATGAATGAACTCTAGGGATCTAAACCTTTCCGGAAATTCTAATATACACGCATACACACACGTATATATATGGAATAGATTTTAAAATGGCGAAAACAAATTCAACTAATCTCAAAATGTTAAAATATGCTAATATCTTCACAATCGGGCTTTTATCATGTTTCAATACGTTTTTTCAAACTCATAGGACGTTATACATTCACTTGCTGACGTCTATTATATTTCCAATAGGACGTAATATTTACTTTTTTTTTTTTTTTAATTCAACAAACTTTATTTCATTTTCATTTTTCACGTGGAAGCCTTGAATTAGAAAAGTTATGACGTAATATTCACTTCTTTTTTATTCCTCAAACTATTTATTTCATTTCATTTTTCACGTGGAAATCTCGCAATAGAAAAGTAATTGTTGCGGTAAGAATTTTACTGTGGATTTTTAATTGTTGCAACTTCTATAACGAAAAATGTTTAAATTTGATAGGAAATGACTGTTAAATGGGTGGTTTTTTATTAATTAAAAATTAACTATAAATTATTTCGATTCCGGATTACTTTAGTTGCCTCGGTCGTGTTTTAATACACATGTACGTAACATTTCACAATTCTGGCTTCCAAACTATGGATTTGTATAGCATTACAGAAATATAGATAAATTTTCCTTTTTATATATTAAGTACCCGGCCATGTAATCAGTCATTTGTTTGGCTCTATGTACACGATTTTATTTATATTGTGAAAACATTTATTAGTATATAATTCAGCTTTAAAATGCATTACTCAATTAATAAACACATTTAAGGGGGTCCGGGACACAAAAATCTTCAAATTTTGCAAAAATATTTTATTTCGTTAAAAAACTTTCGGTTTTTTTCCTGCTTAAAATAACATTTAACTCATGTTTTTATCTGAATTAGGACAAAAAATACTATTTTTTTTAGTTTTGGTTTGTTTTCAAAATTCAGCTTTCAAGCAATGGCTGTCATGGAAACGACTTCTTGTAAAAATACGTTTTTCTTCATGATAGGTTTTTTTCACCATTTCTCATATTTAAATTCTTATGACTCGAGAACCGTTAAAAATAGCAGGTTCAAACTTGGAACATATCTTTTTCAATTGTTTTACTTTAATTTTGATTCAGCATATTTGAAAAAAATATTTACTTTTGAAAATACGATTTTTTTAATAAAAGTTGCACTACTTTTTTTTTTAATTTTTTTTCGCTAAATATTTTTAATTTTTTTTTTATAAATTAATATTTAAAAAAATGCTGAATCAAAATTAAAACTTATATATTTCTATTTATTTAAATGAAAAAAAAATTGAAATTCTATAAATAATATTCCGAGTTATAACGATTTTAATTTACACCACTTTTTTAATAAATTTTAAATTTTAACTTTTTTCTAAAAAATTATGAGAAGTTTTATTATGTGATTTTGTTTACAAATGATAAGGTTAACCATCACAAAAAAATTCAGAATTTTAACTCAATAAATAAAAATTATTTCAAAATGTGTCCCGGACTCCCTTAAGCAATTCACGCTCAATCTCAATAATGCTTACGAATTCTTTTGTGAAATTTTGCACATAATTTATAGCATTTACAAAATTTAAAAACTCATAACTGTGAACCTATTTCCGCCAATTATCGTTAATTGGCGGATACAGTCCTGTATTCGAAATCCTTTGTTGTCCCTGTAAATGAACGATAAATCCTATGCACGTCATATTCTGCAGAAAGTAACATCAGTGATGTGCATCAATTTAATTATACTTGAAATAGTGTAACACAATTAAAATAAGCTGCAAAAGCTTTTCCCCGTAGACCATTATGTAATGGAATCCTTTCGTGCGGTCCTGTAAATGAATAATAAATGTTTTTCATCCTATATTCTACAGAATTTATCTTTTAATGCACTTCCTAAATGCATATCAATTTCATTATATATAAAATGGCGTAACGCCATAAAAATGCACTTGGAAAGATTTTTTCCCATTGACCCTAATGTAACGGAAATCTTTTGATTGTCCCTGTAAATAAACTATAAATATTCTATATATATAAATAAACTATAAAAACTTCATTTTCAATAGCGATCGTGCTATAGTGAACGTCCATAACATCAGGGGTGCAGAAAATATCTCTACTCCCAACATTTCCCCCAATCCACATGAAAATTTCCCCAAAATTTTACGGTACGTTATAGATAAATGCTGTATTACCGTAGGTACAGAAAATTTATTTTTCCAATATTTCTCAACTTATAAGCGAGTATATATGGCAGGGGTGATTCTGAGTGAAAAAAAAATGTTCTGAAATTCACAGCAAATTTTCTGAAAGATTACAGCAGAGCGGGGGAAGGGGGGGGGATTAACTCCCAGCACTATGTTTTCTTCACGGCCCTTTGACGAAATTCGCGTTTTTTCACGATCTTTTGACAAAATTTGCATTTTTTAGCGACCTTTTGACGAAATTCGCGGTTATTTCGCGATCTTTTGACGAGTTTTGTGGTTATTTCGCGATCTTTTGACGGGTTTTGTGATTATTTCGCCTTCCTTTCGATGAAATTCGTGGCTATTTCTCTGTCTTTTGATGAAATTCCCGGTTATTTTGCGATCGTTTAACGAAATTTCTGATTTTTTGCGCTCTTTTAATGAAATTTGTGGTTATTTCTCCCCGCTTTTGACGAAATGCGCGGCTGTTCCGCGATCTTTTGATGAAATGCGCGGCTGTTTCACGATCTTTTGACGAAATTTGCGGTTATTTCGCCCCTTTTGACGAAATTTTCAGTTCTTTCGCTCTTTTGAGGAAATTTGCGGTTATTTTGCGATATTGTGACGAAATGCGCGTTTTTTCCGTAATTCTTGGCCAAAATTTGCGATATTTTTATGTCCGAATATTCAGATTGATGACCGATGTTTTTTTTAATTTTCGGAACCGAATGTCTTAAATTTTGGGAACAGAATCACCCCTGATATACCTTACGTATCATTTTGAGATCGATTTTGTGAAGGTTGACATACGTACCTTTTTATTTGTAATGGAATTTTTCTCTATCTCAGGAAATTATAGAATTTGTTGTTAAAATCGAAATCAATTGTATATGTTTCTGCAAAATTTCCCCCGATCCTAGATCGCCGGATCGGACATATTCTGCACCCCTGCATAACATATAAAAATCTGAGTACATTTACGAGAGTTAGAGTGCGGCCAGACTGTCAGATAAACCGAAATCGTAAACACTTTTCAACCATGTTGGAAAGTGTTAAAAAGAGAAGTCTATGTTCATCTATGTTCTTTAGTTCGGGAGCCGGCAGCACAGACAATCACCTCATCGAGTTCACGGAAGAAATTCTAAGATTAGATAAATCTTGATTCGCATATTAAAACCCAATCGGTCTGCCAAGTCATATCTTGGTGGAAAACACCTGAAAACCCGATTTTAGCGGCTGACTCGTAGGTTTACCATTGTGTTTTCCTGCTCCCAGTCCTTCATGTTTTCATACCTTTGGTGCAGGAATACACAAGGGTAAACCTACGAGTCAGCCGCTAAAATCGGGTTTTCAGGTGTTTTCCACCATGATAGGACTTGGCACGCCGATTGCGTTTTAATATGCGAATCAAGATTTAACTAATCCTAGAATTTCGTCGTGAACTCGATGAGGTGATTTTCTGTGCTGCCGGTCTATTTGATTTGAGATGTCTATTTGTGTTTCATTTTGATTGGGTTAATATGTTAAGATCGATTGTTTGATATTATTGAAAGGATATGAAAATACATATACACGTGCTAAAATATATTTCAATTTTAGCATTTCTTGGTGTATTCCGAAGAATTTCCTGTATAATATGTTAATTTGCTACGGATCCCGATTATTGGAAATTCACTACTTTGATTTGTGTTTAATAAAAAGCACCAAACAGTGTATTTAATAAATCAATATACATGATTTTTGCACTGTTTCTTTTTACTTTCTTCTATCGTTACAAGAAGAAAGTATGGGATTCGTGAAAAATTTCGACTTCCGGTTTTCGGTGGATTCATACGTTTTAGAAGGTCCTGAACACGATTTCACTGTTTTTAGAAAATACCTGTCTGTGAGTCTTTAAGCCTGTGGTTCTGTGAGTCTGTCTGTCTTGTACGTGACACAAATTTTGCGAGCATTCTTTCGCAATGAATTTAATAAAACTTTAGATTCAGTTAGTACCTGATATAAATGGTGCTGATTACTTTTTTGTGTAAATCGCCCAACAGGTGGCTCTGCCATGCTGCATTTTTCACGATTCCTGCGATAGCTCTTTCTCAAGGATTAATGACGAATTTTTATCAAACTTCAGATTCAGTTAATCCCTGATGTAAATTGGTGCTGATTACGTTTTGGTGTAAATCGTAAAACAGGTGGCGCTACAATGCTGCATTTTTTCCGATTTTCGCAACAGCTCTATCTGAAAAACTAATGGAGGTATTTTCAGATTCAGTTAAACGTTGGCAAAAGTTGTTGCTGATTAGGTTTTGGTGTAAAGCACCCAACAGGTGGCGCTGGTATGCTGCATTTTCCAGGATTTACACGATATTAGCGATAGTCATATCTCAAGAACTAATGCACAAAATTTCACATCTTTGCAATCCTCATGATGGACATAGATTGCATTTAATATTGGCACTGTGATAGCGAATTTTGAGAACATGTATGAGATAGAAGAAAGTTTTGGGATCGGCACACCCGACTTTTTAAAGATATATGGTAACAGGAAAGATAAAAAAATCATTGCTTAAACTATCTTTTCAGGATTTCTAGATAATTTTCTCAGCAGCCTGTTTGATGCTAGTATTAAACTATGAAATGATATAAGAGTACTTTTAGTGTTTTTTGATGTACACTGTCCTCCAAAAGTTAAGGAACAGGGACTGGATGCTTTCGATTGTACACGGTTTGTCAAATATCTACCAAAATTATCGGCGAATTGTTCTTGAACGTCTGGTAGTCCAGGCATTAGGTGCTCAAAAAGGACAAATAGGGGAAAGTTTTGGTGTAGTTTTGATATTTGGTGCCTTTATGTTTTGTAGGTCGCTGAACACGAATCTGAAGTTTGCCAACAAAATTTATCCCGGGAAACACGTTTTTTTGGCAAAAAACAGGAAAAAAAACGGGATTTTCTTTGTTTTTTTCCAAATAACTTCAAAATTATACATTTTACGTAAAAGTCCTCAGTACATAAATTAAAGAGGATAAAATTTCCTACATTTTATGTATTAAAAGTTTTTTTTCTCTGATCTATGGTTTAGCCGTGACAACGCCACAAAAATGGGAGTGAAAATCAAAAAATTCAGAGAAAACGGGAATTACGCCGCTGTACGTAGATTTAACATGAAAAGTGACCATTTTACACAAGAATTGACTATAAATTATACTGAAGATTACATGAATGACTACATTTTACAATGAAGTTGCTGATAATAAATAGGACGACTCATTATGAATCATTATTTAATTATAAATAAACATGTACATTAGTAAGTACATTTATTTAAAAAACAAAAAAATATTATTTCCGCTTTCTTTTACTTGAGGGTCCCTGCTTTTCACCGACATCTACAGCATAGAAAATAGACGTATAGAATTAGTGGGTGCTTTTATTACTACCAACAGTATAAAATAAATGTTTTTTTAATAAAAAATATTTGATACCTTCTGGCATGACTTTTTCTTGACATTTTAGTTCAAGTACCATTTTTTTTTTTTTTTTAAATCAAAGACAGCAGAATTTAAGTTAGCCCCATAAATAAACTTTTGCACCATTATGCAACGGCAACAAGAATTAAAATGTAATTTAAATGTGAATTTGGTTCAAAATATTTTGTTTATAGAGGAAAATTACAATGAAGAGCACATGAAGTTTTGCAAGAGCGAAATGTTTAAATTTATGACCAAATTTGGACAAAAATTGCCAGTTGTATGTAGATATATCGGGACAAAATCATTTAAAATATATTACTTGGCTGCAATTTCTGAGTGGTTACAAAATTGATCCAGACAAATTCTCCAAATTCAGATTTGATACAATGCAAAACATAATGTAGGCATTTTCTCATGATATCTTATGATTCCCTATATCTTTACATAAGGTTCCTGTTAGGTTTCCTGTAAGGTTTGTGCAGAAATAAATATCAATATACAACAGAATATGCAACACAGCAATTTTCATTAATGCTGTCGAATGTTTGTCTCGTACCTTAAATTTTAGAAAACGAAATTTCAGAATTTGTTAAAATAATACAAAAATAGTTTTATCATTTTAGCTTCCATACCGTTAAGAAAGTATCATTAAAATTATCAAGAAGAACGTAAAATCATGCGCCAATCAGGTTATGGAACATTTTTGAAAGCATTCGGGCTACTATAATAAAACTTCATAGTTTAATAACGTGAAAAACTGTGTCTAAGTAATAATTTGTGAAACATATAACACGTTTGAAAACAAAATTTCAACCAAAATCGAAAAAATAGCTGAAAATTTTGTAGATCCCTGTATATGAACTATAGATTTATCATATAATTCATAATATGCTAAAATTTAGAACTGTTAGTGAATGCATAGCACAGTTGAAAATTCCTCGTTAGCAATTTCCGGCAATAAGCGGGTATGTAGATGTCTTGTGCAGCCCTATATATGATTTATAGAATTTATACACGCTAAATAGTATGCAATTTTTAAAATTTAAAAAGTGTTCCATAACTGAAAATGCACTTCCATCAATTATTGTTCATACAGAGAAAAATATAACTGATTTATTTTGTGTGCCCCTGTATATGAAAGATCAATGCCACATCATATTCAATAGTAAGCATCTTATAGAGCACCTCGGAGATATATATCAATTTAAATACTTTTGAAAAGGTGTAACATGAACAAAATACACCACAAACAATTTTTCTCCATAGACCGTAATGTAACATAATTCTTTTTAGTGTCCCTGTAAATGATCGATAAATACTACCCATACCATATTCTATAAGAAATCATATTGTAGTGCACTTCATAGATATGTATATAAATTTCAAAGTGTTTGAAATTATGAAACATTATTGAAAAAAAAAACACAAACGATTTTTCCCCATAGGCCGTAATATAATGAAATACTTTTGAATGACCCTGTAACGAAATTATGACTGCTACATGTAACATTTTACAATACCTAACATTCAATAGTGAATATCAATAACATTTTTCAATTTCATGGCGGTGCGACTATATTGACGCCAAAAATATTTTTTTTTATTTTCACACCCATTTTTGCGGCATTGTCACGGCTAAACTATTGATCAGAGAAAAAAACTTTTAGTACGTAAAATATAGGACATTTTATCCTCTTTAATTTATGTATTGAAGACTTTTCCGTAAAATGCATAATTTTGAAGTTAATTTGAAAAAACAAAGAAAATCCCGTTTTTTTTCCAGTTTTTTGCCAAAAAAACGTGTTTCCCGGGATAAATTTTGTTGGCAAACTTCAGATTAGCATTCAGCGACCCAAAAAACATAAAGGCACCAAATATCAAAACTACACCAAAACTTTCCCCTATTTTCTACCAAATGACTGGACTATGGGATGTAAAGAACATGTTTGATTACATATTTGTCGCAGAAGATCTAGTCAGGAGGACAATTAGGATGCTAATAATAAACTTAATAATAAAATAATATTTGCGATCACCAATGTAGCAGAAAATGCTGAAAATGGTTTGTCACTGTGTTAAATGACTATTTGGGTCCTGTTCAACGTTTGTGTGCATTTGTGTAAGCATACCACTCATATTCGTGAAGATGTTCTTGTGTCTGTCAGAAATCCAAACGTTTTTTGTTTATAGCATGCAGAGTTTTCAACCAAATTTAAAACAACTTTCCGAAAACCTGACAAAGAACAGTAGCAACAGTATACTGCAATTAAAACATGAATATATTGAATATTTGATGAGATATAGGCATTTGTATGAAATAATTTTTAACTGCGTATACGTCGAATATTTAAAAATTTTTATTTCATAATTTGGTAGTCAGCTATTTTGGGCAACTTCTGTAAAAAAAGTCCCGTCAAATATTGTGAAAACTCAGAAAGATATAGTGAGCTGATTGAAAAGTTGTGGAAAATCCCCAAAATAAAGCTATTTTTAGAAAGAAATTCACTATATCGCCCCTATCTTTGTGAATTTTCGCGATATTTGATTGGACTTTTTATCCCTTATTTTTGTAACTCGTAAACAGCTGTAACCATAAAGATTATTTCGAGAATTACTATCACCTGCTGCCTGATAACGGAAAATGTCTTAAAATTAATTTATAATTAAATTTTAAAAATAATAGAATGTTGTGTTGTCATTGAAAACACAATTTTGTAAAAAGTTTTGAAATTTCTAGCACATCCGAAAGTGAGTCAAAGATCGAATATAAAATTCCATATTTGCAAAGAAAAACCGAGTTAAGTTAGATAAAAGAGCGTAAAAAAGATTTATTATAGTAGGTTTTAAATATTGCTGCCTGGCAATATGGAAAAGATAACATTGTGTTTTGCAAATATTAGGAGATTCCATCATTGTCGAATATTGATTCCCTTAAAATGCTCCGTTGATATACTTCCAACGTATAGTGATATGTTTGAGATACGCGGTAATCCAAAGGATAACTCAAAATACCACACACGGATGCAATATTTTAGCGTGTCAATCATTCTGATAGCTTGTCTATTCTAATTGAAGATAAGTTAAGAGACATATACTTTTTAAATTTTATTCCTAAAATGTTACGAAACAACTGAAAACTAGTTGGATGTGCCAATCCCAAAACTTTCTTCTACCTCATACATCTTAATATTTCAAAAAGTAGTTACAAATGTTAATACTGCAATATTATTAGTTCAATACTATACCAACTTTGATTTTCATCTTAAGGGGTCTCAGGACTCTTAAAGCTTTAAAAATTTAGAAATTCTAATTTTTTTAGATGTTAAATTCCCATCTTTTCTGAACATTTAGATATAATTGTTTCCTTGAAATTCCTGTTAGAACAGGAGTTATGGCTTTTAGAATTATACCCGTTCAATAGCTGAAGCGGCGTTTCCGAAACTTTGAAGTCATTTATCTCCAAATGATGTTTTTGGGCATAACGCGCACAACATCTCAATAACTTCTGAATATTTTTCATGAAATTTTCAAAACCTATGTTTCATTTAAGTCTGTATAAACGGAACCTAAAATTTTCTTTTTATTGTTCAAAAAAATATTTTTTTAGGTGATTATACCATTTGAAAATTTCTAAATTTTGCATTAGCTATCTACAACTTTGTATTAAAAATGTAAACATGCTTTAAATACAAATTTACTTAGGTTCAGGGAAATTATTACAATCTGAAGTATAAGTAGGCACCAAAATTTTCATTCTAGTTGCAAAATTGTTTTTGTAATCCTGCGCGTAATCTATTATGCCGATTTTCAGCTCCTCCAATGTCCGACAGTTTAGAGCCCCCTGTAAAAGCTAATTTTGCATCTTGCAATTTTTTAAATACATGAAATGAAAGAACGTACTTATATCTTTCATCCCAGTTAAAATTGGGTCTTAAAATCAAATACATTTTAAGATATTAAATGTTGAAAATGGTCTTTTTTTTTCTTTTTTCCTTATTTTAAGAGTCCTGAGACCCCTTAAATTTCTGCATCAGTCAATGAAGCATAATAAAAATGAGTTCATCTCGATCACGATACATATTAAAATCAATAGTTTTTCGTTATTCTGTTGTACATCAGATTTTGAGAATAGCCGGCTTAGCAGGACGCGACTTCCCGTCGCTGCACGAGCCACCAATGGACAACAGACATACGAAAAAACGAGATAATTATAGAAAAATCGCTATCACAGCGCCCCTTTCCGGCCGAATATATTCAAATTCATTGAGGACCTGCTGGCCATAGCCAAACACATACACAAAAACTTGGTTCATTTCTATGCATAACTTCATACACTTTTCGATGGTACAATAATGAAAATGACACAAAAATCGCTATTACAGCGCCCCTGACTGGCAGAATATTTCTAAATTGAAGGAGGACTGCTTGCTACAGCCAAATACATGCACAAAAACTTTGGTTCAATTCTATGCATAACTTCTTACACTTTTCAATGGTACAATGGCAACACACGGGCACACGGACATACAGACATTTTGTATAAACATGTTTTTTGGGATCTCGGACTCCTGAAACGTGTAAATCCGTCAAAAACAGGAAGTCGAAAAAAATTTCGATTACAATACTTTCTTCTATTGAAGATAGAAGAAAGTAAAAATTCACATACAGTATATCAACAATATTCCAAATGCGTTGATTTTCAAGGTGATTATCTGTCAATAATTGAAAATGGACATGACTTGCTTTAAAAATCAACACCTCAAATAGTAAATTTCTTATGGCTCTAGTGCAGAAAATAACTGTATATCATAACATAACAGTATATTAATTTTTAAAATCGGACTATACATGTAAATTATGATGGGAAAGAAATGCTTTTTGTTCTTGTGCAAAATTTGTCTTATTTATAATGAAATCTTAGAGTGTCCTAAAGTATTTCTTTTTTTCATAATCAGTAATTAAAATCTATTATAAAATGTATAAATCTCTTCAATTTAAGACCAAATGTGAGAGCCTCTTCAAGAAATGTTGTGAAGAAAAAAATACAGACCATATAGCATGTTAGGGAGTGAGGGAGGGGGCATTGCCATTTTAGAGCCAATTCGGTGAGGCATGCCCAATAAAAACCACTGGCTTATATAAACCTGGATATTTCCCCGGGCTTTCTGGGTTACAGAAGGTACAGACACTCCTTGATGAGACCTCCAAAGCAAAGATTACTGTTAAAAAATTCTGGCAGTTGCTTTGAATAGACGCAGCAAATTAGCTATACTGGAAATGGAAAATGCGGGAGAAAGATAGAGATAGGTAGATATAGCTATGTAGATAGACAAACGGAGAGGCACTCAGAGAGACAAAGATGGAGAGATAGAAAGTGAAAATGAATGCTGTGAAAAGAAAAAATAACGTTCTAATTATATGTTTTTTAGTCAGGCAAAGCGAATGCATTCTTTTTGTAATTTATAATATGCAAAATTCTCCGCTAAAATATATTCAATATGTAAATCGAAATTAGTGTCATCTCCTTTCTAATTTTATATATTTTTCATTTACTTTCCTTGTCATTCTACAACTCTAAATAAGCACCTAATCAAATTTCGAAAAGAGAAATAAAGGAAGTACTAAAACTAATCAAAGAGACTTTTTTTTTTTTTTTTTTTTTTTCTTTTCTGGAGGAAACTTCATCGTCCGCTAATCCTTTGACATGTAACGGGTGTTGCCATTTTCAGGTACGAAAAAAAAAATAAAAGTGATGTAACGTTTTTGAAATCAACGAACCTAATCCAGAGACCTGATTATAACGAAGATAACAAAATGGGAAGTGAAAGTTAAAGTGATTTTCAAGAAAGGTTATTTTATTTTTTTTCTTAGCCTATATGAAGAGATCAAAACACGTTTTGTTTAAAAAATATTTTACGATGTAGAAAATATCCAATAAATCTGGTTTCTAAAACATCGCAGACGATTTATGAGGCATTTTAGTATTGTTGTTGATAATTAATTTATTCTTAGATTATTTCCGCTTCCCTATTTTAATGTTATATTTAGGTTTGCGTTATGAGGAATTACAAACAGGAAATGACATTTTAGTAAATTAATCAATGGAAGTAAAAGATTCTTTAAGGCTCCTGTCCCTGCCGACGAAGGCGCTCACGAGCTAATGCTAATCTTATGGGGAGGGATTTTTCTATTATCTCGTTTGCATTTCGACATTTCTAAATAATTTTTTTTGCATTGGATAGCCGAGATCCATTTCTACATCGCACCTTTTTTACTTTTCCGATTTTGGTTGATCTATTTTTTAGAATGACACTTTCATTTTCAGAACCGGTTTTGAAAGCGAAAGTAACTTTATAAAAAATATCTGCGACCAAAATCGAAAAAGTAAAAAAGGTGCGATGTAGAGACGGATTTCTGTTACTCAATGCAAAAAAAAAAAAAAAAAAAAAAAAAAAAAGATTTCTGTTACTCAATGCAAAAAAAAAAAGTGTTTAAAAATGTCGAAATGCAAACGAGATATTAGATAAATCCCTCCCCATAAGATTAGCATTAGCTCGTGAGTGTCTTCGCCGGCAGGGACAGGAGCCTTAACATTCTCTGATTTTTGTTATTGACAGAAAGGTGTAGAAATAAGAAATTTCTTTTATAACTCGTATTGATACATTTTAGTATTAGATATACTCATATTCTTATGAAAAAATGCTTTTAGTCGCTGAATTAAACAAACAAAAGTAGTCAAGTGAAAGTCGATTTATTTAATTTTTATGAAGAATTGTAAGGGATATTCTTAATTATATACTTCAGGCTTATATAACAAGGGCTTCACAGCTCTTCATGCTAAAATAAAATCATACTTAAAAAAATATATGTATTTCACACTTTATTTATTTTTATTTTTAGGTTTCCGTGCTTCAAAAGTCAAAACGGAACAATTATAAGGTCACTCCTGTGTCTGTCTGTGCGTCTATCGCAGCTATTTTACTAGTAAGCTATGGAATGTGGAAAGTTCAAATTTGCGGAAGTAATAAAGGCTGTTAACCCACATAGTTACAGATTATTAACCATTCACAAATATATTTAGGAAAAATGTATAAGGGCTGATTTTGTTACTTGATTTTTTTTTGTATCATATGGGGAACGCGGAAGAACGCTGAGTTCAAAAATACATTTCTTTTAATTTTAGGTTTTATATGATCAGAGATATCTTCGGAAATGTAATGCAAAAATATGTTCCTCCACCCTTCTATTTCCGAATCTACCGAAAGTAAAATTATGAAAAACTCAAGGGTAGTAGAAGTTAATTTAAACCTTGCCGGAAAACTATAGCGACTGCCCTAGGTCACATAGTTTTTGAGAAAATCGCATTTTTCCGTTACACACAAATTTCGAGCAAAAAAGCGTTGAGTTAGTTTACTGAATTATTACAGTGGAATGAACATGCAAGAATGCAACATAGTTCTGACATGTATTTAACGTAAACAAAACCCCGCAAAGTTAGGTAACTGAATTATTACAATGGGATGTAAATGCCTGAATCCAACACTGTTCCGACAACATGAGTGTTTAACTTAAACAAAAAATCGGCTGAGTTAGATGATTGCATTATTGCTATGGAATGAAAATGTCAGAGTCCAACACTGTTCTGACAACACAATCCTTCAATGTAAACCAAAATCGCATGAATAAGTTTATTGAATTATTACAATGAGATGTAAATGTTTGAATCCAACACTGTTCTGACAACACAAGCCTGTAACATAAACGGAAATCAGCCGAGTTAGTTTATTGAATAATTACAATGGAATGAAAATATAAGACTTCAGTTACTGTTACAATAATATTAGACTTTAATGTAAATGAAAATCCGCTGATTTAGTTTATTGAATTACTTCAATGGGATGTAAATGCCTGAATCCAACACTTTTCAGACAACATGAGTCTTTAACGTAAACAAAAATCTGCTGAGTTAGATGATTGCATTATTACAATGGAATGAAAATGTCTAAGTCCAACACTGTTTTGACAACATAACCCTTAAACGTAAACAAAAATCGGATGACTGAGTTTATTGAACTATTACAATGGGATGTAAATGTTTGAATCTCACACTGTTCTGACAACACAAGCCTGTAACATAAACGGAAATCAACAGAGTTAGTTTATTGAATAATTACAATGGAATGAAAATATAAGAATTCAATACTGTTACAATAATATTAGACTTTAATGTAAATAGAAATCCGCTGAGTTAGTTTTTTAAATTAATTCAATGGGATGTAAATGCCTGAATCCAACACTGTTCGGCAGCATAAGTCTTCAGGGCCGTAAAGAGATACCTCGGGGCCCGATAGTGATTCGAATTTGCTCCCCCCCCCACCCCCCACTATAAATATGATACTATAAAACCTACTAAAAAGGAAACACAAACAATCGTTGCGAAATACCGTTTCAGATGGGCTGTCTCTGTTTTCGCAAGTTTAATTGCATGGTATTATTTTTAGCGTGCTTATGAAAAATTTCCATTTAAAGCAGGATTCCGATATAGCCACGTATAAGAAAATAAATTTGCTGGATAGTACTTTTTTAAAAAGCTCTATATATTATCTTACAGTTTTAGTATTTTTTCTTTTATATTATTACAGCTTATGATAAATTTTCGTGATTGTACAGTCGTTAAGAAAAAAAATGTGTTATGCAGAACAAATTTCGCATTTTCTGCGATTGTTAAAGGTGTATTGCCACCTCAAAAGTAATAAATATAAAAAATATTTCTTTAAAGTTTTGAAAAAGTTTGTCTAAAAATTTTAAGTTAACAATCTTTAAATCTAACTTTGAGTTCTGCTGATTTTTAAATAATAACCACTGTTCTTCAAATGTGAAACGCTAAATTGTCAAATATTTTATACATATACAAGAGTAGGAGCCCCGAGCCCGGGTCTCCTGAACAGGTCGTAAGGATGGTCTAGCGAATTCTGACTTTTTAGTTTTATTATTTGTTAGTTATTTTAATTAAAAAAAATCTACGTAAAGAACAACGATCCTCTTTTTTTGCTGTTTTATTTAATAAACGAGGATCGATGTTAGGCCAACTAGCGGAACCGGTCCCTGGTAATTTGTTCCGGTTGTACCCCCCTCTGCACGGGCCTGTAAGTCTTTAACTCCTCGCCTATCGAATATAATTGAGAAAAACGTGCCAAAAATGGAAAATTTGTTTTTCTCTTTAATTTTCTTTTGAATTGAAAAATTACAAAAATCCGTAAATGGCGCGAAACTGCCAAACTTTTCGCGGGAAAATATCGCCGTCTATTGGGAAAATGGTAAATTACATATTATGCATAGGACGAACCCAGTTCGAGCTTCACGGAATTGAAACACTGATTTTTCTCTTGCCCGAACTCAGGTCGGGCATTCCAAAATTGGCGTATTTGATTTGCCCGAACTGAATTCGGGCGTCACAAGCAAGGGGTTAACGTAAACAAAAATCCACTGAGCTAGGTGATTGCATTATTACAATGGAATGAAAATGTCTGGGCCCAACGCTGTTTTGACAACACTAGCCTTCAACCTAAACGAAAATCGGATGAATTAGTTTATTGAATTATAACAATGGAATGAAAAACTGTTGACAAATTGTTCTGAAATGTAAATCGCAACTCGAGACAAACTTCTATCCACTTTCGGATTCAGTGAAGCGAGTCCGTTGCCCCCATTTTCATTTCAAGCGGGCAAGTCAAACATCTTTTTAAACAGTGTTTTTTTTTCTTTAAGCGGGTGGAACATAGAAAAAAAAAAGAAGAGTGAAATACCTTTGCAAACAGAACCTGAAGCTGTTTTTAATTTTCTTTCAGGTGTGATTGACTTAGTAAGAACAGCAACGAAAAAAAATTCTATTTAAAGTTGTTTTTCAACCTCTTTCTTATTTTTAATTTAGTAGTTTGTTTGGAATTAAGATATATTTAAAAAGTTGACATAAAAAATGTTTGACGCCGAAAGTTGAAGTGGTATGATGCTGGTATGGAAAGTACGATGACTAAAAAATATATATACCGGGTGGTCAAAAAGTCAGGAACAAATTTAATAATTTGAAAACGAATAGAGATAAAAAGATGCGGTTTTCACAGAACGGTTGGAAAATAAACCGATTTTTTTTATGACGAAAGCAAAAAATAATTCTTGAATAATTGCTTTTTTTGACTAACAGATGGCTTTCTAGTTACAAGTAAACTTACAACTGTCCAGTGTGTTGTCCCTCATTAACCCTCTCGCTGCGTAATTTCTTTTTTTTTTTTTTTATCAAAATAGGTTCAAAAATTGCGCATTTTTTTATTACATAATCAAATCTATATACATTTTAGAGTTTAAATGTATAAACATTTTTTGTAAAAGAGTTTTTTTTAACCCAAACCTGAATCAATAATTAAACATTTAAATTAGGCTAATCAGGGCTGTCACTGGATACTATTTTTATATTCTCGCATCACTATTTTAAGAAAATCAATTTTGTAGTATATTTCTCTTGTAAATGTTGTTAAAGTCTACATGGAATTTTTGGTATTTAAAAAGTTGCCGAGTTTAATAAAAAAAAAAAATAGTCGCCAGTGGAAAACATGAGTCGGGTTGCGCAAATTTTGCTACTTTTACGTTGGCCGAGGAAATCTCGGATTGCACAGCGAGAGGGTTAGCCCTTTTAGTGGCAAGCAATAAATAGTGTTCCAGTAATTTTGAAATTCAAACCGGGATTTTTGAAACAAATTAGTTCAAAATAAGAAAAAGCAATTTTTCACTTTTTCCCACAAAAAAAAAAAAAAAAAAAAAAAAAAAAAATTAAAAGTTTCTGGTGCAAATCTTGATTAAAATTAGGTGGGATATATTATATCCCACCGGCCCTCAATGATTTAATTCTTTCAGGGGCAAGTAATTGCGTTTCTGCAACGTTGAATACACGCCGGAATTTTCGAAAAATTTTACTTCAAAACAAAGAAAACAATTTTTCAACTTTTTCCCACCAACTTATTAAAGGTAATATTTAATAAAAACTTTTTGGTGCAAATCTTGATTAAAATTAGGTGGGATATAATATATCCCATTGCCCCTTAAGGGGTTAAGTAGCAGAGCTGTCATACGAGGCACAACACCGCTTACAACATTAGGTTATATTTCTTGTGGTATGGCAGGTGCATATTGGCGCATGACGTCTTTTAGTGTTGACAGTGGTGGTGATTTCAAGTATTCTGTTTTGCTGAAGCATTTTCAAATTCAAGCATTCTTTTTTACCTTTGTCATAAAAATTCCCACCCGTTCGGTGCTAGCAGCATCTCTTTATCTTTCTTCGTTTATGAATTATTATGAATTATTAATCTATAAAGTTGTTTTTTTGACATTCGAATAACCTAGTATATGTAATCAATTCTGTATTGATTAGCTTTATATTATTGGGAATGCCAACAATGCAATACTGTTATGGTACAGTTGTTTAGGACATTTGGGTCACCCAGTATATGTAGTCAATTCTGCAGTTATTAGCTTTATATTATTGGGAATGTCGGCAGTGCAATACTGATATTGTACAGTTGTTTAGGACATTCGGATCACCCAGTGTATGTAGTCAGTTCTGTATTTATTAGCTTTATATTATTGGGAATGCCAGCAATGCAATTCTGCAATTCTGATTTGGTACAGTTGTTTAAGACATTTGGATCACCCAGTATATGTAGTCAGCTCTGTATTTATTAGCTTTATATTATTGGGGATGTCGGCGATGCAATACTGATATGGTACGGCTGTTTAAAACATTTGGATCACCCAGTATATGTAGTTAGTTCTGTATTTTCAGGGCTGCCACTGGCGATTATTTTTAGAGTCTGTTTGCACCAGTATTTTTCTAATATAAATTTTGAAGTATATTTTTGTTGCAAATGTTGTCAAAGTATGTGCTAAGTATTCTGTTTTGAGGAAGTGGTGCCAGTTAGAATTAAAAAAATAGTCGCCTGTGGCAGACCTGTATTTATTAGCTTTGTATTATTGGGAATGTCGTCAGTCGCATTCTCTATAGAACTCTTCCCGTGCACCATTTTGAGAAGCTCCGCCGAAAGATGATCTATACTGAAGTTTGGCAATAATTTTTCTTCTGATCTTAACCCTTAACCAGAAACGTGAAAATCCCGTACGCAAAAGGAAACGTCCGTCTGAGAGACTACTAAATTAAAATAAAAAATGCTATAAAATTTTAAAAAGAAAATAACTCTTAATAATTTACCAAATAGTGAACTTAAACACTCTCAGAAATGAATACTCAGATTTCACGAAATTTTCTTTGTTTTTGACGAAATAGTTTCCTGGAAAATGCTCCGAGCGAACATTTCGTCAAATAGGTGAAATTAGTTTCTTCACTTGCTTGACGATATAAATTTCGTCAATAGTTTCGTCAAAAGAGGGCTGGTGGCGCCATCTCTCAATCAGTTTGGAAGCTCCAATATTTGACACGGGGAGAGAAAAAAAATCACCTCTCTCTTTCCCCGGCGTGATTCGAACTCACGACCTTTCGTATGGGAGGTCGCTGTTCTTCCAACCTGGCTGCTGGGGACTTGAAAGTGTTTGCTTTTAGACTGGTATAATGAATTCTACTTCGTGTTTTATTATTATAACGTAGATTGTAATTTTATTGGGCTGCTATATTTTCTGAAAGTTTTAAGGAAAGCTAATTTATTTTTATGGTTTTCTTGTATCAATGAATAATTATAATATGGCTTGATTAAATAATTTACAACTGAAATTTTCTTTGATCAATGGATGATTATAGAATATGGTCTGGTTAATTTGTTGCTCACAAATAATGAATTGTGAAGTGCATATTGCGTGAGATTTTATCACTTTGAGTAGGAGGATAAGATTTTAACACTTTACTGTTTATAAAGAGGAGAGGGATCAATTATGTTTATTTTTGATTTGATTGAAAACATAATATACTTCTTAAAAAAAAAAAAGATATCCTAGATGTTTGAAATTTTATTGACCTAATTTTCTTATTGAATGGTTTTGAAAAACACAGGAAATTTATTCTTTTCGAATTAAAACAAAACGAACGACAACATATAAATAAAATAATAATATTAATAAGCATTCCTAAAAATTCTAACAGCTAAAAAAATAACTAATGAAGAAACAATAACTACCTATATTTCAGTATTTTATGAAAAGCACTAAGTGCTGTTTTAAAATAAATTATTACAGGACTAACATAAACAAGCAAATATCTGTTTGCTAAAATCGTAGGATTTGAGGAAGATTTGAGGAAATCTTTCCTTAAAATGCATTGAGTCTGACCGTGATTGAGGCAAAACTTTCGTCAAATATTTGAGGGTTTACGCTTCGTTAAAAGTAACGTGATGTTAATAGGAAATGATCGTCAAAAACGACGAAATACAGCTCGAGGATTTCTGAATCGTCAAAAGGGAGAGTTTTATTTCTGAGAGTGAACATTTAATCTTTAATAGTAATGAATTAACAGGATCGATTTTTTAATATAACAGCCTAAAAATAAGTTTTGAATGTCGGCGACAGAAAATATTTTTAAAGTACACACTATTGTTCAAAATATTACAATTTCGACATAATAATTAAATAAATGATAATTTTTCTATATATTTCGGTACAATATGAATTAGAAAAAATATTATGTAGTAAAATTAACAAAACATTTAATAGTAAATATTGCAGCAAGTTCTAAATATCTGCATTTTTATGCATTTTCTGATAGTGTTGAGTCACTTTCTGTTCAGAATTTATATATTCATCATCTGAAATACTTTCAACATCGCTTATGTCACTTCCTACTTCATCAAACCATCCCAAAACAGTTTCTTCAAAGTCTTTATCACCATAGCGTATGCTTTCAACATCGGTTATGTCACTTCCTACTTCATCAAACCATCCCAAAATAGTTTCTTCAAAGTCTTTATCACCATAGTGTATGCTTTCAACATCGGTTATGTCACTTCCTACTTCATCAAACCATCCCAAAACAGTCTTTTCAAAATCTTTATTACCATAGCGTACCCGCTTTGACGGCCCCTCCCTTTCAATCTCCCAGGGCAAAAAATTACATAAACAGAAACACGCCGTCTGACAGACTGCGTTGAAAACAAAATAATTAATAAAATAATTTTACTTTCAATATCTAAAAATGCGCAAATGGGGGGTTATTTCAAGCATATGCTTGAAATAATTTTATTTTTTTCCCTCGAATTTTATGGGTGTTTATGTTTTTAAAATAACGTTGTTGTTTTTCTAAGCATGTTTCCTTAAAACATTAAGAGAAACGTTTAAAAACTGAAAGTCAACATAATGAACTTTTTCATTTCCTCCACATAATCCAGTCCAGTTGTTATACCCGTAACGGGGTCAAAGCAAGTAATAAAAAAAGTAAACGAAAGATAAATTGTTACACACTTAACATTTTCATTGTGAAACAGCAAAAATAAATTTTTATATATATTTTTTATTTGACCGTTATTTCTAATGAAGTTGAGTACAAGAATGAAGAAATCCAGGAAGTCATTGAGCTATCATATTAATGAACCGATTTTAATAAAAGATGATTTTCAATTTGACATACTTTTATATATTGTGTTTGTCCACATATAATAGCGTAACCACATGTCATACCGATTTAATATAGAAATTTAAAATGATGATTATGATGATAATATATCTCTATAAAGAAAATATAATAATTGTAATTATTATTATTTTTTCCTTAAAAGCGACTATTATCTCGATGCTCCTGTGTCAATATTTAAAAACTTGTTATCGTCTGAGATCTGCTAATTTCCTGGTTTGTCTTTATAGACTCTATATGCTCTTTATAACAATATAGTTGTGTCTAGATTAGTCGTTTGCAATTGATCTGCCTCAAAAATTTTTAGTTATTTTCTAACAAGATTTTACAAATTGACATTTTGGTTAACATAAATGGTTTGGCGCATCCTTAAATCCATTGTTGTATACAGTTGCAACCCTAAATAATATTTGGCGATTGACTACCTCGCATAGACTAACGGAAAAAAGTTTTAAAATTATGTTAAAAATGTTATATTGTCATCGGAAACGCACCTTTGTACACAAGCTGTATAATTCTAGCTTGTTGGGAAGTGCCTTAAAAATTAATAGCGAAAGTCCATCTTTACATCCAAAAACCAGGTTAACTTAAATAAAATAGTGTAAAAACAAATGAATTCTTTTATTAGCTTCCTATGTAAAAGCCACTTAAAAAATAAAAAATAAAACTAAATAAATAAAATTTTGGATGCCATTTGGCAGATGGGAATTAAAATTGAGTGGCATACATAATATACCACAGCCTTTGAAAGGTTTAAACTATTAAAAATTTTCAATTCTGCTGCAACAAATATTCAGTTTTGATTTACAGCATTTTATATCTTACAACCTTCTCCTTTCAGAACCGGCCGTCCAAGTGGACAACGACAATGATCCGATTCTGCACAGCCTGCATTCTGTGCTGATCGACAAAATGGCCGAGGCCCGAAGCACGGTCATCCACGGAAGTCCTGCGGCACATTTGCCTCCCATGGATCCTTTCCACATGGAACCACTCAGCCTGACTGTGCAAGAACCCAAGGGGTTCGTCAATGTCTCTCTCAGGAAGGTACGTTCACCATCTTCCATTTTAATTTTCGTGTATTATCAACGCCCCCTAGAAGAAGGAGAAAGCCTTGACACGCTTTGTTGTAACGTCACGAAACCTCACAAGAAGCAGGGACAACAGAGAAAAAATTTGAACAACTTGCATGTTTCGAATTCGTTGGCTAGTCGAATTATTAATTATTATTAGTAACTAATAATTAATAATTCCACGAGCAAACAAAATCGAAACATGTAAGTTGTTTGATTTGCTTTGTTGTGACATTTCGTGACGTCACAGCAAAGCGTGTCACGGCTTTTTCCATTCTAGGGGCATAGGTATTGTACACTTATTTGATATACCGTGCTCTTTTATGCCTTTCAAGGCAAATAATTGTGCTTCTGTAATATTGATTCCCACCAGAATTTTCGGAAAAATTTATTTGAAAGTAAGTTAATACAATTTTTACGGCTAATTTTCCCCAAAGTTATAAATATAATTTAAAAAAATTCTGGTACTAATTTTAATTAAAATTAAATTATGCAAAAAATATCCCACAGGTATTCAAGGTGTTAACAAGAGTACCACTGGCGATTGTTTTCATAAACAATAATCTTCGTAGCAGTTTTACAACCATGGACCGTGGAAATGCATGATTTTTCAACGAAGATTATTGTTTGGAAATAGTCGTACAATTAAACAAAATAAGAACAACAAAAAGTCTCCACCAGTGGCATTTCTAATAATGGTACAAATGGAAAAGCTAAAATGTCTATTTCAAGAAGATGTGTTCATAATTCACTACCATTAATTGTTGTAACTTGCATTCTGATTAACCCTTCATCGAGGCAAAATCTCCCTTGTGGGACAGTTTTAAAACCGCAATTTTTACTCATTTAGAGAAAGAAAACACCTGAAGATGTTTCAAGCATTGTTATTTTTTTCGGCTTTGGGTCCCCCTAAAATAAAAAATCGCGTACTTGTTCCGTTTGCCTTTGCGATAACCAGCCCCAGTTTCACATCCTTATTCTTAAAGTGACACAACTCATAAAACTAAGATGTCTCTTTCAGGAAGGTGTGTTCACTATCCACCATTTTCAAATTTTCTATTTACTATTCACCATTTAAATATTTTATATCGCATCCTCATTCCTAAAGTGACACAACTTAAAAAACTAAGATGTCTCCTTCAGGAAGGTGTGTTCCTGCCCACCATTTTCAAATTTTCTATAACATATCTTTATTTTTAAAGTGATACAACTCAAATAGCTGAAGAATCTTTCTCAAGAGTGTATGTTTAACATCTACCATTTAAATCTGTCATATCGCATCCTTTTTCCTAAAATGACAGAATAATAATAAGAATAAAACTAAGATGTCTCTTTCAGAAAAGTGTGTTTACTATCCACCATTTTCAAATTTTCTATATCATATCTTTATTCTTAAAGTGACACAACTCAAAAAGTTGAAACGCCTCTGTCAAGAAAATGTGTTTACTATGCACCATTTAAATCTTTTATATCGCATCCTTACTCCTAAAGTGACACAACTTAAAAAACTAAGATGTCTCTTTCAGAAAGATGTATTCACTATCTACCATTTTCAAATTTTCTATAACGTATTTTTATTTTTAAAGTGGTACAACTCAAAAAGCTGAAGTGTCTTTCTCAAGGAAGCACGTTTACTATCTACCATTTGAATCTTTTATATCGCCTTCTTATTCTTAGACACAACCCAAAAAATTAAGGTGTCTCTTTCAGGAAGGTGTGTTCCCCAGGCACGATTTTGAAATTTTCTACGAGGTCAGTTAAATAAAAAGTATTATAATTTTCTTATATCAACATATCCTCACTCATCGTCTAAATTCTAATGAAGCTTTTCGAAGTAGTTCATATTCAATGCAACGCACTTGTCCCACATTTTTTCACACTTCAAAGACATGTTGGAAATCATATATTTTATATCGGTACTTCAAAATCGCTTCCGCCGTCTTCTATAATGCTTCTAATTATAAAAAATACTTTCCATGAAGGTGTTTCTTCAGATAAAGGAATTCATCTTATCTTCCTGTAACATCACCTTCAATATTGTACAAACTTGCACGCGAAACGTCCTGTTGTTCAGATATGAGGAGTCTGGGGTCTCATGCTCAGTTTTCAGTATCAGTGTGTAGGTAGCACGCTATTATAACTGCAATGTTTTTAACCCTTAACCGGAAACGTACATTTGTGAGATGTTTGCGTCTACATATCTGCCCTTAATATTTTCTCTCTCCGACATTCCAAACTTATTTTTATGCTGTTATATTAAACTAGTATGTTGTAGTCATCACAAAACTTTCTTCTATATAAATCACGTCAATTAAATCATTTAAATAGTAAAAGAAATTACATCAATTTAGAACCAATTCGTATCAAAGTATACCTGAATTTGAAGTTTGATGAAAATTCGTGCATTACTTATTGAGATAGAGCTGTAGGGGAAATTCTGATTAATGCAGCATAGCAGTGCCACCTGTTGAGCGATTTGCACCAAAACACAAACAGCACTAATTCATATTAAGGTATACCGGAATCTGAAGTTTGATGAAAATCGGTGCAATAGTTCTGGAGCTAGAGCTATTGTGGAAATCACAAAAAATGCAGCACAGCAGCGCCACCTGTTGAGCGATTTATACGAAAAGGTACAAAACATCAATTCATGTCAAGGACTAACTGAATCTGAAGTTTCCTGAAAATCAATGCATTAGTTCTGGACATTGAGCTATTGTGGAAATCGTGAAAAATGCTGCATAGCAGCGCCACCTGTTGAGCGATTTACACCAAAACATAAACAGCACTAATTCATATCCAGGTATACCTGAATATGAAGTTTGTTGAAATCCCAAGCATTAGTTCTTGAGATAGAGCTATTGCAGAAATCTCAAAAAATGGAGCATAGCAGCGCCACCTGTTGAGCGATTTACACCACAAGGGGCAAAACGTCAATTCATGTCAAGCACTAACTGAATCTGAAGTTTGATGAAAATCCGTGCATTATTTCTTGAGATTGAGCTATTACGAAAATCGTGTAAATGCTGCAAAATGCAGCATAGCAGCGCCATCTGTTGGGCGATTTGCACCAAAACGTTACCAGCACCAATTTATATCAAGGATTAACGGAATCTGAAGTTTTATAAAAATCCGTGCATTAGTTCTTGAGATAGAGCTTTTGCGGAAATCCTGCAAAATGCTACATAGCAGCGCCACCTGCCGGGCGATTTACACCAAAAACTAATCAGCACCAATCTACATCAGGGACTACCTGAATATAAATTTTTATTAAATTCCGTGCATTAGTTCTTGAGATAGAGCGCCCACAAATTTTGTGTCACATACTGACAGACAGACGGACAGACAGACGGACAGACAGACAGACAGACAGACATTTTGTAAAAACATGTTTTTTGGAATCTCTGACCCATAAAACGTGTAAATCCGTCGAAAACTGGAATTCGAAAATTTTCATGAAACCAATACTTTCTTCTTGTCAAGATAGAAGAAAGTAAAAATTAGTCCTGGTAATGCATTACTATTAAAGATTAAATATTTAAGTTCACTATTTGGTAAATTATTAAGTGTTCTGTCTGTGCACGGGATTTTCACGTTTCCGATTAAGGGTTAACAGTTCTCATATCTAACGGTCTTCTCTGACAATAATAGCGACGGTATTAATGTTGACTTCTGTAAGTTATAAGAACTCCGGGTCCATGTTCCTTTAATGATGATTATTTTTGTCTTTCTTAAACATCACAAACCATCTTCTAACTGTGCTACAGAGAAGAACAGACTCTCCACAAATCTCCTATAGCATACGCATGGATTGACGATTTCTTCAGGTGAAAGCAAAATTTCTGGTAGGCAAGAGCATACTGCTCGTTGCGTATTGCTTCCATCGTTCCCGTATGCAATACTGAAAGTATCTGAACTTTTAGGGCTGCCGTTGATGTACTACTGGAAATAAAAAAATAAAAAAAATACCACGTATTCATCACAGGAAGCTAAAAATGGAACATAAGAGTAAATTCATGTGCAATAAAGTATGATAATAAAAAATTATGATCATTCTTTATTGAACATACCTCGTATATCGTATCTTTATTTTTAAAATGACGCAAATGAAAAAGCTGAAGAATCACTCTCAATAAAATATGTTTACTTTCCACCATTTCATTTTCTTTAAAAAATCGCACCCTTATTTTTAAATTGACAGAATTCAATGAACCAAAATGTCAGTCTCAGAAAGTTTTGTTCACTATCCGCCAGTTAATTTTTTGCTAATACACTCTTTCACAAAGTGATACAATTCAAATAATCTTTAACATTTCTCTCAGGAATGTGTATTCATCATCTACTATTTAAATTTTCAATATTGCATCCTTATTCTATAAAAGACGCAACTCAAAACGCTAAAATATCTCTCTGAGGAAGGTGACTCACTATTGACCATTTTCAGTTTCTTCTATAGCATCCTTATTCTAAAATGAATCGATTCAATCTCTCCTATAGCATTCCTTATTCTAAAATGAATTGACTCAATTTCTCCTATAGTATCCTTATTCTAAAATGAATTGACTCAATTTCTCCTATAGTATCCTTATTCTAAAATGATTCGATTCCAAAGGATAAAAATGCCTTTGCAGGAGGATGCCCTCAATATCTACCATTTTTAGGGTTTCGTTCATCTGACGAAACCCTATTCGTCTCACTCCCCTGTCTTTCTCTCACAGAATTCGGTTCTGTATAGTAAAACTGTTTAGTTAGAGACGTGAAAATTTGTATACATAAGTATACAAATTTTCACGTCTCTAACTAAACAGTTAGAGACAGCTGATCTCATAGCACACGACAAGTCATAAAATTTTGAAAAAGATCTTATGTTATTTTAATTAAAGGAATAACTTTAATAACTGCCGATCATTTCTGCGACTCAGATTTCAAAACAGAATCTTAATTTCTGTCATTTAAACTTGTTATACCACAAAAAAATATTTCGTAATATTTATGTAAGCTTCAGCAAAAGCTCTGTGGTAGAGCATTTACTTGCTATTTAAAAAGTTTGTGTTTCGATGCTCGGCGTCGGAGTTTGAAAATTTTCCTCCAGAATATATTTTATTATCTAACCCCTTGACTAGAGATGGGGAGAATGAATCATTTTATTATAGAATAATTCATTCAAGCATGCGCAAAAAGATAGTTTCAACCTTTGTATATATTTTTAATCAATTACCACCAGAAAGTTTGTAAGAAGAAAAGCAGCAAAACCATAGTTAGCTTTCATATTTGCAATCAATTAACTTCAGAGAAGAAACGTCTTTTTTGATACAAAATTTCTGGTAGATTAAAAAACAGGTTGGCAGCTATGCTTTTGCGCATGACCGAATGATTAATTCGAATAGTAAAATCATTCATTCTGCTCATCCGTTGCCATCGAAATACTCAAGGCCAGAGGACACGAGTTGTGACGTCATCACTACTGGACCGACTTCTAACTAATGTTGGAATTCATACCGGAAAATTTCGAATAGCAATTTTCTTTTATTTTATTTGTGGAATATCTATCATCTTATCAAAGAATAATAATTATTTAAACTTACTGGTGTGAATTCAAAATCCCTAAATAAAAATTCAGCCAGATGCGGAATGCCAAAGCGTTGCCGCATGTGGCTGATTTTTTATTGGGGGATTCCAAATTCTCACCAGTAATTTTAAATAGTTATTATTCTTTGATAAGATGATAGGTATTCCACAAATAAAATAAAAGAAAATTGCTATTCAAAACTTTCCGATGTGAATTCCAACACTAGTTAGAAGTCGGCCCATTAGTGATGACGTCACAACTTGTGTTCTCAGGCCCTGAGTATTTCGATGGCAGTGACCCATCACAACCCATGACAGTCCAGCAAAAAGGCAAAATTGCACTGTTGTTTTCTCATAGTGTTGCCAGGTTGGGGACTTTTTTAATTCAGATTATTTGACTGTCACCACTTTTTTAAAATAGTATAATTCGCTTATTTTTTAAAATTTTTAATCTATTTTTAAATAGGTCGAATATTTCTATTTCAAAAAAGTCCTTCCGGCCAGTGCCGGGAGGAAGAGGTAGCTTTCATAATACTTATTTAAAAAAAGCCAACTTATATCATGCAAACACACGAAGCTCAATTTAGTGGAAACCGAATATAGGAGATTCAATACTAATTTTTATCAATATAATGAATGAGAATTTCGCGAAATTAGTCAGCTTTATCCAAGCTGCTTTTCTTTAAAGTAACTTATATTTGGCTGCCAAATTCGGCAATTTCTTAAAGTGCCTGTCATTTTAAGACAACATGGTGGATGAGGCTAAGCAGTGAACTTGGTCGAGACCTTAGTAATTGCTGTGCACATGCTCACTCACATCGGAATCGGTTAATATATAGGAGTGCTGTCGCATGCAAAAAATCAGATTTTTCAAAATGTCACCCACAATAGAAATTGAAACTGCTATATCTGAGCCATTTTTTAAGGTAAAGACAAACAAAAAATGCTCCTGAATCCTTATATCAAGATCAAATACTTAAGAAAGAAACCTTTTTCAATTTCTATTTTTTTTGCACCTCACTTTAAATATATATATATTTTTTAATTTAATGACCGCCATTTTGAAACAAGATGGCTGATGAATCTGGCCAGCGAACTTGGTCGAGGTGTTGATGTATACTATCCACATGCCTTCTTACATCGAAATAGGCGACTACGTGTGTTATCGCGTGACAAATACAAGATCGTTTCAAAATGTTAGCCATGCTAGAAATTCAAAGTGCTATAAATCAACCATTTTTTAAGATATCAACAAAAGAACAAATTTTCAGAAACAAAAACTGCTCCGGAATCTTTGTATCAAGGCCAAACACATAAAAAAATTCTTTTTCATTTCCCAATTTTTTAATACCTCATTTTGAATTTTAAATTTAATTTTTTTTTAATGGCAACCCTTTTGAAACAAGATGGCGAATGAAGCTGGCCAACGAACTCGGTCGAGACATTGGTATGTACTATGTACAGACCAAGTTACATCCAAATAGGTTCATAAATACGCCTGTTATCGCGTGACAAAAATCAGGTCGTTTTAAAATGTCAGCCACAAGAGAAATTCAAAATGCTATTACTCAGCCATTTTTTTTTTAGATATAGACGAAAGAAAAACTGTTCCGGAATCTTTGTATTAAGGTCAAACACATACAAAAAAAATCTTTTTCATTTTCCAATTTTTTGGTATCTCATTTAAATTTTTTTATTTTTTAATTTTTTTAAATGGCCGCCATTTTGAAACAAGATGGCGGATGAAGCTGGCCAACGAACTCGGTCGAGATATTTGTATGTACTATGTACACACCAAGGTACATCCAAGTCGGTTCATAAATACGCCTGTTATTACGTGAGAAAAATCAGGACGTTTCAAAATGTCAGCCACGCTAGAAATTCAAAATGCTATAACTCAGCCATTTCTTAAGATATAGACGAAACGAAAACTGCTCCCGAATCTTTTTATCAAGGTCAAACACATAAGAAGAAAATATTTTTTCAATTTTCAATTTTTGGTACCACATTTCAAATTTAAAATTTTCTTAAAAATTTAAATGGCCGCCATTTTTAAACAAGATGGCGGGTGAAGCTGGCCAACGAACCCGGTCGAGACATTGGTATGTACTATGTATAAACGAAGTTACATCCAAATCGGTTCATAAATACGCCTTTTATCGCGTGACAAAATTCAGGACGTTTCAAAATGTCAGCCACGCTAGAAATTCAAAATTCTATAACTCAGCCATTTTTTAAGATATAGACGAAACAAAAACTGCTCCGAAATCTTTGTATAAAGGTCAAATACATGAGAAAAAAAATATTTTTCCATTTTTTGGTACCACATTTCAAATTTTAAATTTTTAAAATTTTTTTAAATGGCCGCCATTTGGAAACAAAATGGCGGATGAAGCTGGCCAACGAACTCGGTCGAGAGATTGGTATGTACTATGTACACACCGAATTACATCCAAATCGGTTCATAAATACGCCTTTCATCGCGTGACAAAATTCAGGACGTTTCAAAATGTCAGTCACGCTAGAAATTCAAAATGCTATAACTCAGCCATTTTTTAAGATATAGACGAAACAAGAACTGCTCCGGAATCTTTGTATAAAGGTAAAATACATAAGAAAAAAAATATTTTTCCATTTTTAATTTTTTGGTACCACATTTCAAGTTTTAAATTTTTTTAAAAATTTTAAATGACCGCCATTTTGAAACAAAACGGCGGATGAAGCTGGCCAACGAACTCGGTCAAGACATTGGTATGTACTATGTACACACCGAATTACATCGAAATCGGTTCATAATTACGGGAGTTACAGTGTGACATAGGTCAGATATATATATATATATATATATATATATATATATATCAATTTTGAACGGAGGGTGGTTTCGGGGTCGGGGGGTCATGATCGATGAAAATATACCAAAATTTTTTGAAATCGCTTTCCTCCGAACGGCTGCAATAGGTAGCTTTTTTGTAAAGGAAGCTACCTAAAAGCGGTGACAATCAACAATCTGGGGACAAAAAAGTCCCCAATCTAGCAACACTGTTGTCTCGGTATTTGTTTAAAAATTCTAATAAAAGATGATTTATTCAACATGATGTAAAAAACTTAATTACGTATATGAATATAATTTTTGAGAGCATTAATCATTATTCAATGTTTTAAAACTGCATTATATCGCTAGAATTATATTAATTTAAATAATGCCCTTATTGCAGTGAAACCTACAGCTTAGCGAACGGATGTATCAGTTCACGGCGCTGAGAAGGCTAAGAGATAAACGGGCTTCCCTTAGATAAAGAGGAAAACCATTTCCTTAGATAAATGGTTTTTGTTTTTACCAATAAAAGCATTAAATTTACGGGATTTGCCTGTTTAGCTTTTTAAAAAATGGCATTTCGTGTAAAATTACTGCAGCAATTCAGGGTAAAATATCTCAAATTTACAATTTTCTTTACAGTGAACACAAATCGGGATATGTTCACGAACTCATTTGTTATACGTGAAGGCATATCATGGACAATATCACAAAATACGAAAACTGCAGTCCGAACAATAAAATGTCTATTAAATATTAGATAATGCATTTTTTTTTACATTCTAATTAAAAATATTCTTAGTATTTTCAAGCGATATTATATTTCTAATAACGCAAAAATAAAGCAATTAAAATACTTAAACTTCCAGGTTGTCATTTTCCTGGCATATCACACTGTGATTTGGGCAAAGTAAAAGGCTTTCTGCTATACTGTACAAATATTTTTTTCTAGTTTTTTTAATTTCTAATTATTAATTATACCTTATATAACACATATATGAGGAAGGTAACATGTTCTGTATTTTACAAATAATTTTTCATAATTAAAATATGATTGTCACTGAAAATGAATGTCATTTTCCTGGCCTGCTCATTTTAGTTCTTTATGAGGTATAAAGATGGTGCTGCAGAGTAATTCTTCTTGTTCTTGAGATAGTTCAAGTCAGAAGTAGTAAAATCATTGCTATCAGCAAGATCTTTTATATATTTCTTTGAAAAAAATGTGTTTAAAGGCTTATAAAAATTGAGTAGCTTTTTATTATGTCATTTTCATGGCTTCAATAAATTACAAATAAAACTAAACAGTACACTGAATTTGAGGTACTATAGAGGAAGCATGTTCCTTTAAACGAAATTAAAATGTTAGATCTAAAAATAAAAAAAAACAAGAATGTGAAAAATGTTTTAGAATGAAATTGTCATTATCCTGGCATACATATGCCAAGAAAATGACCTATATTTATAATTACATAAAAATGAACTTAAGCTCTTCAAACTTTAACAATTATACATGTAAATTCCTTTATTCAGATGATCATCTAACATTTTTAAAAGAATCAGAAGCCTTGAAACAATTAAAATTTTCAAAAAATTTTGTTTCCAAAATCTCACATTTTGTGATATTCACCTATAAAATTTGTGAATTTTAGCGTACTCACATTCTTTTGTTTTTGTGTTATAGATGACAGTAGAAGGACTTGGAAATTTCCAGTTAAAAGACATGGTAACAAATCTGGATATCCTGCGGACTTCGGTCCTTCTAAGGTTCCCGGAAGTAAAAGTGAAAGGGGCCTTCAAGCTCAAAGGATTTCTTAATCCGCCCTATGCTCAATCTCTAAGCGACGAGGGTATTTTTGAGGCTAAGGTCCGCAATGCCCAAGCTACTTGGATCGGAAGGATAGACCAGAAGGAACACGAAGGAGGTATTTACCTGCAACAAATAACTTTATAAACGTTAATACATACATGCAAAATCTTCTTATTTTGCGTGCTACAATCCAAAGATAAAAATATTTACGGTACTTTTATGTTAGCCGGGCGCAAGTGATAAATCGCCAAATACTGTTCCCATCTCAGTCATTCGTATTTAATGTTGCCAGGTGTCCCGCGTAAATCAGGGCTCCGAATTCTCAGGACACCAATTATTTATTTCAGTTTATTTCGTCATTTTTAATCACAGATAATTTTGGCATTGGATAAGGCGAAGAAAATTACTTTAAAATACTGGTATCCAGAGCATTTGGAGCCCCAATTTAAGCGGGACACCGGGCAAAACAATTCGCATTACATTCATTTAATTTAAAATGCGAACGTTTCACTTGTTTGTTATTTTATATAAAACACGTATCTTTAATTTAAAACACGTACGTTTAAAATACATAGATTACATGCATTTTAAATACACGTCTTTATCTCATTTTATTTGATAAGGGGTCTTGATCAAAGCATTGTTTTTAATTTACACACACACACAAACACACACATATATATACAGGGTGTATCTAACATCTTGGGCAAAACTTTAAGGGGTGATAGTACACATCAAGATAAACAATATTAAATAGGAAACTAAGGCTCCCAAACGTCTTCCGAAGGAGATAGGCGCCATTAAAGTCCAGGGTCCAAAATTTCAAAGTATTATAAAAACGGAAAAATTGGCCGATTCGTTTGCGGTTTTCGCTAAAGCTATTCTTTATGTCAGCATTTTCTTGAAAATAAATTTTAAAGATAAAGTTCAAAAAATGCCGATAGAGGGCGCTTTAGACTTTGGAGTAACGAACAACTATTTTTTACGGTTATTTTTTGTATCTCATTAAATGCTTTCAAAAGCTGAGACTTAAACTTAAATTTTGAGCTCAATTTTTCCGTTTTTTATAATCATTTGAAATTTTGGACCCTAAACTTTAATGGCGCCTATCTCCTTCGGAAGACGTTTGAGACCCTTAGCTTTCTATTTAATATTGCTTGTCTCGATGTGTACTATCACCGCTTAAAGTTTTGCCCAAGAGTTTAGATACACCCTGTATATATATATATACATATATACATACATATGTATATACATATATATATTTATAAAAAGAACTGCTACTGAAGGGATGTGCGCACGGCTAACATAAAAGTACCACATTCGCTTTATTTGATGACAAAAAATCGGATTAAATAAGATAACAATTGCCATCCGAAAAAAATGGCATTAAAAAATTGGACTATTTGGCAGACATGGTTAGTACTTTAGTAGTAGATAAATCATACCTGTCTAAAGCATTATCATAGAGCCTGATTAATTCGTGGGTCAGGAAGTACTATTTTTTTCCGGATAATAATTGTCACCTTATTTAAATGCAAAATTTTTGTCATAGAAAAGGGCAAAAATTGCTTTGCTGAAATAGAAGTAACTATACTCTATGTAATTTCAATTGGCTTCTCAAGGACATTCATCTTTTTCACTTCATCCCTTCGTTGTCCTGGAGAAAAGAAGTGTGGTCAGTCAGCCAAATGTGGTGTTACCATAGTTACTGTCCTAAGATAGGGACCAGGATACTGACCTTGAGAAGCTAATTGAAATTACATATAGTTATAGTCAGTTATTGCACTAATCAGTATAACGTAGGAACATGCAAGTGTTGGATTGGTTTTGCAAATATTTTGGGAGATTTTTGAAGCAAGGTAAAGATTATATTTATGGGAAAAAAATTCATCAGGAAACTAACATCAGATAAAACTATTTAAATATTTATTTATAAAGTTTCCATAAAATAGGGAGCTAATCATTATATATTTCACTGTGAAGTAATGGTTGAGTAGTTCCGGAGACAGAGTCACATTTGGGCAACCAATTTTACCGTCGATGATTTTGGTAAATATGATAAATTAGATGGTGCAGATAACGAATCTGTCAGTCAGATGGCACATCAATGGGGGTAGAGGTTAAGGGCCTGAAAGTATATAGTGTGGAAATCAAGAAGCGAAACCGTATCCAAAAAATTCATTTTTTACCAGAGGTCGCTAGGATCAAGTCTTATTCTACGAATAAATAGAAATCCACTGTGTTTTTAGATATTCATGATGCAATTTAAACTACGGGAGACATTTTTTTGAAAGATAAATGCCGCAAAAAACAGAATTAAAAAGATTTATGTTGTAATACGCGATATATTAGGAATGAACGAAAATTCTGCTTTGTGTATTAGGTCATTGTGTATGAAACGTCCGACTTGAAAGAATTTTTTTTTTAATATAGAAATTCTGAATTCACATCAGAAAGTTTTGAATAGTAATGTTCTTTTATTTCATTTGTGGAGTGCGTAGCATCTTATTTAAAAACTATTGAAACTTTCTGGTGAGAATTTGAAATTTCTAAATATAAAAAAACCCCATTTCATACTTAACTCATTAAAGCCGGTTGGCAAGAAAACGTGCCATGTAAGGCGCACAAAACTTTTAAATTTGAATACCAGTATTTTAGTTTGGAAATTTTCACATTATCTAATCTCAAATTTTGAGCGATTAAATAAATCAAAATTACATTGTGGAATAAACCAGTGTCTAAGAATTAAAAGAAATATAAAAGAGGCTCGATCTTAATGGATTAATAACCTAATATTTTACATGCATTTCGCACCACATATTTCTAGACTCTGTAACTAACGCTTCTGTTTACACTTTCAAGAAATAAATTAACCTAAGAAAATGTAACTTTTTTTGGATACATTTTAAACTAATACCGGTATGCACGATTTCCGTACTATATATTTCTAAAACTATAGTAGGGGGGTTGTTATAGCAGCATCACATTCTTCGCTACAGTGTGAAATGAATAACAACCGGATTACTGGTGATGTTTTTGAGTCGGGATAACATCAGTAATCAGGTTTCCATTAATCTCACATTGTAGGTAATGCTGCCTCCCGGACTGTTATGAAATTAATTTAAAGAAATGAAGCTTTTTAAATTTATATAGAAAGAAACAATACTTACATGTCAATACATAGCATCACAGAAAAAAAGTTTTCCAATTAATTTTTGCAAAATAAGTTTTATTATTTTTGATAGTCTTTATATGTTGAATTGTTTGTTCTTTATATGTTGTCTTATTTATTATATAAAAAAAGTTGGAAATTGCACGCCAAACGTGGCAAATGAGGTGCGTTCGTACTATAACTAGTTAGTTTTATAAGTATTTTTTTCACCGCATATTGTACTGAATGTATATTTTAGTGCACTTCATAAGTGCATATCCATTTCATTCTGTTCGAAAAGCTGTAACATCATTAAAATGCACTTGAAATATTTTTTCCCATTGGCCGACATGTACGGAAAACTTTTGACTGTCCTTGTTTTTAAACTATACATCCGATTTTCATAAAATTTGAAATGACTCGACAGAATTTTGCAACAGTTACATATTTAAAATTTCAGACCATTCGGTTGGGTAGTTTTTCTCTCTTATATGTGGGCGGACGGACTGAACGACGACTATAGGTGCTATGTATTTATATAATTACGAACGTTCCTAAATAGGGAAAAAACTACATAATTATTATCGCTTTAAAATTTTTCGCGTGCCAGAGAAATTATCCTACGTGCCACCTCGGGCATGCGTACCATAGATTTCACCATCCCTGGAATAGTTGTTCGAAGAGATGGCAACTTGAAAAGTAAATTTGTACTAAGCATGCCCACACGCTTAGAGGAACTTATTACTGTGAACTGGAACTTTCTGACTTGTCAATTTGTGTAATCCGCCGTCAAACAGGAAGCATGTGCACTAGCCAAGAGCTATTTAGCCTCCGGTCATTGTTCATATGAAGGAAATCGCATACGAATCATTCCGAATAATCAAAAGGTCAGAAGCTATTTATTATATCTATACATCAAAGAGGAATTAATTTTCTTTTTCATCTCAGTGAAAACTTTGTTTAAGTGAAAGTGTTCCACTGAATGGTCGGATATAATATAGATTAAGAAAAAAATCTTGTACATTACTTGCAAACCTTCTGGTTTCTTTAATCAAACAAAGATACTTTCAGCCAGAAAATTTATTTAATTAAATGTATCTTGCTTCTGTGTCTGAACAGTGTTTAAGGGGACCGTTTACCTTTTCAACAATTTTGTTTATTTTTAAAAATATGGTTCAGATGGTGAATGCATTTCAAAGTTCAACTAAAAGTATATTTTGAAAAAACTGTTTTTTTTCAACTGCATACTTAATTAAAATTTAAAGTGAATTTTAAAAAATCCCTATAGCTTTTTTAAATATTGATATTTTAGCCCATTTTTTAAAAAGATTTTCAAATGTGTATTACACAAGAATCCACATGAATTTTTAGATTCATCTAATAATACATTTTATATAATTTTTTTACTGATAGATATAGTGAAAAACGACGAAATCTAACACATCTTCAGATACTTTTATTTAAAAAATAACAAAAAACCTAAAGTCTAATTCCATGCACAGATTTATCATATATATAATAAAGAACATGTGCAAAAATGTTTAAATCTCTATTTCAAATACAGAAATAAGGCCTTAGCATTTTTAAAACATGAAAGGGAAGAATGGAGAAAAAGTCGTTTAACCCTTTGAGGATCGGTGGGATAAAATATATCCCACCTAATTTTAACAAGATTTTCACCAGAAAATTTTAACTAAATTTTATATTTTAAACTTTGCGTGAGAAAACCGTTAAAAAATCATCTCACTTTGCGTTGGAGCTCTGTTGAGAGGGGTCATGTGAGGAGGTTGCTCCCGCTCCACCGCAAGTTATATTTATCGCAGTGTGAATGGCAGGTGGGACGGTTCGATAGAATAGTTTCATCTCTATTTGAACTGTATCATGGCATCTATTAAGGATACGAGTTATATGACGGATGTTATTGAAAACATCGCAAATGGAACGTTAGTCAGCAACTTTAAGGAACAATTTGATAATATTTCGTCCAACTTCGAGGACCATTCTAAGAAAATACTGGCTGATTTTTACACCTTCGTGGACAGATATATTTTAGACTTGAAAACTAAAGATGGTTACGCTACTTCGCCTTCTGATCACGAGGAGGTAAGAAGAACATGTTTTGAAGTTTTTTCTTTGCTAAGGGAGCCAACTGTAAATAATTTGTTAGACTCTGCTATTTTTGGCTTTTTCTGTTCTATTCAGTATAAGAAAACACCTAACATAATCATTAATGAAACTAACCTTAAAAATGAATTATTCAACGCAGTCAAAAAGGGGATTAAGCGTCCCTTGACAGAGGAAAGTTCTACTATCCCTCTTGCTAATAAATTCAAAAATATTGCAAATGAAGTTAATCTAAGCGATAATGCTGACATGGAGCAATCCATTTCTGATGGTAGCTCCGTCCAGGAACCTGGTAACTCTAAAAAACCTACTAATCCCTTCTATATCGAAATCGACCAAAATTGGACGACGCTAGCTCAACAAATTACCGAGATAAATTCTGAAAAACCAAAAATAGCTCTTAAAGGGGAACGCTTAGTAGTTCAATGTGCTTCGGACAATGACTTTAAATTAACACAGCGATGGCTAAATCAAAATAAGATAAAATATACTACTCTTGACCCCAGAGAGTTAAGACCGAAGAAAATATGCATTAGGGGCCTCCCCTGTTATACAGATGTTAAACTTATAGAAGAAAGCCTTCGCGAGCATGGATTTGCAGTCACTAGGGCTGCCATGCTTAAAAATAGAAAGACCGGGCATCCTATGCCAATCTATATGGTAAATGTTATACCACGTAAAAACTTTGAGGAAATCTACAAAATTAACGTGATCCACTATATTTCTGTTAAAATTGAAGCCTTTACTTCAAAATTTAAAGTTAAACAATGCTATCGGTGTCAAGGGTATGGACATGCCTCAGAGGTGTGCGGCTTTGACGCCAAATGTGTCAAATGTGGGGAATTACACTTAAGCACTGATTGTGTGCACAAAGGTAGAATTAAACCCACATGCGCTAATTGTGGCCTTGGACATCCTGCGAATTTCCGCGGGTGCCCTAAAAACCCGTACAGACTTGAAAATAAACATAACAGAAAAACTACACGTAATAGCGTCAGCAATCTCTCCTCGGAAACAAATATTCTTGCCGAAATCTTTAAAGATTATAACTACACCAAAAAAACTTCGACTAATGATCCCTCAACTAGTAATACCATGATAAATTCCGAAACTAATGTTAATGATACCTCAAATACCCTTGCCTCTCCTACTACTGAAAATACTAATAATACCCAAAATCTGAAAATTCCAGTAAATTACTCTAATGATATTAAAGATATACTTAACACCTTCAATGAAATAAAGGAAGTTTTTCAATTTACAAAATTCTTAAGCTGCATCAAAAACATTTCAACTCAAACCAAAAAAACTGATAACCCTATGCAAAAAGTAATGGTGATAATCAATGAATTCGATAAACTTGCTACCCTTCTCAACTTAAATGAAGAATAACTTCATTCCCTGCTAAACTATTTCCTTTTTTCCCTGTCCTTCTGTCTTTTTTGTGCTCAAAAAAAAAAAAAAAAAAAAAAAAAATATTAATTAGCTGTTTTTCTTATGCTTTTCATGTTCTTTTTCTGCTTACCTTATGTGCTTTACTTACACTTCTTGGTCTCCTCATATAACCTTTTTTCATCGAGTTACCAGACTGGACGGGCGCCGTCCTTCTTTCCCCTTGTTCCCCTATTTATTTTATGCTTTTTTAAGTCCTGTTAGTCTGAACTCTCCTCAATGTTGTTTTTTTACTATAGTTTTTTCCTATCCTTTGTGCACTTTCATATAAACTTTAATCTCTCTTTTTTCTGTAAATATGTAAATACTTCATTTAGTTATTAACTTTTGTATCTTTTCTGTTTATAATTGTGTTAAACTTATGTATGGTCTCTGAATTGAGTCTTTTTTTTTTACGGGGCTTCCTTTGGTAGCTTTTTCGCCTGTCCTGGACATTTTTGGATCATATGGAACTTTTTTTTTTTTTTTTTTTTTTTTTTTTTTTTTTTTTTTCCTACTAGTTATACTAACAATTTTTTCTTTAAAAATTGTCTATCCTTTTTAGTCTTCTCTCTATTTCTTCGTGGCTACTAGCCGCGTTTAAACACTCTTTTTCCTATGGCTCCCATTGCATTGTAAAACGTACTATTCTTAGCCTGGATGTAAAGTTGCCACGCAACTAGGGAATCCATACACCAGCTCTATTGTTCCATTGTTCCGTTAAAAAATTGCTTTACCTTATTTAAAAATAAAATTTTTCATTTATTCAGGTGAGAATTTAACATTTAGAGACATTTTTAGTTGCCCCTCAAGGGGTTAAAGTTTTCATTTGTGTGGGGAATTGCGCTGGGCATATTAACAAAATTTATAACATCTCTTGATATAATTGCCGCATGGGTAAAAATGAGGTGTCAAAATATTCACAAATAAACAAGCTTTCATTAATATTAAAAAAAGAAAATCGATTTTTTGACATATTTTGAGGTAAACTGTATCCTTAACAAATAAGAAATTGAGGGAATAAAAAAAAATTATAAGGCTTTAAATATGAGTAAGAATAAAAAAGGAATAAAAAATTAAATAAGTGAGAAATTTAGTCTAAAAGATATGTAACACACAGTTTCAGTAGGGTAAGGGCAGCCATCAAAGGAAGTGACAGAAGTCATAAACCGAAAAAAAAAAAAAAAAAAAAAGAACAAGAACGAAAAATCACGCGTTAAGCATAGATTATGAAACACTTTCCAACACACCCTGAATGCTTTATCAAAACTTCGTTATTTAGGGAAATAAGGCAAGTAATAGAACTAAGTAAACATTTTAGAAAACGCATAAAGCATTTTAAAAATTGATTTCAGAAAATGGCGTCCATAGCCAATAGTACCTTTATTACACGCCACTATTTAACTAAAATTTAATTTAAACTAAAACACTCTTAAAACTACTGAAATCATATATCCAGGTATTATCATCCATAGATGGTTATGTATCCAATTCTTTGCGTGACCCTGTATATCATTTTATCTATATTCTACAAACATTTCTTAGTAAACTAAATGCAGTTCAGAGTAAAAATGCATAACTCCTTTAAAAACCACCTTTAAGCAATTTACGCTCATACTCAGTAATCCTTACGAATTCTTTTGTATAGCCTTGTATATGAAATATAGCATTTATACACAACGTATAATATGCATAAATATACTGAAACATAAAAGCGGATATCATAATTAAAAATGCATTTCCAGAAATCATCACTTATGTAAAGTACTTCGGACACAATATAGTACCTGAAATATTTTGTGCGTCAAAATGAAATATTTTGTGTGTAAATGCTATGCACTTCTTATTACGCATGAAATAAGTTATAGTAAACCTCAGCGACGTATATCAATTTCATTATATATGAAATAGTTTAACATAATTAAAATACGCCGCAAACAACCTCAACATATCATTATGTAACGGAATTCTTTTGTGTGGCCCTGTAAATAAATAATAAGTACTCTTAGCACCGCATATTCTTCAGAATGCTTATCTTAGTGCACTTCATTAATGCATATCAATTATTTTATGCTTGAAAGCGTGTAACATCATTAAAAATCATTCGAAACAATTCTTTTCCGTTGACCTTAATGTAACGGAATACTTTTGACTGTTCCTGTAAATGAATAATAAGTATTCTTTGCACTGCATATTAGAGGTCTGCACGGGCCGGAATTTCCAGGACCGGGTCCGGCCCGGCGAGCTATCGCCGGAACGAAAGCTATCTTGGCCCGGCCCGGTGTAAAAACTGGAAGTTCGGCCCGAGCCCGGCCCGGACCGTTTGCATTTTTGCAGTTCTCGGTCCGGCCCGGCCCGTACAAAAATCAGTGAAAACAGGCCCGGCCCGACCAGACACAATTTCTACAAAAAAAATCCGTTTTTTCTCAACATACAATTAAGATTCTTTTAATGAATACTACCTACATATTTATGGGAACATTTTACAGTATATTTTACATTACTATGATGTTCGCAAAACAGAAAACACACAATAGTAAATATTAACGACTACTTACAGTGTTTTAGTCATCGTGTCTACAGACATTTAAAAATGGAAATAAGGATTCATTAAAAGATTAATGTAGTTCAGAATAAAGGATTACATACATTATTAAATACATGATAACTTTTGAAGCTGTATAATAAAAAGTATATTTGTGAAAATATTTTTCTCATTTTTAAGGCTTTTCTCAAATCCAAAGGAGCTACATTTCGACACATTTATGAATTCTTTTCTTTTCGGAAACGCGTAAGATTGGCAGGTATTCTTATTCAGAAGCTATGTAAATGTCGTTTTTTTCACAGATAAAAGCAATTTATCTTTCTGAAAATACTGTCAAAGTTAGCATTTTGAATCGAATTTCCGGAAGCGATAGCACAGGAAAGGAGAAAAACGTACAGTCAAGTGACATGAATCTCTGTTATCTAAGTAATTTATCAAATATGGAAAAAGCTATTCGTTTCCAAATGCCTTCAATTGGCAGGCCTGTCAATTTTATGCCTTTATAGTTAAACATTTTGTCAGAAAATGTGTCTGAAAGCTTCGCATTGTTGAGCAGTGAATATGAGAACCACCTTAAGGTATATTTCCAAAGATACTGTTAAGAGAAGTTCATTATCACTATCACTATTAATACTACAAAACACAATGACTGTTCTACACATCCTGAGATCGATTAAGACCAGTTCCGTCCCGGCACGAGTCTGCTGAAAAAAAAATTAAACTCGGAATCAGACATTTTGTAACTGTACGATGCCGATCTCTACGATGGGCATGTTACATTTCTGTATTGATGTTGTTAAACTCGCATCGGCTCGTGACACACATTTATACTTCTCGAGAAAATCATATTCATTGAAAACGGCTCGTATTTTATCTGCTTCGCTTAAATTCTTATATCGGGCCGTTAGACCCGATTAATTTTTTTGCCGGCCCGGTCCGCTTATTTTGTCTGTCGGCCCGGCCCGTTTGAAAATTCGCCTTCATTCCGCCGGGTCGGGCCCGTGCAGACCTCTACTGCATATTCTTCAGAATGCTTATTTTAATGCTTGTTTTGACTGTCCCTGTAAATGAACTAAACATGCTGCAAAATTTCATTTGAAATCGAGATCGTGCTGTGGTGAACCTTAATAACGTCCAAAAATTTCAGGGCAATCCGAGTATATTTACGAGAGTTAGAGAGCGGACAGACGGCCAGAAAAAGCGAAATCATAAACACTTTTTAACTTTGTTGGAAAGTGTTTAAAAAAATACACTTTTCAAAACGATTTGTTTTTACAGAGTAATAGTATTTACATATTATTTTATTACAGAGTAACAGTTTTTATTAACTTTCCAACAAAGTTGAAAAGTGTTTATGACTTCGGTTTGTCTGTCCGTCTGTCCGCGCTCTAACTCCCGTAAATATACTCGGATCGCCTTGAAATCTTTGGATGTTATTAATGTTTACCATAGCACGTTCCCTATTTAAATTTAAGTTTCTAGCATATTTAGTTCATTTACAGGGACAGTCAAAAGTTTTCCGTTACATTACGGCCTATGGGAAAAAATCGTTTAAAATGATTTTTAATGATGTTAGATGCTTTCAAACATAATAAAATTGATATGCATTTATCAAGTGCACTAAAATATGCATTCTGTTGAATATGCGGTGCAAAGAATACTTATTCATTTACAAGGCCACACAAGAGAATTCTGTTACATAATGATATAGGGGTGGAGGGAATTGTTTGGGGCGTATTTTAATTATGTTAAATTATTTCATGTATAATGAAATTGATATACGTCGCTGTGGTTTACTATAACTTATTTCATGTATAATACGAAGTGCATAGTATTTACAGGGACACACAAAAGAATTCAGATACTATATTGTATCCGAAGTACTGTACAGTAGCGATGATTGCTGGAAATGCATTTTTAATTGTGTTATGTGCTTTTATGTTTCACTATATTTATGCTTATATGGTGTGTATAAATGCTGTAATTCATATAAATGGCTACACAAAAGAATTCGTACTGGTTACTATGTGTGATTGCAAATTGCTTAAATGTGGTTATTAAATTATTTATTCATTCTTACGGTGAACTGCATTTAGTTAACCAAGAAATATTTGTAGAACATATAAAATGATATACATGGTCACTCAAAGAATTGGATACATGGCCGTCTATAAATGATAATTTCTCGAAATGTGATTTCAGTAGTTTTAAGAGTGTTTTACTTTGAATTAAGCTTTAGCTAAATAGTGGCGTGTAATAAAGGTACTAGGTTAACTACAGGGTTATACAAAAGTATACAGGTATGTTTCCATTATTAGTACAAATTGCTGAAAGAGAAATTTCAACCTGTTATGCGTTTTCTTGCTAAGGTAAATTCCCCCATTATATAGCATATACATATCAACTTACAGATCAAATTCAGGGCTGTTCAAAAGAATTGGAATACATATTTGCTATGGACGGTGACTGCTGAAATCAGTTTTTCAAATGTTTTATGCGTTTTCTAAAAGGTTTATTTAGTTCTCTTATATACCTTATTTCCCTAAATAACGAAGTTTTGTTAAAGCATTCAGGAAGTGTTGGAAAGCATTTCATAATCTTTGCTTAACGCATGATTTTTCTTACTTGTTTTAATCATTATTAATATTTTTTTATTAAGTGGAAGTAATTAAATGAAGTAAAATTTAAACAAGTGTGAGGAACTGAAGGTCCGTCAGCATCCATAATCATGGAATATTTTCGTCGCTTTTGATGGTCAAGCTCGAAGCATTGTAAGGCAGTTAAGCACTAATTTCATTACGGAGGTTGTATACATTTTTCTAGAATTTAACAGACAGGTCAACAGCTCTCTTCCTAAAGGTGGGAGCATTAAGATTTCTACGTATCGTGGTATTATGGAGATAGTGAGAGGCATTGCGAACAATGCGGAAGTGTTTATTGCGCAGTCTACTTAACCCTTTATAACGCATTTTAATTATGTTGCTAAAATGTTGAAATGATGCAATGTCATCAGAATTTAAGAGGGTCCGGGACACATTTTCAAATAATTTTTATTTATTGAGTTAAAATTTCGAAATTTTTTGTGATGGTTAACCATATCATTTGTAAATAAAATCACATGATAAAACTTCTCAAAAAAAAAAAAATTTTTTTTAACGTTTAATTTTTAATTTTATTAAAAAAGTGGGGTAGTTTAAAATCATTATAACTCGACATGTTATTTGTAGAATTTTAGTTTTTTTTAATTTAAATAAACAGAAATATATAAGTTTTAGTTTAGATTCAGCATTTAAAAAATATTAATTTAAATAAAAATTACAAATATTTAAAATAAAAATTGAAAAAAAATGACGTAACTTAAAAAAAAAAAATCATACTTTCAAAAGTAAATATTTTTTTCAAATTTGCTGAATCAAAATTAAAGTAAAACAACTGAAAAGACATGTTCCAAATTTGAACCATTTATCTTTAACGGTTCTTCACTTAAAAACGAGAAATAGTGAAAAAAACCCATCATGAAGAAAACGCATTTTCGCAAAAAGTCGTTTTCATGACAACCATCGCTTGAAATGTAGATTTTGAAAACAAACCAAAACTTAAAAATGAATATTTTCTGTTGCAATTAAGATAGAAACATCATTTAAACTTCATTTTAAGCAGAAAAAAACAGAGAAATTTTTAATGTAATAAAAAATTTGAAGAAAATTTGAAGATTTTTGAGTCCCGGACCCACTTAAGAACAAATAAATTGGAAGGGAATTAAATGCTATTCGTAAGACTAATACTATAGAAGCAAAGTTTTATTGAAATATTTTGATACCAATAAGGCATTTGGTGATAAGATTTAAGTGGGATAAATACTTCTCACTGCCTTATAAAAGGTTAAGTTATCCATAGAAGAATTGCAAGTGAAACCTCATATGGGACAGACGTAGGTCATCATTGAAGTTATAAAGCAGTTGTTTATTATAGATTGCAAGAGTTTGGCTATTGAGAAGAAGTTTGAGTGCAAAGGATATAGATGAGCAGAATGAATGATTTTACTAATCATTCGGTCATGCGCAAAAACAGAGCTGCGAGCATTTTTTTTTTTTTTTTAATTCAATTTCTACCAGAAATTTTGTATCGAAAAAGAAGTTTGATATTTTAATTGGAATTAATTTAAGACCCCCATAAAAGTATAAAATTCTTTTTATTTTCAAAATTTCTGAATGTAATTGATTAAAAAAATTAAGAAGGCTGGCAATTATGTTTTTGCTTCTTTTCCTTTTACAAAATTTCTGGTGGTAACTGATAAAAAATATGTACAATGTTTGGAAACTGTTTCTGCGCATGCCTGAATGATTCATTCTGCCCGAATATGCTCGTTTCAAGTTAGGTTTTACCCGACTGAAAAGAAGGGTTATATGTTTCACGCGTATCTGTGTATGTGGATTTCTTTATACCCTCGAAACATCCCAACGGCTGGATGGATTTTTGTGAATGAGGTCTCTATTGATTCGTCTTAATCTTCCGATGGTTATAGGATAGGTTTTGTTTTTATAAATTCAAAATGGCAGCCGTAAAATACAAAATGGTGGTAGAGACGGAAAAAAAAAATTACGCACCCTATTGAGTGACATATGATTGGATAGGTCTTTCAAAATGAAGACGATGTTTCATTGACCATTTTGTAGTCAGAAGCTCCGTTTAAATATTACACAACCTGGAAGTTGTGTACTTTGGATCGCTACATTTACTGTAACTCTAACCTTCATAATAGATATATATAGCCCTCATCAAAAGAGTGTTTGTAGATAGGAACTAATAATTAAACACAACTTAAAAGTCATCAATACAAGTAAATAAAAAAAAGGGTAAGTAATATAAACGCTGTCGAGTTTTTTGATTTTTTAAATTTAATATATTATTACAAGAAATTAGAATTAAACATTAAAAAAAAACCTCATTTACTAATTATCTGGCGTATCTATATTTTTATAAGTAATTTTTGCCGCGGAACTGCAACACGGGACCTGTTCAGCCCGTGATTATGCTAATGCATGCACAATTTGAGAACACGTGATTTTGTTTTAACTTAAAAATGTCCATTAGAATCTTCTGTTATTGTAACATGGGTTTGAAAATAACCTATGATTCTGAATATTTTAATAAATGATAATTTAAAAATTAAATTTCATTATTCAGCCACTTTGAACGCGGAATAAAATTATTCTTCTGAAATGAATTTTAATTATCGCCAAAATATTTTGCATATCTAGAAAAGAAATCTTTAAATGGAAACTGCTTAATTTATTGGCTTTTACGAAAAAAAAAATATTATTAGCAAAATCCTCATTTTGGCAGCGGCGGAATTCGAACCCACGCCTCCGAAAAAACTGGTGCCTTAAACCAGTGCCTTAGACCGCTCGGCCACGACACCTCGATTGAAGTGGATGTAATATTTGAAAATAGATTTGATATCTAATGAATAAAACAATCTATAAAACGATTAGTTTTTATTGTTACCCGACTGAAAAGAAGGGTTATGTGTTTCACGCGTATCTGTGTATGTGGATTTCTTTATACCCTCGAAACATCCCAACGGCTGGATGAATTTTTATGAATGAGGTCTCTAGCGATTCCTCTTAATCTTCCGATGGTTATAGGATAGGTTTTTTTTTTTTTTATAAATTTAAAATGGCGGCCGTAAATTACAAAACGGCGGTAGAGACGAAAAAAAAAATTACGCACCATATTGGGTGGCATATCATTGGAGAGATCTTTCAAAATGAACACGATGTTTCATTGACTATTTTACAGTCAGAATTTCCGTTTAAATATTACACAACCTGAAAGTTGTGTATGTAGGATTTCTAGCTTTACTGCAACTCTAACCTTCAAGGACGTCTATAGGCCTCATCAAAACAGTTTTTATAGATAGGAACCAATAATTAAACACAACTTAAAAGTCATCAATACAAGTAAATAAAAAAATAAATAAGCAATATAAAAAATAATTTCACTTTGATGAGAAATGATTAATTACACTCTAAATTAAAATGTCTGAAATTCAGACACTTAAGTGTCTGAAACGGTGTGTTCAATTTTCAGACATTTTAAAATGTCTGAATTTTTTCAGACATTTTTTGTGTCTGAATTTCAGACACTTCAAACGTCTTAATAGCATCCATTTTTTTTTTCAAGCATCATACGTAGCCATGTTTGACCACGTTGAATCCTGGAAAAATATTTGGCTGGGGTCCTGCCCCCTCCACCCCCCCTCTACAGCCTGATTTTTTTGGTGTTCTCAATTTTGGTATGCAATTTTTGTTAAGCTGATAATTTAAATCTTTTACGACATTTTACTGATTATAATCAATATTTTAAACTTCAGGAGTAGAACAAGATTAAAACTAAAAATATTTATCTAAATATTAGATTTTTTAAATTTGTTTTATTTTTAATCTTATTTTACTTTAAAAGTTCAAAATATTGATTATAATCAGTACAATTTCGAAACAGATTTAAAACATAAGCTTTACAAATATTGCACATCAAATTTGTGGGCACTAGAATCGTAGGGGGGCGGGGCACGGCCCAGTATGCCCATTCTTTAATTAAGAAGTTCTTTTGAAAAAAATGCAACCCTGCATTATTGTTATCTAAATTGAGATGTCCGGTACTCGGGAGTATCCGTTGTGGAGGTTAATGGACATTCCCGAATAGCTGAAGTATCTATTTAGCGAATACTTTTTTAATCCGCGTGGCATACATATTTGTATATTTTTACCTCACAAAAGCAGACATCTCCGATTATCGGACAAATTCAACGGCAAGGGCTATTGATGGCTTTTAAAGTACATGGATAAATATATATATTTCTTATAATCTTGTCCTACTCTACTTCATATAATTTAAAAATAGATTTTTTAAAAATTTATATTGCCACATAGGCAATTTTACATATATATCAGATGATAATCACAACTATGAATAAATAAATAAATATTCTACTTTATCTCTTTGCACTCGAGGGCTCCGGAGCGGAGCCATTTAAAATTTGTCTTCAAACTCGAGGGCTCCTCTACGGAGACAATGCAAATAATTTTGTGATACCTGTCTAGAAAAGCCAAGATTACATGGTATCACAAAATTATTTGCATTGTCTCCGTAGCGGAGACCTCGAGTTTGGAGATAAATTTTAAATGGCTCCGCTCCGGAGCCCTCGAGTGCAAAGGGTTAATATTGAGAAAAAAATTACTTCGGTATTTTGTTTATTTATATTTTGTGTTTTTAATCTGGTCCTACTCTAAAAGTTCAAAACTTTAATTATAATCAGTGCAAGATTTAAGGTATCAGCTTTACGAAAATTTCATACAAAATCCCCCCCCCCCCCTCCCCGAAAAAAAAATGAAAATCCTTATCGTTTAAAAATTAGATTTTTTAAAAATTTATATTGCCACATTGGCTTATTGTTATCATTCCTATTAAACACTTTTCATTAGATATCTTTAAAGCAAAATAAAGCCGCAAAAAAAGAAGTTACCACATAATCACTATGATACACACTTGCGATGCTTATCAGTAAAGTCTAATGGGAAAATGACCTTCGAAGTGAAATATATTTTCTACACGCAGCAAAATCAAAATAAACAAATGATTTCCTTTTTCCTGACTGGGTTACTTACATCTATGTTTCAAAGTCAAAAGCTTTGCACATTTAATCTACTCGGTAAAAGATTTAATAGCTTTAGAAATATATCTAAGAAATATTTGAGATAAATATTCTTTTTCAATTATATATAAATTTCATAAAAATCAATTGATTTTTTTTTCCAAAAGCTAAAAGTCTATAAATATATTTTTTAGTTTCAGCTAAATATTGTTCAATTGAAAAAAAAAAAAGGCAATCCCGAAAATCGGGATTAAAATTGAAGCGGGATCCCGGGATATCAATCCGGGATTGTAATCCCTAGCTAGGAAGTAAGAAAGCTTTATGAGATCTTTCAAAGTTTCTTTTTTTTCTATTTCCTTGTGGTCGTTTAGTATGAGTTAAGCATAGGTCCATTAAGTTAGCCCCCCCATATGGGCAAAATGAAAATCTGAGTATATGGTCGTTTTGCACCCGTTTTGCACCGTTTTGCACCCAAATATGGCGTTTTGCACCCTGAAATTAAAATAGTTATAAGCAAAACAATATGGCGGGGCTAACTTAACATTAAGTTAGCCCCACCACCACCTCTAATTGAGCAAAATACAAATCTGAGTATATGGTCGTTTTGCACTCGTTTTGCACCGTTTTGCACCCAAGTATGGTGTTTTGCACCCTGAAATCAAAATAGTTATAAGCAAAACAATATGGCGGGGCTAACTTAACATTAAGTTAGCCCCACCGAAACTCAAAAATGAGCAAATTGCAAATCTGAGTATATGTTCGTTTTGCACCCGTTTTGCACCGTTTTGCACCCTAGTATGGCGTTTTGCACCCTGAAATTAAAATAGTTATAAGCAAAACAATATGGCGGGGCTAACTTAACATTAAGTTAGCCCCACCACCACCTCTAATTGAGCAAAATACAAATCTGAGTATATGGTCGTTTTGCACTCGTTTTGCACCGTTTTGCACCCAAGTATGGTGTTTTGCACCCTGAAATAAAAATAGTTATAAGCAAAAAAAAATATGGCGGGGGTAACTTAGCATTAAGTTAGCCCCACCGAGACTCAAAAATGAGCAAATTGCAAATCTGAGTATATGTTCGTTTTGCACCCGTTTTGCACCGTTTTGCACCCTAGTATGGAATTTTGCACCCTGAAATAAAATTAGTTATAAGCAAAACAATATGGCGGGGCTAACTTAACATTAAGTTAGCCCCACCGAGACTCAAAAATGAGCAAATTGCAAATCTGAGTATATGTTCGTTTTGCACACGTTTTGCACCGTTTTGCACCCTAGTATGGAATTTTGCACCCTGAAATCAAAATAGTTATAAGCAAAAAAAATATGGCGGGGGTAACTTAGCATTAAGTTAGCCCCACCGAGACTCAAAAATGAGCAAATTGCAAATCTGAGTATATGTTCGTTTTGCACCCGTTTTGCACCGTTTTGCACCCTAGTATGGCGTTTTGCACCCTGAAATTAAAATAGTTATAAGCAAAACAATATGGCGGGGCTAACTTAACATTAAGTTAGCCCCACCACCACCTCTAATTGAGCAAAATACAAATCTGAGTATATGGTCGTTTTGCACTCGTTTTGCACCGTTTTGCACCGTTTTGCACCCAAGTATGGTGTTTTGCACCCTGAAATCAAAATAGTTATAAGCAAAACAATATGGCGGGGCTAACTTAACATTAAGTTAGCCCCACCGAAACTCAAAAATGAGCAAATTGGAAATCTGAGTATATGTTCGTTTTGCACCCGTTTTGCACCGTTTTGCACCCTAGTATGGAAATTTTCACACTGAAATAAAAATAGTTATAAGCAAAAAAAAATATGGCGGGGGTAACTTAGCATTAAGTTAGCCCCACCGAGACTCAAAAATGAGCAAATTGCAAATCTGAGTATATGTTCGTTTTGCACCCGTTTTGCACCGTTTTGCACCCTAGTATGGAATTTTGCACCCTGAAATAAAATTAGTTATAAGCAAAACAATATGGCGGGGCTAACTTACATTAAGTTAGCCCCACCGAGACTCAAAAATGAGCAAATTGCAAATCTGAGTATATGTTCGTTTTGCACCCGTTTTGCACCCTAGTGTGGAATTATGCACCCTGAAATCAAAATAGTTATAAGCAAAATAATATGGCGGGGCTAACTTAACATTAAGTTAGCAACTTAACATTAAGTTAACCCCACTGCGACTCAAAATAGAGCAAATTGCAAATCTGAGTATATGTTCGTTTTGCACCGGTTTTGCACCGTTTTGCACCCTAGTATGGAATTTTGCACCCTGAAATAAAATTAGGTATAAGCAAAACAATATGGCGGGGCTAACTTAATGTTACGTTAGCCCCACCGAAACTCAAAAATGAGCAAATTGCAAATCTGAGTATATGTTCATTTTGCACCCGTTTTGCACCGTTTTTGCACCCTAGTATGGAATTTTGCACCCTGAAATCAAAATAGTTATAAGCAAAACAATATGGCGGGTCTAATTTAACATTAAGTTAGCCCCACCGAGACTCAAAAATGAGCAAATTGCAAATCTGAGTATATGTTCGTTTTGCACCCGTTTTGCACCGTTTTGCACCCTAGTATGGAATTTTGCACCCTGAAATAAAATTAGGTATAAGCAAAACAATATGGCGGGGCTAACTTTACATTAAGTTAGCCCCACCGAGACTCAAAAATGAGCAAATTGCAAATCTGAGTATATGTTCGTTTTGCACACGTTTTGCACCGTTTTGCACCCTAGTATGGAATTTTGCACCCTGAAATCAAAATAGTTATAAGCAAAAAAAATATGGCGGGGGTAACTTAGCATTAAGTTAGCCCCACCGAGACTCAAAAATGAGCAAATTGCAAATCTGAGTATATGTTCATTTTGCACCCGTTTTGCACCGTTTTGCACCCTAGTATGGCGTTTTGCACCCTGAAATTAAAATAGTTATAAGCAAAACAATATGGCGGGGCTAACTTAACATTAAGTTAGCCCCACCACCACCTCTAATTGAGCAAAATACAAATCTGAGTATATGGTCGTTTTGCACTCGTTTTGCACCGTTTTGCACCCAAGTATGGTGTTTTGCACCCTGAAATCAAAATAGTTATAAGCAAAACAATATGGCGGGGCTAACTTAACATTAAGTTAGCCCCACCGAAACTCAAAAATGAGCAAATTGGAAATCTGAGTATATGTTCGTTTTGCACCCGTTTTGCACCGTTTTGCACCCTAGTATGGAAATTTTCACACTGAAATAAAAATAGTTATAAGCAAAAAAAAAATATGGCGGGGGTAACTTAGCATTAAGTTAGCCCCACCGAGACTCAAAAATGAGCAAATTGCAAATCTGAGTATATGTTCGTTTTGCACCCGTTTTGCACCGTTTTGCACCCTAGTATTGAATTTTGCACCCTGAAATAAAATTAGTTATAAGCAAAACAATATGGCGGGGCTAACTTACATTAAGTTAGCCCCACCGAGACTCAAAAATGAGCAAATTGCAAATCTGAGTATATGTTCGTTTTGCACCCGTTTTGCACCGTTTTGCACCCTAGTATTGAATTTTGCACCCTGAAATAAAATTAGTTATAAGCAAAACAATATGGCGGGGCTAACTTACATTAAGTTAGCCCCACCGAGACTCAAAAATGAGCAAATTGCAAATCTGAGTATATGTTCGTTTTGCACCCGTTTTGCACCGTTTTGCACCCTAGTGTGGAATTATGCACCCTGAAATCAAAATAGTTATAAGCAAAATAATATGGCGGGGCTAACTTAACATTAAGTTAGCAACTTAACATTAAGTTAACCCCACTGCGACTCAAAATAGAGCAAATTGCAAATCTGAGTATATGTTCGTTTTGCACCGGTTTTGCACCGTTTTGCACCCTAGTATGGAATTTTGCACCCTGAAATAAAATTAGGTATAAGCAAAACAATATGGCGGGGCTAACTTAATGTTACGTTAGCCCCACCGAAACTCAAAAATGAGCAAATTGCAAATCTGAGTATATGTTCATTTTGCACCCGTTTTGCACCGTTTTTGCACCCTAGTATGGAATTTTGCACCCTGAAATCAAAATAGTTATAAGCAAAACAATATGGCGGGGCTAATTTAACATTAAGTTAGCCCCACCGAGACTCAAAAATGAGCAAATTGCAAATCTGAGTATATGTTCGTTTTGCACCCGTTTTGCACCGTTTTGCACCCTAGTATGGAATTTTGCACCCTGAAATAAAATTAGGTATAAGCAAAACAATATGGCGGGGCTAACTTAACATTAAGTTAGCCCCACCGAGACTCAAAAATGAGCAAATTGCAAATCTGAGTATATGTTCGTTTTGCACCCGTTTTGCACCCTAGTATGGAATTTTGCACCCTGAAATCAAAATAGTTATAAGCAAAATAATATGGCGGAACTAACTTAACAATAAGTTACACCAATGAGACTCAAAAATGAGGAAAATGCAAATATGAGTATATGTTCGTTTTGCACCCATTTTGCACCGTTTTGCACCCTAGTATGGAATTTTGCACCCTGAAATCAAAATAGTTATAAGCAAAATAATATGGCGGGGCTAACTTAATGTTACGTTAGCCCCACCGAAACTCAAAAATGAGAAAATTGCAAATCTGAGTATATGTTCATTTTGCACCCGTTTTGCACTGTTTTTGCACCATAGTATGGAATTTTGCACCTTGAAATAGTTATAAGCAAAACAATATGGCGGGGTTAACTTAACGTTTAGTTAACTTGATCATTGCCTTAGTATGAGAAAATGCAATTCTGAGTATATCGCCGTATTCTACCCGCGAAGCAAAATATTATGAAGTAGCTAATATAACATTAATTTACGCCCACCATTTTACCCGTATGTATAAGCCACATGTACGTTGGCATGTACAGGCGTTTTACACTATTTTGCTGCCAATTATTGCGTGTAGTATCCTAACACGAAAATATTTATACGAATAATAAAAATGGAACCCAATATTATTTTACCCGTATGAGTAAAATTCAAGATTAAACGTATGGACGTTCTGCACTCCTTTTGATCTGTTTTGCACCAATCTATTGCGTTTTGCACTATGACACGCATATCGATATAAGGGAAAAACAAAATTGAGTGGCTAACTCAACATCAACTTAGCCTCTCCACCTTCCCCAAAATTCTGCAAAATTTAATTTTGGATATATGGGCAGTTTTGCATTGTTTTTCAACTTATTACGGCGTTTCACTATCTATAACGAAAATAGATATCTGAAAAAAATAAAATGGATTTTTCTATGGATAAGTCCGCCACCCGTATATGAGTGAAACTCAAATTTGAATATGTTGGCATTTTGCATCCTCTAAACATAACACGAAAGCTGATATAAGAAAAATGAAACAAACTATAGGGAATAGTGCAACATTTTCCCTCCCCGTCTCCATACAAATATGACAATATTGAATTCTGATTAAATAAGCATTTTGCCCCAGTTCTACGCGGATCTCAGACTTTCTTTTTAATTTCCTTTTTCTTTCAATTTTTTTTAAACAGATAATTTTAAATAATTGTTAGAATACACATCCTTGTTACAGAAAGTTAAAATTTAAGAATCTAAACGTATTAATATCATTAAAAATTATTCTGATTTTTTGTGAATATTACGGAAATGATGAGACTGCTGAGATATGACGAAATTACATAAAATTCTAATTGAACAATATTTTAGTATACTACACCATATGGCCAAAGGTGACCGGCCACTTGCGATTTTTGACGTTTTCTTAAATATCTAGAAAAATACATGAGGAATTATCCTGAAACTCCAGGTGTGTAAACAAAATAGTACAGGTCATATATTTCCGTGAAGATTTTTTCCCGAAACCCCATAGGAGACCGTCAACAAATTGAAAAAGAACGAATATCTTTTGGAAAACCCTGTAAAAACTAATGTAGCAAAAGCGTTCAAACTGTAGATTATGATTAAGTGCCTTATTGTAATAAATTGTGTTCATTTTTATGAGAATAGCATGTATATTCATAGAGAAATTCAAATTTGTATAAAAGGAGTCCCAAATTTTGCCAAGTTTTTTGCTTATAACGATGGACGTTGTATCCATATATCGATTGGTTAGTACCGGTACAGCATAGACAGTATTGCACATACTACTTTTTGATACAGCCCCTCATCTTTTTGCTTCCTATTTGGAATAACGGATTTTGAGCTTATTCTATAAACAAAAATTTTCAGACTTTTCATACTATATTTTTAAGATTTTCTCAAAAGCTGCTCTATACATTTAGCTAACACATTATGCAAATTATATTTTGTTTACATTCGGGCATGCGCAGTGAATCATTATTTAGTAAAACTACTCATTTTTCATACAATTTTTATTATTTTTTTCATTCTGATTGCAGGGTATTGTGTACAATATTATTTGTAATATTTTCTGAAAAGAACTTTTTTTATATTAGGATCTCTACAAAATATAAGCAAAACACTTGGCAAAATTTGGGACTCTTTTTATAAAAACTTTAATTTCTCTACGAATATACGTGCTATTCTCATAAAAATGTATAAAATATATTACCAATAAGGCACTTAATCATAATCTACAGTTTGAACGCTTTTGCTACATTAGTTTTTACAGGGTTGTCCAAAAGTTATTCGTTCTTTTTCAATTTGTTGACGGTCCCCTATGGGGTTTCGGGAAAAATCATCACGGAAATATATATATGACCTGTACTATTCTGTTTACACATCTGAAGTTTCAGGATAATTCCTCATGTATTTTTCTAGATATTTAAGAAAACGTCAAAAATCGCAAGTGGCCGGTCACCTTTGGCCATATAGTGTAAGACATATTCGTAAAAAATAAATACATTGATGTACTAATGTTGAGTAAAAATTTATTAAATGTAATTGCGGCTCATGGGTGATAAAAGATGGAAGTTTGTATTAGTATTGTTTATCGCAATTGACTTAATTCTTAACATAAAATGTCATGTGTACAAAAGTCTCTTATCATATACAGCGATGCATGACAAAATGAGTATTTTATCGCTTATCGGCAATACTTTTTAATATGAATTTTTAATTTTGCTATGCATTTCCTAGTTTAATTAAATTTTTGTGTATTGCGTATAAAAATATTTTGATCGTGCCTGTTCCTTTTTATATCATTCCTTATTGTGTAAAAACATTTTATATAGTGCTTTTTTAAATTTTAAAGAAATTCTCATATGTTTAAAAGAGTGTTATTTCCCTAAATAACTTCTGGGAGAATATTCTCAACCCATGATAATAAGACAAAAAAGAATGACCAAATAGTCATGTCATAGAATATACAAAGCAGTACCGAAGATTTTTCAAAAAGTCTATAAACCACAAATCCTTGAAAATCATGTCATCCGATATCTCTCCCAATGGGAAAAGTAAAGTTATTTCATAAAATCCCTTTCGATCTAAGACTGTTCTGTAATTAAAACTGCTTAATTTCTGACTCATTTCATGATTCATTTTCGTTCTCAAATCCATGTCAATCATTGGCAGATTTTCTCATTCAGAAACTGTGTAATCGAGCCATTTTTCCCCTTTTTGACAAGGGCGGAAGATTTTTCATTCACTATGCAATCGAAATTTGTTTTTCTTTTTTTCTGTAAAGGCGGAAGATTTTCCTGAAAATGATATAAAAGTGAACGTTTTGAACCAAATTTTCGGACGCTTTAGCACAGGACAGAAAAAACAGCCGTTCTGACACAGTAATCGCTCATACCTTAAAATGAAATTCATTTATCAGGAAAAAACCTGCTGAAATACAAGATACATCAATAATCAAGCCTGAAAACACCCTGAATTTATGTTTAGAAATGAGTCAACAAGTTTCACATAGCTAAATAAAGATTTTTTTTTTTTTTTTTTTTTTTTTTTTTACCGCTTTTGATCTGTCTTCTCAAATATTATTTTGTGTTTGGCTTGATTGGGCTTTAGAACTTGATACTAAGAGGCCACTTATATTTCGCCCTTCTTAATGAGGTTCTACTAGATAAGAATTCTACCAACCTATGCCCTCACTGGACCTGGAATTTGAAACATCCTCCCCCGCTAGACACCTGTATGTGTATAAAGTATCGAATGGCTGGAGATAAGAAGAGAATGCAAAGAGAGACTGTCCGTCGTTCCCTCAGCCTGTACTAACGAAAAGAAACGATGAGAATACCATGCTCTGATTTTTTGTTTATTAATACTCCATCTGAATTATAAATAGAATAGCCTTTGGTTACATCGCATATTCCGAAAAACACGAAAAAAAGCGCAATGCCGCGAAGATATATTTGACCCCTAAATAAAAAATAATAGGCATATTATAACATTTTAATAAAATAATTGTAAACAAGTTTACTTATTCTAATCGAGTCACATGTAAGCTACTTAAAAAGTGGTTTTAAAGTAAAACATTATTTTGGGAGATATAAGGGAAAAAAGAGCGATATATCTGAATGAGGGATGTAACAAGGCGTGATATATCGAGTGACTGCCGTATTAATATAATATATGCTGTCTTTGCGCCGGCAAGAGGGTATAAGGGAGATTCATTGCTCTGTCGTGCATTCTGAAATTTAATAAACTATATTTGTTTGTATATTTTAGAAAGTTAAATTAATTCGTTCCAAGAGAGAAAATAATAAAACCCTAAAAGAAAAAGAAACTAAATAATAATAATAATAATAATAATAATAATAATAATAATAATAATAAGCGTTTTGGAAGACAATATTGCAAAACGGAACACTTTATAACATAGGGTGCAGAAAGCACAGCGGACCTTCAAGTTCACTTAAGGCCAACTCCTTCGTTTAAAAGAAAAAAAAATCGACGTTTAAATCAAAAAAGACATTAATTTTGCTCTTTTTTTATTCTAATTGCAATTTAGGCTTGGTACAAACAATCCACAAATCTATAAAATTTCTTTCATTTCGGGTTCGGGTCGGGTTGCAATTACTATTTCGAAACAATCATGCCTCAAATTGTTAAATATATTTATCCGTATTAAAACATAGTATTTTTCATTTAAAAGCATATTATGGTCTTTTCTTTCTTTGGAAAATTGAATCACTTCGATTAAAACAGTTCAGAAATAAACTCGCAACTAATCATGCAACGCTAAATTTATACTTCTGCGTTTAAAAAATATCCGTGATTTTGTTAGAAATTTTCGCTTGGGAAAATACTTTTGAGGACCGTCTTAAACTTAAGAATTTAATTTTTTTTTTTAATCAGATTTCCCCCCTCTAACCTTTAAGATTCCATTTGTTATGCATGTGCTACATCGCTAGGAATGCTTTTTTGGATCTTTGTAGAGTTTTTAAAATTACCAGGAATTTTAAACTATTCACGAGCGGGTGGATTTTATTTTCTGGAAAATTTGGAAGTATGTTACATTTTAGAAATTCCGAAAATACTTTTTCTTTATTATTGTTAAGATAGTTCTGAAATGCAATCTCGCCACTGTTTTACAGATTCGCGATGTCAATTTTAATCATAGTCGCATAAAATTCGAAATTGCGCTTCTTAAAAATCTCGAAATCGAATAGACTTTTCTTATTTTCGATAGAGCAAAAGATCTGTTAGAAAAATCGGTCATAGCTGACAGTTCGGACGCGATATTCGGGAAATGGGCATTATGGGACAACAACCGCTTATAAATTAAAATGCATTATATTTATCGAAAAATGAAAAGTAATATTAATTTCAAAATCCCTTCAATCATCATGGACGATGATTTCTAAATTTTACATTTGAAAAAGTTGGAAAATGTGTAAAAATCCTTCCCGTAAAAAACAATTAAAAAAATATCCTTAAGCTAAGTAATTAATTTAATAAAACATTTTTCTTAAAATTCTGACGTTAGAAGCATCAGAATGAAAACAATTAATGTTTTTTTTTTCTAACTTTTAAGACTATATTTCTTATTACACGTACTACCAGGTGGGTTGATCTTCCGCGTTTCCGCCGACTCCACTTAAAAAAAAGTCTTGTAATATTCTTCGCATGCATACACCCCCACCACCCACAGCCAAAAAAAAAAAAATCCTACCTGGTTTGACTGCCAGCACTCAAAGTTATTAACTTTTTTTAATTTTTGGCTCTATTTCTTATTTCTTACTTTGATTTGTAGTAACGATAATATATAATCAATCTTCTAAATTTTCTCTTGCCCCTTTGCACCTTCTCGATATGGGGAAGCAGGAGGGAAAGGAAAATATTTAACTCTTCTTTTGGCAGTTTCGTTAGTCTCACTCTGTCATTGATTGGAGAATAAGTAATTGCATTGACTAATGAACGGATAGAACCATAGCATATTATCAATATTTAAGGAAGATTAAAATCGCTTGGGACAAAATGGTATAAGAATCGATATCTGTTTATACACTATATATATATATATATATATCGCCCAGCCCTACATACTAATACTCGAAATTCTAGTATTTAATCTATTTTTAAATGTCAGCATGGTTAGCTGGCACGAAAACTTAACGCGGCCCAATGCTTGCAACGGAATAGAGCCGTTTTTTTTTCTTTTTGAGAAATATAGGCATGGGTTGTACAATCGAGTCGTTGTTTTGAAAAACGACATTTTAGACACAGTTTTGTTTTGTTTTTCTTTAAATAAATTTGAAAAAAAAATCGGAAGTTTATTTCACATTAGTTTTTAATAGTTAAATAAAATACTCATCTCTTTTTAAGACATTAAAAAATAAATTAAAACCAAATATTTCTTTGTAATTAAAAGCAAATAAAAAATATTTACATAATATTTTTTGAATATATTTAGTGACATCAATTTTTAAGTACGGCTATTGTTGCCTTTAACAAACATACTAGCAGGAATGACCATGCTAAGCTCGGTCAAAATTAGCTTTGTGTTTATCTCGATATATTATTTCCACTGAATCATTCTTGCTGTTTTAGTTACAATTAGTTTGATCCTGAGCCATAGAGACCCAAAATGACCCACTAATTGATTTTTGTTGAACATGCGACCTAACCCAATCTCTTCTCGAGCCTAAAAACGATCGAATACAAAATTTAGCGAAAATCGTCAGTCATTTTCTAGGTAAAATTAGTTTGACTCATGTTGTTCCAAAAATGACCCACTAATCAAAATTTATCGAACATGTGACCTATTCCAATGGTCTTCACGTACTGGAAAACGGTACAATGAAAATATTCGTCCAAATCGTTTGAACATTTTTGAGATACAGTTAACTTGACCCCGACCCATTATGACTCAAAATGACCCATTAATAGAATTTTCTTGAGCATGCGACTTAGCTCAGTGGTTTTCTCGTGCCCAGAAACGATATAATACAAAGTTTTGTCAAAATCGTTTGAGCCGTCTTTTACATACAGATAGCTTGATTCTGATCCATTGTGACCCAAAATCCCCCACTAATCGAATTTTCTTGAACATGTGACTTAGCCCAATGGTCATCTCATGCCCAGAAATGGTATATTACAAAATTTTTGTGAAAATGTTTTGAGTTTTTTTTTTTTTAGATTTAATTAGCTTAACCCTGACCTATTGGGACCCAAAATGACCCACAAATCGAATTTTCTTGAACATGCGACCTAGACCAATAGTATTCTCGAGCCTGAAATTAATAAATTACAAAATTTCGTCAAAATCGTTAGACCTGTTTTCTAGATAAATTTAGCTTGACCCACAGTGACCCAAAAATGACCCACTAATCGAATTTTCTCGAACATGTGACCTATCCCAATAGTCTTCTCGTACCCGAAAACGGTTGGATATAAAATTTACTCAATCGATTGAGCCGTTTTTTAGATATAATTAGCTTGACCTTGACCCATTATGATCCAAAATGACCCACTAATCGAATTTTCTAGAACATGTGACCTAGTCCAATCGTTTTCTTGTACCTGAAATTGGTAAAATACAAAATTTTGTCAAAATCGTTAGAGCAGTTTTTAAGATAAAATTTACATACACACACAATTTTTGCTGATGTTATAATATAAGATTTTATTAAATGAGTAACTATGTTAAATTTAAAAGCTAAAAATTAAGAAAGTTATTTTCTAATCCATGGAACTACAAGTCTCTAAAGAAAATTTTTTTGTTTGTACAATAAAATTATTAATGACAATATTTTTGCTATAAATAATTCGCAAAATTTTATACTCATACTTGAAAAACAAAGGGTATACGGAATTTATAAAAAATAAATAAATGAATAAAAATACAGAAAGTATGACACATACCCTCGACTGCTGCCCTCGAAGGGGCTGGCAGGATTAATCTGATCAGTAGATAACGGCATAAAGATGGATCTCCGCAGGGGTCAACCAGAAGAATGTGGTGGAGGAAAACTGGCACGACATTCAAAAACAAAATCTTGAATGAAAAAAGTGTTACAAATAAAAAAATAAACTATATTGGCGATTCCTTTTATAATTCGTATGAAAATATTTGTTACCGTTTTAAAAATAATTCTCCAAGCTTTTCAATGGCTACTAAAATTTCATTCTAAAATTTTTTCAAAATTGTGTGCCAATAATTTTCCCTTAAAGAAAATATTAAGAAGGAAATACAGAAATTGTAACGTTGCAAGATAAATAATGCACGACAAACTGTTTTAACATAAATATTTTAAATGAAGAGACGTATTTACTTACAATTTGCGCCTTCTTTCAAAATTTTTAACCATAAATTAACAATTATATTAAACTAATATTAATAATTAATTTTTAAATTAACTAGTGGGCGCTGCCCCCTACGAGCTATGCTCGCCAACCCCCGTTCCAGGGCCGAAACTAGCCTTTTTTGCACCCGGGGCAAGCATGGATTTTGGCGCTCCTCCCCCCCCCCCTCCTCTTCGGCAAAGTATTTTACAAAGATAATTTTACTAATTTTCTAATAGCCGAATTATTTTAAAATTTAAAATATGTCATCTTAAAATATGTAATACTGAACTACGTAATCTACAATGGCGGATCCAAGAGGGAGGTTACGGGGGTCATGACTCCCCTCTGAGCACCAACAAAAATATTCTAAAGATCATTTTTAAAATAAAATATACAGTAGAGTCCCGATTATACGAGTCCTGCTTAACCGAGTTTCCGCTTTAACGGAGTTATTTTCTTCTGATGGACTGATGACTTCTATTATTATGAAACAGCCATTATAAATGAAGTGTTAGGTGAAGATGAAAGAGCAGCCGTAAAAAGTTAGAACTCTGATTTTCTGGTCAGAATGAGAAGATAAAAAAAATGGCCATAATTTTTTTTTTTTTTTTTTTTTTTTTTTTTTTTTTTTTTTGCAAATTGGCCATAATTTTTTTTTTTTCGCAAAAAAAAAAAATAAAAAAAAAATAAAAAAAAAAAAAAAAAATCCATTTTTTTTCTTCCCATTCTGACCAAAAAATCAGAGTTCTAACTTTTTACGGCTACTCTTTCATCTTCACCTAACACTTCATTTATAATGGCTGTTTCATAATAATAGTAGCCATCAGTCCATCAGAAGAAAATTATCCATTCCAAAGGTATAATACTTCATTTGGCGCCCTTTCGTTCTGGCGCCCGGGGCACATGCCTCCTCTGCCCCCCCCCCCCTTAGTTTTGGCTCTGCCCCGTTCAGGCACACAAAAATCCAAAAAGCACGCTAATTTGATCGGCTTTAAAAATATTGAATTAAAATTAAAACAGTAGCGATCTCTCTGTAAACGGGTTTCCATCCGTTTTCCTTGGATTGGCGATTTTTAAGACCAAATCTGCTGCTGTTAAGAGATACAATGGCTATTTTCGTATTTAATTTAAAAAAAATTAGTTAAACATTCGAAAATAAGCTAATGTAAAATGAATTAAGTAAACAATGTCATTGTCTCCCGGTATTTTTTAACAACGCTATAAGATAGTTCTTTTAAATAATTCATTTTAAATGTATCGTTTCAAACTGACGTAATTTACACCAAAGTTTTATTTCTCTTATTAATATTCACGTGAAAATACTTTTGTTGTTAGAAGGAAATATTACTTGCGCTGTCTTCGAATTCACGATAATAGTTGAAAAGTTCTCAAAATATCTCGCGCAAATATATTTTTTAATTTAAATTGTTTTGCCATATTTTTTGGCCATTTTAAATATGACGTAATTTTCTCCATTTACAACTTTTAACCCATAATAATGATTTTTTCATTTTAAGACTTTGTTTCTCTTTTAAAATTCAAGTGTAAATATGGTTCTTATGACGTAATTTTCCTGCTTTTAACATGTAATCATTTAATTCTAATTTTAAAGTTTTTTTTCCTGTTTATAATTGTCACGTGTTAATAAATTTTTAATTTGAAGTAAACATTATTGTTTGCGCTGTTTATACAATTGGCAACAGTTTAAATTAATAACATTTTCTAAAATATGTAAAAAATATCTCTCGAAATGCTGAAAATTTGAATTTAAAATAGAAATAAAACCTCAAGAAAGGAGTCAAATAAGAAAAATAAATGCAATCTGCACACTGGGAACTTATAATGTATAAAATGATCTAAAAAGGATTAAATTCTCATGTATAGTTTTTGCTCCAATAAAACTTTTTTAATGGAACGATTTTGTCCAACTTTATCATTAAATATCTCTTAAAATAATTCTTTGATTTGAAAACTGTCTGCATCAGCTTGTTTATCAAACATTTCAGTTATCATATACCATCATTCATATCAAACATCACAGTTTTTTTAATATTAACGAAGAAAGGCCATGCTTAAGCATTCAAATTGGATGCCGATCTACCGGGAATATCTACGCAGATTTTCATTGGTCCATTTCCAAATCAAAACCTTTTTTCAATTCCTACTATTAGCTCACACTCTCCCTATATTTATTTATTTATTTATTTATTTATTTATTTATCTTGTTCATATTTATATATCTTGTTCAAATAAATATGCAATTTATTATCAAAGCATTTCGAAGAATGAATAAAGATGTGAATATTTACATTTCTTTATTTAAAGTATCAGTTGAAAGTACTTATAAGTTTCCTTTGACAAACACACTTTTTTATATAATATTTTGATCATTAAATGAATTTAATCCTTCACTATTACCTATCCGTAAAGAAAAATTTTGTACTTAATTAGTTATACCATTTCATAAAGAATTTAAAAAATTCCTTGTGAGATTTTTTTTTTATAAAAGGAAAAATAAAAATGTTAAAAGTTAAAAGAGATTTAATTAATTATAAACATCTTAAATAAACATTTTCATGAAAAAAAGTAGACATTTTAGTTTCCTTCTGTTCTATCTCCTATTTTCTTTCTTTCTTTTTTTTTTTTTTTTTTTTTTTTTTTTTTTCATTATTGTTAGCGATTTTTCTATTTATCCCTATGGAATTTCTCAGTAGATTCCTAAAAAATTTTATCTATAAAAGCGAATTTGTACATTTAAATTCTAAAACTTTCGTGTATTTATAGATATGATATTATAACTAAAATTCATTAATAAATGCGAAAATTTGAAATTTATTTTAAAAAAGATTAATAAAATAATTTTGATTAGATTCATTTTTAATATACATCATTCATCTAATTTTTAAAGAATACAAGTTTTTTGGAATGTATGAAATCGTAAAAAATCAGCTAATTTAATTATATACAAAGTCTGTAAATAACTGCATAAATTTTTCATACTTATTAACGAATCCTTACATTTAAATAACATTATTATTTAGGATGATAGAAATGAGTATAGTTTCAAAAATATATTCATAATATAGTTTTCAAATGTAAAATATTTTTAGGCCTTAACGCCTTCTCAAAGTTACAGGTATCTGATCGGATATTCAATATAGCAAAAAGTATTTAACACTCGACTTTCAGTAACAATGTTATATGGTCTATGTAACCTTAAAAATTCTTAAACTACACTTAGCCAACAGATATCCATGTACGCAAATTTTGAAATTCTTTATCGTGCCGAAAAAGAGTTTTGTACGAATGTAAACTAAGACGAAGTTGTCCACTGGACGTTACTGAGCGAAATCGGAGATAACGTCGGTGATATCTAAGCGACTTCGTTTTCTTGAACCTCGTAAATTCCCTGACTTCCTCTCGGGAGAAGCCCCTCCAGTAACAGTTTACTGTTACTGATGAGAATACCGACTTTTAGGAAAACCGTTCAAATAAAGAAAATAGAAGGGTGATTATTAGAAGGATAGTTCAGATGCACATATGAGAAAGCTTCATTCGAATATTGGGATCCTTTCTTGTTATTTGCTTTTTATCGATGCTGAGTCGAAACGCAGTTGATTTTACGTTTGATATGTTTAAATATTTTACATGCATATAAAATGCCTAGGAAAAAGTGTGTAGATAGTGATGCAGTGAGAGAAGCTTTGTTAAAGTATAAATGTGAGATCATTAACGATGATGGAGATATAGCTTTTAAATCGAACGACATATGGAACGTTATTTCACGCGAACTAGACGGGAAAATAACGTCATTAGCTCTTTATACAATAATGAAGAAAAACAGATATGATGTCTGGAATTCATTAGATTACAAACAAGAGACCAAAAAAGAAGAGAATGTGGCATCTAAAGATGAGAGCAGCAGTAGCGAAACTTCATCAAATGGTTCTGAGCAATACGTTAAGTTTGAAGCTAGCGTAACTTTCGAAGAATTTTCGAGCATGATGAAAGAAAGTATGTACAATTGTTCTGAAAAAAATAGAAAAACAAAATTAAGAAGTTATGTTACTTTAAAAGAAGGCTGGACTCACAGAATCAATGATATTATATTAGAGCACATTACGATTCCGTGTACTCTAATCTTCAAGCGAGTTAAAATCAACCCTGAAGGTTTAAATTTTGCTAGCATTGATGCAAAATGCAAAGATTGCAATTCTACCTTAAAAGGAATTATACCGGAAAAACCTTCTGAAGACAGAGATGTAACAATATCATTTCTTTACAAAGGAAACTTTAAAAATCCACATTTATTAAGGGCTAAACGTCCTTTATCAAATATCATGCGCAAGAAAACAGTAGATGAAATGATGAAAACAAATGTTGCACCAAGTACATATATAAGTTTAAAAGCTCACGAAATTATTAAAATGGGAGAAAATGAGCCAAATTACATACCCTCAACAAATGTTTTAAGAGTGGCGAAACATGAATTTCGGCAGTCAAATCGGGTTCATAAAGATCCAATTGTAGCTCTCGGAATTTTAAAACGATCAGTTCCATATAAAGGCATCATTAGGGATATTGGATATGATGCGTTTTTTACCCATTATTGGAGCTCAACACAGATTCACGTTTTTAACGAATATTGTAAAAGAGCTGTTGAATCAGTGATTGCAATAGATGCTACAGGGTCTGTCTGCCAAAAGATAAAAAGACCTGAGTGTGAATCCCGAAGCATCTTTTTATACGAAATAACGGTTCCTGACAAAAATGCTGGGCATCAGTATACTGTTGCCAACATGCTTTCTGAAAAACATGATGCAAATAGTATTCACTACTGGATAAGGGAATGGCAAAGAAGCGGTGCTTTAAAACCGGATACTGTTGTAACTGATATGTCATTAGCGCTTTTATCAGCTAGTACCAAAGCATTTACGCAATATTCCTCCTTAAATGATTATTTAACGCAATGTCACCAGTTATTGTTTCATGAAGGAGTAAAGGAAATTCCCAAAACATTCATCCGATGTGATGTTGCTCATTTTATGAAACTGGTGTCTGGATGGGAGTCTTTGCGGGGTCAAATAAAAAGAAACAGACAATTTTATTTGAGAGTGATGGCACAAGCCGTACAAGCTGATTCATTGCCACTCCTCAAACAAATCATACATGCCACTGTTACAGTCGCCTTGAGTGAAACAGAAGGCAATGATAAACAAGGAAGACCTGTTCCAAGTGAAATCTGTAAGTCCTTTTTAAAGAACTTAATTGGAGGTGGGATTATTGAGAATGAATCTATTAATGAATTACTAAATGAAGAGGAAGATGAAATTGAAAAAGCAAAAGAAAATGATCAAATATTGTTCAAAAAGAAAAAAGAAACATTAAAGAATTGGGTCTACTGCATTATAAGTAAATGTAAAAATCAAAGTTCGAAACATGATGGAGACAGAGGTAATCAGCAGTATCTTCCGAAAATTGTAGACGATTTCCTTAAAATTACAAAATACATTCCCTTATGGACAGCAGTTATGCTACCATTTTTTAAAAAAGGGGGAAAGACAGCAAGTAGTACGTCAGTAGAAAGCTCTTTCAATAATTTAAAAAATAGGATATTTTCAGCAATGGAACTTCCTGCTAGAGTGGATGACTTTATAATGAAGCATATAAAAGTGACAGATGGAAGCTTAAAATTGATATCTTCCAAAATAGGTACCCAACAAAATCAAGAAAAAGTCCACAAGGTATCAACAACGACAGATGAAGAGCTTCAGGATAGCAATAAAATTAATTTAAAATGCCCCGCTTGTTCAAAGGGATCACTACCGACAGGTGAGCACAAATGCGTAATCTGTCATGAACCTGTACACCTCCTTTCCGAATGCTCCGATGAATTGGATGGAGAAGATGAAGGCTATGGACAAAAAAGAAGATGCAAAAACTGCACAAATAAAGACGGGTTTGGAAATAAAAATAATGAACTTACCGCAATAGAGAATTGGCGAGGGCTTGGACTTCCACCTAAAAAGCGCATGCGGTCATCCTATTTAGTAAAAAACAAAGAATGGATCGAGGCGGATTTATCTAATATAAAATCGGTAAAATCTGTTGGACTGATTAAAAATGGATTGCTATTAAAACCAATGAAATTCCAAAATGAACTATACATTTTACAGAATACTTGTGCCTTCGACTCGATCGCAACACTTATCTGCACGTCTTACATAGATAGTGATGAGTTAAAAAATATGATGCTGCATGATAACGCACCTATATATGAATTCAGTAAAGAGCTGGCTACCAATGGTGTAACACCGACCATTTATAAGAAAAGGATGGAAATTCTCCATTCGTTATTTACTAATGTGACTTTAAAAAATAATTTAAAGAATCTGAGTGTTCACTGTGCATCTTCTGAAATGCTGAAGAAAATACTTTCATCAGCTCAGAGTCAGACTGTTACGAGTATTTGCAGTGAAGAAGACTGTCCTTTAAAGAGAAAAGACATTAAGGACGCCAGTATATCAGTAAGAATAGACAGTGCATCAGATTTCGAAAATATCCAGCAAAAAGTTATGCAACAAATGCAAGATAATTTTTCTTACTGCAGATTGCTTAAAAATACAAGTGTAAAAAAACTGCAAGACACTTCAGTAATGACTAATACTAGTGAATGTAAGGGAATGAGAAAAACAACAAAGACAATACATAATGTGCATTTTTTTGTTGAAATAATATCTTCTGCAGGTCAGTTCACAGATGATGTTAGAGTATTTCTTTCCGAAATTGCAAAATCTGTGAGTATAAATGAAAGGAAGTATATATTACGAGGCGTTATAAATTATATAGGGAAAGAATACTACAAGCCTGATGAAATAGGGCATTATGTGTCGTTTTCAAAACGCTGCACTGGAGACTGGGAAGTTTATGACGATATGGCAGAAAAATGTATAATAAAGTCTGAAAAAACTAAAGTAAGACCGCATTTACTATACTATAGTTTATAAAGATATTTTCTTATTAGTAAATTTATGAAAACAATATTTCTTTTTTTAAATTTCATTTTTGAATATTAGTGTCTCTTAGATAATTCTTACCGCATTTAAATGAAAAATAACTATAAACAGGAGTTTTGTATATAATGTACACTTTATGTGAACGATTTTGTATATAAAACAGCAAGTTTCAGAAAACTTTAAATTATTAATTATTGTTTTCTGTTAATTTGCATTGCAGCTGAATTCACGAATGTTATCTTTTGTAAATGTAAATAATAGTAAAAGGATTTTTTCTCCTTTGTTAAATAAAATTGTCTTCAAATCACACTAAATAGGATTACATATTGCTAATGAATGAATCATGTTGCTGGACTTTGTATTTCTATTTGTATACTTATATATAATATTAGAACTGAAGGTATTTTAATTTATACTATTACTATAACTATTACTCAGTATACTATAACTATAACTAATAACTATTACTCAGTAATATATGTATTAAAAAATAGATTAAATATTACATTAGCGTACGATGTTACTGAATTTCTTACCATACACTTTTGTAGTTGTGTATAAGATTAGAATAGAATCTAAATTTATATTTAAAGAAATTTTGTGGTAAATATGCTTCAGCTTCTAATAAAAAAAATGTTTTATACGAATGCTTGATATACGTGACTTTTGGAATCTCCGTTTTGCAGTTGTATATTATTTTATAATAAGGTATTGTATATGAAAAAACAGGCTTCATTATGTTTCAAAATTAGTAAGACAAATTATTTATTTTTAAGAATCTTCATTGCAGTGATTATATATAACGCTAGAATAGATTTTCTTTCTTTTTCTATCTTCCTTTTTTTTTTTTTTTTTTTTTTTTTTTTTTTTTTTGTTAATGAAAAATTATATTGAATTCACGTGCAATAAGTTTAAATATTTTGTGTATGAATGCACATATAAGAAAAGGAGTGATACTGTGAATATTGCTGAATTTGTGAATCTGTATTTATGTAGTTGCATATAATAATGGAATTAAATTTATTTTTATTTTCATTAATAATGGTGAATAATGTATTCAAAAATAATAATAAGGTTAGTCAAGAACATTTTGTATAAACGTGTTATACATGTATTCAATGAAATATAAATATTCTTCAGCTTAAAATGAGTTAGGGATGGATTTATATAAAAGTACAATAAGATCCATTTAGAAACCTTTGTCTTATGTAGTTGTATATGTTTTAAGAACGAATTTTGCATTTGAAAAAAAAAATGTTTTCATCATATTTGAAAATTACCAAATTGAATTATTGTTTTCAATGAATTTACATTGCAACCAATGAATTATTTAACGCACGATGTTACTGAAGGTATTTTAATTTTTATGACTATTACTCAGTAATATATGTATTAAAAAAGTAGATTAAATATTGTATTAACGTACGATGTTACTGAATTTCTTACCATACACTTTTGTAGTTGTGTATAACATTAGAATAGAATCTAAATTTATATTTAAAGAAATTTTGTGGTAAATATGCTTCAGCTTCTAATAAAAAAATGTTTTATACGAATGCTTGATATACGTGACTTTTGGAATCTCCGTTTTGCAGTTGTATATTATTTTAGAATAAGGTATTGTATATGAAAAAACAGGCTTCATTATGTTTCAAAATTAGTAAGACAAATTATTTATTTTTAAGAATCTTCATTGCAGTAATTATATATAACGCTAGAATAGATTTTCTTTCTTTTTCTTTCTTCCTTTTTTTTTTTTTTTTTTTTTTAAATGAAAAATTATATTGAATTCACGTGCAATAAGTTTAAATATTTTGTGTATGAATGCACATATAAGAAAAGGAGTGATACTGTGAATATTGCTGAATTTGTGAATCTGTATTTATGTAGTTGCATATAATAATGGAATTAAATTTATTTTTATTTTCATTAATAATAGTGAATAATGTATTCAAAAATAATAATAAGGTTAGTCAAGAACATTTTGTATAAACGTGTTATACATTTATTCAATGAAATATAAATATTCTTCAGCTTAAAATGAGTTAGGGATGGATTTATATAAAAGTACAATAAGATCCATTTAGAAACCTTTGTCTTATGTAGTTTATATGTTTTAGGAACGAATTTTGCATTTGAAAAAAAAAATGTTTCAAACATATTTGAAAATTACCAAATTGAATTATTGTTTCCAATGAATTTACATTGCAACCAAATTTATGAATTATTTAACGCCCGATGTTGCTAAAGTTGTAAAAATGCATTTATGTAGTTGTATATAGAGTTATAATTAATGAAATTTTATATTTATGTATGTAACATGTAACACTTTGTATAAACGTGTTATATTGCTAACGTGTATTAAACATGTAACGTGAAATATTGTTTTATGACACTTAAACAAATAAATTGCCTAACAAAAGTACGATATACGTAGGGGAATTTAAGAGACTCTTTTATTTTAGTTTATATGTTTTAGAAAAAAATTTTTGCATATGAAACAATTGTTTCCATTACGTTTGAAAATGATAAAGATTAATTATGTTTTTAATTAGTCTATGCTGCTGCCGAATTTATGAATCTGTTAATGCACAATGTTGCTAAAATTGTGAATATGCATTTGAGTAATTCTATTTAGAAAATATTATTAATAGAATATTTATATTTATAAATAACAATAAGTAAAATAATTAAAAAAATATTGTTATAATTATGTATTAAAGTGTGTGACGTTTTTCAATTGTAAACTCCATAATTTGTAGTTGTATATAACATTCGAACACAAATATTTATTAGATGAATTTTTGTTTTTGTTTATACTTAAGCATAAAAGGAAAAATAGATGTCTGATAGGAATGTACGATGTACGTAGATGAATTTAGGAGCCTATTTTGTTTGTAGTTTATAAATATTAGAAACAAATTTTGCATATGAAATAATTGTTTTCATTATATTTGAAAATTATTAAGATTAATTAATTTGATGAATCAACGTTGCTTCTGTATCTCATATTTTGTAACTATACATATAGATCCAATATTTTTTATTTTGTTTAATGAAAATGATGTATATACGATGTTTTATTGTTGTACTTGTATATAGATTTATAATTTCATTTTTCACGCCTGAATGTAAATTACCGCATTTACATGCATATTTTATTTGTTTTTTCTATTTTATCTACCGAACTAAAAATAGAGTTTAAGTTAATAAAAATATGCGAACTATATGTTCGCGCGAATCGATATTATTTTTTCTCGGAGGAAAATTCAGGGCACTTGATGAAATAATAGTTTTTAAACCGAAAATAATACTAACTATTGAATGACGTACAGTCGATTTAAGATTACCAGACACTGATGGGATTAGGGTAAATTTGGAAAACGAAATCGTCGGATAATCAAGAGGACAATATCAGATGCATTTTTAAATTGCATAAACATTAAAATAAATTAAAATTATTATGAATAAATTAAACACTAGCTACTTTCACAAAGTAAAATAAATATTTGTTAACACAAATAAATAATGTAAACAATATTAAGGCATTTTCTTTATAACCAACCATTGGCAGAAATATCCAAAGTCACACTTCTTATTTTTTAAAAATATCAATGTACAGCTATTAAAAAAAAAGAAAGCAAGAAAAGAATAATTCTATTTTCCAGTAATTCTGCAAAAGGACTTCAAACAGAAAAGGAATATAGGCAATAGAAACAGCCCTCGGCCTCTTTATATTAATAACACTGACCGTGTAAATGCTTCAGAGTATGATAAAATATTTATTTTTATATCCCATCAATAATAATTCAAGTTGCAGTCAATCTCATTCATTAAACTCATGATTATAAAACACATTAAGAAATTTAGACTACATTCTTTTTTCTCATATAGCAAGTTTTGCTTTCATTTTTTCAATTTGTGAATAAACAAAATCTTTAGTTTGAGTCGAGTCTGATGACCTTTATCAAAATCGAACCGAGTTCGCCTCGTCTCTAGTCTTCTATAACACTAGAAAATCACCAGCGTAGCAAGTGAAGGAAAAAAAATCGCCGCGTTTAAAATAGTGCTTGCAGTAATCAGAACCAAACTAAAATTTGACAAAAATTTCCCCATACGATTAGATAAATATGAAATCTCATTTCATTAACTAAAATTTTGCATATGCTTCATGCAAAAATTATATATATCAGTTTTTTGCAAAAATTTACTTCCAAAAATAGATAAATAAATAATATAATAATAATAATAAAAGTAAGGGCGCAAAATATGCAAGTAAATACGGTAAACTTCAATCCATTTAAAAGTTAATAAAATTAAAATTTCTTTTTTCTAAATGTACGATATTGTTGAGTATGTTTTGTATTATACGGTCACGATGAGTTGGTCGATGACTAGCACAATTTTTTATGAATGTATTCGCTAATTAAATAAAAAGGGCAAGTAATTTTGTGACCGTAATCTTGAAAATAAATTTTGTATATGCCTTTTTTTTTATTGTTGTACTCGTATATAGCTTTAGAATTTCATTTTTCACGTTCCAATGAAAATCAACGCATTGCATGCATATTTTATTTATTTACCACAAGATAAATAATCAAAATTAATTATATTAGGAAGTAAAGGTAAAGGATAATCTTAGGTTGTTTGTGGCTACATTCATAAATTCCAAGCGAAATTTGTATTAAATTTTAACTAATAGCAAAAATACTAATTAGTTATTAAAATATTTAAGGCAGTACATTAAATAACAAAATTTTGTCGCATCATTTCAATGAAATCCAAAATATCCCTAATCCGAAGAAATTTCAACCAACAAAACAATCCTGCATATTTGACTTTCCCATTCCCATAAAAATCGTTCTCTATTTTCTACCCATTTTTTTTTAAATTGTATAACAGATTTTGTTTTTAAAACACCAAATAAAATAAATTAAGAATGACTTGAGCACAATTAAAAAATAAAATTTATAAAAAATATACTTAAAAGCAATAAAAAAATACAATTAGTAAACGTTTCGCCTAGCTACACGCGAGCCATCATCAGTACAAAATATCCATTGCATAGCAAACGACGGAACAAATCAAGAACAGTTAAAGTTAGTTATTTTAAAAACAGACAATATTCACTAGGGACAGAGCGAGCTTCATTCAACGTCATCGATCGCAATTGAGTTCCTCAAGGAGTAATCTACAGTGATAGCTGTTGCAACCAGATTTCGAAATACTGGCGTTCGCAATTAGCGGGATGTGATTCGTTTGAAGTGAATGCTGGACAATTTTTGAATGTAAATTACCATTTTTTAAAGCACCAGTATGTTCCCTTAGGAAAATTTCTAATGATCTACCTGTTTCACCAATGTAAACACTATTGCAATCTTTACAGGGAATAATATAAACGACACCGGGTAATTTAGACTTATCATATTGAAAATTTATGCTTATTGAAAAAGGCACTAACTCACTTTATTAATTGGTTTAAAAGAAACCCCAATATTGAATGATTTTAGAATGCCAGGAATTTTCTCAGAAATGTTCTTATAATATAGGGATACAGATAAAAGAGTTTGGTTTGCTACGTTGAAAAGGGGGGGGGGGAGTAGAATTTGCAAAATTTAAAGTATTTTTAACAATCTATTTATCGCGATTTGGTTACTAATAGCTAAACTATTGGTCTTCTTAAAAAAATCTTTAAAAATACTTCAAATTTTGTAAATTCTACTTCCCCCCCCCCCTCTTTTCAACGTAGTAAACCAAACTCTTTTATCTGTGTCCCTTATTATAAGAACATTTCTGATAAAATTTCTGGCATTCTAAAATCATTCAATATTGGGGTTTCTTTTAAACCAATTAATAAAGTGAGTTCCTTTTTCAATAAGCATAAATATCAATATAAATCTAAATTACCAGGTGTCGTTTATGTTATTCCTTGTAAAGATTGCAATAGTGTTTATATTGGTGAAACAGGTAGACATTAGAAATTCGCCTAAAGGAACATACTGGTGCTTTAAAAAATTGGTAATTTGAATTAAAGAATTGTCCAGCATTCACTTCAAACGAATCACATCCCGCTAATTGCGCACGCCAGTATTTCGAAATCGGGTTGCAACAGCTATCACGGTAGATTACTCTTTGAGGGTTGGTTCACTCAATTGCGATCACAGACTTTCAATGAAGCTCGTTCTGTCCCTAGTGAATATTGTCTGTTTTTAAAATAACTAACTTTAACTATCCTTGATTTGTTCCGTCGTTTGCTATGCAATGGATATTTTGTACTGATGATGGCTCGCGTGTAGCTAGGCGAAACGTTTACTAATTGTATTTTTTTATTGCTTTTAAGTATATTTTTTATAAATTTTATTTTTTAATTGTGCTCAAGTCTGTCTTAATTTATTTTATTTGGGGATTTAAGGATTTTTAATTCAGGGACACAGATAAAAGAGTTTGGTTTACTACGTTGAAGAGAGGGGGGGGGGGGGGGGGGAGTAGAATTTACAAAATTTGAAGTATTTTTAAAGATTTTTTTAAGAAGACCAATAGTTTAGCTATTAGTAACCAAATCGCGATAAATAGATTGTTAAAAATACTTTAAATTTTGCAAATTCTACTCCCCCCCCCCCTTTTCAACGTAGCAAACCAAACTCTTTTATCTGTATCCCTATATTATAAGAACATTTCTGAGAAAATTCCTGGCATTCTAAAATCATTCAATATTGGGGTTTCTGTTAAACCAATTAATAAAGTGAGTTAGTGCCTTTTTCAATAAGCATAAATTTTCAATATGATAAGTCTAAATTACCCGGTGTCGTTTATATTATTCCCTGTAAAGATTGCAATAGTGTTTACATTGGTGAAACAGGTAGATCATTAGAAATTTTCCTAAGGGAACATACTGGTGCTTTAAAAAATGGTAATTTACATTCAAAAATTGTCCAGCATTCACTTCAAACGAATCACATCCCGCTAATTGCGAACGCCAGTATTTCGAAATCTGGTTGCAACAGCTATCACTGTAGATTACTCCTTGAGGAACTCAATTGCGATCGATGACGTTGAATGAAGCTCGCTCTGTCCCTAGTGAATATTGTCTGTTTTTAAAATAACTAACTTTAACTGTTCTTGATTTGTTCCGTCGTTTGCTATGCAATGGATATTTTGTACTGATGATGCCTCGCGTGTAGCTTGGCGAAACGTTTACTAATTGTATTTTTAATTATTTTTAAGTATATTTTTTATAAATTTTATTTTTTAGCTGTGCTTAAGTCTGTCTTAATTTATTTTATTTGGGGATTTAATGATTTTTAATTCAGACGTTAAATGTATATATAATATACTGCAGATTTTGTTTTTGTTTTTTTCACAATACGATTTTCGAAAAATTTTATTTCAAAACAAGGAAATGCAATTCTACAGCCATTTTTCACCAAAGTTATAAAAGTAAAATTTTATTCAAAGATTCCGGTACAAATCATGATTAAAATTAAGTGGGATAAAACATACCCAACAACCTTTCAAGGGTTTAAGGTTGTAGTCACTTTTGACGCAATTTTTAATTCTACTGGTTTTTCATTAAATAATAAGCTCCGTTTATGTCTGTTAGCAACTTTCTTTCTTCGTAACATCGGGAACACTTTCAAAGCCATCGGCCAACTTATCATAGTAGGACCATAGTTGTGTGTAATATTTTATGTACATTTTAACAGTGTATAGTTCTATAAACATATTTAAGATTAAGGAAATGCTTCATTTCAAAGCATAATGTTGTTGAAATTCATTTTCTAAATAAAAACAATCAATTGAATAATTATTTATTTTAAATCAAACACGTATTATTACAAAAAAATACATAAATTGTGGATGTAAAATGCATGTTAAAATTAAGAATTTCATTTTTATGGCTACAGTTAATAAAGAGAATTAATTAATTTATCACTGTCTGAAACTATACAAAACGGACATATACTCAAATTTGCCTTTTGCTCATTTGGGGGCGCGTGCGGCCCGCCATATTGTTTTGCTTATAACTATTTTGATTTCAGGGTGCAAAATTTTATACTAGGGTGCAGAACGGTGCAAAACGTGTATAAAAAGAACATACACTCAGATTTGCATTTTGTTCATTTGGGCGCGGTGGTGCGGCAAACTTAATGTTAAGTTACCCCGCCATATTGTTTTGCTTATAACTATTTTTATTGCAGGGTGCAAAATTCCATACTAGGGTGCAAAATGGGTGCAAAATGAACATATACTCAGATTTGCAATTTGCTCATTTTTGAGTTTCGGTGGGGCTAACGTAACATTAAGTTAGCCCCGCCATATTGTTTTGCTTATAACTATTTTTATTTCAGTGTGTAAAATTCCATACTAGGGCGCGAAACCGGTGCAAAACGAACATATACTCAGATTTGCAATTTGCTCATTTTTGAGTCGCAGTGGGGTTAACTTAATGTTAAGTTGCTAATTTAATGTTAAGTTAGCCCAGCCATATTATTTTGCTTATAACTATTTTGATTTCAGGGTGCAAAATTCCATACTAGGGTGCAAAACGGGTGCAAAACAAACATATACTCATATTTGCATTTTGCTCATTTTTGAGTCTCAGTGGGGTAACTTATTGTTAAGTTAGTTCCGCCATATTATTTTGCTTATAACTATTTTGATTTCAGGGTGCAAAATTCCATACTAGGGTGCAAAACGGTGCAAAACGGGTGCAAAACGAACATATACTCAGATTTGCAATTTGCTCATTTTTGAGTCTCGGCGGGGCTAACTTAATGTTAAATTAGCCCCGCCATATTGTTTTGCTTATAACTATTTTGATTTCAGGGTGCAAAATTCCATACTAGGGTGCAAAAACGGTGCAAAACGGGTGCAAAATGAACATATACTCAGATTTGCAATTTGCTCATTTTTGAGTTTCGGTGGGGCTAACGTAACATTAAGTTAGCCCCGCCATATTGTTTTGCTTATAACTATTTTAATTTCAAGGTGCAAAACGCCATATTTGGGTGCAAAACGGTGCAAAACGGGTGCAAAACGAACATATACTCAGATTTTCAATTTGCTCATTTTTGAGTTTCGGGGGGCTAACTTAATGTTAAGTTAGCCCCGCCATATTGTTTTGCTTATAACTATTTTGATTTCAGTGTGTAAAATTCCATACTAGGGTGCAAAACGGTGCGAAACCGGTGCAAAACGAACATACACTCAGATTTGCAATTTGCTCTATTTTGAGTCGCAGTGGGGTTAACTTAATGTTAAGTTGGTAACTTAATGTTAAGTTAGCCCCGCCATATTGTTTTGCTTATAACTATTTCAAGGTGTAAAATTCCATACTAGGGTGCAAAACGGTGCAAAACGTGTGCAAAACGAACATATACTCAGGTTTGCAATTTGCTCATTTTTGAGTCTCGGTGGGGCTAACTTAATGTTATTAATGTTAATGTTAAGTTAGCCCCGCCATATTGTTTTGCTTATAACTAATTTTATTTCAGGGTGCAAAATTCCATACTAGGGTGCAAAACGGTGCAAAACGGGTGCAAAACGGGTGGAAAACGAACATATACTCAGATTTGCATTTTGCTCATTTTTGAGTCTCAGTGGGGCTAACTTATTGTTAAGTTAGCTCCGCCATATTGTTTTGCTTATAACTATTTTAATTTCAGGGTGCAAAATTCCATACTAGGGTGCAAAAACGGCGCAAAACGGGTGCAAAATGAACATATACTCAGATTTGCAATTTGCTCATTTTTGAGTTTCGGTGAGGCTAACGTAACATTAAGTTATCCCCGCCATATTGTTTTGCTTATAACTATTTTTATTTCAGTGGGTAAAATTTCATACTAGGGTGCAAAACGGTGCGAAACCGGTGCAAAACGGTGCGAAACCGGTGCAAAACGAACATATACTCAGATTTGCAATTTGCTCATTTTTTAGTCGCAGTGGGGTTAACTTAATGTTAAGTTAGCCCCGCCATATAATTTTCTCATAACTATTTTGATTTCAGGGTCAAAATTCCATACTAGGGTGCAAAACGGTGAAAAACGGGTGAAAAACGAACATATACTCAGATTTGCAATTTGCTCATTTTTGAGTCTGAGTGGGGCTAATTAATGTTAAGTTAGCCCCGTCATATTGTTTTGCTTATAACTATTTTGATTTCAGGGTGTAAAATTCCATACTAGGGTGCAAAACGGGTGCAAAACGAACATATACTCATATTTGCATTTTGCTCATTTTTGAGTCTCAGTGGGGTAACTTATTGTTAAGTTAGCTCCGCCATATTATTTTGCTTATAACTATTTTGATTTCAGGGTGCAAAATTCCATACTAGGGTGCAAAACGGTGCAAAATGGGTGCAAAACGAACATATACTCATATTTGCATTTTGCTCATTTTTGAGTCTCATTGGGGTAACTTATTGTTAAGTTAGTTCCGCCATATTATTTTGCTTATAACTATTTTGATTTCAGGGTGCAAAATTCCATACTAGGGTGCAAAATGGTGCAAAACGGGTGCAAAACGAACATATACTCAGATTTGCAATTTGCTCATTTTTGAGCCTCGGTGGGGCTAACGTAACATTAAGTTAGCCCCGCCATATTGTTTTGCTTATAACTATTTTTATTTCAGTGTGTAAAATTCCATACTAGGGTGCAAAACGGTGCGAAACCGGTGCAAAACGAACATATACTCAGATTTGCAATTTGCTCTATTTTGAGTCGCAGTGGGGTTAACTTAATGTTAAGTTGCTAACTTAATGTTAAGTTAGCCCCGCCATATTATTTTGCTTATAACTATTTTGATTTCAATGTGCAAAATTCCATACTAGGGTGCAAAACGGTGCAAAACGGGTGCAAAACGAACATATACTCAGATTTGCAATTTGCTCATTTTTGAGTCTCGGTGGGGCTAACTTAATGCTAAGTTACCCCCGCCATATTTTTTTTTGCTTATAACTATTTTTATTTCAGTGTGAAAATTTCCATACTAGGGTGCAAAACGGTGCAAAACGGGTGCAAAACGAACATATACTCAGATTTCCAATTTGCTCATTTTTGAGTTTCGGTGGGGCTAACTTAATGTTAAGTTAGCCCCGCCATATTGTTTTGCTTATAACTATTTTGATTTCAGGGTGCAAAACACCATACTTGGGTGCAAAACGGTGCAAAACGAGTGCAAAACGACCATATACTCAGATTTGTATTTTGCTCAATTAGAGGTGGTGGTGGGGCTAACTTAATGTTAAGTTAGCCCCGCCATATTGTTTTGCTTATAACTATTTTAATTTCAGGGTGCAAAACGCCATACTAGGGTGCAAAACGGTGCAAAACGGGTGCAAAACGAACATATACTCAGATTTGCAATTTGCTCATTTTTGAGTCTCGGTGGGGCTAACTTAATGCTAAGTTACCCCCGCCATATTTTTTTTGCTTATAACTATTTTGATTTCAGGGTGCAAAATTCCATACTAGGGTGCAAAACGGTGCAAAACGTGTGCAAAACGAACATATACTCAGATTTGCAATTTGCTCATTTTTGAGTCTCGGTGGGGCTAACTTAATGTTAAGTTAGCCCCGCCATATTGTTTTGCTTATAACTAATTTTATTTCAGGGTGCAAAATTCCATACTAGGGTGCAAAACGGTGCAAAACGGGTGCAAAACGAACATATACTCAGATTTGCAATTTGCTCATTTTTGAGTCTCGGTGGGGCTAACTTAATGCTAAGTTACCCCCGCCATATTTTTTTTTGCTTATAACTATTTTTATTTCAGGGTGCAAAACACCATACTTGGGTGCAAAACGGTGCAAAACGAGTGCAAAACGACCATATACTCAGATTTGTATTTTGCTCAATTAGAGGTGGTGGTGGGGCTAACTTAATGTTAAGTTAGCCCCGCCATATTGTTTTGCTTATAACTATTTTGATTTCAGGGTGCAAAACACCATACTTGGGTGCAAAACGGTGCAAAACGAGTGCAAAACGACCATATACTCAGATTTGTATTTTGCTCAATTAGAGGTGGTGGTGGGGCTAACTTAATGTTAAGTTAGCCCCGCCATATTGTTTTGCTTATAACTATTTTAATTTCAGGGTGCAAAACGCCATACTAGGGTGCAAAACGGTGCAAAACGGGTGCAAAACGAACATATACTCAGATTTGCAATTTGCTCATTTTTGAGTTTCGGTGGGGCTAACTTAATGTTAAGTTAGCCCCGCCATATTGTTTTGCTTATAACTATTTTGATTTCAGGGTGCAAAACACCATACTTGGGTGCAAAACGGTGCAAAACGAGTGCAAAACGACCATATACTCAGATTTGTATTTTGCTCAATTAGAGGTGGTGGTGGGGCTAACTTAATGTTAAGTTAGCCCCGCCATATTGTTTTGCTTATAACTATTTTAATTTCAGGGTGCAAAACGCCATATTTGGGTGCAAAACGGTGCAAAACGGGTGCAAAACGACCATATACTCAGATTTTCATTTTGCCCATATGGGGGGGCTAACTTAATGGACCTGTTAAGCATTAGTCATTGAAACTAAGAACTGCCATATTGAAAACAAAACAAAACAAGGGAATGAACTTAACTTTTAAATATGACTGTTTTTTAGTGATGTTATTACTTTACATTTGAGAAAAAAGATGAGAATAAATAATACATAATTTGTAATAAAAGACAACGTCATAAATTAAAAAATATATACTTCTAGAATTATTATTATTATTATTATTATTATTATTATTTTTTTTTTTTTGCAAAAAGATTCAAAACTAATTAAATTTCATGTAAGATTTTGTTTAGTACAATAAATAAAATCATAAAAGACACTAATGTTAGTACTATAAAGAAAATATAACACTTACTTAAATCGCTGTTTGCAAGAGGTAAGAAAAATTCCTCGATTTGAAATTTTAAAAACTACCACAACCACAGTGAGGAAGAAAGACTTGCACCAGTTTAAAAGGTAATACCATAATACATCCGACTAGCCATATTTAAAGAATGAGATGTTTCATCCTCAAAACAGGACCTGCCAGACAAAAGTTTCTTTTTTTTTTTGCCAGCTTCGACAGGACGAAGATGAATAACACAATATTATTGATATAAATTAATACGAGTTAACACTAAGCCCATTGCACACGCTTTGTAGAATTTCCGGGTGTAATCTTCAACCGTCGTCTACTTCTGTTCTGTGTCTATCCCGCCCTTATATCGACGACAGCTTCTAAGAGACATTTGATGTCGAGCACACACGTCAGATGTATGTCTTCAATAAATAAATAATCCAAGTTAATACGAATTAAAATCACAGTACTTCATATTTCGCAAAAAACGAAATAAAATACACGCGTACATAAAAACAAACTTCGTTTGAATTACAACGTATACCACTTCGAAGGAAGACATCTAAAGCGCGTGCGCAACTGGGAGTGCGAGTGCCCCCTGGTGGTTATTGCGTCGGAAGAATCAAAACGTCTTAAATTAAGACACGTTTAAAGCAATGAAGTGTCTTAAAATAAGACGTTTGCGGATATTTTAGACATTATTCTCAGTTCATTTGCACCATGGTCATAGTAAGACACTTATGTATCTTAAATTAAGACATCTATAATGTCTGAATTTTCAGATTAAGACACTTAAGTGTCTAAAATTCTTTTTCAGTCACATATGTGTCTAAATTTAAGACGCTTCTATTTGCAGTGTAGTTGGCTTTTATTCAGTCGGGTTTTTTGATTTTTTAAATTTAATTACTTGTTCCTAATCTATTTCATTCCATTTACTCCATAAAATTTCTGGTTCCAGTATGTTTATTTGAACTGGAGTGTCCGGCTAAAATCGGGACATTTTGCAAATACAGTGGTAGTCAGAATTATAAGAACAATTGAAAATTGCACAGAAAAAATTTATTTCTGAACTAAATAAAGTGAAATTTGTACATAAAATGCTTTTTGTGCTAGAAATCATTATAGAATGCAACACATTGGCAAATGCAAAATATGAATATTTTGCCATAATTAGCAAAATATGCCATTATAAAAATTGGACAAAATTATAAGGACAATGAATGTTTTTGCCTGAAACACACTAATAATTAATAATCTCCCCATTCTTCTCAATCACTTTGATCAGTCTTGACGTCATGGAGATTGACAGTTCCTTAAGAACGTTCTTGGAAATTTTTGACCAGGCTTTTTCGATGGTAGACATGAGTTCTTGCTTGTTTTCATATTGTATACCATTTTTGTACACTTCGTGTGCCAGAATAACCCACAGATTTTCCATTGGATTCAGATCAGGGCTTCTGGCCGGCCAATGAAGTAGTTTCACGAAATTAGCATCAAACCACGATTTTAAAGTTTGGGAAACATGTACTAAGGCATTGTCCTGTTGGAAAAATAGTCTCCACTCGTTATTAACGGTGCTTCCGGTAAACGATTATCGCCCAATACATCAACATAACTCTCAGAATTCATTCTGCCCTGCACAAAAACTATTGGAGTAGTTCCACCAGTTGCGAAACCTCCCCAGACCATTATTGAACCACCTCCAAATGCACGCTTTGAGAAAATTTCATTTTCTTTACGGAGTTCATACCAGAAGCATCGAAAACCATCTGGTCCACCCAAATTAAACTTTTTCCCATATGAAAAGACAACATCATCCCACTTTTTTTCCCATAGTAATGCATTTTTTGGCAAACTCCATCATCAGTCTCTTATGAACTTTTGTAAGAGGCGGTCGTGACATATATTTACCATAGCGAACCTTTTTTTCTTTTTGTAAAACACGTCGAACAGTTCGAGCACTGCATTCTAAGTTCAATTCACGTTTTATTTCTGTTGGCATTTGTTTTTTTGGAGCAAGCTCGCCTTATTATCATTCTTTTCTCCCGTACAGAAACAGAAGATGGTCTACCTGTATGTATTTGCCGTCCATATTTACCGGGATCTTTAAGATAATTGTAAATAACCGTTCTTGATCTATTAAGCTTTGTCGAAATTTGGCGTACAGAAAGTCCTGAACTTTTAAATGCATCCTCTTTCCCTTTCTCAAACTCTGAAAGCTTTGTACCTAGCGGCATAACTGAAAAACAGAATATGACGATCCCAAACGCTTACTACGCATTTATGTCGTCGCTGAGTTCCGTGTGCAGAGCAAAAAATATGCAAATTTTACTTTTAAGAACACACAAATACAGTTGTTCTTATAATTTTGTCCATATCATATGGCTGTATAAATCCATAATAAATTTTATGAATATGAATTTTCCACATATTTCCATAAAAACTTATAAAAATATTCTTCATTTTTCTTTTAGTTTCCATCCATTAAATTTGCATAAGTTTCCGGCCAAATGCAGCCAAGATTTGGCGATTTTTACCTTGTCCTTATAATTTTGACCACTTGTATGCCCAAAACCTCATGCACAATCGTCCAAAAAAAAAAAAAAAAAAAAAAAAAAATTCATGCGTCAAGCGTAGATTATGAAACACTTTTCAACACATATTCAAAATATTATAACAAAACTTCACAGTATAATATTATATATAGTGAGAAACGATATTTAACTTGAAATCACACTCTCGTGGAGAGCCAGCCGTTAAGAATAGAAACTTTTCTTCGCGAGGGGAAATGTTTATTGAAAAATTCATATTTTATTCCAATGATGCTGAATAGTACATAAGAGATTAAAGTAAAAGTATTACAAAGTTAATTTTTAAAGTACAAGCTCAGTATCACAATATTTTCTTAATGTAAGAAAAAATGGAAGCGACATTTTTACACCCATAAAAAAAACTGAACTACACACTTCATTTTCAATATCGAACATGCCATAGTAAATCTCGGTACTTCTTGGTTATAGTAGGAGAGCTGTTGAAAATTTTTGAGTAGGTATTTGAGGCACCCTGAAAATTTGTGCAACACTTCTTTTGTAATGCCTGAATACAAAATCGAATGTCTGGCTGAAGGATCGTGGCCCAAAACCTGTGCCAGACACGTGTCAAGTGCCATTTTTTGACACTACCCAAAAAAGGTATTTGAGGCACGCTGAGATTGAAACAGAATAATATTTATACTTAGAAAAAAATATTTTGAAAATGACAGACACTTTAGTGGGCCCAAAAACTGTGCCAGACACGTGTCAAGTGCCATTTTTTGACTACCCAAAAAAGGTATTTGAGGCACGCTGAGATTGAGGCACAAGATTTTTTCTAGGCATAATATTTATGCTTAGAAAAAAATATTTTGAAAATGACAGACACTTTAGTCGGCACAAAAACTGTGCCAGACACGTGTCAAGTGCCATTTTTTGTCTGGCACAGGTTTTGGGCCACGATCCTTCAGCCAGACATTCGATTTTGTATTCAGGCATTACAAAAGAAATGTTGCACAAATTTTCAGGGTGCCTCAAATACCTTCCCTAAAATGTTTTACAGCTCTTGGACTATTATCCCATCGACCAAAAATCTATCGCCAAACTATAAGATTAAAAGCTAATAATGGCTGATCGTAAATGTCACATTCATTTGACTTTAAGCAAGTTACACGTGTTTACATCATCAAGTGATTTTTATTTCGACGTTTTATTTGATTTTTTATTAATGTTATACTAATTTATTTGTTCTTTCGCTATTTAAAATAAAAATTATGTCAATCTGTATAATTTGGCGATTTATATAATTAGGCGAAATTGGTCGACGGTATAACTAAGTAGAACCTAAATCTCAATAAGATATACACTATGTGGTCAATGATGATTGGTCACTTGCGATTTGTTAAATATCTAAAAAAATATATGAGGAATTGGTATGTAAACAGAATAGTATAGGTCATATATTTCTGCTAAAATTTTTCCCGAAACCCCATCCGTTGTTGCCAAAAGGAAATTTAGTAGTACGTGCAATATTGCGTACGCTATCTTGGCACCAATCAACATCATTTTGTTTCCTTTTGAAAACAATGGATTTCGAGCTTATTCTATCGACGGTAATTTTAAGAATTTTCAAGCTATGTTTTTGAGACTTTCTCTAAAGTTGCTCTATACACTTAGCTAATACATTATGCACATTATATTTTGATTACATTCGCGCATGCGCAGTGAAACATTTTTTAGTAAACCTGCTCATTTTTCATCCAATTATTATTTTTTTTTAATTCTGATTGCAGAGTATTGTGTACAATGTTTGTTATATTTTCTGAAAGGAACATTTTTTTATATTAAGAGCTCTGCAAATTATACGCAAAAAAATTGGCAAAATTTGGGATTGTTTTTATAAAAACCTCAAGTTCTCTAATAGTATACATGCTATCCTCTTAATCATGTTCTACAGTTTGAACACTTTTGCTACATTGGTTTTTACAGGGTTATCCAAAAGATATTCGTTCTTTTTCAATTTGTTGACGGTCCTCTATGGGGTTTCGGGAAAAAATCTTCGCGGCCTGATGAATATATGACCTATGCTATTCTGTTTACACACCTGGAGTTTCAGGCTAATTCCTCATGTATTTTTCTAGATATTTAACAGAACGTCTAAAATCGCAAGGGACCAATCATCATTGGCAATATAGTGTATCAATTACATAGCAATCCGACTAAATTTATGCGAGTTAGAGCTCAGACAGACAAACCGAATTCCTAAACACTTTTTAACTATACGATTATTTATAAACCAATCATACTGATTGGTAAAGATGTCATACAAAATGAGGTTTTCCAACTGAGCGAAAAAATACCCAAGTCGAGATCTCTTTGTTTTCTCTACCCCCCCCCCCCCCATACAAAAAAAAAAAATAAATAATATAATAAAATAAAAATAATAATCATTTTCATTTGACAAGTATGCATCAACAATTAGGCTTCAAAAATTCCAAGCTATCAGAATTAGATCGGGCAGCGGTGGCCAAGCTGGTAGAGTATTATACTCGTAGCCGTTGGTCGCAGGACCCAGGCTATCTGTCGGCTAAAATTCCGTCATGTACGCTAATGGCACCTGGTGCATGTAAAATCCGTCGTGGGTGCAAAGTCCTCCAAGTTACCTGTGAATTATACCTCTGGAGGTGCCTTGCCAGGTGAAGGTCTCGTCATCTGATCAAGGTTCTAAATTACGAGACCAACTTAAGTAGCAATGTGCAGGTGCCAAACGACAGGATATAGCGTTAAGTAACCGGCAAAACAAAGTATACACAAACGAGCAGTAAGCGCTGCAAATAGGATAACGATCGAGGCAACGATGTCAGGTTTATTGCCGCTCGCGGCGATTAGGCGGTCACTCGCCCCGATGTCAGGTACTAAACCCGTTAAGCTGGGGCAACCCGGCAGGTAAGGGCCTGGTCATCGGTTAGAAAGAAAGAACCCTGAACATTTGACTTAAATTGCCAATGCTCTACCTATTGAGCTACTCCCGCTAATCCTTTCAGGGGCAAAGCAATTCCATTGCTAAAATATTGAAATTAATGAATGACACCGGAATTGGCAAACAAATTTCTTTGTAAATAAGAAAAAGCAATATTTCACATATATAATAAACCGAAAATTTTTTAATCAAAATTCTGGTACCATTGTGGCATTTGGGAAATTAAAATTAAGTGGTTTCGTAGGTATACCATCGCCCCTCAAGGGGTTAAGTCAAAGAGTCTAGGTTCGAATACCGGCTTGTGCCTTTTTTTCGCTCAATTGGAAAAAGTCACTTTGTATGTTATATTTACTAATCAGTATGATTGGTTTAAAAATAATCGTATATCTACGTACCCGTCGTTTAATGTGGTTCCATTACCTGCAGTTTCTTCTGTCGAGCTGACTACATGGCAGACCCAGCAAGGCTGGCACAGGCGACTATTTTTATATTCTGTTCGCATCAGTATTTTTCTAATAGAAATTTTGAAGTATATTTCTCGGGCAAATGTTGTCAAAGTGTGCGTTAAGGATTTCTGTTTTAAGAAAGTGCTGCCAGTTAGAATTAAAATATAGTCGCCTGTGGCACCCCTGCAGACGCAGTGTTGACAGTGGGCTACTTTTTTAAAATTTAGATTTCTTGATTGGCACGACTTTTCTGAAATGGTAAAATTCCCCTCGTTTTCTCATTAATCAATATGTCATTAAATAGGGCGAATTTTACTGTTTCAGAAAAGTGGTGCTAACCAAGAAATCTGAATTTTAAGAAAGTAGCTCACTGGCAACACTGGGGAGAACAGATGCTATTACCAATAAGGTTATCTGAGTGATTATCTGGTTATTATATTTCGTTAAGATATGAAAATTTTCGCTTTGATTTGCCAATTTCCTCCAAAATGTAGAAAATTCTACAGTCTAACATAAAAATTACCTGGAATCCTCCAAATTTAAAGCTGCATTTTCGCCAAATCACAGGGGTGTTTCGGCACCTGTACTGCTTGTCATTTTTTCGTATTAGAAAAGGAATTTTTACGTTAAATTCAAACTTATCTTGAAATTCTCCTGTCAAAATAAGGAAATTTCTTCAGACCGCAGAAAGTTCTCTTCCAATCATAGGGTTGTTTCTGAAACTTGCTGCTTGTATTTTTACATTTTTTTGAAGAATATTTTTGACAGTACAGGTGCGATAGATACTAATGCTTCTTCTGATAACGAATCATAAAAAAAAATGATTCAATAATAATAATAATAATAATAATAATAATAATAATAAAAGCAGCAAAATCGATAATAATAAAAAGACACGAAATTATTGAAGCACCTGTAAAATAAACAAAGGTAAAAGCGACAATGAAAGTGATTTTGTGACGCAGAGGAATTATTACCACTTTTAAAGCGAAAGATAAAATGGCCAAATACGCAGATACACATAAATCAAAATTCCCACGGGTGCTTAATTTAGAATCCATCATAATCGCCTTTTTTATTTACAGAATTTCTGTCATTGAAGAAGGTGATTACTTTACTAGTAGAAATTAGTCGTTTCAAAGCCAGTATCCGTGGGAATTATGATAAATGCAAAAGTATTAATTAATGAATTAATTATTATTCCTTATTATGCTATTTTTCTTAGTCATTTTGGCAGGTAAATAAAGCTTAGCAATAAAGAGTCAATATTATACTAGTCTGCAAATGGAAAAATAATTTTCGTAACCCTACCGCAACAATTGAATTTTTATGCTTTTGTCAACGTTGAATCTAAAAATGATGTCAAATTTTCTCCATCACGTATCACATTTTTGTTATTCAATCTTGAGAAACTGCTGTAATATAAAATTTGCAAAAGAGTTGAAACGTTACTTCGGTACTTGGTTGATTGATTAACATTACCTAAACTTGCGTAACCGGAAGAAGCATAGGATTCTTACTAAAATTGCATAATTTAATCCGAACTACCAAGCACAACCAAGCCCGCCAATGGCTTTAGCTCCTCTGATAGAACGCGTGATTTCAAACAAATTCCACAGGAATGGCTCATTATTTATTGGTTCCGGGTGAATGGCCCTTTGATTTTTAAAATAGAAGATCATTTCTACTATGTGCGAAAAATTACATCAAAGAATGTTTAAAATCGATGAGCTTAATTGAAGAACATGTTATGATACATTTTCTCAAAAATTATTTTATTTTATGGATGTGTTATGCGTTATGAGGTATTTTATCGTATGATAAAACTAAAATTCTACTTAGTATTGAAGATATGAGACAATATCTTTAAATATTTAATATTTTTATATTTAATAATTTAAATGGTGAAAATAATATCCAATATTTAATAATTAGATGTTAATATTTTTTAGTATCACCTATTATTCAAACATATGGTGCTAAGAAGGAATTAAATGAATAACTAAATCACAACAAAAAACTTTCACTTCAATTTTATCGAATTCTAATTTTTGTTACATCTTCTTCCACTCAGGGCATGAATTATGATGTGACTAATTGAGCACTTTTAATTACATTTTCTCTTTCAGCATTAAAAATGCTTTATCCCCTTGAGGGGCAAGCAAAAATATAGCTAATATTGAATTCTCACCGGAATAATCATAAAACTTTATTTTTAAATAAAGAAAAACATTTTTTTTGGTTTTCCTCCAAAGTTAAAAATATAAAATGTGTTTAAAATTTTCTGGTGAGAATCTTGTTTAAATTAGGTGGGATATATTTTATCCCACCGCCGCTCAAGGGTTTAAAAACATCTATTGGTTTATCTATTCCGAAAATCATGTAGACCAGCATTATTGTTTATTTGAATATTTTTATTTTTGTCATTGTAATTTTAATAAGAAGCATAAATACACCAACCTGCATTAACATTGCTGTAATTACTAACGTTGATTACTGTATAACATTGCTATAACATAACATTGTCTAATAAAACTTAGGTTCTACTGTCCTGTCTCTCAGTCAAGCTGCCTTCAGAACCTACTGGGACGCTGCCACTCATACCTTCAACAGCTTCTTGAAAAAGAATTCGGGCGCACTGGAAAAAGCTGGAGAGCTGCTCCAGGCTGTTAGCTCTGCTGTGATGGAAAAAGTGCACAAAATGGCGGAAGAGATGCTGGAGAAAACCGTAGCACACGTGATGGGTAGGGCCAAACCTGCCGCATGGTTCGAGATGTATCCTCCAGTGCCCCTGGAAACCAGCATAACCCCGGAAGATGATCGAGATTTTGAGCTTTTAGAAGGTTAGTCTTTAAAATAGTTAGTACGTTAATAGTAAGTACGTTTTGTTTCCCGTTTCTCATTTTATTTTATATTACGAGTCTGAATTACAAGCAAACTATTAAAAGAAACAACTGTAAAAAATTGCATAACTGCTTCTGTAAGGTAGCAGAAAAGTTGACGAAATTTTACCCTAATGAACACGCGCGGGGTATTATTGACCAACCCCCATTTTTCTGCTTTTCGTTCGTTACATGTCCTAGATGAAGGAATTTCCACAAATATTTGTTGTTGCTGTTGCTTAAATTTAAAATTCTGTATCAATTGTACATCTTAAATTTATCTAATAATAAGTAAAGATTTCTTGCGCGCGTTAAAGTTACAAATATTTCGCACGATGCAGGGTTAAATGTATTCCAATAGTCTGTAATTAAATACAGTGTTGACTTCAGTTTAGAAAAAGTTTTATGGTAAAGTTGAGATATATATACGTCGGGTATGCATATTTTTCGAACCCTAGGTCAAACACAACAATAAACAAACAAATAAAAAAATGGGCGTGGCTAAATCCTACACTATTTTGTATTAAATGGGGTACTTTTGCTACAATAAAGCGTCTTTGCGAATCGATACAGGTCGCTTTCTTCGAAAAGTAACACATCTAGTTAAAAATATAGGTGTATAACAAGGAAAGAGCCAACCTTGTTAATCACAGATTTTGATTATTTTAATATATGTTGTAAGGTAGAGACCCCTTAGTGTCAGGTTCAACGGATTTTATCCAACGCTCCTTTGTTCTTGAGAAACCGGGGGGTCTAATAATAGTACACAACCTAAATACTTACTTTGCAACCGCAATGATAGGTTGGTCGTAGCTCAGTTGGTATGGCGTTTGCCGAATCATCCGCGGGCCCGGGTTCGATAACTGGAGTCGCTACATTTGTTTCCTCATTTTTTGTTTTATAAATATACTTGTAAGTATAATTAATAATCTCATTGTCAATTAAAATTTATAATATTGTATATCAATTTTAATTTTAACCTATTTAATATTTTACTTTTAACTAAATAGCTGTATAAAACATCATAAAACTGTTAATTTTTTAAAAATCACTTTTAAAATGTATTTCATATATTCTTTATCGATGCAATTATATTGAGCAATTGTGTCAATTCGCGATTTTAAGGAAACATGATTTACGCATTGCTTTAATAAAGGAAGTCAATGCGATAATACTATTATTCTGTTTTTAAAGTAGCAAGCATAATTATATTAAAAATTAGCATCAGAATTAAATTACAACTAATTTTTACATATTAAAGATTTTTAAATTTGTAATACGTATGCTTGCGCTTTCAATTATTTTGCTTTCACCTTTATCTTTTTTCTGCTTTTATTTTTAATTTATTTGAATATTCTTTTATTTTATCATAACTAGATGGCACCACAACAGATTTTGTCACGATTTTGGAATTTTTATCATTCAATAATAAATCCAATTTCTTTTTAAACCTCTTTAAAGGATGAGAAATAATAGTTTAAAAATAAAAAAATGATAAATTTAAGTTTGTTAACATTATAATTAATGTATGATATTAAAATTTGTAATTGAAATTATTAAATCATAATTACAAATATATTTATAAAGCAAAAAATGAGAAAAACAAACGTAGCACGTTCGGGTATCGAACCCGGGCCCGCAGATCAGCCCGCGAACGCCATACCAACTGAGCTACGATCAACCAAACGTTGCGTTTGGAATGTGAGTATTTAAGTTGTGCACTATTATTAGATCCCCCGGTTTCTCAAGAACTGAGGAGCGTTGGATAAAATCCGTTGAACCTGACACTAAGGGGTCTCTACCCTACAACATATATTAAAATAATCAAAATCTGTGATTAACAAGGTTGGCCCTCTCCTTGTAAGTCTAAATTTTTGGGTGAAGTTAGAAAAGTCTACAATTACAAAAGGAATGAATAATTAATAAATTTTAAGAAAAATATCTCTGTTTTATTGCTTAAAGTAAGAAAGATCTGCGTTTCACTTGCTGAATGCAAAAAAAGATTACTTCTTGTTCTGTTTTATTCAGCAGAATTTCTGTTTTTGCAAGTTAAAGATTCTTTTTTCGCGCTGATTGAGAGCAGTCTTACTTCATTTTAAGATGAATCAATGAAATATTGTATAAAAGTCATCTGACTAAATTACATTGGATAGATATTTTTAAAAATATAGCTGAAACATATTCCCTATTTCAAAATAATATTTTAATAACTATGTCAAATACCCGAAAAAGATTTTCCTGAGCTACTGTGGATTTGACATTTGACATTTGAAGTCCACCGAAGTGGAGAATGCTTTGGGGCCTATAGCTACAATGGCTGTCGCCTCGAATGATCCTTATTATACAGAAACAACAACAAGTCACAGCAATTTTTATTTTCCATTACATATATTATATAACTACAATGGGACATTCACAATTACGTTCATGACTTACCCAGGGACTCGAACCCGGGCCCTCGGGGCGACAGCAGCCTCCGCTTACTGACCACGCCATTGGGCGACAGCTACTGTGGATACTTGCCGTAAAATTGAAATACAAAGCATCCAAAATCGCGTAATAAACCGCTATCAGATTCACCAACTTTTCGAGCAATTTTTGAGCCAACTCTTGATTTCCTCCAACTTTTCGCGAAATGTTGTCTCGACTCCCAGTGTGATAGCAAACAGCAATATCCCCAACTTTTTATCCGCATCTCAAAAAAGTCTGTCCTAGCCGCAACTTTTCCTCCCACCTTTCAACATTTCAGCGAATCAGAGATAAGCGATTGATACGAAAATGCGATAATATTGACGGCTGGTACTAGTAGTACTGGTTTTCTCGGGTTTTCCTCCAACTTTAGCAAAGACAATTGTAACCTTTTTCTCCCTTTCAACTGGAAAAAGTTGGGGTTAAAATCGGCTGTAAAGTTGGTTGCTCGAAAAGTCGGTGAATCTGATAGCGGCTTAACACGCAAATTCCTTCTGCTTGGGCTACCGCCACCTGGCGGCATATTTAGTTGTATGATCATCAGTGTTGCCAGACGAAATCCTAACATTTTATTTTAAAGACCACTATTTTCGTCCGGTACTATTCGCTTACTTTAATTGCAAGTTTTTTGTAAATAAAGAAGGCGACTATCTCTCTATGAAAATAGTGGTTTTCAAAATAAAATTTTAGCCTTCGTCTGGCAATACTGATGACCATAGCTGTACAACCTTTTCAATTTCCAAACACTACTATTTTCTTCATCTTATTTAATTGAAAATGAATCTCATACAATAAAGAAAATATTTCTATTCGATAATATAATATATGTGGGTTTTAATGTGAGTAATGTATTGCTTAATCGAAACTGATACTCTTCAACCTGTGAATACGTATAAAAAGGTTTAATACATCACTAAACATACAGCTTAACATTCAAAATAATATTGTAAAAAAAAAAAAAAAATGCCGAAGAATCTCATACATGTGAAAAAATTAAAGGGGAGGGGGAAATACCACACAGCATTTTTTATTATATACACGATATTCCTTTTTTGTGCGGGCAATCTCGCAAGCTATTGCCAGTCCTGCCCCTCAATGAAAAATTTCCCCCCACTCCCTCTAAAAAAATACTTCTTGAAATGGCGCCCCTGCATCTGAGGATAGGAATTCGTGATGTAAATATTCGCAGAAATACGATTGTGTCGTGGTTAATATCCATTAAACTGGTTTTGTGTTAAGAAAAAATAAAGTTTTTTTTTGTATGTCTGAATTTTCGGACTGATGATCGATTTTTTTTTTTTAAATTTTCGAAACTCATTGCCTTAAATTTGCGGAAAATTTCGGAACAGAATCAGCTCTCGCTCTTGGAAAATCGTCAACGAATTTAAAAAAATCCACAGTGCACTTTTTAAAAACTGGTACGGCGTACTTCTAAAATAGGACAGCGCAGCTCCTAGTTTAACCCTTTCAGGGGCAAGGTACTTGTATTCGTAAAATGTTGAAATAATTGAGTGACACCACTATTTACAAGAAAATTTATTTGTAAACAAGTGACAGAGCATTTTTGCGTATTTAATAAACAAGGTTCGCACACTCCTTGGAATTTCCAAGGACTCTGGCACCACTATTAATGATAAGAAAATTTACATTTAATTTTTAAACCAAAGAATTCGCGACCACCGCCTTTATTTACAGGTTTTGCAATAATTTTCTGCAGTGAAATACTTTGAAAATGCTGTTAAAATTTAGTGGTAAAGTAGTGCGAACCTTGTTAATAAAAGTGAAATTTTCATAAAAAAATTCGGTTGGCTATCAGGGATTAAAATTATCCGATGCCAATAGCGGCATCACCGCTCTTCAAGGGGTTAAAGAATTTAAGAAAGTTAGAAATATACCTAGTTTAACCTCAATAACGTTATAATGTACTTGACTGTCTTTATAGACAATCATTTCCTGATCGAAAATACAAGGCTGTATCGTCTATAGTTAAAAAGTCATTTATTGTTAAAAATTATATATATTTATTTTAATATTTTCTGGTAATAAAAACTTTATTTTAAATTTCACCAATTAAAATTTAAAAAATATATGTCCGGTAGTTTCTGGAGGACATTATACACTTCCTTTAAAATAAGTCAGACTTTTTAATGAAGAAATATTTTTCAGATGTTCGCTCAATAAAACAACTTTTCTAATAAGAAACTTTGGTTTTGCAATTATGACATTTAAAGAAGAAACTTGTTCGAAGGTCGAAAGTTAAAATCATCCGCTTTTTATATCCATTTTTTTTTTGCTTTGCTCACAAATAGTGGCGAAACTTCATAATTATACTAATAGATGTTTTTAACGTATTCATCCAAATCTGATACTTATTCAAGATCTTCATTATGATTTAAGATTGTATTATGTGGCCATTTATCTGTTACAAAATTATTATAAATATTTATATTAATAATAAAAAATATCACCAATAATGGTGACACTTGACAATTATACTATCGCATTTTTCTAACGTATTCCATCGAAAATCTGATACTTATTCAACATCTATATTGAGATTCAAGATCGCGTTATGTGATCATTTCACTGTTACAAACATTTATACTTCTCACTGTTTTAGACAGGTTTAAATAGGTAGCTATTAAGGCTGCTAGACAATCAGCTTCCGAATTCTACTCGGTAATGTTAAGTCTACGGACGTTTAATGCATTAGAATTAGATTCTCAACGAATATGTTAGAAATGGCAAATATTACGATTATAAAGTTTCCCCATAACAAGAAAAGTTTTTTTTTTTTTTTTATACGAATGATTTTAGCTTTCGACCTTCGGACAAGTTTTTTATTTATATGTCAGTGTACATCGTTTGTACGGATACCGTTATTTCTCCAGGAAAACAACCTGTATATTTTTATAGAAAAAGAAATCTAGGTTAAACGCGTAAAATTTCGCCTTCTTTAAAAAAAAGATTTTCTATAAGAAAATACTGATGACGAAAAATTTTCTGGTGTGCAAAATTCAAGGAGGCGTACGAGTTGTTTTATTGAGCGGATATTTGAAAAATACTTTTATTTTACAGGCTGTTAATTACTTAAAAAGAAGTGTGTAACGTCCTCCTAAAAAGACCATACATCTATTTTTTTAAATATTTCTTGGGAAAATTTAAGTGAAGACAAGACTGGGTGCAATCCTATGGAAAATTTGACAGCTGTAACATCTGTTTCCTCAGAAACTACCCGACCGATATTCGTGATATTTGAAATCCATATTCACTGGATTATGCTCAAGATTTATGGCAGACAGTTTTTTCTGCGACTAAAACTTTTTTTTTAGAGTTTTAACCTATTTTAGAGCAATGTCAATTTTTCAGAAATTTTCCATTTTTCAGAAATTTTTTAAAAAAACTAATTAAAGTTTTTAAAAACTATCCGTCCTATATGATCTTATATTTGTGCTCTACCAACCCCCAAAAAATTATCAAAATCGCCGAGTACTTTATGAGATAATGAGATTTTAACTTGAAGAGTACGACTTTTTAAGAGAGACAAAATACTTAGACACTTTTAACTTGTGTGAAGTTCTTGCACAATTTATCAAACACATGAATTAAAGTATATATAAACACTTGAATAAAATTTAGTTTCATATAATAAATCAGGTAATGTTTGAACCCTTATCGGTTCTATGTCACTTCTCACGTGACTTCCGGATCAGCATTACTTATTCGAATTTTATGCGGTTCGCATCACTTTTTTTATAAGAAAAACTTTTACTTGTACGGTTCGAAGACAACACGTTCATACTACAAAATTTAGTTTAAAAATATAGTGGTGCGCGTAGAATTTGAAAATAGAAATAAGTATAAAATGTTAGCGTAAAATTAATGTGAATGGGCGTGGCGTCCGACTCGGTGTATTCCCTTGAATGTTTGCGATTATTTCTAATGGTCAGAAAAAAAAACAACAAAAAAAACAACAACAACAAAAAACAACAACAACAAAAAAAAAAAACGGGTACACCATTGGATTCAGGAAGGTTCAAAGAATTTTTTAAGCCAATAAAACAAAAATCAGTTTTTTCAAAAATTTTCACTCATGTCTCCCCTTAAACTTAGGTTTTTTCTACCAGAAGTTAAATAAATATATAAAATTCTTAACAAGAAAAACTTGCAAATGCATTAAGCTGTTTTTCAATTTGTTAAATTCGGAAATGATTGTCTATAAAGACGGTCAAGCATATATTAAGATTAAAACACCTTGTGTTCAATAAAAACTTATTTCTGCACGATTGGCGAATATTAAAATATTTCTAAAATAAAATATAGTTCAAACTATAATTATTGAACGTCACATTCACCTTGAAAAACATATAAAATACGATGTTACAATTCTGATAAAATTTACTTACTTAAATTTTATTAGACTCCTCTGGTTTTCCCCCTGAAGACGACTGTTATAATGCAGTTGAAAGCGCTTGGGATTTTAACATCTTTGACGGTTTTTATGTTGTAGAAACCTTTTTATGTATTTTAGCACCTTTTAAGTAAAATTTTATCAGAATTGTAACATCGTATTTTTATAAAATATTTCTATTTGCTATTTATTTTTCATTTCTTAACCTTTCAGCGGCGGGAACCAGTGGGCTACTTTTTTAAAATTCCGATTGCTTGATTTTGACCACTTCTTTAAAAGCGTATAATTCGGCTTATTCTCAAGTTCATTAATCTCTAATTAAGTAAAGTTACTATTTCTACTTCAAAAAAGTGCTGGGAATCAAACAATCTTAATTTTTAAAAAGTAACTACCCACTGAAAAAGTCGCCCGTGGCTAGAGGATTAAGGCTGCTAGTCATTCAGGTTCCGAATTCCCCTCGGTAATGTTAAGTCTTAGTTGTCAAAACATTTCTAAAATCTAGGCTTAATTTAATATTTTATAGTTTAAAAAGGGATGAACTGGGGGTAAAATTTTAACACCTCACATAAAAGTAAGAGTAGATTTTAGAAATATTTTGAAAACTAAGAAAAAAAGAGGCATCCTTTAAGGAAAATACAGTCTTAGTATAAATGATTCATTGGGTTTCAAAAGACTGTTTATTTGTTAAGTGTACGACGTACAGAGACGGGTGATACATGAAAAGACACATACACTCACCAAGTTTCTGGTACATACTAGAAATGTTCAATGTATGCACCCTTATAGTCATCCGGCACACATCCCAATGGTAATCCAGTTCCATTCATACGTTCAATAACATTATTTCTGTGAATGTCCACGACAGCAGTAGTCATACGTTCCTGCTCGTGAACGGCGGGCTTTTAAACTTGGTGAGTGTAGGTATCTTGTCATGTATCACCCGTCTTTGTAGGTCGTATAACTCTCACTACACAATGTTTTGGAACCCTATAAATCATTTAAACTAACCCTGTTTAATATATATATAAAATATATTCAGGGTTCGTACGGGTCTTTGAATTTTCAGACTAAGAAATTCTTCGGTAACAGTATTTTCTTATAGAAAATCTCTGATTAACGCCTGAACCTACAATGACGGGCATAGCCCGCGTACGATGATTGAGCGAAATGTAAATTCTTCCTATCACTAAAATGTCACAATAAATATAGTTTAATTTAATCGTCGAAATTCCAAGATTAAACAAACCAAAAATCTCTATTAAATTTTAGTGGTAGCTATGGATTTGCCAAACCGTGAAGCTGTTAGACGTAAATCGTAGGTTAAGGGGTTAAATAAGATGAAATTCTGCGCGTTTACACTAGATTTATTTTTCGGTAAAAAAAATGCTGATATTTTTCCTTGAAAATAACGGTACCCGTACGAACCCTGTATATACAATATAATATAATATATATTTAATTTAATGTATAGAAATATATAATATATAATTATATATTAACACATTGAGGACCGGTCACGTGAATTGACGTTTTCGGGGATGATGGAAGAAAATGTTACTGGCACCGGAAATTTTGTAAGGCAGAGTAAAGAAGGTGTAAGCCAGGCATGCTTACTTCTGATTGGTTGAGAGCAGGTTTTAATTTTTAGCGACATTTGTAAACGTAAATTTCGTGCTCGTTTTCGAAAAATGACCCGTCCTCAATGTGTTAACCCTTTCCGGTAAGGGCAATTTTTGTTGCAAAATGATGAAATGATTGACTGATACCGGAATTTTAAAACGACTTTTTTAGAAATTAAAAACATGTTACATTAACTATTCATTGTAAAAGCAAAATTTTACTAAAATATTCTTGCTGCCGTTCGTAAGTTTGGAATTAAAATTAGGTATCCCGACCCAGGCACACTGTGCCGGAAAGGGTTAATATAATTTCCTTAAGGAATATTTAAAAAAAAAAAAATAGATGTCTGTGTGTTTTAGGAGGACTTTACACACTTCTCTTGAAATAATTAAGAATCTTTAATGCAGAAGTATTTTTCAAATGTTGGCTCAATAAAACAACTCTTCTATTAGGAAATTTTGATTTGGTAATTACATTGACATTTAAATAAGAAACTTATCTGAAGGTCGAAAGCGTTCGCATTAAAAAAAGAAAAGTTTATTGTTTGTAATTCTAATATAATGGTAAAACTTTTTAACCATATTTTGGATATTTCTAACTTGTTCAACAAAATCTAATGCATATTTATTATCTGTATGTATTAGGATTGAAGATTGCGTTATGTGACTATTTGGCAATTATAGAATTATTACAAATATTTATTACTCATATTATTACGTAAAAACACTTTTTTTGGCAAAATGTAAATAATTTCTTACAATATAATTTATTTAAAAAAAAATAGGACTTTGGCAAAGATTATTCAGAATTATGATGGTACTTTCAGTAGCGGTACAAAATATATATTTTTTTAAATCAAGCAGTAGTCCAATAAACTTCATCTAAATACAAGAAATGTAACTTAAAAAAAAAGTAATGCCCTTTTAAAATCCAAATTTTAACAGCATTTCAAACAAAGCTAAAACTGACGCTTTTTACATACAAGTTCAATTGTGAACAATTTTGCATACAAGTTCGTTGTCGATGCTATTCACTGTCATGAACAATGAACTTGCATGTATAATTATAACAAAATCAGTTAATTTAGCTAAGCGATTACAATTAAAATTTCAAAGTCCTGTGAGCGGCAATTACACTCTTTATCATCTCCGTAAAAGTGTCATTGAGATTGGAACCACCGCCTCATTAACCGCTGCCATCGAAATACTCAAGGCCAGATAATACGAGTTGTGACGTCATCACTAATCGACCGACTTCTCACTAGTGTTGGAATTCACACCGGAAAATTTTGAATAGCAATTTTCTTTTACTGCATTTGTGGTATATCTATCATCTTATAAAACAATAATAACTATTGAAACTTACTGGTGAGAATTCGGAATCTCTAAATGAAAATTCCGCCAGGTGCGGAATGCAACAGTGTTGCCTCCTCTGGCTGATTTGTCATTGGGGATTCCAAACTCTCACCAGTAAGTCTCAATAGTTATTATTGTTATAAGATAATACATATTCCACAAATAAAATAAAAGAAAATTGCTCTTAAAAATTTTCCGGTGTGAAATCCAACACTACAGAGAAGTCGGTCGATTAGTGATGACGTCACAACTCGTGTCCTCTGGCCTTGAGTATTTCTATGGCAGCGTCTGAACACGTGGCCTAAGCGCTGACACACAAACGACTTCGGTATTAGTCGAATTTTTTTCACCATTTGTACTGTCCCTTGAATTTGAAAATCAATATTTTAAAAAAGTTTTCCGCTTTATTTTTTTCTTGAATTATGTAAGTCAAAGAAAACTTTTGGAAAATACTGGTCTCTAAATTCAGAGGACTGTACAAACGCTTAAAAGAATCGGCCTATGACAGCCGCCATTTTTGTGTCAGCGCTAAGGCCTAGTATTCACGGAAAGGTGTTGGAACTTTCGAGGTGCTCATTTATTATACAATAATTGCTTAAAAAAACAAGCGTTCACTATATTAACAAAATATTTGTGAACACGCGAAAAGCAAGGGTTGTGTCTATAATTTGTATTTCTCTATTCAAAAAAACGGTAACTAACGCTGTCACCGCCACTGCCAATGAATTTTTTGTGACCGGAGGTCTTTCTAATTTCCCTCTATGCAAAAAAGAAAAAAAAAATTACATTATATCTTTTATGAAAAGATACTTAAGTAAGAAATTGAATGATTATGCACAAAAATTTGAAAAATCCAAACTTTAACTAAAAACTTTTACCCAGAAAACAATAATTCTTTGAACACCGGTAAAATTATATTATTACAGATTTTAGGTGTTGGAAATCATGTTGCTGACATTGTTGAAAAAGAAATTTTCTCTTTAATCAAGGCAACCGCTTCTTTCGTTGGAAGAAAAGTGTGGTGTCGATAGTTAAGGTCAGCATCTGTTTAGATTTACCCCTTAACCTACGATTTACATCTAACAGCTCCACAATTTGACAAATCCCTAGCTACCACTAAAATTTAATAGAGATTTTCGGCTTGTTTAATCATGGAATATCGACGATTTAATTAAAGTATATTTACTGTGAAATTTTAGTGGTAAGATGAATTTACATTTGGCTCGATCATCGTACGCGGGCTATGTCCGTCATTGTAGGTTAAGGGGTTAATGTGACGAGTGTCTATTTGCACGCTTTTTGTTTCAACATGAAAAAGAAACATATACAAGCGAAGGTATAGGAAGGAAAAAAGCGTGCAAATAGACGTTCGTCTGACATTAGCCTTAGGGCACAACGGCGATCATATTACCGGGAAGTTGGAGACTCATACTGAATGTAGTGGCTATTGGGAACAGAAAGTTAGCGCGGTTTTTCATAGTTCGTGTTTAGAATTTCGAATTTAAGCACTGAAATTAGTGAAAATTGGTGGAATGTACGGCAGAGTTGGTCAAATTTGTAATTGCAATTACCTGCAATGTAATTACAAGTTCATTGCATGTAATTAATTGCAGTTAAAAATTCTTGCAGCACTGTTGCCGGAACCGCCCCCATCCCGTTATTTGACGACATTTCTGCGTTTGAATGGGTGTAACTATAATCAATAACATGCAAAATTTCATTGCAGATGATTGAGATTACAGATTTGCCCAATTCTGCGGCTGTTTACATAAAATAGAGGTAGATCGAACCAATTTTTAACACTTTCCAACTCATAGTTGAACGAGTGAAGTATTTCTGATCACCGCCGAAGCAAACTCGCACCAGTAAATTTTGAATAGAAAATTTTACCTATTTTAGTGGCTTTTTTTCATATAAAAATTCCCTCGCAGATATGGTTAAAATTTCTATTTGCTTTTACTGGTAGCAGTTTGCCCAAGTATTATAATCATTTTCACTAACACTGACAGGTAGTTGCCTAGGTTGTCACAGTATGGCGGAAACGCAGGGCCTGACTACCACCGAAGTAAACTTCCACCAGTAAAAATGAATATCTGTTTTTGCCATTATTTAGAACTGAAATTTTGCGTTAAAAAGGCGTTTAAAGGAGAAAATTTCTATTTAAATTTACTGGTGGGAGTTTGACCCGGCGGTAATCAACTCCTGCCAAAACGGTTACAGTTTGTAGCTTCACTATTTTAAAGATATGTCAGTTCCTCTTTATTAATAGTTCCATGGTTCTAACGGGCATAAATATAACCCGATTGCAATTGCATCTCTTGAGCATATTTTCTGAATCTTTACTCACTTAAGGAAAATGAATCTTGTTTACCAGATTTATTGCAAAATATTTTTATTGAAGTTTGTTTTGATAAAATTATGTACATTTAAAAAAATAGTCACAATATCATTTTAATTTCGTTAGAAAAAGCATTAATGTTAGGAAAGCATTATTGCCTTTTGGCCTTAATTCATTACATTAATAAAACATTATTAAAATCGAACGTATTTAAATCGCAACATTTGCATTATATAATTAAATAAGATTTTATCTTTTTTTTTATAAATTGAAATAAAATTGATATTTATTGGGGTTTACTGTGGCATGTTCGGTATTGAAAATGAAGTGTGTAGCAATTACTGTTCATCTACAGGGGCACTCAATCGTTTTCTGTTACATTATGGTCTATGTGATGGGGAAATTATATGCGGGGTATTTTAATAGTGTTACACAATCTTAAAGGTATTAAAATTTATACACATTATTTAGGTGCACTAAAAGATGGTTAATACTAGACCGGGAGTCGGAAGCGCAGACAACCACCTCATCGAGTTCACGGATTAAATTCTAGGATTAGTTAAATCTTGATTCGCATATTAAAACGCAATCGGTCTGCCAAGTCATATCTTGGTGGAAAACACTGGAAAATCCGATTTTAGCGGTTGACTAGCAGGTTTACCATTGTGTTTTCCTGCACCAAAAGGTATGAAAACATGGAGGACTGGGAGCAGGAAAACAAATGGTAAACCTACGAGTCAGTGAAGCGTCTAGCGATCACACTTTTTCATTTTGATCCTGTGATCCTGCGGGATCAGCTTGCTCCGCGCATATCGTTCCACGCATGCGGTAGCGATGTTTGTGTAAAATAATATTCTAAGCAAATTTCCTTAAGGAACTTTATTTTGTAGTGGTATGACGTTCACCCTCAGATTAGATGGCATGGGTTCGATTCCTTACGGAGCTGAATGAAAAAGAATGTGAAGATTGCTTTAAAAAACTAAATTTTTTTGAAGATAAAACTTGAAAATTTATATTTTTCAATATTTGTACCACTATTAACAATTTTTTTTATTGTGAATTTTCCAGATATTTGATATGGTGATCGTAGTTTTAACAAATTTAATGCCTTTAGTATCGCCATCTAGTGGTGTAAAGATAAGCAAATCGTAAAGAGTGTTTCAAATTTAATAATAATTAAATATTTTTTCATAATTTTAAATTTAATAATTTTAATTTTTATCATCATTTTAAAAGAACTTTTAATTTTGAATAAATAATAATTGTTACTTTTTTTTCATAATTTTAAATTTTATAATGATTTAGTAATTTATTTTTTTTAATCATTTAAAGGCACTTTAAATTCTGAATATAATAAATTTTATAATGATTTAGTAATTTAATTTTTTTTATCATTTAAAGGCACTTTAAATTCTAAATATAATACATTTTTATATGTTTCTAGTAATTTTATGTTTAATAATTTAAATTTAATATTTTTTCACAATGTTTAAATTGTTTTTTTCAAAATTTTGAATTTAATAATTTCTGTTTTTTAAATTATAATTTAATAATTTTTTCGTCCTTTTAAAATAATTTTAGAGTTTAATTAATTTGAATCAAAATAAAATAAAGTTCCATAAAGTTCCTAAAAGAGTTTTGCTTAGAATATTATTTTACACAAACATCGCTACGTCCTGCGCGGAACGATATGCGCGGAGCACGCTGATCCCACAGGATCAAAATAAAAAAGTGTGATCGCTAGACGCTTGTTACGAGTCAGCCGCTAAAATCGGGTTTTCCGGTGTTTTCCACCAAGCTAGGACTTGGCAGACCGATTACGTTTCAACATATGTTTTATTTTTGTACAGAAATCATTACACTATTTTTCTGCTGTTAAATAAGTTGAAGAAAACTATTAAATAAATAAAAATGGTATTCAAATTCAAGGACCGTACAAATGCTGAAAAAATAAAATCGTGCAACTATAACCACAATTTTCGTGTCAGTGTGTTGGCCTCGTAATCAGAGGGCTGTATCTTTATGACGTCAACGTTTCTGCTGGATACAAATGTGTTTTATAATATAGATAATAATTTGTATGCTAGATATTTACCGTTAACTATTATGTAATTTATTACAGCCGATACCTCTCCCTTTGTAATTGAAACTGAGCATCCAGCCCCACCAGCAGAAGAGGGCCGCAGCAGGCGCAAAAAGAGACAAGTACCTTGCGAGAATGGCGAGGGTTTGGACGAGTACGTCGATACCTTACTCAGGTTTGGGAGGAGGCTGTTGAGATTTCAGGTATTCATTATGTTCCTTCTCTTTTAACCCCTTCGCGACGGGAGCCTTTTACGAAATGTTTATTACTTTGCTACCGGTTTTAAAAGACAGAAGTTTGTGCCTATGCAAATCGAGAAAATGCTCGGATTAAATAAGGCAAATTTTACAGTAAAATTTTACTGGTGAGGATAAACGAGGATCCTTAGGCCTATTTCCGGCACGTATACGTGTCGCTCGTCCCCAAGGGGTTAATCCCTTCGGAAGCATGGGTGCATAGTATATGCATATTCAAAAGGTGTATACAACGATTGTATTAAGTACCACGATTAGAGGATTTTCTTTTGTTTTGTTTTATTTAACCTCTTGAGACCTGAAGGTAAAATAACACTACAAATACATATTCATTGCTTTTGCACAAACACCATAGATGACAGAAAGAGCCCTTTTGCTGAAATTGATACTTTAACACTACCACGATCTTGTGTATACCCATTTCTGCCAAAAGGTATAAGTGCAGATTCACGGTCGCCATTCGCCACGTGGCGACTCATTTTTTTGCTTTGGCGACTAACTTTCGGCGTCTAAGTCGCCATGCTGTTTATAGGAATGCCCTTTTTTCGCCGAATAATTTTCGAATTTTTTGTTTTCTTATCAATCGCGGGATGACAGCATTGTAATAAAATTCTTTCCTTATTCAATACAACACTTTTTGCACGAATGAAAACAAAATTCATGTGTATAGAACTCGCTACCAGAACTGGAGAACAAAACACGTTATTGAATTTTTAGAACTAGTCACTGCAATGATCTACACTAAAATGCAACATGGCGGAAAACAATGGAATATCTGAGTTATGCAGCAACTCTTGTATTTTCCGTTACAACTGAAATCGAGATTCTCTAATCTGATTATAATTGATATGATGCTGTAAAATGGTGTTCATATTTATGCGTAAAATTGTTTAAAATTAGTAATTATGAAATCCTTAGAAATTAGAAATTATTAAAACTTTAAGGTGTCAAAAGATACCTCATGGTAGAAATAGGTAGGGGAGGGTAGTACACAGTGGGACGAAAATTATTATTACTTAACGAATGGCAACCATTTTTATTCTTTTGAAAAATTTTTTGCTACATCTTTAAGCTACACAAGTACGCTACACATTAATGTATAAATGGTTTTAAAAAAGTTATTTATAAAAGCACAGAAGCAGCATAACGGAGTATCGAAAATTGTCTCACTGTATACCACAAGTGGTACACAGTGAGACAATGTATATATTTTCACAAATCATACATTTTTATACTCTATAAATAATTTTCTGCAGTTTATGACTTCTAATTAGTATTTCTAGATTAAATTTTTTTAAAAAATATGAGCCTCGAATGGACAATGGCAGACATTGGGCTACCTTCATGCAAATTTTCAGCCTCTTACGTTCAGTAGATTTCACTAGCTATCGCACGCCCCCCCCCACCCCCCCTCCCCCCACACACACAGATAGAGAGAGAGAGAAAAAAACCTTATTTTATTAATAAATAGCGTTTTTTACGTCACAACCGCATAGTAGATACATAATGAGGCACGTCTCACTGTGTACCACAACTGTGTGTCTCATTGTGTACTTTCGTTACGTTGTAACAAAATGGAGACCATATCAGTTTCATCATCAGTTTCATAGCTTTGGATGCCTGTGTCGTTTTGTCGACATCATTAGATATAGCTAAGTTTGGTTAAGTAAATATATGCCATAATAAAAGAAATAAACTCTAAAATGGACGTTTATGTAGCTTTAACCCCTGTAAAATAAATAATTACTTACTATTTTGTTGGACGAGTAACCGAAGTGCCGAAACTACGTCCACGTATTGCATAAGATGAGGTGGTTCAGTGTGTGTTCCAGCTGGGAGAAAAAGTTATAGCTGTATGTCAAAATGGCAGCTGTCTCGCTGTGTACCATGTCTCACTGTGTACTCCCCTACCCTATAACATATGCATATTTTTAGATCCAGGATGAGTTGGAGGAAAATGATATCGCTAAATTAATTCAATATCTAATACGAAATCTAATCTTCTACGAAATGTCCACAAATTAATTGTGTAGAAATTATTAAACTTAGAGAGTAATTTTTAGTTAAAATCTGAAACGTATCTTTTGACACCATTTGGTAGAAATAGTGTTAAGGCAGGCCTGTCCAACCTTTCACTTACCAGGGGCGCATTTAAGCTGTTAGCAAATAATGAAGGTCACCATTATTTACAAGGCTGGAAACATACAATGTTATTTGAAGTCGGTAGTGTTAGCGACATATACTCGTCTTCTGCGATGCACATAGATGTTTGAGCAATAACTATGCCCATGTAAAAATAAATTGCAGCAGAAATATAAATCATAGTAAACGTAGAATTACATTTTCCTGAGAGGAGCTTATCTTAAAAACTTTTGTAGGATAAGGGACCAAAACCTTAATGCTGCCTAGAATAGTAAAACATGTGAATGTTAAAAAAAAAAAAAAAAAAAAAAAAAAAAAAAAAACTAAGGGTTTTTTAGTTTTAAATAAAGCTAGTCAGAGGAAACATTCGGAAGGAGCACACACGTCTTATACAATGCATATACATCTCATAGGGATGGTCATGCCAATGTAAAAATTGCAGAAAATGTATAAATAAAGTAAATTCAGAATTATATTTCTCTTAAGGAGTACCTTAAGGCTATTCTCAGCTGCTCTGCTCAACAAGCGCATAATGCTTTGACACATTTACAAATTTATTTTTTAACGGAAAGATATAAAATTGGAAAGCCTGACTATGGAAGCTATTTGGAATCGAATTGTGTTTTCTATTTTTGGATTCATCAATTATCTATTGAATTAGAAGCGATTTGGATCACGTGACAAACACGTTTTTCAACCTTTCTAGAGTGAGTTTTCTCCTTTCGCACTGAAATTCGTTTTTAAACGCCCGCTTTGACACTATTTTCTGATAGATCTATTGCGTTTGGAACAAAAAAACAAAAAAAAAAACGGAAAAAACAGCTTGATTACAAAGATTCTGAACAACAATACCTATTAGTTTCATGTATTTCCGAACAAAAATAAATTAAAACTTATGTCAGAAAGTTGCCTTTTTGGATTTGAGGACAGCCTTAAGACCTTTGAACTAACAAAATACATTAAAAAAAAAACCTCTGCAAGAATTGCAGTTACTCTGTGACTAATTGACTTTTAATTATAAAATTGCAAACACATATTAAGAAAGATTTATTTTATCAATTAAAGTTGTAAAAAAAAGTATATACATGTATAAACTTTTTTAATTTATTTTTAAAGATAACTAGGGGGCTCGGCCCCCTACGAGCTACGCTCGCCAACCCCCGTCCAGACACCGCAGGCTCTAAATGCACGCTAATTTGATCGTCTTTAAAAAGATTTCGAAGGAGTGAATTATAATTTAAAAAACAGTGGCGATCTCCCTATAAACGAATTTCTATTCATTTCTCTTTGATTGGGGAATTTTAACGCCAAATCCGCTGCGGTACTACTTGATTATCTCGTCGACCAATTTCGCCAAATTATATAAATCGCCAAACCACTCGCCAAATTATACAAATTGACATAATTTTTATTTTAAATAACGAAAGAACAAATAAATTCGTACAACATTAATAAAAATACAAATAAAACGACGAAATAAAAATAACTTGATGACGTAGACACGTGTAACAACATTTCAAAATAAGCTAATATAAAAGGTATTAAGTAAACAGAGTCTTTGTCTCCTGGTATTTTTTAACAAAGTGAAAAGAAAGTTCTTTTAAATGAGACATTTTAAATTAATCGTTTTTAATCTGACGTAATTTTTACCAAGCTATTCTTTCTCTTTTAAATAATCACGTGAAAGTACTTTTGTTAGGAATTAAACATTATTTGCGCTTTCCTAACAAAAATAGTTCAAAATATCCTCTCAAAATATTAAATAAATGTCTAGCGCAATTTCTAAATTTAAACATTTTTGCAATTTTATTTTGTGTTCATTTTATGTAATAGCTATAATGTGACGTAAATATGACGTAATTTCTCCTAAGACTTCTAACGCATGTTAATGAATTTATTATTTTACAATATTCTTTCTCTTTTAAAATTCACGCGTATACTTTTTATGACGTAATTTTTAATAAGTTCCTGCTTTTTATATGTAATTATTTAATTCTAATTTGAAAGTTTTTTTCCTGCTTATAATAGTCACGTGTAAATAAATTTTCAATTTGAAGCAAACATTATTGCTTGCACTTTTTATACAGTTGGCAACAGTTTAAATTAGTGCAATTTTCTGAAATCTGTAAAAAATATCTCTAGAAATGCTGAAAATTTGAATTTAAAATAGAAATAAAACCTGAAAAAATGAGCCAAAATAAAAAAATTAATGCAATCTGCACTCCGGCAAATTCTAACGCATAAAATGATCTAAAAATTATTACACTGTCATGTATAGTTTTTGCTGCTATAAAACTTTTTTAGTGGAACGATTTTGTCCAACTTTAGCATTAAATATCTCTTAAAATAATTCTTCGATTTGAAAACTGTCTGCATCAGCGTATTTATCAAACATTTCTGTATAAAACCACCGATTTTCATATTATTGTATGCATTATTTTTCTTAATATTAACGAAGAAAGACCTCCGGTGACAAAAAATTCAAAACCGGCGGCGGCGGCGGCGGTGACAGCGGTAGTTACTTTTTTTTAGAATAGAGAGATACAATTTTTTACGAAAGAATTATTCTTACATACATTGCGCGAATGAGTTTTCACATTTGACTGTCTAAAACAAACCAAGATTTAAAAAAATTAATTGAGATATAATGTGTTTTCAAAATGACCTACAATGAAAAGAAATAAAATTTGTAGATCCCGAGAAAAAAATGTTTTTAAAATAAAACTCGAAATATCGAGATTTTTTTTTTTATAAAAAAATAGTCGTGAGCTCTAAACTTCTTACTTGAGAAACATAATAATAGGTCATTTTATGCCTCTATACGTTTAATACATTCAGCGAAAATTTCGTGAAATTCTAGGTAACCATTTTTCAGAAATCGTGCGCGCAATGATCAAAATCGACGTTTTGAGAAAATTGACTTTATCCCCTACACGGTCGCTTAATATTTGGAAAAACCATCAAAAATGTACCTATTTATTTTATTACAAAAATTGAATAATTATATGGTTTCTAAATAAAATATGCAATTAGTTTTTTTAAGGCGAAAAAAAAAATGTTATATAACAAATTCACATTTGTAGAAAAGCCATCATGCGAGAATTCCGTGTCTTAATGTTTGTTTTACACCATACAAATTAATGCGAAAAAGACCTTTATTTTTCACATCTTAGATCTTTATTTATTCTCTTCACACCAGTTTTTACAAATAATATTTGAAATAATACATATACATTAAATTTTGATTATTAATAATTTTTTGCGTGTTATATAATTCGAAACATGCAATACAAATTCCAGCATAATAATCAGAGCCATAAGTCAAACCTAAGCGGCGATATTCAAAGACTTCAGACGGAAATACCAGTTAATTTTTTCTGGTTTCAGAAGTTTTTTACAACAATTAAATCTCCAGCCCGGAAATATGACGGACACGAGAAATAACGAGCGACACCTCAGCCCATGATATTGACGGGAGCGAGAATTAAGGGGTTAAAGATTAAATAACCCCTTGATCATATAGAAAAAGTTCAAAGTGTTTTAGACATAACTTCCCTTTTTGTATGGTGTTTGTTTTTAAATGTTCCTAAAGAATCATACTTAAAAGCTATTTTTAAAAAAATCGATTTTTGGACGCTTTAAATGGTACATGACCCCTTAAAGGGGGTCATTTAAAAAATTTTGGTAGGATAAAGAGCCACAAACCTTGATTTTAATATCTAATGTATAAAAATGAAAATTTGTCTGTGTGCCTGTCTGTAATGCTATACAAATCCACAGTTTGGAATCCAGAATTGTGAAATGTTACGCACATGTGTATTAAAACATGGCCGAGGCAACTAAAACAATTCAGAATCGAAATAATTTATAGTTAACTTTTAATTAATAAAAAAACACTCATTTGACAGCAATTTCCTATCAAATTAAAACATTTTTCGTTATAGCAGCTGCTAACAATTAAAAATTCACAATAAAATCCTTTTCAGGGTTCCTTACTTAAAAAGTAAAAACGGAACTATTATAAAATCACTCTTGTGTGTGTCTGTGTGTCACAGCCCTTTTACTCGTAAACTATGCAACGTGGAAAGTTCAAATTCGGGGAAGTAATAAAGACTATTAACCCTCATATTTACAGATTAATAAATATTCATAAATATATTTAGGGAAAATGTCGAGGGGATAATTAAGTTACTTGAAAAAAAAAAATCTTTTCTTTGTATATCGTGTGAAAACTTTCGTAACACTGAAATCAAAAATATATTTCATTTAATTTTAGGTATTATATTTTCAAAGTTATGGTGGAAAATATAGTGCAAAAATATGCCCCCTCCCCCCCATCTAACGCCGAATCAATTGAAACTAAAATTATGAAAAAATTAGAGGTAGTAGACATTAATTTAAACCTTGCAGGAAAATTATAGCGATTACCCTAAGTCACATAGTTTTTGAGAAAATCGCATTTTTCCGTTACACTCAAATTTCGATTTACGGGCTTCATCAAAAGCGTTGAGCAGAGCTGGAGGCACCTATCGTAGCAGAACTATAAAAGCATTGTTGATCATGAATTTCGGAAAAAATCGTCGGCAATTAGCCGAAATATTAACCCTTAAAGACACGGACTGTTTGGACCCATAATGACAGTGACTGCGTACTCTATGCTCCATCGGCTTTCAAAGCGTAGATAACAAATTTTAAGGATATATTTATGCAATACAATGCCCAGTAACAGTATAAAAGCAATAAACGTCAAATTGTTAAAAAAAGGACTCATTTAACAAGAATTAATCACATAAATACTATGGGATTCGCGACTAGTTTCCACTGAGTGGCTCTCTCAATACACCTACTATGTCTTTAAAGGTTAACTAAAAACCTATATGGAATAACAAATATACAGAACAGCTATATTTGCTATTATTTAGGTTCCATATATCTTTGAACTTTCATGGTATATCCATTTATACTTTTCTAGTATACAGGGTGCAAAGGAAAATCCCTTTAACCTGAAAATACTTCTGAACGGAGAGAGCTACAGCTATGCAAGTGAGGTAACGGTATAGTAAAGCGACTAAGCCCGATTTAATGAAAACGACAGCAGCGCCCCCTGGTGTCGAAATTTGGAAGATAGCCATAGCAAATCGAAAACGAAATGAGATAGAGCAAAATTTCCAGTTAGAAAGTTTTAGAGCATCAATTAATTAATAGAATACGACATTTGGTTTACATGGATAAGATAAATTTTCGCCTGTTTTCCCAAAAATGTCCGAAATCGATGCATTCCATTTTGTGTAAAAGTTTGAATGGAATAGTTAGAAGTATGAAGAAATACGCACAATTTATGCTATAAATACGTACTTATATCAATACATTTTGATAACATCACACACATAAAAAAAGACAAACTGTCTCACAGCGATAAAAAGTTAATATTCAGTATGTTCGGAAAGTTCGCCATTTCTTCACGATACACGTTTGCATTCGTGAGAGTAATTCTGCATGCACATTTCTTAGCATGGAACGTCTATTGCAAGCCTCTTCAATACCACGACATAGATTTAACCGTTTCAAGGGCGGTGCTAGACGGTGCTAGAAGGTGGCTAGACGGTCTAGCCACCTAATTTTAAATCCAAAACTGACAAATTGCACCAAGAATATTTTAATAAAATTTTTCTTTTGTAATGAAAGTGCAAGTTAGCGGGTTTTTATTTTATGAGAAATTCGTTTGAATATTCTGGCAGTTTACGAACAGAATCCTCTGGCCCTGAAAGGGTTATTCTAAAATTTGAAATGCATTGAAAATTGAATCTTTACAAACATTACAGCACAGTACACCGTCACAATCCCAATTGTGCACTGCTACATTTCCGGAATGTGAATAGGCAAAGTAGAATCGTCGCTCATCGATCTCGGACATTTTTGGGTATGCAGGCGACGATTCATCTTATCCGTGTGAACCAAATGTCGTTTCGTACTAATTAATTTAGGTTCTAAAACTTTCTAATTGGAAAATTTGCTCTACCTCTTTTCGTTTTCGATTTGCAATGGCTATCTTCCAAATTTCGTCACTAGGAGTGCTGCTGTCGTTTGCATTAGGTCGGGCGTAGTCACTTTACTGTACCGTTACCTCACTTACAGGGCTCCCAAATGGTTCGCCAACTGAATACCAATAAATTTTAACAGAAAATTGTATGGTAGGTTTGCGCTAGAATTAACTTTCAAAGGTGGTTCCGGGGCGGTTTGTAAGAAAAATCTAAAAAGAAAATTTTTCTAAAATAATATTGGTATTCAGTTGGCGGACCATTTGGGAGCCCTGCACTTGTATAGCTGTAGCTCTCTTCGTTCGCAAGTATTTTCAGGTTAAAGGGACTTTCCTTTGCACCCTGTGCAATACTGAAAAGCTGTCGCGGGTATTACGATAATTCTTTTACCTCACATGCAAATAATTAGTGATATACATATTACGTACGCCACGCTGCAATACTAAAAAGCTCCAGCAGTTATTGCAATGATTCTTTTACCTCACATGCAAATAATTAGAGATTATTTATTTGTGATTAATTATTACAATTAAAAAAAAAAGGCAAACATTTTATCACAAACATCAACAAAACTTTTTTATTCTATTTAATCCCTTATTCCAAATATATCGTTTTATCGTCTGCTGCCATAGTAACATGATAAGTTAAATTTCATTTTAAAAACTCGCAGTAGTAGAAAAATATTTTACTAAATCGAATAGTTATTTTTAATTTTGGTTTTAGAATTAAATTCACGAACTCCCGTGCATAAAACGGGTTAAACAGCTAGTACAATATAAAAAAGCATTCAAATTTTAATGATTTAAAACTTTTAACCACTTTTTAAAACTGATTTTATATAATAAAAAAAAGTTCGAAAGCATTCGAAAGGGCGCCAAGAAGTGTTCCAAAGAGCGACATGGCGCCCGCGTGCGCCGTGTTGGACAGTCCTGCTTTAAGGGACTCGTCATTTAGGTTCATATGTTGACCTAAAATTACTAACCCCCTTAAAAGATCAATTTAATTACCCTTAACCTAAATCCACTCAATAACAAATTGAAGGGCTTTAAACAAGTGAATGATTTATAAAATCCTCACGGTACGTCGCATCGAGGAATTCAAGGAATTTTAGATGTTTTAGTACCAGAAATTTCGTAAATTACTGGTCGCTATGTTTAAAGTTTGAATATTTTTTTCATTAAATAAAACAAATATTACTTTACAAAAGTTCTGGTGAAAGGTACATGAAAGTCCTTGAAACGTACGAATCCTGTCCTCAAATTTTTTTACTGTAAAGTGTTTAAGTTAAATATGAAAATTTCTTACTCCCTTGGTACACCATCTTGAAGGCATTTTGCAAACTCAGATGAAAATAACATTTACTAGCCGCCCTTGGCGACCAGTTTGGTCTCCCTTAAAATTTATGTTTGGAAAAGCATGCTAAGCATTGTGTCATATTACTTTTATTCATAATTTAATTTACTTCGACTCCCTTAAATATAATTAATATAATCCCTTAAGTTAAGGTTAGTTTTTTTGCATTAAAATATCTCAATTTGTTGATTTTCTGTAAGCAAGTAAACACTATTAGTTTACAATGGAAGTCTATGGGAATTAATAATTGAATTATTATTATTGCGAAATATTAGCGATATCGCCAAGTTTGCGTCACTTTTGGCTACTAATTTTGGTCACCAAAGGGCATAGCCGGATAAGTATTGGAAATATGCTTTTCAATCAAATTTCCTGATTTTTTCCCCAGATGTGGCTACATATCTTACAATATATTTCCCCTATTGTCATCCTACAAATAGTCATATTTAACGAGATAAAAATGTTTTTTCGATTTTTTAAAAAACTGATTTTCTCAAAAACTGCTGCACGGAATTTCATGCCATTAACTGAGGGTATATAGATACCACAGATACATAACTGGTAATTTTGCATAATTTTCTGTTTATAAAAACTGCGTGAAAAGCAAAATAAAAAATCATATCTTATGGTTATCCGAAAAGTACCATTTTCTTGTAAAACATTCTCCAAATGTGCTAGTATATTCTAAATGAATGCCGAAAGTTTGCATTGGGTACTTCATATAAATATTTACAAAATTCAATTTAAAATTATTGAAATTCATTTTAAGGCATTATTTGGGGCGGAGCTACTCAACTTCGACACGCGAAGAATTTTTGGAATAAACATATACAGAATTGCCGTATTTTAAATTTTAATGAACACATGAGCAACATTCTCAACACTGTCGATATCAAAATGAACATCAAGTTGAAAAACATGACTTATATGCTTAATGGAATCTTAAATACATCAGTTGACATATCGTCTGCTGACTTTTTTCCAAAAAATTCTTGGGATGTCGAAGCCCCAAATAACGCCTTAAAATGAATTTCAATAATTTTACTATACATTTTTGTGTAGTAACAAACTTTCGGCATTTATACAGAATATACGGGCACATATGGGGAATTTTTTACAAGAAAATGGTAATTTTCGAATAACCATAAGATATGATTTTTATTTTTTTTAAATTTTTATTTTGCTATTTCACACAGTTTTTATAAACAGAAAATTATACAAGAATTACCAGTTATGCATCTTTGGTATCTATACAGGGTGATTCAGCTCGTCGGTGACAAACTTTAAGGATCGATAGAGCACACCTAGACGAACATTTTTGAATAGGGAATGTAGGGTCCCTGACGCGATGGTAAGGCGCTAGGCGCTTTCGAAAATTTGGGTGCCGAAATTCGAAACGTCATAAAAACTAGGGAAATGGTTAGATTTTCTTGCTTGTTGCGTCGAAATGATTCTGTTTGTTTAGACTTTCTTCAGTACCAATTTGATAAGCGTATCTCTTAAAACATGGATAGGGGGCGCTGCAGACTTTGGAGAGCTAGACAACAACTTTAAGCCCGTTATTTTGATAATTTAACACATGCTCGCCAAAGTTTATACTCTAACTTAAAGTTTGAACCCAAAAGTAGAGCCCTGCAAAAAGCGTAAGAGCCGGAATAAAATGTCAAAGTACAGGGTGGTCGAAACTCGAAGGCTCCTAAGAGATAAACAAACAGATTTCTTGACTTATGGCATGCATTTTCATGATTCTGTTTGCTGGGGCTCTCTGAAACTCAGTTGAACGGTACAAAAAGAAACATCGATAGGGGGCGCTTTGGGCAAAAAACATAATTCGTTGACATTTCGGACGCTAACTGGAAACGGGGCGCTACGATCAGTTAGTAATAATGAAAACACATTTTCTACCTCTGCTCAACACTTCTGAATAAATTTAGACCAAAAACATCAATGATACTGGACATTTATTTACAAAAAATAACACTACAGAAGATGCTCGAATTTTCGACCTTGGGCCATGATGCAGGCTTCGCACCTCCGTCGCATTGAGGAGTGTGTGTTTCCAACAATGCCAGGAGTATCTCTGATCTGCCCTGCAGCTGCCACAATGCGCGCCACAAGTTCTTCAGCACTGCTGACAGGTGTATGGTATACCTCGGCCTTCAGGTAACCCCAAAGGAAGAAATCCAAGCAGGTGAGGTCTGGTGATCGGGCAGGCCAGTGAACTGGACCCCCACGCCCGATCCACCGCTGGCCATACCTTGCGTTTAGATGGAGACGCACGTCGTTCGTGTAATGGGCCGGAGCTCCATCGTGCTGGAACCACATCTGGCGACGCGAACCTTCGGGTACGTGCGCCTCATCCAGAAGCTGCGGCAGCACTTGATCCAGGAAAATCAGGTAATTTCCACCTGTCAGCCGTTCAGGTAACAAATAAGGGCCAATGAGGCAATCCCCCAGAATGCCGGCCCACACATTTACTGAGAAACGCTCCTGGGCTGCTCGGCTTCTGGTTTCATGTGGATTTTCATCACACCACACATGACTGTTGTGGGCGTTCCACATTCCCTCCCGGCTGAAGGTGGACTCGTCCGTAAACAAAATGCTGTTTACAAAACGGGGATCCCTGGATCTCATCGCCAAGTACCATCTTGAGAATTCCACTCGAGGGCCAAAATCCTGCTCTCTGAGCAACTGCACCCGCTGGATGTGGTAGGGGTGCAGATTCCGGGAACGTAAGATGCGCCACGCAGTTGCTTGCGAAATGCCAACATGTCTGGCGATATCTCTCGTGCTAAGACCTGGGTTGTCCTCAACCAGGTTAAGCACAGCCTCTTCGTTGTCGGGGGTGCTCACTGATCGCTCCCGTTCAGGCCTGCCTCCGTCGAAAGATCCCGTTGTGGACAACCTCTGGTGTACTCGAGCGAAGAAGGCATGGCAGGGGATTTGCCTGTTGGGGTAACGCTCGGCGTACAACCGCTGAGCGGCTCGTCCATTACAACCAGCAGCGCCATACGCCAAATGCATGTCAGCCAATTCAGAGTTTGTGTACCGTTCCATCCTACTACCGATCTGCAGACAAGTAACCCGAAGCTTAAGTAGGTACCGCACGTTCAAAAGACGTGTCTGCGCATACAACTACGTCATCTCGCGTTGTCGTCTACGCATTACGTATCTTTTGCATATCGATATGGTACGATATCTTTTGCATAAATCAGCAAAAAGCACCTTATGTAAATTTTATTGCGCGCATTGTGCATGATTGAAACCAGCTATGTTTGTTAAAAAAAACAAACAAACTGCAGTTTTAATAGCTTCTTATGATAAGTAAATTACTCTCTTGTTTTGTTTCTAACTGATCGTAGCGCCCCGTTTCCAGTTAGCGTCCGAAATGTCAACGAATTATGTTTTTTGCCCAAAGCGCCCCCTATCGATGTTTCTTTTTGTACCGTTCAACTGAGTTTCAGAGAGCCCCAGCAAACAGAATCATGAAAATGCATGCCATAAGTCAAGAAATCTGTTTGTTTATCTCCTAGGAGCCTTCGAGTTTCGACCACCCTGTACTTTGACATTTTATTCCGGCTCTGACGCTTTTTGCAGGGCTCTACTTTTGGGTTCAAACTTTAAGTTAGAGTATAAACTTTGGCGAGCATGTGTTAAATTATCAAAATAACGGGCTTAAAGTTGTTGTCTAGCTCTCCAAAGTCTGCAGCGCCCCCTATCCATGTTTTAAGAGATACGCTTATAAAATTGGTACTGAAGAAAGTCTAAACAAACAGAATCATTTCGACGCAACAAGCAAGAAAATCTAACCATTTCCCTAGTTTTTATGACGTTTCGAATTTCGGCACCCAAATTTTCGAAAGCGCCTAGCGCCTTACCATCGCGTCAGGGACCCTACATTCCCTATTCAAAAATGTTCGTCTAGGTGTGCTCTATCGATCCTTAAAGTTTGTCACCGACGAGCTGAATCACCCTGTATATCCCCAGTTAATGGCATGAAATTCCGTGCAGCAGTTTTTGAGAAAATCCGTTTTTTAAAAAATCGAAAAAACGTTTTTATCTCATTAAATATCAATATTTATAGGGCGATAATAGGGGAAATATATTGTCAGATATGTAGCCACATCTGGGAAAAAAATCAGGAAATTTGATGGAAAGACAGGTTTCCAATGTTTATCCGGCTATGTCCTTTGGCGATATATCGCCAAGTTGGCGACAGAACAGGATCCTCCTAGGTAACGCCCCCCTTATATGTATGCAGATGCATTAAATGCTGTTCAATAACCAATGAGGTGCGTTTCATTCGGGCGTTGTCATTAAACAATTAATAAATAATCGCGGTTTCTGTGTCACGTACGATAGCGTAATATCATAGCTGCCAACATCTTACGCTTTTTCAGACCACAAAAATTTTATAGTAAATTTTACCTTTTTAAATCGCCGTAATCTGCCGATTAAATAAGATAAAATTTCTATTAAATTTTTGTGGTCTGGAAAAGCGGAAGAGTTGGCAGCTATGTAATATATATATATATAGATTTTATCAGGATATAAAGCAGTATTTAGGATTATTTATAAGGAGTGTTTAGGATTAATACGTATTTTTATGGAAGAAGAAATTTTTAAATCAGAAAATTAATCTTGAAAAATTTTATGTTATTAACAACTTTCTACTACGTGCTTTCGGTATCAGACCCGAGCTCCGGAAAACATCCCGAACTTATGTCTAGTAGATACTTGATTTGAGCTTCATTCGTTCCAACAATATTTAAGTGCCTCCTGATTTTAGTTTGTATCCTGTACTACCTTAAAAGAATCGTGTAATAACAACGTTATTGTAAATGCTGCGCATGTAAACTGAAAAAAATCTAGAAATATTTTTTACATAATTCTTGTAAGTACAAATAATTTTTAAATCCATATTAAAATAAAATGATAAAATATCAAACATTGTACCATTAATCGATGATGTCAGTAAAATGATCAATTTAAATTTTTTATAAAGTGCATTAAAAGTCATTCTTTAATTCACACAATTTCAAATAATGTTGTGATTTTAACCTTTAATTCCCATGGTAGAATACGTTCAAGAAATTCCCTAGTTCAAAGAATCTGAATGTACACCAGAAAATTTCAACGATAAATTTTGTTTTACTTAATGCGGAATGTCTGTTATTAAATAAAGTAAATATTGCTCTTTTAATTTTCTGGTATGAGTTTGGAATATCCAAATTAAAAAATCTACTAAATTCGAAACACTGGTGTTTGCATAGATGCAATGATGAACATTAAAGGGTTGTTAAGGGGACCATGGGCGCAAAAACGACCCAAAAGTCGAAAATTATTTTTGTGCATATTGTTATTCTGCAGTTTCTTCTGTAACCATTTGCGAAAATCCATATGCAGATGCGATTATTTTTCGCAAATTTATAGGCGTTTGAATTTGGTACCCAAACGGTTTTTTGGCCCTTTAATATACTTTAAATCTGTTTTTCTCAAAACTGATTTTTCACCTTTTTTAGATTTTTGGAATGCTCCATTCGTCTTAATTTTGGATAAAATTTCATGAAATTTACAAGAAAGAACCCTGATATTGCTTACAAAAAAACTGTGCATGCATTGTAAATTAGACTGTATTAAGATAATTAAATTTGATTTTTAACTTATTAAAAGGCAAAATTGTGATGAAAATCGATATGGAATTCAGAAAAAAATCGCTAAAAAAATTAACTATCAAGGGATTAAAATATCGATACACAGATTTGTTTATAGTAATTTGTTTATAATAGAGTTTTAAGTGGTTAAAATGCAAAATCGAGGAAATATCTCAAAGATTAAGACGCAGGGAGCATCTTAAAATTTCGTTTTAAAATTTTAATAAAAAAAAATAAAAAAAAAGTTGGAAATTTATTTTAAGGTGTTCTATATACTCATGGTGAAATGTATCTTTCCACATAATTTCCTATCACTATGATGAAAAAAAACCCCCCCTTCCTCTTAAACGATAAAGACTTTTGAATCCTATGTAAAATGTTTTTGAAGTTGATCATGCGTAATTTATAGAATTTTGAATAGAACTTAAATTTGAAACTATATAATTATACGTTCCAAATAAAGCTTTCATTAGGTGCTGCAGAACTATTGCATCAAGCTATAAAATAATCTCTCTTATTTTGTGAATGTAGACAAACATTGCTCGTGAAGGATTTAAAGAATATATGAATGGAAGTATCTGATATATTTTTTTAATTTCAGGAACCTTTGCCATTCCCCAATACGACAGTGAAAATCGACGACATGTTGACAGTGTTCTTGTACAACGGAGGCGTTAGAGGTGTTTCGAATCTTTCTCGAAGAAAAAATGCCTACGTTAAATGCACAAATACAAGGTAATTAGAGTGCTCAAGTATTAATTGACTTTTGCACGTATACATCAATTTAATAAGCATAATGAAGTTAATAAGTCCTGAGTATAAAGCAAGTTCTGATTTCTGCATGGGAAAGTGATGCATTTATGCTCTGGGATGGCATAATTTGTAGATCCCAAATTTAGTAAAAATAGCTTATTTTCTTTCTATTTTATTTAAAAGACATCTATATTTTAAGAATAACACTAGTCAACAGCCATTTTGTATCTGATTTGTAATAAACATTTTTTTTATGTATTTTTGTATGTAGAATCTAAATGTGCTATTAAAAATTTTCAATCACGTAAGGGTTTCACAAAATTTTAGAATTTAAGGGGACGAGGGACCTTAAAAACCTTAAAAATCAATTTTTTTATTTTTTGTAAATTTCACTTTAAATATTATTCAGGGTACATTATATGCATTATCGCATGAATTTATCACAAAAAAAAATAAATAAAAAAAAGTTTTATTTTTGAGAAAAAACTGGAGTTTTACGCGTTGTCTTAGAAATCTTCGAAATGTCCCCTGCGCGTTCCATATCAATGAAAATCCCCAATATATATATATATATATATATATATTTATAAAATTTTGGTTTATATAGGTAAATAAAACTGTGCATTGAATTTTATATATTTGAATATAAAAGTATAAAAAAATTTCGAAATTTTTGGAAATTTTTCATTTTTTTTAATATATATATTCAAATATATAAAAATCGGTGCACAGTTTTATTTATATATATACACCAAACTTTTATAAAAAACTATTGGGGATTTTCATTCATATGGAACGCGCAGGGGGCATTTCGAAGATTTCTAAGACGACGCGTAAAATGCCGCTTTTTTCTCAAAAATAACATTTTCTTTTGTGATAAATGCATGCCATAATGCACATAATGTACCTATGAGTAATATTTAAAGTGAAATTTACAAAAAATAAAAAAATTGTTTTTAAGGTCCCTCGTCCCCTTAATTTTTACATATGTGGCGAAATACGTGGGGAAATGCAAATTATAATTTACATTTTGTGATCAAACAATAAGGAAAGGAATGACTATGTAGGTTAAAACCTTTATTTGGATGCATTCTACATGCAAAAATCAACTATGAAAACATTCATCACTGTCGCCAAGAAAGACATAATCCTGTTTTAAAAAATAACATTTTTAACACATTGCCGACGGGCTATTTTTATCAAATCTGAATTTTAAAACAGTAGAAGTTCATCCCTGTTCAGAAAGTTTTTATAAATGGGTGTTCTAGATAGGTTTCCTAAGTTTATGTATCGGTAAATATCTTTCAATGTACGAATTTAATATAAAATGTCTTGCAATCTAAAAATATATGGACAGCATGATATAAATGCATTTTCTGTAAGGTAGAAGCCAGGCCCTTAGTCAATGATGTTTTTTGAATGAAAATGAGAATTCTCGTTTCCCGTCGTGAATGCATTAATATTAACATTGTGGGTTTTGTGCAACAGTTTCGGTCTCGTATTTGTTCATAATTTATGTTAAGTAATCAAGAAATGATTTTTACTGATGAATATTATGTTTTGTTTGTATTTCAAAGGGTCAATTTTTGTCAAATATTTAACTTTAGTCTTTACGTAAATGCCCTACATCTAATACATGCAACTAGGTCAAGAGAATCTGATTATTCCACTGAATTCAGCACCCTAAAATTAGTTTAATGCACTCATTTCCAAGCCAGATACAGAAAAAGTTACAATTTGTTTACTACTGTTATTGTTTGGATATCTGTTTGAGTGATTAACTCATCTTTTTTATATGAAAAAAGCTATTTTGAAAGTTTCTTATGTTGTTTTAATCATATTTATCATGTGATATTTTCTATATACACTAATATAATAAAGAAGAAAGGGTTGTTTGCTTATAACCAAACCGATTTCAAAAGTTATTGTGGTAAAATGATGATAGCAGTCTCTGATCCAACGTCGGCTATATTTTAAGTCGGAACAAAAAAGTTCTAAAATTGCGATTCTGAGGATAGTGGTTAGAACATTAAATTTTGGCAATGTGATTACTTTTAAGATGTAAATGCTTATTGAGAATGGTTTCTCTTAATTTAAAAGGTTGAAACGAGCAGAAAGCGTTCTAAATTACGATTTATATTGAATTGTTAAGGATAGGAACATGAAATTTGATAAATGCTGTTACTTTTAAGACGCAAATACTCGCACAGAGCAGTTAAAAAATATCGAAATTAAAAAGGGGTAGGAGGAAAAAAGTTCTAAAATTACAATTTCTGTGATACTGTTAGGGCTAGAAACTTGAAATTTGGTATAGAAGTTACTTTTAAGTTACAAATGCTCTCTAAGAATGGTTTCTAAAAAATTCAAAATGAGCGGAAAACCTTTGAAATAAATTCTAAATTACGATTTATTTGGAGTTAATTTTAGATTTTTCTCCTTAATTTAAGTCCTATATCCGCCTAATGCAGGATAAGAATGAATTTTACACAAAAGGTGGCTTAATTAGTAATTTTTGAATTATCTGTAGCAGTATAATTTCATCTAATAAAAATAGGCACACATACGTATAGCACTTGGCATATCTCAACAACTATGTGTGCAAAGCCACTGGTTTTATTAGTGATATTATAATCATATCGGTGTAAAATGTTAGGTATATAATGCATTTGCATGCATACTTTAAAACAATTTTTTAAGGCATTCAGATGCATTACTGATATCTCTATGATAGTGGATTCTTCCTTATATTTCTTTATCCTGTTTGAAAAGTATTGATATTTTTACATTTATTCGTATCGCTTTTATCAGTTTTGTTTCACTCATATTCAACACATTGATACTTGTGTTGCTTATTAATATTCTCATAAACCTAACTTGTTCTGTGTATTGACATCTTCAGTCATCAATTAGGACAGCATTTTTGTGTCTAATTGTGAAAGACCCAACTGTCAGCTTTGCTAAGGACCTCTGATATAAGGTTACAAAAAAAAAAAAAAAAAAAAAAAACTAAAAAAAAAAAAAAAAAAAACTAGTCCAACGTTAGTGATTTGTTTCGGAAATTATTGAGAAATTGTAAGTTACAGTATTACAATGGGTCTATGAAAACCAATACGTTTTGGAAAGTTTTTTGACCAACCAAAAATAATTCCATTAGGCTATTGTTGGGATGGATAGCAATTTGTAAATTGGAAGTTAGGCCTTTGTGGACAAATGTTTCTTTTGGCAACGATTGCCAAAGGGGACATTTTTAACATTGTCAATCTTAGACTCCACACTTGTAGTCCAACATCATCATAACCATTTTGTGCTGCTTCGAACACTGCATTAACATTACCAATTAAAAACAAAATTAAGAAAAGCAGCGGTAATTATCTGTAAAAGCGCTCATTAAGCAATAAGGACTTACATATTAGGATGCCAACTTTTCTGTTAAAATAATGCACCAGTGGGTTTTGGAACTTTTAGGATCGGTAGTCAGAGATGGAATGAAATTCAACTGTGACCGATTATAAACATATTCTTATGGCCTAAAATTTTTCAAAATACATCTAACATATTAGCTGCAGATTTTCACACTGAAGCGAATAAGAATATTCGTAAGTACACCGAGAACATATCGACTCCTAAAAAGCGTAAATATTTCGCTTTTTCCTAATCTTATATTTTGGTAAAAACTGGTAACGCCAAGAAAGGAAGCGTTTCTAGCTTAGTTTGTAATAACAAGAAGTAAAAATGAAGATAAACGAAAAAAACTATACCCCAGCAACCCTCTTTTAGTTAGTACACACTTGTGCTACGTCGAAATTTAACAGATTCCTAATAAGAAACTATCAGGAAGACTATAGTTTGAAAATAGTGGTATTTAAATTTTTTAAAAAAATGTTGTTGTGGCAATTCTGTCTATGAGAAATTGAGCATGTTGTGCTTTACGGATACATTTTGTGGTCGAAATTTCAGCAAAAATGAATTTTCTGTATTATTCTGGATGTTACCGCCTTTGAAATTCATGATAAGCGATCATAGCTAGAGCTGCTTGAAAACCGATAGCAGCCGTAGAACTGTGGAAAGAACCAGAAAAATAATTATCTCTACTTAAATTCTCTAAAAAATAGTGCATCACAAGCAATTTAGCGTATTTTTAAATAGGGAGGGGCGTAGCTACAAATATTTTTTCGTGGGGGAGAATTAAAAATTTTTCCAACTTATAATTAAAAAATTTCTCAACTTGAAACAAATTGCTCTATTTTCCAACTAAAATGATATGTGCAATCTGTGTTTAATGATAATGATAATTATACGTAAAAAAATTATTCCCAAAGAAAAATACTGAAACTAAAAACATAAAAAATATAATTATTGGCTCATTTAATGATAGTTTTTGTCTTCTATTGTGTACTTGTCATAATCGTACTTCATATGAAAATAGCCTCATGATATTTTGAGATTTCTGAGAAAGGAACAAATTTTTGAAGGAAATAGATTAGAGACACTGTTGATGTACAAAAGTAGGGAAATTAGATCTGGTAGATGTAGGATATTTTCGTAGCACAGAAAAACACAATGACAAATTGAGTCTGGCAGCTTTTTGTATTTCTTTTGAAAGTTTAATTAGTTTACTGTTACAGAACTTAGAAAGATAGTCAGCAAAACAATAAAAAATTCTTCTTCTTCTTATTTTTTTTTTTTACTTTTTATTAAAAAAAGAAAAAGAAAAAGTGTTTCAAAAATCTAGAATTTCCCAACTCTGGGCTCAAATTTCCCAAGTTCACATATATTGGAAGGGGAGGCTCCCCCCTACCCCCCCCCCCCCCCCATCATGACGCCTCTGTAAACAGGACACAGAAAATGGATAGAGAAACGAAAAACACAATATTAAATGATACAAAATGAAAAGGCTTGTATTTCATTTTGAATTGCAGATGTACTTAAAGATGTTGCAGTACTTAAAGTACTTGCAGATGTACAGTTTATACTTAAATGTTCCTTCTACCCACATGTCTTATGTCCTGAATTTTGTTTTACTTATCATAAATTCTGGTCTAAAATCTGCAGATCTAATAAACGATTTCGAACCAAAAATTTTACTTAAAAAATGCAGGGTAACTTTCGGTGATATTTATCTGACTTCATTTATAAAATAAAATTTCTGGTTCGGAACATATTTCTTTGAATTCAGAATTATAAGCTTAAAATTACGGCAAGTGATCTTGTAGATATAACTGACACTAAACGCATGTTTCTGATTTTAAAAATCCTTCTGCAATGTTCGAAAATTATATATTGAGCACTGAAAAAGTAATATTGCTTCTAATTTTTGAGTTATGCGAGAGGCAAAATTTCTTCTAAGATTTTACAGGAACTAGTAAAATTGGACGCTACACGTTGTCATATAGTATTAAGCAAAATGCAACTTAATCCAGTGGATCACAATCTATGAAACGCGAACGTGAAAGAAGATAGATGAAATTTCAAAACAGAAATGCTGACAAAATAACAACAACTACACAATTATAAAAAAGGAATTTAACAAATTACAACGACCATTTGGAAAATGATTTTTTCGAAGACTAAAATTTAAGACTTAAAAAATCGCACGGAGTTGATCATACATTACGTACACCATGGACTAAACATTAACATTCCTGGACCCATCATGAAAAAATTTTAAAAGAAATTTCATTTTTACAATTTTCGGTACTGTAAATTTTTAAACTTCTACGGGGCTGGTCATACATTACGTATGCCATGGATTAAACATTAGTATTCCTGGACCAATTTTAAATGAAATTTCATATATTACGTACGCCATGGATTACATTTTTCGTTACTGTAAATTTTTAAACTTCTACGGATCTGGTCATGCATTACGTACGCCATGGATTAAACATTAATATTCCTGGACCAATTTTAAATGAAATTTCAGTCGTAAACTTTTAAACATCCCACAATATTACTTTTTACACCGTCGTATAGAGAAAAAAATGTACTTTTTAATGCAATTTGTTTGAAAGCTGTATCTCAATTTGTTTCTGAGTTATTAATTTTTTTTGTAGTTTTTATGACTTTTTTGCCATAGTGGCAACATAAGTATCCATCTCTGTTGAAAGTAAAGGGAAATACAGATTACTGTATAGACCCATCAGAAAACGAATAAAATGCGGATTCAACAAATAAAACGCTTCAGATAAGTTTTTGATTTCCTACCCTGAGAGAGGGCAATAACCATTTTTCTAAATGGTTAGAAAAAACTTATTAGAAGGAGAAATATACAACAAAATACACTGATTCCCATTGTTTCAGTTTGTAGAATTCGCTCTCCCTCTCGTAAAGTAATTGATGGATAACCCATAATCAGTGATGGAACAGTGTTGCACCAGACAATCGACTGACACCGCTAAATTTAATTGTATTCTTCATCTTGTTTCAGTACGGAATTTCAGTGATTTTTTAAGACAATGAATACTGTCATTCAGGGTAACTTTGATCCGCATTTTCTCTATTTTCATATGCCACACTCTTATTTTAAGAATATTGTTGCAACTAGGGGCATAAAAGAGAAAAAATGATCCTAAATTATTGTTTGACTATCAAATATTAAGGAATAATAAGGATAAAAGCAATGAAAAATGAATTTTTAGCCTGGTTCAAAGTTACCCAGCCATTTAGGGTAATTTTGCACCATATGATAAATATTATCTGAAATAATTCATTATAAAAATAGTATTATAGTTTGGACAACTTTAAATCCCCAAAAATGTTATCAGATATGTAAAGACTCTGATTTTCCATTTCCCAACATCACAAGGTTTGTATAATTTATGATATTACAACAAATATCAGGCATCAGAAAAGTGGAAGAAGAGAACCATGAACATTTAGAAATAAAAAAAACCTGTTTATTGTCCATATAAAACTTAAAAAGGCAGTGGAAAACAATTTTCAATGTTTTATCTCAATAATATATCTATAGTTACAGTAATACATACTAGTACTAGTATTATTCAAACAAGAATAAAAAATGTCGAATTTATGAAACGTCAAATTTGAGTAGCTCCGCCCCGAAAAATGCCTTTAAATGAATTTTATGTATTTCACACATATTTCAGTGGTGGAAAATTGGCGCGGAGGAGGAGCCTATTGGCACCATTAATTTTTTATTGTGTACTTCGCCTTAGTAAAAACTCGGAAATTCTGTTATTATATAAGCCGAAAAATACTACCAAAACTTAGTGGTGTCAATAGGCTCCGCCTCCGCGCCAATTTTCCACCACTGCATATTTGTGAAAATATTTATATGTTATATCTAATGTTCACTTTCGGCATTTATATAAAATATACGTGCAAATATGGGAAATTTTTGACAGTAGCACCTATAATCAGTAAATTATAAACATCAGTATAACTTTGAGCCGGCTCAAAGTTACCCTGAAAATGTGATAAAATGCTAGTGCCTTCTTATTTTACATTTTATTAACTATTAATAAATAAATAATCATAAAATATTATCACATTTACAACATTTAGACAATAATATGTCTGATAAATGAATATATTGTTACTTACTATGAAAATTTAATTGGATTACAACAACTTCAAAACAGCATTCAAAATTAGCTTGAAAACAGTACTTCACAAAAATGGTTAGATGATGCAATTAATAGCGCATAATGCTGCTAATTTATTTTCTAAAATAAAGAGTAGAAATCCCAGTTTAGATATATCCCTAGTGTAGATAATCGGCCGTCACAAAATCAACCAACCAACCCAGTTTAGAACCTTGCCACCAGAACTCAGTTCTGGAGTTTATTTAGTCTTTTGGAGTCAAAAATATTGAAAAATAGGAGGTGGTGCAAAGTTACGCACCCTGGTTCAAAGTTACCCTGAATGACTGTACTATTAAAATTTAGTGATGACAATCGCATAACTGCTGCGCCACTGTTTCATCACTGCCCATAATTAAAAATCCCGATTCTTCTTATTAAATGGTTGACGATGTGCTATTTGTCATTTAATGAACTATTTTTCAGCTTGTAAGGTAGTAAAGGTACACAATTATCTACCATGATATAACTAATACATTTTTTTTATTTCATAGCACAACACTGGGCCTCGTTGTTCGACTGGAAAATCTTCGAGTCAGTCTGAAATATCGTGTGCTTCAGGATTATCGTCTGCTGCTGTTCAACGGAGAAGGTGACGTCAGGATTAGAGAAGTCATCGTCCTGGCACAGTTGACTCAATTCACGTTACCTACTGGCGAGACAAGGCAGAGGTTAGATAGGTAAGTTCTTATATTCTTCATCATGGTAACAGAATTTAGATGAATCTATGAATACCTAATAATACCACGTCGTATTCACGACTCTTTCTTGATTATCAGGCAATGCTCGCACTGTTCCTACTTTTAAATGCAACTATTTCCGAATAATAATATTCGACTTATTTAATTACAAAAATTCTGCGAATAAATAAGGTGAAGATTACTATTAGGAAAAGTGGTCCTTAAAAGTAGGAACTGTGTGAGCCCTTATATTAGACTTACATGCTGTCTGAAAAAAGAAAAAGAAAAATGACGACTGTCGAAGGCAGACTTTTCTCACGGTCGCTTCCATCTGAATGCCCCTATTTCCGAATGGTCACTAATGAAAAGCAAAACGAACATTTCTATTCGGAAATAGTGGTAGTCAAATTCAAGAGACCTTAAGATCTCTGAGCAAGGTCTGCCTTCGACAGCTGCTATTATTTGAATCAACGTGTAGGCCTAGTATTCACAAAGCTTATAAATAACATCAAGAGGAAATGGGGCATTCTCACAATTTTTGACTTTCATGTCCCTGAATAATAATTTTTATTTTAGTACATATTCTTGTGTTTTTTTTATTTCATGTACTGGGGAACATCCCATTGCATGATTGCATAACAATATTAACGAGATAAATAAGCTTTGGACGATGTTAAGGGTCCAAATACCAGGAAAACTCCTATACCGTCCCGTGTCCCTGATGCTGATTTTTCAGTTTGGAGCTGTCGGTATAAAATTGTTTCAATAAAAGTAATTCGATGTAATTTTTTTCCGAATCTGGGACAATTGCTTTATATAAATATGTAGCAAAAAATTAACCTGCGTACATTTTTACGGTTGATATTATTTTTTGAACTCTGTCTCTGGGTTTTAGATCCTTACCATACCTCTTGCTAAACTTATACAGAAAATACCTCAGATGCAGCCACAGGATTTTTTTCAAGTTTTTTCTCGTGCAGAAGTACGCTAGAGGAAGAATGTCTAAAATTCTTTGACAGTAAATTTACTGCAAAATTTAAATCAGCATTTAAATATCAGTTTTAAGCATCGTGGCTTTATCGGAAGTCTTACCGTCCCCAAGGTCCTGCACTTTTCGAGGTAAATTAATTTTTTTTAAAATTTAATCCTATGTAAATAACTGTTTCTAAAAATCAATGAACATTGTGGCTATCACTTAGTCTTAACATGATTTGCCTAAAAATAGTAGTAATTTTCCTTACCGTCCCATCTTTACCATCCCTTTTTTTCCATTACCGTCCCTTTTTTCCTATACCACCCCCTTTTTATTCCTTCCGTCCCCTCTTTAATATTAACATTGTCTTAAAGGCGTGTGCCTTTAAGACAATGTTATACCAAAATTTTGTACTAAAAATACTACATTTTTGTTATTTCTTATTTGAATGTCCTGTGGGTACTATGCAAATTCATTATAAGTAAAAATTTAGAAGAGAATAGAAAGTTATACTGGTAAAATAGAAAGGAAAATTAAACTCGAAAGTTTAACTTAAACCTCAGTTAAATAAAAAAAATTTTCGCTGCTGACCATTTTTTCTTTATTTTGAATCATTAAGGCATTCGTCTATCAGATTAAAATATTATTTTAGCAAGTTTAATTTCACCAGATTTTTATTCTCGAAAGTCAAATGATTGTGAGAATGCTCCAAATACAGTGAAAATTATAGTGTAATCATGACGTATAAGGTTCGTACATCACTTTATTTTTCACATATAATATTCATCCCAGTAATTTTGGAAAGAAGTTTTACACTTATGTAATACAAGAATTTTTGAGATTAAATGAGGTAAAGATTTCTTTTTGAAATCACTGGTGCTGAAAAATTAAAAATTGAGTCTCGTCTAGATGCTATCCACGATTTGAAAAGGAAAAAGGTTTTTAAATTCTCAAGAACTTGAGAAAAAATATCTGATACCGAGTCAGCTCTCCTGCTATGTGTAGAGGTCGTTGTTAGGTCGTGTTAGCTATCTTTTTAATTATATGTTAGGGAATTCTTCGAGCAGTGTTGAATTCAAAAATTTTTTCCCAGGAGAGAATTTTGCAGCTCTGGGAGGGGAAGGGTCAGTGTGGAGTTCCAGGGCGATCTGGACTTTAAAACCATTACCAAACACAAAGTTTCATGTCTTCCGGTGGGAGGCATTTTGATACTCCAAGAAGAACTTCCTCCGTCCCCTCCCCCCCGAATTCATCGTTGCTCTTCGAGAGTCAAATGCAGGACTCCCACTGGTCCATTTTTGAATACCAGTAATTGTGAAAATTTTTCGTGCTACGTTTTTACAACATTTCCAACAAAAATTACGTTGAGGGCAAATGTCTGAAAATTTGTAAGAAAAATCTAAAGAAGAATATTTTTTAAAGAGAAAAACGCTGTTTAAAAAACCGAACGAGTGGAAGCCCTGAAAACGTTTTCTTATCAAAGGCAAGCTATAGAGTGTTTGCATTCAAGAACAGGTTAACAATTTCATAAGTGCGTTTAACTTATTTCAATCGCATTTTATTTTGCAGACTGAAGATCTGGAAGCTGGGCCACGTCACCGTCCGACTACGAGGACTGGGCAATCTGACGTCAGCTCTGTCCATGCTCCTGACGTACCAGATCAACGAGGATCCTAAAGCTGTCATTCCTGTGGCGGAAGCCCAAGTCACCCACGTCATCCGACAGCAACTGAATAATATCACGATTCCTATTTTCTCCATCATCTAAGAACTTCATCCGACATCACACATGGTGCTTTTAAAGTAGATCGAGAGTTGATGAACAAGTGTATTTAAGTATTGGATAAACTTTGAAACCTTTATAAAACGATTTTTCTTCGTTGTATGAAATGAAGCATTGAGAACCAGGGTGGACCAAATTCGCCAGCTGTGATTTCGAGGAAAATGCTTTCCAAAATTTTTACAAATTTTTGTCACACTCTTTTAGACCAGTTCTGCCAGTGCCAGAAGAGACCAACCTTCTTCAGCAAACATAGAGTTATTAAGTTGGCAGTGCCAGAGTGGGCCAAGCCACTTGATACACTGTAGCACTAGCAATATGATATCCCAGTTACGTTGGCCCCTCTGTTAACCCTTTCAGGGGCAAATCACTTCCGTTACTAAAATATTGAAAAGAATGGGTAACACCTGAATTTAGGTGCAGATATATTTGGAAATAAGAAAACGGCTATTTCACATACCTAATAAACTGAAAATTTTATACCAAAATTCTGGTGCCATTGTGGCATTTGGGAATTAAAATTAGGTGGTTTCATAAACAAACCATCACCCTTGAAAGGGTGAAACTGGCTCTATCACTTGCAGGGTTGCGAGTTTGGCCTCCAAGTTTAATCCGAAATTTCAAATACATATCGTAAATTTCGAAAGAAGATTTTTTACTTTATGTGATCGCTAAATGTTATTAAATAAAGTGTAAAATACTATTTTTTATTTCTGGTATGAACTCGAAATTTCTATATAAAAATGGAAGTCAAACTTGCAACCAGTGTTGCCAGTGAGCTGCTAATTTTTAATTGAGATTTCTTGATTGGCACCACTTTTTTGAAATGGTAAAATTCCAGAAGTTTTCGCCTTTATTAATATGTCATTAAATAAGGTAAATTTTACATTTTCAAAAAAGTGATGTCAATCAAGAAATCTGAATTTAAAAAAAAGTAGCCCACTGGCAACACTGCTAGCAACCCTGATCACTTGAATAGTTTCGAAATTAGTAAAAATCATTATACAGCCAATACATGGCACGGCATGCAATGTTTTGACTCTTCAAACTCCTTTTTTAACAAAAATGTGGGGTACTCCAAGCTGGTTCTCAATTAGATGAGCGGAATGAATGATTTTACTATTGAATGAATGATTCGGACATGCGAAAAAACTTAGTTCCCAACCTTTGTATATATTTTTAATTAATTACCACGAGAAATTTTGTAAGCAGAAAAAAACCAAAAGCTTAGAATTTTTTTTATATTTTTATGGGATTCTTGAATTGATTCTAATTAAAATAATAAAATTCTTTTTTGATACAAAATTTCTGGTTGAAATTGAATTAAAAAGAAACAAAGGTTCGCAGCTTTGCTTTTGCGCATGCCCGAAAGATTCATTCGAATAGTAAAATCATTCATTCTGCCCTATTCCCAATGCTTCAAATAGATGTGGATGACCTGGAACTTTGGGAGTGTTTTAAATATACTCCAACCCTCGTATTCACCAACTACTTCGACCCCGAGTTATACTGAAAACCTCGGTTGAATTCTCAAACGGTATTCACCTTTAATCCTGATTGGACGTCTTCTTGATAATGTCCAATAAAATGTTATCATGAATTTCATTCGAGCGTTCGACCGAGGTTTTCTAGGTTGAGGTAGATGGTGAACACCAGCATTAGCAACTTTCGCTGCAAAGCAAAATCAATGGTATACCGATTAGTGACAGTTGATAATGCAGTCTGGTTAACATCTGTATACGGACTACCACTGATTTCGTTTTTTAGCGGCATGCGTGACGTTGTTAAGTGAACATTTAAAACGCTGGAAATCTGCGAGGTTATCCATACCTCTTCCATGTAGTAAAAAAAAAATCGTTTCATAAAGGTTTCAAACTTTATGAAATAATTTAAGTAAATTTCTTCACCAGATCTCGGTCTAAAAGTCACACACTCAAACTGATTACTTATTCCAAATGCCAATTTACAATCGCGATCATTCTTTAAAATTCTCATGCCTTATAACCTGATGTGAGCAGTGCACATTTTATCTTTATCTTTTATTACATATGAACCTCTTATGAAGTTCGATTATGCCTGTGTAATAGAGCATTGTATCGCATAACTATTTTATTGACGAACATTCAGTTGGGATATTGGGCAAATTTGTTTCTATTCTGCTTAGGGGAAATTTTTTTCAAAGAATTTTTGCTCTTGGATCTAAACAAGTACTTGACAAAAACTATTTAATAGCTTTACATAATTTTCTTTTAGGATTTGTGACCTCATATAAAGTTCGTTTTGTAATAAATGTAGGATTTAAAAAAAAAATACTTGCTCTGAAAAATCCCTTTTAAATTTATTGTAAAGGCAATATCTTTCTTTTATTTAAAAATAACTCATGCATGATAGAGTTAACACTAGAAGGCTACATGGAATTTTTTAGTTCAAATCAAATAAGCAGATTTCGTACCAGGATTCTTTCAAAAGGTAAAATAAATATATTACAATTTATTTTGCGTTTACTGCAACATGTTGCGTTAACAAAAGATAGTATGTATATTTAATTGACTTTTTTACTAAAATTTTTCTGGTATGAAGCATGTTTATTCGATGCGTATTATGTTGTTTTATGCGACTGTTTAAGTAATATAAAATTATAAATAATGTTCAATTCGAAAGATTTTATATTACATATTTATAAACTATAGCATAAAAAACAATTGGCATTTTCACACAGATATGCATGTATTGAAATGGGCTATAATCAGCTGTCGTACTTGCCCTGAAATTTGACGACCAGGAAAGTCTTCGGTACCAGTATTTTCTTACGGAAAAATCTCTTCTTAAATAAGGCAAAATTTCGCGCGTTTAATCTAGGTTTATTTTTCTATAAACGAATAGTGATAGTTGTCCTGAAAAAATCCCTTAACCTTCTCGCTGCGTAATTGGTTTATCAAAATAGCTTCAAAAATTGCGTATTTAACTCCTTCGCGACGAGCGTCGTTTAAGAATTTTTATTCTTTTGTCCCGGTTTTTCAAAACAAAAATTTTCGTCTAATTTAATCGGGAAAATGCTCCGATTAGATAAGGCAAAATTTACAATAAAAAATAACTGGTGGGAATGATCAAGGAGGGTTAATTAGATGATAAAAATGCATCCCCGATGAAATCTCGGGTTGCGCAAATTTTGCTACTTTTACGTTGCCCGAGAAACTCTCGGGTTGCGTAGCGAGAGGGTTAAGAGTATGACCCTGGCTATAACGCAATAGCGGAAAAAATTAAAAGAACAAGTATAAAAAACACGTATCTAAAAATTTTTGTATCTAAAAACATGGAACTTTCATAAGATATTTATTTCGCCCTGTCTGACATAGCTTCAAAACACAGAATACACTATTTCTAGAAATCGGGAAAAATTTCAAAAATTTGTGACATAATTTTGCATTTGAGAGTTTATGATTCTCGTTATTATTATCTTTTTTTTGTGTGTAAAATTTTGAAATTATACAAAACCATAAAAAAATATATATCCTTCAATGTTATATATAAGTAATATCAATATTATTGTTTGAATAAATGCATGAAGATTCTTTAAACTATTCATTACTATTGAAAAAATTATGGATCTAACTAAAAAGTAACATTATTACCTGATCAGAAGCAAAAATAATACTGATTGTTAAGTAATTTCATCTAGGTATGAGCTTTTGTTTTTAAATTGTGCATTGTTAAATATCATCCTGATATTTTAGCAAAAGCTACCGTTTGGAATAAGTATATATACATACTATAAAAAATGTCATTTTTCAATGTAAATTATTTTTAGTATCATTTTTTACTTGTATATTCACCATTTTTATAGAATTTGTAGAAAGATGTACAGAAATAAAGCACGATTTGTTGTTTTAATTTGTTGGTTTATTTTCTAGTTCATGCCACGTTAAGTACAAAGCAGAACAATGCTGCCACTAGCTTACTAAATTTTTTTTGTTTTATTTGTACCGCTTTAAAAAAATGATAATTTCTGCTTATTGCCATGACGATTTCAAAAGAAATCAATTTTTTTTTTTTTTTTTTTTTTTTTTTTTTTTTTTTTTTTTTTTTTAATAAATAGTCATCACTGGTAGTCCTGGGAGAAGAGCAATACATAGTTGCCAATATTTTAGTTTTGTCAATTTAAATAAAATTATTTTGAATCAGAAAAAGTATTTAATAAAATTTTTCGTGTTTCAAAGTGTTACTTATTTCATTTCATTTATTAAATAAATTATCTGGTTTTAAATACCGTTAAGAAAATGGAAGTTTGGCATCTATGGTACCATCTTTACCGATGGGCTAGCGGAGGTGAGGTTCGGGAAGCCAAACTCACTAGAATGCAAAAATTAGTATTCATAAATATTGGTAATAGAAAAAAATATATCATATATCATATTATTTATTCGATTGAGAAATCTGTACAATTCAGATAAACCATGATCCCATACTATGAAAATGTCATCCACATAACGATACCATACTGGCGGAGTTAAAACGCTGGCTGTTAAAATTCTTTCTTTAAATGGACGTAATTTGAATTCCGCTAAAATACTTAAGATGGGGGAACCCAATAAATATAATCACCGGAAATAATATTTTTATGTTTAATAAGAGGATTTATAAGCAGACTAAAAGAGCACCAATGGGTTCCCCCATCTCAAGTATTTTAGCCGAATTCAAATTACTTCCATTTGAAGAAAGAATTTTAACAGACAACGTTTTAATTCCGTCAGTATGGTATCGTTATGTGGACAACATTTTCATAGTATGGGATCATGGTTTATCTGAATTGTACAAATTTCATAATAAAATAAATAATATGGACCTTAACATAAAATTTACCATAGAAATAGAAAATAATAACCAGCTGTCATTTCTTGACGTAATGCTAATTAAAAATTTATCCAACTTAACAATTGAGCGCACAGTCTACACTACAGGAAAGTAAATAAGTCTAACAGCACCATTCCTTTTGAAAATATATCCCATTTAACTACAAACTTGCCCCATTCAACTTTTATATAAGACGAGCCTTTAGTGCCTGCTCAATTAATCACCTTGAAAATGAATTAAATACCATTAGAAACATTGCAGTTGAGAATGGTTTCCCAATATGCATAATTGATAAGCTAATAAACTCACAGAAGAACCATATGGAAATAGAAAAAACTCCACGGAGTAATATGTGATATTGCAAAATGAAGTACATACCAGGACTTTTCGAAAAACTCAGACATGCACTTTTTCGCTTCGGCGTAACCTTAATTGCCACCCCTCCGGCAAAACTGAAAAATCTAATTAGTGCCAAAATAGACCCGATCAAGAAGGATGAAGTTTCTGGAGTATATATAATTCCACTGAAATCAGAAAGTATTTATCTTGAATACATAGGAATGACTTCGCGTAAACTTAAAGTTCGTATTAAAGAACATTTGAGAGATTTAAAGTACAACCGACCTACAACAGCCCTGTCAAGACTTAACCAGAAGCAGAATATACAAGTTAATTTCGAAGACGCAAAAATTATATATCCCTCAAAGAATTATCATGATTTAATTATCCGCGAATCAATAGAAATTATTACTAAAGAAAATACCGTTTGTAATGATGTTTTATCCTACAATATAGGGGAGCTAGGGGATGTATGGGACATTCTCAATATTTCAGGCAATAAACATTTATTTTAAATTGCTTCCTAACCCCATATACCTCTACCACAGTGTGCTTCAGAACTAAAAGTAGGACCACATTGCTGTTTTCATTTTCCTTCAAAGTTGCATTTTCTGAAATCTCTACTTAAAAGTAAGTTTTTTTTACATTTGAAGATGTGAAATATCTTAGACAATATAAAAAATTAAGCTATGTTGTAGTTATTTATTTTAAGGTTCAGTATCAATAATTAAAATGAATGAATAATAACCATTGTGACAAAATAATTTTTGAGGTAAAATGGCTGAGAAGGGATATTATGCATCATGGGGATGATTGGGACATTTCAAATGGGGATGAATGGGACATTCTCATTCCCCCCTAGAGATGTTGAAAATTTTATTTATTAATTAAATAGTATTATATAGGATGATAAATCAATAATTTACGTCAATTAATAGTATTAAATAGTATTATATGAGTTGTTATTGTTTAAAATTTCTGAGTGTTACTTATTGTATTGTAATAATTATTAATGGATTATCAAAAAATTGGTACTAAAACTTAATCAAAATAGATAAAATTGATAAAAATAGTACATGTGTATTGATCAAATGGAGGAAATTATATTTAATTTTGAAATGTTGCACAAATAAATCCCCACCCCTAACATATTGGGTCAATCGGAAAGTCGGGTCGTGTTGGGAAAATCAATTCGTACCGGAAAATTCAATCATTTAATTATAAGACGTTGATTCCGATATCTAATGTCTAATAATTATCGGGCAGAATTTTCTGGTACGAATTGATTTTCCCAACACGACATGACTTTCCGATCGACACAATAATTTCCGTTCTGCATGTTTCTACGATACATTTAATTAATATTAATTAATAAGTTATGATTGAAAATTATTAGCTATGCTATATTTAAAAGACATTTTGCATTTTCATTTCAAATCTAAAATGCCTCATAAGTGGAAAAAAGAACAGGTTGATAGCGGAAGTCCGCATTAAAAGTTAAAACTGCAACAAAAGAAGTTATTGAAAAAAAAAAAACACATATCGATTCGTGCGGTAAAATCATATATTACAAATATAATTTTCATATAAGGTTATAATTATAAATTTTAATTTGGTAAAATTGAATACAGGGAGGAAAATCTTTGTGTCCCATCCATCCCTATTAGTGTCCCATTCATCACTGCTGTGGGGATGATTATGACAGGGAGGAACGTTTTTTTGATTTCATAATATTTTTATGAATAAATCATAATCTAGAATAAATATTGTTCATATAAGTTGGCAAATACCTAATGTATGAAATGATATAATATTGATAGTAACTTAAATAAAAAAATATAAAAAAATATTTTTGTGAAAATGTCCCATTCATCCCCCACCTCCCCTACCCAGAATTTGGCTCAGTTTGCTTAAAGTATCATAAAACGAGTAATATTTCACTTCCCTATATCCATGTTTTATTTTTCCATTGTTTCCCGGATCTAAAAATTGACTTCCACTTTCACTCCTTTCGTCATCATATACGTGGATTTTGAAAACTAGACGTTAATAATAATATTATTTCTTATTTTCCTCTGACGAAGACTGTGTTTTTATAGTTGAAAGTACTAAGGTATTAAAGTAATTTAGCATCTTTTAAATGTTGTCATCTTTTAAGTAGTCTTACACTTAGTGTAAATTTAAGCCAAACAAACAACAACAACAACAACAACAAAAGCACAGTCACTTGTCAGCGTTTTTTACTATAGCTGTTCCTGAAATGCATTTTTTTTGTAACAGAAAGTTATTTGGCATATTCAACGATTTGTTTTTTTTCCGAAAACTGTTGTATGAATGGCATTGAGTTGGATGCATATTAATGAATAATGCATTAAAAAAGTATTTAAGGAAATAACAAAACACAGTATAGAGATAAAAAGAAAATAATCCTCAGTATAAAACCCACTGTTTCAAGTATTTCCGGGAATAAAGCAGTATTTACTATTTCCAAAATCGAATTTATAGTTACTATTAAAAATTCGAATGTTCTGTCATGGAAAAAAAAATAAATACTCCCTACTATTAGGTTGAGCAAAAAGTTCTGGGAAATTTTTAATCTAATAGTTTCCAGAATTTATATCGTATATAAGAGTACTAGTCATATATCTATAGGAATTCAGGAATTTCGGCTCCAGAATGCCTATTGAACAGTATGATTTGCGTGTATTGATCCAGCATTATTGGAGGAAAGTCTAACGATTCTGAAAGCCGTCGATGAGATTAATGAGGGTGAAGGTGCTGGTACGGCGATTTCAAGGAGCCGCCCTGGTACTTTCAGCAAATCCGGAATCTGGCAGATCGCGGCAGAAAGTGGTGGATTATGATGGTCTCTACTTTGAAGAATAGTCCTTGTTCCTTTTGTTATTAATTTGCGCAAAACAACGCAACTTTCACAAATTTCCCAGAACTTTTTGCTCAACCTAGTAACTCTACAACAAATTATTGTAGAAGAAAGTTACTGGTACCAAATGATTGTAAATAAAGTCTACTTTTAAATGATGTATATAAAATTTGCTTAGGGGGCCATCTACATATCGAAACGAATCCAAACTTTGTTTATTTCAATAGCAATACTGAAGTTTGAACAACATAATATAATTCTACACCCACCAATTAGCCTAAATCCAAATTTTCATAAAATTCGTACGATATGCTTCAGAGAAATTATTCATTTTAAAATGAGGCTATTTTAGGGGCTGTATCTAAATTGAAGTTCGGTACGCGATTTTTGAAATGCTACAGAATGACTATGTCCCTTTTATTAATGTATTATTTCTTGCCAACATGCCCATCTCACTCGCTTAATGTGTTTCGATTATTGCCAGCCTAAACATTTGAATAAAATGAGTAAAATATATTGTTTTCAAATTATTCTTTTCTGCTCATCATAGACGCCCCCTTATACCATTATTTTGATGTTTTTAATCATAATTCGAAAAGTATTTGGGGAAAAAATTGAAATTGAGAATTCGGATAAAGCAGGATATAATAAATATAAATATATCAAAAAAATTGTAGGTTGCAATTCATATTTTTTTCGAATACTAATTGCATAATTTAAAATTCATATTATAAAATTTTTTTAATTACATATTCAATGTAGTTATTTTTGGGTTTTTTAGTAATATAACCACACAAAAAAATTATCACATTAGGATTATAATTTCAGGAGATATCAATAAAAATATGTAAATATAATTTAACATCAGAAACTCTGAATTTTGAATGTTTATAATTCAAAAACTATCATACAAAGGACTTGAAATTTTGTTTCTAGGTAGAGTTTGAACCGAAGATTTAAAATATATACTCAGATTGGGTGTTGCCATTGAAAAAAAAAAAACAAAGTTTGGTCTCGTTTTAAAATGTGGATGCCCCCCCTTTGCAAATTTTATATACATCATTTAAAAGTAGACTTCATTTACAATCGTTTGGTGCCAGTAACTTTCTTCTGTTATATTTAGTTGCAGAATTAGTAGGGGGGGGGGGGGTGTTTATTGTTTTGTTCCACGACTGTACTTATTGTCACACATCCGTACATATAGTAAACAGAAGTTTTGGCTCGGATAATGCTATTAGTCCGAGTGCTACACGACCAAAATTAGGTGAAAACTGCAAATCATGATAAGAATATATCCTTTGGTCAGTATCCACTTTATGTTAATACAATGCATTTCAGAGGGGGAGGCATCGCGTAAAGTCGTGGGAATTCAAGATGGCTGCTGTTATTCAAAATGACGTAATTTTCTGAAATTTCTTAATATCCATCATATAAATGTGTGTTTCGGGTCGATTTCGATGTTTTCAACGTCAAAAATTTCGTTTCTGATACTTTTCGTCATAGTTAAATGAGTTTATGAATTCAGTTTGTCTGTCTGTCTGCTTGCCATTGCATGCTCTAAGGCGCTTAAATATCGCTACTCGCATAAATATTCTCAGATTGTCATTTAATTTATATATGTTATTGAAGTTAACGATAACATGTTCCGAATAAAAATTGAAGTGTATTGCTTTTACAGTTCGTTTACAGGGCCCTCAAAAGAATTCCATTACGTTATTGTCTATTAGTCCGGATACTACGGTTGAGGAAACTGCAAATCGTGAAAAGAATATACCGATTGGTGGTTATCTACTTTATATTAATACAATACATATAAGAGAGGGAGGCATCGTGTAAAGCCGTAGGAATTCAAGATGGCGGCTGTTATTCAAAAATGGCGCCATTTCCTGAATTTCCTTACTATCCATCATATAAATATCCATCATTTCAATATTTTTAACGTCAAAAATTTCGATTTTAACGCTTTACGTTATGGTTGAATGAGTTTATGAATTCACTTTGTCTGTTCGATTGTCTATCTGTCTGCTTGCCATCCCATGCTCTAATTTGCTTAAATTCACTCAAATTGTCATAAAATTTATATATGTTATTGAACTTTATAATAACATGTTTCGAATAAAAATTGAAGTGTATAGCTTTTATAGTCCGTTTACAGGGCCCTCAAAAGAATCCCATTACGTTATTGTCTATTAGTTCGGGTGCTACGGTTGAGAAAACTGCAAATCATGAAAAGAATATACCGATTGGTGAGTATCTACTTTATATTAATCCAATCCATATAAGATGGGGAGGCATCACGTAAAGTTGTAGGATTTGAAGATGGTGGCTGTTATTCAAAATGGCGTCATTTTCTGGAATTCTTTCGATTTTCATACTATTCATCGTAACAAAGTGTGTTTGATGTAAAATTCTATTCTTTTAAGGTTAAAAATGTCATTTGTAACACTTTCCAACATTGTTGAAAAGTATTTATGAATCCTGTTGATGTGACCGTCTGTCTGGCCGTGCTCTAATTCGCTTAAATATACCCGGACATCCATGAAATTTAAATAATTTATTTATATATGTAATTTAAATATATGGCATATAGCAAAAAGTTCTATATTGAAAATGAAGTGTGTAGCATTTATAGTTCTTTACAGGCGCACTCAAAATGATTCCATTACATTATAATCTATGGAAGAAAATCATTTTCAATGTGTTTTAATGATATTAAACTCTTTTAAATATATTGAAATTTATATACATCAGTGAGGTGCAGTACAATATACTTGCTGTAAAATACGATGTGGATAGCATTTATCGTTCATTTACGGGGGCTCAAAAAAAAGAAAACGGCTACAGTACTATTTATAACGATATTTTGAATAACAGCCGCCATCTTGAATTCCTACGACTTTACGCGATGCCTCCCCCTCTTATATGGTTTGTATTAATATAAAGTAGATACTCATGATACATGTAATTTCTCTAGAAATTACATGTTGACAAGGCTACAAACGCAGCACAAGATGGAATATTTATCGTGAGCCACCGACATGGAGCAAACACGAAACTTAATTAAATCCAGCATCGATTGAAACTATATTAATACTTGGAAATTTTTCCAGAGAGAACCATTCGCCTTGCATACAATATTTCAAATGAAAATCAAATTTCAAATTAATTGCTTAAAAGGTAATTTGAAATATTGTATGCAAGGCGAATGTTTCTCCCTGGAATAATTTCCAAGTATTAATATAGTTTCAATCGATGCTGGATTTAACTGAGTTTCGTGTCTACCCCATGTGAGTGGATCACGATAAATATTCCATCTTGTGCTGCGTTTGTTTCCTTGCCAACATGTAATAGTGAGAAATTTTACAAGCTGGGTGTCCTTCCATGTGGTTTAGTCGGTAGAATGTCAGTGCACTATACTGATGGCCCGGGTTCGAGTCCCGGCGTGGAATCTTTTTCACTATGTTGGCCTTGCGCCTTTTAAGCAATTAATTTGAAATTTGATTTTCATTTGAAATATTGTATATAAGGCGAATGTTTCTCTCTGGAAAATTTCTAAGTATTAATGCTGCGATGAATTTTAAAATAAACTTCTGTTGTAAATATAAAATCTTATCTTTTTACCGTACTTTTTAGCAAAATATCGCTATTTTGAAGCCCTATTCTTCTAAAACATTTTTAATTTCTCCACTTAAAAAACAATGCATATCAACTGACATATTTTGTATTAAGTTCTAAGCTTGATATTGAGTTCAAGCTTGATATTGAGTTCAAGCTTGATATTTAGAATGTGTAAGTTTTTTAATGTGTTGTGTTTTTTCATTGCTTTATTAAATACGAACATGGAGTCTAACGGATATTAATAGAACTATTATTTATAGAATGGTATGATAAGCAATATTTATTTAAATTTTTTATTCCCATGTATATTGTATTTTGTGAATATGAGCTAAATATATTTGGTATGTTTTATAGGAAAAGACTGATCTGGGAAATAGAAAAAAATAAGTAAGAAAAATCATGCGTTAAGCATAGATTATAAAATACTTTCCAACACTTCTTGAATGCTTTAACAAGACATCGTAATTTTGGGAAATAACGTAAATAAGATAACTAAATAAACATTTTGAAAACGCATAAATCATATGAAAAATTGATTTCAGCCGTTACCTTCCATAGCCAAATATGTTTTCCAATTATTTTGAACAGCCCTGTATTTGATCTGTAGGTTGATATATATACTATATAATAGGGAAATTTAGTTTAGCAAGAAAACGCCTAACAGGTTGAAATTCTCTTTCAGCAATTTATACTAATATATGGAAACATACTTGAATACTTTTGTACAACCCTGTAGTTTACCTAGAATCTTTATTACACGCGACTATTTAGTTGAAATTTAATTCAAACTAAGACATTCTTAAAACTGCTTAAATTACATTTCCAGAAATTATATTTTATAGATGGCTATGTGTCCAATTCTTTACGTGACCCTGTATATCATTTTATCGATATTCTACAATCATTTCTTAGTAAATTAAATGCAGTTCAGCGAAAAAAAGAGCATAACTCATTTAAAAACCACCTTTAAGCAATTTGCGCCCATACCCAGTAACCCTTACGAATACTTTTGTGTAGCCTTAGTATAGGAATTATAGCATTTATATACACCATATACTATGCATAAATACAGTGAATCATAAAAGTGCATATCATAATTCAAAATGCATTTCCAACCGTCATTGATAATGTACAGTATTTCGGATACCATATAGTATCTGAAATATTTTATATAATGTGTCCTGTAAATGCTATATACGTATGATTCGTATTATACATGAAATAATTTATAGTATGTAAACCTACGCGACGTATAGCAATTTCATTATATATGAAATAGATTAACATAATTAAAGTACGTAGCAAACAATTCCCTCCACCATTATATATCTATATGCATTGGAATTCCTTTTTTAGCCCTGTAAATGAACAATAACTATTCTTTGCATCGCATTGTCAACAGAATGCATATTTTAGAGCGCTTCATAAATGCATATCAATTTTATTCTGTTTGAAAGCGTGCGTAAAATCATTAAAAATAATTTGAAACGATTTTTTTCCCATAGGCCGTAATGTAGCGGAATACTTTTGGCTGTCCTTGTAAATGAACTAAACATGCTACAAACTTCATTACAAATAGGGACCGTGCTATGGTAAACGTCACTAACACCCAAAAATTTTAGGGCAATCCGAGTATATTTACGAGAGTTAGAGCGCAGACAGACGGAGAGACAAACCGAAGTCATAATCACTTTTCAACTTTGTGTCCTATATTATGTATCCTGTATTATATGAACTTAAAAAAAATATATACTAAAGCAGTTTGATCTATAACTTCCTATCAGGCATGAAAAACACTTTATTTCAATGCTTAAATATCATATTTTACTTTTTAGTGCTAATAATTACGTGCATCATAAACGTAGAAAATGAGTTTATAATAAAAGAAAATTTAATAATCGATTCAAAATGTCTATAATTAAATGTTTGATTAAAATCACAAACAGAAAAAAAAATGCTTACATACAATTAAAAAAAATAAATATACGAATTTAATAAACACTAAAAATAATAATTAGTATTTATAGTTGTACTATTAAACAACAACAAAATACGATAGATGAATTAAATGCATGATTAGATTTAACAATATCTCAAAAATCTTTCCATATGTTATAAGGAATTTCTATTATTTTATAATTTTGACAAAGGTTAAATCTGAAAACATTGATATGAAGATTTAGGATTTTAAAAAATAATTAAAAATATTATTAGCACTAAAAGAAAACTCTTTCATAAGTTTCACTACTGTAATATGTAAAAGTACATTTTCCCAGTATAATGCTAATTTCTAATCTGAAACAATTTCGTAATATCATAATAATCGAAAAGTCCTTCCGGCCAGTGCCGGGAGGAAGAGGTAGCTTTCAAATTCCTTATTTTTAAAAAGCTAGCTGATGTTATTCAAACACACGAAGCTCAATTTAGTGGAAACCGATTATAGAAGATTCAATACTATTTTTTATCAATACTAAATCCTTATGAATGAGAATTTCGCGAAATTAGTCAGCTTTATCCAAGCTGATTTTATTTAAAGTTATATTTGGTTTCCAAATTCGGCGATATTTGAAGTGCCTGCCATTTTAAGAGAACATGGTGGATGAGGCTAACCAGTGAACTTGGTCGAGACCTTAGTAATTCCTGTGCACACGCTCGCTCACATCGGAATCGGTTGATATATATGAGTGCTGTCTCAGGCAAAAATCAGATTTTTCAAAATGTCACCCACATAATGAAATTCAAACTGCTGTATCTGGGTCATTTTTTAAGATAAAGACAAAACAAAAAATGCTGCGGAATCCTTATATCAAAGTCAAATACTTAAGAAAGAAACCTTTTTCGATTTCTAAATTTTTTGCACTTCACTTTAAATATAATTTTTTTTAATTTAATGGCCGCCATTTTGATTCAAGATGGCGGATGAAGCTGGCCAGTGAACTTAGTCGAGACATTGCTATATACTATCCAAAAACCTTCTTACATCCAAATAGGTTAATAAATACATGTGTTATCGCGTGACAACTATCAGATCGTTTCAAAATGTCAGCCATGCTAGAAATTTCAAAGTGCTATAACTCAAACTTTTTTTAAGATGTAGACGGAAAAAAAACTGCCCTGAAATCTTTGTATCAAGGTCAAACACATAAAAAAGAATCTTTTTCATTTTCCAATTTTTTCATACCTCATTTTAAATTTTAAATAATTTTTTTTTAAATGTTCCCTTTTGAATCAAAATGGCTAATGAAGGTTGCCTACGAACTCGGTCGAGACATTGGTATGCACTATGTACACACCAAAATAATCCAAATCGGTTCATAAATACGCCTGTTATCGCGTGACAAAAAGCAGGTCGTTTCAAAATGTCAGCCACAATAGAAATTAAAAATGCTATAACTCAGCCATTTTTCTAGATATAGATGAAACAAAAACTGTTCCGGAATCTTTATATTAAGGTCAAACACATAATTAAAAAATCTTTTTAAATTTTTTGATACCTCATTTTAAATTTTAAATTTTAAATTTTTTTTAAATGGCCGCCATGTTGAAACAAGATGGCAGATGAAGCTGGCCAACGAACTCGGTCGAGACATTGGTATGTTCTTTGTACACACCAAGGTACATCCATATCGGTTCATGAATAGGCCTGTTATCGGGTGACAAAAATCAGGACGTTTCAAAATGTCAGCCACGCTAGAAATTCAAAATGCTATAATTCAGCCATTTTATAAGATACAGACGAAACAAAAACTGCTCCGAAATCTTTGTATCAAGGTCAAACACATAAAAAAAAAAAAAATATTTTTCAATCTTCAATTTTTTGGTATCACATTTCAAATTTTAAATTTTTTTTAAAAATGTAAATGGCCGCAATTTTGAAACAAGATGGCGGATGAAGCTGGCCAACAAACTCGGTCGAGACATTAGTATGTATTATGTACCCACCGAGTTTCACATAAATCGGTTCATAAATACGCCTGTTATCGTGTGACAAATATCAGGTCGTTTCAAAATGACAGCCACAATAGAAATTGAAAATGCTATAACTCAGCCCTTTTTTAAGATAAACACAAAACAAAAACTGCTCCGGAATCTTTGTATCAAGGTCAAACACATAAGAAAATAATATTTTTCAAATTTCAATTTTTTGGTATCACATTTCAAATTTTAATTTTTTTTTTTTAAATTTAAATGACCGCCATTTTGAAACAAGATGGCGGATGAAGCTGGTCAACGAACTCGGTCGAGACTTTGGTATGTACTATGTACACACCGAGTTTCATCTAAATCGATTCATAAATACGCTTGTTATCGCGTGACAAATATCAGGTCGTTTCAAAATGTCAGCCACGCTAGAAATTGAAAGTGTTATAACTCAGCCATTTTTTAAGATATAGACAAAACAAAAACTGCTCCGTAATCTTTGTATCAAGGTTAAATACATAAGAAAAAAATATTTTTCAATTTTTAATTTTTTGGTACCACATTTCAAATTTTAAATTTTTTAAAAATTTTTAAATGGCCACCATTTTGAAACAAGATGGCCGATGAAGCTGGCCAACGAACTCGGTCGAGACATTGGTGTCTACTATGTACACACCGAGATTCATCCAAATCGGTTCATAAATACGAGAGTTACAATATGACAAAGATCAGATATATATATATATATATATCAACTTTTGAACGGAGTGTGGTTTCGGGGTCTGGGGGTCATGATCGATGAAAGTATACCGAAATTTTTTGAAATCGCTTTCCTCCGAACGGCTGCAATAGGTAGCTTTTTGTAATGAAAGCTACCTAATATCTATATAATCTATAAGTGTTAGTAATCAGAAAACAGTGAAATGCCGAAAAAAAACCACTAAATCATTGTCTCAACATATTTTCGATCTCAAGTAACTGAAAATTAATGTTTTCATTAATTTCCCTATGAATGTAACCATAAATCAGTCTGAATCAGCTTCTGAAAACAATTACAGATCAGTATCTTATTAATATAACATAGAACAATTTAACTCATAACACATCAGGAATAAAATATTTAAATTAAATAAGACTTACGTTTATGTTCCTTTAATAATATTTGTGTATCGTAAAATGGCTGCTGTCATTAGCTTATCTTAAAAGAACTGTTGTAGAAAGTGGCGATGTTCTAAATAGTGAACAACTTTCCGCGTCTTTTTCTGTGGTTATATTTTACGCAGACGATTTCGGAGGTGTTCCTTAGCGCTTATTTGTTTTTGTATCAGGCATGAAAGCAGAAAATAAGAAAAAAGGTGGAAAAAGTCTTTCATCTATAGAATGATACCAAACTTTTATAATTTAGACACATTTTAACTTTTATTTATAGAATAAAATGTATACGGTTGTTATTTTCTTTTCATAACTTAGAAAGCATTAAAAGAAAAATCTTTTAAATCAAAGTGTTTTTAGGACAAAATATTCTATTCAAAAATTGAAAATTTTCTTTCTTAAGTCTAACAAAATTTTCACTATAGACAGATACATTAAAAAACTTCATTTGCACGACTTTCATATGCTTATATTATATCTTTCCTTTGATTTGATAGCTCTTTTGAACAGTAATTCAGAAACAAACTCCAAGGATTTGAGTAGACAAAATATCCCCCCCCCCAACCTATGCTTCCAATATTTTCTTTGCATTTTTACATCGATCCAGAGAATGACCAAAATTGCCTTAAAAAAGGCGGAATTCCTCCTTTAGGAGGAACTCTTTCATGCCTGTTGTATACAACATATTATAAATTTAAATGCGCAATAATTTTATGGTAGTGTCTTTAATTAATATTTTCTATTTGAAGAATTTTCCAATGTATTTTACCCTTTTCTTTTTATCAGTTCCAAATAATTAAAGTTAAAATGTATTGTAAAGTTTCTTTTTTATAAATAATATTCATAATTCTGTCAATCTTTCCTTCTTTTCATATTAATTTTCTGTAAAATAAAACAATTTGTAAAATAACTTTTTTTTAAAAGTCATATCTCTAAAATACAAATTTGAAATCCGAATAATTAATTATATCATAAGTTATGCATAAATTTTGTGTATTTCTTTTATTTTCGGAAAATATTTTAATTTTATTTAAAAAGTCTGAAAGAAGTAGAATTTTTGAAAAAAATAGTTACTTAAAATAGTTAAACACTAACCGGGAAAAATATGACTTAAATGCAAATTATAAAGCAAGAAATGCATATATGTATAAACTCTGAAGACTCTTTCTACGTATTCATTAAAAGCTGCACACTTAACTGTAATAGAAAACTTTTAGTTTGAAACCACAGAAGTGTTTCGAATGCCACTGGTTGGCAAAAAAATAAAAAAAATTTCTCCCTGCAAACTAAATATGTAAAATGTACAGATTTAATACTCCTAATTCTAAATATGTTATTCAAATTACTCGAGCACGTACCATTTTTTTCCGAGAAACACTTTTATAATAATAACAATCAGTGAAGGATTATTATATTAAATTGGAATGCTAGATAAAATTGAAATCATGAAAAAAGTATACTTTCACTGTCTTAGATATCAAACTGATAAAATATAGCGTGAAAATTTAGTTTATTAATGCTTGTATCGTGGACTTTATGTATTATGCTCCCCCCCCCCCCTTTCGTGACAGAATTTACCATTTGCTATGCACTAATATATTTTCATTCCTTATGCCGCTGAAACTCGCGACTGTTTAAAATACTATTTAAAATATTTCTCTTCATTTTCAAAGATTTTAAAAATTCATATTTCTGTCACATTGCGACTTACAATATGGTGGGTTTTTTTATCACATATGTGACGTGACGTACGTTACATGCATTGTCATAACAATGACGTCACAATTTTTTTAATTGCTAGAAAAATATAATTTTACAGTAAATAATATGTTTTAAAGAATTTTCGTAATTTTTTAAAGTTTTCTAAAAAGTTCACATCTCAGTCACAATGTGACATCACTGAGTGGTGGCATTTTGGTCACAGATGTGACGTGACCACAGTGACTTACAGTGACGTCACAACGACATCACCGTGACCATGCATGCTATGAGGGTAGTTTGAACCGAAGATTTGAAATATCTCGTTAAAATTGGGTATTGTCATTGAAAAAAATGAAGTTTGGATTCGTTTTAATATGTAGATGGCCCCCTAAGCAAATTTTATATATATCATTTAAAAGTAGACTTTATTTCCAATCGTTTGGTACCAGTAACTTTCTTCTACGATAATTTGTTGAGGAGTTAGTAGGGGGTGTTTACTTTTTTTTTTTCCACGACTGTACATACACAAATTCAAAAGTAGGCACCAAATCAGCCTGATTTCTTCAGCGATTTTCTTTTATGATGCATTTTGTCAAACAATATATCCCGCTTATTTTAGAATGCCAAAAAATACTTTGATATGCTATAGAGATTCTTAGTAATTTTCTGTGGTTTCATTTTTAAAATGTTGTATTTTTAATATTTATTTGTCAAGAGAAAGATACTTAAAAATAGGACATAATGTTAAATTTTAATTCAAAGTGAACCATTCTATAGCGTAACAAGTCGGAAGAATTAAAATATGATTCTTCTTGACTTTCAAAGAATCTTCTTCGTTGTTCAGTTTTTAAAATGATTTAAATTTCACCCAAAAATAGAACAATTCAAGAGCCAATCAAAAGGAATATTTCTACATATACACTGTCAATTGTAGGCACCAACAATGTCCTTTGTGGGCGGAATTTCGCCTTAACCCTTTCGTGCGCGGCTTTGCATATATGCAAACAACAATGTTTTGAACAACAATGTTCGTATATACCTAATTCACACCAGAAAATTAAAATAGCAATATCTGGTTTAATTCATACCAGACGTCCCGTATTTAAATAAAGCGAAATTAAGCCTTGAAACTTTCTGGTGTAAAGTAAGATTATCTGAACTACGTAATTTCTAGAACGTATTCTATCATGAGAATTAAAGGGTTAAATGTTAAGTTTTATAAAATAAATAATTATGTAAAATAAGATATTTGGAGAGATACTTCTTAAAATATTTACTAATTTAAACATGTTAGCGTAAAACAGCCACACGACTGTAGTTTTACTTATATTGCAGATGTGCAACAGAAGAAAGAGATTAACGTATTATATGAAAAATGTATCGCTGATTTTTTTCATTATTTTTCTTGTGTAATAAACCTTTCAGAGAACCATACATAATTTTTTCGAAACAAAATAAAAAATAGCGCATTTAAGGGTTAAACTAAAGCAGATGTCCAAGCCTGATTAACATTTGTCTGTAAAAGATTAACCGTCAAAATAATGCTTCTTTTAATAGACACATTCTATCAAATAGTCACAATAATTGCTTTGTCTATATTTCAAAGGAACAGCAATTGATTAGTGGCAGGATTTTGAATTTTTTTAAGAATTGCATGTCTTATAAGAACTTTGAACAGATATAACTGTCATTATCATTTCAGGTTATGTACAATTAAACAAAAAGCAAGGCTCCCAAATGGTCCGCCAACTGAATGCCAATATTTTATAACAGAAAATTTAATGGTATGCTTCTACAGCATATGCGATAGAATTAACCTCTAAAGGTGGTTTCTGGATAATTTGAAAGAACAATTTAAAAGAAAAATCTAAAAAGAAACATTTTCTAAAAATATATTGGTATTCAGTTGGCGGACCATTTGGGAGCCCTGACTAGGTCAAAAATGTCCCGATCGTTGCAAGTATAAAGCTTCTTTTTATGGGAATAATCTCCCAAATGGTCATAAGTGATTTCTTCGTGCATAGTTCTGAAAATAAGGAAAAGCAAGTGATTATTTTCAGGATTTTGAATTTCTTCAAGAACTGCATGTCTTATAAGAACTTTGAATAGATATAGCTGTCATTATCATTTCAGGTTATGTACAATTAAACAAAAAGCAAGGCTCCCAAATGGTCCGCCAACTGAATACCAATATTTTATAACAGAAAATTTAATGGGAGGCTTCTACAGCATATGCGATAGAATTAACCTCTGAAGGTGGTCTGCATAATTTGAAAGAACAATTTAAAAGAAAAATCTAAAAAGAAACATTTTCTAAAAAAATATTGGCCTTCAGTTGGCGGACCATTTGGGAGCCCTGAATAGGTCAAAAGTGTCCTGATCGTTGCAGGTATAAAGCTTCTTTTTATAGGAAGCTCACAAATTGTCATAAGGGATTTCTTCGTGCATAGTTCTGAAAATAAGGAAAAGCAAATGATTATTTGCTGGATTTTGATTTTTTTTAAGAATTGCATGTCTTCTAAGAACTTTGAATAGAGGTAAAAATCTCATGATGCTTGCAGGTTATATACAGTTAAACAATAGGTCAAAATTGTTCCAATCGCTGCAAGTAAAAAGCTTTCATTTTATGGGAACGATCTCCCAAATGGTCATAAGTGATTTCTTTGTGCATACTTTTCACTCCTGAGAAACAGAAATTAACTGGCTGCAGGATTTTGAATTTTTTCAAGAATTCCATATCTTGTAAGAGCTTTGAATAGAGATAAAATTGTCATGATTCTTACACGTGATATACAATTAAACAATAGGTAAAAAAAATGTCCCAATCGTTGCAAGTATAAAGCTTTTTTTTATAGGAACAATCTCCCAAACGTCATAAGTGATTTTTTTGTGCATAGTTCTGACTTCTGAGGAACAGCAATTTATTGATTGCGGCATTTTGAATTTCTTCAAGAATTGCATATCTTGTAAGAAATTTTAATAGATAAAATTCTCACGATGCTTCCAGGTTATATACAATTAAACAATAGGTCAAAAGTGTCCCAATAGTTGTAAATATAAAGCTTCTTTTTATTAGAACAATCTCCCAAACGGTCATAAGTGATTTCTTTGTGCATAGTTGTGACTTCTGAGGAACAGCAGTTAATTGGTTACAGGATTTTGCATTTTTTCAAGAACTGCACAGCTTGTTAAAACTTTGAATAGAGATAAAATTGTCATGATGCTTCCAGGTTATATACAATTAAACAATAGGTCAAAAGTGTCCCAATAGTTGTAAATATAAAGCTTTTTTTATTAGAAAAATCTCCCAAACGGTCGTAAGTGCTTTCTTTGTGCATAGTTGTGACTTCTGAGGAACAGCAATTAATTGGTTACAGGATTTTGAATTTTTTAAAGAATTGCATATCTTGTTAAAACTTTGAATAGAGATATAATTGGCATGATGTTTGCAGGTTATATACAATTAAACAATAGATAATAGGTCAAAAGTGTCCCAATCGTTGTAAATATAAAGCTTCTTTTTATGGGAATAATCTCCCAAACGGTCATAAGTGATTTCTTAGTGCATAGTTCTGACTTATGAGGAACCGCAATTGATTAGTTGCAGGATTTTGAATTTCTTCAAGAAGTGCACATCTCGTAAGAACTTTGAATAGATAAAATTGTCATGATGCTTGCAGGTTATATACAAGTAAACAATACGTTAAAAGTGTCTCTTTTTGTTGCAGATATAAAGCGTCTTTTTATAGGAACAATCTCCCAAACGGTCTTAAGTTATTTCTTTGCCTATAGTTCTGAGGAACAGCAAATGATTCTTTGCAGGATTTTTAATTTCTTCAAAAATTACATTAACTTTTAAGTGCAAGAACTTTGATTATATACATTTATGATGCTTGCAGGTTATATACAAGTAAACAATAAGTAAAAAGTGTGCCAATCGTTGCAAGTATAAAGCTTCTTTTTATAGGAACAATCTCCCAAACAGTCATAGTGATTTCTTTGTCTATGGTTCTCAGGAATAGCAATTGACTGCTTGCAGGATTTTGATCGTCTTCAAGAACTGCATCTCCATTTTCAGAAATAAGCAGAGAGGCCTGATGTATATCTGAAGCCGAAATAATCATGGTTAAAAAGCTGATAAAGCTATTTGCACATAGAATATAGACAGCACTTCTTTGAAATACATCTCCATATGCACGAGGTCTTAGGAGAATAGTTAAGGCGAAATACATGATAGTAGCATTGTAGATAATGCAAAACAAAACGAATAATGAAACGTTTTGATCAACACTTTTAATTAAATGCTTGATTTCAATGAAAAGAATTTGCAGGCTCTTGTATTTAACTTTCGACGATTGGCTTACAAGTTTTGCAAACTCTAAGAAAATATCATATAATTGTCGACATATTACACTATAGTAAATTGAAAATAAGTTTAATGGCATTAACAACCATAAAACTAATGTACCCGCGAACATTACGCATTTCAAAATCCCAATCGATGTTTTGTTGAATCCATATTCAAATTCATATTTCGAGCAACTTATTGGCAGATAAATCGCTTGAAGCGCGTTAATTAGTATACTAACACTTGCCCAAAAACGTACCCAATAAAGCTTAGAGTGTGAGATTCCTGTATTTAGTTTTTCGTATTCGTAGTTTATTTTCTTTGTTAAACTTCTCAGATTTTTAAAATTAAAATATAGACATACTCTATAACTGCAGCTTGTTATTATCATACATAAATTTCCTATAGCAGCAAAGAAAATATTTGGATCCACTAAATAGGAAATACCTTTAGACAAATGTAAAATGTAAACTAATATATTAACCAAGCTCAATATGAATAATTTTATGGAACACGAAATACTGAATTCATTAAATTTAGGTAAAACACACAAACCACTTGCTGTGAAAAGTTTAAATATGTATCCGTACAGCTGTTTGTACGGGTTTTCCATTTTCAAAGACAGCGGTTTGATGATATGAGGTTTATCTGTTACAGGCAATTGAAAAGAATACTACTGATAGTACTGGCAAAGCTGTATCATTCATTAAACTGCATTAGACACTGTAAATATTTCCATTAACGAGAAAGAAAAGCAAAACTGCATCAGTTATTTCTCCCCATAATTCTTTTTGTTACATTTTAGAAGGTTTTTTATCATTAATATGAGAAAAATATTAAATTTTAGTTAAAACAATCATACAATCAGTCACTTACTGTAAAGAGTTTAAATGCATTCTTTAATTCGGGATTCCCATTGTGTAAAAAACGGCTTGTCAATAGGCTTTTCGTTTAACTGTTACAGTTAACTAAAAAAATATCATTAATAATTACGAAATAGCAGCATTATTTCCTTAATTACATACATAATATCAGCGAAACTTTTGTATTACAGAAAGAGAGTTACAAAATAATCTCCAGACATTTTGCCTCACGATTTTTTCATACAACACAAAAAACTTGCCGTCTCATTTGATGCAACACAAAATACTACATCCATTAAAGTAAGCAAAATACATAGACTGCTTACTAAAAGTTTAAACAAGCATCATACAATTTTTGTACGAGTTTTCCGTTGCAAAAACAATGGCTTTATGTTATGCGGATTCCATATTTCAGGCAATTGAAAATAATACGACAAATAGCAATGAAAACGAAGTAGAAAATGGGTAATTATCATCGAACACAGAAAACTAAATTCATTAAATTTAGGCAAAACACAGAGTTTACATAATGTGAAAATTTTAAATATGTATCTGTGCAATGTTTCGTAAAGTTTTTTTACTTGCAACAACAGTTGTTTTATGTATATTTCAGGCAAAAGAAAATAATATTACTAATGTTAATAATAATAGCAGTATCATTCTTAAAACTCTCTTAGATTTTTGCGATTTTTGTATTGGCAAGAAGCAGACACATATCTGCGTCATTACTTTTGCCTTATCCCTTTAATTTCTAGCTCTAGTAACTAAGCAGAAAATGGGTAATTTCGTGCAGCACAGAACACTAAATGCCTTAAATTTAGTGTTCAGTGCAAATTATTTATTAGAAATTTAGGTAAAACACCTACTGTGAAAAGTTTAAATACGTATTTGAGCAGTTTTTCGTAACGTCTTTTAATTGCAACAACTGTGGTTTGATGTATATTTCAGGCAAAAGAAAATACTAATACTAATATTAATGTAAAAGTAGTATCATTCTTAAAACTGTCTTAGATCACTGCAATTTAATAATACAAAATAAATATAAAAAATGAACATTTAATGATGAAAATGCATGTACAGAGTATGGCATTAACTCAAACATTAAGTATCCTCTTACTATTACCTCACCAGATAGTCTGTAATGGCATTATGTTTTCGATATTACCATACTTTTAAACATTAGTTACATATCCGCTGAATTCTTTTTAAAATTCCTCAAAAAATGCCGTAGCTAAAGTATTATCGACCCTTTATTCAAAATATCTCGCTATCCTGTTTTCGTGAGATAGGCGACACAAAATTAAGTGACTCAATTCGTCGTCCAAAGCACTTTTGATAATGAATGTCAGATATTATATAAAACTTCCAACGCCTTTTTTCTATCACCTTTTATTAAAAAACCCGAAATATGAGGAAAATTAATCGAATCAATATTGAATATCATAATAACATTGCAATGTAAATTTGGTGACGAAAAATAAAAAATTGATTTTCTTTTTTAAATTTATGGTTAATGCATTTAATGTAAATCGTAGTGTAATATAGATTACTGATACATTTTTTAAGTCACAAAGCAAAATTTTCACTCTTTGTTAAAAAAAAGGATATTGAACATATGATGGGATATTAAGAATGTTGTTTATTTGACTTGAATTTTGATATTCTCGATTATTAAGAGAAGATTAAAATGTCACTCTATAATGGTGCCATTCATAATAAAATTTGAAGAACAATTTTAGAAATTACTCTTAACCTTCCAACCGCAGTAAATTGATATATCCGTTCGTTAACATTCGTTGCAATAGAAGCATTATTTAAATTAATATAATTCTGCAGATATAATGCAGTTTTAAAACATTGAATAATGATTAATACTCTAAGTCTAAAAGATTATATGCGAATACATAATTGAGATTTTATATGTTGTTGGACAAAATCATCTTTTTTTTAGCGTTTTTTATTATTTACAGAGAAAACAACATTATAATTTTACTTTTTTGCTAAAAATGAGTCAGGAAAGTTCGCGTTGAGGAGAGAGAAAAAATATTTTTTTAGAACACCCTTAAGGGCACTCTTAAAGGGAACTCTTTCCCTCAGGACTCTTAAAGATTTTCGAAAATTTAATTTTTTTAGATGTTAAACTTCTATCATTTCTGAATATTTTGATATAATTGTTTCCTTTAATTTTCTATTAGAAATGGCTTTTAGAATTATACCCGCCCAATTGCTGAAGTGGCTTTTCCGAAACTTTGAAGTCATTTTTCTCTAAATGACTGTTTTTGGCATAACGAGCACGATATCTAAGAAACTTCTGAATATTTTTTTCTGAAATTTTCAAAACATATGTATCATGTTAGTCTGTATAAACTGAACCTAAAATTTCCATTTTATTGTTCAAAAAAATATTTTTTAGGTGATTATACTGTTGAAATTTTCTAAATTTTGCATTAGCTAAATACAACTTTATATTAAAAATATAAAAATGCTTTAAATACAAATTTATTTAGGTTCAGGGTAATTATTATAATGTGAAGTATAAGTAGGTACCAAAATTTTCATTGTAGTTGAAAAATTTATTTTATAATCATGCGCGTAATATGTTACGTCGATTTTCTGCTCGTCAAATGTTTGACAGTTTGGTGCCTCCTGTAAGTGCTAATTCTGCATCTTAAAATTTTGTTAAACACATGAAATGAAAAAAAAAAATACTTATATCTTTTATCCCAATTAAAATTGTGTCTTAAAATCAAATACATTTTAAAATATTAAATTTTGAATACAGTCTTTTTTTTTCTTTTTTTTCTCCAATTTTAAGAGTCCTGAGACCCATTAAGGCTGTTTTTAAATCCTCTGCTTAACAAATCCAAAACTTTCCGATACATTTTTGACTCAGTTTTAAACGTAAAGGCATAACATTTGTAGGCTTAGAAGTGATTTGGAATCAAAAGACGTTTTCTCTTTTTTGATAAATAAATTAATCAAAAAAGATAATAATACTTATTGAGTTATAACGCGACAAACGACATACAAAGTCAGTTCATGACTTTTAAAACGTCACACGAAGTGGATCATCTTTACACGGCGATTGGCACAAAACGTCTTTGTACTTTGTAAACGTCTTTTATCTTCTGTCCGGGTTGGATCCCCTAGTTCTTTTAAAGAAGCGTTAGAAGTAAAGGGTGTCTCAAAATCCACGCAAGAAGTAATTTTGAAGTTTGTAATAACCCAGATAGCATGAACGTTAGCAGCAAGCTTGAATTTTTCTGATATTATCTTGACGTGACAAATTTGAATTGAGAAATTCGTAGCAAATCTCCCGCAAGTATACCATCACCCACTTGCATCAGTAGTTTGTTGTGAAACGGATGGCAAGACTATCTTTAATTCACGAAAATGACGAATGCAAAAAATACCTCTGTTGAGAGAATAGACAATCATTAGGTACGCAGAAATTGCAGAAATTTTATTCGGTTGGCACCGCTTTTTTTAAACACTATACTTATCAAATACCAAAAAAGGCTCGTTTTGGAAAGTACAAATTCTACCCTCACTTGTTTATGGTGGTAAAAACGATGCGGTCCGTATGCATCAATTGACCTGATCAGGTCTCTGGACTCCTTCGAAGGGGTTAAACTTATAGTGTAACAGTAACTGTGGCATGGGAAGATTACTACTTTTCAGTCAGCTTGCATTTTTATTTATTACTTGTTTGCCGATAATTTGCAATAAATTTGGCACAGCATGAATTTAACTTGCACGACAACTTAGCTGCAAGTTCAAAGTAAGGTGACTTCGGCGTTTGCATTATCTTGTTGCAGTCTTGTTATGAACTTTCAGTCTTATCATGCTGAGCTTGCTGCAACTTTGCGGGTTTTCAAATTATGACTTCTGCAAATTTTCTGCAAACTAAAAATGATATGTGGGTAAAAATTGTGATTTTTTTTAAATTCGTTCATTAAGTATGCGGGCTATGTATGGAATAGCATATCTGGTAAATAGCCTCCACGGCTTTGCTGGATGCCCCAAAATTCACGCAAGATTTGAATTTTGCTCCACTTGTGCCTAAATTTCAAGATATGGCTGTGGACGACATGTGGTTTCAACAAGACGGTGCCACATACCATACAGTGCGAGAAACAATTCAATTACTGCATGAGTCATTTTCTGGTAGTGTAATTTCCAGTTTTGGTGATCAGAATGGGTCGTCCAGATCATGCGATTTAAGGGGGTTTCCTCGTGTGACGGCCTGAATTTTAAGCATTTTTTCAGAATTTTTTTTACGACAAATGAAAAAATTGAACTTTGAGTTTTTTGTTATACATCTATTGCTATTTCAAGAATATGTAAAACAAATTGCATGCAAAAATCTTTATTAGAACGTAAGTTACACCACTCTGAAGACACCTGCCAAAAAAAGTCCAAAAAAAGAACGCTCACTTCCTCCACGATTTCGGCTGATTGGCTTATCTGAAAGAAGAAAAAAAAGACTGAGTTTCAATCTGTAAGCCTAAACGCATCGAATGAACTAGAATCATTCGAAAATATATAAAATTGTGTTTTTGGTAGACTTTTGAAAAACAAAATTTCAAATTTTATGATTTTTTTTTCGTTCCGAAAAAAATTGAAACATTCGGAATTTTCGGATGATCCTAGTTCACTCCGTGCGTCTGTCTACATATGCTGAGTCTACTCTATAAATTTCAAGTGAATCGGTCAAATCGTTCTCGAGATATGATGGAGGAAAGTTTGAAAAACAAGGTTTTGATAAAAACGCTTTTAAAGTTTCAAGTACGGTTAAAACGATGAAAATCTCAACTTACCATCAATTTGTGATGCCTGGTCCATAGAGCATTCCTTTCTCTTCCTCTTTGAGGTCTTTTAATGCGGATTGCTCTGCTCTTGCTTCCATTCTGGCACTTTTCGCAACGACACTCGTGCGCCGTTCGGAGCGAACCCATCACACGGGAGAACCCCCCTTAAACCCAGATAGCATGAACATTAGCAGCAAGTTTGATTTTTTCTGATATTATCTTGCCGTGACAAATTTGAATTGAGAAATTCGCAGCAAATCTCCCGCAAGGTATACCATCACCCACTTGCATGAGTAGTTTGTTGTGAAACTGATGCAAGACTGTCTTTAATTCACGAAAGTGACGGAAGCAAAAAATCCCTCTGTTGAGAGAATAGACAATCAGCACATACGCAGAAATTGCAGATATTTTATTCGGTAGACACCGCTTTTTCTAAGTGCTATACTTATTAAATACCAAAAAATGCTCGAAATGAAATGTACAAATATTACCTCAACTTGTTTATGGTGATAAAACCTATGCATGCGCCTTCTGACGGCGCTTTCGCATCAATAGACTTGATCAGGTCTATGGACCCCTTCGAAGGGGTTAAACTTATAGTGTGACATGGAAAGATTACTACTTTGCAGTATTTTTGATTACTTGTTTGTCGTTAGTTTGCAATAAATTTGATACAGTATGAATTTAACTTGCACGACAAGTTAGCTGCAAGTTGAAAGTGTGGTGATTTCAGCGTTTGCGTTATCTTGCTGCAGTCATGTTATGAACTTTCAATCTTGTCATGCTGAGCTTACTGCAGCTTTGCAGATTTTCAAAGCAAAACTGTTGCAAATTTTCTGCAAACTAAAAATGCTATCTGGGAAGTAGTTACACTTTTTTCTTTGTTTTTTTTTTAGTTTAAGGTTTATGACAACAAGCCTTCGACCATCTACGCTTTGAAGGGCGAAATTAAGTCACATCAATGCAAAACGATCATAGAAAATTTCGGCAAAAGTGTGCGTATGTGCCAGCAAAGCGGTGGAGGCCATTTACCCGATACGCTATTCCATATTCCATACATAAACCTATACTGTATACTTTATAAATCAATAAAAAATTTATATTTTTTAATTATAAACCTGTGTTTTCTATCAAGATTACTTCTTGCGTGAATTTTGGGCACCTTTAAATATGTATTATCATAAGAATTTTTTGTGTAATTGGCTTCATAAACATCGTAATTCTTTTTATTATACAATAATAATAATAATAATAATAATAATAATAATAATAATAATAATAAACTCCTAATATGTTGGAAAAAGTGTGTAAATGTTGAAGAAAGCTATGTAATAAAATAACATTGGTACTGATACAATTTTGCTAAATAATATTTTAAAATAATATACTTAAAAGTGTATTTTATATATGATTCATTCTATTATTAGATTCGGGTTTGTTGAGAAATTCTCGGAGTTAATCCCCTTCGCGAAAAGCGTCCTTTCAACTTTTTTTTTTTTTTTTTTACCTTTTTTGCGCCATTTTTTTAAAAAAATGGAATGTTTTATTTCGTTTAATTTTTCAAAACTCTGTTGTTAAACAATGCAAAATTTTTGTAAAAAATTACTGCTCATTAAGTTCGCGGCTTTCGTACACCATCAAGAGGTATGCAATGCACATGTATGCCGCTCATTGCGGAAGAGTTAATAATGCGGATGTTTTTGTGAGGTCGCAAAAGTTATTTAATATATTTTATAAGACTTTCTGGTGGATGGTACCTTTTTTTTTTTTTTTTAATCCAAAACATCTTATTTTTTCCGGTATCATTTCAATATTTTTTGCAAAAGTTTCAATTTATCAAAATTTAATGTTGAAGAAATACAGTTTAACATATCATCTAGATTCTAGAAGTATCTATTCTTATCCCTTTTCAATGTTTGATTGATTTAATGATGTTCACAAAATCCGAAGTCCACCCATGATAAAGTAGAATTTATCTCGTTATAACATCTGTTTATTTCCCCCCGATTGACAAAAAAGGAGAAAAATACACGTGCAATATCTTCTAATGTTCTTTTACGGACGTTAACTGGAGAGGGATACAATCAAAAACATATTCTTTCAAGAAAAGAGTAAGTGCCTATCGTAGTTTCTATTGTATTAACATCTAATATGCATGATATATATTTTAAATTTAACATAACACATTAAGATCAATTTTAGGTTACATAATTTGATACTGTATTTTTAATGTTTAGTACGATTAACACTTATTAAATTTGAATTTATAGGGATTTTGTGCAATATTTATAGCTACAGTCAAATCTTTTATTTAAAATATTTTTTTTAGTATTTTATAGAATTAGAACATGTACAAATATGTTCCTACAAAAGTAATATTTTCTAGCTGAAACTTTTTAAAATCACATAACTTGATACTGTATTTTCAATGTTTAGGATGATTAACACTTAGAATACCAAATTTTTAAACAGGTTGGTACAGTGACTTTTTATTAAACTTAACCCTTTATGTCCAAATTATGAGTTCATGAACATTTCACAATTTCGCCAATTAGAATTAATTAATTAAATTTGAATTTATAGGGATTTTGTGCAACATTTATAACTCCACTTAAATGTTTTATTAACCATTTGGAAAAATGGTTATTGTCCTCGTCAGGGTAGGAAATCAAAAGCATATCTGAAGCGTTTTATTGGTTTAATCCGCATTTTATTCGTTTTCTGATTGGTCTATACACTGACCTTTACTTTCAACAGAGATGGATTCTTCTGTTGCCACTATGACAAAAAAATAATAAAAACTACAAAAAAAAAAAAAAAATAATAATTCAGAAACAAATTGAGATACAGCTTTCAAACAAATTGCATTTAAAAGTACATTTTTTTTTCTCTATATGACGGTGTAAAAAGTAATATTGTGGGATGTTTAGAAGTTTAAGAATGAAATTTTATTTAAAATGGGTCGTCAGATTTCTTAGAAATCTGAGGATGGAAAAGCCTTTTCCCAAACAGCCAATGAAATGCTTGGCTAATACGTAAGTTTAAGGAAATTTGACGAATCGCAGGCGATTATCTGTCGCTTGCAATTTTTACGGTAATAACATTATTAATGTTTAATTCATGGCGTACTTAATGTATGATTAACTCCGTGCGAATTTTTATGTCTTAAATTATAGTCTTTGAAAAAAGTATTTTCCAAATGGTCGTTGTAATTTGTTAAATTGCATTTTTTTTGTTTTTTTTTTAATATATTTTTTAGCATTTTATAGAATTAGGAAATGTACAATTTTAATGCTCTTACAATAGAAATTTAGTGATATTTTCTAACTGAAAATTTCCCCCTATAATCTTTCAACGTCAAGAAAGCTGAAAAGATGCAAATAAAAAAGAAATCATCCTGTTTCACTCACTTCCTGATGTGCTAGAATTATAAAAATGATGTACACAGGTTTATTTCCGATGACAATACAACATTTTAACCCTTAACGGTCGAAATATTCCTCCCAGGTGCAGGTAAAGTTTCACGTTTTATTCGAAAACTCCTGCTAGACACACGAGCAACAAATGCAACAAAGAATCAAAATATACATATATGTATGTTTTACCCAAAAGCTTTTGAAAGAAATCTGATGTAAATTGATTTTTAAGCTAAGCATTTGTTTTTCGAATATTATACTGTCCCCTACATCACGCCCTTCATATCAAACGGAAAAAAAAATATATTTCTCACTTTCCATAACCCTTTAAGGTATGTGCCTATCTTAGTGGCACTTTTTCTTGAAAAATATGAAATTTTTATTAAACACATGTGGGCAATTCCATGTGACCCACGTTACCATTTCACACATTTTTCCAAAAGTAAATTCTATATACATCGAAGAAATATCACATTTGCTTTTAAAAAAGTTCCTCATAGATATCTGGGGCACAATAAGAAACTAAGAATAAACAACGTAATAAATTTTTAAATGAACAGGTGGTATGCAGACCCTAATTTGGTACTGTGACTCACATTACAAAAAAAAAAAAAAAAAAAAAAAAAAAAATCCCTGCCGGCTCGGGCCTACAGGCGGAGGTACATTTCGAAGTTAAGTACTAAATTCACCACCAAAACTTAAATCAAGATTAGAGGTAAACCCAGTTCCTTCACTAAGAATGAGCTCTAGGAGCTAAACATTTTGTGAAAATTCTAATATACACGAATACACACACGCATGTATATGGAATAAGTTTAAAAGATAGCTATTGCAAATTCAGAGAACCTCAAAGTGTTAAAATAAGTTAATATTTCCATAGTCGGGGTTTTATCATGTTTTAATACGTTTCTTCAAACTCACATGCCGTTACATATTTACCTGCTGAGGTCCATTTTATTTCCAATATGACGCAATATTTTGTTTTTTGTTTTTTAATTCGTCAAACTATTTATTTCATTTTGAGTTTTCATGCGGAAATCTTGCTCTAAAAAACTTATGACGTAATATTCAATTTGTTTTCAATTCGTCAAATTATTTATTTAATTTAATTTTTCACGTGAAAAACTTGCAATAGGAAAGCAATTGTTGTGGTGAGAATTTTATTGCTTTTTTTTAATTGTTGGCAACTGCTATAACGAAAAATATTTTTTTCTTCCTGTGATTGTTGTGTAAGAGCTGGTTTCATCAAAATCATGTTAAGACGGTATTCAAAATTTTGTACCCTCCCCATTTCCATTCCCTTGGGCCGATTTTGCCCATTTTCAATCCCCGCCGAGATATTAGCCATCTCAAAGTTGTTGGCGAGTTTGAAGACAATCCGTGCATAATTGCGACTTTTATCGTGCGGACAAAATTTAGTACATACATACATACATATATATATATATATATATATATAAACTTTTTAGGTGGGGGTGGTTTTGCGTTCATGGGCTCCTATAATGAAAAGTTATGAAGGAATTTCTGAAAAGTCGCACCATGGTAACGACTGCAATAGGTAGTATTTCTTACGAAATCTACCTAAAATGGAAGTCAAGTTTTATGGGTTAATGAAGACCTAGAATTTCTCCTCATTTATCACAACACAGTAAAAAAGAAGTATTTCATAGAGTACAACACACTTCCAACTTATGATATACACAAAAATAATATTGTTTTAATAGTAATTAATTATATCAATCAATATTTTGAGTGCGACTCACGTTACATGGTATTGTGACTCACATTACATTTCCCTCTTTAGCCATTAATCCTTTCAGGCGCAAGCAATTGCGTTTCAGTAATGTTGAACTCACACCGGAATATTCGAAAAATTTTGTTTCAAAATATGGAAAAGCAATTTTTTTATTTTTTTTTCACCAAAGTTAGAAATATAAATTTTAATTAAATGTTTCTGGTGCGAATCTTGATTAAAATTAGGTGGGATAAATATATCCCTCCCGCCCCTCAATGGTCTACACTATAGTTCCCATGTTATGTGAACTTGCCCATGTGTTTTTAGTTAAAACAGGGAATAAAACTATGAATTCAAATAAATTTTTAATTAATTTTTCAAACAGGGTTCGTACGGGCACCGTTATTTTCAAGGCCAAATATCAGAATTTTTTTATAAAAAAATAAATCTAGTTTAAACGGACAAAATTTCGTCTTATTTCAGGAGAGATTTTCCATAAGAAAATACTCGTACCGAAGAATTTCTAAATCTGGAAATTCAAGCACCCGTACGAATCCTGTCAAATTTAGGCAGTATTTAGTGAAATTTTAGCAAAGAATTGCGTTTATGCCAAACTTTCTATAACAAAATCTATATTCAATATATTTCACTTTTTTTTTCAACACTATGTTAGCAAACCACTTAACCTGTGTTATGAAGCAAAAGATTTGCAATACCTCTTAAATTTACTAATATTGGGTCGTTCGAAAAGCCGTGTCCGTTTGGGAAAATCAATTCGTATTGGAAAATTCTGCCAGGTAGTTATTAGACATCGGAATTAATGTCTAATAATTGCATAATCGAATTTTCCGGTATGAAGTGATTTTCCCTAACGGATACGGCTTTCCAAAAGACCCAATATATACCAAATTTTGTATACAAAACATGATTTTCTATTAAAAAAATATGTATTTTTCAATAAAAACACCTCTTGAATTAATATATACAGGGTGGTTATAATTAAATTTCCCCTATAAACGGCATCCTACAGCGCAAACAGGTGAACGGGATGTTACAAAATTTGGTATATAGACTATACACAAGATGCGCTCACGGAATTAAAAAAAAAAAAAAAAAAAAAAAAAATAGTTTCAAAATGTCCACCAGAGGGCGCCTTTTTCTGGAAAAAACATTAAATTTAACACAATAAACGACAAAACGGAATACAGAAATAATATTAACAATCCAGAACAAGAATTAGGAGTAATAAAATCTAAAACTGGCTGTTTTGGCCTTTTATTGTGCTAAATTTAATGTTTTTCCCAAAAAGGCGCCCTCTGGTGGACATTTTGGAACTTTTTTTTTTTTTCGAAATTCCTTGAGCGCATCCCGTGTATAGCCTATATACCAAATTTCATTGCATTCTGGTCACCCGTTTGCGCTGTAGGATGCTATTTATAGGGGAAGTTTAATTATAACCACCCTGTACATACTTAAAAGCTGTATTTTGCTTCATAACATACCAATAGATGCGAAGAACCTTGTAACCAAATCTTATTTCAATATCTTAAAAACTTTTTAAGAAATGAGGTTTCTTGTAAATTAAAAACTATGAAAAACACAAGTTAAGATTTTAATATAGCACAGAAACTTATGTATAAAGGTTTATATTTTGGGCTATAAGTTTGCTTCTAATTGTCGTTGATTTAAGCTTAAGGCATTTTTGGAATCCTAAATGTTTGAACTTTAATTTAAAATTATAAACACAAAAACGAAAATTTTCGCAAAAACAGCGATCTGGGGGCAGTCACATGCTTAAAGACCTGACCTACGCAATTGTGTAGGTGATCCTAAAGAAAAAAAAAAAAAACATTTTCCTCTTTTAGTGCGACTTAAAGTCGAGTCTGTACCCACAGAATCGCGTGAATTCTCCCTTGGTAAAACCTGACATCGGGTATTTTTTTAAACATTTTTTCCAATCAAATATGGTGCTATTAATCTGGAGAAACCACCAAAACTTTTCATTTCTACCAAAAATCTTCCTGTCTAAAAGGGATATAACCAAGGTTGCCACTGGCGACTATTTTTTAATTCATCTTGTACCACTTTCTTAAATAAAAATCTTTCACATGGTCTTTGAAAACCAATAACATAAGCAGCTTGATAGGCAACCTTACGGCCAGTGTAGAGGTGATTCGTGTTGCAAGGGCGTTAGGGAGCCTTAAAAAAGGATGTTTAAGCGCGGCTGGTAGCCATGTGCAAGAGAAATCTACTACAAAATTTATTTTTTCAAAAATAGTGGTGCACACAGAATATAAAAATAGTCGCCCGTATCATCCCTGCGTAAGGAATATGAATTCAATGAAAACATTTTGCACGATTTTTTCTTGTTCACTTTTTCTCAAATGTTTTTTTCCGTTAACAAAAAGGAAAATTGTATATGGAATTAAAATAATGACATTGTTTCAAATTTAGTGAATATCTAAATGAAAAGGAACCGTAATGTTCATTTTTTTAAATTTTTCTAAACAACAAATAATTTTTTATTCAACTTTACGTTGATTAATGAATTTTATTGGAGCTTCAGAGTACGATCTGTACATATTTAGTTTACCGTATAACATTTCTACTACAGATATGATTAGAGAGTATCTTTCCATTGTTGTATTTAACCCTTAACCGGAAACGTACATCTGTGAGATGTTTACGTCTACATATCTGCTCTTAATATTTTCTATCTGCGACATTCTAAACTTATTTTTATGCTGCTATATTAAAAAATTGGCCCTGTTAATGCATTATTATTAAAGATTAAATGTTAAGTTCACTTTTTGGTAAATTATTAAGTGTTCTGTTTGTGCACGGGATTTTCATGTTTTCGATTAAGGGTTAAGTAAGGTATTAATTTTCTATTGTTTCGGGTTTCAAGCCGAGTTAAGAGTCGTTGCGGGTTGACTTCGAATGAAGTTTTTGGGGTTGGGTTTATGCATTTCAGAAGTAAGTCTGAGAATTTCGGCTTCGGATTGGTTTCGAGGTAGACGAAATTCGTTTTGTTTAGTACATTTCAGGTTGCGAGTTTACTTGAAATTAAATTTTCAGGTTCGGGTTCGTGTTACAGTCTGACTCATGCTGCTCTCTAGTCGGGTTAAAGTTGATAACTCCTCCGTTTCGAGAGCACAGACTTACTTTACTTGGGGATCTGGGGCAAATATCCACTTGAGAATTCAATGACGCTTTCGTAGTTACAATTTGTACTACTCTGTAAAAAAAAATCTGTGAAGTTACTAAAGTTTTTCTAGGAAACTTGGATTCCTAGAACTTTTCATGTAACGGCAACAACAAAATTTCATGTAACAGACACACTTTTGTGCCGAAAATCAAAAAATCTGTAAGGTTACTAAGAATTTTTTTGGAAACTGGGATTCCGAGAACTTTTCATGTAACTGCAGCCAGGGTTACAAATAAAAGTTTAGTAAGATTTCTGAAATTCTAGCAGATTCATTTGTAAAGTTACAGATTTTTGTAGCTTTACAAAAACTAGTTTTGTAGATTTGCTGCTTTTTTCGTACAGTTACAGGTGAAAGTTTAGTAAGCATGTAACTTTACATCTGTAGAACTACAGATTTTTTTTTTATACAGTGTAGTTAAAAACAAAAACAAAAAAAACATGTTTTTTGTTTTAGTTTTAGTAGCTTTTAACATCGAGGGTCCGAGACAACTGCTCCCATTTGCTTTTACCATGATCTAGTTTTCATCATAGGGTTTAGATCAGGGGTATCCGATAATTCAATCGCGGGACGAAACACTACCACTATTTCCGAAAAGTAAAATTCACTTTATTTAATGGAAGAAGCTTTGCGACAAATAAGTTGAAGATTACTGTTCAGGAATAGCGGTAGCTCTGTCACTCGCGGTTGAGTTGTTAGAAACCTGTGGTTTAATCTCGACAATCAGATGTTTCAGATTGGTCGCAGGGTAGAGGCTTTTCGTGCTCGTATAGTGTTGCCCGTAGGTAAAACTATTTCGTCGCGTTCGGTCGCTGCCATCGAAATACTCAAGACTAGAGGACACGAGTTGTGACGTCATCACTAATCGACCAACTTCTCACTAGTGTCGGAATTCACACCGGAAAATTTTGAATAGCAATTTTCTGTTATTCTATTTGTGGAATATCTATCACCGTATAAAACAATAATAACTATTTAAACTTACTGATGAGAATTTGGAATCCCCCAATAAAAAATCACCCAGATGCGACAACACTGAGGCATTCCGCGTCTGGAAGAATTTTTATTTAGGTATTCCAAATTCTCAACAGTAAGTTTAAATAGTTATTATTATTTTTAAGATGGTATATATTCAACAAATAAATAACAGAAAATTGCTATTCAAAATTTTCCGGTGCGAATTTCAGCACTAGTGAGAAGTCGGTCGATTAGTGATGACGTCACAACTCGTGTCCTCTAGCCTTGAGTATTTCGATGGCAGCGGTTCGGGCCGATTTGACTAATTAAGGAACTTTGTCGCGATTGTGTCGTGTTGTGGTTTGACACAAAATAGAATTTTTCTGAGTTCTGGCGGGGTTACGGATTAACCAAAAATAGAATTTCATCGAATTCGAGTCTGTTTTGACTAAAAATAAAATTTTGTCTATTTTATGTCGAGTTGTGGATTGACTAAAAATGAAACTTTGTTGGTTTCGTGTCGGATTGTGGAATGACAAAAATTAGAATTTTCGGGTTCTGGTCATAGGTAATATTACAAGAGCAATACACTGAGATTCAGAAATCAAAATGTGTACATTAATACTGACAAGTATTCCTTTTGACAAAATCATATCACTCCTCGCCTCCTCTTTTCTTAACTGCGTATTTAAGATTTCTACACCTGGTTGCAACTTAATAACCAAATCATTCAGTCATCATTCATTCATGATAAGTCGTGAGCATGCAATCATGAATCAAATATCAGATATGGCTGTCTATCAGATTTTCTCGAGTAAAATTAAATGCATCTTTGTAACTGATTTATGAAACACGAAGTATATTGCATAAACATTAAGAAATAGTTGCCTGACGCGCAGGTACGTAAACTGTGTGCTTTTATTATAAGTACTCCTTGTTAGTTCAGTTTTATGCAATTTTTTTTTCATACATAAAAGTAAGTTGCATTGAATAAGCATTTTTTGAAACTACAATAGAACCCCGCTAATCCGAAATTCCGGTTACTCCTAACCAATTTTAGTTTCGAAAATCATACTTGAACAGATTAATTGAAAATATTAACTTAAGAAATTTTCCGGATTACAGGATAAATGTCGGGAAAAACGTGCCGGAGATTAGAATGCCGGAGGATGTTTTCTGCATTACCGAATACTTATCACTTAGATTTTTTTAGCATGGTTTTATTTATTTTCTATTTTTATCGGAATTTCGGGTAATCCGAATTTTTTGTAATCCGAACAGGCACCGGTACCAATTAGTTCGGATTAACAGGGTTCTACTGTATTCATTTTATAATAATCCATTTATCGATTATTCATTAATCTATCAATAAATATTTTTATTTGTAAATTTCAATGTGAATTACAGATAAAATTGAGTTATTTAATAGCAGCATTGATGAGTGCATACCAAATATGTTTATTACTGTTCTTTAGTTTCTGTATGCATTTACTATTACATTTTCTAAAATCCGAAGGATCTCATATTACTATATCTGAGAATTTGTTTTAAAAAATTTAATTTTCTATTTACTTTTTTCTATTTTAAACTTTAATAACTACAGTAAAACCTCTCTAAAGCGACCACGTTCCATTCCAATAAAATTTGGTCGGTCCGAGAGGGCGTCTCTTAATGGAGGTCATGTTTATCCTCCTCAGACCCCAGACAAAAATAAAAGATTGGTACTTACCCGAAGTTGTCTAAATAGTTGTTTGGGCCTCCATGAAGCATAAAATTGCTACTAAAACTTTTTGTAAAAATTTTCAAGCGCTAAGCTGTATGTATCACATGTGATACATCAGGACTGAAACACTATAATAGAAGTTTTTTTTAAGTTTTAAGTAAAATTAGTTTAATCACCTTATTCTGAGTTTAAATCTGACTATATATCCAACAATTAAATTCTGACTGAAAAATTCCTTATTAGTGTATTGTGGCAACATTACATTAAATTTTTGTTTTCATGGAAGTCCTTGAAACAATTTCTTGTTGAAGAAAAACACACACAAAAAAAATTGCAGTCTGTGCAATGTACAGTAGTTAATGCTGGACATTTCAAATTTCTACATCTGCTTCTACGGTTTCTGTCCCCAATCATTTGAGGCATATGCCTAGCCTCTTTGGTACGTGCTGTTTCATGAGCTCTAAGATTTCGTCTTGTTTCAAATATTGTACTGGAAAAAAAACTAAGTAAAAAGTTAGCAAGTAAAGCTGAAAAGCAAACACCTCAGATTAAGTTTATAAAATTCTTCTAGTAACCTTTAAATCTACATTAAACACAACTTAAAAACCAAAACGACACTGACTCAAAAAGCATGAACCCAACGTCGTTGGATCCCATTGTATCACATGTGATACAAACAAATTTCAAGGATTATAATTTTTTAATATTTCACTATAAAACTATTTTATATGTATTAACTGATACAATGTACACTTGGAAAGGAAATGTATATCTTAAAAATAGTTTAATATTTATATTTAAATTATAAAATGAAACTTACTTCGATGGCGTGCCGACATCCTGTTTTCTTTCCAAAACGCTTCTAAAAATTGCGATCGCGTGGAGGTACTGCCAGCTATCGGGTAAAGAAAAAAAATTAACGGAGGTTTTTCACTTTGTTTCACATGTGATACAACCGGTCTCAAAAATTTTACTGCCCTCCAGCTTTTGTAAACAAATCGGAAACTTTTGTATCACATGCGATACAAGGGGCCTGAGGAGGTTAAATCTAGATTTTAATTGATGAAGAAAAGTAACAATTAATGTTACTAAAATTTATTTTTCACATTAAGAAAAAATATGAAAATTTAAGTATTAAAACAAAAGTTAATTCCATAAGTTTATTACTATAGAGTTTAAAAAATGAATAAATTGACGTTTGCTTTGATTTTACGATTTTATCTTTTATAACTTTTGCTTCCAAGTCCTTTCGAAGTTCAGTAAATAAATGCAAGTTTTTTTCGGGCGGAACAAATAATGACAATTTCATTAATTTATCTATTTCTTTGAGAGTTTCCCGACAGAAGAGGGCAGGGAAGTTTATTGACCGTCATTCTTAATGTGTCATCAGAGTTAAATCCATTGCCTAAAAAGGCTCAAAGGGGTTTAAACACTTAAAAGTTACCGGAATAAAAAAAATTCTAAACTTTGTTTAGAAGTTTAATGATTAATGCTCTCTCCGGAAATATTTTTCTAATAAAACCTTCTTCAAGCGACCAGGAAAAAACGGAATTTGTTTCATTTCCTTCAAAGAAATGGGTCGCTCATGGAGGGAGCTTAACTGGGATGCTCTTTGAATGGAGGTAAAATTAGTATTGAGCCTATGGGAATAAATTTCGTTCCATGAAAAAACGGTCGTTCAGAGAGGTGGCCGATTAATGGAGGTGGTCGCACAGGGAGGTTTCACTGTATAGATATTTTATTTTATGAGCATAATTTTAAATTTCCCAGATTTTTTTTAGACTCTCAATTTTGTGTATTTTAAACCAAATCGCTTTCAGTTTGAACACTTTCCACAAGAAACGCCAACCTCCTGCTTCTGTAAAAATACAGAAAAGTAAGATATGAGAATTGTGAATTGAGAGTACAGTGAAACCTCCCTGTGCGACCACCTCCATTAAGAGACCTCCTCCCTGAACGCCCATTTTTTTCACGGAACGAAATTTATTCCCATAGGCTCAATATTAATTTTACCTTCATTCAGAGACCATCCCAGTTAAACTCCCTCCATGAGCGACCCATTTCTTTGAAGAAAATGAAACAAATTCCGTTTTTTCCTGGTCGCTTGAAGAAGTTTTTATTAGAAAAATAATTCCGCAGAGCGCATTATTCATCAAACTTCTAAACTAAGTTTAGATTTTTTTTTTTCGGGAACTTTTAAATGTTTAAACCCTTTTGTGCCTTTTTAGGCAATGAATTTAACTCTGATGGCAAATTAAGAATGACGGTTCCTGCCCTATTCTGTCAGGAAGCTCTCAAAGAAATAGATAAATTAATGAAATCTTCATTATTTGTTCCTGTCAAAAAAAAAAAAAAAAAAATGCATTTATTTACTGAACTTTGAAAGGACTTGGAAATAAAAGTTATAAAAGATAAAACCATAAATTCAAAGCAGACATCAATGTATTCATTTTTTAAACTCTGCAGTAATTAATTTACATAATCAACTTTTGTTTTGATACTTAAATTTTCATATATTTTTCCTAATGTGAAAAATAAATTTTAGTAACATTAATTGTTACCTTTTTTTAACAATTAAAATCTAGATTTAAACATGACCTCCATTAAGAGACCACCTCTCGGAGCTACCCATTTTTATTGGAATGGAATGTGGTCGCTTTAGGGAGTTTTTAATGTATATATATATTATTTTATGAGCATAATTTTAAATTTCCTACACTGTTAAAAATTTGCAGATACTGGCAAGTCATTTGACCGTTTTTTTCCGAAAACGGTTACACAACCGTAAATTTAACACTATTCTGACCATATTATTGGCCCTTTTATGGGCAGAATATAGTTAAGGAACCGTTTTTTCAAAAAATGGTCGAATGACCTGCCAGAATGCTGCAAAATTTTTAACAGTGTAGATTTATTCTGGATTCTCAAGTATATTTTAAACCAAATCTCTTTCAGTTTGAACACTTTCCACGCAAAACGCCCGCATCCCACTTCTGTAAAAATACAGAAAAATAAGATAAATTATTTTGTGAATTGACAGTAGTTCTCTGTTAAAAGTATTCGATCAAGGTTTTCGATCATTAATTCACACCTTTTTATAAATGGATGGAAGAAATTGGTACTCGCACTAGAAATTATGTAGATAGAAAGTCAAAAGGTGTAGTCTAATTAGTTTCCTTTTTACAGATAAAGTACATAACAGTTTTCTATTTAACCCTTTATGTACTGGATTTTCCTGCGTTTAAGCAAGTTACGGCCAAAGAGACAGGCACACCATTCTATAATATTACAATTGAAAATGATCCATCTTGAAAGCTAGCTTCTTTAACCCTTTATGTCCGAAATTGTGAATTCATGAAAATTTTATCTTCTAAATCATTTTTCGTGAATGTTTGAAACTACACTAGAAGATTTACATAATCATTTAATAAATTTTAGAAGGATTTAGAAGGATTCATTAAATTTGAATTTATAGGGATTTTGTGCAATAATTATAACCCCTTTTATTTTAAATATTTTTCTTAGTATTTTATAGAATTAGGAAAATTACAAATATAATATTCTTACAATAGAAATATAGAAATATTTTCGAATTGAAAAATTCCCAATGTCAAGAAAGCTGAAAAAAAAAATGCAAAGGCAAAAGAAATCATCTTTTAAAGAATATTTTTGTTTTGTGTAACCCATAATGATTTTGGTACAAGATAAACTAATGTATCTATAACTCATTCTAAACTGTATTACAACTAATCGATGTATTAAATGATTTTTATAACAAGCTATTTTAATGGCACTTATAAGTACCGTGAGTAGATAAAGAGTTAAACTCAAGTTATAAAAGGCTAAAAGTGAGAAAAGTACATTTAAAGGCTTATAAATACCTTTTAACCCTTTGCGGTCCAAGTACTCCTCCCAGGCACAGGCATTTGTTACACGAATTTTTTCGGTTGACGCCACTTTTTTGCTGAAGAAACATTTTCATTTGCATTTTGACAAAATGAGCAAGAGAAATTTACTAAAATATGTACTTTTAAAATATAGTGGTGCTAATAGAATATAAAAATAGAATCATGTATATAAATCTTGGGCGGCTATTTGCGGACACCCGACCGCAAAGGATTAATAAACAGATAAAGTTTATTAGCCCTTTCAGGGGCGGTGGCATGTTTATGAAACCACTTAATTTTAATTCCAAATCCGACAATGACACCAGATTTTCGGTATAAAAATTTTCCATTTATTATGTATGTGAAAGATAGCTTTTTCTTATTTGCAAATAAATTTGTACGTAAATTCCGATGCCTATCATTCATTTCAACATTTTGCCAATGGAAGTGTTTTGCCCCTGAAAGGTTTAAAAGGTATTTATAAGCCTTTAAATGCTATTCTTTTAACTTTTAGCATGCTGTAACTTTAGTTTAATGATAATAAGCGAGTTTCTCACAGAATTTTACAAGTTTTCGATTTATTACGCGTTTTTTAAAAGTAAGTTTTTAGCATATTCTTCGGAAAATTGTTTGCTTGTGCTATATATAATTTACTCATAGCATTAAGAACAAAACCACAATTGTCACTGATTTAATTTTTTTGTTTTTTCATCTAATTTGCAATTTTGGTACTTTCTTATTAGCCGCATGTCAGCGTTCAATCGTGAAACATTTCACTATTTGTTGCAATATTTGTAATTATGATTATTTCAATGTTTAAGCGCGTAGTTCGACTACGTGTCTTTTAATTTCGTGTTCCGTTAATTAATTTATTTATTTGTGAAGTTTTAATTTCTTTTAGCAATTTAGTTATGGAATGTTACACGGAAACAAACAAATTCTGAAGTTTTTTACATTGCTTTAAGTGAAAACGGATGAATCGTCTAATCGTCTGTAATCGGGTTGCACGTTCATTTTTGAGATAGATTTGAAAGATTAATCCTTGAAAAATGTTTTTAAAAAATCCGTAAATTTAGAGGCAATTTTCAAATGAATTGCACTTGAAAGTATTTTGTTCTTTCTATTTCACTGTGTAAAAATTGAAATTGTGTGATGTTTAGAAGCTTAAAAATTTGCGGCGACAAAACATATTAGTTGTTCAGGTTGGTGCCAGTGTTGATATGATGTTGCTCAAGGACATGTTTTTTTGAGTTATAATATAGATATTAAAATAATGTACGGCAAATGAGCGAAAAAACTTTTATTAACAGATTTTATTTGAGCATCAGAGCGAATACTTTTGCATTTTCGTTTTAAGAGTTACAATTGCACACATACAAAATCTGCAAATGAGGCTAATTTTAAATTTTACAAATTGATAGTTTCAAACAATAATTTGATTCAGAACTTAATCGTGATATAATGGAATCTAAGTGATCCTGAAGTTAAAATCTTAACTTAAGGGTCCAATAGCCTTTTAAAATAACAATTTATTTATTTATTTATTTATTGTGAATTATGAAACTAAATGCTTAACCCCTTCGGGACGAGCGTGTTTTACAGAATTTTTAATCTTTAGTCACCGGATTTTTAAAACAGAAATTTTTGCCTAATTGAATCGGTAAAATGCTCGGATTAAATAAGGCAAAATTTACAATACAATTTTACTGGTGAGAATAATCGCCGATTCTGAGCAATTTACGCGGCACGAATACCGGTCGCTAGTCCCAAAAGGTTTAAATTCATCTGATGCAAAAATAACTTTTTAACTCTGACACTTCTTTGCAGATATATGAGCTTTTATTTTTGTAAACAATCTTATATTTTGAAACAGTTGCTTATACTTAGAATGCTGTTTTATCAAAATTATAAATTTCGCACATTTCGCGCATTTATAATTATTAGATTCTTTTGAAATTCATACTGTATATCTCCTATAAAACAAGTAATATAATTTTTTTTTAATGTCAATTCCTACTTTATAATATTTTATTAACGATTGAAATTTTGAATAAGAGAATTTTTTTCTCCCATGTAAAACTAAAATTAATTAATTAAATTTAATTAATGAATTAATATTTGAAAAAACTGTATTAACATCAAGTGTCATTCACTACAAGTTTAAAAAAATGTATTTGAACTTGCGTTGATCAATAATAAGTATTTTATTAACGATTGAAAATTTGAATAAAATTAATTATATCATAATATTAAAATATTTATTTGCTTAAAAGACGTTATAAAAGCACATTAAAAGTAAATTAAAAACTCTTTATTTACATGTTTCAACTCATTTTCTGAGTCGTCGTCAGAATGTATAATAGAAAATTACAAATACATAATGAAAAATGGAAAAAAATCATCGGAAATAAACAAGTAATCATGTAACGCGCCCTATATTTTCGCGATTGCTCGTGTTCCCTCTATGTCGCGATGCCGTAATTTATCCAATCATTCAACCCATAAATTCGGGATACGAAAAGATAATGTATCGCTACAAACTCCTGAACCTCTTAAATAAATTTCAATGGATTATCTTATGAATAATTGTAAATAAAAATTAGACCTGTAGATGATTTTACTCTCGTTAAAAAAATATGTTAATGTTCTCTATTTGATTTAGCCGGGATAAAGCAGTATTACCTCTATTGTATTTTATGTCCGCTATATGTTCTTTACATCTGATATTGAATTTTCGTTGGGTTATACCTATATAATGATTTTTGATTCCTCCCTCCCTAGTAAATGGAATCATATAAACTCCTGAGAGGTCATCTTTATTAATCCGATCAATTCTAGTATTTAAAAACATCTTTAATTTCGGAGGCGGCTTCGCGATCAAACATAAGCCAAAATTTCTTATGATCTTTAGTCTTTTAGCTGATGATCTTTTCTTAAATGATCTTTTAGCATCGCGACATAGAGGGAACACGAGCAATCGCGAAAATATAGAGCGCGTTACATGATTACTTGTTTATTTTCGATGATTTTTTCTATTTTTCATTATGCATTTGTATTTTTCTATTACACATTCTGACGACGACTCAGAAAATGAGTTGAAACATTTAAATAACGAGTTTTTAATTTACTTTTAATGTGTTTTTATAATGTCTTTTAAGCAAATAAATATTATAATATTATGATATGATTAGAAATGGACGTAATTTTGACTTACTACTCGCACTTATTTACATTTGTAAAATTAATAAATTAAATTTAATTAATCAATTAATATTTGAAAAAAAAAACTGTATTAACATCAAGTGTCATCCACTACAAGTTCAAAAAAATGTATTTGAACTTGAGTGGATGAATAATAAGTATTTTATCAACGATTGAAAGTTTGAACAAGATGTATACAAGGAGAGTGTAAACTAATAGTAGGAATTGAACGAACAATGTTAGTATAAAAGTTGCATTTCAAGGGTATTTTAATGTTGAAATTTATGTACATATGGAAGTATACAGATATTGTTTTAGAAAAAACAAAGCGTAATTATAAACATATTTTTTTTTCTTATACATTCAGTGCACTTTTACAATTCATCCCAACTTTCATTGTAGTATATAAAACGTGTCTCATAATAAAAAATTTCATATTTTATGCTAAAGAAATGTTCATGGAGCCTTTTGAAATTAATTTTTTTGTCGTATTAAAATATTAAAAATGCAATAACTAAAAATATTTTAATTTCAAATTTTGTGCAAGTATTTTAGCCTGTTCTTAACACTTCTATCAAATTTCAATAGAATCTATTAAAAATTAACAAAAAATATTTTTTAACCCTTTATGTCCCAAATGATGAATCAGAAAGTTGCCCCACTTCAATAATTATCTTCTATTCTGAAGATATTCAAAACAACTAATTTAATTTTTGATAGATCGGTATGATTTTAATAAATCGGTAGTTAGTTTGGAACAGATGTCATAGTATATTCACGCGGTCGCCATCTTGGATTTTTTCTTGGCGTGAAAACCCCTTTTCGGCCAAAGAGTAAATGTCGCCAAGCAGCGATTTATGCGCATGCTAGGCTTAACGAAAATACTCGTCGGGTTTGCCATATCTATAAAAATCGGCAACAAAAAAAAAAATCGCTAAGAAATCCAAGATGGCGCCGCGGGAATATACAGCATCTAAGCCGTTAGATTTTTTTGTAAAATATTTATAAGAATAATTAGATTATTTAACAAAAAATACTGTTATGGAAATCTCACAATTCTTGCAAGAACAATGCATATAAATGTATTGTAATCCAATCAGTAACTGAAAAGTGTTTTGTCGTTGCAAATTTTTCGTAAAACATTTTTTAAGAGGAGAAAAGCTAAATCCATGTAAATGATTGAGAAAATACCACATACAAAAACTGTTTCGCTATGCTTACCGAATGTGATCCAGCAAAATATTTTGTATGGAAAGTACCATAGACTTTTATTAGTAGACGAATTACATAAATTTTATATTGCAATTTTTTTAATGATACTTAAAAGTACCGCCAGGGCATAAAGAGTTAAACTCGACCTGCCGCCTTAAGAATGAGTGGTTTTTATTTATTTTATTTATTCCTTTTTTTTTGGCAACGATGCTTATGAAAATAACAACAAAATCCATTAATTAATAATAACACTGGAAATTAATGAGAAAAAAAGCAACATAACAAACATGGCATACTTTAAGACAAAACAGCGGCTGATAAATCACTCGCTTGGAAAGTGAATGCACGAGAACTCATTCCATATTTAACCGGACTCTGTTATAAATGGAACTCACATTATTGGTTCTCCGATTACACTTTTATAATGTATTCCAGGTCACATACTCTCATCAAATGTCAGGAGAAAAAGAAACACCCGAATCTCATTTTTCGCACCTAGCGCGTGACCTTGAAACCGCAATACATTTAAAAGTCTATATATAGTTCAGCGACAAAAAGTTTCTGCTGGATTAATTCATTCTTTTGAATACTTGTGATTGATGTTGATTAGATTAGTAAACACATGGTCGTAGAGACAAGCGTTGGATTCCAGCAGTAATTGGCCCTTACGTATGGTTCTACAAAATAAACTTGTGGAATAGTTGCTTTAGAAAAAGCAATGCATATTCACTTGAAATATAAAAATTATTATGTTAACAAAATACGTATAAACACGAAGAAAAAAATCATATATTGGGCATAGATTATCAAACACTATGCTATGCTAATAGCATTTTGTTAAGAAATTTCATTTTTTCATACAAAAGCATGGCATAGCATAATAAGTAATTTAATAAATAAATAGCAAAGTGCCCAGTTAAACTGATGGCATTGAGCTCACAGGCTATTCACACTAATTGTATATTATACTCTTATTTATGTCTGTTATTCATAAAATAGAACTCATTCTTTTTGGCCAAAACGATAAAAAATAAAAATCATAAAAAAACAGAGTAATTTTTTTTTGTTATAATGTAAATCATTGTCTTTCAAATGAGAAAATGTGAGAAAAGAACCCCCAAAACCAATCAGGGAAGCGCCTCATCAGAATAAACCTGTATATCAAATTTGAAGCAAATCGGACAATTCTGCATGAAATATTTATTTAGCCAAATTAAGGCAGGAATTAGCCAACCCCCTTTTTTCTCTTTTATATTTAACGAATTTAACGAATGAACCTCCAAATCTAATCAAGAAAGCGCCTTACCAGAATAAACTTGTATACCAAATTTGAAGCAAATCGGATAACTCTGCATGAAAAACCCATTTATCTAAATTAAGTGGGGGTGACTAGTCCCCCGTTCCCACTTTTATACTTAACCAATGAACCTCCAAAACTAATCAGGGAAGCGCTTTATCAGAATGAACCTAGAAAAAAAAAATTTGAATCAAATCTGGTATTTCTATCAAGAGTTATCGCGTTACGTACATACAGAGCCCGCGGGTACATTAGCTCTCAGGCTTTGATAGCCTGTGAGCTAAAAAGCAAATAACTCAATAAAAATTAATTTTCAGCAATTGCTGTCCCTATATCGTAATGTGTGCGAATTCGTTCGTGCAACCCTGTATGTAATCTACAGAATTTATAACACACCATGTAATTACACTGAAATTCAGATAAGTTTAAAATCATATCACAGCTGGAAACGCACTTCCAACAAAATTATCGAGCATAGTGTCAGTCCTGTAACCAACTTGTTTTGCGCGTCTCTGTAAATAAACGATAAATGTTACACATTTCATCTATATACCGGGTGTCCCAAAAATGACTGATGGATTTTAAAATTCAATAACTTGCAAACGGTGACAGATATTAAAAAAAAATCTTGCAGGAGGGTTATGTATGATGTCGGGAGTTTTTTTACTGTGATTCTTAATTTTAGTTCGAACTTCAATCAACAGATGGCGCTAAGAGCAATAGGTGCTCAGTCCAGATCCGATTTTTGGTACTTCGGGATCCATTCAATGCATTTTAATCTCCTTTTTTCGCATGGAAGGAGAGAGAGGCCGAAAAAATTGACCCCGGATTTAGCGGTTCTTGCTTTCAGCGCCATCTATTGATACTATTTGTAACTAAAACTGAGAATGACAGCATAAAAACTCCTGACATTTTACATAACACTCCTGCAAGAATTTTTTTAATATCTGTCACCGTTTGCAAGTTATTGAATTTTAAAGTCCATCAGTCATTTTTGGGACGCCGGGTATTTAAAAGACAAGGCTATTTTTTTAGTCTTCAGGCCTGAACTTTCTACAGGACCGTTTTTGATAATTCTTTTTTTTTTTTTTTTTTTTTTTTTTTTTTTTTTTTTTTTAATGAAAGCAGTTTATTTGTAGATTAGCTTGCACTTATTTATTTTTTTTTTAAATTCACCTTGAGTTAATTTTTTAAAATACATATAAAGGCACAAATAATTGTACAAAAATTACTTTCATGTGCATACATATAATATAAAGATATTTAAAATACATTAAAACATCTTAAAATACACTAAAAAAACCCAGAACGTTTTCACCCATTACAAGGCCGTCATCAGTTGGATTTAAATGTTGTTATTATCTTCGTTGCGCTTATTCGAGAATTATTTCAGTTGATTCTCTTATAATAGCTTCCTGGTAATTATTTGTACGAATGATAATTTTCGATTTATTAAAATCTACTTTTATAGGTTGAGTTTGAGCTAATCTTGATAATGCAGTATGCGGTCTATTTAACCCCTTAATTCTCGCTCCCGTCATATTCACGGGCTGTGACTTTTATTCAGATTATTCAGGTTTGTTTGATTCCCACCAGTTTTATAGAATAGTGTAATTGGCTTTATTATGGTATCATTTTTACCTGTCATTAAATAAGGTGAACATTTCTTTTTCAAAAAACTGGTGCCAATAAGCAATTTTAATTTTTAAATTGTAATTTAATGCGACTGTTAAGGGGTTAATCTTAGATCTGCTTCATTTTCTTTAATTCTATCACGAAATTTTCTCATCGTCATACCAATATAAATAAAATATTTACTATCTTTTTGGAAAGGTATAATGTATACTCCGGATCTATTGATTGCTTGGACAGGATCAATTTTAGTATTTAACAGATCTTTTAACTTTGGGGGGAGGGACTGCGATTAATTTTACATCATATTTGAAAAGGATATGCCTTATATTTTCAAAAAGGCTTGGAATGTAGTTAACTTTACAAAATTTAAATCTTTTATCCGGAACTGCGCTTCGTTTTCCATAATCTTCTACTTCAAACTTGTTTATGATTTTTCAATAAAACGGGATGGTATTGCATTTTCTATTGCTATTTTTTCTAATTTCATCTAGTTCTTCTTTTAGGAGATGGCTCGAACAAACCTCAAATGCTCTTTTCATATAATAATTAAATGGTGCTAATTTGTAACTTAAAGGTGAACTGCAATCAAAAGGAATAATAGCATTAGATCTGTTAGTCTTCCTAAAAATTATGCAATCAAGATTCTGTTTACTTATATTTCTGATTAGCTGAAATCCAGAAATGCAAGCTTTTGATTTTGTTCTCTTTTTAGCGTGAATTTTATTTTGTTGTCTAACATATTGATTTTATCCAAAAAAGAATATAATTACTCTTTGCTGTGATTCCATTTAATGAAGACATCATGAACATATCTGAACCAATAATCCGTACTCGGTCTTATAGTTTCCATGATTATATTCTTAAGCGGGCGTAATTTAAACTCGACAAGTAAATTTGAAATAGGGGAGCCCATTAGTGCACCTTGTTTATAAACTTGTCTATTGAATACAAAAATGTTGTTGTTGACAATCAAATTCAAACCTGATTTTACTGCATTTTTAATACTTTGTGTAAACGTAGGATCAGAATCGATCAGACATTCAATACTCTTAGTGACCCCCCCTCCCCCTCTTCTGATGTCCTTAATAGCAATAGATTAAGCCATTCGGGTCTATGGGTCAGTTTATCCAGATTGGGGACTTTTTGGTCCCCAGATTGTTGATTATCACCGCTTTTTTTGAAATAGAAATATTCGGCCTATTTAAAAATAGATTAAAAATTCTGAAAAATAAGGCGAATTATACTATTTTGAAAAAGTGGTGACAGTCAAATAATCTGGATTAAACAAGTCCCCAATCTGGCAACACTGCTACGGGTGCATATATGCACTTTTAAAGAGTGCATACAGAATATGTTTCTGGTACCAGTAATATAAAAAACAATTTTTACCTTATTTAATTAGAGCCTTTTCGGGCTTATAAAAGTAAAGGTAAAAAAAAAAAAAAAACCGAAAAAAAAAACAGTTGTGCCAGCCGAATTAATTTTGTGTAACAGACGCCGATCCCAAAGGGTTTAACAATGAATTAGAAAGCTGTCGTTCCTATAAACATACTGGACCTCTATGAAAATTGATTATCAGAAACAAAAATTAAGAAGGATTGGTGGCATCATTAAATACCTATATCATACAATTAAAATAAAATTCTATGTACAACTAAATAAAAGAAATCTACAGATTTCATGTATGTGTCAGGCTGACTAAGATAAATTAATATATATATTACTTTTTTGTTTTAAATGTTATATTTCCTAGTCCCCTCCGTTGCTGAGTCAATCAAATATACAAGTGTGATACTAAGGTACTATTTAATGTATATTTAATAATGTATATTTAATGTTTCCCATTAAACACATCTTTGTAATTTTTATGTCACTTTGCTTTGCTCCCTTTCCATAATCGACCTCACTCCCACTTTTTCCTGGTTAGAAAGGCGTTCGTTTCGATTTGGATTCGCATCTAAAAAACACATTTTAAGATAATAAAAAACAAAACAAAAAAAAAACAATATGACTCAATTCACTGTTCGTGGAATAGTTTATATATATATATATATATATATATATAAAAAAAAAAAAAAAAAAAAAAAAAACATAATTCAACTAAAATTTAATAAATGTACATTTAAATTGGGGAATCTTCCGTAATAGAAGCTTTTTATTATTTTTTATAACACTGTTTGGTACTACTTAGTTATTCCGTCGACCAAAAATCTATCGTCTAACTATAAGATTAAATGATTCACTTGACTTTAAGCAAGTTACATGTATTTACGCAAAGGTGCCAAGCTCGCACTAATCTTCCGTGATGCAGGGATTAATTTAACCCAGTTTAACAACGTTTCGAAACAGAAAAATTATTTGATGAATCTTTATTTATTTAATTCCAGTTTTCTACGTGAAACTTATTTAATTTCATCTCTGAAAAAAAATTCTGGTGCGAAATGTATTAAACCAGGGTTAAATTAACCCACATATTACGGAGGATTAGTGACAACTTGGCACCTCTGGTTTACGTCATCAAGTGATTTTTATTTCAACGTTTTATTTGTATTTTTATTAATGTTATACTAATTTATTTGTTCTTTCGTTATTTAAAATAAAAATTATGTCAATTTGTATAATTTGGCGAGTGGTTTGGCGATTTATATAATTTGGCGAAATTGGTCGATGGGATAACTAAGTAGTTCCAATTGTTTATTAAACATCCGATAATAACTACTCCGTCGCTAAGAAGAAGAAAAGAACAAAATTATTTTTCCATGCTTTTATGACAAATCTAACGCCATTTTTCTAGTGATTGAGAACAATATTAACTATGTGGCTAAAGATTAGTTAAGAAATTACATTTTTTTTTGCGTATATATTAATTTAATTTTAAGTTATTTATCATGTGGCGTTTTTTTGTCACATTTTTATCTCTAATGTCTCCAAAAGTTACAGGTGTTACGGATTCAGAGTTTTATCGCATAACTGATAAGTTAAAGTATGATAAGTTAAATCTTCCGATGATCCATAAGTAAATGTTATCGTCTATAGTATAAAGCAAAAACATATCTATACAATATAACGATGACGTCATATCGAAGGGGGCAACGGCAAGAACAACTAATTTCCCTTTCTTTACAAATTTGATTACTTCTAACCATCGCATAATTTCAGATTTTACATCGTCAAATAGGGGGGAATTTTAGATACAAATCAGACATTTTGAAAACTGTATTTCAATTTACTGATTTTTCATGATTTTTTTTTAAAATATTATTTTCAAGTATTTTTTAAAATATCAATTCCTATCGCGTGCAGCTCGATTAAAGAAGATTGACCCGCTTGCACTTAAAACGATATAAATAGTTTCAGCATTTGTTTCGGGCTAATATTTCGTAACGAAATTAAAACTTCATCAATAAATAAATAAATGGATAAACAAATATAATATAACTAAACCACAAATTTAACAGATATGTAATCGAACTACGTGTTTAAACCACCGAAATTATCTGAATCAAAAAGTCTGCTGAAAATAGTGCAATTTTTGGTGATTTCTTTGGCAATTAACCTCTGTCATACGGCCAATACGAAAGTATCACTTTTAATAAATTTCAAAACTTTATTTGAATACATAATTGATATTTTTTATATAAAAATGCTTTTTATTGTTATGTTAGTGCGCAATATACAAAATATATAGATATAAAATGTAATTTTCTTTTAGAGTTTTGAATAATAGTGACAAAAAAAGTCGGAAATTGTACATCAAACATGGCAAATGATGTGCGTTTGTACTAACTAGTTTTATAAATATTCAGATCTTGGTACAATAGCTGTTGCAATCATGCAAAAATGCATGAATACAAAATTTATTACGATTATGTACATCGAATTCAGTAAAACAGAAATAACACAGCTCATATTCAATATATTAGAATAATTGAGAAAAGTATAAGAAAAATTATTTTTCATTTATTTATTTTTGATACTAAGTAAATGCAATTTAATTTCTTATAAATTAAATCTGGAATGTTTAGATAAGATTTTAACATTTACAAAATATAAAATACACTACAATAAATTAGGTATACAGCTTTCTGAAACACATCAAAATATTAGAATAAAGTTTAAATTGGTTCAAAATATTAGAATATTTCAATTTACGCAACAATAATACTTTATGAATATGAAGTAAATGGTAGTTAATATTTTGTAGCATCCCCTTTAGCTTTCATAACAGCGTGCAATCGATCTTGCATACTATATACAAGGTGTTTACAAACATTTCTATCAATATTAGACCAAATAGACTTTATACTTGCCACAAACTCAGTTATACTTGAAGGAGGATTTTCTTGGAGATTTTTCTTCATTATACAGCATAAGTTTTTGATGGGATTAAGGTCTGGTGAGTTTGGTGGCCGAGGAAGTGCCATAATGTTGCGTTGATGGATCCAATTCTTAGTTGACACCGACGACTAAATCTTGTTGAAAGATGAAATCATCTTCAAATAAATCTTCTGTGATGGAACCATGTAATATTAAAAAAATTCTTAATATATCTGAGAGTTAACCTTTTCGTAGACGATGTATAACTTTCCAGGTCCTTCTGCACTCACGCAACTTCAAACCATGACACTAGCAGCAAATTTTACGGAACGTTTAAGGCATTCTTTATCATATGCTTCTTGCTTCATTCTCCAAACTCGAATACCTTGATTACCATATGAAACACAAAACATACTTCCATCACTAAACAATATATTTTTCCAATATTTTTCGCTCCATAAACGTCTTGATTTACACCAATTCAATCTTACACGCTTTTGTTTTGCAGTCATGAGAGGTTTTGTTTTCGGTACATGAGATTCAAACTTAAATTTATGGAAACGTCTTAATGTTGTCCATCTAGAAACTTCAACTCCTTCTTCTTTCCATTTTCGGTGCAAGAATCGCACACTTTTAAAACGGTTTTTCGTAACTATACGCTTCAGTTTCCTGTAATCTCCAGCGGATGTTTTTGGTTTTCGGCCGCCATTTCGTCGATTATTTTGAAATTTTCCATTTTTTTGAATATTGTGTTAGTAGTTTACTCACGCTTGATTGTAAACAATGTTAATAATTTGCTATATAATATTGATTTTTACCGTGCCGATACAAACCAACCATACGAAGTTTAATAGATTCAGGAATATCACTCACACGACCTATTTTAAGACGAAAAAGGAAACAAACTGCAAAAAGAATACTGATTTTAAATAAAATCGTCTGAATTTAACCGATGATGCCACCAGTTATGAATTGGTGATAATTAAAGAAGAATTAATGTGAAATAATTTCTGTGTGTTGTGTGACCATATATTCTTTATAACAAAATGTGTTGTTTTGTGGAACTTTTCTTGATTCAGCTTAGAGGGCATATGGATATGAGCTCCCTCCTACCCACTTTTGAATTTATTGTAATTTTTGATTCAAAACAAATCATTTCAAAGAACTTTACCTCATAAACTTATTTCTGTAAATCAGTTACATTATTTACAATTCGACATTTAAAAGTTCTTGTACATTAAGAATTGGAAACCATCAGCTTTATAAATTAAAATGTATTTTTTAATAAGATATTAAAAGAAAAAAAATCTTAGGAGAGAAATTTATTATGTTCCTTATTTAATTTATCATTGAAATGATCTTATCTAAAAAGAAAATATTAATTACTATAAGTATGTTGAAGACAGTTCTAAAATAATAAGCCTCTGAATACTTGAAGCACTCCCGAAAGTTATGAATTATCAAATGAGTCATAAATGATACGAGTCATAATTTATCAATGGGCCATTTCATGTCACGTGTGGGACGGGACAGCTTTTCTAAATATTACTGCTTTTTATTAACACTTTCCGACAAAATTGAAAAGTGTTTATGCATTCGGTTAGTCTGTCCGCCTGTCCACGCTGTAACTCCCGTAAAAAGACTCGGATTTTCATGCAATTGGTAAACCTTATTTAGGGTCACCTAACCATGTTTGGTATTGCATATGAAGTATGTGGGACTGATAGTTCATTTACAGGGAATTCCATTACAAAAGAATTCCATTACATTATGGTATATGGGGAAAAATCGTTTGCAGAGTATTTTAATGACATGGATAATGAATTTCACTACCAGATAATTACGATAGAATAGGGTATTCATAGCATTTGTCGTTCATATACAGGGACACACAAAAGAAATTGCTTACAGTACTGTCTTTGAGTAATAATTGCTGGAAGTGCGTTTTCAATTTTGGCATGCGCCTTTAAATTTAATTTTTTTTTTCATTTTACTCTTTGTATATAAATTCTATACCTCCTATACAGGGCTGCACAAAAGAATTCACCTACCATTCTCCTTATTAGTAGAAATTGCTGAAGGAGAATTTTTAATTAAAGTATATATGTATTTCTTAAGCGAACTAAATTTTGGCAAGCGCGTAGTTAATAGATACAAATCTATATATCACATACAATGCTGCTCAAAGAATTCGATCATTTTCCAATTGTTGATAGGAACTGCTGAAATTGGATTTTCAAATGTGTTATACGTTTCCATATGGTTGAATTAGACATAATATTATAACTAATTAAACTAAGAAGTTTTGTTACATTATTCTGAATGTATTGGGAAGTGTTTCATAATCTATGCTTGACGCGTGATTTTTTTTCAATTCCTACTATTAGTTCACACTCTCCCTATATTTATTTACTAGCGAACTTGCCCGGCGTTGCCCGGGTACGTCAAAAAACAGCAGGAATTACGAAAAAGCTCTGAAAATCACAATAAGATATCGCGAAAATTTTTTTAATCGCTTCTCAAATTCTGAAAAGATGAAAAAAAAAATTATATATTGTGTTCGAAGATTGCAAGTTGATTCCTTTCACTAATGTGGAAAAATAGTAGCAAATCGCAAAAATATACTAAAAATCACATACTAAATTCCCGAAAAATTCGAAAATTGCTTGAATTGAAATTTTGAAATGTACGAAATCCGAATAAACTTTATTGAAATGAGGGCAGAATGTACGTTAGGTCAAAAATGGAATGTCAAAAAATTGCAGCAGATCGGGAAGAAACGTAAAAAGTGCATTAAAAATCACAAAACATTCAAAAATAACGAAAGTCAAAATTTACTATAATTGTATAAAAGTTTCAAATCTAATTCCTTTGACCTGTGCGCTCTCTTAAAATTTATGTTTTGGAAATCATGCTAAGCATTAGATCATGTTACTTTTACTCGTAATTAATTTATTTGCACTCCCTTAAATATAATTAATATAATTCCTTAAGTTAATATTAGTTTTTGTTGCATTAAAATATCTCAATTTGTTGATTTTCTGTCGCAAGTAAACTGTATTGTTTTACAATGGAAGTCTATGGAAATTTGTCGAAATATTAGAGATATCGCCAAGTTGGCGTCACTTTTGGCAACTCGTTTTGGTCGCCAAATTTGACGATATATCGCCAAGTTGGCGGCAAACTTGGCGTTATTTGGAGACAGAACTGGACCCCCCCCCCTACGGTAACCCCTCTTATAGGTATGGACATGGACATGTATTACATGCTGTTCAATAATCGCATAAAAAATTCGCTAAAAATTCAAAAATCGCTGCATGAATTCCGAATAAACTTTTTTGAAAAGAGAACAAAATTTACTATATTGGGTTAAAAGAAAGAAACTGTATTCTTTTTCCTAATGAGTAAAAATCGAATTAACATAATCCCTTAAGTTAATATTGGTTTTTGTTGCATTCAAAATATCTCAATTTGTTGATTTTCTGTAAGAAAGTAATCCATATTGGTTTACAATTTAAATCTATGGGAATTTGGCGAAATATTAGAGATATCGCCAAGTTGGCGTCACTTTTGCCGACTCATTTTGGTCGCCAAATTTGGCGATATACCGCCAAGTTGTCGACAAACTTAGCTGCATTTGGCGACAGAACTATGTCCCTCTACGGTAACCTCCTTATAGTAATGGAAATACATTAAATGCTGTTCAATAATTGCACAAAAATTCGCTAAAAATTCAAAAATCGCTGCACGAATTCCGAATAAACTTTTTTGAAAAGAGAATAAAATTTACTACATTGGGTTAAAAGAAAGAAACCATATTCTTCTCACTTATATGGAAAAATCGCCTCAAAACATAAAAAATCGCTAAAAATCGCATAAAAAATCGCATAAAAAATCTAATCAAAAAATTGAAAATCGGGCTTCGAGGTGCAAAACTTTATATATAGACGTACCTTTTCCCCAAATTTTGTAGCTTTACGTGCAGTGGTCTCTTCAGAACGCCGTCGACACGCTCACTCACTCACACACAAACTTCTTTCTTTATTATTATAGATTTATGTATCTTGTTCAAATTTTCAATCGTTAATAAAACACTTATTATTCATCTTATCAAGTTAAAATAATTATTTTTAAACTTATACTGGATGACAATTGATGTTAATGCAGATTTTTCAAATATTAATTCATTAATTTAATTTTAATTAATTTAGTTTTATATGAGAGACAAAATGGCGGCCATTGGTTATTGAACAACATTTAATGCACCTTCATATCTATAAGGAGGGTTACCATAGGGGGGAACCTGTTCTGTCGCCAAATAGCGCCACTTTTGTCGCCAACTTGACGATATATCGCCAAATTTGGCGACCAAAATGAGTCGCCAAATGTGACACCAACTTGGCAATATCTCTAATATTTCGCCAAATTCCCATAGACTTTATTGTAAACCGATAGGGTTTACTTGCTTATCAACCAATTGCGATATTTTAATGCAACAAAAACTAATATTAGCTTAAGGGATTATATTAAATTTTTCTTTGATGACCTAAGTAGGAATTGACTTAAAAAACAAAATTTTGATATAACTTGTTCTTTCTTGTTTAACAATGCTATTATATCTTCAAATAATAATAAAAAAAAAACTATGTGAATATGATTATCTGGGGTTCTTTGCTATTTTAAATGTATAATTATATTTTCGCACCTTATAAGTTAATAGATATAGGTATTTAAGGCTCTTCTCAAGTTCACTGCTCTACAAGCACAAATTTTCTGACACAATCACGTACCGTCGGTTACTTTGGTTCATCTCAAAAAAAAGGTTTTATTCTTTGCATTGAACGAACAATACAAGATAATTCGGAGTTTTTGGCCTTGAAAAATATTTTAGTCACTTTAGGGTATTTGAATAGTTTGGGGGTAATTAAAATCTTTTTAGTGGCAACACGGGATGTGTTTGTAAACAGCTGTTTTCGTGTATAGATTTTAACTCCCCAAACTTTCTATAGAGACAATTTGGATAAGAAATACAAATAAGGTAAGTGTCAAAATATTACCTTTAGTAATTTATAACCCATGTGTGATCATAGTTTTTCCTTTAACTTTTGATTTCGACACAAAATGTTTGTTTTCACAAAGCTAACACGAAAACTAGTTTTTCGGGGCTACTTTGTGCTAGGCCTTTTTTGGTCCGGAAGTAGCCCCTATTACTCAGAAATGCTTTTTATGCAACCAAATCTCTTAAAAAATATATTAAGTAACTTTTTTTTCAAATGTTACTTTAGCAAAATGTTACAGTAATCATTTTTGTTCCAGTTGCTAAGAATAACATGATGAAAACTATTTCTCGTGTCTTTAATATTAACATTTGGTTTATTGTGTTTAAATGCTAAAGAAAAAAACATTTGTTTATCAAGTTTGCAGTGTAAATTCATTAGCAGATCCTATTACAATCAATTGCTAATTGGTTTCAATATTCCAACATATGAATAATATTCCTTTTATATGAAAATAAGTGAATGGACCAAAGATGCCTCCAGCAGGTGCTACTTTGTTCCAAAACTTCAAAAATAGTTTAAAAAAAATTGCTTCTTTAAAACCATACAGTTTGCTTCATTGTTTCCTGTTAATTTATTACAATTCAATTTCGGCGTTGAAAAATCATATGTAATATTTTTTAATAATGGGAATGTTAGTGGAACCAGGAAAAAGTGGCCCAAAATAGCCCCGGTTGACAGTATTCATTTTGAAACGTAAAGGTATAAAGTTGCCAGGCCTGACTATCGAAGCGATTTGCAATTGAAATGATTTTACCATTTTTTTGAGAAACAAATTACTTATCGAGTTGTAAGCGAATTTAATCCCATGACAAAGCGTTTTTCTCCCTTCGCTGACTTTTTTTTTCTTTACCTCCGTCCAGAAATTCGGCTCAAAACAGCCACTTTGACACTATTTTCTGAAATATCTATTGCGTTAGCAAAAAAAAAAAAAAAAAAATGGAAAAAATAACTCGATTACATAGTTTCTGAACAACAACCCCTTCTAGTTTCATGCATTTCCAGGTATGTAGTGGAGGGTATACGGGGGTATACGCCGTATACCCTCTGTTTCTCAAGAAAGCCATAGCATATATACACTAGGGTATACCCTCTGCCTTGAGCGTATACCCTCTGCATAGAACGTATACTCTCTGCTTTTTTTACGACTACACCACTGTGCATTTCCGAACAAAAATAAATTACAACTTATGTGAGAAAGTTGCCCTTTTGGATTTGAGAACACCCTTAAGGGGTTAAACCTACACAAACGAAAAAATCCCCTTCATCACACTTTCACGATGCGAAAGTATCACGCGCAGGACATTTTTTCAGTTTTTCACGGAATAGCACTAAACGGGCAGATTACTTAGGTCTGGGATTTAAAATGTGGAGATTTTTAAACCTTTTAAAAACGGGGAGAATACTTAGGTCTAGGGTAAAAATGTGGTAATATTTTTAAACCTATTAAAATACCATTCCATATCACGTGCGGGATAGCTTTTTTACATATTACTGCTGTTTTAACAATGCTAGTGTATCCTGCAATTAAAACAATTATGCTAATATGAAAATCTAGGATTTTTTGTTATTTTTAATGTCTAGTTTATATTTTATCAACTTATAAGTGAATAGATACAGGTATTTATGTAAGGTTCACGTACAGGACATATTGCCCGTTTTTCAAGGGATGGCCCCAATAATTCCCACCCTAAGTTTTAGAAACTTGCACTGATTTTCGGTAAAAAATTCTGAAAATTTAATGCTTTTCTAAATATCTGATCACTTTTAAATTTGGAGTGATAAAAATTCAGCATGTTCTCTTAATCATTTCTTTTTTTTTCTTATATCTCATTTGAACTCATTAAATCCAAGCAAGAGTTATACTGTTACATATGAATTTTAAAGAGCCCTGAGAAAATCAAGAAAATTTAGTTTTTTAGTGCTGCCATCTAGATTCGAAAAATTACTATAATTGTGACAATTCATTGATCTCATAAATAGCAGAAGTTAAAACTGTGGACTCTTTTTGAAACTTTAATGATTTTCAAATTTAATGCCAAGAAAAATGAAATGTTTCATGTAATGCAAATATTTATTATTTCAGAAAAGGCTAAATTGACTGAAGACAGCAAAATTTAAATACATTCAATATGAAAAATGTTTTCTTAAATTTAATACCAGTTACCAAAGTTTTGACAACCATTGTATGAGCACCATTCATATACATACAATCTTCGCAGCAATTTAAACTTTAAAGAAAAATATTGCAATTTCATTTTAGAAAAAAATTAAAACAAAGTACAAAGTACTTGATACTGCTATTGAAAGACGCAAGTTTTCAAGCATTTTTCGGGCTTAATCTTTAAATGTTGTTAGCGGTCTCACAGACCGCTGTTTTTTTTTCAGCTTTTACACTTTCTTTTTCATTTGAAACTTTCATTGTAAACACATACATTAGAGAAATTTTGTTTTAGAGCTCTTGTATTATCGCTAGAGACTTGTGCACAGGTGAATTTTGATTATAAAAATCTTGTTCGTAATTTTTAGTATAGAAACAGTATCCTATGAGTTAATCAAACCTTTCATTCATCTTTCGATCAGGCGGTCTCAGAGACCACTCACAGTATCTATGCAACTTCTTTGGGTGAAAGTTTAATTTAATTTTTTTCATTTTTAGTATTTTTCAAGTGTGTATTGCCCTGAAGAGGTTTCGTGATATTTCAATTCCTATACGTCCTTTTCTGCTCGTTGAACGCAATGCTTTGGTAAATCTTTAAACTTGTTTTACTCGAAACCATGGTTTTTTAATAAAGCGCTACCGTTTTCTTCGAGAACTATTCGATCCATTTCCTTCATTTTTCTTTGAAAAAAATGAAAGGTAATCGTTTTAGCTGGAGCTTATCCGAAAAGATAAGCTCCGATACCGATATCATTATTTTTTTGAGCCTGCAAAAGGTTAAAAAAAAAAAAAAGGCGAAAACTAATGACCTTTTTTCTTCAAATGACTGCTATTTGTCAAAATTCAACTTTTAAATCTAAATGTTGGTATAAGCTTCAGTGAATTCAATGCGCTTTCATAATTTGGCAACCAAATTTCTTTTAGATGCTTATGACCGGAGAAAAACCGTCACCTGATTGGAAATTCATGGCGCGTTTTTGTAAGCACTGCTCGTCGCACAAGGCATAGTCTTCTTCTTCTTCTTCTTTTTTTTTTTTTGTTTGTTACGCAGAAAAATTTAAATATATAAGTGAAATGTCAATAAATATAATACTAAAAGACCGAAGATGATATCGCTTTTCTTTGTAGCCGAAAAACAAATCTTAAAAACACATGACACACCCCTTTAAGGATTAACTTTAAAAATTTCAATAAAAGGTTCGCAGTTAGATTTATTAAAATAATGCGCAATTATTTCAAATACCTGAAATACTTATCAGAGTCATAAATTTTGAAATGGGACAGAGTCATGAATTGTCAATAGTTCGCACACTATAAATTTGTGGAAACTTAAGCATATTTTCTAAAAAAATAATGCTTTTCTAACTAGCTGATCATTGAATTAGTTTTGAAATTTTGAAGTGATAAAAATCTTGTATGTTCTCTTGTTAAATTCAATTTGCTTCTTAGTCTGGAAGAAGTAAAAAAAAAAAAATATTTATATAGCCTTTTTTTCTTATAGGTCAGTTTTCTCTACTTTGAAAAATGAGAAGTGTGTGGATACTGCTGGCCGCTTTTGCATTAGGTGAGTATGCATATAAAATGCCACTTCAAGAAGAAATAGTTGCTAAGATAAAAAAAAAAAAAATGTTTTCTGGAATTCTCAAAATTGCATGTCGTTTTGTATAAGCAAAGATGTGAAGATATAGTTGAAAGTTCCCAACATAAATAACACATGTCCAAAAATAAATAAATAACGTTAAAATTAATGTTGTTCATAAAGGTGCTCATAACGCTGTAAATCGTCTAAAAAAACTACTCCGTGTCTTTCTCATGAAACGAGAGCGTTTTTTGTGCCATAGCAGCAATGATTGTCCAAAAACGTAAGTTCCCTTCCTAAAAAGTGTGAGTTTTGACAAGTACTGATTGGAACCCTTCAATTATTTAGCTACACTTTTCATTTTCATGATCAGAAAGACATTTGAAACAACGCAACTATGAGACAATAATTTTATTTTTAAATAAGGAACAAAATCGTGTTGAATAAAAAAAGAGAAAATTTGATCGTAAATTTTAAGAGCATTTACAACTTTTTCCATATAGTTGAACAAAAAGTTTATAGTAGTATAACCAAGGGTATACTGGAGGGTATACGCAGGTATCCGCCGTATACCTTCTGGATTTTTTTAAGAAGGTCCGTATACCTTCTGTTTCTCAAATAAAGCTATAGTGTATACTCTAGGCATGACGTTCATGACTTTAGCGTATACCCTCTGCCTATAGCCTATACCCTCTGGTTCTTTTACGACTAAGCATGCACCATGAGGTGCCAAAATACTCCTGTTTAATTTGATCAGATTGTAGGAGTGGCAATCTATGTATATATACAAAAATTCGAGCGGGGACAGACGTGCAGACAGATAGACAGACGATCAATCAGAAGAATGGGAATCATAAACAATTTTCAACTATATTGGAATCTTTTTTTTAATCTGCAAAATGCTTTAAATTTTATGTAAAATTTCTTTTTAAAACGACCTGCAAGGCATTTTCCATATAGTAACTGCAGAAACGTTATACTAATCTGTACATTTATATATAATTTGTAGAAATGGCATACACCCTCAGAAATAGTAACTTAATTTCTAATTGTTTGAAATTTTATTCAATTCGCTTATTTGTTTTATTCACTTATAAGCCGTAAAGGGCCATTTTCATTTCACGTGTGGGACAGCTTTTTTACATATTACTGCTGTTTTAACAATGTTATTATAGCTCCATATTAAACCTACGCTAATACGAAAATCTAGGGTTTTTTGTTATTTTTAATGTGTAGCTTATGTTTTAATAAGTTGTAAGTCAATAGGTATAGGTATTTATGTAAGCGTACGGCGCAGGACATTTTGTCAGTTTTTCATGGAATGGCCCTGAAACGGGCGGATTACTTAATTGGTCTGAGATTTTAAATATGGAGAGTTTTAAACCTCTTAAAAACGGGCAGATTATTTAGGTCTAGGGTTTAAAATGTGGAGTTAGTATTTAAACCAGGGCATGAAATTTCAGTTGAAAAGGCACTAGCCAGACTAAAATTTTTGCTCGCCACTATTTTACATTCATTCAGAGAGTAAGGTCTGCCAACACACCCGCCTAAAAAACGCACTATTTATGAGAAATTGAATTCTAATTGACCATTGTTAGAAGGAGCTGCCTGTTAAATCGAAAATATTTTACATTCATGAAAAATATGAATTCTTAAAAAAATGTTAACAGATCTGGTATGAAGAACTTTCTGTTGACCGAAATCATAAAAGAATGTATAAATTGAAAAAAATCGAACCATATTTAATAATATATATATATTTCATTAAATATGGTTCGATTTTTTTCAGTTATATATATATGTATGTGTGTAATGAAGGGAACAAATATTTTTTCCAACTGGATTAAATCATATTCAAGGCTGGAGTATCACAGTTGAAGTTTATTCCAACAGAGCGAAAAATGTCCATCCAGGGATCGAACCTGGATACTTGGCGTGCCGTGCCAATGCCTTACCTTTTAGGCTATCCGGACCGATACCTGGCTGACATAATTCACTCTTATTAGTTGGACTTGGCTGCGACATTTTTCGCTCTGTTGGAATAAACTTCAACTGTGCTACTCCAGCCTTGAATATGATTTAATCCAGTTGGAAAAAATATTCGTTCCCTTCATTATGACCTAATTACATGGTATACAGGAGTTTCCGTGTTAAAGTAGTTTCATCATGTAAATGCTATAGTTATAGCTCGGATGAATGAAGCTAGCGCTGCAATTCGCAGCCAAGTCCAACTAATAAGAGTGAATTATGTCAGCCAGGTATCGGTCCGGATAGCCTAAAAGGTAAGGCATTGGCACGGCACGCCAAGTATCCAGGTTCGATCCCTGGTATGGACATTTTTCGCTCTGTTGGAATAAACTTCAACTGTGCTACTCCAGCCTTGAATATGTGTGTGTGTGTGTATACATTAACTCACAGTAAGGTTGCGGTAAGGTTTCAATGGTTACAGAAATTGTCAAATACCACTAAAAAGTCATGAAAGAAAAAGTTCCTGTACTTTTAGCACTTCATGTTTGTATAGCGCTGCCTTTCTGCGCTGAAATACCGCTTGTCAATCACAGCTGTAGGGTCAAACTCTGTCAGGTTCGGTCCATTAATAGAAATTCTGAGCAAATCATCCTGTGTCTCAGTCTTTAGAGAGTTCCTGTGTGCATCTTGAGTATGTTGTGACAGTTGAAGCCTATCTCACACGAAGTTGTGCTCACTGATAGAACAGCACAAAATGTTAGAATCTGAAGCAAATTCGGGAATCTTGCTGAACACTTTTCACTGCAAAACTTCTCCAGTATATCTTTCAGTGTTAGCGAAAGGAACATAAACTTGAATTCTGCCCACTCTGCCTATACAGTATCCACTTTTTCACTAAATGGACTTGGGTTCAAATACATGAAGAGCTTCCTTATTTCTTCTATCCCAAATTCAAGAATTTTTTTTGGCAGGCCAACACTTCCCTTAAAACACGCGTCGCGGGATTGAGGTACGATATTCTGAGCGTATATAGTTTGATTTGAAACACAACATTTTGAAAGACGAAATCTACTTGCCAACCTTGAATATTTGCTCGCCAATGGCGAGCTGGCGAGTGGAAATTTCGCGCCCTGATTTAAACCTATTAAAGGGCCATTCCATATCCCGTGTGGGTCAGCTTTTCCTACATAATACTGCTGTTTTAAGGCTCTTGTATTCTCAAATTAAAGCAACTATGCTAATATGAAAATATAGGTTTTTTGTTAATTTTAAAGTATAATTTATATTCTAACAACTTATAAGTTGATAAATATAGGTATTTATGTGAGTGTCACGTGCAGGGTGCAGGACATTTTGTCCGTTTTTCATGAAAAGGCCCTGAAATAAACAGAGTAAAAAAATTTCCAGACCAGGATTATGCACACCAACGCTCTACCAACTGATCGTCTGGATAGTTCAGTTGGTAGATCGTTGGCATGCAATGCCAACGGCCCAGCTTCGAATCGTGGCCTCGGCACTTTTTCACTCCGTTTGTTTTACAGCTTATAAGCAATTTCAATAAAAAGTCAAGCTATTAAAAATTCAAATGCGGTACATTTATTGCAAGACTTTCATAAAATAAACTATTCTTTACAGGGGAATGTCGAAGGTCAAGTTCAGACGAAAATGAAGTGGCCACTAACTGCATCGATAAGGACGTGGACAAATACTTGGATGATGTCTTGGAAAAGGCACGCACAGACCTTCCAGACCCCATGCGACTTCCTCCCAGGTCAACAATTGTGGAACTCAGCGACGGTAGTCTTTGGGGAATGTCCGAACTGAAAAGAGTCGGTGACGCCCAAGTCACCTGCAAAGATAACACGGTCACCATTAAAGCCAAATTGACCGTGGATGAATTGAAGGTGATTTGTTTTCTATACCGGCCTACGTTTAAATATATTATTATTATTATTAGGCAAGGTGATTATTATAGAACGAATTACATTAAACGCTCGTTTTTACGAACTTTTTTTCCCCCGCTCGCGATTCTACGAACTAGCAAATTATCCTTAATGCACTCCATAGATATAATGTAAGTTCTCTCACGCATACACTCTAAATAAAAAGGAGTGACTATTCACTCCAGAGGAGGGAATTAATATATAAAATGTTCAAAATATGCCCAACGTCTTTAGAGTGACTATTCACTCTGAGCAAAAGTGAAATTTTTGACTCTCTGAAAGAGTGAATAGTCACTCTTGGGAAGTGAATATTCACTCTAAACAGGGGTGGATAATCACTCTTTCGGAGGAGTGACTATTCACTCTTGCTAAAAAAGTGCGGTTTTCCAACCCTGGTAGGAGTGAATAGTCACTCTTTCATAGAAGTGAATGTTCATTTTTTATGGAGTCAATTCTTTTTTTATTTTGCTTTTATGGACATTTTAAAAGAATCACATCTTTTACAGCATGCAATGAAAATAGATACAAGCGTGGTAAAGATTGGAATAAAATACTTTATTAACAATATTTATTTAATTCATAGTTTGTAATACTAATTGAACTTTTAAGGAAAAAATCAGTCAAAGTTACATATGAATTTAATTTAGATTACTGACAGAAATAAACTAATATATTTTATTCCAATCTTATCCTTTGTGTTTGCTTTTATTGCATGCCCTATAAAAATATTACTTTTAAAGTTTTATAAATAACTTTTTAATAGGTGGATGTTATACGTTTAACAATGTTTGATGTCATTAATTTTCGGTTTTAAATATAAATTCCTATCTTTTTACCGTACTTTTTCCGTAAATTATTGCTATTTTTGTAAAGTTCTATTGTTCTAAAATATTTTTCATTTTTTTTTACTTAAAAACAATGCTTATAAACTTACATATTTTTTTAAAAATGAGTTCTAAGTATGATTTAAATATTAAGAATGTGTATTTTTTTTCCGCTGTGATTTGCTTTTGTTTTATTTAATATGATCATGGAGTCTAAATTTTAAGTTCTCTGGAATATGTATATATATTTCTTTTAAACATATTCCTTAACTTAATCATGATTTCTAATTTTCGCCCATTATTGTTGAAAACAATACTTATTAATGAAACGACACGGTAAGTCGTATTTAATTTAAAGTTTTTATTTCCGTAGATATTGTATTTTGGGAATATGAACAAAATAGATTTGATATGTTTTATAGGAAAAGATTGACCTAGGAAATAGAAAAAATAAATATAAAAATAAACACAATACATTTATTTGTATCTGTACAAATTTTAATAAAAATAAAGTAAATGACTGCATATAAAAATTTTCTTATTGTTTGAAAAACATTTTAATGTAAAAAAGTAGTTATTAATCTCTTTAAAAAAATATTCAGTCCTGTATTGTGTTAGAAAATATCAACTTTTTAAAAAATATACTAAAAGCTGTCTTATCGATAAACTTCAAAACAGGCATAAAAACATTTCATTTCAATGCTTAAATATCATGTTTTATTTATTAGTGCCAAAAATTACGTGCATCAAAAACGTAGAAAACGCATTTAAATTGAGGGAAATTTAATAACTGATTCAGAATGTCTATAATTATTTTTTTTATATTACTCAGTCTCGAAATTTTAAAATCATAAACCGCAGAAAAAGCTTACATACAGTTTAAAAAAATTAATGTACCAGCTAGAGATCTGCACGGGCAGGCCCGAGCCCGGGGACGATTTTTATTCACGGCACTCGGGCCGGGCCTGGTCTATACTCTTTTCGGGCCGGGCGGGGCCATACTTTTTTCTGAAGGCTCGGACCGGGCCTAACTTATTTTTCCTGTACAGAGCCGAGACTGGTTTCATTCCCAAGTCCAACTAAATTGACACAGCCTGTATAAAAATTATTGTCTCAGCGTGGCTTGGTCAATTCAAAGGTCAATTAATTTAGGCCTGGGCCAAAAATTTTTGCAAAAAATGCATACAGTTTTAAATCGCCATTATTCTACCCTTAAGCATTATTATTATTATTATTATTATTATTATTATTAATTTTAAGAATAGTAGTTTTCTACGCTTATTAAAATATAACTAAATTAAAACATCGTAAAACGTGTGAAAAGGAACCTGCCTATGACGGAACCCTGTTTTAAACTCAAAAACGTGTTGATCCATGCAACAATTATTATACTAATACGTAAGAAAAGAATATATAATACATTTACACTTGCTAAGAAGGGAAGTTGTCTATACTGCATTTCTTTTTTTTTTCTATGCAACTCCGTCTTAGAAGATTTTACTGTATAGCATTTTTAAGATTTTTAACACTTCAGTACATGAAATATGGATTAACAATATTAATGATAACTGAAGCATTTACATTCAAGAAGTAGAGATTCATTAAAAAAATAAATATCCCAGCCTGCGGCATTTCTATATAAATGAAGATTACAAACATGAAAAAAAAGTTAAGAAAAATATTTTTGGTCAGAACTCCTCGTACGAGACAAATTTTTAACAAAATCGACGTAAAAATCAATGTTTTGTAGAAATTCATTCGGGCAGGGCCGAACTCGGGCCGAACTTTTAAGTTTTTTACCGGGACGGGCCAATATTATTTTTTTCTACGGGCCGGGCCGGGCCTGGGCCTGGAATTTTCAGCCCGTGCAGACCTCTAGTACTAACCTTTTCGTAATATCATAATCATCAAACATCATATTTATGGAACATCTTTTGATCACAAATAAAATTGACACTTAAAACCGAAATAAAGACGACTTCTCTTGAAAAAATAGTTATATTGGAAAAAGCTATATTTACAGGGCGAATACATGATGACAAGCACTCACAAAAAAAAAAAACATTTAATACATCTTAATTCGAGCTACGTCTTTTTATTACTACCTTCTTGCGCCCACACCCTCATATCAGTACCAACCATCGAATTCTGTTCTCTCGTTTTTTCCCGTCACTTCAGTTCCTTTCAAACTCGCAGCACGCCTGCCGCCGACAGCCACTTGCTGCGCGCATGCGTCAGCATCACTAGAGTCCTTCAATTCGGAGTTGTGAGACAGACTCCTGGCGGTGCTTTTGTAAGCTAGTTTTGTAGGGTTTTGGATCTAAGCCAGCTCTGTGGGGTTTCGGGAAATGGGATCCCACAGCTCGGCCATCCTTCTAATCAGTCGTCCTCGAATGCATCTTGGACCGCTGGAAGCAGCAGCTGGATCACCTGGAAAGATAAAGAAAAAAAACAGCAGCAACCAAAGTTCTATTCTGGAAAAAAGTCATCATTATTACAATCCTTAAAAAATTCTTCTTATTCTGTTTTAAATCTCTTCATCGTTCTTTCTTCTTACGTCTTATTCGTCTTGCGATTTCTCACGTCTTTCGTCTTCTTTTACCTAACATCTTTTCGTCTTCCTTTTTCTATACGTCTTTTCGCCTTTCCTTTTTTTTACGTCTTTTCGTCTTCCTTTTCCTTACGTCTTTTTTTTTTCGTTCCTTCGGGATTGATTTTGTCAAAATCAGTTAAAGTCAGTCCGGTGGTGTGTCGTAGTCGGGGTAGTGTCATAATCGGTGAAATTCTTCATTCTTTTTTTTTATGTCAAGCTTCATCCGTCCACGGCTTCATGTACTCGGCGCAAGTACTAGTGACCATTGGACCTTCATTAAATCCAACTTTCTTTACATCGTAGGTGTCGTTATTTTTTACTTTTATGACTTTGTAAGGACCTAAATATTTTGATTTTAACTTCAAACCTGGACCTTGTTGTGTACGTTTTATAGCGACCATATCATTAAGCTTGAATTTGTTAGGATTTTTTCGTCTGAGATTATAAGTTTTACGGTTCTCTTCTTGGACTTTTAAAATTTGTTTTTTAGCGTCTTTTCTCAATTCTTCACGATTATTAATAAAATCTGATTGTATTTCAGCGTTCAAAAGGCTATTAATCTCGATGTTATTTTTTAGCTTCATTTTAGTACCAAACATCAGCTCAAAAGGGGTTGTATTAATACTTCTCTGAAACGTCGAATTTATTACTTGTTGGACATCGCTTACATGTGTATACCACTTCGTAGGGTTATCTACAGATAATTTAGACAGAACAGATATTATGACCGAATTTAGACGTTCGACTTGGCCGTTAGCTCTTGGTAACCCTGTGGTAATCGGGACATGTTTAATATTTTCTCTGACGCAATAATCTTCAAAAGCTTTGGAGGTAAAGGCAGGACCTTTATCTGAGATTATGCGAAATGGACTTCCAAAAACAGTTTTTTGGATTTCTAATTTAGAAAGTACTTCTGCAGTGTCGGTAGATTTTGTGGGATACAACCAAACAAATTTTGTGAATGCGTCAATGACTGAAAAAATATGTTTGTAATTTTTATTCGTGCTCTCCAATGGACCTAAGTGATCAACATGGTACGTATGTAACGGAGTTTCTTCTTTTTCTATCGGGTGTAGCAAACCTTCTTGTTTACCGGATTTTCGATTTATTAAAATACAGGGAACACAATTTAATATACATTTCTCGATTTTTTGTTTAACTTTGGGGATGTAAAAATCATTCTCTAAATTTTTTTCTGTTCGTGCGACTGCGTAATGACCTTTTTCGTGAGCGGCCTTAATTATATTCATTTGCATCTCATCTGGTACAACTAATAAATCATTACCATTAACACATTTATAAAGAACATCATTTTTAACTAAATAATCATCATAAGATTTTACTTTTAGAATTTCTTTTATGGTTTTAATATGCTCGTCAGTTTCTTGAGCTTGGATAATTTTTAAAGTTAAGCTATCTTGGATTACCATACAAATAGGATATCTGCTTAATGCATCAACATGCCTCATGCTAGTACCGTGTCTATGCTCAATAGTATACTCGAAATCTGATAACATAATTGCCCATCTAGCTATTTTTGTACTCATTTCTTTTTTATCCATAGTCATTTTAAATGCATTACAGTCGGTTACTATTTTAAATGAAATACCTAGCACATATACTCTAAACTTTTTCAAGGCTTCAATTACAGCTAAGACTTCTAATTCATAGCTAGTATACTTTCGTTCAGCTTCGGTTGTTTTTTTACTGGCGAAATAAACTGGATGAAACTGATTGTCTACTGGCGATTGTTGCATTAACACAGCTCCATAGCCATCTATACTGGCATCACAATGGATTTCGGTCGCGCTTTTGGGATTGTAAATTGAAAGTACTGGTTCAGACGACAAAATGCACTTGAGTTCGTTAAAAGCTTTCTGTTCTTCTACACCAAACTTAAATTTAGAATCTTTTCTTAACAGGTCACTCAACGGTTTAGCTATGACTGAATAATTTCTTATAAACTTTCGAAAGTATCCTGTCAATCCTAAATAACTTTGAATATCTTTGGTACACTTTGGTTCGGGAAAATTTATTACTGCTTTTGCTTTCAGTGGGGAGGGACACAATTTGCCATTTATGATTCTATACCCCAAAAAATCAATCTCACGCTTCAAAAAATTGCATTTTTTAAGATTTAGTTCCAACCCGTATTCCGATGCAGTTTCAAGAACAAGTTTTAATTTTTCTAGACCTTCAGCTTCGTTTTTGGCGGGTATTATTAGGTCATCCATATAAATGACTACAGTGTGATCTTTTAATAAGTTTCGAAATACATTATAAATATATCTTTGAAAAACACTAGGGCTATTGGACAACCCGAATGGACACTTTAAAAATTCGTACTGTCCTTCATGAGTGACAAAAGAGGTATATTTCTGTGAGCCTTCTTCAACCTCAACATGAAAAAAACCGTTTTTTAAATCTATGGTTGTAAATACCTCAGCAGAGTGTAATTGATCTATAACATCATCTATTACTGGTAATGGAAAATGTTCTCGCACTGTCTTCTTGTTAAGACGTCTGTAATCAATACAAAGTCTTATTGTGTTATCTTTTTTCTTAACTAACACTACCGGCGACGAAAAATTAGAAGAACTCTTCCTAATGATTCCCTGCGCTAGCCACTCCTCAATTTGGTCTTCAACTATTTTTTTCTCACATGGCGGTAATCTTCGAGGGGAAGAACAAACTGGTATTTCATCCGTTAAATTAATTTTCATTTTAACATCTATAGTTTTAGTTTTAATTGGCACATAATTCTCAATTAAAGAGGATAATTCCGAACGTAAATTTCTGTCAGCAATGTGACTTAAATCAATTTTAGGCTCATCTAGAACATTTACAATGTTAACTAAAAAGTCATTAGACTGAACTTCCGTTTTAACCAATTTCACTTCATTAGCAGAAATAGTTAATGTACCTTGATGAATAACATCAGTGCCAATAATTAAATCGAAATTAATGCAACTGTCATTAACGACAAAAATGTCAACTTTAAATTTCGAATTATCAACTTCAATTTCTGAATCGAAATAACCTTCTGGCTTAACTGAGATTTTCCCTAAACCGGTCAGACTGATACCCGTAGGTTTTAATTCCACAAAGTTCTTCAAATTATCATAAACACTTTTCTTTAACAGAGTCTTTTGACTACCAGTATCTATCAAGGAGGTTAAATGTAAAGAATAAAGCTTTACCTCTTTTAGAATTAAATCTTGGGATGTAATATTGTTAACTTGTGGCTGAGCATTTTTAACATTTGTATCTTTCGATTTATTACTACACTGAAATGATTTGTGACCATAACCGTTACAAGAGAAACAAAGGGGCCCTTTATCTTTATTAACGCAGTTAATGCTTTTATGATTATTCCCGCCACAATTATAACAGCGTATATTTGGCTTTACAGGCCTAAATCTGTTCTTAACTTCAACTTCGGATTTAATTTTAGGCTTAGCTCCTTCATTTTTATTAGATTTTGTATTTTCATATTCCGACCGTAACTTCTCATAGACTTTTAATTTTTGTTTAAATTCTAAAATTGATTGACATCCATACAATATTGATTTCCTAAAAACAGGGTCGGGTATTCCATTTATAACATACTGCATCAACGCCGAATCCTCTATATTACCACGAGCACCTAACTGCTTCATTATTAAAAAATACTCTTCAAGTGTTTCATTTTCATGTAACTTTCTTTTATTTAACAAATGATGCAACTCCGCAGAATTATAAGTAGTGCTAAATTCAGCAATCAAAAGTTGCTTCAATTTCTCATATGAATTTATATGTAATTCGGTCTGAACCAACAATTTAGCTTTGCCTCTTAAGGATCTTTTTACAAAAATATACTTATGTAACTCGGACAGATTAAATATACTAGTGACATCATCAAAATTGTTCAGCCATATTTTTATATCCTGACATGCACTACCATCAAACGGAGGTACAACATTTTCAATGTCACTAAAATTAACAGTTGATGGCACAAAACTTTGAACTGGAAATTGCTTGATCTGATCCAAATTTGATGATTCTATGTCATTACTTGCCGAACTATTATTTAAAGGTACTTCCTGTTCTGAATCTGTATCACTGTCGTTCTGAACATTTGCTTGTAGCAAGCTTAAATCCGATAAATAAGTAACTAATCGCGTCGTAAGATCGACTAAAGATCCTTCATTCGAGATGCAAAGTACATTACAAATTGTAATTAAATCATTCAGAGAAAAATCAGCTTGACTTTTTGTTATTTTGCTTTTAAATTCGGGACTATCGGTTTGATAACCAAAACCAGAAAATTCTCTGATTCTTTTTCTATTTGATCTATCACCTTCAGCATCGAAAAGAAATTTATGCAAAATCTTAATTTTACTAGTTTTTTCATTTTTAATGGCAAGTTCCAGTTCAGGAATATCGATCAATTTCATCATGAAATAAAAAAAAGAATTGTATACAGTACTCACCACTAAGAACAATATCACTTGAACACAGAATTCCGTACTTTTATTTTTCCATCGGCGATTTCAAACTCATTCGTCAGACTTGTGGGCGACAACGTCAGAATATTAAATCATTCGTAACACTTCTGGCACCAAAATTTATGGAACATCTTTTGATCACAAATAAAATTGACACTTAAAACCGAAATAAAGACGACTTCTCTTGAAAAAATAGTTATATTGGAAAAAGCTATATTTACAGGGCGAATACATGATGACAAGCACTCACAAAAAAAAAAAACATTTAATACATCTTAATTCGAGCTACGTCTTTTTATTACTACCTTCTTGCGCCCACACCCTCATATCAGTACCAACCATCGAATTCTGTTCTCTCGTTTTTTCCCGTCACTTCAATTCCTTTCAAACTCGCAGCACGCCTGCCGCCGACAGCCACTTGCTGCGCGCATGCGTCAGCATCACTAGAGTCCTTCAATTCGGAGTTGTGAGACAGACTCCTGGCGGTGCTTTTGTAAGCTAGTTTTGTAGGGTTTTGGATCTAAGCCAGCTCTGTGGGGTTTCGGGAAATGGGATCCCACATATTTAACTCCGAAACAATAATAATTATGATAAATACTATAAGAGTGTAAAATCTGAATTCAGTAATAAACAGAAAAAAAAAATCTCACAGAACAGCAAATTAATATTGTTAACATCGCATCTGCTAGGCATTGAAAAAAAAATCCAGATGTCTTCTGAGTCACTCAGCTTTGCAAACAAAATAGATAAAACTTTTTTTTTTTTTTTTTTTTTTTTTTTTTTCGATCGTTGGCTGAAGTTCGAAAGGGATTGGGAAAATTGAATGGGAAGAATAAAATATTTACTCATTTTTTGTATTCTCATTGACCGAATTAATGAAGTTTTGATTATCTTTTGCTAAGCATTTGTGTGTTTTTCAATTGTTAAAACAATTATATTTCAAACCGCTACATGAAGAAACATACTAAACAATCTCTTTTATAGGAAATCCATTTTCTAGGAATAGAAATCAGGAGAACACTCCTCGATTAATCTTTTTCTATACAACATACAACTATTTAGCGCATAATCTTAACATATCTACACGAATAAATGGTTAAAATTAAAAAAAGACTTACCTTTATTTTATGTATTCCATTAAGAATAATTTTAATGATATCCTAATCTGTTAATCCTAAGATGGCGGGCGAAAATGTGATTATTTTTCTTATCTTACGAGGGCGCTGTCGCCGTGCTGTTCTGATTGGTTAATAAGCAATGCATACGTAAGCCACTCTTTCGGGAGTGACAACTTCACTCTCCATAACGGAGTGAGATATTGCACTCCTTTCTAGAGAGTGGAAAATTCCACTCTTTAAGGAGTGTATTTTTACAAAATTCACTCCAAAAAGAGTGAAAAGGCCTGTCACTCTTTCAAAGAGTGAACTTTTCACTCCTCCCAGTTTTAGAGTGTACAAATCATGAAAAATCTCTTTTCTTTTTGCGAACTCAGTTTCCATACTTCCGCATGTTTCTGGAATTCAACATCAAGAACAAATAAACTTTCAACTATTTTCGAAGCAGCACTTGCAGATATTCCGTAAAATAAGGAAAAGGTAACGTCCTACAACAAATAGAAAATGCAATGTGACGGGGACAGCAACCTGCCCCTTTCACTCTTTACTTCACTGAGCACGTTGTTGTTAGAGGGATGTGGGAGTATTGTTGTTAAAGGCATAGCTGCCAATATTCAGTTTTTTCCCAAGTCAAATAAACATATTTTAAAGTAGAAAATTTATTTGGTATAATGTGGCTTGTCTCTTTGTGCTGTATATTGTATTTTTAATTAAATAAAATTTCTGGTTCAAAATGTGTTTATTTGGCTAGAAAAAAGCCAGAAGGTTGGAAGTTATGAAAGGAGTGATGACTTTAATTTAACGGAGCGTGCTTGCTCTTTCAAATTTTATTTGATCTTGATAACTCAATCAGAGAAGTCTCGTTAATTGAGAGAGAGAAAAATTGGGGGGCTGTTTTAGTTAGGGAAGGTTTTTGGATATGTCGTAAATAAAGAAAAGTGCATGTTTATCGTTGATTTGAAGAAGAAAATTATAAAGTAAGTTGAAGATAAAATATGAAGCAAGACGCAGATCGCCCAGAAATATGGAATTCCAAAGAACAGGTCATCGGTAATTTTAAGGGTACCAGAGAAAGAAGACTTTGGAGCTAAAAACGGAAATGATATGGATGGTTTTCGGATATGCCGAAAATGAAGAAACGCGCATGTTTGTCATTGATTTAAAGAAGAAAATATTATAAAAGAAGTTGAAGGTAAAATATGATGCAAGACTCAGATCGTCCAGAAATATGGAATTCCAAAGAACAGGTTATCGATAACTTTAATGGCACTAGAGAAAGACTTTGGAGCTAAAAACGGAAATGATATGGATAGTTTTTGGATATGTCTGCAAATAAAGAAACCGCATGCTTATCGTTGATTTAAAGAAGAAGATTATAAAATAAGTTGAACATAATATATGAAACAAGACACAAATTCTCCAGAAATATGGAATGCCAAAGAACAGTTTATCTGTAATTTTAAGAGTACATTAGAAAGACTTTGGATCTAAAAACAAAAAGGATAAAAGTGCATCCTATCGAAAATATCTTCGAGAATCAACACACCTATCTGGGAAAGGCTTAACTTGCCTGGCTAAAGTAGTTGGTGGAAATAAATAAATAACAGAATTTATTATTGGAAAATTTAATAAGAATATGAATAATTTTCAGCAAAGTAATACAAAACGCTCATAATTCTATAGTTATGTACATATGCAATACAGTACTAGTACAATAAATTCCTTACCTGTATGCAGAAACTTTATTCACTGCTTGATTGCATGAAATTAGTCCTATTTATAAATATAGTAACGTACAGACGTGGAAAAAAAGAAAACACCCCTACTAACTCCTCAACAAATTATCGTAAAAGAAAGTTAATGGTACCGAACGATTGGAAATAAAGTCTACTTTTAATTGATGTATATAAAATTTGCTTAGGGGGCCGTCTACATATAAAACGAACCCAAACTTCATTTTTTTTTTCAATGGCAATACCCAATTTTAACAAGATATTTCACATCTTCGGTTCTAACTATGCCTAGGCACCAAATTTCAAGTCTTTTGAATTATAAACATTCAAAACTTAGTGCTTCTAATGTTAAATTACATTTTCATATTTTTATTAATATCTCCTGAAATTATACTCCTAATGCGCTAATTTTATGTGTAGCAATAATACTAAAATAACGAAACATAAATACGTTGAATTTGCAATTTTTATAATTTTATGATATTAATTATGAATTATGAAATTAATATTCGAAAAAATTATGAATTGTAACCTACAATTTTTTTGATGGATTTAGATTTATTAAGCTCTGCTTTATGGAAATCCAAAATTTCTCATTTTTCTTCAAAGTAGTTTTCAAATTATGCTTAAAAAACGGCAAAATGATGCTTTAAGGGGCCATCTATGATAGAAGTGGCTAGATATTTTGAAATTTCTTATTATGCTATCCTGTAATCTACCACCATTCAATGATTGCTTGAGTGACGCTTAAGATGCCTTGATCAAGAAGGGGGGGCTCTCTCGGTCAACAATCGAGTACCGAACTTCAATTTGATTACAGCCCCTAAAATACGCTCGCTTTAAAATAATTAATTTCTGGGAAACTTATCGCATGAATTGCATACAAATTTGTTTTTAGGCTAATTGAAGGGTGTAGAGTTCATTTATGCTGTCAGAATTATGTACTGCTATTAGAAAAAACAACGTTATAGTTCGCTTTAATATGTAGATGGCCCCCTAAGCAAATTTTATATACATCATTTAAAAGCAGACTTTATTAACAATCGTGTGGTACCAGTAACTTTCTTCTATGATAATTTTTTGCAGAGTTAGTAAGGGGTGTTTACTTTTTTTCCCCATGACTGTACGTCTATAATACGATACAGTCAATCAGGGTAACTTTGAACCACGGGGTGTAACTTTGCACCACCTCCTATTTTTCCATATTTTTGACTCTAAAAGACTAAATAAACTCCAGAACTGTGCTCTGTTGGCAAGGTTCTAAACTGGGATTTCTACTCTTTATTTTAGAAAATAAATTAGCAATATTATGCGCAATTAATTGCATCATCTAACTATTTTTGTGAAGTACTGTTTTCAAGTTAATTTTGAATGCTGTTGTGAAGTTGTAATCCAATTAAGTTGTCATAGTAAGTAACAATATACTCATTTATCAGACATATTATTATCTAAATGTTGTAAATGCGTTAATATTTTGTGATTATTTATTTATTAATAGTTAATAAAATGTAAAATAAGAAGGCACTAGCATTTTACCGCATTTTTAGGGTAAATTTGAGCCGGCTCAATGTTACACTGATGCTTATAATTTACTGATTATAGGTGCTACTGTCGAAAATTTCCCATATTTGCACGTATATTTTATATAAATGCCGAAAGTGTGCATTAGATATGACATGTAAATATTTTTATAAATATGTGTAAAATACATAAAATTCATTTAGAAACGTGATTAGGGGCAGAGCTACTCAAATTTGGCATTTCATACGTTCGACGTTTTTTATTCTTGTTTGAATAATACTAGTACTTGTATGTATTACTGTAACTATGGATATATTATAGAGTTAAAACATTGAAAATTGTTTTTCACTGCATTGTTATGTTTTATATGAACAATAAACAGGTTTTTTTTTTTTATTTCTAAATGCTCATAGTTCTCTTCTTCCACTTTTCTTATGCCTGATATTTGTTGTAATATCATAAATTATACAAATCTTGTGATGTTGGCAAATGTAAATTCGCAGTCTTTACATATCTGAGAGCATTTTTTGGTGTTTAAAGTTGTTCTGACTACAATACTTTTTTTATAATTAATTATTTTATATAAAAATTTACCATATGGTGCAAAGTTATCCCAAATGGCTGGCTAACTTTGAACCAGGCTAAAAATCCATTTTTTATTGATTTTATCCTTATTATTCCTTAATTTTTTATATTCAAACAATAATTTAGTATCGTTTCTTCTCTTTTATGCCCCTAGTTGCAACAATATTCTTCAAATAAAAGTGTGGCATATGAAACAGAGAAAATGCCGGTAAAGCAGTATGACTGCCTAAAGTACAGTTAATCAGGGTAACATTTACATTTCCCAACATCACAAGATTTGTATAATTTATGATATTACAACAAATATCAGGCATAAGAAAAGTGGAAGAAGAGAACTATGAACATTTAGAAATATATTTTTTTTTTTATTGTTCATATAAAACATAAAAATGCAGTGAAAAACAATTTTCAATGTTTTAACTCTATAATATATCCATAGTTACAGTAATACATACAAAAACTAGTATTATTCAAACAAGAATAAAAAACGTCGAACGTATGAAATGCCAAATTTGAGTAGCTCCGCCCCTAATCACGCCTCTAAATGAATTTTATGTATTTTACACCTATTTGTAAAAATATTTACATGTCATATCTAATGCACACTTTCGGCATTTATATAAAATATACGTGCAAATATGGAAAATTTTCGACAGTAGCACCTACAACCAGTAAATTATAAGCATCAGTGTAATTTTGAACCGGCTCAAAGTTACCCTGAAAATGCGGTACAATGCCAGTGTCTTCTTATTTTACATTTTATTAACTATTAATAAATAAATAATCACAAAATATTAACACATTTACAACATTTAGATAATAATATGTCTGATAAATGAGTATATTGTTACTTACTATGAAAACTTAATTGGATTACAACAACTTCAAAACAGCATTCAAAATTAACTTGAAAACAGTACTTCACAAAAATAGTTATATGATGCAATTAATTGCGCATAATGTTGCTAATTTATTTTCTAAAATAAAGAGTAGAAATACCAGTTTAGAACCTTGTTAACAGAACACAGCTCCGGAGTTTATTTAGTCTTTTAGAGTAAAAAATATTGAAAAATAGGAGGTGGTGCAAAGTTACACCCCGTGGTTCAAAGTTACCCTGATTGACTGTACTGTATTTGTTAAGTTATATATTTATCCTATACATGGCGTAAATATTTAATTTTTAGTTAATTATTAAGTATTATATAGTTTAATAATGATTTTTTTTTTGTATAGATTAGTGTAATAATTTATTTTTCGGTTAATCCGAAAAAATCCGCGAATCGGAACAGGCTTTGGTTTCAATTAGTTCGGATTGGTGAGGTTTTAGTGTAAATGCATTGGAGGCAAAAAAAGTATAGCATAGAGCTACTGTTTTGATCACAATCAACGTGACTGGGTTGTAGTTGAATAAAAAGTAATTAGCTCTGCTATTTATTGGAAAGTGTTTGAAGCTCAGCTGTTTCCAAAATAGTCGGAAGATTCCTACAACATACTAGTCTAACGCCAAAGCGTGGATGACTGGCTATATTTACGAAAAATGGTTGAGAGATTTAGATAACCGTTTCTCAGCAAAGATCTCCTAATGGTGGATAAATGTATTGCACATAGTCTCTGGTTTTTAAGTAATCCGTGTGCATCAAATGCAATTTTATTTTTACAACTAGTTGACCACGACATAATCAGTTGTTGCAAATGAAAATATAAAAAAGTGCTTTTGTAAAGGGCAATCCTTGTTTTTGAACTTAGAGGCAATTTCAGTTGCCAATCAGTACAAGGAGTTATGTTTTTGATGCGATTATTTCTAAATAATTTTCACACGCATACTTTATTAAATAAATATATATAAAAGAAGAATGTCATGACAATATATCCCGCAACTTCATTCAAGTTCAATTACTCGTACATGAATTTCACCGTAGAAACCCATAGTTGCCAAAACTTTTAATCCAGGACTTTTAAATGTGAATTCTAATGTCATCTGCACAGAAGAAAAATCGAATGATGCAATTATGAGTAGCATAATCAACGAGAATGAGATAGAACTTTCAGATCCACTAAGAAAAAGAAAACTAATTAATTCCAAGTCCGATCTTGATACAAACTGCTGAATGCCTATCAGAAGTGTTTCCCCCCCCCTTTTTTTTTTAGTTTAGTAATGATCGTGAAAGGCTTGAAACTACAGAGGAATTGGAGTTATGCATTGTAAAATTTGTTGTTATAATTAGGCTAAAATAAGTGATTATTTTTATACTTTATGTCTTGATACAAGTACGCTCGAAAAAGAATTTAAATTTCTAGCTTATTAAGTAGAAAGTGTACCATTTATTCAACAGTAATAATAATAATAATAATAATAATAATAATAATAATAATAATAATAATAATAATTCCTAATATAGTTAATGGCTCAGATAGGTATCCTTCAACCTACCTCGTAAACATTACAGTGTATAGTACTAATAATTTTTGATACCTTTCTAAATTATGAACTCTCGGTTTAATGAACTATTTAACGAATTCGTATTTGCCATGAGTTCGTGTAAAGTCTAGTTATGTATTGTGTGAATGCAAAAGTTCGTGACCTATTTCATAGATGGCAGAAACTTGCATTTTTGACTATGTTGGTGTTTTTTTATAACCCTATTATTAACTGACAGTTATCTACATGTGTCGTGAGTGAACATAACGTTAAAAAAGCTTTTCAAATTCGGTGTGCAAGGTTAATAGTCAAAATGGAAAATGAAAAGTTACATTTTCGTCATGTTATGTTAAATGAGTTTAAAAAAGGAATACGTGTTGGACGCGCGACAAAAAATATTCAAGGCGTTTATTTGGATCGTGCTCCCTCTCTTAGATAGTTAAAAAGTGGTTTTGTCGATTTCGAAAGGGTTATTTAAATCTAAAGGATACAATTCGCCCTGGGCGACTATCTGGCAGTGATAGACTACTGAAGAGATTGCTGAGAGACTAAATGTTGACAAATCGACTGCATTTCGCCAATTAAAACAACTTGGGTACACTTCGAATTTCGATGCATCGGAAATCGGGCACGAACTTCTACAATCACCCAATAGAATGTGGAACTATCAAATAGTTAACCCTTGAATGTTTCTTTCCTGTAGGGACGTTACACTTGGACGGAGAAACGCAGGAACTCGAGCCCCCGAGAAGGCTACGTCGTTTTCATCTCCGATGATTTTGAGGCCGACATCACACTGGTTATCGAGAAGAAAGAGGGCGAAACGACCCATCCCAAGCTGGAGCGATTCGTCATCAAAAAGTTCCAGAAAGCAAAAATAGAAATGACCGGAGCCGGCTTCCTCACGTGGGCCCTCGGCGAGATTACCACTTTAATGTCCGGCATATTCCAGAGAGCTATTGCTCACGCAATACAGGACCCTATCAGAGAAGCTCTTGAACGACAAATGCGAGAATTGACTTTGGAATATTGAAATATAAATAAAGTTTACGCCTCTTAATTGCGTAGTTTAATTTTTTGATTATCTTTATTATTATTATTATTGCATTTACAGAAAAACTGGATTGCAATGTTGTTCTGATTAAAAAAATAACAAAACGTTTTCCCTATTTAAGATTTTCTATAAGATTTTATCAGAATAATTACTCGGAAAGGCAGCGCCACATTTTTTCAATCAATTTTAGTGTCTACGTTTTAGGTATATATGATAAATGAGATGCGCATAGAACAAAACTGCCAGTCAGGTGGCACACCAGCGAGGGTTATTATCATAGCAATATACCTCAACACATTGTAATGTGAAATAAATGGGAACCCGATAACTGTTCTTATTGCGAGTCTGGTGCAACATCAATAATCGGATTATCATTCATTTCAGATCGCAGCTGGTTGTGTGACCTTGTTATGGTAACGTCCAAAGAAACTATAACTCCGTAAATATATATTCTTAAATATATATTCTTTGTAAAGTCCTACTCCCCTGGCTGGTGCGTGCACTGGCTGGAAGTTTTGTTATCAGCGCTATCTCATCTTTCATATATATCCAAATCATCGATGATAAAATTGGTTACAAAAATTTGTCGCTGCCACCCAGACTGTAATTTTACGCAGAGCTACATTTTAAAAACGTATGACCTTTAATGCGAATTATTTAGAATATGTGTAAAATAGATATTTTGTCTCAAGATATAATTCCTTAAAATATTCACATGACATCTTCACGTATCATTTGCAATGCTTCCAATTTATATTCTCCGAGTAATTGAGCACTGTAAAAAAAAAAGAAAAGAAAAAAAAAAGGATTAAAATACGGAAATTGTACTGACAATCGAGACGCAAGTATTATTTCCGTATTTTAACGGAATTTTTTCCCTGTAAATTACAGAAAAATTTACAGTAGATAGTCACGATAGATATAGACGATAGATTGACACGAAGACAGTAGATAGAAATAATGCAGTAAAACATGTAATGAAACATATATAAATAGATATTCAGTCTTAAACGGATTTATGTCATGGTCTCGATAAAAATATACCATATAAATTGACTTTCAATACGGATACCTGTTCAAAACGGAATTATCTTCCGATCCCTATCGATTCCATTTTTACAAGTCTTACTACATATTTAAAATCTTCTGTGCCTGTGTAAAAATTCTTTGTTCTGTTTTTGGTTTTATTTTGAAATCTAAAATACTACTGTAGACTTGATATTTTTAATTGTTGAATTTTTATTCAACTTTCTTAAGAGACGTAAAACCGACAGAGTGAAAATGTGTTCGAGCCTGGGATCAAACTAGGATCATTGGCATTACACGCTAATGCTCTACCACTGAGCTACCTGGACGACACCAAGCCTAGCACGTCTCACTCTTATCTGTAGGTGACAAGCTGCAACCACAGCACACGATGGAATACTTTTTATGAGCTACCAACCTCGGGGCAAACAGTAAATGAAATTGGCTGCAGTTGAAGCGCTACCAACAGATAAGAGTGAGCAGATAAGATACGGAGTGAGCAGATAACAGATAAGATAAGACTAAGCTTGGTATCGTCCAGATACTTCAGAAGCAGAACATTGGCACAAAATGCCAATGACCTTAGTTCGATTGCAGGCTTGGACGCTTTTTAACTCTATTGTTTTTACGTCTCTTAACCCTTTCAGGGGCAAGTAGTTGTGTTTCTGTAATGTCGAATTCACAACGGAATTTTCGACAAAAATTACTGCAAAATAAGAAAGAGCAATTTTACGACTTTTTTCCACCAAAGTTAGAGAAGTAAAATTTTATAACATTTTTCTGGTGCAAATCTTCATTAATCTTCCCTGAAGGGGTTAAGGAAGTTGAATAAAAATTCTACAGTTAAAAATTTTAAATTACTAAATCAAAGGCATGTGACATTTTCTACAAAAAATTTCCAAAAATTATATAAATTTATTCTATATATTTTAGATATCCAAAACTAGCTTTTTTGAACAAAGAGATATTGGTCAGAATATAAGTAATCGTTCAAAAGGTATATGTAGGTATATGTGTAAAAATGTGTCTCTGTATATGGCACTGGCTAATCTTCTTTCTTTGAATTCGATCAAGATGCGGATATAACATCATTTAATTTTTTGAAACATCATATTTAAAAAACGAAAGATTTAAATACAAAAAATGTCACTACAAGCAGACATAAAAGAAAAAGAACTTTCATTGCCAAAAATATGGAGCTTTATTTACCAAAATTATGTTACACATTTTAGAACTATGGAACTTTTTTTTAATGCCAAATATTTTTTGTATTTCAGATAATTTTCACATAACGTGCAATTGGATGTCCGAAAAGATAATAATTATGTCATTACCATGACTATTTATTCTCTATCTTAGTCGATATTTTATATAGGGATGTGACAGCAAATTAGCTAATAATTCTCAGTGTTATAAAAACTTGAGCATTTTCATATCTTGAATATGTAGAAAACGACAATGCAAATGATGTCGCTCTTTACTCCTGCTTCCAGTCCTTCTGTCAATTGAAGGCTTTTGCAACTCCTTAACAGTCAGTATTGATCCAGGCAATTCTATTGTTGAACGTTGTTTATGCAGAACTGACCTACGAAAGAGAAAGAAGGAAAATTCATGTGTTAAAAGAAAGTAATTTACTAGTATTAAAAAATGTAAAGGCAAACAAATTACACTGCACAAAATTAGTGATAAGAAGTACAAAATTTTATGAGAGAAAAGGAGGTGACTATGCAAACTAGTGATGCTTTTAGTAACTAACGTTAAAGAAAATACATATCAGAACATGTGAGAAGTGGCAGACTCAATAGATAGCAAATATAAGAGTTTAATGCAGATATAGACTAATGTTAAAGACTTCAATGCAATCTATGTACAATTAATATTTACAATTCTAGGATGGAAGGGGCTTTTGCTGAGATTTACCGGCCGCCAATACTTCGGCGCTATCCGAGGTTGGCTGGGACGTCTTTCCAGGCTCGAAAAGGAACTCTAAAGTGAATTTTAGTTCTCAGGCTGGATATGTAAAATCACAGAGTCATCAAGTTTATTGCCTTTTGAGTTTTGCAAGCTTTGTTAGTTCTCGTGAGAATTAGGCTGCACCCTTTCGTTGCGGTCAGGATGCGGTCGGGATGTTTTCGAAAGCGCAAATCACATCCACATACATATAATATATTATAATTTTGAGCAAATCTTGTGTCTCTGCATGCAAATTTTATCTAAAACAATTGGGAAATTGCGCGTCAAACGTGGCAAATGAGAGGTGCGTTCGTACTCTAATTAGTTTTATAAATATTCAGATCTTGGTACAGTAGCTCTTGCACGCTTATGCAAAACTGTTTGAATGCAGAATTTATTACGATTATGTATATATATATATATATATATTAAATTCAATAATAGAGAAATAATAGGACCCCATATTAAATAGGACGTCATCACTATGGCAACCTAGAATCATTACCTGTCATGGGATATCATTGAAATTACGTATGATAGGATTTAATAGAATAATCAGCATGACAACCTAGAATCATGACATGTCATGGGATATCATTGAATTAATTACGTATGATAAGATTTAATAGAATAATCAGCATGGCTATCTAGAATCATTACTTAGAATCATTTATTAACCGGATGTCGTTGACTTAATGATGTATGATAGGATTTAACAAAATGATGAAATCTTTTTTAATATTTTTTAAAGTTTTGATTCGATTTTCATGAAATTTGAAATGACTCGACACAATTCTGCAACGATTATACATATTAAATTTCAAAACATTCAGTTGGATAGTTTTTGAGCTGTTATAGGAGGACAGAGAGACAGACAGTCGGAAAGACCAGACGACAACTATAGGGGCTAAGTATTTATATAATTACGAACGCACCTAAAAATAATTCTTATGTAATTGTGATCCTAGTGTTTGGAATTTGTTTAATTAACTCCGATTTTGTCTTTTGATTTTACTGTGTGTGCTATACTTTTAACTTGGAACTCTTTAAATCTCAAATGCAATGTTCATCGGAATAAAAAAAACCCCCTGCTATGAGACCATTAAGAAAAGTAATGTAAGATATAAAGATTTTCAGTCTCTTTTGATTTAGGCTCATCCTACATATAGCTCGGTATAATAATTAAATAACCTTTTTATTCGATTAATTATGGGGCATAGACGGCTGATTTTTACTTTAATGTAATAAAATTGACAAATATGTACTCACTTACAAAAAATAGAATTAAAATAAACAATAATAAAGCAATTTAGATTTTCAGATTTTATCTATTCTGATATTGATATCTTTATGTGGTTATCAAGAAGGGTTTTGACCGTTAACCCTCGGACTGTCTTGAAAAAGGGCAAAATTGTAATGTTGTTTTCTCTGAATTTTGTTTTAAATGCTAAAAGAAATGATTCTTTGAACATTTCAAAAAAAAAAAAAAAAAAAAAAAAACTTAATAACGAATATGAATGCAATCCTTGGAGGTATTAATCATTGTTCAATGTATTAAAAATACATTAAATCAATAGAATTATATTACTTTAAATATTGCTTGTATTGCAGTGAAACCTGGAGCTTAGTGAACGTATTAACACGGGCTTGTCAGTGAGGGGTTTTAAAGAATTAAACGAGCCTAAGCGAAAGTCCTTTGTTCTTTTAACATTTTCGGGTTTAACGCGTTGATTACGAGTCAGGGCTTGCTATTATTTTTGTATTCAATCGTGCCACAATTTACAAAAATTTTTCGTTGTGGTAAAACTTTCTTGAAAATATCCTGGTACAAGTGTTCAGCTGAGATTATTTTTCAAAATATAATCGGCTGGTATAGTTATAAAACCAGTTATAGTACGAACCAGGATTGCCAGTTCGACCTCCATTTTTATTCAGAAATTACGAGTTCATACCAGAAATAAACAACAGTATTTTATGCTTTATTTAACGAGAGACATTTGAATTACCGATTCAAAAATTTTAAGCCTTTTTCTTATTTTACTTTATTTCTTTATGTTGTAGCACATTTGTGCTATGGCTAGACTTATATTCATAGCTCTTCTATGATGTGATATACATGTACTCATATATAAGGAGTGGGGTAGCACTGCTACTTGGTATCCCATGAAATTATCACAGTTCACCTGTTCACTAGCAATGACATGAAGTGAAAATTCTTCCTAAATTTCCGAAGTGAATTTAAAATTTTGAATTAAAATTGGAGGCCAAACTGGCAACCCTGGTACGAACGAACCTCATTTGCCACGTTTAACGTACAATTTCAGACTTTTGTTTTATATAGAGCTCCATCTGTTTTAAAATGTTTGAATTATTTTTTATTGCAGAAGTTATTTTCGCATGCTCTAAACTGAATAATTGCCAAACATTTTTTAAGGCGACAGTTCACCTCAAAATTGGTCAAGATGTCGATTTTTTTATATTAAATGAAAGCCCATTTAGTTGTGTATATTTTGACACCCACTTTTACCCATACAGTAATTATATCGCGAGATATCTTAAATTTTGTTAATACAACCAGCGCAATTCCCCACACAAATGAAAACTTTAAACGGCTTCTTCTCCATGTTCCTATTTCATTCACTTCCATGTTTTCAAAATGTTGAGGCTTGTATTGTATTTGAGATAGAGATTTAAAATTTTTTGTACATGTTCTTTATTATATATGTCATAAAGCTGCGTATGGTATTAGTCTTCAGGTTATTGTCATTTTTTAAAAAATAAAAGTATATGCAGATGTGTTAGATTTCATCCTTTTACACTATAGGTGTCAGCAAAAAAAATTATATTAAATGTAATAGTAGATCTATCTAAAAATCCATACGCAGTCTTGTGTAATATACATTCGAAAATCTTTTTAAAAAATTGGGCAAAAATATTAACATTTAAAAAATAGTAGGGATTTTAAAAAATTAAAAAAAATTTTAAACTTAAAAAAAAAAGTAAATACGCAGTTTTTTTTTGTTTTGTTTTTTAACAATGAAATGCAGTGAGTCCATCATTTGAACCATATTTTTAAAAATAAACAAAATTGCTGAATAGGTAAACTGTCCCTTTAAATATTTCCAATAGTTTAGCTTGTAGACCCCTTCAAACACTTGCACCATAATTATGACCACTTGGTATGTGTCATATACGCTCGAAATTCGCCAACCATCTCAGGTGTGTAATCCTTCGGTAAATATAGCACTCCTTTTTTTTTAAACACAGAATATTTAATTTATTTACAAACACAAAATGACATTATATGACGACACAAATGATGATAAAACTATTTACAATGAAATAATAAGTTTCACAAGATGCACAACCACTTCACGTTTCACTCCAAAACAACACTTCACTATATTGCTAAATTATTTCACTAAAAACTCAAATTATACTATTTCCGCTTCTATTACAATCTTTTGGTTTCTCATAAAAATAGTCGCGCACGCTCACATGCCGGCTTACACAACAGTTCTCCCTTCCACACTCTCAAAAACAGTGCCCACCCTACCTCTCCACGCACCCACACGTCACGTGTGAATGGCGCCAAAAGAAATTGAAAGAAAAGTTATCTAGACGCCTCCAGACATCACAGTATGTATTATATATTTTATTTTAAAATTAAAAAAGAAACCAATTTACCGTAGTTTTTTTCCTGCAGCAGCAACATAATCGATGAAAGACTTTACACAGCTGTGTCTTCTTTCTATCCATCCAATCCTTAAATGAACGTTTTTTAGTTTTCCTTGCCTCTAATTTCACAAACTCTTGTTCGTCGCCCTTGCAGCTACTTTCTAGTCTCGCCTGTTCTAATTCCAGCAGTCTTGCTTCATTTTCTTCCTTCACTAAATCTTTCTCAACGGTGTGCTTCACGTGTTTATCGGTGGTCTTAAGCATAGTTTGAACGGCTTTCAACGGCAAGTTCTTTTCAACCGTTTGACGTATGTAAAAATTCAGTAGGAACTTTACTTCCTCCGGATTGCCTAAAAAAGACATAATTTTAAAATCTGCATTTTGGATAAAATTTTGTAAAATTGGACAAAAAAAAAAAAAAAAAAAAAAAAGAAGGAAATTAAAAAATAGGAGGAAAAAATATATCCATAAATAAAAACATAAGATAAAATGCAATATTTCACCTTCAATCAATCACAAAATACACAATATGAACTTTAAAAAACTCACCGTTTTATAAAAGGCGACGAAAATAATAAAATAGATATTACTAACTTTAACATCTATTTTATTACTTTCGTCGCCTTTTAAGTAAAACGGCGAGCTAAAGTTCATATTGTATATATTTTGTAAAATATTTTCATTTTTAAATCTTCAAATTTAAATCTCAATATGAACTCAAAATACCATTTGACTAGGAATAATTTCTGAATAAAATAAGCTTTAAGGGGCATTTCTTTGATTGGGGTTTTAAAAATTCTATTTTTATTTATTTAATTATTTTTTTACATTTTTCTATTTCCTATAGTTTGTAAATTATCTTTTTAGAAAGATTTGAGCGAAATCGAAGTCATTTCGGAGTTATTTAGGGCTTTAGTGCAACGCGTCCGTATAGGCTTACCGCAGGGCTGCCACAGGCCACATTTTTATATTTTATTCGTGCCTCTATTTTAAGTAAGTAAATTTTATAGTATATTTCTCTTGAAAATGTTGTCAAAGTGTATGCGAAAAATTTTTGTTTTAAAAAAATGGTGTCAGATTGTATTAAATAACAGTCGCCTGTTGCAGCCCTGAAACCATTTTGCAATGATATAAACACATTTTACGCAAAATGACTTTTTTCAAACTGGGTGGCATCAGAGCACAAAAACTATTAAACCGATCTTGCTCAGTTTTTTTAAATGAAAGGTAATAAAAGAAAAAGTTATTCATTTTCAGCTATTTATATAAAAATAATCGTTTTTAGACGCACGCTAAAGTGCGAAAAAAGGGGTCAGAAATAAACCTTTTTTTTTTTCAAATAGCTGCCACTTTGTTGATTTTCCATTTATTGGTCTTAAAGTGCTCGAAGCTCCAGACACTATTATCTACTTTCATAATCCTTTACAAAAGTAGATTGTAGACGACTCGTGCGATCTATCGGGACCCGCCCGATTAGAAGTGCACCGCGCGCACGCTAAGACATCCAACCATGCAACTCGAGCAATATAATAAATTTTTTAATAAATTTTTTTTGAAATGTTCTTTAAATGATTATAAGTAACATGCAAAAAACCCTGAGCTAAAATCTTCATCCTATTCCAGAAAAAATAAAATAAAACAATGCTAAAAAACACCCTTTTTTCTATAAATCTGCTGATCTGGTGATCCTGATTCATCTTAAAATTTCATTTCCAAATTATTTTAAAACTAATACACAACCCCGTCAAAAATGACGGAACGTGAATGATAAATCTTCAAAACGACATTTACAAAATATATTTTTCTGGCTAAATAAGAAAAAGCATTCATCATGCATTTTTTTAATCAAAAAGTATTATCCTTTGATTTTTGATGATTAGAACAAAGATATTATGTAAACTGCAGTTTAAAATCTTATTTTAAATATTTCAGCATGGAACAGGAAAAGATCAAAGTTGCATTGCATTTGTAACATATGTATATACGTTAGGGTGTCCCAGGAGAGGCAAAAAAATTAAAAACTTTGAAAATGCCAAGTCTCACCTTTTAAAAATGTTCTTTCTGTCATAATATGATATTACAAAAAATTTCAAGTCATTTCACAAAGATTTAGGGGTCCCCCAAGCTAATAGAAAATAGAGAATTTATGGAAAATTTTATTTTCTAATTAATATTTATTTTCTAATTAATTGCAGAATTCTATCACACTTCTTTTACAATTTTTTTTATCCTAAAACTTGTTTAAGAACACTTTATCATGTTTAATAATGATTTCATTTGATGTTATATTTTTATTAATTTTTTTTATAAAAACTTATAAAATTACTATCTGAGGACCATATTTCATTTCATTTTTCTGATCATTACTCTTCTAATACTCTTCAATCTTTATTAATCTACTGGATTTCATTAAATTAATATCCTGAACTAAAATGTTTCTAATATTAATAATAGCTGGCAGCTCCAGCAGGTGTTAAAGGAAAGTTTCATTGATTATTTATCAGTCTTCGGTTTTGGATACCGATGAAGCCAATAAATCTTCTGAAGAATCCTCTGAGGAAGAAGTTGTAGTAAAAATACATTTAGATGACAATACAAAGCCCAAACGAAAGATATCCAAGCTCTGCAGTCGCAGATCCATTATTACTCGAAGAGTTGCTTGTGTTTTAGATTGAACTAAGACTAGCATAAAAGATTCGTAATGATAATAGCATCTGCAATAAACAAAGAAGGTCACTCTTCCTCTACCATGATGTCTGATCCGCTTGTAAAAATCCATAGGGATTTAAAAAAAATACTGTTCATCTGGAACGTCAATATCTTCACCAAGAAACCATTCAACAATTAAAAACACAGTTTGAAACATCAAAGTCAGATGTTCATTGAGGTGGAAAACTGTTAGCCAATTTGTCATCAAAAAGCATTGGAAATATTGATCATTTAGCGGTACTAGTTTTTTCTTTGCAAGATAAATGTACTAAACTTCTAGTCCAAGAGCTGTTAAACATTTTAGGGAAGGTATTTGAGGCACCCTGAAAATTTGTGCAACACTTCTTTTGTAATGCCTGAATACAAAATCGAATGTCTGGCTGAAGGATCGTGGCCGAAAACCTGTGCCAGACAAAAAATGGCACTTGACACGTGTCTGGCACAGTTTTTGTGCCGACTAAAGTGTCTGTCATTTTCACAATATTTTTTTCTAAGCATAAATATTATTGTGCCTCAATCTCAGCGTGCCTCAAATACCTTTTTTGGGTAGTCAAAAAATGGCACTTGACACGTGTCTGGCACAGTTTTTGGACCGACTAAAGTGTCTGTCATTTTCAAAATATTTTTTTCTAAGTATAAATATTATTCTGTTTCAATCTCAGCGTGCCTCAAATACTTTTTTTGGGTAGTGTCAAAAAATGGCACTTGACACGTGTCTGGCACAGGTTTTGGGCCACGATCCTTCAGCCAGACATTCGATTTTGTATTCAGGCATTACAAAAGAAGTGCTGCACAAATTTTCAGGGTGCTTCAAATACCTACTCAAAAATGTTCAACAGCTCTCCTATTATTCTTGGAGTTTCTAAGTTATTGTCTGGAACTGGCAAAGAAGCAGCTGATGCTGTTTTTTGAGATCTTAAAATCATGGAAATGTGAATCTCAAGTAATTGGCATGTGTTTCGGTACAACTCATACAAATAGTGGAAGATTCAAAGGAGCATGTACAATTCTTGAGCAAAAAATAGGCAGAAACCTTTTGTGGATAGCATGTAGGCATCACATGTTTGAGGTTCTACTTTCTGATGCATTTAGTGTGTGTTTTGGATAATCTACCGGGCCTGAAATCTTTTTTTTAAGAGATTCCGAGAAAATTGGTCTAAGCTCAACCACCATGAACCAAAAAAGTAATCAGTACCCACCATAACAGCATCAAACAGTTAAAATTTTTTACTTCTGATCAGGTAAAAACTGCTATAAAACTACTCTGGGATGATTACAGAGAAATTTTAAATCTTGCATCATTAATGATTGGATTAGACATTCAATTTAGAATTCGAAAACCAGGTGCTCTTCATCGAGCTCGCTGGATAGCAATTTATTACTTGGAAAGCAATTGCTAAGCAATTTATTCCTTGAAAATGAAGTTATTGTTTAATGGGAATGAAAGCACAATGGTAGTGAACTGCTCAAGATTTTCAAGGTATACAACAATTTAAACGGTTTATTGTGTGTGTATATTTGCAGTCTTGGCTTACTTGCCGATCTGCTGTTGATGCCTAATGAGGTTTCACTGATTGAAAGGTTGAAAGAATATTATGCCAAGCACATAAGCAATATTGAATTAAAAACGATGTTACGTCATTCATAGTATGTGAGTGGAGAAATGCAACTCTTAGCTTGTTTTCGGATCTTCTTTCTGGTAAGCAAATATCAAAGACAGTTTTGAACACTAAAAAAGAAAGAAGTTCTAATTCAGATTTATTAGAAATACTTTCTCTCAAAGTGGATAATTTATGTACTTCTAATAGTTTCTTCGAAGCGGCTACAATTGATGATTGTTTCCTCAGTTTACCAGTCAAAGATTGACAAAAAAACATTGTATAAAACAGCTGCAATATTTGCTAAAAACTTGCCTTGTGTAAATGATGTTGCTGAACAAGCTGTTGTATTCATACATGACTTTAGTTGTTTAAAAAAGAACAAAGAGCAAGAACAGTTTTTGTTACAAGACGTAGAGATAGGGATGCACAGAAAGAAATTTTGTAAAGAGCAATCACCAAAATCGTTTTGAAATGTAGTTGATAAAAAATGTGTGAATGTGTAACAAAAATGTATAAATAAGTGTGTGATATCTTTAAAACAATCTTCTTCGATGGTTTTATTTACCAATTGTAAGATAACTGTTTACCTAAGTTCACTTTTTGGGCATAATTATACAGAAGGTAGAAATGTCTGCAAAATCACATTTTTCTTGATTTCAGTAATATATTATATCTCTCCCTACCAGAGCAAAAACATAATTTATGCAAAATTTGTTTGAAACAATACATAAGATTTCATACATGAAAAAAATATCATTTGAACATTAATGGTTTTTAATGTAGCTAATAAAAAAATGTTGCATTTCACATTATTTTGGCCACTTTTATGTTTCAATGACCTTGGGGGACTTCTAAATATTTTTTTTAAATTCTGAAACAATTCAAGGTGTTTTATATTCACTGGAAGAACATTTTTAGAGGGTGAGAGTTCACAATTTTAAAAGTTGATTTTTTTGGGACACCCTAATATACGTATATATATATATATAATATATATTTATATGCATATATAGTATAGGAAAAATTACGCTTAATTCTATAAAACATTTTATAAAATATTTTATATATTCATACTACTGAGTAAAAGATTTTTTTATGTATTATTTTTCACCCTTTATTAATTTTGTGACTTACAAATTATTTTATTACTCAGAAACTAATTTTGAATTATTCTGTAATACGCTAAACAGCAATTTTTTAATGATTTTAATCTGCATCGTTTCTGCAGGTAAATGCATTATGATTTTTTTTTTCTACAAACTTACTATGTTAAAATTCATAATTTTATCTACAAGATAACTAAAATATGGTGTACAATTGTGTTATACATTCTTTATGTTTCAATTCCAATAATAATTGATAAGAAATATCAATTTTATTTACAATGCTTTCAAATCTGATAAAATGCATTTAAAAAAAAGTACGATTACAGCAAAAAGCTTCTTTCTTTATATTAATTGCTCATAGATGGCGCCAAAGGAATTAGCAAGAAACATAAGCTCCTGATTCATTTCCTGATACCTGACACTCCTGAGGGCAGTTGCAATTGACGTCATGCTGGAGGTCACACAGTACAAATAGGCAAATTTGATTGCTGAAACTACCCTGACCTCCACTTGAAGTACAATGGTTTATCAGCTGATTGCAACTTCCCTATTTTTAATATAGAACTTCATTGGATAGTTTTCGAAGGTTTTAAACAAAATTAAAATATTTAATGTCTTTAAAATGCTTTTACAAATATTTTAAGAACAGAATCATAAATTAACCTGTAATTTTTTTTTAGATGAAGCTTTCAAAGAGTCATTCATTTGTTTCAAGATTCGGAAATTCTGAATGGCAACAGTGTTCTTTTGTTTATATCTAGTAATCCGATGTTTATAATAGTTTATTTCTAATTTGGAATTTAATACATTATAATTAGATATGATATAAATGTTTTATATGAAAATATGCTGAACAAACATTATTTCAAATAGAAGAAATTATGATTCTGCTGTCATATGTTGCCATATGTTTTCCATTAAGCCTAACATGGCGTTTAGCTACGTTCGATTGGCAGACCAAAATGGTTCGCACCGGGATGGTTACCTACACTTTTCTCCACTCGGATTTTATTATAAGTAGATGAATATGTATTATTACTAAAAGGACTCATCACACTGTGTTACAATAAATAAAAATATGTATGTATGAATATGTATTAACTTAAACAAAAACTGAGAAAATTTAGGTTATATTTCCCATTCCAGTAGTTTTAAAACTATATTATTTCTCTAATAATTTTTTACCCATTGTATATAAATAAGTTTAGCGAATTAATTTCATGTGTGCATTAAAACAACATTTAATCTTTATTAATGTTTTTTGCTATAAAATTTGGACGTATGCCAATAATAAGCTTTTGTACTTAGTCTTATGTAGTGCATGTCTACAGCATGAAAATTTCATACGCGTATCACTTAATTATTTGTATATTATTTTAAAGAAAGCACAATACCAAAACTAACGGTTTCTTTGTGCATATGTCTGTTACCAATCGGCATCTGAAAATAATTTTTTTCTCCTCAACTGTAGATAATAGCAAACAAACTTTTCTCCATCTGGAGACAGTAAAAAGCTGCACTGAAGTTTAAGACATATATTACATATAAATATTTCAATTAGAATCTTTAGAAAAATCGTCTTTATGGTAGTTTTATAATAATTATGCTAAGAATATTACTCACATCTTACTATCCAAACATCGTTCTTGATTTCTTTGAAATCCTTGTCTCCATTAAAAATCTTATGCTGCAACAAATCCGTGGAAGTTGGACGCTTAAAAGGATTAACGTTTATACAACCACGAATGATATCCCTTATGTGACAGAGAGTTTCCTTTCGCACTGCGGACATCAGGAAGGTACTTTTGGCGACATTTTCAAACTGTTTTTTCTGAAAATATAAACCAGAAATTAATACAGTGTAACTTCAAAAATCCGGCATCATCGGAACCGAGACTATGCCGGATTTTTGAAAATTCTGGACTTTTGAAGGAATATAAAAAGTAGTAACCTGGAATATAAAAAGTAGTACTAAATTCTTAATGGTGCCTTCAGCCATAATTCAGTTCACTATTAAATCATAATTATGTAATGTAAAGAGAAAATTAAAAAAAAAATAACTTATATTAATTGATATTTTCTATGTTACAGAAAAAAAAATCTAATAAAGAGTGAAATTATTTCTTCTCGTGTAATTTTGGAAGCATCGATGTCAATTTTGTTTCTTCAAATTTTTTTTGTCGTTCTTTAACAAGTTTTTCTTCTATTTCATACAAATCAAGAATGTCTATATTAATATTTGGAAATTTTTCCAGAGAGAAACATTCGCCTTGAATACAATATTTCAAATGAAAATCAAATTTCAAATTATTTTTGCTTAAAAGGCGTAAAGACCAACTTAGTGAAAAAGATTCCATGCCGGGAATAGAACCCGGGCCATCAGTATAGCGCACTGACGTTCTACCGCTAAACCACATGGAACGATACCCAGCCGTATCGTTTCATGTGGTTTAGCGGTAGAACGTCAGTGCGCTATACTGATGACCAGGGTTCGATTCCCGGCATGGAATCTTTTTCACTAAGTTGGTCTTTGCGCCTTTTAAGCAAAAATAATTTGAAATTTGATTTTCATTTGAAGAATGTCTATTTCGGAAAAAATGTCTTGTTTTTCTAAAACCTCTAAATCACCTCTGACAAATGAAAAAAGAAGTCAAATATTCTTTTTTCGCATGTATTACTTTCGAACTTGACGTTTTTGATTCATAAACAATTGCTATTTTTGTACTCCCAAAACTTGGAAGTATAAAAGGAAAAACAAAGGATAAGATGGTTTTGATACCAGATTTTTGAAGTTGCCGGATTCCTGAAGTCGCACTGCAATAATTATTTCCGATACATTGCAATGTGTTGAAATTGTTGTTGTTTGCAGATGACGTCAATGTAATCAATCAAAAGTTAAAGCAGTAAAATAAATTTATTTCACCTTTTTAATTGCATTCTTAACTATAAAAATACGTAGCATCTATAGTCGTCTTCTGGTCCGTCCGTCTGTCCGCATAACAGCGCAAAAACTACCCAACCGAATGGTTTGAGATTTAATATATATAATCGTTGCCGAATTTTGTCGAGTCATTTCAATTTTTAAGAAAATCGAATCAAACCGTAAAAATATATTAATAAATTACATCCTATTATACGTAATTAATGCAATGATATCCCATGATAGGTAATGAATCCAGGTTGTCATGGTGATTATGCCCTATTTAAGAGGGAGTCTTATTATTTCCATATTACTTAATTTAATACATAGAATCGTAATACATTTTGTATTCATGCATTTTTGCATAAGAGTGCAATAGCTGTAGCACCAAGATTTGAATATTTATAAAACTAGTTATAGTACGAACGCATCTTATTTTCCACGTTTAACGCGCAATTTCCGACATGTTGCTCTTTGTATTAATTACTGACAATTCCTTTGCCTTACATGTGAAATTTAACAGAATAAAAATGCATGATGTTTAAAACGAAAATTTGTTATTTTTACCAACAATTCATAGAACCATTTTCAATAATTTTATTTTCGGATTCTTTTCAGAATACCTTTAAACCCAAATTGACATTATATACTCGAAGACGAAGTATGATTTTAAGATGTATTTATTTATTTATTTGAGAGCATACACCAGAGTTGTTTACAAAGCAGGCAAATGTTGTCTTATAATCTTTCATTGGTCGTCGAGAAGACATCTGGATAGGACAAATAATTAGACAACCCTGAAGAATACAGCCGGGAATCCCAACAAGAAAGTGCAACGAAACCACAAGAATCGAACCCGGCGCCTTGTCCTACGCTCGCAAGCGATTAGGATGTTGGTATTGTTTTATGACGGCCAATTATCAACACGAAGGATGTAGGCCGGAAGGGGGAGGTGCCCTCCGTGGGGGTCTTTCTAAGGGAACCTAACCCGTATTTACGCAAGGAAATACAAGGTTAGAGGAAAACCACTTAAAACTCCAAACAATTGTCCCGACGGGCGCGAATGGGTTCGAACCCAGCATCTTCCACCTACCAGCTTCGAAAGCAGAACATCCGTCCACATTTGGGTTCGCAAGCGATTAGGGAAGTGGTGTCCTAATTATGGGACGAAAAGTTCTTGAACAATTCACTGAAGGTAAACTGTTGAGAGATTTCTGTCTAATTTGTCATTCTATTAAATTCTATTCTTCGCATTAATGTTCACAAGGTGTCTTTTCGTACTAACTCGATAATGCTCTACAACTTTGTAAACCACTTTTTTTCCATATCTCTTTCTGTTTTCGAGATAGTAATGCTAACTCCGCAGCTTTCCACCAGTTGGCGCCGTAGGCGGTTTCATTCAGTAGTGCATGGCTACTTTACTATGTCTAAACACCACTTTTATGTACATAGTAGAAGCCGTTTCGATGATAAGAGGGCGGGAATGACTTTAATGGGCGTACTGTATATCAATTTCATCTCTTTGTACTATGTTCTATTTACTGGAGATTATTATTTACCCATCCTACGTATGTAGGGTAAGTCTAGTAAACGTTTTGAAAATGGAAAAAACTTTTTTGATTGATTTGCGTGTTTCAGACAATGAAGGTTCCGAAAAACATATTTTTAGAAAAAAAAATTGCCATACGTCTGTCTGTGTGTCTGTGTATGAGTCTGTAAATGCTCTATCGCCCGAACAAATTGAGGTAGAGACTTGAAATTTGGTGTGCACTTAGTATGTAAGAATGAAAATAAATCTATTGAATTTCATTAACCTCGATTATCCGAAACTATTTTTTTAGGACTCTCAAAATATTCGTTCCGATAAAAGTTATATAAAAATTTTCGAAATTATTTATTTTAAGGATTCAATATAAAAGACAATAAAAAAAAACATAAATTTTTCATAAAGATATAAGTCGATCGGATAATGAGTTGCCGAGATATTTGTAATCCTATTTTCCACAGTATTTGATTTTTCATAACCCTGTATTTCATTCAAATTTCAATTCAAAGATATATTTTAATTGGAAATGAGACGTTTAATCCGACGCAAGAAGCTGTCGGTTAATATGATTGTCATTTTTGGAGTTATAAGGATGTTTCTTTTAAAAAATTCAGTGATTGAGCATTTAAAGTTCAAGATGCCATCAAGTCACCTTTCTAAACACTCTATCTACCGAACAAATTGAAATAGAGGCAGAAATTTGGTATGTACTTAGAACGTAATAGTGCGAAAAATCCTATTAAATTTCATTAACCTTAGTTATCCCTGGATATGCTTTTTATAAATAGTTTACACATGTTTTATTTTCATATTTTATATTTATGCTTATGCATAATGTTTAAGTATTATGGTGGTCCCCAACGACTAGTTTTATATTGCTGCCCTAAAAGTGTTGTCGCATTTTCATTTTACAATAACTCCATGACTGTTGTCACGAAACGACGTTTAAGTCGACCCATTTGTTTTTAGTGCGTAAAATAGCCAATGTAATTATTTGTATGTAAAATAAAAATTTCTATGTAAAATAAAATAGCCAATGTAATTATTTGTATGTAAAATTTGAATGTAAAATAAATACCTACCTCTAAAATGTTAAAGATCGTTGGATACAAAATTTCTGTCCAGCTTGGCTTAGTAATATTCTGCACGTTTTTCGATGTACACAAGGATTCTTTAGTAAATAACTCTAAACATAGCACTCCTAACGTATATATATCATACTGGTAACCATTAACAGTAGCTTTCTGCTCATCTTTTATTTCAAGAGCTTCTGGAGGCTGGTAAAGCAACGGTGACAAATAGCTGAAAAATAAAAAGGAAAAATACTTAATTGGAAATAAAATCAGAAGACGAAATGCAATATTCCACCTTGATTTAATAACAAAATACACAATATGAACCTTAAAAAGCTCACTGTTTTACTTAAAAGGCAACAAAAAAATAATAATATAGATGTTAAAAGTTAAAAAATATACATTTTACTCAAAATTTCTTAGTACAGTAAAACCTCCCTAAAGCGACCACGTTCTCTTCCAATAAAAATTATTTTGGCCTGCAATTCCCGCGGCCATCGTCAGAGAATATTTTTATTATTAATTGCTGTTCCATTCATACAAATACGTCACTTCGCAAAAGTAAAAAAATAATTTTAAATAAAATTATTACTTTTTAATTTGTAACATCTACATTATTGAATATTTAATACGTGATTTATCACATTGCTAACTAAGCGTAGAACCAACAGAGTGAAAAATGTCCAAGCCGTGAATGGAACCTGGAACTTTTGGAATACGAGGACGCTACCCAGCTTAGCATATCTCACTCAGAGATGAGTGACAGATGCTAAGCTGGGTATCGTCCTCGTAGCTTTAATGGTAGAGCTCTTGGAGCGCTATTCCATGAGATCCAGGTCTCGATTCCCGGTTTGGACATTTTTCACTCGGTTGGTTCTACACTTGGTTAGCAATGTAATAAATCACGTATTAAATTTTCAATAATTTCAAGAGTAATTTCACTGCTGAAAATTAAGAGAAAATTTAATTAAAAATTATACATCTATGGTATTGTTATTATTGTCACTTTTAAAGTATAGCAGTGATCTTTTAAAAATTCCTATTGTGTATTTTGTGCCTAATTGAAATTCATACATTAAAACTTTTTCAGGTTTATATCTTTTTAGGTGCGTTCGTAATTATATATACGTAGCACCTATAGTCTTCGTTCAGTCCGTCTGTCCGCATATAACAGAGAAAAACTACCCAACCGAATCGTCTGAAAATTTAAATATATAAATTTTGCCAAAATTTTGTCGAGTCATTTCAAATTTTATGAAAATCGGATGGATAGTTTAATTACAGGGACAGTCAAAAGTTTTCCGTTATATTACGGTCAATGGGAATAAATTATTGCAAGTGCAATTTAATAATGTTAGAGCTTTCCGAATGGTCTGAAATTTTAAATACATAATTGTTGTAAAATTTTGTCGAGTCATTTCCAATTTTATGAAAATCGGATGTATAGTTTAATTACAGGGACATTCAAAAGTTTTCCATTGCATGACGGCCAATGAGGAAAAAATTATTTCAAGTGCATGAAATGGATATGCGCTTATTGAAGTGCAGTAAAATATACATTCAGTACAATATGCGGTGCAGAAAATATTTGTAAAACTAGTTATAGTACGAACGCACCTCATTTGCCACGTTTCACGAGCAATTTCTAACTTATTTTTTATTATTATCCGAAATGTTCTGCCTGAAGTTAACTCAAAATTCTGTATCACACAAAATACATAATTCGATGCTAATTGTGACTGCATTAATGTTACTTATCTTGATTACGTATTCCAGGAGAAATTAAAATCTGACTGATCATTGTTTACTACGATATTTCTTTCTTTAAAAAGAATTATCTTACAGAATACGATTTACAGATCCTTTTTTTATTACTTGAATTTAAGATATCCATCAGAAAATTAAAAATCTGTGAGAAGAATTATTTTTCCTTTTCTAATTGATAAACAAAGCTGTATCTGAACACTCATTATACTTATTTCTCCTTAAGATTGTCTATGTAGATCAAATGTTTTTAGATGCGTTCGTAATTAAATAAATACGTAGCATCTATAATTGTCATCGGGTCCGTCCGTCTGTCTGTCCGATATCCGCATATGACAGTGCAAAAACTATCCAACCGAATAGTTTGAAATTTAATGTGTATAATCGATGCCGGATTTTGTCGAGTCATTTCAAATTTTATGCCAATTGAATCAAAACTTTAAAAGACATTAATGAAAGTTTTCTTCATTCTATTAAATCCTGTCATACGTAATTAATTCAATGATAACCTATTATAGGTAATGATTCCAGGTTGCCAAGGTGATATTATGTATAGGCAATATTATATATATGCTGACAGTCTATATATTAATATACAGAGTCGTAATAAATTTTGTATTCATGCATTGTTGCATAAGAGCGCAACAGCTATTGCACCAAAATCTGAATAATTATAAAACTAGTTGCAGTACGAACGCATCTCATTTGCCACGTTTCACGTACAATTTCCGTGTTGTTTAATACATTCTTTTTCATAAAGCATAAAACATTTTTGTATGAATCCTTTTATACTCATTTCGATTTAAAAAAAAATATATATATATTTTTTAAATTCTACTATTAGGCTCATTTGCGATTTTTTTTCCTGATCTTTTGGATAATTTTCATGAGTGGAGTTTTTTCGTTTTGGGAGGATAATTGAAAGTCTTGCATATTTTTTATATCTAGGTGCATTTATAAATAGAATAATAATAAATAAATACAAAAAGAAAAAATAATACTTGTGAAGGAAGCATTTTTCTTTAAAGAAGAAAATTGTTTAAGCTTTCCCCAAGCAAATGACATTGTACAGTCGTGGGGGAAAAAAAGTAAACACCCCCGACTAACTAATCAACAAATTATCGTAGAAGAAAGTTACTGGTAGCGAACAATTGCGAATAAAGTCTGCTTTTAAAGGACGTATATAAAATTTGCTTAGGGGGCCATATACACATTAAAACGAATCAAAACGAATCAAATGGCAATACCTAATTTTAACAAGATATTTCAAATCTTCGGTTCAAACTATGCCTAGACATCCAATTTGAAGTTATTTGAATGATACGTTCTTCAATTATAAACATTCAAAATTTAGTGCTTCTAATGTTAAATTACATTTTAATATTTTTATTAATATCGCCTGAAATTATACTATTAATGTGCTAATCTTTTGTGTAACAATAATACTAAAATACCCAAACATAAATACGTTGAATTTGCAATTTTTATAATTTTATGATATGAGATATGAAATTAATATTCGAAAAAAATTATGAATGGCAACCTACAATTTTTTTATGGATTTAGATTTATTAAGTCCTGCTTTATGGAAATCCAAAATTACATTTTTCTTCCAAGTAGTTTTCAAATTATGCTTAAAAAACTGCAAAATGAAGGCTAATTGAAGGGTGTAGAGTTTATTTATACTGGCAGAATTGTGTACTGCTATTGAAATAAAAACAAAGTTAAGGTTCGTTTTAATATGTAGATGGCTCCCTAAGCGAATTTTATTGACATCATTTAAAAGTAGACTTTATTACCAATCGTGTGGTACCAGTAACTTTCTTCTACGGTAATTTTTTGCAGAGTTAGTAAGGGGTGTTTACTTTTTTTTTCCACGACTGTACCTTCTATCCGATGTTGATGACAAAATCATTGAATCCCTTTTTAGGGAAATCAAACTGAAGAAATTATTATAATAAACAAACACTGTCTGATATATAAAATTAAAAAATATATTACAATTCATCAGACATACAAGTAAAAGTTACATAAATACATTTAAAACAATTAAAAATGCAAACATTTCGGGCTAAGATAACCCTCATCAGTGCAATAACATTCAAATGACCAGAAAACTGTATATCATGTTTACAGTTAATAATTACTAACAGTTAAAATTAAAGAAAATATAATAAGAATTATCTTTCAATTAATTAATTATTAGAAAGTAAAAAGCGCCTATCTTAATGCTAAAAATATAGTAGTATGATTGGGTCATATCATGTCACGTGTGAGACAGCTTTTCTACGTATTTCTGCTGTTTTAACAATCTTGTTATATCGTCAAATTAACCCTTAAATGCCGGTAGTTGCTTTTCGGAACGTACCCAATTTAGGATCTAAAATACTATTAGAATAATATTGAAGCTATAATGCCTAATGTTGCCAATAAAATATATTCTGAAAATATTATTAAATCGATTTTCAACATGTAGGTGGAAACACTTATGCTGTTTAAGAATAAAGATAGATTTATTTTTTCAATTGTTGCTACTTGTTCTTTTTTTTTTTTTTTTTTTTTTTTTTTTTTTTTTTTGAAATCTTGCGAAATACCCTATTTTGTCCTGCAGTAAAAATTTATTTCTTATTTTAGTTCCTAAAATTTTTGTGTGTTTAATATCATAGAATTTTATCAAGGAAAATTATTTTTTATATTAAAGACCAGCATAGCCGATTAGCAACAAATTATTTTTTAGCCGTAAACCATACTTAAAACAAAATAGGATTGTTTAAAGTATTTTTCCCATGATTTATTTAAAAAGTGAAAGCCAAAAAAACATTATTACAATGATTTTTGAAAAATCAGGCATTTAAGTGTTAAAACAGGCATGCTAATATGAAAATCTAGAGATATTTGTTATCTTTAATGTATAGTTTATGTTTTAACAACTTATAAGTCAACAGATAAAAGTATTTATTGGAATGTCGCGCGCAGGACATTTTTTCAGTTTTTCATGGATTTGCCCTGAAACGGGTAAATTATGTAGGTATAGGATTTTAAATGTGGAGATTTTCATTATCTGTTATTTATTTATTGTTAAAAACGGGCAGTTTACTAAGATCTAGGGTTTAAAATGCGGAAATTTTTAAACCTATTAAAGGGCCATTCCATATCACGTGTGAAACATCTTTTCTTCATACTAGCCGCCCTTGGCGACCAGTTTGGTCTCCCTTAAAATGTATGTTTGGGAAAGCATGCTAAGCATTTTATCATGTTACTTTGATTCATAATTTAATTTACTTGGACACCCTTAAATATAATTAATACAATCCCTTAAGCTAATATTAGTTTTTGTTGCATTAAAATATCTCAATTTGTTGATTTTCTGTAAGAAAGTAAACCCTATTGGTTTACAATGGAAGTCTAGGGGAATTTTGCGAAATATTAGAGATATCACCAAGTTGGCGACAAACTTGGCGGCGTTTGGCGACACAACAGGGTTAACCCTATGGTAACCCCCCTTATAGGTATGGAGATGCATTAAGTGCTGTTCAATAACCAATAAGATGCGTTTCATTCCGACGTTTCCAATAAATAATTAATAAATAATAGCGATTTCTGTGCCACGTAGAACAGCGAAATATATATATATTATAGATTACTGCTGTTTTAACAATGCTATTGTATCCTCAAATTAAAACAGCTATGTTAATATGAAAATATAGGTATTTTTGTTAATTTTAATGTAAAGTTTATATTTTGACAACTTATAAGTTAGTAAATATAGTTATCTATGTAAGCGTCAAGCGCGGAATTTTGTCCGTTTCTCATGGAATGGCCCGATTATTAAATGTTAAACAAAATTATAGAATCTTTACATATTTAATATATCTGTATGTAAGCCAATTAAAGTCATAGTAGAGTGTTATATTTCCTTAACTTTATTTGTTAGAAGCCTTGAAATGAATTTTAATGGGATAAAACATATTTTGACGATATATCCGGAAAATTTTGTTTAGGAAACGATATTGTTCTTCATGTTAATTGATTAACATTTGAGATATCCTTATAACCTGTAAATGGGAAAGCAGAAAATTAAAAAGCATAAACAAATTTTTAATGAAGCATGAAAAAGGCTTTTAAAAAACATAAAAATTGACGACATTTGTTAAGCATAGTATATACTTTATCAAAAAACTCAGTAAGCTAACTCGACAGAGTAAGATATATAACAAAATATTTAGAATTAATGGCTTATACCAATTAAATTTTTATCCCTATCTTAATTCGCGACATTTATTTTCCGATTCAAAAGTAAATTTTTTGTAAGAAAATTTCAAGAGATAATCAATATGAGATATCTATTGCCAAGAAAAAATAATGAAAATTGTGTCACTAACTTATTTGTTGCACCTTCTGTGCGTGTCAGTGACCCGAAGTCACAAATTAATGCCTGGCCGTTATCACTTATCAACACATTAGACAGTTTTAGGTCCAAGTGACATAATCCTTTCTTATGAAGATAGTTTACTCCCTTACAAATACCATGGAACCAGGACACGGCCATCTCTAATCCATTCACATCCATCTCTAGATAAGGGCTTTCAACAATGTCACTTAACGAGAAGGGATACAGCGGCATTAAAAATATGTAGCTATACGTTGATGCGATCTGCTCTACGTTAATCAGAGTCAAAATATTTTCGTGATTCAGAAAGGGCCATATCTTTTTTTCTGCTTCAGCAGTAAATTCTTCTAAAACAATCTTAGCGGCTACCCGTCGCTGTTTATTTGGCTGCTTTAACTCTACCACTGCTCCATAACTGCCACTTCCAACAGCTTGTATGAATTGATAATTGTGATGATCTTCCAAAAACTCAATTGTAGCCATCACCACTTCTACTCTATACTCATCTATAGTGATGTCATTATTTTTAAATTTTTCACGGATTTTCTCCATGATAAAATGAATAGAAAATCACTTTCGAGAAGAAAAAATACCTTTCGAAATTAAAAATACGTAATAAGTTGCAAATGAAACTGCTAACAAATTCGCTAAGTAGACCTCAAATAACCGCAAAATTATTTGCAAAATTAATCAAAGTGGCTTAATTATAAGATCTATAACGAACAATGACTTTCAACAATTGAAAATATGCTCAAAAATTCGCATTCATTGTCTTATTAGGATGCATTGTTGACATTGTTCAATTCATAAAAGTGTTTGTTTCAGAACTGAACATTGTTATAAAAAATTGTTGCACTACAGGACATTATTACAGAAAAAAATTTGATGTACTGAAAGTGCCATATAACGACGATATATAATAAATACTAATTTTTCAACAGATGGGACAGCGCTCAGAAATCCGATATTTTTTATTATTGTGATATACTATTGACGCTGTAAAATTTTAAAAGCTTTGTTGCATGATAGTTCATTGTTGTCGAATATTAATTTTTTTGGGGAGGTGGGGATGGCGTTTATTAATCAACTAGCTAAAGTACCCGCTGTTGCCCGGAATTTTAAGAATGTTTGTAATCTTTATTTCAGTTCTTTATTAAGATTGATGTCAGGGTTCTGTACCTTTGGGGAAATTCTAATATACACTCATACACTACACACACGTATATGGAGCATTCTCGCAACCTTTTGACTTTTGGGAGAAAAAAAATCTGACAAAATTAAACGTGCTAAAATAACATTTTAATCTGATAAACGAATGCCTTAATGATTCAAAATAAAAAAAAAATGATCAGCTTGAAAATTGTTTTATTTAACTGAGGTTTAAGTTAAACTTGCGAGTTTAATTTTCCTTACCATTTTACCCCTATAACTTTTTATTTTCTTCTAAATTTTTACTTATAATGAATTTGCATAGTACCCACAGGACATTCAAATAAGAAATAATAACAATGTAATACCTTTAATACAGAATTTTTGTATAACATTGTCTTAAAGGGGTGTTAAAGAAGGGACGGTAAGGTAAAAAAAGGGGATGGTATCGGAAAAAGGGGACGGTAAGGATGAAAAGGTAAGGAAAATTACCACCTATTTTTAGGAAAATCATGTTAAGTCTAAGTGATAGCTACAATGTTCATTCATTTTTAGAAACAGTTGTTAACACTGGATTATATTAAAATTTTTTTTAAATTTACCTCGAAAAGTGCAGGAATAAATCTTGGGGACGGTGAGACTACCCATAAAGCCACGATGCTTGAAACTGATATTTAAATGCTGATTTAAATTCTACAGTAAATTTCCTGCCAAAGAATTTCAGACATTATTTCTCTAGCATACTTCTGCATGAGAAGAAACTTGAAAAAAAAAATCTGTGGCTGCATCTGAAATAATTTTCTGTATAATTTTAGAAGAGGGATGGTAAGGAATCGAAAACCCAGGGACAGAGTTTAAAAAATAATAACAACCCTAAAAATGTGTGCAGGTTAATTTTTAGCTGCATATTTATATAAAACAATAGTTCCAGTTTTAGAAAATAATTACATCGAATTATTTTTATTGAAATAATTTTATCCAGACAGCTCCAAACTTCAAAATCAGCATCAGGGACACGGGACGGTAGATGAGTTTTCCTGGTATTTGGACCACTAACATCGTCAAAAATTTATTTATCTCGTTAATATTACTATGGAATCATGCAATGGGATGTTCCCCAGTATATGAAATAAAAAAACACAAAAAAGTGTATTAAATAAAAAATTATTATTCAGGGACATGAAAGTCAAAAGTTTTTGACAATGCCCCATATATATGGAACAGATTTAAAATGGCGGAAACAAATTCAGAGAACCTCAAAATGTTAAAATGTGCCAATATTTCCATAATATGGTTTTTATCATGTTTCAATACGTTTTTTCAAACTCACATGATGTTATATATTAACCTCGTGACGTCCATTATATCTCCAATATGACGTAATAATCATCTTTTTAAAAATTCGTCAAACTATTTATTTCATTTTCATTTTTTCACGTGGAAATCTTGCAATAGAAAAGCAATTGTTGTGGTAAGAATTTTTTGCTGGATTTTTAATTGTTGGCAACTGTTATAACGAAAAATGTTTTAACTTGATAGAAATTGTTGTTAAATTAATGGTATTTTATTGATTAAAAATTAAGTATAAATTATTTGGATTCCGGATTACTTCAATTGCCTCGGCCGTGTTTTAATACATTTACACATGTACGTAACATTTCATAATTCTGGCTTCCAAACTGTGGATTTGTATAGAATTACAGACAGACAGACAAATTTTCATTTTTATATGTTAGATATTCTTGTTTTTATAACACATAAATAGACACCATACATCCCAGAAAAAAATACATTTTTCTGAAACTGTTTTTTTTTTCAGAGGAGGGAGCTTAGGAATTTTTATTTTCACATTTGTGGGCAAAATATTACTAGAATTTAATTTTTAATATCAATATTTATTTAATCGTAAAATAAAAATGCAATATTTTTTTTAGAATAATGTAGTTTTTAATTTATTTTTTAAAGATTTGACAAAAACATGCTTTAGACTATTATATTTAACATTTAAGAAAACTGCATAAATTTGGTATTTCAAACATTCCGAAAATAATTTCATTTACTAGTTTCATTCATTAGAGCAAAATCTCAAAGGGAAGGTTTTGTTTTCAAATTTTTCAGAGTATTTAAAATATGTATACAAAATTTAAAAATATTTAAACACATAAAAAGTACTTCAGTTGATTTGGAAATAAAGCATGAAAGAAAGAGTGTTTTGTTTAATTAAAAATCCACAGAAAATGAATCTGTGAGAGCGTTTCCTTTATTTAAGATAAATTTAGAAAATTTCAAACGTTATAATTTGTATCACAAATTCGTAAAAATAACACTGGTCGAAAAAAAAATGTTATTTCGCTTCAAAACAAATATATGAACTAGATCCGATATTCTTAAATTTAAATATGGCACACAAATTGATACAAAATGTAACATTTTTCCGAGAGGCACTTTTCTAATCCTAAGAAATAATGAAGGATTGTTACATTAATTTAGAATGCTGCATAATAATGAAAAGATGAAAAAGGTATTATATTTTGCCTCAATACAAGAGTTGAAGTTCTCGGAACTTAGACTGTACTGTACAATGCAGTTGTCGAGTGTGAATTAGTTTTACGGCATTGGTAAAACAAAAAGAGTTTACTTTGTAATAAAATATCGTTTATTGAACAAAATGCGCGAATTACCAAATTAAGTATTCGCGAATCTATATAATAAAAGCTCAAGTCACGTGACTGTCATCAATAGTTCCGGGTTGACCGCTTCGCTATTTGCATGCCAGGTGGCCAATTTGGAAATTTAATGTTAGCCGGGAGCAGGTGATAAATCGCCAAATATTTTTCCATCGCCATCATGTCATGAGTATTATAATAGTCCATTTCATGCGACTGCCATAAACAATTTTTCGTGTGGTAAATTAAAACAAAGCTTTGATGTTGAAATTAAATGCCATAGTTTATGGTATTATTTATAGCTTTTCTTTATTCTTTTCTTTTTTTAAGCAATATTTGAGAGTCATAAATTTAAAATAATTTAGTTTTAAATTAAAGTTATGTATTTTAATTAAAATGAGTGAAAGTACTATATTTTAAATGAAATACGAAAAAATACGACGGGAACAATGTTTGGCGATTTATCACCTGCGCCGGCTAACATAAAAATGCCGAGTTCATGATTTCTGTATCAGAATCTTCGGATTTGGCGAAAGATGGAGCAAGTAAATTAAATTATGTATAAAATTATGGTGATACAATGTGACATGTATTTAAGGGAGACCAAAGTGGTCGCCAAGGGCGGCTAGTATAAAATAATAACTTAACATTCGCGAGTTTTGATTATTCGCGAAATAAAAATAGAAGAACTTTTCAACATTCGCGAATACTTAACTGTTGAAAAGTTCTTCAATTTTCATTTCGCGAATAATCAAACCTCGCGAATGTTAAATCCGTGAATGTTAAGTTATTATTTTATACAAGAAAACTATCTTATTGACGAATTACAAATGTTAGTAATTACTTATTTTTAGTGGTTAGTAACTTTTTATTTTAATGTTATATTTTTTGCAAGCACCCCATGAAGAATTATCAACAAAAGTTTCTGAAGATGAGGCAGATTTTTTAGATTTTTACAGCATTACGTATAGAAGGTGTGTTCCTGAATAAAAAGAATAAAATATATATATATATATAAGAAATTTTCTATCTATACTAATATTATAAAGAGGTAAAAATTGTTTATTTGTAGGAGGTAAGCTCTGGAACTACCGAACCGATTTCAAAAGTAATGATATCAAAATGATAGTGTTAGTCCAACTTAGAACATAGGCTATATCTTATGTCCGTGGAACTGGCCAAAGCGGGGTGCAGGAGCAAAAAACGTTCTAAAAATGCGATTTTTGTGTTACTGAAGGGCCTAGAAATATGAAATTTGGAATGGTGGTTACTTACAAGATACTAATGATCTCTAAGGACATTTCTTAAAAAATTTGAAATTTAAAAGGGGTGAAAATGCGCTAAAAGCGTTCTAAAAAACGTTCTAAATGGCGATTTTTACGCAATTTCAGGAAGTACCAAACTGATTTAAAAAATAATGGTGTCAAAATGATGGCCACAACCCTTGCTCCAACATAGGCTACATTTTATGTCGGTGCCACTACCCCTAAAGGGGATGCAGAAGCAAAAAAACGTTCGAAAATGCGATTTTTGTGTTACTGAAGGGCCTAGAAACATGAAATTTGGAATGGTAGTTACTTATAAGATATAAATAATCTCTAAGAACATTTCTTAAAAAATACAAAATTTAAAAGGGGTGAAAATGCGCGAAAAGAGATCTAAAAAAACGTTCTAAATGGCGATTTCTACGCAATCTCAGAAAGTACCCAACCGATTTAAAGTAATGGTTGGAAATTGATGATGACAGCGCTTTGCTCCAATATAGGATCTACTTTATGTCGACTTCACTACCACCTTGCGGTTGCATTTTGAAAAACGTTCTAAATTGAGATTTTTGTGATACTGAAGTGGCTAGAAACTTGAAATTTAGCATGGTAATTACTTATGAGATGTAAATGCTCTCTGAGAAGAGTTCCTTTAAAATTTGAAATTTAAATAGTGTGAAAATAAACGAAAAACGTTCTAAAAATGTTTTAAATAGCGATTTCTACGCAATCTCAGGAAATATGAACCGATTTCAGAAGTAATAATTTCAAATTGATTGTGACAGTCCCCGCTCCAACATAGTCTATGTTTACGTTGTTGTCACTACTACCTGGGGGTTACAGGAGCAGAACATATTGTCAATTGAATTTTTGTGTTAAAGAGGGCGTCGTCTAATGTTTTAAATTTGAAATGGTAATTACTTCAAAGATGCAAATGCTTTCTAAGAATTGTCGAAAGAAAATTCCAAATTTAAAAGGATGGAGTGAGCGAAAGTCGTTCTATAAGCGTTCTAAATTACGATTTTTTTTGCAATCGTATGAAATACGAAATCGATTTCAAACATAATGATTGCAAATTGATGGTAATAGTACCTGCTCAAACTTAAGCTATATTTTATGTTGGTGTCACAACCTCTGCAGGAGTCAAAAACTTTATATATTGCGATTTCTTCGGTACTGAAGAGGCTAGAAACTTTAAATATAGCATGGTAGTTACTTATAAAATATAAATGTCCTCTAGGAACAGTCGAAAATAAATTCAAAATTAAAAAGGGGTGAAGCGAAGGGAAGGAGCGAAAAGCATTCTAAAAGAGTCCTAAATTACGATTTCTATGGAATCTCAGGAAATAATATACCGATTACAGAAGTTATCAGCTGCGAATCAAGGGTGATATGCCCTGATCCTATATACGGTCTATATTTTATGCCGGTGTCACTACCACCTGGTTTGCAGGAAAAACAACAAAGCCTTTAAAAACATCTGAATTCAGTTTTCTATAGAATATCAGGAAATACCAACCGATTCCAAGGTTAATGTTGACAAATTAATGGTGACAGTCTCTGTTTCAATATCATTCGAGATATTCTATTTCAACACTGTTTCGGCATTTTATGTTGGTGCCACTAACACCAGAGAGGTGGTAGACTGTTCGACAAGAAGCTTGGAATTTGACATAATGGTTAATTTTAAGATGTAAATACGTTTAGGTGGTTTCTAAAAAATTCAAAACTTCAGATGAATACTGAAATGAGCATAAATGTCTCAAAATACTTTCTAAATTATCATTTATTTGAAATTAGTTTTAGTTCTTCTTATTAATTAAAATCTCATTTCTGTCTACTGCACTTTTATAATGAAGTTTAGTCAAACTGTGTTATAGTTTGTAAATTTTGAATTATTCCGAAAATTGCTTTTCTAATAAAAAGTAGTCATGCAAATATCACTCGGCATATTTCAACTATTACGCGAGCAAAGCCGCGGGGTTTGCTAGTATTAAAATAATCTTAAGATGAGGCAGAATTTTAATGTTTTCGAGAAAATGAGCTGCTTAGTGAAAATAATTATATTGAAAATATAAGAAAAGCTCAATATCAATAAAACCTACAGATAAAGCAAAGTTTTAATGTTTCCTCACTCAGCATTACGTAAAGAAAATGTGTTGCTGAAAGAAAATACTTCTAAAAAATCTAGAAGAAAATTGATATATTAATAAAATTTACAGATGATGTATATTTTTAGTGTTCTCCTTTCATTACGCCGAGAAGATGGGTTGCTGAATGAAAATAGTCATAATAAATACGTAAGGAAACTGTCGTATTGGCACATATAGTTTACGCTCCTGAAATTAGTAATTATTTGCAAATTTAATGGTAATTTTTTGCGCACATAAAGTAAAAAAAGTCCTTCCGGCCAGTGCCGGGAGGAAGAGGTAGCTTTCAAATTCCTTATTTTTAAAAAGCTAGCTGATGTTATTCAAACACACGAAGCTCAATTTAGTGGAAACCGATTATAGAAGATTCAATACTAATTTTTATCAATACTAAATCCTTATGAATGAGAATCTCGCGAAATTAGTCAGCTTTATACCAGCTGATTTTATTTAAAGTTATATTTGGTTTCCAAATTCGGCGATATGTGAAGTGCCTGCCATTTTAAGAGAACATGGTGGATGAGGCTAACCAGTGAACTTGGCCGAGACCTTAGTAATTCCTGTGCACACGCTCTCTCACGGAATCGGTTGATATATATGAGTGCTGTCGTAGGCAAAAATCAGATTTTTCAAAATGTCACCCACATAATGAAATTCAAACTACTGTATCTGATCCATTTTTTAAGATAAAGACAAAACAAAAAATGCTCCGGAATCCTTATATCAAAGTCAAATACTTAAGAAAGAAACATTTTTCGATTTCTAAATTTTTTGCACTTCACTTTAAATATAATTTTTTTTAATTTAATGGCCACCATTTTGATTCAAGATGGCGGATGAAGCTGGTCAGTGAACTTAGTCGAGACATTGCTATATACTATCCAAATGCCTTCTTACATCCAAATAGGTTAATAAATACGTGTGTTATCGCGTGACAACTATCAGATCGTTTCAAAATGTCAGCCATGCTAGAAATTTCAAAGTGCTATAACTGAAACTTTTTTAAAGATGTAGACGAAAAAAAAACTGCCCTGAAATCTTTGTATCAAGGTGAAACACATAAAAGAAAAAACCTTTTTCATTTTCGAATTTTTTCATACCTCATTTTAATTTTTAAATATTTTTTTAAAATGTTTCCTTTTGAATCAAAATGGCTAATGAAGGTTGCCTACGAACTCGGTCGAGACATTGGTATGCACTATGTACACACCAAGTTACATCCAAATCGGTTCATAAATACGCCTGTTATCGCGTGACAAAAAGCAGGTCGTTTCAAAATGTCAGCCACAATAGAAATTAAAAATGCTATAACTCAGCCATTTTTCTAGATATAGATGAAACAAAAACTGTTCCGGAATCTTTATATTAAGGTCAAACACATAATTAAAAAATCTTTTTCAATTTTTTGATACCTCATTTTAAATTTTAAATTTTAAAATTTTTTTTAAATGGCCGCCATTTTGAAACAAGATGGCAGATGAAGCTGACCAACGAACTCGGTCGAGACATTGGTATGTTCTTTGTACACACCAAGGTACATCCATATCGGTTCATGAATAGGCCTGTTATCGGGTGACAAAAATCAGGACGTTTCAAAATGTCAGCCACGCTAGAAATTCAAAGTGCTATAATTCAGCCATTTTATAAGATATAGACGAAACAAAAACTGCTCCGAAATCTTTGTATCAAGGTCAAACACATAAGAAAAAAATATTTTTCAATCTTCAATTTTTTGGTATCGCATTTCAAATTTTAATTTATTTTTAAAAATGTAAATGGCCGCCATTTTGAAACAAGATGGCGGATGAAGCTGGCCAACAAACTCGGTCGAGACATTAGTATGTATTATGTACACACCGAGTTTCATCTAAATCGATTCATAAATACGCCTGTTATCGCGTGACAAATATCAGGTCGTTTCAAAATGTCAGCCACGCTAGAAATTGAAAGTGCTATAACTCAGCCATTTTTTAAGACATACTCAAAACAAAAACTGCTCCAGAATCTTTGTATCAAGGTCAAACACATAAGAAAATAATATTTTTCAATTTTCAATTTTTTGTTATCACATTTCAAATTTTAATTTTTTAAAAAAAATTTAAATGGCCGCCATTTTGAAACAAGATGGCGGATGAAGCTGGCCAACGAACTCGGTCGAGACTTTGGTATGTACTATGTACACACCGAGTTTCATCTAAATCGATTCATAAATACGCCTGTTATCGGGTGACAAATATCAGGTCGTTTCAAAATGTCAGCCACGCTAGAAATTGAAAGTGCTATAACTCAGCCATTTTTTAAGATATAGACAAAACAAAAACTGCTCCGGAATCTTTGTATCAAGGTCAAACACATAAGAAAATAATATTTTTCAATTTTTAATTTTTTGGTACCACATTTCAAATTTTTAATTTTTTAAAAAAATTTAAATGGCCGCCATTTTGAAACAAGATGGCCGATGAAGCTGGCCAACGAACTCGGTTGAGACATTGGTGTCTACTATGTACACACCGAGTTTCATCCAAATCGGTTCATAAATACGAGAGTTACAGTATGACAAAGATCAGATATATATATATATATATATATGGATATATATATATATATATATATATATATATATATATATATATATATATATATATATATATATATGTATCAACTTTTGAACGGAGGGTGGTTTCGGGGTCTGGGGGTCATGATCGATGAAAATATACCAAAAGTTTTTGAAATCGCTTTCCTCCGAACGGCTGCAATAGGTAGCTTTTTGTAATGAAAGCTACCTAATAAGTTTGCAGTGCATGAATTTTCTTATATTAAGCTCATAGTAATATTTCCATTAAAAAAAGTATATTTTATTCGTTATTCCAAAGAATGGTATGGAACTCCAATTATGGAAAATGGGAAAACACACCACCTATGGATAAATTACTACACAACGTTTCTGATTTGAAAACAGAACCGTGCCTTATCTGCGGTTTTATTGATAAATGTGCTGAGAGTAGGCTCCAAAATTTACCTCTAAAAAAGCAATTAGTTGTTTTAATTATTAATTAGTTGCGTACACATTTTGCTAATAATATAGATAGTTATTTTATATTTTTTTTTCATTCAGAAGTACCCGTAAGGCATGGTGACGTCACGGCGACGTCGTTGTGAAGTCACACTGTGACTTTGTGACCGTCGATGGGACGTCATAATAACTAGAATGTGAAGTGGTTATGGCCGTTTTAGAGGTCGTTTGTAACGTCACATTCGGACCACTATGTGAAGTCACAGTGTGACAAATTTGTGAAAAGTGTGACATTTGTGACTACTTTGGCATTAATTTTGTGACGAACATGTGACGAAAGCGACAATGCTTTGAAGTCACATTGTGACCAATTTGTGAAATATGTGTCATTTGTGACGAACTTGTCATAAACACTGTGATGATTGCAAATGAAAATCAAATTTCTTAAAAGGCGCAAAGGCCAACCTAGTGAAAAAGATTCCATGCCGGGACTCGAACCCGGGCCATCAGTATAGCGCGCTGACATTCTACCGACTAAACCACATGGAACGATACCCAGCCTGGAAATTTTCACACAATTACATGTTGGCAAGGCTACAAAAGCAGCACAAGATGGGATATTTATCGTGAGCCACCGACATGGAACAAACAGGAAACTTAATTCAATACAGCATCGATTGAATCTATATTAATACTTGGAAATTTTTTCCAGAGAGAACCATTCGCCTTGCATACAATATTTCAAATGAAAATCAAATTTCAAATTACATGCTTAAAAGGCAATTTTAATTTGAAACTTCATTTTCATTTGAAATATTGCATGCAAGGCGAATGTTTCTCTCTGGAAAAATTTCCAGAGCTTAATACAGTTTCAATCGATGCTGAATTTAATTAAGTTTCATGTTCGCCCAATGTCGGTGGCTCACGATAAATATCCCATCTTATGCTGCTTTTTTAGCCTTGCCAACATGTAATAGCGAGAAATTTTCCAGGCTGCGTGTCGTTCCATGTGGTTTAGTCGGTAGAATGTCAGTGCTCTATACAGATGGTACGGGTTCGAGTCCCGGCATGGACTCTTTTCACTAGGCTGGCCTTTGCGCCTTTTAAGCAATTAATTTGAAATTTGATTTTCATTTGGAATATTGTATGCAAACCGAATAATTCTCTGTGGAAAAATTTCCAAGTATTAATACTGTGATGAATTTTAAAATGCACAATTTTAAAATAAAGTTTTGTTTGAGATATAAAATCTTATCTTTTTACCGTACTTTTTAGCAAAATATAGCTATATTGGAGTCCTATTCTTCTAAAATAGTTTTAAATTTTACACTTAAAAAACAATGTTTGTCAACTGACATCTTTTTTTATTAAGTTCTAAGCTTGATCTTAAGTTCAAGCCTGATATTAAGAATGTGTAAGATTTTAAGGCGTTGTGGTTGTGATTAATCTTTGCTTTATTAAATACGACGTAAGCCATATTTATTTTTTTTTTTTATTTCCGTGTATATTGTATTTTGTGAATATGAGCTAAATAGATTTGGTATATTCTATAGGAAAAGACTGATCTGGGTAATAGAAAAAACAAGTAAGAAAAATCATGCGTTAAGCATAGATTATAAATCACTTTCCAACACTTCCCGAATACTTTAACAAAACTTCGTTATTTAGGGAAATAAGGTAAATAAGATAACTAAGTAAACATTTTAGAAAACGCATAAAACATTTGAAAAACTGATTTCTGCAGTTACTGTCCATAGCTAAATAGGTTTCCAATTCTTTTGAACAGCCCTGTATTTGATCTGTAGGTTAATATACATATTATATAATGTTGCGAAATCAAGCAACTCCTCTTACCACTTACCCTTTGAAACAAGAACAAAAAATGCACCTGCAGTGTGTTACGTCAGACCTACTGCGCAAGAGCGGACAGAACTTGTTTTCCTTTTTTACTGTGAGAATTGACTCAGATTTAGATTAGAACAGAAACTAGATATGAACGTAGAGAAAAGAAAATAACTTTTAAAAAAGAAAACTTTAATACTCGAATTGTAATATAATGTAAACAATTTTTGTTTTGTGAGTGTCTAAGCAAGTTGTGTACGTTTTCAATAATGTTTAATGTAATACAGTTTTATTTACTTCGAAGATTCAAGACTTATTATTTGGATGTCGTCTTATTTAATGCATAGAATCCCCGGCTATTTCTCCTTAAGCGAAGGAAAGAACAGGTAGGACATTTAACTTTTATTTTATGATTGTATAAGTTGAAAGCTTTTTATTAGATAATAAGATTAATAAGAAAATTAGAAACAGAGAATAAGATCAGTGGTAACATTTTGGCATCCCTTCCGGCGATATAACCTAATTATGAGATAAATAGAATAAGATATTAAGATATTAGAATAATTAGAAATTATTTATCAAGCTATTTAATTTGAAGAACTGAAAAATTATTGAGAACTATTGAACATATAGAGAATTGTACTTTTTAATAGAATTTAGTTGTTGTTGTTATTAGTTCACAATGGCTGAAAGTTTAGTTATCGCCAAAAAAGAAAGAGCTGTGCTACGTGAAAGCATAAATAAGTTTATAAATAAAGTAGAAGCTATTTTGAAAGAGGGAGAACCAGACATTTTTGATTTGGAAGAGGTAGTGGAACAGTTAAGTGTGACAGAAATGGAACTGACACGAGCAGACGGGGAAATTAAAAAATTGGTGCAAGAAGCACAATTAGATACTGAATTACAGGGCGCTCGCGAATTTAAAGAGAAAATTACGTCATGGCGCTTTAGAGCAAACAGAAAAATAAAAGAGTTAGATAAAAGAAATCACAGGATGATTCGTTTTCTAAACGAGAAAATCCCTTAAAGGTAAACGTAAGCATTAAATTACCGAAACTAAATATCGCAAAATTTCCTGGGGATTTTGTTGAATGGCTTTCGTTTTGGTCAGCTTTTGAAACAACCATTCACAACAATGACACATTAGATCCAGTAGATAAATTTAACTATTTAAAAAGTTTTCTAGCCCCCATTCCATTAAAAAGTATAGATGGATTTTGTGTCACTGCAGAGAATTATTTAAAGGCCGTCGATATTTTGAAAGAAAGGTACGGGAATAAGGATATGTTAATTTCGGTACATACAAATAAACTTCTTAATTTAACTCCACTCAGACACTCGAATGACACCAAATCATTTCGAAAACTTTTTGATGATATACAAACGAACATTAGAAGTCTAGAGTCACTTAACATTTCATTAGACTCTTATGGAAGTTTATTATCCCCCATTTTATTTAAACTATTACCGAAAGACCTAGTTTTGGAATTTAATAAAACACATGAAGACACAATTAATGTCCAAGATTTAATATTGTTCTTACATAAGCAATTAATATCCAGAGAGAAAATGTATGCGTCATCACTGAATGAAATAAATGAAAAATCAACACAAAATAATTATGTTGCGCAGTCATTTAGGAAAAATCCTTCCTTTCCCCCCGAGTCAATAAATTTAATACGCAGAGTAATAAATTTGATTCTCCGAATAGAAAATTACCGTCAGCGAGTGATTTATTGGTTCAGAGCGAAAATGAGACTACTTGTGGATTTTGCTTTGGCAGGCACCAGACAAATAAATGTTTTAGCACTTGCAATTTACCGTTTGAAAAAAGACTTGATTTACTGAGAAAGAGAGGCCTTTGTTATATTTGTTTATCCCGCGGACATATTGGGAAATACTGTGTATCGAAGGATTTATGCTGTATTTGTAATTCGAGACACGCCCAGATAATGTGTAATAAAGAAATAAATTCAAAAGGGAAATCTACTAATTCAGAGAGTAGCGATGTTACGAGACCAATGCTGTCAAATCAGGATATAATTTCTAATGTCTATTTACAAACTTTGATAGTGGAGATCCGTAATGATAATCAATCTCCCGAATTTATTCGTATCATTATAGATACCGGGAGTCACAATAGCTATATAACTAGATATGCTGCAAATATATTGAAATTAATTAAAATTCGATCAGAAACAATTAGACACGGGGTAGAAAAAACGAGTAAACATAATCGCTATGAATTTACTATCAGTAATTTAGATCATAGTTTCCGATTTAAAATACAAGCTTTAGATGAAGGAAAAATTTGTTCAGGAGTAAATATATGCCGCGATAGCGAAATGATAAAAATCTTAGAAAAAAGGGGAGTTCATCTGACCGATGTTCGTGAAAATAATCGACTATGTTTATATGAGAATAATCCGGAAGAAGTACACATTTTAGTCGGCGCTGACATGGCGGCGAAATTATTCACAGATAATATAAAATATTTTCCTGATTTGGGTATAACAGCTTTTGAAACAAAGTTAGGCTGGACAATTATGGGGAAAACAGAGGGTAATGGAAATGATTCAGAAAGTTCGTTGTCAGTTCTATCGCTGTCATTATTTACTTCAAATGAATAGAAATGACCGGAGCCGGCTTCCTCACGTGGGCCCTCGGCGAGATTACCACTTTAATGTCCGGCATATTCCAGAGAGCTATTGCTCACGCAATACAGGACCCTATCAGAGAAGCTCTTGAACGACAAATGCGAGAATTGACTTTGGAATATTGAAATATAAATAAAGTTTACGCCTCTTAATTGCGTAGTTTAATTTTTTGATTATCTTTATTATTATTATTATTGCATTTACAGAAAAACTGGATTGCAATGTTGTTCTGATTAAAAAAATAACAAAACGTTTTCCCTATTTAAGATTTTCTATAAGATTTTATCAGAATAATTACTCGGAAAGGCAGCGCCACATTTTTTCAATCAATTTTAGTGTCTACGTTTTAGGTATATATGATAAATGAGATGCGCATAGAACAAAACTGCCAGTCAGGTGGCACACCAGCGAGGGTTATTATCATAGCAATATACCTCAACACATTGTAATGTGAAATAAATGGGAACCCGATAACTGTTCTTATTGCGAGTCTGGTGCAACATCAATAATCGGATTATCATTCATTTCAGATCGCAGCTGGTTGTGTGACCTTGTTATGGTAACGTCCAAAGAAACTATAACTCGGTAAATATATATTCTTAAATATATATTCTTTGTAAAGTCCTACTCCCCCTGGCTGGTGCGCCCACTGGCTGGAAGTTTTGTTATCAGCGCTATCTCATCTTTCATATATATCCAAATCATTGATGCTAAAATTGGTTACAAAAATTAGACTCTGACACACAGACTGTAATTTTAGAGCTACATTTTAAAAACGTATGACCTTTAATGCGGATTATTTAGAATATGTGTAAAATAGATATTTTGTCACTAGATATAATTCCTTAAAATATTCACATGACATCTTCACATATCATTTGCAATTGTTGCAATTTACATTCTCCGAGTAATTGAGTTCTTAAAAAACAAAAAAACAAAAAAACAAAAAAAACAAAAAAACAAAAACAAAAACAAAAACAAAAAAAAACGGACTAAAATAGGGAAATTGTAATGACAATCGAGACGCAAGTATTATTTCCGTATTTTAACGGAATTTTTTCCCTGTAAATTACAGAAAAATTTACAGTAGATAGTCACGATAGATATAGACGATAGATTGACACGAAGACAGTAGATAGAAATAATACAGTAAAACATGTAATGAAACATATATAAATAGATATTCAGTCTTAAACGGATTTATGTCATGGTCTCGATAAAAATATACCATATAAATTGACTTTCAATACGGATACCTGTTCAAAACGGAATTATCTTCCGATCCCTATCGATTCCATTTTTACAAGTCTTACTACATATTTAAAATCTTCTGTGCCTGTGTAAAAATTCTTTGTTCTGTTTCTGGTTTTATTTTGAAATCTAAAATACTACTGTAGACTTGATATTTTTAATTGTTGAATTTTTATTCAACTTTCTTAAGAGACGTAAAACCGACAGAGTGAAAATGTGTTCGAGCCTGGGATCAAACTAGGATCGGATCATTGGCATTACACGCTAATGCTCTACCACTGAGCTACCTGGACGATACCAAGCCTAGCACGTCTCACTCTTATCTGTAGTCGACAAAGCTGTAACCACAGCACACGATGGAATATTTTTCATGAGTCACCAACTGTGGGGCAAACAGTACATGAAATAGGCCGCTGTTGAAGCGCTGCCAACAGATAAGAGTGAGAAATGCTAAGCTTGGTATCGTCCAGATACTTCAGAGGCAGAACATTGGCACAAAATGCCAATGACCTTAGTTCGATTGCAGGCTTGGACGCTTTTTAACTCTATCGTTTTTACGTCTCTTAACCCTTTCAGGGGCAAGTAGTTGTGTTTCTGTAATGTCGAATTCACACCGGAATTTTCAAAAAAAATTACTGCAAAATAAGAAAGAGCAATTTTACGACTTTTTTCCACCAAAGTTAGAGAAGTAAAATTTTATAACATTTTTCTGGTGCAAATCTTCATTAATCTTCCCTGAAGGGGTTAAGGAAGTTGAATAAAAATTCTACAGTTAAAAATTTTAAATTACTAAATTAAAGGCATGTGACATTTTCTACAAAAAATTTCAAAAAATTATATAAATTTATTCTATATATTTTAGATATCCAAAACTAGCTTTTTTAAACAAAGAGATATTTATCAGGATAGAAGTAATCGTTCAAAAGTTATATGCAGGTATATATGTAAAAATGTGTCTCTGTATATGGCACTGGCTATTCTCCTTGCTTTGAATTCGATTAAGATGCAGTTATAACATCATTTAATTTTTTGAAACATCATATTTGAAAAACGAAAGATTTAAATACAAAAAATGTCACTCCAAGCAGACATAAAAGAAAAAGAACTTTCATTGCCAAAAATATGGAGCTTTATTTACCAAAATTATGTTACACATTTTCGAACTATGGAACTTTTTTTTAATGCCAAATATTTTTTGTATTTCACATAATTTTCACATAACGTGCACTTGGATGTCCGAAAAGATAATAATTATGTCATTACCATGACTATTTATTCTCTGTCCTAGCCGATATTTTATATAGGGATGTGACAGCAAATTAGCTGATCATTCTCAGTGTTATAAAAACTTGAGCATTTTCATATCTTGAATATGTAGAAAATGACAATGCAAATGATGTCGCTCTTTACTCCTGCTTCCAGTCCTTCTGTCAATTGAAGGCTTTTGCGACTCCTTAACAGTCAGTATTGATCTAGGCAATTCTATTGTTGAACGTTGTTTATGCAGAACAGACCTACGAAAGAGAAAGAAGGAAAAATCATGTGTTAAAAGAAAGTAATTTACTAGTATTAAAAAATGTAAAGGCAAACAAATAATACTGCACAAAATTAGTGATAAGAAGTACAAAATTTTATAATGAGAGAAAAGGAGGTGACTATGCAAACTAGTCATGCCTTTAATAACTAACGTTAAAGAAAATACATATCAGAACATGTGAGAAGGGGCAGACTCAATAGATAACAAATATAAGAGTTTAATGTAGATATAGACTAATGTTAAAGACTTCAATGCAATCTATATACAATTAATATTTACAATTCTAGGAGGGAAAGGGCTTTTGCTGAGATTTACCGGCCGCCAATACTTCGGCGCTATTCGAGCTTGGCTGGGACGTCTTACCAGGCCGGGCTCGAAAAGAAACTCTCAAGTGAATTTTAACATTCGGTTTTCAGGCTGGAGATGCAAAGTCACCCTGCCATCAAGTTTATTGTCTTTTGAGTTTTGCAAGCTTTGTTAGTTCTCATGTGCACCCTTTCGTTGCGGCCAGGATGTTTTGGAAAGCGCAAACCACACCCACATACATATAATATACACTGCTCAAAACAATTAAAGGATATTGCAGTTTTAGGTGGATTTTGTATCTGGTAAACTGTTTAGCTGATTGATACATGGTCGAAAGACATAGTAGGTTATATGAGAATAAATTACACATGTTTGGCAGAAAAAAATGCATTTTATTGCGCATTTGTGTACTAAAGGAAAAAAACACAATTTGTGCATATGAGAAAAAAAGAATAAGAAAAGGTGTTTTCTTCAAAGAAAATCATTTTTAGTAGGGGGTATGGTTTCCACGGGCGGCCAGCAACGTTGAACACCTTTGAGGCATGGACTCAATGAGGCTATTAATGACGAGTTGGGGTATTCTGCCCCACTCTTCCAGAAGCGCTCTTTCCAGTTCTTTTAGAGTTTGTGGTGTTTGTTGGCGGCCAGAAACTCGTCTTCCTAGAGCGTCCCAAACGTGCTCGATTGGATTCATGTCTGGAGAACACGCTGGCCATTCCATTCGAACGATTCCTTCCTCGAAAAGGAAATCCTCCACCAGGTTTACACGATGTGGCCTGCAGTTATCGTCCATTAAAATGAAGTTATCTCCGATTGCTGCAGCGTAAGGGACTACAATAGGTCTGAGGATCTCATCCCTATATCGGCGACCAGTCAGAGCTCCATCTCGAATGATGTAGAGGTCAGTGCGCCCGTCAATGGAGATGCCACCATACACCAACACTCCTCCACCGCCAAATCTGACACTTTCGTGCACGAACGCAGGATTATTCCTACTGCCACGGTCCCTCCAGATGAAAATACGCCTATTATCCGGATGCACAGAAAAACGGACTCGTCAGAAAACAGAATATTGCTCCATTCATTTCTCCTCCAGTTGACATGCTCGGTTGCCCACTCCCTGCGGTCGCGACGATGCCTTGATGTTAATCTAACACATACCATCGGTCGGCGAGCATACAGACCTATAGCATGGAGCTGGTTTCGGACAGTCTGAGTTGAAATCGTGGTGCCTGTAGCCGAGCGAAGGTGTTTTTGGAGAAGAGTAGCGTTCATGGTTCGGGGTCTCCGAGCTGTTAACGCTAAATACCGATCTTCATTGGGCGTTGTTGCCCGTCTACGACCTTGCCCTGGTCTTCGGCCTGCACATCCACTCTCGTCGAACTCAAAATTTGCATACTCCACAGTTTGAAAACCAGAAAAATTTGCATTTGTGATTCTCTTCTTCTATTTTCGGCAAAAAAAATTTCGTTTATATCTTTATTTTATATAAAACTTCAAATATCCTTTAATTGTTTTGAGCAGTGTATTATAATTTGGAGCAAATCTTGTGTCTCTGCATGCAAATTTTATCTAAAACAATTGGGAAATTTCGCGTCAAACGTGGCAAATGAGAGGTGCGTTCGTACTCTAATTAGTTTTATAAATATTCAGATCTTGGTACAGTAGCTCTTGCACTCTTATGCAAAAATGTTTGAATGCAGAATTTATTACGATTATGTATATATATATATATATATATATATTAAATTAAATAATAGAGAAATAATAGGACCCCATCTTAAATAGAACGTCATCACCATGGCAACCTAGAATCATTACCTGTCATGGGATATCATTGAAATTACGTATGACAGGATTTAATAGAATAATCAGCATGACAACCTAGAATCATGACCTATCATGGGATATCATTGAATTAATTACGTATGATAGGATTTAATAGAATAATCAGCATGCCAATCTAGAATCATTACCTAGAATCATTTATTAACCGGATGGCGTTGACTTAATGATGTATGATATGATTTAACTAAATGATGAAAACTTTTATTAATATTTTTTAAAGTTTTGATTCTATTTTCATGAAATTTGAAATGACTCGACACAATTCTGCAACGATTATACATATTAAATTTCAAAACATTCAGTTGGATAGTTTTTGAGCTGTTATAGGAGGACACAGAGACAGACAGACAGTCGGACAGACCAGACGACAACTATAGGGGCTAAGTATTTATATAATTACGAACGCACGTAAAAATAATTCTTATGTAATTGTGATCCTAGTGTTTGGAATTTGTTTCATTAACTCTGATTTTGTCTTTTGATTTTACTGTGTGTGCTATACTTTTAACTTGGAACTCTTTAAATCTCAAATGCAATGTTCATTGGAATTAAGAAAAAACCCTGCTATGAGACCATTAACAAAAGTAATGTAAGATATAAAGATTTTCAGTCTCTTTTGATTTAGGTTCATCCTACATATAGCTTGGTATAATAATTAAATAACCTTTTTATTCGATTAATTATTGGGCATAGACGTCTGATTTTTACTTTAATGTAATAAAATTGACAAATATGTACTCACTTACAAAAAATAGAATTAAAAAAAACAATAATAAAACAATTTAGATTTTCAGATTTTATCCACTCTGATATTGATATCTTTATGTGGTTATCAAGAAGGGTTTTGACCTTTGAAGAATTAAGCGAGCCTAAGTGAAAGTCCTTTGATCTTTGGGTTTAACGTGGTGATTACTAGTCAGGACTCGCTATTATTTTTGTATTCAATAGTGCCACAATTTACAAAAATTTTTCGTTGTGGTAAAACTTTCTTGAAAATATCCTGGTACAAGTGTTCAGATGAGATTATTTTTCAAAATACAATCGGCTGGTATAGTTATAAAACCAGTTATAGTACGAACCAGGATTGCCAGTTCGATCTCCATTTTTATTCAGAAATTACGAGTTCATACCAGAAATAAACAACAGTATTTTATGCTTTATTTAACGAGAGACATTTGAATTACCGATTCAAAAATTTTAAGCCTTTTTCTTATTTTACTTTATTTCTTTATGTTGTAGCACATTTGTGCTATGGCTAGACTTATATTCATAGCTCTTCTATGATGTGATATACATGTACTCATATATAGGGAGTGTGGAGTAGCACTGCTACTTGGTATCCCATGAAATTATCAGCAGTTCACCTGTTCACCAGCAATGACATGAAGTGAAAATTCTTCCTAAATTTCCGGAGTGAATTTAAAATTTTGGATTAAAATTGGAGGCCAAACTGGCAACCCTGGTACGAACGAACCTCATTTGCCACGTTTAACGTACAATTTCAGACTTTTGTTTTATATAGAGCTCCATCTGTTTTAAAATGTTTGAATTATTTTTTATTGCAGAAGTTATTTTCGCATGCTCTAAACTGAATAAATGCCAAATATTTTTTAAGGTGACAGTTCACCTCAAAATTGGTCAAGATGTCGATTTTTTTATATTAAATGAAAGATGAATAGTTGTGTATATTTTGACACCTCACTTTTACCCATACAGTAATTATATCGCGAGATATCTTAAATTTTGTTAATACAAACAGCGCAATTCCCCACACAAATGAAAACTTTAAACGTCTTCTTCTCCATGTTCCTATTTCATCTACTTCCATGTTTTCAAAATGTTGAGGCTTGTATTGTATTTGAGATAGAGATTTAAAATTTTTTGTACATGTTCTTTATTATATATGTCATAAAGCTGCGTATGGTATTAGCCTTCAGGTTATTGTCATTTTTTAAAAAAATAAAAGTATATGCAGATGTGTTAGATTTCATCCTTTTACACTATAGGTGTCAGCAAAAAAAATTATATTAACTGTAATAGTAGATCTATCTAAAAATCCATACGCAGTCTTGTGTAATATACATTCGAAAATCTTTTTAAAAAATTGGGCAAAAATATTAACATTTAAAGAATAGTAGGGATTTTAAAAAATTTAAAAAAAATTTAAACTTAAAAAAAAAGTAAATACGCAGTTATTTATTTTTTATTTATTTATTTTTTTTTTTAACAATGAAATGCAGTGAGTCCATCATTTGAACCATATTTTTAAAAATAAACAAAATTGCTGAATAGGTAAACTGTCCCTTTAAATATTTCCAATAGTTTAGCTTGTAGACCCCTTCAAACACTTGCACCATAATTATGACCACTTGGTATGTGTCATATACGCTCGAAATTCGCCAACCATCTCAGGTGTGTAATCCTTCGGTAAATATCACTCCTTTTTTTTAAAAATACAGAATATTTAGTTTATTTACAAACACAAAATGACATTATATGACGACACAAATGATGATAAAACTATTTACAATGAAATAATAAGCTTCACAAGATGCACAACCACTCCACGTTTCACTCCAAAACAACACTTCACTATATTGCTAAATTATTTCACTAAAAACTCAAATTATACTACTTCCGCTTCTATTACAATCTTTTGGTTTCTCATAAAAATAGCCGCGCACGCTCACATGCTGGCTTACAGAACACTTCTCCCTTCCACACTCTCAAAAACAGTGCCCACCCTACCTCTCCGCGCACCTACACGTCACGTGTCAATGGTGCCAAAAGAAATCGAAAGAAAAGTTTTCTAGACGCCTCCAGACATCACAGTATGTATTATATATTTTATTTTAAAATTAAAAAAAGAACCAATTTACCGTAGTTTTTCTCCTGCAGCAGCAACATAACCGATGAAAGACTTTACACAGCTGTGTCTTCTTTCTATCCATCCAATCCTTAAATGAACATTTTTTAGTTTTCCTTGCCTCTAATTTCACAAACTCTTGTTCGTCGCCCTTGCAGCTACTTTCTAGTCTCGCCTGTTCTAATTCCAGCAGTCTTGCTTCATTTTCTTCCTTCACTAAATCTTTCTCAATGGTGTGCTTCACGTGTTTATCGGTGGTCTTAAGCATAGTTTGAACGGCTTTCAACGGCAAGTTCTTTTCAACCGTTTGACGTATGTAAAAATTCAGTAGGAACTTTACTTCCTCCGGATTGCCTAAAAAGACATAATTTTAAAATCTGCATTTTGGATAAAATTTTGTATAGTTTATCAAAAAAGAAATAAGAAGGAAAGAAGGAAAAGAAAAAATAGGAGGAAAAAATATTTCCAAAAATAAAAACATAAGACAAAATGCAATATTTCACCTTCAATCAATCACAAAATACACAATATGAACTTTAAAAAACTCACCGTTTTATAAAAGGCGACGAAAATAATAAAATAGATATTACTAACTTTAACATCTATTTTATTACTTTCGTCGCCTTTTAAGTAAAACGGCGAGCTAAAGTTCATATTGTATATATTTTGTAAAATATTTTCATTTTTAAATCTTCAAATTTAAATCTCAATATGAACTCAAAATACCATTTGACTAGGAATAATTTCTGAATAAAATAAGCTTTAAGGGGCATTTCTTTGATTGGGGTTTTAAAAATTCGATTTTTATTTTTATTTATTTAATTATTTTTTTACATTTTTCTATTTCCTATAGTCTGTAAATTATCTTTTTAGAAAGATTTGAGCGAATTCGAAGTCATTTCATAGTTAATTAGGGCTTTAGTGACACGCTTCCGTATAGGCTTACCGCAGGGCTGCCACAGGCCACATTTTTATATTTTATTCGTGCCTCTATTTTCAGTAAGTAAATTTTATAGTATATTTCTCTTGCAAATGTTGTCAAAGTGTATGCGAAAAATTTTTGTTTTACAAAATGGTGTCAGATTGTATTAAATAACAGTCGCCTGTTGCAGCCCTGAAACCATTTTGCAGTGATATAAACACATTTTACGCAAAATGACTTTTTTCAAACTGGGTAGCATCAGAGCACAAAAACTATTAAACCGATCTTGCTCAGTTCTTTTTTAAATGAAAGGTAATAAAAGAAAAAGTTATTCATTTTCAGCTATTTATATAAAAATAATCGTTTTTAGACGCACGCTAAAGTGCGAAAAAAGGGGTCAGAAATAACCCCTTTTTTTTTTTTTCAAAGGCTGCCACTTTGTTGATTTTCAACTTATTGGTCTTAAAGTGATCGAAGCTCCAGACACTATTATCTACTTTCATAATCCTTTACAAAAGTTGATTGCAGACGACTCGGGCGATTTATCGGGACCCGCCCGATTAGAAGTGCACCGCGCGCACGCTAAGACATCCAACCATGCAACTCGAGCAATGCAATAAATTTTTTAATAAATTTTTTAAAAATGTTCTTTAAATGATTATAAGTAACATGCAAAAAACCCTGAGCTAAAATCTTTATTCTATTCCAGAGAAAATAAAATAAAACAATGCTAAAAAACACCCTTTTTTCTATAAATCTGCTGATCTGGTGATCCTGATTCATCTTAAAACTTCATTCCCAAATTATTTTAAAACTAGTACTCAACCCCGTCAAAAATGACGGAACGTGAATGATAAATCTTCAAAACGACATTTACAAAATATATTTTTCTGGCTAAATAAGAAAAAGCATTCATCATGCATTTTTTTAATCAAAAAGTATTATCCTTTGATTTTTGATGATTAGAACAAAGATATTATGTAAACTGCAGTTTAAAATCTTACTTTAAATATTTCAGCATGGAACAGGAAAAGATCAAAATTGCATTGCATGTGTAACATATGTATATACGTATATATATATATAAATACATCTATATATACGCACATACACAAACACACACACACACACCAACACACACACACACACACACACACACACACACACATATATATATATATAATATATTTATATGCATATATAGTACAGGAAAAATTACGCTTAATTCTATAAAACATTTTATAAAATATGTTACATATTCATACTACTGAGTAGAAGATTTTTTTATACATTATTTTTCAACCTTTATTAATTTTGTGACTTACAAATTATTTTACTACTCAGAAACAAATTTGAATTATTCTGTAATACGCTAAACAGCAATATTTTAATGATTTTAATCTGGATCGTTTCTGCATTATGACTTTTTTTTTTTTTTGCTACAAACTTACTATGTTAAAGTTCATAATTTTATCTACAAGATAACTAAAATATAGTGTACAATTGTGTTATACATTCTTTATGTTTCAATTCCAATAATAATTGATAAGAAATATCAATTTTATTTACAATGCTTTCAAATCTGATAAAATGCATTTAAAAAAAAGTACGATTACAGCAAAAAGCTTCTTTGTTTATATTAATTGCTCATAGATGGAATTAGCAAGAAACATAAGCTCCTGATTTATTTCCTGATACCTGACACTCCTGAGGGCAGTTGCAATTGACGTCATGCTGGAGGTCACACAGTATAAATAGGCAAATCTGATTGCTGAAACTACCCTGACCTCCACTTGAAGTACAATGGTTTATCAGCTGATTGCAACTTCCCTATTTTTAATATAGAACTTCATTGGATAGTTTTCGAAGGTTTTAAACAAAATTAAAATATTTAATGTCTTTAAAATGCTTTTACAAATATTTTAAGAACATAATCATAAATTAACTTGTAATTTTTTTTTTAAATGAAGCGTTCAAAGAGTCATTCATTTGTTTCAAGCAGTGGCGTGGCGTGAAAATTTTCGGTGGTCATCGCAATTATTTAAGTTTGTGGTGAAAAATTATTAACTCTAAAATTCAATGGTTGAATGTTCAAAAAAGAAACTTTAAATCTTACCTTCACTTATACATGAACTCCAAATGTTCTGCTAAAACTGGATCGTAGAGTTTTAAAAGCTTATTAAGAGTTTTAAAATATTGCTTGGTCATCGCCGCATCCAGCGATGACCGGACGCCACGCCACTGGTTTCAAGATTCGGAAATTCTGAATGGCAACAGTGTTCTTTTGTATCTGATGTTTATAATAGTTTATTTCTAATTTGGAACTTAATACATTATAATTAGATATGATATACATGTTTTATATGAAAATATGCTGAATAAACATTATTTCAAATAGAAGAAATTATGATTCTGCTGTCATATGTTGCCATATGTTTTCCATTAAGCCTAACATGGCGTTTAGCTACGTTCGATTGGCAGACCAAAATGGTTCGCACCGGAATGGTTACCTACAATTTTCTCCACTCGGATTTTATTATAAGTAGATGAATATGTATTATTACTAAAAGGACTCATCACACTGTGTTATAATAAATAAAAATATGTATGTATGAATATGTATTAATTTAAGCAAAAACTGAAAAAATTTAGGTTATATTTCCCATTCCAGTAGTTTTAAAACTATATTATTTCTCTAATAATTTTTTACCCATTGTATATAAATAAGTTTAGCGAATTAATTTCATGTATGCATTAAAACAACATTTAATCTTTATTAATGTTTTTTGCTATAAAATTTGGATGTATGCCAATAATAAGCTTTTGCACTTAGTCTTATGTAGTGCATGTCTACAGCATGAAAATTTCATACGCGTATCACTTAATTATTTGTATATTATTTTAAAGAAAGCACAATACCAAAACTAACGGTTTCTTTGTGCATATGTCTGTTACCAATCGGCATCTGAAAATAATTTTTTTCTCCTCAACTGGAGATAATAGTAAACAAACTTTTCTTCATCTGGAGACAGTAGGAAGCTGCACTGAAGTCCAAGACATACATTACATATAAATGTTTCAATTAGAATCTTTAGAAAAATCGTCTTTATGGTAGTTTTATAATAATTATGCTAAGAATATTACTCACATCTTATTATCCAAACATCGTTCTTGATTTCTTTGAAATCCTTGTCTCCATTAAAAATCTTATGCTGCAACAAATCCGTGGAAGTTGGACGCTTAAAAGGATTAACGTTTATACAACCACGAATGAGATCCCTTATGTGACAGAGAGTTTCCTTTCGCACTGCGGACATCAGGAAGGTATTTTTGGCGACACTTTCAAACTGTTTTTTCTGAAAATATAAACCAGAAATTAATACAGTATAACTTCAAAAATCCGGCATCATCGGAACCGAGACTATGCCGGATTTTTGAAAATTCCGGACTTTTGAAAGAATATAAAAAGTAGTAACCTGGAATATAAAAAGTAGTACTAAATTCTTAATGGTGCCTTCAGCCATAATTCAGTTCACTATTAAATCATAATTATGTAATATAAAGAGAAAATTAAAAAAAAAAAATCGAATAAAGAGTGAAATTATTTCTTCTCGTGTAATTTCGGAAACATCGATGTCAATTTTGTTTCTTCAAATTTTTTTGTCGTTCTTTAACAAGTTTTTCTTCTATTTCATACAAATGAAGAATGTCTATTTCGGAAAAAATGTCTTGTTTCTCTAAAACCTCTAAATCACCTCTGACAAATGAAAAAAGAAGTCAAATATTCTTTTTTCGCATACATTACTTTCGAACTTGACGTTTTTGATTCATAAACAATTGCTATTTTTGTACTCCCAAAACTTGGAAGTATAAAAGGAAAAACAAAGGATAAGATGGTTTTGATACCAGATTTTTGAAGTTGCCGGATTCCTGAAGTCGCACTGGAATAATTATTTCCGATACATTGCAATGTGTTGAAATTGTTGTTGTTTGCAGATGACGTCAATGTAATCAATCAAAAGTTAAAGCAGTAAAATAAATTTATTTCACCTTTTTAATTGCATTCTTAATTATAAAAATACGTAGCATCTATAATCGTCTTCCGGTCCGTCCGTCTGTCCGCATAACAGCGCAAAAACTACCCAACCGAATAGTTTGAGATTTAATACATGTAATCGTTGCCGAATTTTGTCGAGTCATTTCAATTTTTAAGAAAATCGAATCAAACCGTAAAAATATATTAATTAATTATATCATATTATGCGTAATTAATGCAATGATATACCATGATAGGTAATGAATCCAAGTTGCCATGGTGATTACGCCCTATTGAAGAGTGAGTCTTATTATTTCCATATTACTTAATTTAATACATAGAATCGTAATACATTTTGTATTCATGCATTTTTGCATAAGAGTGCAATAGCTGTAGCACCAAGATTTGAATATTTATAGAACTAGTTATAGTACGAACGCATCTTATTTTCCACGTTTAACGCGCAATTTCCGACATGTTGCTCTTTGTATTAATTACTGACAATTCATTTGCCTTACAGGTGAAATTTAACAGAATAAAAATGCACGATGTTTTAAAACGAAAATTTGTTATTTTTACCAACAATTCATAGAACCATTTTCAATAATTTTATTTTCGGATTCTTTTCAGAATACCTTTAAACCCAAATTGACATTATATACTCCAAGACGAAGTATGATTTTAAGATGTAGTTATTTATTTATTTGAGAGCATACACCAGAGTTGTTTACAAAGCAGGCAAATGTTGTCTTATAATCTTTCATCGGTCGTCGATAATACAACTGGATAGGACAAATAATTAGACAACCCTGAAGAATACAGCCGGGAATTCCAACAAGAAAGTGCAATGAAACCACAAGAATCGAACCCGGCGCCTTGTCCTACGCTCGCAAGCGATTAGGATGTTGGTATTGTTTTATGACGGCCAATTATGAACACGAAGGTTGTAGGCCGGAAGGGGGGTGCCCTCCGTGGGGGTCTTTCTAAGGGAACCTAACCCGTATTTACGCAAGAAAATACAAGGTTAGAAGAAAACCACTTAAAACTCGAAACAATTGTCCCGACGGGCGCGAATGGTTTCGAACCCAGCATCTCCCACCTTCCAGCTTCGAAAGCAGAACATGTCGGCCACATTTGGGTCCGCAAGCGATTAGGGATGTGGTGTCCTAATTATGGGACGAAAAGTTCTTGAACAATTCACTGAAGGCAAACTGATGAGAGATTTCTGTCTAATTTGTCAGTAAATGTCTTATTTTTTGTGCGAAATTCCCCCCTCCCCTTTTCTTTATCAGAGATACATACAGACCGAAAACAAACATTGAAATTGGATGTTTTTGTTCGAATGATGGCAACAAACAAAACCAGACGATACTATAATTTTCTTAGACGTGTTACACAAGTCAACAAATGACAGCTTGGTAATGATGGCAACATATCCTTGTTTTTAAAACACACACACACACACACACACACACACACATATATATATATATATAAACCTTCTGTACAATAATATCACTGAAAAGCAATGAAAATGACCAATAATTATGAAATCACAAACACCACATGAACCAAATATATTTAAAATGTATAGTTCAATGTACTACCTTATGAAGATTAAAAAGGAAGAAAAAAAACCCAATCACGATTATGGATACAGAAAAAAATGAAACGCTTATATAGTAAATTACGTTATCAAGGGCACAGAATTCACATATATAAGCAAAACAGTCGTTTTCAGCATAGAACAAAGCTAAAAGCTGAATAATTTATTCTCTCTATGCCCTAACGACTGTATAACCAGAATAATAGAAGAAAATTGAATATATATATATATATATATATATATATGTAATATAAGGATGATATAAGGATAAGGCCTTAGTTAATGAAAAAAGGAGTTTAATGATTCTAGGTTATAGTTTTACATATTAAATAGAAATTATATTTACAAGTACGGGAGGGTAGGGGGTTTTTCTGCGGCATTCGCACTCGCAGAATCGTCGAGATTCCATATCGGCCTCCGCTCTCGTCTAGAGCGAGAAAGATACGTTTAACATCAGCCGCGTCAGAATGAAATCTGCTCTCGGTTGTTACTTGTTTCCAGGCGAAGAGAATGCAAACTGCATATCAGCAAATTCAGTAACATCTGCTGGTCTGCGGTAACAAGCTCTCATGGAAAAGTCCTGACCATATCTGTTGCTATGAGTAGGGCCTTATGGGAATCTAAAACCACAACTCATTCATTCCTTGTACAGCGATAACTATCTTGCACAAATAAAAATATACGGGAGATTGAGCTTCACACAGATGGCTCACCTCAGATGTAGATGAATCACATCAGCTGAAATGCAAGGGTTGATAACGGAACGAAACAGTTCTCTGATTTTAAACGTAGATCGGTAAGAAAGCCTAGGGGATTTTACTTTTTAAATTCGTTTTGGGATTCAAATCGGCCTAGAGCTCCCATGTAATATAAGGATGATATAAGGATAAGGCCTTAGTTAATGAAAAAAGGAGTTTAATGATTCTAGGTTATAGTTTTACATATTAAATAGAAATTATATTTACAAGTACGGGAGGGTAGGGGGTTTTTCTGCGGCATTCGCACTCGCAGAATCGTCGAGATTCCATATCGGCCTCCGCTCTCGTCTAGAGCGAGAAAGATACGTGTAACATCAGCCGCGTCAGAATGAAATCTGCTCTCGGTTGTTACTTGTTTCCAGGCGAAGAGAATGCAAACTGCATATCAGCAAATTCAGTAACATCTGCTGGTCTGCGGTAACAAGCTCTCATGGAAAAGTCCTGACCATATCTGTTGCTATGAGTAGGGCCTTATGGGAATCTAAAACCACAACTCACATATATATATATATATATATGAGGACGTGAGCTTCAAAACTCGCCTTATGCGAAAATTTAAAAAATCGAGTTTTCTCTATCAATCTATTCTATTGGTGAACCTGCATCGAAAAAACACCACAGTCGTGAAAAAAAAAAAAAAAAAACTAGCTTTATCGTGTATTTCTGGCATTGTAAAAGCTTGTTTTGCAATAAAAACAAATGGACGCAGTTAGAGGTTTTTCGCGATTTCCAAAAATCTGATTTTCTGAATAAGGTGAGTTTTGAAACTGATGTCCTCATATATACAGAGTGATTCATAAAGATAGAGCCAATAGCCTTTTTCCTTAAACATTACACCTGGACACAAAAACTTCCAGATACAAAGTTTCATAAAAAATTATGCAAAATTTGATGACACAAGTTGCAACACCCTTGGGGATCTATTTTAGAAAATACACAAACTAAATTTTTATACGGTCCCCGCAGGGTAAAATTTGCAAGTAGGAAAATTTTCCTTAATTTTTCCAGAATGAAACACATCTTGATATCTTGATATCTGCAAAACTCACAAAATTATGAAAAGCCAAAATTCGTGACTTACTCCTCTTAAACATACCTCTGAGCGACGTGATGTTGATGTATTTCGAATGTAAGACGGGGATCATCCAGAAAATAATACGTTATTTAAACAGGTATATATCTGTGAGTTTTCCATACATCAAGACCTATTTTTTTTTGTGTTTCATGCAGTAAAGGATAAGAAAAAATGTCTTACATGGAAATTTTACACTAGGGGGGAAGAATTCAAAATTAGTTTGTGCATTTTCTCAAATAGATCCCTGCCTTGCAACTTATGTCATCAAACTTTGAAACTTTTGTTTATGAAACTTTGCAATTGGAAGTATGTGTCTAGGTGCAATATTTAAGGGAATAGATTTTTGGCTCCATCCAACTTTATGAATCACTCTGTATATATATACATAAAAAAGATTTTTTTCAATTACATTTTTAATTATTCCACTTTAATATACAGTATTTCAGATAATCTGTTTTATGGTATCATAAAAGATTTAATTTTTATGGTCAGTTTTTCATTTGTTAAAATGGTTTATAATTACAAGAAGTTTGTTTATATATATATATATATATATATATATATAGTGTATGCCCACTGAAGTCCCTTGTCACACTCTTAACTTCGACACAGCTGCTGCTATATTCATAAACGTGGTGTCTAGGTATAAGTAAAGTAGCCATGGGCTACTGAATGAAACCGCCTACGGCGCTACTTGGTAGAAAACTGCGGAGTTAGCATTACTATCTCCAAAACGGAAAGAGATAGGGAAACAATATGATTTATAAAGTTGTAGAGCATCATCGATTTAGTACGAAAAGGCACCTTGTGGACATTAATGCGATGAACAGAACGGTTAAACCGCGCATTTGTTTTTTCGTGATTTCCTACATTGTGAAGTCACGAAACTTGAACGGAAAGAGAACTGCACATTATCATTCGAATAAATGTGCATCCAAATGTGCATTGCAGCTGACGGCGAGAAGTTTGAACATCTCAAATAAAGGTATATTGTTATAACTAGTTGTTTTTTTCTGTATAAGATCGTTTAAACGCGTCACAGTTTAGGAAATCACGAAAAAACAAATGCGAGTTTTAACGCTGCCGTCAAAATACTCAAGGCCAGGGGACACGAGTTGTGACATTATCACTAATCGACCAATTTCTCACTAGTGTTGGATTTCATGTTGGAAAATTTTTAATAGCAATTTTCTTTTATTTTATTTGTGGAATATGTATCATCTTATAAAACAATAATAACTATTGAAACTTCTGGTGAGAATTTGGAATCCCCAATGAAAAATCAGCCAGATGTGACAACACTGTTGCATTCCTCACCTGGCTGAATTTTTATTTAGAGATTCCGAATTCTCGCCAGAAAGTTTCAATAGTTATTATAGTTTTATAAGATGATAGATATTCCACAAATGAAGTAAAAGAAAATTGCTATTCAAAATTTTCCGGTGTGAATTCCAACACTAGTGAGAGGTTGGTCAATTAGTGATGACGTCACAACTCGTGTCCTCTGGCCTTGAGTATTTCGATGACAGCGGTTTTAACCGTTCTATTCTTCGCATTAATGTTCACAAGGTGTCTTTTCGTACTAACTCGATAATGCTCTACAACTTTGTAAATCACTTTTTTCCATATCTCTTTCTGTTTTCGAGATAGTAATGCTAACTCCGCAGCTTTCCACCAGGTGGCGCCGTAGGCGGTTTCATTCATAGTGCATGGCTACTTTACTATGTCTAAACACCACTTTTATGTACATTGTAGAAGCCGTTTCGATGATAAAAGGGCGGCAAGGGGCTTTAATGGGCGTACTGTATATCAATTTCATCTCGTTGTACTATGTTCTATTTACTGGAGATTATTATTTACCCATCCTACGTATATAGGGTAAGTCTAGTAAACGTTTTGAAAATCGAAAAAACTTTTTTGATGGATTTGCGTGTTTCAGACAATCAAGGTTCCGAAAAACATATTTTTAGAAAAAAAAAATTGCCATACGTCTGTCTGTGTGTCAGTGTATGAGTCTGTAAATGCTCTATCTCCCGAACAAATTGAGGTAGAGACTTGAAATTTGGTGTGTACTTAGTATGTAAGAAAGAAAATAAATCTATTGAATTTCATTAACCTCGATTATCCGAAACTATTTTTTTAGGACTCTCAAAATATTCGTTCTGATAAAAGTTATATAACAATTTTCGAAATTATTTATTTTAAGGATTCAATATAAAAGACAATAAAAAAAACATAAATTTTTCATAAAGATATAAGTCGATCGGATAATGAGTTGCCGAGATATTTGTAATCCTATTTTCCACAGTATTTGATTTTTCATAACCCTGTATTTCATTCAAATTTCAATTCAAAGATATATTTTAATTGGAAATGAGACGCTTAATCCGACGCAAGAAGCTGTCGGTTAATATGATTGTCATTTTTGGAGTTATAAGGATGTTTCTTTTAAAAAATTCAGTGATTGAGCATTTAAAGTTCAAGATGCCATCAAGTCACCTTTCTAAACACTCTATCTACCGAACAAATTGAAATAGAGGCAGAAATTTGGTATGTACTTAGAACGTAATAGTGCGAAAAAGCCTATTAAATTTCATTAACCTTAGTTATCCCTGGATATGCTTTTTATAAATAGTTTACACATGTTTTATTTTCATATTTTATATTTATGCATATGCATAATGTTTAAGTATTATGGTGGTCCCCAACGACTAGTTTTATATTGCTGCCCTAAAAGTGTTGTCGCATTTTCATTTTACAATAACTCCATGACTGTTGTCACGAAACGACGTTTAAGTCGACCCATTTGTTTTTAGTGCGTAAAATAGCCAATGTAATTATTTGTATGTAAAATAAAAATTTCTATGTAAAAGAAAATAGCCAATGTAATTATTTGTATGTAAAATTTGAATGTAAAATAAATACCTACCTCTAAAATGTTAAAGATCGTTGGATACAAAATTTCTGTCCAGCTTGGCTTAGTAATATTCTGCACGTTTTTCGATGTACACAAGGATTCTTTAGTAAATAACTCTAAACATAGCACTCCTAACGTATATATATCATACTGGTAACCATTAACAGTAGCTTTCTGCTCATCTTTTATTTCAAGAGCTTCTGGAGGCTGGTAAAGCAACGGTGACAAATAGCTGAAAAATAAAAAGGAAAAATACTTAATTGGAAATAAAATCAGAAGACGAAATGCAATATTCCACCTTGATTTAATAACAAAATACACAATATGAACCTTAAAAAGCTCACTGTTTTACTTAAAAGGCAACAAAAAAATAATAATATAGATGTTAAAAGTTAAAAAATATACATTTTACTCAAAATTTCTTAGTACAGTAAAACCTCCCTAAAGCGACCACGTTCTCTTCCAATAAAAATTATTTTGGCCTGCAATTCCCGCGGCCATCGTCAGAGAATATTTTTATTATTAATTGCTGTTCCATTCATACAAATACGTCACTTCGCAAAAGTAAAAAAATAATTTTAAATAAAATTATTACTTTTTAATTTGTAACATCTACATTATTGAATATTTAATACGTGATTTATCACATTGCTAACTAAGCGTAGAACCAACAGAGTGAAAAATGTCCAAGCCGTGAATAGAACCTGGAACTTTTGGAATACGAGGACGCTACCCAGCTTAGCATATCTCACTCAGAGATGAGTGACAGATGCTAAGCTGGGTATCGTCCTCGTAGCTTTAATGGTAGAGCTCTTGGAGCGCTATTCCATGAGATCCAGGTCTCGATTCCCGGTTTGGACATTTTTCACTCTGTTGGTTCTACACTTGGTTAGCAATGTAATAAATCACGTATTAAATTTTCAATAATTTCAAGAGTAATTTCACTGCTGAAAATTAAGAGAAAATTTAATTAAAAATTATACATCTATGGTATTGTTATTATTGTCACTTTTAAAGTATAGCAGTGATCTTTTAAAAATTCCTATTGTGTATTTTGTGCCTAATTGAAATTCATACATTAAAACTTTTTCAGGTTTATATCTTTTTAGGTGCGTTCGTAATTATATATACGAAGCACCTATAGTCTTCGTTCAGTCCGTCTGTCCGCATATAACAGAGAAAAACTACCCAACCGAATCGTCTGAAAATTTAAATATATAAATTTTGCCAAAATTTTGTCGAGTCATTTCAAATTTTATGAAAATCGGATGGATAGTTTAATTACAGGGACAGTCAAAAGTTTTCCGTTATATTACGGTCAATGGGAATAAATTATTGCAAGTGCAATTTAATAATGTTAGAGCTTTCCGAATGGTCTGAAATTTTAAATACATAATTGTTGTAAAATTTTGTCGAGTCATTTCCAATTTTATGAAAATCGGATGTATAGTTTAATTACAGGGACATTCAAAAGTTTTCCATTGCATGACGGCCAATGAGGAAAAAATTATTTCAAGTGCATGAAATGGATATGCGCTTATTGAAGTGCAGTAAAATATACATTCAGTACAATATGCGGTGCAGAAAATATTTGTAAAACTAGTTATAGTACGAACGCACCTCATTTGCCACGTTTCACGAGCAATTTCTAACTTATTTTTTATTATTATCCGAAATGTTCTGCCTGAAGTTAACTCAAAATTCTGTATCACACAAAATACATAATTCGATGCTAATTGTGACTGCATTAATGTTACTTATCTTGATTACGTATTCCAGGAGAAATTAAAATCTGACTGATCATTGTTTACTACGATATTTCTTTCTTTAAAAAGAATTATCTTACAGAATACGATTTACAGATCCTTTTTTTATTACTTGAATTTAAGATATCCATCAGAAAATTAAAAATCTGTGAGAAGAATTATTTTTCCTTTTCTAATTGATAAACAAAGCTGTATCTGAACACTCATTATACTTTTTTCTCCTTAAGATTGTCTATGTAGATCAAATGTTTTTAGATGCGTTCGTAATTAAATAAATACGTAGCATCTATAATTGTCATCGGGTCCGTCCGTCTGTCTGTCCGATATCCGCATATGACAGTGCAAAAACTATCCAACCGAATAGTTTGAAATTTAATGTGTATAATCGATGCCGAATTTTGTCGAGTCATTTCAAATTTTATGCCAATTGAATCAAAACTTTAAAAGACATTAATGAAAGTTTTCTTCATTCTATTAAATCCTATCATACGTAATTAATTCAATGATAACCTATTATAGGTAATGATTCCAGGTTGCCAAGGTGATATTATGTATAGGTAATATTATATATATGCTGGCAGCCTATATGATAATATACAGAGTCGTAATAAATTTTGTGTTCATGCATTTTTGCATAAGAAGAGCAACAGCTATTGTACCAAGACCTGAATAATTATAAAAGTAGTTGTAGTACGAACGCACCTCATTTGCCACGTTTCACGTACAATTTCCGTGTTGTTTAATACATCCTTGTTCATAAAGCATAAAACATTTTTGTATGAACCCTTTTATTCTCATTTAGATAAAAAAAATTATATATATATATATTTTTTAAAACTGTACTATTATGCTCATTTCCGATTCTTTACCTGATCTTTTGCATAATTTTCATGAGTGGAGATTTTCCGTTTTGGGAGGATAATTGAAAGTCTTGCATATTTTTAATATCTAGGTGCATTTATAATTAGAATAATAATAAATAAATACAAAAAGAATAAATAATACTTGTGAAGGAAACATTTTTCTTTAAAGAAGAAAACTGATTAAATTTTTCCCTAGCAAATGACATTGTACAGTCGTGGAAAAAAAAAAAAAACACCCCAATTAACTCTTCAACAAATTATCGTAGAAGAAAGTTACTGGTACCGAACGATTGCAAATAAAGTCTACTTTTAAAGGATGTATATAAAATTTGCTTAGGGGGCCATCTACATATTAAAACGAACCAAAACTTCATTTTTTTCAATAACAATACCGAATTTTAACAAGATATTTCAAATCTTCGGTTCAAACTATGCCTAGACACCAAATTCCAAGTTATTGGAATGATAAATTTTTCAATTATAAACATTCAAAATTTAGTGCTTCTAATGTTAAATTACATTTTCATATTTTTATTTATATCGCCTGAAATTATACTCCTAATGTGCTAATTTTTTGTGTAACAATAATACTAAAATACCCAAACATAAATACGTTGAATTTGCAATTTTTATAATTTTATGATATGAGATATGAAATTAATATTCGAAAAAAATTATGAATGGCAACCTACAATTTTTTTATGGATTTAGATTTATTAAGTCCTGCTTTATGGAAATCCAAAATTACATTTTTCTTCCAAGTAGTTTCAAATTATGCTTAAAAAACTGCAAAATGAAGGCTAATTGAAGGGTGTAGAGTTTATTTATACTGGCAGAATTGTGTACTGCTATTGAAATAAAAACAAAGTTAAGGTTCGTTTTAATATGTAGATGGCTCCCTAAGTGAATTTTATTGACATCATTTAAAAGTAGACTTTATTACCAATCGTGTGGTACCAGTAACTTTCTTCTACGGTAATTTTTTGCAGAGTTAGTAAGGGGTGTTTACTTTTTTTTTTCCACGACTGTACCTTCTATCCGATGTTGATGACAAAATGATTGAATCCCTTTTTAGGGAAATCAAACTGAAGAAATTATTATAATAAACAAACACTGTCTGATATATAAAATTAAAAAATATATTACAATTCATCAGACATACAAGTAAAAGTTACATAAATACATTTAAAACAATTAAAAATGCAAACATTTCGGGCTAAGATAACCCTCATCAGTGCAATAACCTTCAAATGACCAGAAAACTGTATATCATGTTTACAGTTAATAATTACTAACAGTTAAAATTAAAGAAAATATAATAAGAATTTATCTTTCAATTAATTAATTATTAGAAAGTAAAAAGCGCCTATCTTAATGCTAAAAATATAGAAGTATGATTGGGTCATATCATGTCACGTGTGAGACAGCTTTTCTACGTATTTCTGCTGTTTTAACAATCTTGTTATATCGTCAAATTAACCCTTAAATGCCGGTAGTTGCTTTTCGGAACATACCCAATTTAGGATCTAAAATACTATTAGAATAATATTGAAGCTATAATGCCTAATGTTGCCAATAAAATATATTCTGAAAATATTATTAAATCGATTTTCAACATGTAGGTGGAAACACTTATGCTGTTTAAGAATAAAGATAGATTTATTTTTTCAATTGTTGCTATTTGTTCTTTTTTTCTTTTTTTTTTTTTTTGGAAATCTTGCGAAATACCCTATTTTGTCCTGCAGTAAAAATTTATTTCTTATTTTAGTTCCTAAAATTTTTGTGTGTTTAATATCATAGAATTTTATCAAGGAAAATTATTTTTTATATTAAAGACCAGCATAGCCGATTAGCAACAAATTATTTTTTAGCCGTAAACCATACTTAAAACAAAATAGGATTGTTTAAAGTATTTTTCCCATGATTTATTTAAAAAGTGAAAGCCAAAAAAACATTATTACAATGATTTTTGAAAAATCAGGCATTTAAGGGTTAAAACAGGCATGCTAATATGAAAATCTAGAGATATTTGTTATCTTTAATGTATAGTTTATGTTTTAACAACTTATAAGTCAATAGATAAAAGTATTTATTGGAATGTCGCGCGCAGGACATTTTTTCAGTTTTTCATGGATTTGCCCTGAAACGGGTAAATTATGTAGGTATAGGATTTTAAATGTGGAGATTTTCATTATCTGTTATTTATTTATTGTTAAAAACGGGCAGTTTACTAAGATCTAGGGTTTAAAATGCGGAAATTTTTAAACCTATTAAAGGGCCATTCCATATCACGTGTGAAACATCTTTTCTTCATACTAGCCGCCCTTGGCGACCAGTTTGGTCTCCCTTAAAATGTATGTTTGGGAAAGCATGCTAAGCATTTTATCATGTTACTTTGATTCATAATTTAATTTACTTGGACTCCCTTAAATATAATTAATACAATCCCTTAAGCTAATATTAGTTTTTGTTGCATTAAAATATCTCAATTTGTTGATTTTCTGTAAGAAAGTAAACCCTATTGGTTTACAATGGAAGTCTAGGGGAATTTTGCGAAATATTAGAGATATCACCAAGTTGGCGACAAACTTGGAGGCGTTTGGCGACACAACAGGGTTAACCCTATGGTAACCCCCCTTATAGGTATGGAGATGCATTAAGTGCTGTTCAATAACCAATAAGATGCGTTTCATTCCGACGTTTCCAATAAATAATTAATAAATAATAGCGATTTCTGTGCCACGTAGAACAGCGAAATATATATATATTATAGATTACTGCTGTTTTAACAATGCTATTGTATCCTCAAATTAAAACAGCTATGTTAATATGAAAATATAGGTATTTTTGTTAATTTTAATGTAAAGTTTATATTTTGACAACTTATAAGTTAATAAATATAGTTATCTATGTAAGCGTCAAGCGCGGAATTTTGTCCGTTTCTCATGGAATGGCCCGATTATTAAATGTTAAACAAAATTATAGAATCTTTACATATTTAATATATCTGTATGTAAGCCAATTAAAGTCATAGTAGAGTGTTATATTTCCTTAACTTTATTTGTTAGAAGCCTTGAAATGAATTTTAATGGGATAAAACATATTTTGACGATATATCCGGAAAATTTTGTTTAGGAAACGATATTGTTCTTCATGTTAATTGATTAACATTTGAGATATCCTTATAACCTGTAAATTGGAAAGCAGAAAATTAAAAATCATAAACAAATTTTTAATGAAGTATTAAAAAGGCTTTTAAAAAACATAAAAATTGACGACATTTGTTAAGCATAGTATATACTTTATCAAAAAACTCAGTAAGCTAACTCGACAGAGTAAGATATATAACAAAATATTTAGAATTAATGGCTTATACCAATTAAATTTTTATCCCTATCTTAATTCGCGACATTTATTTTCCGATTCAAAAGTAAATTTTTTGTAAGAAAATTTCAAGAGATAATCAATATGAGATATCTATTGCCAAGAAAAAATAATGAAAATTGTGTCACTAACTTATTTGTTGCACCTTCTGTGCGTGTCAGTGACCCGAAGTCACAAATTAATGCCTGGCCGTTGTCACTTATCAACACATTAGACAGTTTTAGGTCCAAGTGACATAATCCTTCCTTATGAAGATAGTTTACTCCCTTACAAATACCATGGAACCAAGACACGGCCATCTCTAATCCATTCACATCCATCTCTAGATAAGGGCTTTCAACAATGTCACTTAACGAGGCGGGATACAGCGGCATTAAAAATATGTAGCTATACGTTGATGCGATCTGCTCTACGTTAATCAGAGTCAAAATATTTTCGTGATTCAGGAAGGGCCATATCTTTTTTTCTGCTTCAGCAGTACATTCTTCTAAAACAATCTTAGCGGCAACCCGTCGCTGTTTATTTGGCTGCTTTAACTCTACCACTGCTCCATAACTGCCACTTCCAACAGCTTGTATGAACTGATAATTGTGATGATCTTCCAAAAACTCAATTGTAGCCATCACCACTTCTACTCTATACTCATCTATAGTGATGTCATTATTTTTAAATTTTTCACGGATTTTCTCCATGATAAAATGAATAGAAAATCACTTTCGAGAAGAAAAAATACCTTTCGAAATTAAAAATACGTAATAAGTTGCAAATGAAACTGCTAACAAATTCGCTAAGTAGACCTCAAATAACCGCAAAATTATTTGCAAAATTAATCAAAGTGGCTTAATTATAAGATCTATAACGAACAATGACTTTCAACAATTGAAAATATGCTCAAAAATTCGCATTCATTGTCTTATTAGGATGCATTGTTGACATTGTTCAATTCATAAAAGTGTTTGTTTCAGAACTGAACATTGTTATAAAAAATTGTTGCACTACAGGACATTATTACAGAAAAAAATTTGATGTACTGAAAGTGCCATATAACGAGGATATATAATAAATACTAATTTTTCAACAGATGGGACAGCGCTCAGAAATCCGATATTTTTTATTATTGTGATATACTATTGACGCTGTAAAATTTTAAAAGCTTTGTTGCATGATAGTTCATTGTTGTCGAATATTAATTTTTTTGGGGAGGTGGGGGTGGCGTTTATTAATCAACTAGCTAAAGAACCCGCTGTTGCCCGGAATTTTAAGAATGTTTGTAATCTTTATTTCAGTTCTTTATTAAGATTGATGTCAAGGTTCTATACCTTTGGGGAAATTCTAATATACACTCATACACTACACACACGTATATGGAGCATTCTCGCAACCTTTTGACTTTTGGGAGAAAAAAAATCTGACAAAATTAAACGTGCTAAAATAACATTTTAATCTGATAAACGAATGCCTTAATGATTCAAAATAAAGAAAAAATGATCAGCTTGAAAATTGTTTTATTTAACTGAGGTTTAAGTTAAACTTGCGAGTTTAATTTTCCTTACCATTTTACCCCTATAACTTTTTATTTTCTTCTAAATTTTTACTTATAATGAATTTGCATAGTACCCACAGGACATTCAAATAAGAAATAATAACAATGTAATACCTTTAATACAGAATTTTTGTATAACATTGTCTTAAAGGGGTGTTAAAGAAGGGACGGTAAGGTAAAAAAAGGGGATGGTATCGGAAAAAGGGGACGGTAAGGATGAAAAGGTAAGGAAAATTACCACCTATTTTTAGGAAAATCATGTTAAGTCTAAGTGATAGCTACAATGTTCATTCATTTTTAGAAACAGTTGTTAACACTGGATTATATTAAAAATTTTTTTAAATTTACCTCGAAAAGTGCAGGAATAAATCTTGGGGGCGGTGAGACTACCCATAAAGCCACGATGCTTGAAACTGATATTTAAATGCTGATTTAAATTCTACAGTAAATTTCCTGCCAAAGAATTTCAGACATTATTTCTCTAGCATACTTCTGCATGAGAAGAAACTTGAAAAAAAAATCTGTGGCTGCATCTGAAATAATTTTCTGTATAATTTTAGAAGAGGGATGGTAAGGAATCGAAAACCCAGGGACAGAGTTTAAAAAATAATAACAACCCTAAAAATGTGTGCAGATTAATTTTTAGCTGCATATTTATATAAAACAATAGTTCCAGTTTTAGAAAATAATTACATCGAATTATTTTTATTGAAATAATTTTATCCAGACAGCTCCAAACTTCAAAATCAGCATCAGGCACACGGGACGGTAGATGAGTTTTCCTAGTATTTGGACCACTAACATCGTCAAAAATTTATTTATCTCGTTAATATTACTATGGAATCATGCAATGGGATGTTCCCCAGTATATGAAATAAAAAAACACAAAAAAGTGTATTAAATAAAAAATTATTATTCAGGGACATGAAAGTCAAAAGTTTTTGAGAATGCCCCATATATATGGAACAGATTTAAAATGGCGGAAACAAATTCAGAGAACCTCAAAATGTTAAAATGTGCCAATATTTCCATAATATGGTTTTTATCATGTTTAAATACGTTTTTTCAAACTCACATGATGTTATATATTAACCTCGTGACGTCCATTATATCTCCAATATGACGTAATAATCATCTTTTTAAAAATTCGTCAAACTATTTATTTCATTTTCATTTTTTCACGTGGAAATCTTGCAATAGAAAAGCAATTGTTGTGGTAAGAATTTTTTGCTGGATTTTTAATTGTTGGCAACTGTTATAACGAAAAATGTTTTAACTTGATAGAAATTGTTGTTAAATTAATGGTATTTTATTGATTAAAAATTAAGTATAAATTATTTGGATTCCGGATTACTTCAATTGCCTCGGCCGTGTTTTAATACATTTACACATGTACGTAACATTTCACAATTCTGGCTTCCAAACTGTGGATTTGTATAGAATTACAGACAGACAGACAAATTTTCATTTTTATATGTTAGATATTCTTGTTTTTATAACACATAAATAGACACCATACATCCCAGAAAAAAATACATTTTTCTGAAACTGTTTTTTTTTCAGAGGAGGGAGCTTAGGAATTTTTATTTTCACATTTGTGGGCAAAATATTACTAGAATTTAATTTTTAATATCAATATTTATTTAATCGTAAAATAAAAATACAATATTTTTTTTTAGAATAATGTAGTTTTTAATTTATTTTTTAAAGATTTGACAAAAACATGTTTTAGACTATTATATTTAACATTTAAGAAAACTGCATAAATTTGGTATTTCAAACATTCCGAAAATAATTTCATTTACTAGTTTCATTCATTAGAGCAAAATCTCAAAGGGAAGGTTTTGTTTTCAAATTTTTCAGAGTATTTAAAATATGTATACAAAATTTAAAAATATTTAAACACATAAAAAGTACTTCAGTTGATTTGGAAATAAAGCATGAAAGAAAGAGTGTTTTGTTTAATTAAAAATCCACAGAAAATGAATCTGTGAGAGCGTTTCCTTTATTTAAGATAAATTTAGAAAATTTCAAACGTTATAATTAGTATCACAAATTCGTAAAAATAACACTGGTCGAAAAAAAAAATGTTATTTCGCTTCAAAATAAATATATGAACTAGATCCGATATTCTTAAATTTAAATATGGCACACAAATTGATACAAAATGTAACATTTTTCCGAGAGGCACTTTTCTAATCCTAAGAAATAATGAAGGATTGTTACATTAATTTAGAATGCTGCATAATAATGAAAAGATGAAAAAGGTATTATATTTTGCCTCAATACAAGAGTTGAAGTTCTCGGAACTTAGACTGTACTGTACAATGCAGTTGTCGAGTGTGAATTAGTTTTACGGCATTGGTAAAACAAAAAGAGTTTACTTTGTAATAAAATATCGTTTATTGAACAAAATGAGCGAATTACCAAATTAAGTATTCGCGAATCTATATAATAAAAGCTCAAGTCACGTGACTGTCATCAATAGTTCCGGGTTGACCGCTTCGCTATTTGCATGCCAGGTGGCCAATTTGGCAATTTAATGTTAGCCGGGAGCAGGTGATAAATCGCCAAATATTTTTCCATCGCCATCATGTCATGAGTATTATAATAGTCCATTTCATGCGACTGTCATAAACAATTTTTCGTGTGGTAAATTAAAACAAAGCTTTGATGTTGAAATTAAATGCCATAGTTTATGGTATTATTTATAGCTTTTCTTTATTCTTTTCTTTTTTTAAGCAATATTTGAGAGTCATAAATTTAAAATAATTTAGTTTTAAATTAAAGTTATGTATTTTAATTAAAATGAGTGAAAGTACTATATTTTAAATGAAATACGAAAAAATACGACGGGAACAATGTTTGGCGATTTATCACCTGCGCCGGCTAACATAAAAATGCCGAGTTCATGATTTCTGTATCAGAATCTTCGGATTTGGCGAAAGATAGAGCAAGTAAATTAAATTATGTATAAAATTATGGTGATACAATGTGACATGTATTTAAGGGAGACCAAAGTGGTCGCCAAGGGCGGCTAGTATAAAATAATAACTTAACATTCACGGATTTAACATTCGCGAGTTTTGATTATTCGCGAAATAAAAATAGAAGAACTTTTCAACATTCGCGAATACTTAACTGTTGAAAAGTTCTTCAATTTTCATTTCGCGAATAATCAAACCTCGCGAATGTTAAATCCGTGAATGTTAAGTTATTATTTTATACGAGAAAACTATCTTATTGACGAATTACAAATGTTAGTAATTACTTATTTTTAGTGGTTAGTAACTTTTTATTTTAATGTTATATTTTTTGCAAGCAACCCATGAAGAATTATCAACAAAAGTTTCTGAAGATGAGGCAGATTTTTTAGATTTTTACAGCATTACGTATAGAAGGTGTGTTCCTGAATAAAAAGAATAATATATATATATATATATAAGAAATTTTCTATCTATACTAATATTATAAAGAGGTAAAAATTGTTTATTTGTAGGAGGTAAGCTCTGGAACTACCGAACCGATTTCAAAAGTAATGATATCAAAATGATAGTGTTAGTCCAACTTAGAACATAGGCTATATCTTATGTCCGTGGAACTGGCCAAAGCGGGGTGCAGGAGCAAAAAACGTTCTAAAAATGCGATTTTTGTGTTACTGAAGGGCCTAGAAAGATGAAATTTGGAATGGTGGTTACTTACAAGATACTAATGATCTCTAAGGACATTTCTTAAAAAAATTGAAATTTAAAAGGGGTGAAAATGCGCTAAAAGCGTTCTAAAAAACGTTCTAAATGGCGATTTTTACGCAATTTCAGGAAGTACCAAACTGATTTAAAAAATAATGGTGTCAAAATGATGGCCACAACCCTTGCTCCAACATAGGCTACATTTTATGTCGGTGCCACTACCCCTAAAGGGGATGCAGAAGCAAAAAAACGTTCGAAATTGCAATTTTTGTGTTACTGAAGGGCCCAGATACATGGAATTCGGCATGGTAGTTGCTTATTAGATATAAATGATCTCAAAGAACATTTCTTAAAAAATTCGAAATTTAAAAGGGGTGAAAATGCGCAAAAGGGCGTTCTAAAAAACGTTCTAAATGACGATTTTTACGCAATCTCAAGAAGTACCAAACCGATTTCAAAAATAATGGTGTCAAAATGATGGTGATAACTCTTGTTCCAACATAGGCTACATTTTATGTCGGTGCATGCCACTATCTTCTAAAGGGGGTGCCGGAGCAAAAAAAATGTTCGAAATTGCGATTTTTGTGTTACTGAAAGGCCCAGATACATGAAATTTGGCATGGTAGTTACTTATTAGATATAAATGATCTCTAAGAACATTTCTTAAAAAATTCGAAATTTAAAAGGGGTGAAAATGCACAAAAAGCGTTCTAAAAAACGCTCTAAATTGCGATTTATACGCAATCTCAAGAAGTACCAAACCGATTTAAAAAATAATGGTGTCAAAATGATAGTGACAACCCTTGCTCCAACATAGGCTACATTTTATGTCGGTGCCATTACCCCCCAAAGGGGGTGTAGGAGCAAAAAAAAACGTTCGAAGATGCGATTTTTGTGTTACTGAAGGGCCTAGAAACATGAAATTTGGAATGGTAGTTACTTATAAGATATAAATAATCTCTAAGAACATTTCTTAAAAAATACAAAATTTAAAAGGGGTGAAAATGCGCGAAAAGAGATCTAAAAAAACGTTCTAAATGGCGATTTCTACGCAATCTCAGAAAGTACCCAACCGATTTAAAGTAATGGTTGGAAATTGATGATGACAGCGCTTTGCTCCAATATAGGATCTACTTTATGTCGACTTCACTACCACCTTGCGGCTGCATTTTGAAAAACGTTCTAAATTGAGATTTTTGTGATACTGAAGGGGCTAGAAACTTGAAATTTAGCATGGTAATTACTTATGAGATGTAAATGCTCTCTGAGAAGAGTTCCTTTAAAATTTGAAATTTAAATAGTGTGAAAATAAACGAAAAACGTTCTAAAAATGTTCTAAATAGCGATTTCTACGCAATCTCAGGAAATATGAACCGATTTCAGAAGTAATAGTTTCAAATTGATTGTGACAATCCCCGCTCCAACATAGTCTATGTTTACGTTGTTGTCACTACTACCTGGGGGTTACAGGAGCAGAACATGTTGTCAATTGAATTTTTGTGTTAAAGAGGGCGTCGTCTAATGTTTTAAATTTGAAATGGTAATTACTTCAAAGATGCAAATGCTTTCTAAGAATTTTCGAAAGAAAATTCCAAATTTAAAAGGATGGAGTGGGCGAAAGTCGTTCTATAAGCGTTCTAAATTACGATTTTTTTTGCAATCGTATGAAATACGAAATCGATTTCAAACATAATGATTGCAAATTGATGGTAATAGTACCTGCTCAAACTTAAGCTATATTTTATGTTGGTGTCACAACCTCTGCAGGAGTCAAAAACTTTCTAAATTGCGATTTCTTCGGTACTGAAGAGGCTAGAAACTTTAAATATAGCATGGTAGTTACTTATAAGATATAAATGTCCTCTAGGAACAGTCGAAAATAAATTCAAAATTAAAAAGGGGTGAAGCGAAGGGAAGGAGCGAAAAGCATTCTAAAAGAGTCCTAAATTACGATTTCTATGGAATCTCAGGAAATAATATACCGATTACAGAAGTTATCAGCTGCGAATCAAGGGTGATATGCCCTGGTCCTATATACGGTCTATATTTTATGCCGGTTTCACTACCACCTGGTTTGCAGGAAAAACAACAAAGCCTTTAAAAACATCTGAATTCAGTTTTCTATAGAATATCAGGAAATACCAACCGATTCCAAGGTTAATGTTGACAAATTAATGGTGACAGTCTCTGTTTCAACATCATTCGAGATATTCTATTTCAACACTGTTTCGGCATTTTATGTTGGTGCCATTAACACCAGAGAGGTGGTAGACTGTTAGACAAGAAGCTTGGAATTTGACATAATGGTTAATTTTAAGATGTAAATACGTTTAGGTGGTTTCTAAAAAATTCAAAACTTCAGATGAATACTGAAATTAGCGTATGAAATGAGCATAAATGTCTCAAAATACTTTCTAAATTATCATTTATTTGAAATTAGTTTTAGTTCTTCTTATTAATTAAAATCTCATTTCTATCTACTGCACTTTTATAATGAAGTTTAGTCAAACTGTGTCATAGTTTGTAAATTTTGAATTATTCCGAAAATTGCTTTTCTAATAAAAAGTAGTCATGCAAATATCACTCGGCATATTTCAACTATTACGCGAGCAAAGCCGCGGGGTTTGCTAGTATTAAAATAATCTTAAAATGAGGCAGAATTTTAATGTTTTCGAGAAAATGAGCTGCTTAGTGAAAATAATTATATTGAAAATATAAGAAAAGCTCAATATCAATAAAACCTACAGATAAAGCAAAGTTTTAATGTTTCCTCACTCAGCATTACGTAAAGAAAATGTGTTGCTGAAAGAAAATACTTCTAAAAAATCTAGAAGAAAATTGATATATTAATAAAATTTACAGATGATGTATATTTTTAGTGTTCTCCTTTCATTACGCCGAGAAGATGGGTTGCTGAATGAAAATAGTCATAATAAATACGTAAGGAAACTGTCGTATTGGCACATATAGTTTACGCTCCTGAAATTAGTAATTATTTGCAAATTTAATGGTAATTTTTTGCGCACATAAAGTAAAAATAAGTTTGCAGTGCATGAATTTTCTTATATTAAGCTCATAGTAATATTTCCATTAAAAAAAGTATATTTTATTCGTTAGTCCAAAGAATGGTATGGAACTCCAATTATGGAAAATGGGAAAACACACCACCTATGGATAAATTACTACACAACGTTTCTGAGTTGAAAACAGAACCGTGCCTTATCTGCGGTTTTATTGATAAATGTGCTGAGAGTAAGCTCCAAAATTTACCTCTAAAAAAGCAATTAGTTGTTTTAATTATTAATTAGTTGCGTACACATTTTGCTAATAATACAGATAGTTATTTTATATTTTTTTTCATTCAGAAGTACCCGTAAGGCATGGTGACGTCACGGCGACGTCGTTGTGAAGTCACACTGTGACTTTGTGACCGTCGATGTGATGTCATAATAACTAGAATGTGAAGTGGTTATGGCCGTTTTAGAGGTCGTTTGTAACGTCACATTCGGACCACTATGTGAAGTCACAGTGTGACAAATTTGTGAAAAGTGTGACATTTGTGACTACTTTGGCATTAATTTTGTGACGAACATGTGACGAAAGCGACAATGCTTTGAAGTCACATTGTGACCAATTTGTGAAATATGTGTCATTTGTGACGAACTTGTCATAAACACTGTGATGATTGCAAATGAAAATCAAATTTCTTAAAAGGCGCAAAGGCCAACCTAGTGAAAAAGATTCCATGCCGGGACTCGAACCCGGGCCATCAGTATAGCGCGCTGACATTCTACCGACTAAACCACATGGAACGATACCCAGCCTGGAAATTTTCACACAATTACATGTTGGCAAGGCTACAAAAGCAGCACAAGATGGGATATTTATCGTGAGCCACCGACATGGAACAAACAGGAAACTTAATTCAATACAGCATCGATTGAATCTATATTAATACTTGGAAAATTTTCCAGAGAGAACCATTCGCCTTGCATACAATATTTCAAATGAAAATCAAATTTCAAATTACATGCTTAAAAGGCAATTTTAATTTGAAACTTCATTTTCATTTGAAATATTGCATGCAAGGCGAATGTTTCTCTCTGGAAAAATTTCCAGAGCTTAATACAGTTTCAATCGATGCTGAATTTAATTAAGTTTCATGTTCGCCCCATGTCGGTGGCTCACGATAAATATCCCATCTTATGCTGCTTTTTTAGCCTTGCCAACATGTAATAGCGAGAAATTTTCCAGGCTGCGTGTCGTTCCATGTAGTTTAGTCGGTAGAATGTCAGTGCGCTATACAGATGGTACGGGTTCGAGTCCCGGCATGGACTCTTTTCACTAGGCTGGCCTTTGCGCCTTTTAAGCAATTAATTTGAAATTTGATTTTCATTTGGAATATTGTATGCAAACCGAATAATTCTCTGTGGAAAAATTTCCAAGTATTAATACTGTGATGAATTTTAAAATGCACAATTTTAAAATAAAGTTTTGTTTGAGATATAAAATCTTATCTTTTTACCGTACTTTTTAGCAAAATATAGCTATATTGGAGTCCTATTCTTCTAAAATAGTTTTAAATTTTCCACTTAAAAAACAATGTTTGTCAACTGACATCTTTTTTTATTAAGTTCTAAGCTTGATCTTAAGTTCAAGCCTGATATTAAGAATGTGTAAGATTTTAAGGCGTTGTGGTTGTGATTAATCTTTGCTTTATTAAATACGACGTAAGCCATATTTATTTATTTTTTTTATTTCCGTGTATATTGTATTTTGTGAATATGAGCTAAATAGATTTGGTATATTCTATAGGAAAAGACTGATCTGGGTAATAGAAAAAACAAGTAAGAAAAATCATGCGTTAAGCATAGATTATAAAACACTTTCCAACACTTCCCGAATACTTTAACAAAACTTCGTTATTTAGGGAAATAAGGTAAATAAGATAACTAAGTAAACATTTTAGAAAACGCATAAAACATTTGAAAAACTGATTTCTGCAGTTACTGTCCATAGCTAAATAGGTTTCCAATTCTTTTGAACAGCCCTGTATTTGATCTGTAGGTTAATATACATATTATATAATGTTGCGAAATCAAGCAACTCCTCTTACCACTTACCCTTTGAAACAAGAACAAAAAACGCACCTGCAGTGTGTTACGTCAGACCTACTGCGCAAGAGCGGACAGAACTTGTTTTCCTTTTTTTCTGTGAGAATTGACTCAGATTTAGATTAGAACAGAAACTAGATATGAACGTAGAGAAAAGAAAATAACTTTTAAAAAAGAAAACTTTAATACTCGAATTGTAATATAATGTAAACAATTTTTGTTTTGTGAGTGTCTAAGCAAGTTGTGTACGTTTTCAATAATGTTTAATGTAATACAGTTTTATTTACTTCGAAGATTCAAGACTTATTATTTGGATGTCGTTTGGATGTCGTCTTATTTAATGCATAGAATCCCCGGCTATTTCTCCTTAAGCGAAGGAAAGAACAGGTAGGACATTTAACTTTTATTTTATGATTGTATAAGTTGAAAGCTTTTTATTAGATAATAAGATTAATAAGAAAATTAGAAACAGAGAATAAGATCAGTGGTAACATTTTGGCATCCCTTCCGGCGATATAACCTAATTATGAGATAAATAGAATAAGATATTAAGATATTAGAATAATTAGAAATTATTTATCAAGCTATTTAATTTGAAGAACTGAAAAATTATTGAGAACTATTGAACATATAGAGAATTGTACTTTTTAATAGAATTTAGTTGTTGTTGTTGTTAGTTCACAATGGCTGAAAGTTTAGTTATCGCCAAAAAAGAAAGAGCTGTGCTACGTGAAAGCATAAATAAGTTTATAAATAAAGTAGAAGCTATTTTGAAAGAGGGAGAGCCAGACATTTTTGATTTGGAAGAGGTAGTGGAACAGTTAAGTGTGACAGAAATGGAACTGACACGAGCAGACGGGGAAATTAAAAAATTGGTGCAAGAAGCACAATTAGATACAGAATTACAGGGCGCTCGCGAATTTAAAGAGAAAATTACGTCATGGCGCTTTAGAGCAAACAGAAAAATAAAAGAGTTAGATAAAAAGAAATCACAGGATGATTCGTTTTCTAAACGAGAAAATCCCTTAAAGGAAAACGTAAGCATTAAATTACCGAAACTAAATATCGCAAAATTTTCTGGGGATTTTGTTGAATGGCTTTCGTTTTGGTCAGCTTTTGAAACAACCATTCACAACAATGACACATTAGATCCAGTAGATAAATTTAACTATTTAAAAAGTTTTCTAGCCCCCATTCCATTAAAAAGTATAGATGGATTTTGTGTCACTGCAGAGAATTATTTAAAGGCCGTCGATATTTTGAAAGAAAGGTACGGGAATAAGGATATGTTAATTTCGGTACATACAAATAAACTTCTTAATTTAACTCCACTCAGACACTCGAATGACACCAAATCATTTCGAAAACTTTTTGATGATATACAAACGAACATTAGAAGTCTAGAGTCACTTAACATTTCATTAGACTCTTATGGAAGTTTATTATCCCCCATTTTATTTAAATTATTACCGAGAGACCTAGTTTTGGAATTTAATAAAACACATGAAGACACAATTAATGTCCAAGATTTAATATTGTTCTTACATAAGCAATTAATATCCAGAGAGAAAATGTATGCGTCATCACTGAATGAAATAAATGAAAAATCAACACAAAATAATTATGTTGCGCAGTCATTTAGGAAAAATCCTTCCTTTCCCCCCGAGTCAATAAATTTAATACGCAGAGTAATAAATTTGATTCTCCGAATAGAAAATTACCATCAGCGAGTGATTTATTGGTTCAGAGCGAAAATGAGACTACTTGTGGATTTTGCTTTGGCAGGCACCAGACAAATAAATGTTTTAGCACTTGCAATTTACCGTTTGAAAAAAGACTTGATTTACTGAGAAAGAGAGGCCTTTGTTATATTTGTTTATCCCGCGGACATATTGGGAAATACTGTGTATCGAAGGATTTATGCGGTATTTGTAATTCGAGACACGCCAAGATAATGTGTAATAAAGAAATAAATTCAAAAGGGAAATCTACTAATTCAGAGAGTAGCGATGTTACGAGACCAATGCTGTCAAATCAGGATATAATTTCTAATGTCTATTTACAAACTTTGATAGTGGAGATCCGTAATGATAATCAATCTCCCGAATTTATTCGTATCATTATAGATACTGGGAGTCACAATAGCTATATAACTAGATATGCTGCAAATATATTGAAATTAAGGAAAATTCGATCAGAAACAATTAGACACGGACTATTCGGAGGGGTAGAAAAAACGAGTAAACATAATCGCTATGAATTTACTATCAGTAATTTAGATCATAGTTTCCGATTTAAAATACAAGCTTTAGATGAAGGAAAAATTTGTTCAGGAGTAAATTTATGCCGCGATAGCGAAATGATAAAAATCTTAGAAAAAAGGGGAGTTCATCTGACCGATGTTCGTGAAAATAATCGACTATGTTTATATGAGAATAATCCGGAAGAAGTACACATTTTAGTCGGCGCTGACATGGCGGCGAAATTATTCACAGATAATATAAAATATTTTCCTGATTTGGGTATAACAGCTTTTGAAACAAAGTTAGGCTGGACAATTATGGGGAAAACAGAGGGTAATGGAAATGATTCAGAAAGTTCGTTGTCAGTTCTATCGCTGTCATTATTTACTTCAAATGCCAGTTTATCACAACTGTGGAACTTAGATACCTTGGGTATCACTAATGAAGATTATAAAAATAAAGGCGATTTAGCAAGAGAGACTTATAACCATTTTCTTGAAACAGTCAAACGTGATGAAAGTGGCCGCTACGAAGTGACACTACCCTGGATTGTTGATAATTCAATTTTAGCGAGCAATCGCGTATTAGCCGAGAAACATTTGCGCAAGACAGAACAAAAACTTATCAAAACAAATAAGAAAATACAATATGAAGAAATTTTTAATTTGTGGAAGGATAATAATATTATAGAAGAAATTTCAGACGATAAGGAGAATAAAGTACATTTCTTACCCCATAGACCAGTAATTAAAGAAAATAGTGAAACGACGAAAATGCGTCCTGTTTTTAATTCCTCCGCTCATAATGCAAACTCTCCTTCTTTGAACGACTGTCTCACAAAGGGACCTAATTTGATTGAAATAATTCCGAGTATTTTGAATCGTTTTCGTAAATACAAAATAGGTATTTCTTCAGATATTGAAAAGGCATTTCTCCAGATAAAAATCACAGAAAAAGATCGCGATTTTTTACGCTTTCTCTGGTTCGACTCCAAACATAATTTGAAAGTTTATAGACATTGTCGCGTAGTCTTCGGACTCACTTCAAGCCCGTTTTTATTAATGGGTACACTAAACCATCTTTTAAGTCAAGTACCCGAACAGTGGGAAAATACAGCACGAATTTTGAAAGATTCATTTTACATTGACAATTCCATTACTAGTTTAAAATCGATTGCAGATACTGGAAAATTTATAACAGAATCACGATGTATTTTATCATCAGCTCATTTTAATTTAAGATGTTGGCGATCAAATTTGCCTCAGGCCATGATCGATGTTTCTGAAGAAAATACAAAGTTAGCACCAGTTTTGGGATTGGTCTGGGACTTAGAGCAAGATAGATTAATGTGTAAAATAGAAGAAAAAATTGAAACGAAAGAACCACTCACAAAGAGAAAAATTTTATCGGTTACCCAAAAGATATTCGACCCCATAGGATTCTCCGCCCCGAGCACTCTTATTCCAAAATTAATTCTTCAGGAAACCTGGAAACAGAAATTGAAATGGGATGAAGAACTTCCTGAAAATTTAAGAAAACAGTTTGAGACCTGGTTAAAACAAATTAAGTTTTTACAAGAAATTCAAGTTCCACGTTGGTTGAATGTATCGCCCGAAAATGAAAATAACATTTCCTTGCATACCTTTTCCGATGCGAGTAGACACGCCTATGCCACTTGCGTGTATCTTAGATGTCAAACACAAGAAGGAGTTAAAGTTCAGTTAGTCAATGCTAGAAGTAGAGTAGCGCCCATTAAAGAACTCACAATTCCTCGACTGGAGCTACTCTCGTGCCTCATTGGAGCTAGACTCGCTAAAACTATCATGAGAGATCTTCAGTTAAAACCAGAGAAGACAATCTTTTGGAGCGATTCCTCAGCAGCTTTAGGGTGGATAAGAAGAGAACAATCTTGGGGTACATTTGTCCACAATAGAGTTTTAGAAATCAGAAGCCTTACCCAAGTTGAAGATTGGCGACATATACCAGGAAATTTAAATCCGGCAGACCTCCCATACAGAGGATGTTCCTTTGAGCAATTGGAGAAATCACGATGGTGGGAGGGACCAGCTTGGCTGTATTTACCGGAAGATCAGTGGCCACAACCGGAAGAACACCCTGACGAGGATATAATAAATAAAGAAAGGAAAAAGACAATCCTAACACTTTTAGACAATGAAGACACTGATTTACACCGTTTTTATCGATATTTTTCCTCTTATAGAAAAAACGTAAGAATGATTGCATTTATATATCGTTTTTATAACAACACAAGAAAGAAAGAATTTCATCACCTAACATCTCCGTTGATGAATTTGAAAAAGCAGAAAAAATACTACTCAGATTAGTACAAAAGGAATCATTTTCAGGAAACACAGATCCCAAATTAAGAGCCTTAAGACCATTAGAAGATAAAAACGGACTTTTGAGAGCAAAAACAAATATAATCTGTAGACAAGACAAAGAAGATTTTCGTTATCCAATAATTTTGCCCTCAAAACATCCTGTGGTACAGAAGTTAATTTTTGAAAAACATTTAGAAAATCATCACGCTGGAGTTAGAATACTAATGGCTCAACTTCGAGACAATTTTTGGATTTTGAAATCAAGAAAGTATATCAGAAACGTCATTAGACAATGTGTTAAGTGTCAAAGATTCCAAACACCCAGAACAGAGGTCGAACCAGGAATCCCACCTGAAGACAGAATCAGAGATGCAGCTATATTTGAAGCGGTGGGAGTCGATTTAGCCGGTCCTCTATACCTTGCCGATGGTTCAAAGGTGTGGATAGCTTTATTCACCTGTGCTGTCTATCGAGCAGTACATTTGGAGTTGATAACATCTTTATCAGCTGAATGCTTTATGCAGTCCCTAAGAAGATTTATAGCACGGCGAGGCAGACCATATATAATTTACTCAGATAACGGAAAGAATTTTGTTGGCACTAACAGAGCCCTTTCTAGTGTGGATTGGCAAGCTATAAGTACATTGGCCTCCAATCAGAAGATCAGATGGAAATTCAACCCCCCTTCAGCCCCCTGGTGAGGAGGGTGGTGGGAACGCCTCGTGCGAACAGTGAAAGATATTTTAAGAAAAGTTTTGGGTCGCGCCTCATTAAATTACGAAGAACTGAGCACAATACTCTGTGACTGTGAAAATGTTGTCAATTCGAGACCAATAACATACATCTCCGAAGATAATCGCGATCCCGAACCTTTAACTCCACTGATGTTCCTTCAAGAACTGCCTACATCCGGTGTCCCAGATATAGATGCATTAGACTCCCAAGATCTTAACAGACGAGCAAGATATCGTCAAAGAATAAGAAATGATCTGCGAAACCGATTTAGAACGGAGTACTTAGGACAGCTGCGGCAACAGTCTATGAAGGAGAATTCCAAACCTTTGCAAATAGGAGACATCGTTCTTCTGGAAGATACCAACAAAAGACGTCTTCACTGACCTTTAGCCAAAATAATTGATATATTTCCCGGAAAAGACAAAACAGCAAGATTGGCCAAAGTCCAAACAGAAAATGGCATTTTCCTCCGTCCTTTCCAACGCCTGTTTCCTTTGGAAATTGATGCAGCTAGCGATTCCCCATCAGATAACAGAATTCAGCAAAAAGTGAACTTTAATCTTCCTAATGAACAACGAAAGGTTACTCCAGAAATCGATTAGACTAGAAGCAGTGTAGAAAAGAGCCAACCCTGTGACAGAAATATCTCTCCTTTGGTTACCAGAAGTGGACGACTAGTGAAACCGCCTCTGAGACTCCAATCTGGACTTCTAAATTGTTGAGTTCCTCCCATGGATCACAACTAAAGGTTGGAGGATGTTGCGAAATCAAGCAACTCCTCTTACCATTTACCCTTTGAAACAAGAACAAAAAACGCACCTGCAGTGTGTTACGTCAGACCTACTGCGCAAGAGCGGACAGAACTTGTTTTCCTTTTTTTCTGTGAGAATTGACTCAGATTTAGATTAGAACAGAAACTAGATATGAACGTAGAGAAAAGAAAATAACTTTTAAAAAAGAAAACTTTAATACTCGAATTGTAATATAATGCAAATAATTTTTGTTTTGTGAGTGTCTAAGCAAGTTGTGTACGTTTTCAATAATGTTTAATGTAATACAGTTTTATTTACTTCGAAGATTCAAGACTTATTATTTGGATGTCGTCTTATTTAATGCATAGAATCCCCGGCTATTTCTCCTTAAGCGAGGGAAAGAACAGGTAAAACATTTAACTTTTATTTTATGATTGTATAAGTTGAAAGCTTTTTATTAGATAATAAGATTAATAAGAAAATTAGAAACAGAGAATAAGATCAGTAGTAACAACCGTACTTTTTAGCAAAATATAGCTATATTGGAGTCCTATTCTTCTAAAATAGTTTTAAATTTTCCACTTAAAAAACAATGTTTGTCAACTGACATCTTTTTTTATTAAGTTCTAAGCTTGATCTTAAGTTCAAGCCTGATATTAAGAATGTGTAAGATTTTAAGGCGTTATGGTTGTGATTAATCTTTGCTTTATTAAATACGACGTAAGCCATATTTATTTATTTTTTTTATTTCCGTGTATATTGTATTTTGTGAATATGAGCTAAATAGATTTGGTATGTTCTATAGGAAAAGACTGATCTGGGTAATAGAAAAAACAAGTAAGAAAAATCATGCGTTAAGCATAGATTATAAAACACTTTCCAACACTTCCCGAATACTTTAACAAAACTTCGTTATTTAGAGAAATAAGGTAAATAAGATAACTAAGTAAACATTTTAGAAAACGCATAAAACATTTGAAAAACTGATTTCTGCAGTTACTGTCCATAGCTAAATAGGTTTTCCAATTCTTTTGAACAGCCCTGTATTTGATCTGTAGGTTAATATACATATTATATAATGGGATAATTTAGTTTAGCAAGAAAACGCATAACAGGTTGAAACTCTCTTTCAGCAATTTATACTAATATATGGAAACATACTTGAATACTTTTGTACAACACTGTAGTTGACCTAGAACATTCATTACACGCCACCGTTTAGTTAAAATTTAATTCAAACTAAAACACACTTAAAACAGCTGAAATCACATTTCCAGAAATTATAATTTATAGGCGGCCATGTATCCAATTCTTTGCATGACCCTGTATATCATTTTATCTATATTCTACAAACAGTAAATTAAGTTCAGTTCAGAGTAAAAATGCACAACTTATTTAAAAACCACCTTTAAGTAACCTGCGCTCATACCCACTAGCCCTTGCGAATACTTTTGTGTAGCCCTGTATATGAATTATAGCATTTATATACACCATATACTATGCATAAATATAGTGAATCATAAAAGCGAATATCATAATTAAAAATGCATTTCCAGCAATCATCACTAATGAACAGTACTTCGGATACAATATAGTATCTGAACTATATTGTGTGTGCCTGTAAATGCTATACACACTTCGTATTCTACATGAAAAGTTTATAGTATGTAAATCTCAGCGACGTATATCATTTTCATTATATATGAAATAGATTAACATAATTAAAGTACGCCGCAAACAATTCCCTCCACCGCTATATCATTACGTATTGGAATTTCTTTTTAGCCCTGTAAATGAACAATAACTATTTTTTGCATCGCGTACTTTTCAGAATGCATATTTTAGTACGTTTCATAAATGCATATCAATTTTTTTCTGTTTGAAAACGTGTAAAATCATAAAAAATCCTTTGAAACGATTTTTTCCCATAGGCCGTAATGTAACGGAATACTTTTGACTGTCCCTGTAAATGAACTAAACATGCTACAAACGTCGTTACACATAGGGACCATGCTATGGTAAACGTCAATAACATCTAAAAATTTCAGGGCAATCCGAGTATATTTACGAGAGTTAGAGCGCGGACAGACGGCTAGACAAACCAAAGTCATAAACACTTTTCAACTTTGTTGGAAAATGTTAAAAAGGAAATATAAAAGTAAAATAAATGACTGCATATATGAACTATTTTTATTGTTTGAAAAACATTTTAATGTAAAAAGTAGTTTAAGTAAATTTAACAATTTCCCACTATAATGTTAATTTCTAAACTGAAATAGTTTCGTAATATCATAATATTCGAATATAATATTTAACTCCAAAACAATAATGAGGATAAATACTGTTATATGAGTGTTAGTAATCAGAAAAAAAGTAAGAAGCCGAAAAAAATTCCACATCACTGTCTCAATCTCAAGTAACTAGAAATTAATGTTTATATTCATCCCACTATGAATGTAGGCATAAATTTCTGAGTTAGCTTTTTTTTTTTTTTTTTTTTTTTATTTGAGCGATGGCAGATTAACATGTTTTACGAAATAGAATCGATTAGGAAAATTTCGCTTCAAAACAATTCCAGATCAGTCTCTTTCTATATGTATAACATAAAACTATTTAATTCATAATCATAATATACAAAACAGAAATAAAAAAATTAAATTAAATAAGACTTACCTTTTATGCTATAAATTAATAATATCCGAGTATTTTTGCCCGAAAATGGCAGACGTCTTTCTCTTAAATTTAAAAAAGCATAAACAAAAGCTGACATTGTAGACTTCGTGATGTTCTTTTCCCGCGTGTATTACAAAAAGTTCTCTGTTAACCCCGCGGTTGCGGTCATATCCGACGCAGACGATCTTCAGCAGGTGATTTTCCTGTTTATTTGCAGTCCTAACTTTCATGCGCAGTAGTTTTATGAGAGTCTGTAATTAAAATTTTCTATTTGAAGAATTTCCAATGCATTTTACCATTTCTTTTTTATGAGTTTCAAAAAAATTCATTTGAAAATGGAAGTTTATTAGATAAAACATTGCTTAAATTTTTAAAATGTGTAAAAATAAATTTAATGGTAGTAATACCACCCCCCCTTTTTTAAGTAAAGTTTGTTTCACACGTAATAAATAAAAAATATCTTCTTAATAAATAAAAAAAATGTTTTCGAGGATAAAAAATTTTTCTTTGTCAATCTGTAAATCTTTTCATGTTAATTTTCTGAAGAATAAAACAATTTGTAAAATAACTTTTTTAAAAGTCATATCTTTAAAACACAAATTGGAAATGCGAAAAATTAATTATATCATGTGTTTTGCATAAATTTTGTATATATATATATTGTTTTCGGAAAATGCTAATTTTATTTAAAAAGGCTGAAAGAAGTAAAAAAAAAAAAAAAAAAAAAAAAACAGTTACTAAAAATAGATTAACAGGAAAAAATATGACTTGAATGCAAATTGTAAAGCAATAAATGCATATATGACTAAACTCTGAAGATTCTTTCGCGTGCTCATTAAAATCTGCAGACTTAACTGTAATAGAAAATTTTTAGTTTGAAACCACAGATGTGTTTCGACTAGTGGTCGGCAAAAAAATTAAAAAATTTCCTCCCTGCAAACTAAATATGTAAAGTGTATAGATTTAATGTTTCTAATTCTAAATATGTTATCCAAATTACTCCAGCACGTAGCATTTTTCCGAGAAATACTTTTATAATAATAACAATCCGTGAAGTATTATTATATTAAATTGCAATGTTAGATAAAATTGAAATCATGAAAAAAGTATACTTTCACTGTCTTAGATATCAAATTGATAAAATATAGCGTGGAAATCTAGATGTTGATACTTCCCGTAAGGCATGGTGACGTCACGGCGACGTCGTTGTGAAGTCACACTGTGATTTTGTGACAGTCGATGTGACGTCACGTGACGTCGATGTGACGTCATAGTGAATAGAATGCGAGGTCGTTATGGCCGTTTTAGAGGACGTTTGTGACGTCCCATTGTGACCACTCTGTGAAGTCACGGTGTGACAAATTTGTGAAAAGTGTGTCATTTGTGACTATTTTGGCATTAACTTTGTGACGAATCTGTGACGAAAGCGACAATGCTTTGAAGTCACACTGTGACCAATTTGTGAAATATGTGTCATTTGTGACGAACTTGTCATAAACAAAATTCAAATTAATTGCTTAAAAGACGCAAATAGTGAAAAAGATTCCATGCTGGGACTCGAACCCGGGCCATCAGTACAGCACACTGACATTCTACCAACTAAATCACATGGAAGGATACCCAGGCTGGAAAATTTCTCACTATTACATGTTGGCAAGGCTACAAACGCAGCACAAGATGGAATATTTAGCGTGAGCCACCAACATGATGCAAACACGAAACTTAATTAAATCCAGCATAGATTGAAATTATATTAATACTTGGAAATTTTTCCAGAGAGAACCATTCGTCTTGCATACAATATTTCAAATGAAAATCAAATTTCAAATTAATTGCTTAAAAGGCAATTTTAATTTGAAATGTTGTATGCAGGGCAAATATTTCTCCCTGAAAAAATTTCCAATTATTAATATAGTTTAAATCGATGCTGGATTTATTTAAGTTTCGTGTTTATCCCATGTCGGTGGCTCACGATAAATATTCCATCTTGTGCTGTGTTTGTAGCCTTGCCAACATGTAATAGAGAGAAATTTTACAGGCTGGGCGTCGTACTGCTATACTGATGGCCCGGGTTCGAGTCCCGGCATGGAATCTTTTTCACTATGTTGGCCTTTGCGCCTTTTAAGCAATTAATTTGATATTTGATTTTCATTTGAAATATTGTATGTAAGGCGAATGATTCTCTCTGGAAAAATTTCTAAGTATTAATACAGCGATGAATCTTAAAATAAACTTTTGCTGTAAATATAAAATCTTATCTTTTTACCGTACTTTTTAGCAAACTATCGCTATTTTGGAGTCCTATTCTTCTAAAACATTTTAAATTTTTCCACTTAAAAAACAATGCTTATCAACTGACATATATTTTTATTAAGTTCTACGATTGATATTGAGTTCAAGCTTGATATTTAGAATGTGCAAGTTTTTTAATTTGTTGTGATTTGTCATTGCTTTATTAAATACGAACATGGAGACTAATGGATATTAATACAACTATTATTTATAGAGCGGCATGATAAGCGATATTTATTTAAATTTTTTATTCCCGTGTATATTGTATTTTGTGAATATGAGCTAAATAGATTTGGTATGTTTTATAGGAAAAGACTGATCTGGGAAATAGAAAAAAAAGAGTAAGAAAAATCATGCGTTAAGCATAGATTATAAAATACTTTCCAACACTTTCTGATTGCTTTAACAAGACATCGTAATTTAAGGAAATGACGTAAATAAGATAAGTAAGTAAACATTTTAGAAAACGCATAAAACATTTGAAAAACTGATTTCAGCAGTTACTGTCCATAGCCAAATATGTTTTCCAATTCTTTTGAACAGCCCTGTATTTGATCTGTAGTTTGATACACTGAAAAAAATGAAGTACTGAAAAATGAGTAAACCGAAGTACTCATATCGAATTGAGCATTTTTGGATCAAAAATTAACCTATACTTTCTCTATTTTTAAACATCACATGTTATCAAACCCAAACAAACGAACAGTTTTGTACCCTGTAATGGTTCATTTCATTTATGGCGGCATAAATGATGTTTATAAATGTAAATATTAAGTTATGCACAGCATTTTAAAAATAATTTAAAAGTGCCTGGAAATAATGCTCTTGTCATAAAAATATTCGATTTGAGTATCTTGTTAAGAATTTTGCTAGTTTTCTTAATAAATAATCAATTAAACATTTCTTGTTAAGAACTTTGAATGGGAAATAAATGTCAGTACATTTTTACTTTAAATTTAGGGGTTTTTTTTGGGGGGGGGGGGGACAGTAAATAACGATTCATATTTGATCACAGCCATGGAATAAAAAATGAGTACATCTGCTTCTCAACTTTGAGTACATTTGGATCGGAGCTATTTTGAGTATGTGATGCATTTAAAATTGAGTACTTTTCACTCAATTTTGAGTACCCATTTTTTTAAGTGTATATATACTATATAATGGGAAAATTTAGTTTAGCAAGAAAACGCCTAACAGGTTGAAATTCTTTTTCAGCAATTTATACTAATGTATGGAAACATACTTGAATACTTTTGTACAACCCTGTAGTTTACCTAGAATCTTTATTACACACCACTATTTAGTTAAAATTTAATTCAAACTAAGACACTCTTAAAACTGCTGAAATCACATTTCCAGAAATTGTAATATATAGACGGCCATGTATCCAATTCCTTACGTGACCCTTTATATCATTTTATCTGTATTCTACAAACATTTCTTGGTAAATTAAATGCAGTTCAGCGAAAAAAGCATAACTCATTTAAAAACCACCTTTAAGCAATTTGCGCCCATACCCAGTAATCCTTACGAATACTTTTGTGTAGCTAGGAATTATAGCATTTATATACACCATACACTATGCATAAATATAGTGAATCATAAAAGCACATATCATAATTAAAAATACACTTCGAGCAATCATCGCTAATGAACAGTACTTCGGATACAATATAGTATCTGAAAAATTTTGTGTGTCCCTGTAAATGCTATATACGTATTATTCGTATTATACATGAAATAATTTATAGTATGTAAACCTCAACGACATACATCAATTTCATTACATATGAAATAGATTAACATAATTAAAGTATGCCGCAAACAATTCCCTCCACCTCTATATCATTATGTATTTGAATTCCTTTTTTAGCCCTGTTAATGAACAATAACTATACTTTGCATCGCATAGTCAACAGAATGCATATTTTAGTGCACTTCATAAATGCATATAAATTTTATTCTGTTTGAAAGCGTGCGTAAAATCATTAAAAATCATTTGAAACGATTTTTTCCCATAGGCCGTAATGTAACGGAAAACTTTTGGCTGTCCCTGTAAATGAACAAAGCATGCTACAAACTTCATTACAAATACGTACCGTGCTATGGTAAACGTCAATACCATCCAAACATTTCAGGGCAATCCGAGTATATTTTCGAGAGTTAGAGTGCGGACAGACTGCTAGACGGACAGACGGAGAGACAAACCGAAGTCATAAGCATTTTTCAACTTTTGTCCTGTATTATGTATCCTGTATTATATGAACTTTTAAAAAACATATACTAAAGCAGTTTAATCTATAACTTCCTATCAGGCATGAAAAATACTTTATTTCAATGCTTAAATATCATATTTTACTTTTTAGTGCCAATAATTACGCGTATCATAAACGTAGAAAATTAATTTACAATAGAAGAAAATTTAATAACCGATTTAGAATGTCTATAATTAAATGTTTGATTAAAATCACAAACAGAAAAAATGCTTACATACAATTTAAAAAAAATGAATATATCAATTTGAAAAACACTAAAAATAATAATTAGCATTTATAATTGTACTGTGAAACAACAGCAAACTACAATAGATAAATTAAATGCATTATTAGATTTAACAATATCTCAAAAATATTTCCATATGGTATAAGGAATTCCTATTATTTTATAATTTTGGTAAATGTTAAATCTGAAAATATTGGTTTGAAGATTTAGGATTTTAAAAGATAATTTAAAATATTATTAGCACTAAAAGAAAATTCTTTCGAATGTTTCACTACTGTAACATGTAAAAATACATTTTTCCAGTATAATGTTAATTTCTAATCTGAAACAGTTTCGTAATCTCATGATAATCGAACATCATATTTAACCCCAACATAATAATAACATCAAAAAATAGTAAGAAGCCGATAAAATAATTCCAAATCATTGTCGTTCCATACATTTTAAGTCTCAAGTAAGAGTAAATTAATGTTTATATTAATTCCAGTATGAATGTAGGCATGAATCAGCCTCTGAGCAGTTTTTTTTTTCTTTTTTACAAGCGATGGCAGATTAAAATATTTTTCTTTACAGTTATCGAAATGGAAAATATCGCTTCTGACAGTTAAAGATCAGTCTCTTACAAATATAACATAAAACTATTTAACTCATAATATATAATCAGGAATAAAATATTTAAATTAAATAAAACTTACATATACGTTCCATTAATATCCGTGTATCCTAAAATGGTCATTTCCTTATCTTAAAGTGTTGTAGACGTGGTGTTCAAAAAACAGTGAAGTATTTCCCGCGTCTTCTCATATTTATTTTTCTGTGGGCAGACGATTTTCAAGCAGATGTTCTGTCACAGATTGTTTGTTTTTGTTTACAAGAAATATGGAACTTGAACGCGCAGTAATTTTCTGAAAGTATCGTTAATTAAAATTTTGTATTTGAAGAAATGTCCAATGTATTTAACCTTTTCTTTTTATCCGTACCAAATAATTCAAGTTAAAATGTATTGTAAAGTTCCTTTTTTCTAAATAATTATAATAATAATATTCATAATTAGAGTTTATTAGATAAAACATTGTTTAAATTTTTAAAAGGTGTAAAAATAAATTTAATGGTAATAACGACAACCCCCCCTTTTTTCTATTTTTTTAAAGTAAAGTTTGTTTTGCACAAATTTTGTATATTTCCTTTATTTTCGGAAAATGCTAATTTTATTTTAAAAGTCTGAAAGAAGTAGAATTTATGACTTGAATACAAATTATAAAAATATTCTAAAGCAAGAAATGCATATATGACTAAACTCTGAAGACTCTTTCTACGTGCTCATTAAAAGGCGCAGATTTAACTGTAATAGAAAATTTTTAGTTTGAAACCACAGAAGTGTTTCGAATAATCATGGTCGGTAAAAAATGAAAGAAAGAAAGAAATTTCCTCCCAGCAAACTAAATATATAAAGTGTATAAATATAATATTCCTAATTGTAAATATATTATCTAAATGCTAGATAAAATTGAAATCATGAAAAAGTATACATTCACTGTCTTAGATATCAAATTGATAAAATATAGCCTGAAATAGTTTATTAATGCTTGTATCGTGCACTTTATTTATTATGCCCCCTTCCCCCCTCCCATTTAGTGACAGAATTTACCATCTGCTATCCACTAATATATTTTCATTCCTTATGCCGCTGTAACTCGTGACTGTTTAAAATATTTCTCTTCATTTTCAAAGATTTTTGAAGTTCATATTTTTCACACGACGTCAGTCACAACGACGTCACCGTGACCATGCATGCTATGAGGGTTGTACCGTGCATTTTTCTTTTTCTCGCCCCCTCCTTCTTTTCGTGTCCGAATTTACTATTTGCTGTCCACTAATATATATTCATTCCATATGCCGCTGTAACTAGGGCATGTTTTAAATATTTCTCTACATTTTCAAAAATTTTTGAAGTTAATATTTTTGTCACACTGTGATTTACAATATGGTGGTTTTTTTGCCACATATATGACGTGACGTACGTTACATGCAGTGACATAACAGTGACGTTACAATTTTTTTTTAATTGCCAGAAAAATAAAATTTTACAATAAGTAACATGTTTTAAAGAATTTTTGTAATTGTTTAAAGTTTTCTAAGAAATTCACATCTCAGTCGCAATGTGACATCACTGAGTGGTGGCATTTTGGTCACAGATGTGACGTGACCACAGTGAGTTACAGTGACGTCACAATGACGTCACTGTGACCATGCATGCTATGAGGGTATATAATTTTTACCTAATGCTGAAGAAGGAATATCACAAGGTCTTTTATACAGATTTTGTTAGGTAGATTTCGTATGAAATACTACCTATTACATTCTCCCTTATGTTGGAATTTCTGAAACTTTTTTTGCAGATCTACACCAATCATGACCCCTAGAACCCAAAACTACCCCCAGTAAAAAACTTTATCTATCTATCTATCTATCTATCTATCACTTTCTTCTGGACACGATAACTTCTACAATGCTGCACAAATCTCTTCCAAACTGATGCATAAAATCAAGGGGCATAAAATCTCTGTGAAGTTCGTTAATGGGGAAAATCAGACCAAGGGGATGGAAATAGGCAGGGGTTTTGTGAAAACCGAAAAAACCTCATAACTTCTTATTTTTTTTACACATCAAATCAGTTTAAAGTTTTTATTACTTCTAAAAATAGGGCCAATAATTTATCTATCACAGATTTTTGATAAAATCAAAAATGGGCTCAAGGGGCGCAAAAAATAGGGTTTTTGGGAGAAAAAAATTCTTAACTTCGTCAATTCTCCAAATATCAAATCCAATTAATTTTATTATAAATCTCTTTCATATTATCTACAACTTTAATATTCACAAGTTTCTGATAGGAAAAATTCGTACCGTAAAAAAAAAAAAAAAAAAAAAAAAATTAAAAACGAAAACAAAAAGGGGGTTTGAAGAAGAAAAATATTCACAACTCCGTCAATTCACAAGATATAAAATCCCCATGAATTTATCACATATCTTCTTAATATCGTCTACAACATTTATACAGACAAGTTTTTGATAGGATCAATTCTTACAGCAAAAACAAAATAAAAATTCATAGCGGTTGAAGAAAAAAATCATCTTATTAAGGGTGTATTCAAATCCAAACTGCTTATTTTCTTACTCATTTTTAAATTCATTTTTGCTCTCAGACTCATCCAATTGGTAGATTCTCTGATTCAGAAACTATATAATGTACCGTAATGATCGATTTTTGGATAGAGGCAGAATATATTTCAAAAAATGATGTCAAAGTGGGCATTTTTAACAGAATTTCCCGAAGCGATTGTGTTAGAAACGAAAAATATTGTCCTACTGAGAAAATAATTGTTTATAAATCAAGTTTTAACTAATTGAACGAAAAAAAAAAATACAGGTCGCTTATAAATCTCTTCAAAAATCACGTCAGCACGTTTTATAATTTTTCTATTGAAAATGAATCTGAAAATGTGCCAGAAACTTTCGAGTTGTTAGGCATGGAAAGGTATATATTTTTTTTAATACCGCCTTAACATGATTCTCATAAAACCAGCTATTATATAAAAATGAAATAAAAACTCGTCAAAAAGCGACCAGATAAAATAGTTAAAGTGGATTTATCTCTAATCATGATTTAGTTTTTGTTGGTGAAATTAGTATACTTAACTTCGAAATCTACGTTCACCTGTAGGCCGGGCCGGCAGGGATTTTGTACAGCTTTACGGAGAGGAGGGCGCAAACTTTACCTATAAAATAAATAAAAAGTGCTCATTAATCTTAATCCTCAACCAAGCGTCTTGTTAATCTAAGTGTGGGAAGAATTGGACTTTAGATTAGATGTGTGCCGTATAACTAAAGATGCACCTATTGAACATTTGTAAGAAAAACTAGGTTAGCTTACCTTCAATTTGATGTATGATTTGTTGTAAATAGTCTAAATTAAACTGTTATAATCCACCATTGAAACTGGGACATTACTTTATGGACAACCCTGTATATTAACATACGTATTTAATACATTAATATAAATATTAATACAAAAAATAACTACAAATGTTAAATGTATTACTATTAATATACTATTACAAGTCCTTAGAATGCGTGATCAATATTTAGGTTAAATTAACAGTGAGGTTGAGTTATCTGATCACTTGACACAAAAATAAAGCAAGAGGTCTCATTAGGGACATTTTTAATGTGATTAATACGATTTAAAATGACATTTTGAAACTATAATTAGGGGAAATTGAGTAAAATTGCATACCCTGTTATTAGTTGCTTTTTGAAGCTAGAATTTCCAACAGAATTTACCGTGACTTTGATTATATATTCTGCACTTATCCTTGCATCATTATATTATTTTAAATATACAGTGTAACCTTCCTGTGTGACCACCTCCCTGAACGACCATTTTTTTCATGGAACGAAATTCATTCCCATAGGCTCAATACTAATTTTACTTCTATTCAGAGACCATCCCAGTTAAGCTCCCACCATGAGCGATCCATTTCTTTGAAGAAAATGAAACGTATTCCGTTTTTTCCTGGTCACTTGAAGAAGGTTTTATTAGAATAATAATTCCGAAGAGCGCATTTTTCATCAAACTTCTAAACTGAGCTTAGAATTTTTATTTATTCCGGTAACTTTTAAGTGTTTAAACCCCTTTGCGCCTTTTTAGGCAATGATTTTAACTATGATGACAAAATAAAAACGACGTCAATAAACTCCCCTGCCCTATTCTGTCAGGAAACTCTCAAAGAAATAAATTAATGAAATCGTCATTATTTTTCCCGTTAAAAAAAAAAAAGGCCTTTATTTACTGGACTTTGAAAGGACTTGGAAATAAATGTTATAGAAGATAAAACCGTAAAATGAAAGGAAACGTCAATGTATTCATTTTTTAAGCTCTAAAGTAATTGACTTGTGTAATTAACTTTTTGTTTTGATACTTAAATTTTCATATTTTGTCCTAATGTGAAAAATAAATTTTAGTAACATTGTTAACTTTTTTTTCATCAATTAAAATTTAAATTTAAAAATGACTTCCATTAAGAGACCACCTTTCGGAGTGGACAATTTTTATTGGAACGCAAAGTTCCAATTTTTATTGGAGCTTTAAGGAGCTTTTAAATGCATAATACATTTGATAATCTAATTTCAGCAATTACCATCTATATCCAAAAATATGCAAATTCTTTTGTGCATTCCTGTATATGATCTATAGATCTGTATATATACTTCATAGTATGCAAGAATTTACTTGAGTTACGAAACGCATCACACTGTTAAAAATTCACCCTCACCAGTTAGCAGAATGTCCTCGAATTCTTTTGTGCAATCCTGTATATGGTCTATAGAATTTATAGACGCCATGTACTGTACAAAAATTCGGTTAAACTTAAAAACGCAAACCAAAGTTGAAAACGCACTTCCAGCAATTATCGCTCATTGACAATACCGTCGAAAGAAGAGAAGACGCAAAGAAGACGTGCTTCTACTATGAAAGCAGCAGCAAGGCTCAAATGCTTTCATAGTAGAAGCTTTTTTGCGCCGGACGAAGAAAGACTAGGATCTTTCGAAAGGTCTAGCGCGATTTAAAGTTTTTGATGGTGCTTTAAGAAGTTCTTTAGTTCTTATTCATTCACACAAGTTTCAACTTAATTTCTTTCAATTCATGTAACATTTTGTAACAGTAATATTTGAAAAAAAGTTACTTCAAACATGTTTTAAGAGATTTGGTTGTATAAAAGGCATTTCTAAGTAATCAGGGCTATTTTCGGACCAAAACAGGCTTTGCACAAAGTAGCCCCGAAATACTAGTTTTCATGTTAGCTTTATGAAAACATAAATATTTTCTGCCAAAATAAAAAGTCAAAGGAAAAATTATGATCACACATGGGTTAGAGGTTACTAAAGGTAATATTTTGACACTTACTTTATTTGTAGCTCTTATCCATAACCGGATTATTCTGTGTGTCCCTGTAAATGCACAATGAATGCAATGCACAACATACTTTTAAGTAAGCATCTTACTGAACACCTCAGTAATTTATACAAACTTCATTTTCCAAATTCATTAAATACATTGCAAACGATTTTTTCCTGTAGACCACTGTGTAACGGAATTCTTTTGTGTGAGCCTGTAAATGAATAATAAATGCTTTACACCTTATATGCTATATATAACCTATTTCAGTGCACCTCAGAAATGAATAACAATTTAATTATGTTTGACATGGTGTATAACATCATTAAAATGCACTTGAAACGATTTTTTCCCAAGACTGTAATGTAACGGAATACTTTTGACTGGTTGCTGCAAACGTACTACAATTCTATAACGTACTATAAAACACTTCATTTTCAATTGCCATCATTCTAGAGTAAATAGCAGTAACAGATCAACATTATAGGGCAATCAAAATACATTTACGAGAGATAAACCATGGACAGACGTACAAACAAATCAAAGTCATAAACATTTTCCAACTATGTTTGAAAGTGTTGAAAAATAAACTCGTTCATTTTGAATTTAATCTTTAACTGATGTGACTAAAATTTGTCACACAACTGATGTGATCCGGTCTCTCAGACGCCTCAAATAAAATGAATAAAAAAAATAACTCAAATGGTTGAATTTACTTAAATTTTGTCCTAACAATATCGTTGTACTTCTCTTAGGAGCATGTGAATTAAATTGCATGAAAAAAGTATTTTATTTATTTAATTTCAGTACAGAAAAGTAAAAAGCTGTAAAAGTGTTTACAGCTGGAAGTCGCGGGGTGTGGGAGACCGCGTGACATCAGTTAAAGGTTAATATAACCTTATTGATGAAAAACTAAACCTAAAGCTTTACAAAACGCATAAATATTCACAGCATCTTCGAAGAGGGTTTAGTGGGAATTTCAAAATTTTAACATTTTTATTTTCTTTCGTTGGATTAAATCTAGTCGGATGTGCCAATCCCAAAACTATCTTCTATCTCATACATGTTAATATTTTCTGAAAAATAAAGCATATAAGTTCCACCGGTTAAGTGATTTAAACCAAAATCTAATCAGCAACAACTTATGTCAAGTTGTAGCTGCGTTTGGTGAAAATCCGTGCATTAGTTTTTGAGGAAGAACTATTGCAGAAATCGAAAAAAAAATCCACTTACCAGCGCCATTTGTTGGTCGATTTACTCCAAAAACTAATCAGGACCAATTTATATGAGGGACTAACTGAAACTGAAGTTTGATGAAATTTCATGTATTAGTCCTTGAGATAGAGCTATTGCGATAATCATAAATAATGCCTAATAGCAGCGTCACCTGTTGCGCGATTTACACTAAAAAGTAATCAGCTCCAAATTATGTCAAGGACTAATGGAATCTGAAGTTTTATAAAATCCCGTACATTAGTTCTTGAGATAGAGCGCCTACAAAATAGCTGTCACACACAGACAGACAGACAGACAGACTCACAGAGAGACTCACAGACAGACATTTTGTAAAAACTTGTTTTTCGGAATCTCTGACCCCTAAAACGTGTAAATTCGTCGAAAACTGGAATTCGAAATTTTTCATGAATCCAATACTTTCTTCTTGTAAAGATAGAAGAAAGTAAAAATGTTGAAGGGTACACGTAAGATAAACGCACCAGTAGTGGGCCACCTCAGGACATTTATCTAATTATTACTTTCTTCTATCTTTACAAGAAGAGAGTGTTGGATTCATGAAAATTTTCGAATTTCGGTTTTCGACGGATTTACACGTTTTAGAGGTCAGAGAATCCGAAAACATGTTTTTCAAAATGTCTCTCTGTGAGTCTGTCTGTCTGTGTGTGTGTGACACCGATTTACTGGTCCGAATGCGAAAAAAAATGGCCATAATTTTTTTTGCAAAAATAAATTCGTCGCGAAATTCGTCGACGGGATAACTAACAAGTACTTTAATCTTTTATTCATACACATAAAAAGGCCATAATTTTTCTGTATTCGAAGTTTTTGTTTTTATTTTTTTAACTGACTCGCGTATAAGTCGACCCCCCAACTTTGCTTAGCGAAATTGCCAGAAATTTCTCGACTTATACGCGCGTATATACGGAAATCACTTATAAACAGATTAAGCAAAATAATGTAAAAAAGTGATAAAATATCTTTATTTAGATTGACGAACGTTTCATCTGACAAACGGCGACATTTTCAAAATCATTCATGATAGAAATACTTTCACAAAATTTAAAAACAATAACTTGGTAAACAATGTCACGACATATCATGCATAATGAAAATCAGTGCAAACATTAAATTAAATTGAATTGGATATTTGTGAGTGTGTATTAATTTTTACTATTGTTACTAAAATTGTATATCATCTCTTTCCAAATTTTAGGTAAATCAACGGACACGGAATCATTGCAAATATTCTCGCTGCGTAAAAATATCTCTATTGATTCCTGGATAATGGATGGTAAATAATGGATAATTTATCCATCAAGATTTTATTTACCATCCATTATCCGGGAATCAATAGAGATATTTTTACGCAACGAGAATATTTGCAATGATTCCGTGTCCGTTGAAATACGTAAAATTTGGAAAGAGATGATATGCAATTTTAGTAAAAATAATAAAAATTAATCCACGCTCACAAATATCCGATTTCATTTTAGTTTATTTTATGTTTTTCACTATGCACGATGTCTCGTGACACTGTTTACCAAGTTATTGTTTTTCAATTTTGTGAAAGTATTTCTATCATGAATGATTTTGAAAATGTCGCCGTTTGTGCGGTGAAACGTTCGTCAATCTAAATAAAGATATTTTATCACTTTTTATAGCACCATTTAGCTTAAAATACAACTTCATAAACTAAGTGTTGATATAAGCTCCAGAGAATTTAATTCCTTTTCATAATTTGGAGACCAAATTTAGATGCTTGTGACCAAAGTAAAATGGTCGTCCGATTGGAAGTTCGCACTTCACGTTCTCCCCGTCGCAAATAGCATGTTCATTATTTATATTCTCAACAATTTAAGTGAAATGTAGAGAAATATAATGCAAACAGTCCAAAGGTGATATCTCTTTTAATTGTAACCGAAAAGAAAAATCTTAAAAATCAGGCGATTTTAAGGCGAAACAAGTAGAGCCTCCCGTTAACCACCTAAGCGTCCCCCCCCCCCCCCCATAAGTGTAGGCTACCTTTTTTTTAATTTAGACTGTTTGATTTCCAACCCTTTTTTGAAGTAGAAATATTCAGGTTATTTAATCTATCTAATATATAAAAATGAAAATTTGTCTGTCTGTCTGTAATTCTAGACAAATCCACAATTTGGAAGTCAGAATTGTGAAATGTTACGTACATGTGTATTAAAACATGGCCGAGGCAACTAAAGTAATCTGGAATCGGAATAACTTACAGTTAATTTTTAATTAATAAAAAACTACAAATTTAGCAGCAATTTCCAATCAAATTTAAACATTTTTCATTATAACTGTTGCCAACAATTAAAAATCCGTAATAAAATTCTTTCCACAACTATTACTTTTCTATTGAAAGATTTCTGAGTGAGAAAAATGAAATAAATGGCTTGACGAATTTAAAAAAAAGAGAATATTACATCATAATATTTCTACTACAAGATTTCCACTTGAGAAATGAAAATAAAATAAATAGTTTAACGAATTAAAAACAAAAGTGAGAATGTTACGTCATAATTTTTCCGTTTCATGATTTCCATGTGAAAAATTAGAATTATTTAATTAATTTGACGAATTAAAAGAAAGGAGTATTACGTCATATGGGAAATATAAAGAATGTGGTGAATATATGACGTCATGTCAGCGTGAAAAAATGTATCGAAGCCTGATAAAAACTCGATTATGGAAATATTGGCGTATTCTAACATTATTGCTCCAATGTTGAATGAAAATAAGTTCATTTATAGCTGTATTATTTTACGACTGTTACATAATATAACTTTTTACATTTTTATATTGGGTTTTCATTTGATTCATGTGTCACTTTGACTATTAAAAAAAATTTTTTTTTACGTTGTTTGTTAAATTTTGAAAATGGTTTTTCAAAACAAACATTCTTAAAATTCTCGGCAACGGCGAGTTACTTCAGCTAGTGATAAAGAAATTTTTGCTAGAATAAAGCCAATTACACTATTTTAAAATACTGTTGGGAATCAAACGGGAGCCTACAGTGCCCGCGAAAGACACGGGCTCGAGAATTAAGGGGCTAAGTCACTTTAGACGGCAAAAAACAAAAACAAAAAATAAACTCATTAATTAATAGCCTGTTCTGTAAATTTAACTAAATGTTATAGACTAAGCATCACCAGTAGTGTCTGTGGTCATTGAATGAACATAGCTTGAACCGTGCGTTGCATGCATCAAGACTTTGCTCGTGGGAATGACCACAGACATGTAAGGAGTGAAAATATTTTAAGTGGTACACACATCATACGAAAATACCAAACAATAAATTAATATGAATGAATGAAAAAAAAACTATTTGCCATTCATTTCATTTTTTTAATAAAAGAAATTCTTTGAAAAATTCTCAAAAAAGTTCTATGAAACCACAATAAATTTTACATTAAGTAAATTATTGTCAAGAAAATTTTATCGTATTAATGTTACCAGTTGCATCTGTGGTTTTATTTTTTTAATCGAAAGTACAACATGCTATGAAACCACAACAAATTTTGCATTAAATGAAACAATGTCAAGTAAATTTAATCGCATTAATGTTCTCAGTTGTATTTGTTGTTTTATTTTATTTTAAATCAAAAGTACCACATCCTATGGAGCCACAACAAATTTTACATAAAAAAAACATTGTCAATAAATTTAATATGATTAATGTTCCTAGTTGTACTTGTATTTTTTTAATCAAAAGTACTACTTCCTATGGAACCACAGCAAATTTTATATTAACCCATTTATGCCTGAATTTTGGTTTTCTCAAATTTGTTGATAAAATCCCCTTAAAAAGTTTCAAAATGAGCTGGAAAAATACTAAAAGAAATTACGCTAAAATATTTTTGTACTTATTGGATTTTCATATTTCGCTATGATTTGCATCTGATTTTGTGTCAGATATTACATTTTTACTTTCTTCTATTTTTAGAAGAAGATAGTATTGGATTCATGAAAATTTTCGACTTCCGGTTTTCGACGAATTTTTTAACACGATTTGACTGTGTTTAGAAAATGTCGGCCCGTCTGTATATATGTGAAAATATTTTTGTGGACGCTGTATATCAAGAACTAATGCATGGAATAAAAAGAAAAAACCCTTTGATTCAGTTAGCTTTTGATATAAATAGGTGCTGATTAGTTTTTCGTGTAAATTGCCCAAAAGGTGGAGCTGTTGTTCTGCATTCTTCACAATTTCCGCAAGAGATCTATCGTAAGAACCAATGTGCGGATTTTCATCAAACTTCAAATTCAGTTAGACATTGACATGATATGTTGCTGATTAGATTTTGGTGTAAATCGCCCAAAAGATGGCGCTGCTATGTTGAATTACTGTACGATTTTCGCAATAGCTCAATCTCAAGAACTAATGCACAAATTTTCATCAAACTTCAGATTCAGTTAGACATTGACATAAGTTGCTGATGATTAGCTTTTGGTTTAAATTGCCCAACAGGCGGCGCCGCTATGCTGAATTTTTCAGGATTTACACGATGTTAGTGATAGTCATATCTCGAGAACTAATTCAGGGAATTTAATCAAACTTCATATTTTGTTAGACCTTGACATAAGTTAGTGTGATTAGGTTTTCGTATAAGTAATACAACTGGTGACGCTGCTATGCTGCATTATGCTCGATTTTTGCTATAGCTTTCTTTAAAAAACTAATGCACGGAATTTAAAATCAAACTTCATATTCTGTTACATTTTCACATAAATAGACGCTTATTAGGCTTGAGTGTATACTGCCGAACAGATCTCGTTTTTATGCTCTTTGGGTTGGGAATTTCGGTTGCAGACATCTAAGGATGTGGGTGCCGAAGTTCAATGAATTGTTTGAAAAATGCGATACTGATATCTCCTTTCTAAATGCACATAATTCAACGATCCTATACCTTTAGAATCCTCATGACGTGCATAGATTGTCATTTAATTTTGCCATTGTGATACACACTGTGTGTGAATTTTGAAGTATTAACGTGTATGAGATAGAAGAACGTTGTGTGATTGGCACATCCGACTAGTTTAATTTGTGCATTAGTACACTGTAAAAAAAATGCGACCACTTTTCCTGTAGGAATCGGAAAAATAGTTGCCCTTATCGTACCGGAAAATTTTCTGACCCAGATTGGAATAAAATCCGTAAAGAAAAGGAAATAGTCAATAAAACGGTATTTTACGGATTTTATTCCGAGCTGGGTCTGAAATTTTTCAGGTACGATAATGGCAACTATTTTTCGATTTCTACAGCAAAACTGGTCGAATTTTTTTACAGTGTAGGGCAATTTTTGAACGATGCAACCTGTTGCGATATCGTGTTATTAGCATGCAAGCATTACATTATAAAATACCATACAATCATCATAGTAAATATTTTTTAAAACTGTTTAAAAAGAGTAAATCCAATAAAATTACCATCTTGAAGACAAATTATTCTTATCAATACAAGAAACATTAAACTTTTGTAGCCATTCGATGACATTCTGAGAAGATCGTAGATAAAGATAATAAAGTAAAACCTGTAAAGAAACACGCATAAATTGATATTCCGTCTTAAACGGATTTATGTCATGGTCCTGATAAAAATAATACCATATAAATTGACCTTCAATACGGATATTTGCTCCAAATGGAATTTTCTTCCGAACCCCATTAATCTTATTTTCGCAAGTCTTACTACATATTTAAAATTTTACTTGCCTGACTAAAAATTCATTGTTCTGTTTCTGTTATTATTTTTGAATCTAAAATAATACCGTCGATATGAAAATTTTAATTGTTGAACTCTTATTCAACTTACTTAAGAGGTGTTAAACCAACAGAGTGAAAAATCGTGCAAACCTGGCATCAAACCAGGGTCGCTGGCATTACGCACCAATAAGCTACCTGGACGATACCAATCTAGCACTTCTCACTCATATCTATTGCCACCAAAGCTGCAATCAAAGCACACGATGAAATCTTTTTCATGAGCTACACCAACCATAATGCAAACACTAAATGAAATAGATTGCGGTTGAAGAGCTTCCAAAAGATAACAGTCAGAAATGCTAGGCTTGGCATTGTCCAGATAGCATAGTGGTAGAACATTGACGAGTAATTCCTGTGAACCTGGTTCGATCCCAGAGTTGGACACTTTTTCGCTGTGTTGGTTTTACGCCTATTAAAAGGAAGTTGAATAAAAATTCAACAAAAATTTCAAATTACTAAATTAAAAGCTTGTGAAATTTAATTTTCCCCAACATTTTCCAATAATTAGATATGGTTATTCAATACTGTAGACATCCAAACGTAACTGTGCTCGTAGGGATTTGCCAATGTTTAAGCAAGTTACAGCCAAAGAGGACAAAAGCACAAATATTTCACGCAAACCTTTCACCGTTTTATAGCATTACAAACTAAAATGATCCATCTTGAAAACTAGCTCCTTTAACCCTTTATGCCCTACGGTACTTTAATGTACCACAATTTTCTATCCCAAGTAAAACACGCACATTGCATACATTCACAATGACACTTTTAGGAAACTATACTAAACTAGCTGCCCTTGGCGACCAGTTTGGTCTCCCTTAAAATTTATGTTTGGGAAAACATGCTAAGCATTGTATCATGTTACTTTTATTCGTAATTTAATTTACTTGGACTCTGTTAAATAAAATTAATATAATCCCATAAGCGAATATTAGTTTTTGTTGCATTACAATACCTCAATTTGTTGATTTTCTCTAAGCAAGTAAACCCTATTGGTTTATAATAGAAGTCTGTGGGAATTTGGCGAAATAATAGGGATATCGCCAAGTTGGCGTCACTTTTGATGGCTCATTTCGGACGCCAAAATTGGCGATATTTGGCGACTGAGCAGGGTACCCCCCATGGTTACACCCTTATAGGTACGGAGATGCATTAAATGATGTTCAATAACCAATGAGATGCGTTTCAAGGGCATTGATATTAAACAATTAACAAATAATCGCGATTACTGTGCCACATACGATAACGTAATATATATATAGATACTTCTCTTGACCGTCACTAAATAACAATAGAAGTTCTAGGAAGCTGAAATGTATCCAGGAGTCTATTTGGCGCGCGTGTGTGTCAAATTTGTTTCCATTTTGTCGTCTGAGGAGGCATCCCTATCTTTTGCTCGGAAACATTTGAAAATTTAAAGGTAATTCTATCATATTTTTGTTCTTCTTTTAAGTAGATCACTTGACAATAAGTTATGCCAAATAAAAATATATTTTCGGTTTGTTTAATTTACGGAACACTTTTCAAAGCGGTGCTTTTAAGTACCGTCGGGACTTAGATTGACCAGGACATATTTTACATACTTACAAGTGAACCACTTTTGGTGTTGCTCGCACCTAGCATTGAGACCTGGTGCATTTTAAAGCCCTATATTATGAAGTTTGAGAATCGATAAAATTTTTTTGTTAAAATAATATTTCTTGATTTGACAGCAGCATAATTTTCTGAAAATGCAATTTTCGAGACCATTTATCGTACTATCAACATTGATTTTTTTTTAAAGAAAAGCATTTAAATAAAAAAATTAGTTAATAATAAGTATAAAATATTGAAAAAAGTTTGAAAATTCCTTCAAAAACCCACGAATTTGATTTTGAAAAATTGAACTTTATATTCATAATTTTGGCGGGGAAACAGTTGGCGTTTATTATCAAAAGTAGAGGTCTTCGGCAACCCTAGCCAAATGTCATAGCTGAATTTATAATAGCTAGGAATTGCAATGTCTGACCTATTTCGCCACAATAATTTTTCTAAATTGTGTAAAAATATTAATTTACTTTATGATTACTTTTACCGAAGGACCATTTAATACAGCAATACTTCATTTTAAACATTCGAAGCTTTATTTCATTCGATTTCAAAAGAAAATAGTTTGCTTATTTTGTATTTCACTAAAATATAGTTTTCAATGATCTTCGAAGCTTTTATAGAATTATATTTATTACTTATATATTTATCAACTGCATAGAAAAAAAAACCTAATATTTGTATCTTATACTATCAATTATAAAAAAAAATCGCAATCTGATATAATTCTAGTAATATGTTCTGTACATTTTCTCTTTGGATAAAGCGGGCGGAAAACTTTTAGCACCATATTTGGCGACTTAACTCACTTTTGGCATGAAATAAACAAATAAATATGTAATAATAAAAAATTAAAAGTATATAAAACATGATTTTAACAGAGAAATTTTTTCGGCTCCCTAACTTTTATGTATAAGGCTACAAACCGCACCAGGTCTCGATGCTAGGTGCGAGCAACACCAAAAGTAGTTCCCTTATTAGATTTTTATCATTTGAATGTGTATGGTGCATAAAAGCGTATATATTTACTAGGGATGCATGGGTACTAGACAGGTGGATTTTGGAACGAAATAGGGAAGATATGGCATGATTTACTTATCACACGGATGAATATTAAAGCAAAAAACACATTCTTTTTTCTTTAGAACAAATATTGTATTTTTATAAAACGAAACTTAAAAATATTACAGATTAGAAAAAGAAAATCTAAAAATATCTTTTAGCATTGTTATGAATCATTTTGAGTATTCTACAAGTTTGCAAATTTCTCCCAGATATGCTGTCCATCGGACGATAGTGATACAACTATATAATATTCTTCTGATGAAGAAGTGATCACTGATGATCAACCAACAGCACCGTCATCTGGTCATATATACATTATAATTATATATCCTTCTAGGCATTTATATAATAAGTTACATTAAAATAATAATAAGAAATTGGATATATTTTTTTTAAGTCTGGATTATTTCTCTAAGTGTTATGACCCAACGGTACTTTGGGGAGGGGGGGCGGGAGATTGAGCTTTTCCACCATTGAAAACGCAAAATCTCAAATCTTCCGGGAAGGACACTTCATTTCCCCTGGGGGAATGTCCCCCCCCCCCAGAGGACCCCTCTGAATTCAACACTGCAGTGTCTCTGTATATGGTGCTGTCTAATCTTCATCCTTTGAAGTCGATTAAGATGCGGATATAAAATCCTTTAATTATTTATACTGCAAGTACTTATATTTCAAAAAGAGATATTTAAATACCAAAAATGTCATTACAAGCAGACACAAAATAAAAAAGAACTTTCATTTCCAAAAATACAGAGATTTATTTACCAAAATTAAGTTAAAATTTTTAGAACTATGGACCTTTTTTTTGAATGCCAAATATTTTTTTATACTTCAAAAAATTTTCACATGAGTGCGATTGGATGTCCGAAAAGATAATCATTATGTCATCATCAAGACTATTTATTCTCTATCTTAGCCCATATTTTGTAGACATGTGACAAAAAAATTAGCTGATCATTCTCGGTGTTATAATAACTTGAGCATTTTTCTATGTTCATTATGTAGAAAGCAGTAATATGAATGACGTCGGTCTTGACTTTTACTTCCACTCCTTCTATCAGTTGAAGGCTTTTGCGACTCCTTAACACTTAGTATGGATACAGACAATTCACACTGTTTACGCAGAATTAACCTACGGAAGTAAAAGAAGAAAAAAATCATGCGTTAAAAGAAAATAATTTCCTGCATAATTAGTGATAAGAAGTACAAAACATTATAATGTGAAAAAAGGAAGTGACAATGGAAAATAATCATGCCTCTAGTAACTAATGTTAAAGAAAATACATATCATATATTATAATACGAACATATTTTGTGTCAATGTGCTCGTGAGTGCATGCAAAATTTATGATAACTAGTCAGAAATTGTATGTAAAACGTGACAAATGAGGTGCTTTCGTACTGTAGCTAGTTTTATAAATATTCAAATCTTGGTGCAATAGCTGTTGCACTCTTATGCATGCATACTCTTAAAAATGCATGAATACGAATTTTATTACGATTATTATACATTAAATTCAGTAATTCGAAAATAATAGGACTCCATCTTAAATAGGCCATATAATCACCATGACAACCTAAAATCATTACGTATCATAGGGTATTATTGAATTCATTATGTATGATAAGATTTAATGGAATGGAGAAAACTTTTATTAATATTTTTTAAACTTTTGATTCGATTACCATAAAATTTGAAATGATTTAACAAAATTCTGCAACGATTATATATATATAATTTCAAACCATTCGGTTGGGTAGTTTTTGCGCTGCTATATTCGGACAAACGGACAGACAGATGGTCTCGACGACGACTATAGGTTCTACGTGTTTATATATAATTACGAACTCACCTAAAAAATGCTCTAACGAATTTGGCTAAATTTTGTATCCTACTGCTTGGTGTACGAGAAGACTATTGTACTAAGCTCTATGTTAAAAAATATTCGATTAGTGGGTCATTTTGGGGGTCACTACGGGTCTAAATACTGGACACTTGGGTTGAATGACAAGGTGCGATTCCCTGGGCAGCAGTGAAAAAAAACAAGAAAGGGGGTGGTGGAGGTATATGACCCAAGTTCTTAAATAATGAGACATTTAGCCATAGCACAAAGTAAAAAAAAATTCTTTCTAAATTTTTTAGAGTGAGTTTGAAATTTCGGATTAAAACTGGAAGCCAAACTGGCCAAACTGGTACGAACGAACCTCATTTGCCACGTTTGACGTACAATTTCAGACTTTTTCTCTTATACAGAGCTCCATCTGTTTTAAAATATTTTAATTATTTTTTTTTATTGCAGAAGGTTTTTTCGCATGATCTAAACTGAATAAATGCCGAATTATTTTAAGGGGACGGCGCAATTCTCCACACAAATGAAAACTTTAAACGGATTTTTCCTCCATGTTCCTATTTTCTTCACTTTCATTTTTTCAAAATATTAAGGCCTTTTTTTTAAATATAGATTTAAAGTTTTTTGTAAAAGTTCTTTATTATATATGTAATAAATCTGCAATTATCCTTCAGATTTTTTGTCATTTAAAAAAAAAATAAAAGTTTATGACGATGTGTTAGATTTCATCATTTTACATTATATGTGTCAGTAAAAAAGTTATATTAAATGTCATATTAGATGTATCTAAAAATCCGTGCGTAACCTTGTGTAATATACATATGAAAATCTTAAATAAAATTGGGCAAAAATATTAATATTTAAAAAAATAGTAGGGATTTTAAAAAATTCAATTTTTTTAAACTTAAAAAAAATAATTAAATATGCAGTTAATTTTTATTTCAAAAATGTAAATTTTTTTAACATTAAAATGCAGCGAGTTCATCATTTGAACAATATTTTTTAAAAAATAAACGGAATTGTTGAAAATGTAAACTGTCCCCTTAAAATATTTCAAATAATTTAGCTTGTAAACCACTTCAAACACTTGCACCATAATTATGACCACTTGGTTTGTATTATATATTTTATTTTAAAATTAATAAAGAAACCAAATTACCGTAGTTTTTCTCCTGCAGCAGCAACATAATCGATGAAAGGCTTCACACAGCTGTGTCTTCTTTCTATCCATCCAATCTTTAAATGAATGTTTTTGAGTTTTCCGTGACTCTAATTTTACAAACTCTTGTTCGTCGCCCTTACAGCTGCTTTCCAGTCTCCCCTGTTCTAATTCTTCCAATCTTGCTTCATTTTCTTCCTTCACTAAATCTTTTTCAACAGTGTCCTTTTCAGGCTTGTCGGGAGTCTTAATCATAGTTTGAACGGCTTTCAACGGCATGTTCTTTTTGCCGGTTTGACGGATGTAAAAATTCAGTAGGAACTTTACTTCCTCCGGATTGCCTAAAAAAGACATAATTTTAAAATCTGCATTTTGGATAAAATTATGTATAGTTTATCACAAAAGAAAAAAGAAGGAAAGAAGGAAAAGAAAAAATAGGAGGAAAAAATATTTCCATAAATAAAAACATAAGACAAAATGCAATATTTCACCTTCAATCAATCACAAAATACATAATATGAACTTTTAAAAGCTAACTGTTTTATAAAAAGCGACGAAAATTATACAACATATGTTACTAACTTTAACATCTATTTTATTACTTTAGTGGCCATTTAAGTATAACGGTGAGCTAAAGTTCATATTGTGTATTTTATAAAATATTTTCATTTTTAGATCACCAAATTTAAATCGTATAGGAACTCATAATACCATTTGACTAGGAATAATTTATGAATAAAATAAGCTTTGAGGGACATTTGTTTCTTGGGGGGGGGGGGGGGGAGTTAAATAATCGATTTTCATGTTTATTTATTTATTTATTTTACATTTTCTTATTCCGTATAGTCTGTAAATTATCTTTTTAGAAAGATTTGACCTAATTCAAAGTCATTTCGTAATTGTTGTTTGCTGCTTTAGTGCAACGCGTCCGTATAGGCTTACCGCAGGGCTGCCACAGGCCACATTTTTATATTCCGTTCGTGCCTCTATTTTAAGTAAGTAAATTTTATAGCATATTTCTCTTGCAAATGTTGTCAAAGCGTATGTGAAAAATTTTTGTTTTAAAAAATGGTGTCAGATTGCATTAAATAACAGTCGCCTGTTGCAGCCCTCAAATCATATTGCAGTGATATATAAACACATTTTACGCAAAATGACTTTTTTCAAACTTGGGGGGATCAGAGCAAAGCCAATCTTGCTCAGTTTTTTTTAAATGAAGGTAATAACAGAAAAGGTTATTGGAGCTTGGACCATTTTCAGCTATTTATATAAAAATAATCGTGTTTAGAAGCAGGCTAAAGTGCGAAAAAAGGGGTCAGAAATATACTTTTTTTTTTCAAATGCCTGCCACTTTGTTGATTTTTAACTTATTGATCTTAAAGTGCTTGAAGCTCCAGACAATATTATCTACTTTCATAATCCTTAACAAAAATTGATTGCAGACGACTCGGGCGATCTATCTGAACCCGCCCGATTAGAAGTGCACCGCGCGCACGCTAAGACATCCAACCATGAAACTCGAGCAATATAATAAATAAAAAAAAAAATTAAAATGTTAATAAGTAACATGCAAAAAACCCTGAGCTAAAATTTTCATCCTGTTTCAGAAAAAATAAAATAAAAAATAAAACAATGCTACCCCTTTTTTTTTCGGTCTATAAACCTGCTGATCTGGTGATTCTGATTCATCTTAAAACGTCATTCCCAAATTATTTTAAAACTAGTGGAAAATGACGGAACGTGAATGATAAATCTTCAAAACAATAGTTTAAAAAAATATTTTTCTAACTAAGAAAAAAAAAATTCCTCATGCATTTTTTAAATCAAAAAGTATTATCCTTTGATTTTTGACAATTAGAACAAAGATATTATGTAAACTACAGTTTAAAATCATATTTTAATTTGCATTGCATTTGTAATATGTGTGTGTGCATTAGGGTGGGTCGAAAAAACCGAAATATTTACAATCGAAATGTAATAGAGCAGAAAAGTTGCCTTTTGTAATAAAGAATAAATTTGTAAAATATTATACCGATCGGTTAATATCTTTTACCGCCGTAAGGGGGCCAAAATTTCAAAAAACATGTTTTTTTCAATATTTTTTTTAATTATCCAAATGTACGAATACAATTTCTAATAGGACGCAATACCTACATAAAGATATAAGAAATGTCCCGGTAAATGATCATTACGATAAAATCATATCTTTTACTGCCGCAAAGTGACCATATTTAAAATAAAATCGTTAAAATATTTCAAATTTTCATTTTTTCAAAATTTTTATAATTTTTATAATATGTCTAGAAGTAAATAAATTTACTTTATATCTATTAATATGTCATAAAGTTTGTTAAATATTTGACACAGACTGGAAAATAAAAACGGTAACCATTCATTGTTCTTGACGATCGTTTCATCTACTACTGTTTTACTGCATATCAGCAGTTCATATACCACAAATCACAAAAATGATATAAAATGAACAAAATGTTTTACTATTTTATTAATTAAAATACAGAGATGTTTAACCGAAAAGGATTAAATAAACTTAAAATGAAGAAGTAATAAAAGTAAACGAATTTTATAATATGACATTGTTCTTCGAGAGCCCGAAATTGATTATATGTGGTCCTCACTCTGTTCTGGTCCACAAACTTTACCTGCACTTCAGTGACTAATTTCACGCATCTTTCTACTAATTGAGTTGGACAAGGAAAGTTATAACAGCTGGTATCTTTAATCGAACCTTCTAAATTCACCAGCGTTGTTAGATCGTCAGTTGATAGACAAACCGTAACAGGTGGTTTCGTTAGTTTACAGTTTTTCCTTTTGTCTAAAGCCATACAATTTTAAGCTTCAAAGTTCAAGTCTGTAATGACGAAATAACGGATGGCACTATTCGTGTCCACAGAACTTCGTGCTTTGGTTCACAATTAAAATGAATCCATCATGTTTTTCAGATTATGTAGACTATAATTAGTAACCCCCGTTATTTGCCATATCATCTAAGAAAACATACAGTTCCTGTAATTTTACGAAATGTCTGTTTCGCAAATCATGAAAATAGCCTCATTGGAATGATAGCGTATGAAGGATAGAACATCAGGATCCCATCCATAAAGAAAATTGCCAAAGCACGAAATTCTGTGGACACGAATAGTGCCATCCGCCACTTCGTTATTCCAGACTTGAACTTTGAAGCTTAAAATTGTATGGATTTATTCGAGTGGCAAAACTGTAAACCGACGAAACCACCTGTTACGGTTTGTCTATCGACTGACGATCTAACGACGTTAGGGACTTTAGAATGTTCGATTAAAGATACCAGCTATTATAATTTTACTTATCCCACTCAATCAGTAGAAAGATACTTGAAATTAGTCACTGAAGTGCTGGTAAAGTTTGTGGACCAGAACAGAGGTAGGATCACATATGATCAATTTCGGCCTCTCGAGCAACAATGGCTTTATTTGGAAGCAAGTCATATTATAAAATTCAATTAACTTAAATACTTCTTCATTTTAAATTTATTTAATCCGTTTCGGTTAAAAATCTCTGTATTTTAATTAATAAAATACTAAAATATTTTGTTCGTTTTATATCATTTTTGTGATTTGTGGTATATGAACTGTTGATATGCAGTAAAGCAGCAGTAGATAAAGCGATCTTCAAGAAAAATGAATGATTATTGTTTTTATTTTCCAGTTTATAACAAATAGTTAACAAAATTTATGACATATTAATAGATATGAAGTAAATTTATTTATTTATAGGCATTATTTATATTATAGAAATTATAAAAATTTAGAGAAAATGAAAATTTGAAATTTTTACATTTCTTTTTTTAAATATGGTCCTTTTGCGGCAGTAAAAGATATGACTTTATCATAATGAACATTTACCGGGACATTTCTTATATCTTCATGTAGTTATTGCGTCCTATTAGAAATCGTATTCGTCCGTTTGGATAATTAAAAAAACTATTGAAAAAAACATGTTTTTTGCGATTTTTGGAAACTTTGGCCCCCTTGCGGCGGTAAAAGATATTAACCGATTGGTGTAAAATTTTACGAATTTATTATTTATTACAAAAGGCAACTTTTCTGCTCTATTACATTTCGATTATAAATATTTTGGTTTTTCCGACCCACCCTAGTGTATATATACATATATATATATATATATATATATACACACACACACACACATATATACATATGCATATATAGTATAGGAAAAATTACGCTGAATTCTATAAAACATTTTATATATTATGTTACATATTTATATTACTGAGTAGACGATTTTTTTTATATATTATTTTTTACCCAATATTAATTATGTGACTTACAAATTATTTTACTACTCAGAAACTAATTTTGAATTATTCTGTAATACGCTAAACAGCAATTTTTTAATGATTTTAATCTGCATCGTTTCTGAAAGTATATTGCTATGTATTTATTGCATTATGACTTTTTTTTGCTACAAACATACTGCGTTAAAATTCATAATTTTATCTGCAAGATAATTAAAATATGTTATACAACTGTGTTATACATTCTTTATATTTCAATTCCAATGAGAATTTATAAGAAATATTCATTTTATTTGCAATGCCTTCAAATCTGATAAAATGCATTTAAAAAAAAGTACGATTACAGCAGAAAGTTTCTTTGTTTATATTAATTTTTCATAGATGTGCCAAAAGAATTAGCAAGAAACATAAGCTCCTGATTTCCCTCTTGATACTCCTTAGGGCAGTTGCAATTGACATCATGCTTACACACACACTACAAATAGGCAGTTCTGATTGCTGAAACTACCCTGACCTCCACCTGAAGTACAATGGTTTATCAGCTGACTGCAACTTCCCTATTTTTAATTTAGAACTTAATTCGATAGCTTTTGAAGGTTTTAAACAAAATTAAAATATTTAAAGACTTTAAAATACTTTTACAAATACTTTAAGAACAGAATCATATAATTAACATGTATTTTTTTTAATGAAGAGTTCAAATCGTCATTCATTTGTTTCAAGAATCGGAAATTGTGAATGGCAACAGTGTTTTTTTGTTTATATCTAGTAATTTGATGTTTTTAATAGCTTATTTTTAATTTGGAACTTAATACATTATAATTGGATATGATATACATGTTTATATGAAAATATGCTAAACAAACATTATTTCAAATAGAAGAAATTATTGGGACCCACCAGTGGCCGAGAGGTTTTGCTCTCGAAGTTGGTAGACAGGAGGTGCTGGGTTCGATCCCAAACACGCCCGTCGGCCTAATCGTTCGGAGTTTTCGTGGTTTTCTTCGAACATTGGTTTTCCAAGTGTAAATACGGGTTAGGTACCCTTAGAAAGACCCCCACGGAGGGCGATGCCCCTCCCTCTTAGGGCTTATATCCGTAATATATATCCGATAATAGGCCGCCATAAACACAACCACAACCAACCAGAAGAAATTATCATTCTGCTATCATATGTTATCATACGTTTTCCATTAAGCCTAACATGGGGTTTAGCTACGTTCGATTCGCAGACCAGAATAGCTCGCACCGGAATGGTTACCTACACTTTTCAACACTAGGATTTAAAGTATATAAAGTATTATAAGTAGATGAATATATATTAATTTAAGCAAGAACTTGAGGTAAATCAGGCATGAATTTGCAACAATGCTATTTTTTTAATAATTAAAAAAAATAGTTTGAACGAGAACTTTTATTTAATTTTTAAAATCAAGGCGATCTCAGACGACTACCAAATAGAAGCAACGTACGTTTAAATAAATAAGATTTCTGGTTAAAAGATTTTTTCATCGAGAAAAAGCTAGAAGTTGCCAAGTACACTAGTCACTCGGAAATTTTGATCAGTTTGGCTTCTTTATCTGTGTCAGAAAATATTCATTCATATTTTCTGTAAGATATTTTTCAAGTTGATTATTTATTTTATTTTATTTTTGTAAATATAAAGTATGCAAAACATAGTGATTTGATTTTTATGCACTATCAAAGTTGTTATTCAAGTGAACATAATAAATGTGAAATTATTATTTTAAAAAATTGAGTTGTAATCAAAAACAAAAATATCAGTACAAATATTTTAAATAAAGTTCATTTTTAAAAAGGGCTATTTTAAGTATAAAAATTTGCAGTTATTTTGAACAAATATTTTTTGATTAATGCTGAAAATTATCTACATTATAGTTTGAGGGAGTTTTTAAAAATAATCAATTTTTTAAAAAGTATAAAAATAAATTATTTATTGATCAATTTTTTGATTGAGTAATTTAGTGTTTTATTTAAGGATTTTTTCAGTCAGAAATGTTTTCTATTGAGACTGTTAATAATAATTGTATTATTTCTAAATCTTTTAGTAACGGATTGCAATTTCGAGAGTTCCCTACAATTTAGCCCCTTTCTTGTTACGTAATACTTCTGTAAATCGTCGTATATCTACAATAAAAATTGTGCTTGTGCTATTTTAAAGTTGCAGAAATTTATTCGGTTGTCAAAATTAGTTGGCTAGTTTTGAAAAATGTTAAGTTTGTTCATCGGCGGGCTAACAAACTTGATATTTATATAGGCCATTTTTACGAAATATCGAAACCAGGCGAAGGTACCTTTTAGCGTTTGTCTGCTGCTACTTGGTATTTGAATATTATCATTACATGTTTTAATAAACTAAATAGCGTATTACACTGTTGTTTAAAACTGCTTGAATTAGAAAATACATTTAGAAATATTTTCTTTGTGGTAGTTTTAGGACTGCATTACAGGTGTAATATAAGATAAAGTTATATTTCCTATTCCAGTGGTTTTAAAACTATATTATTTCTCTAATAATAATCTATTGTATTTAAGTAAGTTTAGCGAATGAATTACACGTACGCATCAAAACAACATTTTTCTTTCTTTCTTTTTTTCTTTTTTTATTTATTTTTCTTTTTCTTTTTCTTTTTATTTGTTTTTTATTTTTGGTTATAAAATTTGGATGTATGCCAATAATATAAGTTCTAACACTTAGTCTTATGTAGTGCATGTCGGCAGCACGAAATTTTTATTCCCCTATTACTTAGCTATTTATCACTTTAAGACCGGAAAATGTTTGGTAGAAATGAAAAATTTTGGTAGTTTCTCCTACATAATGGGATCAAATTTGAATGAAAAAAATATTTTTTAAAATACCCGATGTCAGGTGATGCCAAGCAAGCATCCACGCAATTTTGTGGATGCAGGCTCGACTTTAAATCGCACAAAAAGAGGGAAACGATTTTTCTTTTTCTTTAGAATCTCCTATGCAATTGTGTACTGTGTAGGTCAGGTTTTAAAGGTTAAATATTATTTTAAAGAAAGCACAATACCAAGACTGTTGGCTCGTTTATGTATACTAGGGTGGAGCGAAAAAAATTAATTTTTTAAAATTAAAAACGGGTAGGTGCCAAAATTTGCCTTTATACTAGTACATCATCTGTGTGCAATATTACCGCTGAAAAAAAATGACTTGAGTCTGCGCTTTTTGTCCAAAAGTCGAAATTTTGGGTAAAATTTGACATTTTTTCAAAAATTAAAAAAAAATTCTATAGAGATGGTTATTATTTAAAAGTGTTATTTAAACCTTTATTATTAATGACTTAACATATTTAAACGAAAAAACTATATCTTTGTTCTGTATAACTGGAACAAAACTGACAACTTTTGGTGAAAAAAAGGCGTTTCCACTCTGTTGTGTCATACAACTAATTGTTATTTGGAATACAACTCTTACCTAGCTGATTTCAAAACTACCCATGAGGTACCACGTGGATGTGGCTGCATTTCATGTCACAACAGTGCATAGCTCGACCACCCTACCATCTGAACTCAATTTTTTATTTATACATTGAATTGTGATTTTTTATCAAAGACTGGCATAAGTTTTCTATGTATCAACCTGGTACATCTTCTTTGGATCCACAGATTTTGAATGCTGCTGCTGTGATCTCATTTACGTATTTTTCTACTGTTTGTCTAAGAGAAGACAAACAGTGTAATGCAGTGCGGATGGTATTAATGTAATCTATTCAGCCTTCTATTATCTTCACCAAGATTGCACACGATAAATGCATATTGATTAGAGGTTCTGTTACCACAACACTTTTCCAATGAGTTAGATTTTTATAATTATCCGCTTCAAAGTTGATTGTAGATATTTCCGATTTGCGTATGCCATCATTTACTCTCATCTTTCGACTATTATGTGCTGAGCAGCTACACTGTAAAAAAAAATCTGTAGTTCTACAGATGTAAAGTTACATGCTTACTAAACTTTCACCTGTAACTGTACGAAAAAAGCTGCTAATCTACAAAACTAGTTTTTGTAAAGCTACAAAAATCTGTAACTTTACAAATGAATCTGCTAAAATTTCAGTAATCTTACTAAACTTTTATTTGTAATCCTGGCTGCAGTTACATGAAAAGTTCTCGGAATCCCAGTTTCCAAAAAAATTCTTAGTAACCTTACAGATTTTTTGATTTTCGGCGCAAAAGTGTGCCTGTTACATGAAATTTTGTTGTTGCCGTTACATGAAAAGTTCTAGGAATCCCAGTTTCCTAGAAAAACTTTAGTAACTTCACAGATTTTTTTTTACAGTGTAGCTGTTTAATGTGATGGCAATCGTCAGAGAGCATTGAAATAAGAATTTCCTCTGTGTATGCAAAGCAACCATTGTCCTAAATAACCTTTTTTCAGTATTTTTTTTAATCCGTTTTGTGTGTTGTTTAGTATCCAAGTTGTTTTTGTGTAGCCAATTTCCCATGAGTTTTTAGATCCCTTCTTTAGCTGTGGATTGCATTTGACTGTAAACTATCCTGGGGCCAAACTTGGATAACATAGTACTTATTGAATGAACGTAGAGACTCTGATGGGCAGTGAGCGCTCATTTGAAGGCGGATAATTCTGTTAGTCGTTGTCATCCATTCTGCGAGGGGCATGTTTAGCATGAACCATTGCAATTGATCATATGTCTCGTCCAAGTCCAGTTAATTTCCTCTGCATCATTTATTAGATAAAATCGTTGGCAAAAATTAGATTCTAACCCACAGGGATGCGCCGGACCAATAGGAAAATCTTTGTCCACGTGCTTATTCCCTTCTTATTTCAATTTTTGAAGCCATAGAGAGTATTTTTTAAACATTATTTCCTGAAATCAAGAAAAGGGTACTCAGCACATACCAGAAATACCTGATAGATATCTGCAAAGTTATTTCATCAAGATATTGCTCAGAACTAGCGAATAGGAACCCAAGAAACTTGTCCTACGCAAGATGGCCCACAACGGCGCATAAAATTATTCGCCTTTATATAAGCACTGAACGGATTGACCATCAGAGTCTGGTTCCCTCACAAAGTATGTAATCCAAGTTTATGCCACAGGATGGCTTATACCAAATAAAATTCACATCTAAAAAATTGATCTAAAAACATATGGGAAATTACTCGGCTACAAAACATCACAGAAATCGGCAAAAAAAAAAAAAAATACTAAAAAAATTTATTTAGGACAATGGTAGCTTTTCACATCGAGAGCAAATTCTTATTGCAATTTTGATGACGATCGCCATCACATTAAACAACAAGCTTATCACCATATAAAAAATTCAAGAGGTAGAGTAAATGATGGCATACTCAAAGATGAAATACCTAAATGTTGTAAAATGTTGTAGTACTATGTGTACTACTAAAATGTTGTAGTGTGTAAACTCCCAATCACTATGCAGTAACTGGATGTAATTTTAGTGAAGATACTACAGCGCTGAATAGATTCCATTAATTCCACTGCATTACTCTACTTGCCATATCATACACAAGCAGTAGAAATATACGTGAAGAAGTGTCACAGCAGCACCCAACGTCTATGGATACAAAGAAGAGATGGATTAGGTTGATACATAGGAATCTTATGTCAGTCTTTGATAAAAAATTACTATTCAATATATAAATAAAACATTGTGCTCAGATGGAAGGGTGGTCAAGCTATGCACTGTTGTGTCATGAAATGCAGCCACTCCCACTTGATACCCCTTGGTAGATTTAAAAGCAACTACGCAAAAGCTGTATTCCAAATAACAATTAGTTGTATGACACAACAGAGTGGAAACACCTTTTTTTCACCAAAAGTTGTCAGTTTTGTTCCAGTTATACAGAACAAAGATATAGTTTTATCGTTTAAATATGTTAAGTCATTAATAATAAAGGTTTAAATAACACTTTTAAATAATAACCATCTCTATAGAATTTTTTTTTATTTTTTGAAAAAATGTCAAATTTTACCCAAAATTTCGACTTTTGGACCAAAAGCGCAGACTCAAGCCATTTTTTTTCAGCATATATTGCACGCAGAGGATGTACTAGTATAAAGGAAACTTTTGGCACCTACCCGTTTTTGATTTTCAAAAAATAATTTTTTTCGCTCCACCCTAATGTATACGTCTTTTACCACTCGGTATCTGATTTTTTTTTTTTTTTTTTTTTTTTTTTTTTTTACAACTGAAGACAGTAGTAAACAAACTTTTCATCAACCGGAGACAGTAGAAAACTGCACTGATTTTTAACACATACATGTGAATATTACAATTAGAAAATCTTTAGAAAAATCGTCTTTATGACAGTTTTATATTAATTATGCTAAGAATATTACTCACATCTTACTATCCAAACATCGTTCTTAATATCTTTGAAATCCTTGTCTCCATTAAAAATCTTATGCTGCAACAAATCCGTGGAAGTTGGACGTTTAAAGGGATTGACGTTTACACAACCACGAATGAGATCTCTTATGTGACAGAGAGTTTCCCTTCGCACTGCAGACATCAAAAAGGCATTTTTGGCGAGAAGTTCAAACTCTTTTCTCTGTAAATATAAACCAGAAATTAATATATAATTATTTCAGATACAAAGCAATGTCTTCGGATTCAGTGAGAGTACATTTAAACGCAAATTGACATTATATACTCCAAGACGAAGTATGATTTTGAGATGAAGTTGTTTATTTATTTGAGAGCATACACCAGAGTTGTTTACAAAGCAGGCAAATGTTGTTTTAATAATCCTTCATCGATTGTTGAGAAGAGAACTGGATAGGACAAAGAATTAGACATCCCAGCCGTTGGTCCTAGATGCATACTTCTAATTACAAAAATGGTTTAAATAAGGTAAAGAATTATTTTTAAAGCGATTAGGGTCAAGAAAAACATTTATTAAACAAATACGAAATTTAAATTTTTTACGGCCCCCGATCCTATAAGTTATATTTAGTAAAATTTCCTTGTTACACTAATAAGCAAGGCAAAAAAATAAGTCCCGTTACTCTACGATTAAAATTGACCGAGTAATAACTGTTTAAATTTGGAGTATATTTTTTGCTGCAAATTAGAGGTCATTCACAAATTTAGTAGAAATATAATTTCGTCAGATATATTTAAAAAATGGTTGACAGTAAAATTAACAGTGCAATATAAATTTGAAATCTTTATGCATTGTGACATATTAATGCAAAATATGCAATTTGTAATAAACATATAAGAAAAAAAAACCCAGAATTTTTGTTAAATAAAATGATGAAAATTAACAGTTTTAGCTTTCGATATAATTGATTCTTATGTATTCTGTACCGCTGAATCCGTAAATGACCTTCATTTTTAACCATCAAGTTAAGATTTTTCGCAAATTGTAAATTTCAAAGTTAAAAAATTCAAAGTTAAAATTGAATCTGCTCCTCCACCACATCGGACCCCTCAACTGTTTAGCTGTAAGAATACCATAAGTTAAATAATTGAATAAATTATTGCAATAAATAAAATAAAAGTAAATAAAAAAAGTTTTATATCTGTTATATATAGTATCAGATTTTCACTATATTTTAACTTTGACATTTACGATTTCCAAAAAATTTCTAACGTGATGCTTAAAAATTAAGGTCATTTTCAGATTCAGTACTAAAAAGTGCATAAACAATCAATTATTAAATGTTAAAAAATCTCCTCTATTTTATAGTATCCGATTTTTTTGTTATTTTTTAACTTTGACAACTTATGCGAAATATCTTGACATGATGGTTAAAAATTAAGGAAATTTTCGGATTCAGTGCTAACAAAATTCATAAAAGTTAAAAACACAACCATCGCAGTATTATCTAATCTAAAGTTTTTTCTTAAACTTCTTGGCGGTAATCTATCCGAAATTTTTTGTGTTATCCTGTAAAATAATTATAAATGGTAACCACCTAAAATCATATTATTAGATTGTCATCGGATTCATGTCTGTGTGTAAAATTTAATCTCGATCGGATATTTAAAAGCGAGTTAAATTTCGAGTACAAATTTTGAACTGGAAAAAGGTACATACGATCGTTGAAGTTAAATAAAAACTTATAAAAATAACGTACTTTTTGTTAAAAGAAGTCATGAAAAGAAGCAGTCTCATATCCTTACAAAATGAGACATATGTTAAATTACAATTATTTTAGTCAATCTGAAACTTAATAAAATTTAACTTAATCGCAATGCTTGTACGATTTTTTCAAAACGCAGATTCACGTGAAATGAGTTCTTCGATTACTTTAAGCATTTGGTATATGATCCCTCAAAGCACGGAGGAACTCATCTGTGTTCAGATGCAGTAAAGTGGTATAAGTCATGCATTTTTAAAGTTTCTTAACTCGGTCGATTTTAGTGTTATATGAACGGGACTTTTTTTTGTCTTATTTGTCAGTGTAATAGGAAAATTTTACTAAATATAACTTACAGGATTGAGGGACCGTAAAAAAATTTAAATTTCGTAATTTTTTAATAAATGCTCTTCTTGACCCAAATCGCTTTAAAAATAATTCTTTACTTATTATTCCTAATTACTTTATTCCTAATTCCTTTACTTATTATTCCTAAAATAATTCTTTAATAAATTATTCCTAATTAAATAATTTTTGTAACTGGAAATATGCATCTAGATCAACGGTTGCGAAAATAAAGGTCGGCCAGCTCATACGTGGTCACACTCAGTTTAAAAACTTGCTTTATTCAAAATGTAAAAAAAAAAAAATACGAGTTTTCCATATCAATCTATTCTATTGGTGAACCTGTATCTAAAAAACACTACAATCGGGAAAAGAACTGGTTTTATCGTGTATATCTTTCATTGTAAATTCGTGGTTTACAATGAAAACCAATAGACGCAGTCAAAGGTTTTTCGCAATTTCCCAAAATTTGATTTTCTGGATAAGTTGAGTTTTGAAACTCATGTCCTCATAAATATAGAGTGATTCATAACTATAGAGCCAATAGCCTATTTCCTTAAACTAGCCGCTTTCGCGACCAGTTTGGTCTCCCTTAAAATTTATGTTTGGGAAAGCATACTAAGCATTATATCATGTTACTTTTATTCATAATTTAATTTACTTGGACGCTCTTAAATATAATTAATGCAATCCCATAAGCTAATATTAGGTTTTTGTTGCATTAAAATATCTCAATTTGCTGATTTTCCGTAAGCAAGTGAACCCTATTAGTTTAAAATGGAAGTCTATGGGAATTTAGCGAAATATTTGAGATAGTGCCAAGTTGGCGTCACATTTACCGACTCATTTTGGTCGCCTAATTTGGCGATATATCGGCAAGTTGGCAATAAACTTGGCGGTATTTGGCGACAGAACAGGGTCCCCCTATGGTAACACCTTATAGGTATGGCGATCCATTAAATGCTGTTCAACAACCAATGGGATGCGTTCCATTTGGGCGTTGCCATTTAACAATTAACAAATAATCGTGATTTCTGTGCCACGTTCGATAGCGTAATATATATATATATATATATATAAATATTACACCTAGACATAAAAACTTTCAGACCCAAAGTTTCATAAAAAAAGATGCAAAATTTGATGACACAAGTTGCAACACCCTTGTGGGTCTATTTTAGAAAATACACAAATTAAATTTTTATGCGTTCCCCGCAGGGTAAGATTTGCAATTAGGATTTTTCAATCTTTGTATCTGCAAAACTCACAAAATTATTAAAAGACAAAATTCGTGACTTACACCTCTTAAGCATACCACTGAGGGACGCGATATTGATACATTTCGAATGTAAGACAGGGATCATCTAAAAAATAATACGTTATTTAAACAGGTATATATCTGTGAGTTTTCCATATATCAAGAGCTATTTTTTTGTGTTTCATCCAGTAAAGGATAAGAAAAAATTTCTTAATAGGAAGCATTCCTATCTCAATAACGGAAAGAGATAGGGAAAAAAGTGATTTACAAAGTTGTAGAGCATCATCGATTTAGTACGAAAAGGCACATTATAGACATTAATGCGAAGAACAGAACGGTTAAAACGGGCATTTGTTTTGTCGAGATTTCCTACAGTGTGAAGTCACGAAACTTGAACGGAAGGAGAAATGATTATCTTTCTGATAAATGTGCATCCAAATGTGCATTGCAGCTGACGGCGAGAGGTTTGAACATCTCAAATAAAGGTATATTGCTATTAGTTGTTTTTCCTTTCTAAAATCGTTTTGACGCGTCACAGTGTAGGAAATCACGAAAAAACAAATGCGAGTTTTAACGCTGCCATCGAAATACTCAAGGCCAGAGGACAGGAGTTGTGACGTCATCACTAATCGACCAACTTCTCAATAGTGTTGGATTTCACACTGGGAAATTTTTAATATCAATTTTATTTTATTTTATTTGTGGAATATGCATCATCTTATAAAACAATAATGACTATTGAAAGTTCTTGGTGAGAATTTGGAATCCTCCAAAGAAAAATCAGCGAGATGCGGCAACACTGTTGCATTTCTCACCTGGCTGAATTTTTATTTAGAGGTTCCGAATTCTCGCCAGATAGTTTCAATAGTTATTATAGTTTTATAAGATGATAGATATTCCACAAATGAAGTAAAAGAAAATTGCTATTCAAAATTTTCCGGTGTGAATTCCAACACTAGTGAGAAGTTGGTCGATTAGTGATGACGTCACAACTCGTGTCCTCTGGCCTTGAGTATTTCGATGGCAGCGGTTTTAACCGTTCTATTCTTCGCATTAATGTCCACAAGGTGTCTTTTCGTACTAACTCGATAATGCTCTACAACTTTGTAAATTACTTTTTTCCCTATCTCTTTTTGTTTTCGAGATATGTATGTTAACTACGCAGCTTTCCACCAGGTGGCGCCGTAGACGGTTTCATTCGGTAGTGCATGTCTACTTTACTATGCCTAAACACCACTTTTATGTACATAGTATCAGCCGTTTCGATGTTAAGAGGGCGGCAAGGGACTTTAATGGGCGTACTGTATATCAATTTCACCTCTTTGTACTGTGTTCTAATTACTAGAAATTATTATTTACCCCTCATACGTAGTACAGGGTAAGTCTAGTAAATGTTTTGAAAATCGAAAAATTTTTTTTGATGGATTTACGTGTTTCAGACAATGATGATTCCGAAAAACATAATTTTAGAAAAAAAAAATTGCCATACGTCTGTGTGTGAATCTGTAAACGCTCTATCTCCCGAACAAATTGAGATAGAGACTTGAAATTTGCTGTGTACTTAGTATGTAAGAAAAAAAAAATAAGTCTATTGAATTTCATTAACTTGAATTATCCGAAACTAGTTTTTTCGGACTCTCGAAATATTTCATCTGATAAATGTTATATAAAAATTTTCGAAATTGTTTATTTTAAGGATTGAATATAAAAGACAATAAAAAAACAAATTTTGCATAAAAAAAGAAGTCGATTGGATAATGAGTTGCCGAGATATTTGTAATCCCATTTTCCACACTCTTTGATTTTTCATAGCCCTGTATTTCATTCAAATTTCAATTCAAAGATATATTTTAATTGGAAATGAGACGCTTAATCCGACGCAAGAAACTGTTGGTTAATATGATTGTCATTTTTGGAGTTATAAGGATGTTTCTTTTACAAAATTCAGTAATTGAGCATTTAAAGTTTATGACGCCATCAAGCCACCTTTTTAAACACTCTATTTTCCGAACAAATTGAAATAGAGGCATGAAATTTGGTATGTACTTAGAATGTAATAGTGCGAAAAAGCCTATTAAATTTCATTAACTTTAGTTATCCCTGGATATACCTTTATAAATAGTTTACATATGTTTTATTTTCATATTTTATATTAGGATATCCATGATGTTTAAGTATTACTGTGGCCCCCAACGACTAGTTTTATATTGCTGCCCTAAAAGTGTTGTCGCATTTTCATTTTACAATAACTCCATGACTGTTTCTCACGAACGGACATTTAAGTCAACCCATTGTTTGTAGAAATTTGTTTTTAGCGCATAAAATAGCCAATGTAATTATTTGAATGAATGTAAAATAAATACCTACCTCTAAAATGTTAAAGATCGTTGGATACAAAATTTCTGTCCAGCTTGGATTATTCGTATTCTGCACGTTTTTCGATCTGCATAAAGATTCTTTGGTAAATAATTCTAAACATAGCAATCCTAACGTATAGATATCATATTGGTAACCGTTAACAGTAGCTTTCCGTTCATCTTTGATTTCAAGTGTTTCGGGAGGTTGGTAAAAGAACGGTGATAAGTAGCTGAAATGGAAAAAGGAAAAATACATAATATGAAATAAAATCAGAGGACGAAATGCAATATTCCACCTCGGTTCAATCACAAAATACCCACAATTTGTACTTTAAAAAGTCCTTTCGGTATGTGCCGGGAGGAAAGAGTAGCTTCCTTATTTTAGGTAGCTTTGATTACAAAAAGCTACCTATTGCAGCCGTTCGGAGGAAAGCGATTTCAAAAAATTTTGGTATATTTTCATCGATCATGACCCCCAGACCACGAAACCACCCTCCGTTCAAAATTGATATATATATATATATATATCCATATATAACCATTAATTAAACATAACCTACCACCGTCAATTATTATGAATTAAAGCTGTAAGTATTAAAAAAAAAAATTATTATAAGAGTTATTATGGAAGAAAAAAAGTCAGACATAAATTACTTTGTCAAAGACAACTTATAAGTTAGTAAATATAGTTATCTATGTAAGCGTCATGCGGGGAATTTTGTCCGTTTCTCATGGAATGGCCCGATTATTAAATGTTAAACAAAATTATAGAATCTTTACATATTTAATATATCTATATGTAAGTCAATTAAAGTCCTAGTAGCGTGTTATATTTTCTTAACTTTATTTGTTAGAACTCTTGAAATGAATTTTAATGTGATGAAACATATTTTGACGATATATCCGGAAAATTTTGTTTAGGAAACGATATTGTTCTTCATGTTAATTGATTAACATTTGAGATATCCTTATAACCTGTAAATGGTAAAGCAGAAAAATAAAAAGCATAAACAAATTTTTAATCAAGTATTAAAAAGGCTTTAGAAAAACATAAAAATGGACGACATTTGTTAAACATCGTATATACTTTATCAAAAAACTCAGTAAGCTTACTCGACAAAGTAAAATCTATAACAAAAAAAAATTAGACTTAATTACTTATACCAATTAAAATTTTATCCTTATCTTAATTTGCGACATTTATTTTTTGATTCAAAAGTAAATTTTTTGTAAGAAAATTTCAAGAGATAAACAATATGACATATCTATTGCCAAGAAAAAATAATGAAAATTGTGTCACTAACTTATTTGTTGCACCTTCTGTGCGTGTCAGTGACCCGAAGTCACAAATTAATGCCTGGCCGTTGTCACTTATCAACACATTAGACAGTTTTAGGTCCAAGTGACATAATCCTTCCTTATGAAGATAGTTTACTCCATTACAAATACCATGGAACCAAGATACGGCCTTCTGTATTCCGTTCACATCCTTTTCTATATCAGGGCTTTCAACAATATCACTTAACGAGGATGGATACAGCGGCATTAAAAATATGTAGCTATACGTTGATGCGATCTGCTCTACGTTAATCAGAGTCAAAATATTTTCGTGATTCAGGAAGGGCCATATCTTTTTTTCTGCGTCAGCAGCAAATTCTTCTAAAACAATCTTAGCGGCTACCCGTCGCTGTTTATTTGGCTGCTTTAACTCTACCACTGCTCCATAACTGCCACTTCCAACAGCTTGTATGAACTGATAATTGTGATGATCTTCCAAAAACTCAATTGTAGCCATCACCGCTTCTACTCTATACTCGTCCATGCTGATGACATTATTTTTAAATTTTTCACGGACTTTTTCCATGATAAAATAAATATAAAATCACTTTCGAGAAGAAGAATTACTTTTCGAAATAAAAAATACGTAATAAGTTGCAAATGAAACTGCTAACAAATTCGCTAAGTAGACCTTAAATAACCGCAAAATTATTTGCAAAATTAATCAAAGTGTCTTAATTATAAGATCTGTAATGAACAATGACTTTCAACAATTAAAAAAGTGCTCAAAAATTCGCATTTATTGTATTAATAGGATGCATTGTTGACATTGTTCAATTCGTAAAAGTGTTTGTTTTACAACTGAACATTGTTATAAAAAATAGAAATTTTTGTAGTTGTACTTCAAAAGAAGTAGTTTAAAAGTAATAGTTAAAAATTTAAAAAGTTTTCTAATGTATTCAATTTGTTGCACTACAGGGCATTATTACAGAAAAAAAATGGTGCACTAAAAGTGCCATATAACGGTAATATACAACGAATACTAATTTTTCAACAGTTGGGACAGAGATCAAAAATCCGATATTTTACATTATTGTGATCTACTATTGACGCTGTAAATTTTTAAAAGCTTTGTTGCATGATAGATCATTGTTGTCGAATATTGATTTTTTTCGGGGGGGGGGGGATGGCGTTTATTAATCAATATTCTTGTTTTTATAACACATAAATTGACACCACACATTACAGAAAAAAAAACATTTTTCTGAAACTGTTTTTTTTTCAGGGGAGGGAGCTTAGGAATTTTTATTTTCACATTTGTGGGCGAAATGTTACTAGAATTTAATTTTTAATAACAATATTTATTCAATCGTAAAAGAAAAATACAATAAATTTTTTTAGAATAATGTAGTTTTTAGTTATATTTTAAAGATTTGCCAATAACATATTTTAGAATATTATATTTAACATTTAAGGAAACTGCATAAATTTGGGACTTCAAACATTCCGAAAGTAATTCATTTTCTAGTTTCATTCATTTTAGAAAAATCTCAAAGGGAAGGTTTTGTTTTCAAAATTTTTAGAGTATTTAAAACATGTATACAAAATTAAAAAATATTTAAACATACATAAAAAGTACTTCAGTCGATTTGGAAAAAAAGTATGAAAGAAAGAATGTTTTGTTTATTTGAAAATCCACAGAAAATGAATCTGTGAAAGTGTTTCCTTTATTTAATATAGATTTAGAAAATTTCAAACGTTATAATTTATATCACAAATTCGTAAAAATAACACTGGTCGAAAAAAAAAATGTTATTTCGCTTTAAAACAAATATGTGAACTAGATCCGATGTTCCTAAATTTAAATTTGGCACAAAAATTGTTCCAAAATGTAATATTTTTCCGAGAGGCAGTTTTCAAATCCTGAGAAATAATGAAGGATTGTTACATTAATTTAGAATGCTGCATAATAATGAAAAGATCAAAAAGGTATTTACACTGCCTTAGATAAAAAATCAATAAAATTTATTATGAAAATAATTTTTCTTATATTTGCCTCATGCATTTCACTTTTGGTGTTATTCCCTCTTCAGAGGCGTCACGATGGGGGGGGGGGGGGGGTTATGGGAGGGGAGCCTCCCCTCTCTGACTACCTGTCTGAGTTCTGTAATCGTAAAATAGTTAAACTTTCAAAAGAAATACAAAAAGCAGGCAGACTCAATTTCTCATTATGTTTCTCTGTGCTACGAAAATATCATGCATCTACCAGACCTGAATTTCTCTACTGTTGCACATCAACAGTGTCTCTAATACATTTCCTCCAAAACTTTGTTCCTTTTTCAAAAATCTAAAAAATATGAGGCTATTTTCATATGAAGTACGATTATGACTCGTACACACTTGAAGACAAAAACTTTCATTAAATGAACCAATAATTATAATTTTCATGTTTTTAGTTTCAGCATTTTTCTTTAAAAAGAATTTTTTTTTTAACCATTTGGAAAAATGGTTATTGTCCTCCGTTAGGGTTAGGAAATCAAAAACATATCTGAAGCTTTTTATTGGTTGAATCCGCGTTTTATTCGTTTTCTGATTGGTCTATACAGCAATTTGTATTTTCCCTTTACTTTCAACAAAGATGGATACTTCTGTTGCCACTATGACATAAAAGTAATAAAAACTACAAAAAAAAAATAATAATAGCTCAGAAACAAATTGACATACAGCTTTCAAACAAATTGCATTTAAAAGTACATTTTATTCTCTATACGACGGTGTAAAAAGTAATATTGAGGGATGTTTAGAAGTTTAAAAAGAAAATTTCATTTAAAATTGGTCCAGGAATATTAATGTTTAATCCATGGCGTACGTAATGTATGACCAGCTCCGTAGAAGTTTCAAAATTTACAGTACCAAAAAATGTAATCAATGGCGTACGTAATGTATGATCAACTTCGTGCGATTTTTTATGTCTTAAATTTTAGTCTTTGAAAAAATCATTTTCCAAATGGTCGTTGTAAATTGTTAAATTGCATTTTTTTTCTTTTGCGTATAAATATCATTATTATTAAACACAAATTGAACATATCATTTTAGTTGGAAAATAGAGCAATTTGTTTCACGTTGAGAAATTTTTTGAATTATAAGTTGGGAAATTTTTGAACTCCCCACCCCCCTTCGAAAAAATTTTTGTAGCTACGCCCCAGCCCTCTTTCGAGTTCAGTAATATCCTCTAATTAAACTAAACTGTGTGGTGTAGCAGTCTCTAGGCATCTTGGCCTACAGGGTCCAACTGAGTTTTCTTCACCATGGCCTATGGAGTGCTGTAGAGTATATGTTCCGGAAGTATCCATTAACATATTTTAATTCCTTTTGCTGCTGTATCTTCGCTAATTTTTATATACAATCCTTTATTGGTTATTTACATATTCACATGTAGAGAATTTTGTTTGCGCAACTTCCAATTATGTTTTAGTAAGACATAAACTAACTTAAGCTTAGAAACAAGCGGCGTCACCTAAAAATTGGCGTGGGATACAATAATTTCATTGTCATATTTTAAATTAGCGAGCCGAAATCTATAAGGATCAACTATTATTTTTACAGGGAGAATATTGATGCAGACTAGTGCAACTATTACTTATAAGTTGTAGATGCTGATGACATGTTCGGAAAAGAAGGAAGGCTACGCACCATAATGTTCGGTTGTGGTGCACAGTGGCGGTCAAATGTTTCCGGCCAGTTCGTTTCTTTGATTTCTTTGTCAGAACGTTTCAGCGAAAAAGTAGTCCAACTGTTCTAAAAGTCAGGAATGTGCAAATGACCTCTGACCATGTGACCATTTTAATTGGTTAGTGAAGACACTTGATGTAAAGGGGAGGAATTCGAAATTAGCGTGTACAAAAGTTTCGGGCCATTCGTCATTCGTTAGTTTTTGCTATCGATAAAGTGAATTTTTGGCCGTGTTTGTTATAATTAATACACGTGAATAACGTAGTTGAAATTCAAAAAGGAAAAGTTCAACAATTATCGTTCGTAAACAAGTGATTTGTTTGTCGCTAAAGAGCCAATCCTTTCGTGAGATTGCGGCAAAGTTATCGACTGGAAAATCTACTGTGAACGATGTTTTAAAAAAATTATAAAAATGGCCATGGCTTTCAGGATTTGCCACGGGCGGGAGACTCCAGAAAATGACTATTCGTGTGGCAGAATTATCTGGAGATAAGCAGTTGATGATCCGCTGCAATATCCCGCGATTTAAGGAATGAAAGTATAGCTGAAATAAGTCGGTTTATCGTGTCAAGACGCTTACGTGATGTAGGACTTTATGGAAGAATCGGTGTTAAAAAACCTTTCATAAGTAAGAAAAAAATCAGAGGCCCGACTGGCGTTTGCCAATGAACACAAAGACTGGTCAAGTGAAATCTGGAAAAAAGTACTATTTTCCGATGAATCGAAATTCAACCTTTTTAGGAGTGAGGGCAGACACTACGTCCGATGACCTAAGAACAAGAATATATTATTTGAAATATATTTTTCATAAAATGCAACATGGCGGACGGCACGTCTGGAAAAAGTGTCGGTCCGTTAGTTGAATTCCGCAACAAGATGAATGGTGAAATGTATAAGGATATCTTGCAAGATCATTTTCTGCTTCTTGGAGGAAAAATTGTGGTCGCAACTATTTGTTTCATCCTGATAATGACCCAAAGAATACATATAAACTAGTCAAGCAGTGGCTGTCTCACAAACAAATTCCGCTTTTGTTATCGCCAGTGCAATCACCCGATCTGAATACAATAGAAAATCTTTGGAAAGAACTTAACAAATGCGTGTGGAATTATAAATATTCCAATTCAGTAGAATTTCCCCAAAAATTGCAAGACGAGTGGAAAATACTTACCATAGACTTCAACTGTTCATTGAACCCATGCCACGTCGGTGCGCCGCAGAACTTATTGTTAAAGGTATACCGACAAAATACTTATTATAAATGTTATTGATCACTGTTATTTTCTATTATAACACACTTTCCCCCCCACACTTGCCAAGATGGTTGGAAACTTTTGCGAACATGAGTTTTTGCTTTGCAATTAATTTTGACCGTTAAATTTATTGATATTTATTTTTTATATTCCATAAATAAGTTCTTAACTATTATATCGTTAAAACGTATAAGTGTCACTTTGAGATTCCTCTTCATCTGGGTATACTTGCAAATTAACCAAATATTTTATGCTGCCAGAAACTTTTGACCGCCACTGTGTATGTCGTAGACTATGATCGCGTTCAGATTATGATAAATAAGTCACTTAACTTTTTTGAAACGAACGGTCCGGAATCAAATTTTCGACTTGAGCAAGTTTCTTAAACTCAACCGTCGATGCTCTCTTAACTATGAGTTGAGTCGAACTTTGCTTTCTAAACTTTCTTTATTAGTTGAAACTATTCTTTTAATTTTGTGTTGCGTTCTACAAATAATTATTCAGCTTTTTCGAATGATCCTTTCAATCATTTAATTATTTAACATGCCACCGCAAAGAATAGAAACAATAATAAATTATGTACGATCAGAAGTTGTAAATACAAATTAACAAATTATGCGCTCCCAAATGGCCCGCTTTTTGAATACTAGCATTTTCTTTAAAAAATTTATTTTAAAGATTTTTCTTGTAAATTTTACAGAAATTGCGTTTGGAGTTAATACTATAATATTATTACCTCCTTACATATAATTGTCATATAATTTGCAATTATTATCTTTACATAAAATTATCTAGCGCAAATGTTGTAGAAACCTACGAGGAAATTTTCTTTTAAAAAATATGGTTTTTCAATTGGCGGACCATTTGGGAGACGAGTGTGCATGCCCAGACATATTAAGTTTATAAAAATGTTTGGTAATGCGAACAGGTGAAACCTGATTCCGGGTTATCCGGTTCAAAAAAGTTAAGCATTTTCATATTTTTATTAATATCTCCTAAAATTATGCTCCTAATCTGCTAAATTTTTGCTTAGGAATAATACTAAAATACCCAAACATAAATACGTTGAATTTGCAAATTGTTTAATTTTATGATATGAATTATGAATTATGAAATTAATATTCGAAAAAATTATAAATTGCAACCTACAGTTTTTTTATGTATTTAGATTTATTATGTCCTGCTTTATGGAAATCCAAAATTTTGCGTTTGTCTTCCAAGTAGTTTTCAAATTATGCTTAAAAAGCGACAAAATGATGGTTTAAGGGGCCGTCTATGATAGAAGTGACTAGATATTTTAAAATTTTATTGCTATAATGTAATCTAGCAGTTTTCAATGACTGCTTGAGTGGCGCTTAAGATGCCTTGATCAAGAAGGGGACTCTCTCGGTCAACAATCAAGTACCGAACTTTAATTTGGATACAGCCCCTAAAATACGCTCGTTTTAAAATAATTAGTTTCTCGGAATCTTATTGAACGGATCGCATAAAAAATTGTTTTTAGGTTAACTGAAGGGCGTACAGCTCCTTTATGTTGTCAGAATTGTGTACTGCAATTGAAAAAAACAAAGTTATGGTTCGTTTTAACATGTAGCTGGCCCCCTAAGTAAATTTTATATACATCATTTGAAAGAAGACTTTATTACCAATCGTGTGGTACCAGTAACTTTCTTCTACGATAATTTTTTGCAGAGTCAGTAAAGGGTGTTTAGTTTTTTTTCCACGACTGTACATATTTTTAGTGGTTAGCAAGTTTTTATTTTAAGGTTATATTTTTTGCAAACACCCCGTGAAGAATTTATCAACAAAAGTTTCTGAAGATGAAGCAGATTTTTTAGATTTTTACAGCATTACGTACAGAAGGTGTGTTTCTGAATAAAAATAATGACAAATATGTATATATATATATATATATATATATATATAACAAAAGTCAGATTCTTAATGTTTTCGAGAAAATGAGTTACTTAATGAAAATAATTATAAAGAAAATATAAGGAAAGGTCAGTCTTAAAAAAGCCTACAGATAAAACAGGTTTTTAATGTTTTTCCACTCAGAATTACGTAAAGAAAATGTGTTGCTGAATGAAAATACTTCTAAAAAATATAAAAGAAAGTTGCTATATTAATAAAATTTGCAGATGATGTATATTTTCAGTGTTCTCCTTTCATTACTCCAAGCAGATGGGTTGCTGAAGAAATATAGTCATAACAAATACGTGTGAAAACTGCCGTATTGGCACATATAGTTTACGCTCCTGAAATTAGTAATTATTTGTAAATTTAATTTTAATATTTTGCGCACTTAAAGTAAAAATGATTTTGCAGTGCATGAATGTTTTTATATTAAGTTCATTGTAATATTTTCATTAAAGTATGTTTTATTCGCTATTTCATAGAATGGTAAGGAACACCAATTATGAAAAATGGGAAAACATACCACCTATGGAAAAAATACTACACAACGCTTCTGAGCTGAAAACAGAACCGTGCCTCATCTGCGGTTTTATTAATAAATGTGCTGGGAGTAGGCTTCAAAATTTACCTCTAAGAAAGCATTTATTTATCTTAATTATTAATTAGTTGCGTACAAATTTTGCTGATAATACAGATAGTTATTTTACAATTTTTTTTCATTCAGCAGTACTATATCATTTTTACCGAATGCTACAGAAGGAATATCACAAGGTCTTTTATACGTATTTTATGTACAGCTTTACGGAAAGGGGGGCGCAAATTTTACCTATAAAATAAATAAAAAGTGCTTATTAATCTTAATCCTCAACCAGCGCACAAATAAAACCTGTGTCAATACTCCGCTTTTATTACTAAGATATTGTTAATCTACGTGTGAGAAGAATTGAACTTTAGATTAGATGTGTGCTGTATAACTATAGATGTACTTGTTGAACATTTGTAACAAAAACTAGATTAGTTTACCTTCAATTGGATGTATGATGTGTTGTAAATAGTCTAAATTAAGCTGTTATAACATACCATTGAAACTGGGACATTGTTTTATAAACAACCCTGTATATTAAAATTGATATTTAATACATTAATATAAATATTAATAGAAAAAATAACTACAAATGTTAAATGTATTACTATTAATATAATTATAAGTCCTCAGAATGCGTGATCCATATTTAAGTTAAATTAGCAGTGATGTTGAGCTATCTGATCACTTTACACATTAGTATGTTGTGGCCATCACAAAACTTTCTTCTCTATAAATCACATCAATTAAATCATTTAAATAGTACAAGAAATTACACCAATTTAGCACCAATTCATATCAAAGTATATCTGAATTTGAAGTTTGATGAAAATTCGTGCATTAGTTCTTGAGATAGAGCTATTGCGGAAATTCTGAAAAATATAGTATATCAGCGCCACCTGTTGAGCGATTTACAACAAAACATAAACAGAACTAATTGATGTCAAGGTATACCTGAATCTGAAGTTTGTTGAAAATCCAAGCATTAGTTCTTGAGATAGAGCTATTGCGGAAATTGCAAAAAATGAGGCATAGCAGCGCCACCTGTTGAACGATTTACGGCAAAATTTATAAAACGTCATTTCATGTCAAGGAGTAACTGAATCTGAAGGTTGACGAAAATCCATTCATTAGTTCTGGAGACTGAACTATTGTGGAAATCGTGAAAAATGTTGCATAACAGCACTAACTGTCGAGCGATTTACACCAAAAACTAATCAGCACCAATTTCTATCAGGGACTAACTGAATATAAATTTTTATTAAATTCCGTTCATTAGTTCTTGAGATAGCGCGCCCACAAAATTTGTGTCACATACAGACAGACTCACAGAGAGACATTTTATAAAAACATGTTTTTCGGAATCTCTGACCCCTAAAACGCGTAAATCCGTCGAAAACCGGAAGTCGAAAATTTTCATGAATCCAACATTTTCTTCTTGTAAAGATAGAAGAAAGTAAAAATTAAGCAAGTGGTCACATTAGGGACATTTTCAGTGTGAGTAATATGATTTAAACTGAAGTTTTGAAACTATAGTTAGGGGAAATTGAGTAAAACTGCATACCGTGTTATTAGTTGCTTTTTGAAGCTAGAATTTCCAACAGAATTTACCGTAACTTAGAGTATATATTCTGCCCTTGTCCTTGCATCATACTAATAGTATTTTAAATATATATATAGTTTATAACATTTTTATTAACTAATGCTTATTTATAGATTAAGGTGGTAGATGGTGTTTGGAAAACGCATAACACATTTGATAATCCAGTTTCAGCAATTACCATCTATATCCAAAAATATCCAAATTCTTTTGTGCATTCCTGTATAAGATCTATAGATCTGTATTACATAGTATGCAATAATTTACTTGAGTTACGAAACGCATCATACAGTTAAAAATTCGCCCTCACCAATTTCCTACAATTAGCAGAAATGTACTCGAATTATTTTGCGCAGTCCTGTATATGGTCTATAGGATTATACACGCTACATGTTGTAAAAAAATTTGGTTAAAGTTAAGAACGCAAACGGAAGTTGAAAACGCACTTCCAGCAACTATCGCTCATAGACATTACTATAACCGAATAACTATGTGTCCCTGTAAATGCACGATAAATGCAATGTACACCATACTTTTAAATAAGCAGCTTATCCAGCACCTCAGTAATTCATATAAATTTCATTTTTGAAATGCTGTAATATCATTAAAATACTTTGCGAACGATTTTTCTCTGTAGACTACTATGTAACGGAATTCTTTTGTGTAACCCCGTTGACGATTATTAATTGATTTACACATTATATTCCACTGAAAGAATATTTTAATGCAACTCGGAAATGAATAACAATTTTATTATGCTTGAAATGGTGCAATATCATGAAAATCCACTTCAAACGTTTTTCCGATTGATTGTAATACTGCCTGGTCGCTGTAAACGTACATTAACCGCTTGAGGGGCGGTGGGATATATTTTATTCCAGCTAATTTCAATGAAGATTTCCACTGGAAATTTTTTAAACTTTGACGGAAAAAAGCTGTAAAACTACTTTTCCTTATTTTGAAATAAAATTTTTCTGTTTTCCCGGTGTAAATTCAACATTACAGGAACGCAATTGCTTGCCCCGCAAAGGGTTAAGTGCAATGCGCTTCATTTTCTTCGGCGATCATTCTACAATCTAGAGTAAACACTAATAATATTTAAAAAATATAGGGCAATCCGAATGCATTCAAGAGAGTTATAGCACGGAAAGACGGCCAGACAAAACAGAGTAAGTCATAAACACTTTTCAACTACGTTTGAAAGTGTTGAATAACAAACAACTAGTTCATTATGAGTTAACAAATTTGTTTGTGACAAACTATATAAAAAACTAAAAAAAAAAAAAAAGCGCATAAATATTCACAGCAACTTCAAAGGGGGTTTAGTGGGAATTTCAAAATTCCAAAATTTTTATTTTCTTTCGCAAGATTTACAAAATGTTTAAGGGTACACGTACTCCCCTAGAAAAGAAAAACGTACTGATTATATTCACCATTGCTATTTTTAAATAAATTGCCAATATTTAAAAAATGCTGTATCTATTTATTAATAAGTACCAACGAAAATAATGTTTAGAAATATAAATTAAAATATCCAGGCTTTAAATTTTTACTCTTTCTCACCAATATTTAAGGGGGGGGGGGGGGTGTATACTTCTTTTGATCAAAATTTTCACTGCTTCGTTTCTTGTATTTTTTGCAATGTGTAGATTGTTATCCTAAAAATATTTCATGGTATTTTAGTTCCTTTATTTTTGATATTTTAATGCTATTTTTTTTTTCTTTGAACGTAACGCTATTGTAAAATTTTAATTTTTTTTTTTCAAAACCATGTTATTTAAACTGGACAACTCTTTTTCTTCCGAACTACTCGAATGATTTGCTATATATTTTATTTAAAAGAAAGGTATCCGATTTTTATTGAGCTTGGACCAAGTATAATTATAATTTTATAACTATTTTTTCAAGCTCGTAAACGAAAAAAAAAAAAAAAAAAAAAAACCTTTTATGTTTAAATGACTGCCATTTTGTCAAAATGCAACTTTATAAACTAAATGTTCATATAAGATTTTAGAGAATTTAATTCTCTTTTACAATTTGGAGAACAAATTTGTTTCTGATGCTTGTGATCGGGGAAAAATGGTCGTGCGATTGCAAGTTCGCGTTACACATACTCCCCGTTTTCACAAAACGTGTTCATTATTTTTTACTCTCAACAATTTAAATATATAAATGAAATGTACAGAAATATAATGCAAACAGTTCAATGTTGGTACCTCTTTTCTTTGTAACTGAAAAAAAAAAAAAAAAAAAAAAAAAAAAAAAAAAAAAAAAAATCGTAAAAATTATTGAGTTTTAGGCCAAAGAAGTCGAACCACCCTTTAACCCCTTAAGCGACTCGGCCGATAAGTGTAGGCTACCTTTTTTAAAATTCAGACTGTTTGATTACCACCCCTTTTTATGGGCGTTCGTAATTATATAAGTACGTAGCACCTATAGTCGTCGTTCGGTCCGTCTGTCTGTCCGCATATAACAAAGCAAAAACTACCCAACTGAATGGTCTGAAATTTTAAATACATAATTGTTGCAAAAATTTTTTGAGTCGTTTCAATTTTTATGAAAATCGGATGCATAGTTTAATGATAGGGGCATTCAAAAGTTTTACGTTACATGACGGCCAATGGGAAAAAATTATTTCAAGTGCATTTTAAGGATGTTACAGCCTCCCGAACAGAATAAAATTGATATGCACTTATAAAGTGCACTAAAATATACATTTAGTACAATATGCGATGCAAAAAATATTTATAAAACTAATTATAGCAGGAACGCATCTCATTTGCTCCGTTTGACGTGCAATTTCCAACTTGCTTGAAGTAGAAATATTCACCTTATTTATTGATGGATAAATTGATGCGAGAATAAAGCCAATTACGCTATTTTAAAAAACTGCTGGGAATCAAACAGGAGCCTACAGTGCCCCTGGAATTCACGGGCGCGCAAATTAAGGGGCTAAGTAACTTTACTCGGCAAAAGAAAAAAAAATACATTAAATAATATTCTGTCCTGTAAATTTAATTAAATGTTATACATTAAGCATCACCAGTAGTGTCTGTGGTCATTGAATGGACATAGCTTGAACCATGCGCTCTATGCATCATGACTTTACTTGTGAAATGGCCATAGTAACGCATGTAAGGAGAGAAAATATTTTATGTGGTACACACGTTCTAGCCATAATAGGAAAATACCAAACAATAAAGTAATATGAATGAATGAGAAAAAAAAATAATTGCCATTCATTTTAATTTTTTTTAAATCTAAAATACCACATCCTACGAAACCACAACAAATTTTACATTGAATAAAGCACTGACAAGTAAATTTAATCGAATTAATGTTCCAATTTGTATTTGTGGTTTTTTTTAATCAAAAGTTCCACATTCTATGAAACCATAACAAATTTTACATTAAATAAAACATTGTCAAGTAAATTTAATCGAATTAATGCTCCCAGTTGTATTTGCGGTTTTATTTTTTCTAATCAAAAGTACCACATCCTATAAAACCACAACAAATTTTACATTAAATAAAGCATTGTCAAGTAAATTTAATCGAATTAATGTTCCCAATTGTATTTGTGGTTTTGTTTTTTTAATCAAAAGTACCTCATCCTATGAAACCACAACAAATTTTACATTAAATAGAACACTGTCAAATAAATTTAATCACTTCGAATTTTGATGCATCGGAAATCGGGCACGAACTTCTACAATCACCCAATAGAATGTGGAACTATCAAACAGTTAATTCTTGAATGTTTCTTTCCTGTAGGGACGTTACACTTGGACGGAGAAACGCAGGAACTCGAGTCCACGAGAAGGCTACGTCGTTTTCATCTCCGATGATTTTGAAGCCGACATCACACTGGTCATCTAAAAGAAAGAGGGCGAAACGACCCATCCCAAGCTGGAGCGATTCGTCATCAAAAAGTTCCAGAAAGCAAAAATAGAAATGACCGGAGCCGGCTTCCTCACGTGGGCCCTCGGCGAGATTACTACTTTAATGTCCGGCATATTCCAGAGAGCTATTGCTCACGCAATACAGGATCCTATCAGAGAAGCTCTTGAACGACAAATGCGAGAATTGACTTTGGAATATTGAAATATAAATAAAGTTTACGCCTCTTAATTGCGTAGTTTAATTTTCTGATTATCTTTATTATTATTATTATTGCATTTACAGAAAAACTGGATTGCAATGTTGTTCTGATTAAAAAAATAACAAAACGTTTTCCCTATTTAAGATTTTCTATAAGATTTTATCAGAATAATTACTCGGAAAGGCAGCGCCACATTTTTTCAATCAATTTTAGTATCTACGTTTTAGGTATATATGATAAATGAGATGCGCATAGAACAAAACTGCCAGTCAGGTGGCACACCAGCGAGGGTTATTATCATAGCAATATACCTCAACACATTGTAATGTGAAATAAATGGGAACCCGATAACTGTTCTTATTGCGAGTCTGGTGCAACATCAATAATCGGATTATCATTCATTTCAGATCGCAGCTGGTTGTGTGACCTTGTTATGGTAACGTCCAAAGAAACTATAACTCGGTAAATATATATTCTTAAATATATATTCTTTGTAAAGTCCTACTCCCCCTGGCTGGTGCGCCCACTGGCTGGAAGTTTTGTTATCAGCGCTATCTCATCTTTCATATATATCCAAATCATTGATGCTAAAATTGGTTACAAAAATTAGACTCTGACACACAGACTGTAATTTTAGAGCTACATTTTAAAAACGTATGACCTTTAATGCGGATTATTTAGAATATGTGTAAAATAGATATTTTGTCACTAGATATAATTCCTTAAAATATTCACATGACATCTTCACATATCATTTGCAATTGTTGCAATTTACATTCTCCGAGTAATTGAGTTCTTAAAAAACAAAAAAACAAAAAAAACAAAAAAACAAAAACAAACAAACAAAAAAAAAAACGGACTAAAATAGGGAAATTGTAATGACAATCGAGACGCAAGTATTATTTCCGTATTTTAACGGAATTTTTTCCCTGTAAATTACAGAAAAATTTACAGTAGATAGTCACGATAGATATAGACGATAGATTGACACGAAGACAGTAGATAGAAATAATGCAGTAAAACATGTAATGAAACATATATAAATAGATATTCAGTCTTAAACGGATTTATGTCATGGTCTCGATAAAAATATACCATATAAATTGACTTTCAATACGGATACCTGTTCAAAACGGAATTATCTTCCGATCCCTATCGATTCCATTTTTACAAGTCTTACTACATATTTAAAATCTTCTGTGCCTGTGTAAAAATTCTTTGTTCTGTTTCTGGTTTTATTTTGAAATCTAAAATACTACTGTAAACTTGATATTTTTAATTGTTGAATTTTTATTCAACTTTCTTAAGAGACGTAAAACCGACAGAGTGAAAATGTGTTCGAGCCTGGGATCAAACTAGGATCCGTTCATTGGCATTACACGCTAATGCTCTACCACTGAGCTACCTGGACGACACCAAGCCTAGCACGTCTCACTCTTATCTGTAGTTGACAAAGCTGTAACCACAGCACACGATGGAATATTTTTCATGAGTCACCAACTGTGGGGCAAACAGTACATGAAATAGGCCGCTGTTGAAGCGCTGCCAACAGATAAGAGTGAGAAATGCTAAGCTTGGTATCGTCCAGATACTTCAGAGGCAGAACATTGGCACAAAATGCCAATGACCTTAGTTCGATTGCAGGCTTGGACGCTTTTTAACTCTATCGTTTTTACGTCTCTTAACCCTTTCAGGGGCAAGTAGTTGTGTTTCTGTAATGTCGAATTCACACCGGAATTTTCAAAAAAAATTACTGCAAAATAAGAAAGAGCAATTTTACGACTTTTTTCCACCAAAGTTAGAGAAGTAAAATTTTATAACATTTTTCTGGTGCAAATCTTCATTAATCTTCCCTGAAGGGGTTAAGGAAGTTGAATAAAAATTCTACAGTTAAAAATTTTAAATTACTAAATTAAAGGCATGTGACATTTTCTACAAAAAATTTCAAAAAATTATATAAATTTATTCTATATATTTTAGATATCCAAAACTAGCTTTTTTAAACAAAGAGATATTTATCAGGATAGAAGTAATCGTTCAAAAGTTATATGCAGGTATATATGTAAAAATGTGTCTCTGTATATGGCACTGGCTATTCTCCTTGCTTTGAATTCGATTAAGATGCAGTTATAACATCATTTAATTTTTTGCAACATCATATTTGAAAAACGAAAGATTTAAATACAAAAAATGTCACTCCAAGCAGACATAAAAGAAAAAGAACTTTCATTGCCAAAAATATGGAGCTTTATTTACCAAAATTATGTTACACATTTTAGAACTATGGAACTTTTTTTTAATGCCAAATATTTTTTGTATTTCACATAATTTTCACATAACGTGCACTTGGATGTCCGAAAAGATAATAATTATGTCATTACCATGACTATTTATTCTCTGTCCTAGCCGATATTTTATATAGGGATGTGACAGCAAATTAGCTGATCATTCTCAATGTTATAAAAACTTGAGCATTTTCATATCTTGAATATGTAGAAAATGACAATGCAAATGATGTCGCTCTTTACTCCTGCTTCCAGTCCTTCTGTCAATTGAAGGCTTTTGCGACTCCTTAACAGTCAGTATTGATCTAGGCAATTCTATTGTTGAACGTTGTTTATGCAGAACTGACCTACGAAAGAGAAAGAAGGAAAAATCATGTGTTAAAAGAAAGTAATTTACTAGTATTAAAAAATGTAAAGGCAAACAAATAATACTGCACAAAATTAGTGATAAGAAGTACAAAATTTTATAATGAGAGAAAAGGAGGTGACTTGCAAACTAGTCATGCCTTTAATAACTAACGTTAAAGAAAATACATATCAGAACATGTGAGAAGGGGCAGACTCAATAGATAACAAATATAAGAGTTTAATGTAGATATAGACTAATGTTAAAGACTTAAATGCAATCTATATACAATTAATATTTACAATTCTAGGAGGGAAAGGGCTTTTGCTGAGATTTACCGGCCGCCAATACTTCGGCGCTATTCGAGCTTGGCTGGGACGTCTTACCAGGCCGGGCTCGAAAAGAAACTCTCAAGTGAATTTTAACATTCGGTTTTCAGGCTGGAGATGCAAAGTCACCCTGCCATCAAGTTTATTGTCTTTTGAGTTTTGCAAGCTTTGTTAGTTCTCATGTGCACCCTTTCGTTGCGGCCAGGATGTTTTGGAAAGCGCAAACCACACCCACATACGTATAATATACACTGCTCAAAACAATTAAAGGATATTGCAGTTTTAGGTGGATTTTGTATCTGGTAAACTGTTTAGCTGATTGATACATGGTCGAAAGACATAGTAGGTTATATGAGAATAAATTACACATGTTTGGCAGAAAAAAATGCATTTTATTGCGCATTTGTGTACTAAAGGAAAAAAACACAATTTGTGCATATGAGAAAAAAAGAATAAGAAAAGGTGTTTTCTTCAAAGAAAATCATTTTTAGTAGGGGGTATGGTTTCCACGGGCGGCCAGCAACGTCGAACACCTTTGAGGCATGGACTCAATGAGGCTATTAATGACGAGTTGGGGTATTCTGCCCCACTCTTCCAGAAGCGCTCTTTCCAGTTCTTGGAGAGTTTGTGGTGGTTGTTGGCGGCCAGAAACTCGTCTTCCTAGAGCGTCCCAAACGTGCTCGATTGGATTCATGTCTGGAGAACACGCTGGCCATTCCATTCGAACGATTCCTTCCTCGAAAAGGAAATCCTCCACCAGGTTTACACGATGTGGCCTGCAGTTATCGTCCATTAAAATGAAGTTATCTCCGATTGCTGCAGCGTAAGGGACTACAATAGGTCTGAGGATCTCATCCCTATATCGGCGACCAGTCAGAGCTCCATCTCGAATGATGTAGAGGTCAGTGCGCCCGTCAATGGAGATGCCACCATACACCAACACTCCTCCACCGCCAAATCTGACACTTTCGTGCACGAACGCAGGATTATTCCTACTGCCACGGTCCCTCCAGATGAAAACACGCCTATTATCCGGATGCACAGAAAAACGGACTCGTCAGAAAACAGAATATTGCTCCATTCATTTCTCCTCCAGTTGACATGCTCGGTTGCCCACTCCCTGCGGTCGCGACGATGCCTTGATGTTAATCTAACACATACCATCGGTCGGCGAGCATACAGACCTATAGCATGGAGCCGGTTTCGGACAGTCTGAGTTGAAATCGTGGTGCCTGTAGCCGAGCGAAGGTGTTTTTGGAGAAGAGTAGCGTTCATGGTTCGGTGTCTCCGAGCTGTTAACGCTAAATACCGATCTTCATTGGGCGTTGTTGCCCGTCTACGACCTTGCCCTGGTCTTCGGCCTGCACATCCACTCTCGTCGAACTCAAAATTTGCATACTCCACAGTTTGAAAACCAGAAAAATTTGCATTTGTGATTCTCTTCTTCTATTTTCGGCAAAAAAAAATTCGTTTATATCTTTATTTTATATAAAACTTCAAATATCCTTTAATTGTTTTGAGCAGTGTATTATAATTTGGAGCAAATCTTGTGTCTCTGCATGCAAATTTTATCTAAAACAATTGGGAAATTTCGCGTCAAACGTGGCAAATGAGAGGTGCGTTCGTACTCTAATTAGTTTTATAAATATTCAGATCTTGGTACAGTAGCTCTTGCACTCTTATGCAAAAATGTTTGAATGCAGAGTTTATTACGATTATGTATATATATATATATATATATATATTAAATTAAATAATAGAGAAATAATAGGACCCCATCTTAAATAGGACGTCATCACCATGGCAACCTAGAATCATTACCTGTCATGGGATATCATTGAAATTACGTATGACAGGATTTAATAGAATAATCAGCATGACAACCTAGAATCATGACCTATCATGGGATATCATTGAATTAATTACGTATGATAGGATTTAATAGAATATTCAGCATGCCAATCTAGAATCATTACCTAGAATCATTTATTAACCGGATGGCGTTGACTTAATGATGTATGATATGATTTAACTAAATGATGAAAACTTTTATTAATATTTTTTAAAGTTTTGATTCTATTTTCATGAAATTTGAAATGACTCGACACAATTCTGCAACGATTATACATATTAAATTTCAAAACATTCAGTTGGATAGTTTTTGAGCTGTTATAGGAGGACACAGAAACAGACAGACAGTCGGACAGACCAGACGACAACTATAGGGGCTAAGTATTTATATAATTACGAACGCACGTAAAAATAATTCTTATGTAATTGTGATCCTAGTGTTTGGAAGTTGTTTCATTAACTCTGATTTTGTCTTTTGATTTTACTGTGTGTGCTATACTTTTAACTTGGAACTCTTTAAATCTCAAATGCAATGTTCATTGGAATTAAGAAAAAACCCTGCTATGAGACCATTAACAAAAGTAATGTAAGATATAAAGATTTTCAGTCTCTTTTTATTTAGGTTCATCCTACATATAGCTCGGTATAATAATTAAATAACCTTTTTATTCGATTAATTATTGGGCATAGACGTCTGATTTTTACTTTAATGTAATAAAATTGACAAATATGTACTCACTTACAAAAAATAGAATTAAAAAAAACAATAATAAAACAATTTAGATTTTCAGATTTTATCCACTCTGATATTGATATCTTTATGTGGTTATCAAGAAGGGTTTTGACCTTTGAAGAATTAAGCGAGCCTAAGTGAAAGTCCTTTGATCTTTGGGTTTAACGTGGTGATTACGAGTCAGGACTCGCTATTATTTTTGTATTCAATAGTGCCACAATTTACAAAAATTTTTCGTTGTGGTAAAACTTTCTTGAAAATATCCTGGTACAAGTGTTCAGATGAGATTATTTTTCAAAATACAATCGGCTGGTATAGTTATAAAACCAGTTATAGTACGAACCAGGATTGCCAGTTCGATCTCCATTTTTATTCAGAAATTACGAGTTCATACCAGAAATAAACAACAGTATTTTATGCTTTATTTAACGAGAGACATTTGAATTACCGATTCAAAAATTTTAAGCCTTTTTCTTATTTTACTTTATTTCTTTATGTTGTAGCACATTTGTGCTATGGCTAGACTTATATTCATAGCTCTTCTATGATGTGATATACATGTACTCATATATAGGGAGTGTGGAGTAGCACTGCTACTTGGTATCCCATGAAATTATCAGCAGTTCACCTGTTCACCAGCAATGACATGAAGTGAAAATTCTTCCTAAATTTCCGGAGTGAATTTAAAATTTTGGATTAAAATTGGAGGCCAAACTGGCAACCCTGGTACGAACGAACCTCATTTGCCACGTTTAACGTACAATTTCAGACTTTTGTTTTATATAGAGCTCCATCTGTTTTAAAATGTTTGAATTATTTTTTATTGCAGAAGTTATTTTCGCATGCTCTAAACTGAATAAATGCCAAATATTTTTTAAGGTGACAGTTCACCTCAAAATTGGTCAAGATGTCGATTTTTTTATATTAAATGAAAGATGAATAGTTGTGTATATTTTGACACCTCACTTTTACCCATACAGTAATTATATCGCGAGATATCTTAAATTTTGTTAATACAAACAGCGCAATTCCCCACACAAATGAAAACTTTAAACGTCTTCTTCTCCATGTTCCTATTTCATCTACTTCCATGTTTTCAAAATGTTGAGGCTTGTATTGTATTTGAGATAGAGATTTAAAATTTTTTGTACATGTTCTTTATTATATATGTCATAAAGCTGCGTATGGTATTAGCCTTCAGGTTATTGTCATTTTTTAAAAAATAAAAGTATATGCAGATGTGTTAGATTTCATCCTTTTACACTATAGGTGTCAGCAAAAAAAATTATATTAAATGTAATAGTAGATCTATCTAAAAATCCATACGCAGTCTTGTGTAATATACATTCGAAAATCTTTTTAAAAAATTGGGCAAAAATATTAACATTTAAAGAATAGTAGGGATTTTAAAAAATTAAAAAAAAATTTAAACTTAAAAAAAAAAAGTAAATACGCAGTTATTTTTTTTTTTTTTTTTTTTTTTTTTTTTTTTTTTTTTAACAATGAAATGCAGTGAGTCCATCATTTGAACCATATTTTTAAAAATAAACAAAATTGCTGAATAGGTAAACTGTCCCTTTAAATATTTCCAATAGTTTAGCTTGTAGACCCCTTCAAACACTTGCACCATAATTATGACCACTTGGTATGTGTCATATACGCTCGAAATTCGCCAACCATCTCAGGTGTGTAATCCTTCGGTAAATATCACTCCTTTTTTTAAAAAATACAGAATATTTAGTTTATTTACAAACACAAAATGACATTATATGACGACACAAATGATGATAAAACTATTTACAATGAAATAATAAGCTTCACAAGATGCACAACCACTCCACGTTTCACTCCAAAACAACACTTCACTATATTGCTAAATTATTTCACTAAAAACTCAAATTATACCACTTCCGCTTCTATTACAATCTTTTGGTTTCTCATAAAAATAGCCGCGCACGCTCACATGCTGGCTTACAGAACACTTCTCCCTTCCACACTCTCAAAAACAGTGCCAAACCTACCTCTCCGCGCACCTACACGTCACGTGTCAATGGTGCCAAAAGAAATCGAAAGAAAAGTTTTCTAGACGCCTCCAGACATCACAGTATGTATTATATATTTTATTTTAAAATTAAAAAAAGAACCAATTTACCGTAGTTTTTCTCCTGCAGCAGCAACATAACCGATGAAAGACTTTACACAGCTGTGTCTTCTTTCTATCCATCCAATCCTTAAATGAACATTTTTTAGTTTTCCTTGCCTCTAATTTCACAAACTCTTGTTCGTCGCCCTTGCAGCTACTTTCTAGTCTCGCCTGTTCTAATTCCAGCAGTCTTGCTTCATTTTCTTCCTTCACTAAATCTTTCTCAATGGTGTGCTTCACGTGTTTATCGGTGGTCTTAAGCATAGTTTGAACGGCTTTCAACGGCAAGTTCTTTTCAACCGTTTGACGTATGTAAAAATTCAGTAGGAACTTTACTTCCTCCGGATTGCCTAAAAAGACATAATTTTAAAATCTGCATTTTGGATAAAATTTTGTATAGTTTATCAAAAAAGAAATAAGAAGGAAAGAAGGAAAAGAAAAAATAGGAGGAAAAAATATTTCCATAAATAAAAACATAAGACAAAATGCAATATTTCACCTTCAATCAATCACAAAATACACAATATGAACTTTAAAAAACTCACCGTTTTATAAAAGGCGACGAAAATAATAAAATAGATATTACTAACTTTAACATCTATTTTATTACTTTCGTCGCCTTTTAAGTAAAACGGCGAGCTAAAGTTCATATTGTATATATTTTGTAAAATATTTTCATTTTTAAATCTTCAAATTTAAATCTCAATATGAACTCAAAATACCATTTGACTAGGAATAATTTCTGAATAAAATAAGCTTTAAGGGGCATTTCTTTGATTGGGGTTTTAAAAATTCGATTTTTATTTTTATTTATTTAATTATTTTTTTACATTTTTCTATTTCCTATAGTCTGTAAATTATCTTTTTAGAAAGATTTGAGCGAATTCGAAGTCATTTCATAGTGAATTAGGGCTTTAGTGACACGCTTCCGTATAGGCTTACCGCAGGGCTGCCACAGGCCACATTTTTATATTTTATTCGTGCCTCTATTTTAAGTAAGTAAATTTTATAGTATATTTCTCTTGCAGATGTTATCAAAGTGTATGTGAAAAATTTTAGTTTTGAAAAATGGTGTCAGATTGTATTAAATAACAGTCGCCTGTTGCAGCCCTGAAACCATTTTTCAGTGATATAAACACATTTTACGCAAAATGACTTTTTTTCAAACTGGGTGGCATCAGAGCACCAAAACTATTAAACCGATCTTGCTCAGTTTTTTTAAATGAAAGGTAATAAAAGAAAAAGTTATTAATTTTCAGCTATTTATATAAAAATAATCGTTTTTAGACGCACGCTAAAGTGCGAAAAAGGGGGTCAGAAATAAACATTTTTTTTTTTTTTTCAAATGGCTGCCACTTTGTTAATTTTCAACTTATTGGTCTTAAAGTGCTCGAAGCTCCAGACACTATTATCTACTTTCATAATCCTTTACAAAAGTTGATTGCAGACGACTCGGGCGATCTATCGGGACCCGCCCGATTAGTGCACCGCCCGATAAGTGCACCGCGCGCACGCTAAGACATCCAACCATGCAACTCGAGCAATATAATAAATTTTTTAATAATTTTTTTTTGAAATGTTCTTTAAATGATTACAAGTAACATGCAAAAAACCCTGAGCTAAAATCTTCATCCTATTCCAGAAAAAATAAAATAAAACAATGCTAAAAAACACCCTTTTTTCTATAAATCTGCTGATCTGGTAAATACTGATTCATCTTAAAATTTCATTCCCAAATTATTTTAAAACTAATACACAACCCCGTCAAAAATGACGGAACATGAATGATAAATCTTCAAAACGACATTTACAAAATATATTTTTCTGGCTAAATAAGAAAAAACATTCAACATGAATTTTTTTAATCAAAAAGTATTATCCTTTGATTTTTGATGATTAGAACAAAGATATTATGTAAACTCCAGTTTAAAATCTTTTTTAAAATATTTCAGCATGGAACAGGAAAAGATCAAAGTTGCATTGCATTTGTAACATATGTATATACGTATATATATATATATATATATATATATACGCACACACACACACACACACATGTATATATGTAATATATTTATATGCATATATAGTATAGGAAAAATTACGCTTAATTCTATAAAACATTTTATAAAATATTTTACATATTCATACTACTGAGTAGAAGATTTTTTTATGTATTATTTTTCATCCTTTATTAATTTTGTGACTTACAAATTATTTTACTACTCAGAAAGTAATTTTGAATTATTCTGTAATACGCTAAACAGCAATTTTTTAATGATTTTAATCTGCATCGCTTCTGCAGGTAAATGCATTATGACTTTTTTTTTTTTTTTGCTAAAAACTTACTATGTTAAAATTCATAATTTTTTCTACAAGATAACTAAAATATGGTGTACAATTGTGTTATACCTTCTTTATGTTTCAATTCAAATAATAATTGATAAGAAATATTAATTTTATTTACAATGCTTTCAAATCTGATAAAATGCATTTAAAAAAAAGTACGATTACAGCAAAAAGCTTCTTTGTTTATATTAATTGCTCATAGATGGCGTCAAAGGAATTAGCAAGAAACATAAGCTCCTGATTTATTTCCTGATACCTGATACTCCTGAGGGCAGTTGCAATTGACGTCATGCTGGAGGTCACACAGTACAAATAGGCAAATCTGATTGCTGAAACTAACCTGACCTCCACTTGAAGTACAATGGTTTATCAGCTGATTGAAACTTCCCTATTTTTAATTTAGAACTTCATTGGATAGTTTTCGAAGGTTTTAAACAAAATTAAAATATTTAATGTCTTTAAAATGCTTTTAAAATATTTTAAGAACAGAATCATAAATTAACCTGCATTTTTTTTTTTAATGGAGCGTTCAAAGAGTCATTCATTTGTTTCAAGATTCGGAAATTCTGAATGGCAACAGTGTTCTTTTGTTTATATCTAGTAATCTGATGTTTATAATAGTTTATTTCTAATTTAGAACTTAATACATTATAATTAGATATGATATACACGTTTTATATGAAAATATGCTGAACAAACATTATTTCAAATAGAAGAAATTATGATTCTGCTGTCATATGTTGCCATATGTTTTCCATTAAGCCTAACATGCGTTTAGCTACGTTCGATTGGCAGACCAAAATGGTTCGTACCGGAATGGTTACCTACACTTTTCTCCACTCGGATTTTATTATAAGTAGATGAATATGTATTATTACTAAAAGGACTCATCACACTGTGTTACAATAAATAAAAATATGTATGTATGAAAATGTATTAATTTAAGCAAAAACTGAGAAAATTTAGGTTATATTTCCTATTCCAGTAGTTTTAAAACTATATTATTTCTCTAATAATTTTTTATCCATTGTATATAAATAAGTTTAGCGAATTAATTTCATGTATGCATTAAAACAACATTTAATCTTTATTAATGTTTTTTGCTATAAAATTTGGATGTATGCCAATAATAAGCTTTTGCACTTAGTTTTATGTAGTGCATGTCTACAGCATGAAAATTTCATACGCGTATCACTTAATTATTTGTATATTATTTTAAAGAAAGCACAATACCAAAACTAACGGTTTCTTTTTGCATATGTCTGTTACCAATCGGCACCTGAAGATAATTTTTTTCTCCTCAACTGGAGATAATAGCAAACAAACTTTTCTTCATCTGGAGACAGTAGGAAGCTGCACTGAAGTCCAAGACATACATTACATATAAATATTTCAATTAGAATCTTTAGAAAAATCGTCTTTATGGTAGTTTTATAATAATTATGCTAAGAATATTACTCACATCTTACTATCCAAACATCGTTCTTGATTTCTTTGAAATCCTTGTCTCCATTAAAAATCTTATGCTGCAACAAATCCGTGGAAGTTGGACGCTTAAAAGGATTAACGTTTATACAACCACGAATGAGATCCCTTATGTGACAGAGAGTTTCCTTTCGCACTGCGGACATCAGGAAGGTACTTTTGGCGACATTTTCAAACTGTTTTTTCTGAAAATATAAACCAGAAATTAATACAGTATAACTTCAAAAATCTAGCATCATCGGAACCGAGACTATGCCGGATTTTTGAAAATTCCGGACTTTTGAAGGAATATAAAAAGTAGTAACCTGGAATATAAAAAGTAGTACTAAATTCTTAATGGTGCCTTCAGCCATAATTCAGTTCACTATTAAATCATAATTATGTAATATAAAGAGAAAATTAAAAAAAAAATCGAATAAAGAGTGAAATTATTTCTTCTCGTGTAATTTCGGAAGCATCGATGTCAATTTTGTTTCTTCAAATTTTTTTTGTCGTTCTTTAACAAGTTTTTTTTCTATTTCATACAAATGAAGAATGTCTATTTCGGAAAAAATGTCTTGTTTCTCTAAAACCTCTAAATCACCTCTGACAAATGAAAAAAGAAGTCAAATATTCTTTTTTCGCATATATTACTTTCGAACTTCAAGTTTTTGATTCATAAACAATTGCTATTTTTGTACTCCAAAAACTTGGAAGTATAAAAGGAAAAACAAAGGATAAGATGGTTTTGATACCAGATTTTTTAAGTTGCCGGATTCCTGAAGTCGCACTGCAATAATTATTTCCGATACATTGCAATGTGTTGAAATTGTTGTTGTTTGCAGATGACGTCAATGTAATCAATCAAAAGTTAAAGCAGTAAAATAAATTTATTTCACCTTTTTAATTGCATTCTTAATTATAAAAATACGTAGCATCTATAGTCGTCTTCTGGTCCGTCCGTCTGTCCGCATAACAGAGCAAAAACTACCGAACCGAATGGTTTGAGATTTAATATATATAATCGTTGCCGAATTTTGTCGAGTCATTTCAATTTTTAAGAAAATCGAATCAAACCATAAAAATATATTAATAAATTACATCCTATTATGCGTAATTAATGCAATGATATCCCATGATAGGTAATGAATCCAGGTTGCCATGATGATTACGCCCTATTTAAGAGGGAGTCTTATTATTTCCGTATTACTTAATTTAATACATAGAATCGTAATACATTTTGTATTCATGCATTTTTGCATAAGAGTGCAATAGCTGTAGCACCAAGATTTGAATATTTATAAAACTAGTTATAGTACGAACGCATCTTATTTTCCACGTTTAACGCGCAATTTCCGACATGTTGCTCTTTGTATTAATTACTGACAATTCATTTGCCTTACAGGTGAAATTTAACAGAATAAAAATGCATGATGTTTTAAAACGAAAATTTGTTATTTTTACCAACAATTCATAGAACCATTTTCAATAATTTTATTTTCGGATTCTTTTCAGAATACCTTGAAACCCAAATTGACATTATATACTCGAAGACGAAGTATGATTTTAAGATGTAGTTATTTATTTATTTGAGAGCATACACCAGAGTTGTTTACAAAGCAGGCAAATGTTGTCTTATAATCTTTCATTGGTCGTCGAGAAGACATCTGGATAGGACAAAGAATTAGACAACCCTGAAGAATACAGCCGGGAATCCCAACAAGAAAGTGCAACGATACCACAAGAATCGAACCCGGCGCCTTGTCCTACGCTCGCAAGCGATTAGGATGTTGGTATTGTTTTATGACGGCCAATTATCAACACGAAGGATGTAGGCCGGAAGGGGGGGTGCCCTCCGTGGGGGGGTCTTTCTAAGGGAACCTAACCCGTATTTACGCAAGGAAATACAAGGTTAGAGGAAAACCACTTAAAACTCCAAACAATTGTCCCGACGGGAGCGAATGGGTTCGAACCCAGCATCTTCCACCTACCAGCTTCGAAAGCAGAACATCTCGGCCACATTTGGGTTCGCAAGCGATTAGGGAAGTGGTGTCCTAATTATGGGACGAAAAGTTCTTGAACAATTCACTGAAGGTAAACTGTTGAGAGATTTCTGTCTAATTTGTCATTCTATTAAATTCTATTCTTCGCATTAATGTTCACAAGGTGTCTTTTCGTACTAACTCGATAATGCTCTACAACTTTGTAAACCACTTTTTTTCCATATCTCTTTCTGTTTTCGAGATAGTAATGCTAACTCCGCAGCTTTCCACCAGTTGGCGCCGTAGGCGGTTTCATTCAGTAGTGCATGGCTACTTTACTATGTCTAAACACCACTTTTATGTACATAGTAGAAGCCGTTTCGATGATAAGAGGGCGGCAATGACTTTAATGGGCGTACTGTATATCAATTTCATCTCTTTGTACTATGTTCTATTTACTGGAGATTATTATTTACCCATCCTACGTATATAGGGTAAGTCTAGTAAACGTTTTGAAAATCGAAAAAACTTCTTTGATTGATTTGCGTGTTTCAGACAATGAAGGTTCCGAAAAACATATTTTTAGAAAAAAAAATTTGCCATACGTCTGTCTGTGTGTCTGTGTATGAGTCTGTAAATGCTCTATCTCCCGAAAAAATTGAGGTAGAGACTTGAAATTTGGTGTGTACTTAGTATGTAAGAATGAAAATAAATCTATTGAATTTCATTAACCTCGATTACCCGAAATTATTTTTTAGGACTCTCAAAATATTCGTTCTGATAAAAGTTATATAAAAATTTTCGAAATTATTTATTTTAAGGATTCAATATAAAAGACAATAAAAAAACATAAATTCTGCATAAAGATAGGAGTCGATCGGATAATGAGTTGCCGAGATATTTGTAATCCTATTTTCCACAGTCTTTGATTTTTCATAACCCTGTATTTCATTCAAATTTCAATTCAAAGATATATTTTAATTGGAAATGAGACGCTTAATCCGACGCAAGAAGCTGTCGGTTAATATGATTGTCATTTTTGGAGTTATAAGTATGTTTCTTTTAAAAAATTCAGTAATTGAGCATTTAAAGTTCAAGACGCCATCAAGTCACCTTTTTAAACACTCTATCTACCGAACAAATTGAAATAGAGGCATGAAATTTGGTATGTACTTAGAACGTAATAGTGCGAAAAAGCCTATTAAATTTCATTAACCTTAGTTATCCCTGGATATGCTTTTTATAAATAGTTTACACATGTTTTATTTTCATATTTTATATTTATGCTTATGCATAATGTTTAAGTATTATGGTGGTCCCCAACGACTAGTTTTATATTGCTGCCCTAAAAGTGTTGTCGCATTTTCATTTTACAATAACTCCATGACTGTTGTCACGAAACGACGTTTAAGTCGACCCATTTGTTTTTAGTGCGTAAAATAGCCAATGTAATTATTTGTATGTAAAATAAAAATTTCTATGTAAAATAAAATAGCCAATGTAATTATTTGTATGTAAAATTTGAATGTAAAATAAATACCTACCTCTAAAATGTTAAAGATCGTTGGATACAAAATTTCTGTCCAGCTTGGCTTAGTAATATTCTGCACGTTTTTCGATGTACACAAGGATTCTTTAGTAAATAACTCTAAACATAGCACTCCTAACGTATATATATCATACTGGTAACCATTAACAGTAGCTTTCTGCTCATCTTTTATTTCAAGAGCTTCTGGAGGCTGGTAAAGCAACGGTGACAAATAGCTGAAAAATAAAAAGGAAAAATACTTAATTGGAAATAAAATCAGAAGACGAAATGCAATATTCCACCTTGATTTAATAACAAAATACACAATATGAACCTTAAAAAGCTCACTGTTTTACTTAAAAGGCAACAAAAAAATAATAATATAGATGTTAAAAGTTAAAAAATATACATTTTACTCAAAATTTCTTAGTACAGTAAAACCTCCCTAAAGCGACCACGTTCTCTTCCAATAAAAATTATTTTGGCCTGCAATTCCCGCGGCCATCGTCAGAGAATATTTTTATTATTAATTGCTGTTCCATTCATACAAATACGTCACTTCGCAAAAGTAAAAAAATAATTTAAAATAAAATTATTACTTTTTAATTTGTAACATCTACATTATTGAATATTTAATACGTGATTTATCACATTGCTAACTAAGCGTAGAACCAACAGAGTGAAAAATGTCCAAGCCGTGAATGGAACCTGGAACTTTTGGAATACGAGGACGCTACCCAGCTTAGCATATCTCACTCAGAGATGAGTGACAGATGCTAAGCTGGGTATCGTCCTCGTAGCTTTAATGGTAGAGCTCTTGGAGCGCTATTCCATGAGATCCAGGTCTCGATTCCCGGTTTGGACATTTTTCACTCGGTTGGTTCTACACTTGGTTAGCAATGTAATAAATCACGTATTAAATTTTCAATAATTTCAAGAGTAATTTCACTGCTGAAAATTAAGAGAAAATTTAATTAAAAATTATACATCTATGGTATTGTTATTATTGTCACTTTTAAAGTATAGCAGTGATCTTTTAAAAATTCCTATTGTGTATTTTGTGCCTAATTGAAATTCATACATTAAAACTTTTTCACGTTTATATAGTTTTAGGTGCGTTCGTAATTATATATACGTAGCACCTATAGTCTTCGTTCAGTCCGTCTGTCCGCATATAACAGAGAAAAACTACCCAACCGAATCGTCTGAAAATTTAAATATATAAATTTTGCCAAAATTTTGTCGAGTCATTTCAAATTTTATGAAAATCGGATGGATAGTTTAATTACAGGGACAGTCAAAAGTTTTCCGTTATATTACGGTCAATGGGAATAAATTATTGCAAGTGCAATTTAATAATGTTAGAGCTTTCCGAATGGTCTGAAATTTTAAATACATAATTGTTGTAAAATTTTGTCGAGTCATTTCCAATTTTATGAAAATCGGATGTATAGTTTAATTACAGGGACATTCAAAAGTTTTCCATTGCATGACGGCCAATGAGGAAAAAATTATTTCAAGTGCATGAAATGGATATGCGCTTATTGAAGTGCAGTAAAATATACATTCAGTACAATATGCGGTGCAGAAAATATTTGTAAAACTAGTTATAGTACGAACGCACCTCATTTGCCACGTTTCACGAGCAATTTCTAACTTATTTTTTATTATTATCCGAAATGTTCTACCTGAAGTTAACTCAAAATTCTGTATCACACAAAATACATAATTCGACGCTAATTGTGACTGCATTAATGTTACTTATCTTGATTACGTATTCCAGGAGAAATTAAAATCTGACTGATCATTGTTTACTACGATATTTCTTTCTTTAAAAAGAATTATCTTACAGAATACGATTTACAGATCCTTTTTTTATTACTTGAATTTAAGATATCCATCAGAAAATTAAAAATCTGTGAGAAGAATTATTTTTCCTTTTCTAATTGATAAACAAAGCTGTATCTGAACACTCATTATACTTATTTCTCCTTAAGATTGTCTATGTAGATCAAATGTTTTTAGATGCGTTCGTAATTAAATAAATACGTAGCATCTATAATTGTCATCGGGTCCGTCCGTCTGTCTGTCCGATATCCGCATATGACAGTGCAAAAACTATCCAACCGAATAGTTTGAAATTTAATGTGTATAATCGATGCCGAATTTTGTCGAGTCATTTCAAATTTTATGCCAATTGAATCAAAACTTTAAAAGACATTAATGAAAGTTTTCTTCATTCTATTAAATCCTATCATACGTAATTAATTCAATGATAACCTATTATAGGTAATGATTCCAGGTTGCCAAGGTGATATTATGTATAGGTAATATTATATATATGCTGGCAGCCTATATGATAATATACAGAGTCGTAATAAATTTTGTGTTCATGCATTTTTGCATAAGAAGAGCAACAGCTATTGTACCAAGACCTGAATAATTATAAAATTAGTTGTAGTACGAACGCACCTCATTTGCCACGTTTCACGTACAATTTCCGTGTTGTTTAATACATTTTTTGTTCATAAAGCATAAAACATTTTTGTATGAACCCTTTTATTCTCATTTAGATAAAAAAAATTATATATATATATATTTTTTAAAACTGTACTATTATGCTCTTTTGCCATTCTTTACCTGATCTTTTGCATAATTTTCATGAGTGGAGTTTTTTCGTTTTGGGAGGATAATGGAAAGTCTTGCATATTTTTAATATCTAGGTGCATTTATAATTAGAATAATAATAAATAAATACAAAAAGAATAAATAATACTTGTGAAGGAAACATTTTTCTTTAAAGAAGAAAACTGATTAAATTTTTCCCTAGCAAATGACATTGTACAGTCGTGGAAAACAAAAAAACACCCCAATTAACTCTTCAACAAATTATCGTAGAAGAAAGTTACTGGTACCGAACGATTGCAAATAAAGTCTACTTTTAAAGGATGTATATAAAATTTGCTTAGGGGGCGATCTACATATTAAAACGAACCAAAACTTCATTTTTTTCAATAGCAATACCGAATTTTAACAAGATATTTCAAATCTTCGGTTCAAACTATGCCTAGACACCAAATTCCAAGTTATTGGAATGATAAGTTTTTCAATTATAAACATTCAAAATTTAGTGCTTCTAATGTTAAATTACATTTTCATATTTTTATTAATATCGCCTGAAATTATACTCCTAATGTGCTAATTTTTTGTGTAACAATAATACTAAAATACCCAAACATAAATACGTTGAATTTGCAATTTTTATAATTTTATGATATGAGATATGAAATTAATATTCGAAAAAAATTATGAATGGCAACCTACAATTTTTTGATGGATTTAGATTTATTAAGTCCTGCTTTATGGAAATCCAAAATTACATTTTTCTTCCAAGTAGTTTTCAAATTATACTTAAAAAACTGCAAAATGAAGGCTAATTGAAGGGTGTAGAGTTTATTTATACTGGCAGAATTGTGTACTGCTATTGAAATAAAAACAAAGTTAAGGTTCGTTTTAATATGCAGATGGCTCCCTAAGTGAATTTTATTGACATCATTTAAAAGTAGACTTTATTACCAATCGTGTGGTACCAGTAACTTTCTTCTACGGTAATTTTTTGCAGAGTTAGTAAGGGGTGTTTACTTTTTTTTTTCCACGACTGTACCTTCTATCCGATGTTGATGACAAAATGATTGAATCCCTTTTTAGGGAAATCAAACTGAAGAAATTATTATAATAAACAAACACTGTCTGATATATAAAATTAAAAAATATATTACAATTCATCAGACATACAAGTAAAAGTTACATAAATACATTTAAAACAATTAAAAATGCAAACATTTCGGGCTAAGATAACCCTCATCAGTGCAATAACCTTCAAATGACCAGAAAACTGTATATCATGTTTACAGTTAATAATTACTAACAGTTAAAATTAAAGAAAATATAATAAGAATTTATCTTTCAATTAATTAATTATTAGAAAGTAAAAAGCGCCTATCTTAATGCTAAAAATATAGAAGTATGATTGGGTCATATCATGTCACGTGTGAGACAGCTTTTCTACGTATTTCTGCTGTTTTAACAATCTTGTTATATCGTCAAATTAACCCTTAAATGCCGGTAGTTGCTTTTCGGAACATACCCAATTTAGGATCTAAATACTATTAGAATAATATTGAAGCTATAATGCCTAATGTTGCCAATAAAATATATTCTGAAAATATTATTAAATCGATTTTCAACATGTAGGTGGAAACACTTATGCTGTTTAAGAATAAAGATAGATTTATTTTTTCAATTGTTGCTATTTGTTCTTTTTTTCTTTTTTTCTTTTTTTTGAAATCTTGCGAAATACCCTATTTTGTCCTGCAGTAAAAATTTATTTCTTATTTTAGTTCCTAAAATTTTTGTGTGTTTAATATCATAGAATTTTATCAAGGAAAATTATTTTTTATATTAAAGACCAGCATAGCCGATTAGCAACAAATTATTTTTTAGCCGTAAACCATACTTAAAACAAAATAGGATTGTTTAAAGTATTTTTCCCATGATTTATTTAAAAAGTGAAAGCCAAAAAAACATTATTACAATGATTTTTGAAAAATCAGGCATTTAAGGGTTAAAACAGGCATGCTAATATGAAAATCTAGAGATATTTGTTAGCTTTAATGTATAGTTTATGTTTTAACAACTTATAAGTCAATAGATAAAAGTATTTATTGGAATGTCGCGCGCAGGACATTTTTTCAGTTTTTCATGGATTTGCCCTGAAACGGGTAAATTATGTAGATATAGGATTTTAAATGTGGAGATTTTCATTATCTGTTATTTATTTATTGTTAAAAACGGGCAGTTTACTAAGATCTAGGGTTTAAAATGCGGAAATTTTTAAACCTATTAAAGGGCCATTCCATATCACGTGTGAAACATCTTTTCTTCATACTAGCCGCCCTTGGCGACCAGTTTGGTCTCCCTTAAAATGTATGTTTGGGAAAGCATGCTAAGCATTTTATCATGTTACTTTGATTCATAATTTAATTTACTTGGACTCCCTTAAATATAATTAATACAATCCCTTAAGCTAATATTAGTTTTTGTTGCATTAAAATATCTCAATTTGTTGATTTTCTGTAACAAAGTAAACCCTATTGGTTTACAATGGAAGTCTAGGGGAATTTTGCGAAATATTAGAGATATCACCAAGTTGGCGACAAACTTGGCGGCGTTTGGCGACACAACAGGGTTAACCCTATGGTAACCCCCCTTATAGGTATGGAGATGCATTAAGTGCTGTTCAATAACCAATAAGATGCGTTTCATTCCGACGTTTCCAATAAATAATTAATAAATAATAGCGATTTCTGTGCCACGTAGAACAGCGAAATATATATATATTATAGATTACTGCTGTTTTAACAATGCTATTGTATCCTCAAATTAAAACAGCTATGTTAATATGAAAATATAGGTATTTTTGTTAATTTTAATGTAAAGTTTATATTTTGACAACTTATAAGTTAGTAAATATAGTTATCTATGTAAGCGTCAAGCGCGGAATTTTGTCCGTTTCTCATGGAATGGCCCGATTATTAAATGTTAAACAAAATTATAGAATCTTTACATATTTAATATATCTGTATGTAAGCCAATTAAAGTCATAGTAGAGTGTTATATTTCCTTAACTTTATTTGTTAGAAGCCTTGAAATGAATTTTAATGGGATAAAACATATTTTGACGATATATTCGGAAAATTTTGTTTAGAAAACGATATTGTTCTTCATGTTAATTGATTAACATTTGAGATATCCTTATAACCTGTAAATGGGAAAGCAGAAAATTAAAAAGCATAAACAAATTTTTAATGAAGTATTAAAAAGGCTTTTAAAAAACATAAAAATTGACGACATTTGTTAAGCATAGTATATACTTTATCAAAAAACTCAGTAAGCTAACTCGACAGAGTAAGATATATAAAAAATTTTTAGAATTAATGGCTTATACCAATTAAATTTTTATCCCTATCTTAATTCGCGACATTTATTTTCCGATTCAAAAGTAAATTTTTTGTAAGAAAATTTCAAGAGATAATCAATATGAGATATCTATTGCCAAGAAAAAATAATGAAAATTGTGTCACTAACTTATTTGTTGCACCTTCTGTGCGTGTCAGTGACCCGAAGTCACAAATTAATGCCTGGCCGTTGTCACTTATCAACACATTAGACAGTTTTAGGTCCAAGTGACATAATCCTTCCTTATGAAGATAGTTTACTCCCTTACAAATACCATGGAACCAGGACACGGCCATCTCTAATCCATTCACATCCATCTCTAGATAAGGGCTTTCAACAATGTCACTTAACGAGTAGGGATACAGCGGCATTAAAAATATGTAGCTATACGTTGATGCGATCTGCTCTACGTTAATCAGAGTCAAAATATTTTCGTGATTCAGGAAGGGCCATATCTTTTTTTCTGCTTCAGCAGTACATTCTTCTAAAACAATCTTAGCGGCAACCCGTCGCTGTTTATTTGGCTGCTTTAACTCTACCACTGCTCCATAACTGCCACTTCCAACAGCTTGTATGAACTGATAATTGTGATGATCTTCCAAAAACTCAATTGTAGCCATCACCACTTCTACTCTATACTCATCTATAGTGATGTCATTATTTTTAAATTTTTCACGGATTTTCTCCATGATAAAATGAATAGAAAATCACTTTCGAGAAGAGAAAATACTTTTCGAAATTAAAAATACGTAATAAGTTGCAAATGAAACTGCTAACAAATTCGCTAAGTAGACCTCAAATAACCGCAAAATTATTTGCAAAATTAATCAAAGTGGCTTAATTATAAGATCTATAACGAACAATGACTTTCAACAATTCAAAATATGCTCAAAAATTCGCATTCATTGTCTTATTAGGATGCATTGTTGACATTGTTCAATTCATAAAAGTGTTTGTTTCAGAACTGAACATTGTTATAAAAAATTGTTGCACTACAGGACATTATTACAGAAAAAAATTTGATGTACTGAAAGTGCCATATAATGACGATATATAATAAATACTAATTTTTCAACAGATGGGACAGCGCTCAGAAATCCGATATTTTTTATTATTGTGATATACTATTGACGCTGTAAAATTTTAAAAGCTTTGTTGCATGATAGTTCATTGTTGTCGAATATTAATTTTTTTGGGGAGGTGGGGATGGCGTTTATTAATCAACTAGCTAAAGTACCCGCTGTTGCCCGGAATTTTAAGAATGTTTGTAATCTTTATTTCAGTTCTTTATTAAGATTGATGCCAAGGTTCTATACCTTTGGGGAAATTCTAATATACACTCATACACTACACACACGTATATGGAGCATTCTCGCAACCTTTTGACTTTTGTAAGAAAAAAAATCTGACAAAATTAAACGTGCTAAAATAACATTTTAATCTGATAAACGAATGCCTTAATGATTCAAAATAAAGAAAAAATGATCAGCTTGAAAATTGTTTTATTTAACTGAGGTTTAAGTTAAACTTGCGAGTTTAATTTTCCTTACCATTTTACCCCTATAACTTTTTATTTTCTTCTAAATTTTTACTTATAATGAATTTGCATAGTACCCACAGGACATTCAAATAAGAAATAATAACAATGTAATACCTTTAATACAGAATTTTTGTATAACATTGTCTTAAAGGGGTGTTAAAGAAGGGACGGTAAGGTAAAAAAAGGGGATGGTATCGGAAAAAGGGGACGGTAAGGATGAAAAGGTAAGGAAAATTACCACCTATTTTTAGGAAAATCATGTTAAGTCTAAGTGATAGCTACAATGTTCATTCATTTTTAGAAACAGTTGTTAACACTGGATTATATTAAAATTTTTTTTAAATTTACCTCGAAAAGTGCAGGAATAAATCTTGGGGACGGTGAGACTACCCATAAAGCCACGATGCTTGAAACTGATATTTAAATGCTGATTTAAATTCTACAGTAAATTTCCTGCCAAAGAATTTCAGACATTATTTCTCTAGCATACTTCTGCATGAGAAGAAACTTGAAAAAAAAAATCTGTGGCTGCATCTGAAATAATTTTCTGTATAATTTTAGAAGAGGGATGGTAAGGAATCGAAAACCCAGGGACAGAGTTTAAAAAATAATAACAACCCTAAAAATGTGTGCAGGTTAATTTTTAGCTGCATATTTATATAAAACAATAGTTCCAGTTTTAGAAAATAATTACATCGAATTATTTTTATTGAAATAATTTTATCCAGACAGCTCCAAACTTCAAAATCAGCATCAGGGACACGGGACGGTAGATGAGTTTTCCTGGTATTTGGACCACTAACATCGTCAAAAATTTATTTATCTCGTTAATATTATTATGGAATCATGCAATGGGATGTTCCCGAGTATATGAAATAAAAAAACACAAAAAAGTGTATTAAATAAAAAATTATTATTCAGGGACATGAAAGTCAAAAGTTTTTGAGAATGCCTTATATATATGGAACAGATTTAAAATGGCGGAAACAAATTCAGAGAACCTCAAAATGTTAAAATGTGCCAATATTTCCATAATATGGTTTTTATCATGTTTCAATACGTTTTTTCAAGCTCACATGATGTTATATATTAACCTCGTGACGTCCATTATATCTCCAATATGACGTAATAATCATCTTTTTAAAAATTCGTCAAACTATTTATTTCATTTTCATTTTTTCACGTGGAAATCTTGCAATAGAAAAGCAATTGTTGTGGTAAGAATTTTTTGCTGGATTTTTAATTATTGGCAACTGTTATAACGAAAAATGTTTTAACTTGATAGAAATTGTTGTTAAATTAATGGTATTTTATTGATTAAAAATTAAGTATAAATTATTTGGATTCCGGATTACTTCAATTGCCTCGGCCGTGTTTTAATACATTTACACATGTACGTAACATTTCACAATTCTGGCTTCCAAACTGTGGATTTGAATAGAATTACAGACAGACAGACAAATTTTCATTTTTATATGTTAGATATTCTTGTTTTTATAACACATAACTAGACACCATACATCCCAGAAAAAAATACATTTTTCTGAAACTGTTTTTTTTTCAGAGGAGGGAGCTTAGGAATTTTTATTTTCACATTTGTGGGCAAAATATTACTAGAATTTAATTTTTAATATCAATATTTATTTAATCGTAAAATAAAAATACAATATTTTTTTTAGAATAATGTAGTTTTTAATTTATTTTTTAAAGATTTGACAAAAACATGTTTTAGACTATTATATTTAACATTTAAGAAAACTGCATAAATTTGGTATTTCAAACATTCCGAAAATAATTTCATTTACTAGTTTCATTCATTAGAGCAAAATCTCAAAGGGAAGGTTTTGTTTTCAAATTTTTCAGAGTATTTAAAATATGTATACAAAATTTAAAAATATTTAAACACATAAAAAGTACTTCAGTTGATTTGGAAATAAAGCATGAAAGAAAGAGTGTTTTGTTTAATTAAAAATCCACAGAAAATGAATCTGTGAGAGCGTTTCCTTTATTTAAGATAAATTTAGAAAATTTCAAACGTTATAATTTGTATCACAAATTCGTAAAAATAACACTGGTCGAAAAAAAAAATGTTATTTCGCTTCAAAATAAATATATGAACTAGATCCGATATTCTTAAATTTAAATATGGCACACAAATTGATACAAAATGTAACATTTTTCCGAGAGGCACTTTTCTAATCCTAAGAAATAATGAAGGATTGTTACATTAATTTAGAATGCTGCATAATAATGAAAAGATGAAAAAGGTTTTATATTTTGCCTCAATACAAGAGTTGAAGTTCTCGGAACTTAGACTGTACTGTACAATGCAGTTGTCGAGTGTGAATTAATTTTACGGCATTGGTAAAACAAAAAGAGTTTACTTTGTAATAAAATATCGTTTATTGAACAAAATGAGCGAATTACCAAATTAAGTATTCGCGAATCTATATAATAAAAGCTCAAGTCACGTGACTGTCATCAATAGTTCCGGGTTGACCGCTTCGCTATTTGCATGCCAGGTGGCCAATTTGGCAATTTAATGTTAGCCGGGAGCAGGTGATAAATCGCCAAATATTTTTCCATCGCCATCATGTCATGAGTATTATAATAGTCCATTTCATGCGACTGTCATAAACAATTTTTCGTGTGGTAAATTAAAACAAAGCTTTGATGTCGAAATTAAATGCCATAGTTTATGGTATTATTTATAGCTTTTCTTTATTCTTTTCTTTTTTTAAGCAATATTTGAGAGTCATAAATTTAAAATAATTTAGTTTTAAATTAAAGTTATGTATTTTAATTAAAATGAGTGAAAGTACTATATTTTAAATGAAATACGAAAAAATACGACGGGAACAATGTTTGGCGATTTATCACCTGCGCCGGCTAACATAAAAATGCCGAGTTCATGATTTCTGTATCAGAATCTTCGGATTTGGCGAAAGATAGAGCAAGTAAATTAAATTATGTATAAAATTATGGTGATACAATGTGACATGTATTTAAGGGAGACCAAAGTGTTCGCCAAGGGCGGCTAGTATAAAATAATAACTTAACATTCACGGATTTAACATTCGCGAGTTTTGATTATTCGCGAAATAAAAATAGAAGAACTTTTCAACATTCGCGAATACTTAACTGTTGAAAAGTTCTTCAATTTTCATTTCGCGAATGATCAAACCTCGCGAATGTTAAATCCGTGAATGTTAAGTTATTATTTTATACGAGAAAACTATCTTATTGACGAATTACAAATGTTAGTAATTACTTATTTTTAGTGGTTAGTAACTTTTTATTTTAATGTTATATTTTTTGCAAGCAACCCATGAAGAATTATCAACAAAAGTTTCTGAAGATGAGGCAGATTTTTTAGATTTTTACAGCATTACGTATAGAAGGTGTGTTCCTGAATAAAAAGAATAATATATATATATATATATAAGAAATTTTCTATCTATACTAATATTATAAAGAGGTAAAAATTGTTTATTTGTAGGAGGTAAGCTCTGGAACTACCGAACCGATTTCAAAAGTAATGATATCAAAATGATAGTGTTAGTCCAACTTAGAACATATGCTATATCTTATGTCCGTGGAACTGGCCAAAGCGGGGTGCAGGAGCAAAAAACGTTCTAAAAATGCGATTTTTGTGTTACTGAAGGGCCTAGAAAGATGAAATTTGGAATGGTGGTTACTTACAAGATACTAATGATCTCTAAGGACATTTCTTAAAAAAATTGAAATTTAAAAGGGGTGAAAATGCGCTAAAAGCGTTCTAAAAAACGTTCTAAATGGCGATTTTTACGCAATTTCAGGAAGTACCAAACTGATTTAAAAAATAATGGTGTCAAAATGATGGCCACAACCCTTGCTCCAACATAGGCTACATTTTATGTCGGTGCCACTACCCCTAAAGGGGATGCAGAAGCAAAAAAACGTTCGAAATTGCAATTTTTGTGTTACTGAAGGGCCCAGATACATGGAATTCGGCATGGTAGTTGCTTATTAGATATAAATGATCTCAAAGAACATTTCTTAAAAAATTCGAAATTTAAAAGGGGTGAAAATGCGCAAAAGGGCGTTCTAAAAAACTTCTAAATGACGATTTTTACGCAATCTCAAGAAGTACCAAACCGATTTCAAAAATAATGGTGTCAAAATGATGGTGATAACTCTTGTTCCAACATAGGCTACATTTTATGTCGGTGCATGCCACTATCTTCTAAAGGGGGTGCCGGAGCAAAAAAAATGTTCGAAATTGCGATTTTTGTGTTACTGAAAGGCCCAGATACATGAAATTTGGCATGGTAGTTACTTATTAGATATAAACGATCTCTAAGAACATTTCTTAAAAAATTCGAAATTTAAAAGGGGTGAAAATGCACAAAAAGCGTTCTAAAAAACGCTCTAAATTGCGATTTATACGCAATCTCAAGAAGTACCAAACCGATTTAAAAAATAATGGTGTCAAAATGATAGTGACAACCCTTGCTCCAACATAGGCTACATTTTATGTCGGTGCCATTACCCCCAAAGGGGGTGTAGGAGCACAAAAAACGTTCGAAGATGCGATTTTTGTGTTACTGAAGGGCCTAGAAACATGAAATTTGGAATGGTAGTTACTTATAAGATATAAATAATATCTAAGAACATTTCTTAAAAAATACAAAATTTAAAAGGGGTGAAAATGCGCGAAAAGAGATCTAAAAAAACGTTCTAAATGGCGATTTCTACGCAATCTCAGAAAGTACCCAACCGATTTAAAGTAATGGTTGGAAATTGATGATGACAGCGCTTTGCTCCAATATAGGATCTACTTTATGTCGACTTCACTACCACCTTGCGGCTGCATTTTGAAAAACGTTCTAAATTGAGATTTTTGTGATACTGAAGGGGCTAGAAACTTGAAATTTAGCATGGTAATTACTTATGAGATGTAAATGCTCTCTGAGAAGAGTTCCTTTAAAATTTGAAATTTAAATAGTGTGAAAATAAACGAAAAACGTTCTAAAAATGTTCTAAATAGCGATTTCTACGCAATCTCAGGAAATATGAACCGATTTCAGAAGTAATAGTTTCAAATTGATTGTGACAGTCCCCGCTCCAACATAGTCTATGTTTACGTTGTTGTCACTACTACCTGGGGGTTACAGGAGCAGAACATGTTGTCAATTGAATTTTTGTGTTAAAGAGGGCGTCGTCTAATGTTTTAAATTTGAAATGGTAATTACTTCAAAGATGCAAATGCTTTCTAAGAATTGTCGAAAGAAAATTCCAAATTTAAAAGGATGGAGTGAGCGAAAGTCGTTCTATAAGCGTTCTAAATTACGATTTTTTTTGCAATCGTATGAAATACGAAATCGATTTCAAACATAATGATTGCAAATTGATGGTAATAGTACCTGCTCAAACTTAAGCTATATTTTATGTTGGTGTCACAACCTCTGCAGGAGTCAAAAACTTTCTAAATTGCGATTTCTTCGGTACTGAAGAGGCTAGAAACTTTAAATATAGCATGGTAGTTACTTATAAAATATAAATGTCCTCTAGGAACAGTCGAAAATAAATTCAAAATTAAAAAGGGGTGAAGCGAAGGGAAGGAGCGAAAAGCATTCTAAAAGAGTCCTAAATTACGATTTCTATGGAATCTCAGGAAATAATATACCGATTACAGAAGTTATCAGCTGCGAATCAAGGGTGATATGCCCTGATCCTATATACGGTCTATATTTTGTGCCGGTGTCACTACCACCTGGTTTGCAGGAAAAACAACAAAGCCTTTAAAAACATCTGAATTCAGTTTTCTATAGAATATCAGGAAATACCAACCGATTCCAAGGTTAATGTTGACAAATTAATGGTGACAGTCTCTGTTTCAACATCATTCGAGATATTCTATTTCAACACTGTTTCGGCATTTTATGTTGGTGCCACTAACACCAGAGAGGTGGTAGACTGTTCGACAAGAAGCTTGGAATTTGACATAATGGTTAATTTTAAGATGTAAATACGTTTAGGTGGTTTCTAAAAAATTCAAAACTTCAGATGAATACTGAAATTAGCGTATGAAATGAGCATAAATGTCTCAAAATACTTTCTAAATTATCATTTATTTGAAATTAGTTTTAGTTCTTCTTATTAATTAAAATCTCATTTCTATCTACTGCACTTTTATAATGAAGTTTAGTCAAACTGTGTCATAGTTTGTAAATTTTGAATTATTCCGAAAATTGCTTTTCTAATAAAAAGTAGTCATCAAATATCACTCGGCATATTTCAACTATTACGCGAGCAAAGCCGCGGGGTTTGCTAGTATTAAAATAATCTTAAGATGAGGCAGAATTTTAATGTTTTCGAGAAAATGAGCTGCTTAGTGAAAATAATTATATTGAAAATATAAGAAAAGCTCAATATCAATAAAACCTACAGATAAAGCAAAGTTTTAATGTTTCCTCACTCAGCATTACGTAAAGAAAATGTGTTGCTGAAAGAAAATACTTCTAAAAAATCTAGAAGAAAATTGATATATTAATAAAATTTACAGATGATGTATATTTTTAGTGTTCTCCTTTCATTACGCCGAGAAGATGGGTTGCTGAATGAAAATAGTCATAATAAATACGTAAGGAAACTGTCGTATTGGCACATATAGTTTACGCTCCTGAAATTAGTAATTATTTGCAAATTTAATGGTAATTTTTTGCGCACATAAAGTAAAAATAAGTTTGCAGTGCATGAATTTTCTTATATTAAGCTCATAGTAATATTTCCATTAAAAAAAGTATATTTTATTCGTTAGTCCAAAGAATGGTATGGAACTCCAATTATGGAAAATGGGAAAACACACCACCTATGGATAAATTACTACACAACGTTTCTGAGTTGAAAACAGAACCGTGCCTTATCTGCGGTTTTATTGATAAATGTGCTGAGAGTAGGCTCCAAAATTTACCTCTAAAAAAGCAATTAGTTGTTTTAATTATTAATTAGTTGCGTACACATTTTGCTAATAATACAGATAGTTATTTTATATTTTTTTTCATTCAGAAGTACCCGTAAGGCATGGTGACGTCACGGCGACGTCGTTGTGAAGTCACACTGTGACTTTGTGACCGTCGATGTGACGTCATAATAACTAGAATGTGAAGTGGTTATGGCCGTTTTAGAGGTCGTTTGTAACGTCACATTCGGACCACTATGTGAAGTCACAGTGTGACAAATTTGTGAAAAGTGTGACATTTGTGACTACTTTGGCATTAATTTTGTGACGAACATGTGACGAAAGCGACAATGCTTTGAAGTCACATTGTGACCAATTTGTGAAATATGTGTCATTTGTGACGAACTTGTCATAAACACTGTGATGATTGCAAATGAAAATCAAATTTCTTAAAAGGCGCAAAGGCCAACCTAGTGAAAAAGATTCCATGCCGGGACTCGAACCCGGGCCATCAGTATAGCGCGCTGACATTCTACCGACTAAACCACATGGAACGATACCCAGCCTGGAAATTTTCACACAATTACATGTTGGCAAGGCTACAAAAGCAGCACAAGATGGGATATTTATCGTGAGCCACCGACATGGAACAAACAGGAAACTTAATTCTATACAGCATCGATTGAATCTATATTAATACTTGGAAATTTTTCCAGAGAGAACCATTCGCCTTGCATACAATATTTCAAATGAAAATCAAATTTCAAATTACATGCTTAAAAGGCAATTTTAATTTGAAACTTCATTTTCATTTGAAATATTGCATGCAAGGCGAATGTTTCTCTCTGGAAAAATTTCCAGAGCTTAATACAGTTTCAATCGATGCTGAATTTAATTAAGTTTCATGTTCGCCCCATGTCGGTGGCTCACGATAAATATCCCATCTTATGCTGCTTTTTTAGCCTTGCCAACATGTAATAGCGAGAAATTTTCCAGGCTGCGTGTCGTTCCATGTGGTTTAGTCGGTAGAATGTCAGTGCGCTATACAGATGGTAAGGGTTCGAGTCCCGGCATGGACTCTTTTCACTAGGCTGGCCTTTGCGCCTTTTAAGCAATTAATTTGAAATTTGATTTTCATTTGGAATATTGTATGCAAACCGAATAATTCTCTGTGGAAAAATTTCCAAGTATTAATACTGTGATGAATTTTAAAATGCACAATTTTAAAATAAAGTTTTGTTTGAGATATAAAATCTTATCTTTTTACCGTACTTTTTAGCAAAATATAGCTATATTGGAGTCCTATTCTTCTAAAATAGTTTTAAATTTTACACTTAAAAAACAATGTTTGTCAACTGACATCTTTTTTTATTAAGTTCTAAGCTTGATCTTAAGTTCAAGCCTGATATTAAGAATGTGTAAGATTTTAAGGCGTTGTGGTTGTGATTAATCTTTGCTTTATTAAATACGACGTAAGCCATATTTATTTATTTTTTTTATTTCCGTGTATATTGTTTTTTGTGAATATGAGCTAAATAGATTTGGTATATTCTATAGGAAAAGACTGATCTGGGTAATAGAAAAAACAAGTAAGAAAAATCATGCGTTAAGCATAGATTATAAAACACTTTCCAACACTTCCCGAATACTTTAACAAAACTTCGTTATTTAGGGAAATAAGGTAAATAAGATAACTAAGTAAACATTTTAGAAAACGCATAAAACATTTGAAAAACTGATTTCTGCAGTTACTGTCCATAGCTAAATAGGTTTCCAATTCTTTTGAACAGCCCTGTATTTGATCTGTAGGTTAATATACATATTATATAATGTTGCGAAATCAAGCAACTCCTCTTACCACTTACCCTTTGAAACAAGAACAAAAAACGCACCTGCAGTGTGTTACGTCAGACCTACTGCGCAAGAGCAGACAGAACTTGTTTTCCTTTTTTTCTGTGAGAATTGACTCAGATTTAGATTAGAACAGAAACTAGATATGAACGTAGAGAAAAGAAAATAACTTTTAAAAAAGAAAACTTTAATACTCGAATTGTAATATAATGTAAACAATTTTTGTTTTGTGAGTGTCTAAGCAAGTTGTGTACGTTTTCAATAATGTTTAATGTAATACAGTTTTATTTACTTCGAAGATTCAAGACTTATTATTTGGATGTCGTTTGGATGTCGTCTTATTTAATGCATAGAATCCCCGGCTATTTCTCCTTAAGCGAAGGAAAGAACAGGTAGGACATTTAACTTTTATTTTATGATTGTATAAGTTGAAAGCTTTTTATTAGATAATAAGATTAATAAGAAAATTAGAAACAGAGAATAAGATCAGTGGTAACATTTTGGCATCCCTTCCGGCGATATAACCTAATTATGAGATAAATAGAATAAGATATTAAGATATTAGAATAATTAGAAATTATTTATCAAGCTATTTAATTTGAAGAACTGAAAAATTATTGAGAACTATTGAACATATAGAGAATTGTACTTTTTAATAGAATTTAGTTGTTGTTGTTGTTAGTTCACAATGGCTGAAAGTTTAGTTATCGCCAAAAAAGAAAGAGCTGTGCTACGTGAAAGCATAAATAAGTTTATAAATAAAGTAGAAGCTATTTTGAAAGAGGGAGAACCAGACATTTTTGATTTGGAAGAGGTAGTGGAACAGTTAAGTGTGACAGAAATGGAACTGACACGAGCAGACGGGGAAATTAAAAAATTGGTGCAAGAAGCACAATTAGATACAGAATTACAGGGCGCTCGCGAATTTAAAGAGAAAATTACGTCATGGCGCTTTAGAGCAAACAGAAAAATAAAAGAGTTAGATAAAAAGAAATCACAGGATGATTCGTTTTCTAAACGAGAAAATCCCTTAAAGGAAAACGTAAGCATTAAATTACCGAAACTAAATATCGCAAAATTTTCTGGGGATTTTGTTGAATGGCTTTCGTTTTGGTCAGCTTTTGAAACAACCATTCACAACAATGACACATTAGATCCAGTAGATAAATTTAACTATTTAAAAAGTTTTCTAGCCCCCTTTCCATTAAAAAGTATAGATGGATTTTGTGTCACTGCAGAGAATTATTTAAAGGCCGTCGATATTTTGAAAGAAAGGTACGGGAATAAGGATATGTTAATTTCGGTACATACAAATAAACTTCTTAATTTAACTCCACTCAGACACTCGAATGACACCAAATCATTTCGAAAACTTTTTGATGATATACAAACGAACATTAGAAGTCTAGAGTCACTTAACATTTCATTAGACTCTTATGGAAGTTTATTATCCCCCATTTTATTTAAATTATTACCGAGAGACCTAGTTTTGGAATTTAATAAAACACATGAAGACACAATTAATGTCCAAGATTTAATATTGTTCTTACATAAGCAATTAATATCCAGAGAGAAAATGTATGCGTCATCACTGAATGAAATAAATGAAAAATCAACACAAAATAATTATGTTGCGCAGTCATTTAGGAAAAATCCTTCCTTTCCCCCCGAGTCAATAAATTTAATACGCAGAGTAATAAATTTGATTCTCCGAATAGAAAATTACCGTCAGCGAGTGATTTATCGGTTCAGAGCGAAAATGAGACTACTTGTGGATTTTGCTTTGGCAGGCACCAGACAAATAAATGTTTTAGCACTTGCAATTTACCGTTTGAAAAAAGACTTGATTTACTGAGAGAGAGAGGCCTTTGTTATATTTGTTTATCCCGCGGACATATTGGGAAATACTGTGTATCGAAGGATTTATGCGGTATTTGTAATTCGAGACACGCCCAGATAATGTGTAATAAAGAAATAAATTCAAAAGGGAAATCTACTAATTCAGAGAGTAGCGATGTTACGAGACCAATGCTGTCAAATCAGGATGTAATTTCTAATGTCTATTTACAAACTTTGATAGTGGAGATCCGTAATGATAATCAATCTCCCGAATTTATTCGTATCATTATAGATACTGGGAGTCACAATAGCTATATAACTAGATATGCTGCAAATATATTGAAATTAAGGAAAATTCGATCAGAAACAATTAGACACGGACTATTCGGAGGGGTAGAAAAAACGAGTAAACATAATCGCTATGAATTTACAATCAGTAATTTAGATCATAGTTTCCGATTTAAAATACAAGCTTTAGATGAAGGAAAAATTTGTTCAGGAGTAAATTTATGCCGCGATAGCGAAATGATAAAAATCTTAGAAAAAAGGGGAGTTCATCTGACCGATGTTCGTGAAAATAATCGACTATGTTTATATGAGAATAATCCGGAAGAAGTACACATTTTAGTCGGCGCTGACATGGCGGCGAAATTATTCACAGATAATATAAAATATTTTCCTGATTTGGGTATAACAGCTTTTGAAACAAAGTTAGGCTGGACAATTATGGGGAAAACAGAGGGTAATGGAAATGATTCAGAAAGTTCGTTGTCAGTTCTATCGCTGTCATTATTTACTTCAAATGCCAGTTTATCACAACTGTGGAACTTAGATACCTTGGGTATCACTAATGAAGATTATAAAAATAAAGACGATTTAGCAAGAGAGACTTATAACCATTTTCTTGAAACAGTCAAACGTGATGAAAGTGGCCGCTACGAAGTGACACTACCCTGGATTGTTGATAATTCAATTTTAGCGAGCAATCGCGTATTAGCCGAGAAACATTTGCGCAAGACAGAACAAAAACTTATCAAAACAAATAAGAAAATACAATATGAAGAAATTTTAATTTGTGGAAGGATAATAATATTATAGAAGAAATTTCAGACGATAAGGAGAATAAAGTACATTTCTTACCCCATAGACCAGTAATTAAAGAAAATAGTGAAACGACGAAAATGCGTCCTGTTTTTAATTCCTCCGCTCATAATGCAAACTCTCCTTCTTTGAACGACTGTCTCACAAAGGGACCTAATTTGATTGAAATAATTCCGAGTATTTTGAATCGTTTTCGTAAATACAAAATAGGTATTTCTTCAGATATTGAAAAGGCATTTCTCCAGATAAAAATCACAGAAAAAGATCGCGATTTTTTACGCTTTCTCTGGTTCGACTCTAAACATAATTTGAAAGTTTATAGACATTGTCGCGTAGTCTTCGGACTCACTTCAAGCCCGTTTTTATTAATGGGTACACTAAACCATCTTTTAAGTCAAGTACCCGAACAGTGGGAAAATACAGCACGAATTTTGAAAGATTCATTTTACATTGACAATTCCATTACGAGTTTAAAATCGATTGCAGATACTGGAAAATTTATAACAGAATCACGATGTATTTTATCATCAGCTCATTTTAATTTAAGATGTTGGCGATCAAATTTGCCTCAGGCCATGATCGATGTTTCTGAAGAAAATACAAAGTTAGCACCAGTTTTGGGATTGGTCTGGGACTTAGAGCAAGATAGATTAATGTGTAAAATCGAAGAAAAAATTGAAACGAAAGAACCACTCACAAAGAGAAAAATTTTATCGGTTACCCAAAAGATATTCGACCCCATAGGATTCTCCGCCCCGAGCACTCTTATTCCAAAATTAATTCTTCAGGAAACCTGGAAACAGAAATTGAAATGGGATGAAGAACTTCCTGAAAATTTAAGAAAACAGTTTGAGACCTGGTTAAAACAAATTAAGTTTTTACAAGAAATTCAAGTTCCACGTTGGTTGAATGTATCGCCCGAAAATGAAAATAACATTTCCTTGCATACCTTTTCCGATGCGAGTAGACACGCCTATGCCACTTGCGTGTATCTTAGATGTCAAACACAAGAAGGAGTTAAAGTTCAGTTAGTCAATGCTAGAAGTAGAGTAGCGCCCATTAAAGAACTCACAATTCCTCGACTGGAGCTACTCTCGTGCCTCATTGGAGCTAGACTCGCTAAAACTATCATGAGTGATCTTCAGTTAAAACCAGAGAAGACAATCTTTTGGAGCGATTACTCAGCAGCTTTAGGGTGGATAAGAAGAGAACAATCTTGGGGTACATTTGTCCACAATAGAGTTTTAGAAATCAGAAGCCTAACCGAAGTTGAAGATTGGCGACATATACCAGGAAATTTAAATCCGGCAGACCTCCCATCCAGAGGATGTTCCTTTGAGCAATTGGAGAAATCACGATGGTGGGAGGGACCAGCTTGGCTGTATTTACCGGAAGATCAGTGGCCACAACCGGAAGAACACCCTGACGAGGATATAATAAATAAAGAAAGGAAAAAGACAATCCTAACACTTTTAGACAATGAAGACACTGATTTACACCGTTTTTATCGATATGTTTCCTCTTATAGAAAAAACATAAGAATGATTGCATTTATATATCGTTTTTATAACAACACAAGAAAGAAAGAAAGAATTTCATCACCTAACATCTCCGTTGATGAATTTGAAAAAGCAGAAAAAATACTACTCAGATTAGTACAAAAGGAATCATTTTCAGGAAACACAGATCCCAAATTAAGAGCCTTAAGACCATTAGAAGATAAAAACGGACTTTTGAGAGCAAAAACAAATATAATCTGTAGACAAGACAAAGAAGATTTTCGTTATCCAATAATTTTGCCCTCAAAACATCCTGTGGTACAGAAGTTAATTTTTGAAAAACATTTAGAAAATCATCACGCTGGAGTTAGCATACTAATGGCTCAACTTCGAGACAATTTTTGGATTTTGAAATCAAGAAAGTATATCAGAAACGTCATTAGACAATGTGTTAAGTGTCAAAGATTCCAAACACCCAGAACAGAGGTCTAACCAGGAATCCCACCTGAAGACAGAATCAGAGATGCAGCTATATTTGAAGTGGTGGGAGTCGATTTAGCCGGTCCTCTATACCTTGCCGATGGTTCAAAGGTGTGGATAGCTTTATTCACCTGTGCTGTCTATCGAGCAGTACGTTTGGAGTTGATAACATCTTTATCAGCTGAATGCTTTATGCAGTCCCTAAGAAGATTTATAGCACGGCGAGGCAGACCATATATAATTTACTCAGATAACGGAAAGAATTTTGTTGGCACTAACAGAGCCCTTTCTAGTATGGATTGGCAAGCTATAAGTACATTGGCCTCCATTCAGAAGATCAGATGGAAATTCAACCCCCCTTCAGCCCCCTGGTGAGGAGGGTGGTGGGAACGCCTCGTGCGAACAGTGAAAGATATTTTAAGAAAAGTTTTGGGTCGCGCCTCATTAAATTACGAAGAACTGAGCACAATACTCTGTGACTGTGAAAATGTTGTCAATTCGAGACCAATAACATACATCTCCGAAGATAATCGCGATCCCGAACCTTTAACTCCACTGATGTTCCTTCAAGAACTGCCTACATCCGGTGTCCCAGATATAGATGCATTAGACTCCCAAGATCTTAACAGACGAGCAAGATATCGTCAAAGAATAAGAAATGATCTGCGAAACCGATTTAGAACGGAGTACTTAGGACAGCTGCGGCAACAGTCTATGAAGGAGAATTCCAAACCTTTGCAAATAGGAGACATCGTTCTTCTGGAAGATACCAACAAAAGACGTCTTCACTGGCCTTTAGCCAAAATAATTGATATATTTCCCGGAAAAGACAAAACAGCAAGATTGGCCAAAGTCCAAACAGAAAATGGCATTTTCCTCCGTCCTTTCCAACGCCTGTTTCCTTTGGAAATTGATGCAGCTAGCGATTCCCCATCAGATAACAGAATTCAGCAAAAAGTGAACTTTAATCTCCCTAATGAACAACGAAAGGTTACTCCAGAAATCGATCAGACTAGAAGCAGTGTAGAAAAGAGCCAACCCTGTGACAGAAATATCTCTCCTTTGGTTACCAGAAGTGGACGACTAGTGAAACCGCCTCTGAGACTCCAATCTGGACTTCTAAATTGTTGAGTTCCTCCCATGGATCACAACTCAAGGTGGGAGGATGTTGCGAAATCAAGCAACTCCTCTTACCATTTACCCTTTGAAACAAGAACAAAAAACGCACCTGCAGTGTGTTACGTCAGACCTACTGCGCAAGAGCGGACAGAACTTGTTTTCCTTTTTTTCTGTGAGAACTGACTCAGATTTAGATTAGAACAGAAACTAGATATGAACGTAGAGAAAAGAAAATAACTTTTAAAAAAGAAAACTTTAATACTCGAATTGTAATATAATGTAAATAATTTTTGTTTTGTGAGTGTCTAAGCAAGTTGTGTACGTTTTCAATAATGTTTAATGTAATACAGTTTTATTTACTTCGAAGATTCAAGACTTATTATTTGGATGTCGTCTTATTTAATGCATAGAATCCCCGGCTATTTCTCCTTAAACGAGGGAAAGAACAGGTAAAACATTTAACTTTTATTTTATGATTGTATAAGTTGAAAGCTTTTTATTAGATAATAAGATTAATAAGAAAATTAGAAACAGAGAATAAGATCAGTAGTAACAACCGTACTTTTTAGCAAAATATAGCTATATTGGAGTCCTATTCTTCTAAAATAGTTTTAAATTTTCCACTTAAAAAACAATGTTTGTCAACTGACATCTTTTTTTATTAAGTTCTAAGCTTGATCTTAAGTTCAAGCCTGATATTAAGAATGTGTAAGATTTTAAGGCGTTGTGGTTGTGATTAATCTTTGCTTTATTAAATACGACGTAAGCCATATTTATTTATTTTTTTTATTTCCGTGTATATTGTATTTTGTGAATATGAGCTAAATAGATTTGGTATGTTCTATAGGAAAAGACTGATCTGGGTAATAGAAAAAACAAGTAAGAAAAATCATGCGTTAAGCATAGATTATAAAACACTTTCCAACACTTCCCGAATACTTTAACAAAACTTCGTTATTTAGAGAAATAAGGTAAATAAGATAACTAAGTAAACATTTTAGAAAACGCATAAAACATTTGAAAAACTGATTTCTGCAGTTACTGTCCATAGCTAAATAGGTTTTCCAATTCTTTTGAACAGCCCTGTATTTGATCTGTAGGTTAATATACATATTATATAATGGGATAATTTAGTTTAGCAAGAAAACGCATAACAGGTTGAAACTTTCTTTCAGCAATTTATACTAATATATGGAAACATACTTGAATACTTTTGTACAACACTGTAGTTGACCTAGAACATTCATTACACGCCACCGTTTAGTTAAAATTTAATTCAAACTAAAACACACTTAAAACAGCTGAAATCACATTTCCAGAAATTATAATTTATAGGCGGCCATGTATCCAATTCTTTGCATGACCCTGTATATCATTTTATCTATATTCTACAAACAGTAAATTAAGTTCAGTTCAGAGTAAAAATGCACAACTTATTTAAAAACCACCTTTAAGTAACCTGCGCTCATACCCACTAGCCCTTGCGAATACTTTTGTGTAGCCCTGTATATGAATTATAGCATTTATATACACCATATACTATGCATAAATATAGTGAATCGTAAAAGCGAATATCATAATTAAAAATGCATTTCCAGCAATCATCACTAATGAACAGTACTTCGGATACAATATAGTATCTGAACTATATTGTGTGTGCCTGTAAATGCTATACACACTTCGTATTCTACATGAAAAGTTTATAGTATGTAAATCTCAGCGACGTATATCATTTTCATTATATATGAAATAGATTAACATAATTAAAGTACGCCGCAAACAATTCCCTCCACCGCTATATCATTATGTATTGGAATTTCTTTTTAGCCCTGTAAATGAACAATAACTATTTTTTGCATCGCGTACTTTTCAGAATGCATATTTTAGTACGTTTCATAAATGCATATCAATTTTTTTCTGTTTGAAAACGTGTAAAATCATAAAAAATCCTTTGAAACGATTTTTTCCCATAGGCCGTAATGTAACGGAATACTTTTGACTGTCCCTGTAAATGAACTAAACATGCTACAAACGTCGTTACACATAGGGACCATGCTATGGTAAACGTCAATAACATCTAAAAATTTCAGGGCAATCCGAGTATATTTACGAGAGTTAGAGCGCGGACAGACGGCTAGACAAACCAAAGTCATAAACACTTTTCAACTTTGTTGGAAAATGTTAAAAAGGAAATATAAAAGTAAAATAAATGACTGCATATATGAACTATTTTTATTGTTTGAAAAACATTTTAATGTAAAAAGTAGTTTAAGTAAATTTAACAATTTCCCACTATAATGTTAATTTCTAAACTGAAATAGTTTCGTAATATCATAATATTCGAATATAATATTTAACTCCAAAACAATAATGAGGATAAATACTGTTATATGAGTGTTAGTAATCAGAAAAAAAGTAAGAAGCCGAAAAAAATTCCACATCACTGTCTCAATCTCAAGTAACTAGAAATTAATGTTTATATTCATCCCACTGTGAATGTAGGCATAAATTTCTGAGTTAGCTTTTTTTTTTTTTTTTTTTTTGAGCGATGGCAGATTAACATGTTTTACGAAATAGAATCGATTAGGAAAATTTCGCTTCAAAACAATTCCAGATCAGTCTCTTTCTATATGTATAACATAAAACTATTTAATTCATAATCATAATATACAAAACAGAAATAAAAAAATTAAATTAAATAAGACTTACCTTTTATGCTATAAATTAATAATATCCGAGTATTTTTGCCCGAAAATGGCAGACGTCTTTCTCTTAAATTTAAAAAAGCATAAACAAAAGCTGACATTGTAGACTTCGTGATGTTCTTTTTCCGCGTGTATTACAAAAAGTTCTCTGTTAACCCCGCGGTTGCGGTCATATCCGACGCAGACGATCTTCAGCAGGTGATTTTCCTGTTTATTTGCAGTCCTAACTTTCATGCGCAATAGTTTTATGAGAGTCTGTAATTAAAATTTTCTATTTGAAGAATTTCCAATGCATTTTACCATTTCTTTTTTATGAGTTTCAAAAAAATTCATTTGAAAATGGAAGTTTATTAGATAAAACATTGCTTAAATTTTTAAAATGTGTAAAAATAAATTTAATGGTAGTAATACCACCCCCCCTTTTTTAAGTAAAGTTTGTTTCACACGTAATAAATAAAAAATATCTTCTTAATAAATAAAAAAAATGTTTTCGAGGATAAAAAATTTTTCTTTGTCAATCTGTAAATCTTTTCATGTTAATTTTCTGAAGAATAAAACAATTTGTAAAATAACTTTTTTAAAAGTCATATCTCTAAAACACAAATTGGAAATGCGAAAAATTAATTATATCATGTGTTTTGCATAAATTTTGTATATATATATATATATTGTTTTCGGAAAATGCTAATTTTATTTAAAAAGGCTGAAAGAAGTAAAAAAAAAAAAAAAAAAAAAAAAAAAAAAAACAGTTACTAAAAATAGATTAACAGGAAAAAATATGACTTGAATGCAAATTGTAAAGCAATAAATGCATATATGACTAAACTCTGAAGATTCTTTCGCGTGCTCATTAAAATCTGCAGACTTAACTGTAATAGAAAATTTTTAGTTTGAAACCACAGAAGTGTTTCGACTAGTGGTCGGCAAAAAAATTAAAAAATTTCCTCCCTGCAAACTAAATATGTAAAGTGTATAGATTTAATGTTTCTAATTCTAAATATGTTATCCAAATTACTCCAGCACGTAGCATTTTTCCGAGAAATACTTTTATAATAATAACAATCCGTGAAGTATTATTATATTAAATTGCAATGTTAGATAAAATTGAAATCATGAAAAAAGTATACTTTCACTGTCTTAGATATCAAATTGATAAAATATAGCGTGGAAATCTAGATGTTGATACTTCCCGTAAGGCATGGTGACGTCACGGCGACGTCGTTGTGAAGTCACACTGTGATTTTGTGACAGTCGATGTGACGTCACGTGACGTCGATGTGACGTCATAGTGACTAGAATGCGAGGTCGTTATGGCCCTTTTAGAGGACGTTTGTGACGTCCCATTGTGACCACTCTGTGAAGTCACGGTGTGACAAATTTGTGAAAAGTGTGTCATTTGTGACTATTTTGGCATTAACTTTGTGACGAATCTGTGACGAAAGCGACAATGCTTTGAAGTCACACTGTGACCAATTTGTGAAATATGTGTCATTTGTGACGAACTTGTCATAAACAAAATTCAAATTAATTGCTTAAAAGACGCAAATAGTGAAAAAGATTCCATGCTGGGACTCGAACCCGGGCCATCAGTACAGCACACTGACATTCTACCAACTAAATCACATGGAACGATACCCAGGCTGGAAAATTTCTCACTATTACATGTTGGCAAGGCTACAAACGCAGCACAAGATGGAATATTTAGCGTGAGCCACCAACATGATGCAAACACGAAACTTAATTAAATCCAGCATAGATTGAAATTATATTAATACTTGGAAATTTTTCCAGAGAGAACCATTCGTCTTGCATACAATATTTCAAATGAAAATCAAATTTCAAATTAATTGCTTAAAAGGCAATTTTAATTTGAAATGTTGTATGCAGGGCAAATATTTCTCCCTGAAAAAATTTCCAATTATTAATATAGTTTAAATCGATGCTGGATTTATTTAAGTTTCGTGTTTATCCCATGTCGGTGGCTCACGATAAATATTCCATCTTGTGCTGTGTTTGTAGCCTTGACAACATGTAATAGTGAGAAATTTTACAGTCTGGGCGTCGTACTGCTATACTGATGGCCCGGGTTCGAGTCCCGGCATGGAATCTTTTTCACTATGTTGGCCTTTGCGCCTTTTAAGCAATTAATTTGATATTTGATTTTCATTTGAAATATTGTATGTAAGGCGAATGATTCTCTCTGGAAAAATTTCTAAGTATTAATACAGCGATGAATCTTAAAATAAACTTTTGCTGTAAATATAAAATCTTATCTTTTTACCGTACTTTTTAGCAAAATATCGCTATTTTGGAGTCCTATTCTTCTAAAACATTTTAAATTTTTTCCACTTAAAAAACAATGCTTATCAACTGACATATATTTTTATTAAGTTCTACGATTGATATTGAGTTCAAGCTTGATATTTAGAATGTGCAAGTTTTTTAATTTGTTGTGATTTGTCATTGCTTTATTAAATACGAACATGGAGACTAATGGATATTAATACAACTATTATTTATAGAGCGGCATGATAAGCGATATTTATTTAATTTTTTTATTCCCGTGTATATTGTATTTTGTGAATATGAGCTAAATAGATTTGGTATGTTTTATAGGAAAAGACTGATCTGGGAAATAGAAAAAAAAGAGTAAGAAAAATCATGCGTTAAGCATAGATTATAAAATACTTTCCAACACTTTTTGAATGCTTTAACAAGACATCGTAATTTAAGGAAATGACGTAAATAAGATAACTAAGTAAACATTTTAGAAAACGCATAAAACATTTGAAAAACTGATTTCAGCAGTTATTGTCCATAGCCAAATATGTTTTCCAATTCTTTTGAACAGCCCTGTATTTGATCTGTAGTTTGATACACTGAAAAAAATGAAGTACTGAAAAATGAGTAAACCGAAGTACTCATATCGAATTGAGTATTTTTGGATCAAAAATTAACCTATACTTTCTCTATTTTTAAACATCACATGTTATCAAACCCAAACAAACGAACAGTTTTGTACCCTGTAATGGTTCATTTCATTTATGGCGGCATAAATGATGTTTATTAATGTAAATATTAAGTTATGCACAGCATTTTAAAAATAATTTAAAAGTGCCTGGAAATAATGCTCTTGTCATAAAAATATTCGATTTGAGTATCTTGTTAAGAATTTTGCTAGTTTTCTTAATAAATAATCAATTAAACATTTCTTGTTAAGAACTTTGAATGGGAAATAAATGTCAGTACATTTTTACTTTAAATTTTAGGGGTTTTTTTTTGGGGGGGGGGACAGTAAATAACGATTCATATTTGATCACAGCCATGGAATAAAAAATGAGTACATCTGCTTCTCAACTTTGAGTACATTTGGATCGGAGCTATTTTGAGTATGTGACGCATTTAAAATTGAGTACTTTTCACTCAATTTTGAGTACCCATTTTTTTAAGTGTATATATACTATATAATGGGAAAATTTAGTTTAGCAAGAAAACGCCTAACAGGTTGAAATTCTTTTTCAGCAATTTATACTAATGTATGGAAACATACTTGAATACTTTTGTACAACCCTGTAGTTTACCTAGAATCTTTATTACACGCCACTATTTAGTTAAAATTTAATTCAAACTAAGACACTCTTAAAACTGCTGAAATCACATTTCCAGAAATTGTAATATATAGACGGCCATGTATCCAATTCCTTACGTGACCCTTTATATCATTTTATCTGTATTCTACAAACATTTCTTGGTAAATTAAATGCAGTTCAGCGAAAAAAGCATAACTCATTTAAAAACCACCTTTAAGCAATTTGCGCCCATACCCAGTAATCCTTACGAATACTTTTGTGTAGCTAGGAATTATAGCATTTATATACACCATACACTATGCATAAATATAGTGAATCATAAAAGCACATATCATAATTAAAAATACACTTCGAGCAATCATCGCTAATGAACAGTACTTCGGATACAATATAGTATCTGAAAAATTTTGTGTGTCCCTGTAAATGCTATATACGTATTATTCGTATTATACATGAAATAATTTATAGTATGTAAACCTCAACGACATACATCAATTTCATTACATATGAAATAGATTAATATAATTAAAGTATGCCGCAAACAATTCCCTCCACCTCTATATCATTATGTTTTGAATTCCTTTTTTAGCCCTGTTAATGAACAATAACTATACTTTGCATCGCATAGTCAACAGAATGCATATTTTAGTGCACTTCATAAATGCATATAAATTTTATTCTGTTTGAAAGCGTGCGTAAAATCATTAAAAATCATTTGAAACGATTTTTTCCCATAGGCCGTAATGTAACGGAAAACTTTTGGCTGTCCCTGTAAATGAACAAAGCATGCTACAAACTTCATTACAAATACGTACCGTGCTAGGGTAAACGTCAATACCATCCAAACATTTCAGGGCAATCCGAGTATATTTTCGAGAGTTAGAGTGCGGACAGACTGCTAGACGGACAGACGGAGAGACAAACCGAAGTCATAAGCATTTTTCAACTTTTGTCCTGTATTATGTATCCTGTATTATATGAACTTTTAAAAAACATATACTAAAGCAGTTTAATCTATAACTTCCTATCAGGCATGAAAAATACTTTATTTCAATGCTTAAATATCATATTTTACTTTTTAGTGCCAATAATTACGCGTATCATAAACGTAGAAAATTAATTAGCAATAGAAGAAAATTTAATAACCGATTTAGAATGTCTATAATTAAATGTTTGATTAAAATCACAAACAGAAAAAATGCTTACATACAATTTAAAAAAATGAATATATCAATTTGAAAAACACTAAAAATAATAATTAGCATTTATAATTGTACTGTGAAACAACAGCAAACTACAATAGATAAATTAAATGCATTATTAGATTTAACAATATCTCAAAAATATTTCCATATGGTATAAGGAATTCCTATTATTTTATAATTTTGGTAAATGTTAAATCTGAAAACATTGGTTTGAAGATTTAGGATTTTAAAAGATAATTTAAAATATTATTAGCACTAAAAGAAAATTCTTTCGAATGTTTCACTACTGTAACATGTAAAAATACATTTTTCCAGTATAATGTTAATTTCTAATCTGAAACAGTTTCGTAATCTCATGATAATAGAACATCATATTTAACCCCAACATAATAATAACATAAAAAAATAGTAAGAAGCCGATAAGATAATTCCAAATCATTGTCGTTCCATACATTTTAAGTCTCAAGTAAGAGTAAATTAATGTTTATATTAATTCCAGTATGAATGTAGGCATGAATCGGCCTCTGCGGAGTTTTTTTTTTCTTTTTTTCAAGCGATGGCAGATTAAAATATTTTTCTTTGCAGTTATCGAAATGGAAAATATCGCTTCTGACAGTTAAAGATCAGTCTCTTACAAATATAACATAAAACTATTTAACTCATAATATATAATCAGGAATAAAATATTTAAATTAAATAAAACTTACATATACGTTCCATTAATATCCGTGTATCCTAAAATGGTCATTTCCTTATCTTAAAGTGTTGTAGACGTGGTGTTCAAAAAACAGTGAAGTATTTCCCGCGTCTTCTCATATTTATTTTTCTGTGGGCAGACGATTTTCAAGCAGATGTTCTGTCACAGATTGTTTGTTTTTGTTTACAAGAAATATGGAACTTAAACGCGCAGTAATTTTCTGAAAGTATCGTTAATTAAAATTTTGTATTTGAAGAAATGTCCAATGTATTTAACCTTTTCTTTTTATCCGTACCAAATAATTCAAGTTAAAATGTATTGTAAAGTTCCTTTTTTCTAAATAATTATAATAATAATATTCATAATTAGAGTTTATTAGATAAAACATTGTTTAAATTTTTAAAAGGTGTAAAAATAAATTTAATGGTAATAACGACAACCCCCATTTTTTCTATTTTTTTAAAGTAAAGTTTGTTTTGCACAAATTTTGTATATTTCCTTTATTTTCGGAAAATGCTAATTTTATTTTAAAAGTCTGAAAGAAGTAGAATTTATGACTTGAATACAAATTATAAAAATATTCTAAAGCAAGAAATGCATATATGACTAAACTCTGAAGACTCTTTCTACGTGCTCATTAAAAGGCGCAGATTTAACTGTAATAGAAAATTTTTAGTTTGAAACCACAGAAGTGTTTCGAATAATCCTGGTCGGTAAAAAAATGAAAGAAAGAAAGAAATTTCCTCCCAGCAAACTAAATATATAAAGTGTATAAATATAATATTCCTAATTGTAAATATATTATCCAAATGCTAGATAAAATTGAAATCATGAAAAAGTATACATTCACTGTCTTAGATATCAAATTGATAAAATATAGCCTGAAATAGTTTATTAATGCTTGTATCGTGCACTTTATTTATTATGCCCCCCCTCCCCCCCTCCCATTTAGTGACAGAATTTACCATCTGCTATCCACTAATATATTTTCATTCCTTATGCCGCTGTAACTCGTGACTGTTTAAAATATTTCTCTTCATTTTCAAAGATTTTTGAAGTTCATATTTTTCACACGACGTCAGTCACAACGACGTCACCGTGACCATGCATGCTATGAGGGTTGTACCGTGCATTTTTCTTTTTCTCGCCCCCTCCTTCTTTTCGTGTCCGAATTTACTATTTGCTGTCCACTAATATATATTCATTCCATATGCCGCTGTAACTAGGGCATGTTTTAAATATTTCTCTACAGTTTCAAAAATTTTTGAAGTTAATATTTTTGTCACACTGTGATTTACAATATGGTGGTTTTTTTGCCACATATATGACGTGACGTACGTTACATGCAGTGACATAACAGTGACGTTACAATTTTTTTTTTAATTGCCAGAAAAATAAAATTTTACAATAAGTAACATGTTTTAAAGAATTTTTGTAATTGTTTAAAGTTTTCTAAGAAATTCACATCTCAGTCGCAATGTGACATCACTGAGTGGTGGCATTTTGGTCACAGATGTGACGTGACCACAGTGAGTTACAGTGACGTCACAATGACGTCACTGTGACCATGCATGCTATGAGGGTATATAATTTTTACCTAATGCTGAAGAAGGAATATCACAAGGTCTTTTATACAGATTTTGTTAGGTAGATTTCGTATGAAATACTACCTATTACATTCTCCCTTATGTTGGAATTTCTGAAACTTTTTTTGCAGATCTACACCAATCATGACCCCTAGAACCCAAAACTACCCCCAGTAAAAAACTTTATCTATCTATCTATCTATCTATCTATCACTTTCTTCTGGACACGATAACTTCTACAATGCTGCACAAATCTCTTCCAAACTGATGCATAAAATCAAGGGGCATAAAATCTCTGTGAAGTTCGTTAATGGGGAAAATCAGACCAAGGGGATGGAAATAGGCAGGGGTTTTGTGAAAACCGAAAAAACCTCATAACTTCTTATTTTTTTTACACATCAAATCAGTTTAAAGTTTTTATTACTTCTAAAAATAGGGCCAATAATTTATCTATCACAGATTTTTGATAAAATCAAAAATGGGCTCAAGGGGCGCAAAAAATAGGGTTTTTGGGAGAAAAAAATTCTTAACTTCGTCAATTCTCCAAATATCAAATCCAATTAATTTTATTATAAATCTCTTTCATATTAGCTACAACTTTAATATTCACAAGTTTCTGATAGGACCAATTCGTACCGTAAAAAAAAAAAAAAAAAAAAAAAAAAAAAAAAAAAAAAATTAAAAACGAAAACAAAAAGGGGGTTTGAAGAAGAAAAATATTCACAACTCCGTCAATTCACAAGATATAAAATCCCCATGAATTTATCATATATCTTCTTAATATCGTCTACAACATTTATATAGACAAGTTTTTGATAGGATCAATTCTTACAGCAAAAACAAAATAAAAATTCATAGCGGTTGAAGAAAAAAATCATCTTATTAAGGGTGTATTCAAATCCAAACTGCTTATTTTCTTACTCATTTTTAAATTCATTTTTGCTCTCAGACTCATCCAATTGGTAGATTCTCTGATTCAGAAACTATAATGTACCGTAATGATCGATTTTTGGATAGAGGCAGAATATATTTCAAAAAATGATGTCAAAGTGGGCATTTTTAACAGAATTTCCCGAAGCGATTGTGTTAGAAACGAAAAATATTGTCCTACTGAGAAAATAATTGTTTATAAATCAAGTTTTAACTAATTGAACGAAAAAAAATACAGGTCGCTTATAAATCTCTTCCAAAATCACGTCAGCACGTTTTATAATTTTTCTATTGAAAATGAATCTGAAAATGTGCCAGAAACTTTCGAGTTGTTAGGCATGGAAAAGTATTTTTTTTTAAATACCGCCTTAACATGATTCTCATAAAACCAGCTATTATATAAAAATGAAATAAAAACTCGTCAAAAAGCGACCAGATAAAATAGTTATAGTGGATTTATCTCTAATCATGATTTAGTTTTTGTTGGTGAAATTAGTATACTTAACTTCGAAATCTACCTTCACCTGTAGGCCGGGCCGGCAGGGATTTTGTACAGCTTTACGGAGAGGAGGGCGCAAACTTTACCTATAAAATAAATAAAAAGTGCTCATTAATCTTAATCCTCAACCAAGCGTCTTGTTAATCTAAGTGTGGGAAGAATTGGACTTTAGATTAGATGTGTGCCGTATAACTAAAGATGCACCTATTGAACATTTGTAAGAAAAACTAGGTTAGCTTACCTTCAATTTGATGTATGATTTGTTGTAAATAGTCTAAATTAAACTGTTATAATCCACCATTGAAACTGGGACATTACTTTATGGACAACCCTGTATATTAACATACGTATTTAATACATTAATATAAATATTAATACAAAAAATAACTACAAATGTTAAATGTATTACTATTAATATACTATTACAAGTCCTTAGAATGCGTGATCAATATTTAGGTTAAATTAACAGTGAGGTTGAGTTATCTGATCACTTGACACAAAAATAAAGCAAGAGGTCTCATTAGGGACATTTTTAATGTGATTAATACGATTTAAAATGACATTTTGAAACTATAATTAGGGAAAATTGAGTAAAACTGCATACCCTGTTATTAGTTGCTTTTTGAAGCTAGAATTTCCAACAGAATTTACCGTGACTTTGATTATATATTCTGCACTTATCCTTGCATCATAATATTATTTTAAATATACAGTGTAACCTTCCTGTGTGACCACCTCCCTGAACGACCATTTTTTTCATGGAACGAAATTCATTCCCATAGGCTCAATACTAATTTTACTTCTATTCAGAGACCATCCCAGTTAAGCTCCCACCATGAGCGATCCATTTCTTTGAAGAAAATGAAACGTATTCCGTTTTTTCCTGGTCACTTGAAGAAGGTTTTATTAGAATAATAATTCCGAAGAGCGCATTTTTCATCAAACTTCTAAACTGAGCTTAGAATTTTTATTTATTCCGGTAACTTTTAAGTGTTTAAACCCCTTTGCGCCTTTTTAGGCAATGATTTTAACTATGATGACAAAATAAAAACGACGTCAATAAACTCCCCTGCCCTATTCTGTCAGGAAACTCTCAAAGAAATAAATTAATGAAATCGTCATTATTTTTCCCGTTAAAAAAAAAGGCCTTTATTTACTGGACTTTGAAAGGACTTGGAAATAAATGTTATAGAAGATAAACCGTAAAATGAAAGGAAACGTCAATGTATTCATTTTTTAAGCTCTAAAGTAATTGACCTGTGTAATTAACTTTTTGTTTTGATACTTAAATTTTCATATTTTGTCCTAATGTGAAAAATAAATTTTAGTAACATTGTTAACTTTTTTTTCATCAATTAAAATTTAAATTTAAAAATGACTTCCATTAAGAGACCACCTTTCGGAGTGAACAATTTTTATTGGAACGCAAAGCTCCAATTTTTATTGGAGCTTTAAGGAGCTTTTAAATGCATAACACATTTGATAATCTAATTTCAGCAATTACCATCTATATCCAAAAATATGCAAATTCTTTTGTGCATTCCTGTATATGATCTATAGATCTGTATATATACTTCATAGTATGCAAGAATTTACTTGAGTTACGAAACGCATCACACTGTTAAAAATTCACCCTCACCAGTTAGCAGAATGTCCTCGAATTCTTTTGTGCAATCCTGTATATGGTCTATAGAATTTATAGACGCCATGTATTGTACAAAAATTCGGTTAAACTTAAAAACGCAAACCAAAGTTGAAAACGCACTTCCAGCAATTATCGCTCATTGACAATACCGTCGAAAGAAGAGAAGACGCAAAGAAGACGTGCTTCTGCTATGAAAGCAGCAGCAAGGCTCAAATGCTTTCATAGTAGAAGCTTTTTTGCGCCTGACGAAGAAAGACTAGGATCTTTCGAAAGGTCTAGCGCAATTTAAAGTTTTTGATGGTGCTTTAAGAAGTTCTTTAGTTCTTATTCATTCACACAAGTTTCAACTTAATTTCTTTCAATTCATGTAACATTTTGTAACAGTAATATTTGAAAAAAAGTTACTTAAAACATGTTTTAAGAGATTTGGTTGTATAAAAGGCATTTCTAAGTAATCGGGGCTATTTTCGGACCAAAACAGGCTTGGCACAAAGTAGCCCCGAAATACTAGTTTTCATGTTAGCTTTATGAAAACATAAATATTTTCTGCCAAAATAAAAAGTCAAAGGAAAAATTATGATCACACATGGGTTACAGGTTACTAAAGGTAATATTTTGACACTTACTTTATTTGTAGCTCTTATCCATAACCGGATTATTCTGTGTGTCCCTGTAAATGCACAATGAATGCAATGCACAACATACTTTTAAGTAAGCATCTTACTGAACACCTCAGTAATTTATACAAACTTCATTTTCCAAATTCATTAAATTCATTGCAAACGATTTTTTCCGGTAGACCACTGTGTAACGGAATTCTTTTGTGTGAGCCTGTAAATGAATAATAAATGCTTTACACCTTATATGCTATATATAACCTATTTCAGTGCACCTCAGAAATGAATAACAATTTAATTATGTTTGACATGGTGTATAACATCATTAAAATGCACTTGAAACGATTTTTTCCCAAGACTGTAATGTAACGGAATACTTTTGACTGGTTGCTGCAAACGTACTACAATTCTATAACGTACTATAAAACACTTCATTTTCAATTGCCATCATTCTAGAGTAAATAGCAGTAACAGATCAACATTATAGGGCAATCAAAATACATTTACGAGAGATAAAGCATGGACAGACGTACAAACAAATCAAAGTCATAAACATTTTCCAACTATGTTTGAAAGTGTTGAAAAATAAACTCGTTCATTTTGAATTTAACCTTTAACTGATGTGACTAAAATTTGTCACACAACTGATGTGATCCGGTCTCTCAGACGCCTCAAATAAAATGAATAAAAAAATAACTCAAATGGTTGAATTTACTTAAATTTTGTCCTAACAATATCGTTGTACTTCTCTTAGGAGCATGTGAATTAAATTGCATGAAAAAAGTATTTTATTCATTTAACTTCAGTACAGAAAAGTAAAAAGCTGTAAAAGTGTTTACAGCTGGAAGTCGCGGGTCTGGGAGACCGCGTGACATCAGTTAAAGGTTAATATAACCTTATTGATGAAAAACTAAACCTAAAGCTTTACAAAACGCATAAATATTCACAGCATCTTCGAAGAGGGTTTGGTGGGAATTTCAAAATTTTAACATTTTTATTTTCTTTCGTTGGATTAAAACTAGTCGGATGTGCCAATCCCAAAACTATCTTCTATCTCATACATGTTAATATTTTCTGAAAAGTAAAGCATATAAGTTCCACCGGTTAGGTGATTTAAACCAAAATCTAATCAGCAACAACTTATGTCAAGTTGTAGCTGAGTTTGGTGAAAATCCGTGCATTAGTATTTGAGGAAGAACTACTGCAGAAATCGAAAAAAAAAATCCACTTACCAGCGCCACTTGTCGGTCGATTTACTCCAAAAACTAATCAGGACCAATTTATATGAGGGACTAACTGAAACTGAAGTTTGATGAAATTTCATGTATTAGTCCTTGAGATAGAGCTATTGCGATAATCATAAATAATGCCTAATAGCAGCGTCACCTGTTGCGCGATTTACACTAAAAAGTAATCAGCTCCAAATTATGTCAAGGACTAATGGAATCTGAAGTTTTATAAAATCCCGTACATTAGTTCTTGAGATAGAGCGCCTACAAAATAGCTGTCACACACAGACAGACAGACAGACAGACTCACAGAGAGACTCACAGACAGACATTTTGTAAAAACTTGTTTTTCGGAATCTCTGACCCCTAAAACGTGTAAATTCGTCGAAAATTGGAATTCGAAATTTTTCATGAATCCAATACTTTCTTCTTGTAAAGATAGAAGAAAGTAAAAATGTTGAAGGGTACACGTAAGATAAACGCACCAGTAGTGGGCCACCTCAGGACATTTATCTAATTATTACTTTCTTCTATCTTTACAAGAAGAGAGTGTTGGATTCATGAAAATTTTCGAATTTCGGTTTTCGACGGATTTACACGTTTTAGAGGTCACAGAATCCGAAAACATGTTTTTCAAAATGTCTCTCTGTGAGTCTATCTGTCTGTGTGTGTGTGACACCGATTTACTGGTCCGAATGCGAAAAAAAATGGCCATATTTTTTTTTGCAAAAATAAATTCGTCGCGAAATTCGTCGACGGGATAACTAACAAGTACTTTAATTTTTTATTCATACACATAAAAAGGCCATAATTTTTCTGTATTCGAAGTTTTTGTTTTTATTTTTTTAACTGACTCGCGTATAAGTCGACCCCCCAACTTTGCTTAGCGAAATTGCCAGAAATTTCTCGACTTATACGCGCGTATATACGGAAATCACTTATAAACAGATTAAGCAAAATAATGTAAAAAAGTGATAAAATATCTTTATTTAGATTGACGAACGTTTCATCGCACAAACGGCGACATTTTCAAAATCATTCATGATAGAAATATTTTCACAAAATTTAAAAACAATAACTTGGTAAACAATGTCACGACATATCATGCATAATGAAAATCAGCGCAAACATTAAATTAAATTGAATTGGATATTTGTGAGTGTGGATTAATTTTTACTATTGTTACTAAAATTGTATATCATCTCTTTCCAAATTTTAGGTAAATCAACGGACACGGAATCATTGCAAATATTCTCGCTGCGTAAAAATATCTCTATTGATTCCTGAATAATGGATGGTAAATAATGGATAATTTATCCATCAAGATTTTATTTACCATCCATTATCCGGGAATCAATAGAGATATTTTTACGCAACGAGAATATTTGCAATGATTCCGTGTCCGTTGAAATACGTAAAATTTGGAAAGAGATGATATGCAATTTTAGTAAAAATAATAAAAATTAATCCACTCTCACAAATATCCGATTTCATTTTAGTTTATTTTATGTTTTTCACTATTCATGATGTCTCGTGACACTGTTTACCAAGTTATTGTTTTTCAATTTTGTGAAAGTATTTCTATCATGAATGATTTTGAAAATGTCGCCGTTTGTGCGATGAAACGTTTGTCAATCTAAATAAAGATATTTTATCACTTTTTATAGCACCATTTAGCTTAAAGTACAACTTCATAAACTAAGTGTTGATATAAGCTCCAGAGAATTTAATTCCTTTTCATAATTTAAAGACCAAATTTAGATGCTTGTGACAAAGTAAAATGGTCGTCCGATTGGAAGTTCGCACTTCACGTTCACTCCGTCGCAGATAGCATGTTCATTACTTTTATTCTCAACAATTTAAGTGAAATGTAGAGATATCTCTATCTCAAGAACTAATGCACCGATTTTCGTCAAACTTCAGATTCAGTTAGACATTGACATAAGTTGCTGATGATTAGCTTTGGGTTTAAATTTCCCAACAGGTGGCTCCGCTATGCTGAATTTTTCAGGATTTACACGATGTTAGTGATAGTCATATCTCGAGAACTAATTCAGGGAATTTAATCAAACTTCATATTTTGTTAGACCTTGACATAAGTTAGTGTGATTAGGTTTCCGTATAAGTACTGGTGACGCTGCTATGCTTCATTATGCCCGATTTTTGCTATAGCTTTATTTAAAAAACTAATGCACGGCATTTATAATCAAACTTCATATTCTGTTACACTTTCACATAAATAGACGCTTATTAGGCTTGAGTGTATACTGCTGAACAGATCTCGTTTTTATGCTTTTTGGGTTGGGAATTTCGGTTGCAGACATCTAAGGATGTGGGTGCCGAAGTTCAATGAATTGTTTGAAAAATGCGATACTGATATCTCCTTTCTAAATGCACATAATTCAACGATCCTATACCTTTAGAATCCTCATGACGTGCATAGATTGTCATTTAATTTTGCCATTGTGATACACACTGTGTGTGAATTTTGAAGTATTAACGTGTATGAGATAGAAGAACGTTTTGTGATTGGCACATCCGACTAGTTTAATTTGTGCATTAGTACACTGTAAAAAAAATGCAACCACTTTTCCTGTAGGAATCGGAAAAATAGTTGCCCTTATCGTACCGGAAAATTTTCTGACCCAGATTGGAATAAAATCCGTAAAGAAAAGGAAATAGTCAATAAAACGGTATTTTACGGATTTTATTCCGATTTTCCGGATTTTATTCCGAGATGGGTCTGAAATTTTTCAGGTACGATAAGGGCAACTATTTTTACGATTCCTACAGGAAAACTGGTCGAATTTTTTTTACAGTGTAGGGCAATTTTTGAACGATGCAACCTGTTGCGATATCGTGTTATTATCATGCAAGCATTACATTATAAAATACCATACAATCATCATTGTAAATATTTTTTTAAACTGTTTAAAAAGAGTAAATCCAATAAAATTACCATCTTGAAGAGAAATTATTCTTGTCAATACAAGAAACATTAAACTTTTGTAGCCATTCGAGGAAATTCTGAGAAGACAGTAGATAAAGATAATAAAGTAAAACCTGTAAAGAAACACGTATAAATTGATATTCCGTCTTAAACGGATTTATGTCATGGTCCTGATAAAAATAATACCATATAAATTGACCTTCAATACGGATATTTGCTCCAAGCGCAATTTTCTTCCGAACCCTATGGATCTTATTTTCACAAGTCTTACTACATATTTAAAATTTTACTTGCCTGACTAAAAATTCACTGTTTTGTTTCTCTTATTATTTTTGAATCTAAAATAATACTGTCGATATGAAAATTTTAATTGTTGAACTCTTATTCAACTTACTTAAGAGGTGTTAAACCAACAGGGTGAAAAATCGTCCAAGCCTGGCATCAAACCAGGGTCACTGGCATTACGCACCAATAAGCTACCTGGACGATACCAATCTAGCACTTCTCACTCATATCCATTGGCGCCAAAGCTGCAATCACAGCACACGACGAAATATTTTTCATGAGCTACACCAACCATAATGCAAACACTAAATGAAATAGATTGCGGTTGAAGAGCTTCCAAAAGATAACAGTCAGAAATGCTAGGCTTGGCATTGTCCAGATAGCATAGTGGTAGAGCATTGATGTGTAATTCCTGTGAGCCTGGTTCGATCCCAGAGTTGGACACTTTTTCGCTGTGTTGGTTTTACGCCTATTAACAGGAAGTTGAATAAAAATTCAACAAAAATTTCAAATTACTAAATTAAAAGCTTGTGAAATTTAATTTTCCCCAACATTTTCCAATAATTAGATATGGTTATTCAATACTGTAGACATCCAAACGTAGCTGTGCTCGTAGGGATTTGCCAACGTTTAAGCAAGTTACAGCCAAAGAGGACAAACGCAGAAATATTTCACGCAAACCTTTCACCGTTTTATAGCATTACAAACTAAAATGATCCATCTTGAAAACTAGCTCCTTTAACCTTTTATGCCCGACGATACTTTAAAGTACCACAATTTTCTATCCCAAGTAAAACACGCACATTGCATACATTCACAATGACACTTTTAGTAAACTATACTAAACTAGCTGCCCTTGGCGACCAGTTTGGTCTCCCTTAAAATTTATGTTTGGGAAAACATGCTAAGCATTGTATCATGTTACTTTTATTCGTAATTTAATTTACTTGGACTCTGTTAAATAAAATTAATATAATCCCATAAGCGAATATTAGTTTTTGTTGCATTACAATACCTCAATTTGTTGATTTTCTCTAAGCAAGTAAACCCCATTTGTTTTATAATAAAAGTCTGTGGGAATTTGGCGAAATAATAGAGATATCGCCAAGTTGGCGTCATTTTTGATGGCTCATTTCGAACGCCAAATTTGGCGATATTTGGCGACTGAGCAGGGTACCCCCCATGGTTACACACTTATAGGTACGGAGATGCATTAAATGATGTTCAATAACCAATGAGATGCGTTTCAAGGGCATTGATATTAAACAATTAACAAATAATCGCGATTACTGTGCCACATACGATAACGTAATATATATATAGATACTTCTCTTGACCGTCACTAAATAACAATAGAAGTTCTAGGAAGCTGAAATGTATCCAGGAGTCTATTTGGCGCGCGTGTGTGTCAAATTTGTTTCCATTTTGTCGTCTGAGGAAGCATCCCTATCTTTTGCTCGGAAACATTTGAAAATTTAAAGGTAATTCTATCATATTTTTGTTCTTCTTTTAAGTAGATCACTTGACAATAAGTTACGCCAAATAAAAATATATTTTCGGTTTGTTTAATTTACGGAACACTTTTCAAAGCGGTGCTTTTAAGTACCGTCGGGACTTAGATTGACCAGGACATATTTTACATACTTACAAGTGAACCACTTTTGGTGTTGCTCGCACCTAGCATTGAGACCTGGTGCATTTTAAAGCCCTATATTATGAAGTTTGAGAATCGATAAAATTTTTCTGTTAAAATAATATTTCTTGATTTGACACCAGCATAATTTTCTGAAAATGCAATTTTCGAGACCATTTATCGTACTATCAACATTGATTTTTTTTAAAGAAAAGCATTTAAATATAAAAATTAGTTAATAATAAGTATAAAATATTGAAAAAAGTTTGAAAATTCCTTCAAAAACCCACGAATTTGATTTTGAAAAATTGCAACTTTATATTCATAATTTTGGCGGGGAAACAGTTGGCGTTTATTTTCAAAAGTAGAGGTCTTCGGCAACCCTAGCCAAATGTCATAGCTGAATTTATAATAGCTAGGAATTGCAATGTCTGACCTATTTCGCCACAATAATTTTTCTAAATTGTGTAAAAATATTAATTTACTTTATGATTACTTTTACCGAAGGACCATTTAATACAACAATACTTCATTTTAAACATTCGAAGCTTTATTTCATTCGATTTCAAAAGAAAATAGTTTGCTTATTTTGCATTTCACTAAAATATAGTTTTCAATGATCTTCGAAGCTTTTATAGAATTATATTTATTACTTATATATTTATCATCTGCATAGAAAAAAGAAACCTAATATTTGTTTGTTATACTATCAATTATAAAAAGAAATCGCAATCTGATATAATTCTAGTAATATGTTCTGTGCATTTTCTCTTTGGATAAAGCGGGCGGAAAACTTTTAGCACCATATTTGGCGACTTAACTCACTTTTGGCATGAAATAAACAAATAAATATGTAATAATAAAAAATTAAAAGTACATAAAATATGATTTTAACAGAGAAATTTTTTCGGCTCCCTAACTTTTATGTATAGGTCCCACACGGTCTCGATGCTAGGTGCGAGCAACACCAAAAGTAGTTCCCTTATTAGATTTTTATCATTTGAATGTGTATGGTGCATTAAAAGCGTATATATTTACTAGGGATGCATGGGTACTAGACAGGTGGATTTTGGAACGAAATAGGGAAGATATTGCATGATTTACTTATGACACGGATGAATAATAAAGCAAAAAACACATTATTTTTTCTTTAGAACAAATATTGTATTTTTATAAAACGAAACTTAAATATATTACAGATTAGAAAAAGAAAATCTAAAAATATCTTTTAGCATTGTTATGAATCATTTTGAGTATTCTACAAGTTTGCAAAATTCTCCCAGATATGCTGTCCATCGGACGATAGTGATACAACTATATAATATTCTTCTGATGATGAAGTGATTACTGATGATCAACCAACAGCATCGTCATCTGGTCATATATACATTATAATTATATATCCTTCTAGGCATTTATATAATAAGTTACATTAAAATAATAATAAGAAATTGGATATTTTTTTTAAAGTCTGGATTATTTCTCTAAGTGTTATGACCCAACGGTACTTTGGGGAGGGGGGGGGGGAGATTGAGCTTTTCCACCATTGAAAACGCAAAATCTCAAATCTTCCGGGAAGGACACTTCTTTTCCCCAGGGGGAATGTCCCCCCCCCCCCCCAGGGACTCCTCTGAATTCAACACTGCAGTGTCTCTGTATATGGTGCTGTCTAATCTTCTTCCTTTGAAGTCGATTAAGATGCGGATATAAAATCCTTTAATTATTTATACTGCAAGTACTTATATTTGAAAAAGAGATATTTAAATACCAAAAATGTCATTACAAGCAGACACAAAATAAAAAAGAACTGTCATTTCCAAAAATACAGAGATTTATTTACCAAAATTAAGTTAAACTTTTTAGAACTATGGACCTTTTTTTTGAATGCCAAATATTTTTTTATACTTCAAAAAATTTTCACATGAGTGCGATTGGATGTCCGAAAAGATAATCATTATGTCATCATCAAGACTATTTATCTCTATTTTAGCCCATATTTTGTAGACAAAAAATTAGCTGATCATTCTCGGTGTTATTAAAACTGAGCATTTTTCTGTGTTCATTATGTAGAAAAGGATAATATGAATGACGTCGGTCTTGACTTTTACTTCCACTCCTTCTATCAGTTTATAGGCTTTTGCGACTCCTTAACAGTCAGTATGGATACAGACAATTCACATTGTTTACGTAGAATTAACCTACGGAAGTAAAAGAAGAAGAAAATCATGTGTTAAAAGAAAGTAATTTCCTGTGTAATTAGTAATAAGAAGTACAAAACATTATAATGTGAGAAAAGGAGGTGACAATGCAAAATAGTCATGCCTCTATTTTCTAATGTTAAAGAAAATACATATCATATATTATAATACGAACATATCTTGAGTCTATGTGCGTGTGTGTGCATGCAAAATTTATGATAACTAGTCGGAAATTGTACGTCAAACGTGGCAAATGAGGTGCTTTCGTACTGTAGCTAGTTTTATAAATATTCAAATCTTGGTGCAATAGCTGTTGCACTCTTATGCATGCATACTCTTAAAAATGCATGAATACGAATTTTATTACGATTATTATACATTAAATTCAGTAATTCGAAAATAATAGGACTCCATCTTAAATAGGCCTTATAATCACCATGACAACCTAAAATCATTACGTATCATAGGGTATCATTGAATTCATTATGTATAATAGGATTTAGTAGAATGGAGAAAACTTTTATTAATATCTTTTAAACTTTTGATTCGATTACCATAAAATTTGAAATGATTTAACAAAATTCTGCAACGATTATATATATATAATTTCAAACCATTCGGTTGGGTAGTTTTTGCGCTGCTATATTCGGACAAACGGACAGACAGATGGTCCCGACGACGACTATAGGTTCTACGTGTTTATATATAATTACGAACTCACCTAAAAAATGTTCTAACGATTTTGGCTACGAGAAGACCATTGTACTAACTCTATGTTAAAAAATATTCGATTAGTGGGTCATTTTGGGGGTCACTACGGGTCTAAATACTGGACATTTGGGTTGCATGACAAGGTGTGATTCCCTGGGCAGCAGTGAAACAAAGAAGAAAGGGGGGTGGTGGAGGTATATGACCCAAGTTCTTAAATAATAAGAGACATTTAGCCATAGCATAAAGTAAAAAAAAATTCTTTCTAAATTTTTTAGTGTGAGTTTGAAATTTCGGATTAAAACTGGAAGCCAAACTGGCAACCCTGGTACGAACGAACCTCATTTGCCACGTTTGACGTACAATTTCAGACTTTTTCTTTTATACAGAGCTCCATCTGTTTTAAAATATTTTAATTATTTTTTTTATTGCAGAAGTTATTTTCGCATGATCTAAACTGAATAAATGCCGAATTATTTTAAGGGGACGGCGCAATTCTCCACACAAATGAAAACTTTAAACGGATTTTTCCTCCATGTTCCTATTTTCTTCACTTTCATTTTTTCAAAATATTAAGACCTTTTTTTAATATAGATTTAAAGTTTTTTGTAAATGTTCTTTATTATATACGTAATAAATCTGCAATTAGCCTTCAGATTTTTTGTCATTAAAAAAAAAAATAAAAGTTTATGAAGATGTGTTAGATTTCATCATTTTACATTATATGTGTCAGTAAAAAAGTTATATTAAATGTAATATTAGATGTATCTAAAAATCCATGCGTAACCTTGTGTAATATACATTTGAAAATCTTAAATAAAATTGGGCAAAATATTAATATTTAAAAAATGGTAGGGATTTTAAAAAATTCAATTTTTTTAAACTTAAAAAAAATTAATTAAATATGCTGTTAATTTTTATTTCAAAAATGTAAATTTTTTTAACATTAAAATGCAGCGAGTTCATCATTTGAACAATATTTTTTAAAAAATAAACGGAATTGTTGAAAATGTAAACTGTCCCCTTAAAATATTTCAAATAAATTAGCTTGTAAACCCCTTCAAACACTTGCACCATAATTATGACCACTTAGTATGTATTATATATTTTATTTTAAAATTAAAAAAGAAACCAATTTACCGTAGTTTTTCTCCTGCAGCAGCAACATAATCGATGAAAGACTTCACACAGCTGTGTCTTCTTTCTATCCATCCAATCCTTAAATGAACGTTTTTTAGTTTTCCTTGCCTCTAATTTCACAAACTCTTGTTCGTCGCCCTTGCAGCTACTTTCCAGTCTCGCCTGTTCTAATTCCAGCAGTCTTGCTTCATTTTCTTCCTTCACTAAATCTTTTTCAACAGTGTCCTTTTCAGGCTTGTCGGGAGTCTTAATCATAGTTTGAACGGCTTTCAACGGCATGTTCTTTTTGCCGGTTTGACGGATGTAAAAATTCAGTAGGAACTTTACTTCCTCCGGATTGCCTAAAAAAGACATAATTTTAAAATCTTCATCTTGGATAAAATTATGTATAGTTTATCAAAAAAGAAAAAAGAAGGAAAGAAGGAAAAGAAAAAATAGGAGGAAAAAATATTTCCATAAATAAAAACATAAGACGAAATGCAATATTTCACCTTCAATCAATCACAAAGTACACAATATGAACTTTTAAAAGCTCACCGTTTTATAAAAGGCGACGAAAATAATAAAACAGATGTTACTAACTTTAACATCTATTTTATTACTTTAGTGGCCTTTTAAGTATAACGGTGAGCTAAAGTTCATATTGTGTATTTTGTAAAATATTTTCATTTTTAGATCACCAAATTTAAATCGTATAGGAACTCATAATACCATTTGACTAGGATTAATTTATGAATAAAATAAGCTTTAAGGGACATTTGTTCCTTGTGTGTGTGTGTGTGGGAGGGGGGGGGGGGGCGTTAAGTAATCGATTTTCATGTTTATTTATTTATTTATTTTACATTTTTCTATTCCCTATAGTCTGTAAATTATCTTTTTTGAAAGATTTGACCTAATTCAAAGTCATTTTGTTGTTATTTAGTTCTTTCGTGCAACGCGTCCGTATAGGCTTATCGAAGGGCTGCCACAGGCCACATTTTTATATTCCGTTCGTGCCTCTATTTTAAGTAAGTAAATTTTATTGTATATTTCTCTTGCAAATGTTGTCAACGTGTATGTGAAAAATTTTTGTTTTAAAAAATGGTGTCAGATTGTATTAAATAACAGTCGCCTGTTGCAGCCCTGAAATCATTTTGCAGTGATATATAAACACATTTTACGCAAAATGACTTTTTTCAAACTGGGTGTGATCAGAGCAAAACCAATCTTGCTCAGCTTTTTTAAATGAAGGTAATAACAGAAAAGGTTATTGGAGCTTGGACCATTTTCAGCTATTTATATAAAAATATCGTTTTTAGAAGCAGGCTAAAGGGGTCAGAAATATACATTTTTTTTTTTCAAATGGCTGCCACTTTGTTGATTTTTAACTTATTGATCTTAAAGTTCTTGAAGCTCCAGACAATATTATCTACTTTCTTAATCCTTAACAAAAATTGATTTCAGACGACTCGGGCGATCTATCAGAACCCGCCCGATTAGAAGTGCACCGCGCGCACGCTAAGACATCCAACCATGAAACTCGAGCAATATAATAAATTAAAAAACAAATTTTTTTTAAATGTTCTTTAAATGTTAATAAGTAACATGCAAAAAAACCTGAGCTAAAATTTTCATCCTATTTCAGAAAAAATAAAATAAAAAATAAAACAATGCTACCTCCTCCTTTTTTTTCGGTCTATAAATCTGCTGATCTGGTGATTCTGATTCATCTTAAAACGTCATTCCCAAATTATTTTAAAACTAGTGGAAAATGACGGAACGTGAATGATAAATCTTTAAAACAATAGTTTAAAAAAATATTTTTCTAACTAAGAAAAAAAAATTCCTCATGCATTTTTTAAATCAAAAATTATTATCCTTTGATTTTTGACAATTAGAACAAAGATATTATGTAAACTACAGTTTAAAATCATAATTTAATTTGCATTGCATTTGTAATATGTGTGTATATATATATATATATATATATATATATATATATATACACACACACACATATATACATATGCATATATAGTATAGGAAAAATTACGCTGAATTCTATAAAACATTTTATAAATTATGTTACATATTTATATTACTGAGTAGAAGATTTTTTTTATATAATATTTTTTACCCAATATTAATTATGTGACTTACAAATTATTTTACTACTCATAAACTAATTTTGAATTATTCTGTAATACGCTAAACAGCAATTTTTTAATTATTTTAATCTGCATCGTTTCTTAATGTATATTGCTATGTATTTATTGCATTATGACCTTTTTTTTTTGCTACAAACATACTATGTTAAAATTCATAATTTTATCTGCAAGATAATTAAAATATGTTATACAACTGTGTTATACATTCTTTATATTTCAATTCCAATGAGAATTTATAAGAAATATTCATTTTATTTGCAATGCCTTCAAAATCTGATAAAGTGCATTTAAAAAAAGTACGATTACAGCAGAAAGTTTCTTTGTTTATATTAATTTTTAATAGATGGTGCCAAAAGAATTAGCAAGAAACATAAGCTCCTGATTTCCCTATTGATACTCCTGAGGGCAGTTGCAATTGAAATAATGCTGGAGGTCACACACTACAAATATTTAACTACAAATATTTAACACTACAAATATTATTATTACATATATTTTTAATTTAGAACTTAATTGGATAGCTTTTGAAGGTTTTAAACAACATTAAAATATTTAAAGACTTTAAAATGCTTTTACAAATATTTTAAGAACAGAATCATATAATTAACCTGTATTTTTTTAATGAAGAGTTCAAAGCGTCATTCATTCGTTTCAAGATTCGGAAATTGTGAAAGGCAACAGTGTTCTTTTGTTTATATCTAGTAATCTGATGTTTATGATAGCTTATTTTTAATTTGGAACTTAATACATTATATTTGGATATGATATACATGTTTATATGAAAATAAGCTAAACAAACATTATTTCAAATAGAAGAAATTATTGGGCCCCACCAGTGACCGAAAGGTTTTGCTCTCGAAGCTGGTAGACAGGGGTGCTGTGTTCGATCCCAAACACGCCCTCGGCCTAATCGTTAGGAGTTTTCGTGGTTTTATTCGAATATTGGTTTTCCAAGTGTAAATACGAGTTAGGTACCCTTAAAAAGACCCCTACGGAGGGCGATGCCCCTCCCTCTTAGGGCTTATATCCCGCGTTCTGATAATAGGACGTCATAAACACAACCACAACCAACCAGAAGAAATTTTCATTCTGCTATCATATGTTATCTTATGTTTTCAATTAAACCTAACATGGGGTTTAGCTACATTCGATTCGCAGACCAGAATGGTTCGCACCGGAGTGGTTACCTACATTTTTCTTCACTCGGATTTAAAGTATATAAAGTATTATAAGTAGATGAATGTATATTAATTTAAGCAAGAACTTGAGGTAAATCAGGCATGAATTTGCAACAATGCTATTTTTTTAATAATTAAAAAAAATTGTTTGAACGAGAACTTTTATTTAATTTTTAAAATCAAGGTGATCTCAGACGACTACCAAATAGAAGCAACGTACGTTTAAATAAATAAGATTTCTAGTTAAAAGATTTTTCATTGAGAAAGAGCTAGAAGTTGCCAAGTATACTAGTCACTCGGAAATTTAGATCAGTTTGGCTTCTTTTTCTGTGTCAGAAAATATTCATTCATATTTTCTGTAAGATATTTTTCAAGTTGATTATTTATTTATTTATTTTTTTTTTGTAAAAGTATATAAAGTATATACTTAAGTATGCAAAATATAATAAAGTATGCAAAACATAGTGATTTGATTTTTATGCACTATCAAAGTTGTTATTCAAGTGAACATAATAAATGTGAAATTATTATTTTAAAAAAATGAGTTGTAATCAAAAACAAAAATATTAGTACAAATATTTTAAATAAAGTTCATTTTAAAAAAGGGCTATTTTAAGCATAAAAATTTGCAGTTCTTTTGTACAAATATTTTTTGATTAATGCTGAAAATTATCTACATTATAGTTTGAGGGACTTTTTGAAAATAATCAGTTTTTTAAAAAGTATAAAAATAAATTATTTATTGATCAATTTTTTGATTGAGTAATTAAGGATTTCATTTAAGGATTTTTTCAGACAGAAATGTTTTCTACTAGGACTGTTAATAATAATTGTATTATTTGTGAATCTTTTAGTAACGGATTGCAATTTCGAGAGTTCCCTACAAATTAGCCCCTTTCTTGTTACGTAATACTTCTGTAAATCGTCGTATATCTACAATAAAAATTTTGCTTGTGCTATTTTAAAGTTGCAGAAATTTATTCTGTTTTCAAAATTAGTTGGCTAGTTTTGAAAAATGTTAAGTTTGTTCATCGGCGGGCTAACAAACTTGATATTTATATATGCCATTTTTACGAAATATTGAAACCAGGCGAAGGTACCTTTTAGCGTCTGTCTGCTGCTACTTGGTATTTGAATATTATCATTACATGTTTTAATAAACTCAATAGCGTATTACACTGTTGTTTAAAACTGCTTGAATTAGAAAATACATTTAGAAATATTTTCTTTGTGGTAGTTTTAGGAGTGCATTACAGGTGTAATACGAGATAAAGTTATGTTCCCTATTCCAGTGGTTTTAAAACTGTATTATTTCTCTAATAATAATTTATTGTATTTAAGTAAGTTTAGCGAATTAATTTATTGTACGCATCAAAACAACATTTTTCTTTCGTTCTTTTTTTTTTTTTTTTTTGGTTATAAAATTTCTATGTATGCCAATAATAAGTTCTAACACTTAGTCTTATGTGGTTCATGTCGACAGCATGAAAATTTTATACGCCTATCACTTAGCTATTTATCCCTTTAAGACCGGAAAACGTTCGGTAGAAGTGAAAAGTTTTGGTAGTTTCTCCTAATTAATAGGATCATATTTGTATGAAGAAAAAACATGCTTGAAAATACCCGATGTCAGGTGATGTCAAGGCAATCTCCACGCAGATCCACGTAATTTTGTGGGAGCAGGCTCGACTTTAAAACGAACAAAAAGAGGAAAATGATTTTTCTTTTTCTTTGGGATCACCTACACAATTGTGTACTCTGTAGGTCAGGTCTTAAAGGGTTAAATATTATTTAAAAAAAAGCACAATGCCAAGACTGACGGCTCGTTTAAGCATAAGTCTTTTACCACTCGATATCTGATTTTTTTTTTTTTTTTTTTTTTTTTTTTTTTTTTTTTTTTTTTTTTTTTTTTTACAACTGAAGACAGTAGTAAACAAACTTTTCATCAATTGTAGACAGTAGAAAACTGCACTGAAGTTTAACGCATACATATGAATATTTCAATTAGAAAATCTTTAGAAAAATCGTCTTAATGACAGTTTTATAATAATTATGCTAATAATAATACTCACATTTTATAATCCAAACATCGTTCTTAATTTCTTTGAAATCTTTGTCATCATTAAAAATCTTATGCTGCAACAAATCCATGGATGTCGGACGCTTAAAAGGATTAATGTTTATACAACCACGAATGATATCCCTTATGTGACAGAGAGTTTCTTTTCGCACTGCGGACATGAGAAAGGAATTTTTGGCCACACATTCAAACTGTTTTTTCTGTAAATATAATCCAGAAATTAATACATAATTAGTTCGGTACAGAGCAATGTCTTCGGATTCAGTGAGAATACATTTAAACGCAAATTGACATTATATACTCCAAGGCGAAGTATGATTTTAAGATGAAGTTGTTTATTTATTTGAGAGCATACACCAGAATTGTTTACAAAGTAGGCAAATGTTGTCTTATAATCCTTCATCGGTTGTCGAGAAGAGAACTGGATAGGACAAATAAATAGAAACCTAGAGACCGTTATCCTAGAGACCGTTGGTCCTAGGTACATACTTCTAACTACAAAAATGATTTAACTAAGGTAAAGATTTATTCTTAAAGCGATTTGGGTCAAGAAAAGCATTTATAAAAAAAAAAAAAATAAAATACGAAATTTAAATTTTTATATGTTCCCGCGGTCCTATAAGTTATATTTAGTAAAATTTCCCTGTTACACTCACAAGTAAGGCAACCCCCCCCCCCCCGTTATTCTGCGATTAAAATTAACAATTATTATACTAATACGTAAGAAAAGAATATATAATACATTTACACTTGCTAAGAAGGGAAGTTGTCTATACTGCATTTCTTTTTTTTTTTCTATGCAACTCCGTCTTAGAAGATTTTACTGTATAGCATTTTTAAAATTTTTAACACTTCAGTACATGGAATATGGATTAACAATATTAATGATAACTGAAGCATTTACATTCAAGAAATAGAGATTCATTAAAAAAATAAATATCCCAGCCTGCGGCATTTCTATATAAATGAAGATTACAAACATGAAAAAAAAGTTAAGAAAAATATTTTTGGTCAGAACTCCTCGTACGAGACAAATTTTTAACAAAATCGACGTAAAAATCAATGTTTTGTAGAAATTCATTCGGGCAGGGCCGAACTCGGGCCGAACTTTTAAGTTTTTTACCGGGCCGGGCCAATATTATTTTTTTCTACGGGCCGGGCCGGGCCTGGGCCTGGAATTTTCAGCCCGTGCAGACCTCTAGTACCAACCTTTTCGTAATATCATAATCATCAAACATCATATTTAACTCCGAAACAATAATAATTATGATAAATACTCTAAGAGTGTAAAATCTGAATTCAGTAATAAACAGAAAAAAAAAAATCTCACAGAACAGCAAATTAATATTGTTAACATCGCATCTGCTAGGCATTGAAAAAAAAATCCAGATGTCTTCTGAGTCACTCAGCTTTGCAAACAAAATAGATAAAACTTTTTTTTTTTTTTTTTTTTTTTTTTCGATCGTTGGCTGAAGTTCGAAAGGGATTGGGAAAATTGAATGGGAAGAATAAAATATTTACTCATTTTTTGTATTCTCATTGACCGAATTAATGAAGTTTTGATTATCTTTTGCTAAGCATTTGTGTGTTTTTCAATTGTTAAAACAATTATATTTCAAACCGCTACATGAAGAAACATACTAAACAATCTCTTTTATAGGAAATCCATTTTCTAGGAATAGAAATCAGGAGAACACTCCTCGATTAATCTTTTTCTATACAACATACAACTATTTAGCGCATAATCTTAACATATCTACACGAATAAATGGTTAAAATTAAAAAAAGACTTACCTTTATTTTATGTATTCCATTAAGAATAATTTTAATGATATCCTAATCTGTTAATCCTAAGATGGCGGGCGAAAATGTGATTATTTTTCTTATCTTACGAGGGTGCTGTCGCCGTGCTGTTCTGATTGGTTAATAAGCAATGCATACGTAAGCCACTCTTTCGGGAGTGACAACTTCACTCTCCATAACGGAGTGAGATATTGCACTCCTTTCTAGAGAGTGGAAAATTCCACTCTTTAAGGAGTGTATTTTTACAAAATTCACTCCAAAAAGAGTGAAAAGGCCTGTCACTCTTTCAAAGAGTGAACTTTTCACTCCTCCCAGTTTTAGAGTGTACAAATCATGAAAAATCTCTTTTCTTTTTGCGAACTCAGTTTCCATACCTCCGCATGTTTCTGGAATTCAACATCAAGAACAAATAAACTTTCAACTATTTTCGAAGCAGCACTTGCAGATATTCCGTAAAATAAGGAAAAGGTAACGTCCTACAACAAATAGAAAATGCAATGTGACGGGGACAGCAACCTGCCCCTTTCACTCTTTACTTCACTGAGCACGTTGTTGTTAGAGGGATGTGGGAGTATTGTTGTTAAAGGCATAGCTGCCAATATTCAGTTTTTTCCCAAGTCAAATAAACATATTTTAAAGTAGAAAATTTATTTGGTATAATGTGGCTTGTCTCTTTGTGCTGTATATTGTATTTTTAATTAAATAAAATTTCTGGTTCAAATTGTGTTTATTTGGCTAGAAAAAAGCCAGAAGGTTGGAAGTTATGAAAGGAGTGATGACTTTAATTTAACGGAGCGTGCTTGCTCTTTCAAATCTTATTTGATCTTGATAACTCAATCAGCGAAGTCTCGTTAATTGAGAGAGAGAAAAATTGGGGGGCTGTTTTAGTTAGGGAAGGTTTTTGGATATGTCGTAAATAAAGAAAAGTGCATGTTTATCGTTGATTTGAAGAAGAAAATTATAAAGTAAGTTGAAGATAAAATATGAAGCAAGACGCAGATCGCCCAGAAATATGGAATTCCAAAGAACAGGTCATCGATAATTTTAAGGGTACCAGAGAAAGACTTTGGAGCTAAAAACGGAAATGATATGGATGGTTTTCGGATATGCCGAAAATGAAGAAACTCGCATGTTTGTCATTGATTTAAAGAAGAAAATATTATAAAAGAAAATATTATAAAAGAAGTTGAAGGTAAAATATGATGCAAGACTCAGATCGTCCAGAAATATGGAATTCCAAAGAACAGGTTATCGATAACTTTAATGGCACTAGAGAAAGACTTTGGAGCTAAAAACGGAAATGATATGGATAGTTTTTGGATATGTCTGCAAATAAAGAAACCGCATGCTTATCGTTGATTTAAAGAAGAAGATTATAAAATAAGTTGAACATAATATATGAAACAAGACACAAATTCTCCAGAAATATGGAATGCCAAAGAACAGTTTATCTGTAATTTTAAGAGTACATTAGAAAGACTTTGGATCTAAAAACAAAAAGGATAAAAGTGCATCCTATCGAAAATATCTTCGAGAATCAACACACCTATCTGGGAAAGGCTTAACTTGCCTGGCTAAAGTAGTTGGTGGAAATAAATAAATAACAGAATTTATTATTGGAAAATTTAATAAGAATATGAATAATTTTCAGCAAAGTAATACAAAACGCTCATAATTCTATAGTTATGTACATATGGAATACAGTACTAGTACAATAAATTCCTTACCTGTATGCAGAAACTTTATTCACTGCTTGATTGCATGAAATTAGTCCTATTTATAAATATAGTAACGTACAGACGTGGAAAAAAAGAAAACACCCCTACTAACTCCTCAACAAATTATCGTAAAAGAAAGTTAATGGTATCGAACGATTGGAAATAAAGTCTACTTTTAATTGATGTATATAAAATTTGCTTAGGGGGCCGTCTACATATAAAACGAACCCAAACTTCATTTTTTTTTCAATGGCAATACCCAATTTTAACAAGATATTTCAAATCTTCGGTTCTAACTATGCCTAGGCACCAAATTTCAAGTCTTTTGAATTATAAACATTCAAAACTTAGTGCTTCTAATGTTAAATTACATTTTCATATTTTTATTAATATCTCCTGAAATTATACTCCTAATGCGCTAATTTTATGTGTAGCAATAATACTAAAATAACGAAACATAAATACGTTGAATTTGCAATTTTTATAATTTTATGATATTAATTATGAATTATGAAATTAATATTCGAAAAAAATATGAATTGTAACCTACAATTTTTTTGATGGATTTAGATTTATTAAGCTCTGCTTTATGGAAATCCAAAATTTCTCATTTTTCTTCAAAGTAGTTTTCAAATTATGCTTAAAAAACGGCAAAATGATGCTTTAAGGGGCCATCTATGATAGAAGTGGCTAGATATTTTGAAATTTCTTATTATGCTATCCTGTAATCTAGCACCATTCAATGATTGCTTGAGTGACGCTTAAGATGCCTTGATCAAGAAGGGGGGGGGGGGCTCTCTCGGTCAACAATCGAGTACCGAACTTCAATTTGAATACAGCCCCTAAAATACGCTCGCTTTAAAATAATTAATTTCTGGGAAACTTATCGCATGAATTGCATACAAATTTGTTTTTAGGCTAATTGAAGGGTGTAGAGTTCATTTATGCTGTCAGAATTATGTACTGCTATTAGAAAAACAACGTTATAGTTCGTTTTAATATGTAGATGGCCCCCTAAGCAAATTTTATATACATCATTTAAAAGCAGACTTTATTAACAATCGTGTGGTACCAGTAACTTTCTTCTATGATAATTTTTTGCAGAGTTAGTAAGGGGTGTTTACTTTTTTTCCCCATGACTGTACGTCTATAATACGATACAGTCAATCAGGGTAACTTTGAACCACGGGGTGTAACTTTGCACCACCTCCTATTTTTCCATATTTTTGACTCTAAAAGACTAAATAAACTCCAGAACTGTGCTCTGTTGGCAAGGTTCTAAACTGGGATTTCTACTCTTTATTTTAGAAAATAAATTAGCAATATTATGCGCAATTAATTGCATCATCTAACTATTTTTGTGAAGTACTGTTTTCAAGTTAATTTTGAATGCTGTTGTGAAGTTGTAATCCAATTAAGTTGTCATAGTAAGTAACAATATACTCATTTATCAGACATATTATTATCTAAATGTTGTAAATGCGTTAATATTTTGTGATTATTTATTTATTAATAGTTATTAAAATGTAAAATAAGAAGGCACTAGCATTTTACCGCATTTTTAGGGTAAATTTGAGCCGGCTCAATGTTACACTGATGCTTATAATTTACTGATTATAGGTGCTACTGTCGAAAATTTCCCATATTTGCACGTATATTTTATATAAATGCCGAAAATGTGCATTAGATATGACATGTAAATATTTTTACAAATATGTGTAAAATACATAAAATTCATTTAGAAACGTGATTAGGGGCAGAGCTACTCAAATTTGGCATTTCATACGTTCGACGTTTTTTATTCTTGTTTGAATAATACTAGTACTTGTATGTATTACTGTAACTATGGATATATTATAGAGTTAAAACATTGAAAATTGTTTTTCACTGCATTGTTATGTTTTATATGAACAATAAACAGGTTTTTTTTTTTTATTTCTAAATGCTCATAGTTCTCTTCTTCCACTTTTCTTATGCCTGATATTTGTTGTAATATCATAAATTATACAAATCTTGTGATGTTGGCAAATGTAAATTCGCAGTCTTTACATATCTGAGAGCATTTTTTGGTGTTTAAAGTTGTCCTGACTACAATACTTTTTTTATAATTAATTATTTTATATAAAAATTTACCATATGGTGCAAAGTTATCCCAAATGGCTGGCTAACTTTGAACCAGGCTAAAAATCCATTTTTTATTGATTTTATCCTTATTATTCCTTAATTTTTTATATTCAAACAATAATTTAGTATCGTTTCTTCTCTTTTATGCCCCTATTTGCAACAATATTCTTCAAATAAAAGTGTGGCATATGAAACAGAGAAAATGCCGGTAAAGCAGTATGACTGCCTAAAGTACAGTTAATCAGGGTAACATTTACATTTCCCAACATCACAAGATTTGTATAATTTATGATATTACAACAAATATCAGGCATAAGAAAAGTGGAAGAAGAGAACTATGAACATTTAGAAATATATATATTTTTTTTATTGTTCATATAAAACATAAAAATGCAGTGAAAAACAATTTTCAATGTTTTAACTCTATAATATATCCATAGTTACAGTAATACATACAAAAACTAGTATTATTCAAACAAGAATAAAAAACGTCGAACGTATGAAATGCCAAATTTGAGTAGCTCCGCCCCTAATCACGCCTCTAAATGAATTTTATGTATTTTACACATATTTATAAAAATATTTACATGTCATATCTAATGCACACTTTCGGCATTTATATAAAATATACGTGCAAATATGGAAAATTTTCGACAGTAGCACCTACAACCAGTAAATTATAAGCATCAGTGTAATTTTGAACCGGCTCAAAGTTACCCTGAAAATGCGGTACAATGCCAGTGTCTTCTTATTTTACATTTTATTAACTATTAATAAATAAATAATCACAAAATATTAACACATTTACAACATTTAGATAATAATATGTCTGATAAATGAGTATATTGTTACTTACTATGAAAACTTAATTGGATTACAACAACTTCAAAACAGCATTCAAAATTAACTTGAAAACAGTACTTCACAAAAATAGTTATATGATGCAATTAATTGCGCATAATGTTGCTAATTTATTTTCTAAAATAAAGAGTAGAAATACCAGTTTACAACCTTGTTAACAGAACACAGTTCCGGAGTTTATTTAGTCTTTTAGAGTAAAAAATATTGAAAAATAGGAGGTGGTGCAAAGTTACACCCCGTGGTTCAAAGTTACCCTGATTGACTGTACTGTATTTGTTAAGTTATATATTTATCCTATACATGGCGTAAATATTTAATTTTTAGTTAATTATTAAGTATTATATAGTTTAATAATGATTTTTTTTTTTGTATAGATTAGTGTAATAATTTATTTTTCGGTTAATCCGAAAAAATCCGCGAATCGGAACAGGCTTTGGTTTCAATTAGTTCGGATTGGTGAGGTTTTAGTGTAAATGCATTGGAGGCAAAAAAGTATAGCATAGAGCTACTGTTTTGATCACAATCAACGTGACTGGGTTGTAGTTGAATGAAAAGTAATTAGCTCTGCTATTTATTGGAAAGTGTTTGAAGCTCAGCTGTTTCCAAAATAGTCGGAAGATTCCTACAACATACTAGTCTAACGCCAAAGCGTGGATGACTGGCTATATTTACGAAAAATGGTTGAGAGATTTAGATAACCGTTTCTCAACAAAGATCTCCTAATGGTGGATAAATGTATTGCACATAGTCTCTGGTTTTTAAGTAATCCGTGTGCATCAAATGCAATTTTATTTTTACAACTAGTTGACCACGACATAATCAGTTGTTGCAAATGAAAATATAAAAAAGTGCTTTTGTAAAGAGCAATCCTTGTTTTTGAACTTAGAGGCAATTTCAGTTGCCAATCAGTACAAGGAGTTATGTTTTTGATGCGATTATTTCTAAATAATTTTCACACGCATACTTTATTAAATAAATATATATAAAAGAAGAATGTCATGACAATATATCCCGCAACTTCATTCAAGTTCAATTACTCGTACATGAATTTCACTGTAGAAACCCATAGTTGCCAAAACTTTTAATCCAGGACTTTTAAATGTGAATTCTAATGTCATCTGCACAGAAGAAAAATCGAATGATGCAATTATGAGTAGCATAATCAACGAGAATGAGATAGAACTTTCAGATCCACTAAGAAAAAGAAAACTAATTAATTCCAAGTCCGATCTTGATACAAACTGCTGAATGCCTATCAGAAGTGTTCCCCCCCCCCCCTTTTTTTTAGTTTAGTAATGATCGTGAAAGGCTTGAAACTACAGAGGAATTGGAGTTATGCATTGTAAAATTTGTTGTTATAATTAGGCTAAAATAAGTGATTATTTTTATACTTTATGTCTTGATACAAGTACGCTCGAAAAAGAATTTAAATTTCTAGCTTATTAAGTAGAAAGTGTACCATTTATTCAACAGTAATAATAATAATAATAATAATAATAATTCCTAATATAGTTAATGGCTCAGATAGGTATCCTTTAACCTACCTCGTAAACATTACAGTGTATAGTACTAATAATTTTTGATACCTTTCTAAATTATGAACTCTCGGTTTAATGAACTATTTAACGAATTCGTATTTGCCATGAGTTCGTGTAAAGTCTAGTTATGTATTGTGTGAATGCAAAAGTTCGTGACCTATTTCATAGATGGCAGAAACTTGCATTTTTGACTATGTTGGTGTTTTTTTATAACCCTATTATTAACTGACAGTTATCTACATGTGTCGTGAGTGAACATAACGTTAAAAAAGCTTTTCAAATTCGGTGTGCAAGGTTAATAGTCAAAATGGAAAATGAAAAGTTACATTTTCGTCATGTTATGTTGAATGAGTTTAAAAAAGGAATACGTGTTGGACGCGCGACAAAAAATATTCAAGGCGTTTATTTGGATCGTGCTCCCTCTCTTAGATAGTTAAAAAGTGGTTTTGTCGATTTCGAAAGGGTTATTTAAATCTAAAGGATACAATTCGCCCTGGGCGACTATCTGGCAGTGATAGACTACTGAAGAGATTGCTGAGAGACTAAATGTTGACAAATCGACTGCATTTCGCCAATTAAAACAACTTGGGTACACTTCGAATTTCGATGCATCGGAAATCGGGCACGAACTTCTACAATCACCCAATAGAATGTGGAACTATCAAATAGTTAACCCTTGAATGTTTCTTTCCTGTAGGGACGTTACACTTGGACGGAGAAACGCAGGAACTCGAGCCCCCGAGAAGGCTACGTCGTTTTCATCTCCGATGATTTTGAGGCCGACATCACACTGGTTATCGAGAAGAAAGAGGGCGAAACGACCCATCCCAAGCTGGAGCGATTCGTCATCAAAAAGTTCCAGAAAGCAAAAATAGAAATGACCGGAGCCGGCTTCCTCACGTGGGCCCTCGGCGAGATTACCACTTTAATGTCCGGCATATTCCAGAGAGCTATTGCTCACGCAATACAGGACCCTATCAGAGAAGCTCTTGAACGACAAATGCGAGAATTGACTTTGGAATATTGAAATATAAATAAAGTTTACGCCTCTTAATTGCGTAGTTTAATTTTTTGATTATCTTTATTATTATTATTATTGCATTTATAGAAAAACTGGATTGCAATGTTGTTCTGATTAAAAAAAATAACAAAACGTTTTCCCTATTTAAGATTTTCTATAAGATTTTTTCAGAATAATTACTCGGAAAGGCAGCGCCACATTTTTTCAATCAATTTTAGTGTCCACGTTTTAGGTATATATGATAAATGAGATGCGCATAGAACAAAACTGCCAGTCAGGTGGCACACCAGCGAGGGTTGTTATCATAGCAATATACCTCAACACATTGTAATGTGAAATAAATGGGAACCCGATAACTGTTCTTATTGCGAGTCTGGTGCAACATCAGTAATCGGATTATCATTCATTTCAGATCGCAGCTGGTTGTGTGACCTTGTTATGGTAACGTCCAAAGAAACTATAACTCCGTAAATATATATTCTTAAATATATATTCTTTGTAAAGTCCTACTCCCCTGGCTGGTGCGTGCACTGGCTGGAAGTTTTGTTATCAGCGCTATCTCATCTTTCATATATATCCAAATCATCGATGATAAAATTGGTTACAAAAATTTGTCGCTGCCACCCAGACTGTAATTTTACGCAGAGCTACATTTTAAAAACGTATGACCTTTAATGCGAATTATTTAGAATATGTGTAAAATAGATATTTTGTCTCAAGATATAATTCCTTAAAATATTCACATGACATCTTCACGTATCATTTGCAATGCTTCCAATTTATATTCTCCGAGTAATTGAGCACTGTAAAAAAAAAAAGAAAAGAAAAAAAAAGGATTAAAATACGGAAATTGTACTGACAATCGAGACGCAAGTATTATTTCCGTATTTTAACGGAATTTTTTCCCTGTAAATTACAGAAAAATTTACAGTAGATAGTCACGATAGATATAGACGATAGATTGACACGAAGACAGTAGATAGAAATAATGCAGTAAAAAATGTAATGAAACATATATAAATAGATATTCAGTCTTAAACGGATTTATGTCATGGTCTCGATAAAAATATACCATATAAATTGACTTTCAATACGGATACCTGTTCAAAACGGAATTATCTTCCGATCCCTATCGATTCCATTTTTACAAGTCTTACTACATATTTAAAATCTTCTGTGCCTGTGTAAAAATTCTTTGTTCTGTTTCTGGTTTTATTTTGAAATCTAAAATACTACTGTAGACTTGATATTTTTAATTGTTGAATTTTTATTCAACTTTCTTAAGAGACGTAAAACCGACAGAGTGAAAATGTGTTCGAGCCTGGGATCAAACTAGGATCATTGGCATTACACGCTAATGCTCTACCACTGAGCTACCTGGACGACACCAAGCCTAGCACGTCTCACTCTTATCTGTAGGTGACAAGCTGCAACCACAGCACACGATGGAATACTTTTTATGAGCTACCAACCTCGGGGCAAACAGTAAATGAAATTGGCTGCAGTTGAAGCGCTACCAACAGATAAGAGTGAGCAGATAAGATACGGAGTGAGCAGATAACAGATAAGATAAGACTAAGCCTGGTATCGTCCAGATACTTCAGAAGCAGAACATTGGCACAAAATGCCAATGACCTTAGTTCGATTGCAGGCTTGGACGCTTTTTAACTCTATTGTTTTTACGTCTCTTAACCCTTTCAGGGGCAAGTAGTTGTGTTTCTGTAATGTCGAATTCACACCGGAATTTTCGAAAAAAATTACTGCAAAATAAGAAAGAGCAATTTTACGACTTTTTTCCAACAAAGTTAGAGAAGTAAAATTTTATAACATTTTTCTGGTGCAAATCTTCATTAATCTTCCCTGAAAAGGTTAAGGAAGTTGAATAAAAATTCTACAGTTAAAAATTTTAAATTACTAAATTAAAGGCATGTGACATTTTCTACAAAAAATTTCCAAAAATTATATAAATTTATTCTATATATTTTAGATATCCAAAACTAGCTTTTTTGAACAAAGAGATATTTGTTAGAATATAAGTAATCGTTCAAAAGGTATATGTAGGTATATGTGTAAAAATGTGTCTCTGTATATGGCACTGGCTAATCTTCTTTCTTTGAATTCGATTAAGATGCAGTTATAACATCATTTAATTTTTTGCAACATCATATTTGAAAAACGAAAGATTTAAATACAAAAAATGTCACTCCAAGCAGACATAAAAGAAACAGAACTTTCATTGCCAAAAATATGGAGCTTTATTTACCAAAATTATGTTACACATTTTAGAACTATGGAACTTTTTTTTAATGCCAAATATTTTTTGTATTTCACATAATTTTCACATAACGTGCACTTGGATGTCCGAAAAGATAATAATTATGTCATTACCATGACTATTTATTCTCTGTCTTAGCCGATATTTTATATAGGGATGTGACAGCAAATTAGCTGATCATTCTCAGTGTTATAAAAACTTGAGCATTTTCATATCTTGAATATGTAGAAAATGACAATGCAAATGATGTCGCTCTTTACTCCTGCTTCCAGTCCTTCTGTCAATTGAAGGCTTTTGCGACTCCTTAACAGTCAGTATTGATCTAGGCAATTCTATTGTTGAACGTTGTTTATGCAGAACTGACCTACGAAAGAGAAAGAAGGAAAAATCATGTGTTAAAAGAAAGTAATTTACTAGTATTAAAAAATGTAAAGGCAAACAAATAATACTGCACAAAATTAGTGATAAGAAGTACAAAATTTTATAATGAGAGAAAAGGAGGTGACTATGCAAACTAGTCATGCCTTTAATAACTAACGTTAAAGAAAATACATATCAGAACATGTGAGAAGGGGCAGACTCAATAGATAACAAATATAAGAGTTTAATGTAGATATAGACTAATTTTAAAGACTTCAATGCAATCTATATACAATTAATATTTACAATTCTAGGAGGGAAAGGGCTTTTGCTGAGATTTACCGGCCGCCAATACTTCGGCGCTATTCGAGCTTGGCTGGGACGTCTTACCAGGCCGGGCTCGAAAAGAAACTCTCAAGTGAATTTTAACATTCGGTTTTCAGGCTGGAGATGCAAAGTCACCCTGCCATCAAGTTTATTGTCTTTTGAGTTTTGCAAGCTTTGTTAGTTCTCATGTGCACCCTTTCGTTGCGGCCAGGATGTTTTGGAAAGCGCAAACCACACCCACATACATATAATATACACTGCTCAAAACAATTAAAGGATATTGCAGTTTTAGGTGGATTTTGTATCTGGTAAACTGTTTAGCTGATTGATACATGGTCGAAAGACATAGTAGGTTATATGAGAATAAATTACACATGTTTGGCAGAAAAAATGCATTTTATTGCGCATTTGTGTACTAAAGGAAAAAAACACAATTTGTGCATATGAGTAAAAAAGAATAAGAAAAGGTGTTTTCTTCAAAGAAAATCATTTTTAGTAGGGGGTATGGTTTCCACGGGCGGTCAGCAACGTCGAACACCTTTGAGGCATGGACTCAATGAGGCTATTAATGACGAGTTGGGGTATTCTGCCCCACTCTTCCAGAAGCGCTCTTTCCAGTTCTTGGAGAGTTTGTGGTGGTTGTTGGCGGCCAGAAACTCGTCTTCCTAGAGCGTCCCAAACGTGCTCGATTGGATTCATGTCTGGAGAACACGCTGGTCATTCCATTCGAACGATTCCTTCCTCGAAAAGGAAATCCTCCACCAGGTTTACACGATGTGGCCTGCAGTTATCGTCCATTAAAATGAAGTTATCTCCGATTGCTGCAGCGTAAGGGACTACAATAGGTCTGAGGATCTCATCCCTATATCGGCGACCAGTCAGAGCTCCATCTCGAATGATGTAGAGGTCAGTGCGCCCGTCAATGGAGATGCCACCATACACCAACACTCCTCCACCGCCAAATCTGACACTTTCGTGCACGAACGCAGGATTATTCCTACTGCCACGGTCCCTCCAGATGAAAATACGCCTATTATCCGGATGCACAGAAAAACGGACTCGTCAGAAAACAGAATATTGCTCCATTCATTTCTCCTCCAGTTGACATGCTCGGTTGCCCACTCCCTGCGGTCGCGACGATGCCTTGATGTTAATCTAACACATACCATCGGTCGGCGAGCATACAGACCTATAGCATGGAGCCGGTTTCGGACAGTCTGAGTTGAAATCGTGGTGCCTGTAGCCGAGCGAAGGTGTTTTTGGAGAAGAGTAGCGTTCATGGTTCGGTGTCTCCGAGCTGTTAACGCTAAATACCGATCTTCATTGGGCGTTGTTGCCCGTCTACGACCTTGCCCTGGTCTTCGGCCTGCACATCCACTCTCGTCGAACTCAAAATTTGCATACTCCACAGTTTGAAAACCAGAAAAATTTGCATTTGTGATTCTCTTCTTCTATTTTCGGCAAAAAAAATTTCGTTTATATCTTTATTTTATATAAAACTTCAAATATCCTTTAATTGTTTTGAGCAGTGTATTATAATTTGGAGCAAATCTTGTGTCTCTGCATGCAAATTTTATCTAAAACAATTGGGAAATTTCGCGTCAAACGTGGCAAATGAGAGGTGCGTTCGTACTCTAATTAGTTTTATAAATATTCAGATCTTGGTACAGTAGCTCTTGCACTCTTATGCAAAAATGTTTGAATGGAGAATTTATTACGATTATGTATATATATATATATATATATATATATATTAAATTAAATAATAGAGAAATAATAGGACCCCATCTTAAATAGGACGTCATCACCATGGCAACCTAGAATCATTACCTGTCATGGGATATTATTGAAATTACGTATGACAGGATTTAATAGAATAATCAGCATGACAACCTAGAATCATGACCTATCATGGGATATCATTGAATTAATTACGTATGATAGGATTTAATAGAATAATCAGCATGCCAATCTAGAATCATTACCTAGAATCATTTATTAACCGGATGGCGTTGACTTAATGATGTATGATATGATTTAACTAAATGATGAAAACTTTTATTAATATTTTTTAAAGTTTTGATTCTATTTTCATGAAATTTGAAATGACTCGACACAATTCTGCAACGATTATACATATTAAATTTCAAAACATTCAGTTGGATAGTTTTTGAGCTGTTATAGGAGGACACAGAGACAGACAGACAGTCGGACAGACCAGACGACAACTATAGGGGCTAAGTATTTATATAATTACGAACGCACGTAAAAATAATTCTTATGTAATTGTGATCCTAGTGTTTGGAATTTGTTTCATTAACTCTGATTTTGTCTTTTGATTTTACTGTGTGTGCTATACTTTTAACTTGGAACTCTTTAAATCTCAAATGCAATGTTCATTGGAATTAAGAAAAAACCCTGCTATGAGACCATTAACAAAAGTAATGTAAGATATAAAGATTTTCAGTCTCTTTTGATTTAGGTTCATCCTACATATAGCTCGGTATAATAATTAAATAACCTTTTTATTCGATTAATTATTGGGCATAGACGTCTGATTTTTACTTTAATGTAATAAAATTGGCAAATATGTACTCACTTACAAAAAATAGAATTAAAAAAAAACAATAATAAAACAATTTAGATTTTCAGATTTTATCCACTCTGATATTGATATCTTTATGTGGTTATCAAGAAGGGTTTTGACCTTTGAAGAATTAAGCGAGCCTAAGTGAAAGTCCTTTGATCTTTGGGTTTAACGTGGTGATTACGAGTCAGGACTCGCTATTATTTTTGTATTCAATAGTGCCACAATTTACAAAAATTTTTCGTTGTGGTAAAACTTTCTTGAAAATATCCTGGTACAAGTGTTCAGATGAGATTATTTTTCAAAATACAATCGGCTGGTATAGTTATAAAACCAGTTATAGTACGAACCAGGATTGCCAGTTCGATCTGCATTTTTATTCAGAAATTACGAGTTCATACCAGAAATGAACAACAGTATTTTATGCTTTATTTAACGAGAGACATTTGAATTACCGATTCAAAAATTTTAAGCCTTTTTCTTGATTTACTTTATTTCTTTATGTTGTAGCACATTTGTGCTATGGCTAGACTTATATTCATAGCTCTTCTATGATGTGATATACATGTACTCATATATAGGGAGTGTGGAGTAGCACTGCTACTTGGTATCCCATGAAATTATCAGCAGTTCACCTGTTCACCAGCAATGACATGAAGTGAAAATTCTTCCTAAATTTCCGGAGTGAATTTAAAATTTTGGATTAAAATTGGAGACCAAACTGGCAACCCTGGTACGAACGAACCTCATTTGCCACGTTTAACGTACAATTTCAGACTTTTGTTTTATATAGAGCTCCATCTGTTTTAAAATGTTTGAATTATTTTTTATTGCAGAAGTTATTTTCGCATGCTCTAAACTGAATAAATGCCAAATATTTTTTAAGGTGACAATTCACCTCAAAATTGGTCAAGATGTCGATTTTTTTATATTAAATGAAAGATGAATAGTTGTGTATATTTTGACACCTCACTTTTACCCATACAGTAATTATATCGCGAGATATCTTAAATTTTGTTAATACAAACAGCGCAATTCCCCACACAAATGAAAACTTTAAACGTCTTCTTCTCCATGTTCCTATTTCATCTACTTCCATGTTTTCAAAATGTTGAGGCTTGTATTGTATTTGAGATAGAGATTTAAAATTTTTTGTACATGTTCTTTATTATATATGTCATAAAGCTGCGTATGGTATTAGCCTTCAGGTTATTGTCATTTTTTAAAAAATAAAAGTATATGCAGATGTGTTAGATTTCATCCTTTTACACTATAGGTGTCAGCAAAAAAAATTATATTAAATGTAATAGTAGATCTATCTAAAAATCCATACGCAGTCTTGTGTAATATACATTTGAAAATCTTTTTAAAAAATTGGGCAAAAATATTAACATTTAAAGAATAGTAGGGATTTTAAAAAATTAAAAAAAAATTTAAACTTAAAAAAAAAAGTAAATACGCAGTTATTTATTTTTTTATTTATTTTTTTTTTTTAACAATGAAATGCAGTGAGTCCATCATTTGAACCATATTTTTAAAAATAAACAAAATTGCTGAATAGGTAAACTGTCCCTTTAAATATTTCCAATAGTTTAGCTTGTAGACCCCTTCAAACACTTGCACCATAATTATGACCACTTGGTATGTGTCATATACGCTCGAAATTCGCCAACCATCTCAGGTGTGTAATCCTTCGGTAAATATCACTCCTTTTTTTTAAAAATACAGAATATTTAGTTTATTTACAAACACAAAATGACATTATATGACGACACAAATGATGATAAAACTATTTACAATGAAATAATAAGCTTCACAAGATGCACAACCACTCCACGTTTCACTCCAAAACAACACTTCACTATATTGCTAAATTATTTCACTAAAAACTCAAATTATACTACTTCCGCTTCTATTACAATCTTTTGGTTTCTCATAAAAATAGCCGCGCACGCTCACATGCTGGCTTACAGAACACTTCTCCCTTCCACACTCTCAAAAACAGTGCCCACCCTACCTCTCCGCGCACCTACACGTCACGTGTCAATGGTGCCAAAAGAAATCGAAAGAAAAGTTTTCTAGACGCCTCCAGACATCACAGTATGTATTATATATTTTATTTTAAAATTAAAAAAAGAACCAATTTACCGTAGTTTTTCTCCTGCAGCAGCAACATAACCGATGAAAGACTTTACACAGCTGTGTCTTCTTTCTATCCATCCAATCCTTAAATGAACATTTTTTAGTTTTCCTTGCCTCTAATTTCACAAACTCTTGTTCGTCGCCCTTGCAGCTACTTTCTAGTCTCGCCTGTTCTAATTCCAGCAGTCTTGCTTCATTTTCTTCCTTCACTAAATCTTTCTCAACGGTGTGCTTCACGTGTTTATCGGTGGTCTTAAGCATAGTTTGAACGGCTTTCAACGGCAAGTTCTTTTCAACCGTTTGACGTATGTAAAAATTCAGTAGGAACTTTACTTCCTCCGGATTGCCTAAAAAGACATAATTTTAAAATCTGCATTTTGGATAAAATTTTGTATAGTTTATCAAAAAAGAAATAAGAAGGAAAGAAGGAAAAGAAAAAATAGGAGGAAAAAATATTTCCATAAATAAAAACATAAGACAAAATGCAATATTTCACCTTCAATCAATCACAAAATACACAATATGAACTTTAAAAAACTCACCGTTTTATAAAAGGCGACGAAAATAATAAAATAGATATTACTAACTTTAACATCTATTTCATTACTTTCGTCGCCTTTTAAGTAAAACGGCGAGCTAAAGTTCATATTGTATATATTTTGTAAAATATTTTCATTTTTAAATCTTCAAATTTAAATCTCAATATGAACTCAAAATACCATTTGACTAGGAATAATTTCTGAATAAAATAAGCTTTAAGGGGCATTTCTTTGATTGGGGTTTTAAAAATTCGATTTTTATTTTTATTTATTTAATTATTTTTTTACATTTTTCTATTTCCTATAGTCTGTAAATTATCTTTTTAGAAAGATTTGAGCGAATTCGAAGTCATTTCATAGTTAATTAGGGCTTTAGTGACACGCTTCCGTATAGGCTTACCGCAGGGCTGCCACAGGCCACATTTTTATATTTTATTCGTGCCTCTATTTTAAGTAAGTAAATTTTATAGTATATTTCTCTTGCAGATGTTATCAAAGTGTATGTGAAAAATTTTCGTTTTGAAAAATGGTGTCAGATTGTATTAAATAACAGTCGCCTGTTGCAGCCCTGAAACCATTTTTCAGTGATATAAACACATTTTACGCAAAATGACTTTTTTTCAAACTGGGTGGCATCAGAGCACCAAAACTATTAAACCGATCTTGCTCAGTTTTTTTAAATGAAAGGTAATAAAAGAAAAAGTTATTCATTTTCAGCTATTTATATAAAAATAATTGTTTTTAGACGCACGCTAAAGTGCGAAAAAGGGGGTCAGAAATAAACATTTTTTTTTTTTTTTCAAATGGCTGCCACTTTGTTAATTTTCAACTTATTGGTCTTAAAGTGCTCGAAGCTCCAGACACTATTATCTACTTTCATAATCCTTTACAAAAGTTGATTGCAGACGACTCGGGCGATCTATCGGGACCCGCCCGATTAGTGCACCGCCCGATAAGTGCACCGCGCGCACGCTAAGACATCCAACCATGCAACTCGAGCAATATAATAAATTTTTTAATAATTTTTTTTTGAAATGTTCTTTAAATGATTACAAGTAACATGCAAAAAACCCTGAGCTAAAATCTTCATCCTATTCCAGAAAAAATAAAATAAAACAATGCTAAAAAACACCCTTTTTTCTATAAATCTGCTGATCTGGTAAATCCTGATTCATCTTAAAATTTCATTCCCAAATTATTTTAAAACTAATACACAACCCCGTCAAAAATGACGGAACATGAATGATAAATCTTCAAAACGACATTTACAAAATATATTTTTCTGGCTAAATAAGAAAAAGCATTCAACATGATTTTTTTTAATCAAAAAGTATTATCCTTTGATTTTTGATGATTAGAACAAAGATATTATGTAAACTCCAGTTTAAAATCTTTTTTAAAATATTTCAGCATGGAACAGGAAAAGATCAAAGTTGCATTGCATTTGTAACATATGTATATACGTATATATATATATATATATATATATACGCACACACACACACACACACATGTATATATGTAATATTAGTATAGGAAAAATTACGCTTAATTCTATAAAACATTTTATAAAATATTTTACATATTCATACTACTGAGTAGAAGATTTTTTTATGTATTATTTTTCATCCTTTATTAATTTTGTGACTTACAAATTATTTTACTACTCAGAAAGTAATTTTGAATTATTCTGTAATACGCTAAACAGCAATTTTTTAATGATTTTAATCTGCATCGCTTCTGCAGGTAAATGCATTATGACTTTTTTTTTTTTTGCTAAAAACTTACTATGTTAAAATTCATAATTTTTTCTACAAGATAACTAAAATATGGTGTACAATTGTGTTATACCTTCTTTATGTTTCAATTCAAATAATAATTGATAAGAAATATTAATTTTATTTACAATGCTTTCAAATCTGATAAAATGCATTTAAAAAAAGTACGATTACAGCAAAAAGCTTCTTTGTTTATATTAATTGCTCATAGATGGCGTCAAAGGAATTAGCAAGAAACATAAGCTCCTGATTTATTTCCTGATACCTGATACTCCTGAGGGCAGTTGCAATTGACCTCATGCTGGAGGTCACACAGTACAAATAGGCAAATCTGATTGCTGAAACTAACCTGACCTCCACTTGAAGTACAATGGTTTATCAGCTGATTGAAACTTCCCTATTTTTAATTTAGAACTTCATTGGATAGTTTACGAAGGTTTTAAACAAAATTAAAATATTTAATGTCTTTAAAATGCTTTTAAAATATTTTAAGAACAGAATCATAAATTAACCTGCATTTTTTTTTTAATGGAGCGTTCAAAGAGTCATTCATTTGTTTCAAGATTCGGAAATTCTGAATGGCAACAGTGTTCTTTTGTTTATATCTAGTAATCTGATGTTTATAATAGTTTATTTCTAATTTAGAACTTAATACATTATAATTAGATATGATATACACGTTTTATATGAAAATATGCTGAACAAACATTATTTCAAATAGAAGAAATTATGATTCTGCTGTCATATGTTGCCATATGTTTTCCATTAAGCCTAACATGCGTTTAGCTACGTTCGATTGGCAGACCAAAATGGTTCGTACCGGAATGGTTACCTACACTTTTCTCCACTCGGATTTTATTATAAGTAGATGAATATGTATTATTACTAAAAGGACTCATCACACTGTGTTACAATAAATAAAAATATGTATGTATGAAAATGTATTAATTTAAGCAAAAACTGAGAAAATTTAGGTTATATTTCCTATTCCAGTAGTTTTAAAACTATATTATTTCTCTAATAATTTTTTATCCATTGTATATAAATAAGTTTAGCGAATTAATTTCATGTATGCATTAAAACAACATTTAATCTTTATTAATGTTTTTTGCTATAAAATTTGGATGTATGCCAATAATAAGCTTTTGCACTTAGTTTTATGTAGTGCATGTCTACAGCATGAAAATTTCATACGCGTATCACTTAATTATTTGTATATTATTTTAAAGAAAGCACAATACCAAAACTAACGGTTTCTTTGTGCATATGTCTGTTACCAATCGGCACCTGAAGATAATTTTTTTCTCCTCAACTGGAGATAATAGCAAACAAACTTTTCTTCATCTGGAGACAGTAGGAAGCTGCACTGAAGTCCAAGGCATACATTACATATAAATATTTCAATTAGAATCTTTAGAAAAATCGTCTTTATGGTAGTTTTATAATAATTATGCTAAGAATATTACTCACATCTTACTATCCAAACATCGTTCTTGATTTCTTTGAAATCCTTGTCTCCATTAAAAATCTTATGCTGCAACAAATCCGTGGAAGTTGGACGCTTAAAAGGATTAACGTTTATACAACCACGAATGAGATCCCTTATGTGACAGAGAGTTTCCTTTCGCACTGCGGACATCAGGAAGGTACTTTTGGCGACATTTTCAAACTGTTTTTTCTGAAAATATAAACCAGAAATTAATACAGTATAACTTCAAAAATCCAGCATCATCGGAACCGAGACTATGCCGGATTTTTGAAAATTCCGGACTTTTGAAGGAATATAAAAAGTAGTAACCTGGAATATAAAAAGTAGTACTAAATTCTTAATGGTGCCTTCAGCCATAATTCAGTTCACTATTAAATCATAATTATGTAATATAAAGAGAAAATTAAAAAAAAAAATCGAATAAAGAGTGAAATTATTTCTTCTCGTGTAATTTCGGAAGCATCGATGTCAATTTTGTTTCTTCAAATTTTTTTTGTCGTTCTTTAACAAGTTTTTTTTCTATTTCATACAAATGAAGAATGTCTATTTCGGAAAAAATGTCTTGTTTCTCTAAAACCTCTAAATCACCTCTGACAAATGAAAAAAGAAGTCAAATATTCTTTTTTCGCATATATTACTTTCGAACTTGAAGTTTTTGATTCATAAACAATTGCTATTTTTGTACTCCAAAAACTTGGAAGTATAAAAGGAAAAACAAAGGATAAGATGGTTTTGATACCAGATTTTTTAAGTTGCCGGATTCCCGAAGTCGCACTGCAATAATTATTTCCGATACATTGCAATGTGTTGAAATTGTTGTTGTTTGCAGATGACGTCAATGTAATCAATCAAAAGTTAAAGCAGTAAAATAAATTTATTTCACCTTTTTAATTGCATTCTTAATTATAAAAATACGTAGCATCTATAGTCGTCTTCTGGTCCGTCCGTCTGTCCGCATAACAGAGCAAAAACTACCGAACCGAATGGTTTGAGATTTAATATATATAATCGTTGCCGAATTTTGTCGAGTCATTTCAATTTTTAAGAAAATCGAATCAAACCATAAAAATATATTAATAAATTACATCCTATTATGCGTAATTAATGCAATGATATCCCATGATAGGTAATGAATCCAGGATGCCAAGATGATATTTAAGAGGGAGTCTTATTATTTCCGTATTACTTAATTTAATACATAGAATCGTAATACATTTTGTATTCATGCATTTTTGCATAAGAGTGCAATAGCTGTAGCACCAAGATTTGAATATTTATAAAACTAGTTATAGTACGAACGCATCTTATTTTCCACGTTTAACGCGCAATTTCCGACATGTTGCTTTTTGTATTAATTACTGACAATTCATTTGCCTTACAGGTGAAATTTAACAGAATAAAAATGCATGATGTTTTAAAACGAAAATTTGTTATTTTTACCAACAATTCATAGAACCATTTTCAATAATTTTATTTTCGGATTCTTTTCAGAATACCTTGAAACCCAAATTGACATTATATACTCGAAGACGAAGTATGATTTTAAGATGTAGTTATTTATTTATTTGAGAGCATACACCAGAGTTGTTTACAAAGCAGGCAAATGTTGTCTTATAATCTTTCATTGGTCGTCGAGAAGACATCTGGATAGGACAAAGAATTAGACAACCCTGAAGAATACAGCCGGGAATCCCAACAAGAAAGTGCAACGAAACCACAAGAATCGAACCCGGCGCCTTGTCCTACGCTCGCAAGCGATTAGGATGTTGGTATTGTTTTATGACGGCCAATTATCAACACGAAGGATGTAGGCCGGAAGGGGGGGTGCCCTCCGTGGGGGGTCTTTCTAAGGGAACCTAACCCGTATTTACGCAAGGAAATACAAGGTTAGAGGAAAACCACTTAAAACTCCAAACAATTGTCCCGACGGGCGCGAATGGGTTCGAACCCAGCATCTTCCACCTACCAGCTTCGAAAGCAGAACATCTCGGCCACATTTGGGTTCGCAAGCGATTAGGGAAGTGGTGTCCTAATTATGGGACGAAAAGTTCTTGAACAATTCACTGAAGGTAAACTGTTGAGAGATTTCTGTCTAATTTGTCATTCTATTAAATTCTATTCTTAGCATTAATGTTCACAAGGTGTCTTTTCGTACTAACTCGATAATGCTCTACAACTTTGTAAACCACTTTTTTTCCATATCTCTTTCTGTTTTCGAGATAGTAATGCTAACTCCGCAGCTTTCCACCAGTTGGCGCCGTAGGCGGTTTCATTCAGTAGTGCATGGCTACTTTACTATGTCTAAACACCACTTTTATGTACATAGTAGAAGCCGTTTCGATGATAAGAGGGCGGCAATGACTTTAATGGGCGTACTGTATATCAATTTCATCTCTTTGTACTATGTTCTATTTACTGGAGATTATTATTTACCCATCCTACGTATATAGGGTAAGTCTAGTAAACGTTTTGAAAATCGAAAAAACTTTTTTGATTGATTTGCGTGTTTCAGACAATGAAGGTTCCGAAAAACATATTTTTAGAAAAAAAAAATTGCCATACGTCTGTCTGTGTGTCTGTGTATGAGTCTGTAAATGCTCTATCTCCCGAAAAAATTGAGGTAGAGACTTGAAATTTGGTGTGTACTTAGTATGTAAGAATGAAAATAAATCTATTGAATTTCATTAACCTCGATTACCCGAAATTATTTTTTAGGACTCTCAAAATATTCGTTCTGATAAAAGTTATATAAAAATTTTCGAAATTATTTATTTTAAGGATTCAATATAAAAGACAATAAAAAAAACATAAATTCTGCATAAAGATAGGAGTCGATCGGATAATGAGTTGCCGAGATATTTGTAATCCTATTTTCCACAGTCTTTGATTTTTCATAACCCTGTATTTCATTCAAATTTCAATTCAAAGATATATTTTAATTGGAAATGAGACGCTTAATCCGACGCAAGAAGCTGTCGGTTAATATGATTGTCATTTTTGGAGTTATAAGTATGTTTCTTTTAAAAAATTCAGTAATTGAGCATTTAAAGTTCAAGACGCCATCAAGTCACCTTTTTAAACACTCTATCTACCGAACAAATTGAAATAGAGGCATGAAATTTGGTATGTACTTAGAACGTAATAGTGCGAAAAAGCCTATTAAATTTCATTAACCTTAGTTATCCCTGGATATGCTTTTTATAAATAGTTTACACATGTTTTATTTTCATATTTTATATTTATGCTTATGCATAATGTTTAAGTATTATGGTGGTCCCCAACGACTAGGTTTATATTGCTGCCCTAAAAGTGTTGTCGCATTTTCATTTTACAATAACTCCATGACTGTTGTCACGAAACGACGTTTAAGTCGACCCATTTGTTTTTAGTGCGTAAAATAGCCAATGTAATTATTTGTATGTAAAATAAAAATTTCTATGTAAAATAAAATAGCCAATGTAATTATTTGTATGTAAAATTTGAATGTAAAATAAATACATACCTCTAAAATGTTAAAGATCGTTGGATACAAAATTTCTGTCCAGCTTGGCTTAGTAATATTCTGCACGTTTTTCGATGTACACAAGGATTCTTTAGTAAATAACTCTAAACATAGCACTCCTAACGTATATATATCATACTGGTAACCATTAACAGTAGCTTTCTGCTCATCTTTTATTTCAAGAGCTTCTGGAGGCTGGTAAAGCAACGGTGACAAATAGCTGAAAAATAAAAAGGAAAAATACTTAATTGGAAATAAAATCAAAAGACGAAATGCAATATTCCACCTTGATTTAATAACAAAATACACAATATGAACCTTAAAAAGCTCACTGTTTTACTTAAAAGGCAACAAAAAAATAATAATATAGATGTTAAAAGTTAAAAAATATACATTTTACTCAAAATTTCTTAGTACAGTAAAACCTCCCTAAAGCGACCACGTTCTCTTCCAATAAAAATTATTTTGGCCTGCAATTCCCGCGGCCATCGTCAGAGAATATTTTTATTATTAATTGCTGTTCCATTCATACAAATACGTCACTTCGCAAAAGTAAAAAAATAATTTTAAATAAAATTATTACTTTTTAATTTGTAACATCTACATTATTGAATATTTAATACGTGATTTATCACATTGCTAACTAAGCGTAGAACCAACAGAGTGAAAAATGTCCAAGCCGTGAATGGAACCTGGAACTTTTGGAATACGAGGACGCTACCCAGCTTAGCATATCTCACTCAGAGATGAGTGACAGATGCTAAGCTGGGTATCGTCCTCGTAGCTTTAATGGTAGAGCTCTTGGAGCGCTATTCCATGAGATCCAGGTCTCGATTCCCGGTTTGGACATTTTTCACTCGGTTGGTTCTACACTTGGTTAGCAATGTAATAAATCACGTATTAAATTTTCAATAATTTCAAGAGTAATTTCACTGCTGAAAATTAAGAGAAAATTTAATTAAAAATTATACATCTATGGTATTGTTATTATTGTCACTTTTAAAGTATAGCAGTGATCTTTTAAAAATTCCTATTGTGTATTTTGTGCCTAATTGAAATTCATACATTAAAACTTTTTCAGGTTTATATCTTTTTAGGTGCGTTCGTAATTATATATACGTAGCACCTATAGTCTTCGTTCAGTCCGTCTGTCCGCATATAACAGAGAAAAACTACCCAACCGAATCGTCTGAAAATTTAAATATATAAATTTTGCCAAAATTTTGTCGAGTCATTTCAAATTTTATGAAAATCGGATGGATAGTTTAATTACAGGGACAGTCAAAAGTTTTCCGTTATATTACGGTCAATGGGAATAAATTATTGCAAGTGCAATTTAATAATGTTAGAGCTTTCCGAATGGTCTGAAATTTTAAATACATAATTGTTGTAAAATTTTGTCGAGTCATTTCCAATTTTATGAAAATCGGATGTATAGTTTAATTACAGGGACATTCAAAAGTTTTCCATTGCATGACGGCCAATGAGGAAAAAATTATTTCAAGTGCATGAAATGGATATGCGCTTATTGAAGTGCAGTAAAATATACATTCAGTACAATATGCGGTGCAGAAAATATTTGTAAAACTAGTTATAGTACGAACGCACCTCATTTGCCACGTTTCACGAGCAATTTCTAACTTATTTTTTATTATTATCCGAAATGTTCTGCCTGAAGTTAACTCAAAATTCTGTATCACACAAAATACATAATTCGATGCTAATTGTGACTGCATTAATGTTACTTATCTTGATTACGTATTCCAGGAGAAATTAAAATCTGACTGATCATTGTTTACTACGATATTTCTTTCTTTAAAAAGAATTATCTTACAGAATACGATTTACAGATCCTTTTTTTATTACTTGAATTTAAGATATCCATCAGAAAATTAAAAATCTGTGAGAAGAATTATTTTTCCTTTTCTAATTGATAAACAAAGCTGTATCTGAACACTCATTATACTTATTTCTCCTTAAGATTGTCTATGTAGATCAAATGTTTTTAGATGCGTTCGTAATTAAATAAATACTTAGCATCTATAATTGTCATCGGGTCCGTCCGTCTGTCTGTCCGATATCCGCATATGACAGTGCAAAAACTATCCAACCGAATAGTTTGAAATTTAATGTGTATAATCGATGCCGAATTTTGTCGAGTCATTTCAAATTTTATGCCAATTGAATCAAAACTTTAAAAGACATTAATGAAAGTTTTCTTCATTCTATTAAATCCTATCATACGTAATTAATTCAATGATAACCTATTATAGGTAATGATTCCAGGTTGCCAAGGTGATATTATGTATAGGTAATATTATATATATGCTGGCAGCCTATATGATAATATACAGAGTCGTAATAAATTTTGTGTTCATGCATTTTTGCATAAGAAGAGCAACAGCTATTGTACCAAGACCTGAATAATTATAAAATTAGTTGTAGTACGAACGCACCTCATTTGCCACGTTTCACGTACAATTTACGTGTTGTTTAATACATCCTTGTTCATAAAGCATAAAACATTTTTGTATGAACCCTTTTATTCTCATTTAGATAAAAAAAATTATATATATATATATTTTTTAAAACTGTACTATTATGCTCTTTTGCGATTCTTTACCTGATCTTTTGCATAATTTTCATGAGTGGAGTTTTTTCGTTTTGGGAGGATAATGGAAAGTCTTGCATATTTTTAATATCTAGGTGCATTTATAATTAGAATAATAATAAATAAATACAAAAAGAATAAATAATACTTGTGAAGGAAACATTTTTCTTTAAAGAAGAAAACTGATTAAATTTTTCCCTAGCAAATGACATTGTACAGTCGTGGAAAAAAAAAAACACCCCAATTAACTCTTCAACAAATTATCGTAGAAGAAAGTTACTGGTACCGAACGATTGCAAATAAAGTCTACTTTTAAAGGATGTATATAAAATTTGCTTAGGGGGCCATCTACATATTAAAACGAACCAAAACTTCATTTTTTTCAATAGCAATACCGAATTTTAACAAGATATTTCAAATCTTCGGTTCAAACTATGCCTAGACACCAAATTCCAAGTTATTGGAATGATAAGTTTTTCAATTATAAACATTCAAAATTTAGTGCTTCTAATGTTAAATTACATTTTCATATTTTTATTAATATCGCCTGAAATTATACTCCTAATGTGCTAATTTTTTGTGTAACAATAATACTAAAATACCCAAACATAAATACGTTGAATTTGCAATTTTTATAATTTTATGATATGAGATATGAAATTAATATTCGAAAAAAATTATGAATGGCAACCTACAATTTTTTGATGGATTTAGATTTATTAAGTCCTGCTTTATGGAAATCCAAAATTACATTTTTCTTCCAAGTAGTTTTCAAATTATGCTTAAAAAACTGCAAAATGAAGGCTAATTGAAGGGTGTAGAGTTTATTTATACTGGCAGAATTGTGTACTGCTATTGAAATAAAAACAAAGTTAAGGTTCGTTTTAATATGTAGATGGCTCCCTAAGTGAATTTTATTGACATCATTTAAAAGTAGACTTTATTACCAATCGTGTGGTACCAGTAACTTTCTTCTACGGTAATTTTTTGCAGAGTTAGTAAGGGGTGTTTACTTTTTTTTTTCCACGACTGTACCTTCTATCCGATGTTGATGACAAAATGATTGAATCCCTTTTTAGGGAAATCAAACTGAAGAAATTATTATAATAAACAAACACTGTCTGATATATAAAATTAAAAAATATATTACAATTCATCAGACATACAAGTAAAAGTTACATAAATACATTTAAAACAATTAAAAATGCAAACATTTCGGGCTAAGATAACCCTCATCAGTGCAATAACCTTCAAATGACCAGAAAACTGTATATCATGTTTACAGTTAATAATTACTAACAGTTAAAATTAAAGAAAATATAATAAGAATTTATCTTTCAATTAATTAATTATTAGAAAGTAAAAAGCGCCTATCTTAATGCTAAAAATATAGAAGTATGATTGGGTCATATCATGTCACGTGTGAGACAGCTTTTCTACGTATTTCTGCTGTTTTAACAATCTTGTTATATCGTCAAATTAACCCTTAAATGCCGGTAGTTGCTTTTCGGAACATACCCAATTTAGGATCTAAAATACTATTAGAATAATATTGAAGCTATAATGCCTAATGTTGCCAATAAAATATATTCTGAAAATATTATTAAATCGATTTTCAACATGTAGGTGGAAACACTTATGCTGTTTAAAAATAAAGATAAATTTATTTTTTCAATTGTTGCTATTTGTTCTTTTTTTCTTTTTTTTTTTTTTTGAAATCTTGCGAAATACCCTATTTTGTCCTGCAGTAAAAATTTATTTCTTATTTTAGTTCCTAAAATTTTTGTGTGTTTAATATCATAGAATTTTATCACGGAAAATTATTTTTTATATTAAAGACCAGCATAGCCGATTAGCAACAAATTATTTTTTAGCCGTAAACCATACTTAAAACAAAATAGGATTGTTTAAAGTATTTTTCCCATGATTTATTTAAAAAGTGAAAGCCAAAAAACATTATTACAATGATTTTTGAAAAATCAGGCATTTAAGGGTTAAAACATGCATGCTAATATGAAAATCTAGAGATATTTGTTATCTTTAATGTATAGTTTATGTTTTAACAACTTATAAGTCAATAGATAAAAGTATTTATTGGAATGTCGCGCGCAGGACATTTTTTCAGTTTTTCATGGATTTGCCCTGAAACGGGTAAATTATGTAGGTATAGGATTTTAAATGTGGAGATTTTCATTATCTGTTATTTATTTATTGTTAAAAACGGGCAGTTTACTAAGATCTAGGGTTTAAAATGCGGAAATTTTTAAACCTATTAAAGGGCCATTCCATATCACGTGTGAAACATCTTTTCTTCATACTAGCCGCCCTTGGCGACCAGTTTGGTCTCCCTTAAAATGTATGTTTGGGAAAGCATGCTAAGCATTTTATCATGTTACTTTGATTCATAATTTAATTTACTTGGACTCCCTTAAATATAATTAATACAATCCCTTAAGCTAATATTAGTTTTTGTTGCATTAAAATATCTCAATTTGTTGATTTTCTGTAAGAAAGTAAACCCTATTGGTTTACAATGGAAGTCTAGGGGAATTTTGCGAAATATTAGAGATATCACCAAGTTGGCGACAAACTTGGCGGCGTTTGGCGACACAACAGGGTTAACCCTATGGTAACCCCCCTTATAGGTATGGAGATGCATTAAGTGCTGTTCAATAACCAATAAGATGCGTTTCATTCCGACGTTTCCAATAAATAATTAATAAATAATAGCGATTTCTGTGCCACGTAGAACAGCGAAATATATATATATATTATAGATTACTGCTGTTTTAACAATGCTATTGTATCCTCAAATTAAAACAGCTATGTTAATATGAAAATATAGGTATTTTTGTTAATTTTAATGTAAAGTTTATATTTTGACAACTTATAAGTTAATAAATATAGTTATCTATGTAAGCGTCAAGCGCGGAATTTTGTCCGTTTCTCATGGAATGGCCCGATTATTAAATGTTAAACAAAATTATAGAATCTTTACATATTTAATATATCTGTATGTAAGCCAATTAAAGTCATAGTAGAGTGTTATATTTCCTTAACTTTATTTGTTAGAAGCCTTGAAATGAATTTTAATGGGATAAAACATATTTTGACGATATATCCGGAAAATTTTGTTTAGGAAACGATATTGTTCTTCATGTTAATTGATTAACATTTGAGATATCCTTATAACCTGTAAATGGGAAAGCAGAAAATTAAAAAGCAGAAACAAATTTTTAATGAAGTATTAAAAAGGCTTTTAAAAAACATAAAAATTGACGACATTTGTTAAGCATAGTATATACTTTATCAAAAAACTCAGTAAGCTAACTCGACAGAGTAAGATATATAACAAAATATTTAGAATTAATGGCTTATACCAATTAAATTTTTATCCCTATCTTAATTCGCGACATTTATTTTCCGATTCAAAAGTAAATTTTTTGTAAGAAAATTTCAAGAGATAATCAATATGAGATATCTATTGCCAAGAAAAAATAATGAAAATTGTGTCACTAACTTATTTGTTGCACCTTCTGTGCGTGTCAGTGACCCGAAGTCACAAATTAATGCCTGGCCGTTGTCACTTATCAACACATTAGACAGTTTTAGGTCCAAGTGACATAATCCTTCCTTATGAAGATAGTTTACTCCCTTACAAATACCATGGAACCAGGACACGGCCATCTCTAATCCATTCACATCCATCTCTAGATAAGGGCTTTCAACAATGTCACTTAACGAGGAGGGATACAGCGGCATTAAAAATATGTAGCTATACGTTGATGCGATCTGCTCTACGTTAATCAGAGTCAAAATATTTTCGTGATTCAGGAAGGGCCATATCTTTTTTTCTGCTTCAGCAGTACATTCTTCTAAAACAATCTTAGCGGCAACCCGTCGCTGTTTATTTGGCTGCTTTAACTCTACCACTGCTCCATAACTGCCACTTCCAACAGCTTGTATGAACTGATAATTGTGATGATCTTCCAAAAACTCAATTGTAGCCATCACCACTTCTACTCTATACTCATCTATAGTGATGTCATTATTTTTAAATTTTTCACGGATTTTCTCCATGATAAAATGAATAGAAAATCACTTTCGAGAAGAAAAAATACCTTTCGAAATTAAAAATACGTAATAAGTTGCAAATGAAACTGCTAACAAATTCGCTAAGTAGACCTCAAATAACCGCAAAATTATTTGCAAAATTAATCGAAGTGGCTTAATTATAAGATCTATAACGAACAATGACTTTCAACAATTGAAAATATGCTCAAAAATTCGCATTCATTGTCTTATTAGGATGCATTGTTGACATTGTTCAATTCATAAAAGTGTTTGTTTCAGAACTGAACATTGTTATAAAAAATTGTTGCACTACAGGACATTATTACAGAAAAAAATTTGATGTACTGAAAGTGCCATATAACGACGATATATAATAAATACTAATTTTTCAACAGATGGGACAGCGCTCAGAAATCCGATATTTTTTATTATTGTGATATACTATTGACGCTGTAAAATTTTAAAAGCTTTGTTGCATGATAGTTCATTGTTGTCGAATATTAATTTTTTTGGGGAGGTGGGGATGGCGTTTATTAATCAACTAGCTAAAGTACCCGCTGTTGCCCGGAATTTTAAGAATGTTTGTAATCTTTATTTCAGTTCTTTATTAAGATTGATGTCAAGGTTCTATACCTTTGGGGAAATTCTAATATACACTCATACACTACACACACGTATATGGAGCATTCTCGCAACCTTTTGACTTTTGGGAGAAAAAAAATCTGACAAAATTAAACGTGCTAAAATAACATTTTAATCTGATAAACGAATGCCTTAATGATTCAAAATAAAGAAAAAATGATCAGCTTGAAAATTGTTTTATTTAACTGAGGTTTAAGTTAAACTTGCGAGTTTAATTTTCCTTACCATTTTACCCCTATAACTTTTTATTTTCTTCTAAATTTTTACTTATAAGGAATTTGCATAGTACCCACAGGACATTCAAATAAGAAATAATAACAATGTAATACCTTTAATACAGAATTTTTGTATAACATTGTCTTAAAGGGGTGTTAAAGAAGGGACGGTAAGGTAAAAAAAGGGGATGGTATCGGAAAAAGGGGACGGTAAGGATGAAAAGGTAAGGAAAATTACCACCTATTTTTAGGAAAATCATGTTAAGTCTAAGTGATAGCTACAATGTTCATTCATTTTTAGAAACAGTTGTTAACACTGGATTATATTAAAATTTTTTTTAAATTTACCTCGAAAAGTGCAGGAATAAATCTTGGGGACGGTGAGACTACCCATAAAGCCACGATGCTTGAAACTGATATTTAAATGCTGATTTAAATTCTACAGTAAATTTCCTGCCAAAGAATTTCAGACATTATTTCTCTAGCATACTTCTGCATGAGAAGAAACTTGAAAAAAAAAATCTGTGGCTGCATCTGAAATAATTTTCTGTATAATTTTAGAAGAGGGATGGTAAGGAATCGAAAACCCAGGGACAGAGTTTAAAAAATAATAACAACCCTAAAAATGTGTGCAGGTTAATTTTTAGCTGCATATTTATATAAAACAATAGTTCCAGTTTTAGAAAATAATTACATCGAATTATTTTTATTGAAATAATTTTATCCAGACAGCTCCAAACTTCAAAATCAGCATCAGGGACACGGGACGGTAGATGAGTTTTCCTGGTATTTGGACCACTAACATCGTCAAAAATTTATTTATCTCGTTAATATTACTATGGAATCATGCAATGGGATGTTCCCCAGTATATGAAATAAAAAAACACAAAAAAGTGTATTAAATAAAAAATTATTATTCAGGGACATGAAAGTCAAAAGTTTTTGAGAATGCCCCATATATATGGAACAGATTTAAAATGGCGGAAACAAATTCAGAGAACCTCAAAATGTTAAAATGTGCCAATATTTCCATAATATGGTTTTTATCATGTTTCAATACGTTTTTTCAAACTCACATGATGTTATATATTAACCTCGTGACGTCCATTATATCTCCAATATGACGTAATAATCATCTTTTTAAAAATTCGTCAAACTATTTATTTCATTTTCATTTTTTCACGTGGAAATCTTGCAATAGAAAAGCAATTGTTGTGGTAAGAATTTTTTGCTGGATTTTTAATTGTTGGCAACTGTTATAACGAAAAATGTTTTAACTTGATAGAAATTGTTGTTAAATTAATGGTATTTTATTGATTAAAAATTAAGTATAAATTATTTGGATTCCGGATTACTTTAATTGCCTCGGCCGTGTTTTAATACATTTACACATGTACGTAACATTTCATAATTCTGGCTTCCAAACTGTGGATTTGTATAGAATTACAGACAGACAGACAAATTTTCATTTTTATATGTTAGATATTCTTGTTTTTATAACACATAAATAGACACCATACATCCCAGAAAAAAATACATTTTTCTGAAACTGTTTTTTTTTCAGATGAGGGAGCTTAGGAATTTTTATTTTCACATTTGTGGGCAAAATATTACTAGAATTTAATTTTTAATATCAATATTTATTTAATCGTAAAATTAAAATGCAATATTTTTTTTAGAATAATGTAGTTTTTAATTTATTTTTTAAAGATTTGACAAAAACATGCTTTAGACTATTATATTTAACATTTAAGAAAACTGCATAAATTTGGTATTTCAAACATTCCGAAAATAATTTCATTTACTAGTTTCATTCATTAGAGCAAAATCTCAAAGGGAAGGTTTTGTTTTCAAATTTTTCAGAGTATTTAAAATATGTATACAAAATTTAAAAATATTTAAACACATAAAAAGTACTTCAGTTGATTTGGAAATAAAGCATGAAAGAAAGAGTGTTTTGTTTAATTAAAAATCCACAGAAAATGAATCTGTGAGAGCGTTTCCTTTATTTAAGATAAATTTAGAAAATTTCAAACGTTATAATTTGTATCACAAATTCGTAAAAATAACACTGGTCGAAAAAAAATGTTATTTCGCTTCAAAACAAATATATGAACTAGATCCGATATTCTTAAATTTAAATATGGCACACAAATTGATACAAAATGTAACATTTTTCCGAGAGGCACTTTTCTAATCCTAAGAAATAATGAAGGATTGTTACATTAATTTAGAATGCTGCATAATAATGAAAAGATGAAAAAGGTATTATATTTTGCTTCAATACAAGAGTTGAAGTTCTCGGAACTTAGACTGTACTGTACAATGCAGTTGTCGAGTGTGAATTAGTTTTACGGCATTGGTAAAACAAAAAGAGTTTACTTTGTAATAAAATATCGTTTATTGAACAAAATGCGCGAATTACCAAATTAAGTATTCGCGAATCTATATAATAAAAGCTCAAGTCACGTGACTGTCATCAATAGTTCCGGGTTGACCGCTTCGCTATTTGCATGCCAGGTGGCCAATTTGGAAATTTAATGTTAGCCGGGAGCAGGTGATAAATCGCCAAATATTTTTCCATCGCCATCATGTCATGAGTATTATAATAGTCCATTTCATGCGACTGCCATAAACAATTTTTCGTGTGGTAAATTAAAACAAAGCTTTGATGTTGAAATTAAATGCCATAGTTTATGGTATTATTTATAGCTTTTCTTTATTCTTTTCTTTTTTTAAGCAATATTTGAGAGTCATAAATTTAAAATAATTTAGTTTTAAATTAAAGTTATGTATTTTAATTAAAATGAGTGAAAGTACTATATTTTAAATGAAATACGAAAAAATACGACGGGAACAATGTTTGGCGATTTATCACCTGCGCCGGCTAACATAAAAATGCCGAGTTCATGATTTCTGTATCAGAATCTTCGGATTTGGCGAAAGATGGAGCAAGTAAATTAAATTATGTATAAAATTATGGTGATACAATGTGACATGTATTTAAGGGAGACCAAAGTGGTCGCCAAGGGCGGCTAGTATAAAATAATAACTTAACATTCACGGATTTAACATTCGCGAGTTTTGATTATTCGCGAAATAAAAATAGAAGAACTTTTCAACATTCGCGAATACTTAACTGTTGAAAAGTTCTTCAATTTTCATTTCGCGAATAATCAAACCTCGCGAATGTTAAATCCGTGAATGTTAAGTTATTATTTTATACAAGAAAACTATCTTATTGACGAATTACAAATGTTAGTAATTACTTATTTTTAGTGGTTAGTAACTTTTTATTTTAATGTTATATTTTTTGCAAGCACCCCATGAAGAATTATCAACAAAAGTTTCTGAAGATGAGGCAGATTTTTTAGATTTTTACAGCATTACGTATAGAAGGTGTGTTCCTGAATAAAAAGAATAAAATATATATATATATATAAGAAATTTTCTATCTATACTAATATTATAAAGAGGTAAAAATTGTTTATTTGTAGGAGGTAAGCTCTGGAACTAGCGAACCGATTTCAAAAGTAATGATATCAAAATGATAGTGTTAGTCCAACTTAGAACATAGGCTATATCTTATGTCCGTGGAACAGGCCAAAGCGGGGTGCAGGAGCAAAAAACGTTCTAAAAATGCGATTTTTGTGTTACTGAAGGGCCTAGAAATATGAAATTTGGAATGGTGGTTACTTACAAGATACTAATGATCTCTAAGGACATTTCTTAAAAAATTTGAAATTTAAAAGGGGTGAAAATGCGCTAAAAGCGTTCTAAAAAACGTTCTAAATGGCGATTTTTACGCAATTTCAGGAAGTACCAAACTGATTTAAAAAATAATGGTGTCAAAATGATGGCCACAACCCTTGGTCCAACATAGGCTACATTTTATGTCGGTGCCACTACCCCTAAAGGGGATGCAGAAGCAAAAAAACGTTCGAAAATGCGATTTGTGTGTTACTGAAGGGCCTAGAAACATGAAATTTGGAATGGTAGTTACTTATAAGATATAAATAATCTCTAAGAACATTTCTTAAAAAATACAAAATTTAAAAGGGGTGAAAATGCGCGAAAAGAGATCTAAAAAAACGTTCTAAATGGCGATTTCTACGCAATCTCAGAAAGTACCCAACCGATTTAAAGTAATGGTTGGAAATTGATGATGACAGCGCTTTGCTCCAATATAGGATCTACTTTATGTCGACTTCACTACCACCTTGCGGTTGCATTTTGAAAAACGTTCTAAATTGAGATTTTTGTGATACTGAAGTGGCTAGAAACTTGAAATTTAGCATGGTAATTACTTATGAGATGTAAATGCTCTCTGAGAAGAGTTCCTTTAAAATTTGAAATTTAAATAGTGTGAAAATAAACGAGAAACGTTCTAAAAATGTTTTAAATAGCGATTTCTACGCAATCTCAGGAAATATGAACCGATTTCAGAAGTAATAATTTCAAATTGATTGTGACAGTCCCCGCTCCAACATAGTCTATGTTTACGTTGTTATCACTACTACCTGGGGGTTACAGGAGCAGAACATATTGTCAATTGAATTTTTGTGTTAAAGAGGGCGTCGTCTAATGTTTTAAATTTGAAATGGTAATTACTTCAAAGATGCAAATGCTTTCTAAGAATTGTCGAAAGATAATTCCAAATTTAAAAGGATGGAGTGAGCGAAAGTCGTTCTATAAGCGTTCTAAATTACGATTTTTTTTGCAATCGTATGAAATACGAAATCGATTTCAAACATAATGATTGCAAATTGATGGTAATAGTACCTGCTCAAACTTAAGCTATATTTTATGTTGGTGTCACAACCTCTGCAGGAGTCAAAAACTTTCTAAATTGCGATTTCTTCGGTACTGAAGAGGCTAGAAACTTTAAATATAGCATGGTAGTTACTTATAAAATATAAATGTCCTCTAGGAACAGTCGAAAATAAATTCAAAATTAAAAAGGGGTGAAGCGAAGGGAAGGAGCGAAAAGCATTCTAAAAGAGTCCTAAATTACGATTTCTATGGAATCTCAGGAAATAATATACCGATTACAGAAGTTATCAGCTGCGAATCAAGGGTGATATGCCCTGATCCTATATACGGTCTATATTTTGTGCCGGTGTCACTACCACCTGGTTTGCAGGAAAAACAACAAAGCCTTTAAAAACATCTGAATTCAGTTTTCTATAGAATATCAGGAAATACCAACCGATTCCAAGGTTAATGTTGACAAATTAATGGTGACAGTCTCTGTTTCAACATCATTCGAGATATTCTATTTCAACACTGTTTCGGCATTTTATGTTGGTGCCACTAACACCAGAGAGGTGGTAGACTGTTCGACAAGAAGCTTGGAATTTGACATAATGGTTAATTTTAAGATGTAAATACGTTTAGGTGGTTTCTAAAAAATTCAAAACTTCAGATGAATACTGAAATGAGCATAAATGTCTCAAAATACTTTCTAAATTATCATTTATTTGAAATTAGTTTTAGTTCTTCTTATTAATTAAAATCTCATTTCTGTCTACTGCACTTTTATAATGAAGTTTAGTCAAACTGTGTTATAGTTTGTAAATTTTGAATTATTCCGAAAATTGCTTTTCTAATAAAAAGTAGTCATGCAAATATCACTCGGCATATTTCAACTATTACGCGAGCAAAGCCGCGGGGTTTGCTAGTATTAAAATAATCTTAAGATGAGGCAGAATTTTAATGTTTTCGAGAAAATGAGCTGCTTAGTGAAAATAATTATATTGAAAATATAAGAAAAGCTCAATATCAATAAAACCTACAGATAAAGCAAAGTTTTAATGTTTCCTCACTCAGCATTACGTAAAGAAAATGTGTTGCTGAAAGAAAATACTTCTAAAAAATCTAGAAGAAAATTGATATATTAATAAAATTTACAGATGATGTATATTTTTAGTGTTCTCCTTTCATTACGCCGAGAAGATGGGTTGCTGAATGAAAATAGTCATAATAAATACGTAAGGAAACTGTCGTATTGGCACATATAGTTTACGCTCCTGAAATTAGTAATTATTTGCAAATTTAATGGTAATTTTTTGCGCACATAAAGTAAAAATAGTTCTTCCGGCCAGTGCCGGGAGGAAGAGGTAGCTTTCAAATTCCTTATTTTTAAAAAGCTAGCTGATGTTATTCAAACACACGAAGCTCAATTTAGTGGAAACCGATTATAGAAGATTCAATACTAATTTTTATCAATACTAAATCCTTATGAATGAGAATCTCGCGAAATTAGTCAGCTTTATACCAGCTGATTTTATTTAAAGTTATATTTGGTTTCCAAATTCGGCGATATGTGAAGTGCCTGCCGTTTTAAGAGAACATGGTGGATGAGGCTAACCAGTGAACTTGGTCGAGACCTTAGTAATTCCTGTGCACACGCTCTCTCACGGAATCGGTTGATATATACGAGTGCTGTCGTAGGCAAAAATCAGATTTTTCAAAATGTCACCCACATAATGAAATTCAAACTACTGTATCTGAGCCATTTTTTAAGATAAAGACAAAACAAAAAATGCTCCGGAATCCTTATATCAAAGTCAAATACTTAAGAAAGAAACATTTTTCGATTTCTAAATTTTTTGCACTTCACTTTAAATATATTTTTTTTTAATTTAATGGCCACCATTTTGATTCAAGATGGCGGATGAAGCTGGTCAGTGAACTTAGTCGAGACATTGCTATATACTATCCAAATGCCTTCTTACATCCAAATAGGTTAATAAATGCGTGTGTTATCGCGTGACAACTATCAGATCGTTTCAAAATGCCAGCCATGCTAGAAATTTCAAAGTGCTATAACTGAAACTTTTTTAAAGATGTAGACGAAAAAAAAACTGCCCTGAAATCTTTGTATCAAGGTGAAACACATAAAAGAAAAAACCTTTTTCATTTTCCAATTTTTTCATACCTCATTTTAATTTTTAAATATTTTTTTAAAATGTTTCCTTTTGAATCAAAATGGCTAATGAAGGTTGCCTACGAACTCGGTCGAGACATTGGTATGCACTATGTACACACCAAGTTACATCCAAATCGGTTCATAAATACGCCTGTTATCGCGTGACAAAAAGCAGGTCGTTTCAAAATGTCAGCCACAATAGAAATTAAAAATGCTATAACTCAGCCATTTTTCTAGATATAGATGAAACAAAAACTGTTCCGGAATCTTTATATTAAGGTCAAACACATAATTAAAAAATCTTTTTCAATTTTTTGATACCTCATTTTAAATTTTAAATTTTTAAATTTTTTTTAAATGGCCGCCATTTTGAAACAAGATGGCAGATGAAGCTGACCAACGAACTCGGTCGAGACATTGGTATGTTCTTTGTACACACCAAGGTACATCCATATCGGTTCATGAATAGGCCTGTTATCGGGTGACAAAAATCAGGACGTTTCAAAATGTCAGCCACGCTAGAAATTCAAAGTGCTATAATTCAGCCATTTTATAAGATATAGACGAAACAAAAACTGCTCCGAAATCTTTGTATCAAGGTCAAACACATAAGAAAAAAATATTTTTCAATCTTCAATTTTTTGGTATCGCATTTCAAATTTTAATTTATTTTTAAAAATGTAAATGGCCGCCATTTTGAAACAAGATGGCGGATGAAGCTGGCCAACAATCTCGGTCGAGACATTAGTATGTATTATGTACACACCGAGTTTCATCTAAATCGATTCATAAATACGCCTGTTATCGCGTGACAAATATCAGGTCGTTTCAAAATGTCAGCCACGCTAGAAATTGAAAGTGCTATAACTCAGCCATTTTTTAAGACATACTCAAAACAAAAACTGCTCCGGAATCTTTGTATCAAGGTCAATCACATAAGAAAATAATATTTTTCAATTTTCAATTTTTTGGTATCACATTTCAAATTTTAATTTTTAAAAACAAATTTAAATGGCCGCCATTTTGAAACAAGATGGCGGATGAAGCTGGCCAACGAACTCGGTCGAGACTTTGGTATGTACTATGTACACACCGAGTTTCATCTAAATCGATTCATAAATACGCCTGTTATCGGGTGACAAATATCAGGTCGTTTCAAAATGTCAGCCACGCTAGAAATTGAAAGTGCTATAACTCAGCCATTTTTTAAGATATAGACAAAACAAAAACTGCTCCGGAATCTTTGTATCAAGGTCAAACACATACGAAAATAATATTTTTCAATTTTTAATTTTTTGGTACCACATTTCAAATTTTTAATTTAAAAAAAAATTTAAATGGCCGCCATTTTGAAACAAGATGGCCGATGAAGCTGGCCAACGAACTCGGTTGAGACATTGGTGTCTACTATGTACACACCGAGTTTCATCCAAATCGGTTCATAAATACGAGAGTTACAGTATGACAAAGATCAGATATATATATATATATATATGGATATATATATATATATATATATATATATATATATATATATATATATATATATATATATATATATCAACTTTTGAACGGAGGTGGTTTCGGGGTCTGGGGGTCATGATCGATGAAAATATACCAAAATTTTTTGAAATCGCTTTCCTCCGAACGGCTGCAATAGGTAGCTTTTTGTAATGAAAGCTACCTAATAAGTTTGCAGTGCATGAATTTTCTTATATTAAGCTCATAGTAATATTTCCATTAAAAAAAGTATATTTTATTCGTTATTCCAAAGAATGGTATGGAACTCCAATTATGGAAAATGGGAAAACACACCACCTATGGATAAATTACTACACAACGTTTCTGATTTGAAAACAGAACCGTGCCTTATTTGCGGTTTTATTGATAAATGTGCTGAGAGTAGGCTCCAAAATTTACCTCTAAAAAAGCAATTAGTTGTTTTAATTATTAATTAGTTGCGTACACATTTTGCTAATAATATAGATAGTTATTTTATATTTTTTTTTCATTCAGAAGTACCCGTAAGGCATGGTGACGTCACGGCGACGTCGTTGTGAAGTCACACTGTGACTTTGTGACCGTCGATGTGACGTCATAATAACTAGAATGTGAAGTGGTTATGGCCGTTTTAGAGGTCGTTTGTAACGTCACATTCGGACCACTATGTGAAGTCACAGTGTGACAAATTTGTGAAAAGTGTGACATTTGTGACTACTTTGGCATTAATTTTGTGACGAACATGTGACGAAAGCGACAATGCTTTGAAGTCACATTGTGACCAATTTGTGAAATATGTGTCATTTGTGACGAACTTGTCATAAACACTGTGATGATTGCAAATGAAAATCAAATTTCTTAAAAGGCGCAAAGGCCAACCTAGTGAAAAAGATTCCATGCCGGGACTCGAACCCGGGCCATCAGTATAGCGCGCTGACATTCTACCGACTAAACTACATGGAACGATACCCAGCCTGGAAATTTTCACACAATTACATGTTGGCAAGGCTACAAAAGCAGCACAAGATGGGATATTTATCGTGAGCCACCGACATGGAACAAACAGGAAACTTAATTCAATACAGCATCGATTGAATCTATATTAATACTTGGAAATTTTTCCAGAGAGAACCATTCGCCTTGCATACAATATTTCAAATGAAAATCAAATTTCAAATTACATGCTTAAAAGGCAATTTTAATTTGAAACTTCATTTTCATTTGAAATATTGCATGCAAGGCGAATGTTTCTCTCTGGAAAAATTTCCAGAGCTTAATACAGTTTCAATCGATGCTGAATTTAATTAAGTTTCATGTTCGCCCAATGTCGGTGGCTCACGATAAATATCCCATCTTATGCTGCTTTTTTAGCCTTGCCAACATGTAATAGCGAGAAATTTTCCAGGCTGCGTGTCGTTCCATGTGGTTTAGTCGGTAGAATGTCAGTGCGCTATACAGATGGTACAGGTTTGAGTCCCGGCATGGACTCTTTTCACTAGGCTGGCCTTTGCGCCTTTTAAGCAATTAATTTGAAATTTGATTTTCATTTGGAATATTGTATGCAAACCGAATAATTCTCTGTGGAAAAATTTCCAAGTATTAATACTGTGATGAATTTTAAAATGCACAATTTTAAAATAAAGTTTTGTTTGAGATATAAAATCTTATCTTTTTACCGTACTTTTTAGCAAAATATAGCTATATTGGAGTCCTATTCTTCTAAAATAGTTTTAAATTTTCCACTTAAAAAACAATGTTTGTCAACTGACATCTTTTTTTATTAAGTTCTAAGCTTGATCTTAAGTTCAAGCCTGATATTAAGAATGTGTAAGATTTTAAGGCGTTGTGGTTGTGATTAATCTTTGCTTTATTAAATACGACGTAAGCCATATTTATTTTTTTTTTTTATTTCCGTGTATATTGTATTTTGTGAATATGAGCTAAATAGATTTGGTATATTCTATAGGAAAAGACTGATCTGGGTAATAGAAAAAACAAGTAAGAAAAATCATGCGTTAAGCATAGATTATAAAACACTTTCCAACACTTCCCGAATACTTTAACAAAACTTCGTTATTTAGGGAAATAAGGTAAATAAGATAACTAAGTAAACATTTTAGAAAACGCATAAAACATTTGAAAAACTGATTTCTGCAGTTACTGTCCATAGCTAAATAGGTTTCCAATTCTTTTGAACAGCCCTGTATTTGATCTGTAGGTTAATATACATATTATATAATGTTGCGAAATCAAGCAACTCCTCTTACCACTTACCCTTTGAAACAAGAACAAAAAACGCACCTGCAGTGTGTTACGTCAGACCTACTGCGCAAGAGCGGACAGAACTTGTTTTCCTTTTTTTCTGTGAGAATTGACTCAGATTTAGATTAGAACAGAAACTAGATATGAACGTAGAGAAAAGAAAATAACTTTTAAAAAAGAAAACTTTAATACTCGAATTGTAATATAATGTAAACAATTTTTGTTTTGTGAGTGTCTAAGCAAGTTGTGTACGTTTTCAATAATGTTTAATGTAATACAGTTTTATTTACTTCGAAGATTCAAGACTTATTATTTGGATGTCGTCTTATTTAATGCATAGAATCCCCGGCTATTTCTCCTTAAGCGAAGGAAAGAACAGGTAGGACATTTAACTTTTATTTTATGATTGTATAAGTTGAAAGCTTTTTATTAGATAATAAGATTAATAAGAAAATTAGAAACAGAGAATAAGATCAGTGGTAACATTTTGGCATCCCTTCCGGCGATATAACCTAATTATGAGATAAATAGAATAAGATATTAAGATATTAGAATAATTAGAAATTATTTATCAAGCTATTTAATTTGAAGAACTGAAAAATTATTGAGAACTATTGAACATATAGAGAATTGTACTTTTTAATAGAATTTAGTTGTTGTTGTTATTAGTTCACAATGGCTGAAAGTTTAGTTATCGCCAAAAAAGAAAGAGCTGTGCTACGTGAAAGCATAAATAAGTTTATAAATAAAGTAGAAGCTATTTTGAAAGAGGGAGAACCAGACATTTTTGATTTGGAAGAGGTAGTGGAACAGTTAAGTGTGACAGAAATGGAACTGACACGAGCAGACGGGGAAATTAAAAAATTGGTGCAAGAAGCACAATTAGATACAGAATTACAGGGCGCTCGCGAATTTAAAGAGAAAATTACGTCATGGCGCTTTAGAGCAAACAGAAAAATAAAAGAGTTAGATAAAATAAATCACAGGATGATTCGTTTTCTAAACGAGAAAATTCCTTAAAGGAAAACGTAAGCATTAAATTACCGAAACTAAATATCGCAAAATTTCCTGGGGATTTTGTTGAATGGCTTTCGTTTTGGTCAGCTTTTGAAACAACCATTCACAACAATGACACATTAGATCCAGTAGATAAATTTATCTATTTAAAAAGTTTTCTAGCCCCCATTCCATTAAAAAGTATAGATGGATTTTGTGTCACTGCAGAGAATTATTTAAAGGCCGTCGATATTTTGAAAGAAAGGTACGGGAATAAGAATATGTTAATTTCGGTACATACAAATAAACTTCTTAATTTAACTCCACTCAGACACTCGAATGACACCAAATCATTTCGAAAACTTTTTGATGATATACAAACGAACATTAGAAGTCTAGAGTCACTTAACATTTCATTAGACTCTTATGGAAGTTTATTATCCCCCATTTTATTTAAACTATTACCGAAAGACCTAGTTTTGGAATTTAATAAAACACATGAAGACACAATTAATGTCCAAGATTTAATATTGTTCTTACATAAGCAATTAATATCCAGAGAGAAAATGTATGCGTCATCACTGAATGAAATAAATGAAAAATCAACACAAAATAATTATGTTGCGCAGTCATTTAGGAAAAATCCTTCCTTTCCCCCCGAGTCAATAAATTTAATACGCAGAGTAATAAATTTGATTCTCCGAATAGAAAATTACCGTCAGCGAGTGATTTATTGGTTCAGAGCGAAAATGAGACTACTTGTGGATTTTGCTTTGGCAGGCACCAGACAAATAAATGTTTTAGCACTTGCAATTTACCGTTTGAAAAAAGACTTGATTTACTGAGAAAGAGAGGCCTTTGTTATATTTGTTTATCCCGCGGACATATTGGGAAATACTGTGTATCGAAGGATTTATGCGGTATTTGTAATTCGAGACACGCCCAGATAATGTGTAATAAAGAAATAAATTCAAAAGGGAAATCTACTAATTCAGAGAGTAGCGATGTTACGAGACCAATGCTGTCAAATCAGGATATAATTTCTAATGTCTATTTACAAACTTTGATAGTGGAGATCCGTAATGATAATCAATCTCCCGAATTTATTCGTATCATTATAGATACTGGGAGTCACAATAGCTATATAACTAGATATGCTGCAAATATATTGAAATTAAGGAAAATTCGATCAGAAACAATTAGACACGGACTATTCGGAGGGGTAGAAAAAACGAGTAAACATAATCGCTATGAATTTACTATCAGTAATTTAGATCATAGTTTCCGATTTAAAATACAAGCTTTAGATGAAGGAAAAATTTGTTCAGGAGTAAATTTATGCCGCGATAGCGAAATGATAAAAATCTTAGAAAAAAGGGGAGTTCATCTGACCGATGTTCGTGAAAATAATCGACTATGTTTATATGAGAATAATCCGGAAGAAGTACACATTTTAGTCGGCGCTGACATGGCGGCGAAATTATTCACAGATAATATAAAATATTTTCCTGATTTGGGTATAACAGCTTTTGAAACAAAGTTAGGCTGGACAATTATGGGGAAAACAGAGGGTAATGGAAATGATTCAGAAAGTTCGTTGTCAGTTCTATCGCTGTCATTATTTACTTCAAATGCCAGTTTATCACAACTGTGGAACTTAGATACCTTGGGTATCACTAATGAAGATTATAAAAATAAAGACGATTAAGCAAGAGAGACTTATAACCATTTTCTTGAAACAGTCAAACGTGATGAAAGTGGCCGCTACGAAGTGACACTACCCTGGATTGTTGATAATTCAATTTTAGCGAGCAATCGCGTATTAGCCGAGAAACATTTGCGCAAGACAGAACAAAAACTTATCAAAACAAATAAGAAAATACAATATGAAGAAATTTTTAATTTGTGGAAGGATAATAATATTATAGAAGAAATTTCAGACGATAAGGAGAATAAAGTACATTTCTTACCCCATAGACCAGTAATTAAAGAAAATAGTGAAACGACGAAAATGCGTCCTGTTTTTAATTCCTCCGCTCATAATGCAAACTCTCCTTCTTTGAACGACTGTCTCACAAAGGGACCTAATTTGATTGAAATAATTCCGAGTATTTTGAATCGTTTTCGTAAATACAAAATAGGTATTTCTTCAGATATTGAAAAGGCATTTCTCCAGATAAAAATCACAGAAAAAGATCGCGATTTTTTACGCTTTCTCTGGTTCGACTCCAAACATAATTTGAAAGTTTATAGACATTGTCGCGTAGTCTTCGGACTCACTTCAAGCCCGTTTTTATTAATGGGTACACTAAACCATCTTTTAAGTCAAGTACCCGAACAGTGGGAAAATACAGCACGAATTTTGAAAGATTCATTTTACATTGACAATTCCATTACTAGTTTAAAATCGATTGCAGATACTGGAAAATTTATAACAGAATCACGATGTATTTTATCATCAGCTCATTTTAATTTAAGATGTTGGCGATCAAATTTGCCTCAGGCCATGATCGATGTTTCTGAAGAAAATACAAAGTTAGCACCAGTTTTGGGATTGGTCTGGGACTTAGAGCAAGATAGATTAATGTGTAAAATAGAAGAAAAAATTGAAACGAAAGAACCACTCACAAAGAGAAAAATTTTATCGGTTACCCAAAAGATATTCGACCCCATAGGATTCTCCGCCCCGAGCACTCTTATTCCAAAATTAATTCTTCAGGGAACCTGGAAACAGAAATTGAAATGGGATGAAGAACTTCCTGAAAATTTAAGAAAACAGTTTGAGACCTGGTTAAAACAAATTAAGTTTTTACAAGAAATTCATGTTCCACGTTGGTTGAATGTATCGCCCGAAAATGAAAATAACATTTCCTTGCATACCTTTTCCGATGCGAGTAGACACGCCTATGCCACTTGCGTGTATCTTAGATGTCAAACACAAGAAGGAGTTAAAGTTCAGTTAGTCAATGCTAGAAGTAGAGTAGCGCCCATTAAAGAACTCACAATTCCTCGACTGGAGCTACTCTCGTGCCTCATTGGAGCTAGACTCGCTAAAACTATCATGAGTGATCTTCAGTTAAAACCAGAGAAGACAATCTTTTGGAGCGATTCCTCAGCAGCTTTAGGGTGGATAAGAAGAGAACAATCTTGGGGTACATTTGTCCACAATAGAGTTTTAGAAATCAGAAGCCTTACCCAAGTTGAAGATTGGCGACATATACCAGGAAATTTAAATCCGGCAGACCTCCCATCCAGAGGATGTTCCTTTGAGCAATTGGAGAAATCACGATGGTGGGAGGGACCAGCTTGGCTGTATTTACCGGAAGATCAGTGGCCACAACCGGAAGAACACCCTGACGAGGATATAATAAATAAAGAAAGGAAAAAGACAATCCTAACACTTTTAGACAATGAAGACACTGATTTACACAGTTTTTATCGATATTTTTCCTCTTATAGAGAAAACATAAGAATGATTGCATTTATATATCGTTTTTATAACAACACAAGAAAGAAAGAAAGAATTTCATCACCTAACATCTCCGTTGATGAATTTGAAAAAGCAGAAAAAATACTTCTCAGATTAGTACAAAAGGAATCATTTTCAGGAAACACAGATCCCAAATTAAGAGCCTTAAGAGGGCTGGTCACTCAGATTCGGAATTCTCCTCTGTAATGTTAAGTCTATGGGCATTTGATGCATTCGTATATTTAAAATATCTCCTGTGGAAATTAATTTTTTTAACTTCTATTTTTTGTGTACACTTCCTGAAATAGGTCTCTTTTTTTCTTAGTTCTCAAAATATTTCTAAAGTATAAACTTAATTTTATATGAAGTGTTAAAATCTTACTCACAGTTCGCCCGCCTTTAACACATAAAATATTAAATTCAGCATAGATTTTAGAAACATTTTGAAAACTAAGAAAAAAAGAGACATCTTTTAAGAAGAGTACACAGAAAAAAGATGTCAAAAATATGAATTTCCCGAGAAGATATTTTAAATATACGAATGCATCAAAAGTCCATAGACTTGACATTACGGAGGAGAATTTCGAAGCTGAGTGATCAGCCCCCTTAAGACCATTAGAAGATAAAAACGGACTTTTGAGAGCAAAAACAAATATAATCTGTAGACAAGACAAAGAAGATTTTCGTTATCCAATAATTTTGCCCTCAAAACATCCTGTGGTACAGAAGTTAATTTTTGAAAAACATTTAGAAAATCCTCACGCTGGAGTTAGCATACTAATGGCTCAACTTCGAGAAAATTTTTGGATTTTGAAATCAAGAAAGTATATCAGAAACGTCATTAGACAATGTGTTAAGTGTCAAAGATTCCAAACACCCAGAACAGAGGTCGAACCAGGAATCCCACCTGAAGACAGAATCAGAGATGCAGCTATATTTGAAGTGGTGGGAGTCGATTTAGCCGGTCCTCTATACCTTGCCGATGGTTCAAAGGTGTGGATAGCTTTATTCACCTGTGCTGTCTATCGAGCAGTACATTTGGAGTTGATAACATCTTTATCAGCTGAATGCTTTATGCAGTCCCTAAGAAGATTTATAGCACGGCGAGGCAGACCATATATAATTTACTCAGATAACGGAAAGAATTTTGTTGGCACTAACAGAGCCCTTTCTAGTGTGGATTGGCAAGCTATAAGTACATTGGCCTCCATTCAGAAGATCAGATGGAAATTCAACCCCCCCTTCAGCCCCCTGGTGAGGAGGGTGGTGGGAACGCCTCGTGCGAACAGTGAAAGATATTTTAAGAAAAGTTTTGGGTCGCGCCTCATTAAATTACGAAGAACTGAGCACAATACTCTGTGACTGTGAAAATGTTGTCAATTCGAGACCAATAACATACATCTCCGAAGATAATCGCGATCCCGAACCTTTAACTCCACTGATGTTCCTTCAAGAACTGCCTACATCCGGTGTCCCAGATATAGATGCATTAGACTCCCAAGATCTTAACAGACGAGCAAGATATCGTCAAAGAATAAGAAATGATCTGCGAAACCGATTTAGAACGGAGTACTTAGGACAGCTGCGGCAACAGTCTATGAAGGAGAATTCCAAACCTTTGCAAATAGGAGACATCGTTCTTCTGGAAGATACCAACAAAAGACGTCTTCACTGGCCTTTAGCCAAAATAATTGATATATTTCCCGGAAAAGACAAAACAGCAAGATTGGCCAAAGTCCAAACAGAAAATGGCATTTTCCTCCGTCCTTTCCAACGCCTGTTTCCTTTGGAAATTGATGCAGCTAGCGATTCCCCATCAGATAACAGAATTCAGCAAAAAGTGAACTTTAATCTCCCTAATGAACAACGAAAGGTTACTCCAGAAATCGATTGACTAGAAGCAGTGTAGAAAAGAGCCAACACTGTGACAGAAATATCTCTCCTTTGGTTACCAGAAGTGGACGACTAGTGAAACCGCCTCTGAGACTCCAATCTGGACTTCTAAATTGTTGAGTTCCTCCCATGGATCACAACTCAAGGTGGGAGGATGTTGCGAAATCAAGCAACTCCTCTTACCATTTACCCTTTGAAACAAGAACAAAAAACGCACCTGCAGTGTGTTACGTCAGACCTACTGCGCAAGAGCGGACAGAACTTGTTTTCCTTTTTTTCTGTGAGAATTGACTCAGATTTAGATTAGAACAGAAACTAGATATGAACGTAGAGAAAAGAAAATAACTTTTAAAAAAGAAAACTTTAATACTCGAATTGTAATATAATGTAAATAATTTTTGTTTTGTGAGTGTCTAAGCAAGTTGTGTACGTTTTCAATAATGTTTAATGTAATACAGTTTTATTTACTTCGAAGATTCAAGACTTATTATTTGGATGTCGTCTTATTTAATGCATAGAATCCCCGGCTATTTCTCCTTAAGCGAGGGAAAGAACAGGTAAAACATTTAACTTTTATTTTATGATTGTATAAGTTGAAAGCTTTTTATTAGATAATAAGATTAATAAGAAAATTAGAAACAGAGAATAAGATCAGTAGTAACAACCGTACTTTTTAGCAAAATATAGCTATATTGGAGTCCTATTCTTCTAAAATAGTTTTAAATTTTCCACTTAAAAAACAATGTTTGTCAACTGACATCTTTTTTTATTAAGTTCTAAGCTTGATCTTAAGTTCAAGCCTGATATTAAGAATGTGTAAGATTTTAAGGCGTTGTGGTTGTGATTAATCTTTGCTTTATTAAATACGACGTAAGCCATATTTATTTATTTTTTTTATTTCCGTGTATATTGTATTTTGTGAATATGAGCTAAATAGATTTGGTATGTTCTATAGGAAAAGACTGATCTGGGTAATAGAAAAAACAAGTAAGAAAAATCATGCGTTAAGCATAGATTATAAAACACTTTCCAACACTTCCCGAATACTTTAAAAAAACTTCGTTATTTAGAGAAATAAGGTAAATAAGATAACTAAGTAAACATTTTAGAAAACGCATAAAACATTTGAAAAACTGATTTCTGCAGTTACTGTCCATAGCCAAATAGGTTTTCCAATTCTTTTGAACAGCCCTGTATTTGATCTGTAGGTTAATATACATATTATATAATGGGATAATTTAGTTTAGCAAGAAAACGCATAACAGGCTGAAACTCTCTTTCAGCAATTTATACTAATATATGGAAACATACTTGAATACTTTTGTACAACACTGTAGTTGACCTAGAACATTCATTACACGCCACCGTTTAGTTAAAATTTAATTCAAACTAAAACACACTTAAAACAGCTGAAATCACATTTCCAGAAATTATAATTTATAGGCGGCCATGTATCCAATTCTTTGCATGACCCTGTATATCATTTTATCTATATTCTACAAACAGTAAATTAAGTTCAGTTCAGAGTAAAAATGCACAACTTATTTAAAAACCACCTTTAAGTAACCTGCGCTCATACCCACTAGCCCTTGCGAATACTTTTGTGTAGCCCTGTATATGAATTATAGCATTTATATACACCATATACTATGCATAAATATAGTGAATCATAAAAGCGAATATCATAATTAAAAATGCATTTCCAGCAATCATCACTAATGAACAGTACTTCGGATACAATATAGTATCTGAACTATATTGTGTGTGCCTGTAAATGCTATACACACTTCGTATTCTACATGAAAAGTTTATAGTATGTAAATCTCAGCGACGTATATCATTTTCATTATATATGAAATAGATTAACATAATTAAAGTACGCCGCAAACAATTCCCTCCACCGCTATATCATTATGTATTGGAATTTCTTTTTAGCCCTGTAAATGAACAATAACTATTTTTTGCATCGCGTACTTTTCAGAATGCATATTTTAGTACGTTTCATAAATGCATATCAATTTTTTTTTGTTTGAAAACGTGTAAAATCATAAAAAATCCTTTGAAACGATTTTTTCCCATAGGCCGTAATGTAACGGAATACTTTTGACTGTCCCTGTAAATGAACTAAACATGCTACAAACGTCGTTACACATAGGGACCATGCTATGGTAAACGTCAATAACATCTAAAAATTTCAGGGCAATCCGAGTATATTTACGAGAGTTAGAGCGCGGACAGATGGCTAGACAAACCAAAGTCATAAACACTTTTCAACTTTGTTGGAAAATGTTAAAAAGGAAATATAAAAGTAAAATAAATGACTGCATATATGAACTATTTTTATTGTTTGAAAAACATTTTAATGTAAAAAGTAGTTTAAGTAAATTTAACAATTTCCCACTATAATGTTAATTTCTAAACTGAAATAGTTTCGTAATATCATAATATTCGAATATAATATTTAACTCCAAAACAATAATGAGGATAAATACTGTTATATGAGTGTTAGTAATCAGAAAAAAAGTAAGAAGCCGAAAAAAATTCCACATCACTGTCTCAATCTCAAGTAACTAGAAATTAATGTTTATATTCATCCCACTATGAATGTAGGCATAAATTTCTGAGTTAGCTTTTTTTTTTTTTTTTTTTTTTTTTTTGACCGATGGCAGATTAACATGTTTTACGAAACAGAATCGATTAGGAAAATTTCGCTTCAAAACAATTCCAGATCAGTCTCTTTCTATATGTATAACATAAAACTATTTAATTCATAATCATAATATACAAAACAGAAATAAAAAAATTAAATTAAATAAGACTTACCTTTTATGCTATAAATTAATAATATCCGAGTATTTTTGCCCGAAAATGGCAGACGTCTTTCTCTTAAATTTAAAAAAGCATAAACAAAAGCTGACATTGTAGACTTCGTGATGTTCTTTTCCCGCGTGTATTACAAAAAGTTCTCTGTTAACCCCGCGGTTGCGGTCATATCCGACGCAGACGATCTTCAGCAGGTGATTTTCCTGTTTATTTGCAGTCCTAACTTTCATGCGCAATAGTTTTATGAGAGTCTGTAATTAAAATTTTCTATTTGAAGAATTTCCAATGCATTTTACCATTTCTTTTTTATGAGTTTCAAAAAAATTCATTTGAAAATGGAAGTTTATTAGATAAAACATTGCTTAAATTTTTAAAATGTGTAAAAATAAATTTAATGGTAGTAATACCACCCCCCTTTTTTTAAGTAAAGTTTGTTTCACACGTAATAAATAAAAAATATCTTCTTAATAAATAAAAAAAATGTTTTCGAGGATAAAAAATTTTTCTTTGTCAATCTGTAAATCTTTTCATGTTAATTTTCTGAAGAATAAAACAATTTGTAAAATAACTTTTTTAAAAGTCATATCTCTAAAACACAAATTGGAAATGCGAAAAATTAATTATATCATGTGTTTTGCATAAATTTTGTATATATATATATTGTTTTCGGAAAATGCTAGTTTTATTTAAAAAGGCTGAAAGAAGTAAAAAAAAAAAAAAAAAAAAAACAGTTACTAAAAATAGATTAACAGGAAAAAATATGACTTGAATGCAAATTGTAAAGCAATAAATGCATACATGACTAAACTCTGAAGATTCTTTCGCGTGCTCATTAAAATCTGCAGACTTAACTGTAATAGAAAATTTTTAGTTTGAAACCACAGAAGTGTTTCGACTAGTGGTCGGCAAAAAAATTAAAAAATTTCCTCCCTGCAAACTAAATATGTAAAGTGTATAGATTTAATGTTTCTAATTCTAAATATGTTATCCAAATTACTCCAGCACGTAGCATTTTTCCGAGAAATACTTTTATAATAATAACAATCCGTGAAGTATTATTATATTAAATTGCAATGTTAGATAAAATTGAATTCATGAAAAAAGTATACTTTCACTGTCTTAGATATCAAATTGATAAAATATAGCGTGGAAATCTAGATGTTGATACTTCCCGTAAGGCATGGTGACGTCACGGCGACGTCGTTGTGAAGTCACACTGTGATTTTGTGACAGTCGATGTGACGTCACGTGACGTCGATGTGACGTCATAGTGACTAGAATGCGAGGTCGTTATGGCCGTTTTAGAGGACGTTTGTGACGTCCCATTGTGACCACTCTGTGAAGTCACGGTGTGACAAATTTGTGAAAAGTGTGTCATTTGTGACTATTTTGGCATTAACTTTGTGACGAATCTGTGACGAAAGCGACAATGCTTTGAAGTCACACTGTGACCAATTTGTGAAATACGTGTCATTTGTGACGAACTTGTCATAAACAAAATTCAAATTAATTGCTTAAAAGACGCAAATAGTGAAAAAGATTCCATGCTGGGACTCGAACCCGGGCCATCAGTACAGCCCACTGACATTCTACCAACTAAATCACATGGAACGATACCCAGGCTGGAAAATTTCTCACTATTACATGTTGGCAAGGCTACAAACGCAGCACAAGATGGAATATTTAGCGTGAGCCACCAACATGATGCAAACACGAAACTTAATTAAATCCAGCATAGATTGAAATTATATTAATACTTGGAAATTTTTCCAGAGAGAACCATTCGTCTTGCATACAATATTTCAAATGAAAATCAAATTTCAAATTAATTGCTTAAAAGGCAATTTTAATTTGAAATGTTGTATGCAGGGCAAATATTTCTCCCTGAAAAAATTTCCAATTATTAATATAGTTTAAATCGATGCTGGATTTATTTAAGTTTCGTGTTTATCCCATGTCGGTGGCTCACGATAAATATTCCATCTTGTGCTGTGTTTGTAGCCTTGCCAACATGTAATAGTGAAAAATTTTACAGGCTGGGCGTCGTACTGCTATACTGATGGCCCGGGTTCGAGTCCCGGCATGGAATCTTTTTCACTATGTTGGCCTTTGCGCCTTTTAAGCAATTAATTTGATATTTGATTTTCATTTGAAATATTGTATGTAAGGCGAAAGATTCTCTCTGGAAAAATTTCTAAGTATTAATACAGCGATGAATCTTAAAATAAACTTTTGCTGTAAATATAAAATCTTATCTTTTTACCGTACTTTTTAGCAAAATATCGCTATTTTGGAGTCCTATTCTTCTAAAACATTTTAAATTTTTCCACTTAAAAAACAATGCTTATCAACTGACATATATTTTTATTAAGTTCTACGATTGATAGTGAGTTCAAGCTTGATATTTAGAATGTGCAAGTTTTTTAATTTGTTGTGATTTGTCATTGCTTTATTAAATACGAACATGGAGACTAATGGATATTAATACAACTATTATTTATAGAGCGGCATGATAAGCGATATTTATTTAAATTTTTTATTCCCGTGTATATTGTATTTTGTGAATATGAGCTAAATAGATTTGGTATGTTTTATAGGAAAAGACTGATCTGGGAAATAGAAAAAAAAGAGTAAGAAAAATCATGCGTTAAGCATAGATTATAAAATACTTTCCAACACTTTCTGATTGCTTTAACAAGACATCGTAATTTAAGGAAATGACGTAAATAAGATAACTAAGTAAACATTTTAGAAAACGCATAAAACATTTGAAAAACTGATTTCAGCAGTTTCTGTCCATAGCCAAATATGTTTTCCAATTCTTTTGAACAGCCCTGTATTTGATCTGTAGTTTGATACACTGAAAAAAATGAAGTACTGAAAAATGAGTAAACCGAAGTACTCATATCGAATTGAGTATTTTTGGATCAAAAATTAACCTATACTTTCACTATTTTTAAACATCACATGTTATCAAATCCAAACAAACGAACAGTTTTGTACCCTGTAATGGTTCATTTCATTTATGGCGGCATAAATGATGTTTATTAATGTAAATATTAAGTTATGCACAGCATTTTAAAAATAATTTAAAAGTGCCTGGAAATAATGCTCTTGTCATAAAAATATTCGATTTGAGTATCTTGTTAAGAATTTTGCTAGTTTTCTTAATAAATAATCAATTAAACATTTCTTGTTAAGAACTTTGAATGGGAAATAAATGTCAGTACATTTTTACTTTAAATTTAGGGGTTTTTTTGGGGGGGGGGGACAGTAAATAACGATTCATATTTGATCACAGCCATGGAATAAAAAATGAGTACATCTGCTTCTCAACTTTGAGTACATTTGGATCGGAGCTATTTTGAGTATGTGACGCATTTAAAATTGAGTACTTTTCACTCAATTTTGAGTACCCATTTTTTTAAGTATATATATACTATATAATGGGAAAATTTAGTTTAGTAAGAAAACGCCTAACAGGTTGAAATTCTTTTTCAGCAATTTATACTAATGTATGGAAACATACTTGAATACTTTTGTACAACCCTGTAGTTTACCTAGAATCTTTATTACACGCCACTATTTAGTTAAAATTTAATTTAAACTAAGACACTCTTAAAACTGCTGAAATCACATTTCCAGAAATTGTAATATATAGACGGCCATGTATCCAATTCCTTACGTGACCCTTTATATCATTTTATCTGTATTCTACAAACATTTCTTGGTAAATTAAATGCAGTTCAGCGAAAAAAGCATAACTCATTTAAAAACCACCTTTAAGCAATTTGCGCCCATACCCAGTAATCCTTACGAATACTTTTGTGTAGCTAGGAATTATAGCATTTATATACACCATACACTATGCATAAATATAGTGAATCATAAAAGCACATATCATAATTAAAAATACACTTCGAGCAAACATCGCTAATGAACAGTACTTCGGATACAATATAGTATCTGAAAAATTTTGTGTGTCCCTGTAAATGCTATATACGTATTATTCGTATTATACATGAAATAATTTATAGTATGTAAACCTCAACGACATACATCAATTTCATTACATATGAAATAGATTAACATAATTAAAGTATGCCGCAAACAATTCCATCCACCTCTATATCATTATGTATTTGAATTCCTTTTTTAGCCCTGTTAATGAACAATAACTATACTTTGCATCGCATAGTCAACAGAATGCATATTTTAGTGCACTTCATAAATGCATATAAATTTTATTCTGTTTGAAAGCGTGCGTAAAATCATTAAAAATCATTTGAAACGATTTTTTCCCATAGGCCGTAATGTAACGGAAAACTTTTGGCTGTCCCTGTAAATGAACAAAGCATGCTACAAACTTCATTACAAATACGTACCGTGCTATGGTAAACGTCAATACCATCCAAACATTTCAGGGCAATCCGAGTATATTTTCGAGAGTTAGAGTGCGGACAGACTGCTAGACGGACAGACGGAGAGACAAACCGAAGTCATAAGCATTTTTCAACTTTTGTCCTGTATTATGTATCCTGTATTATATGAACTTTTAAAAAACATATACTAAAGCAGTTTAATCTATAACTTCCTATCAGGCATGAAAAATACTTTATTTCAATGCTTAAATATCATATTTTACTTTTTAGTGCCAATAATTACGCGTATCATAAACGTAGAAAATTAATTTACAATAGAAGAAAATTTAATAACCGATTTAGAATGTCTATAATTAAATGTTTGATTAAAATCACAAACAGAAAAAATGCTTACATACAATTTAAAAAAATGAATATATCAATTTGAAAAACACTAAAAATAATAATTAGCATTTATAATTGTACTGTGAAACAACAGCAAACTACAATAGATAAATTAAATGCATTATTAGATTTAACAATATCTCAAAAATATTTCCATATGGTATAAGGAATTCCTATTATTTTATAATTTTGGTAAATATTAAATCTGAAAACATTGGTTTGAAGATTTAGGATTTTAAAAGATAATTTAAAATATTATTAGCACTAAAAGAAAATTCTTTCGAATGTTTCACTAATGTAACATGTAAAAATACATTTTTCCAATATAATGTTAATTTCTAATCTGAAACAGTTTCGTAATCTCATGATAATCGAACATCATATTTAACCCCAACATAATAATAACATCAAAAAATAGTAAGAAGCCGATAAAATAATTCCAAATCATTGTCGTTCCATACATTTTAAGTCTCAAGTAAGAGTAAATTAATGTTTATATCCAGTATGAATGTAGGCATGAATCAGCCTCTGAGCAGTTTTTTTTTCTTTTTTACAAGCGATGGCAGATTAAAATATTTTTCTTTACAGTTATCGAAATGGAAAATATCGCTTCTGACAGTTAAAGATCAGTCTCTTACAAATATAACATAAAACTATTTAACTCATAATATATAATCAGGAATAAAATATTTAAATTAAATAAAACTTACATATACGTTCCATTAATATCCGTGTATCCTAAAATGGTCATTTCCTTATCTTAAAGTGTTGTAGACGTGGTGTTCAAAAAACAGTGAAGTATTTCCCGCGTCTTCTCATATTTATTTTTCTGTGGGCAGACGATTTTCAAGCAGATGTTCTGTCACAGATTGTTTGTTTTTGTTTACAAGAAATATGGAACTTGAACGCGCAGTAATTTTCTGAAAGTATCGTTAATTAAAATTTTGTATTTGAAGAAATGTCCAATGTATTTAACCTTTTCTTTTTATCCGTACCAAATAATTCAAGTTAAAATGTATTGTAAAGTTCCTTTTTTCTAAATAATTATAATAATAATATTCATAATTAGAGTTTATTAGATAAAACATTGTTTAAATTTTTAAAAGGTGTAAAAATAAATTTAATGGTAATAACGACAACCCCCCTTTTTTCTATTTTTTTAAAGTAAAGTTTGTTTTGCACAAATTTTGTATATTTCCTTTATTTTCGGAAAATGCTAATTTTATTTTAAAAGTCTGAAAGAAGTAGAATTTATGACTTGAATACAAATTATAAAAATATTCTAAAGCAAGAAATGCATATATGACTAAACTCTGAAGACTCTTTCTACGTGCTCATTAAAAGGCGCAGATTTAACTGTAATAGAAAATTTTTAGTTTGAAACCACAGAAGTGTTTCGAATAATCATGGTCGGTAAAAAATGAAAGAAAGAAAGAAATTTCCTCCCAGCAAACTAAATATATAAAGTGTATAAATATAATATTCCTAATTGTAAATATATTATCCAAATGCTAGATAAAATTGAAATCATGAAAAAGTATACATTCACTGTCTTAGATATCAAATTGATAAAATATAGCCTGAAATAGTTTATTAATGCTTGTATCGTGCACTTTATTTATTATGCCCCCTTCCCCCCTCCCATTTAGTGACAGAATTTACCATCTGCTATCCACTAATATATTTTCATTCCTTATGCCGCTGTAACTCGTGACTGTTTAAAATATTTCTCTTCATTTTCAAAGATTTTTGAAGTTCATATTTTTCACACGACGTCAGTCACAACGACGTCACCGTGACCATGCATGCTATGAGGGTTGTACCGTGCATTTTTCTTTTTCTCGCCCCCTCCTTCTTTTCGTGTCCGAATTTACTATTTGCTGTCCACTAATATATATTCATTCCATATGCCGCTGTAACTAGGGCATGTTTTAAATATTTCTCTACATTTTCAAAAATTTTTGAAGTTAATATTTTTGTCACACTGTGATTTACAATATGGTGGTTTTTTTGCCACATATATGACGTGACGTACGTTACATGCAGTGACATAACAGTGACGTTACAATTTTTTTTTAATTGCCAGAAAAATAAAATTTTACAATAAGTAACATGTTTTAAAGAATTTTTGTAATTGTTTAAAGTTTTCTAAGAAATTCACATCTCAGTCGCAATGTGACATCACTGAGTGGTGGCATTTTGGTCACAGATGTGACGTGACCACAGTGAGTTACAGTGACGTCACAATGACGTCACTGTGACCATGCATGCTATGAAGGTATATAATTTTTACCTAATGCTGAAGAAGGAATATCACAAGGTCTTTTATACAGATTTTGTTAGGTAGATTTCGTATGAAATACTACCTATTACATTCTCCCTTATGTTGGAATTTCTGAAACTTTTTTTGCAGATCTACACCAATCATGACCCCTAGAACCCAAAACTACCCCCAGTAAAAAACTTTATCTATCTATCTATCTATCTATCTACCACTTTCTTCTGGACACGATAACTTCTACAATGCTGCACAAATCTCTTCCAAACTGATGCATAAAATCAAGGGGCATAAAATCTCTGTGAAGTTCGTTAATGGGGAAAATCAGACCAAGGGGATGGAAATAGGCAGGGGTTTTGTGAAAACCGAAAAAACCTCATAACTTCTTATTTTTTTTACACATCAAATCAGTTTAAAGTTTTTATTACTTCTAAAAATAGGGCCAATAATTTATCTATCACAGATTTTTGATAAAATCAAAAATGGGCTCAAGGGGCGCAAAAAATAGGGTTTTTGGGAGAAAAAAATTCTTAACTTCGTCAATTCTCCAAATATCAAATCCAATTAATTTTATTATAAATCTCTTTCATATTATCTACAACTTTAATATTCACAAGTTTCTGATAGGACCAATTCGTACCGTAAAAAAAAAAAAAAAAAAAAAAAAAAAAAAAAAAAATTAAAAACGAAAACAAAAAGGGGGTTTGAAGAAGAAAAATATTCAAAACTCCGTCAATTCACAAGATATAAAATCCCCATGAATTTATCATATATCTTCTTAATATCGTCTACAACATTTATATAGACAAGTTTTTGATAGGATCAATTCTTACAGCAAAAACAAAATAAAAATTCATAGCGGTTGAAGAAAAAAATCATCTTATTAAGGGTGTATTCAAATCCAAACTGCTTATTTTCTTACTCATTTTTAAATTCATTTTTGCTCTCAGACTCACCCAATTGGTAGATTCTCTGATTCAGAAACTATATAATGTACCGTAATGATCGATTTTTGGATAGAGGCAGAATATATTTCAAAAAATGATGTCAAAGTGGGCATTTTTAACAGAATTTCCCGAAGCGATTGTGTTAGAAACGAAAAATATTGTCCTACTGAGAAAATAATTGTTTATAAATCAAGTTTTAACTAATTGAACGAAAAAAAAAATACAGGTCGCTTATAAATCTCTTCAAAAATCACGTCAGTACGTTTTATAATTTTTCTATTGAAAATGAATCTGAAAATGTGCCAGAAACTTTCGAGTTGTTAGGCATGGAAAGGTATTTTTTTTTTTAATACCGCCTTAACATGATTCTCATAAAACCAGCTATTATATAAAAATGAAATAAAAACTCGTCAAAAAGCGACCAGATAAAATAGTTAAAGTGGATTTATCTCTAATCATGATTTAGTTTTTGTTGGTGAAATTAGTATACTTAACTTCGAAATCTACGTTCACCTGTAGGCCGGGCCGGCAGGGATTTTGTACAGCTTTACGGAGAGGAGGGCGCAAACTTTACCTATAAAATAAATAAAAAGTGCTCATTAATCTTAATCCTCAACCAAGCGTCTTGTTAATCTAAGTGTGGGAAGAATTGGACTTTAGATTAGATGTGTGCCGTATAACTAAAGATGCACCTATTGAACATTTGTAAGAAAAACTAGGTTAGCTTACCTTCAATTTGATGTATGATTTGTTGTAAATAGTCTAAATTAAACTGTTATAATCCACCATTGAAACTGGGACATTACTTTATGGACAACCCTGTATATTAACATACGTATTTAATACATTAATATAAATATTAATACAAAAAATAACTACAAATGTTAAATGTATTACTATTAATATACTATTACAAGTCCTTAGAATGCGTGATCAATATTTAGGTTAAATTAACAGTGAGGTTGAGTTATCTGATCACTTGACACAAAAATAAAGCAAGAGGTCTCATTAGGGACATTTTTAATGTGATTAATACGATTTAAAATGACATTTTGAAACTATAATTAGGGGAAATTGAGTAAAATTGCATACCCTGTTATTAGTTGCTTTTTGAAGCTAGAATTTCCAACAGAATTTACCGTGACTTTGATTATATATTCTGCACTTATCCTTGCATCATAATATTATTTTAAATATACAGTGTAACCTTCCTGTGTGACCACCTCCCTGAACGACCATTTTTTTCATGGAACGAAATTCATTCCCATAGGCTCAATACTAATTTTACTTCTATTCAGAGACCATCCCAGTTAAGCTCCCACCATGAGCGATCCATTTCTTTGAAGAAAATGAAACGTATTCCGTTTTTTCCTGGTCACTTGAAGAAGGTTTTATTAGAATAATAATTCCGAAGAGCGCATTTTTCATCAAACTTCTAAACTGAGCTTAGAATTTTTATTTATTCCGGTAACTTTTAAGTGTTTAAACCCCTTTGCGCCTTTTTAGGCAATGATTTTAACTATGATGACAAAATAAAAACGACGTCAATAAACTCCCCTGCCCTATTCTGTCAGGAAACTCTCAAAGAAATAAATTAATGAAATCGTCATTATTTTTCCCGTTAAAAAAAAAAAGGCCTTTATTTACTGGACTTTGAAAGGACTTGGAAATAAATGTTATAGAAGATAAAACCGTAAAATGAAAGGAAACGTCAATGTATTCATTTTTTAAGCTCTAAAGTAATTGACTTGTGTAATTAACTTTTTGTTTTGATACTTAAATTTTCATATTTTGTCCTAATGTGAAAAATAAATTTTAGTAACATTGTTAACTTTTTTTTCATCAATTAAAATTTAAATTTAAAAATGACTTCCATTAAGAGACCACCTTTCGGAGTGGACAATTTTTATTGGAACGCAAAGCTCCAATTTTTATTGGAGCTTTAAGGAGCTTTTAAATGCATAACACATTTGATAATCTAATTTCAGCAATTACCATCTATATCCAAAAATATGCAAATTCTTTTGTGCATTCCTGTATATGATCTATAGATCTGTATATATACTTCATAGTATGCAAGAATTTACTTGAGTTACGAAACGCATCACACTGTTAAAAATTCACCCTCACCAGTTAGCAGAATGTCCTCGAATTCTTTTGTGCAATCCTGTATATGGTCTATAGAATTTATAGACGCCATGTACTGTACAAAAATTCGGTTAAACTTAAAAACGCAAACCAAAGTTGAAAACGCACTTCCAGCAATTATCGCTCATTGACAATACCGTCGAAAGAAGAGAAGACGCAAAGAAGACGTGCTTCTACTATGAAAGCAGCAGCAAGGCTCAAATGCTTTCATAGTAGAAGCTTTTTTGCGCCTGACGAAGAAAGACTAGGATCTTTCGAAAGGTCTAGCGCGATTTAAAGTTTTTGATGGTGCTTTAAGAAGTTCTTTAGTTCTTATTCATTCACACAAGTTTCAACTTAATTTCTTTCAATTCATGTAACATTTTGTAACAGTAATATTTGAAAAAAAGTTACTTAAAACATGTTTTAAGAGATTTGGTTGTATAAAAGGCATTTCTAAGTAATCGGGGCTATTTTCGGACCAAAACAGGCTTGGCACAAAGTAGCCCCGAAATACTAGTTTTCATGTTAGCTTTATGAAAACATAAATATTTTCTGCCAAAATAAAAAGTCAAAGGAAAAATTATGATCACACATGGGTTAGAGGTTACTAAAGGTAATATTTTGACACTTACTTTATTTGTAGCTCTTATCCATAACCGGATTATTCTGTGTGTCCCTGTAAATGCACAATGAATGCAATGCACAACATACTTTTAAGTAAGCATCTTACTGAACACCTCAGTAATTTATACAAACTTCATTTTCCAAATTCATTAAATTCATTGCAAACGATTTTTTCCGGTAGACCACTGTGTAACGGAATTCTTTTGTGTGAGCCTGTAAATGAATAATAAATGCTTTACACCTTATATGCTATATATAACCTATTTCAGTGCACCTCAGAAATGAATAACAATTTAATTATGTTTGACATGGTGTATAACATCATTAAAATGCACTTGAAACGATTTTTTCCCAAGACTGTAATGTAACGGAATACTTTTGACTGGTTGCTGCAAACGTACTACAATTCTATAACGTACTATAAAACACTTCATTTTCAATTGCCATCATTCTAGAGTAAATAGCAGTAACAGATCAACATTATAGGGCAATCAAAATACATTTACGAGAGATAAAGCATGGACAGACGTACAAACAAATCAAAGTCATAAACATTTTCCAACTATGTTTGAAAGTGTTGAAAAATAAACTCGTTCATTTTGAATTTAACCTTTAACTGATGTGACTAAAATTTGTCACACAACTGATGTGATCCGGTCTCTCAGACGCCTCAAATAAAATGAATAAAAAAATAACTCAAATGGTTGAATTTACTTAAATTTTGTCCTAACAATATCGTTGTACTTCTCTTAGGAGCATGTGAATTAAATTGCATGAAAAAAGTATTTTATTTATTTAATTTCAGCACAGAAAAGTAAAAAGCTGTAAAAGTGTTTACAGCTGGAAGTCGCGGGATCTGGGAGACCGCGTGACATCAGTTAAAGGTTAATATAACCTTATTGATGAAAAACTAAACCTAAAGCTTTACAAAACGCATAAATATTCACAGCATCTTCGAAGAGGGTTTAGTGGGAATTTCAAAATTTTAGCATTTTTATTTTCTTTCGTTGGATTAAAACTAGTCGGATGTGCCAATCCCAAACCTATCTTCTATCTCATACATGTTAATATTTTCTGAAAAATAAAGCATATAAGTTCCACCGGTTAAGTGATTTAAACCAAAATCTAATCAGCAACAACTTATGTCAAGTTGTAGCTGAGTTTGGTGAAAATCCGTGCATTAGTATTTGAGGAAGAACTACTGCAGAAATCGAAAAAAAAAATCCACTTACCAGCGCCACTTGTTGGTCGATTTACTCCAAAAACTAATCAGGACCAATTTATATGAGGGACTTACTGAAACTGAAGTTTGATGAAATTTCATGTATTAGTCCTTGAGATAGAGCTATTGCGATAATCATAAATAATGCCGAATAGCAGCGTCACCTGTTGGGCGATTTACACTAAAAAGTAATCAGCTCCAAATTATGTCAAGGACTAATGGAATCTGAACTTTTATAAAATCCCGTACATTAGTTCTTGAGATAGAGCGCCTACAAAATATCTGTCACACACAGACAGACAGACTCACAGACAGACTCACAGACAGACATTTTGTAAAAACTTGTTTTTCGGAATCTTTGACCCCTAAAACGTGTAAATTCGTCGAAAATTGGAATTCGAAATTTTTCCTGAATCCAATACTTTCTTCTTGTAAAGACAGAAGAAAGTAAAAATGTTGAAGTGTACACGTAAGGTAAACGTACCAGTAGTGGGCCACCTCAGGGCATTTATCTAATTATTACTTTCTTCTATCTTTACAAGAAGAGAGTATTGGATTCATGAAAATTTTCGAATTCCGATTTTCGACGGATTTACACGTTTTAGAGGTCAGAGAATCCGAAAACTTGTTTTTCAAAATGTCTCTCTGTGAGTCTGTCTGTCTGTCTGTCCGTCTGTCTGTGTGTGTGTGACACAAATTTTGTGGGCGCCAGGGCCGAAACTAAGGGGGTGCAGAGGGGGCATGTGTCCCGGGCGCCAGAACAAAGGGGCGCCAAATGAAGGATTATACTTTTGGAAAGGATCATTTTCTTCTGATGGACTGATGGCTTCCATTATTATGAAACAGCCATTATAAATGAAGCGTTAGGTGTAGATGAAAGAGCAGTTGTAAAAAGTTAGAACTCTGATTTACTGGTCCGAATGCAAAAAAAAAAAAAAAAAGGCCATATTTTTTTTGCAAAAATAAATTATGGCCATTTTTTTCGCATTCGGACCAGAAAATCAGAGTTCTAACTTTTTACGACTGCTCTTTCATCTACACCTAACGCTTCATTTGTAATGGCTGTTTCATAATAATGGAAGCCATCAGTCCATCAGAAGAAAATAACTCGGTAAAAGCGGAAACTCGGTTAGGCGGGACTCGGATAATCGGGACTCTACTGAATATGTCATTTTAAAAATGATCTTTAGAATATTTTTGTTGATGTTCAGAGGGACTTCCCCCTTGGATCCGCCATTGTAGATTACGTAGTTCAGTATTACATATTTTATGATTACATATTTTAAATTTTAAATTAAAATAAGTCGTCTATTATAAAATTAGTAAAATTCTCTTTGTAAATATACTTTGTACGGGGAGGGGGGGGGGCAAAATCCATGTTAGCCCCGGGTGAAAAAAAGGCTAGTTTCGGCCATGGTGGGCGCTCTATCTGAAGAACTAATGAACGGAATTTAACAAAACTTTAGATTCTGTTAGCCCCTGATATAAACTGGTGCTGCTTACTTTTGGTGTAAATCGCCCAGAAGATGGCACTGCTATGCTGCATTTTTCACGATTTCCGAAACAGCTATATCTCAAGAACTAATGCACGGATTTTTATAAAGCTTCATATTCAGTTAGTCCCTGATATAAATTAGTGCTCTTTAGTTTTTAGTGTAAATTGCCAAACAGGTGGCACTGCTAGGCTGCATTTATCACGATTTCCGCACAAACTGTATCTCAAAGACTAATGCATGAATCTTCATTAAACTTCAGATTCAGTTAGTTCCGGATATAAATTGGTCGTGATTAGTTTTTGGAGTAAATCGACCAACAGGTGGCACTGCTATGTAGATTTTTTTTACGATTTCGCAATAGTTCTACTTCAGAAACTAATGCATGGATTTTCATTAAACTTCAGATTCAGCTGCATTTTGCACGGATTTTGGTGTAAATCACCTAACCGGTGACAATGCTTCATTTTTCAGGAAGGATTAACATGTATGAGATAAAAGAAAGTTTTGGGATTGCCACACCCGACTACTTATTAAACTGTTAAAGAATTCCAAAAGATATATATATATATATTTAGCATAGTCCTAACCACCATGTATCAGAATAAAATTCAAAATTACAAAATATATTCTTCGTAAAAAATGAAAAATAAAAAATGTTACCTTCTTCTATGCTCCAGTAGTCAGTTTTATTGCCTAGGGCCTAATTTAGGGTTTAGTCAATTTTAGAAGCACGAACTTTTAAGTTTTCGGTTTATCCAACAAATTATTTAAAATGCAATAGAGTATATCAACAATAGATTAATTTACAATAAAACATAATATTAACCCGTTCGGGACCAGCATTTCTTACATGAATTTTATTGGATTGATAGTACTACTTTGTGTCAAATAATTAAATTTAGTTTATCAATCAAATAAGAAAATTTTACTTTTTTTTTTTTTTTTTTTTTTTTTTTTTTAGTGGTATCAGAAATAAGGCACTGTAAAAAAATCTTTCAAATTGACAGAAAAAAACTGCCAATTTTGGCTCCAGTGAAAAACCATTTAATACAGAAAATATCTATAATTTTTCATTAAAACAGTTTTTTTATATAAAAAAACGTAGATTTTTTTCTGTAAAAATTACAAAATCAATATTTGGTTACAGAAAAAAAAACTGTTTTCTTTTTAAACAGTTTTTTCTGTAAAAAATACAATTTTTTAATGCAAAAATTACAGATTTCTTTTACAGTGTGTAAGCCTTTTTTGAAGATGCATATATGCTCCCATGGTCCCGAAAAAGTTAAAGAAACAATGCTTGAAATAAAATCTTATCCCTTAAGGGGGCTGGTCACTGAGCTTCGGAATTCTCTTCCGTAATGTTAAGTCCATGGACTTTTGATGAATTTGTTTATTTAAAATATCTTCTAGGGAAATTCATACTTTTAACATATTTTTTCTGTGTACTCTTCTTTAAAGATGTCTCTTTTTTTTCTTAGTTTTCAAAATATTTCTAAGTTCTAAGCTGAATTTAATATTTTATGTGTTAAAAGCGGGCGAACTGTGAGTAAGATTTTAACACTTCCTATAAAATTAATATAAGAACTTTAGAAATATTTTGAGAACTAAGAAAAAAAGAGACACCTTTTAGGAAGTGTACACAAAAAATTGAAGTTAAAAATATTAATTTCCCGAGGAGATAGTTTAAATATACGAATGCATCCAATGTTCATAGATTTTTCATTGATGAGGGGAAATAGGAAGCTGAGTGAACAGCCCCCTTAACCTTCCGTCTACCAGACGGGTCCATTGGACCCGACAGCAATATTTAATGTAAATTTTTCTCATGAAAAATAGCATTCAAAGTTTCGCGATTACATGACTTTTCCTGCAATTGTCTCCTCTATGTATATGCAATTGCGATTAAAATTTTGTTCGAAATTTTTTACCTATTTTTAATTTGTTTCATTGTTTACCACGCGGGTCCATTGGACCCAACATTAAAACAAACGTAATATACTGTTGCTTTCTTTTTCTAGGGTTGCCATAAATCATGAGGAGGAACAGGGTTACCATAATTGGCTGTTTATCGCCCATTTGGCGATGGATTTTTAGCGCCAATCTCGCCAAATTTGGCGACTTTATAATGAAGTTTTGAGAACATTCTAGACTGATCTAGTAAACTTCGTGCTCTATATATAAAAGGTTACTTCTGGTTCAGAGAGTCATTTATCAACAGACACAGTTAGTGAGCGAATGGTGTCTATTGATGTTTTTGAGTCTTTTCATTGAAAATAGGACTTGATATTTGAAGACAAGTAATAAGTGTAGTTTGTACGTGCTTTGTTATTTTACAAATATTCATCATTTTCTTATTTCCTAACTTATTTTTTGTTAAAAACTGAATTGAAGATGAACAGAAAAAAAGTATTGACTCAAGAGGAAATTCAAAAAATTATGGAAAATCCGGACGATATAGAATTCGACACCGATGATGAAAATCTGTCGTCTGATGAAGGTGAAGTAGATTATGTTGAAATACATAATGAAATTTCTGATTCCTACTCAGAATCTGATAATGATTCCAACGAAGTAAATGTAGCAACCACAAGTACTTCAAATTCTACTTTTGTTTCCAAAAATAATTCACAGATCTGGTATAAGAATGAAGTTGCCAGACCACAAGGAAGACGTACTGAAATCAATATTTTACGTGAAAAATCTGGACCTTCAAGATTTGCAAATCGTGAAGTGGATTCCATATCATCCTCATTTCTTATCTATTTCCGAAAAAGACTTTTGGAAATTATAGTAAAATGGACAAACGCGGAAGGCAATAGAGTATTCGATAAAGAGTGGAAACCTATAGATATTATAGAACTTAAAAAATTCATCGGACTTTTATTACTTATTGGAGTATATAAATCGAAAAATGAAACAGTAAGCGAACTTTGGAGCATAAAAAATGGAAGACAAATATTTCGGGACATTATGAGTCGCAATAGATTCACAAGTATATTACGTGTCATAAGATTTGATGATGCTGCTGAGAGGCGTAAAAGTAGATCAACTGATAAATTAGAGCCAATAAGAGAATGCTTTGAATTGTGGAATAGCTATTTACAAGACCCTTATATTCCTAATTGGTCTATGACTGTCGATGAGCAATTAGTTTCTTTTCGTGGAAAATGTCCTTTCCGTCAGTATATGCCATCTAAACCTGGAAAGTATGGATTGAAGTTCTGGGTTATTTGTGACAGCGTGACATCGTATGCTTGGAAACTGGAACTATATACAGGCAAAAATGAAGTAAGAGAATCTCATCAGGGAGAAAATGTAGTTAAAAGATTGACGAAGGAAATTGAAAATTCTGGTCGTAATATTACATGTGATAACTTTTTTACGTCATATGCATTAGCAACACATCTTACTTAAAAAAAATTATCTCTTATTGGAACAATTCGAAAAAATAAACCTGAATTACCCGCTGTGTTCACAAATCCAAAACATCGTTCTGTATATTCCACTTTATTTGGGTTTCAAGAGAAGGCGACCATCATCTCTTACTGTCCCAGAAAAGGTAGAATTGTTACTTTGCTAAGCACAATGCATAACACTTATGATATTGACAACAGCTTAGAAAAAAAGCCACAAATAATCCTAGATTATAATAAAACCAAAGGCGGAGTAGATACGATGGACAAAATGGTAAGAGCATATAGTGTGAAACGCATGACACGTCGGTGGCCTTTGATTGTATTTTATAATATGATCGATATAAGTGCGATGAATGCATACATAATATGGTTGTCACTGAATGCTGAATGTGATCCGAAAATGAAAAAAAGGCGGAATTTCATTATTCAACTTGCAGAAGAATTAGTAGGTGAAGGAGGTATCGCCGTCTCAACATCTACTTCAGAACAACTTTACGCAAATAGTTTTGAACCGCCACGAAAAAAATCAAGATGTCATATTTGTCCCTCTAAAAAAGATCGAAAAACACGAACATTATGCAAGAAGTGTACGAAAAATGTTTGCGGAGAACATTCCGTCGTTATTTGTACTTCATGTACAGAATAATTTTATTATGATGAAAAACGTTTTGTAGTCATTATAATATACTATATATATATTACTTTCTTACTGTATGTGTTACTTTCTTACTCTATTACTATATATATCACTTTTATATATTGTATAAGGTGCATTAATAACAAATATATTCATTGTAGATAAATGGGTGTTTTGTATATTTTGAAATCCTATATATTTTACATATGGTAGTTCTTGCATATACTTTTTTTTGGTAGTCTGAAGATTAAGGAAAAATCTCAAAGAATTTGCCAAAAAATCATTTTTTGAAGACATTCTAGAAAATAAACAAATGTATAAACAGAAAAAAAAAACAATTATTCCAAACAGTTTGTGGAAAGTTACTATTCAAGGATGTTAGTCAATCAGATTTCTTTCAGTCGTTTTCAGAAATGCATTTTGACTTATTTTTAAAGTTTAAACATTATCGGCCCACTACTCGTACGTGGCCCAACTATAGGTGCATTTACCTTACTCCTCCGTCTCCCCCCAAAAACGCACTGATTATATTTATCAAGCCGTGAAGATTTAAAAAATGCTATAGCTATTACACCTTTATCTACTGACGATACTTATAAGTACCACTCACTTTAAACTTTCATCCCGTAGGGAATATTACTAATATTCTAATGGTATTTTGCAAAAACACTCTTTTAACTCCACTTTATCTGGATACATGGCAGCAGTAGTTCTAGGTTTGCTATTTTAACGAGGTAGGAGGCTATCTTTGAAACAGTCGATTGTGCTTTGTGCCGATGTTTTATACAGTTTGTCACGCTCGTCTTTTTATTGCTGCAAACACAGTAAAGGATATAAGATAAGTGTGTGATTTTCTTTTTTATATGTTCATTATGATCTTAGGATACAATTTGACTAGCTGTTTTCGGTGAACGGTGTATGTATTTGATTTAACAGCTGAATTATTCGGTGGTACTTATAAGTACCGTCAGTACACTGGGTGTTGGTGAAAAACTTATTGTTTACTTTTCGTCTGTGTTATTATCCATCGTTTTCATTTGCTTTAAAATGTAATTACTAAAATGCAGTGTAGTAATAATTTTCCTAGTATTTCTTTTCTGTTTCATTATTATTTTTCATAGGAAATTGAAAAAGTTGTGGCACCGGCTCTTGTTTACTATGCTAGAAATAGCATATGTAAATTCATATATTGCATATGTGAAGATGCGAGAGAACATATTGTCCCTGGAATATAGACGTCGCATACCTAAAGGACTACTAACAAGATTGAAACCTAAAAAAAAAAAAAATAGTTTTTTTTTAAACCCTTTCAGAGGCAAAGCATTTTCAATGCTAAAGTGTTGAAATAAATGATTGGCACCGGAATTTGTCAAAAAAATTATTTGTAAATAAGAAAAGGGCTATATTTCACATACTTAAAAAATCGAAAATATTTTACCACAATTCTGGTGCCATTTGAAATACCTTGAGGGTTTTCTGTTACGATATTTTAGTCATAGTGTATTGACGGTACTTTAAAGAACCACTTTAATTAATTACCTCTAAGGAATTAAATTTCTCACGGGTGAGTATTTTTTTTTATGTTTATCCTTTAATTTTCATAGTAGTAACTGAAAAAAAAAATACATGAAAAAAATTTCAGTAGATAAAGGGTTAATAAGCACCAGCGAAAATAATGTTTAGGATTATAATTTAAAATATGCATGCTTTAAAATTCTACACTTTCTCCCGAAAATTTAAGTGGAGGTGGGGAGATTCTACTTCTTTTGGTCAAAATTTTCGTTGTTTCTTTTCTTGCATTTTTTGAGTACAAATGTGCAGATTGTTACCCTAAAAATATTTCATGATATTTCAGTCCCTTACAATTTATTTTGCTCTTTGAAAGTAACGCCGTTCATTGAACGTAACGCTAATTGTAATATTTTAAACTTTTTTTTCCAAAAGCCTATTTTTCAAACTAGATAACCTTTTTTTCAGAACTATTCAAGTGATTTTGTTCATTTTTTATGTAAAAGAAAGGTAGTAGTTTCTGTTAAAGCTTGGACCAACGGAAAGTATAATTATCATTCATCAATTTATTTTCTCGAGCTCGATAAAGGGAAAAAAGAAAAAAAAAACTTTTATATTTAAATGAACGCAGTTTTGTCAAAATACAACTTATGACAACACGTATAACACCATATATACTCGCGTATAAGGCGACCCCCTAACTTTCGAATGTAAATTCTGGAAAAAATCAAAAACCCGCGTATAAGTCGACCCCCTAACTTTTTACTTAAATTTTGCACAAAATCAAACCAAAGATTTCACTTGCCAATGTGAAAAGGTAGTAAATAAGCAAAAACAAATCATTGAAAATTTTTAAATGATAAATTAATATTATTTGTACATTTTATATATTATTTTTGGTACTTATTAGTTATTCCGTCGACCAAACTACTGTCGCAAAATTGTAAGACTATATGCGAATGATGGTTGATCGTAAGTGTCACATTAACTTGAGTTACACGTGTTTACGTCATCAAGCGATTTTTGTTTTGACGTTTTATTTATATTTTTATTAATGTTATACTAATTTATTTGTTCTTTCGTTATTTAAAATGAAATTTATGTCACTTTGTATAATTTGGCGAGTGGTTTGGTGATTTATATAATTTGGCGAAATTCGTAGACGGGATAACTAAAAAGTACTTTAAATTTTTATTCATACACATAAAAAGGCCATAATTTTTCTGTATTCGAAGTTTTTGTTTTTATTTTTTTAACTGACTCGCGTATAAGCCGACCCCCAACTTTGCTTAGCGAAATTGCCAGAAATTTCTCGACTTATACGCGTATATACGGAAATCACTTATAAACAGATTAAGCAAAATAATGTAAAAAAGTGATAAAATATCTTTATTTAGATTGACTAATGTTTCATCGCACAAAAGGCGATATTTTCAAAATCATTCATAGTAGAAATACTTTCACAAAATTTAAAAACAATAACTTGGTAAACAATGTCACGAGATATCATTCATAATGAAAATCAGTGCAAACATTAAATTAAATTAAATTGGATATTTGTGAGTGTGGATTAATTTTTACTATTGTTACTAAAATTGTATATCATCTCTTTCCAAATTTTAGGTAAATCAACGGACACGGAATCACTGCAAATATTCTCGTTGCGTAAAAATATCTCTATTGATTCCCGGATAATGGATGGTAAATAATGGCTAATTTATCCATCAAGATTTTATTTACCATCCATTATCCGGGAATCAATAGAGATATTTTTACGCTGCAAGAATATTTGCAATGATTCCGTGTCCGTTGAAATACGTAAAATTTGGAAAGAGATGATATGCAATTTTAGTAAAAATAATAAAAGTTAATCCACGCTCACAAATATCCGATTTCATTTTAGTTTATTTTATGTTTTTCACTATGCATGATGTCTCGTGACACTATTTACCAAGTTATTGTTTTTCAATGTTGTGAAAGTATTTCTATCGTGAATGATTTTGAAAATGTCGCCGTTTGTGCGATGAAACGTTCGTCAATCAAATAAAAATATTTTATCACTTTTTTTTAGCTTAAAATACAACTTCATAAACTAAGTGTTGATATAATCTCCAGAGAATTTAATTCCTTTTCATAATTTGGAGACCAAATTTAGATGCTTGTGACCAAAGTAAAATGGTCGTCCGATTGGAAGTTCGCACTTCACGTTCTCCCCGTCGCAGATAGCATCTTCATTATTTTTATTCTCAACAATTTAAGTGAAATGTAGAGAAATATAATGCAAACAGACCAAAGGTCATATCTCTTTTAATTGTAACCGATAAAAAAAAAATCTTAAAAATCAGGCGATTTTAAGGCGAAACAAGTAGAGCCTCCCGTTAACAACCTAAGCGTCCCCCCCCCCCCCCCCACCCCCGATAAGTGTAGGCTACCTTTTTAAAAATTTAGACTGTTTGATTTCCACCCCTTTTTTGAAGTAGAAATATTCACGTTATTTAATCTATCTAATATATAAAAATGAAAATTTGTCTGTCTGTCTGTAATTCTAGACAAATCCACAATTTGGAAGTCAGAATTGTGAAATGTTACGTACACGTGTATTAAAACATGGCCAAGGCAACTAAAGTAATCTGGAATCGGAATAACTTACAGTTAATTTTTAATTAATAAAAAACTACAAATTTAGCAGCAATTTCCAATCAAATTTAAACATTTTTCGTTATAACTGTTGCCAACAATTAAAAATCCGTAATAAAATTCTTTCCACAACAATTACTTTTATATTGAAAGATTTCCGAGTGAGAAAAATGAAATAAAGGGTTTGACGAATTTAAAAAAAAGAGAATATTACATCATAATATTTCTACTACAAGATTTCCACGTGAGAAATGAAAATAAAATAAATAGTTTGACGAATTAAAAACAAAAGTGAGAATGTTACGTCATAATTTTTCTGTTTTATGATTTCCATGTGAAAAATTAGAATTATTTAATTAATTTGAAGAAATTAAAAGAAAGGAATATTACGTCATATGGGAAATATAAAGAATGTGGTGAATATATGACGTCTTGTATATAATCATGTCAGCGTGAAAAAATGTACCGAAGCCTGATAAAATCTCGATTATGGAAATATTGGCGTATTCTAACATTATTGCTCCAATGTTGAATGAAAATAAGTTCATTTATAGCTGTATTATTTTAAGACTGTTACATAATATAACTTTTTACATTTTTATATTGGGTTTTCATTTGATTCATGTGTCACTTTGACTATTAAAAAAAAAATTTTTTTTACGTTGTTTGTTAAATTTTGAAAATGGTTTTTCAAAACAAACATTCTTAAAATTCTCTCCAACGGCGAGTTACTTCAGCTAGTGATAAAGAAATTTTTGCTAGAATAAAGCCAATTACACTATTTTAAAATACTGTTGGGAATCAAACGGGAGACTACAGTGCCCGCGAAAGACACGGGCTCGAGAATTAAGGGGCTAAGTCACTTTAGACGGCAAAAAACAAAAACAAAAAATAAACTCATTAATTAATAGCCTGTTCTGTAAATTTAACTAAATGTTATAGACTAAGCATCACCAGTAGTGTCTGTGGTCATTGAATGAACATAGCTTGAACCGTGCGTTGCATGCATCAAGACTTTGCTCGTGGGAATGACCACAGACATGTAAGGAGTGAAAATATTTTAAGTGGTACACACATCATACGAAAATACCAAACAATAAATTAATATGAATGAATGAAAAAAAAAAAAACTATTTGCCATTCATTTAATTTTTTTAATAAAAGAAATTCTTTGAAAAATTCTCAAAAAAGTTCTATGAAACCACAATAAATTTTACATTAAGTAAATTATTGTCAAGAAAATTTTATCGTATTAATGTTACCAGTTGCATCTGTGGTTTTATTTTTTTAATCGAAAGTACTACATGCTATGAAACCACAACAAATTTTGCATTAAATAAAACAATGTCAAGTAAATTTAATCGCATTAATGTTCCCAGTTGTATTTGTTGTTTTATTTTATTTTAAATCAAAAGTACCACATCCTATGGAGCTCCAACAAATTTTACATAAAAAAAAACATTGTCAATAAATTTAATATGATTAATGTTCCTAGTTGTACTTGTATTTTTTTAATCAAAAGTACTACTTCCTATGGAACCACAGCAAATTTTATATTAACCCATTTATGCCTGAATTTTGGTTTTCTCAAATTTGTTGATAAAATCCCCTTAAAACGTTTCAAAATGAGCTGGAAAAATACTAAAAGAAATTACGCTAAAATATTTTTGTACTTATTGGATTTTCATATTTCGCTATGATTTGCACCTGATTTTGTGTCAGATATTACATTTTTACTTTCTTCTATTTTTAGAAGAAGATAGTATTGGAATCATGAAAATTTTCGACTTCCGGTTTTCGACGAATTTTTTAACACGATTTGACTGTGTTTAGAAAATGTCGGTCCGTCTGTATATATGTGAAAATTTTTTTGTGGACGCTGTATATCAAGAACTAATGCATGGAATAAAAAAAAAACCTTTGATTCAGTTAGCTTTTGATATAAATTGGTGCTGATTAGTTTTTCGTGTAAATTGCCCAAAAGGTGGCGCTGCTGTTCTGCATTCTTCACAATTTCCGCAAGAGCTCTATCGTAAGAACCAATGTGCGGATTTTCATCAAACTTTAAATTCAGTTAGACATTGACATGATATGTTGCTGATTAGATTTTGGTGTAAATCGCCCAAAAGATGGCGCTGCTATGTTGAATTACTGTACGATTTTCGCAATAGCTCTATCTCAAGAACTAATGCACCGATTTTCATCAAACTTCAGATTCAGTTAGACATTGACATAAGTTGCTGATGATTAGCTTTTGGTTTAAATTGCCCAACAGGCGGCGCCGCTATGCTGAATGTTTCAGGATTTACACGATGTTTGTGATAGTCATATCTTGAGAACTAATTCAGGGAATTTAATCAAACTTCATATTTTGTTAGACCTTGACATAAGTTAGTGTGATTAGGTTTTCGTATAAGTAATACAACTGGTGACGCTGCTATGCTGCATTATGGTCGATTTTTGCTATAGCTTTATTTAAAAAACTAATGCACGGAATTTAAAATCAAACTTCATATTCTGTTACACTTTCACATAAATAGACGCTTATTAGGCTTGTGTGTATACTGCCGAACAGATCTCGTTTTTATGCTCTTTGGGTTGGGAATTTCGGTTGCAGACATCTAAGTATGTGGGTGCCGAAGTTCAATGAATTGTTTGAAAAATGCGATACTGATATCTCCTTACTAAATGCACATAATTCAACGATCCTATACCTTTAGAATCCTCATGACGTGCATAGATTGTCATTTAATTTTGCCATTGTGATACACACTGTGTGTGAATTTTGAAGTATTAACGTGTATGAGATAGAAGAACGTTTTGTGATTGGCACATCCGACTAGTTTAATTTGTGCATTAGTACACTGTAAAAAAAATGCGACCACTTTTCCTGTAGGAATCGGAAAAATAGTTGCCCTTATCGTACCGGAAAATTTTCTTACCCAGATTGGAATAAAATCCGTAAAGAAAAGGAAATAGTCAATAAAACGGTATTTTACGGATTTTATTCCGAGCTGGGTCTGAAAATTTTCAGGTACGATAAGGGCAACTATTTTTCCGATTCCTACAGGAAAACTGGTCGAATTATTTTTACAGTGTAGGGCAATTTTTGAACGATGCAACCTGTTGCGATATCGTGTTATTATCATGCAAGCATTACATTATAAAATACCATACAATCATCATTGTAAATATTTTTTAAAACTGTTTAAAAAGAGTAAATCCAATAAAATTACCATCTTGAAGAGAAATTATTCTTGTCAGTACAAGAAACATTAAACTTTTGTAGCCATTCGAGGAAATTCTGAGAAGATAGTAGATAAAGATAATAAAGTAAAACCTGTAAAGAAACACGTATAAATTGATATTCCGTCTTAAACGGATTTATGTCATGGTCCTGATAAAAATAATACCATATAAATTGACCTTCAATACGGATATTTGCTCCAAGCGCAATTTTCTTCCGAACCCTATGGATCTTATTTTCACAAGTCTTACTACATATTTAAAATTTTACTTGCCTGACTAAAAATTCATTGTTTTGTTTCTCTTATTATTTTTGAATCTAAAATAATACTGTCGATATGAAAATTTTAATTGTTGAACTCTTATTCAACTTACTTAAGAGGTGTTAAACCAACAGGGTGAAAAATCGTCCAAGCCTGGCATCAAACCAGGGTCACTGGCATTACGCACCAATAAGCTACCTGGACGATACCAATCTAGCACTTCTCACTCATATCCATTGGCGCCAAAGCTGCAATCACAGCACACGACGAAATATTTTTCATGAGCTACACCAACCATAATGCAAACACTAAATGAAATAGATTGCGGTTGAAGAGCTTCCAAAAGATAACAGTCAGAAATGCTAGGCTTGGCATTGTCCAGATAGCATAGTGGTAGAGCATTGACGCGTAATTCCTGTGAGCCTGGTTCGATCACAGAGTTGGACACTTTTTTGCTGTGTTGGTTTTACGCCTATTAAAAGGAAGTTGAATAAAAATTCAACAAAAATTTCAAATTACTAAATTAAAAGCTTGTGAAATTTAATTTCCCCCAACATTTTCCAATAATTAGATATGGTTATTCAATACTGTAGACATCCAAACGTCGCTGTGCTCGTAGGGATTTGCCAACGTTTAAGCAAGTTACAGCCAAAGAGGACAAACGCACAAATTCTTCACGCAAACCTTTCACCGTTTTATAGCATTACAAACTAAAAATGATCCATCTTGAAAACTAACTCCTTTAACCTTTTATGCCCGACGGTACTTTAAAGTACAACAATTTTCTATCCGAAGTAAAACACGCTCATTGCATACATTCACAATGACACTTTTAGAAAACTATACTAAACTAGCCACAATTGGCGACCAGTTTGGTCTCCCTTAAAATTTATGTTTGGGAAAGCATGCTAAGCATTGTATCATGTTACTTTTATTCGTAATTTAATTTACCTGGACTCTCTTAAATAAAATTAATATAATCCCATAAGCGAATATTAGTTTTTGTTGCATTAAAGTATCTCAATTTGTTGATTTTCTCTAAGCAAGTAAACCCTATTGCTTTATAATAGAAGTCTGTGGGAATTTGACGAAATAACAGGGATATCGCAAATTTGGCGTCACTTTTGATGGCTCATTTCGGACGCAAAATTTGGCGATATTTGGCGACTGAGCAGGGTCCCCCCTCTATGGTAACCCCTTATAGGTATGGAGTTGCATTAAATGATGTTCAATAACCAATGAGATGCGTTTCAAGGGTATTGATATTAAACAATTAAAAAAAAAAATCGCGATTACTGTGCCACATACGATAACGTAATATATATATAGATACTTCTCTTGACCGTCACTAAATAACAATAGCAGTTCTAGGAAGCTGAAATGTATCCAGGAGTCTATTTGGCGCGCGTGTGTGTCAAATTTGTTTCCATTTTGTCTTCTGAGGAGGCATCCCTAACTTTTGCTTGGAAACGTTTGAAAATTCAAAGGTAATTCTATCATATTTTTTGTTCTTCTTTTAAATAGATCACTTGACAATATGTTACGCGAAATAAAAATAAATTTTCTGTTAGTTTAATTTACGGAACACTTTTCAAAGCGGTGCTTTTAAGTACCGTCGGGACTTAGGTTGACCAGGATATTTACTTACAAGGGAACCACTTTTGGTGTTGCTCGAACCTAGCATTGAGACCTGGTGCATTTTAAAGCCCTATATTATGAAGTTTGAGAATCGATAAAATTTTTCTGTTAAAATAGTATTTCTTGATTATACAGCAGCATAACTTTCTGAAAATGCAATTTTCGAGACCACTTATCGGACTATTAACATTGAATTTTTTTAAAGAAAAGCATTTAAAAATAAAAATTAGTTAATAATAAGTATAAAATATTGAAAAAAGTTTGAAAATTTCTTCAAAAACCCACGAATTTGGTTTTGAAAAATTGCAACTTTATATTCATATTTTTGGCGGGGAAACAGTTGGCTTTTATTTTCAAAAGTAGAGCTCTCCGAAAACCCTAGCCAAATGTCATAGCTGAATTTATAATAGCTAGGAATTGCAATGTCTGACATATTTCGCCACAATAATTTTTCTAAATTGTGTAAAAATATTAATTTACTTTATGATTACTTTTACCGAAGGACCATTTAATACAGCAACATTTCATTTTAAACATTCGAAACTTTATTTCATTCGATTTCAAAAGAAAATAGTTTGCTTATTTTGTATTTCACTAAAAAATAGTTTTCAATGATCTTCGAAGCTTTTATAGAATTATATTTATTACTTATATATTTATCGTCTGCATAGAAAAAAAACCTAATATTTGTTTCTTATACTATCAATTATAAAAAAAAATCGCAATCTGATATAATTCTAGTAATATGTTCTGTACATTTTCTCTTTGGATAAAGCGGGCGGAAAAATTGTAGCGCCATATTTGGCGACTTAACTCACTTTTGGCGTGAAAAAAACAAATAAATATGTAATAATAAAAAATTAAAAGTACATAAAATATGATTTTAACAGAGAAATTTTTTCGGTTCTCTAACTTTTATGTATAGGGCTACAAAACGCACCAGGTCTCGATGCAAGGTGCGAGCAACACCAAAAGTAGTTCCCTTGTTAGATTTTTATCATTTGAATGTGTATGGTGCATAAAAGCGTATATATTTACTAGGGATGCATGGGTACTAGACAGGGAGATTTTGAAATGAAATAGGGAAGATATGGCATGATGTACTTACGACACGGATGAATAATAAAGCAAAAAATACATTTTTTTTCTTTAGAACAAATATTGTATTTTTATGAAACGAAACTTAAAAATATTACAGATTAGAAAAAGAAAATCTAAAAATATCTTTTAGCATTGTTATGAATCATTTTGAGTATTCTACAAGTTTGCAAATTTGCAAATTTCTCCCAGATATGCTGTCCATCGGACGATAGTGATACAACTTTATAATATTCTTCTGATGAAGAAATGATCGCTGATGATCGACCAACAGCATCATCATCTGATCATATATACATCATAATTATATACGCATTTAGATATTTACATAATAGGTTACATTAAAAAAATAATAGTAAATTGGATATTTTTTTTTAAAGTCTGGATTATTTCTCTAAGTGTTATGACCCAACGGTACTTTGGGGAGGGGGGGGGGGGGGATTGAGCTTTTCCACCATTGAAAACGCAAAATCTCAAATCTTCCGGGAAGGACACTTCTTTTCCCCTGGAGGAATGTCCCCCCCCTCCCCCAGGGACCCCTCTGAATTCAACAGTGCAGTGTCTCTGTATATGGTGCTGTCTAATCTTCTTCCTTTGAAGTCGATTAAGATGCGGATATAAAATCCTTTAATTATTTATACTGCAAGTACTTATATTTGAAAAAGAGATATTTAAATACCAAAAATTGCATTACAAGCAGACACAAAATAAAAAAGAACTTTCATTTCCAAAAATACGGAGATTTATTTACCAAAATTAAGTTAAACTTTTTAGAACTATGGACCTTTTTTTTTGAATGCCAAATATTTTTTTATACTTCAAAAAATTTTCACATGAGTGCGATTGGATGTCCGAAAAGATAATCATTATGTCATCATCAAGACTATTTATTCTCAATTTTAGCCCATATTTTGTAGACATGTGACAAAAAAATTAACTGATCATTCTCGGTGTTATAATAACTTGAGCATTTTCCTATGTTCATTATGTAGAAAACAATAATATGAATGACGTCGGTCTTGACTTTTACTTCCACTCCTTCTGTCAGTTGAAGGCTTTTGCGACTCCTTAACAATCAGTATGGATACAGACAATTCACACTGTTTACGTAGAATTAACCTACGGAAGTAAAAGAAGAAAAAAATCATGCGTTAAAAGAAAATAATTTCCTGTATAATTAGTGATAAGAAGTACAAAACATTATAATGTGAGAAAAGGAAGTGACAATGGAAAATAATCATGCCTCTATTAACTAATGCTAAAGAAAATACATATCATATATTATAATACGAACATATCTTGTGTCAATGTGCGTGTGTGTGCATGCAAAATTTATGATAATTAGTCGAAAATTGTATGTAAAACGTGGCAAATGAGGTGCTTTCGTACTGTAGCTAGTTTTATAAATATTCAATTCTTGGTGCAATAGCTGTTGCACTCTTATGCATCCATACTCTTAAAAATGCATGAATACGAATTTTATTACGATTATTACACATTAAATTCAGTAATTCGAAAATAATAGGACTCCTTCTTAAATAGGCCATATAATCACCATGACAACATAAAATCATTACGTATCATAGGGTATCATTGAATTCATTATGTATGATAGGATTTAACAGAATGGAGAAAACTTTTATTAATATCGTTTAAACTTTTGATTCGATTACCATAAAATTTGAAATGATTTAACAAAATTCTGCAACGATTATATATATATAATTTCAAACCATTCGGTTGGGTAGTTTTTGCACTGCTATACTCGGACAAACGGACAGACAGATGGTCCCGACGACGACTATAGGTTCTAAGTGTTTATATATAATTACGAACTCACCTAAAAAATGCTCTAATGATTTTGGTTAAATTTTGTATCCTACTGCTTGGTGTACGAGAAGACCATTGTACTAAGTTCTATGTTAAAAAATATTCGATTAGTTGGTCATTTTGGGTCTCTTCAAACTCTCGTACCATAATTAGGACCACTTGGTATGTATTATATATTTTATTTTAAAATTAAAAAAGAAACCAATTTACCGTAGTTTTTCTCCTGCAGCAGCAACATAATCGATGAAAGACTTCACACAGCTGTGTCTTCTTTCTATCCATCCAATCCTTAAATGAACGTTTTTTAGTTTTCCGTGCCTCTAATTTTACAAATTCTTGTTCGTCGCCCTTACAGCTGCTTTCCAGTCTCGCAAGTTCTAATTCTTCCAATCTTGCTTCATTTTCTTCCTTCACTAAATCTTTTTCAACAGTGTCCTTTTCAGGCTTGTCGGGAGTCTTAATCATAGTTTGAACGGCTTTCAACGGCATGTTCTTTTTGCCGGTTTGACGGATGTAAAAATTCAGTAGGAACTTTACTTCCTCCGGATTGCCTAAAAAAGACATAATTTTAAAATCTTCATTTTGGATAAAATTATGTATAGTTTATCAAAAAAGAAAAATGAAGGAAAGAAGGAAAAGAAAAAATAGGAGGAAAAAATATTTCCATAAATAAAAACATAAGACAAAATGCAATATTTCACCTTCAATCAATCACAAAGTACACAATATGAACTTTTAAAGCTCACCCTTTTATAAAAGGCGACGAAAATAATAAAACAGATGTTACTAACTTTAACATCTATTTTATTACTTTAGTGGCCTTTTAAGTATAACGGTGAGCTAAAGTTCATATTGTGTATTTTGTAAAATATTTTCATTTTTAGATCACCAAATTTAAATCGTATAGGAACTCATAATACCATTTGACTAGGATTAATTTATCATTAAAATAAGCTTTAAGGGACATTTGTTTCTTGTGTGTGTGTGTGTGTGTGTGGGGGGGGGTGAGGCTTTAAATAATCGATTTTCATGTTTATTTATTTATTTATTTTACATTTTTCTATTCCCTATAGTCTGTAAATTATCTTTTTAGAAAGATTTGACCTAATTCAAAGTCATTTTGTTGTTATTTAGGGCTTTAGTGCAACGCGTCCGTATAGGCTTATCGAAGGGCTGCCACAGGCCACATTTTTATATTCCGTTCGTGCCTCTATTTTAAGTAAGTAAATTTTATAGTATATTTCTCTTGCAAATGTTGTCAACGTGTATGTGAAAAATTTTTGTTTTAAAAAATGGTGTCAGATTGTATTAAATAACAGTCGCCTGTTGTAGCCCTGAAATCATTTTGCAGTGATATATAAACATATTTTACGCAAAATGACTTTTTTCAAACTGTGTGTGATCAGAGCAAAACCAATCTTGCTCAGCTTTTTTAAATGAAGGTAATAACAGAAAAGGTTATTGGAGCTTGGACCATTTTCAGCAATTTATATAAAAAAAATCGTTTTTAGAAGCAGGCTAAAGTGCGAAAAAAGGGGTCAGAAATATACCTTTTTTTTTTTTTTTTTTTTTTTTTTTTTTTTCAAATGGCTGCCACTTTGTTGATTTTTAACTTATTGATCTTAAAGTTCTTGAAGCTCCAGACAATATTATCTACTTTCATAATCCTTAACAAAAATTGAGTGCAGACGACTCGGGCGATCTATCTGAACCCGCCCGATTAGAAGTGCACCGCGCGCACGCTAAGACATCCAACCATGAAACTCGAGCAATATAATAAATAAAAAAAATTTTTTTTTTAATTTTCTTTAAATGTTAATAAGTAACATGCAAAAAAACCTGAGCTAAAATTTTCATCCTATTTTAGAAAAAATAAAATAAAAAATGAAACAATGCTACCTCCTCCTTTTTTTTCGGTCTATAAATCTGCGGATCTGGTGATTCTGATTCATCTTAAAACGTCATTCCCAAATTATTTTAAAACTAGTGGAAAATGACGGAACGTGAATGATAAATCTTCAAAACAATTGTTTAAAAAAATATTTCTCTGACTAAGAAAAAAAAAATTCCTCATGCATTTTTTAAATCAAAAAGTATTATCCTTTGATTTTTGACAATTAGAACAAAGATATTATGTAAACTACAGTTTAAAATCATAATTTAATTTGCATTGCATTTGTAATATGTGTATATATATATATACACACACACACACACATATATATACATATGCATATATAGTATAGGAAATTTACGCTGAATTCTATAAAACATTTTATAAATTATGTTACATATTTATACTACTGAGCAGAAGATTTTTTTTATATATTATTTTTTACCCAATATTAATTATGTGACTTACAAATTATTTTACTACTCATAAACTAATTTTGAATTATTCTGTAATACGCTAAACAGCAATTTTTTTAATGATTTTAATCTGCATCGTTTCTGAATGTATATTGCTATGTATTTATTACATTATGACCTTTTTTTTTTTGCTACAAACATACTATGTTAAAATTCATAATTTTATCTGCAAGATAATTAAAATATGTTATACAACGTGTTATACATTCTTTATATTTCAATTCCAATGAGAATTGATAAGAAATATTCAATTTATTTGCAATGCCTTCAAATCTGATAAAATGCATTTAAAAAAAAGTACGATTACAGCAGAAAGTTTCTTTATTTATATTAATTTTTCATAGATGGTGCCAAAAGAATTAGCAAGAAACATTGGCTCCTGATTTCCCTCTTGATACTCCTGAGGGCAGTTGCAATTGACATCATGCTGGAGGTCGCACACTACAAATAGGCAGTTCTGATTGCTGAAACTACCCTGACCTCCACTTGAAGTACAATGGTTTATCAGCTGATTGCAACTTCCCTATTTTTAATTTAGAACTTAATTGGATAGCTTTTGAAGGTTTTAAACAAAATTAAAATATTTAAAAACTTTAAAATACTTTTACAAATACTTTAAGAACAGAATCATATAATTAACCTGTATTTTTTTTAATGAAGAGTTCAAATCGTCATTCATTTGGTTGAAGATTCGGAAATTGTGAATGGCAACAGTGTTCTTTTGTTTATATCTAGTAATCTGATGTTTATAATAGCTTATTGTTAATTTGGAACTTAATACATTATAATTGGATATGATATACATGTTTATATGAAAATATGCTAAACAAACATTATTTCAAATAGAAGAAATCATTGGCACCCACCAGTGGCCGAGAGGTTTTGCTCTCGAAGTTGGTAGACAGGAGGTGCTGGGTTCGATCCCAAACACGCCCGTCGGCCTAATCGTTCGGAGTTGATGAATATATATTAATTTAAGCAAGAACTTGAGGTAAATCAGGCATGAATTTGCAACAATGCTGTTTTTTTAATAATTAAAAAAATAGTTTGAACGAGAACTTTTATTTAATTTTTAAAATCAAGGCGATCTCAGACGACTACCAAATAGAAGCAACGTACTTTTAAATAAATAAGATTTCTGGTTAAAAGATTGTTTCATCGAGAAAAAGCTAGAAGTTGCCATGTATACTAGTCACTCGGAAATTTTGATCAGTTTGGCTTCTTTATCTGTGTCAGAAAATATTCATTCATATTTTCTGTAAGATATTTTTCAAGTTGATTATTTATTTTATTTTATTTTTGTAAATATAAAGTATGCAAAACATAGTGATTTGATTTTTATGCACTATCGAAGTTGTTATTCAAGTGAACATAATAAATGTGAAATTATTATTTTAAAAAATTGAGTTGTAATCAAAAACAAAAATATCAGTACAAATATTTTAAATAAAGTTCATTTTTAAAAAGGGCTATTTTAAGTATAAAAATTTGCAGTTATTTTGAACAAATATTTTTTGATTAATGCTGAAAATTATCTACATTATAGTTTGAGGGACTTTTTAAAAATAATCAATTTTTTAAAAAGTATAAAAATAAATTATTTATTGATCAATTTTTTGATTGAGTAATTTAGTGTTTTATTTAAGGATTTTTTCAGACAGAAATGTTTTCTACTGAGACTGTTAATAATAATTGTATTATTTGTAAATCTTTTAGTAACAGATTGCAATTTCGAGAGTTCCCTACAAATTAGCCCCTTTCTTGTTACGTAATACTTCTGTATATCGTCGTATATCTACAGTAAAAATTTTGCTTGTGCTATTTTAAAGTTGCAGAAATTTATTCTGTTGTCAAAATTAGTTGGCTAGTTTTGAAAAATGTTAAGTTTGTTCATCGGCGGGCTAACAAACTTTATATTTATATAGGCCATTTTTACGAAATATCGAAACCAGGCGAAGGTACCATTTAGCGTTTGTCTGCTGCTACTTGGTATTTGAATATTATCATTACATGTTTTAATAAACTCAATAGCGTATTACACTGTTGTTTAAAACTGCTTGAATTAGAAAATACATTTAGAAATATTTTCTTTGTGGTAGTTTTAGGACTGCATTACAGGTGTAATATAAGATAAAGTTATATTTCCAATTCCAGTGGTTTTAAAACTATATTATTTCTCTAAATAATAATCTATTGTATTTAAGTAAGTTTAGCGAATTAATTACATGTACACATCAAAACAACATTTTTCTTTCTTTCTTTTTTTCGTTTTTTATTTATTTTTATTTTTATTTGTTTTTTGTTTTTGGTTATAAAATTTGGATGTATGCCAATAATATAAGTTCTAACACTTAGTCTTATGTAGTGCATGTCGACAGCATGAAATTTTTATTCCCCTATCACTTAGCTATTTATCCCTTTAAGAACGGAAAATGTTTGGTAGAAACGAAAAATTTTGGTAGTTTCCCCTACATAATGGGATCAAATTTGAATGAAAAAAATATTTTTGAAAATACCCGATGTTAGGTGATGCCAAGCAAGCATCCACGCAATTTTGTGGATGCAGGCTCGTCTTTAAATCGCACAAAAAGAGGTAAACGATTTTTCTTTTTCTTTAGAATCACCTACACAATTGTGTACTGTGTAGGTCAGGTCTTAAAGGGTTAAATATTATTTTAAAGAAAGCACAATGTCAAGACTGACGACTCGTTTATGCATATGTCTTTTACCACTCGGTATCTGATTTTTTTTTACAATTGAAGACAGCAGTAAACAATCTTTTCATCAACCGGAGACAGTAGAAAACTGCACTTATTTTTAACACATACATGTGAATATTACAATTAGAAAATTTTTAGAAAAATCGTCTTTATGACAGTTTTATATTGATTATGCAAAGAATATTACTCACATCTTACTATCCAAACATCGTTCTTAATTTCTTTGAAATCCTTGCCTCCATTAAAAATCTTATGCTGCAACAAATCCGTGGAAGTTGGACGTTTAAAGGGATTGACGTTTACACAACCACGAATGAGATCTCTTATGTGACAGAGAGTTTCCCTTCGCACTGCAGACATCAAAAAGGCATTTTTGGCGAGAAGTTCAAACTCTTTTCTCTGTAAATATAAACCAGAAATTAATATATAATTATTTCAGATACAAAGCAATGTCTTCGGATTCAGTGAGAGTACATTTAAACGCAAATTGACATTATATACTTCAAGACGAAGTATGATTTTGAGATGAAGTTGTTTATTTATTTGAGAGCATACACCAGAGTTGTTTACAAAGCAGGCAAATGTTGTCTTAATAATCCTTCATCTATCGTCGAGAAGAGAACTGGATAGGACAAAGAATTAGACATCCCAACCGTTGATCCTAGATGCATACTTCTAATTACAAAAATGGTTTAAATAAGGTAATGAATTATTTTTAAAGCGATTAGGGTCAAGAAAAACATTTATTAAACAAATACGAAATTTAAATTTTTTACAGCCCCGGATCCTATAAGTTATATTTAGTAAAATTTCCCTGTTACACTAATAAGCAAGGCAAAAAAAAAAATAAGTCCCGTTACTCTACGATTAAAATTGACCGAGTAATAACTGTTTAAAGTTGGAGTATATTTTTTGTTGCAAATTAAAGGTCATTCACAAATTTAGTAGAAATATAATTTCGTCAGATATATTTAAAAAATGGTTGACAGTAAAATTAACATTGCAATATAAATTTGAAATCTTTATGTATTCTGACATATTAATGCAAAATATGCAATTTGTAATAAACATATAAGAAAAAAAACCCAGAATTTTTGTTAAATAAAATGATGAAAATTAACAGTTTTAGCTTTCGATATAATTGATTCTTATATATTCTGTACCGCTGAATCCGTAAATGACCTTCATTTTTAACCATCAAGTTAATATTTTTCGCAAATTGTAAATTTCAAAGTTAAAAAATTCAAAGTTAAAATTGAATCTCCTCCTCCACCACATCGGACCCCTCAACTGTTTAGCTGTAAGAATACCATAAGTTAAATAATTGAATAAATTATTGCATTAAATAAAATAAAACTAAATAAAAAAAGTTTTATATCTGTTATATATAGTATCAGATTTTCACTATATTTTAACTTTGACATTTACGATTTGCAAAAAATTTCTAACGTGATGCTTAAAAATTAAGGTCATTTTCAGATTCAGTACTAAAAAGTGCATAAACAATCAATTATTAAATGTTAAAAAATCTCCTCTATTTTATAGTATACGATTTTTTTGTTATTTTTTAACTTTGACAACTTATGCGAAATATCTTGACATGATGGTTAAACATTAAGGAAATTTTCGGATTCAGTGCTAACAAAATTCATAAAAGTTAAAAACACAACCATCGCAGCCTTGTATTATCTAATCTAAAGTTTTTTCTTAAACTTCTTGGCGGTAATCTATCCGAAATTTTTTGTGTTATCCTGTAAAATAATTATAAATGGTAACCAGATAAAATCATATTATTAGGTAGTCATCGGATTTATGTCTGTCTGTCTGTAAAATTTAATCTCGATCGGATATTTAAAAGCGAGTTAAATTTCGAGTACAAATTTTGAACTGGAAAAAGATACATACGATCGTTGAAGTTAAATAAAAACTTAAAATAACGTACTTTTTGTTAAAAGAAGTCATGAAAAGAAGCAGTCTCATATCCTTACAAAATGAGACATATGTTAAATTACAATTAATTTAGTCAATCTGAAACTTAATAAAATTTAACTTAATCGCAATGCTTGTACGATTTTTTCAAAACGCAAATTCACGTGAAATGAGTTCTTCGATTACTTTAAGCATTTGGTATATGATCCCTCAAAGCACGGAGGAACTCATCTGTGTTCAGATGCAGTAAAGTGGTATAAGTCATGCATTTTTAAAGTTTCTTAACTCAGTCGATTTTAGTGTTATATGAACGGGACTTTTTTTTTGTCTTATTTGTCAGTGTAATAGGAAAATTTTACTAAATATAACTTACAGGATTGAGGGACCGTAAAAAAATTTAAATTTCGTAATTTTTTAATAAATGCTCTTCTTGACCCAAATCGCTTTAAAAATAATTCTTTACCTTAATTAAATAATTTTTGTAACTGGAAATATACATCTAGGATCAACGGTTGCGAAAATAAAGGTCGGTCAGCTCATACGTGGTCACACTCAGTTTAAAAACTTGCTTTATTCAAAATGTAAAAAAAAAAAAAAAAATACGAGTTTTCTCTATCAATCTATTCTATTGGTGAACCTGCATCTAAAAAACACTACAATCTGGAAAAGAACTGGTGTTATCGTGTATATCTTTCATTGTAAATTCGTGGTTTACAATGAAAACCAATAGACGCAGTCAAAGGTTTTTCGCAATTTCCCAAAATTTGATTTTCTGGATAAGTTGAGTTTTGAAACTCATGTCCTCATAAATATAGAGTGATTCATAACGATAAAGCCAATAGCCTATTTCCTTAAACTAGCCGCCTTCGCGACCAGTTTGGTCTCCCTTAAAATTTATGTTTGGGAAAGCATACTAAGCATTATATCATGTTACTTTTATTCATAATTTAATTTACTTGGACGCTCTTAAATATAATTAATGCAATCCCATGAGCTAATATTAGTTTTTTGTTGCATTAAAATATCTCAATTTGTTGATTTTCCGTAAGCAAGTGAACCCTATTGGTTTAAAATGGAAATCTATGGGAATTTAGCGAAATATTTGAGATAGTGCCAAGTTGGCGTCACATTTACCGACTCATTTTGGTCGCCTAATTTGGCGATATATCGGCAAGTTGGCAATAAACTTGGCGGTATTTGGCGACAGAACAGGGTCCCCCTATGGTAACAACTTATAGGTATGGAGATCCATTAAATGCTGTTCAACAACCAATGGGATGCGTTCCATTTGGGCGTTGCCTTTTAACAATTAACAAATAATCGTGATTTCTGTGCCACGTCCGATAGCGTAATATATATATATATATAAATATTACACCTAGACATAAAAACTTTCAGACACAAAGTTTCATAAAAAAAGATGCAAAATTTGATGACACAAGTTGCAACACCCTTTAGAAAATACACAAATTAAATTTTTATGCGTTCCCCGCAGGGTAAGATTTGCAATTAGGATTTTTCAATCTTTGTATCTGCAAAACTCACAAAATTATTAAAAGACAAAATTCGTGACTTACACCACTTAAGCATACCTCTGAGGGACGCGATATTGATACATTTCGAATGTAAGACAGGGATCATCTAAAAAATAATACGTTATTTAAACAGGTATATATCTGTGAGTTTTCCATATATCAAGAGCTATTTTTTTGTGTTTCATCCAGTAAAGGATAAGAAAAAATTTCTTAATAGGAAGCATTCCTATCTCAATAACGGAAAGAGATAGGGAAAAAAGTGATTTACAAAGTTGTAGAGCATCATCGATTTAGTACGAAAAGGCACATTATAGACATTAATGCGAAGAACAGAACGGTTAAAACGGGCATTTGTTTTTTCGTGATTTCCTACAGTGTGAAGTCACGAAACTTGAACGGAAGGAGAAATGATTATCTTTCGGATAAATGTGCATCCAAATGTGCATTGCAGCTGACGGCGAGAGGTTTGAACATCTCAAATAAAGGTATATTGCTATTAGTTGTTTTTCCTTTCTAAAATCGTTTTGACGCGTCACAGTGTAGGAAATCACGAAAAAACAAATGCGAGTTTTAACGCTGCCATCGAAATACTCAAGGCCAGAGGACAGGAGTTGTGACGTCATCAGTAATCGACCAACTTCTCAATAGTGTTGGATTTCACACTGGGAAATTTTTAACATCAATTTTATTTTATTTTATTTGTGGAATATGCATCATCTTATAAAACAATAATAACTATTGAAAGTTCTTGGTGAGAATTTGGAATCCTCCAAAGAAAAATCAGCGAGATGCGGCAACACTGTTGCATTCCTCACCTGGCTGAATTTTTATTTAGAGGTTCCGAATTCTCGCCAGAAAGTTTCAATACTTATTATAGTTTTATGAGATGATAGATATTCCACAAATGAAGTAAAAGAAAATTGCTATTCAAAATTTTCCGGTGTGAATTCCAACACTAGTGAGAAGTTGGTCGATTAGTGATGACGTCACAGCTCGTGTCCTCTGGCCTTGAGTATTTCGATGGCAGCAGTTTTAACCGTTCTATTCTTCGCATTAATGTCCAGAAGGTGTCTTTTCGTACTAACTCGATAATGCTCTACAACTTTGTAAATCACTTTTTTCCGTATCTCTTTTTGTTTTCGAGATATGTATGTTAACTACGCAGCTTTCCACTAGGTGGCGCCGTAGACGGTTACATTCAGTAGTGCATGTCTACTTTACTATGACTAAACACCACTTTTATGTACATAGTAGCAGCCGTTTCCATGTTAAGAGGGCGGCAAGGGACTTTAATGGGCGAACTGTATATCAATTTCACCTCTTTGTACTGTGTTCTAATTACTAGAAATTATTATTTACCCCTCATACGTAGTACAGGGTAAGTTTAGTAAATGTTTTGAAAATCGAAAATTTTTTTTTGATGGATTTACGTGTTTCAGACAATGAAGATTCCGCTTAGAAAAAAAAAAATTGCCATACGTCTGTGTGTGAATCTGTAAACGCGCTATCTCCCGAACAAATTGAGATAGAGACTTGAAATTTGCTGTGTACTTAGTATGTAAGAAAAAAAATAAGTCTATTGAATTTCATTAACTTCAATTATCCGAAACTAGTTTTTTCGGACTCTCGAAATATTTCATCTGATAAAAGTTATATAAAAATTTTCGAAATTGTTTATTTTAAGGATTGAATATAAAAGACAATAAAAAAACAAATTTTGCATAAAAAAAGAAGTCGATTGCATAATGAGTTGCCGAGATATTTGTAATCCCATTTTCCACACTCTTTGATTTTTTATAGCCCTGTATTTCATTCAAATTTCAATTCAAACATATATTTTAATTGGAAATGAGACGCTTAATCCGACGCAAGAAACTGTTGGTTAATATGATTGTCATTTTTGGAGTTATAAGGATGTTTCTTTTACAAAGTTCAGTAATTGAGCATTTAAAGTTTATGACGCCATCAAGCCACCTTTTTAAACACTCTATCTACCGAACAAATTGAAATAGAGGCATGAAATTTGGTATGTACTTAGAATGTAATAGTGAGAAAAAGCCTATTAAATTTCATTAACTTTAGTTATCCCTGGATATACCTTTATAAATAGTTTACATATGTTTTATTTTCATATTTTATATTATGATATCCATGAAGTTTAAGTATTACTGTGGCCCCCAACGACTAGTTTTATATTGCTGCCCTAAAAGTGTTGTCGCATTTTCATTTTACAATAACTCCATGACTGTTTCTCACGAAAGGACATTTAAGTCGACCCATTGTTTGTAGAAATTTGTTTTTAGCGCATAAAATAGCCAATGTAATTATTTGTATGTAAAATTTGAATGTAAAATAAATACCTACCTCTAAAATGTTAAAGATCGTTGGATACAAAATTTCTGTCCAGCTTGGCTTATTCGTATTCTGCACGTTTTTCGATCTGCATAAAGATTCTTTGGTAAATAATTCTAAACATAGCAATCCTAACGTATAGATATCATATTGGTAACCGTTAACAGTAGCTTTCCGTTCATCTTTGATTTCAAGTGTTTCGGGAGGTTGGTAAAAGAACGGTGATAAGTAGCTGAAATGGAAAAAGGAAAAATACATAATATGAAATAAAATCAGAGGACGAAATGCAATATTCCACCTTGATTCAATCACAAAATACCCACAATATGAACTTTAAAAAGTCCTTTCGGTATGTGCCGGGAGGAAAGAGTAGCTTCCTTATTTTAGGTAGCTTTGATTACAAAAAGCTAGCTATTGCAGCCGTTCGGAGGAAAGCGATTTCAAAAAATTTTGGTATATTTTCATCGATCATGACCCCCAGACCACGAAACCACCCTCCGTTCAAAATTGATATATATATATATATATCTCCATATATAACCATTAATTAAACATAACCTACCACCGTCAATTATTATGAATTAAAGCTGTAAGTATTAAAAAAAAATTATTATAAGAGTTATTACGGAAGAAAAAAAGTCAGACATAAGTTACTTTGTCAAAGACAACTTATAAGTTAGTAAATATAGTTATCTATGTAAGCGTCATGCGGGGAATTTTGTCCGTTTCTCATGGAATGGCCCGATTATTAAATGTTAAACAAAATTATAGAATCTTTACATATTTAATATATCTATATGTAAGCCAATTAAAGTCATAGTAGCGTGTTATATTTTCTTAACTTTATTTGTTAGAACTCTTGAAATGAATTTTAATGTGATAAAACATATTTTGACGATATATCCGGAAAATTTTGTTTAGGAAACGATATTGTTCTTCATGTTAATTGATTAACATTTGAGATATCCTTATAACCTGTAAATGGGAAAGCAGAAAAATAAAAATCATAAACAAATTTTTAATCAAGTATTAAAAAGGCTTTTGAAAAACATAAAAATGGACGACATTTGTTAAACATCGTATATACTTTATCAAAAAACTCAGTAAGCTTACTCGACAAAGTAAAATCTATAACAAAAAAAATTTAGACTTAATTACTTATACCAATTAAAATTTTATCCTTATCTTAATTTGCGACATTTATTTCTTGATTCAAAAGTAAATTTTTTGTAAGAAAATTTCAAGAGATAAACAATATGACATATCTATTGCCCAGAAAAAATAATGAAAATTGTGTCACTAACTTATTTGTTGCACCTTCTGTGCGTGTCACAAATTAATACCTGGCCGTTGTCACTTATCAACACATTAGACAGTTTTAGGTCCAAGTGACATAATCCTTCCTTATGAAGATAGTTTACTCCATTACAAATACCATGGAACCAAGATACGGCCTTCTGTATTCCGTTGACATCCTTTTCTATATCAGAGCTTTCAACAATATCACTTAACGAGGATGGATACAGCGGCATTAAAAATATGTAGCTATACGTTGATGCGATCTGCTCTACGTTAATCAGAGTCAAAATATTTTCGTGATTCAGGAAGGGCCATATCTTTTTTTCTGCGTCAGCAGCAAATTCTTCTAAAACAATCTTAGCGGCTACCCGTCGCTGTTTATTTGGCTGCTTTAACTCTACCACTGCTCCATAACTGCCACTTCCAACAGCTTGTATGAACTGATAATTGTGATGATCTTCCAAAAACTCAATTGTAGCCATCACCGCTTCTACTCTATACTCGTCCATGCTGATGACATTATTTTTAAATTTTTCACGGACTTTTTCCATGATAAAATAAATATAAAATCACTTTCGAGAAGAAGAATTACTTTTCGAAATAAAAAATACGTAATAAGTTGCAAATGAAACTGCTAACAAATTCGCTAAGTAGACCTTAAATAACCGCAAAATTATTTGCAAAATTAATCAAAGTGTCTTAATTATAAGATCTGTAATGAACAATGACTTTCAACAATTAAAAAAGTGCTCAAAAATTCGCATTTATTGTATTAATAGGATGCATTGTTGACATTGTTCAATTCGTAAAAGTGTTTGTTTTACAACTGAACATTGTTATAAAAAATAGAAATTTTTGTAGTTGTACTTCAAAAGAAGTAGTTTAAAAGTAATAGTTAAAAATTTAAAAAGTTTTCTAATGTATTCAATTTGTTGCACTACAGGGCATTATTACAGAAAAAAAATGGTGCACTAAAAGTGCCATATAACGGTAATATACAACGAATACTAATTTTTCAACAGTTGGGACAGAGATCAGAAATCCGATATTTTACATTATTGTGATCTACTATTGACGCTGTAAATTTTTAAAAGCTTTGTTGCATGATAGATCATTGTTGTCGAATATTGATTTTTTTCGGGGGGGGGGGGGATGGCGTTTATTAATCAATATTCTTGTTTTTATAACACATAAATTGACACCATACATTACAGAAAAAAAAAACATTTTTCTGAAACTGTTTTTTTTCAGGGGAGGGAGCTTAGGAATTTTTATTTTCACATTTGTGGGCGAAATGTTACTAGAATTTAATTTTTAATATCAATATTTATTCAATCGTAAAAGAAAAATACAATAAATTTTTTTAGAATAATGTAGTTTTTAGTTATATTTTAAAGATTTGCCAATAACATATTTTAGAATATTATATTTAACATTTAAGGAAACTGCATAAATTTGGGACTTCAAACATTCCGAAAGTAATTCATTTTCTAGTTTCATTCATTTTAGCAAAATCTCAAAGAGAAGGTTTTGTTTTCAAAATTTTTAGAGTATTTAAAACATGTATACAAAATTAAAAAATATTTAAACATACATAAAAAGTACTTCAGTCGATTTGGAAAAAAAGTATGAAAGAAAGAATGTTTTGTTTATTTGAAAATCCACAGAAAATGAATCTGTGAAAGTGTTTCCTTTATTTAATATAGATTTAGAAAATTTCAAACGTTATAATTTATATCACAAATTCGTAAAAATAACACCGGTCGAAAAAAAAAATGTTATTTCGCTTTAAAACAAATATGTGAACTAGATCCGATGTTCCTAAATTTAAATTTGGCACAAAAATTGTTCCAAAATGTAACATTTTTCCGAGAGGCAGTTTTCAAATCCTGAGAAATAATGAAGGATTGTTACATTAATTTAGAATGCTGCATAATAATGAAAAGATGAAAAAGGTATTTACACTGCCTTAGATAAAAAATCAATAAAATTTATTATGAAAATAATTTTTCTTATATTTGCCTCATGCATTTCACTTTTGGTGTTATTCCCTCTTCAGAGGCATCACGATGGGGGTGGGGGGGGGGGGTTATGGGAGAGGAGCCTCCCCTCTCTGACTACCTGTCTGAGTTCTGTAATCGTAAAATAGTTAAACTTTCAAAAGAAATACAAAAAGCAGCCAGACTCAATTTCTCATTATGTTTCTCTGTGCTACGAAAATATCATGCATCTACCAGACCTGAATTTCTCTACTGTTGCACATCAACAGTGTCTCTAATACATTTCCTCCAAAACTTTGTTCCTTTCTCAAAAATCTAAAAATATGAGGCTATTTTCATATGAAGTACGATTATGACTCGTACACACTTGAAGACAAAAACTTTCATTAAATGAACCAATAATTATAATCTTCATGTTTTTAGTTTCAGCACTTTTCTTTAAAAATATTTTTTTTTTTAACCATTTGGAAAAATGGTTATTGTCCTCCGTCAGGGTTAGGAAATCAAAAACATATCTGAAGCGTTTTATTGGTTGAATCCGCATTTTATTCGTTTTCTGATTGGTCTATACAGTAATCTGTATTTTCCCTTTACTTTCAACAGAGATGGATACTTCTGTTGCCACTATGATATAAAAGTAATAAAAACTACAAAAAAAAAATTAATAGCTCACAAACAAATTGACATACAGCTTTCAAACAAATCCCATTTAAAAGCACATTTTTTTCTCTATACGACGGTGTAAAAAGTAATATTGAGAGATGTTTAGAAGTTTAAAAAGGAAATTTCATTTAAAATTGGTCCAGGAATATTAATGTTTAATCCATTGCGTACGTAATGTATGACCAGCTCCGTAGAAGTTTCAAAATTTACAGTACCAAAAAATGCAATCAATGGCGTACGTAATGTATGATCAACTCCGTGCGATTTTTTATGTCTTAAATTTTAGTCTTTGAAAAAATCATTTTCCAAATGGTCGTTGCAATTTGTTAAATTGCATTTTTTTCCTTTTGCGTATAAATATCATTATTATTAAACACACATTGAACATATCATTTTAGTTGGAAAATAGAGCAATTTGTTTCACGTTGAGAAATTTTTGAATTATAAGTTGGGAAATTTTTGAACCCCCCCCCCCCCCCCCCCTTCGAAAATTTTTTTGTAGCTACGCCCCTGCCCTCTTTCGAGTTCAGTAATATCCTCTAATTAAACTAAACTGTGTGGTGTTGCAGTCTCTAGGCATCTTGGCCTACAGGGTCCAACTCAGTTTTCTTCACCATGGCCTATGGAGTGCTGTAGAGTATATGTTCCGGAAGTATCCATTAACGTATTTTAATTCCTTTTGCTACTGTATCTTCGCTAATTTTTATATACAATCCTTTATTGGTTATTTACATATTTACATGTACAGAATTTTGTTTGCGCAACTTCCAATTATGTTTTAGTAAGACATAAACAAACTTAAGCGTAGAAACAAGCGGCGTCACCTAAAAATTGGCGTGGGGTACAATAATTTCATTGTCATATTTTAAATTAGCGAGCTGAAATCTATAAGGATCAACTATTATTTTTACAGGGAGAATATTGATGCAGACTAGTGCAACTATTACTTATAAGTTGTAGATGCTGATGACATTTTCGGAAAAGAAGGAAGGCTACGCACCATAATGTTCCGTTGTGTTGTACAGCGACGGTCAAAAGTTTCCGGCCAGTTAGTGTCTTTGATTTGCTTGCCAGAATGTTTCAGCGAAGAAGTAGCGCAATTGTTCTAAATTTTAGGAATGTGCAAATGACCTCTGACCATGTGAACATTTTGATTGGTTAGTGAAGGCACTTGATGTAAAGGGGAGGAATTCGAAATTCGCGTGTACAAAAGTTTCCGGCCATTCGTCATTCGTTAGTTTTTGCTATTGGTAAAGTGCATTTTTGGCCGTGTTTGTTATAATTAATACACGTGAATAACGTAGTTGAAATTCAAAAATGAAAAGTTCAACAATTATCGTTCGTAAACAAGTGATTTGTTTGTCGCTAAAGAGCCAATCCTTTCGTGAGATTGCGGCAAAGTTATCGACTGGAAAATCTACTGTGAACGATGTTTTAAAAAAATTATAAAAATGGCCATGGCTTTCAGGATTTGCCACGGGCGGGAGACTCCAGAAAATGACTATTCGTGTGGCAGAATTATCTGGAGATAAGCAGTTGATGATCCGCTGCAATATCCCGCGATTTAAGGAATGAAAGTATAGCTGAAATAAGTCGGTTTATCATGTCAAGACGCTTACGTGATGTAGGACTTTATGGAAGAATCGGTGTTAAAAAACCTTTCATAAGTAAGAAAAAAATCAGAGGCCCGACTGGCGTTTGCCAATGAACACAAAGACTGGTCAAGTGAAATCTGGAAAAAAGTACTATTTTCCGATGAATCGAAATTCAACCTTTTTAGGAGTGAGGGCAGACACTACGTCCGATGACCTAAGAACAAGAATATATTATTTGAAATATATTTTTCCTAAAATGCAACATGGCGGACGGCACGTCTGGAAAAGGTGTCGGTCCGTTAGTTGAATTCCGCAACAAGATGAATGGTGAAATGTATAAGGATATCTTGCAAGATCATTTTCTGCTTCTTGGAGGAAAAATTGTGGTCGCAACTATTTGTTTCATCCTGATAATGACCCAAAGAATACATATAAACTAGTCAAGCAGTGGCTGTCTCACAAACAAATTCCGCTTTTGTTATCGCCAGTGCAATCACCCGATCTGAATACAATAGAAAATCTTTGGAAAGAACTTAACAAATGCGTGTGGAATTATAAATATTCCAATTCAGTAGAATTTCCCCAAAAATTGCAAGACGAGTGGAAAATACTTAACATAGACTTCAACTGTTCATTGAACCCATGCCACGTCGGTGCGCCGCAGAACTTATTGTTAAAGGTATGCCGACAAAATACTTATTATAAATGTTATTGATCACTGTTATTTTCTATTATAACACACTTTTCCCCCACACTAGCCAAGATGGTTGGAAACTTTTGAGAACATGAGTTTTTGCTTTGCAATTAATTTTGACCGTTAAATTTATTGATATTTATTTTTTATATTCCATAAATAAGTTCTTAACTATTATATCGTTAAAACGTATAAGTGTCACTTTGAGATTCCTCTTCATCTGGGTATACTTGCAAATTAACCAAATATTTTATGCTGCCAGAAACTTTTGACCGCCACTGTGTATGTCGTAGACTATGATCGCGTTCAGATTATGATAAATAAGTCACTTAACTTTTTTGAAACGAACGGCCCGGAATCAAATTTTCGACTTGAGCAAGTTTCTTAAACTCAACCGTCGATGCTCTCTTAACTATGAGTTGAGTCGAACTTTGCTTTCTAAACTTTCTTTATTAGTTGAAACTATTCTTTTAATTTTGTGTTGCGTTCTACAAATAATTATTCAGCTTTTTCGAATGATCCTTTCAATCATTTATTTATTTAACATGCCACCGCAAAGAATAGAAACAATAATAAATTATGTACGATCAGAAGTTGTAAATACAAATTAACAAATTATGCGCTCCCAAATGGCCCGCTTTTTGAATACTAGCATTTTCTTTAAAAAATTTATTTTAAAGATTTTTCTTGTAAATTTTACAGAAATTGCCTTTGGAGTTAATACTATAATATTATTACCTCCTTACATATAATTGTCATATAATTTGCAATTATCTTTACATAAAATTATCTAGCGCAAATGTTGTAGAAACCTACCAGGAAATTTTCTTTTAAAAAATATGGTTTTTCAATTGGCGGACCATTTGGGAGCCGAGTGTGCATGCCCAGACATATTAAGTTTATAAAAATGTTTGGTAATGCGAACAGGTGAAACCTGATTCCGGGTTATCCGGTTCAAAAAAGTTAAGCATTTTCATATTTTTATTAATATCTCCTAAAATTATGCTCCTAATCTGCTAAATTTTTGCTTAGGAATAATACTAAAATACCCAAACATAAATACGTTGAATTTGCAAATTGTTTAATTTTATGATATGAATTATGAATTATGAAATTAATATTCGAAAAAATTATGAATTGCAACCTACAGTTTTTTTATGGATTTAGATTTATTAAGTCCTGCTTTATGGAAATCCAAAATTTTACGTTTGTGTTCCAAGTAGTTTTCAAATTATGCTTAAAAAGCGACAAAATGATGGTTTAAAGGGCCGTCTATGATAGAAGTGACTAGATATTTTAAAATTTTATTGCTATAATGTAATCTAGCAGTTTTCAATGACTGCTTGAGTGGCGCTTAAGATGCCTTGATCAAGAAGGGGACTCTCTCGGTCAACAATCAAGTACCGAACTTTAATTTGGATACAGCCCCTAAAATACGCTCGTTTTAAAATAATTAGTTTCTCGGAATCTTATTGAACGGATCGCATAAAAAATTGTTTTTAGGTTAACTGAAGGGCGTACAGCTCCTTTATGTTGTCAGAATTGTGTACTGCAATTGAAAAAAACAAAGTTATGGTTCGTTTTAACATGTAGCTGGCCCCCTAAGTAAACTTTATATACATCATTTGAAAGAAGACTTTATTACCAATCGTGTGGTACCAGTAACTTTCTTCTACGATAATTTTTTTGCTGAGTCAGTAAAGGGTGTTTAGTTTTTTTTCCACGACTGTACTTATTTTTAGTGGTTAGCAAGTTTTTATTTTAAGGTTATATTTTTTGCAAACACCCCGTGAAGAATTTATCAACAAAAGTTTCTGAAGATGAGGCAGATTTTTTAGATTTTTACAGCATTACGTACAGAAGGTGTGTTTCTGAATAAAAATAATGACAAATATGTATATATATATATATATATATATATATATATATATATATATATATATATATATATAACAAAAGTCAGATTCTTAATGTTTTCGAGAAAATGAGTTGCTTAATGAAAATAATTATAAAGAAAATATAAGGAAAGGTCAGTCTTAAAAAAGCCTACAGATAAAACAGGTTTTTAATGTTTTTCCACTCAGAATTACGTAAAGAAAATGTGTTGCTGAATATCTAAAAAATATAAAAGAAAATTGCTATGTTAATAAAATTTGCAGATGATGTATATTTTCAGTGTTCTCCTTTCATTACTCCAAGCAGATGGGTTGCTGAAGAAATATAGTCATAACAAATACGTGTGAAAACTGCCCTGTTGGCACATATAGTTTACGCTCCTGAAATTAGTAATTATTTATAAATTTAATTGTAATATTTTGCGCACTTAAAGTAAAAATGATTTTGCAGTGCATGAATGTTTTTATATTAAGTTCATTGTAATATTTTCATTAAAAAAGTATGTTTTATTCGCTATTTCATAGAATGGTAAGGAACACCAATTATGAAAAATGGGAAAACATACCACCTATGGAAAAAATACTACACAACGCTTCTGAGCTGAAAACAGAACCGTGCCTCAACTGCGGTTTTATTAATAAATGTGCTGGGAGTAGGTTTCAAAATTTACCTCTAAGAAAGCATTTATTTATCTTAATTATTAATTAGTTGCGTACAAATTTTGCTGATAATACAGATAGTTATTTTACAATTTTTTTCATTCAGCAGTACTATATCATTTTTACCGAATGCTACAGAAGGAATATCACAAGGTCTTTTATACGTATTTTATGTACAGCTTTACGGAAAGGGGGGCGCAAATTTTACCTATAAAATAAATAAAAAGTGCTTATTAATCTTAATCCTCAACCAGCGCACAAATAAAACCTGTGTCAATACTCCGCTTCTATTACTAAGATATTGTTAATCTAAGTGTGGGAAGAATTGAACTTTAGATTAGATGTGTGCTGTATAACTATAGATGTACCTGTTGAACATTTGTAACAAAAACTAGATTAGTTTACCTTCAATTGGATGCATGATGTGTTGTAAATAGTCTAAATTAAGCTGCTATAACATACCATTGAAACTGGGACATTGTTTTATGGACAACCCTGTATATTAAAATTGATATTTAATACATTAATATAAATATTAATAGAAAAAATAATTACAAATGTTAAATGTATTACTATTAATATAATTATAAGTCCTCAGAATGCGTGATCCATATTTAAGTTAAATTAGCAGTGATGTTGAGCTATCTGATCACTTTACACATTAGTATGTTGTGGCCATCACAAAACTTTCTTCTGTATAAATCACGTCAATCAAATCATTTAAATAGTACAAGAAATTACACCAATTTAGCACCAATTCATATCAAAGTATATCTGAATTTGAAGTTTGATGAAAATTCGTGCATTAGTCCTTGAGATAGAGCTATTGCGGAAATTCTGAAAAATATAGTATATCAGCGCCACCTGTTGAGCGATTTACAACAAAACATAAACAGAACTAATTGATGTCAAGGTATACCTGAATTTGAAGTTTGTTGAAAATCCAAGCATTAGTTCTTGAGATAGAGCTATTGCGGAAATCACAAAAAATGAGGCATAGCAGCGCCACCTGTTGAACGATTTACACCAAAATTTATAAAACGTCATTTCATGTCAAGGAGTAACTGAATCTGAAGGTTGACGAAAATCCATGCATTAGTTCTGGAGACTGAACTATTGTGGAAATCGTGAAAAATGTTGCATAACAGCACTAACTGTTGAGCGATTTACACCAAAAACTAATCAGCACCAATTTCTATCAGGGACTAACAGAATATAAATTTTTATTAAATTCCGTTCATCAGTTCTTGAGATAGCGCGCCCACAAAATTTGTGTCACATACAGACAGACTCACAGACAGACATTTTATAAAAACATGTTTTTCGGAATCTCTGACCCCTAAAACGTGTAAATCCGTCGAAAACCGGAAGTCGAAAATTTTCATGAATCCAACATTTTCTTCTTGTAAAGATAGAAGAAAGTAAAAATTAAGCAAGTGGTCACATTAGGGACATTTTCAGTGTGAGTAATGTGATTTAAACTGAAGTTTTGAAACTATAGTTAGGGGAAATTGAGTAAAACTGCATACCGTGTTATTAGTTGCTTTTTGAAGCTAGAATTTCCAACAGAATTTACCGTAGCTTAGAGTATATATTCTGCCCTTGTCCTTGCATGATACTAATAGTATTTTAAATATATATATAGTTTATAACATTTTTATTAACTAATGCTTATTTATAGATTAAGGTGGTAGATGGTGTTTGGAAAATGCATAACACATTTGATAATCCAGTTTCAGCAATTACCATCTATATCCAAAAATATCCAAATTCTTTTGTGCATTCCTGTATAAGATCTATAGATATGTATTACATAGTATGCAAGAATCTACTTGAGTTACGAAACGCATCATACAGTTAAAAATTCGCCCTCACCAATTTCTGACAATTAGCAGAAATGTACTCGAATTATTTTGCGCAGTCCTGTATATGGTCTATAGGATTATACACGCTACATGTTGTAAAAAAATTTGGTTAAAGTTAAGAACTCAAACGGAAGTTGAAAACGCTCTTCCAGCAACTATCGCTCATAGACATTACTATAACCGATTAACTATGTGTCCCTGTAAATGCACGATAAATGCAATGTACACCATACTTTTAAATAAGCAGCTTATCCAGCACCTCAGTAATTCATATAAATTTCATTTTTGAAATGCTGTAATATCATTAAAATACTTTGCGAACGATTTTTCTCTGTAGACTACTATGTAACGAAATTCTTTTGTGTAACCCCGTTGACGATTATTAATTGATTTACACATTATATTCCACAGAAAGAATATTTTAATGCAACTCGGAAATGAATAACAATTTTATTATGCTTGAAATGGTGCAATATCATGAAAATGCACTTCAAACGTTTTTCCGATTGATTGTAATACTGCCTGGTCGCTGTAAACGTACATTAACCGCTTGAGGGGCGGTGGGATATATTTTATTCCACCTAATTTCGATGAAGATTTCCACTGGAAATTTTTTAAACTTTGACGGAAAAAAGCTGTAAAACTGCTTTTCCCTATTTTGAAATAAAATTTTTCTGTTTTCCCGGTGTAAATTCAACATTATAGGAACGCAATTGCTTGCCCCGTAAAGGGTTAAGTGCAATGCGCTTCATTTTCTTCGGCGATCATTCTACAATCTAGAGTAAACAGCAATAATATTTAAAAAATATAGGGCAATCCGAATGCATTCAAGAGAGTTATAGCACGGAAAGACGGCCAGACAAAACAGAGTAAGTCATAAACACTTTTCAACTACGTTTGAAAGTGTTGAAAAACAAACAACTAGTTCATTATGAGTTAACAAATTTGTTTGTGACAAACTATATAAAAAACTAAAAAAAAGAAAAAAGCGCATAAATATTCACAGCAACTTCAAAGGGGGTTTAGTGGGAATTTCAAAATTCCAAAATTTTTATTTTCTTTCGCAAGATTTACAAAATGTTTAAGGGTACACGTACTCCCCTAGAAAAGAAAAACGTACTGATTATATTCACCATTGCTATTTTTAAATAAATTGCCAATATTTAAAAAATGCTGTATCTATTTATTAATAAGTACCAACGAAAATAATGTTTAGAATTATAAATTAAAATATCCAGGCTTTAAATTTTTACTCTTTCTCACCAATATTTAAGGGGGGGGGGGGGGTATACTTCTTCTGATCAAAATTTTCACTGCTTCGTTTCTTGTATTTTTTGCAATGTGTAGATTGTTATCCTAAAAATATTTCATGGTATTTTAGTTCCTTTATTTTTGATATTTTAATACTATTTTTTTTTCTTTGAACGTAGCGCTATTGTAAAATTTTAATTTTTTTTTTTCAAAACCATGTTATTTAAACTGGACAACTCTTTTTCTTCCGAACTACTCGAATGATTTGCTTTATATTTTATTTAAAAGAAAGGTATCCGATTTTTATTGAGCTTGGACCAAGTATAATTATAATTTTATAACTATTTTTTCAAGCTCGTAAACGAAAAAAAAAAAACCTTTTATGTTTAAATGACTGCCATTTTGTCAAAATGCAACTTTATAAACTAAATGTTCATATAAGATTTTAGAGAATTTAATTCTCTTTTACAATTTGGAGAACAAATTTGTTTCTGATGCTTGTGATCGGGGAAAAATGGTCGTGCGATTGCAAGTTCGCGTTACACATACTCCCCGTTTTCACAAAACGTGTTCATTATTTTTTACTCTCAACAATTTAAATATATAAATGAAATGTACAGAAATATAATGCAAACAGTTCAATGTTGGTACCTCTTTTCTTTGTAACTGAAAAAAAAAAAAAAAAAAAATCTTAAAAATTATTGAGTTTTAGGCCAAAGAAGTCGAACCACCCTTTAACCCCTTAAGCGACTCGGCCGATAAGTGTAGGCTACCTTTTTTAAAATTCAGACTGTTTGATTACCACCCCTTTTTATGGGCGTTCGTAATTATATAAGTACGTAGCACCTATAGTCGTCGTTCGGTCCGTCTGTCTGTCCGCATATAACAAAGCAAAAACTACCCAACTGAATGGTCTGAAATTTTAAATACACAATTGTTGCAAAAATTTTTTGAGTCGTTTCAATTTTTATGAAAATCGGATGCATAGTTTAATGATAGGGGCATTCAAAAGTTTTACGTTACATGACGGCCAATGGGAAAAAATTATTTCAAGTGCATTTTAAGGATGTTACAGCCTCCCGAACAGAATAAAATTGATATGCACTTATAAAGTGCACTAAAATATACATTTAGTACAATATGCGATGCAAAAAATATTTATAAAACTAATTATAGCAGGAACGCATCTCATTTGCTCCGTTTGACGTGCAATTTCCAACTTGCTTGAAGTAGAAATATTCACCTTATTTATTGATAGATAAATTGATGCGAGAATAAAGCCAATTACGCTATTTTAAAAAACTGCTGGGAATCAAACAGGAGCCTACAGTGCCCCTGGAATTCACGGGCGCGCAAATTAAGGGGCTAAGTAACTTTACTCGGCAAAAGAAAAAAAAATACATTAAATAATATTCTGTCCTGTAAATTTAATTAAATGTTATACATTAAGCATCACCAGTAGTGTCTGTGGTCATTGAATGGACATAGCTTGAACCATGCGCTCTATGCATCATGACTTTACTTGTGAAATGGCCATAGTAACGCATGTAAGGAGAGAAAATATTTTATGTGGTACCCACGTTCTAGCCATAATAGGAAAATACCAAACAATAAAGTAATATGAATGAATGAGAAAAAAAAATAATTGCCATTCATTTTAATTTTTTTTAAATCTAAAATACCACATCCTACGAAACCACAACAAATTTTACATTGAATAAAGCACTGACAAGTAAATTTAATCGAATTAATGTTCCAATTTGTATTTGTGGTTTTTTTTAATCAAAAGTTCCACATTCTATGAAACCATAACAAATTTTACATTAAATAAAACATTGTCAAGTAAATTTAATCGAATTAATGCTCCCAGTTGTATTTGCGGTTTTATTTTTTCTAATCAAAAGTACCACATCCTATAAAACCACAACAAATTTTACATTAAATAAAGCATTGTCAAGTAAATTTAATCGAATTAATGTTCCCAATTGTATTTGTGGTTTTGTTTTTTTAATCAAAAGTACCTCATCCTATGAAACCACAACAAATTTTACATTAAATAGAACACTGTCAAATAAATTTAATCACTTCGAATTTTGATGCATCGGAAATCGGGCACGAACTTCTACAATCACCCAATAGAATGTGGAACTATCAAACAGTTAATTCTTGAATGTTTCTTTCCTGTAGGGACGTTACACTTGGACGGAGAAACGCAGGAACTCGAGTCCACGAGAAGGCTACGTCGTTTTCATCTCCGATGATTTTGAAGCCGACATCACACTGGTCATCTAAAAGAAAGAGGGCGAAACGACCCATCCCAAGCTGGAGCGATTCGTCATCAAAAAGTTCCAGAAAGCAAAAATAGAAATGACCGGAGCCGGCTTCCTCACGTGGGCCCTCGGCGAGATTACTACTTTAATGTCCGGCATATTCCAGAGAGCTATTGCTCACGCAATACAGGATCCTATCAGAGAAGCTCTTGAACGACAAATGCGAGAATTGACTTTGGAATATTGAAATATAAATAAAGTTTACGCCTCTTAATTGCGTAGTTTAATTTTCTGATTATCTTTATTATTATTATTATTGCATTTACAGAAAAACTGGATTGCAATGTTGTTCTGATTAAAAAAATAACAAAACGTTTTCCCTATTTAAGATTTTCTATAAGATTTTATCAGAATAATTACTCGGGAAGGCAGCGCCATATTTTTTCAATCAATTTTAGTGTCTACGTTTTAGGTATATATGATAAATGAGATGCGCATAGAACAAAACTGCCAGTCAGGTGGCACACCAGCGAGGGTTGTTATCATAGCAATATACCTCAACACATTGTAATGTGAAATAAATGGGAACCCGATAACTGTTCTTATTGCGAGTCTGGTGCAACATCAGTAATCGGATTATCATTCATTTCAGATCGCAGCTGGTTGTGTGACTTTGTTATGGTAACGTCCAAAGAAACTATAACTCGGTAAATATATATTCTTAAATATATATTCTTTGTAAAGTCCTACTCCCCCTGGCTGGTGCGCCCACTGGCTGGAAGTTTTGTTATCAGCGCTATCTCATCTTTCATATATATCCAAATCATTGATGCTAAAATTGGTTACAAAAATTAGACTCTGACACACAGACTGTAATTTTAGAGCCACATTTTAAAAACGTATGACCTTTAATGCGGATTATTTAGAATATGTGTAAAATAGATATTTTGTCACTAGATATAATTCCTTAAAATATTCACATGACATCTTCACATATCATTTGCAATTGTTGCAATTTACATTCTCCGAGTAATTGAGTTCTTAAAAAACAAAAAAACAAAAAAACAAAAACAAACAAACAAAAAAAAAACGGACTAAAATAGGGAAATTGTAATGACAATCGAGACGCAAGTATTATTTCCGTATTTTAACGGAATTTTTTCCCTGTAAATTACAGAAAAATTTACAGTAGATAGTCACGATAGATATAGATGATAGATTGACACGAAGACAGTAGATAGAAATAATACAGTAAAACATGTAATGAAACATATATAAATAGATATTCAGTCTTAAACGGATTTATGTCATGGTCTCGATAAAAATATACCATATAAATTGACTTTCAATACGGATACCTGTTCAAAACGGAATTATCTTCCGATCCCTATCGATTCCATTTTTACAAGTCTTACTACATATTTAAAATCTTCCGTGCCTGTGTAAAAATTCTTTGTTCTGTTTCTGGTTTTATTTTGAAATCTAAAATACTACTGTAGACTTGATATTTTTAATTGTTGAATTTTTATTCAACTTTCTTAAGAGACGTAAAACCGACAGAGTGAAAATGTGTTCGAGCCTGGGATCAAACTAGGATCGGATCATTGGCATTACACGCTAATGCTCTACCACTGAGCTACCTGGACGACACCAAGCCTAGCACGTCTCACTCTTATCTGTAGTCGACAAAGCTGTAACCACAGCACACGATGGAATATTTTTCATGAGTCACCAACTGTGGGGCAAACAGTACATGAAATAGGCCGCTGTTGAAGCGCTGCCAACAGATAAGAGTGAGAAATGCTAAGCTTGGTATCGTCCAGATACTTCAGAGGCAGAACATTGGCACAAAATGCCAATGACCTTAGTTCGATTGCAGGCTTGGACGCTTTTTAACTCTATCGTTTTTACGTCTCTTAACCCTTTCAGGGGCAAGTAGTTGTGTTTCTGTAATGTCGAATTCACACCGGAATTTTCAAAAAAAATTACTGCAAAATAAGAAAGAGCAATTTTACGACTTTTTTTCACCAAAGTTAGAGAAGTAAAATTTTATAACATTTTTCTGGTGCAAATCTTCATTAATCTTCCCTGAAGGGGTTAAGGAAGTTGAATAAAAATTCTACAGTTAAAAATTTTAAATTACTAAATTAAAGGCATGTGACATTTTCTACAAAAAATTTCAAAAAATTATATAAATTTATTCTACATATTTTAGATATCCAAAACTAGCTTTTTTAAACAAAGAGATATTTATCAGGATAGAAGTAATCGTTCAAAAGTTATATGCAGGTATATATGTAAAAATGTGTCTTTGTATATGGCACTGGCTATTCTCCTTGCTTTGAATTCGATTAAGATGCAGTTATAACATCATTTAATTTTTTGCAACATCATATTTGAAAAACGAAAGATTTAAATACAAAAAATGTCACTCCAAGCAGACATAAAAGAAAAAGAACTTTCATTGCCAAAAATATGGAGCTTTATTTACCAAAATTATGTTACACATTTTAGAACTATGGAACTTTTTTTTAATGCCAAATATTTTTTGTATTTCACATAATTTTCACATAACGTGCACTTGGATGTCCGAAAAGATAATAATTATGTCATTACCATGACTATTTATTCTCTGTCCTAGCCGATATTTTATATAGGGATGTGACAGCAAATTAGCTGATCATTCTCAGTGTTATAAAAACTTGAGCATTTTCATATCTTGAATATGTAGAAAATGACAATGCAAATGATGTCGCTCTTTACTCCTGCTTCCAGTCCTTCTGTCAATTGAAGGCTTTTGCGACTCCTTAACAGTCAGTATTGATCTAGGCAATTCTATTGTTGAACGTTGTTTAAGCAGAACTGACCTACGAAAGAGAAAGAAGGAAAAATCATGTGTTAAAAGAAAGTAATTTACTAGTATTAAAAAATGTAAAGGCAAACAAATAATACTGCACAAAATTAGTGATAAGAAGTACAAAATTTTATAATGAGAGAAAAGGAGGTGACTATGCAAACTAGTCATGCCTTTAATAACTAACGTTAAAGAAAATACATATCAGAACATGTGAGAAGGGGCAGACTCAATAGATAACAAATATAAGAGTTTAATGTAGATATAGACTAATGTTAAAGACTTCAATGCAATCTATATACAATTAATATTTACAATTCTAGGAGGGAAAGGGCTTTTGCTGAGATTTACCGGCCGCCAATACTTCGGCGCTATTCGAGCTTGGCTGGGACGTCTTACCAGGCCGGGCTCGAAAAGAAACTCTCAAGTGAATTTTAACATTCGGTTTTCAGGCTGGAGATGCAAAGTCACCCTGCCATCAAGTTTATTGTCTTTTGAGTTTTGCAAGCTTTGTTAGTTCTCATGTGCACCCTTTCGTTGCGGCCAGGATGTTTTGGAAAGCGCAAACCACACCCACATACATATAATATACACTGCTCAAAACAATTAAAGGATATTGCAGTTTTAGGTGGATTTTGTATCTGGTAAACTGTTTAGCTGATTGATACATGGTCGAAAGACATAGTAGGTTATATGAGAATAAATTACACATGTTTGGCAGAAAAAAATGCATTTTATTGCGCATTTGTGTACTAAAGGAAAAAAACACAATTTGTGCATATGAGTAAAAAAGAATAAGAAAAGGTGTTTTCTTCAAAGAAAATCATTTTTAGTAGGGGGTATGGTTTCCACGGGCGGCCAGCAACGTCGAACACCTTTGAGGCATGGACTCAATGAGGCTATTAATGACGAGTTGGGGTATTCTGCCCCACTCTTCCAGAAGCGCTCTTTCCAGTTCTTGGAGAGTTTGTGGTGGTTGTTGGCGGCCAGAAACTCGTCTTCCTAGAGCGTCCCAAACGTGCTCGATTGGATTCATGTCTGGAGAACACGCTGGCCATTCCATTCGAACGATTCCTTCCTCGAAAAGGAAATCCTCCACCAGGTTTACACGATGTGGCCTGCAGTTATCGTCCATTAAAATGAAGTTATCTCCGATTGCTGCAGCGTAAGGGACTACAATAGGTCTGAGGATCTCATCCCTATATCGGCGACCAGTCAGAGCTCCATCTCGAATGATGTAGAGGTCAGTGCGCCCGTCAATGGAGATGCCACCATACACCAACACTCCTCCACCGCCAAATCTGACACTTTCGTGCACGAACGCAGGATTATTCCTACTGCCACGGTCCCTCCAGATGAAAATACGCCTATTATCCGGATGCACAGAAAAACGGACTCGTCAGAAAACAGAATATTGCTCCATTTATTTCTCCTCCAGTTGACATGCTCTTAACTGCCCACTCCCTGCGGTCGCGACGATGCCTTGATGTTAATCTAACACATACCATCGGTCGGCGAGCATACAGACCTATAGCATGGAGCCGGTTTCGGATAGTCTGAGTTGAAATCGTGGTGCCTGTAGCCGAGCGAAGGTGTTTTTGGAGAAGAGTAGCGTTCATGGTTCGGTGTCTCCGAGCTGTTAACGCTAAATACCGATCTTCATTGGGCGTTGTTGCCCGTCTACGACCTTGCCCTGGTCTTCGGCCTGCACATCCACTCTCGTCGAACTCAAAATTTGCATACTCCACAGTTTGAAAACCAGAAAAATTTGCATTTGTGATTCTCTTCTTCTATTTTCGGCAAAAAAAATTTCGTTTATATCTTTATTTTATATAAAACTTCAAATATCCTTTAATTGTTTTGAGCAGTGTATTATAATTTGGAGCAAATCTTGTGTCTCTGCATGCAAATTTTATCTAAAACAATTGGGAAATTTCGCGTCAAACGTGGCAAATGAGAGGTGCGTTCGTACTCTAATTAGTTTTATAAATATTCAGATCTTGGTACAGTAGCTCTTGCACTCTTATGCAAAAATGTTTGAATGCAGAATTTATTACGATTATGTATATATATATATATATATATATATTAAATTAAATAATAGAGAAATAATAGGACCCCATCTTAAATAGGACGTCATCACCATGGCAACCTAGAATCATTACCTGTCATGGGATATCATTGAAATTACGTATGACAGGATTTAATAGAATAATCAGCATGACAACCTAGAATCATGACCTATCATGGGATATCATTGAATTAATTACGTATGATAGGATTTAATAGAATAATCAGCATGCCAATCTAGAATCATTACCTAGAATCATTTATTAACCGGATGGCGTTGACTTAATGATGTATGATATGATTTAACTAAATGATGAAAACTTTTATTATTATTTTTTAAAGTTTTGATTCTATTTTCATGAAATTTGAAATGACTCGACACAATTCTGCAACGATTATACATATTAAATTTCAAAACATTCAGTTGGATAGTTTTTGATCTGTTATAGGAGGACACAGAGACAGACAGACAGTCGGACAGACCAGACGACAGCTATAGGGGCTAAGTATTTATATAATTACGAACGCACGTAAAAATAATTCTTATGTAATTGTGATCCTAGTGTTTGGAATTTGTTTCATTAACTCTGATTTTGTCTTTTGATTTTACTGTGTGTGCTATACTTTTAACTTGGAACTCTTTAAATCTCAAATGCAATGTTCATTGGAATTAAGAAAAAACCCTGCTATGAGACCATTAACAAAAGTAATGTAAGATATAAAGATTTTCAGTCTCTTTTGATTTAGGTTCATCCTACATATAGCTCGGTATAATAATTAAATAACCTTTTTATTCGATTAATTATTGGGCATAGACGTCTGATTTTTACTTTAATGTAATAAAATTGACAAATATGTACTCACTTACAAAAAATAGAATTAAAAAAAACAATAATAAAACAATTTAGATTTTCAGATTTTATCCACTCTGATATTGATATCTTTATGTGGTTATCAAGAAGGGTTTTGACCTTTGAAGAATTAAGCGAGCCTAAGTGAAAGTCCTTTGATCTTTGGGTTTAACGTGGTGATTACGAGTCAGGACTCGCTATTATTTTTGTATTCAATAGTGCCACAATTTACAAAAATTTTTCGTTGTGGTAAAACTTTCTTGAAAATATCCTGGTACAAGTGTTCAGATGAGATTATTTTTCAAAATACAATCGGCTGGTATAGTTATAAAACCAGTTATAGTACGAACCAGGATTGCCAGTTCGATCTCCATTTTTATTCAGAAATTACGAGTTCATACCAGAAATAAACAACAGTATTTTATTCTTTATTTAACGAGAGACATTTGAATTACCGATTCAAAAATTTTAAGCCTTTTTCTTATTTTACTTTATTTCTTTATGTTGTAGCACATTTGTGCTATGGCTAGACTTATATTCATAGCTCTTCTATGATGTGATATACATGTACTCATATATAGGGAGTGTGGAGTAGCACTGCTACTTGGTATCCCATGAAATTATCAGCAGTTCACCTGTTCACCAGCAATGACATGAAGTGAAAATTCTTCCTAAATTTCCGGAGTGAATTTAAAATTTTGGATTAAAATTGGAGGCCAAACTGGCAACCCTGGTACGAACGAACCTCATTTGCCACGTTTAACGTACAATTTCAGACTTTTGTTTTATATAGAGCTCCATCTGTTTTAAAATGTTTGAATTATTTTTTATTGCAGAAGTTATTTTCGCATGCTCTAAACTGAATAAATGCCAAATATTTTTTAAGGTGACAGTTCACCTCAAAATTGGTCAAGATGTCGATTTTTTATATTAAATGAAAGATGAATAGTTGTGTATATTTTGACACCTCACTTTTACCCATACAGTAATTATATCGCGAGATATCTTAAATTTTGTTAATACAAACAGCGCAATTCCCCACACAAATGAAAACTTTAAACGTCTTCTTCTCCATGTTCCTATTTCATCTACTTCCATGTTTTCAAAATGTTGAGGCTTGTATTGTATTTGAGATAGAGATTTAAAATTTTTTGTACATGTTCTTTATTATATATGTCATAAAGCTGCCTATGGTATTAGCCTTCAGGTTATTGTCATTTTTTAAAAAATAAAAGTATATGCAGATGTGTTAGATTTCATCCTTTTACACTATAGGTGTCAGCAAAAAAAATTATATTAAATGTAATAGTAGATCTATCTAAAAATCCATACGCAGTCTTGTGTAATATACATTCGAAAATCTTTTTAAAAAATTGGGCAAAAATATTAACATTTAAAGAATAGTAGGGATTTTAAAAAATTTAAAAAAAATTTAAACTTAAAAAAAAAAGTAAATACGCAGTTTTTTTTTTTTTTTTTTTTTTTTTTTTTTAACAATGAAATGCAGTGAGTTCATCATTTGAACCATATTTTTAAAAATAAACAAAATTGCTGAATAGGTAAACTGTCCCTTTAAATATTTCCAATAGTTTAGCTTGTAGACCCCTTCAAACACTTGCACCATAATTATGACCACTTGGTATGTGTCATATACGCTCGAAATTCGCCAACCATCTCAGGTGTGTAATCCTTCGGTAAATATCACTCCTTTTTTTTTAAAATACAGAATATTTAGTTTATTTACAAACACAAAATGACATTATATGACGACACAAATGATGATAAAACTATTTACAATGAAATAATAAGTTTCACAAGATGCACAACCACTCCACGTTTCACTCCAAAACAACACTTCACTATATTGCTAAATTATTTCACTAAAAACTCAAATTATACTACTTCCGCTTCTATTACAATCTTTTGGTTTCTCATAAAAATAGCCGCGCACGCTCACATGCTGGCTTACAGAACACTTCTCCCTTCCACACTCTCAAAAACAGTGCCCACCCTACCTCTCGCGCACCTACACGTCACGTGTCAATGGTGCCAAAAGAAATCGAAAGAAAAGTTTTCTAGACGCCTCCAGACATCACAGTATGTATTATATATTTTATTTTAAAATTAAAAAAAGAACCAATTTACCGTAGTTTTTCTCCTGCAGCAGCAACATAACCGATGAAAGACTTTACACAGCTGTGTCTTCTTTCTATCCATCCAATCCTTAAATGAACATTTTTTAGTTTTCCTTGCCTCTAATTTCACAAACTCTTGTTCGTCGCCCTTGCAGCTACTTTCTAGTCTCGCCTGTTCTAATTCCAGCAGTCTTGCTTCATTTTCTTCCTTCACTAAATCTTTCTCAATGGTGTGCTTCACGTGTTTATCGGTGGTCTTAAGCATAGTTTGAACGGCTTTCAGCGGCAAGTTCTTTTCAACCGTTTGACGTATGTAAAAATTCAGTAGGAACTTTACTTCCTCCGGATTGCCTAAAAAAGACATAATTTTAAAATCTGCATTTTGGATAAAATTTTGTAAAATTGGACAAAAAAAAAAAAGAAGGAAATTAAAAAATAGGAGGAAAAAATATTTCCATAAATAAAAACATAAGACAAAATGCAATATTTCACCTCCAATCAATCACAAAATACACAATATGAACTTTAAAAAACTCACCGTTTTATAAAAGGCGACGAAAATAATAAAATAGATATTACTAACTTTAACATCTATTTTATTACTTTCGTCGCCTTTTAAGTAAAACGGCGATCTAAAGTTCATATTGTATATATTTTGTAAAATATTTTCATTTTTAATTCTTCAAATTTAAATCTCAATATGAACTCAAAATACCATTTGACTAGGAATAATTTCTGAATAAAATAAGCTTTAAGGGGCATTTCTTTGATTGGGGTTTTAAAAATTCGATTTTTATTTTTATTTATTTAATTATTTTTTTTACATTTTTCTATTTCCTATAGTCTGTAAATTATCTTTTTAGAAAGATTTGAGCGAATTCGAAGTCATTTCATAGTTAATTAGGGCTTTAGTGCAACGCGTCCGTATAGGCTTACCGCAGGGCTGCCACAGGCCACATTTTTATATTTTATTCGTGCCTCTATTTTCAGTAAGTAAATTTTATAGTATATTTCTCTTGCAAATGTTGTCAAAGTGTATGCGAAAAATTTTTGTTTTACAAAATGGTGTCAGATTGTATTAAATAACAGTCGCCTGTTGCAGCCCTGAAACCATTTTGCAGTGATATAAACACATTTTACGCAAAATGACTTTTTTCAAACTGGGTGGCATCAGAGCACAAAAACTATTAAACCGCTCTTGCTCAGTTTTTTTTTAAATGAAAAGTAATAAAAGAAAAAGTTATTCATTTTCAGCTATTTATATAAAAACAATCGTTTTTAGACGCACGCTAAAGTGCGAAAAAAGGGGTCAGAAGTAAACCTTTTTTTTTTCAAAGGCTGCCACTTTGTTGATTTTCAACTTATTGGTCTTAAAGTGCTCGAAGCTCCAGACACTATTATCTACTTTCATAATCCTTTACAAAAGTTGATTGCAGACGACTCGGGCGATTTATTAGGACCCGCCCGATTAGAAGTGCACCGCGCGCACGCTAAGACATCCAACCATGCAACTCGAGCAATATAATAAATTTTTTAATAATTTTTTTTTAAATGTTCTTTAAATGATTATAAGTAACATGCAAAAAACCCTGAGCTAAAATCTTTATCCTATTCCAGAGAAAATAAAATAAAACAATGCTAAAAAACACCCTTTTTTCTATAAATCTGCTGATCTGGTGATCCTGATTCATCTTAAAACTTCATTCCCAAATTATTTTAAAACTAGTACTCAACCCCGTCAAAAATGACGAAACGTGAATGATAAATCTTCAAAACGACATTTACAAAATATATTTTTGGGCTAAATAAGAAAAAGCATTCATCATGCATTTTTTTAATCAAAAAGTATTATCCTTTGATTTTTGATGATTAGAACAAAGATATTATGTAAACTGCAGTTTAAAATCTTACTTTAAATATTTCAGCATGGAACAGGAAAAGATCAAAGTTGCATTGCATGTGTAACATATTTATATACGTATATATATATATATATATAAATACATCTATATATACGCACATACACAAACACACACACACACACACACATATATATATATATATAATATATTTATATGCATATATAGTACAGGAAAAATTACGCTTAATTCTATAAAACATTTTATAAAATATGTTACATATTCATACTACTGAGTAGAAGATTTTCTTATACATTATTTTTCAACCTTTATTAATTTTGTGACTTACAAATTATTTTACTACTCAGAAACTAATTTGAATTATTCTGTAATACGCTAAACAGCAATTTTTTAATGAGTTTAATCTGCATCTTTTCTGCACGTAAATGCATTATGACTTTTTTTTTTTTTTGCTAAAAACTTACTATGTTAAAATTCATAATTTTTTCTACAAGATAACTAAAATATGGCGTACAATTGTGTTATACCTTCTTTATGTTTCAATTCAAATAATAATTGATAAGAAATATTAATTTTATTTACAATGCTTTCAAATCTGATAAAATGCATTTAAAAAAAAGTACGATTACAGCAAAAAGCTTCTTTGTTTATATTAATTGCTCATAGATGGCGTCAAAGGAATTAGCAAGAAACATAAGCTCCTGATTTATTTCCTGATACCTGATACTCCTGAGGGCAGTTGCAATTGACGTCATGCTGGAGGTCACACAGTACAAATAGGCAAATCTGATTGCTGAAACTAACCTGACCTCCACTTGAAGTACAATGGTTTATCAGCTGATTGAAACTTCCCTATTTTTAATTTAGAACTTCATTGGATAGTTTTCGAAGGTTTTAAACAAAATTAAAATATTTAATGTCTTTAAAATGCTTTTAAAATATTTTAAGAACAGAATCATAAATTAACCTGCATTTTTTTTTTAATGGAGCGTTCAAAGAGTCATTCATTTGTTTCAAGATTCGGAAATTCTGAATGGCAACAGTGTTCTTTTGTTTATATCTAGTAATCTGATGTTTATAATAGTTTATTTCTAATTTAGAACTTAATACATTATAATTAGATATGATATACACGTTTTATATGAAAATATGCTGAACAAACATTATTTCAAATAGAAGAAATTATGATTCTGCTGTCATATGTTGCCATATGTTTTCCATTAAGCCTAACATGCGTTTAGCTACGTTCGATTGGCAGACCAAAATGGTTCGTACCGGAATGGTTACCTACACTTTTCTCCACTCGGATTTTATTATAAGTAGATGAATATGTATTATTACTAAAAGGACTCATCACACTGTGTTACAATAAATAAAAATATGTATGTATGAAAATGTATTAATTTAAGCAAAAACTGAGAAAATTTAGGTTATATTTCCTATTCCAGTAGTTTTAAAACTATATTATTTCTCTAATAATTTTTTATCCATTGTATATAAATAAGTTTAGCGAATTAATTTCATGTATGCATTAAAACAACATTTAATCTTTATTAATGTTTTTTGCTATAAAATTTGGATGTATGCCAATAATAAGCTTTTGCACTTAGTTTTATGTAGTGCATGTCTACAGCATGAAAATTTCATACGCGTATCACTTAATTATTTGTATATTATTTTAAAGAAAGCACAATACCAAAACTAACGGTTTCTTTGTGCATATGTCTGTTACCAATCGGCACCTGAAGATAATTTTTTTCTCCTCAACTGGAGATAATAGCAAACAAACTTTTCTTCATCTGGAGACAGTAGGAAGCTGCACTGAAGTCCAAGACATACATTACATATAAATATTTCAATTAGAATCTTTAGAAAAATCGTCTTTATGGTAGTTTTATAGTAATTATGCTAAGAATATTACTCACATCTTACTATCCAAACATCGTTCTTGATTTCTTTGAAATCCTTGTCTCCATTAAAAATCTTATGCTGCAACAAATCCGTGGAAGTTGGACGCTTAAAAGGATTAACGTTTATACAACCACGAATGAGATCCCTTATGTGACAGAGAGTTTCCTTTCGCACTGCGGACATCAGGAAGGTACTTTTGGCGACATTTTCAAACTGTTTTTTCTGAAAATATAAACCAGAAATTAATACAGTATAACTTCAAAAATCCAGCATCATCGGAACCGAGACTATGCCGGATTTTTGAAAATTCCGGACTTTTGAAGGAATATAAAAAGTAGTAACCTGGAATATAAAAAGTAGTACTAAATTCTTAATGGTGCCTTCAGCCATAATTCAGTTCACTATTAAATCATAATTATGTAATATAAAAAGAAAATTAAAAAAAAAATCGAATAAAGAGTGAAATTATTTCTTCTCGTGTAATTTCGGAAGCATCGATGTCAATTTTGTTTCTTCAAATTTTTTTTGTCGTTCTTTAACAAGTTTTTTTTCTATTTCATACAAATGAAGAATGTCTATTTCGGAAAAAATGTCTTGTTTCTCTAAAACCTCTAAATCACCTCTGACAAATGAAAAAAGAAGTCAAATATTCTTTTTTCGCATATATTACTTTCGAACTTGAAGTTTTTGATTCATAAACAATTGCTATTTTTGTACTCCAAAAACTTGGAAGTATAAAAGGAAAAACAAAGGATAAGATGGTTTTGATACCAGATTTTTTAAGTTGCCGGATTCCTGAAGTCGCACTGCAATAATTATTTCCGATGCATTGCAATGTGTTGAAATTGTTGTTGTTTGCAGATGACGTCAATGTAATCAATCAAAAGTTAAAGCAGTAAAATAAATTTATTTCACCTTTTTAATTGCATTCTTAATTATAAAAATACGTAGCATCTATAGTCGTCTTCTGGTCCGTCCGTCTGTCCGCATAACAGAGCAAAAACTACCGAACCGAATGGTTTGAGATTTAATATATATAATCGTTGCCGAATTTTGTCGAGTCATTTCAATTTTTAAGAAAATCGAATCAAACCATAAAAATATATTAATAAATTACATCCTATTATGCGTAATTAATGCAATGATATCCCATGATAGGTAATGAATCCAGGTTGCCATGATGATTACGCCCTATTTAAGAGGGAGTCTTATTATTTCCGTATTACTTAATTTAATACATAGAATCGTAATACATTTTGTATTCATGCATTTTTGCATAAGAGTGCAATAGCTGTAGCACCAAGATTTGAATATTTATAAAACTAGTTATAGTACGAACGCATCTTATTTTCCACGTTTAACGCGCAATTTCCGACATGTTGCTCTTTGTATTAATTACTGACAATTCATTTGCCTTACAGGTGAAATTTAACAGAATAAAAATGCATGATGTTTTAAAACGAAAATTTGTTATTTTTACCAACAATTCATAGAACCATTTTCAATAATTTTATTTTCGGATTCTTTTCAGAATACCTTGAAACCCAAATTGACATTATATACTCGAAGACGAAGTATGATTTTAAGATGTAGTTATTTATTTATTTGAGAGCATACACCAGAGTTGTTTACAAAGCAGGCAAATGTTGTCTTATAATCTTTCATTGGTCGTCGAGAAGACATCTGGATAGGACAAAGAATTAGACAACCCTGAAGAATACAGCCGAGAATCCCAACAAGAAAGTGCAACGAAACCACAAGAATCGAACCCGGCGCCTTGTCCTACGCTCGCAAGCGATTAGGATGTTGGTATTGTTTTATGACGGCCAATTATCAACACGAAGGATGTAGGCCGGAAGGGGGGGGTGCCCTCTGTGGGGTGTCTTTCTAAGGGAACCTAACCCTTATTTACGCAAGGAAATACAAGGTTAGAGGAAAACCACTTAAAACTCCAAACAATTGTCCCGACGGGCGCGAATGGGTTCGAACCCAGCATCTTCCACCTACCAGCTTCGAAAGCAGAACATCTCGGCCACATTTGGGTTCGCAAGCGATTAGGGAAGTGGTGTCCTAATTATGGGACGAAAAGTTCTTGAACAATTCACTGAAGGTAAACTGTTGAGAGATTTCTGTCTAATTTGTCATTCTATTAAATTCTATTCTTCGCATTAATGTTCACAAGGTGTCTTTTCGTACTAACTCGATAATGCTCTACAACTTTGTAAACCACTTTTTTTCCATATCTCTTTCTGTTTTCGAGATAGTAATGCTAACTCCGCAGCTTTCCACCAGTTGGCGCCGTAGGCGGTTTCATTCAGTAGTGCATTTCTACTTTACTATGTCTAAACACCACTTTTATGTACATAGTAGAAGCCGTTTCGATGATAAGAGGGCGGCAATGACTTTAATGGGCGTACTGTATATCAATTTCATCTCTTTGTACTATGTTCTATTTACTGGAGATTATTATTTACCCATCCTACGTATATAGGGTAAGTCTAGTAAACGTTTTGAAAATCGAAAAAACTTTTTTGATTGATTTGCGTGTTTCAGACAATGAAGGTTCCGAAAAACATATTTTTAGAAAAAAAAAATTGCCATACGTCTGTCTGTGTGTCTGTGTATGAGTCTGTAAATGCTCTATCTCCCGAAAAAATTGAGGTAGAGACTTGAAATTTGGTGTGTACTTAGTATGTAAGAATGAAAATAAATCTATTGAATTTCATTAACCTCGATTACCCGAAATTATTTTTTAGGACTCTCAAAATATTCGTTCTGATAAAAGTTATATAAAAATTTTCGAAATTATTTATTTTAAGGATTCAATATAAAAGACAATAAAAAAACATAAATTCTGCATAAAGATAGGAGTCGATCGGATAATGAGTTGCCGAGATATTTGTAATCCTATTTTCCACAGTCTTTGATTTTTCATAACCCTGTATTTCATTCAAATTTCAATTCAAAGATATATTTTAATTGGAAATGAGACGCTTAATCCGACGCAAGAAGCTGTCGGTTAATATGATTGTCATTTTTGGAGTTATAAGTATGTTTCTTTTAAAAAATTCAGTAATTGAGCATTTAAAGTTCAAGACGCCATCAAGTCACCTTTTTAAACACTCTATCTACCGAACAAATTGAAATAGAGGCATGAAATTTGGTATGTACTTAGAACGTAATAGTGCGAAAAAGCCTATTAAATTTCATTAACCTTAGTTATCCCTGGATATGCTTTTTATAAATAGTTTACACATGTTTTATTTTCATATTTTATATTTATGCTTATGCATAATGTTTAAGTATTATGGTGGTCCCCAACGACTAGTTTTATATTGCTGCCCTAAAAGTGTTGTCGCATTTTCATTTTACAATAACTCCATGACTGTTGTCACGAAACGACGTTTAAGTCGACCCATTTGTTTTTAGTGCGTAAAATAGCCAATGTAATTATTTGTATGTAAAATAAAAATTTCTATGTAAAATAAAATAGCCAATGTAATTATTTGTATGTAAAATTTGAATGTAAAATAAATACCTACCTCTAAAATGTTAAAGATCGTTGGATACAAAATTTCTGTCCAGCTTGGCTTAGTAATATTCTGCACGTTTTTCGATGTACACAAGGATTCTTTAGTAAATAACTCTAAACATAGCACTCCTAACGTATATATATCATACTGGTAACCATTAACAGTAGCTTTCTGCTCATCTTTTATTTCAAGAGCTTCTGGAGGCTGGTAAAGCAACGGTGACAAATAGCTGAAAAATAAAAAGGAAAAATACTTAATTGGAAATAAAATCAGAAGACGAAATGCAATATTCCACCTTGATTTAATAACAAAATACACAATATGAACCTTAAAAAGCTCACTGTTTTACTTAAAAGGCAACAAAAAAATAATAATATAGATGTTAAAAGTTAAAAAATATACATTTTACTCAAAATTTCTTAGTACAGTAAAACCTCCCTAAAGCGACCACGTTCTCTTCCAATAAAAATTATTTTGGCCTGCAATTCCCGCGGCCATCGTCAGAGAATATTTTTATTATTAATTGCTGTTCCATTCATACAAATACGTCACTTCGCAAAAGTAAAAAAATAATTTTAAATAAAATTATTACTTTTTAATTTGTAACATCTACATTATTGAATATTTAATACGTGATTTATCACATTGCTAACTAAGCGTAGAACCAACAGAGTGAAAAATGTCCAAGCCGTGAATGGAACCTGGAACTTTTGGAATACGAGGACGCTACCCAGCTTAGCATATCTCACTCAGAGATGAGTGACAGATGCTAAGCTGGGTATCGTCCTCGTAGCTTTAATGGTAGAGCTCTTGGAGCGCTATTCCATGAGATCCAAGTCCCGATTCCCGGTTTGGACATTTTTCACTCGGTTGGTTCTACACTTGGTTAGCAATGTAATAAATCACGTATTAAATTTTCAATAATTTCAAGAGTAATTTCACTGCTGAAAATTAAGAGAAAATTTAATTAAAAATTATACATCTATGGTATTGTTATTATTGTCACTTTTAAAGTATAGCAGTGATCTTTTAAAAATTCCTATTGTGTATTTTGTGCCTAATTGAAATTCATACATTAAAACTTTTTCAGGTTTATATCTTTTTAGGTGCGTTCGTAATTATATATACGTAGCACCTATAGTCTTCGTTCAGTCCGTCTGTCCGCATATAACAGAGAAAAACTACCCAACCGAATCGTCTGAAAATTTAAATATATAAATTTTGCCAAAATTTTGTCGAGTCATTTCAAATTTTATGAAAATCGGATGGATAGTTTAATTACAGGGACAGTCAAAAGTTTTCCGTTATATTACGGTCAATGGGAATAAATTATTGCAAGTGCAATTTAATAATGTTAGAGCTTTCCGAATGGTCTGAAATTTTAAATACATAATTGTTGTAAAATTTTGTCGAGTCATTTCCAATTTTATGAAAATCGGATGTATAGTTTAATTACAGGGACATTCAAAAGTTTTCCATTGCATGACGGCCAATGAGGAAAAAATTATTTCAAGTGCATGAAATGGATATGCGCTTATTGAAGTGCAGTAAAATATACATTCAGTACAATATGCGGTGCAGAAAATATTTGTAAAACTAGTTATAGTACGAACGCACCTCATTTGCCACGTTTCACGAGCAATTTCTAACTTATTTTTTATTATTATCCGAAATGTTCTGCCTGAAGTTAACTCAAAATTCTGTATCACACAAAATACATAATTCGATGCTAATTGTGACTGCATTAATGTTACTTATCTTGATTACGTATTCCAGGAGAAATTAAAATCTGACTGATCATTGTTTACTACGATATTTCTTTCTTTAAAAAGAATTATCTTACAGAATACGATTTACAGATCCTTTTTTTATTACTTGAATTTAAGATATCCATCAGAAAATTAAAAATCTGTGAGAAGAATTATTTTTCCTTTTCTAATTGATAAACAAAGCTGTATCTGAACACTCATTATACTTATTTCTCCTTAAGATTGTCTATGTAGATCAAATGTTTTTAGATGCGTTCGTAATTAAATAAATACGTAGCATCTATAATTGTCATCGGGTCCGTCCGTCTGTCTGTCCGATATCCGCATATGACAGTGCAAAAACTATCCAACCGAATAGTTTGAAATTTAATGTGTATAATCGATGCCGAATTTTGTCGAGTCATTTCAAATTTTATGCCAATTGAATCAAAACTTTAAAAGACATTAATGAAAGTTTTCTTCATTCTATTAAATCCTATCATACGTAATTAATTCAATGATAACCTATTATAGGTAATGATTCCAGGTTGCCAAGGTGATATTATGTATAGGTAATATTATATATATGCTGGCAGCCTATATGATAATATACAGAGTCGTAATAAATTTTGTGTTCATGCATTTTTGCATAAGAAGAGCAACAGCTATTGTACCAAGACCTGAATAATTATAAAATTAGTTGTAGTACGAACGCACCTCATTTGCCACGTTTCACGTACAATTTCCGTGTTGTTTAATACATCCTTGTTCATAAAGCATAAAACATTTTTGTATGAACCCTTTTATTCTCATTTAGATAAAAAAAATTATATATATATATATTTTTTAAAACTGTACTATTATGCTCTTTTGCGATTCTTTACCTGATCTTTTGCATAATTTTCATGAGTGGAGTTTTTTCGTTTTGGGAGGATAATGGAAAGTCTTGCATATTTTTAATATCTAGGTGCATTTATAATTAGAATAATAATAAATAAATACAAAAAGAATAAATAATACTTGTGAAGGAAACATTTTTCTTTAAAGAAGAAAACTGATTAAATTTTTCCCTAGCAAATGACATTGTACAGTCGTGGAAAAAAAAAAAAAAAACACCCCAATTAACTCTTCAACAAATTATCGTAGAAGAAAGTTACTGGTACCGAACGATTGCAAATAAAGTCTACTTTTAAAGGATGTATATAAAATTTGCTTAGGGGGCCATCTACATATTAAAACGAACCAAAACTTCATTTTTTTCAATAGCAATACCGAATTTTAACAAGATATTTCAAATCTTCGGTTCAAACTATGCCTAGACACCAAATTCCAAGTTATTGGAATGATAATTTTTTCAATTATAAACATTCAAAATTTAGTGCTTCTAATGTTAAATTACATTTTCATATTTTTATTAATATTGCCTGAAATTATACTCCTAATGTGCTAATTTTTTGTGTAACAATAATACTAAAATACCCAAACATAAATACGTTGAATTTGCAATTTTTATAATTTTATGATATGCGATATGAAATTAATATTCGAAAAAAATTATGAATGGCAACCTACAATTTTTTGATGGATTTAGATTTATTAAGTCCTGCTTTATGGAAATCCAAAATTACATTTTTCTTCCAAGTAGTTTTCAAATTATGCTTAAAAAACTGCAAAATGAAGGCTAATTGAAGGGTGTAGAGTTTATTTATACTGGCAGAATTGTGTACTGCTATTGAAATAAAAACAAAGTTAAGGTTCGTTTTAATATGTAGATGGCTCCCTAAGTGAATTTTATTGACATCATTTAAAAGTAGACTTTATTACCAATCGTGTGGTACCAGTAACTTTCTTCTACGGTAATTTTTTGCAGAGTTAGTAAGGGGTGTTTACTTTTTTTTTTCCACGACTGTACCTTCTATCCGATGTTGATGACAAAATGATTGAATCCCTTTTTAGGGAAATCAAACTGAAGAAATTATAATAAACAAACACTGTCTGATATATAAAATTAAAAAATATATTACAATTCATCAGACATACAAGTAAAAGTTACATAAATACATTTAAAACAATTAAAAATGCAAACATTTCGGGCTAAGATAACCCTCATCAGTGCAATAACCTTCAAATGACCAGAAAACTGTATATCATGTTTACAGTTAATAATTACTAACAGTTAAAATTAAAGAAAATATAATAAGAATTTATCTTTCAATTAATTAATTATTAGAAAGTAAAAAGCGCCTATCTTAATGCTAAAAATATAGAAGTATGATTGGGTCATATCATGTCACGTGTGAGACAGCTTTTCTACGTATTTCTGCTGTTTTAACAATCTTGTTATATCGTCAAATTAACCCTTAAATGCCGGTAGTTGCTTTTCGGAACATACCCAATTTAGGATCTAAAATACTATTAGAATAATATTGAAGCTATAATGCCTAATGTTGCCAATAAAATATATTCTGAAAATATTATTAAATCGATTTTCAACATGTAGGTGGAAACACTTATGCTGTTTAAGAATAAAGATAGATTTATTTTTTCAATTGTTGCTATTTGTTCTTTTTTCTTTTTTTTTTTTTTTTTGAAATCTTGCGAAATACCCTATTTTGTCCTGCAGTAAAAATTTATTTCTTATTTTAGTTCCTAAAATTTTTGTGTGTTTAATATCATAGAATTTTATCAAGGAAAATTATTTTTTATATTAAAGACCAGCATAGCCGATTAGCAACAAATTATTTTTTAGCCGTAAACCATACTTAAAACAAAATAGGATTGTTTAAAGTATTTTTCCCATGATTTATTTAAAAAGTGAAAGCCAAAAAAACATTATTACAATGATTTTTGAAAAATCAGGCATTTAAGGGTTAAAACAGGCATGCTAATATGAAAATCTAGAGATATTTGTTATCTTTAATGTATAGTTTATGTTTTAACAACTTATAAGTCAATAGATAAAAGTATTTATTGGAATGTCGCGCGCAGGACATTTTTTCAGTTTTTCATGGATTTGCCCTGAAACGGGTAAATTATGTAGGTATAGGATTTTAAATGTGGAGATTTTCATTATCTGTTATTTATTTATTGTTAAAAACGGGCAGTTTACTAAGATCTAGGGTTTAAAATGCGGAAATTTTTAAACCTATTAAAGGGCCATTCCATATCACGTGTGAAACATCTTTTCTTCATACTAGCCGCCCTTGGCGACCAGTTTGGTCTCCCTTAAAATGTATGTTTGGGAAAGCATGCTAAGCATTTTATCATGTTACTTTGATTCATAATTTAATTTACTTGGACTCCCTTAAATATAATTAATACAATCCCTTAAGCTAATATTAGTTTTTGTTGCATTAAAATATCTCAATTTGTTGATTTTCTGTAAGAAAGTAAACCCTATTGGTTTACAATGGAAGTCTAGGGGAATTTTGCGAAATATTAGAGATATCACCAAGTTGGCGACAAACTTGGCGGCGTTTGGCGACACAACAGGGTTAACCCTATGGTAACCCCCCTTATAGGTATGGAGATGCATTAAGTGCTGTTCAATAACCAATAAGATGCGTTTCATTCCGACGTTTCCAATAAATAATTAATAAATAATAGCGATTTCTGTGCCACGTAGAACAGCGAAATATATATATATTATAGATTACTGCTGTTTTAACAATGCTATTGTATCCTCAAATTAAAACAGCTATGTTAATATGAAAATATAGGTATTTTTGTTAATTTTAATGTAAAGTTTATATTTTGACAACTTATAAGTTAATAAATATAGTTATCTATGTAAGCGTCAAGCGCGGAATTTTGTCCGTTTCTCATGGAATGGCCCGATTATTAAATGTTAAACAAAATTATAGAATCTTTACATATTTAATATATCTGTATGTAAGCCAATTAAAGTCATAGTAGAGTGTTATATTTCCTTAACTTTATTTGTTAGAAGCCTTGAAATGAATTTTAATGGGATAAAACATATTTTGACGATATATCCGGAAAATTTTGTTTAGGAAACGATATTGTTCTTCATGTTAATTGATTAACATTTGAGATATCCTTATAACCTGTAAATGGGAAAGCAGAAAATTAAAAAGCATAAACAAATTTTTAATGAAGTATTAAAAAGGCTTTTAAAAAACATAAAAATTGACGACATTTGTTAAGCATAGTATATACTTTATCAAAAAACTCAGTAAGCTAACTCGACAGAGTAAGATATATAACAAAATATTTAGAATTAATGGCTTATACCAATTAAATTTTTATCCCTATCTTAATTCGCGACATTTATTTTCCGATTCAAAAGTAAATTTTTTGTAAGAAAATTTCAAGAGATAATCAATATGAGATATCTATTGCCAAGAAAAAATAATGAAAATTGTGTCACTAACTTATTTGTTGCACCTTCTGTGCGTGTCAGTGACCCGAAGTCACAAATTAATGCCTGGCCGTTGTCACTTATCAACACATTAGACAGTTTTAGGTCCAAGTGACATAATCCTTCCTTATGAAGATAGTTTACTCCCTTACAAATACCATGGAACCAGGACACGGCCATCTCTAATCCATTCACATCCATCTCTAGATAAGGGCTTTCAACAATGTCACTTAACGAGAAGGGATACAGCGGCATTAAAAATATGTAGCTATACGTTGATGCGATCTGCTCTACGTTAATCAGAGTCAAAATATTTTCGTGATTCAGGAAGGGCCATATCTTTTTTTCTGCTTCAGCAGTACATTCTTCTAAAACAATCTTAGCGGCAACCCGTCGCTGTTTATTTGGCTGCTTTAACTCTACCACTGCTCCATAACTGCCACTTCCAACAGCTTGTATGAACTGATAATTGTGATGATCTTCCAAAAACTCAATTGTAGCCATCACCACTTCTACTCTATACTCATCTATAGTGATGTCATTATTTTTAAATTTTTCACGGATTTTCTCCATGATAAAATGAATAGAAAATCACTTTCGAGAAGAAAAAATACCTTTCGAAATTAAAAATACGTAATAAGTTGCAAATGAAACTGCTAACAAATTCGCTAAGTAGACCTCAAATAACCGCAAAATTATTTGCAAAATTAATCAAAGTGGCTTAATTGTAAGATCTATAACGAACAATGACTTTCAACAATTGAAAATATGCTCAAAAATTCGCATTCATTGTCTTATTAGGATGCATTGTTGACATTGTTCAATTCATAAAAGTGTTTGTTTCAGAACTGAACATTGTTATAAAAAATTGTTGCACTACAGGACATTATTACAGAAAAAAATTTGATGTACTGAAAGTGCCATATAACGACGATATATAATAAATACTAATTTTTCAACAGATGGGACAGCGCTCAGAAATCCGATATTTTTTATTATTGTGATATACTATTGACGCTGTAAAATTTTAAAAGCTTTGTTGCATGATAGTTCATTGTTGTCGAATATTAATTTTTTTGGGGAGGTGGGGATGGCGTTTATTAATCAACTAGCTAAAGTACCCGCTGTTGCCCGGAATTTTAAGAATGTTTGTAATCTTTATTTCAGTTCTTTATTAAGATTGATGTCAAGGTTCTATACCTTTGGGGAAATTCTAATATACACTCATACACTACACACACGTATATGGAGCATTCTCGCAACCTTTTGACTTTTGGGAGAAAAAAAATCTGACAAAATTAAACGTGCTAAAATAACATTTTAATCTGATAAACGAATGCCTTAATGATTCAAAATAAAGAAAAAATGATCAGCTTGAAAATTGTTTTATTTAACTGAGGTTTAAGTTAAACTTGCGAGTTTAATTTTCCTTACCATTTTACCCCTATAACTTTTTATTTTCTTCTAAATTTTTACTTATAATGAATTTGCATAGTACCCACAGGACATTCAAATAAGAAATAATAACAATGTAATACCTTTAATACAGAATTTTTGTATAACATTGTCTTAAAGGGGTGTTAAAGAAGGGACGGTAAGGTAAAAAAAGGGGATGGTATCGGAAAAAGGGGACGGTAAGGATGAAAAGGTAAGGAAAATTACCACCTATTTTTAGGAAAATCATGTTAAGTCTAAGTGATAGCTACAATGTTCATTCATTTTTAGAAACAGTTGTTAACACTGGATTATATTAAAATTTTTTTTAAATTTACCTCGAAAAGTGCAGGAATAAATCTTGGGGACGGTGAGACTACCCATAAAGCCACGATGCTTGAAACTGATATTTAAATGCTGATTTAAATTCTACAGTAAATTTCCTGCCAAAGAATTTCAGACATTATTTCTCTAGCATACTTCTGCATGAGAAGAAACTTGAAAAAAAAAATCTGTGGCAGCATCTGAAATAATTTTCTGTATAATTTTAGAAGAGGGATGGTAAGGAATCGAAAACCCAGGGACAGAGTTTAAAAAATAATAACAACCCTAAAAATGTGTGCAGGTTAATTTTTAGCTGCATATTTATATAAAACAATAGTTCCAGTTTTAGAAAATAATTACATAGAATTATTTTTATTGAAATAATTTTATCCAGACAGCTCCAAACTTCAAAATCAGCATCAGGAACACGGGACGGTAGATGAGTTTTCCTGGTATTTGGACCACTAACATCGTCAAAAATTTATTTATCTCGTTAATATTACTATGGAATCATGCAATGGGATGTTCCCCAGTATATGAAATAAAAAAACACAAAAAAGTGTATTAAATAAAAAATTATTATTCAGGGACATGAAAGTCAAAAGTTTTTGAGAATGCCCCATATATATGGAACAGATTTAAAATGGCGGAAACAAATTCAGAGAACCTCAAAATGTTAAAATGTGCCAATATTTCCATAATATGGTTTTTATCATGTTTCAATACGTTTTTTCAAACTCACATGATGTTATATATTAACCTCGTGACGTCCATTATATCTCCAATATGACGTAATAATCATCTTTTTAAAAAATTCGTCAAACTATTTATTTCATTTTCATTTTTTCACGTGGAAATCTTGCAATAGAAAAGCAATTGTTGTGGTAAGAATTTTTTGCTGGATTTTTAATTGTTGGCAACTGTTATAACGAAAAATGTTTTAACTTGATAGAAATTGTTGTTAAATTAATGGTATTTTATTGATTAAAAATTAAGTATAAATTATTTGGATTCCGGATTACTTCAATTGCCTCGGCCGTGTTTTAATACATTTACACATGTACGTAACATTTCATAATTCTGGCTTCCAAACTGTGGATTTGTATAGAATTACAGACAGAGAGACAAATTTTCATTTTTATATGTTAGATATTCTTGTTTTTATAACACATAAATAGACACCATACATCCCAGAAAAAAATACATTTTTCTGAAACTGTTTTTTTTCAGAGGAGGGAGCTTAGGAATTTTTATTTTCACATTTGTGGGCAAAATATTACTAGAATTTAATTTTTAATATCAATATTTATTTAATCGTAAAATAAAAATGCAATATTTTTTTTAGAATAATGTAGTTTTTAATTTATTTTTTAAAGATTTGACAAAAACATGCTTTAGACTATTATATTTAACATTTAAGAAAACTGCATAAATTTGGTATTTCAAACATTCCGAAAATAATTTCATTTACTAGTTTCATTCATTAGAGCAAAATCTCAAAGGGAAGGTTTTGTTTTCAAATTTTTCAGAGTATTTAAAATATGTATACAAAATTTAAAAATATTTAAACACATAAAAAGTACTTCAGTTGATTTGGAAATAAAGCATGAAAGAAAGAGTGTTTTGTTTAATTAAAAATCCACAGAAAATGAATCTGTGAGAGCGTTTCCTTTATTTAAGATAAATTTAGAAAATTTCAAACGTTATAATTTGTATCACAAATTCGTAAAAATAACACTGGTCGAAAAAAAAATGTTATTTCGCTTCAAAACAAATATATGAACTAGATCCGATATTCTTAAATTTAAATATGGCACACAAATTGATACAAAATGTAACATTTTTCCGAGAGGCACTTTTCTAATCCTAAGAAATAATGAAGGATTGTTACATTAATTTAGAATGCTGCATAATAATGAAAAGATGAAAAAGGTATTATATTTTGCCTCAATACAAGAGTTGAAGTTCTCGGAACTTAGACTGTACTGTACAATGCAGTTGTCGAGTGTGAATTAGTTTTACGGCATTGGTAAAACAAAAAGAGTTTACTTTGTAATAAAATATCGTTTATTGAACAAAATGCGCGAATTACCAAATTAAGTATTCGCGAATCTATATAATAAAAGCTCAAGTCACGTGACTGTCATCAATAGTTCCGGGTTGACCGCTTCGCTATTTGCATGCCAGGTGGCCAATTTGGAAATTTAATGTTAGCCGGGAGCAGGTGATAAATCGCCAAATATTTTTCCATCGCCATCATGTCATGAGTATTATAATAGTCCATTTCATGCGACTGCCATAAACAATTTTTCGTGTGGTAAATTAAAACAAAGCTTTGATGTTGAAATTAAATGCCATAGTTTATGCACTGTAAAAAAAATCACTGTATCTTTACAGCAAAAAATGCTGGCAATATGGGTGCCAGCAAATTTTGCTGTCAATTTACAGCAATTTTGTTTTCCACGGGTAAACAGCAAACTTGTAAATTTACAGCACTTTTACATTTAATTTTACAGTAATTTTGTTTTTTAGATTTTACAAAAAATTGTATTTTTTCAGCATATTTTGCTGTTAATTTTACAGCACTTTTAACAAGATAACAGTAATTTTTTAGCCTTTATTATTATTTATTTTATATCGAAATAAAATAAAAAATTGCTAAAAAGGTGCATTTAATGTCAGAAATATAAAAAGATGTTAATAAGATGTTGTTACATAATAAAACAGTTTTTAAAAACTTAAAAATCTCCAAGATTTCGTGCCGAGCGCTTTCGATCACTATCGCTATTCGATCAGTAGGTGATCGAAAGCGCTAGGCATGAAATATTGGAAGTTTATAAAAACTATTTTATTATGTAATAACATCTTATTAATATCTTTTTATATTTATGACATTAAATGCACCTTTTTAGCAAGTTTTAATTTTATTTCGATATAGTTTTCAAGGTGAATGCGACATTCTAACGGTATATGTTTTTGTTTTCATATATATACATTTTGTATTTATTTTATTTTATTTATTATTATTATTATTATTATTTGTAGATATACGTTTGCATCTTCCTCCCCCCCCCCCCCCGCCCTGCAATGTTTGTTTACTTTGAGTTTTTTTTTTTTTTTGTATACTATGATACATCTTTTAAAAACATCTTATTAATATCTTTTTATATTTATGACATTAAATGCACCTTTTTAGCAAGTTTTAATTTTATTTCGATATAGTTTTCAAGGTGAATGCGACATTCTAACGGTATATGTTTTTGTTTTCATATATATACATTTTGTATTTATTTTATTTTATTTATTATTATTATTATTATTATTTGTAGATATATACGTTTGCATCTTCCTCCCCCGCCCTGCAATGTTTGTTTACTTTGAGTTTTTTTTTTTTTTTTTTTTTTTGTATACTATGATACATCTTTTAAAAACTAAGAGCTCTATAAGTGTTATCTTTATGTCTACTTATATCATTGTTTTAATAACATTATTATATAATAAATTCTGTTATACATGTGTAAGATACAAATTTAGCACCATAAAGCAAAATAATAAATAAAATAGGAAAATACACCGAAAAAAGCAATAAATCGTAAATTTTAAACTATTGTAACTCATTGTAAAGAATTTTCCTTATGTGAATTTCAAATGTACTGCGTAATATAACATACATTGACAACATTCAAAATATCTAATTTCAGCATCTAGTGCTGATTACTTCTTATTGTTCGATAATTATCAAAAGCAAAATGCGATCTGCTGCTTTTGAATGCTGCGACAATAGTAAGCAAACTCTTGGAATATTTTATGGATCAATAAAGAAGTGTATCCAGCTTACACACAATAAATGATTTAAAAATTACATATAAAAAATGTAAAGAAATGCGCGTAAAAAACTAGCATCTATGAAATGCGAATAACTCCGACGGTAAATCGGACCATAAGTCGTAAAATTGTTTTTGAAATTTTAATAAACTATAATAATACATTAAATAAATAAAAACATTTAAATTAGTACAAAAAGCGCACTTAAATCTTTTAGACAATTAAAAAATATTGTATAATTTAGATTAGTAAGGTATGTTAAAATACAAATAACGGAAAAAATGAAATTGCGAAAAATATATAATAGCAAAGCAAAACATATCTCAAAAATATTGATTTTTTTTTAATCTGGTACTTTGACACATAAGTAAATAATAACTAAGTCCTATGATGGAAAAAAGAAAAGAAAAATAATAATTTTTTCAAATGTAAATTGGAAATATTCTCTTTTGTTATAATTTAAGACAAAATATTTAACCCTTATACAAATGATTCAAAGCTACTGTCAGTCAACGTTTATATATATGTACGCAAATACAAAATTTGTATCTTACATTATATAAGAGAACTGCCTATTTGATACAGTTATTAAATCAATGATACGAATAAACATAAAAATAAAACTTACTCTGATTTTTTTTAAATATGTAATCCAGAATTGCATATAAGTATCCAAAATCGCCATTTTGAATTCATAATAGGCACATATTCACACCGACGCTAACATTCGTACGACACTACTTTGCTTTGGCTTGACAGTATGCCTGTAGGGCAGGTATCTCATCTGGAATGCAGTCCAGGCGGTTTTGCCATTGTTGAAATAACAGCAGTTTACTGTAAATCGATACGGAAGTTAATAAAACGCTGTATTTTAGCGATTCACAGCCAAATCAGCTGTAATTTTTACCGTTTTTTTTTACTGTGTGGTATTATTTATAGCTTTTCTTTATTCTTTTCTTTTTTTAAGCAATATTTGAGAGTCATAAATTTAAAATAATTTAGTTTTAAATTAAAGTTATGTATTTTAATTAAAATGAGTGAAAGTACTATATTTTAAATGAAATACGAAAAAATACGACGGGAACAATGTTTGGCGATTTATCACCTGCGCCGGCTAACATAAAAATGCCGAGTTCATGATTTCTGTATCAGAATCTTCGGATTTGGCGAAAGATGGAGCAAGTAAATTAAATTATGTATAAAATTATGGTGATACAATGTGACATGTATTTAAGGGAGACCAAAGTGGTCGCCAAGGGCGGCTAGTATAAAATAATAACTTAACATTCACGGATTTAACATTCGCGAGTTTTGATTATTCGCGAAATAAAAATAGAAGAACTTTTCAACATTCGCGAATACTTAACTGTTGAAAAGTTCTTCAATTTTCATTTCGCGAATAATCAAACCTCGCGAATGTTAAATCCGTGAATGTTAAGTTATTATTTTATACAAGAAAACTATCTTATTGACGAATTACAAATGTTAGTAATTACTTATTTTTAGTGGTTAGTAACTTTTTATTTTAATGTTATATTTTTTGCAAGCACCCCATGAAGAATTATCAACAAAAGTTTCTGAAGATGAGGCAGATTTTTTAGATTTTTACAGCATTACGTATAGAAGGTGTGTTCCTGAATAAAAAGAATAAAATATATATATATATATAAGAAATTTTCTATCTATACTAATATTATAAAGAGGTAAAAATTGTTTATTTGTAGGAGGTAAGCTCTGGAACTACCGAACCGATTTCAAAAGTAATGATATCAAAATGATAGTGTTAGTCCAACTTAGAACATAGGCTATATCTTATGTCCGTGGAACTGGCCAAAGCGGGGTGCAGGAGCAAAAAACGTTCTAAAAATGCGATTTTTGTGTTACTGAAGGGCCTAGAAATATGAAATTTGGAATGGTGGTTACTTACAAGATACTAATGATCTCTAAGGACATTTCTTAAAAAATTTGAAATTTAAAAGGGGTGAAAATGCGCTAAAAGCGTTCTAAAAAACGTTCTAAATGGCGATTTTTACGCAATTTCAGGAAGTACCAAACTGATTTAAAAAATAATGGTGTCAAAATGATGGCCACAACCCTTGCTCCAACATAGGCTACATTTTATGTCGGTGCCACTACCCCTAAAGGGGATGCAGAAGCAAAAAAACGTTCGAAAATGCGATTTTTGTGTTACTGAAGGGCCTAGAAACATGAAATTTGGAATGGTAGTTACTTATAAGATATAAATAATCTCTAAGAACATTTCTTAAAAAATACAAAATTTAAAAGGGGTGAAAATGCGCGAAAAGAGATCTAAAAAAACGTTCTAAATGGCGATTTCTACGCAATCTCAGAAAGTACCCAACCGATTTAAAGTAATGGTTGGAAATTGATGATGACAGCGCTTTGCTCCAATATAGAATCTACTTTATGTCGACTTCACTACCACCTTGCGGTTGCATTTTGAAAAACGTTCTAAATTGAGATTTTTGTGATACTGAAGTGGCTAGAAACTTGAAATTTAGCATGGTAATTACTTATGAGATGTAAATGCTCTCTGAGAAGAGTTCCTTTAAAATTTGAAATTTAAATAGTGTGAAAATAAACGAAAAACGTTCTAAAAATGTTTTAAGTAGCGATTTCTACGCAATCTCAGGAAATATGAACCGATTTCAGAAGTAATAATTTCAAATTGATTGTGACAGTCCCCGCTCCAACATAGTCTATGTTTACGTTGTTGTCACTACTACCTGGGGGTTACAGGAGCAGAACATGTTGTCAATTGAATTTTTGTGTTAAAGAGGGCGTCGTCTAATGTTTTAAATTTGAAATGGTAATTACTTCAAAGATGCAAATGCTTTCTAAGAATTGTCGAAAGAAAATTCCAAATTTAAAAGGATGGAGTGAGCGAAAGTCGTTCTATAAGCGTTCTAAATTACGATTTTTTTTGCAATCGTATGAAATACGAAATCGATTTCAAACATAATGATTGCAAATTGATGGTAATAGTACCTGCTCAAACTTAAGCTATATTTTATGTTGGTGTCACAACCTCTGCAGGAGTCAAAAACTTTCTAAATTGCGATTTCTTCGGTACTGAAGAGGCTAGAAACTTTAAATATAGCATGGTAGTTACTTATAAAATATAAATGTCCTCTAGGAACAGTCGAAAATAAATTCAAAATTAAAAAGGGGTGAAGCGAAGGGAAGGAGCGAAAAGCATTCTAAAAGAGTCCTAAATTACGATTTCTATGGAATCTCAGGAAATAATATATCGATTACAGAAGTTATCAGCTGCGAATCAAGGGTGATATGCCCTGATCCTATATACGGTCTATATTTTATGCCGGTGTCACTACCACCTGGTTTGCAGGAAAAACAACAAAGCCTTTAAAAACATCTGAATTCAGTTTTCTATAGAATATCAGGAAATACCAACCGATTCCAAGGTTAATGTTGACAAATTAATGGTGACAGTCTCTGTTTCAACATCATTCGAGATATTCTATTTCAACACTGTTTCGGCATTTTATGTTGGTGCCACTAACACCAGAGAGGTGGTAGACTGTTCGACAAGAAGCTTGGAATTTGACATAATGGTTAATTTTAAGATGTAAATACGTTTAGGTGGTTTCTAAAAAATTCAAAACTTCAGATGAATACTGAAATGAGCATAAATGTCTCAAAATACTTTCTAAATTATCATTTATTTGAAATTAGTTTTAGTTCTTCTTATTAATTAAAATCTCATTTCTGTCTACTGCACTTTTATAATGAAGTTTAGTCAAACTGTGTTATAGTTTGTAAATTTTGAATTATTCCGAAAATTGCTTTTCTAATAAAAAGTAGTCATGCAAATATCACTCGGCATATTTCAACTATTACGCGAGCAAAGCCGCGGGGTTTGCTAGTATTAAAATAATCTTAAGATGAGGCAGAATTTTAATGTTTTCGAGAAAATGAGCTGCTTAGTGAAAATAATTATATTGAAAATATAAGAAAAGCTCAATATCAATAAAACCTACAGATAAAGCAAAGTTTTAATGTTTCCTCACTCAGCATTACGTAAAGAAAATGTGTTGCTGAAAGAAAATACTTCTAAAAAATCTAGAAGAAAATTGATATATTAATAAAATTTACAGATGATGTATATTTTTGGTGTTCTCCTTTCATTACGCCGAGAAGATGGGTTGCTGAATGAAAATAGTCATAATAAATACGTAAGGAAACTGTCGTATTGGCACATATAGTTTACGCTCCTGAAATTAGTAATTATTTGCAAATTTAATGGTAATTTTTTGCGCACATAAAGTAAAAAAAGTCCTTCCGGCCAGTGCCGGGAGGAAGAGGTAGCTTTCAAATTCCTTATTTTTAAAAAGCTAGCTGATGTTATTCAAACACACGAAGCTCAATTTAGTGGAAACCGATTATAGAAGATTCAATACTAATTTTTATCAATACTAAATCCTTATGAATGAGAATCTCGCGAAATTAATCAGCTTTATACCAGCTGATTTTATTTAAAGTTATATTTGGTTTCCAAATTCGGCGATATGTGAAGTGCCTGCCATTTTAAGAGAACATGGTGGATGAGGCTAACCAGTGAACTTGGTCGAGACCTTAGTAATTCCTGTGCACACGCTCTCTCACGGAATCGGTTGATATATATGAGTGCTGTCGTAGGCAAAAATCAGATTTTTCAAAATGTCACCCACATAATGAAATTCAAACTACTGTATCTGAGCCATTTTTTAAGATAAAGACAAAACAAAAAATGCTCCGGAATCCTTATATCAAAGTCAAATACTTAAGAAAGAAACATTTTTCGATTTCTAAATTTTTTGCACTTCACTTTAAATATAATTTTTTTTTAATTTAATGGCCACCATTTTGATTCAAGATTGCGGATGAAGCTGGTCAGTGAACTTAGTCGAGACATTGCTATATACTATCCAAATGCCTTCTTACATCCAAATAGGTTAATAAATACGTGTGCTATCGCGTGACAACTATCAGATCGTTTCAAAATGTCAGCCATGCTAGAAATTTCAAAGTGCTATAACTGAAACTTTTTTAAAGATGTAGACGAAAAAAAAAACTGCCCTGAAATCTTTGTATCAAGGTGAAACACATAAAAGAAAAAACCTTTTTCATTTTCCAATTTTTTCATACCTCATTTTAATTTTTAAATATTTTTTTAAAATGTTTCCTTTTGAATCAAAATGGCTAATGAAGGTTGCCTACGAACTCGGTCGAGACATTGGTATGCACTATGTACACACAAAGTTACATCCAAATCGGCTCATAAATACGCCTGTTATCGCGAGACAAAAAGCAGGTCGTTTCAAAATGTCAGCCACAATAGAAATTAAAAATGCTATAACTCAGCCATTTTTCTAGATATAGATGAAACAAAAACTGTTCCGGAATCTTTATATTAAGGTCAAACACATAATTAAAAAATCTTTTTCAATTTTTTGATACCTCATTTTAAATTTTAAATTAAAAATTTTTTTTTAAATGGCCGCCATTTTGAAACAAGATGGCAGATGAAGCTGACCAACGAACTCGGTCGAGACATTGGTATGTTCTTTGTACACACCAAGGTACATCCATATCGGTTCATGAATAGGCCTGTTATCGGGTGACAAAAATTAGGACGTTTCAAAATGTCAGCCACGCTAGAAATTCAAAGTGCTATAATTCAGCCATTTTATAAGATATAGACGAAACAAAAACTGCTCCGAAATCTTTGTATCAAGGTCAAACACATAAGAAAAAAATATTTTTCAATCTTCAATTTTTTGGTATCGCATTTCAAATTTTAATTTATTTTTAAAAATGTAAATGGCCGCCATTTTGAAACAAGATGGCGGATGAATCTGGCCAACAAACTCGGTCGAGACATTAGTATGTATTATGTACACACCGAGTTTCATCTAAATCGATTCATAAATACGCCTGTTATCGCGTGACAAATATCAGGTCGTTTCAAAATGTCAGCCACGCTAGAAATTGAAAGTGCTATAACTCAGCCATTTTTTAAGACATACTCAAAACAAAAACTGCTCCGGAATCTTTGTATCAAGGTCAAACACATAAGAAAATAATATTTTTCAATTTTCAATTTTTTGGTATCACATTTCAAATTTTAATTTTTTAAAAAAAATTTAAATGGCCGCCATTTTGAAACAAGATGGCGGATGAAGCTGGCCAACGAACTCGGTCGAGACTTTGGTATGTACTATGTACACACCGAGTTTCATCTAAATCGATTCATAAATACGCCTGTTATCGGGTGACAAATATCACGTCATTTCAAAATGTCAGCCACGCTAGAAATTGAAAGTGCTATAACTCAGCCATTTTTTAAGATATAGACAAAACAAAAACTGCTCCGGAATCTTTGTATCAAGGTCAAACACATAAGAAAATAATATTTTTCAATTTTTAATTTTTTGGTACCACATTTCAAATTTTTAATTTTTAAAAAAAATTTAAATGGCCGCCATTTTGAAACAAGATGGCCGATGAAGCTGGCCAACGAACTCGGTTGAGACATTGGTGTCTACTATGTACACACCGAGTTTCATCCAAATCGGTTCATAAATACGAGAGTTACAGTATGACAAAGATCAGATATATATATATATATATATATGGATATATATATATATATCAACTTTTGAACGGAGGGTGGTTTCGGGGTCTGGGGGTCATGATCGATGAAAATATACCAAAATTTTTTGAAATCGCTTTCCTCCGAACGGCTGCAATAGGTAGCTTTTTGTAATGAAAGCTACCTAATAAGTTTGCAGTGCATGAATTTTCTTATATTAAGCTCATAGTAATATTTCCATTAAAAAAAGTATATTTTATTCGTTATTCCAAAGAATGGTATGGAACTCCAATTATGGAAAATGGGAAAACACACCACCTATGGATAAATTACTACACAACGTTTCTGATTTGAAAACAGAACCGTGCCTTATCTGCGGTTTTATTGATAAATGTGCTGAGAGTAGGCTCCAAAATTTACCTCTAAAAAAGCAATTAGTTGTTTTAATTATTTATTAGTTGCGTACACATTTTGCTAATAATATAGATAGTTATTTTATATTTTTTTTTCATTCAGAAGTACCCGTAAGGCATGGTGACGTCACGGCGACGTCGTTGTGAAGTCACACTGTGACTTTGTGACCGTCGATGTGACGTCATAATAACTAGAATGTGAAGTGGTTATGGCCGTTTTAGAGGTCGTTTGTAACGTCACATTCGGACCACTATGTGAAGTCACAGTGTGACAAATTTGTGAAAAGTGTGACATTTGTGACTACTTTGGCATTAATTTTGTGACGAACATGTGACGAAAGCGACCATGCTTTGAAGTCACATTGTGACCAATTTGTGAAATATGTGTCATTTGTGACGAACTTGTCATAAACACTGTGATGATTGCAAATGAAAATCAAATTTCTTAAAAGGCGCAAAGGCCAACCTAGTGAAAAAGATTCCATGCCGGGACTCGAACCCGGGCCATCAGTATAGCGCGCTGACATTCTACCAACTAAACCACATGGAACGATACCCAGCCTGGAAATTTTCACACAATTACATGTTGGCAAGGCTACAAAAGCAGCACAAGATGGGATATTTATCGTGAGCCACCGACATGGAACAAACAGGAAACTTAATTCAATACAGCATCGATTGAATCTATATTAATACTTGGAAATTTTTCCAGAGAGAACCATTCGCCTTGCATACAATATTTCAAATGAAAATCAAATTTCAAATTACATGCTTAAAAGGCAATTTTAATTTGAAACTTCATTTTCATTTGAAATATTGCATGCAAGGCGAATGTTTCTCTCTGGAAAAATTTCCAGAGCTTAATACAGTTTCAATCGATGCTGAATTTAATTAAGTTTCATGTTCGCCCAATGTCGGTGGCTCACGATAAATATCCCATCTTATGCTGCTTTTTTAGCCTTGCCAACATGTAATAGCGAGAAATTTTCCAGGCTGCGTGTCGTTCCATGTGGTTTAGTCGGTAGAATGTCAGTGCGCTATACAGATGGTACGGGTTCGAGTCCCGGCATGGACTCTTTTCACTAGGCTGGCCTTTGCGCCTTTTAAGCAATTAATTTGAAATTTGATTTTCATTTGGAATATTGTATGCAAACCGAATAATTCTCTGTGGAAAAATTTCCAAGTATTAATACTGTGATGAATTTTAAAATGCACAATTTTAAAATAAAGTTTTGTTTGAGATATAAAATCTTATCTTTTTACCGTACTTTTTAGCAAAATATAGCTATATTGGAGTCCTATTCTTCTAAAATAGTTTTAAATTTTACACTTAAAAAACAATGTTTGTCAACTGACATCTTTTTTTATTAAGTTCTAAGCTTAATCTTAAGTTCAAGCCTGATATTAAGAATGTGTAAGATTTTAAGGCGTTGTGGTTGTGATTAATCTTTGCTTTATTAAATACGACGTAAGCCATATTTATTTATTTTTTTTATTTCCGTGTATATTGTATTTTGTGAATATGAGCTAAATAGATTTGGTATATTCTATAGGAAAAGACTGATCTGGGTAATAGAAAAAACAAGTAAGAAAAATCATGCGTTAAGCATAGATTATAAAACACTTTCCAATACTTCCCGAATACTTTAACAAAACTTCGTTATTTAGGGAAATAAGGTAAATAAGATAACTAAGTAAACATTTTAGAAAACGCATAAAACATTTGAAAAACTGATTTCTGCAGTTACTGTCCATAGCTAAATAGGTTTCCAATTCTTTTGAACAGCCCTGTATTTGATCTGTAGGTTAATATACATATTATATAATGTTGCGAAATCAAGCAACTCCTCTTACCACTTACCCTTTGAAACAAGAACAAAAAACGCACCTGCAGTGTGTTACGTCAGACCTACTGCGCAAGAGCGGACAGAACTTGTTTTCCTTTTTTTCTGTGAGAATTGACTCAGATTTAGATTAGAACAGAAACTAGATATGAACGTAGAGAAAAGAAAATAACTTTTAAAAAAGAAAACTTTAATACTCGAATTGTAATATAATGTAAACAATTTTTGTTTTGTGAGTGTCTAAGCAAGTTGTGTACGTTTTCAATAATGTTTAATGTAATACAGTTTTATTTACTTCGAAGATTCAAGACTTATTATTTGGATGTCGTCTTATTTAATGCATAGAATCCCCGGCTATTTCTCCTTAAGCGAAGGAAAGAACAGGTAGGACATTTAACTTTTATTTTATGATTGTATAAGTTGAAAGCTTTTTATTAGATAATAAGATTAATAAGAAAATTAGAAACAGAGAATAAGATCAGTGGTAACATTTTGGCATCCCTTCCGGCGATATAACCTAATTATGAGATAAATAGAATAAGATATTAAGATATTAGAATAATTAGAAATTATTTATCAAGCTATTTAATTTGAAGAACTGAAAAATTATTGAGAACTATTGAACATATAGAGAATTGTACTTTTTAATAGAATTTAGTTGTTGTTGTTATTAGTTCACAATGGCTGAAAGTTTAGTTATCGCCAAAAAAGAAAGAGCTGTGCTACGTGAAAGCATAAATAAGTTTATAAATAAAGTAGAAGCTATTTTGAAAGAGGGAGAACCAGACATTTTTGATTTGGAAGAGGTAGTGGAACAGTTAAGTGTGACAGAAATGGAACTGACACGAGCAGACGGGGAAATTAAAAAATTGGTGCAAGAAGCACAATTAGATACAGAATTACAGGGCGCTCGCGAATTTAAAGAGAAAATTACGTCATGGCGTTTTAGAGCAAACAGAAAAATAAAAGAGTTAGATAAAAGAAATCACAGGATGATTCGTTTTCTAAACGAGAAAATTCCTTAAAGGAAAACGTAAGCATTAAATTACCGAAACTAAATATCGCAAAATTTCCTGGGGATTTTGTTGAATGGCTTTCGTTTTGGTCAGCTTTTGAAACAACCATTCACAACAATGACACATTAGATCCAGTAGATAAATTTAACTATTTAAAAAGTTTTCTAGCCCCCATTCCATTAAAAAGTATAGATGGATTTTGTGTCACTGCAGAGAATTATTTAAAGGCCGTCGATATTTTGAAAGAAAGGTACGGGAATAAGGATATGTTAATTTCGGTACATACAAATAAACTTCTTAATTTAACTCCACTCAGACACTCGAATGACACCAAATCATTTCGAAAACTTTTTGATGATATACAAACGAACATTAGAAGTCTAGAGTCACTTAACATTTCATTAGACTCTTATGGAAGTTTATTATCCCCCATTTTATTTAAACTATTACCGAAAGACCTAGTTTTGGAATTTAATAAAACACATGAAGACACAATTAATGTCCAAGATTTAATATTGTTCTTACATAAGCAATTAATATCCAGAGAGAAAATGTATGCGTCATCACTGAATGAAATAAATGAAAAATCAACACAAAATAATTATGTTGCGCAGTCATTTAGGAAAAATCCTTCCTTTCCCCCCGAGTCAATAAATTTAATACGCAGAGTAATAAATTTGATTCTCCGAATAGAAAATTACCGTCAGCGAGTGATTTATTGGTTCAGAGCGAAAATGAGACTACTTGTGGATTTTGCTTTGGCAGGCACCAGACAAATAAATGTTTTAGCACTTGCAATTTACCGTTTGAAAAAAGACTTGATTTACTGAGAAAGAGAGGCCTTTGTTATATTTGTTTATCCCGCGGACATATTGGGAAATACTGTGTATCGAAGGATTTATGCGGTATTTGTAATTCGAGACACGCCCAGATAATGTGTAATAAAGAAATAAATTCAAAAGGGAAATCTACTAATTCAGAGAGTAGCGATGTTACGAGACCAATGCTGTCAAATCAGGATATAATTTCTAATGTCTATTTACAAACTTTGATAGTGGAGATCCGTAATGATAATCAATCTCCCGAATTTATTCGTATCATTATAGATACTGGGAGTCACAATAGCTATATAACTAGATATGCTGCAAATATATTGAAATTAAGGAAAATTCGATCAGAAACAATTAGACACGGACTATTCGGAGGGGTAGAAAAAACGAGTAAACATAATCGCTATGAATTTACTATCAGTAATTTAGATCATAGTTTCCGATTTAAAATACAAGCTTTAGATGAAGGAAAAATTTGTTCAGGAGTAAATTTATGCCGCGATAGCGAAATGATAAAAATCTTAGAAAAAAGGAGAGTTCATCTGACCGATGTTCGTGAAAATAATCGACTATGTTTATATGAGAATAATCCGGAAGAAGTACACATTTTAGTCGGCGCTGACATGGCGGCGAAATTATTCACAGATAATATAAAATATTTTCCTGATTTGGGTATAACAGCTTTTGAAACAAAGTTAGGCTGGACAATTATGGGGAAAACAGAGGGTAATGGAAATGATTCAGAAAGTTCGTTGTCAGTTCTATCGCTGTCATTATTTACTTCAAATGCCAGTTTATCACAACTGTGGAACTTAGATACCTTGGGTATCACTAATGAAGATTATAAAAATAAAGACGATTTAGCAAGAGAGACTTATAACCATTTTCTTGAAACAGTCAAACGTGATGAAAGTGGCCGCTACGAAGTGACACTACCCTGGATTGTTGATAATTCAATTTTAGCGAGCAATCGCGTATTAGCCGAGAAACATTTGCGCAAGACAGAACAAAAACTTATCAAAACAAATAAGAAAATACAATATGAAGAAATTTTTAATTTGTGGAAGGATAATAATATTATAGAAGAAATTTCAGACGATAAGGAGAATAAAGTACATTTCTTACCCCATAGACCAGTAATTAAAGAAAATAGTGAAACGACGAAAATGCGTCCTGTTTTTAATTCCTCCGCTCATAATGCAAACTCTCCTTCTTTGAACGACTGTCTCACAAAGGGACCTAATTTGATTGAAATAATTCCGAGTATTTTGAATCGTTTTCGTAAATACAAAATAGGTATTTCTTCAGATATTGAAAAGGCATTTCTCCAGATAAAAATCACAGAAAAAGATCGCGATTTTTTACGCTTTCTCTGGTTCGACTCCAAACATAATTTGAAAGTTTATAGACATTGTCGCGTAGTCTTCGGACTCACTTCAAGCCCGTTTTTATTAATGGGTACACTAAACCATCTTTTAAGTCAAGTACCCGAACAGTGGGAAAATACAGCACGAATTTTGAAAGATTCATTTTACATTGACAATTCCATTACTAGTTTAAAATCGATTGCAGATACTGGAAAATTTATAACAGAATCACGATGTATTTTATCATCAGCTCATTTTAATTTAAGATGTTGGCGATCAAATTTGCCTCAGGCCATGATCGATGTTTCTGAAGAAAATACAAAGTTAGCACCAGTTTTGGGATTGGTCTGGGACTTAGAGCAAGATAGATTAATGTGTAAAATAGAAGAAAAAATTGAAACGAAAGAACCACTCACAAAGAGAAAAATTTTATCGGTTACCCAAAAGATATTCGACCCCATAGGATTCTCCGCCCCGAGCACTCTTATTCCAAAATTAATTCTTCAGGAAACCTGGAAACAGAAATTGAAATGGGATGAAGAACTTCCTGAAAATTTAAGAAACCAGTTTGAGACCTGGTTAAAACAAATTAAGTTTTTACAAGAAATTCATGTTCCACGTTGGTTGAATGTATCGCCCGAAAATGAAAATAACATTTCCTTGCATACCTTTTCCGATGCGAGTAGACACGCCTATGCCACTTGCGTGTATCTTAGATGTCAAACACAAGAAGGAGTTAAAGTTCAGTTAGTCAATGCTAGAAGTAGAGTAGCGCCCATTAAAGAACTCACAATTCCTCGACTGGAGCTACTCTCGTGCCTCATTGGAGCTAGACTCGCTAAAACTATCATGAGTGATCTTCAGTTAAAACCAGAGAAGACAATCTTTTGGAGCGATTCCTCAGCAGCTTTAGGGTGGATAAGAAGAGAACAATCTTGGGGTACATTTGTCCACAATAGAGTTTTAGAAATCAGAAGCCTTACCCAAGTTGAAGATTGGCGACATATACCAGGAAATTTAAATCCGGCAGACCTCCCATCCAGAGGATGTTCCTTTGAGCAATTGGAGAAATCACGATGGTGGGAGGGACCAGCTTGGCTGTATTTACCGGAAGATCAGTGGCCACAACCGGAAGAACACCCTGACGAGGATATAATAAATAAAGAAAGGAAAAAGACAATCCTAACACTTTTAGACAATGAAGACACCGATTTACACAGTTTTTATCGATATTTTTCCTCTTATAGAAAAAAAATAAGAATGATTGCATTTATATATCGTTTTTATAACAACACAAGAAAGAAAGAAAGAATTTCATCACCTAACATCTCCGTTGATGAATTTGAAAAAGCAGAAAAAATACTTCTCAGATTAGTACAAAAGGAATCATTTTCAGGAAACACAGATCCCAAATTAAGAGCCTTAAGACCATTAGAAGATAAAAACGGACTTTTGAGAGCAAAAACAAATATAATCTGTAGACAAGACAAAGAAGATTTTCGTTATCCAATAATTTTGCCCTCAAAACATCCTGTGGTACAGAAGTTAATTTTTGAAAAACATTTAGAAAATCCTCACGCTGGAGTTAGCATACTAACGGAAAGAATTTTGTTGGCGCTAACAGAGCCCTTTCTAGTGTGGATTGGCAAGCTATAAGTACATTGGCCTCCATTCAGAAGATCAGATGGAAATTCAACCCCCCTTCAGCCCCCTGGTGAGGAGGGTGGTGGGAACGCCTCGTGCGAACAGTGAAAGATATTTTAAGAAAAGTTTTGGGTCGCGCCTCATTAAATTACGAAGAACTGAGCACAATACTCTGTGACTGTGAAAATGTTGTCAATTCGAGACCAATAACATACATCTCCGAAGATAATCGCGATCCCGAACCTTTAACTCCACTGATGTTCCTTCAAGAACTGCCTACATCCGGTGTCCCAGATATAGATGCATTAGACTCCCAAGATCTTAACAGACGAGCAAGATATCGTCAAAGAATAAGAAATGATCTGCGAAACCGATTTAGAACGGAGTACTTAGGACAGCTGCGGCAACAGTCTATGAAGGAGAATTCCAAACCTTTGCAAATAGGAGACATCGTTCTTCTGGAAGATACCAACAAAAGACGTCTTCACTGGCCTTTAGCCAAAATAATTGATATATTTCCCGGAAAAGACAAAACAGCAAGATTGGCCAAAGTCCAAACAGAAAATGGCATTTTCCTCCGTCCTTTCCAACGCCTGTTTCCTTTGGAAATTGATGCAGCTAGCGATTCCCCATCAGATAACAGAATTCAGCAAAAAGTGAACTTTAATCTCCCTAATGAACAACGAAAGGTTACTCCAGAAATCGATTGACTAGAAGCAGTGTAGAAAAGAGCCAACCCTGTGACAGAAATATCTCTCCTTTGGTTACCAGAAGTGGACGACTAGTGAAACCGCCTCTGAGACTCCAATCTGGACTTCTAAATTGTTGAGTTCCTCCCATGGATCACAACTCAAGGTGGGAGGATGTTGCGAAATCAAGCAACTCCTCTTACCATTTACCCTTTGAAACAAGAACAAAAAACGCACCTGCAGTGTGTTACGTCAGACCTACTGCGCAAGAGCGGACAGAACTTGTTTTCCTTTTTTTCTGTGAGAATTGACTCAGATTTAGATTAGAACAGAAACTAGATATGAACGTAGAGAAAAGAAAATAACTTTTAAAAAAGAAAACTTTAATACTCGAATTGTAATATAATGTAAATAATTTTTGTTTTGTGAGTGTCTAAGCAAGTTGTGTACGTTTTCAATAATGTTTAATGTAATACAGTTTTATTTACTTCGAAGATTCAAGACTTATTATTTGGATGTCGTCTTATTTAATGCATAGAATCCCCGGCTATTTCTCCTTAAGCGAGGGAAAGAACAGGTAAAACATTTAACTTTTATTTTATGATTGTATAAGTTGAAAGCTTTTTATTAGATAATAAGATTAATAAGAAAATTAGAAACAGAGAATAAGATCAGTAGTAACAACCGTACTTTTTAGCAAAATATAGCTATATTGGAGTCCTATTCTTCTAAAATAGTTTTAAATTTTCCACTTAAAAAACAATGTTTGTCAACTGACATCTTTTTTTATTAAGTTCTAAGCTTGATCTTAAGTTCAAGCCTGATATTAAGAATGTGTAAGATTTTAAGGCGTTGTGGTTGTGATTAATCTTTGCTTTATTAAATACGACGTAAGCCATATTTATTTATTTTTTTTATTTCCGTGTATATTGTATTTTGTGAATATGAGCTAAATAGATTTGGTATGTTCTATAGGAAAAGACTGATCTGGGTAGTAGAAAAAACAAGTAAGAAAAATCATGCGTTAAGCATAGATTATAAAACACTTTCCAACACTTCCCGAATACTTTAACAAAACTTCGTTATTTAGAGAAATAAGGTAAATAAGATAACTAAGTAAACATTTTAGAAAACGCATAAAAAATTTGAAAAACTGATTTCTGCAGTTACTGTCCATAGCCAAATAGGTTTTCCAATTCTTTTGAACAGCCCTGTATTTGATCTGTGGGTTAATATACATATTATATAATGGGATAATTTAGTTTAGCAAGAAAACGCATAACAGGCTGAAACTCTCTTTCAGCAATTTATACTAATATATGGAAACATACTTGAATACTTTTGTACAACACTGTAGTTGACCTAGAACATTCATTACACGCCACCGTTTAGTTAAAATTTAATTCAAACTAAAACACACTTAAAACAGCTGAAATCACATTTCCAGAAATTATAATTTATAGGCGGCCATGTATCCAATTCTTTGCATGACCCTGTATATCATTTTATCTATATTCTACAAACAGTAAATTAAGTTCAGTTCAGAGTAAAAATGCACAACTTATTTAAAAACCACCTTTAAGTAACCTGCGCTCATACCCACTAGCCCTTGCGAATACTTTTGTGTAGCCCTGTATATGAATTATAGCATTTATATACACCATATACTATGCATAAATATAGTGAATCATAAAAGCGAATATCATAATTAAAAATGCATTTCCAGCAATCATCACTAATGAACAGTACTTCGGATACAATATAGTATCTGAACTATATTGTGTGTGCCTGTAAATGCTATACACACTTCGTATTCTACATGAAAAGTTTATAGTATGTAAATCTCAGCGACGTATATCATTTTCATTATATATGAAATAGATTAACATAATTAAAGTACGCCGCAAACAATTCCCTCCACCGCTATATCATTATGTATTGGAATTTCTTTTTAGCCCTGTAAATGAACAATAACTATTTTTTGCATCGCGTACTTTTCAGAATGCATATTTTAGTACGTTTCATAAATGCATATCAATTTTTTTCTGTTTGAAAACGTGTAAAATCATAAAAAATCCTTTGAAACGATTTTTTCCCATAGGCCGTAATGTAACGGAATACTTTTGACTGTCCCTGTAAATGAACTAAACATGCTACAAACGTCGTTACACATAGGGACCATGCTATGGTAAACGTCAATAACATCTAAAAATTTCAGGGCAATCCGAGTATATTTACGAGAGTTAGAGCGCGGATAGACGGCTAGACAAACCAAAGTCATAAACACTTTTCAACTTTGTTGGAAAATGTTAAAAAGGAAATATAAAAGTAAAATAAATGACTGCATATATGAACTATTTTTATTGTTTGAAAAACATTTTAATGTAAAAAGTAGTTTAAGTAAATTTAACAATTTCCCACTATAATGTTAATTTCTAAACTGAAATAGTTTCGTAATATCATAATATTCGAATATAATATTTAACTCCAAAACAATGATGAGGATAAATACTGTTATATGAGTGTTAGTAATCAGAAAAAAAGTAAGAAGCCGAAAAAAATTCCACATCACTGTCTCAATCTCAAGTAACTAGAAATTAATGTTTATATTCATCCCACTATGAATGTAGGCATAAATTTCTGAGTTAGCTTTTTTTTTTTTTTTTTTTTTTTTTTTTTTTTTTTTTTTGAGCGATGGCAGATTAACATGTTTTACGAAACAGAATCGATTAGGAAAATTTCGCTTCAAAACAAATCCAGATCAGTCTCTTTCTATATGTATAACATAAAACTATTTAATTCATAATCATAATATACAAAACAGAAATAAAAAAATTAAATTAAATAAGACTTACCTTTTATGCTATAAATTAATAATATCCGAGAATTTTTGCCCGAAAATGGCAGACGTCTTTCTCTTAAATTTAAAAAAGCATAAACAAAAGCTGACATTGTAGACTTCGTGATGTTCTTTTCCCGCGTGTATTACAAAAAGTTCTCTGTTAACCCCGCGGTTGCGGTCATATCCGACGCAGACGATCTTCAGCAGGTGATTTTCCTGTTTATTTGCAGTCCTAACTTTCATGCGCAATAGTTTTATGAGAGTCTGTAATTAAAATTTTCTATTTGAAGAATTTCCAATGCATTTTACCATTTCTTTTTTATGAGTTTCAAAAAAATTCATTTGAAAATGGAAGTTTATTAGATAAAACATTGCTTAAATTTTTAAAATGTGTAAAAATAAATTTAATGGTAGTAATACCACCCCCCTTTTTTTTAAGTAAAGTTTGTTTCACACGTAATAAATAAAAAATATCTTCTTAATAAATAAAAAAAATGTTTTCGAGGATAAAAAATTTTTCTTTGTCAATCTGTAAATCTTTTCATGTTAATTTTCTGAAGAATAAAACAATTTGTAAAATAACTTTTTTAAAAGTCATATCTCTAAAACACAAATTGGAAATGCGAAAAATTAATTATATCATGTGTTTTGCATAAATTTTGTATATATATATATTGTTTTCGGAAAATGCTAATTTTATTTAAAAAGGCTGAAAGAAGTAAAAAAAAAAAAAAAAAAAAAAAAAAAAAAAAAAAAAAAAAAACAGTTACTAAAAATAGATTAACAGGAAAAAATATGACTTGAATGCAAATTGTAAAGCAATAAATGCATATATGACTAAACTCTGAAGATTCTTTCGCGTGCTCATTAAAATCTGCAGACTTAACTGTAATAGAAAATTTTTAGTTTGAAACCACAGAAGTGTTTCGACTAGTGGTCGGCAAAAAAATTAAAAAATTTCCTCGCTGCAAACTAAATATGTAAAGTGTATAGATTTAATGTTTCTAATTCTAAATATGTTATCCAAATTACTCCAGCACGTAGCATTTTTCCGAGAAATACTTTTATAATAATAACAATCCGTGAAGTATTATTATATTAAATTGCAATGTTAGATAAAATTGAAATCATGAAAAAAGTATACTTTCACTGTCTTAGATATCAAATTGATAAAATATAGCGTGGAAATCTAGATGTTGATACTTCCCGTAAGGCATGGTGACGTCACGGCGACGTCGTTGTGAAGTCACACTGTGATTTTGTGACAGTCGATGTGACGTCACGTGACGTCGATGTGACGTCATAGTGACTAGAATGCGAGGTCGTTATGGCCGTTTTAGAGGACGTTTGTGACGTCCCATTGTGACCACTCTGTGAAGTCACGGTGTGACAAATTTGTGAAAAGTGTGTCATTTGTGACTATTTTGGCATTAACTTTGTGACGAATCTGTGACGAAAGCGACAATGCTTTGAAGTCACACTGTGACCAATTTGTGAAATATGTGTCATTTGTGACGAACTTGTCATAAACAAAATTCAAATTAATTGCTTAAAAGACGCAAATAGTGAAAAAGATTTCATGCTGGGACTCGAACCCGGGCCATCAGTACAGCCCACTGACATTCTACCAACTAAATCACATGGAACGATACCCAGGCTGGAAAATTTCTCACTATTACATGTTGGCAAGGCTACAAACGCAGCACGAGATGGAATATTTAGCGTGAGCCACCAACATGATGCAAACACGAAACTTAATTAAATCCAGCATAGACTGAAATTATATTAATACTTGGAAATTTTTCCAGAGAGAACCATTCGTCTTGCATACAATATTTCAAATGAAAATCAAATTTCAAATTAATTGCTTAAAAGGCAATTTTAATTTAAAATGTTGTATGCAGGGCAAATATTTCTCCCTGAAAAAATTTCCAATTATTAATATAGTTTAAATCGATGCTGGATTTATTTAAGTTTCGTGTTTATCCCATGTCGGTGGCTCACGATAAATATTCCATCTTGTGCTGTGTTTGTAGCCTTGCCAACATGTAATAGTGAGAAATTTTACAGACTGGGCGTCGTACTGCTATACTGATGGCCCGGGTTCGAGTCCCGGCATGGAATCTTTTTCACTATGTTGGCCTTTGCGCCTTTTAAGCAATTAATTTGATATTTGATTTTCATTTGAAATATTGTATGTAAGGCGAATGATTCTCTCTGGAAAAATTTCTAAGTATTAATACAGCGATGAATCTTAAAATAAACTTTTGCTGTAAATATAAAATCTTATCTTTTTACCGTACTTTTTAGCAAAATATCGCTATTTTGGAGTCCTATTCTTCTAAAACATTTAAAATTTTTCCACTTAAAAAACAATGCTTATCAACTGACATATATTTTTATTAAGTTCTACGATTGATATTGAGTTCAAGCTTGATATTTAGAATGTGCAAGTTTTTTAATTTGTTGTGATTTGTCATTGCTTTATTAAATACGAACATGGAGACTAATGGATATTAATACAACTATTATTTATAGAGCGGCATGATAAGCGATATTTATTTAAATTTTTTATTCCCGTGTATATTGTATTTTGTGAATATGAGCTAAATAGATTTGGTATGTTTTATAGGAAAAGACTGATCTGGGAAATAGAAAAAAAAGAGTAAGAAAAATCATGCGTTAAGCATAGATTATAAAATACTTTCCAACACTTTCTGATTGCTTTAACAAGACATCGTAATTTAAGGAAATGACGTAAATAAGATAACTAAGTAAACATTTTAGAAAACGCATAAAACATTTGAAAAACTGATTTCAGCAGTTACTGTCCATAGCCAAATATGTTTTCCAATTCTTTTGAACAGCCCTGTATTTGATCTGTAGTTTGATACACTGAAAAAAATGAAGTACTGAAAAATGAGTAAACCGAAGTACTCATATCGAATTGAGTATTTTTGGATCAAAAATTAACCTATACTTTCTCTATTTTTAAACATCACATGTTATCAAACCCAAACAAACGAACAGTTTTGTACCCTGTAATGGTTCATTTCATTTATGGCGGCATAAATGATGTTTATTAATGTAAATATTAAGTTATGCACAGCATTTTAAAAATAATTTAAAAGTGCCTGGAAATAATGCTCTTGTCATAAAAATATTCGATTTGAGTATCTTGTTAAGAATTTTGCTAGTTTTCTTAATAAATAATCAATTAAACATTTCTTGTTAAGAACTTTGAATGGGAAATAAATGTCAGTACATTTTTACTTTAAATTTAAGGGTTTTTTTTTTGGGGGGGGGGGACAGTAAATAACGATTCATATTTGATCACAGCCATGGAATAAAAAATGAGTACATCTGCTTCTCAACTTTGAGTACATTTGGATCGGAGCTATTTTGAGTATGTGACGCATTTAAAATTGAGTACTTTTCACTCAATTTTGAGTACCCATTTTTTTAAGTGTATATATACTATATAATGGGAAAATTTAGTTTAGCAAGAAAACGCCTAACAGGTTGAAATTCTTTTTCAGCAATTTATACTAATGTATGGAAACATACTTGAATACTTTTGTACAACCCTGTAATTTACCTAGAATCTTTATTACACGCCACTATTTAGTTAAAATTTAATTCAAACTAAGACACTCTTAAAACTGCTGAAATCACATTTCCAGAAATTGTAATATATAGACGGCCATGTATCCAATTCCTTACGTGACCCTTTATATCATTTTATCTGTATTCTACAAACATTTCTTGGTAAATTAAATGCAGTTCAGCGAAAAAAGCATAACTCATTTAAAAACCACCTTTAAGCAATTTGCGCCCATACCCAGTAATCCTTACGAATACTTTTGTGTAGCTAGGAATTATAGCATTTATATACACCATACACTATGCATAAATATAGTGAATCATAAAAGCACATATCATAATTAAAAATACACTTCGAGCAATCATCGCTAATGAACAGTACTTCGGATACAATATAGTATCTGAAAAATTTTGTGTGTCCCTGTAAATGCTATATACGTATTATTCGTATTATACATGAAATAATTTATAGTATGTAAACCTCAACGACATACATCAATTTCATTACATATGAAATAGATTAACATAATTAAAGTATGCCGCAAACAATTCCCTCCACCTCTATATCATTATGTATTTGAATTCCTTTTTTAGCCCTGTTAATGAACAATAACTATACTTTGCATCGCATAGTCAACAGAATGCATATTTTAGTGCACTTCATAAATGCATATAAATTTTATTCTGTTTGAAAGCGTGCGTAAAATCATTAAAAATCATTTGAAACGATTTTTTCCCATAGGCCGTAATGTAACGGAAAACTTTTGGCTGTCCCTGTAAATGAACAAAGCATGCTACAAACTTCATTACAAATACGTACCGTGCTATGGTAAACGTCAATACCATCCAAACATTTCAGGGCAATCCGAGTATATTTTCGAGAGTTAGAGTGCGGACAGACAGCTAGACGCACAGACGGAGAGACAAACCAAAGTCATAAGCATTTTTCAACTTTTGTCCTGTATTATGTATCCTGTATTATATGAACTTTTAAAAAACATATACTAAAGCAGTTTAATCTATAACTTCCTATCAGGCATGAAAAATACTTTATTTCAATGCTTAAATATCATATTTTACTTTTTAGTGCCAATAATTACGCGTATCATAAACGTAGAAAATTAATTTACAATAGAAGAAAATTTAATAACCGATTTAGAATGTCTATAATTAAATGTTTGATTAAAATCACAAACAGAAAAAATGCTTACATACAATTTAAAAAAATGAATATATCAATTTGAAAAACACCAAAAATAATAATTAGCATTTATAATTGTACTGTGAAACAACAGCAAACTACAATAGATAAATTAAATGCATTATTAGATTTAACAATATCTCAAAAATATTTCCATATGGTATAAGGAATTCCTATTATTTTATAATTTTGGTAAATGTTAAATCTGAAAACATTGGTTTGAAGATTTAGGATTTTAAAAGATAATTTAAAATATTATTAGCACTAAAAGAAAATTCTTTCGAATGTTTCACTACTGTAACATGTAAAAATACATTTTTCCAGTATAATGTTAATTTCTAATCTGAAACAGTTTCGTAATCTCATGATAATCGAACATCATATTTAACCCCAACATAATAATAACATCAAAAAATAGTAAGAAGCCGATAAAATAATTCCAAATCATTGTCGTTCCATACATTTTAAGTCTCAAGTAAGAGTAAATTAATGTTTATATTAATTCCAGTATGAATGTAGGCATGAATCAGCCTCTGAGCAGTTTTTTTTTCTTTTTTACAAGCGATGGCAGATTAAAATATTTTTCTTTACAGTTATCGAAATGGAAAATATCGCTTCTGACAGTTAAAGATCAGTCTCTTACAAATATAACATAAAACTATTTAACTCATAATATATAATCAGGAATAAAATATTTAAATTAAATAAAACTTACATATACGTTCCATTAATATCCGTGTATCCTAAAATGGTCATTTCCTTATCTTAAAGTGTTGTAGACGTGGTGTTCAAAAAACAGTGAAGTATTTCCCGCGTCTTCTCATATTTATTTTTCTGTGGGCAGACGATTTTCAAGCAGATGTTCTGTCACAGATTGTTTGTTTTTGTTTACAAGAAATATGGAACTTGAACGCGCAGTAATTTTCTGAAAGTATCGTTAATTAAAATTTTGTATTTGAAGAAATGTCCAATGTATTTAACCTTTTCTTTTTATCCGTACCAAATAATTCAAGTTAAAATGTATTGTAAAGTTCCTTTTTTCTAAATAATTATAATAATAATATTCATAATTAGAGTTTATTAGATAAAACATTGTTTAAATTTTTAAAAGGTGTAAAAATAAATTTAATGGTAATAACGACAACCCCCCTTTTTTCTATTTTTTTAAAGTAAAGTTTGTTTTGCACAAATTTTGTATATTTCCTTTATTTTCGGAAAATGCTAATTTTATTTTAAAAGTCTGAAAGAAGTAGAATTTATGACTTGAATACAAATTATAAAAATATTCTAAAGCAAGAAATGCATATATGACTAAACTCTGAAGACTCTTTCTACGTGCTCATTAAAAGGCGCAGATTTAACTGTAATAGAAAATTTTTAGTTTGAAACCACAGAAGTGTTTCGAATAATCATGGTCGGTAAAAAATGAAAGAAAGAAAGAAATTTCCTCAAAGCAAACTAAATATATAAAGTGTATAAATATAATATTCCTAATTGTAAATATATTATCCAAATGCTAGATAAAATTGAAATCATGAAAAAGTATACATTCACTGTCTTAGATATCAAATTGATAAAATATAGCCTGAAATAGTTTATTAATGCTTGTATCGTGCACTTTATTTATTATGCCCCCTTCCCCCCCTCCCATTTAGTGACAGAATTTACCATCTGCTATCCACTAATATATTTTCATTCCTTATGCCGCTGTAACTCGTGACTGTTTAAAATATTTCTCTTCATTTTCAAAGATTTTTGAAGTTCATATTTTTCACACGACGTCAGTCACAACGACGTCACCGTGACCATGCATGCTATGAGGGTTGTACCGTGCATTTTTCTTTTTCTCGCCCCCTCCTTCTTTTCGTGTCCGAATTTACTATTTGCTGTCCACTAATATATATTCATTCCATATGCCGCTGTAACTAGGGCATGTTTTAAATATTTCTCTACATTTTCAAAAATTTTTGAAGTTAATATTTTTGTCACACTGTGATTTACAATATGGTGGTTTTTTTGCCACATATATGACGTGACGTACGTTACATGCAGTGACATAACAGTGACGTTACAATTTTTTTTTAATTGCCAGAAAAATAAAATTTTACAATAAGTAACATGTTTTAAAGAATTTTTGTAATTGTTTAAAGTTTTCTAAGAAATTCACATCTCAGTCGCAATGTGACATCACTGAGTGGTGGCATTTTGGTCACAGATGTGACGTGACCACAGTGAGTTACAGTGACGTCACAATGACGTCACTGTGACCATGCATGCTATGAGGGTATATAATTTTTACCTAATGCTGAAGAAGGAATATCACATGGTCTTTTATACAGATTTTGTTAGGTAGATTTCGTATGAAATACTACCTATTACATTCTCCCTTATGTTGGAATTTCTGAAACTTTTTTTGCAGATCTACACCAATCATGACCCCTAGAACCCAAAACTACCCCCAGTAAAAAACTTTATCTATCTATCTATCTATCTATCTATCACTTTCTTCTGGACACGATAACTTCTACAATGCTGCACAAATCTCTTCCAAACTGATGCATAAAATCAAGGGGCATAAAATCTCTGTGAAGTTCGTTAATGGGGAAAATCAGACCAAGGGGATGGAAATAGGCAGGGGTTTTGTGAAAACCGAAAAAACCTCATAACTTCTTATTTTTTTTACACATCAAATCAGTTTAAAGTTTTTATTACTTCTAAAAATAGGGCCAATAATTTATCTATCACAGATTTTTGATAAAATCAAAAATGGGCTCAAGGGGCGCAAAAAATAGGGTTTTTGGGAGAAAAAAATTCTTAACTTCGTCAATTCTCCAAATATCAAATCCAATTAATTTTATTATAAATCTCTTTCATATTATCTACAACTTTAATATTCACAAGTTTCTGATAGGACCAATTCGTACCGAAAAAAAAAAAAAAAAAAAAAAAAAATTAAAAACGAAAACAAAAAGGGGGTTTGAAGAAGAAAAATATTCACAACTCCGTCAATTCACAAGATATAAAATCCCCATGAATTTATCATATATCTTCTTAATATCGTCTACAACATTTCTATAGACAAGTTTTTGATAGGATCAATTCTAACAGCAAAAACAAAATAAAAATTCATAGCGGTTGAAGAAAAAAATCATCTTATTAAGGGTGTATTCAAATCCAAACTGCTTATTTTCTTACTCATTTTTAAATTCATTTTTGCTCTCAGACTCATCCAATTGGTAGATTCTCTGATTCAGAAACTATATAATGTACCGTAATGATCGATTTTTGGATAGAGGCAGAATATATTTCAAAAAATGATGTCAAAGTGGGCATTTTTAACAGAATTTCCCGAAGCGATTGTGTTAGAAACGAAAAATATTGTCCTACTGAGAAAATAATTGTTTATAAATCAAGTTTTAACTAATTGAACGAAAAAAAAAATACAGGTCGCTTATAAATCTCTTCAAAAATCACGTCAGCACGTTTTATAATTTTTCTATTGAAAATGAATCTGAAAATGTGCCAGAAACTTTCGAGTTGTTAGGCATGGAAAGGTATTTTTTTTTTTAATACCGCCTTAACATGATTCTCATAAAACCAGCTATTATATAAAAATGAAATAAAAACTCGTCAAAAAGCGACCAGATAAAATAGTTAAAGTGGATTTATCTCTAATCATGATTTAGTTTTTGTTGGTGAAATTAGTATACTTAACTTCGAAATCTACGTTCACCTGTAGGCCGGGCCGGCAGGGATTTTGTACAGCTTTACGGAGAGGAGGGCGCAAACTTTACCTATAAAATAAATAAAAAGTGCTCATTAATCTTAATCCTCAGCCAAGCGTCTTGTTAATCTAAGTGTGGGAAGAATTGGACTTTAGATTAGATGTGTGCCGTATAACTAAAGATGCACCTATTAAACATTTGTAAGAAAAACTAGGTTAGCTTACCTTCAATTTGATGTATGATTTGTTGTAAATAGTCTAAATTAAACTGTTATAATCCACCATTGAAACTGGGACATTACTTTATGGACAACCCTGTATATTAACATACGTATTTAATACATTAATATAAATATTAATACAAAAAATAACTACAAATGTTAAATGTATTACTATTAATATACTATTACAAGTCCTTAGAATGCGTGATCAATATTTAGGTTAAATTAACAGTGAGGTTGAGTTATCTGATCACTTGACACAAAAATAAAGCAAGAGGTCTCATTAGGGACATTTTTAATGTGATTAAAACGATTTAAAATGACATTTTGAAACTATAATTAGGGAAAATTGAGTAAAACTGCATACCCTGTTATTAGTTGCTTTTTGAAGCTAGAATTTCCAACAGAATTTACCGTGACTTTGATTATATATTCTGCACTTATCCTTGCATCATAATATTATTTTAAATATACAGTGTAACCTTCCTGTGTGACCACCTCCCTGAACGACCATTTTTTTCATGGAACGAAATTCATTCCCATAGGCTCAATACTAATTTTACTTCTATTCAGAGACCACCCCAGTTAAGCTCCCACCATGAGCGATCCATTTCTTTGAAGAAAATGAAACGTATTCCGTTTTTTCCTGGTCACTTGAAGAAGGTTTTATTAGAATAATTCCGAAGAGCGCATTTTTCATCAAACTTCTAAACTGAGCTTAGAATTTTTATTTATTCCGGTAACTTTTAAGTGTTTAAACCCCTTTGCGCCTTTTTAGGCAATGATTTTAACTATGATGACAAAATAAAAACGACGTCAATAAACTCCCCTGCCCTATTCTGTCAGGAAACTCTCAAAGAAATAAATTAATGAAATCGTCATTATTTTTCCCGTTAAAAAAAAAGGCCTTTATTTACTGGACTTTGAAAGGACTTGGAAATAAATGTTATAGAAGATAAAACCGTAAAATGAAAGGAAACGTCAATGTATTCATTTTTTAAGCTCTAAAGTAATTGACTTGTGTAATTAACTTTTTGTTTTGATACTTAAATTTTCATATTTTGTCCTAATGTGAAAAATAAATTTTAGTAACATTGTTAACTTTTTTTTCATCAATTAAAATTTAAATTTAAAAATGACTTCCATTAAGAGACCACCTTTCGGAGTGAACAATTTTTATTGGAACGCAAAGCTCCAATTTTTATTGGAGCTTTAAGGAGCTTTTAAATGCATAACACATTTGATAATCTAATTTCAGCAATTACCATCTATATCCAAAAATATGCAAATTCTTTTGTGCATTCCTGTATATGATCTATAGATCTGTATATATACTTCATAGTATGCAAGAATTTACTTGAGTTACGAAACGCATCACACTGTTAAAAATTCACCCTCACCAGTTAGCAGAATGTCCTCGAATTCTTTTGTGCAATCCTGTATATGGTCTATAGAATTTATAGACGCCATGTATTGTACAAAAATTCGGTTAAACTTAAAAACGCAAACCAAAGTTGAAAACGCACTTCCAGCAATTATCGCTCATTGACAATACCGTCGAAAGAAGAGAAGACGCAAAGAAGACGTGCTTCTACTATGAAAGCAGCAGCAAGGCTCAAATGCTTTCATAGTAGAAGCTTTTTTGCGCCTGACGAAGAAAGACTAGGATCTTTCGAAAGGTCTAGCGCAATTTAAAGTTTTTGATGGTGCTTTAAGAAGTTCTTTAGCTCTTATTCATTCACACAAGTTTCAACTTAATTTCTTTCAATTCATGTAACATTTTGTAACAGTAATATTTGAAAAAAAGTTACTTAAAACATGTTTTAAGAGATTTGGTTGTATAAAAGGCATTTCTAAGTAATCGGGGCTATTTTCGGACCAAAACAGGCTTGGCACAAAGTAGCCCCGAAATACTAGTTTTCATGTTAGCTTTATGAAAACATAAATATTTTCTGCCAAAATAAAAAGTCAAAGGAAAAATTATGATCACACATGGGTTACAGGTTACTAAAGGTAATATTTTGACACTTACTTTATTTGTAGCTCTTATCCATAACCGGATTATTCTGTGTGTCCCTGTAAATGCACAATGAATGCAATGCACAACATACTTTTAAGTAAGCATCTTACTGAACACCTCAGTAATTTATACAAACTTCATTTTCCAAATTCATTAAATTCATTGCAAACGATTTTTTCCGGTAGACCACTGTGTAACGGAATTCTTTTGTGTGAGCCTGTAAATGAATAATAAATGCTTTACACCTTATATGCTATATATAACCTATTTCAGTGCACCTCAGAAATGAATAACAATTTAATTATGTTTGACATGGTGTATAACATCATTAAAATGTACTTGAAACGATTTTTTCCCAAGAGTGTAATGTAACGGAATACTTTTGACTGGTTGCTGCAAACGTACTACAATTCTATAACGTACTATAAAACACTTCATTTTCAATTGCCATCATTCTAGAGTAAATAGCAGTAACAGATCAACATTATAGGGCAATCAAAATACATTTACGAGAGATAAAGCATGGACAGACGTACAAACAAATCAAAGTCATAAACATTTTCCAACTATGTTTGAAAGTGTTGAAAAATAAACTCGTTCATTTTGAATTTAACCTTTAACTGATGTGACTAAAATTTGTCACACAACTGATGTGATCCGGTCTCTCAGACGCCTCAAATATAATGAATAAAAAAATAACTCAAATGGTTGAATTTACTTAAATTTTGTCCTAACAATATCGTTGTACTTCTCTTATGAGCATGTGAATTAAATTGCATGAAAAAAGTATTTTATTTATTTAATTTCAGTACAGAAAAGTAAAAAGCTGTAAAAGTGTTTACAGCTGCAAGTCGCGGGGTCTGGGAGACCGCGTGACATCAGTTAAAGGTTAATATAACCTTATTGATGAAAAACTAAACCTAAAGCTTTACAAAACGCATAAATATTCACAGCATCTTCGAAGAGGGTTTAGCGGGAATTTCAAAATTTTAGCATTTTTATTTTCTTTCGTTGGATTAAAACTAGTCGGATGTGCCAATCCCAAACCTATCTTCTATCTCATACATGTTAATATTTTCTGAAAAATAAAGCATATAAGTTCCACCGGTTAAGTGATTTAAAACAAAATCTAATCAGCAACAACTTATGTCAAGTTGTAGCTGAGTTTGGTGAAAATCCGTGCATTAGTATTTGAGGAAGAACTACTGCAGAAATCGAAAAAAAAAATCCACTTACCAGCGCCACTCGTCGGTCGATTTACTCCAAAAACTAATCAGGACCAATTTATATGAGGGACTTACTGAAACTGAAGTTTGATGAAATTTCATGTATTAGTCCTTGAGATAGAGCTATTGCGATAATCATAAATAATGCCGAATAGCAGCGTCACCTGTTGGGCGATTTACACTAAAAAGTAATCAGCTCCAAATTATGTCAAGGACTAATGGAATCTGAACTTTTATAAAATCCCGTACATTAGTTCTTGAGATAGAGCGCCTACAAAATATCTGTCACACACAGACAGACAGACTCACAGACAGACTCACAGACAGACATTTTGTAAAAACTTGTTTTTCGGAATCTTTGACCCCTAAAACGTGTAAATTCGTCGAAAATTGGAATTCGAAATTTTTCCTGAATCCAATACTTTCTTCTTGTAAAGATAGAAGAAAGTAAAAATGTTGAAGTGTACACGTAAGGTAAACGTACCAGTAGTGGGCCACCTCAGGGCATTTATCTAATTATTACTTTCTTCTATCTTTACAAGAAGAGAGTATTGGATTCATGAAAATTTTCGAATTCCGATTTTCGACGGATTTACACGTTTTAGAGGTCAGAGAATCCGAAAACTTGTTTTTCAAAATGTCTCTCTGTGAGTCTGTCTGTCTGTCCGTCCGTCTGTCTGTGTGTGTGTGACACAAATTTTGTGGGCGCCAGGGCCGAAACTAAGGGGGTGCAGAGGGGGCATGTGCCCCGGGCGCCAGAAAAAAAGGGCGCCAAATGAAGGATTATACTTTTGGAAAGGATCATTTTCTTCTGATGGACTGATGGCTTCCATTATTATGAAACAGCCATTATAAATGAAGCGTTAGGTGTAGATGAAAGTGCAGTTGTAAAAAGTTAGAACTCTGATTTACTGGTCCGAATGCAAAAAAAAAAAATGGCCATAATTTTTTTGCAAAAATAAATTATGGCCATTTTTTTCGCATTCGGACCAGAAAATCAGAGTTCTAACTTTTTACGACTGCTCTTTCATCTACACCTAACGCTTCATTTGTAATGGCTGTTTCATAATAATGGAAGCCATCAGTCCATCAGAAGAAAATAACTCGGTAAAAGCGGAAACTCGGTTAGGCGGGACTCGGATAATCGGGACTCTACTGAATATGTCATTTTAAAAATGATCTTTAGAATATTTTTGTTGATGTTCAGAGGGACTTCCCCCTTGGATCCGCCATTGTAGATTACGTAGTTCAGTATTACATATTTTATGATTACATATTTTAAATTTTAAATTAAAATAAGTCGTCTATTATAAAATTAGTAAAATTCTCTTTGTAAATATACTTTGTACGGGGAAGGGGGGGGGGGGGCAAAATCCATGTTAGCCCCGGGTGAAAAAAAGGCTAGTTTCGGCCATGATGGGCGCTCTATCTCAAGAACTAATGAACGGAATTTAACAAAACTTTAGATTCTGTTAGCCCCTGATATAAACTGGTGCTGCTTACTTTTGGTGTAAATCGCCCAGAAGATGGCACTGCTATGCTGCATTTTTCACGATTTCCGAAACAGCTATATCTCAAGAACTAATGCACGGATTTTTATAAAGCTTCATATTCAGTTAGTCCCTGATATAAATTAGTGCTCTTTAGTTTTTAGTGTAAATCGCCAAACAGGTGGCACTGCTAGGCTGCATTTATCACGATTTCCGCACAAACTGTATCTCAAAGACTAATGCATGAATCTTCATTAAACTTCAGATTCAGTTAGTTCCGGATATAAATTGGTCGTGATTAGTTTTTGGAGTAAATCGACCAACAGGTGGTACTGCTATGTAGATTTTTTTTACGATTTCCGCAATAGTTCTACTTCAGAAACTAATGCATGGATTTTCATTAAACTTCAGATTCAGCTGCATTTTGCACGGATTTTGGTGTAAATCACCTAACCGGTGACAATGCTTCATTTTTCAGGAAGGATTAACATGTATGAGATAGAAGAAAGTTTTGGGATTGCCACACCCGACTACTTATTAAACTGTTAAAGAATTCCAAAAGATATATATATATATATTTAGCATAGTCCTAACCACCATGTATCAGAATAAAATTCAAAATTACAAAATATACTCTTCGTAAAAAATGAAAAATAAAAAATGTTACCTTCTTCTATGCTCCAGTAGTCAGTTTTATTGCCTAGGGCCTAATTTAGGGTTTAGTCAATTTTAGAAACACGAACTTTTAAGTTTTCGGTTTATCCAACAAATTATTTAAAATGCAATAGAGTATATCAACAATAGATTAATTTACAATAAAACATAATATTAACCCGTTCGGGACCAGCATTTCTTACATGAATTTTATTGGATTGATATTACTACTTTGTGTCAAATAATTAAATTTAGTTTATCAATCAAATAAGAAAATTTTACTTTTTTTTTTTATTTTTTTTTATTTTTTTTTTATTTTTTTTTTTTTTAGTGGTATCAGAAATAAGGCACTGTAAAAAAATCTTTCAAATTGACAGAAAAAAACTGCCAATTTTGGCTCCAGTGAAAAACCATTTAATACAGAAAATATCTATAATTTTTCATTAAAACAGTTTTTTTATATAAAAAAACGTAGATTTTTTTCTGTAAAAATTACAAAATCAATATTTGGTTACAGAAAAAAAACTGTTTTCTTTTTAAACAGTTTTTTCTGTAAAAAATACAATTTTTTAATGCAAAAATTACAGATTTCTTTTACAGTGTGTAAGCCTTTTTTGAAGATGCATATATGCTCCCATGGTCCCGAAAAAGTTAAAGAAACAATGCTTGAAATAAAATCTTATCCCTTAAGGGGGCTGGTCACTGAGCTTCGGAATTCTCTTCCGTAATGTTAAGTCCATGGACTTTTGATGCATTTGTTTATTTAAAATATCTTCTAGGGAAATTCATACTTTTAACATATTTTTTCTGTGTACTCTTCTTAAAAGATGTCTCTTTTTTTTCTTAGTTTTCAAAATATTTCTAAGTTCTAAGCTGAATTTAATATTTTATGTGTTAAAAGCGGGCAAACTGTGAGTAAGATTTTAACACTTCCTATAAAATTAATGTAAGAACTTTAGAAATATTTTGAGAACTAAGAAAAAAAGAGACACCTTTTAGGAAGTGTACACAAAAAATTGAAGTTAAAAATATTAATTTCCCGAGGAGATATTTTAAATATACGAATGCATCCAATGTTCATTGACTTTACATTGCTGAGGGGAAATCGGAAGCTGAGTAACCAGCCCCCTTAAGGAAAAATCTCAAAGAATTTGCCAAAAAATCATTTTTTGAAGACATTCTAGAAAATAAACAAATGTATCAACAGAAAAAGATAAACAATTATTCCAAACAGTTTGTGGAAAGTTACCATTCAAGGATGTTAGTCAATCAGATTTCTTTCAGTCGTTTTTCAGAAATGCATTTTGACTTATTTTTAAAGTTTAATCATTATGGGCCCATTACTCGTACGTGGCCCAACTATAGGTGCATTTACCTTACTCCTCCGTCTCCAACCCAAAACGCGCTGATTATATTTATCAAGCCGTGAAGATTTAAAAAATGCTATAGCTATTAAACCTTTATTTACTGACGGTACTTATAAGTACCACTCACTTTAAACTTTCATCCCGTAGGGAATATTACTAATATTCTAATGGTATTTTGCAAAAACACTCTTTTAACTCCACTTTATCCGGATACATGGCAGCAGTTTTTCTAGGTTTGTTATTTTAACGAGGGAGGAGGCTATTTTTGAACCAGTCGATTGTGCTTTGTGCCGATGTTTTGTACAGTTTGTCACGCTCGTCTTTTTATTGCTGCAAACACAGTAAAGGATATAAGATAAGTGTGTGATTTTCTTTTTTATATGTTCATTATGATCTTAGGATACAATTTGACTAGCTGTTTTCGGTGAACAGTGTATGTATTTGATTTAACAGCTGAATTACTCGGTGGTACTTATAAGTACCGTCAGTACACTGGGTGTTGGTGAAAAACTTATTGTTTACTTTTCGTCTGTGTTGTTATCCATCGTTTTCATTTGCTTTAAAATGTAATTACTAAAATGCAGTGTAGTAATAATTTTCCTAGTATTTCTTTTCTGTTTCATTATTATTTTTCATAGGAAATCGAAAAAGTTGTGGCACCGGCTCTTTTTTACTATGCTAGAAATAGCATATGTAAATTCATATATTGCGTATGTGAAGATGCGAGAGAACATGTTGTCCCTGGAATATAGACGTCGCATACCTAAAGGACTACTAACAAGATTGAAAGCTTAAAAAAAAAAAAAAAAAATAGTTTTTTTAACCCTTTCAGAGGCAAAGCATTTTCAATGCTAAAGTGTTGAAATAAATGATTGGCGCCGGAATTTGCCAAAAAAATTATTTGTAAATAAGAAAAGGGCTATATTTCACATACTTAAAAAATCGAAAATATTTTACCACAATTCTGGTGCCATTTGAAATACTTTGAGGGTTTTCTGTTACGATATTTTAGTCATAGTGTATTGACGGTACTTTAAAGTATCACTTTAATTAATTACCTCTAAGGAATTAAATTTCTCACGGGTGTGTATTTTTTTTTAATGTTTATCCTTTCATAGTGAAAAAAAAAACAACTGAAAAAAGTCAACTGAAAAAAAAAATTACATGAAAAAAATTGCAGTAGATAAAGGGTTAATAAGCACCAGCGAAAATAATGTTTAAGATTATAATTTAAAATATGCATGCTTTAAAATTCTACTCTTTCTCCTGAAAATTTAAGTGGAGGTGGGGAGATTCTATTTCTTTCGGTCAAAATTTTCGTTGTTTCTTTTCTCGCATTTTTTGAGTACAAATGTGCAGATTGTTACCCTAAAAATATTTCATGATATTTCAGTCCCTTACAATTTTTTTTGCTCTTTGAAAGTAACGCCGTTCATTGAACGTAACGCGAATTGTAATATTTTAAACTTTTTTTTCCCAAAAGCCTATTTTTCAAACTAGATAACCTCTTTTTCAGAACTATTCAAGTGACTTCCTTCATTTTTTATGTAAAAGAAAGGTAGTAGTTTTTGTTAAAGCTTGGACCAACGGAAAATATAATTATCATTCATTAATTTATTTTCTCGAGCTCGATAAAGGGAAAAAAGAAAAAAAAAACTTTTATATTCAAATGAACGCAGTTTTGTCAAAATACAACTTATGACAACACGTATAACACCATATATACTCGCGTATAAGTCGACCCCCTAACTTTCGAATGTAAATTCTGGAAAAAATCAAAAACCCGCGTATAAGTCGACCCCCTAAATTTTTACTTAAATTTTGTTCAAAATCAAACCAAAGATTTCACTTGCCAATGCGAAAAGGTAGTAAATAAGCAAAAACAAATCATTGAAAAATTTTAAATGATAAATTATTATTATTTGTACATTTTATATATTATTTTTGGTACTTATTAGTTATTCCGTCGACCAAACTAGTGTCGCAAAATTTTAAGACTATATGCCAATGATGGTTGATCGTAAGTGTGAAATTAACTTGAGTTACACGTGTTTACGTCATCAAGCGATTTTTATTTCGACGTTTTCTTATATTTTTATTAATGTTATACTAATTTATTTGTTCTTTCGTATTTAAAATGAAATTTATGTCAATTTGTATAATTTGGCGAGTGGTTTGGTGATTTATATAAATTGGCGAAATTCTTCGACGGGATAACTAACAAGTACTTTAATTTTTTATTCATACACATAAAAAGGCCATAATTTTTCTGTATTCGAAGTTTTTGTTTTTACTTTTTTAACTGTCTCGCGTATAAGTCGACACCCAACTTTGCTTAGCGAAATTGTCAGAAATTTCTCGACATACGCGCGTATATACGGAAATCACTTATAAACAGATTAAGCAAAATAATGTAAAAAAGTGATAAAATATCTTTATTTAGATTGACGAACGTTTCATCGCACAAACGGCGATATTTTCAAAATCATTCGTGATAGAAAATATTTTCATAAAATTTAAAAACAATAACTTGGTAAACAATGTCACGAGATATCATGCATAATGAAAATCAGTGCAAACATTAAATTAAATTAAATTGTATATTTGTGAGCGTGGATTAATTTTTACTATTGTTACTAAAATTGTATATCATCTCTTTCCAAATTTTAGGTAAATCAACGGACACGGAATCATTGCAAATATTCTCGCTGCTTAAAAATATCTCTATTGATTCCCGGATAATGGATGGTAAATAATGGATAATTTATCCATCAAGATTTTATTTACCATCCATTATCCGGGAATCAATAGAGATATTTTTACGCAGCGAGAATATTTGCAATAATTCCGTGTCCGTTGAAATACGTAAAATTTGGAAAGAGATGATATGCAATTTTAGTAAAAATAATAAAAATTAATCCACGCTCACAAATATCCGATTTCATTTTAGTTTATTTTATGTTTTTCACTATGCATGATCTCTCGTGACACTGTTTACCAAGTTATTGTTTTTCAATTTTGTGAAAGTATTTCTATCGTGAATGATTTTGAAAATGTCGCCGTTTGTGCGATGAAACGTTCGTCAATCAAATAAAGATATTTTATCACTTTTTTTTAGCTTAAAATACAACTTCATAAACTAAGTGTTGATGTAAGCTCCAGAGAATTTAATTCCTTTTCATAATTTGGAGGCCAAATTTAGATGCTTGTGACGTTACGCTTTAGTCGTCCGATTGGAAGTTCGCACTTCACGTTCTCTCCGTCGCAGATAGCATGTTCATTATTTTTATTTTCAACAATTTAAGTGAAATGTAGAGATATATAATGCAAACAGTCCAAAGGTGATATCTCTTTTAATTGTAACCGAAAAAAAAAAATCTTAAAAATCACGTGAATTTCAGGCCAAATAAGTAGAGCCTCCCGTTAACCACCTAAGCGTCCCCCCCCCCCCCCCAACCCGATAAGTGTAGGCTACCTTTTTAAAAATTTAGACTGTTTGATTTCCACCCCTTTTTTGAAGTAGAAATATTCACGTTATTTAATCTGTCTAATATAGAAAAATGAAAATTTGTCTGTCTGTCTGTAATTCTAGACAAATCCACAATTTGGAAGTCAGAATTGTGAAATGTTACGTACACGTGTATTAAAACATGGCCGAGGCAACTAAAGTAATCTTTAATCGGAATAACTTACAGTTAATTTTTAATTAATAAAAAACTACAAATTTAGCAGCAATTTCCAATCAAATTTAAACATTTTTCGTTATAACTGTTGCCAACAATTAAAAATCCGTAATAAAATTCTTTCCACAACAATTACTTTTATATTGAAAGATTTCCGAGTGAGAAAAATGAAATAAATGGTTTGACGAATTTAAAAAAAAGAGAATATTACATCATAATATTTCTACTACAAGATTTCCACGTGAGAAATGAAAATAAAATAAATAGTTTGACGAATTAAAAACAAAAGTGAGAATGTTACGTCATAATTTTTCTGTTTTATGATTTCCATGTAAAAAATTAGAATTATTTAATTAATTTGACGAATTAAAAGAAAGGAATATTACGTCATATGGGAAATATAATGAATGTGGTGAATATATGACGTCATGTCAGTGTGAAAAAATGTATCGAAGCCTGATAAAAAGTCGATTATGGAAATATTGGCGAATTTTAACATTATTGCTCCAATGTTGAATGGAAGTAAGTTCATTTATAGCTGTATTATTTTACGACTGATACATAAATTTATACATTTTTATATTGGGTTTTCATTTGATTCATGTGTAAAACACTTTAACTGTTTTTTTTTTTAATTTTATTTTTACGTTGTTTGTTAAATTTTGAAAATGGTTTTTCAAAACAAACATTCTTAAAACTCTGGGCAACGGCGAGTTCTTTCAGCTAGTGATAGATAAATTTTTGCTAGATTAAAGCCAATTACACTATTTTAAAATACTGTTGGGAATCAAACAGAGGCCTATAGTGCCCGTGAAAGACACGGGCTCGAGAATTCAGGGGCTAAGTCACTTTACACGGCAAAAAACAAAAACAAAAAATAAACACATTAATTAATATCCTGTTCTGTAAATTTAACTAAATGTTATAGACTAAGCATCACCAGTAGTGTCTGTGGTCATTGAATGAACATAGCTTGAACCGTGCGTTGCATGCATCAAGACTTTGCTCGTGGGGATGACCACAGACATGTAAGGAATGAAAATATTAAGTGGTACACACATCATACGAAAATACCAAACAATAAATTAATATGAATGAATGAAAAAAAAAAAACTATTTGCCATTCATTTCATTTTTTTAATAAAAGAATTCTTTGAAAAATTCCCAAAAAAGTTCTATGAAACCACAATAAATTTTACATTAAGTAAATTATTGTCAAGAAAATTTTATCGTATTAATGTTACCAGTTGCATCTGTGGTTTTATTTTTTTAATCGAAAGTACTACATGCTATGAAACCACAACAGATTTTGCATTAAATAAAACAATGTCAAGTAAATTTAATCGCATTAATGTTCCCAGTTGTATTTGTTGTTTTATTTTATTTTAAATAAAAAGTACCACCTCCTATGGAGCCACAACAAATTTTACATAAAAAAAAAACATTGTCAATAAATTTAATATGATTAATGTTCCTAGTTGTACTTGTGTTTTTTTTAATCAAAAGTACTACTTCCTATGGAACCACAGCAAATTGTATATTAACCCATTTATGCCTGAATTTTGGTTTTCTCAAATTTGTTGATAAAATCCCCTTAAAACGTTTCAAAATGAGCTGGAGAAATACTAAAAGAAATTACGTTAAAATATTTTTGTACTTATTGGATTTTCATATTTCGCTATGATTTGCACCTGATTTTGTGTCAGATATTACATTTTTACTTTCTTCTATTTTTAGAAGAAGATAGTATTGGATTCATGAAAATTTTCGACTTCCGGTTTTCGACGCATTTTTTAACACGATTTGACTGTGTTTAGAAAATGTCGGTCCGTCTGTATGTATGTGAAAATTTTTTTGTGGACGCTGTATATCAAGAACTAATGCATGGAATAAAAAAAAAAACCTTTGATTCAGTTAGCTTTTGATATAAATTGGTGCTGATTAGTTTTTCGTGTAATTTGCCCAAAAGGTTGCGCTGTTGCTCCGCATTCATCACAATTTCCTCAAGAGCTCTATCGTAAGAACCAATGTGTGGATTTTCATCAAACTTCAAATTCAGTTAGACATTGACATGATATGTTGCTGATTAGATCTAAATTCTGAGAAGACCGTAGATAAAGATAATAAAGTAAAACGTGTAAAGAAACACGTATAAATTGATATTCCGTCTCAAACGGATTTATGTCATGGTCCTGATAAAAATAATACCATATAAATTGATCTTCAATGGGGATACCTATTCTAAACGGAATTTTATTCCGAACCTTGTGGATCCTATTTTCACAAGTCTTACTATAGTCCTATTTTATTTAAAATTTTACTTGCCTGACTAAAAATTCATTGTTCTGTTTCTGTTATTATTTTTGAATCAAAAATAATACTGTCGATATGAAAATTTTAATTGTTGAACCCTTATTCAACTTACTTAAGAGGTGTTAAACCAACAGAGTGAAAAATCGTCCAAGCCAAGCCTGGCATCACACCAGGGTCACTGGCATTACGCACCAATAAGCTACCTGGACGATACCAATCTAGCACTTCTCACTCATATTTATTGGCGCCAAAGCTGCAATCACAGCACACGATGAAATATTTTTCATGAACTACACCAACCATAATGCAAACACTAAATGAAATAGATTGCGGTTGAAGAGCTTCCAAAAGATAACAGTCAGAAATGCTAGGCTTGGCATTGTCCAGATAGCATAGTGGTAGAGCATTGATGTGTAATTCCTGTGAGCCTGGTTCGATCCCAGAGTTGGACACTTTTTCGCTGTGTTGGTTTTACGCCTATTAAAAGGAAGTTGAATAAAAATTCAACAAAAATTTCAAATTACTAAATTAAAAGCTTGTGAAATTTAATTTTCCCCAACATTTTCCAATAATTAGATATGGTTATTCAATACTGTAGACATCCAAACGTAGCTGTTCTCGTAGGGATTTGCCAACATTTAAGCAAGTTACAGCCAAAGAGGACAGACGCACAAATATTTCACGCAAACCTTTCACCGTTTTATAGCATTACAAACTAAAATGATCCATCTTGAAAACTAGCTCCTTTAACCTTTTATGCCCGACGATACTTTAAAGTACCACAATTTTCTATCCCAAGAAAACACGCTCATTGCATACATTCACAATGACACTTTTAGTAAACTATACTAAACTAGCTGCCCTTGGTGACCAGTTTGGTCTCCCTTAAAATTTATGTTTGGGAAAACATGCTAAGCATTGTATCATGCTACTTTTATTCGTAATTTAATTTACTTGGACTCTGTTAAATAAAATTAATATAATCCCATAAGCGAATATTAGTTTTTGTTGCATTACAATACCTCAATTTGTTGATTTTCTCTAAGCAAGAAAACCCTATTGGTTTATAATAGAAGTCTGTGGGAATTTGGCGAAATAATAGAGATATCGCCAAGTTGGCGTCACTTTTGATGGCTCATTTCGGACGCCAAATTTGGCGATATTTGGCGACTGAGCAGGGTACCCCCCATGTTTACACCCTTATAGGTACGGAGATGCATTAAATGATGTTCAATAACCAATGAGATGCGTTTCAAGGGCATTGATATTAAACAATTAACAAATAATCGCGATTACTGTGCCGCATACGATAACGTAATATATATATAGATACTTCTCTTGACCGTCACTAAATAACAATAGAAGTTCTAGGAAGCTGAAATGTATCCAGGAGTATATTTGGCGCGCGTGTGTGTCAAATTTGTTTCCATTTTGTCTTCTGAGGAGGCATCCCTATCTTTTGCTTAGAAACATTTGAAAATTTAAAGGTAATTCTATCATATTTTTGTTCTTCTTTTAAGTAGATCACATGACAATAAGTTACTCCAAATAAAAATATATTTTCGGTTTGTTTAATTTACGGAACACTTTTCAAAGCGGTGCTTATAAGTACCGTCGGGGCTTAGATTGACCAGGATATTTACTTACAAGGGAACACTTTTGGTGTTGATCGCACCTGGCATTGAGACCTGGTGCATTTTAAAGCCCTATATTATGAAGTTTGAGAATTGATAAAATTTTTCTGTTAAAATAATATTTCTTCATTTTACAGCAGCATAAATTTCTGAAAATACAATTTTCGAGACCACTTATCGTACTATCAACATTGATTTTTTTAAAAGAAAAGCATTTAAATATAAAAATTAGTTAATAATAAGTATAAAATATTGAAAAAAGTTTGAAAATTCCTTCAAAAACCCACGAATTTGATTTTGAAAAATTGCAACTTTATATTCATATTTTTGGCGGGGAAACAGTTGGCGTTTATTTTCAAAAGTAGAGCTCTCCGGCAACCCTAGCCAAATGTCATAGCTGAATTTATAATAGCTAGGAATTTCAATGTCCGACATATTTCGCCACAATAATTTTTCTAAATTGTGTAAAAATATTAATTTACTTTATGATTACTTTTACCGAAGGACCATTTAATACAGCAACACTTCATTTTAAACATTCGAAATTTTATTTCATTCGATTTCAAAAGAAAATAATTTGCTTATTTTGTATTTCACTAAAATATAGTTTTCAATGATCTTCGAAGCTTTTATAGAATTATATTTATTACTTATATATTTATCATCTGCATAGAAAAAAAAATCTAATATTTGTTTCTTATACTATCAATTATAAAAAAAAATCGCAATCTGATATAATTCTAGTAATATGTTCTGTACATTTTCTCTTTGGATAAAGCGGGCGGAAAACTTTTAGCGCCATATTTGGCGACTTAACTCACTTTTGGCATGAAATAAACAAATAAATATGCAATAATAAAAAATTAAAAGTATATAAAATATGATTTTAACAGAGAAATTTTTTCGGCTCCCTAACTTTTATGTATAGGGCTACAAACCGCACCAGATCTCGATGCTAGGTGCTAGCAACACCAAAAGTAGTTCCCTTGTTAGATTTTTATCATTTGAATGTGTATGGTGCATAAAAGCGTATATATTTACTAGGGATGCATGGGTACTAGACAGGTGGATTTTGGAACGAAATAGGGAAGATATGGCATGATTTACTTATGACACGGATGAATAATAAAGCAAAAAACACATTATTTTTTCTTTAGAACAAATATTGTATTTTTATAAAACGAAACTTAAAAATATTACAGATTAGAAAAAGAAAATCTAAAAATATCTTTTAGCATTGTTATGAATCATTTTGAGTATACTACAAGTTTGCAAATTTCTCCCAGATATGCTGTCCATCGTGATACAACGATATAATATTCTTCTGATGACGAAGTGATCACTGATGATCAACCAACAGCATCGTCATCTGGTCATATATACATTATAATTATATATCTTTCTAGGCATTTATATAATAAGTTACATTAAAATAATAATAAGAAATTGGATATTTTTTTTAAGTCTGAATTATTTCTCTAAGTGTTATGACCCAACGGTACTTTGGGAGGGGGGGGGGGGGGAGATTGAGCTTTTCCACCATTGAAAACGCAAAATCTCAAATCTTCCGGGAAGGACACTTCTTTTCCCCTGGAGGAATGTCCCCCCCCCCCCAGGGACCCCTCTGAATTCAACACTGCAGTGTCTCTGTATATGGTGCTGTCTAATCTTCTTCCTTTGAAGTCGATTAAGATGCGGATATAAAATCCTTTAATTATTTATACTGCAAGTACTTATATTTGAAAAAGAGATCTTTAAATACCAAAAATTTCATTACAAGCAGACACAAAATAAAAAAGAACTTTCATTTCCAAAAATACAGAGATTTATTTACCAAAATTAAGTTAAACTTTTTAGAACTATGGACCTTTTTTCTGAATGCCAAATATTTTTTTATACTTCAAAAAATTTTCACATGAGTGCGATTGGATGTCCGAAAAGATAATCATTATGTCATCATCAAGACTATTTATCTCTATTTTAGCCCATATTTTGTAGACAAAAAATTAGCTGATCATTCTCGGTGTTATTAAAACTGAGCATTTTTCTGTGTTCATTATGTAGAAAAGGATAATATGAATGACGTCGGTCTTGACTTTTACTTCCACTCCTTCTATCAGTTTATAGGCTTTTGTGACTCCTTAACAGTCAGTATGGATACAGACAATTCACATTGTTTACGTAGAATTAACCTACGGAAGTAAAAGAAGAAGAAAATCATGTGTTAAAAGAAAGTAATTTTCTGTGTAATTAGTAATAAGAAGAACAAAACATTATAATGTGGGAAAAGGAGGTGACAATGCAAAATAGTCATGCCTCTATTTTCTAATGTTAAAGAAAATACATATCATATATTATAATACGAACATATCTTGAGTCTATGTGCGTGTGTGTGCATGCAAAATTTATGATAACTAGTCGGAAATTGTACGTCAAACGTGGCAAATGAGGTGCTTTCGTAGTGTAGCTAGTTTTATAAATATTCAAATCTTGGTGCAATAGCTGTTGCACTCTTATGCATGCATACTCTTAAAAATGCATGAATACGAATTTTATTACGATTATTATACATTAAATTCAGTAATTCGAAAATAATAGGACTCCATCTTAAATAGGCCATATAATCACCATGACAACCTAAAATCATTACGTATCATAGGGTATCATTGAATTCATTATGTATGATAGGATTTAGTAGAATGGAGAAAACTTTTATTAATATCTTTTAAACTTTTGATTCGATTACCATAAAATTTGAAATGATTTAACAAAATTCTGCAACGATTATATATATATAATTTCAAACCATTCGGTTGGGTAGTTTTTGCGCTGCTATATTCGGACAAACGGACAGACAGATGGTCCCGACGACGACTATAGGTTCTACGTGCTTATATATAATTACGAACTCACCTAAAAAATGCTCTAACGATTTTGGCTACGAGAAGACCATTGTACTAACTCTATGTTAAAAAATATTCGATTAGTGGGTCATTTTGGGGGTCACTACGGGTCTAAATACTGGACATTTGGGTTGCATGACAAGGTGCGATTCCCTGGGCAGCAGTGAAACAAAGAAGAAAGGGGGGTGGTGGAGGTATATGACCCAAGTTCTTAAATAATAAGAGACATTTAGCCATAGCATAAAGTAAAAAAAAATTCTTTCTAAATTTTTTAGTGTGAGTTTGAAATTTCGGATTAAAACTGGAAGCCAAACTGGCAACCCTGGTACGAACGAACCTCATTTGCCACGTTTGAGGTACAATTTCAGACTTTTTCTTTTATACAGAGCTCCAATCTGTTTTAAAATATTTTAATTATTTTTTTTATTGCAGAAGTTATTTTCGCATGATCTAAACTGAATAAATGCCGAATTATTTTAAGGGGACGGCGCAATTCTCCACACAAATGAAAACTTTAAACGGATTTTTCCTCCATGTTCCTATTTTCTTCACTTTCATTTTTTCAAAATATTAAGACCTTTTTTTTAATATAGATTTAAAGTTTTTTGTAAATGTTCTTTATTATATACGTAATAAATCTGCAATTAGCCTTCAGATTTTTTGTCATTAAAAAAAAAATAAAAGTTTATGAAGATGTGTTAGATTTCATCATTTTACATTATATGTGTCAGTAAAAAAGTTATATTAAATGTAATATTAGATGTATCTAAAAATCCATGCGTAACCTTGTGTAATATACATTTGAAAATCTTAAATAAAATTGGGCAAAAATATTAATATTTAAAAAATGGTAGGGATTTTAAAAAATTCAATTTTTTTTAAACTTAAAAAAAATTAATTAAATATGCTGTTAATTTTTATTTCAAAAATGTAAATTTTTTTAACATTAAAATGCAGCGAGTTCATCATTTGAACAATATTTTTTAAAAAATAAACGGAATTGTTGAAAATGTAAACTGTCCCCTTAAAATATTTCAAATAAATTAACTTGTAAACCCCTTCAAACACTTGCACCATAATTATGACCACTTGGTATGTATTATATATTTTATTTTAAAATTAAAAAATAAACCAAATTACCGTAGTTTTTCTCCTGCAGCAGCAACATAATCGATGAAAGACTTCACACAGCTGTGTCTTCTTTCTATCCATCCAATCTTTAAATGAATGTTTTTGAGTTTTCCGTGACTCTAATTTTACAAACTCTTGTTCGTCGCCCTTACAGCTGCTTTCCAGTCTCCCCTGTTCTAATTCTTCCAATCTTGCTTCATTTTCTTCCTTCACTAAATCTTTTTCAACAGTGTCCTTTTCAGGCTTGTCGGCAGTCTTAATCATAGTTTGAACGGCTTTCAACGGCATGTTCTTTTCGCCGGTTTGACGGATGTAAAAATTCAGTAGGAACTTTACTTCCTCCGGATTGCCTAAAAAAGACATAATTTTAAAATCTTCATTTTGGATAAAATTATGTATAGTTTATCAAAAAAGAAAAAAGAAGGAAAGAAGGAAAAGAAAAAATAGGAGGAAAAAATATTTCCATAAATAAAAACATAAGACAAAATGCAATATTTCATCTTCAATCAATCACAAAGTACACAATATGAACTTTTAAAAGCTCAACGTTTTATAAAAGGCGACGAAAATTATAAAACAGAGGTTACTAACTTTAAAATCTATTTTATTACTTTAGTGGCCTTTTAAGTATAACGGTGAGCTAAAGTTCGTATTGTGTATTTTGTAAAATATTTTCATTTTTAGATCACCAAATTTAAATCGTATAGGAACTCATAATACCATTTGACTAGGATTAATTTATGAATAAAATAAGCTTTAAGGAACATTTGTTCCTTTTTTTTGAGGGGGGGGGGGGGCGTTAAATATCGATTTTCATGTTTATTTATTTATTTATTTTACATTTTTCTATTCCCTATAGTCTGTAAATTATCTTTTTTGAAAGATTTGACCTAATTCAAAGTCACTTTGTTGTTATTTAGGGCTTTAGTGCAACGCGTCCGTATAGGCTTATCGAAGGGCTGCCACAGGCCACATTTTTATATTCCGTTCGTGCCTCTATTTTAAGTAAGTAAATTTCTCTTGCAAATGTTGGCAACGTGTATGTGAAAAATTTTTGTTTTAAAAAATGGTGTCAGGTTGTATTAAATAACAGTCGCCTGTTGCAGCCCTGAAATCATTTTGCAGTGATATATAAACACATTTTACGCAAAATGACTTTTTTCAAACTGGGTGTGATCAGAGCAAAACCAATCTTGCTCAGCTTTTTTAAATGGAGGTAATAACAGAAAAGGTTATTGGAGCTTGGACCATTTTCAGCTATTTATATAAAAATAATCGTTTTTAGAAGCAGGCTAAAGGGGTCAGAAATATACATTTTTTTTTTTTTTTTTTTCAAATGGCTGCCACTTTGTTGATTTTTAACTTATTGATCTTAAAGTTCTTGAAGCTCCAGACAATATTATCTACTTTCTTAATCCTTAATAAAAATTGACTGCAGACGACTCGGGCGATCTATCTGAACCCGCCCGATTAGAAGTGCACCGCGCGCACGCTAAGACACCCAACCATGAAACTCGAGCAATATAATAAATTAAAAAACAAATTTTTTTTGAAATGTTCTTTAAATGTTAATAAGTAACACGCAAAAAAACCTGAGCTAAAATTTTCATCCTATTTCAGAAAAAATAAAATAAAAAATAAAACAATGCTACCTCCTCCTTTTTTTTCGGTCTATAAATCTGATGATCTGGTGATTCTGATTCATCTTAAAACGTCATTCCCAAATTATTTTAAAACTAGTGGAAAATGACGGAACGTGAATGATAAATCTTCAAAACAATAGTTTAAAAAAATATTTTTCTAACTAAGAAAAAAAAATTCCTCATGCATTTTTTAAATCAAAAAGTATTATCCTTTGATTTTTGACAATTAGAACAAAGATATTATGTAAACTACAGTTTAAAATCATAATTTAATTTGCATTGCATCTGTAATATGTGTGTATATATATATATATACACACACACACACATATATACATATGCATATATAGTATAGGAAAAATTACGCTGAATTCTATAAAACATTTTATAAATTATGTTACATATTTATATTACTGAGTAGAAGATTTTTTTTATATAATATTTTTTACCCAATATTAATTATGTGACTTACAAATTATTTTACTACTCATAAACTAATTTTGAATTGTTCTGTAATACGCTAAACAGCAATTTTTTAATGATTTTAATCTGCATCGTTTCTGAATGTATATTGCTATGTATTTATTGCATTATGACCTTTTTTTTGCTACAAACATACTATGTTAAAATTCATAATTTTATCTGCAAGATAATTAAAATATGTTATACAACTGTGTTATACATCCTTTATATTTCAATTCCAATGAGAATTGATAAGAAATATTCATTTTATTTGCAATGCCTTCAAATCTGATAAAATGCATTTAAAAAAAAGTACGATTACAGCAGAAAGTTTCTTTGTTTATATTAATTTTTCATAGATGTGCCAAAAGAATTAGCAAGAAACATAAGCTCCTGATTTCCCTCTTGATACTCCTGAGGGCAGTTGCAATTGACATCATGCTGGAGGTCACACACTACAAATAGGCAGTTCTGATTGCTGAAACTACCCTGACCTCCACTTGAAGTACAATGGTTTATCAGCTGATTGCAACTTCCCTATTTTTAATTTAGAACTTAATTCGATAGCTTTTGAAGGTTTTAAACAAAATTAGAATATTTAATGTCTTTAAAATACTTTTACAAATACTTTAAGAACAGAATCATATAATTAACCTGTATTTTTTTAATGAAGAGTTCAAATCGTCATTCGTTTGTTTCAAGATTCGGAAATTGTGAACGGCAACAGTGTTCTTTTGTTTATATCTAGTAATCTGATGTTTTTAATAGCTTATTTTTAATTTGGAACTTAATACATTATAATTGGATATGATATACATGTTTATATGAAAATATGCTAAACAAACGTTATTTCAAATAGAAGAAATTATTGGGACCCACCAGTGGCCGAGAGGTTTTGCTCTCGAAGTTGGTAGACAGGAGGTGCTGGGTTCGATCCCAAACACGCCCGTCGGCCTAATCGTTTGGAGTTTTCGTGGTTTTCTTCGAACATTGGTTTTCCAAGTGTAAATACGGGTTAGGTACCCTTAGAAAGAGCCCCACGGAGGGCGATGCCCCTCTCCCCTAGGGCTTACATCCGTAATATATATCCGATAATAGGCCGTCATAAACACAACCGCAACCAACCAGAAGAAATTATCATTCTGCTATCATATGTTATCATATGTTTTCCATTAAACCTAACATGGGGTTTAGCTACGTTCGATTCGCAGACCAGAATGGTTCGCACCGGAATGGTTACCTACACTTTTCTCCACTCGGATTTAAAGTATATAAAGTATTATAAGTAGATGAATGTATATTAATTTAAGCAAGAACTTGAGGTAAATCAGGCATGAATTTGCAACAATGCTATTTTTTTAATAATTAAAAAAAATAGTTTGAACGAGAAATTTTATTTAATTTTTAAAATCAAGGTGATCTCAGACGACTACCAAATAGAAGCAACGTACGTTTAAATAAATAAGATTTCTAGTTAAAAGATTTTTCATTGAGAAAAAGCTAGAAGTTGCCAAGTATACTAGTCACTCGGAAATTTAGATCAGTTTGGCTTCTTTTTCTGTGTCAGAAAATTTTCATTCATATTTTCTGTAAGATATTTTTCAAGTTGATTATTTATTTTATTTTATTTTTGTAAAAGTATATAAAGTATATACTTAAGTATGCAAAATATAATAAAGTATGCAAAATATAGTGATTTGATTTTTATGCACTATCAAAGTTGTTATTCAAGTGAACATAATAAATGTGAAATTATTATTTTAAAAAATTGAGTTGTAATCAAAAACAAAAATATCAGTACAAATATTTTAAATAAAGTTCATTTCAAAAAAGGGCTATTTTAAGTATAAAAATTTGCAGTTCTTTTGTACAAATATTTTTTGATTAATGCTGAAAATTATCTACATTATAGTTTGAGGGACTTTTTAAAAATAATCAATTTTTTAAAAAGTATAAAAATAAATTATTTATTGATCAATTTTTTGATTGAGTAATTAAGGATTTTATTTAAGGTTTTTTTCAGACAGAAATGTTTTCTACTAGGACTGTTAATAATAATTGTATTATTTGTGAATCTTTTAGTAACGGATTGCAATTTCGAGAGTTCCCTACAAATTAGCTCCTTTTTTGTTACGTAATACTTCTGTAAATCGTCGTATATGTACAATAAAAATTTTGCTAGTGCTATTTTAAAGTTGCAGAAATTTATTCTGTTTTCAAAATTAGATGGCTAGTTTTGAAAAATGTTAAGTTTGTTCATCGGCGGGCTAACAAACTTGATATTTATATATGCCATTTTTACGAAATATTGAAACCAGGCGAAGGTACCTTTTAGCGTCTGTCTGCTGCTATTGGTATTTGAATATTAACATTTCATATTTTAATAAACTCAATAGCGTATTACACTGTTGTTTAAAACTGCTTGAATTAGAAAATACATTTAGAAATATTTTCTTTGTGGTAGTTTTAGGAGTGCATTACAGGTGTAATACGAGATAAAGTTATGTTCCCTATTCCAGTGGTTATAAAACTATATTATTTCTCTAATAATAATTTATTGTATTTAATTAAGTTTAGCGAATTAATTTATTGTACGCATCAAAACAACATTTTTCTTGCGTTCTTTTTTTTTTTTTTATATATAAAATTTCTATGTATTCCAATAATATGTTCTAACACTTAGTCTTATGTGGTTCATGTCAACAGCATGAAAATTTTATACGCCTATCACTTAGCTATTTATCCCTTTAAGACCGTAAAACGTTTGGTAGAAATGAAAAGTTTTGGTAGTTTCCCCTAATTAATAGGATCATATTTGTATGAAAAAAAAAAAAAATGCTTGAAAATACCCGATGTCGGGTGATGCCACGGCAATCTCCAAACAGATCCACGTAATTTTGTGGGAGCAGGCTCGACTTTAAAACGCACAAAAAGAGGAAAATGATTTTTCTTTTTCTTTGGGATCACCTACACAATTGTGTACTCTGTAGGTCAGGTCTTAAAGGGTTAAATATTATTTTAAAGAAAGCACAATGTCAAGACTGACGGCTCGTTTAAGCATAAGTCTTTTAGTACTCGATATCTGATTTTTTTTTTTTTTTTTTTTTTTTTTTTACAACTGAAGACAGCAGTAAACAATCTTTTCATCAACCGGAGACAGTAGAAAACTGCACTGAAGTTTAACGCATACATATGAATATTTCAGTTAGAAAATCATTAGAAAAATCGTCTTAATGACAGTTTTATAATAATTATGCTAATAATAATACTCACATTTTATAATCCAAACATCGTTCTTAATTTCTTTGAAATCTTTGTCACCATTAAAAATCTTATGCTGCAACAAATCCATGGATGTCGGACGCTTAAAAGGATTAATGTTTATACAACCACGAATGATATCCCTTATGTGACAGAGAGTTTCTTTTCGCACTGCGGACATCAGAAAGGTATTTTTGGCCACACATTCAAACTGTTTTTTCTGTAAATATAATTCAGAAATTAATACATAATTAATTCGGTACAGAGCAATGTCTTCTGATTTAGTGAGAATACATTTAAACGCAAATTGGCATTATATACTCCAAGGCGAAGTATGATTTTAAGATGAAGTTGTTTATTTATTTGAGAGCATACACCAGAGTTGTTTACAAAGTAGGCAAATGTTGTCTTATAATCCTTCATCGGTTGTCGAGAAGAGAACTGGATAGAACAAAGAAATAGACACCTAGAGACCGTTGTCCTAGAGACCGTTGGTCCTAGGTACATACTTCTAACTACAAAAATGATTTAACTAAGGTAAAGATTTATTTTTAAAGCAATTTGGGTCAAGAAAAGCATTTATTAAAAAAAAAAAATAAAATACGAAATTTAAATTTTTATACGTTCCCCCGGTTTTATAAGTTATAGTTAGTAAAATTTCCCTGTTACACTCAGAAGTAAGGCAAAAACATCCCCTCCCCCCCCGTTATTCTGCGATTAAAATTAACCGAGTAATAACTGTTTAAAGTTGGAGAATATTTTTTGCTGCAAATGATGGGTTATTCACAAATTTAGTAGAAATATAATTTCGTCAGATATATTTAAGAAATGGTTGAGAGTAAAATTAACATTGCAATATAAATGTGAAATCTTTAATTATTCTGACATATTTATGCAAAATGTGCAATTTGTAATAAACATTAACAAAAAAACAACAACAGAATTTTTGTTAAATAAAATGATGAAAATTAACAGTTTTAGCTTTCGATAATTGATTCTTATGTGCTCTGTACCGCTGAATCAGTAAATTACCTTCAATTTTAACCATTACGTCAAGATTTTTCGCAAATTGTAAATTTCAAATTTAAAAAATTTAATGTTTAAATTAACATACCCCCCCCCCCTCATCGAACCCCTCAGCTGTTTAGCTGTAAGAATCCCAGTATAAGCCAAAAATTGAATAAATTATTTCATTAAATTAAATTAAATTAAATTAAAAAAGTTTTATATCAGTTTTATATAGTATCAGATTTTCGCTATATTTTAACTTTGACATTTACGATTTGCAAAAAAATTCTAACTTGATGGTCAAAAATTAAGCTCATTTTCAGATTCAGTGCTAAAAAGTGCATAAAAAATAAATTATTAAAAGTTAAAAAATCTCCTCTATTTTATAGTACCCGATTTTTGTTATTTTTTAACTTTGACAACTTATGCGAAAATACTGGCATGATGGTTAAAAATTAAGAAAATTTTCGGATTCAGTGCTACAAAATACTTAAAAGTTAAAAAACACAACCATCGCAGTCTTGTGCTATCTAATCTAAAACTTTTACTTAAACTTCTTGGCTGTAATCTATCCGAAAATTTGTGTGTTATCCTGTAAAATAAGTATAAATGGTAACCACCGAAAATCGTATATTTAGATTGTCATCGGATTTATGTCAGTATGTAAAATTTAATCTCGATCGGATTTTTAAAAGCGAGTTAAAGTTCGAGTACAAATTTTGAACTGGAAAAACCTACATACGATCGTTGAAGTTAAATAAAAACTTATAAAAACAACATAATTTTTGTTAAAAGAAAAGATGAAAAGAAACAGTCTCATATCCTTACAAAACGAAACATATGTTAAAATAAGATTATTTTAGTCAATCTGAAACTTAATAGAAGTTAACTTAATCATAATGACGCTTGTACGATTTTTTTTTCAAAACGCAGATTCATGTGAAATGAGTTCTTCGAATACTTTAAGCATTTGGTATATGACCCCTCAAAGCATGGAGGAACTCATCTGTGTTCTGATGCAGTAAAGTGGTATAAGTCATGCATTTTTAAAGTTTCTTAACTCGGTCGATTTTAGAGTTATATGAACGGGACTTTTTTTTGTCTTATTTGTCCGTGTAATAGGAAAGTTTTACTATATATAACTTATAGGTTCGGGGGACCGTATGAAATTTTAAATTTCGTAATTTTTTAATAAATGTTTTTCTTGACCCAAATCGCTTTAAAAATAATTCTTTACTTTATTTAAATCATTTTTGTAATTGGAAATATGCATCTAGTACCAACGGTTGCGAAAATAAATGTCGGTCAAGTTTTACGTGGACACACTGTATATTGTATCTCTCTATTTAAAGAGAAAGTAACTACCGCTGTCACCGCCGCCGCCGCCGGTTTTGAATTTTTTGTGACCGGAGGTCTTTCTACGTTAATATTAAGCAAAATATTGCATACAAAAATATGAAAATCGGTGGAATTATAGAGAAATGTTTGATAAATACGCTGATGCAGACAGTTTTCAAATCGGAGAAATATTTAAAGAGATATTTAATGCTAAAGTTGGACAAAATCGTTCCATTAAAAAAAAATTATAGGAGCAAAAATTGTACATCGAAATTTAATCATTTTTAGATCATATTATGCGTCAGAATTTACCGGTGTGCAGGCTGCACTCAGTTTATTAATTTGACTCATTTTTTGAGGTTTTATTTCTATTTTAAATTCAAATTTTCAGCATTTCGAGAGATATTTTTTTACACATTTTAGAAATTGGTATTAATTTAAACTGTTGCCAACAGTATAAACAGCGCAAATAATAATATTTGCTTCAAATTTAAAATTTATTTTACACGTGACTATTATAAACAAGAAAATATAAAAAGCAGGAACTCATTGAAAATTATCATAAAAACCATATTACACGTGAATTTTAAAAGTGAAAGAATGTTGTAAAATAATAAATTCATTAACATGGGTTAGTCTTAAATAGGAGAAATTACGTCACATTTACGTCACATTACACATTAAGTAAAATGAACAAAAATAATATTGCAAAACAGTTTAAATTAAAAAATTGCGCGAGACATTTATGTAATATTTTAAGATGATATTTTCAACTATTTTTATTAGGATAGCGCAAATAATATTTCATTTCTAACAAAATTATTTTCACATGAATAGTAAAAGGAGAAAGAAAAGTTTAGTGAAAATTACGTCAGATTAAAAACGATGCATTTAAAGTGTCATTAAAAAAAACTTTCTTTTCGCTTTGCTAAAAAATACCGGGAGGAAAAAACTGTTTATTTAATTCATTTTATATTAGCTTATTTTGAAATGTCAACTGATTTTATTTAATCAAAGACGGAAACAGCCATTGTATCGTTTAACAGCCGCTGATTTGGCTTTAAAATTCCCCAATCAAAGAGAAATGAATAGAAACCCGTTTATAGGGAGATCACCACTGTTTTTAAACTTATAATTCAATCTTACGAAATATTTTTTAAGCCGATCAAATTAGCATGCTTTTAGAGTCTGCGGTGTCTGAACGGGTGTTGCCGAGCGTAGCTCGTAGGGGGCAGCGCCCCCTATTATTATATATATATATGAGAACGTGAGTTTCTAAACTCGCTTTACGCAAAATTAAAAAAAAATCGAGTTTTCTATATCAATCTATTCTATTGGTGAATTTGCACCGAAAAAACACTACAATCTGAAAAAAAAAAACTGGTTGTATCGTGTATATCTTACATTGTAAAATCGTGGTTTACAATGAAAATTAATAGACGCAGCCAGAGGATTTACGCGATTTCCCAAAATTTTATTTCCTGTATAAGGTTAGTTTTGAAACTCATGTCCTCATATACATGGTGTGTTCACAAAGTTTCAAGACTGGTCCTAGAATACAAAAGTTATTAAAAATTTTTGTACAGCAGACTAAAATTCTTCGAAATATGACCCTTGGGCATCAACACACCCCTGCCAGCACTTTTTCTATTATTCATAGGCTCCCTGTGGGTCTTCGCGTGCAGCACTGTTAAGTAACCTCGTCGAAGCTGGAATCGTAGATCGCTGGAATCGTGTCGAATCGCTTTTCTTTCAGGTGTTTCTTGATCCGGATGAATAAAAAAAGTCGATGGGAGCGAGGTCAGGTCTGTAGGGAGGCTTGTGGCAGTATTGCCACATTAAACTTAGGCAAAACTTCGGCAGCGGCAAGCGGCTTCTGAGAGGGCGCATTGTCGTGGTGAACAATCAAATATTCTCTGGTGTCTGGGTCAGGTCAGTTTTACGCTGGAATGAACCACTATTTGAAGGATAGAGTCCGGCGCGCCCGCCCAGACGTCAGAGACGATTGGATTGTTCACCAAGACAATGCGTCCTCTCAGAAGCCGCTTGCCGCTGCCGAAGTTTTGCCTAAGTTTAATGTGGCAATAATGCCTCAAGCCCCCTACAGCCCCGAGTTTGCTCCCGGAGACTTTTTTGTTCCCCCGGACCAAGAAAGGCCTGAAAGGGAAGCGATTAGACACGATTTCAGCGACCCAAGCAGCTTCGACGAGGTGCCTTAACAGCCATGCGCGCGAAGACACCCAGGGAGCCTAAGAATAATAAAAAAAGCGCAGGCAGCGGTGTGTTTATGCCCAAGGGTCATATTTCGAAGAAATTTAGTTCGCTGTACAAAAATGTTTGATAACTTTTGTATTCTAGGACCAGTCTTAAAACTTTGTGAACACACCATCTATACAGAGTGATTCATAAATAATTCCTACAAAGGAAGTTCGAAACTCTCACCCAATTTAAAAGACAAGGAACATTGCATCATCCACCATAGAAATTTGAAACTCGACCTCCAACTTGTCCTCGAACTCATTCACATCCACAATGTTATCAAATTCAGACAAACACCTTAGTTGAGTGATTCATAAATATAGAGCCAATAGCCTATTTCCTTAAACTAGCCGCCCTTGGCGACCAATTTGGTCTCCCTTAAAATTTATATTTGGGAAAGCATGCTAAGCATTATATCATGCTACTTTTATTCATAATTTAATTTACTTGGACTCCCTTAAATATAATTAATGTAATACCTTAAGCAAATATTGATTTTGTTGCATTAAAATATCTCAATTTGTTGATTTTCCGTAAGTAAGTAAACCCTATTGGTTTACAATGGAAGTCTTTGGGAATATAGCGAAATATTTGAGATATCGCCAAGTTGACCTCACATTTAGCGACTCATTTTGGTCGCTTAATTTGGCAATATATCGTCAAGTTAGTGACAAACCTGGTGATATTTAGCTACAGAACAGGGTCCCCCTTATGGTAATCCTTATAGGTATGGAGATTTATTAAATGCTGTTCAATAACCAATAGGATGCGTTTCATTTGGGCGTTGCCATTAAACAAATAACAAATAAATTTCATAAAAAAAGATGACAAATTTGATGACAAAATTTGCAACACCCTTGGGGGTCTATTTAAGAAAATAGACAAACTAAATTTCTATACGTTCCCCGCAGGATAAAATTTGCAATTAAGAAAATTTTTCTTATCTTTCCCAGAATAAAACACATCTTTATATGTGGAAAACTCACAAAATTAATGAAAGCCAAAATTTGTGACATAGATATCTTAAGCATATCATTGAGCGACGTGATATTGATGCATTTCGAATGTAAGAGAGGGATCATCCAGAAAATAATGCATTATTTAAACAGGTATACATCTGTGAGTTTTCCATCTATCAAGACCTATTTTTTTATTTCATCCAGTAAAGGATCATAAAAAATTTCTTAATTGGAAATTTTAAACTAGGGGGGGAAGTATTCAAAATTAGTTTGTGCCCTTTCTCAAATAGATCCCGGCCAGGAGCTTCCAACCTATGTCATCAAATTCTGAAACTTTTTTTTTTAATGAAACTTTGCAATTGGAAGTATGTGTCTAGGTGCAACGTTTGAGAGAATAGATTTTTTGCTCTATCCAACTTTATGAATCACACTGTATATATATATATATATATATATATATATATATATATATATATATATATATATATATATATATATATATGTATATATATATATATATATATATGTATATATATATATATATATATATATATATATATATATATATATCAGTGGCGTGGCGTGAAAATTTTCGGTGGTCATCGCAATTATTTAAGTTTGTGGTAAAAAATTATTAACTCTAAAATTCAATGGTTGAATGTTCAAAAAAGAAACTTTAAATCTTACCTTCACTTATACATGAACTCCAAATGTTCTGCTAAAACTGGATCGTAGAGTTTTAAAAGCTTATTAAGAGTTTTAAAATATTGCTTGGTCATCGCCGCATCCAGCGATGACCGGACGCCACGCCACTGATATATATATATATATATATATATTTCATCACTACTTTAAAATGCAAAAACAAAATATCTCAGAAAAGAAGGTGTATATCTGCAATATTTAACTATAAAAATCTTTTAAAAAACAAGTTAAAAGGCAGGTAAAAAACAAAAACACAGGCAAAAAATAGTCTGTTTTTCTTCAGTAGGAGGACAGACAAAACTTAACTCCACACCCACTGCTAAAAATCTGCAGGTTTCTAAACACACGTCCATCCTGTACACACGATTGCATCCTTCCAGAACATTCTAAATGAAACATACATTCTAAAGTCTTGTTTAAAGAACGGATGTGGGTGTATGTCTTGAATCGAAGGAAGCATGCAGACTTGGAATTGTAGTTTTTGAAAATGGATTCGGAAGAAAAATTAATAGTTCATTATTAACAGGTGTGGAACATTATACAGGTACTACTGTTTTTCATGTTTTTGGAAAAAAGTTTTATCTTGCAGGTTTGGGAGGGTGCACGTTCATCTGCATTCATACTTGTTAATTTCATTTGTTTATATTTAAATTGTAAATTTTTGAGAAATTTTCTAAAAGGCTATTTTATTAAAGATTTTTTGTTTTTGTATTTTAAATTATGCTTCGTTTACATTATTTTTTTTGCTTAATTTTGGTTTATTTTAGCTTTAGTTAATGAAATGACAATAGTTTTTCTGTATTGGGTACAGGATGGACGTGTGTTTAGAAACCTGCAGATTTTTAGCAGTTGGGGTGGAGTTAAGTTTTGTCTGTCCTCCCACTGAAGGAGAACAGACTTTTTTTGCCTGTGTTTTGTTTTTTACCTGTCTTTTAACTCTTTTTTTAAAAGTTTTTTATATTTAAATAATGCAGATATACACCTTCTTTTTTGAGTTATGGTGTTTTTGATGATAAGTAGTGATGAAATATATTTTTGTTGCATTTTCATATGAGCTGCTATTAGCGCCAGTTGAGCAATAATTTTTTCATTAATTATATATAATATGTATATATATATAAATAAACATTTTTTTTCTATTACATTTTTAATTATTCCACCTCAATATACAGCATTTCAGATAATCTGTTTTATGGTATCATAAAAGATTGTGAGAAGTTGGTCGATTAGTGATGACGTCACAAATCGTGTCCTCTTGCCACGAGTATTTCGATGACAGCGATTTTAACAGTTCTATTCTTCGCATTAATATCCACAAGGTGTCTTTTCGTACTAACTCGACGATCCTCTACAACTTTGTAAATCACTTTTTTCCCTATCTCTTCCTGTTTTCGAGATATGTATGTTAACTACGCAGCTGTCCACCAGGTGGCGCCGTAGGCGGTTTCATTCAGTAGTGCATGGCTACTTTAGTATGCCTAAACACCACTTTTATGTACATAGTAGCAGCTGTTTCCATGTTAAGAGGGCGGCAAGGGATACAAAGGGCGTACTGTATATCAATTTCACATCTTTGTAGTATGTTCTAATTATAGGAAATTATTGCTTACCCATCATACGTATATAGGGTAAGTCTAGAAATCTTTTTGAAAATCGAAAAAAACATTTTTGAGGGATTTACACGTTTCAGACAATGAAGATTCCGAAAAACATATTTTTAGAAAAAAAAAATGCCGTCCTTCTGTCTCTGTGTGTGACTGAAAACGCTCTATCTCCAAAACAAATTGAGATAGAGACTTTAAATTTGCTGTGTACTTAGTATGTAAGAATAAAAAGAAGTCTATTGAATGTCATTAACCTCAATTATCCAAAAATAGTTTTTTCTTACTCTAAATATTCGTTCTGATAAAAGTTATATAAAAATTTTCGAAATTGTTTGTTTGATGAATTGAATATAAATACAATCAAGAAACATAAATTTTGCATAAAAAAAGAAGTCGATCGGATAATTAGTTGCCGAGATATTTGTAATCCTATTTTCAACTGTCTTCGATTTTTCATAACCGTGTATTTCATTCAAATTTCAATTCAAATTTCAATTCAATTATATTTCAATTGGAAATGAGACGCTTAATCCGACGCAAGAAACTGTTGGTTAACATGATTGTCATTTTTGGAGTTATAAGGTTTAAATATTTCTGTTACAAAATTCAGTGATTGACCATTTAAAGTTTATGACGCCATCAAGCCACCTTTTTAATCTCTCTATCTACCGAACAAATATAAACAGAGGCATGTAATTTGGTATGTACTTAGAATGTAATAGCGCGAAAAAGCCTATTAAATTTCATTAACCTTAGGATCCTGGATATGCTTTTTATAAATAGTTTACACATGTTATATTTTCATATTTTATATTATGCATATCCATGATGTTTAAGTATTATGGTGGCCCCGAACGACTAGTTTTATATTGCTGCCCTAAAAGTGTTGTCGCATTTTTATTTTACAATATCTCCAAGACTGTTTGTCACGAAACGACATTTAAGTCGACCCATTGTTTGTAAAAATTTGTTTTTAGTGCATAAAATACCCAATGTAATTATTTGAATGAATGTAAAATAAATACTTACCTCTAAAAGGTTAAAGATCGTTGGATACAAAATTTCTGTCCAACTTGGCTTAGTAATATTTTGCACGTTTTTCGATGTACACAAGGATTCTTTGGTGAATAATTCTAAACATAGCAATCCTAACGTATACATATCATACTTGTAACCATTAACTGTAGCTTTCCGCTGTTCTTTGATTTCAAGTGTTTCGGGAGGCTGGTAAAGGAACGGGGATAAATAGCTGAAAAGAAAAAAAGGAAAACTACATAACTGGAAATAAAATCAGAAGACGAAATGCAATATTCCTCCTTGATTCAATCACAAACTACACTCAATGTGAACTTTAAAAAGTCCTTTCGACATGTGCCGGGAGGAAAGGGTAGCTTCCTTATTTTTTGGTTGTAAAATTTTGCAAATTATACTCAAATTTTTAAAAAGCTAAAATGCGACGAACCCTATAAAAGAATATTCGTCAATAATACTAAATTTGAATGAGAATTGCGCCAATTTAGTAAGCTATAGCCAAGTTGCCATCATTTATGGTTGCTTACTTTTGACCGCCAAATTTAGCTATATTTCGCCAAGTGTCGCCAAGCTTGGTGAGCATTTAAAGCTAACGTTCACAAATTAATACCTGATTTTCTTTAATTGTTGCCTTGTTTCAAAATGCCAACCACCCTAGAATTTCAAACTGCTATATCTCAACCATTTTCTAAGTTAGAAGAGGAACAAAAAATACTCCGGAATCCCTGTATCAAGGTCTAATGAAGAAATATGACTCCTCCTTAGCACAAAAGTATTTTGACAATTAGTTTGCATTTAACTGTTGAAGGTGTTAGCTGCTCTAATGCTTCGAATAGCGTTTATATTGACTTTTTTTGATTATTTTTAAACGCCAAAACGCAAAGATCATTCTAGTGATTTTAGAAAAGCCGTTGTAAATGCACGAGAAAGGAAGGACGCAAGCAGAAATTGCTCGTTCTTTTAACGTGTCTCGGCAGTTTATATGGAATGCTTAGAACATGGAATAAAGTTTTAATAAACGAAAATATATAGAAAATAAGCTTCGAAGTCTCCGTCCGAAAAAAAAAACTTGCAATGTTAGCCGTATTATAAAAATGCTATTTACAAGTGATTGTGGTAAGCCAGCTGTAGTAATAATAAATGAATTGAAAGAAAATTCCGGCATAGACATACACGTTTCATCTGTCAAACGACGTGTAAACCTCTATGGTTTACATGGCCGAAGACCAGCAAAAAAAGTGATTCTTATTTTCTAAGAATAGAAAGGCTAGACTTGCATTTTCAAAACGACATAAATATTGGGCAAGTGTAGGGCTGTCTAATGTTTTGTGGAGCGATGAAAGCAAGTTTAATTTACTGTCATCTGATGGAATCAAGTAGATTCGACATCCTAGAAACAAAAAATATGATGTTCGATACTAAATATCCACGTGAAAAATGAAAGCGGTAATGTGATGGTTTGGAGTTGTTTTCACACAGCATTGATGGGGACATAGATCGGTTCATGTATGTTGATGTATTAAAGATTCAAAAGGTAACCCACGCTAATCAAAACATGCCTTCTTACTGGTATTTTCAGGAAGATAATGCCCGAAACACAAATCCAAGTTTTTATGAAGCGCAGAAAAGTCAAGGTTCTAGAGTGGCTAAGCTAAAGTCCGGATTTGGACCCCATAGAGCATCTGTGGGAGAAGTTAGTTCGGACAGTAAGATGCCAAAATTATTCCAATAAGGCGGCTTTATGCGAAGCTCTTAAAAATGAGCCGGACCGAATTCCTTTAGGTCGTATACAAAAGTTAGTCGACTCAATGCCCACATATTCTGAGGCTGTAATACAGGCTAGAGAATATGCTTCTAAATACTGACTGACTCATTACTATATTTGATAATTATTGTTTTAAAACATTTTCTTATTATAATGTCGAAATTCTTTTGATTTATCATTTTTCTGATTTTTCTTGGGTTTCACGATATTTTTTAGCAAATATGATAGTTTAATTATTAAAATGATAGTTTATTTATTACAATTACCTAAAACATTAAATAAAATAAATGATTAATTTTTGTATTTTATTATTATTTTACATTAAATCAATTATTATCTATGTCAAAATACTTTTGAGCGCTACTGTATAAGTCACATTTGAACGGAGGGTGGTTTTGGTGCCTGAGGATCATGACTGATGAAAATATACCAAAATTTTTCCGGAAGTGCTTTCCTCCGAACGGCTGCAATTGTAGCTTTTTACTTTTTGCAATGAAAGCTACCTAAAAGCTTATTGTTTTACTTAAAAGGCGACATAAATAATAATAATATAAATGTTAAAAGTTAAGATATATACATTTTATTTACAATTTCTTAGTACTTTCGGCCTGCAATTCCCGCGGCAATCGTCAGAGAATATTTTTATTATTAATTGCTGCTCCATTCATACAAATACATCACTTCGCTGAAAGTACAAAGTAATTTTAAATAAAATGAATATTTCTTAATTTGTAATATCTATATTATTGTTATTATTGTCGCCTTTTAAGTAAAACAGTGACCTTTTTACAGTTTATATGGTGTATTCTGTACTTCATTCAAACTTATACATTAAAACTTTTTGAGGTTTATATCTTTTTAGCTTACAGTCTATCAAAGCCTGAAAGCTATTGTGCCCGCAGGTTCTGTATTTACGTGTGTTCGTATGTACAGTCGTGGAAAAAAAAGGTAATCTCCCACTACTAGCTCCTTAACAAATTATCGCAGAAGAAAGTTACTTGTACCACACGGTTGGTAATAAAGTCTACTTTTAAGTGATGTATATAAATTTTGCTTAGGGGTCGTCTATATATTAAAACGAGCCATAACTTTATTTTTTCCAATAGCAATACACAATTCTGACAGCTTAAATGAACTCTACACCCTTCAATTAGCCTAAAAATAATTCGCATGTTGTACTGAATGTATATTTTAGTGCACTTCAATAAGTGCATATCCATATCCATTTCATTCTGTTCGAAAGGCTGTAATATCATTAAAATGCTCTTGAAATATTTTATTTCCCATTGCCCGTCATGCAAACGGAAAACTTTTGACTGTCTTTGTCATTAATCTATATATCTGATTTTCATAAAATTTGAAATGACTTGACAAAATTTTGGAACAATTATATATTTAAAATTTCAGACAATTCGGAATGCTATAACATCATTAAAATGCACTTGCAACAATGTATTCCCATTGGCCGTATTGTAATGGAAAACTTTTGGCTGTCCCTGTAATTAAACTATACATCCAATTTTCACAGAATTTCAAATGATTCGACAAAATTTTACAACAATTTATATATTTAAAATTCCAGACCATTCGGAAGGCTGTAACATCATTAAAATGCACTTGCAATAATTTATTCCCATTGGCCGTCATGTAGCGGAAAACTTTTGACTGTCCCTGTCATTAAACTATACATCCGATTTTGATAAAATTTGAAATGACTCGACAAAATGTTGCAACAATTATATATTTAAAATTTCAGACCATTCGGTCGGGTATTTTTTACTCTGTGATATGCGAACAGACGGGCAGACGAACTGAACGATGACTATAGGTGCTACGTATTTATATAATTACAAACGCACCTAAAAACGCCTATCTTAATACTAAAAGTACAGTGCGATTGGGTCATTCCATGTCACACGTGGGACAGCTGTTCTACGTATTTCTGCTGTTTTAACAATGTTATTATATCGTCAAATTAAAACAACCATGCTGATAATAAAATCTAGAAATTTTTGTTATTTTTAATGTATAGTATATGTTTTAACAACTTATAAGTCAATAGATATAGGTATTTATATAAATGTCGCGCGCAGGAAATTTTTTCAGTTTTTCCTGGATTTGCCCTGAAACGGGTAGATTACGTAGGTATAGGATTTAAAATGAGGAAATTTTCATTATCTATTATTTTTATTATTTATTTATTATTAAAAACGGGCAGTTTACTAAGTTCTAGGGTTTAAAATGCAGAGAATTGTAAACACATTAACCCTTAAATGCCTGGTGTTGCTTTTCGGCAACATACCCAATTTAGGCTCTAAAATACTATTAGATTAATATTGAAGCTATAATGCCTAATGTTGCCAATAAAATACATTCTGAAAATATTATTAAATCGATTTTCAACAAGTAGATGGCAACATTTGTGCTGTTAAAGAACAAATACAGGCTTAATTTTTCAATTGCTGCTACTTGTTCTTTTTGTTTTGTTTGGAAGCTTGCAAAATACCCTATTTTGTTCAGCAGCGAGCAAGTAAATTTTATTTCTTATTATAGTTCTTAAAATTCTTGTGTGTTTAATATCATAGAATTTTATCAAGGAAAATTATTTTTTCAATTAAAGACCAGTATTGCCAATTAGTAACAAACTGGTTTTTAGCCGTAAACTATACTTAAAACAAAATGTGATTTTTTAAAGTATTTTTCCCACGATTTATTTAAAAAATGAAAGCCGAAAAACATTATTACAATGATTTTTGAAAAATCAGGCATTTATGCGTTAAATAGCCATTCAATATCACGTGTGAAACAACTTTTCTTCATATTCCTCTTTTTTTAACAATGCTATTGCATCTTCAAATTAAAACAATTATGTTAATATGAAAATATAGGATTTTTTGTTAATTTTAATGCATAGTTTATATTTTGAAAACTTATAAGTTAATAAATATAGGTATCTATGTAAGCCTCACGCGCGGAATTTTGTCCGTTTCTCATGGAATGGCCCGATTATTAAATGTTAAACAAAATTATAGAATCTTTACACATTTAATATATCTGTATATAAACCAGTTAAAGTCATAGTAGCGCATTATATTTTCTTAACTTTATTTGCTAGAAGCGTTGAAATGAATTTTAATGTGATAAAATATCTTTTGACGATATATTCCGGCAACTTTGTCTAGGAAACGATATCGTTCTTCATGTTAATTGATTAACAGTCGATATATCCTTATAACTTGCAAATGGGAAAGCAGAAAAATAAAAAGCATAAACACATTTTTAATCAAGTATTAAAAAGGCTGTTAAAAAACATAAAAATAGACGACATTTTTTAAACATGTATATACTTTATCAAAAAACTCAGTAAGCTTACTCGACAAAATAAAATATGTAACAAAAAATTTTGAATTAATGACTTATACCAATTAAATGTTTATCTCTATTTTAATTCGCGACATTTACTTTCCGATTCAAAAGTAAAATTTCTGTAGGAAAATTTAAAGAGATAATCGATATGACATATCTATTGCCAAGCAAAAATAAAGAAAATTGTGTCACTAACTTATTTGTTGCACCGTCTGTGCGTGTCAGTGACCCAAAGTCACAAATGAGTGCCTGGCCGTCGTCACTAATCAACACGTTAGATAACTTCAAATCGAGGTGACATAATCCTTCCTCATGAAGATAGTGTACTCCATTACAAATCCCATGGAACCAGGACACGGCCATCTCTAATCCATTCACATCCATCTCTAGATAAGGGCTTTCAACAATGTCACTTAAAGAGGCGGGATACAATGCCGTAACAAATATATAGGTATATGTCGATGCTATTTGTTCTACGTTGATCAAAGGTAAAATGTTTTCATGGCTCAAATAGGGCCATATATCTTTTTCTCCTTCAGTAGTAAATTCTTCTAGGACAATTTTAGCGGCTACCCGTCGCTCTTTTTTTTGCTGCTTTAACTCTACAACTGCCCCATAACTTCCACTTCCAACAGCCTGTATGAACTGATATTTGTAGTGGTCTTCCAAAAACTCAATTGTTGACATTACTGCCTCTACCCTATACTCATCCATACTGATGACATTATTTTTAAACTTTTCACGAACTTTTTCCATTATAAAATAAATAGAAAATAACTTTCGAGTAGAAGAATTACTTTTCGAAATCAAAAATTAGTAATAAGTTGCAATTAAACACTTTGCTAACAAATTCGCTAAGTTGACCTTAAATAACCACAAAATTATTTGCAAAATTAATCAAAGTAACTTAATTATAAGATCTATAATGAACAATGACTTTCAACAATTAAAAATGTGCACAAAAATTCGCATTCATTATACTATTAGGATGCATTGTTGACATTGTTCAATTCATAAAAGTGTTTGCATTGTTATAGAACATTGTTATAAAAAATAGAAATTTTTGTAGTTGTACTTCAAAAGAACTAGTTTAAAGGTATTAGTTCAAAATAAATTAATATTTTTTAGAATAATGCAGTTTTTAGTTATTTTTAAAGATTTGCTAATAATACATTTCGGAATATTATATTTAACATTTAAGGAAATTGCATAAATTTGGGATTTCAAACATTTCGAAAATAATTTCATTTACTAATGTCATTCATTAGAGCAAAATTTCAAAGGGGATATGTTTTCCGTTTATCTCTAGGTGGTCCAGGTTTTGAGAAATTTGCATATTTAAATTTATGCAAATTTAAGATTTTTTGTGCTATTTTATGCACATTTTAGATACAATATATGTCACATCTAATTACGTTTTCTAGATAATTACTATTTGACTATTTGCTTCAGATAAATGTCACGATTTGCATATTCTTAACATTTATTTATTAGTTATTAAGCCTAATTTGCATATTTTTCAATGGTGTAATGTTTACATCACTATCAACTTTAAAATAGTGGCCACAGAATTGACGTAATGTTTTTCTGGACTAAATTTTTATGCTGATTTCAGATCTACAGTCTGTTTTCTTATGTAATGTCTAGTTTTTGAGTAAGATGAATTTCTACTTTTGCACGGCATTAACACAGGTTTGCTGTAAGATGCTTTTTAGTGGTGTGTAATTCATTGAGAAGAAGGTGAACAGGTCAGATTCATATCAGGGACCTGAACAAAATTTTATATAATCGAAAAAAAAAATAAGTAGTAGAATCTATCCTAACTAGTTGAAGTTTATCATACAAAGTATCATAAAAACCTAATTCTGGCTTTTTTGACCACAAAATTAAAATTTCACTTTTTTCAAAAACTAGACGTGATAGAAGAAAACAGATACAAGATTTGAAATCAGCTAAAAAAAAAAAAAAAAAAAAAAAAACTAGTTTAGAAACATATTAGCGTACTCGTGCGGCAGAAATATTTGAACGTCAAGAAACATTATTATTAAAACATGAAAAATATGCAAATTAGGTACAATATTTCACAGTCACATGTCAGTATAATCTCAGACACAACGTTTTTGTGAAGTAAATTAGATAGTAATCATAATACACAACAAAAAACCATGTCTGATATAGCTTTATACCTTAAATTTGCAAATAATTGTATAAAATTTACGAAATTTGCATAAATTGAAATATGCAATATCTTTCAAAATTGACGTGCTGGAGTAAATCTAAACAAGATTTGGAATCAGCACAAAAAACCGCATAGAAACAACTAATTTCTGTTTTAGGACAGAGAAAAAGTTCAATTTTGTTGACCAGTGTTTTGGAAAATGGGAAAACATATCACCTATGGAAAAATTACTACACAACGTTTCAGAGCTGAAAACAGAACCGTGCCGCATCTGCGGTTTTATTGATAAATGTGCTGGGAGTAGGCTTCGAAATTTACCTCTAAAAAAGCAATTATTTATCTTAATTATTAATTAGTTGCGTATAAATTTTGCTGATAATACAGCTAGTTATTTTATAATTTTTTTTTCATTCAGCAGTATATCATTTTTACCTAATGCTGTAGAAGGAATCCCGCTAGGTCTTTTATACTGATTTTATGTACAGCTTTACGGAGAGGAAGACGCAAATTTTACCCATAAAATAAATAAGAAATCTTAATCCTCAACCAAGCGTCTTGTTAATCTAAGTGCCGGAAGAATTGGACTTTAGGTTGGATGGGTGCCGTATAACGAAAGATGCACCTATTGAACATTTGTAACAAAAACTAAGTTAGTTTACCTTCAGTTTGGTGTATCATGTGTTGTAAATAGTCTAAATTAAACTCTTGTAATATACCATTGAAACTGGGATATTTTTTTATGGGCAATCCTGTATATTAAGATACGTATTTAATACATTAATATAAATATTAATACAAAAAATAGCTACAAATGTTAAATGTATTACTATTAATATAATTATAAATCTTTAGAATGCGTGATCAATATTTAGCTTAAATTAGCAGTGGTGATGAGTTGTCTGATCACTTTACACAAAATTTAGCAAGTGGTCACAATAGGGACATTTTCAATATGATTAATATGATTTAAAATGAAATTTTGAAATTATGGTTAGGGGAATGTTGGTAAAACTGCATGTCCTGTAATTAATTGCTTTTTGAAACTAGAATTTCCAACAGAATTTACCGTAACTTTGAGTATATATTCTGCATTTATACTTTTATCATAATATTATTTCAAATATATCTATCGTTCATCAAATTTTTATTTATAAATGATTACTTATAGTACATTAAGGTGAAAGATGGTGTTTGAAAAACGCAAAACACATATGATAACCTAATTTCAGCAATTACCATTTATGTCCAAAAACATTCAAAATTTTTTGCGCATCCCTGTATATGATCTGTGGATTTGTATATATATACATTTTATAGTATGCAAGAATTTACTTCAGTTAATTCACCTTCACCAATTCACCTTCACCAATTTTTGACAATTAGCGGAAATAAATTCGAGTACACTAGAATTCTTTTGTGCAGTCCTGTTTATAGTCTATAGAATTTATAAACACCACGTACTATACAAAAACATAATGCAATATACACCATACTTTTAAGCTTATCAAGCACCTCAGTAATTCATATAAATTTCATTTTTCATATGGTGTAACATCATTAAAATTCTTTGCAAACGATTTTTCCCCGTAGATTACCATATAACGGAATTCTTTTGTGTGATTCCGTAAATGAATAATAAATGCTTTGCACCTTATATGCTACAAAAAGCATATTTCAGTGCACATCGGAAATGAATAACAATTTTATTATGTTTGTAATGGATTAACATCATTAAAATGCGCTTGAAACTTTCTTTCCATTTACGGTAATGTAACGAAATACTTTTGACTGGTGGCTGTGAGCGTACTATTATTGCTACACAATTCATTTTCATTGGCGATCATCCTAGAATAAACGACAATAACATATCAAAATTATGGGGCAATTATGGGGACGTTTATGAGAGATAGAGCAATGAAAGACGGGCAGACAAAGTCACAAACACTGTTCAACTATGTTTCAAGGTGTTCAAAAACAAACAACCCGTTCATTGTAAGTCTAATATAAACTTTAATGGAAAGAAACTATAACTAAAGCTTTTCAAAACGCATAAATATTCACAGTACCTCTGAAGATGCTTTAGTGGAAATTTCAAAATTTCAAAATTTTTATTTTCTTTCTTTATATTTACGAAATGTTTAAGGGTACACGCACTCCTCCATCTCACCCCCCCCCCCCCCTCCTCCAAAAAAATCTCACTGAGTATATTTATCCCTGTTATTTTTAAATAAGCCGTCAAAAATTTAAAAAATGCAATAGCTATTAACACTATACAGTACAGACCATTTGACGTCTTGTTTTTTATGCGTTATTTATAAAACTACCGGGTGTCCTGAAAAGAACTGACTGATTTTAAAATTCAATAACTTGTAAACGGTGACAGATATTTAAACAATTCTTGCAGGAGGGTTATGCATAAGGTCAAAAGTTTTTTTACAGTGATTTTCAATTTTAATTCGAATTACAAACAAAAGATGGCGCTGCGATCAATAGACGCTAAATTCAGGCTCGATTTTTGGTACTTCGTGGCCCGGATAATACATTTCCATCTCCTTTTTCCGCATGGAACAAGAGAAAGGACCAAAAATCGAGCCTGTAATTAGCGACTATTGCTTACAGCGCCATCTATTGTTTGTAATTCGAACTAAAATCGAAAATTACTGTAATAAAACTTTTGACCTTATGCATAAACCTCCTGCAAGAATTTTTTAAATATCTGTCAGCGTTTGCAAGTTAGTGAATTTTAAAATCAGTCAGTCCTTTTTAGGACACCCGGTATCTAAGAAATTCTAAATTCTCCCCGGAAAGTTTGAATAAATTTTTGGTTATTAAAATTATAGGTATTTCGTGATGAAGGAAAATTAGTATTAAAAATTTTCTGATGAATTTTCTCTAAATTTAATTAAAAAAACACTCGATTTAGCCACAATGTTTGTGGCCTGCATAGAAGCAGAGAAAGTAATGTTTAGAATTATCATTTTAAATATGCATGCTTTTAATTTACAATCTTTCTTCTCAAAATTTAAGGGATTTTGAGTCTTCTTTTGGTCAAAATTTTCGTTGTTTTTTCCTTGCATTTATTGCATCCCTTAAATGTGTAGATTGTTACCCTAAAAATATTTCTTTATATTTCAATTCCTTACAATCTTTTTTGCTCTTTGAATGGGACGCCGTGCGTTGAACGCAACGCTATTGTAAAATTTTAAACTTTTTTTTTTATCGAAATCATCTTTGTCAAACTGGACTACCCTTTTTCTTCAGCACTATTCGACTGGTTTTCCTCATTTTTAACATTTTTTAACATTGTTGAAAAGTGTTTATTAGCCCCCGGTACGGTACGCAATTTCTTTCTCACAGCTTATTTTGTGTATTCCAAAAAATAACGTTACACTACAGAAGCCAGCCGTCAATCAAAGCAGTACGATTAAATACTCTATAGCAATTTTTTAAACTTCTAAGCATCGCGGATTTTCAATTTTTATACCGCCGTATTGAAAAAAAAAAGTTCTTTTAAATGCATTTTGTTTAAAAACTGTATCTCCTTTTATTTATGAAATATTATTTTTTTTTTGTAGTTTTTAGAGCCATTTGCTTAATATTGACAACGGAAGTACTCCTTTTCTGTAGAAAGTAAAGGAAAAATAGTTCTAAAGAAATAATTATATATTTTTGTTGTCATTTTCTGATAACAACTGAAAGAAAATGTAATTAAAATGCGTGCTATTTTGAAAAAAATATAAACGAATGATTTCTGTTACAATAATGGAGCTATTATAAACTATATTTAGTTCTAAGTATCTATGAATCATTAGATAGTCGTATTTTTTTGGCGATTTTCTTGAATGACGACATATTTTTGCTACATTTGTGCATTATTTCGTGAGAGTGATGTGCTATGCATGCTTTACTGTAGATGTTGGAGAGCAGATCGTAAATGTGGAATTCTTAAGCGGATGCGAATGACGTCATTTTACATAAAATAAAACGTGTGCTTTAAGTCTTAAAATTGAAATATGTTTTGTACTGCAGTAGAGTCCCGATTAACCGAGTTATTTTCCTCTGATGGACTAATGGCTTCTATTATTATGAAACAGCCATTATAAATGAAGTCTTAGGTGAAGATGAAAGAGCAGCCGTAAAAAGTTAGAACTCTGATTTTCTGGTCAGAATGGGAAAAGAAATGGCCATAATTAAAAAAAAAAAAAAATATGGCCATTTTTTTCCCATTCTGACTAGAAAATCAGAGTTTTAACTTTTTACGGCTGCTCTTTCATCTTCACTTAACTCTTCATTTATAATGGCTGTTTCATAATAATAGAAGTCATCAGTCCATCAGAAGAAAATGAAGTAATAGAAATGTCGGGGGCGAAACCAGAATTTCCCTGTTCTCTAGTGAATTAGGTTTGCCTGTCTATCATCTGTCTGTGCTCTAACTCACGTAAATAGAGACCGATTGCCATGAAATTGACAGATGTTCTTGAGTATTACTATGGAATGTTCGGTATTGAAAATGAAGCGCGTAGAATTAACGGTTCATTTGCAAGGACGTTCAAAATAATATGGTTACATTAATGTCTATGAAGAAAAATCGTTTGCGGTGTATTTTAACAATATTACACTATTTTAAACATACTGAAATTTATATACATCACTGAGGTGTATTACATAGTGCTTACTGTAGAATAAGGTGTGCATAGCGATCATTTCCAGAGATACATAAAAGAATTTCGCTACAGAAGAAATTGAACAATAACTAAAAAACAGGAATTATGCTTTTTTGGAATTTAGTGTCGCCCCCGGAGAAAAAAAAATATATGTATACATAAATAGTACAAAACATATTTCAATTTCAAGACTTACAGCACACGCTTTTACTTTATGTAAAATGACGCCATTTGCATCCGCTTAAGAATTCCACATTTACGATCCACTCTTAAACAGCTAGACTAAAATATGCATATGCATAGGGCGTCACTATCGCGAAGTAATACACAAATGAAGCAAATAGATGCCATCATTAAAGAAACTCGCCAAAAAAGCACGGCTATCTAATGATTCATATGCCTTCATTTTTTTGTAACATTAATATAAATACATAAAATTAAATATAGTTAGAAATCATTCGCTTATACTTTTTCAAAATGGCACGTATTTTAATTAATTTTTTTTCGGTTGCTGTGAGAATATGGCAACAAAAATATATAATTACTATTTTACAGCTATTTTTCCTTTACTTTCTACAGAAATGGAGTACTTCCGTTGCCAATACTAAGCAAATGGATCTAAAAAGTACAAAAAAAAATAATAATAATAATTCAGAAATAAATGAAGATGCAGTTTTCAAACAAATTGCATTTAAAAGTACTTTTTTTTCCAATATGACGGTATAAAAATTGAAAATGTGCGATGCTTAGAAGTTTAAAAAATTGCTATAGAGTATTTAATCGTACTGCTTTGTTTTACGGCTGGCTTCTGTAAGGTAACGTTATTTTAAGAGACGACACAAAATAAACTGGTAGAAAAATAGCATACCGTACCGGGGGCTAATAATTGATCTATCGAAGTCTATGAACAATAATATCTGGTAGTGGGTTTTGAGTTGTGGTACGCGTTTTTGAATTTAAGTTTTTTTTTTTTTTTTTTTTTTTTTTTTTTGCATAGTACTTGGTGTGTATAAATTCTATGGATCATATGCAGGGCGATACAAAAGTTCTCAAGTATATTTCCGTTTATTCATGGAAATTGTTGAATGGAAATTTTCAACTGTGATATTATTCGTTTCACTGAAATAACTTTTAGCATACTATAAAGTACACATATAGATCTATACGTCGTATACAGGGTCGCACAAAAAAATCGGACATTTTTCCGACTGTTGATGGTAATAACAGAAATTGGGTTTTCAAACGTGTTATGCGTTTTCCAAATTGTTTATTTGTACATCCTATTTCCCCTCAATAAACTGTGAAGTTTTTTTTTATTCTGAATGTGTTGGAAAGTGTTTCATAATCAATGTTGGATGCATAATTTCCCATTCTTGTTTATGTAAAAAAAAAGGTAATCGTTTTTGCTTGAGCTTGGACCAACAAAAAGTATAATTAACATTCGTTAATTATTTTTTCAAACTCGCAAATGGTATTAAAAAAAAAAACTTTTATGTTCATTGTGACTGCCATTTTATGAAAATACAACTGTATAAACTAAGTGTTGATATAAGCTCCAGAGAATGTAATTCTCCTTTCATAATTTGGAGACTAATTTTTTTTCAGATGCTTGTGACCGGAGAAATGCGATCGTCCGATTGGAAGTTCGCACAGCACGCTCTCCCCGTCGCACAAAGCGTGTTCATTACATTTCACTCTCAGCAATTTAAATATATGAGTGGAATGTAGAAGAATATAATGCAAAAGGTCTAAAAGTGGCATCTGTTTTCTTTGTAACTGTAAATAAAATTGTAAAATTCACGGAAATTTTGGGCCAAAAATGTAGAAACTCCCCTTAAGCAACTTTACACGGCAAAAAACTATAAAAGATTATTTACATTAAATAATATCCTGTCAAGTAGATTTAATTAAATTTTATAGACTAAGCATCACGAGCAGTGTCTGTGATCATGAACATAGTTTGAACCATGTGTTGCATCATGACTATGCTCATGGGTATGATCATAGTTAGTGCAGGTAAGAAGCGAGTGTGTTACGCGGGTCTAATGACGATACGAAAATACAAAAAAATGAAGTAATATGAATGAATGTAAAAAAAAAAAAAAAAACCCAACAACTATTTGCCATTCATTTTGTTTTTTAATCAAAAATATCTCTATGAAACCACAATAAATTTTGCATTAAGTAAATTATTGTCAAGACAATTTTGTCGAATTAATGTTACTAGTTGCATTTGTGGTTTTATTTTTTTAATGAAAAGTACCACATTCTATGAAATCACAACAAATTTCACATTAAAAAATAAAACAATGTCAAGTAAATTTAATCTCATTGATGTTTCCAGTTGTATTCCAGTACACATATAGATCTATACATCGTATACAGGGTCGCACAAAAAAATCGGACATTTTCCGACTGTTGATGATAATAACAGAAATTGGGTTTTCAAACGTGTTATGCGTTTTCTAAATTGTTTATTTGTACATCCTATTTCACCTTAAGGCTGTTCTTAACTGCTCTGCTCAACAAGAGCAAAACGTTTTGACACATTTACAAATTCATTTTTTAGCAGAAAGATATAAAATTGGAACGCCTGGCCATGGAAGCGATTTGGAGTTGAACTGTTTTTCCCATTTTTGGATCAATCAGTTACCTATTGAGTTATAAGCGTTTTTGATCCGTGACAAACACGATTTTCGCCCTTCGCGGACTGCTTTTTCTGCTTTCTTCGGGAAATTCGGTTCAAAACGTCTACTTTGACACAATTTTGTGAAATATCTATTGCATTTGAAAAAAAAAAAAAAAAAAAAAAAAACCGGGAAAAAATAGCTCGATTACGTAGTTTCTGAACAACAACACCTGATAGTTTCGTGCATTTCCGAACAAAAATGAATTAAAACTTATGTCAGAAAGGTGCCCATTTGAGTTGCCCTTGAGTTGCCTTGATTTGAAAGTTGCCCTTAATAAACTGTGAAGTTTTTTTATTCTGAATGTGTTGGAAAGTGTTTCATAATCAATGTTGGACGCATAATTTCTCATTCTTGTTTATGTAAAAAAAGGTAATCGTTTTTGCTTGAGCTTGGACTAACGAAAAATATAATTATCATTCATTAATTATTTTTTCAAGCTCGCAAAAGGTATTAAAAAAAAAAAAAAACATTTTATGTTCATTATGACTGCCATTTTATCAAAATACGACTGTATAAATTAGATGCTCATATAAGCTCCAGAGAATGTAATTTCCATTCATAATTTGGAGACTAAATTTTTTTCAGATGCTTGTGACCGGATAAAAATGGTCCTCCGATAGAAAGTTCGCACAGTACGTTCTCCCCGTCGCACAAAGCGTGTTCATTACTTTTCACTCTCAGCATTAAATATATGAGTGAAATATAGAGGAATATAATGCAAAAGGTCCAAAGGTGGCATCTGTTTTCTTTGTAACTGTAAATAAAATTGTAAAATTCACGGAAATTTTGGGCTGAAAATGTAGAAACTTCCTTTAAGCAACTTTACACGGAAAAAACCATAAAAGATTATTTACATTAAATAATATCCTGTCAAATATATTTAATTAAATTTTATAGAATAAGCACCACGAGTAGTGTCTGTGATCATTGACATAGTTTGAACCATGTGTTGTATCATGACTATGCTCATGGGTATGATCATAGTAGCGCAGGTAAGAAGCGAGTGTGGTACGCAGGTCTAATCACGATGCGAAAATACAAAAAAAAAAAAATGAAGTAATATGAATGAATGTAAAAAAAAAAAAAAAAACCAACAACTATTTGCCATTTATTTTGTGTTTTAATCAAAAATATCACGCTCCATGAAACCACAATAAATTTTGCATTAAGTAAATTATTGTCAAGACAATTTTATCGAATTAATGTTACTAGTTGCATTTGTGGTTTTATTTTTTTAATGAAAAGTACTACATCCTATGAAATCACAACAAATTTTACATTAAATAAAACAATGTCAAGTAAATTTAATCCCATTGATGTTTCCAGTTGTATTTGTAGTTTTTTTTTTTTTTATCAAAAGTACCACATCCTATGGAACCACAACAAATTTTACATTAAATAAAACATTGTGAAGCAAATGTAACCCAATTTATGTTCCCAGTTGTATTTGTGATCATTATAATAGTATCAGTCAAGTGCTGCACCCTATCCATGGTCGTCATAGGCAGGGCCATAGGAGCCCCTAAGGTACGAAGATCTGTGTGGTGTACAAGTTGGGTGTGATGTAGCAATCACATTTATTATTTATTTTTAAAATTGTAATGCAGCATTATTATCTCACGTTTTAAACTATTTATTTTCAACGCATAACATCGTTCAAATCGCTTTTTTTCTTTCCTTTTTACTGTATGCAGCAGATAAGTTTTGATTTCAGCTTTTCCCCCTCTTCCTGATCTATTTTTAGATTCAGCGTGACGTCGACCGCGTCATATTGGAGGTGTGTCTTCGAACGTAGTTTCGTTTTCCCTGCTGTTATTCGTTCTACAATTCATACGCAATTTTAATTTAACAAATAGATTTAAATCATTTCTGCATGTAGTTTTGTAAACCCCTTTTATGTAGTATATATATCAATGCAGCCAGTTTTTTAACAGATTTTTAAGATTTTTTAAGATTTACGAAAGTATGTATTATTTTTGACAACGTGATTTGTCTTTTTTGAATTTCGGGCCTTAGCGCCTAAATTCAAAGAGCGATGTTCTTCAATAGCTGTATCGCGATATCTAAAAGTTTATCTTCGGTCTCTGGTTTTTTTTAATTTAACGCATATTTGATTTCGGACATTTTATTATCAAGACCTTCTTTAAAAAATGATTTTAACCAGTATTCATCTTTATCATGGAATTACTTCCAAGTTTTAATAATTCTACGTGGAACGTTCTTCGAATGTGTACAGTGACCTACTTCTCCTAATTACCTTCCACCTCTCAAAGTGAATCAACGAATAAAGAAGATTTTTATAACTGCTGTCTCTTCAATGTTTCTACTGTTGTCATTTAAGTAAGATTATTCCTTTTATTTTTACTGCAACTCAATTTATCTTATTCACGGCATCTCTCATCAATATATTAACTTTCATACGAATTGAATATTTCCAACTGAGCGAAAAAATGCCCAGGCCGGGAATCGAACCCAGATCCTTGGCATACAAGGCCAATGCTTTTCCGTTTAAGCTAACTGGGCCGACAACCAGCCAGCATGTTTCGCTCAGAAAACCTTATAGGTAGAACATCTGGTCTGTCATGTAGACAGCTCAACAGAATAAACCGCAGGTAAAGGAACTCCATATAAACGATGGATACGTAGAACAACTATTATTTTAACACAATCAAACTGATTGGTAAAGCTATCATACGAATTGAATATTTCCAACTGAGCGAAACATGCTGGCTGGTTGTCGGCCCAGATAGCTTAAACGGAAAAGCATTGGCCTTGTATGCCAAGGATCTGGGTTCGATTCCCGGCCTGGGCATTTTTTTCGCTCAGTTGGAAATATTCAATTCGTATGATAGCTTTACCAATCAGTGTGATTGTGTTAAAATAATAGTTGATATTAACTTTCGTCACATTGGGTACTTTTATCAGCATGGTACCACTTTCTGGAGTCAAGTGCTGCACCTTATACAGGATCGTATAGGGCAGGGCCATAGGAGCCCGTAATGAGCGAATATCTTTTCGGTGCGGTGCACAAGTCTGACCCAGTGGGAGGGTATATTTTTCAGGATGGTACCACTTTCTTGAATAGTAATATCACCCTTATTTTTTTATCATTAAATAACCCATATATTATTATTATTCGGAAAAAGTGGTAGCATTCTGAATAAAGGAACCCTTATTTACCAGGCAACACTGACTCTAACCACAATATGGAAAACATACTTGCCAACATTTACATCTTAGGCCTAAAATTTACACTTTTTGATCATTTTGTACACTTTTACACTTAGGATACTTATTCTTACACTTTTTTGCAAAGTTTCTATTTTTTTTCATTTTTCTCCCCTCAAATTATAACTTACTTTCTATAGTTGCTTTTAATAACGATAAATTCTGAATGCAAAGTTATATTTAATATTGTCAGATGAATGAATTCAAGTTTCATTGTCAAAAATCACCAGAAATAACCTTTTCATTTTCATTGTATGTAAAAATAATGTTCTCAATGTATTTGCTTAAGAAAACATTAAAAAAAACCCCTACAACTATATATATATATGGCTTTAAAATCAATTTCTTAATGAGTCTGATAATGGTTTTCATGTTATTCTCATCAAATTATCTTTGCAATGGTTACCGCTGTAATATTTAACAATATTCATTTGCTATGCAATAAAAATAAATAAATAAATGTGTGAAATACTCTTCACGCGTCATTTTACACTACTATTTTCAAGCATTGGCAGATATGAAAATACCAAAGAATGCAGTAATTGCAATAAATCTAAATGAACAACAAAAAACGAAGTATTTTGCCATTGACTTTATTTTTCTTATCAAAAATACCACAACAAAATTACATTAAATAAAACCCTGTCAAGAAAATTTAATACAATTTAATAGACTTAGTGTCCTCCCCAGTAGTATCTGTGGTCATTATGACAGTATGAGTCATGTGCTAGGCCATGTGCATGGTTGTCATGGACATGTCCATAGTAGTGCCTGTAAGGGGCATAGGCCTCATCTGTATGGTATACAGGTCTGACCACGGCTGGTTGAGTGTAGATCCTGGCAGGTCGTGGCTTGTATTGGGTTTGAGGAGGCTGTGGCCTGCTGACAACGGTGCTCTGGATGTTGGCTCTGCCGAGACCAGCGGAATGGAACACGACATCGGTGGGGTTTTGGATTTCAGTACCTGTAAAAGAAAACAAGGCGGTGTAATGAGCATCAAAAGCTTTAAAATGTATCGTTTTTCCAGTGTATAAGGCAGACATCTTTATCCTTAACCCTCCAAGCACGGGCAACTTTTGCAGTGGGTTACCTTTTTAAAATTAAGATTGTTTGATTTTCACCCTTTTTTGAAGTAGAAATAGTCACTTTATTTAATTATAGATTAAGTAATGTGAGAAAAAGCCGAATGATACGCTTTTAAAAAGTGGTGGAAATCAAGCAATCTGAATTTTAAAAAAGTAGCTCACTGGAACGCGAAAATAGCATTTCCCGTGGCTGGTGGTTTAATATGTCCTTAAAAAGGAGGTTAGTCTAATACAATAAAGGTACATTTTTTTCCCGCACTCTCTTTGGTATTTCGCATGTTTGTAAGACATAAATTACGCTTTTTTTGCTATGTCATTTAAAATGAAAAATATGAAAAGAAAAGAAATATAGTTACGTTGAATAACATAATTTACTATGAAGAACGAAGTTGAATTTTAGAAAATGAATTCTTTCATAGATTTCAGATATTTATGTGCTACTAAAGTTCTAATATAATTTTTTTGAAATGGGAAATATTGTTATTGAATTTAAATATTTCATTTTTAACTATAAAAACATGAATTACTTATTATTTTAGATTAATTCAATTTTTGTTTTTAAATTAGGTATTGCCATTCTTTTATTTTCATATTTCCCCCTCCCCTCCCCCCCCCCCACCTAAAACTGTGTATACGAAAAATATGGCAGTACATACTAGTTGCAGTAGCAGTTAACGTACCGTTATCCGTGCAAATGATAAAAAAATTTTGCTCATATTAGGTTTTCTCATATTTAATGTCACTTATTCCTCCGGTAAATGCCTGTTTTAATGTATTTTGTTAAGAAGACTGCTTTGTCACGGTAGGCTTCTGTAACTCCTTCTATCAGTTTATTAAGTTTCCTATCACAGAGTAAGTAACCCAAAAGATATGCGTTTAAAAATAATACCGTTGAATCGGCTGTTATAATGGGTGCCCCTAATATATAATGTAGAAGTGGATTAGAGAGATAAATTTATTAATGAATAAAATTGTAGAAAATTTAAATGAAAAAAAAATACATTTCACTTAAAATTTTAATTAATTGCTCATAGATTTGTTTGCCTTTGAGCAAAAAATCCCAATGCAATAAAAACTATATAAATATATATTTAAATCAAGGAATCTGCCTCAGCCCTCAACTGCTCTGAAAAAATTATCGCATGAAAACTGCGAGCGGTCTCTGAGACCGATTAATCGGAGGATCAATAAAAAGCTTGATTAACGCATAGGATACTATTTCTATCCTAAACTTTAGGTGCAGTACTACAATAATTAAAATTAAACTATTCAAATGTCTGTAGCTATAGTACTAAGGCTTCGAACGAAAAGAAAATTCACAAGCAATATCTATAGTTAGATTGAAAATTCCAAGTTAAATGTGAAAATTGGAAAAACAGCGGTCTGCGAGGCCGCTAACAGTAGATAAAGGTTAATCGGATTGAACTAAATCGCTTTCTGCAACAAAGTGTTTTTTTTTTTCAAAAGAAAGATCATAACTACTCTGTCATAGATATACATACACAAGAAAAAAGAAAAACAACAACAAACAGAGTGCTTCTATTACAAAGCTAACGCCGTTTTTCTAATGATTCAAGATAACTACTCTTTTGGTAATAAATAGAAAAACACATGTCTTACTTTAGTATCCATCTTTTGGCAATAAATCCACAATTGGTATCCGACTTTGTATCCATTTTTTGGCAAAAAATAGGAAAACCTATATCTAACAACAAAATATATCAGCTTGAATCTAAATACCGTAAAATACTGCTTATTTTACAGGGTGTATTTCTTGATAACTATAATTAACTATAATAACGATTGTAAAATGTTTAACAGCGCTAAAATCTAAATGATCGGAATTTCATTCATCACGTGAGATGTTGGCGGATAAGCCGATTTAATTTTATGCATATTCCAGAGAGATGTTGGCAAATAAAAGGGCCTATAACAGGGCCTATGCAATTTTTTGTGTGCTGTTATGGAATATTTACAAATAAATAAATAAAATACACACACACACATATATATAAATATATACGAGACAGAGAGACCTGAATATGTTTCAAACTGACTTCTGTAAGTAACTTATATTCTGATCAGTGTTCGAAAAGGAAACTTTGATCGCTATATAGTTAATGATAGGAAATGCGTATTTTATTACTTGGATTTTTATATTTCGCTATAATTTGTCCATGATTTTATGTCAGATATTACATTTTTACTTTCTTCTATCTTTATAAGAAGAAAGTATTGGATTCATGAAAATTTTCGACTTCCGGTTTTCGACCAATTTATGAACACGATTTGATTGTTTTTAGAAAATGTCTGTCTGTATGTATGTGACAAAAATTTTGTGGACGCTCTATCTAAAGAACTAAAGAGTGTAATAAAAAAAACAATTTGTTTCAGTTACCCCGTGATATAAATTAGTGCTGATTAGTTTTTGGTGTAAATCGCCCAAAATGTAGCGCTGTTGTGCTGCATTTTTCACTATTTCCGCAATACCTCTATTTTAAGAACTAATTGCGCGGATTTTCATCAAACTTCAAATTCAGTAAGACATTGACATGAATTGTTGCTGATTAGGTTTTGGCGAAAATCGCTCAAAAGGTGACGCTGCTATGCTGCATTATTTTACGATTTTCGCAATAGCTCTGACTCAAGAACTAACGCACCGATTTTCATCAAACTTCAGATTCAGTTAGACATTGACATAAGTTGCCGATGATTAGTTTTTGGTTTATGTTGCCCAAGAGGTGGCGCTGCTATGCTGAATTTTTCAGGATTTACACGATCCTAAGATCGTGATAGTCATTACCTCGAGAACTAATTCAGGGAATTTAATCAAGCTTCATATTTTGTTAGACCTTGACATAAGTTGGTGTGATTAGGTTTTCGTGTAAGTAACACAACTGGTGACGCTGTTATGCTGCATTATGCTCGATTTTTGCTATCGCTATATTTAAACAAGTGGGTAAGTGTGATCAGAGATCGCACAGAGAGTTTCGTTTAATATTCCTTTCAAAACACTTTATCCTTTTGAAAAATCTGTTAGTTCCACATTTCGCAACCAGGGGCGCACTCTATTCTAAACAAACCTCTATCCGAACGAGACTCCGTTTTACATACTATCCGTACATATATTAATCGAAGGGATTGGGCCCATAGCACCCGAGATAAGTAAGTGCCCCTGGCGGTAAAAAATGGAACTAAAATATATAAGGCTATGTTGCATAATATGAAAATGGTCAAAGGGATGTCGGCAAAAGTTGGAAAAGTGCTCCCAGGGTGAAAAGGGCGGAGATTAGAAAAATATACAAGTTAGAGCCCGGAGGAGTAAATTACATAAGACTTTTTGAAAATTTTTATGATTTGTCGTGTGGTCTGAGATATTCAGCTATACGTATGCAAAAATTCATGTCTCCAACTTAATTAGGGGCTCTCTTAGAAAGAATTGCTTGAAATACATATGTGATAGCTCAAAGGGTTAAACGTAAGACTTTTAAAGATTTTCTGATTTGTCGCCTGGCTTCAGGTGTTCTGCTATAAGTATGCAAAATTTCAAATCTCCAACTTAATTAGGGACTCACTTAGAAAGAATTATTTAAAATACATATGTGGGAACCCAAAGGGTTAAATGTACGACATTTTCAAAATTTTCTAGTTTGTCGTTTGATGTGAGGTGTTCAGCTATAAGTATGCAAAATTTCACGCCTAATTAGGGGCTGACTTAGAAGGAATTGTTTAAAATACACATGTGGGAGCCCAAAGGGTTAAAGTTACGACTTTTTCAAAATTTTATGGTTTGTCATTTGATGTGACATGTTCAGCTATAAGTATGCAAAATTTCACACCTCCAACCTAAATTGTGGTTCACTTAGAAAGAATTGCTTAAAATACACATGTGGAAGCCCATAGGGTTAAATGTACGACTTTTTGAAAATTTTATGATTTGTCGTTTGATGCGAGGTGCTCAGCTATAAATATGTAACATTTTACGCCTCCAACCTAAATTGGGGCCCACTTAGAAAGAATTTTTTAAAATACACATGTGGGAGTCGAAAGGGTTAAATGTACGACTTTTTCAAAATTTTATGATTTGTCGTTTGATGTGAGGTATTCAGCGATAAGTATGCAAAATTTCACTCCTCCAACCTAATTTGGGGCTCACTTAGAAAGAATTGTTTAAAATGCCCAAGTGGGAGCCCAAAGGGTTAAATGTACGACTTTTTCAAAATTTTATAGTTTCTCGTTTGAGGTGAGGTGTTCAGCTATAAGTATGTTAAATTTCACGCCTCCAACCTAAATAAGGGCCCACTTAAAAAGAATTGTTTAAAATACACATGTGGGAGCCCAAAGGGTTAAATGTACGACTTTTGCAAAGTTTTATGATTTTTCGTTTGATGTCAGGTATTCAGCTATAAGTATGAAAAATTCCACGCCTCCAACCTAATTAGAGGTTCACATAGAAATAATTGTTTAAAATACAAATGTGGGAGCCCAAAGGTTTAAATGTACACTTTTTCAAAATTTTATGATTTATCGTTTGATCTGAGGTGTTCATCTATAAGTTCGCAAAATTTCACGCCTACAACTTAATTAGGGACTCACTTAGAAAGAATTATTTAAAATACATATGTGGGAACCCAAAGGATTAAATGTACGACTTTTTCAAAATTTTCTAGTTTGTCGTTTGATGTGAGGTGCTCAGCTATAAGTATGTAAAATTTCACGCTTCCAACCTAATTAGAGGCTCACATAGAAATAATTGTTTAAAATACGCATATGGGAGTCCAAAGGGTTAAATGTACGACTTTTTTCAAAGTTTTATGATTTGGCGTTTGATGTGAGGTATTCAGCTATAAGTATGCAAAATTTCACGCCTCGAACCTGATTAGAGGTTCACATAGCAATAATTGTTTAAAATACAAATGTGGGAGCCCAAAGGTTTAAATGTACAACTTTTTCAAAATTTTATGATTTATCGTTTGATCTGAGGTGTTCATCTATAAGTTCGCAAAATTCCACGCCTACAACCTAATTAGGGACTCACTTAGAAAGAATTGTTTAAAATACATATGTGGGAGACCAAAGGGTTAAATGTACGACTTTTTCAAAATTTTATGATTTGTCGTATGATGTGTGGTGTTCATCTATAAGTATGCAAAATTTCAAGTCTCCAACATGTATAGTATCTGAGAACTGGCTCTGTGACGGACAGACAGACAGAGAGAGGAGCGAGACGAATAGGGTTTCGTCAGATGAACGAAACCCTAAAAACTAATGCACGGAATTTAATCCAATTTCATATTCTGTTACACTTTCACATAAATAGACGCTTATTAGTCTTGAGTGTGAACAGATCTCGCTTTTATGCTCTCCGAGTTGGGAATTTCGGTTGCAGACATCTAAGATGGTGGGTGCCGAAGTTCAATGATTTGTTTGAAAAATGCGACGCTTATATCTCCTTTCTAAATGCGCACAATTCAACGAACGTATGTATACCTTTAGAATTCTCAGGACAGGCTTAGATTGTCATTTAATTTTGTCACTGTGATACACACTGTGTGCAAATTTTGAAGTATTAATATGTATGAGATAGAAGAACGTTTTGGGATTGGCACATCCGACTAGTTTAATTTGTGTATTTGTAGGGTAAATTTCGAACGATGCAAACTATTGAAATGTCGTGTTATTATCATGCAAGCATTACATTATAAAATACCATACAATCATCATTGTAAATATTTTTTTAAACTGTTTAAAAAGAGTAAGTACAATAAAATGACCGTCTTGAAGAGAAATTATTCTTGTCAATACAAGAAACATTAAACTTTTGTAGTCATTCGAGAAAATTCTGAGAAGACAGTAGATAAAGATAATAAAGTAAAGTAAAAAAAAAACATGCATAAATTGATATTCCGTCTTAAATGGATTTATGTCATGGTCCTGATAAAAATAATACCATATAAATTGACCTTCAATAGGGATACCTATTCTAAACGGAATTTTATTCCGAACCTTATGGATCCTTTTTTCACAAGTCTTACTACATATTTAAAATTTTAATTGCCTGAGTAAAAACTCTTTTGCTCTGTTTCTATTATTTATTTTGAATCTAAAATAATATTGTCTATATGAAAATTTTAATTGTTGAATTCTTATTCAACTTGCTTAAGAGGTGTAAAACCAACAGAGTGAAAAATCGTCCAAGCTTAGTATCGAACCAGGGTCATTGGCATAACGTACCAATGAGCTATCTGGACGATACCAATCTAGCAATTCTCACTCATATCTGTTAGCGCCAAAGCTGCAACCACAGCACACGATGGGATATTTTTCATGAGCTACACCAATCATGGGGCAAACACTAAATCAAATAGACTGCGGTTGAAAAGCTTACAAAAGATAACAGTCAGAAACTCTAAGCTTGGTATCGTCCAGATAGCTCAGTGGTAGAGCATTGACGCGTAATTTCTGTGACCCTAGTTCGATCCTATGGTTGGGCACTTTTTCACATTGTTTGTTTTACGCTTATTAAAAGGAAGTTGAATAAAAATTGAACAAAAATTTCAAATTACTAAATTAAAATCTTGTGAAATTTAATTTCCCCCAAACATTTTCCAATAGATTGATATGTTCATTCAATACTGTAGACATCCAAACGTAGCTGTGCTCGTAGGGATTTGCCAACATTTAAGAAAGTTACACCCAAAGAGGACAGACACACAAACCTTTCAACGTTTTATAACATTGCAATTTAAAATAATCCATCTTTAAAACTAGTTTCTTTAATCTTTTATGCCCGACTGTAATTTAAAGTACCACAGTTTTCTATCCCAAGTGAAACACGCTCATTGCACACATTTCCAAGGATACTTTTAGTAAACTATACTAAACTAGGCGCCCTTGGCGACCAGTTTGGTCTCCGTTAAAAATTTTGTTTGGGAAAGCATGCTAAGCATTGCATCATGTTACTTTTACTCATAATTTAATTTACTTGGACTTCCTTAAATATAATTAATATAATCCCTTAAGCTAATATTAGTTTTTGTTGCATTAAAATATCTCAATTTGTTGATTTTCTGTAAGGAAGTAAACCCTATTGGTTTACAATGGAAGTCTATAGGAATTTGGCGAATTCTTAGAGACATCGCCAATTTGGCGTTACTTTTGGTGACTCATTTTGGTCGCCAAAATTTGACGATCTCTCACTAAGTTGGCGACAGACCTGGCGGTACTTAGTGACAGAACAGGGTCCCCCCTATGGTAACCCCCCTTATAGTTATGGAGATGCATTAAATGATGTTCAATAACCAATGAGATGCGTTTCATTTGGCCGTTGCCATTAAACAATTAAAAAATAATCGTGATTACTATGCCACATACGATAGCGTAATATATATATAGATACTTCCCTTGACCGTCACTAAACAACAATAGCAGTTCTAGGAAGATGAAACGTATCCAAGAGCCTATTTAGAGCATGTGTGTGTCAAATTTGCTTCCATTTTTGTCTTCTTCCCTAACTTTTGCTTGGAAACATTTGAAATTTTAAAGGTTAGGCTATCATATTTTTTTTCCTTATCTTATACTATAGTATAAGATGCGAGCAAAAATTGTGTGTGTGTGTGTGTATGTAAACTTTATCTTGAAAACGGCTCTAACGATTTTGGATTAAATTTTGCACCCTACCGTTTTCGGGCACGAAAAGACCATTGGGATGCGTCTCGTGTTCGGGAAAATTTGATTAGTGGGTCATTTTGGGTCATAATGGGTCAGGGTGAGCTAATTATATCTAAAGAACGGCTCAATCGATTTTGACTAAATTTTGTATCTAACCATTTTCGGGCACGAAAAAAAACTCATTGTGATAGGTAACGTGTTCAAGAAAATTCGATTAGTGGGTCATTTTTGGGTCACCGTGGGTCCAGCTAAGTTTATCAAGATAACGGCACTACGATTTTGACGAAATTTTGCACCCTACTGTTTTCGGGCACGAAAAGACCATTGAGATGGGTCTCGTATTCGAGAAAATTCGATTAATGGGTCATTTTGGGTCAGGGTCTAGCTAATTATATCTAGAGAACGGCTCAATCGATTTTGACTAAATTTTGTATCTAACCATTTTCGGGCACGAAAAGACCATTGGGATGGGTCTCGTGTTCGAGAAAATTTAATTAGTGGGTCGTTTTGGGTCATAATGGGTCAGGATCAAGCTAATTATATCTAAAGAACGGCTCTATCGATTTTGACTAAATTTTGTTTCTAACCATTTTCGGGCACGAAAAGACCAATGGGATGGGTCACGTGTTTGAGAAAATTAGATTAGTGGGTCATTTTTGGGTCACTGTGGGTCAAGCTATTTTTATCTAAAAAACGGCTCATCGATTTTCACTAAACTCTATATTCTACAGTTTTGGATTGCAAGAAGACCATTGGGCTAAGTCACATGTTCGAGAAAATTCGATTAGTGGGTCATTTTTGGGTCACCGTGGTCAAGCTAAGTTTATCTAGATAACGGTTCTAACGATTTTGACGAAATTTTGCACCCTACAGTTTTTGGGCACGAAAAGACCATTGGGATGGGTCTCGTGTTCGAGATAATTCGATTAGTGGGTCATTTTGGGTCACAATGGGTCAGGGTCAAGCTAATTGTATTTAAAAAGCGCTTCAAAACATTTTGACAAAATTTTGTATAATACCGTTTCCGGGAATGATAAGAGCATTGGGCAGGGTCTCATGTTCAAGAAAATTCAATCAATGGGTCATTTTTGGTCCTAATGGGTCAGGATCAAGCTAACTGTATCTAAAAAAAGGCTCAAAAGATTTTGAGAAAACTTTGCACTACACCGTTTCTGGACAAGATAAAACCATTGGGCTGGGACGCATGCTCAAAAAAATTCTATTAGTGGGTCATTTTGGTGATAATGGGTCGGGGTCAACCTAACGGCATCTCAAAAAAGTTCAAACAATTTTGACAATTCTTTTGTTATACCGTTTCACAGTACAAAAAGACGATTGAAATAGCTCACATGTTCGATAAATTTTTGTTTGTGGGTTATTGAATCAACGTGGGTCAAGCTTATTTTATCTAGAAAACGACTAACGATTTTCACTAAATTTTGTATTCCATCGTTTTCAAGCTCGAGAAGAGCATTGTGTTAGGTCGCATGTTCGAAAAAATTCGATCGGTGGGTCATTTTGTGTTACTATGTCTCAGGGTCAAGCTAATTGCATCTAAAACAGCAAGAATGATTCAGTGGAAATAATATGTCGAGGTAAACACAAAGCTAATTTTGACCGAGCTTAGCTTGGTCATTCCTGCTAGTTTTAAATACATCACTTGACAATACGTTATGCGAAATAAAAATAAATTTTCTGTTTGTTTAATTTAGGGAACACTTTTCAAAGCAGTATTTTAAAGTACTGTCGGGATTTAGTTTGAACGGGATTTTTACTTAGATTTTTATCACTTAAATATATATCGTGCATAGAAACGTATATATTTACTAGGGATGCGTGGGTACTAGACAGATGGATTTTGAAACAAAATATGGTAAAGTATGGCATGATTTACGTATGATATTGATGAATAATAAAGCAAAAAAAAACACATTCTTTTTTCTTTAGAACAAATACTGTATTTTTATAAAACGGAACTTAAAAATATTACAGATTAGAAAAAAAAAATCTAAAAAATACTTTTTAGCATATTTATGAATAATTTTGTGTATTCTACAACTACAAGTTTACAAATTCCTCTCAGATATGCTTTCCATTGGAGGATAGTCTTACAACTATAGAACATTCTTCTGATGACGAAATGATCACTGATGATCAACCAACAACATCATCATCTGGTCATATATACATCATAATTATATATGCATCTAGATATTTACATAATAAGTTACATTAAAATAATAATAAGAAATTGGATATTTTTTTCTAAGTCAGGATTTTTTCTCCAAGTGTTATGACCCAAAGGTACTTTATGGGTGAAGGGAAGATTGAACTTTTCGAAAACGCAAAATCTCAAATCTTCCGGGTGGGAGCATTTCATTGCTCCGGAACGAATGTCCCCCCCAGGATCCCCCCCCTCCTGAATACAACACTGCTGTGTCTCTGTATATGGTTCTTTGTAGTCCATTAAGATGCGTATATAAAATTATTTAATTATTTGTAGCGCAAGTACTCATATTTAAAAAAAAAACATTTAAATACCAAAAATGTCACTACAAGTAAACACAAAAATAAAGAAGAACTTTCATTTCCAAAAATATAGAGATTTATTTACCAAAATTAAGTTACACTTTTTAGAACTATGGACCTTTTTTTTAAATGCCAAATATATTTTTATACTTCAAAAAATTTTCACATAAGTGCGATTGGATGTCCGAAAAGATAATAATTATGTCATCTCCAAGACTATTTATTCTTCATCTTAGCCGATATTTTGTAGACATGTGTCAAAAAATCAGCTGATCATTCTCGGTGTTATTATAACTAGAGCATTTTTCTATGTTCATTATGTACAAAATGATAATATGGATGACGTCGGTCTTGAGTTTTACTTCCACTCTTTCTATCAGTTGAAGGCTTTTGCGACTCCTTAACACTCAGTATAGATACAGAGAATTCACGTTGTTTACGTAGAATTAACCTACGGAAGTAAAAGAAGAAAAAATCATGTGTTAAAAGAAAATAATTTCCTGTGTAATTAGTGATAAGAAGTACAAAACATTATAATGTGAGAAAAGGAGGTGACAATGGAAAATAATCATGCCTCTAATATCTAATGTTAAAGAAAATACATATCATATATTATAATACGAACATATCTTGTGTCAATGTGCGTGTGTGCATGCAAAATTTATGATAACTAGTCGCAAATTGTATGTAAAACATGGCAAATGAGGTGCTTTCGTACTGTAGCTAGTTTTATAAATATTCAAATCGTGGTGCAATAGCTGTTGCACTCTTATGCATTCATACTCTTAAAAATGCATGAATACGAATTTTATTACGATTATTATACATTTAATTCAGTAATTCGAAAATAATAGGACTCCATCTTAAATAGGCCATATAATCACCATGACAACATAAAATCATTACGTATCATGGGGTATCATTGAATTCATTATGTATGATAGGATTTAATAGAATGGAGAAAACTTTTATTAATATCTTTTAAACTTTTGATTCGATTACCATAAAATTTGAAATGATTTAACAAAATTCTGCAACGATTATATATATATAATTTCCAACCATTGGGTTGGGTAGTTTTTGCGCTGCTATATTCGGACAGACGGACAGACAGATGGTCCCGACGACGACTGTAGGTTTTACGTGTTTATATAATTACGAACGCACCTAAAAAATGTTCTATGGATTTTGGCTAAATTTTGCATCCTACTGCTAGGGTACGAGAAGACCATTAGACTAGGCTCTATGTTAAAAAATATTCGATTAGTGGGTCCTTTTGGGGGTTACTACGGGTCTGGATACTGGACACTTGGGTTGGATGACAAGGTGCGATTCCCGGAGCAGCACTGAAAAAAACAAGAAGGGGGGGGAGGGACTAGAGGTATATGACCCAAGTTCTTAAATAATAAGAGACATTTAGCCATAGCACAAAGTAAAAAAAAATTCTTTCTAAATTTTTTAGTGTGAGTTTGAAATTTAGGATTAAAATTGGAGGCCAAACTGGCAACCCCGGTGAGAACAAACCTCATTTGCAACGTTTGACGTACAATTTCAGACTTTTTCTCTTATACAGAGCTCCATCTGTTTTAAAATGTTTTATTTTATTTTTTTTATTGCAGAAGATATTTTCGCATGCTCTAAACTGAATGAATGCCGAATTATTTTAAGAGGACGGCGCAATTCTCCACACAAATGAAAACTTTAAACGGATTTTTCCTTCATGTTCCTATTTTCTTCACTTTCATGTTTTAAAAATGCTAAGGCCTGTTTTTTTGTATTTGAGATTTAAAGTTTTTTGTAAATGTTCTTTATTATATATGTAATAAATCTGCAATTAGTCTTCAGATTTTTTGTCATTAAAAAAAATAAATAAAAGTTTATAAAGATGTGTTAGATTTCCTCATTTTACATTATATGTGTCAGTAAAAAAGGTATATTAAATGTAATATTAGATGTATCTAAAAATCCATTCGCAAACTTGTGTGATATACATTTAAAAATTTTAAACAAAATTGGGCAAAAATATTAATATTTGAAAAGTAGTAGGGATTTTAAAAAATTAAATTTTTAAAAAATTTAATTAAATATGCAGTTAATTTTTATTTCAAAAATATAAATTTTTTTAACATTAAAATGCAGCGAGTTCATCATTTGAACAATATTTTTTAAAAAATAAACGGAATTGTTGAAAATGTAAACTGTCCCCTTAAAATATTTCAAATAATTTAGCTTGTAAACCCTTCAAACACTTGCACCATAAATATGACCACTTGGTATGTATTATATATTTTATTTTAAAATTTAAAAAAAAACCAAATTACCGTAGTTTTTCTCCTGCAGCAGCAACATAATCGATGAAAGACTTCACACAGCTGTGTCTTCTTTCTATCCATCCAATCTTTAAATGAACGTTTTTTAGTTTTCCGTGCCTCTAATTTTACAAACTCTTGTTCGTCGCCCTTACAGCTGCTTTCCAGTCTCCCCTGTTCTAATTCTTCCAATCTTGCTTCATTTTCTTCCTTCACTAAATCTTTTTCAACAGTGTCCTTTTCAGGCTTGTCGGGAGTCTTAATCATAGTTTGAACGGCTTTCAACGGCATGTTCTTTTTGCCGGTTTGACGGATGTAAAAATTCAGTAGGAACTTTACTTCCTCCGGATTGCCTAAAAAAGACATAATTTTAAAATCTGCATTTTGGATAAAATTATGTATAGTTTATCAAAAAAGAAAAAAGAAGGAAAGAAGGAAAAAAAAATAGGAGGAAAAAATATTTCCATAAATAAAAAATAAGACAAAATGCAATATTTCACCTTCAATCAATCACAAAATACATAATATGAACTTTTAAAAGCTCACTGTTTTATAAAAGGCGACGAAAATAATAAAACAGATATTACTAACTTTAACATCTATTTTATTACTTTAGTGGCCTTTTAAGTATAACGGTGAGCTAAAGTTCATATTGTGTATTTTGTAAAATATTTTCATTTTTAGATCACCAAATTTAAATCGTATATGAACTCATAATACCATTTGACTAGGAATAATTTATGAATAAAATAAGCTTTAAGGGACATTTGTTTCTTGGGGGAGGGGGGGGGTTAAATAATCGATTTTCATGTATATTTATTTATTTATTTTACATTTTTCTATTCCCTATAGTCTGTAAATTATCTTTTTAGAAAGATTTGAGAAAATTTGAAGTCATTTCGTAGTTATTTAGGGCTTTAGTGCAACGCGTCCGTATAGGCTTACCGCAGGGCTGCCACAGGCCACATTTTTATATTCCGTTCGTGCCTCTATTTTAAGTAAGTAAATTTTATAGCATATTTCTCTTGCAAATGTTGTCAAAGTGTATGTGAAAAATATTTGTTTTAAAAAATGGATTTAAAAATGTCAGATTGCATTAAATAACAGTCGCCTGTTGCAGCCCTCAAATCATTTTGCAGTGATATATAAACACATTTTACGCAAAATGACTTTTTTCAAACTGGGTGGGATCAGAGCAAAACCAATCTTGCTCAGTTTTTTTAATGAAGGTAATAACAGAAAATGTTGTTGGAGCTTCGACCATTTTCAGCTATTTATATAAAAATAATCGTTTTTAGAAGCAGGCTAAAGTGCGAAAAAAGGTTCAGAAATATACTTTTTTTTTTTTCAAATGGCTGCCACTTTCATGATTTTTAACTTATTGATCTTAAACTCCTTGAAGCTCCAGACAATATTATCTACTTTCATAATCCTTAACAAAAATTGATTGCAGACGACTCGGGCGATCTATCTGAACCCGCCCGATTAGAAGTGCACCGCGCGCACGCTAAGACATCCAACTATGAAACTCGAGCAATATAATAAATTTAAAAAAAATTAAAATGTTAATAAGTAACATGCAAAAAACCCTGAGCTAAAATTTTCATCCTGTTTCAGAAAAAATAAAATAAAAAATAAAACAATCCTACCCCCCCCCCCCCCCCTTTTTTTTTTCGGTCTATAAATCTGCAGATCTGGTGATTCTGATTCATCTTAAAACTTCATTCCCAAATTATTTTAAAACTAGTGGAAAATGACGGAACATGATTGATAAATCTTCAAAACAATAGTTTAAAAAAATATTTTTCTAACTAAGAAAAAAAAATTCCTCATGCATTTTTTAAATCAAAAAGTATTATCCTTTGATTTTTGACAATTAGAACAAAGATATTATGTAAACTACAGTTTAAAATCATATTTTAATTATATATATATATATATATATATATATATATATACACATATATACATATGCATATATAGTATAGGAAAAATTAGGCTGAATTCTATAAAACATTTTATATATTATGTTACATATTTATATTACTGAGTAGAAGATTTTTTTATATATATTATTTTTTACCCAATATTAATTATGTGACTTACAAATTATTTTACTACTCAGAAACTAATTTTGAATTATTCTGTAATACGCTAAACAGCAATTTTTTAATGATTTTAATCTGCATCGTTTCTGAAAGTATATTGCTATGTATTTATTGCATTATGACTTTTTTTTGCTACAAACATACTGCGTTAAAATTCATAATTTTATCTGCAAGATAATTAAAATATGTTATACAACTGTGTTATACATTCTTTATATTTCAATTCCAATGAGAATTTATAAGAAATATTCATTTTATTTGCAATGCCTTCAAATCTGATAAAATGCATTTAAAAAAAAGTACGATTACAGCAGAAAGTTTCTTTGTTTATATTAATTTTTCATAGATGTGCCAAAAGAATTAGCAAGAAACATAAGCTCCTCATTTCCCTCTTGATACTCCTTAGGTCAGTTGCAATTGACATCATGCTTACACACACACTACAAATAGGCAGTTCTGATTGCTGAAACTACCCTGACCTCCACTTGAAGTACAATGGTTTATCAGCTGACTGCAACTTCCCTATTTTTAATTTAGAACTTAATTCGATAGCTTTTGAAGGTTTTAAACAAAATTAAAATATTTAAAGACTTTAAAATACTTTTACAAATACTTTAAGAACAGAATCATATAATTAACATGTATTTTTTTTAATGAAGAGTTCAAATCGTCATTCATTTGTTTCAAGAATCGGAAATTGTGAATGGCAACAGTGTTCTTTTGTTTATATCTAGTAATCTGATGTTTTTAATAGCTTATTTTTAATTTGGAACTTAATACATTATAATTGGATATGATATACATGTTTATATGAAAATATGCTAAACAAACATTATTTCAAATAGAAGAAATTATTGGGACCCACCAGTGGCCGAGAGGTTTTGCTCTCGAAGTTGGTAGACAGGAGGTGCTGGGTTCGATCCCAAACACGCCCGTCGGCCTAATCGTTCGGAGTTTTCGTGGTTTTCTTCGAACATTGGTTTTCCAAGTGTAAATACGGGTTAGGTACCCTTAGAAAGACCCCCACGGAGGGCGATGCCCCTCCCCCTTAGGGCTTATATCCGATAATAGGCCGTCATAAACACAACCACAACCAACCAGAAGAAATTATCATTCTGCTATCATATGTTATCATATGTTTTCCATTAAGCCTAACATGGGGTTTAGCTACGTTCGATTCGCAGACCAGAATAGCTCGCACCGGAATGGTTACCTACACTTTTCAACACTCGGATTTAAAGTATATAAAGTATTATAAGTAGATGAATATATATTAATTTAAGCAAGAACTTGAGGTAAATCAGGCATGAATTTGCAACAATGCTATTTTTTTAATAATTAAAAAAAATAGTTTGAACGAGAACTTTTATTTAATTTTTAAAATCAAGGCGATCTCAGACGACTACCAAATAGAAGCAACGTACGTTTAAATAAATAAGATTTCTGGTTAAAAGATTTTTTCATCGAGAAAAAGCTAGAAGTTGCCAAGTACACTAGTCACTCGGAAATTTTGATCAGTTTGGCTTCTTTATCTGTGTCAGAAAATATTCATTCATATTTTCTGTAAGATATTTTTCAAGTTGATTATTTATTTTATTTTATTTTTGTAAATATAAAGTATGCAAAACATAGTGATTTGATTTTTATGCACTATCAAAGTTGTTATTCAAGTGAACATAATAAATGTGAAATTATTATTTTAAAAAATTGAGTCGTAATCAAAAACAAAAATATCAGTACAAATATTTTAAATAAAGTTCATTTTTAAAAAGGGCTATTTTAAGTATAAAAATTTGCAGTTATTTTGAACAAATATTTTTTGATTAATGCTGAAAATTATCTACATTATAGTTTGAGGGACTTTTTTAAAAATAATCAATTTTTTAAAAAGTATAAAAATAAATTATTTATTGATCAATTTTTTGATTGAGTAATTTAGTGTTTTATTTAAGGATTTTTTCAGACAGAAATGTTTTCTACTGAGACTGTTAATAATAATTGTATTATTTGTAAATCTTTTAGTAACAGATTGCAATTTCGAGAGTTCCCTACAAATTAGCCCCTTTCTTGTTACGTAATACTTCTGTAAATCGTCGTATATCTACAGTAAAAATTTTGCTTGTGCTATTTTAAAGTTGCAGAAATTTATTCTGTTGTCAAAATTAGTTGGCTAGTTTTGAAAAATGTTAAGTTTGTTCATCGGCGGGCTAACAAACTTGATATTTATATAGGCCATTTTTACGAAATATCGAAACCAGGCGAAGGTACCTTTTAGCGTTTGTCTGCTGCTACTTGGTATTTGAATATTATCATTACATGTCTTAATAAACTCAATAGCGTATTACACTGTTGTTTAAAACTGCTTGAATTAGAAAATACATTTAGAAATTTTTTCTCTAATAATAATCTATTGTATTTAAGTAAGTTTAGCGAATTAATTACATGTACGCATCAAAACAACATTTTTCTTTCTTTCTTTTTTTCGTTTTTTATTTATTTTTATTTTTATTTGTTTTTTGTTTTTGGTTATAAAATTTGGATGTATGCCAATAATATAAGTTCTAACACTTAGTCTTATGTAGTGCATGTCGACAGCATGAAATTTTTATTCCCCTATCACTTAGCTATTTATCCCTTTAAGAACGGAAAATGTTTGGTAGAAACGAAAAATTTTGGTAGTTTCCCCTACATAATGGGATCAAATTTGAATGAAAAAAATATTTTTGAAAATACCCGATGTTAGGTGATGCCAAGCAAGCATCCACGCAATTTTGTGGATGCAGGCTCGTCTTTAAATCGCACAAAAAGAGGGAAACGATTTTTCTTTTTCTTTAGAATCACCTACACAATTGTGTACTGTGTAGGTCAGGTCTTAAAGGGTTAAATATTATTTTAAAGAAAGCACAATGTCAAGACTGACGACTCGTTTATGCATATGTCTTTTACCACTCGGTATCTGATTTTTTTTTACAATTGAAGACAGCAGTAAACAATCTTTTCATCAACCGGAGACAGTAGAAAACTGCACTTATTTTTAACACATACATGTGAATATTACAATTAGAAAATTTTTAGAAAAATCGTCTTTATGACAGTTTTATATTGATTATGCAAAGAATATTACTCACATCTTACTATCCAAACATCGTTCTTAATTTCTTTGAAATCCTTGCCTCCATTAAAAATCTTATGCTGCAACAAATCCGTGGAAGTTGGACGTTTAAAGGGATTGACGTTTACACAACCACGAATGAGATCTCTTATGTGACAGAGAGTTTCCCTTCGCACTGCAGACATCAAAAAGGCATTTTTGGCGAGAAGTTCAAACTCTTTTCTCTGTAAATATAAACCAGAAATTAATATATAATTATTTCAGATACAAAGCAATGTCTTCGGATTCAGTGAGAGTACATTTAAACGCAAATTGACATTATATACTCCAAGACGAAGTATGATTTTGAGATCAGGGGCGCGCCGACCTATTGTGCAAAGTGTGCGGCGCACACAGGCGCCAGGATAATAAAGGCGCCAAGCAATTCAAGCGAGGAAGAAATATTTAAAAATACATATTTTTAAATTTTATTAAAATTAATTATTCTTGAAATTTTAATTATATTTTATGGATTTACACCTCAAATAAATTACTTACAATTTATTAAAAGTTATTATTCTTTAAATTAAATGTGATAAATTAATCAATTTCAATCCAGAACGTAAAAAATTTAACTTGAAACATTCCCCCCCCCCCCCCCCCAAAAAAAAGAGGGCATTTTTTAGCATTCTATTTAATGTTAGATTCCACCGAGGACACTATTTCGGATACTGTTTGAAACTACATATTTGAAACTGTTTTATTGAAACAAAAAATAGACAAATACAAAAGCTCGAGGATACGAAGACGGATTTAATTTGCCTGAAAAAAAAAAAAAGAATAAAGAAGAGTTTTAGATTCAAATTTTCGTGCATTTTACGTGCTATATCCAACTGGTAGTCTAAACTGGATAATCAATGACATTGTGAGTATTAATCATGAGGCTACTGAGTTTTATTTTTACTATAACTAGGGGATCGTACCAGGGCTTCCCGGGTTACCGAATATATTAAAACTATTTTTTTTATTGAAAAGTAATATTTTTTTACATGCAATATAATTCTTAGATTGCCCACTAAAAATAAAAAAGAATTTTTCACATGAAAAATATGGATTATACAATCAAATAAATTTTTGAAAATTTTTAAAAGCAATTTTTTCGCATTAGCCGCATGCTAAGAGTTATTAGCCCAAGATTTTGCTGCTTACGACATCATTACATTTTCTGATAATTTCAGAGCATTAAGCGCGTAGTTCAATTACATGTCTGTTAAATTTATGTTTTATTTGTATTATTTTATTTATTTAATCATAGAGGAAGTTTTATTTTTATTTACGGAATATTAGTCGTAAGAAAATGATGAACTCTTTATGTTGTTTTAAGGGCAAACGGATTAATCATTCTTAATCGAGCTCCACGCGATAGTGATAAATTTAAAAATTAACCTCTCGACCCGCAATCACCCTTTTAAAAAATTGGTATTTTAATTGGATCATTTTTAAAATCATTTTAACTCAAAACGTGAAGTCACGATTGTCAGCAAAATCATTGCATGTGAACAGTCGCGCTCTTAACTCCAGATTCTAATCTCAGTACCAAAGAGTAAACATTTCTGTAATTTGTGTTTTTTGACGCATTTGTGTTAAAAAGTTTAGTTTTATCTAAGAAAATCATCGTTTTCTTTTAAATATGATGTCATTTTCACTTACGTAAGCATTTCACCTAGTGTCTGAAACTTAGTACGCATACAGAAGGAAAAAAAATATGGAAACTTTATGAGGAAAATGCGTGTTTTCAAAAGCAGTAACGTAATTTTCCGTTCAAAGTATTATGTCCCTAATGCCATTTTGCACCATCAAATCTTATACAACAATTTTTATCAACAATTTCGAATTTTTATCAGATAATCACATGAATAAAGGTAAATAAACCTCATTATTTCTCTCTTCTCTGCAATAATGAAAGCTATCTCATTACCACCATTTTGAAGAAGTTTCATATAATACTTTTGAAATTAAAATATAATAATGGGTTATAAAAAAAAAGAGCTAGTGCGAGCACATCTACAAATGAACAGCTTCCAGTTAAAAATTTATTAGTAAATTTGGTTCAGCAGAAAGCTCAGGGCAGATGACTAAAAAACATTCTTGTATTTTAAATATATAGATTATATAAAATTATGAAAAATTAAATTATGCAAATTATGCTATTTTGATAAAATTACAGTATCATGTCTATAAAATTTTATTAGTAGAGAGAATTTTGAGCAAAAACTTGGGGAGCCTGATATTATTTTAAACCTCGAATTATTGCCATGATATTCTTTGATTGCTTGTCTAACTCGGCGAAGCGAGCATCCAAGAGAGAATCATCCAGTTCTGCAATATAAATCGCTATTTTTCGGACAAAGAGCAAGCACACTGTACGTTACTGCTTTTCCATAAAGTCACTCTAAATGGTTGTAAAACATTGCGTTTTATAAGTGTGTGATTACGTTATTTTTAAAAATAATGCATTTTCCCCTCCGAAAAATTTCAAAGCAGCTGGGGTGAAAATGACGAACTTCTACAAAACATATTTCAGTTTTAATAATTAAAATATACGCTTTTTTTATAAAATGACGTCAATTGCATAAGCTAAAGCATCCCACTTTTACGATCCCGTCTTAAACAACATTTATAGAACGGTATGCAAATGACACTATTATCGCGGAATAATACACAAACACAGCAGAAAGCAATGACGCCATTAAAGAAGGTCGGCAATACAATCTCGGGTATCTAATGATTTATATGACTTCATTTTTTTTTTCATTTTTTTTTTTATAATAGCTCCATGTGTTATCATTTATATTTGTTTCAAAATTCGGAAAATGTAATTACACACGGATTAATAAAATTGGATTCTTTCAGGTCACACAAATATTCTTTAAAATACATTTTTTGTAAAGAGAAAGTATTGTATCGCTTGTAAAGTTAAATTGCAATAAAATAAAAATAATTTAATTGATAAATAAAAAACAAATAAAGCTAAAACTCACCGAGTTTTATAACATACGATATTCTTGGCATAGCATGTATTTTAATTTCTTTTTTTTTTTTCAGTTTTTATGAGCAAATGGTAACAAAAAGATACAGCAATCTACTATTTTCATTTTTTCCCCTTTACTTTCATCAGAAATGGAGTACTTCAGTTGCCACGATTACAAAATTGGTGCTAAAAACTATAAAAAAAATTAATATCTTAAAAATAAATTGAGATACAGCTTTCAAACAAATTGCATTTAAAAAGAGCATTTTTTTCCTTATACGACGGTGTAAAAATTTTAAATATGCGATGTTTAGAAGTTTAAAAATTTGCAGTAGAGAACATTACAAAACCAAAATTTCATTTCAAATTTCAAATTGTTGTCATTCGCAAAATGACGTATGCGTTACGCACAGATATGTTTGTTCTTTATAATATAGATAGCATAGCTGACAAACTTTACGCTTTTTTGCTACCACTAAAATTTAGAGAAGATTTTCACCTTCTTTAATCGTGCGATTTCGACCATTAAATAAAGCAATATTCACAAGAAAATTTTAGTGGTAGGAAGAAAGCGTAAATGTTGGTAGCATGAGATAGATAGATATACTGATAAATATATATATTTTTCTTCTTTTCTGTTTCTCGATGCACTATTTTAACTAATCATTTAGCTGTAAATCAGCTTAAAACCATTTTCTGAAATCTGAAACATGGTTGTCGATTTTTTTTTTTTAATTCACAAGGTAAATTATTTTATTTTCCAGATTTTGTACCCTTGTGTACTTTTTTTTTTACATATTCGTTTTATAATTTATATATATATATATATTATACCTTTATTTATTAGCATCCTGTACGGTATGCTATTTCTTTCTCCTAGCTTATTTTGTGTCCAAAAAATAACGTTACCTTACAGAAGCTAGCTATAAAACAAAGCATTACGATTAAATACTCTTTAGCAATTTTTTAAACTTCTAAGCATCGCACATTTTCGATTTTTATACCGTCGTATTGGAAAAAAAAGTTCTTTTCAATGCATTTAGTTTGAAAACTGTATCTTCATTTATTTTAGAAATATTAATTTTGTTTTGTAGTTTTTGGAGCCATTTGCTTAATATTGGCAACGGCAGTACTCCATTTCTGTAGAAAGTAAAGGAAAAATAGTTTTAAAATAGTAATTATATATTTTTGATGCCATTTTCTCGTAACAACCGAAAGTAAATGTAATTAAAATAAGTGCTATTTTGAAAAAAATATATAAACGAATGATTTCTGTTAAAACAATGGAGCTATTATATACTATATTTAATTGTAAGTATCTATGAATCATTAGATAGCAAGGGTTTTTTTTTTTTTTCGGTTTTCGTGAATGACGGAATCTTTTTGCTGCATTTGTGCATTATTTCGTGATAGTAATGTGCTATGCATGCTTTACTGTAGATGTTTAAGAGTAGATCGTAAATGTGGAATTCTTAAGCGTCATTTTACATAAAATAAAACGTGTGTTTTCAGTCTAAAAATTGAAATATGTTTTGTACTGCAGTAGAGTTCCGCTTAACCGAGTTATTAACCCGACCCGAACCCGCAAATTCCATTTTAAGTCCCCGAACCCGCAAAAATAATTTCAGGCAATCCGCAACCCGACCCGAACCCGAAGTATATCAACGCGCACCCGACCGAACCCGCAACCCGACCCGAACCCGCGATTTAAGGAAAGCAAATCATGTTTTAATACCGTTATGAAAAATTATCTACGTATCTCTAATAGAGGTCTGCACCGATCGCGGCCGGTACCGGGTCATTCGGTACCGGCCGAATGCGGTACCGAATTACCGCATTCGGTACCGAATGCGGTGGGTCGGCGTTCGGTGGGTCGGCAAAATTTCAAACTGGCCAGTCCGCTTTATTAGGACAGTTTTTTCAACGGGCCGGGCTGATAAAAAAAATAAACGGTCCGGGCCGGCAAAAAAAATGAACGGCCCTGCCAGGCCGGGCCGATAGATACAATTAAGCCGGTCTACCGGCCCGATATAAATATTTAGACGAAGCCGATAAAATTATAAACGGGCAAGTTTTACACGGGACGGGACGGGGAGGGCCGTTTCCGGGCCTGGTAATTCCGGCCCGTGCAGACCTCTAATTCTCTAATATCATTTTTATGTTTTACAGAGAAGAATGAACAAATCTATATTCTTTAATATTCAACTATAGTGAAACTTTTGACCCGATCCGATGCAGGACTCTAAATGGTATAAAACAAAAAATCTAATCTTTAAATATGCTTTAAAATTAGTTACGGTTTCAAAAGTTCCATTTATAACGGTACACCTTGTTTTACACAAGTGGCCATCTGCCTTTAGTTTATCAGCAGTTATTATTTTGAAAATTTTCCCGTCTAACATACTGCATCGCGTATCACCACAATTAAATTATTCACTTGATAGACAGGAAGGACTATTTAGCATTTTGCTGCGTATTGTATTTTTAAAATACGATAAAAATATAATGCAGTTTGTTATTTCGAAGACTGGTGAAAGGATGACTAAATACAAAACAGACAGCACATTTTGGGATACATTTTGCTTTTGTGAAACTTTGATCTGCGGTTTATAAAGGCTTTTAACGGGAAAAAATATTTTCCACATTCTTTTAAAAAAGCGGGTCAACCCGAACCCGACCCGCAAGAGTAAAAAAGCCAACCCGAAACAATGAAAGCCAACCCGACTCGAACCCGACCCGCACCAAAAAAAATTTAAGTCAACCCGACCCGCAACTGGAAAATATAGCTCCAACCCGACCCGACTCGAACCGCGGGTCGGGTCGGTTTCGGGTAAAAGCGGGTAACCCGACCCGATGCAGGACTCTAACTGGTGGCTTCTATTATTATGAAACAGCCATTATAAATGAAGTGTTAGGTGAAGATGAAAGATCAGCCGTAAAAAAAATAATTATGGCCATCCCTCCCCCCCCCCCCCATTCTGAACAGAAAATAAGTGTTCTAACTTTTTACGGCTGCTCTTTCATCTTCACCTAACACTTCATTTATAATGGCTGTTTCATAATAATAGAAACCATCAGTACATCAGAAGAAAATGAAGTAATGAAAATGCCGGGGGCGACACTAAATTCTGAAAAAGCAGAATTCCTGTTCTCTAGTTTATATATATTTTAAAATTATACTATATTTTTAAGATTTCATTTGTGATCGCATGTAAGTTTTTATGAAACGATAGTTTTTCAGAGAGCGATATAGGGCGCAAGCTGAAGTTTTGCACACAGGCGCCTAACAACTCAGGCGCGCCCCTGTTTGAGATGAAGTTGTTTATTTATTTGAGAGCATACACCAGAGTTGTTTACAAAGCAGGCAAATGTTGTCTTAATAATCCTTCATCTATCGTCGAGAAGAGAACTGGATAGGACAAAGAATTAGACATCCCAACCGTTGATCCTAGATGCATACTTCTAATTACAAAAATGGTTTAAATAAGGTAATGAATTATTTTTAAAGCGATTAGGGTCAAGAAAAACATTTATTAAACAAATACGAAATTTAAATTTTTTACAGCCCCGGATCCTATAAGTTATATTTAGTAAAATTTCCCTGTTACACTAATAAGCAAGGCAAAAAAAAATAAGTCCCGTTACTCTACGATTAAAATTGACCGAGTAATAACTGTTTAAAGTTGGAGTATATTTTTTGTTGCAAATTAAAGGTCATTCACAAATTTAGTAGAAATATAATTTCGTCAGATATATTTAAAAAATGGTTGACAGTAAAATTAACATTGCAATATAAATTTGAAATCTTTATGCATTCTGACATATTAATGCAAAATATGCAATTTGTAATAAACATATAAGAAAAAAAAACCCAGAATTTTTGTTAAATAAAATGATGAAAATTAACAGTTTTAGCTTTCGATATAATTGATTCTTATATATTCTGTACCGCTGAATCCGTAAATGACCTTCATTTTTAACCATCAAGTTAAGATTTTTCGCAAATTGTAAATTTCAAAGTTAAAAAATTCAAAGTTAAAATTGAATCTCCTCCTCCACCACATCGGACCCCTCAACTGTTTAGCTGTAAGAATACCATAAGTTAAATAATTGAATAAATTATTGCATTAAATAAAATAAAACTAAATAAAAAAAGTTTTATATCTGTTATATATAGTATCAGATTTTCACTATATTTTAACTTTGACATTTACGATTTGCAAAAAATTTCTAACGTGATGCTTAAAAATTAAGGTCATTTTCAGATTCAGTACTAAAAAGTGCATAAACAATCAATTATTAAATGTTAAAAAATCTCCTCTATTTTATAGTATACGATTTTTTTGTTATTTTTTAACTTTGACAACTTATGCGAAATATCTTGACATGATGGTTAAACATTAAGGAAATTTTCGGATTCAGTGCTAACAAAATTCATAAAAGTTAAAAACACAACCATCGCAGCCTTGTATTATCTAATCTAAAGTTTTTTCTTAAACTTCTTGGCGGTAATCTATCCGAAATTTTTTGTGTTATCCTGTAAAATAATTATAAATGGTAACCAGATAAAATCATATTATTAGGTAGTCATCGGATTTATGTCTGTCTGTCTGTAAAATTTAATCTCGATCGGATATTTAAAAGCGAGTTAAATTTCGAGTACAAATTTTGAACTGGAAAAAGATACATACGATCGTTGAAGTTAAATAAAAACTTAAAATAACGTACTTTTTGTTAAAAGAAGTCATGAAAAGAAGCAGTCTCATATCCTTACAAAATGAGACATATGTTAAATTACAATTAATTTAGTCAATCTGAAACTTAATAAAATTTAACTTAATCGCAATGCTTGTACGATTTTTTCAAAACGCAGATTCACGTGAAATGAGTTCTTCGATTACTTTAAGCATTTGGTATATGATCCCTCAAAGCACGGAGGAACTCATCTGTGTTCAGATGCAGTAAAGTGGTATAAGTCATGCATTTTTAAAGTTTCTTAACTCGGTCGATTTTAGTGTTATATGAACGGGACTTTTTTTTTGTCTTATTTGTCAGTGTAATAGGAAAATTTTACTAAATATAACTTACAGGATTGAGGGACCGTAAAAAAATTTAAATTTCGTAATTTTTTAATAAATGCTCTTCTTGACCCAAATCGCTTTAAAAATAATTCTTTACCTTAATTAAATAATTTTTGTAACTGGAAATATACATCTAGGATCAACGGTTGCGAAAATAAAGGTCGGTCAGCTCATACGTGGTCACACTCAGTTTAAAAACTTGCTTTATTCAAAATGTAAAAAAAAAAAAAAAAAAAAAATACGAGTTTTCTCTATCAATCTATTCTATTGGTGAACCTGCATCTAAAAAACACTACAATCTGGAAAAGAACTGGTGTTATCGTGTATATCTTTCATTGTAAATTCGTGGTTTACAATGAAAACCAATAGACGCAGTCAAAGGTTTTTCGCAATTTCCCAAAATTTGATTTTCTGGATAAGTTGAGTTTTGAAACTCATGTCCTCATAAATATAGAGTGATTCATAACGATAAAGCCAATAGCCTATTTCCTTAAACTAGCCGCCTTCGCGACCAGTTTGGTCTCCCTTAAAATTTATGTTTGGGAAAGCATACTAAGCATTATATCATGTTACTTTTATTCATAATTTAATTTACTTGGACGCTCTTAAATATAATTAATGCAATCCCATGAGCTAATATTAGTTTTTTGTTGCATTAAAATATCTCAATTTGTTGATTTTCCGTAAGCAAGTGAACCCTATTGGTTTAAAATGGAAATCTATGGGAATTTAGCGAAATATTTGAGATAGTGCCAAGTTGGCGTCACATTTACCGACTCATTTTGGTCGCCTAATTTGGCGATATATCGGCAAGTTGGCAATAAACTTGGCGGTATTTGGCGACAGAACAGGGTCCCCCTATGGTAACAACTTATAGGTATGGAGATCCATTAAATGCTGTTCAACAACCAATGGGATGCGTTCCATTTGGGCGTTGCCTTTTAACAATTAACAAATAATCGTGATTTCTGTGCCACGTTCGATAGCGTAATATATATATATATATAAATATTACACCTAGACATAAAAACTTTCAGACACAAAGTTTCATAAAAAAAGATGCAAAATTTGATGACACAAGTTGCAACACCCTTTAGAAAATACACAAATTAAATTTTTATGCGTTCCCCGCAGGGTAAGATTTGCAATTAGGATTTTTCAATCTTTGTATCTGCAAAACTCACAAAATTATTAAAAGACAAAATTCGTGACTTACACCTCTTAAGCATACCTCTGAGGGACGCGATATTGATACATTTCGAATGTAAGACAGGGATCATCTAAAAAATAATACGTTATTTAAACAGGTATATATCTGTGAGTTTTCCATATATCAAGAGCTATTTTTTTGTGTTTCATCCAGTAAAGGATAAGAAAAAATTTCTTAATAGGAAGCATTCCTATCTCAATAACGGAAAGAGATAGGGAAAAAAGTGATTTACAAAGTTGTAGAGCATCATCGATTTAGTACGAAAAGGCACATTATAGACATTAATGCGAAGAACAGAACGGTTAAAACGGGCATTTGTTTTTTCGTGATTTCCTACAGTGTGAAGTCACGAAACTTGAACGGAAGGAGAAATGATTATCTTTCGGATAAATGTGCATCCAAATGTGCATTGCAGCTGACGGCGAGAGGTTTGAACATCTCAAATAAAGGTATATTGCTATTAGTTGTTTTTCCTTTCTAAAATCGTTTTGACGCGTCACAGTGTAGGAAATCACGAAAAAACAAATGCGAGTTTTAACGCTGCCATCGAAATACTCAAGGCCAGAGGACAGGAGTTGTGACGTCATCAGTAATCGACCAACTTCTCAATAGTGTTGGATTTCACACTGGGAAATTTTTAACATCAATTTTATTTTATTTTATTTGTGGAATATGCATCATCTTATAAAACAATAATAACTATTGAAAGTTCTTGGTGAGAATTTGGAATCCTCCAAAGAAAAATCAGCGAGATGCGGCAACACTGTTGCATTCCTCACCTGGCTGAATTTTTATTTAGAGGTTCCGAATTCTCGCCAGAAAGTTTCAATACTTATTATAGTTTTATAAGATGATAGATATTCCACAAATGAAGTAAAAGAAAATTGCTATTCAAAATTTTCCGGTGTGAATTCCAACACTAGTGAGAAGTTGGTCGATTAGTGATGACGTCACAACTCGTGTCCTCTGGCCTTGAGTATTTCGATGGCAGCAGTTTTAACCGTTCTATTCTTCGCATTAATGTCCACAAGGTGTCTTTTCGTACTAACTCGATAATGCTCTACAACTTTGTAAATCACTTTTTTCCGTATCTCTTTTTGTTTTCGAGATATGTATGTTAACTACGCAGCTTTCCACTAGGTGGCGCCGTAGACGGTTACATTCAGTAGTGCATGTCTACTTTACTATGCCTAAACACCACTTTTATGTACATAGTAGCAGCCGTTTCGATGTTAAGAGGGCGGCAAGGGACTTTAATGGGCGAACTGTATATCAATTTCACCTCTTTGTACTGTGTTCTAATTACTAGAAATTATTATTTACCCCTCATACGTAGTACAGGGTAAGTTTAGTAAATGTTTTGAAAATCGAAAATTTTTTTTTGATGGATTTACGTGTTTCAGACAATGAAGATTCCGCTTAGAAAAAAAAAATTGCCATACGTCTGTGTGTGAATCTGTAAACGCGCTATCTCCCGAACAAATTGAGATAGAGACTTGAAATTTGCTGTGTACTTAGTATGTAAGAAAATAAAATAAGTCTATTGAATTTCATTAACTTCAATTATCCGAAACTAGTTTTTTCGGACTCTCGAAATATTTCATCTGATAAAAGTTATATAAAAATTTTCGAAATTGTTTATTTTAAGGATTGAATATAAAAGACAATAAAAAAACAAATTTTGCATAAAAAAAGAAGTCGATTGGATAATGAGTTGCCGAGATATTTGTAATCCCATTTTCCACACTCTTTGATTTTTTATAGCCCTGTATTTCATTCAAATTTCAATTCAAACATATATTTTAATTGGAAATGAGACGCTTAATCCGACGCAAGAAACTGTTGGTTAATATGATTGTCATTTTTGGAGTTATAAGGATGTTTCTTTTACAAAATTCAGTAATTGAGCATTTAAAGTTTATGACGCCATCAAGCCACCTTTTTAAACACTCTATCTACCGAACAAATTGAAATAGAGGCATGAAGTTTGGTATGTACTTAGAATGTAATAGTGAGAAAAAGCCTATTAAATTTCATTAACTTTAGTTATCCCTGGATATACCTTTATAAATAGTTTACATATGTTTTATTTTCATATTTTATATTATGATATCCATGAAGTTTAAGTATTACTGTGGCCCCCAACGACTAGTTTTATATTGCTGCCCTAAAAGTGTTGTCGCATTTTCATTTTACAATAACTCCATGACTGTTTCTCACGAAAGGACATTTAAGTAGACCCATTGTTTGTAGAAATTTGTTTTTAGCGCATAAAATAGCCAATGTAATTATTTGAATGAATGTAAAATAAATACCTACCTCTAAAATGTTAAAGATCGTTGGATACAAAATTTCTGTCCAGCTTGGCTTATTCGTATTCTGCACGTTTTTCGATCTGCATAAAGATTCTTTGGTAAATAATTCTAAACATAGCAATCCTAACGTATAGATATCATATTGGTAACCGTTAACAGTAGCTTTCCGTTCATCTTTGATTTCAAGTGTTTCGGGAGGTTGGTAAAAGAACGGTGATAAGTAGCTGAAATGGAAAAAGGAAAAATACATAATATGAAATAAAATCAGAGGACGAAATGCAATATTCCACCTTGATTCAATCACAAAATACCCACAATATGAACTTTAAAAAGTCCTTTCGGTATGTGCCGGGAGGAAAGAGTAGCTTCCTTATTTTAGGTAGCTTTGATTACAAAAAGCTACCTATTGCAGCCGTTCGGAGGAAAGCGATTTCAAAAAATTTTGGTATATTTTCATCGATCATGACCCCCAGACCACGAAACCACCCTCCGTTCAAAATTGATATATATATATATATATCTCCATATATAACCATTAATTAAACATAACCTACCACCGTCAATTATTATGAATTAAAGCTGTAAGTATTAAAAAAAAATTATTATAAGAGTTATTACGGAAGAAAAAAAGTCAGACATAAGTTACTTTGTCAAAGACAACTTATAAGTTAGTAAATATAGTTATCTATGTAAGCGTCATGCGGGGAATTTTGTCCGTTTCTCATGGAATGGCCCGATTATTAAATGTTAAACAAAATTATAGAATCTTTACATATTTAATATATCTATATGTAAGCCAATTAAAGTCATAGTAGCGTGTTATATTTTCTTAACTTTATTTGTTAGAACTCTTGAAATGAATTTTAATGTGATAAAACATATTTTGACGATATATCCGGAAAATTTTGTTTAGGAAACGATATTGTTCTTCATGTTAATTGATTAACATTTGAGATATCCTTATAACCTGTAAATGGGAAAGCAGAAAAATAAAAATCATAAACAAATTTTTAATCAAGTATTAAAAAGGCTTTTGAAAAACATAAAAATGGACGACATTTGTTAAACATCGTATATACTTTATCAAAAAACTCAGTAAGCTTACTCGACAAAGTAAAATCTATAACAAAAAAAATTTAGACTTAATTACTTATACCAATTAAAATTTTATCCTTATCTTAATTTGCGACATTTATTTCTTGATTCAAAAGTAAATTTTTTGTAAGAAAATTTCAAGAGATAAACAATATGACATATCTATTGCCAAGAAAAAATAATGAAAATTGTGTCACTAACTTATTTGTTGCACCTTCTGTGCGTGTCAGTGACCCGAAGTCACAAATTAATGCCTGGCCGTTGTCACTTATCAACACATTAGACAGTTTTAGGTCCAAGTGACATAATCCTTCCTTATGAAGATAGTTTACTCCATTACAAATACCATGGAACCAAGATACGGCCTTCTGTATTCCGTTGACATCCTTTTCTATATCAGAGCTTTCAACAATATCACTTAACGAGGATGGATACAGCGGCATTAAAAATATGTAGCTATACGTTGATGCGATCTGCTCTACGTTAATCAGAGTCAAAATATTTTCGTGATTCAGGAAGGGCCATATCTTTTTTTCTGCGTCAGCAGCAAATTCTTCTAAAACAATCTTAGCGGCTACCCGTCGCTGTTTATTTGGCTGCTTTAACTCTACCACTGCTCCATAACTGCCACTTCCAACAGCTTGTATGAACTGATAATTGTGATGATCTTCCAAAAACTCAATTGTAGCCATCACCGCTTCTACTCTATACTCGTCCATGCTGATGACATTATTTTTAAATTTTTCACGGACTTTTTCCATGATAAAATAAATATAAAATCACTTTCGAGAAGAAGAATTACTTTTCGAAATAAAAAATACGTAATAAGTTGCAAATGAAACTGCTAACAAATTCGCTAAGTAGACCTTAAATAACCGCAAAATTATTTGCAAAATTAATCAAAGTGTCTTAATTATAAGATCTGTAATGAACAATGACTTTCAACAATTAAAAAAGTGCTCAAAAATTCGCATTTATTGTATTAATAGGATGCATTGTTGACATTGTTCAATTCGTAAAAGTGTTTGTTTTACAACTGAACATTGTTATAAAAAATAGAAATTTTTGTAGTTGTACTTCAAAAGAAGTAGTTTAAAAGTAATAGTTAAAAATTTAAAAAGTTTTCTAATGTATTCAATTTGTTGCACTACAGGGCATTATTACAGAAAAAAAATGGTGCACTAAAAGTGCCATATAACGGTAATATACAACGAATACTAATTTTTCAACAGTTGGGACAGAGATCAGAAATCCGATATTTTACATTATTGTGATCTACTATTGACGCTGTAAATTTTTAAAAGCTTTGTTGCATGATAGATCATTGTTGTCGAATATTGATTTTTTTCGGGGGGGGGGGGGGGGGATGGCGTTTATTAATCAATATTCTTGTTTTTATAACACATAAATTGACACCATACATTACAGAAAAAAAAACATTTTTCTGAAACTGTTTTTTTTCAGGGGAGGGAGCTTAGGAATTTTTATTTTCACATTTGTGGGCGAAATGTTACTAGAATTTAATTTTTAATATCAATATTTATTCAATCGTAAAAGAAAAATACAATAAATTTTTTTAGAATAATGTAGTTTTTAGTTATATTTTAAAGATTTGCCAATAACATATTTTAGAATATTATATTTAACATTTAAGGAAACTGCATAAATTTGGGACTTCAAACATTCCGAAAGTAATTCATTTTCTAGTTTCATTCATTTTAGCAAAATCTCAAAGAGAAGGTTTTGTTTTCAAAATTTTTAGAGTATTTAAAACATGTATACAAAATTAAAAAATATTTAAACATACATAAAAAGTACTTCAGTCGATTTGGAAAAAAAGTATGAAAGAAAGAATGTTTTGTTTATTTGAAAATCCACAGAAAATGAATCTGTGAAAGTGTTTCCTTTATTTAATATAGATTTAGAAAATTTCAAACGTTATAATTTATATCACAAATTCGTAAAAATAACACCGGTCGAAAAAAAAAATGTTATTTCGCTTTAAAACAAATATGTGAACTAGATCCGATGTTCCTAAATTTAAATTTGGCACAAAAATTGTTCCAAAATGTAACATTTTTCCGAGAGGCAGTTTTCAAATCCTGAGAAATAATGAAGGATTGTTACATTAATTTAGAATGCTGCATAATAATGAAAAGATGAAAAAGGTATTTACACTGCCTTAGATAAAAAATCAATAAAATTTATTATGAAAATAATTTTTCTTATATTTGCCTCATGCATTTCACTTTTGGTGTTATTCCCTCTTCAGAGGCATCACGATGGGGGTGGGGGGGGGGGGGGTTATGGGAGAGGAGCCTCCCCTCTCTGACTACCTGTCTGAGTTCTGTAATCGTAAAATAGTTAAACTTTCAAAAGAAATACAAAAAGCAGCCAGACTCAATTTCTCATTATGTTTCTCTGTGCTACGAAAATATCATGCATCTACCAGACCTGAATTTCTCTATTGTTGCACATCAACAGTGTCTCTAATACATTTCCTCCAAAACTTTGTTCCTTTCTCAAAAATCTAAAAATATGAGGCTATTTTCATATGAAGTACGATTATGACTCGTACACACTTGAAGACAAAAACTTTCATTAAATGAACCAATAATTATAATCTTCATGTTTTTAGTTTCAGCACTTTTCTTTAAAAATAATTTTTTTTTTAACCATTTGGAAAAATGGTTATTGTCCTCCGTCAGGGTTAGGAAATCAAAAACATATCTGAAGCGTTTTATTGGTTGAATCCGCATTTTATTCGTTTTCTGATTGGTCTATACAGTAATCTGTATTTTCCCTTTACTTTCAACAGAGATGGATACTTCTGTTGCCACTATGATATAAAAGTAATAAAAACTACAAAAAAAAAAAATTAATAGCTCACAAACAAATTGACATACAGCTTTCAAACAAATCGCATTTAAAAGCACATTTTTTTCTCTATACGACGGTGTAAAAAGTAATATTGAGAGATGTTTAGAAGTTTAAAAAGGAAATTTCATTTAAAATTGGTCCAGGAATATTAATGTTTAATCCATTGCGTACGTAATGTATGACCAGCTCCGTAGAAGTTTCAAAATTTACAGTACCAAAAAATGCAATCAATGGCGTACGTAATGTATGATCAACTCCGCGTGCGATTTTTTATGTCTTAAATTTTAGTCTTTGAAAAAATCATTTTCCAAATGGTCGTTGCAATTTGTTAAATTGCATTTTTTTTCCTTTTGCGTATAAATATCATTATTATTAAACACACATTGGACATATCATTTTAGTTGGAAAATAGAGCAATTTGTTTCACGTTGAGAAATTTTTGAATTATAAGTTGGGAAATTTTTGAACTCCCCCCCTCCCCCTTCGAAAATTTTTTTTGTAGCTACGCCCCTGCCCTCTTTCGAGTTCAGTAATATCCTCTAATTAAACTAAACTGTGTGGTGTTGCAGTCTCTAGGCATCTTGGCCTACAGGGTCCAACTCAGTTTTCTTCACCATGGCCTATGGAGTGCTGTAGAGTATATGTTCCGGAAGTATCCATTAACGTATTTTAATTCCTTTTGCTACTGTATCTTCCCTAATTTTTATATACAATCCTTTATTGGTTATTTACATATTCACATGTACAGAATTTTGTTTGCGCAACTTCCAATTATGTTTTAGTAAGACATAAACAAACTTAAGCGTAGAAACAAGCGGCGTCACCTAAAAATTGGCGTGGGGTACAATAATTTCATTGTCATATTTTAAATTAGCGAGCTGAAATCTATAAGGATCAACTATTATTTTTACAGGGAGAATATTGATGCAGACTAGTGCAACTATTACTTATAAGTTGTAGATGCTGATGACATTTTCGGAAAAGAAGGAAGGCTACGCACCATAATGTTCCGTTGTGTTGTACAGCGACGGTCAAAAGTTTCCGGCCAGTTAGTGTCTTTGATTTGCTTGCCAGAATGTTTCAGCGAAGAAGTAGCGCAATTGTTCTAAATTTTAGGAATGTGCAAATGACCTCTGACCATGTGAACATTTTGATTGGTTAGTGAAGGCACTTGATGTAAAGGGGAGGAATTCGAAATTCGCGTGTACAAAAGTTTCCGGCCATTCGTCATTCGTTAGTTTTTGCTATTGGTAAAGTGCATTTTTGGCCGTGTTTGTTATAATTAATACACGTGAATAACGTAGTTGAAATTCAAAAATGAAAAGTTCAACAATTATCGTTCGTAAACAAGTGATTTGTTTGTCGCTAAAGAGCCAATCCTTTCGTGAGATTGCGGCAAAGTTATCGACTGGAAAATCTACTGTGAACGATGTTTTAAAAAAATTATAAAAATGGCCATGGCTTTCAGGATTTGCCACGGGCGGGAGACTCCAGAAAATGACTATTCGTGTGGCAGAATTATCTGGAGATAAGCAATTGATGATCCGCTGCAATATCCCGCGATTTAAGGAATGAAAGTATAGCTGAAATAAGTCGGTTTATCATGTCAAGACGCTTACGTGATGTAGGACTTTATGGAAGAATCGGTGTTAAAAAACCTTTCATAAGTAAGAAAAAAATCAGAGGCCCGACTGGCGTTTGCCCATGAACACAAAGACTGGTCATGTGAAATCTGGAAAAAAGTACTATTTTCCGATGAATCGAAATTCAACCTTTTTAGGAGTGAGGGCAAACACTACGTCCGATGACCTAAGAACAAGAATATATTATTTGAAATATATTTTTCCTAAAATGCAAGATGGCGGACGGCACGTCTGGAAAAGGTGTCGGTCCGTTAGTTGAATTCCGCAACAAGATGAATGGTGAAATGTATAAGGATATCTTGCAAGATCATTTTCTGCTTCTTGGAGGAAAAATTGTGGTCGCAACTATTTGTTTCATCCTGATAATGACCCAAAGAATACATATAAACTAGTCAAGCAGTGGCTGTCTCACAAACAAATTCCGCTTTTGTTATCGCCAGTGCAATCACCCGATCTGAATACAATAGAAAATCTTTGGAAAGAACTTAACAAATGCGTGTGGAATTATAAATATTCCAATTCAGTAGAATTTCCCCAAAAATTGCAAGACGAGTGGAAAATACTTAACATAGACTTCAACTGTTCATTGAACCCATGCCACGTCGGTGCGCCGCAGAACTTATTGTTAAAGGTATGCCGACAAAATACTTATTATAAATGTTATTGATCACTGTTATTTTCTATTATAACACACTTTTCCCCCACACTAGCCAAGATGGTTGGAAACTTTTAAAAACACGAGTTTTTGCTTTGCAATTAATTTTGACCGTTAAATTTATTGATATTTATTTTTTATATTCCATAAATAAGTTCTTAACTATTATATCGTTAAAACGTATAAGTGTCACTTTGAGATTCCTCTTCATCTGGGTATACTTGCAAATTAACCAAATATTTTATGCTGCCAGAAACTTTTGACCGCCACTGTGTATGTCGTAGACTATGATCGCGTTCAGATTATGATAAATAAGTCACTTAACTTTTTTGAAACGAACGGCCCGGAATCAGATTTTCGACTTGAGCAAGTTTCTTAAACTCAACCGTCGATGCTCTCTTAACTATGAGTTGAGTCGAACTTTGCTTTCTAAACTTTCTTTATTAGTTGAAACTATTCTTTTAATTTTGTGTTGCGTTCTACAAATAATTATTCAGCTTTTTCGAATGATCCTTTCAATCATTTATTTATTTAACATGCCACCGCAAAGAATAGAAACAATAATAAATTATGTACGATCAGAAGTTGTAAATACAAATTAACAAATTATGCGCTCCCAAATGGCCCGCTTATTGAATACTAGCATTTTCTTTAAAAAATTTATTTTAAAGATTTTTCTTGTAAATTTTACAGAAATTGCCTTTGGAGTTAATACTATAATATTATTACCTCCTTACATATAATTGTCATATAATTTTCAATTATTATCTTTACATAAAATTATCTAGCGCAAATGTTGTAGAAACCTACCAGGAAATTTTCTTTTAAAAAATATGGTTTTTCAATTGGCGGACCATTTGGGAGCCGAGTGTGCATTCCCAGACATATTAAGTTTATAAAAATGTTTGGTAATGCGAACAGGTGAAACCTGATTCCGGGTTATCCGGTTCAAAAAAGTTAAGCATTTTCATATTTTTATTAATATCTCCTAAAATTATGCTCCTAATCTGCTAAATTTTTGCTTAGGAATAATACTAAAATACCCAAACATAAATACGTTGAATTTGCAAATTGTTTAATTTTATGATATGAATTATGAATTATGAAATTAATATTCGAAAAAATTATGAATTGCAACCTACAGTTTTTTTATGGATTTAGATTTATTAAGTCCTGCTTTATGGAAATCCAAAATTTTACGTTTGTGTTCCAAGTAGTTTTCAAATTATGCTTAAAAAGCGACAAAATGATGGTTTAAAGGGCCGTCTATGATAGAAGTGACTAGATATTTTAAAATTTTATTGCTATAATGTAATCTAGCAGTTTTCAATGACTGCTTGAGTGGCGCTTAAGATGCCTTGATCAAGAAGGGGACTCTCTCGGTCAACAATCAAGTACCGAACTTTAATTTGGATACAGCCCCTAAAATACGCTCGTTTTAAAATAATTAGTTTCTCGGAATCTTATTGAACGGATCGCATAAAAATTTTTTTTTTAGGTTAACTGAAGGGCGTACAGCTCCTTTATGTTGTCAGAATTGTGTACTGCAATTGAAAAAAACAAAGTTATGGTTCGTTTTAACATGTAGCTGGCCCCCTAAGTAAATTTTATATACATCATTTGAAAGAAGACTTTATTACCAATCGTGTGGTACCAGTAACTTTCTTCTACGATAATTTTTTGCAGAGTCAGTAAAGGGTGTTTAGTTTTTTTTCCACGACTGTACTTATTTTTAGTGGTTAGCAAGTTTTTATTTTAAGGTTATATTTTTTGCAAACAGCCCGTGAAGAATTTATCAACAAAAGTTTCTGAAGATGAGGCAGATTTTTTAGATTTTTACAGCATTACGTACAGAAGGTGTGTTTCTGAATAAAAATAATGACAAATATGTATATATATATATATATAACAAAAGTCAGATTCTTAATGTTTTCGAGAAAATGAGTTGCTTAATGAAAATAATTATAAAGAAAATATAAGGAAAGGTCAGTCTTAAAAAAGCCTACAGATAAAACAGGTTTTTAATGTTTTTCCACTCAGAATTACGTAAAGAAAATGTGTTGCTGAATGAAAATACATCTAAAAAATATAAAAGAAAATTGCTATATTAATAAAATTTGCAGATGATGTATATTTTCAGTGTTCTCCTTTCATTACTCCAAGCAGATGGGTTGCTGAAGAAATATAGTCATAACAAATACGTGTGAAAACTGCCCTGTTGGCACATATAGTTTACGCTCCTGAAATTAGTAATTATTTGTAAATTTAATTGTAATATTTTGCGCACTTAAAGTAAAAATGATTTTGCAGTGCATGAATGTTTTTATATTAAGTTCATTGTAATATTTTCATTAAAAAAGTATGTTTTATTCGCTATTTCATAGAATGGTAAGGAACACCAATTATGAAAAATGGGAAAACATACCACCTATGGAAAAAATACTACACAACGCTTCTGAGCTGAAAACAGAACCGTGCCTCATCTGCGGTTTTATTAATAAATGTGCTGGGAGTAGGTTTCAAAATTTACCTCTAAGAAAGCATTTATTTATCTTAATTATTAATTAGTTGCGTACAAATTTTGCTGATAATACAGATAGTTATTTTACAATTTTTTTCATTCAGCAGTACTATATCATTTTTACCGAATGCTACAGAAGGAATATCACAAGGTCTTTTATACGTATTTTATGTACAGCTTTACAGAAAGGGGGGCGCAAATTTTACCTATAAAATAAATAAAAAGTGCTTATTAATCTTAATCCTCAACCAGCGCACAAATAAAACCTGTGTCAATACTCCCCTTCTATTACTAAGATATTGTTAATCTAAGTGTGGGAAGAATTGAACTTTAGATTAGATGTGTGCTGTATAACTATAGATGTACCTGTTGAACATTTGTAACAAAAACTAGATTAGTTTACCTTCAATTGGATGCATGATGTGTTGTAAATAGTCTAAATTAAGCTGCTATAACATACCATTGAAACTGGGACATTGTTTTATGGACAACCCTGTATATTAAAATTGATATTTAATACATTAATATAAATATTAATATAAAAAATAATTACAAATGTTAAATGTATTACTATTAATATAATTATAAGTCCTCAGAATGCGTGATCCATATTTAAGTTAAATTAGCAGTGATGTTGAGCTATCTGATCACTTTACACATTAGTATGTTGTGGCCATCACAAAACTTTCTTCTGTATAAATCACGTCAATCAAATCATTTAAATAGTACAAGAAATTACACCAATTTAGCACCAATTCATATCAAAGTATATCTGAATTTGAAGTTTGATGAAAATTCGTGCATTAGTCCTTGAGATAGAGCTATTGCGGAAATTCTGAAAAATATAGTATATCAGCGCCACCTGTTGAGCGATTTACAACAAAACATAAACAGAACTAATTGATGTCAAGGTATACCTGAATCTGAAGTTTGTTGAAAATCCAAGCATTAGTTCTTGAGATAGAGCTATTGCGGAAATCACAAAAAATGAGGCATAGCAGCGCCACCTGTTGAACGATTTACACCAAAATTTATAAAACGTCATTTCATGTCAAGGAGTAACTGAATCTGAAGGTTGACGAAAATCCATGCATTAGTTCTGGAGACTGAACTATTGTGGAAATCGTGAAAAATGTTGCATAACAGCACTAACTGTTGAGCGATTTACACCAAAAACTAATCAGCACCAATTTCTATCAGGGACTAACAGAATATAAATTTTTATTAAATTCCGTTCATTAGTTCTTGAGATAGCGCGCCCACAAAATTTGTGTCACATACAGACAGACTCACAGACAGACATTTTATAAAAACATGTTTTTCGGAATCTCTGACCCCTAAAACGTGTAAATCCGTCGAAAACCGGAAGTCGAAAATTTTCATGAATCCAACATTTTCTTCTTGTAAAGATAGAAGAAAGTAAAAATTAAGCAAGTGGTCACATTAGGGACATTTTCAGTGTGAGTAATGTGATTTAAACTGAAGTTTTGAAATTATAGTTAGGGGAAATTGAGTAAAACTGCATACCGTGTTATTAGTTGCTTTTTGAAGCTAGAATTTCCAACAGAATTTACCGTAGCTTAGAGTATATATTCTGCCCTTGTCCTTGCATCATACTAATAGTATTTTAAATATATATATAGTTTATAACATTTTTATTAACTAATGCTTATTTATAGATTAAGGTGGTAGATGGTGTTTGGAAAACGCATAACACATTTGATAATCCAGTTTCAGCAATTACCATCTATATCCAAAAATATCCAAATTCTTTTGTGCATTACTGTATAAGATCTATAGATCTGTATTACATAGTATGCAAGAATCTACTTGAGTTACGAAACGCATCATACAGTTAAAAATTCGCCCTCACCAATTTCCGACAATTAGCAGAAATGTACTCGAATTATTTTAAGCAGTCCTGTATATGGTCTATAGGATTATACACGCTACATGTTGTAAAAAAATTTGGTTAAAGTTAAGAACTCAAACGGAAGTTGAAAACGCACTTCCAGCAAATATCGCTCATAGACATTACTATAACCGAATAACTATGTGTCCCTGTAAATGCACGATAAATGCAATGTACACCATACTTTTAAATAAGCAGCTTATCCAGCACCTCAGTAATTCATATAAATTTCATTTTTGAAATGCTGTAATATCATTAAAATACTTTGCGAACGATTTTTCTCTGTAGACTACTATGTAACGAAATTCTTTTGTGTAACCCCGTTGACGATTATTAATTGATTTACACATTATATTCCACAGAAAGAATATTTTAATGCAACTCGGAAATGAATAACAATTTTATTATGCTTGAAATGGTGCAATATCATGAAAATGCACTTCAAAAGTTTTTCCGATTGATTGTAATACTGCCTGGTCGCTGTAAACGTACATTAACCGCTTGAGGGGCGGTGGGATATATTTTATTCCACCTAATTTCGATGAAGATTTCCACTGGAAATTTTTTAAACTTTGACGGAAAAAAGCTGTAAAACTGCTTTTCCCTATTTTGAAATAAAATTTTTCTGTTTTCCCGGTGTAAATTCAACATTACAGGAACGCAATTGCTTGCCCCGCAAAGGGTTAAGTGCAATGCGCTTCATTTTCTTCGGCGATCATTCTACAATCTAGAGTAAACAGCAATAATATTTAAAAAATATAGGGCAATCCGAATGCATTCAAGAGAGTTATAGCACGGAAAGACGGCCAGACAAAACAGAGTAAGTCATAAACACTTTTCAACTACGTTTGAAAGTGTTGAAAAACAAACAACTAGTTCATTATGAGTTAACAAATTTGTTTGTGACAAACTATATAAAAAACTAAAAAAAAGAAAAAAGCGCATAAATATTCACAGCAACTTCAAAGGGGGCTTAGTGGGAATTTCAAAATTCCAAAATTTTTATTTTCTTTCGCAAGATTTACAAAATGTTTAAGGGTACACGTACTCCCCTAGAAAAGAAAAACGTACTGATTATATTCACCATTGCTATTTTTAAATAAATTGCCAATATTTAAAAAATGCTGTATCTATTTATTAATAAGTACCAACGAAAATAATGTTTAGAATTATAAATTAAAATATCCAGGCTTTAAATTTTTACTCTTTCTCACCAATATTTAAGGGGGGGGGGGGGGTATACTTCTTCTGATCAAAATTTTCACTGCTTCGTTTCTTGTATTTTTTGCAATGTGTAGATTGTTATCCTAAAAATATTTCATGGTATTTTAGTTCCTTTATTTTTGATATTTTAATACTATTTTTTTTTCTTTGAACGTAGCGCTATTGTAAAATTTTAATTTTTTTTTTCAAAACCATGTTATGTAAACTGGACAACTCTTTTTCTTCCGAACTACTCGAATGATTTGCTTTATATTTTATTTAAAAGAAAGGTATCCGATTTTTATTGAGCTTGGACCAAGTATAATTATAATTTTATAACTATTTTTTCAAGCTCGTAAACGAAAAAAAAAAAAAAAAAAAAAAACCTTTTATGTTTAAATGACTGCCATTTTTTCAAAATGCAACTTTATAAACTAAATGTTCATATAAGATTTTAGAGAATTTAATTCTCTTTTACAATTTGGAGAACAAATTTGTTTTTGATGCTTGTGATCGGGGAAAAATGGTCGTGCGATTGCAAGTTCGCGTTACACATACTCCCCGTTTTCACAAAACGTGTTCATTATTTTTTACTCTCAACAATTTAAATATATAAATGAAATGTACAGAAATATAATGCAAACAGTTCAATGTTGGTACCTCTTTTCTTTGTAACTGAAAAAAAAAAAAAAAAAAAAAAAAAATCGTAAAAATGATTGAGTTTTAGGCCAAAGAAGTCGAACCACCCTTTAACCACTTAAGCGACTCGGCCGATAAGTGTAGGCTACCTTTTTTAAAATTCAGACTGTTTGATTACCACCCCTTTTTATGGGCGTTCGTAATTATATAAGTACGTAGCACCTATAGTCGTCGTTCGGTCCGTCTGTCTGTCCGCATATAACAAAGCAAAAACTACCCAACTGAATGGTCTGAAATTTTAAATACATAATTGTTGCAAAAATTTTTTGAGTCGTTTCAATTTTTATGAAAATCGGATGCATAGTTTAATGATAGGGGCATTCAAAAGTTTTACGTTACATGACGGCCAATGGGAAAAAATTATTTCAAGTGCATTTTAAGGATGTTACAGCCTCCCGAACAGAATAAAATTGATATGCACTTATAAAGTGCACTAAAATATACATTTAGTACAATATGCGATGCAAAAAATATTTATAAAACTAATTATAGCAGGAACGCATCTCATTTGCTCCGTTTGACGTGCAATTTCCAACTTGCTTGAAGTAGAAATATTCACCTTATTTATTGATAGATAAATTGATGCGAGAATAAAGCCAATTACGCTATTTTAAAAAACTGCTGGGAATCAAACAGGAGCCTACAGTGCCCCTGGAATTCACGGGCGCGCAAATTAAGGGGCTAAGTAACTTTACTCGGCAAAAGAAAAAAAAATACATTAAATAATATTCTGTCCTGTAAATTTAATTAAATGTTATACATTAAGCATCACCAGTAGTGTCTGTGGTCATTGAATGGACATAGCTTGAACCATGCGCTCTATGCATCATGACTTTACTTGTGAAATGGCCATAGTAACGCATGTAAGGAGAGAAAATATTTTATGTGGTACACACGTTCTAGCCATAATAGGAAAATACCAAACAATAAAGTAATATGAATGAATGAGAAAAAAAAATAATTGCCATTCATTTTAATTTTTTTTAAATCTAAAATACCACATCCTACGAAACCACAACAAATTTTACATTGAATAAAGCACTGACAAGTAAATTTAATCGAATTAATGTTCCAATTTGTATTTGTGGTTTTTTTTAATCAAAAGTTCCACATTCTATGAAACCATAACAAATTTTACATTAAATAAAACATTGTCAAGTAAATTTAATCGAATTAATGCTCCCAGTTGTATTTGCGGTTTTATTTTTTCTAATCAAAAGTACCACATCCTATAAAATCACAACAAATTTTACATTAAATAAAGCATTGTCAAGTAAATTTAATCGAATTAATGTTCCCAATTGTATTTGTGGTTTTGTTTTTTTAATCAAAAGTACCTCATCCTATGAAACCACAACAAATTTTACATTAAATAGAACACTGTCAAATAAATTTAATCACTTCGAATTTTGATGCATCGGAAATCGGGCACGAACTTCTACAATCACCCAATAGAATGTGAAACTATCAAACAGTTAATTCTTGAATGTTTCTTTCCTGTAGGGACGTTACACTTGGACGGAGAAACGCAGGAACTCGAGTCCACGAGAAGGCTACGTCGTTTTCATCTCCGATGATTTTGAAGCCGACATCACACTGGTCATCTAAAAGAAAGAGGGCGAAACGACCCATCCCAAGCTGGAGCGATTCGTCATCAAAAAGTTCCAGAAAGCAAAAATAGAAATGACCGGAGCCGGCTTCCTCACGTGGGCCCTCGGCGAGATTACCACTTTAATGTCCGGCATATTCCAGAGAGCTATTGCTCACGCAATACAGGATCCTATCAGAGAAGCTCTTGAACGACAAATGCGAGAATTGACTTTGGAATATTGAAATATAAATAAAGTTTACGCCTCTTAATTGCGTAGTTTAATTTTCTGATTATCTTTATTATTATTATTATTGCATTTACAGAAAAACTGGATTGCAATGCTGTTCTGATTAAAAAAATAACAAAACGTTTTCCCTATTTAAGATTTTCTATAAGATTTTATCAGAATAATTACTCGGGAAGGCAGCGCCATATTTTTTCAATCAATTTTAGTGTCTACGTTTTAGGTATATATGATAAATGAGATGCGCATAGAACAAAACTGCCAGTCAGGTGGCACACCAGCGAGGGTTGTTATCATAGCAATATACCTCAACACATTGTAATGTGAAATAAATGGGAACCCGATAACTGTTCTTATTGCGAGTCTGGTGCAACATCAGTAATCGGATTATCATTTATTTCAGATCGCAGCTGGTTGTGTGACTTTGTTATGGTAACGCCCAAAGAACCTATAACTCCGTAAATATGTATTCTAAATATATATTCTTAAGTATATATTCTTTGTAAACACCTACTTCCCTGGCTGGTGCGCCCACTGGCTGGAAGTTTTGTTATCAGCGCTATCTCATCTTTTATATATATCCAAATCATCGATGCTAAAATTGGTTACAAAAATTTGTTGCTGCCACCCAGACTGTAATTTTAGAGCTACATTTTAAAAACGTATGACCTTTAATGCGGATTATTTAGAATATGTGTAAAATAGATATTTTGTCTCTAGATATCATTCCTTAAAATATTCACATGACATCTTCACATATCATTTGCAATGCTTCCAATTTACATTCTCCGAGTAATTGAGCACTGTAAAAAAAAAAAAAAAAAAAAAAAAAAAAAGACTAAAATACGGAAATTGCACTGGCGATCGAGACGCAAGTACTATTTGCGTATTTTAACGGAATTTTTTCCCTGTAAATTACAGAAAAATTTACAGTAGATACGTCACGATAGATATAGACGATAGATTGACACGAAGACAGTAGATAGAAATAATACAGTAAAACATGTAATGAAACATATATAAATAGATATTCAGTCTTAAACGGATTTATGTCATGGTCTCGATAAAAATATACCATATAAATTGACTTTCAATACGGATACCTGTTCAAAACGGAATTATCTTCCGGTCCCTATCGATTCCATTTTTACAAGTCTTACTACATATTTAAAATCTTCTGTGCCTATGTAAAAATTCTTTGTTCTGTTTCTGGTTTTATTTTGAAATCTAAAATACTACTGTAGACTTGATATTTTTAATTGTTGAATTTTTATTCAACTTTCTTAAGAGACGTAAAACCGACAGAGTGAAAATGTGTTCGAGCCTGGGATCAAACTAGGATCGGATCATTGGCATTACACGCTAATGCTCTACCACTGAGCTACCTGGACGACACCAAGCCTAGCACGTCTCACTCTTATCTGTAGTCGACAAAGCTGTAACCACAGCACACGATGGAATATTTTTCATGAGTCACCAACTGTGGGGCAAACAGTACATGAAATAGGCCGCTGTTGAAGCGCTGCCAACAGATAAGAGTGAGAAATGCTAAGCTTGGTATCGTCCAGATACTTCAGAGGCAGAACATTGGCACAAAATGCCAATGACCTTAGTTCGATTGCAGGCTTGGACGCTTTTTAACTCTATCGTTTTTACGTCTCTTAACCCTTTCAGGGGCAAGTAGTTGTGTTTCTGTAATGTCGAATTCACACCGGAATTTTCAAAAAAAATTACTGCAAAATAAGAAAGAGCAATTTTACGACTTTTTTCCACCAAAGTTAGAGAAGTAAAATTTTATAACATTTTTCTGGTGCAAATCTTCATTAATCTTCCCTGAAGGGGTTAAGGAAGTTGAATAAAAATTCTACAGTTAAAAATTTTAAATTACTAAATTAAAGGCATGTGACATTTTCTACAAAAAATTTCAAAAAATTATATAAATTTATTCTATATATTTTAGATATCCAAAACTAGCTTTTTTAAACAAAGAGATATTTATCAGGATAGAAGTAATCGTTCAAAAGTTATATGCAGGTATATATGTAAAAATGTGTCTCTGTATATGGCACTGGCTATTCTCCTTGCTTTGAATTCGATTAAGATGCAGTTATAACATCATTTAATTTTTTGCAACATCATATTTGAAAAACGAAAGATTTAAATACAAAAAATGTCTCTCCAAGCAGACATAAAAGAAAAAGAACTTTCATTGCCAAAAATATGGAGCTTTATTTACCAAAATTATGTTACACATTTTAGAACTATGGAACTTTTTTTTAATGCCAAATATTTTTTGTATTTCACATAATTTTCACATAACGTGCACTTGGATGTCCGAAAAGATAATAATTATGTCATTACCATGACTATTTATTCTCTGTCCTAGCCGATATTTTATATAGGGATGTGACAGCAAATTAGCTGATCATTCTCAGTGTTATAAAAACTTGAGCATTTTCATATCTTGAATATGTAGAAAATGACAATGCAAATGATGTCGCTCTTTACTCCTGCTTCCAGTCCTTCTGTCAATTGAAGGCTTTTGCGACTCCTTAACAGTCAGTATTGATCTAGGCAATTCTATTGTTGAACGTTGTTTATGCAGAACTGACCTACGAAAGAGAAAGAAGGAAAAATCATGTGTTAAAAGAAAGTAATTTACTAGTATTAAAAAATGTAAAGGCAAACAAATAATACTGCACAAAATTAGTGATAAGAAGTACAAAATTTTATAATGAGAGAAAAGGAGGTGACTATGCAAACTAGTCATGCCTTTAATAACTAACGTTAAAGAAAATACATATCAGAACATGTGAGAAGGGGCAGACTCAATAGATAACAAATATAAGAGTTTAATGTAGATATAGACTAATGTTAAAGACTTCAATGCAATCTATATACAATTAATATTTACAATTCTAGGAGGGAAAGGGCTTTTGCTGAGATTTACCGGCCGCCAATACTTCGGCGCTATTCGAGCTTGGCTGGGACGTCTTACCAGGCCGGGCTCGAAAAGAAACTCTCAAGTGAATTTTAACATTCGGTTTTCAGGCTGGAGATGCAAAGTCACCCTGCCATCAAGTTTATTGTCTTTTGAGTTTTGCAAGCTTTGTTAGTTCTCATGTGCACCCTTTCGTTGCGGCCAGGATGTTTTGGAAAGCGCAAACCACACCCACATACATATAATATACACTGCTCAAAACAATTAAAGGATATTGCAGTTTTAGGTGGATTTTGTATCTGGTAAACTGTTTAGCTGATTGATACATGGTCGAAAGACATAGTAGGTTATATGAGAATAAATTACACATGTTTGGCAGAAAAAAATGCATTTTATTGCGCATTTGTGTACTAAAGGAAAAAAACACAATTTGTGCATATGAGTAAAAAAGAATAAGAAAAGGTGTTTTCTTCAAAGAAAATCATTTTTAGTAGGGGGTATGGTTTCCACGGGCGGTCAGCAACGTCGAACACCTTTGAGGCATGGACTCAATGAGGCTATTAATGACGAGTTGGGGTATTCTGCCCCACTCTTCCAGAAGCGCTCTTTCCAGTTCTTGGAGAGTTTGTGGTGGTTGTTGGCGGCCAGAAACTCGTCTTCCTAGAGCGTCCCAAACGTGCTCGATTGGATTCATGTCTGGAGAACACGCTGGCCATTCCATTCGAACGATTCCTTCCTCGAAAAGAAATCCTCCACCAGGTTTACACGATGTGGCCTGCAGTTATCGTCCATTAAAATGAAGTTATCTCCGATTGCTGCAGCGTAAGGGACTACAATAGGTCTGAGGATCTCATCCCTATATCGGCGACCAGTCAGAGCTCCATCTCGAATGATGTAGAGGTCAGTGCGCCCGTCAATGGAGATGCCACCATACACCAACACTCCTCCACCGCCAAATCTGACACTTTCGTGCACGAACGCAGGATTATTCCTACTGCCACGGTCCCTCCAGATGAAAATACGCCTATTATCCGGATGCACAGAAAAACGGACTCGTCAGAAAACAGAATATTGCTCCATTCATTTCTCCTCCAGTTGACATGCTCGGTTGCCCACTCCCTGCGGTCGCGACGATGCCTTGATGTTAATCTAACACATACCATCGGTCGGCGAGCATACAGACCTATAGCATGGAGCCGGTTTCGGACAGTCTGAGTTGAAATCGTGGTGCCTGTAGCCGAGCGAAGGTGTTTTTGGAGAAGAGTAGCGTTCATGGTTCGGTGTCTCCGAGCTGTTAACGCTAAATACCGATCTTCATTGGGCGTTGTTGCCCGTCTACGACCTTGCCCTGGTCTTCGGCCTGCACATCCACTCTCGTCGAACTCAAAATTTGCATACTCCACAGTTTGAAAACCAGAAAAATTTGCATTTGTGATTCTCTTCTTCTATTTTCGGCAAAAAAAATTTCGTTTATATCTTTATTTTATATAAAACTTCAAATATCCTTTAATTGTTTTGAGCAGTGTATTATAATTTGGAGCAAATCTTGTGTCTCTGCATGCAAATTTTATCTAAAACAATTGGGAAATTTCGCGTCAAACGTGGCAAATGAGAGGTGCGTTCGTACTCTAATTAGTTTTATAAATATTCAGATCTTGGTACAGTAGCTCTTGCACTCTTATGCAAAAATGTTTGAATGCAGAATTTATTACGATTATGTATATATATATATATATATATATATTAAATTAAATAATAGAGAAATAATAGGACCCCATCTTAAATAGGACGTCATCACCATGGCAACCTAGAATCATTACCTGTCATGGGATATCATTGAAATTACGTATGACAGGATTTAATAGAATAATCAGCATGACAACCTAGAATCATGACCTATCATGGGATATCATTGAATTAATTACGTATGATAGGATTTAATAGAATAATCAGCATGCCGATCTAGAATCATTACCTAGAATCATTTATTAACCGGATGGCGTTGACTTAATGATGTATGATATGATTTAACTAAATGATGAAAACTTTTATTAATATTTTTTAAAGTTTTGATTCTATTTTCATGAAATTTGAAATGACTCGACACAATTCTGCAACGATTATACATATTAAATTTCAAAACATTCAGTTGGATAGTTTTTGAGCTGTTATAGGAGGACACAGAGACAGACAGACAGTCGGACAGACCAGACGACAACTATAGGGGCTAAGTATTTATATAATTACGAACGCACGTAAAAATAATTCTTATGTAATTGTGATCCTAGTGTTTGGAATTTGTTTCATTAACTCTGATTTTGTCTTTTGATTTTACTGTGTGTGCTATACTTTTAACTTGGAACTCTTTAAATCTCAAATGCAATGTTCATTGGAATTAAGAAAAAACCCTGCTATGAGACCATTAACAAAAGTAATGTAAGATATAAAGATTTTCAGTCTCTTTTGATTTAGGTTCATCCTACATATAGCTCGGTATAATAATTAAATAACCTTTTTATTCGATTAATTATTGGGCATAGACGTCTGATTTTTACTTTAATGTAATAAAATTGACAAATATGTACTCACTTACAAAAAATAGAATTAAAAAAAAACAATAATAAAACAATTTAGATTTTCAGATTTTATCCAATCTGATATTGATATCTTTATGTGGTTATCAAGAAGGGTTTTGACCTTTGAAGAATTAAGCGAGCCTAAGTGAAAGTCCTTTGATCTTTGGGTTTAACGTGGTGATTACGAGTCAGGACTCGCTATTATTTTTGTATTCAATAGTGCCACAATTTACAAAAATTTTTCGTTGTGGTAAAACTTTCTTGAAAATATCCTGGTACAAGTGTTCAGATGAGATTATTTTTCAAAATACAATCGGCTGGTATAGTTATAAAACCAGTTATAGTACGAACCAGGATTGCCAGTTCGATCTAGATTTTTATTCAGAAATTACGAGTTCATACCAGAAATGAACAACAGTATTTTATGCTTTATTTAACGAGAGACATTTGAATTACCGATTCAAAAATTTTAAGCCTTTTTCTTATTTTACTTTATTTCTTTATGTTGTAGCACATTTGTGCTATGGCTAGACTTATATTCATAGCTCTTCTATGATGTGATATACATGTACTCATATATAGGGAGTGTGGAGTAGCACTGCTACTTGGTATCCCATGAAATTATCAGCAGTTCACCTGTTCACCAGCAATGACATGAAGTGAAAATTCTTCCTAAATTTCCGGAGTGAATTTAAAATTTTGGATTAAAATTGGAGACCAAACTGGCAACCCTGGTACGAACGAACCTCATTTGCCACGTTTAACGTACAATTTCAGACTTTTGTTTTATATAGAGCTCCATCTGTTTTAAAATGTTTGAATTATTTTTTATTGCAGAAGTTATTTTCGCATGCTCTAAACTGAATAAATGCCAAATATTTTTTAAGGTGACAATTCACCTCAAAATTGGTCAAGATGTCGATTTTTTTATATTAAATGAAAGATGAATAGTTGTGTATATTTTGACACCTCACTTTTACCCATACAGTAATTATATCGCGAGATATCTTAAATTTTGTTAATACAAACAGCGCAATTCCCCACACAAATGAAAACTTTAAACGTCTTCTTCTCCATGTTCCTATTTCATCTACTTCCATGTTTTCAAAATGTTGAGGCTTGTATTGTATTTGAGATAGAGATTTAAAATTTTTTGTACATGTTCTTTATTATATATGTCATAAAGCTGCGTATAGTATTAGCCTTCAGGTTATTGTCATTTTTAAAAAAATAAAAGTATATGCAGATGTGTTAGATTTCATCCTTTTACACTATAGGTGTCAGCAAAAAAAATTATATTAAATGTAATAGTAGATCTATCTAAAAATCCATACGCAGTCTTGTGTAATATACATTCGAAAATCTTTTTAAAAAATTGGGCAAAAATATTAACATTTAAAGAATAGTAGGGATTTTAAAAAATTAAAAAAAAATTTAAACTTAAAAAAAAGTAAATACGCAGTTATTTATTTTTTTATTTTATTTTTTTTTTTAACAATGAAATGCAGTGAGTCCATCATTTGAACCATATTTTTAAAAATAAACAAAATTGCTGAATAGGTAAACTGTCCCTTTAAATATTTCCAATAGTTTAGCTTGTAGACCCCTTCAAACACTTGCACCATAATTATGACCACTTGGTATGTGTCATATACGCTCGAAATTCGCCAACCATCTCAGGTGTGTAATCCTTCGGTAAATATCACTCCTTTTTTTTAAAAATACAGAATATTTAGTTTATTTACAAACACAAAATGACATTATATGACGACACAAATGATGATAAAACTATTTACAATGAAATAATAAGCTTCACAAGATGCACAACCACTCCACGTTTCACTCCAAAACAACACTTCACTATATTGCTAAATTATTTCACTAAAAACTCAAATTATACTACTTCCGCTTCTATTACAATCTTTTGGTTTCTCATAAAAATAGCCGCGCACGCTCACATGCTGGCTTACAGAACACTTCTCCCTTCCACACTCTCAAAAACAGTGCCCACCCTACCTCTCCGCGCACCTACACGTCACGTGTCAATGGTGCCAAAAGAAATCGAAAGAAAAGTTTTCTAGATGCCTCCAGACATCACAGTATGTATTATATATTTTATTTTAAAATTAAAAAAAGAACCAATTTACCGTAGTTTTTCTCCTGCAGCAGCAACATAACCGATGAAAGACTTTACACAGCTGTGTCTTCTTTCTATCCATCCAATCCTTAAATGAACATTTTTTAGTTTTCCTTGCCTCTAATTTCACAAACTCTTGTTCGTCGCCCTTGCAGCTACTTTCTAGTCTCGCCTGTTCTAATTCCAGCAGTCTTGCTTCATTTTCTTCCTTCACTAAATCTTTCTCAATGGTGTGCTTCACGTGTTTATCGGTGGTCTTAAGCATAGTTTGAACGGCTTTCAACGGCAAGTTCTTTTCAACCGTTTGACGTATGTAAAAATTCAGTAGGAACTTTACTTCCTCCGGATTGCCTAAAAAGACATAATTTTAAAATCTGCATTTTGGATAAAATTTTGTATAGTTTATCAAAAAAGAAATAAGAAGGAAAGAAGGAAAAGAAAAAATAGGAGGAAAAAATATTTCCATAAATAAAAACATAAGACAAAATGCAATATTTCACCTTCAATCAATCACAAAATACACAATATGAACTTTAAAAAACTCACCGTTTTATAAAAGGCGACGAAAATAATAAAATAGATATTACTAACTTTAACATCTATTTTATTACTTTCGTCGCCTTTTAAGTAAAACGGCGAGCTAAAGTTCATATTGTATATATTTTGTAAAATATTTTCATTTTTAAATCTTCAAATTTAAATCTCAATATGAACTCAAAATACCATTTGACTAGGAATAATTTCTGAATAAAATAAGCTTTAAGGGGCATTTCTTTGATTGGGGTTTTAAAAATTCGATTTTTATTTTTATTTATTTAATTATTTTTTTACATTTTTCTATTTCCTATAGTCTGTAAATTATCTTTTTAGAAAGATTTGAGCGAATTCGAAGTCATTTCATAGTTAATTAGGGCTTTAGTGACACGCTTCCGTATAGGCTTACCGCAGGGCTGCCACAGGCCACATTTTTATATTTTATTCGTGCCTCTATTTTAAGTAAGTAAATTTTATAGTATATTTCTCTTGCAGATGTTATCAAAGTGTATGTGAAAAATTTTCGTTTTGAAAAATGGTGTCAGATTGTATTAAATAACAGTCGCCTGTTGCAACCCTGAAACCATTTTTCAGTGATATAAACACATTTTACGCAAAATGACTTTTTTTCAAACTGGGTGGCATCAGAGCACCAAAACTATTAAACCGATCTTGCTCAGTTTTTTTAAATGAAAGGTAATAAAAGAAAAAGTTATTCATTTTCAGCTATTTATATAAAAATAATTGTTTTTAGACGCACGCTAAAGTGCGAAAAAGGGGGTCAGAAATAAACATTTTTTTTTTTTTTTTTCAAATGGCTGCCACTTTGTTAATTTTCAACTTATTGGTCTTAAAGTGCTCGAAGCTCCAGACACTATTATCTACTTTCATAATCCTTTACAAAAGTTGATTGCAGACGACTCGGGCGATCTATCGGGACCCGCCCGATTAGTGCACCGCCCGATAAGTGCACCGCGCGCACGCTAAGACATCCAACCATGCAACTCGAGCAATATAATAAATTTTTTAATAATTTTTTTTTGAAATGTTCTTTAAATGATTACAAGTAACATGCAAAAAACCCTGAGCTAAAATCTTCATCCTATTCCAGAAAAAATAAAATAAAACAATGCTAAAAAACACCCTTTTTTCTATAAATCTGCTGATCTGGTAAATCCTGATTCATCTTAAAATTTCATTCCCAAATTATTTTAAAACTAAAACACAACCCCGTCAAAAATGACGGAACATGAATGATAAATCTTCAAAACGACATTTACAAAATATATTTTTCTGGCTAAATAAGAAAAAGCATTCAACATGAATTTTTTTAATCAAAAAGTATTATCCTTTGATTTTTGATGATTAGAACAAAGATATTATGTAAACTCCAGTTTAAAATCTTTTTTAAAATATTTCAGCATGGAACAGGAAAAGATCAAAGTTGCATTGCATTTGTAACATATGTATATACGTATATATATATATATATATATATATATATATATACGCACACACACACACACACACATGTATATATGTAATATATTTATATGCATATATAGTATAGGAAAAATTACTCTTAATTCTATAAAACATTTTATAAAATATTTTACATATTCATACTACTGAGTAGAAGATTTTTTTATGTATTATTTTTCATCCTTTATTAATTTTGTGACTTACAAATTATTTTACTACTCAGAAAGTAATTTTGAATTATTCTGTAATACGCTAAACAGCAATTTTTTAATGATTTTAATCTGCATCGCTTCTGCAGGTAAATGCATTATGACTTTTTTTTTTTTTGCTAAAAACTTACTATGTTAAAATTCATAATTTTTTCTACAAGATAACTAAAATATGGTGTACAATTGTGTTATACCTTCTTTATGTTTCAATTCAAATAATAATTGATAAGAAATATTAATTTTATTTACAATGCTTTCAAATCTGATAAAATGCATTTAAAAAAAGTACGATTACAGCAAAAAGCTTCTTTGTTTATATTAATTGCTCATAGATGGCGTCAAAGGAATTAGCAAGAAACATAAGCTCCTGATTTATTTCCTGATACCTGATACTCCTGAGGGCAGTTGCAATTGACGTCATGCTGGAGGTCACACAGTACAAATAGGCAAATCTGATTGCTGAAACTAACCTGACCTCCACTTGAAGTACAATGGTTTATCAGCTGATTGAAACTTCCCTATTTTTAATTTAGAACTTCATTGGATAGTTTTCGAAGGTTTTAAACAAAATTAAAATATTTAATGTCTTTAAAATGGTTTTAAAATATTTTAAGAACAGAATCATAAATTAACCTGCATTTTTTTTTTAATGGAGCGTTCAAAGAGTCATTCATTTGTTTCAAGATTCGGAAATTCTGAATGGCAACAGTGTTCTTTTGTTTATATCTAGTAATCTGATGTTTATAATAGTTTATTTCTAATTTAGAACTTAATACATTATAATTAGATATGATATACACGTTTTATATGAAAATATGCTGAACAAACATTATTTCAAATAGAAGAAATTATGATTCTGCTGTCATATGTTGCCATATGTTTTCCATTAAGCCTAACATGCGTTTAGCTACGTTCGATTGGCAGACCAAAATGGTTCGTACCGGAATGGTTACCTACACTTTTCTCCACTCGGATTTTATTATAAGTAGATGAATATGTATTATTACTAAAAGGACTCATCACACTGTGTTACAATAAATAAAAATATGTATGTATGAAAATGTATTAATTTAAGCAAAAACTGAGAAAATTTAGGTTATATTTCCTATTCCAGTAGTTTTAAAACTATATTATTTCTCTAATAATTTTTTATCCATTGTATATAAATAAGTTTAGCGAATTAATTTCATGTATGCATTAAAACAACATTTAATCTTTATTAATGTTTTTTGCTATAAAATTTGGATGTATGCCAATAATAAGCTTTTGCACTTAGTTTTATGTAGTGCATGTCTACAGCATGAAAATTTCATACGCGTATCACTTAATTATTTGTATATTATTTTAAAGAAAGCACAATACCAAAACTAACGGTTTCTTTGTGCATATGTCTGTTACCAATCGGCACCTGAAGATAATTTTTTTCTCCTCAACTGGAGATAATAGCAAACAAACTTTTCTTCATCTGGAGACAGTAGGAAGCTGCACTGAAGTCCAAGGCATACATTACATATAAATATTTCAATTAGAATCTTTAGAAAAATCGTCTTTATGGTAGTTTTATAATAATTATGCTAAGAATATTACTCACATCTTACTATCCAAACATCGTTCTTGATTTCTTTGAAATCCTTGTCTCCATTAAAAATCTTATGCTGCAACAAATCCGTGGAAGTTGGACGCTTAAAAGGATTAACGTTTATACAACCACGAATGAGATCCCTTATGTGACAGAGAGTTTCCTTTCGCACTGCGGACATCAGGAAGGTACTTTTGGCGACATTTTCAAACTGTTTTTTCTGAAAATATAAACCAGAAATTAATACAGTATAACTTCAAAAATCCAGCATCATCGGAACCGAGACTATGCCGGATTTTTGAAAATTCCGGACTTTTGAAGGAATATAAAAAGTAGTAACCTGGAATATAAAAAGTAGTACTAAATTCTTAATGGTGCCTTCAGCCATAATTCAGTTCACTATTAAATCATAATTATGTAATATAAAGAGAAAATTAAAAAAAAAAATCGAATAAAGAGTGAAATTATTTCTTCTCGTGTAATTTCGGAAGCATCGATGTCAATTTTGTTTCTTCAAATTTTTTTTGTCGTTCTTAAGTTTTTTTTCTATTTCATACAAATGAAGAATGTCTATTTCGGAAAAAATGTCTTGTTTCTCTAAAACCAACTTTTACCAACAATTCATAGAACCATTTTCAATAATTTTATTTTCGGATTCTTTTCAGAATACCTTGAAACCCAAATTGACATTATATACTCGAAGACGAAGTATGATTTTAAGATGTAGTTATTTATTTATTTGAGAGCATACACCAGAGTTGTTTACAAAGCAGGCAAATGTTGTCTTATAATCTTTCATTGGTCGTCGAGAAGACATCTGGATAGGACAAAGAATTAGACAACCCTGAAGAATACAGCCGGGAATCCCAACAAGAAAGTGCAACGAAACCACAAGAATCGAACCCGGCGCCTTGTCCTACGCTCGCAAGCGATTAGGATGTTGGTATTGTTTTATGACGGCCAATTATCAACACGAAGGATGTAGGCCGGAAGGGGGGGTGCCCTCCGTGGGGGGTCTTTCTAAGGGAACCTAACCCGTATTTACGCAAGGAAATACAAGGTTAGAGGAAAACCACTTAAAACTCCAAACAATTGTCCCGACGGGCGCGAATGGGTTCGAACCCAGCATCTTCCACCTACCAGCTTCGAAAGCAGAACATCTCGGCCACATTTGGGTTCGCAAGCGATTAGGGAAGTGGTGTCCTAATTATGGGACGAAAAGTTCTTGAACAATTCACTGAAGGTAAACTGTTGAGAGATTTCTGTCAATTTGTCATTCTATTAAATTCTATTCTTCGCATTAATGTCCACAAGGTGTCTTTTCGTACTAACTCGATAATGCTCTACAACTTTGTAAACCACTTTTTTTCCATATCTCTTTCTGTTTTCGAGATAGTAATGCTAACTCCGCAGCTTTCCACCAGTTGGCGCCGTAGGCGGTTTCATTCAGTAGTGCATGGCTACTTTACTATGTCTAAACACCACTTTTATGTACATAGTAGAAGCCGTTTCGATGATAAGAGGGCGGCAATGACTTTAATGGGCGTACTGTATATCAATTTCATCTCTTTGTACTATGTTCTATTTACTGGAGATTATTATTTACCCATCCTACGTATATAGGGTAAGTCTAGTAAACGTTTTGAAAATCGAAAAAACTTTTTTGATTGATTTGCGTGTTTCAGACAATGAAGGTTCCGAAAAACATATTTTTAGAAAAAAAAAAATTGCCATACGTCTGTCTGTGTGTCTGTGTATGAGTCTGTAAATGCTCTATCTCCCGAAAAAATTGAGGTAGAGACTTGAAATTTGGTGTGTACTTAGTATGTAAGAATGGAAATAAATCTATTGAATTTCATTAACCTCGATTACCCGAAATTATTTTTTAGGACTCTCAAAATATTCGTTCTGATAAAAGTTATATAAAAATTTTCGAAATTATTTATTTTAAGGATTCAATATAAAAGACAATAAAAAAACATAAATTCTGCATAAAGATAGGAGTCGATCGGATAATGAGTTGCCGAGATATTTGTAATCCTATTTTCCACACTCTTTGATTTTTCATAACCCTGTATTTCATTCAAATTTCAATTCAAAGATATATTTTAATTGGAAATGAGACGCTTAATCCGACGCAAGAAGCTGTCGGTTAATATGATTGTCATTTTTGGAGTTATAAGTATGTTTCTTTTAAAAAATTCAGTAATTGAGCATTTAAAGTTCAAGACGCCATCAAGTCACCTTTTTAAACACTCTATCTACCGAACAAATTGAAATAGAGGCATGAAATTTGGTATGTACTTAGAACGTAATAGTGCGAAAAAGCCTATTAAATTTCATTAACCTCAGTTATCCCTGGATATGCTTTTTATAAATAGTTTACACATGTTTTATTTTCATATTTTATATTTATGCTTATGCATAATGTTTAAGTATTATGGTGGTCCCCAACGACTAGGTTTATATTGCTGCCCTAAAAGTGTTGTCGCATTTTCATTTTACAATAACTCCATGACTGTTGTCACGAAACGACGTTTAAGTCGACCCATTTGTTTTTAGTGCGTAAAATAGCCAATGTAATTATTTGTATGTAAAATAAAAATTTCTATGTAAAATAAAATAGCCAATGTAATTATTTGTATGTAAAATTTGAATGTAAAATAAATACATACCTCTAAAATGTTAAAGATCGTTGGATACAAAATTTCTGTCCAGCTTGGCTTAGTAATATTCTGCACGTTTTTCGATGTACACAAGGATTCTTTAGTAAATAACTCTAAACATAGCACTCCTAACGTATATATATCATACTGGTAACCATTAACAGTAGCTTTCTGCTCATCTTTTATTTCAAGAGCTTCTGGAGGCTGGTAAAGCAACGGTGACAAATAGCTGAAAAATAAAAAGGAAAAATACTTAATTGGAAATAAAATCAGAAGACGAAATGCAATATTCCACCTTGATTTAATAACAAAATACACAATATGAACCTTAAAAAGCTCACTGTTTTACTTAAAAGGCAACAAAAAAATAATAATATAGATGTTAAAAGTTAAAAAATATACATTTTACTCAAAATTTCTTAGTACAGTAAAACCTCCCTAAAGCGACCACGTTCTCTTCCAATAAAAATTATTTTGGCCTGCAATTCCCGCGGCCATCGTCAGAGAATATTTTTATTATTAATTGCTGTTCCATTCATACAAATACGTCACTTCGCAAAAGTAAAAAAATAATTTTAAATAAAATTACTACTTTTTAATTTGTAACATCTACATTATTGAATATTTAATACGTGATTTATCACATTGCTAACTAAGCGTAGAACCAACAGAGTGAAAAATGTCCAAGCCGTGAATGGAACCTGGAACTTTTGGAATACGAGGACGCTACCCAGCTTAGCATATCTCACTCAGAGATGAGTGACAGATGCTAAGCTGGGTATCGTCCTCGTAGCTTTAATGGTAGAGCTCTTGGAGCGCTATTCCATGAGATCCAGGTCTCGATTCCCGGTTTGAACATTTTTCACTCGGTTGGTTCTACACTTGGTTAGCAATGTAATAAATCACGTATTAAATTTTCAATAATTTCAAGAGTAATTTCACTGCTGAAAATTAAGAGAAAATTTAATTAAAAATTATACATCTATGGTATTGTTATTATTGTCACTTTTAAAGTATAGCAGTGATCTTTTAAAAATTCCTATTGTGTATTTTGTGCCTAATTGAAATTCATACATTAAAACTTTTTCAGGTTTATATCTTTTTAGGTGCGTTCGTAATTATATATACGTAGCACCTATAGTCTTCGTTCAGTCCGTCTGTCCGCATATAACAGAGAAAAACTACCCAACCGAATCGTCTGAAAATTTAAATATATAAATTTTGCCAAAATTTTGTCGAGTCATTTCAAATTTTATGAAAATCGGATGGATAGTTTAATTACAGGGACAGTCAAAAGTTTTCCGTTATATTACGGTCAATGGGAATAAATTATTGCAAGTGCAATTTAATAATGTTAGAGCTTTCCGAATGGTCTGAAATTTTAAATACATAATTGTTGTAAAATTTTGTCGAGTCATTTCCAATTTTATGAAAATCGGATGTATAGTTTAATTACAGGGACATTCAAAAGTTTTCCATTGCATGACGGCCAATGAGGAAAAAATTATTTCAAGTGCATGAAATGGATATGCGCTTATTGAAGTGCAGTAAAATATACATTCAGTACAATATGCGGTGCAGAAAATATTTGTAAAACTAGTTATAGTACGAACGCACCTCATTTGCCACGTTTCACGAGCAATTTCTAACTTATTTTTTATTATTATCCGAAATGTTCTGCCTGAAGTTAACTCAAAATTCTGTATCACACAAAATACATAATTCGATGCTAATTGTGACTGCATTAATGTTACTTATCTTGATTACGTATTCCAGGAGAAATTAAAATCTGACTGATCATTGTTTACTACGATATTTCTTTCTTTAAAAAGAATTATCTTACAGAATACGATTTACAGATCCTTTTTTTATTACTTGAATTTAAGATATCCATCAGAAAATTAAAAATCTGTGAGAAGAATTATTTTTCCTTTTCTAATTGATAAACAAAGCTGTATCTGAACACTCATTATACTTATTTCTCCTTAAGATTGTCTATGTAGATCAAATGTTTTTAGATGCGTTCGTAATTAAATAAATACGTAGCATCTATAATTGTCATCGGGTCCGTCCGTCTGTCTGTCCGATATCCGCATATGACAGTGCAAAAACTATCCAACCGAATAGTTTGAAATTTAATGTGTATAATCGATGCCGAATTTTGTCGAGTCATTTCAAATTTTATGCCAATTGAATCAAAACTTTAAAAGACATTAATGAAAGTTTTCTTCATTCTATTAAATCCTATCATACGTAATTAATTCAATGATAACCTATTATAGGTAATGATTCCAGGTTGCCAAGGTGATATTATGTATAGGTAATATTATAAATATGCTGGCAGCCTATATGATAATATACAGAGTCGTAATAAATTTTGTGTTCATGCATTTTTGCATAAGAAGAGCAACAGCTATTGTACCAAGACCTGAATAATTATAAAATTAGTTGTAGTACGAACGCACCTCATTTGCCACGTTTCACGTACAATTTCCGTGTTGTTTAATACATCCTTGTTCATAAAGCATAAAACATTTTTGTATGAACCCTTTTATTCTCATTTAGATAAAAAAATTATATATATATATATTTTTTAAAACTGTACTATTATGCTCTTTTGCGATTCTTTACCTGATCTTTTGCATAATTTTCATGAGTGGAGTTTTTTCGTTTTGGGAGGATAATGGAAAGTCTTGCATATTTTTAATATCTAGGTGCATTTATAATTAGAATAATAATAAATAAATACAAAAAGAATAAATAATACTTGTGAAGGAAACATTTTTCTTTAAAGAAGAAAACTGATTAAATTTTCCCCTAGCAAATGACATTGTACAGTCGTGGAAAAAAAAAAAAAACACCCCAATTAACTCTTCAACAAATTATCGTAGAAGAAAGTTACTGGTACCGAACGATTGCAAATAAAGTCTACTTTTAAAGGATGTATATAAAATTTGCTTAGGGGGCCATCTACATATTAAAACGAACCAAAACTTCATTTTTTTCAATAGCAATACCGAATTTTAACAAGATATTTCAAATCTTCGGTTCAAACTATGCCTAGACACCAAATTCCAAGTTATTGGAATGATAAGTTTTTCAATTATAAACATTCAAAATTTAGTGCTTCTAATGTTAAATTACATTTTCATATTTTTATTAATATCGCCTGAAATTATACTCCTAATGTGCTAATTTTTTGTGTAACAATAATACTAAAATACCCAAACATAAATACGTTGAATTTGCAATTTTTATAATTTTATGATATGAGATATGAAATTAATATTCGAAAAAAATTATGAATGGCAACCTACAATTTTTTGATGGATTTAGATTTATTAAGTCCTGCTTTATGGAAATCCAAAATTACATTTTTCTTCCAAGTAGTTTTCAAATTATGCTTAAAAAACTGCAAAATGAAGGCTAATTGAAGGGTGTAGAGTTTATTTATACTGGCAGAATTGTGTACTGCTATTGAAATAAAAACAAAGTTAAGGTTCGTTTTAATATGTAGATGGCTTCCTAAGTGAATTTTATTGACATCATTTAAAAGTAGACTTTATTACCAATCGTGTGGTACCAGTAACTTTCTTCTACGGTAATTTTTTGCAGAGTTAGTAAGGGGTGTTTACTTTTTTTTTTCCACGACTGTACCTTCTATCCGATGTTGATGACAAAATGATTGAATCCCTTTTTAGGGAAATCAAACTGAAGAAATTATTATAATAAACAAACACTGTCTGATATATAAAATTAAAAAATATATTACAATTCATCAGACATACAAGTAAAAGTTACATAAATACATTTAAAACAATTAAAAATGCAAACATTTCGGGCTAAGATAACCCTCATCAGTGCAATAACCTTCAAATGACCAGAAAACTGTATATCATGTTTACAGTTAATAATTACTAACAGTTAAAATTAAAGAAAATATAATAAGAATTTATCTTTCAATTAATTAATTATTAGAAAGTAAAAAGCGCCTATCTTAATGCTAAAAATATAGAAGTATGATTGGGTCATATCATGTCACGTGTGAGACAGCTTTTCTACGTATTTCTGCTGTTTTAACAATCTTGTTATATCGTCAAATTAACCCTTAAATGCCGGTAGTTGCTTTTCGGAACATACCCAATTTAGGATCTAAAATACTATTAGAATAATATTGAAGCTATAATGCCTAATGTTGCCAATAAAATATATTCTGAAAATATTATTAAATCGATTTTCAACATGTAGGTGGAAACACTTATGCTGTTTAAGAATAAAGATAGATTTATTTTTTCAATTGTTGCTATTTGTTCTTTTTTTCTTTTTTTTTTTTTTTTGAAATCTTGCGAAATACCCTATTTTGTCCTGCAGTAAAAATTTATTTCTTATTTTAGTTCCTAAAATTTTTGTGTGTTTAATATCATAGAATTTTATCAAGGAAAATTATTTTTTATATTAAAGACCAGCATAGCCGATTAGCAACAAATTATTTTTTAGCCGTAAACCATACTTAAAACAAAATAGGATTGTTTAAAGTATTTTTCCCATGATTTATTTAAAAAGTGAAAGCCAAAAAAACATTATTACAATGATTTTTGAAAAATCAGGCATTTAAGGGTTAAAACAGGCATGCTAATATGAAAATCTAGAGATATTTGTTATCTTTAATGTATAGTTTATGTTTTAACAACTTATAAGTCAATAGATAAAAGTATTTATTGGAATGTCGCGCGCAGGACATTTTTTCAGTTTTTCATGGATTTGCCCTGAAACGGGTAAATTATGTAGGTATAGGATTTTAAATGTGGAGATTTTCATTATCTGTTATTTATTTATTGTTAAAAACGGGCAGTTTACTAAGATCTAGGGTTTAAAATGCGGAAATTTTTAAACCTATTAAAGGGCCATTCCATATCACGTGTGAAACATCTTTTCTTCATACTAGCCGCCCTTGGCGACCAGTTTGGTCTCCCTTAAAATGTATGTTTGGGAAAGCATGCTAAGCATTTTATCATGTTACTTTGATTCATAATTTAATTTACTTGGACTCCCTTAAATATAATTAATACAATCCCTTAAGCTAATATTAGTTTTTGTTGCATTAAAATATCTCAATTTGTTGATTTTCTGTAAGAAAGTAAACCCTATTGGTTTACAATGGAAGTCTAGGGGAATTTTGCGAAATATTAGAGATATCACCAAGTTGGCGACAAACTTGGCGGCGTTTGGCGACACAACAGGGTTAACCCTATGGTAACCCCCCTTATAGGTATGGAGATGCATTAAGTGCTGTTCAATAACCAATAAGATGCGTTTCATTCCGACGTTTCCAATAAATAATTAATAAATAATAGCGATTTCTGTGCCACGTAGAACAGCGAAATATATATATATTATAGATTACTGCTGTTTTAACAATGCTACTGTATCCTCAAATTAAAACAGCTATGTTAATATGAAAATATAGGTATTTTTGTTAATTTTAATGTAAAGTTTATATTTTGACAACTTATAAGTTAATAAATATAGTTATCTATGTAAGCGTCAAGCGCGGAATTTTGTCCGTTTCTCATGGAATGGCCCGATTATTAAATGTTAAACAAAATTATAGAATCTTTACATATTTAATATATCTGTATGTAAGCCAATTAAAGTCATAGTAGAGTGTTATATTTCCTTAACTTTATTTGTTAGAAGCCTTGAAATGAATTTTAATGGGATAAAACATATTTTGACGATATATCCGGAAAATTTTGTTTAGGAAACGATATTGTTCTTCATGTTAATTGATTAACATTTGAGATATCCTTAGAACCTGTAAATGGGAAAGCAGAAAATTAAAAAGCATAAACAAATTTTTAATGAAGTATTAAAAAGGCTTTTAAAAAACATAAAAATTGACGACATTTGTTAAGCATAGTATATACTTTATCAAAAAACTCAGTAAGCTAACTCGACAGAGTAAGATATATAACAAAATATTTAGAATTAATGGCTTATACCAATTAAATTTTTATCCCTATCTTAATTCGCGACATTTATTTTCCGATTCAAAAGTAAATTTTTTGTAAGAAAATTTCAAGAGATAATCAATATGAGATATCTATTGCCAAGAAAAAATAATGAAAATTGTGTCACTAACTTATTTGTTGCACCTTCTGTGCGTGTCAGTGACCCGAAGTCACAAATTAATGCCTGGCCGTTGTCACTTATCAACACATTAGACAGTTTTAGGTCCAAGTGACATAATCCTTCCTTATGAAGATAGTTTACTCCTTTACAAATACCATGGAACCAGGACACGGCCATCTCTAATCCATTCACATCCATCTCTAGATAAGGGCTTTCAACAATGTCACTTAACGAGGAGGGATACAGCGGCATTAAAAATATGTAGCTATACGTTGATGCGATCTGCTCTACGTTAATCAGAGTCAAAATATTTTCGTGATTCAGGAAGGGCCATATCTTTTTTTCTGCTTCAGCAGTACATTCTTCTAAAACAATCTTAGCGGCAACCCGTCGCTGTTTATTTGGCTGCTTTAACTCTACCACTGCTCCATAACTGCCACTTCCAACAGCTTGTATGAACTGATAATTGTGATGATCTTCCAAAAACTCAATTGTAGCCATCACCACTTCTACTCTATACTCATCTATAGTGATGTCATTATTTTTAAATTTTTCACGGATTTTCTCCATGATAAAATGAATAGAAAATCACTTTCGAGAAGAAAAAATACCTTTCGAAATTAAAAATACGTAATAAGTTGCAAATGAAACTGCTAACAAATTCGCTAAGTAGACCTCAAATAACCGCAAAATTATTTGCAAAATTAATCAAAGTGGCTTAATTATAAGATCTATAACGAACAATGACTTTCAACAATTGAAAATATGCTCAAAAATTCGCATTCATTGTCTTATTAGGATGCATTGTTGACATTGTTCAATTCATAAAAGTGTTTGTTTCAGAACTGAACATTGTTATAAAAAATTGTTGCACTACAGGACATTATTACAGAAAAAAATTTGATGTACTGAAAGTGCCATATAACGACGATATATAATAAATACTAATTTTTCAACAGATGGGACAGCGCTCAGAAATCCGATATTTTTTATTATTGTGATATACTATTGACGCTGTAAAATTTTAAAAGCTTTGTTGCATGATAGTTCATTGTTGTCGAATATTAATTTTTTTGGGGAGGTGGGGATGGCGTTTATTAATCAACTAGCTAAAGTACCCGCTGTTGCCCGGAATTTTAAGAATGTTTGTAATCTTTATTTCAGTTCTTTATTAAGATTGATGTCAAGGTTCTATACCTTTGGGGAAATTCTAATATACACTCATACACTACACACACGTATATGGAGCATTCTCGCAACCTTTTGACTTTTGGGAGAAAAAAAATCTGACAAAATTAAACGTGCTAAAATAACATTTTAATCTGATAAACGAATGCCTTAATGATTCAAAATAAAGAAAAAATGATCAGCTTGAAAATTGTTTTATTTAACTGAGGTTTAAGTTAAACTTGCGAGTTTAATTTTCCTTACCATTTTACCCCTATAACTTTTTATTTTCTTCTAAATTTTTACTTATAATGAATTTGCATAGTACCCACAGGACATTCAAATAAGAAATAATAACAATGTAATACCTTTAATACAGAATTTTTGTATAACATTGTCTTAAAGGGGTGTTAAAGAAGGGACGGTAAGGTAAAAAAAGGGGATGGTATCGGAAAAAGGGGACGGTAAGGATGAAAAGGTAAGGAAAATTACCACCTATTTTTAGGAAAATCATGTTAAGTCTAAGTGATAGCTACAATGTTCATTCATTTTTAGAAACAGTTGTTAACACTGGATTATATTAAAATTTTTTTTAAATTTACCTCGAAAAGTGCAGGAATAAATCTTGGGGACGGTGAGACTACCCATAAAGCCACGATGCTTGAAACTGATATTTAAATGCTGATTTAAATTCTACAGTAAATTTCCTGCCAAAGAATTTCAGACATTATTTCTCTAGCATACTTCTGCATGAGAAGAAACTTGAAAAAAAAAATCTGTGGCTGCATCTGAAATAATTTTCTGTATAATTTTAGAAGAGGGATGGTAAGGAATCGAAAACCCAGGGACAGAGTTTAAAAAATAATAACAACCCTAAAAATGTGTGCAGGTTAATTTTTAGCTGCATATTTATATAAAACAATAGTTCCAGTTTTAGAAAATAATTACATCGAATTATTTTTATTGAAATAATTTTATCCAGACAGCTCCAAACTTCAAAATCAGCATCAGGGACACGGGACGGTAGATGAGTTTTCCTGGTATTTGGACCACTAACATCGTCAAAAATTTATTTATCTCGTTAATATTACTATGGAATCATGCAATGGGATGTTCCCCAGTATATGAAATAAAAAAACACAAAAAAGTGTATTAAATAAAAAATTATTATTCAGGGACATGAAAGTCAAAAGTTTTTGAGAATGCCCCATATATATGGAACAGATTTAAAATGGCGGAAACAAATTCAGAGAACCTCAAAATGTTAAAATGTGCCAATATTTCCATAATATGGTTTTTATCATGTTTCAATACGTTTTTTCAAACTCACATGATGTTATATATTAACCTCGTGACGTCCATTATATCTCCAATATGACGTAATAATCATCTTTTTAAAAATTCGTCAAACTATTTATTTCATTTTCATTTTTTCACGTGGAAATCTTGCAATAGAAAAGCAATTGTTGTGGTAAGAATTTTTTGCTGGATTTTTAATTGTTGGCAACTGTTATAACGAAAAATGTTTTAACTTGATAGAAATTGTTGTTAAATTAATGGTATTTTATTGATTAAAAATTAAGTATAAATTATTTGGATTCCGGATTACTTCAATTGCCTCGGCCGTGTTTTAATACATTTACACATGTACGTAACATTTCATAATTCTGGCTTCTAAACTGTGGATTTGTATAGAATTACAGACAGAGAGACAAATTTTCATTTTTATATGTTAGATATTCTTGTTTATATAACACATAAATAGACACCATACATCCCAGAAAAAAATACATTTTTCTGAAACTGTTTTTTTTTTTCAGAGGAGGGAGCTTAGGAATTTTTATTTTCACATTTGTGGGCAAAATATTACTAGAATTTAATTTTTAATATCAATATTTATTTAATCGTAAAATAAAAATGCAATATTTTTTTTAGAATAAAGTAGTTTTTAATTTATTTTTTAAAGATTTGACAAAAACATGCTTTAGACTATTATATTTAACATTTAAGAAAACTGCATAAATTTGGTATTTCAAACATTCCGAAAATAATTTCATTTACTAGTTTCATTCATTAGAGCAAAATCTCAAAGGGAAGGTTTTGTTTTCAAATTTTTCAGAGTATTTAAAATATGTATACAAAATTTAAAAATATTTAAACACATAAAAAGTACTTCAGTTGATTTGGAAATAAAGCATGAAAGAAAGAGTGTTTTGTTTAATTAAAAATCCACAGAAAATGAATCTGTGAGAGCGTTTCCTTTATTTAAGATAAATTTAGAAAATTTCAAACGTTATAATTTGTATCACAAATTCGTAAAAATAACACTGGTCGAAAAAAAAATGTTATTTCGCTTCAAAACAAATATATGAACTAGATCCGATATTCTTAAATTTAAATATGGCACACAAATTGATACAAAATGTAACATTTTTCCGAGAGGCACTTTTCTAATCCTAAGAAATAATGAAGGATTGTTACATTAATTTAGAATGCTGCATAATAATGAAAAGATGAAAAAGGTATTATATTTTGCTTCAATACAAGAGTTGAAGTTCTCGGAACTTAGACTGTACTGTACAATGCAGTTGTCGAGTGTGAATTAGTTTTACGGCATTGGTAAAACAAAAAGAGTTTACTTTGTAATAAAATATCGTTTATTGAACAAAATGCGCGAATTACCAAATTAAGTATTCGCGAATCTATATAATAAAAGCTCAAGTCACGTGACTGTCATCAATAGTTCCGGGTTGACCGCTTCGCTATTTGCATGCCAGGTGGCCAATTTGGAAATTTAATGTTAGCCGGGAGCAGGTGATAAATCGCCAAATATTTTTCCATCGCCATCATGTCATGAGTATTATAATAGTCCATTTCATGCGACTGCCATAAACAATTTTTCGTGTGGTAAATTAAAACAAAGCTTTGATGTTGAAATTAAATGCCATAGTTTATGGTATTATTTATAGCTTTTCTTTATTCTTTTCTTTTTTTAAGCAATATTTGAGAGTCATAAATATAAAATAATTTAGTTTTAAATTAAAGTTATGTATTTTAATTAAAATGAGTGAAAGTACTATATTTTAAATGAAATACGAAAAAATACGACGGGAACAATGTTTGGCGATTTATCACCTGCGCCGGCTAACATAAAAATGCCGAGTTCATGATTTCTGTATCAGAATCTTCGGATTTGGCGAAAGATGGAGCAAGTAAATTAAATTATGTATAAAATTATGGTGATACAATGTGACATGTATTTAAGGGAGACCAAAGTGGTCGCCAAGGGCGGCTAGTATAAAATAATAACTTAACATTCACGGATTTAACATTCGCGAGTTTTGATTATTCGCGAAATAAAAATAGAAGAACTTTTCAACATTCGCGAATACTTAACTGTTGAAAAGTTCTTCAATTTTCATTTCGCGAATAATCAAACCTCGCGAATGTTAAATCCGTGAATGTTAAGTTATTATTTTATACAAGAAAACTATCTTATTGACGAATTACAAATGTTAGTAATTACTTATTTTTAGTGGTTAGTAACTTTTTATTTTAATGTTATATTTTTTGCAAGCACCCCATGAAGAATTATCAACAAAAGTTTCTGAAGATGAGGCAGATTTTTTAGATTTTTACAGCATTACGTATAGAAGGTGTGTTCCTGAATAAAAAGAATAAAATATATATATATATATATAAGAAATTTTCTATCTATACTAATATTATAAAGAGGTAAAAATTGTTTATTTGTAGGAGGTAAGCTCTGGAACTACCGAACCGATTTCAAAAGTAATGATATCAAAATGATAGTGTTAGTCCAACTTAGAACATAGGCTATATCTTATGTCCGTGGAACAGGCCAAAGCGGGGTGCAGGAGCAAAAAACGTTCTAAAAATGCGATTTTTGTGTTACTGAAGGGCCTAGAAATATGAAATTTGGAATGGTGGTTACTTACAAGATACTAATGATCTCTAAGGACATTTCTTAAAAAATTTGAAATTTAAAAGGGGTGAAAATGCGCTAAAAGCGTTCTAAAAAACGTTCTAAATGGCGATTTTTACGCAATTTCAGGAAGTACCAAACTGATTTAAAAAATAATGGTGTCAAAATGATGGCCACAACCCTTGCTCCAACATAGGCTACATTTTATGTCGGTGCCACTACCTCTAAAGGGGATGCAGAAGCAAAAAAACGTTCGAAAATGCGATTTTTGTGTTACTGAAGGGCCTAGAAACATGAAATTTGGAATGGTAGTTACTTATAAGATATAAATAATCTCTAAGAACATTTCTTAAAAAATACAAAATTTAAAAGGGGTGAAAATGCGCGAAAAGAGATCTAAAAAAACGTTCTAAATGGCGATTTCTACGCAATCTCAGAAAGTACCCAACCGATTTAAAGTAATGGTTGGAAATTGATGATGACAGCGCTTTGCTCCAATATAGGATCTACTTTATGTCGACTTCACTACCACCTTGCGGTTGCATTTTGAAAAACGTTCTAAATTGAGATTTTTGTGATACTGAAGTGGCTAGAAACTTGAAATTTAGCATGGTAATTACTTATGAGATGTAAATGCTCTCTGAGAAGAGTTCCTTTAAAATTTGAAATTTAAATAGTGTGAAAATAAACGAAAAACGTTCTAAAAATGTTTTAAATAGCGATTTCTACGCAATCTCAGGAAATATGAACCGATTTCAGAAGTAATAATTTCAAATTGATTGTGACAGTCCCCGCTCCAACATAGTCTATGTTTACGTTGTTATCACTACTACCTGGGGGTTACAGGAGCAGAACATATTGTCAATTGAATTTTTGTGTTAAAGAGGGCGTCGTCTAATGTTTTAAATTTGAAATGGTAATTACTTCAAAGATGCAAATGCTTTCTAAGAATTGTCGAAAGAAAATTCCAAATTTAAAAGGATGGAGTGAGCGAAAGTCGTTCTATAAGCGTTCTAAATTACGATTTTTTTTGCAATCGTATGAAATACGAAATCGATTTCAAACATAATGATAGCAAATTGATGGTAATAGTACCTGCTCAAACTTAAGCTATATTTTATGTTGGTGTCACAACCTCTGCAGGAGTCAAAAACTTTCTAAATTGCGATTTCTTCGGTACTGAAGAGGCTAGAAACTTTAAATATAGCATGGTAGTTACTTATAAAATATAAATGTCCTCTAGGAACAGTCGAAAATAAATTCAAAATTAAAAAGGGGTGAAGCGAAGGGAAGGAGCGAAAAGCATTCTAAAAGAGTCCTAAATTACGATTTCTATGGAATCTCAGGAAATAATATACCGATTACAGAAGTTATCAGCTGCGAATCAAGGGTGATATGCCCTGATCCTATATACGGTCTATATTTTATGCCGGTGTCACTACCACCTGGTTTGCAGGAAAAACAACAAAGCCTTTAAAAACATCTGAATTCAGTTTTCTATAGAATATCAGGAAATACCAACCGATTCCAAGGTTAATGTTGACAAATTAATGGTGACAGTCTCTGTTTCAACATCATTCGAGATATTCTATTTCAACACTGTTTCGGCATTTTATGTTGGTGCCACTAACACCAGAGAGGTGGTAGACTGTTCGACAAGAAGCTTGGAATTTGACATAATGGTTAATTTTAAGATGTAAATACGTTTAGGTGGTTTCTAAAAAATTCAAAACTTCAGATGAATACTGAAATGAGCATAAATGTCTCAAAATACTTTCTAAATTATCATTTATTTGAAATTAGTTTTAGTTCTTCTTATTAATTAAAATCTCATTTCTGTCTACTGCACTTTTATAATGAAGTTTAGTCAAACTGTGTTATAGTTTGTAAATTTTGAATTATTCCGAAAATTGCTTTTCTAATAAAAAGTAGTCATGCAAATATCACTCGGCATATTTCAACTATTACGCGAGCAAAGCCGCGGGGTTTGCTAGTATTAAAATAATCTTAAGATGAGGCAGAATTTTAATGTTTTCGAGAAAATGAGCTGCTTAGTGAAAATAATTATATTGAAAATATAAGAAAAGCTCAATATCAATAAAACCTACAGATAAAGCAAAGTTTTAATGTTTCCTCACTCAGCATTACGTAAAGAAAATGTGTTGCTGAAAGAAAATACTTCTAAAAAATCTAGAAGAAAATTGATATATTAATAAAATTTACAGATGATGTATATTTTTAGTGTTCTCCTTTCATTACGCCGAGAAGATGGGTTGCTGAATGAAAATAGTCATAATAAATACGTAAGGAAACTGTCGTATTGGCACATATAGTTTACGCTCCTGAAATTAGTAATTATTTGCAAATTTAATGGTAATTTTTTGCGCACATAAAGTAAAAAAAGTTCTTCCGGCCAGTGCCGGGAGGAAGAGGTAGCTTTCAAATTCCTTATTTTTAAAAAGCTAGCTGATGTTATTCAAACACACGAAGCTCAATTTAGTGGAAACCGATTATAGAAGATTCAATACTAATTTTTATCAATACTAAATCCTTATGAATGAGAATCTCGCGAAATTAGTCAGCTTTATACCAGCTGATTTTATTTAAAGTTATATTTGGTTTCCAAATTCGGCGATATGTGAAGTGCCTGCCATTTTAAGAGAACATGGTGGATGAGGCTAACCAGTGAACTTGGTCGAGACCTTAGTAATTCCTGTGCACACGCTCTCTCACGGAATCGGTTGATATATATGAGTGCTGTCGTAGGGAAAAATCAGATTTTTCAAAATGTCACCCACATAATGAAATTCAAACTACTGTATCTGAGCCATTTTTTAAGATAAAGACAAAACAAAAAATGCTCCGGAATCCTTATATCAAAGTCAAATACTTAAGAAAGAAACATTTTTCGATTTCTAAATTTTTTGCACTTCACTTTAAATATAATTTTTTTTAATTTAATGGCCACCATTTTGATTCAAGATGGCGGATGAAGCTGGTCAGTGAACTTAGTCGAGACATTGCTATATACTATCCAAATGCCTTCTTACATCCAAATAGGTTAATAAATACGTGTGTTATCGCGTGACAACTATCAGATCGTTTCAAAATGTCAGCCATGCTAGAAATTTCAAAGTGCTATAACTGAAACTTTTTTAAAGATGTAGACGAAAAAAAAACTGCCCTGAAATCTTTGTATCAAGGTGAAACACATAAAAGAAAAAACCTTTTTCATTTTCCAATTTTTTCATACCTCATTTTAATTTTTAAATATTTTTTTAAAATGTTTCCTTTTGAATCAAAATGGCTAATGAAGGTTGCCTACGAACTCGGTCGAGACATTGGTATGCACTATGTACACACCAAGTTACATCCAAATCGGTTCATAAATACGCCTGTTATCGCGTGACAAAAAGCAGGTCGTTTCAAAATGTCAGCCACAATAGAAATTAAAAATGCTATAACTCAGCCATTTTTCTAGATATAGATGAAACAAAAACTGTTCCGGAATCTTTATATTAAGGTCAAACACATAATTAAAAAATCTTTTTCAATTTTTTGATACCTCATTTTAAATTTTAAATTTTTAAATTTTTTTTAAATGGCCGCCATTTTGAAACAAGATGGCAGATGAAGCTGACCAACGAACTCGGTCGAGACATTGGTATGTTCTTTGTACACACCAAGGTACATCCATATCGGTTCATGAATAGGCCTGTTATCGGGTGACAAAAATCAGGACGTTTCAAAATGTCAGCCACGCTAGAAATTCAAAGTGCTATAATTCAGCCATTTTATAAGATATAGACGAAACAAAAACTGCTCCGAAATCTTTGTATCAAGGTCAAACACATAAGAAAAAAATATTTTTCAATCTTCAATTTTTTGGTATCGCATTTCAAATTTTAATTTATTTTTAAAAATGTAAATGGCCGCCATTTTGAAACAAGATGGCGGATGAAGCTGGCCAACAATCTCGGTCGAGACATTAGTATGTATTATGTACACACCGAGTTTCATCTAAATCGATTCATAAATACGCCTGTTATCGCGTGACAAATATCAGGTCGTTTCAAAATGTCAGCCACGCTAGAAATTGAAAGTGCTATAACTCAGCCATTTTTTAAGACATACTCAAAACAAAAACTGCTCCGGAATCTTTGTATCAAGGTCAAACACATAAGAAAATAATATTTTTCAATTTTCAATTTTTTGGTATCACATTTCAAATTTTAATTTAAAAAAAAAAATTTAAATGGCCGCCATTTTGAAACAAGATGGCGGATGAAGCTGGCCAACGAACTCGGTCGAGACTTTGGTATGTACTATGTACACACCGAGTTTCATCTAAATCGATTCATAAATACGCCTGTTATCGGGTGACAAATATCAGGTCGTTTCAAAATGTCAGCCACGCTAGAAATTGAAAGTGCTATAACTCAGTCATTTTTTAAGATATAGACAAAACAAAAACTGCTCCGGAATCTTTGTATCAAGGTCAAACACATAAGAAAATAATATTTTTCAATTTTTAATTTTTTGGTACCACATTTCAAATTTTTAATTTTTAAAAAAAATTTAAATGGCCGCCATTTTGAAACAAGATGGCCGATGAAGCTGGCCAACGAACTCGGTTGAGACATTGGTGTCTACTATGTACACACCGAGTTTCATCCAAATCGGTTCATAAATACGAGAGTTACAGTATGACAAAGATCAGATATATATATATATATATGGATATATATATATATATATATATATATATATATATATATATATATATATATATATATATATATATATCAACTTTTGAACGGAGGGTGGTTTCGGGGTCTGGGGGTCATGATCGATGAAAATATACCAAAATTTTTTGAAATCGCTTTCCTCCGAACGGCTGCAATAGGTAGCTTTTTGTAATGAAAGCTACCTAATAAGTTTGCAGTGCATGAATTTTCTTATATTAAGCTCATAGTAATATTTCCATTAAAAAAAGTATATTTTATTCGTTATTCCAAAGAATGGTATGGAACTCCAATTATGGAAAATGGGAAAACACACCACCTATGGATAAATTACTACACAACGTTTCTGATTTGAAAACAGAACCGTGCCTTATTTGCGGTTTTATTGATAAATGTGCTGAGAGTAGGCTCCAAAATTTACCTCTAAAAAAGCAATTAGTTGTTTTAATTATTAATTAGTTGTGTACACATTTTGCTAATAATATAGATAGTTATTTTATATTTTTTTTTCATTCAGAAGTACCCGTAAGGCATGGTGACGTCACGGCGACGTCGTTGTGAAGTCACACTGTGACTTTGTGACCGTCGATGTGACGTCATAATAACTAGAATGTGAAGTGGTTATGGCCGTTTTAGAGGTCGTTTGTAACGTCACATTCGGACCACTATGTGAAGTCACAGTGTGACAAATTTGTGAAAAGTGTGACATTTGTGACTACTTTGGCATTAATTTTGTGACGAACATGTGACGAAAGCGACAATGCTTTGAAGTCACATTGTGACCAATTTGTGAAATATGTGTCATTTGTGACGAACTTGTCATAAACACTGTGATGATTGCAAATGAAAATCAAATTTCTTAAAAGGCGCAAAGGCCAACCTAGTGAAAAAGATTCCATGCCGGGACTCGAACCCGGGCCATCAGTATAGCGCGCTGACATTCTACCGACTAAACCACATGGAACGATACCCAGCCTGGAAATTTTCACACAATTACATGTTGGCAAGGCTACAAAAGCAGCACAAGATGGGATATTTATCGTGAGCCACCGACATGGAACAAACAGGAAACTTAATTCAATACAGCATCGATTGAATCTATATTAATACTTGGAAATTTTTCCAGAGAGAACCATTCGCCTTGCATACAATATTTCAAATGAAAATCAAATTTCAAATTACATGCTTAAAAGGCAATTTTAATTTGAAACTTCATTTTCATTTGAAATATTGCATGCAAGGCGAATGTTTCTCTCTGGAAAAATTTCCAGAGCTTAATACAGTTTCAATCGATGCTGAATTTAATTAAGTTTCATGTTCGCCCAATGTCGGTGGCTCACGATAAATATCCCATCTTATGCTGCTTTTTTAGCCTTGCCAACATGTAATAGCGAGAAATTTTCCAGGCTGCGTGTCGTTCCATGTGGTTTAGTCGGTAGAATGTCAGTGCGCTATACAGATGGTACGGGTTCGAGTCCCGGCATGGACTCTTTTCACTAGGCTGGCCTTTGCGCCTTTTAAGCAATTAATTTGAAATTTGATTTTCATTTGGAATATTGTATGCAAACCGAATAATTCTCTGTGGAAAAATTTCCAAGTATTAATACTGTGATGAATTTTAAAATAAAGTTTTGTTTGAGATATAAAATCTTATCTTTTTACCGTACTTTTTAGCAAAATATAGCTATATTGGAGTCCTATTCTTCTAAAATAGTTTTAAATTTTACACTTAAAAAACAATGTTTGTCAACTGACATCTTTTTTTATTAAGTTCTAAGCTTGATCTTAAGTTCAAGCCTGATATTAAGAATGTGTAAGATTTTAAGGCGTTGTGGTTGTGATTAATCTTTGCTTTATTAAATACGACGTAAGCCATATTTATTTTTTTTTTTATTTCCGTGTATATTGTATTTTGTGAATATGAGCTAAATAGATTTGGTATATTCTATAGGAAAAGACTGATCTGGGTAATAGAAAAAACAAGTAAGAAAAATCATGCGTTAAGCATAGATTATAAAACACTTTCCAACACTTCCCGAATACTTTAACAAAACTTCGTTATTTAGGGAAATAAGGTAAATAAGATAACTAAGTAAACATTTTAGAAAACGCATAAAACATTTGAAAAACTGATTTCTGCAGTTACTGTCCATAGCTAAATAGGTTTCCAATTCTTTTGAACAGCCCTGTATTTGATCTGTAGGTTAATATACATATTATATAATGTTGCGAAATCAAGCAACTCCTCTTACCACTTACCCTTTGAAACAAGAACAAAAAACGCACCTGCAGTGTGTTACGTCAGACCTACTGCGCAAGAGCGGACAGAACTTGTTTTCCTTTTTTTCTGTGAGAATTGACTCAGATTTAGATTAGAACAGAAACTAGATATGAACGTAGAGAAAAGAAAATAACTTTTAAAAAAGAAAACTTTAATACTCGAATTGTAATATAATGTAAACAATTTTTGTTTTGTGAGTGTCTAAGCAAGTTGTGTACGTTTTCAATAATGTTTAATGTAATACAGTTTTATTTACTTCGAAGATTCAAGACTTATTATTTGGATGTCGTCTTATTTAATGCATAGAATCCCCGGCTATTTCTCCTTAAGCGAAGGAAAGAACAGGTAGGACATTTAACTTTTATTTTATGATTGTATAAGTTGAAAGCTTTTTATTAGATAATAAGATTAATAAGAAAATTAGAAACAGAGAATAAGATCAGTGGTAACATTTTGGCATCCCTTCCGGCGATATAACCTAATTATGAGATAAATAGAATAAGATATTAAGATATTAGAATAATTAGAAATTATTTATCAAGCTATTTAATTTGAAGAACTGAAAAATTATTGAGAACTATTGAACATATAGAGAATTGTACTTTTTAATAGAATTTAGTTGTTGTTGTTATTAGTTCACAATGGCTGAAAGTTTAGTTATCGCCAAAAAAGAAAGAGCTGTGCTACGTGAAAGCATAAATAAGTTTATAAATAAAGTAGAAGCTATTTTGAAAGAGGGAGAACCAGACATTTTTGATTTGGAAGAGGTAGTGGAACAGTTAAGTGTGACAGAAATGGAACTGACACGAGCAGACGGGGAAATTAAAAAATTGGTGCAAGAAGCACAATTAGATACAGAATTACAGGGCGCTCGCGAATTTAAAGAGAAAATTACGTCATGGCGCTTTAGAGCAAACAGAAAAATAAAAGAGTTAGATAAAAGAAATCACAGGATGATTCGTTTTCTAAACGAGAAAATTCCTTAAAGGAAAACGTAAGCATTAAATTACCGAAACTAAATATCGCAAAATTTCCTGGGGATTTTGTTGAATGGCTTTCGTTTTGGTCAGCTTTTGAAACAACCATTCACAACAATGACACATTAGATCCAGTAGATAAATTTAACTATTTAAAAAGTTTTCTAGCCCCCATTCCATTAAAAAGTATAGATGGATTTTGTGTCACTGCAGAGAATTATTTAAAGGCCGTCGATATTTTGAAAGAAAGGTACGGGAATAAGGATATGTTAATTTCGGTATATACAAATAAACTTCTTAATTTAACTCCACTCAGACACTCGAATGACACCAAATCATTTCGAAAACTTTTTGATGATATACAAACGAACATTAGAAGTCTAGAGTCACTTAACATTTCATTAGACTCTTATGGAAGTTTATTATCCCCCATTTTATTTAAACTATTACCGAAAGACCTAGTTTTGGAATTTAATAAAACACATGAAGACACAATTAATGTCCAAGATTTAATATTGTTCTTACATAAGCAATTAATATCCAGAGAGAAAATGTATGCGTCATCACTGAATGAAATAAATGAAAAATCAACACAAAATAATTATGTTGCGCAGTCATTTAGGAAAAATCCTTCCTTTCCCCCCGAGTCAATAAATTTAATACGCAGAGTAATAAATTTGATTCTCCGAATAGAAAATTACCGTCAGCGAGTGATTTATTGGTTCAGAGCGAAAATGAGACTACTTGTGGATTTTGCTTTGGCAGGCACCAGACAAATAAATGTTTTAGCACTTGCAATTTACCGTTTGAAAAAAGACTTGATTTACTGAGAAAGAGAGGCCTTTGTTATATTTGTTTATCCCGCGGACATATTGGGAAATACTGTGTATCGAAGGATTTATGCGGTATTTGTAATTCGAGACACGCCCAGATAATGTGTAATAAAGAAATAAATTCAAAAGGGAAATCTACTAATTCAGAGAGTAGCGATGTTACGAGACCAATGCTGTCAAATCAGGATATAATTTCTAATGTCTATTTACAAACTTTGATAGTGGAGATCCGTAATGATAATCAATCTCCCGAATTTATTCGTATCATTATAGATACTGGGAGTCACAATAGCTATATAACTAGATATGCTGCAAATATATTGAAATTAAGGAAAATTCGATCAGAAACAATTAGACACGGACTATTCGGAGGGGTAGAAAAAACGAGTAAACATAATCGCTATGAATTTACTATCAGTAATTTAGATCATAGTTTCCGATTTAAAATACAAGCTTTAGATGAAGGAAAAATTTGTTCAGGAGTAAATTTATGCCGCGATAGCGAAATGATAAAAATCTTAGAAAAAAGGGGAGTTCATCTGACCGATGTTCGTGAAAATAATCGACTATGTTTATATGAGAATAATCCGGAAGAAGTACACATTTTAGTCGGCGCTGACATGGCGGCGAAATTATTCACAGATAATATAAAATATTTTCCTGATTTGGGTATAACAGCTTTTGAAACAAAGTTAGGCTGGACAATTATGGGGAAAACAGAGGGTAATGGAAATGATTCAGAAAGTTCGTTGTCAGTTCTATCGCTGCCATTATTTACTTCAAATGCCAGTTTATCACAACTGTGGAACTTAGATACCTTGGGTATCACTAATGAAGATTATAAAAATAAAGACGATTTAGCAAGAGAGACTTATAACCATTTTCTTGAAACAGTCAAACGTGATGAAAGTGGCCGCTACGAAGTGACACTACCCTGGATTGTTGATAATTCAATTTTAGCGAGAAATCGCGTATTAGCCGAGAAACATTTGCGCAAGACAGAACAAAAACTTATCAAAACAAATAAGAAAATACAATATGAAGAAATTTTTAATTTGTGGAAGGATAATAATATTATAGAAGAAATTTCAGACGATAAGGAGAATAAAGTACATTTCTTACCCCATAGACCAGTAATTAAAGAAAATAGTGAAACGACGAAAATGCGTCCTGTTTTTAATTCCTCCGCTCATAATGCAAACTCTCCTTCTTTGAACGACTGTCTCACAAAGGGACCTAATTTGATTGAAATAATTCCGAGTATTTTGAATCGTTTTCGTAAATACAAAATAGGTATTTCTTCAGATATTGAAAAGGCATTTCTCCAGATAAAAATCACAGAAAAAGATCGCGATTTTTTACGCTTTCTCTGGTTCGACTCCAAACATAATTTGAAAGTTTATAGACATTGTCGCGTAGTCTTCGGACTCACTTCAAGCCCGTTTTTATTAATGGGTACACTAAACCATCTTTTAAGTCAAGTATCCGAACAGTGGGAAAATACAGCACGAATTTTGAAAGATTCATTTTACATTGACAATTCCATTACTAGTTTAAAATCGATTGCAGATACTGGAAAATTTATAACAGAATCAGGATGTATTTTATCATCAGCTCATTTTAATTTAAGATGTTGGCGATCAAATTTGCCTCAGGCCATGATCGATGTTTCTGAAGAAAATACAAAGTTAGCACCAGTTTTGGGATTGGTCTGGGACTTAGAGCAAGATAGATTAATGTGTAAAATAGAAGAAAAAATTGAAACGAAAGAACCACTCACAAAGAAAAAAATTTTATCGGTTACCCAAAAGATATTCGACCCCATAGGATTCTCCGCCCCGAGCACTCTTATTCCAAAATTAATTCTTCAGGAAACCTGAAAACAGATATTGAAATGGGATGAAGAACTTCCTGAAAATTTAAGAAAACAGTTTGAGACCTGGTTAAAACAAATTAAGTTTTTACAAGAAATTCATGTTCCACGTTGGTTGAATGTATCGCCCGAAAATGAAAATAACATTTCCTTGCATACCTTTTCCGATGCGAGTAGACACGCCTATGCCACTTGCGTGTATCTTAGATGTCAAACACAAGAAGGAGTTAAAGTTCAGTTAGTCAATGCTAGAAGTAGAGTAGCGCCCATTAAAGAACTCACAATTCCTCGACTGGAGCTACTCTCGTGCCTCATTGGAGCTAGACTCGCTAAAACTATCATGAGTGATCTTCAGTTAAAACCAGAGAAGACAATCTTTTGGAGCGATTCCTCAGCAGCTTTAGGGTGGATAAGAAGAGAACAATCTTGGGGTACATTTGTCCACAATAGAGTTTTAGAAATCAGAAGCCTTACCCAAGTTGAAGATTGGCGACATATACCAGGAAATTTAAATCCGGCAGACCTCCCATCCAGAGGATGTTCCTTTGAGCAATTGGAGAAATCACGATGGTGGGAGGGACCAGCTTGGCTGTATTTACCGGAAGATCAGTGGCCACAACCGGAAGAACACCCTGACGAGGATATAATAAATAAAGAAAGGAAAAAGACAATCCTAACACTTTTAGACAATGAAGACACTGATTTACACAGTTTTTATCGATATTTTTCCTCTTATAGAAAAAACATAAGAATGATTGCATTTATATATCGTTTTTATAACAACACAAGAAAGAAAGAAAGAATTTCATCACCTAACATCTCCGTTGATGAATTTGAAAAAGCAGAAAAAATACTTCTCAGATTAGTACAAAAGGAATCATTTTCAGGAAACACAGATCCCAAATTAAGAGCCTTAAGACCATTAGAAGATAAAAACGGACTTTTGAGAGCAAAAACAAATATAATCTGTAGACAAGACAAAGAAGATTTTCGTTATCCAATAATTTTGCCCTCAAAACATCCTGTGGTACAGAAGTTAATTTTTGAAAAACATTTAGAAAATCCTCACGCTGGAGTTAGCATACTAATGGCTCAACTTCGAGAAAATTTTTGGATTTTGAAATCAAGAAAGTATATCAGAAACGTCATTAGACAATGTGTTAAGTGTCAAAGATTCCAAACACCCAGAACAGAGGTCGAACCAGGAATCCCACCTGAAGACAGAATCAGAGATGCAGCTATATTTGAAGTGGTGGGAGTCGATTTAGCCGGTCCTCTATACCTTGCCGATGGTTCAAAGGTGTGGATAGCTTTATTCACCTGTGCTGTCTATCGAGCAGTACATTTGGAGTTGATAACATCTTTATCAGCTGAATGCTTTATGCAGTCCCTAAGAAGATTTATAGCACGGCGAGGCAGACCATATATAATTTACTCAGATAACGGAAAGAATTTTGTTGGCACTAACAGAGCCCTTTCTAGTGTGGATTGGCAAGCTATAAGTACATTGGCCTCCATTCAGAAGATCAGATGGAAATTCAACCCCCCTTCAGCCCCCTGCTGAGGAGGGTGGTGGGAACGCCTCGTGCGAACAGTGAAAGATATTTTAAGAAAAGTTTTGGGTCGCGCCTCATTAAATTACGAAGAACTGAGCACAGTACTCTGTGACTGTGAAAATGTTGTCAATTCGAGACCAATAACATACATCTCCGAAGATAATCGCGATCCCGAACCTTTAACTCCACTGATGTTCCTTCAAGAACTGCCTACATCCGGTGTCCCAGATATAGATGCATTAGACTCCCAAGATCTTAACAGACGAGCAAGATATCGTCAAAGAATAAGAAATGATCTGCGAAACCGATTTAGAACGGAGTACTTAGGACAGCTGCGGCAACAGTCTATGAAGGAGAATTCCAAACCTTTGCAAATAGGAGACATCGTTCTTCTGGAAGATACCAACAAAAGACGTCTTCACTGGCCTTTAGCCAAAATAATTGATATATTTCCCGGAAAAGACAAAACAGCAAGATTGGCCAAAGTCCAAACAGAAAATGGCATTTTCCTCCGTCCTTTCCAACGCCTGTTTCCTTTGGAAATTGATGCAGCTAGCGATTCCCCATCAGATAACAGAATTCAGCAAAAAGTGAACTTTAATCTCCCTAATGAACAACGAAAGGTTACTCCAGAAATCGATTGACTAGAAGCAGTGTAGAAAAGAGCCAACCCTGTGACAGAAATATCTCTCCTTTGGTTACCAGAAGTGGACGACTAGTGAAACCGCCTCTGAGACTCCAATCTGGACTTCTAAATTGTTGAGTTCCTCCCATGGATCACAACTCAAGGTGGGAGGATGTTGCGAAATCAAGCAACTCCTCTTACCATTTACCCTTTGAAACAAGAACAAAAAACGCACCTGCAGTGTGTTACGTCAGACCTACTGCGCAAGAGCGGACAGAACTTGTTTTCCTTTTTTTCTGTGAGAATTGACTCAGATTTAGATTAGAACAGAAACTAGATATGAACGTAGAGAAAAGAAAATAACTTTTAAAAAAGAAAACTTTAATACTCGAATTGTAATATAATGTAAATAATTTTTGTTTTGTGAGTGTCTAAGCAAGTTGTGTACGTTTTCAATAATGTTTAATGTAATACAGTTTTATTTACTTCGAAGATTCAAGACTTATTATTTGGATGTCGTCTTATTTAATGCATAGAATCCCCGGCTATTTCTCCTTAAGCGAGGGAAAGAACAGGTAAAACATTTAACTTTTATTTTATGATTGTATAAGTTGAAAGCTTTTTATTAGATAATAAGATTAATAAGAAAATTAGAAACAGAGAATAAGATCAGTAGTAACAACCGTACTTTTTAGCAAAATATAGCTATATTGGAGTCCTATTCTTCTAAAATAGTTTTAAATTTTCCACTTAAAAAACAATGTTTGTCAACTGACATCTTTTTTTATTAAGTTCTAAGCTTGATCTTAAGTTCTGATATTAAGAATGTGTAAGATTTTAAGGCGTTGTGGTTGTGATTAATCTTTGCTTTATTAAATACGACGTAAGCCATATTTATTTATTTTTTTTATTTCCGTGTATATTGTATTTTGTGAATATGAGCTAAATAGATTTGGTATATTCTATAGGAAAAGACTGATCTGGGTAATAGAAAAAACAAGTAAGAAAAATCATGCGTTAAGCATAGATTATAAAACACTTTCCAACACTTCCCGAATACTTTAACAAAACTTCGTTATTTAGAGAAATAAGGTAAATAAGATAACTAAGTAAACATTTTAGAAAACGCATAAAACATTTGAAAAACTGATTTCTGCAGTTAATGTCCATAGCCAAATAGGTTTTCCAATTCTTTTGAACAGCCCTGTATTTGATCTGTAGGTTAATATACATATTATATAATGGGATAATTTAGTTTAGCAAGAAAACGCATAACAGGCTGAAACTCTCTTTCAGCAATTTATACTAATATATGGAAACATACTTGAATACTTTTGTACAACACTGTAGTTGACCTAGAACATTCATTACACGCCACCGTTTAGTTAAAATTTAATTCAAACTAAAACACACTTAAAACAGCTGAAATCACATTTCCAGAAATTATAATTTATAGGCGGCCATGTATCCAATTCTTTGCATGACCCTGTATATCATTTTATCTATATTCTACAAACAGTAAATTAAGTTCAGTTCAGAGTAAAAATGCACAACTTATTTAAAAACCACCTTTAAGTAACCTGCGCTCATACCCACTAGCCCTTGCGAATACTTTTGTGTAGCCCTGTATATGAATTATAGCATTTATATACACCATATACTATGCATAAATATAGTGAATCATAAAAGCGAATATCATAATTAAAAATGCATTTCCAGCAATCATCACTAATGAACAGTACTTCGGATACAATATAGTATCTGAACTATATTGTGTGTGCCTGTAAATGCTATACACACTTCGTATTCTACATGAAAAGTTTATAGTATGTAAATCTCAGCGACGTATATCATTTTCATTATATATGAAATAGATTAACATAATTAAAGTACGCCGCAAACAATTCCCTCCACCGCTATATCATTATGTATTGGAATTTCTTTTTAGCCCTGTAAATGAACAATAACTATTTTTTGCATCGCGTACTTTTCAGAATGCATATTTTAGTACGTTTCATAAATGCATATCAATTTTTTTCTGTTTGAAAACGTGTAAAATCATAAAAAATCCTTTGAAACGATTTTTTCCCATAGGCCGTAATGTAACGGAATACTTTTGACTGTCCCTGTAAATGAACTAAACATGCTACAAACGTCGTTACACATAGGGACCATGCTATGGTAAACGTCAATAACATCTAAAAATTTCAGGGCAATCCGAGTATATTTACGAGAGTTAGAGCGCGGACAGACGGCTAGACAAACCAAAGTCATAAACACTTTTCAACTTTGTTGGAAAATGTTAAAAAGGAAATATAAAAGTAAAATAAATGACTGCATATATGAACTATTTTTATTGTTTGAAAAACATTTTAATGTAAAAAGTAGTTTAAGTAAATTTAACAATTTCCCACTATAATGTTAATTTCTAAACTGAAATAGTTTCGTAATATCATAATATTCGAATATAATATTTAACTCCAAAACAATAATGAGGATAAATACTGTTATATGAGTGTTAGTAATCAGAAAAAAAGTAAGAAGCCGAAAAAAATTCCACATCACTGTCTCAATCTCAAGTAACTAGAAATTAATGTTTATATTCATCCCACTATGAATGTAGGCATAAATTTCTGAGTTAGCTTTTTTTTTTTTTTTTTTTTTTTTTGAGCGATGGCAGATTAACATGTTTTACGAAACAGAATCGATTAGGAAAATTTCGCTTCAAAACAATTCCAGATCAGTCTCTTTCTATATGTATAACATAAAACTATTTAATTCATAATCATAATATACAAAACAGAAATAAAAAAATTAAATTAAATAAGACTTACCTTTTATGCTATAAATTAATAATATCCGAGTATTTTTGCCCGAAAATGGCAGACGTCTTTCTCTTAAATTTAAAAAAGCATAAACAAAAGCTGACATTGTAGACTTCGTGATGTTCTTTTCCCGCGTGTATTACAAAAAGTTCTCTGTTAACCCCGCGGTTGCGGTCATATCCGACGCAGACGATCTTCAGCAGGTGATTTTCCTGTTTATTTGCAGTCCTAACTTTCATGCGCAATAGTTTTATGAGAGTCTGTAATTAAAATTTTCTATTTGAAGAATTTCCAATGCATTTTACCATTTCTTTTTTATGAGTTTCAAAAAAATTCATTTGAAAATGGAAGTTTATTAGATAAAACATTGCTTAAATTTTTAAAATGTGTAAAAATAAATTTAATGGTAGTAATACCACCCCCCTTTTTTTAAGTAAAGTTTGTTTCACACGTAATAAATAAAAAATATCTTCTTAATAAATAAAAAAAATGTTTTCGAGGATAAAAAATTTTTCTTTGTCAATCTGTAAATCTTTTCATGTTAATTTTCTGAAGAATAAAACAATTTGTAAAATAACTTTTTTAAAAGTCATATCTCTAAAACACAAATTGGAAATGCGAAAAATTAATTATATCATGTGTTTTGCATAAATTTTGTATATATATATATTGTTTTCGGAAAATGCTAATTTTATTTAAAAAGGCTGAAAGAAGTAAAAAAAAAAAAAAAAAAAAAAAAAAAACTGTTACTAAAAATAGATTAACAGGAAAAAATATGACTTGAATGCAAATTGTAAAGCAATAAATGCATACATGACTAAACTCTGAAGATTCTTTCGCGTGCTCATTAAAATCTGCAGACTTAACTGTAATAGAAAATTTTTAGTTTGAAACCACAGAAGTGTTTCGACTAGTGGTCGGCAAAAAAATTAAAAAATTTCCTCCCTGCAAACTAAATATGTAAAGTGTATAGATTTAATGTTTCTAATTCTAAATATGTTATCCAAATTACTCCAGCACGTAGCATTTTTCCGAGAAATACTTTTATAATAATAACAATCTGTGAAGTATTATTATATTAAATTGCAATGTTAGATAAAATTGAATTCATGAAAAAAGTATACTTTCACTGTCTTAGATATCAAATTGATAAAATATAGCGTGGAAATCTAGATGTTGATACTTCCCGTAAGGCATGGTGACGTCACGGCGACGTCGTTGTGAAGTCACACTGTGATTTTGTGACAGTCGATGTGACGTCACGTGACGTCGATGTGACGTCATAGTGACTAGAATGCGAGGTCGTTATGGCCGTTTTAGAGGACGTTTGTGACGTCCCATTGTGACCACTCTGTGAAGTCACGGTGTGACAAATTTGTGAAAAGTGTGTCATTTGTGACTATTTTGGCATTAACTTTGTGACGAATCTGTGACGAAAGCGACAATGCTTTGAAGTCACACTGTGACCAATTTGTGAAATATGTGTCATTTGTGACGAACTTGTCATAAACAAAATTCAAATTAATTGCTTAAAAGACGCAAATAGTGAAAAAGATTCCATGCTGGGACTCGAACCCGGGCCATCAGTACAGCCCACTGACATTCTACCAACTAAATCACATGGAACGATACCCAGGCTGGAAAATTTCTCACTATTACATGTTGGCAAGGCTGCAAACGCAGCACAAGATGGAATATTTAGCGTGAGCCACCAACATGATGCAAACACGAAACTTAATTAAATCCAGCATAGATTGAAATTATATTAATACTTGGAAATTTTTCTAGAGAGAACCATTCGTCTTGCATACAATATTTCAAATGAAAATCAAATTTCAAATTAATTGCTTAAAAGGCAATTTTAATTTGAAATGTTGTATGCAGGGCAAATATTTCTCCCTGAAAAAATTTCCAATTATTAATATAGTTTAAATCGATGCTGGATTTATTTAAGTTTCGTGTTTATCCCATGTCGGTGGCTCACGATAAATATTCCATCTTGTGCTGTGTTTGTAGCCTTGCCAACATGTAATAGTGAGAAATTTTACAGGCTGGGCGTCGTACTGCTATACTGATGGCCCGGGTTCGAGTCCCGGCATGGAATCTTTTTCACTATGTTGGCCTTTGCGCCTTTTAAGCAATTAATTTGATATTTGATTTTCATTTGAAATATTGTATGTAAGGCGAATGATTCTCTCTGGAAAAATTTCTAAGTATTAATACAGCGATGAATCTTAAAATAAACTTTTGCTGTAAATATAAAATCTTATCTTTTTACCGTACTTTTTAGCAAAATATCGCTATTTTGGAGTCCTATTCTTCTAAAACATTTTAAATTTTTCCACTTAAAAAACAATGCTTATCAACTGACATATATTTTTATTAAGTTCTACGATTGATATTGAGTTCAAGCTTGATATTTAGAATGTGCAAGTTTTTTAATTTGTTGTGATTTGTCATTGCTTTATTAAATACGAACATGGAGACTAATGGATATTAATACAACTATTATTTATAGAGCGGCATGATAAGCGATATTTATTTAAATTTTTTATTCCCGTGTATATTGTATTTTGTGAATATGAGCTAAATAGATTTGGTATGTTTTATAGGAAAAGACTGATCTGGGAAATAGAAAAAAAAGAGTAAGAAAAATCATGCGTTAAGCATAGATTATAAAATACTTTCCAACACTTTCTGATTGCTTTAACAAGACATCGTAATTTAAGGAAATGACGTAAATAAGATAACTAAGTAAACATTTTAGAAAACGCATAAAACATTTGAAAAACTGATTTCAGCAGTTACTGTCCATAGCCAAATATGTTTTCCAATTCTTTTGAACAGCCCTGTATTTGATCTGTAGTTTGATACACTGAAAAAAATGAAGTACTGAAAAATGAGTAAACCGAAGTACTCATATCGAATTGAGTATTTTTGGATCAAAAATTAACCTATACTTTCTCTATTTTTAAACATCACATGTTATCAAACCCAAACAAACGAACAGTTTTGTACCCTGTAATGGTTCATTTCATTTATGGCGGCATAAATGATGTTTATTAATGTAAATATTAAGTTATGCACAGCATTTTAAAAATAATTTAAAAGTGCCTGGAAATAATGCTCTTGTCATAAAAATATTCGATTTGAGTATCTTGTTAAGAATTTTGCTAGTTTTCTTAATAAATAATCAATTAAACATTTCTTGTTAAGAACTTTGAATGGGAAATAAATGTCAGTACATTTTTACTTTAAATTTTAGGGGTTTTTTTTGGGGGGGGGGCAGTAAATAAAGATTCATATTTGATCACAGCCATGGAATAAAAAATGAGTACATCTGCTTCTCAACTTTGAGTACATTTGGATCGGAGCTATTTTGAGTATGTGACGCATTTAAAATTAAGTACTTTTCACTCAATTTTGAGTACCCATTTTTTAAAGTGTATATATACTATATAATGGGAAAATTTAGTTTAGCAAGAAAACGCCTAACAGGTTGAAATTCTTTTTCAGCAATTTATACTAATGTATGGAAACATACTTGAATACTTTTGTACAACCCTGTAGTTTACCTAGAATCTTTATTACACGCCACTATTTAGTTAAAATTTAATTCAAACTAAGACACTCTTAAAACTGCTGAAATCACATTTCCAGAAATTGTAATATATAGACGGCCATGTATCCAATTCCTTACGTGACCCTTTATATCATTTTATCTGTATTCTACAAACATTTCTTGGTAAATTAAATGCAGTTCAGCGAAAAAAGCATAACTCATTTAAAAACCACCTTTAAACAATTTGCGCCCATACCCAGTAATCCTTACGAATACTTTTGTGTAGCTAGGAATTATAGCATTTATATACACCATACACTATGCATAAATATAGTGAATCATAAAAGCACATATCATAATTAAAAATACACTTCGAGCAATCATCGCTAATGAACAGTACTTCGGATACAATATAGTATCTGAAAAATTTTGTGTGTCCCTGTAAATGCTATATACGTATTATTCGTATTATAAATGAAATAATTTATAGTATGTAAACCTCAACGACATACATCAATTTCATTACATATGAAATAGATTAACATAATTAAAGTATGCCGCAAACAATTCCCTCCACCTCTATATCATTATGTATTTGAATTCCTTTTTTAGCCCTGTTAATGAACAATACCTATACTTTACATCGCATAGTCAACAGAATGCATATTTTAGTGCACTTCATAAATGCATATAGATTTTATTCTGTTTGAAAGCGTGCGTAAAATCATTAAAAATCATTTGAAACGATTTTTTCCCATAGGCCGTAATGTAACGGAAAACTTTTGGCTGTCCCTGTAAATGAACAAAGCATGCTACAAACTTCATTACAAATACGTACCGTGCTATGGTAAACGTCAATACCATCCAAACATTTCAGGGCAATCCGAGTATATTTTCGAGAGTTAGAGTGCGGACAGACTGCTAGACGGACAGACGGAGAGACAAACCGAAGTCATAAGCATTTTTCAACTTTTGTCCTGTATTGTGTATCCTGTATTATATGAGCTTTTAAAAAATATATGCTAAAGCAGTTTAATCTATAACTTCCTATCAGGCATGAAAAATACTTTATTTCAATGCTTAAATATCATATTTTACTTTTTAGTGCCAATAATTACGCGTATCATAAACGTAGAAAATTAATTTACAATAGAAGAAAATTTAATAACCGATTTAGAATGTCTATAATTAAATGTTTGATTAAAATCACAAACAGAAAAAATGCTTACATACAATTTAAAAAAATGAATATATCAATTTGAAAAACACTAAAAATAATAATTAGCATTTATAATTGTACTGTGAAACAACAGCAAACTACAATAGATAAATTAAATGCATTATTAGATTTAACAATATCTCAAAAATATTTCCATATGGTATAAGGAATTCCTATTATTTTATAATTTTGGTAAATGTTAAATCTGAAAACATTGGTTTGAAGATTTAGGATTTTAAAAGATAATTTAAAATATTATTAGCACTAAAAGAAAATTCTTTCGAATGTTTCACTACTGTAACATGTAAAAATACATTTTCCCAGTATAATGTTAATTTCTAATCTGAAACAGTTTCGTAATCTCATAATAATCGAACATCATATTTAACCCCAACATAATAATAACATCAAAAAATAGTAAGAAGCCGATAAAATAGTTCCAAATCATTGTCGTTCCATACATTTTAAGTCTCAAGTAAGAGTGAATTAATGTTTATATTAATTCCAGTATGAATGTAGGCATGAATCAGCCTCTGCGCAGTTTTTTTTTTCTTTTTCTCAAGCGATGGCAGATTAAAATATTTTTCTTTACAGTTATCGAAATGGAAAATATCGCTTCTGACAGTTAAAGATCAGTCTCTTACAAATATAACATAAAACTATTTAACTCATAATATATAATCAGGAATAAAATATTTAAATTAAATAAAACTTACATATACGTTCCATTAATATCCGTGTATCCTAAAATGGTCATTTCCTTATCTTAAAGTGTTGTAGACGTGGTGTTCAAAAAACAGTGAAGTATTTCCCGCGTCTTCTCATATTTATTTTTCTGTGGGCAGACGATTTTCAAGAGGATGTTCTGTCACAGATTGTTTGTTTTTGTTTACAAGAAATATGGGACTTGAACGCGCAGTAATTTTCTGAAAGTATCGTTAATTAAAATATTGTATTTGAAGAAATGTCCAATGTATTTAACCTTTTCTTTTTATCCGTACCAAATAATTCAAGTTAAAATGTATTGTAAAGTTCCTTTTTTCTAAATAATTATAATAATAATATTCATAATTAGAGTTTATTAGATAAAACATTGTTTAAATTTTTAAAAGGTGTAAAAATAAATTTAATGGTAATAACGACAACCCCCCTTTTTTCTATTTTTTTAAAGTAAAGTTTGTTTTGCACAAATTTTGTATATTTCTTTTATTTTCGGAAAATGCTAATTTTATTTTAAAAGTCTGAAAGAAGTAGAATTTATGACTTGAATACAAATTATAAAACTATTCTAAAGCAAGAAATGCATATATGACTAAACTCTGAAGACTCTTTCTACGTGCGCATTAAAAGGCGCAGATTTAACTGTAATAGAAAATTTTTAGTTTGAAACCACAGAAGTGTTTCGAATAATCATGGTCGGTAAAAAATGAAAGAAAGAAAGAAATTTCCTCCCAGCAAACTAAATATATAAAGTGTATAAATATAATATTCCTAATTGTAAATATATTATCCAAATGCTAGATAAAATTGAAATCATGAAAAAGTATACATTCACTGTCTTAGATATCAAATTGATAAAATATAGCCTGAAATAGTTTATTAATGCTTGTATCGTGCACTTTATTTATTATGCCCCCCCCCTTTTTCACACGACGTCAGTCACAACGACGTCACCGTGACCATGCATGCTATGAGGGTTGTACCGTGCATTTTTCTTTTTCTCGCCCCCTCCTTCTTTTCGTGTCCGAATTTACTATTTGCTGTCCACTAATATATATTCATTCCATATGCCGCTGTAACTAGGGCATGTTTTAAATATTTCTCTACATTTTCAAAAATTTTTGAAGTTAATATTTTTGTCACACTGTGATTTACAATATGGTGGTTTTTTGCCACATATGTGACGTGACGTACGTTACATGCAGTGACATAACAGTGACGTTACAATTTTTTTTTTAATTGCCAGAAAAATAAAATTTTACAATAAGTAACATGTTTTGAAGAATTTTTGTAATTGTTTAAAGTTTTCTAAGAAATTCACATCTCAGTCGCAATGTGACATCACTGAGTGGTGGCATTTTGGTCACAGATGTGACGTGACCACAGTGAGTTACAGTGACGTCACAATGACGTCACTGTGACCATGCATGCTATGAGGGTATATAATTTTTACCTAATGCTGAAGAAGGAATATCACAAGGTCTTTTATACAGATTTTGTTAGGTAGATTTCGTATGAAATACTACCTATTACATTCTCCCTTATGTCGGAATTTCTGAAACTTTTTTTGCAGATCTACACCAATCATGACCCCTAGAACCCAAAACTACCCCCAGTAAAAAACTTTATCTATCTATCTATCTATCTATCACTTACTTCTGGACACGATAACTTCTACAATGCTGCACAAATCTCTTCCAAACTGATGCATAAAATCAAGGGGCATAAAATCTCTGTGAAGTTCGTTAATGGGGAAAATCAGACCAAGGGGATGGAAATAGGCAGGGGTTTGTGAAAACCGAAAAAACCTCATAACTTCTTATTTTTTTTACACATCAAATCAGTTTAAAGTTTTTATTACTTCTAAAAATAGGGCCAATAATTTATGTATCACAGATTTTTGATAAAATCAAAAATGGGCTCAAGGGGCGCAAAAAATAGGGTTTTTGGGAGAAAAAAATTCTTAACTTCGTCAATTCTCCAAATATCAAATCCAATTAATTTTATTATAAATCTCTTTCATATTATCTACAACTTTAATATTCACAAGTTTCTGATAGGACCAATTCGTACCGTAAAAAAAAAAAAAAAAAATTAAAAACGGAAACAAAAAGGGGGTTTGAAGAAGAAAAATATTCACAACTCCGTCAATTCACAAGATATAAAATCCCCATGAATTTATCATATATCTTCTTAATATCGTCTACAACATTTATATAGACAAGTTTTTGATAGGATCAATTCTTACAGCAAAAACAAAATAAAAATTCATAGCGGTTGAAGAAAAAAATCATCTTATTAAGGGTGTATTCAAATCCAAACTGCTTATTTTCTTACTCATTTTTAAATTCATTTTTGCTCTCAGACTCATCCAATTGGTAGATTCTCTGATTCAGAAACTATATAATGTACCGTAATGATCGATTTTTGGATAGAGGCAGAATATATTTCAAAAAATGATGTCAAAGTGGGCATTTTTAACAGAATTTCCCGAAGCGATTGTGTTAGAAACGAAAAATATTGTCCTACTGAGAAAATAATTGTTTATAAATCAAGTTTTAACTAATTGAACGAAAAAAAAAATACAGGTCGCTTATAAATCTCTTCAAAAATCACGTCAGCACGTTTTATAATTTTTCTATTGAAAATGAATCTGAAAATGTGCCAGAAACTTTCGAGTTGTTAGGCATGGAAAAGTATTTTTTTTTTAATACCGCCTTAACATGATTCTCATAAAACCAGCTATTATATAAAAATGAAATAAAAACTCGTCAAAAAGCGACCAGATAAAATAGTTAAAGTGGATTTATCTCTAATCATGATTTAGTTTTTGTTGGTGAAATTAGTATACTTAACTTCGAAATCTACCTTCACCTGTAGGCCGGGCCGGCAGGGATTTTGTACAGCTTTAGGGAGAGGAGGGCGCAAACTTTACCTATAAAATAAATAAAAAGTGCTCATTAATCTTAATCCTCAACCAAGCGTCTTGTTAATCTAAGTGTGGGAAGAATTGGACTTTAGATTAGATGTGTGCCGTATAACTAAAGATGCACCTATTGAACATTTGTAAGAAAAACTAGGTTAGCTTACCTTCAATTTGATGTATGATTTGTTGTAAATAGTCTAAATTAAACTGTTATAATCCACCATTGAAACTGGGACATTACTTTATGGACAACCCTGTATATTAACATACGTATTTAATACATTAATATAAATATTAATACAAAAAATAACTACAAATGTTAAATGTATTACTATTAATATACTATTACAAGTCCTTAGAATGCGTGATCAATATTTAGGTTAAATTAACAATGAGGTTGAGTTATCTGATCACTTGACACAAAAATAAAGCAAGAGGTCTCATTAGGGACATTTTTAATGTGATTAATACGATTTAAAATGACATTTTGAAAATATAATTAGGGGAAATTGAGTAAAACTGCATACCCTGTTATTAGTTGCTTTTTGAAGCTAGAATTTCCAACAGAATTTACCGTGACTTTGATTATATATTCTGCACTTATCCTTGCATCATAATATTATTTTAAATATACAGTGTAACCTTCCTGTGTGACCACCTCCCTGAACGACCATTTTTTTCATGGAACGAAATTCATTCCCATAGGCTCAATACTAATTTTACTTCTATTCAGAGACCATCCCAGTTAAGCTCCCACCATGAGCGATCTATTTCTTTGAAGAAAATGAAACGTATTCCGTTTTTTCCTGGTCACTTGAAGAAGGTTTTATTAGAATAATAATTCCGAAGAGCGCATTTTTCATCAAACTTCTAAACTGAGCTTAGAATTTTTATTTATTCCGGTAACTTTTAAGTGTTTAAACCCCTTTGCGCCTTTTTAGGCAATGATTTTAACTATGATGACAAAATAAAAACGACGTCAATAAACTCCCCTGCCCTATTCTGTCAGGAAACTCTCAAAGAAATAAATTAATGAAATCGTCATTATTTTTCCCGTTAAAAAGAAAAAAGGCCTTTATTTACTGGACTTTGAAAGGACTTGGAAATAAATGTTATAGAAGATAAAACCGTAAAATGAAAGGAAACGTCAATGTATTCATTTTTTAAGCTCTAAAGTAATTGACTTGTGTAATTAACTTTTTGTTTTGATACTTAAATTTTCATATTTTGTCCTAATGTGAAAAATAAATTTTAGTAACATTGTTAACTTTTTTTTCATCAATTAAAATTTAAATTTAAAAATGACTTCCATTAAGAGACCACCTTTCGGAGTGAACAATTTTTATTGGAACGCAAAGCTCCAATTTTTATTGGAGCTTTAAGGAGCTTTTAAATGCATAACACATTTGATAATCTAATTTCAGCAATTACCATCTATATCCAAAAATATGCAAATTCTTTTGTGCATTCCTGTATGTGATATATAGATCTGTATATATACTTCATAGTATGCAAGAATTTACTTGAGTTACGAAACGCATCACACTGTTAAAAATTCACCCTCACCAGTTAGCAGAATGTCCTCGAATTCTTTTGTGCAATCCTGTATATGGTCTATAGAATTTATAGACGCCATGTACTGTACAAAAATTCGGTTAAACTTAAAAACGCAAACCAAAGTTGAAAACGCACTTCCAGCAATTATCGCTCATTGACAATACCGTCGAAAAAGAGAAGACGCAAAGAAGACGTGCTTCTACTATGAAAGCAGCAGCAAGGTTTAAATGCTTTCATAGTAGAAGCTTTTTTGCGCCTGACGAAGAAAGACTAGGATCTTTCGAAAGGTCTAGCGCAATTTAAAGTTTTTGATGGTGCTTTAAGAAGTTCTTTAGTTCTTATTCATTCACACAAGTTTCAACTTAATTTCTTTCAATTCATGTAACATTTTGTAACAGTAATATTTGAAAAAAAGTTACTTAAAACATGTTTTAAGAGATTTGGTTGTATAAAAGGCATTTCTAAGTAATCGGGGTTATTTTCGGACCAAAACAGGCTTGGCACAAAGTAGCCCCGAAATACTAGTTTTCATGTTAGCTTTATGAAAACATAAATATTTTCTGCCAAAATAAAAAGTCAAAGGAAAAATTATGATCACACATGGGTTACAGGTTACTAAAGGTAATATTTTGACACTTACTTTATTTGTAGCTCTTATCCATAACCGGATTATTCTGTGTGTCTCTGTAAATGCACAATGAATGCAATGCACAACATACTTTTAAGTAAGCATCTTACTGAACACCTCAGTAATTTATACAAACTTCATTTTCCAAATTCATTAAATTCATTGCAAACGATTTTTTCCGGTAGACCACTGTGTAACGAAATTCTTTTGTGTGAGCCTGTAAATGAATAATAAATGCTTTACACTTTATATGCTATATATAACCTATTTCAGTGCACCTCAGAAATGAATAACAATTTAATTATGTTTGACATGGTGTATAACATCATTAAAATGCACTTGAAACGATTTTTTCCCAAGACTGTAATGTAACGGAATACTTTTGACTGGTTGCTGCAAACGTACTACAATTCTATAACGTACTATAAAACACTTCATTTTCAATTGCCATCATTCTAGAGTAAATAGCAGTAACAGATCAACATTATAGGGCAATCAAAATACATTTACGAGAGATGGACAGACGTACAAACAAATCAAAGTCATAAACATTTTCCAACTATGTTTGAAAGTGTTGAAAAATAAACTCGTTCATTTTGAATTTAACCTTTAACTGATGTGACTAAAATTTGTCACACAACTGATGTGATCCGGTCTCTCAGACGCCTCAAATAAAATGAATAAAAAAATAACTCAAATGGTTGAATTTACTTAAATTTTGTCCTAACAATATCGTTGTACTTCTCTTAGGAGCATGTGAATTAAATTGCATGAAAAAGTATTTTATTTATTTAATTTCAGTACAGAAAAGTAAAAAGCTGTAAAAGTGTTTACAGCTGGAAGTCGCAGGGTCTGGGAGACCGCGTGACATCAGTTAAAGGTTAATATAACCTTATTGATGAAAAACTAAACCTAAAGCTTTACAAAACGCATAAATATTCACAGCATCTTCGAAGAGGGTTTAGTGGGAATTTCAAAATTTTAACATTTTTATTTTCTTTCGTTGGATTAAAACTAGTCGGATGTGCCAATCCCAAACCTATCTTCTATCTCATACATGTTAATATTTTCTGAAAAATAAAGCATATAAGTTCCACCGGTTAAGTGATTTAAACCAAAATCTAATCAGCAACAACTTATGTCAAGTAGCAGCTGAGTTTGGTGAAAATCCGTGCATTAGTTTTTGAGGAAGAACTATTGCAGAAATCGAAAAAAAAAAAATCCACTTACCAGCGCCACTTGTTGGTCGATTTACTCCAAAAACTAATCAGGACCAATTTATATGAGGGACTTACTGAAACTGAAGTTTGATGAAATTTCATGTATTAGTCCTTGAGATAGAGCTATTGCGATAATCATAAATAATGCCGAATAGCAGCGCCACCTGTTGGGCGATTTACACTAAAAAGTAATCAGCTCCAAATTATGTCAAGGACTAATGGAATCTGAAGTTTTATAAAATCCCGTACATTAGTTCTTGAGATAGAGCGCCTACAAAATAGCTGTCACACACAGACAGACAGACAGACAGACTCACAGAGAGACTCACAGACAGACATTTTGTAAAAACTTGTTTTTCGGAATATCTGACCCCTAAAACGTGTAAATTCGTCGAAAATTGGAATTCGAAATTTTTCATGAATCCAATACTTTCTTCTTGTAAAGATAGAAGAAAGTAAAAATGTTGAAGGGTACACGTAAGATAAACGCATCAGTAGTGGGCCACCTCAGGACATTTATCTAATTATTACTTTCTTCTATCTTTACAAGAAGAGTGTGTTGGATTCATGAAAATTTTCGAATTTCGGTTTTCGACGGATTTACACGTTTTAGAGGTCAGAGAATCCGAAAACATGTTTTTCAAATTGTCTCTCTGTGAGTCTGTCTGTCTGTCCGTCCGTCTGTCTGTGTGTGTGTGACACCGATTTACTGGTCCGAATGCGAAAAAAAATGGCCATAATTTTTTTTGCAAAAATAAATTCGTCGCGAAATTCGTCGACGGGATAACTAACAAGTACTTTAATTTTTTATTCATACACATAAAAAGGCCATAATTTTTCTGTATTCGAAGTTTTTGTTTTTATTTTTTTAACTGACTCGCGTATAAGTCGACCCCCCAACTTTGCTTAGCGAAATTGCCAGAAATTTCTCGATTTATACGCGCGTATATACGGAAATCACTTATAAACAGATTAAGCAAAATAATGTAAAAAAGTGATAAAATATCTTTATTTAGATTGACGAACGTTTCATCGCACAAACGGCGACATTTTCAAAATCATTTATGATAGAAATACTTTCACAAAATTTAAAAACAATAACTTGGTAAACAATGTCACGACATATCATGCATAATGAAAATCAGTGCAAACATTAAATTAAATTGAATTGGATATTTGTGAATGTGGATTAATTTTTACTATTGTTACTAAAATTGTATATCATCTCTTTCCAAATTTTAGGTAAATCAACGGACACGGAATCATTGGAAATATTCTCGCTGCGTAAAAATATCTCTATTGATTCCTGGATAATGGATGGTAAATAATGGATAATTTATCCATCAAGATTTTATTTACCATCCGGGAATCAATAGAGATATTTTTACGCAACGAGAATATTTGCAATGATTCCGTGTCCGTTGAAATACGTAAAATTTGGAAAGAGATGATATGCAATTTTAGTAAAAATAATAAAAATTAATCCACGCTCACAAATATCCAATTTCATTTTAGTTTATTTTATGTTTTTCACTATGCATGATGTCTCGTGACACTGTTTACCAAGTTATTGTTTTTCAATTTTGTGAAAGTATTTCTATCATGAATGATTTTGAAAATGTCGCCGTTTGTGCGATGAAACGTTCGTCAATCTAATTAAAGATATTTTATCACTTTTTATAGCACCATTTAGCTTAAAGTGCAACTTCATAAACTAAGTGTTGATATAAGCTCCAGAGAATTTAATTCCTTTTCATAATTTGGAGACCAAATTTAGATGCTCGTGACAAAGTAAAATGGTCGTCCGATTGGAAGTTCGCACTTCACGTTCACTCCGTCGCAGATAGCATGTTCATTATTTTTATTCTCAACAATTTAAGTGAAATGTAGAGAAATATAGCAATAGCTCTATCTCAAGAACTAATGCACCGATTTTCGTCAAACTTCAGATTCAGTTAGACATTGACATAAGTTGCTGATGATTAGCTTTTGGTTTAAATTGCCCAACAGGTGGCTCCGCTATGCTGAATTTTTCAGGATTTACACGATGTTTGTGATAGTCATATCTCGAGAACTAATTCAGGGAGTTTAATCAAACTTCATATTTTGTTAGACCTTGATATAAGTTAGTGTGATTAGGTTTTCGTATAAGTAATACAACTGGTGACGCTGCTATGCTTCATTATGCTCAATTTTTGCTATAGCTTTATTTAAAAAACTAATGCACGGAATTTATAATCAAACTTCATATTCTGTTACACTTTCACATAAATAGACGCTTATTAGGCTTGAGTGTATACTGCCGAACAGATCTCGTTTTTATGCTCTTTGGGTTGGGAATTTCGGTTGCAGACATCTAAGGATGTGGGTGCCGAAGTTCAATGAATTGTTTGAAAAATGCGATACTGCTATCTCCTTTCTAAATGCATATAATTCAACGATCCTATACCTTTAGAATCCTCATGACGTGCATAGATTGTCATTTAATTTTGCCATTGGGATACACACTGTGTGTGAATTTTGAAGTATTAACGTGTATGAGAAAGAAGAACGTTTTGTGATTGGCACATCCGACTAGTTTAATTTGTGCATTAGTACACTGTAAAAAAAAATGCGACCACTTTTCCTGTAGGAATCGGAAAAATAGTTGCCCTTATCGTACCGGAAAATTTTCTGACCCAGATTGGAATAAAATCCGTAAAGAAAAGGAAATAGTCAATAAAACGGTATTTTACGGATTTTATTCCGATTTTACGGATTATATTCCGAGCTGGGTCTGAAATTTTTCAGGTACGATAAGGGCAACTATTTTTCCGATTCCTACAGGAAAACTGTACGATTTTTTTTTACAGTATAGGGCAATTTTTGAACGATGCAACCTGTTGCGATATCGTGTTATTATCATGCAAGCATTACATTATAAAATACCATACAATCATCATTGTAAATATTTTTTAAAACTGTTTAAAAAGAGTAAATCCAATAAAATTACCATCTTGAAGAGAAATTATTCTTGTCAATACAAGAAACATTAAACTTTTGTAGCCATTCGAGGAAATTCTGAGAAGACAGTAGATAAAGATAATAAAGTAAAACCTGTAAAGAAACACGTATAAATTGATATTCCGTCTTAAACGGATTTATGTCATGGTCCTGATAAAAATAATACCATATAAATTGACCTTCAATAGGGATATTTGCTCCAAATGGAATTTTCTTCCGAACCCCATGGATCTTATATTCGCAAGTCTTACTACATATTTAAAATTTTACTTGCCTGACTAAAAATTCATTGTTCTGTTTCTGTTATTATTTTTGAATCTAAAATAATACCGTCGATATGAATATTTTAATTGTTGAACTCTTATTCAACTTACTTACGAGGTGTTAAACCAACAGAGTGAAAAATCGTCCAAGCCTGGCATCAAACCAGGGTCACTGGCATTACGCACCAATAAGCTACCTGGACGATACCAATATAGCACTTCTCACTCATATCTATTGGCGCCAAAGCTGCAATCGCAGCACACGATGAAATATTTTTCATGAGCTACACCAACTATAATGCAAACACTAAATGAAATAGATTGCGGTTGAAGAGCTTCCAAAAGATAACAGTCAGAAATGCTAGGCTTGGCATTGTCCAGATAGCATAGTGGTAGAACATTGACGCGTAATTCCTGTGAACCTGGTTCGATCCCAGAGTTGGACACTTTTTCGCTGTGTTGGTTTTACGCCTATTAAAAGGAAGTTGAATAAAAATTCAACAAAAATTTCAAATTACTAAATTAAAAGCTTGTGAAATTTAATTTTCCCCAACATTTTCCAATAATTAGATATGGTTATTCAATACTGTAGACATCCAAACGTAGCTGTCCTTGTAGGGATTTGCCAACGTTTAAGCAAGTTACAGCCAAAGAGGACAAACGCAGAAATATTTCACGCAAACCTTTCACCGTTTTATAGCATTACAAACTAAAATGATCCATCTTGAAAACTAGCTCCTTTAACCTTTTATGCCCGACGATACTTTAAAGTACCACAATTTTCTATCCCAAGTAAAACACGCACATTGCATACATTCACAATGACACTTTTAGTAAACTATACTAAACTAGCTGCCCTTGGCGACCAGTTTGGTCTCCCTTAAAATTTATGTTTGGGAAAACATGCTAAGCATTGTATCATGTTACTTTTATTCGTAATTTAATTTACTTGGACTCTGTTAAATAAAATTAATATAATCCCATAAGCGAATATTAGTTTTTGTTGCATTACAATACCTCAATTTGTTGATTTTCTCTAAGCAAGTAAACCCTATTGGTTTATAATAAAAGTCTGTGGGAATTTGGCGAAATAATAGAGATATCGCCAAGTTGGCGTCACTTTTGATGGCTCATTTCGGACGCCAAATTTGGCGATATTTGGCGACTGAGCAGGGTACCCCCCCATTGGTTACATCCTTATAGGTAGGGAGATGCATTAAATGATGTTCAATAACCAATGAGATGCGTTTCAAGGGCATTGATATAAACAATTAACAAATAATCGCGATTACTGTGCCACATACGATAACGTAATATATATATAGATACTTCTCTTGACCGTCACTAAATAACAATAGAAGTTCTAGGAAGCTGAAATGTATCCAGGAGTCTATTTGGCGTGCGTGTGTGTCAAATTTGTTTCCATTTTGTCTTCTTGGAAACATTTGGAAATTTAAAGGTAATTCTATCACATTTTTGTTCTTCTTTTAAGTAGATCACTTGACAATAAGTTACGCCAAATAAAAATATATTTTCGGTTTGTTTAATTTACGGAACACTTTTCAAAGCGGTGCTTTTAAGTACCGTCGGGACTTAGATTGACCAGGATATTTACTTACAAGGGAACCACTTTTGGTGTTGCTCGCACCTAGCATTGAGACCTGGTGCATTTTAAAGCCCTATATTATGAAGTTTGAGAATCGATAAAATTTTTCTGTTAAAATAATATTTCTTGATTTTACAGCAGCATAACTTTCTGAAAATGCAATTTTCGAAACCACTTATCGTTCTATTAACATTGATTTTTTTTAAAGAAAAGCATTTAAATATAGAAATTAGTTAATAATAAGTATAAAATATTGAAAAAAGTTTGAAAATTCCTTCAAAAACCCACGAATTTGATTTTGAAAAATTGCAACTTTATATTCATATTTTTGGCGGAAAAACAGTTGGCGTTTGTTTTCAAAAGTAGAGCTCTCCGGCAACCCTAGCCAAATGTCATAGCTGAATTTATAATAGCTAGGAATTGCAATGTCCGACATATTTCGCCACAATAATTTTTCTAAATTGTGTAAAAATATTAATTTACTTTATGATTACTTTTACCGAATGACCATTTAATACAGCAACACTTCATTTTAAACATTCGAAATTTTATTTCATTCGATTTCAAAAGAAAATAGTTTGCTTATTTTGTATTTCACTAAAATATAGTTTTCAATGATCTTCGAAGCTTTTATAGAATTATATTTATTACTTATATATTTATCATCTGCATAGAAAAAAAAACCTAATATTTGTTTCTTATATTATCAATTATAAAAAAAATCGCAATCTGATATAATTCTAGTAATATGTTCTGTACATTTTCTCTTTGGATAAAGCGGGCGGAAAACTTTTAGCGCCATATTTGGCGACTTAACTCACTTTTGGCATGAAACAAACAAATAAATATGTAATAATAAAAAATTAAAAGTATATAAAATATGATTTTAACAGAGAAATTTTTTCGGCTCCCTAACTTTTATGTATAGGGCTACAAACCGCACCAGGTCTCGATGCTAGGTGCTAGCAACACCAAAAGTAGTTCCCTTGTTAGATTTTTATCATTTGAATGTGTATGGTGCATAAAGGCGTATGTATTTACTAGGGATGCATGGGTACTAGACAGGCGAATTTTGAAACGAAATAGGGAAGATATGGCATGATTTACTTATGACACGGATGAATAATAAAGCAAAAAACACATTATTTTTTCTTTAGAACAAATATTGTATTTTTATAAAACGAAACTTAAAAATATTACAGATTAGAAAAAGAAAATCTAAAAATATCTTTTAGCATTGTTATGAATCATTTTGAGTATTCTACAAGTTTGCAAATTTCTCCCAGATATGCTGTCCATCGGACGATAGTGATACAACTATATAATATTCTTCTGATGACGAAGTGATCACTGATGATCAACCAACAGCATCGTCATCTGGTCATATATACATTATAATTATATATGCATCTAGGTATTTACATAATAAGTTACATTAAAATAATAATAAGAAATTGGATATTTTTTTTTAAGTCTGGATTATTTCTCTAAGTCTTATGACCCAACGGTACTTTGGGGAGGGGGGGGGGATTGGGCTTTTCCACCATTGAAAACGCAAAATCTCAAATCTTCCCGGAAGGACACTTCTTTTCCCCTGGGGGAATATCCCCACAAGGGACCCCTTTGAATTCAACACTGCAGTGTCTCTGTATATGGTGCTGTGTAATCTTCTTCCTTTGAAGTTGATTAAGATGCGGATATAAAATCCTTTAATTATTTATACTGCAAGTACTTATATTTGAAAAAGAGATATTTAAATACCAAAAATATCATTACAAGCAGACACAAAATAAAAAAGAACTTTCATTTCCAAAAATACAGAGATTTATTTACCAAAATTAACTTAAACTTTTTAGAACTATGGACCTTTTTTTTGAATGCCAAATATTTTTTTATACTTCAAAAAATTTTCACATGAGTGCGATTGGATGTCCGAAAAGATAATCATTATGTCATCATCAAGACTATTTATTCTCAATTTTAGCCCATATTTTGTAGACATGTGACAAAAAAATTAGCTGATCATTCTCGGTGTTATAATAACTTGAGCATTTTTCTATGTTCATTATGTAGAAAGCAGTAATATGAATGACGTCGGTCTTGACTTTTACTTCCACTCCTTCTATCAGTTGAAGGCTTTTGCGACTCCTTAACACTTAGTATGGATACAGACAATTCACACTGTTTACGCAGAATTAACCTACGGAAGTAAAAGAAGAAAAAAATCATGCGTTAAAAGAAAATAATTTCCTGTATAATTAGTGATAAGAAGTACAAAACATTATAATGTGAGAAAAGGAGGTGACAATGGAAAATAATCATGCCTCTAGTAACTAATGTTAAAGAAAATACATATCATATATTATAATACGAACATATCTTGTGTCAATTTGCGGGTGTGTGCATGCAAAATTTGTGATAATTAGTCGGAAATTGTATGTAAAACGTGGCAAATGAGTTGCTTTCGTACTGTAGCTAGTTTTATAAATATTCAAATCTTGGTGCAATAGCTGTTGCACTCTTATGCATGCATACTCTTAAAAATGCATGAATACGAATTTTATTACGATTATTATACATTAAATTCAGTAATTCGAAAATAATAGGACTCCATCTTAAATAGGCCATATAATCACCATGACAACCTAAAATCATTACGTATCATAGGGTATCATTGAATTCATTATGTATGATAGGATTTAATAGAATGGAGAAAACTTTTATTAATATCTTTTAAACTTTTGATTCGATTACCATAAAATTTGAAATGATTTAACAAAATTCTGCAACGATTATATATATATAATTTCAAACCATTCGGTTGGGTAGATTTGCGCTGCTATATTCGGACAAACGGACAGACAGATGGTCCCGACGACGACTATAGGTTCTACGTGTTTATATATAATTACGAACTCACCTAAAAAATGCTCTAACGATTTTGGCTAAATTTTGTATCCTACTGCTTGGTGTACGAGAAGACCATTCTACTAAGCTCTATGTTGAAAAAAATTCGATTAGTGGGTCATTTTGGGGGTCACTACGGGTCTAAATACTGGACACTTGGGTTGCATGACAAGGTGCGATTCCCTGGGCAGCAGTGAAAAAAAACAAGAAAGGGGGGTAGTGGAGGTATATGACCCAAGTTCTTAAATAATAAGAGACATTTAGCCATAGCACAAAGTAAAAAAAAATCTTTCTAAATTTTTTAGTGTGAGTTTGAAATTTCGAATTAAAACTGGAAGCCAAACTGGCAACCCTGGTACGAACGAGCCTCATTTGCCACGTTTGACGTACAATTTCAGACTTTTTCTTTTATACAGAGCTCCATCTGTTTTAAAATATTTTAATTATTTTTTTTTTATTGCAGAAGTTATTTTCGCATGATCTAAACTGAATAAATGCCGAACTATTTTAAGGGGACTGCGCAATTCTCCACACAAATGAAAACTTTAAACGGATTTTTCCTTCATGTTCCTATTTTCTTCACTTTCATTTTTTCAAAATATTAAGGCCTTTTTTTTAATATAGATTTAAAGTTTTTTGTAAAAGTTCTTTATTATATATGTAATAAATCTGCAATTAGCCTTCAGATTTTTTGTCCTTTTAAAAAAAATAAAAGTTTATGAATATGTGTTAGATTTCATCATTTTACATTATGTATGTCAGTAAAAAAGTTATATTAAATGTCATACTAGATATATCTAAAATACCATGCGTAACCTTGTGTAATATACATTTGAAAATCTTAAATAAAATTGGACAAAAATATTATTATTTAAAAAGTGGTAGGGATTTTAAAAAATTCAATTTTTTTAAACTTAAAAAAAATTAAATATGCAGTTAATTTTTATTTCAAAAATGTAAATTTTTTTAACATTAAAATGCAGCGAGTTCATCATTTGAATAATATTTTTTAAAAAATAAACGGAATTGTTGAAAACATAAACTGTCCCCTTCAAATATTTCAAATAATTTAGCTTGTAAACCCTTCAAACACTTGCACCATAATTATGACCACTTGGTATGTATTATATATTTTATTTTAAAATTAAAAAAGAAACCAAATTACCGTAGTTTTTCTCCTGCAGCAGCAACATAATCGATGAAAGACTTCACACAGCTGTGTCTTCTTTCTATCCATCCAATCTTTAAATGAACGTTTTTTAGTGTTCCGTGCCTCTAATTTTACAAATTCTTGTTCGTCGCCCTTACAGCTGCTTTCCAGTCTCGCAAGTTCTAATTCTTCCAATCTTGCTTCATTTTCTTCCTTCACTAAATCTTTTTCAACAGTGTCCTTTTCAGGTTTGTCGGGAGTCTTAATCATAGTTTGAACGGCTTTCAACGGCATGTTCTTTTTGCCGGTTTGACGGATGTAAAAATTCAGTAGGAACTTTACTTCCTCCGGATTGCCTAAAAAAGACATAATTTTAAAATCTGCATTTTGGATAAAATTATGTATAGTTTATCAAAAAAGAAAAAAGAAGGAAAGAAGGAAAAGAAAAAATAGGAGGAAAAAATATTTCCATAAATAAAAACATAAGACAAAATGCAATATTTCACCTTCAATCAATCACAAAATACATAATATGAACTTTTAAAAGCTCACCGTTTTATAAAAGGCGACGAAAATAATAAAACAGATGTTACTAACTTTAACATCTATTTTATTACTTTAGTGGCCATTTTTTTTTTAAGTATAACGGTGAGCTAAAGTTCATATTGTGTATTTTGTAAAATATTTTCATTTTTAGATCACCAAATTTAAATCGTATAGGAACTCATAATACCATTTGACTAGGAATAATTTATGAATAAAATAAGCTTTAAGGAACATTTGTTTCTTGGGGGGGGGGGGGGGGGGAGTTAAATAATCGATTTTCATGTTTATTTATTTATTTATTTTACATTTTCCTATTCCCTATAGTCTGTAAATTATCTTTTTAGAAAAATTTGACCTAATTCAAAGTCATTTCGTAGTTGTTTAGTGCTTTAGTGCAAGGAGTCCGTATAGGCTTACCGCAGTGCTGCCACAGGCCACATTTTTATATTCCGTTCGTGCCTCTATTTTAAATAAGTAAATTTTATAGCATATTTCTCTTGCAAATGTTGTCAAAGTGTATGTGAAAAATTTTTGTTTTAAAAAATGGTGTCAGATTGCATTAAATAACAGTCGCCTGTTGCAGCCCTCAAATCATTTTGCAGTGATATATAAACACATTTTACGCAAAATGACTTTTTTCAAACTGGGTGGGATCAGAGCAAAACCAATCTTGCTCAGTTTTTTTAAATGAAGGTAATAACAGAAAAGGTTATTGGAGCTTGGACCATTTTCAGCTATTTATATAAAAATAATCGTTTTTAGAAGCAGGCTAAAGTGCGAAAAAAGGGGTCAGAAATATACTTTTTTTTTTTTTTTTTTTTTTTCAAATGGCTGCCACTTTGTTGATTTTTAACTTATTGATCTTAACCCCTTCGGGACGGCAGCCTTTTACGAAATTTTTAATCTTTACGAAATTTTTAATCTTTACGAAATTTTTAATTCTATCTGCCCCTCCCCCTTAGGGCTTATATCCGTAATATATATCCGATAATAGGCCGTCATAAACACAACCACAACCAACCAGAAGAAATTATCATTCTGCTATCATATGTTATCATATGTTTTCCATTAAGCCTAACATGGGGTTTAGCTACGTTCGATTCGCAGACCAGAATGGCTCGCACCGGAATGGTTACCTACACTTTTCTCCACTCGGATTTAAAGTACATAAAGTATTATAAGTAGATGAATATATATTAATTTAAGCAAGAACTTGAGGTAAATCAGGCATGAATTTGCAACAATGCTATTTTTTTTAATAATAAAAAAAAAAAAATAGTTTGAACGAGAACTTTTATTTCATTTTTAAAATCAAGGCGATCTCAGACGACTGCCAAATAGAAGCACCGTACGTTTAAATAAATAAGATTTCTGGTTAAAAGATTTTTTCATCGAGAAAAAGCTAGAAGTTGCCAAGTATACTAGTCACTCGGAAATTTTGATCAGTTTGGCTTCTTTATCTGTGTCAGAAAATATTCATTCATATTTTCTGTAAGATATTTTTCAAGTTGATTATTTATTTTATTTTATTTTTGTAAATATAAAGTATGCAAAACATAGTGATTTGATTTTTATGCACTATCAAAGTTGTTATTCAAGTGAACACAATAAATGTGAAATTATTATTTTAAAAAATTGAGTTGTAATCAAAAACAAAAATATCAGTACAAATATTTTAAATAAAGTTCATTTTTAAAAAGGGCTATTTTAAGTATAAAAATTTGCAGTTATTTTGAACAAATATTTTTTGATTAATGCTGAAAATTATCTACATTATAGTTTGAGGGACTTTTTAAAAATAATCAATTTTTTAAAAAGTATAAAAATAAATTATTTATTGATCAATTTTTTGATTGAGTAATTTAGTGTTTTATTTAAGGATTTTTTCAGACAGAAATGTTTTCTACTGAGACTGTTAATAATAATTGTATTATTTGTAAATCTTTTAGTAACAGATTGCTATTTCGAGTGTTCCCTACAAATTAGCCCCTTTCTTTTTACGTAATACTTCTGTAAATCGTCGTATATCTACAGTAAAAATTTTGCTTGTGCTATTTTAAAGTTGCAGAAATTTATTCTGTTGTCAAAATTAGTTGGCTAGTTTTGAAAAATGTTAAGTTTGTTCATCGGCGGGCTAAGAAACTTTATATTTATATAGGCCATTTTTACGAAATATCGAAACCAGGCTTATATCCGTAATATATATCCGATAATAGGCCGTCATAAACACAACCACAACCAACCAGAAGAAATTATCATTCTGCTATCATATGTTATCATATGTTTTCCATTAAGCCTAACATGGGGTTTAGCTACGTTCGATTCGCAGACCAGAATGGCTCGCACCGGAATGGTTACCTACACTTTTCTCCTTTTACTTATTTAATAGTAAAAGGAGTAAAGTAAAACTTACACTTTTTACTTATATAATATAAGTAAATTATATAATATAAGTAATATAATTTAAATATACTTTAAATATACTTTAAATAAAACTTAAAATAGCCCTTTTTAAAAATGAACTTTATTTAAAATATTTGTACTGATATTTTTATTTGTTTTTTGTTTTTGGTTATAAAATTTGGATGTATGCCAATAATATAAGTTCTAACACTTAGTCTTATGTAGTGCATGTCGACAGCACGAAATTTTTATTCCCCTATCACTTAGCTATTTATCCCTTTAAGACCGGAAAATGTTTGGTAGAAATGAAAAATTTTGGTAGTTTCCCCTACATAATGGGATCAAATTTGAATGAAAAAAATATTTTTGAAAATACCCGATGTCAGGTGATGCCAAGCAAGCATCCACGCAATTTTGTGTATGCAGGCTCGACTTTAAATCGCACAAAAAGAGGGAAACGATTTTTCTTTTTCTTTAGAATCACCTATGCAATTGTGTACTGTGTAGGTCAGGTTTTAAAGGGTTAAATATTATTTTAAAGAAAGCACAATGCCAAGACTGTTGGCTCGTTTATGCATATGTCTTTTAACACTCGGTATCTGATTTTTTTTTTTTTTTTTTTTTTTTTTTTACAACTGAAGACAGTAGTAAACAAACTTTTCATCAACCGGAGACAGTAGAAAACTGCACTGATTTTTAACACATACATGTGAATATTACAATTAGAAAATCTTTAGAAAAATCGTCTTTATGACAGTTTTATATTAATTATGCTAAGAATATTACTCACATCTTACTATCCAAACATCGTTCTTAATTTCTTTGAAATCCTTGTCTCCATTAAAAATCTTATGCTGCAACAAATCCGTTGAAGTTGGACGTTTAAAGGGATTGACGTTTACACAACCACGAATGATATCCCTTATGTGACAGAGAGTTTCCCTTCGCACTGCAGACATCAAAAAGGCATTTTTGGCGAGAAGTTCAAACTCTTTTCTCTGTAAATATAAACCAGAAATTAATATATAATTATTTCAGATACAAAGCAATGTCTTCGGATTCAGTGAGAATACATTTAAACGCAAATTGACATTATATACTCCAAGACGAAGTATGATTTTGAGATGAAGTTGTTTATTTATTTGAGAGCATACACCAGAGTTGTTTACAAAGCAGGCAAATGTTGTCTTAATAATCCTTCATCGGCCGTCTAGAAGAGAACTGGATAGGACAAAGAATTAGACATCCCAACCGTTGATCCTAGATGCATACTTCTAATTAAAAAAATGGTTTGAATAAGGTAAAGAATTATTTTTAAAGTGATTAGGGTCAAGAAAAACATTTATTAAACAAATACGAAATTTAAATTTTTACGGCCCCCGATCCTGTAAGTTATATTTAGTAAAATTTCCCTGTTACACTAATAAGCAAGGCAAAAAAAAAAAAAAAAAAAAAAAAAAAAAAAAGTCCCGTTAATCTACGATTAAAATTGACCGATTAATAACTGTTTAAAGTTGGAGTATATTTTTTGCTGCAAATTAGGGGTCATTCACAAATTTAGTAGAAATATAATTTCGTCAGATATATTTAAAAAATGGTTGACAGTAAAATTATCATTGCAATATAAATTTGAAATCTTTATTCATTCTGAAATACTAATGCAAAATATGCAATTTGTAATAAACATATAAGAAAAAAAAACCCCAGAATATTTGTTAAATAAAATGATGAAAATTAACAGTTTCAGCTTTCGATATAATTGATTCTTATGTATTCTGTACCGCTGAATCCGTAAATGACCTTCATTTTTAACCATCAAGTCAAGATTTTTCGCAAATTGTAAATTTCAAAGTTAAAAAATTCAAAGTTAAAATTGAACCTCCTCCTCCACCACATCGGATCCCTGAACTGTTTAGCTGTAAGAATCCCAATATAAGTTAAATAATTGAATAAATTATTGCATTAAATAAAATAAAACTAAATAAAAAAGTTTTATATCTGTTATCTATAGTATCGGATTTTCACTATATTTTAACTTTGACATTTACGATTTGCAAAAAATTTCTAACGTGATGGTTAAAAATTAAGGTCATTTTATGATTCAGTACTAAAAAGTGCACAAAAAATCAATTATTAAATGTTAAAATATCTCCTCTATTTCATAGTATTCGATTTTTTTTTGTTATTTTTTAACTTTGACAACTTATGCGAAATATCCTGACATGATGGTTAAAAATTAAGGTAATTTTCGGATTCAGTGCTAAAAAATGTATAAAAGTTAAAAACACAACCATCGCAGCCTTGTGTTATCTAATTAAAGTTTTTTCTTAAACTTCTTGGCGGTAATCTATCCGAAATTTTTTGTGTTATCCTGTAAAATAATTATAACATACGATCGTTGAAGTTAAATAAAAACTTATAAAAATAACATAATTTTTGTTAAAAGAAATCATGAAAAGAAGCAGTCTCATATCCTTACAAAATGAAACATATGTTAAAATACTATTATTTTAGTCAATCTGAAACTTAATAAAATTTAACTTAATCGTAATGCTTGTACGATTTTTTCCAAAACACAGATTCACGTGAAACGAGTTCTTGGAATACTTTAAACATTTGGTATATGACACCTCAGAGCATGGGGGAACTCATCTGTGTTCAGATGCAGTAAAGTGGTATAAGTCATGCATTTTTAAAGTTTCATAACTCGGTCGATTTTAGGGTTATATGAACGGGACTTTTTTTTTGTGTTATTTGTCAGTGTAATAGGAAAATTTTACTAAATATAACTTACAGGATTGAGGGACCGTAAAAAAATTTAAATTTCGTAATTTTTTAATAAATGCTCTTCTTGACCTAAATCGCTTTAAAAATAATTCTTTACCTTAATTAAATAATTTTGTAACTGGAAATATGCATCTAGGACCAACGGTTGCGAAAATAAAGTTCGGTCAGCTCATACGTGGTCACACTCATTTTCAAAACTTGCTTTATACACCTTATAGGTATTGCTTAAACACCTTATAGGTATGGAGATCCATTAAATGCTGTTCAACAACCAATGGGATGCATTCCATTTGGGCGTTGCCATTTAACAATTAACAAATAATCGCGATTTCTGTGCCATGTTCGATAGCGTAATATATATGGGTCAATCCATTTCAAGTGGTCCAGCACTGGTTGCTCGACTGTTTTTAAAAAATCTGAAATTTTTTGTACAACAACCCTAACATGATGGAAGTTCAAAATGACTATTATTTTAATTTTATTAAATTTTGTTTGTGCATGGCGGCCATCTTTGTTTCATCGTCTGCGCAATTTTCTCACAAGAAGGGTTTACGGAATTGTAAATATTTCATCGTTTACTTATCCAATTCAACTGCGGATTAAAGCAATTTGTACAGAATACATTGGACTAAAAATTTGGTAATGGAGTAGTTTCCGAAACAAACTGCTTATTGGTAAAATTTAAGCATAAAGTTTCAGTTTTTTTCCAAAATTTGTCAGTTTACAAGAGGAAATTTTTCTAGCAGGGAATACTGTCAACATGACATAATTTGTTTTACAAATAGGCCGAAAGTACTTGCACTCACACGCCGAGTTCCAGATCTGGGACTTGCTTTCTCTTCTCTAAAAAAAATCCCAATTTTTTCAAAAATGACAAAAATCGCACTTCTCAGGCTTTGGTATCTCTGGTGGGGCACGAGATAAAAATCTGAAATTTTTTTTTGTAAGAGTATTGTATGGTAGTGTTATGCACAAGAAATTTCAGGATGGAGATTTGACTACAAGCTGAGATATGGCAAGGGCAACATGTCAAAACAATACTGCCAAACTATTATTTTGCTCTAGTCACAGCTAAGTATTTATCTCAGTGTATCATTTAAATTTATTTTTTAGATTATCTTTAAATAATAGTAACAGAAAATAAAGCCTTTTGCAATTAATTTAAGAAATAATTATGCCTAAGGCCTACATTTTGTATGGTTTCAGTAATTTTTGTTGTAATTTTAGTAACTAAAAGAAACCTCAGCACTTTTATATAAATACATATATATACAAGACCTGAGACAAAAACATAATAGGGAAAGAGAAAAGCTGTTAATGTTGGCATACTTGTTGAGACATGATCAAACGTGTCAAAACACATTCTTGCTTGTTGGTTTAAAAACCACAATTTTAATGCTGCTTTTCAGTCCCTGAAACGTGTTTCTGCCATAAGTATGTTCCTGCAAATGAAACATTAAGCGATGTTACCATGCTTCAGCCTGAAGTAATTTTTAGAAAGTAAAGATACCCAAAGCCTTTTCAAAATTTATACTGCAGAAAAATCACATTTTTGCATAAGAAGTAAGCTAGGAATTATTAATGAATTGAGATTCGCACATAGTGATTTCAAAGTATATTTCTATCAGCCAGCAGGGCCAAGATCTTCAATCAATTTATCAAGAGATGACAAGACTTGGTTCCTACAAATAAAATTTTGAGAAAGATCAAAATTGTGGTTTTTGAACCAACAAGCAAGAATGTGTTTTGACGCGTTTGATCATGTCTCAACAAGTATGACAGCATTAACAGCTTTTCTTTTCCCCTATGTTGTTTTTGTCTCATGTCTTGTATAAAAATATTTTTTTTCTTTATGTAAAAGTGCTGAGGTTTCTTTTAGTTACTAAAATTACTTACAACAAAAATTACTGAAACCATACATAATGTATTGCCTTAGGCATAATTATTTTTTTAATTAATTCCTAAGCTTTGCAAAGGGCTTTATTTTCTCTTACTATTATTTAAAGATAGTCAAAAACATAAATTTAAATGACACTCTGAGATAAATACTTAGCTGTGACTACAACAAAACAATAGTCTGGCAGTATTGTTTTGACATGTTGCCCTTGCCATATCCCAGCTTGCAGTCAAATCTCCATCCTGAAATTTCTTGTGCATAACACTACCATACAATACACTTATAAAAAGTTTTTTCAGATTTTTATCTCGTGCCCCACCAGAGATATCAAAGCCTAAAAAGTGCGATTTTTGACATTTTTGAAAAATTTGGGATTTTTTTAAGCAAAGAGAAAGCAAGTCCCAGATCTGGAACTCGGCGTGTGAGTACAAGTACTTTCAGCCTATTTGTAAAAAAAAATTATGCCATGTTGACAGTTTTCCTTGCTAGAAAAATTTCCTCTTGTAAATGGACAAATTTTGGAAAAAACCTGAAACATTATACTTAAATTTTACCAATAAGCAGTTCGTTTCGGAAACTACTCCATTATCATATTTTTAGCCCAATGTATTCTGTACAAATTGCTTTAATCAGCAGTTGAATTGGATAAATAAACGATGAATTATTTACAATTCAGTAAACCCCTCTTGTGAGAAAATTGCTGCAGACGATGAAACAAAGATGGCCGCCATGCACAAACAAAAATTAATAAAATTAAAATAATAGTCAGTTTAGGGCTGTTGTACAAAAAATTTCAGATTTTTTAAAAATGGTCAAGCAACGAATTGGTGATTTTCTGGACCACTTGAAATGGATTGACCCATATATATATATATATATATATATATATATATATATATATATATATATATAAATATTACACCTAGACATAAAAACTTTCAGATGCAAAGTTTCATAAAAAATGATGCAAAATTTGATGACACAAGTTGCAACACCCATGGGGGTCTATTTTCGAAAATACACAAATTAATTTTTTATACGTTCCCTGCAGGGTAAGATTTGAAATTAGGATTTTGCAATCTTTGTATCTGCAAAACTCAAAAAATTATTAAAAGACAAAATTCGTGACTTACACCTCTTAAGCATACCTCTGAGGGACGTGACATTGATACATTTCGAATGTAAGGCAAGGATCATCTAGAAAATAATACGTTATTTAAACAGGTATATCTGTGAGTTTTCCATATATCAAGACATATTTTTTGTGTTTCATCCAGTAAAGGATAAGAAAAAATTTCTTAATAGGAAGCATTCCTATCTCGAAAACGGAAAGAGATAGGGAAAAAAGTGATTTACAAAGTTGTAGAGCATCATCGATTTAGTACGAAAAGGCACATTGTGGACATTAATGCGAAGAACAGAACGGTTAAAACGGGCATTTGTTTTTTCGTGATTTCCTACTGTGTGAAGTCACGAAAATTGAACAGAAGTAGAAATGATTATCTTTCGGATATATGTGCATCCAAATATGCATTGCAGCTGACGGCGAGAAGTTTGAACATATCAAATAAAGGTATATTGCTATTAGTTGTTTTTTTTTCTAAAATTGTTTTGACGCGTCACAGTGAAGGAAATCACGAAAAACAAATACGAGTTTTAACGCTGCCATTGAAATACTCAACGCCAGAGGACACGAGTTGTGACGTCATCACTAATCGACCAACTTCCCAATAGTGTTGGATTTCACATTGGGAAATTTTTAATAGCAATTTTCTTTTATTTTATTTGTGGAATATGCATAATCTTATAAAACAATAATAACTATTGAAACCTCTTGGTGAGAATTTGGAATCCTCCAATGAAAAATCAGCGAGATGCGGCAACACTGTTGCATTCCTCACCTGGCTGAATTTTTATTTAGAGATTCCGAATTCTCGCCAGAAAGTTTCAATAGTTATTATAGTTTTATAAGATGATAGATATTCCACAAATGAAGTAAATGAAAATTGCTATTCAAAATTTTCCGGTGTGAATTACAACACTAGTGAGAAGTTGGTCGATTAGTGATGACTTCACAATTCGTATCCTCTGGCATTGAGTATTTCGATTGTAGCGGTTTTAATCGTTCTATTCTTGGCATTAATATCCACAAGGTGTCTTTTCGTACTAACTTGATGATGCTCAACAACTTTGTAAATCACCTTTTTCCCTATCTCTTTCTGTTTTCGAGATAGTAATGCTAACTCCGCAGCTTTCCACCAGGTGGCGCCGTAGGCGGTTTCATTCAGTAGTGCATGGCTACTTTACTATGTCTAAACACCACTTTTATGTACATAGTAGCAGGTGTTTCAATGTTAAGGGGGCGGCAAGGGACTTATATGGGCGTGCTGTATATCAATTTCACATCTTTGTACTATGTTCTAATTATAGGAAATTATTGCTTACCCATCATATGTATATAGGGTAAGTCTAGTAATCTTTTTGAAAATCGAAAAACATTTCCGAAAAACATATTTTTAGAAAAAAAAATGCAGTCCGTCTGTCTGTGTGTGTGACTGAAAACGCTCTATCTCCAAAACAAATCGAGACAGAGACTTTAAATTTGGTGTGTATTTAGTATGTCAGAATAAAAAGAAGTCTATTGAACTTCATTAACCTCAATTATCCAAAACTAGTTTTTTCGGACTCTAAATATTCGTTCTGATAAAAGTTATATAAAAATTTTCGAAATTGTTTGTTTGAAGGATTGAATATAAAGGACAATAAAAAAACATAAATTTTGCATAAAAAAAGAAGTTGATCGGATAATTAGTTGCCGAGATATTTGTAATCCTATTTTCCACAGTCTTCGCTTTTTCATATCCCTGTATTTCATTCAAATTTCAATTCAAGTATATATTTCAATTGGAAATGAGACGCTTAATCCGACGCTAGAAACTGTTGGTTAATATTATTGTCGTTTTTGGAGTTATAAGGTTTAAATATTTCTTTTACAAAATTCAGTGATTGACCATTTAAAGTTTATGACGCCATCAAGCCACCTTTTTAAACTCTCTATCTACCGAACAAATATAAACAGAGGCATGAAATTTGGTATGTACTTAGAATGTAATAATGCGAAAAAGCCTGTTAAATTTCATTAACCTTAGTTATCCCTGGATATGCTTTTTATAAATAGTTTACACACGTTTTATTTTCATATTTAATATTATGCATATCCATGATGTTTAAGTATTCTGGTGGCCCCCAACGACTAGTTTTATATTGCTGGCCTAAAAGTGTTGTCGCATTTTCATTTTACAATAACTCCATGACTGTTTGTCACGAAACGACATTTAAGTCGACCCATTGTTTGTAAAAATTTGTTTTTAGTGCATAAAATACCTAATGTAATTATTTGAATGAATGTAAAATAAATACTTACCTCTAAAAGGTTAAAGATCGTTGGATACAAAATTTCTGTCCAGCTTGGTTTAGTAATATTTTGCACGTTTTTCGATGTACACAAGGATTCTTTGGTGAATAATTCTAAACATAGCAATCCTAACGTATATATATCATACTTGTAACCATTAACTGTAGCTTTCTGCTGTTCTTTGATTTCAAGTGTTTCGGGAGGCTGGTAAAGCAACGGTGATAAATAGCTGAAAAGAAAAAAGGAAAACTACATAACTGGAAATAAAATCAGAAGACGAAATGCAATATTCCACCTTGATTCAATCACAAACTACACTCAATATGAACTTTAAAAAGTCCTTTCGACATGTGCCGGGAGGAAAGGGTAGCTTCCTTATTTTTTGGTTTTAAAATTTTGCAAATTATACTCAAATTTTCAAAAAGCTAAAATGCGACGAACCCTATAAAAGAATATTCGTCAATAATACTAAATTTGAATGAGAATTGCGCCAAATTAGTAAGCTATAGCCAAGTTGCCATCATTTATGGTTGCTTACTTTTGGCCGCCAAATTTAGCGATATTTCGCCAAGTGTCGCCAAGCTTGGCGAGCATTTAAAGCTAACGTTCACAAATTAATACCTGATTTTCTTTAACTGTTGCCTTGTTTCAAAATGCCAACCACCTTAGAATTTCAAACTGCTATATCTCAACCATTTTCTAAGTTTGAAGAGGAACAAAAAATACTCCGGAATCCCTGTATCAAGGTCTAATGAAGAAATACTCCTCCTTAGCACAAAAGTATTTTGACAATTAGTTTGCATTTAACTGTTGAAGGTGTTAGTTGCTCTAATGCTTCGAATAGCGTTTATATTGACTTATTTTGATTATTTTTAAACGCCAAAACGCAAAGATCATTCTAGTGATTTTAGAAAAGCCGTTGTAAATGCACGAGAAAGGAAGGACGCAAGCTAAAATTGCTCGTTCTTTTAACGTGTCTCGGCAGTTTATATGGAATGCTTAGTACATGGAATAAAGTTTTAATAAACGGAAATATATAGAAAATAAGCTTCGAAGTCTCCGTCCGAAAAAAAAACTTGCAATGTTAGCCGTATTATAAAAATGCTATTTACAAGTGATTGTTGTAAGCCAGCTGTAGTAATAATAAATCAATTGAAAGAAAATCCCGGCATAGACATAAACGTTTCATCTGTCAAACGACGTGTAAACCTCTATGGTTTACATGGCCGAAGACCAGCAAAAAAAGTGATTCTTATTTTCTAAAAATAGAAAGGCTAGACTTGCATTTTCAAAACGACATAAATATTGGGCAAGTGTAGGGCTGTCTAATGTTTTGTGGAGCGATGAAAGCAAGTTTAATTTACTGTCATCTGATGGAATCAAGTAGATTCGACATCCTAGAAACAAAAAAATATGATGTTCGATACCAAATATCCACGTGAAACATGAAGGCGGTAATGTGATGGTTTGGAGTTGTTTTCCCACAGCATTGATGGGGACATGGATCGGTTCATGTATGTTGATGTATTAAAGATTCAAAAGGTAACCCACGCTAATCAAAACATGCCTTCTTACTGGTATTTTCAGCAAGATAATGCCCGAAGCACAAATCCAAGTTTTTATGAAGCGCAGAAAAGTCAAGGTTCTAGAGTGGCCAAACTAAAGTCTGGATTTGGACCCCATAGAGCATCTGAGGGAGAAGTTAGTTCGGACAGTATGAGGCCAAAATTATTCAAATAAGGCGGCTTTATGCGAAGCTCTTAAAAATGAGCGGGACCGAATTCCTTTAGGTCGTATACAAAAGTTAGTCGACTCAATGCCCACATATTCTGAGGCTGTAATACAGGCTAGAGGATATGCTTCTAAATACTGACTGACTCATTACTATTTTTGATAATTATTGTTTTAAAACATTTTCTTATTATAATGTCAAAATTCTTTTGATTTATCATTTTTCTGATTTTTCTTGGGTTTCACGTTATTTTTTAGCAAATATGATAGTTTAATCATTAAAATGATAGTTTATTTATTAAAATTACCTAAAATATTAAATAAAATAAATGATTAATTTTTGTATTTTATTATTATTTTACATTAAATCAATTATTATCTCTGTCAAAATACTTTTGGGCGCTACTGTATAAGTCACATTTGAACGGAGGGTGGTTTTGGTGCCTGAGGATCATGACTGATGAAAATATACCAAAATTTTTCCGGAAGTGCTTTCCTCCGAACGACTGCAATTGTAGCTTTTTACTTTTTGCAATGAAAGCTACCTAAAAGCTTATTGTTTTACTTAAAAGGCGACATAAATAATAATAATATAAATGCTAAAAGTTAAGATATATACATTTTATTTACAATTTCTTAGTACTTTCGGCCTGCAATTCCCGCGGCCATCGTCAGAAAATATTTTTATTATTAATTGCTGCTCCATTCATACAAATACATCACTTCGCTGAAAGTACAAAGTAATTTTAAATAAAATGAATATTTCTTAATTTGTAACATCTATATTATTGTTATTATTGTCGCCTTTTAAGTAAAACAGTGACCTTTTTACAGTTCGTATGGTGTATTTTGTACTTAATTGAAACTTATACATTAAAACTTTTTGAGGTTTATATCTTTTTAGCTCACAGTCTATCAAAGCCTGAAAGCTACTGTGCCCGCAGGTTCTGTATTTACGTGTGTTCGTATGTACAGTCGTGGAAGAAAAAGGTAATCTCCCATATATTATATAATATATATGGGATATTTTATTATATGATAATAAAATATCCCATATATTATACTCCCATATATTATATAATATGATAATTTGTTAAGGTGTTAGCTCCTTAACAAATTATCGCAGAAGAAAGTTACTGGTACCACACGGTTGGTAATAAAGTCTACTTTTAAGTGATGTATATAAATTTTGCTTAGGGGGTCACCTATATATTAAAACGAACCATAACTTTATTTTTTCCAATAGCAATACACAATTCTGACAGCTTAAATGAACTCTACACCCTTCAATTAGCCTAAAAATAATTCGCATGTTGTACTGAATGTATATTTTAGTGCACTTCAATAAGTGCATATCCATATCCATTTCATTCTGTTCGAAAGGCTGTAATATCATTAAAATGCTCTTGAAATATTTTATTTGCCATTGCCTGTCATGTAAACGGAAAACTTTTGACTGTCTTTGTCATTAATCTATATATCTGATTTTCATAAAATTTGAAATGACTTGACAAAATTTTGGAACAATTATATATTTAAAATTTCAGACAATTCGGAATGCTATAACATCATTAAAATGCACTTGCAACAATTTATTCCGATTGGCCGTATTGTAATGGAAAACTTTTGGCTGTCCCTATAATTAAACTATACATCCAATTTTCACAGAATTTGAAATGATTAGACAAAATTTTACAACAATTTATATATTTAAAATTTCAGACCATTCGGAAGGCTGTAACATCATTAAAATGCACTTGCAATAATTTATTCCCATTGTCCGTCATGTAGCGGAAAAATTTTGACTGTCCCTGTCATTAAACTATACATCCGATTTTTATAAAATTTGAAATGGCTCGACAAAATGTTGCAACAATTATATATTTAAAATTTCAGACCATTCGGTCGGGTATTTTTTGCTCTGTGATTTGCGAACAGACGGACAGACGAACTGAACGATGACTACAGGTGCTACGTTTTTATATAATTACATACGCACCTAAAAACGCCTATCTTAATACTAAAAGTATAGTGTGATTGGGTCATTCCATGTCCCATGTGGGACAGCTGTTCTACGTATTTCTGCTGTTTTAACAATGTTATTATATCGTCAAATTAAAACAACCATGCTGATAATAAAATCTAGAAATTTTTGTTATTTTTAATGTATAGTATATGTTTTAACAACTTATAAGTCAATAGATATAGGTATTTATATAAATGTCGCGCGCAGGAAATTTTTTCAGTTTTTCATGAATTTGCCCTGAAACGGGTAGATTACATAGGTATAGGATTTAAAATGAGGAAATTTTCATTATCTATTATTTTTATTATTTATTTATTATTAAAAACGCGCAGTTTACTAAGTTCTAGGGTTTAAAATGCGGAGAATTGTAAACACATTAACCCTTAAATGCCTGGTGTTGCTTTTCGGCAACATACCCAATTTAGGCTCTAAAATACTATTAGATTAATATTGAAGCTATAATGCCTAATGTTGCCAATAAAATACATTCTGAAAATATTATTAAATCGATTTTCAACAAGTAGATGGCAACATTTGTGCTGTTTAAGAACAAATACAGGCTTAATTTTTCAATTGCTGCTACTTGTTCTTTTTGTTTTGTTTGGAAACTTGCAAAATAACCTATTTTGTTCAGCAGCGAGCAAGTAAATTTTATTTCTTATTATAGTTCCTAAAATTCTTGTGTGTTTAATATCATAGAATTTTATCAAGGAAAATTATTTCTTCAATTAAAGACCAGTATTGCCAATTAGTAACAAACTGGTTTTTAGCCGTAAACTATACTTAAAACAAATTGTGATTTTTTAAAGTATTTTTCCCATGATTTATTTAAAAAATGAAAGCCGAAAAACATTATTACAATGATTTTTGAAAAATCAGGCATTTATGCGTTAAATAGCCATTCAATATCACGTGTGGAACAACTTTTCTTCATATTACTCTGTTTTAACAATGCTATTGCATCTTCAAATTAAAACAATTATGTTAATATGAAAATATAGGATTTTTTGTTAATTTTAATGCATAGTTTATATTTTGAAAACTTATAAGTTAATAAATATAGGTATCTATGTAAGCCTCACGCGCGAAATTTTGTCCGTTTCTCATGGAATGGCCCGATTATTAAATGTTAAACAAAATTATAGAATCTTTACACATTTAATATATCTGTATATAAACTAGTTAAAGTCATAGTAGCGTATTATATTTTCTTAACTTTATTTGCTAGAAGCGTTGAAATGAATTTTAATGTGATAAAATATGTTTTGACGATATATTACGGTAACTTTGTCTAGGAAACGATATCGTTCTTCATGTTAATTGATTAACAGTCGATATATCCTTATAACTTGTAAATGGGAAAGCAAAAAAATAAAAAGCATAAACAAATTTTTAATCAAGTATTAAAAAGGCTGTTAAAAAACATAAAAATAGACGACATTTTTTAAACATTGTATATACTTTATCAAAAAACTCAGTAAGCTTACTCGACAAAATAAAATATGTAACAAAAATTTTTGAATTAATGACTTATACCAATTAAATGTTTATCTCTATTTTAATTCGCGACATTTACTTTCCGATTCAAAAGTAAAATTTCTGTAGGAAAATTTAAAGAGATAATCGATATGACATATCTATTGCCAAGCAAAAATAAAGAAAATTGTGTCACTAACTTATTTGTTGCACCTTCTGTGCGTGTCAGCGACCCAAAGTCACAAATGAGTGCCTGGCCGTCGTCACTAATCAACACGTTAGATAACTTCAAATCGAGGTGACATAATCCTTCCTCATGAAGATAGTGTACTCCATTACAAATCCCATGGAACCAGGACACGGTCATCTCTAATCCATTCACATCCATCTCTAGATATGGGCTTTTAACAATGTCACTTAAAGAGGCGGGATACAATGCCGTAACAAATATATAGGTATATGTCGATGCTATTTGTTCTACGTTAATCAAAGGTAAAATGTTTTCATGGCTCAAATAGGGCCATATATCTTTTTCGCCTTCAGTAGTAAATTCGTCTAAGACAATTTTAGCTGCTACCCGTCGCTCTTTGTTTGGCTGCTTTAATTCTACAACTGCCCCATAACTTCCACTTCCAACAGCCTGTATGAACTGATATTTGTAGTGGTCTTCCAAAAACTCAATTGTTGACATCACAGCTTCTACTCTATACTCATCGATAGTCAGGTCATTATTTTTAAATTTTTGACGGACTTTTTCCATGTTCATATAAATAGAATATCACTGTCGAGAAGGAGAGTTACTTTTCGAAATTAAAATTACGTAATAAGTTGCAAAGGAAACGCTTTGCTAACAAATTCGTTAAGTTGACCTTAAATAACCACAAAATTATTTGCAAAATTAATCAAAGTAACTTAATTATAAGATCTATAATGAACAATGACTTTCAACAATTAAAAATGTGCTCAAAAATTCGCATTCATTGTATTATTAGGATGCATTGTTGACATTGTTCAATTCATAAAAGTGTTTGCATTGTTATAGAACATTGTTATAAAAAATAGAAATTTTTGTAGTTGTACTTCAAAAGAACTAGTTTAAAAGTATTAGTTCAAAATAAATTAACCTTTTTTTGAATAATGCAGTTTTTAGTTATTTTTAAAGATTTGCTAATAATACATTTCGGAATATTATATTTAACATTTAAGGAAATTGCATAAATTTGGGATTTCAAACATTTCGAAAATAATTTCATTTACTAATGTCATTCATTAGAGCAAAATTTCAAAGGGGATATGTTTTCCGTTTATTTCTAGGTGGTCCAGGTTTTGAGAAATTTGCATATTTAAATTTATGCAAATTTAAGCTTTTTTGTGCTATTTTATGCACATTTTAGATACAATATATGTCACATCTAATTACGTTTTCTAGATAATTACTATTTGACTATTTACTTCAGATAAATGTCACGATTTGCATATTCTTAACATTTATTTATCAATTATTAAGCCTAATTTGCATATTTTTCAATGGTGTAATGTTTACATCACTATCAACTTTAAAATAGTTGCCGCAGAATTGACGTAATGTTTTTCTGGACTAGATTTTTATGCTGATTTCAGATCTACAGTCTGTTTTCTTATGTAATGTCTAGTTTTTGAGTAAGATGAATTTCTACTTTTGCACGGCATTAACACAGGTTTGCTGTAAGATGCTTTTTAGTGGTGTGTAATTCATTGACAAGAAGGTGAACAGGTCAGATTCATATCAGGGACATGAACAAAATTTTATATAATCGAAAAAAAAAAATAAGTAGTTGAATCTATCCTAACTAGTTGAAGTTTATCATACAAAGTATCATAAAAAGCTAATTCTGGCTTTTTTTGATCACAAAATTAAAATTTCACTTTTTTCAAAAACTAGACGTGATAGAAGAAAACAGATACAAGATTTGAAATCAGCTCAAAAAAAAAAAAAAAAAAAAAAAAAAAAAACTGGTTTAGAAACATATTAGCGTACTCGTGCGGCAGAAATATTTGAACGTCAAGAAACATTATTAGAAAAACATGAAAATATGCAAATTAGGTACAATATTTCACAGTCACATGTCAGTATAATCTCAGAAACAACGTTTTTTGAAGTAAATTAGGTAGTAATCATAACACACAACAAAAAACCATGTCTTATATAGCTTTATGCCTTAAATTTGCAAATAATTGTATAAAATTTACGAAATTTGCATAAATTGAAATATGCAATATCTTTCAAAATTGACGTGCTGGAGTAAATCTAAAACAAGATTTGGAATCAGCACAAAAAACCGCATAGAAACAACTAATTTCTGTTTTAGGACAGAGAAAAAGTTCAATTTTGTTGACCAGTGTTTTGGAAAATGGGAAAACATATCACCTATGGAAAAATTACTACACAACGTTTCAGAGCTGAAAACAGAACCGTGCCGCATCTGCGGTTTTATTGATAAATGTGCTGGGAGTAGGCTTCGAAATTTACCTCTAAAAAAGCAATTATTTATCTTAATTATTAATTAGTTGCGTATAAATTTTGCTGATAATACAGATAGTTATTTTATATTTTTTTTTTCATTCAGCAGTATATCATTTTTACCTAATGCTGTAGAAGGAATCCCGCTAGGTCTTTTATACTGATTTTATGTACAGCTTTACGGAGAGGAAGACGCAAATTTTACTCATAAAATAAATAAGAAATCTTAATCCTCAACCAAGCGTCTTGTTAATCTAAGTGCGGGAAGAATTGGACTTTAGGTTGGATGGGTGCCGTATAACGAAAGATGCACCTATTGAACATTTGTAACAAAAACTAAGTTAGTTTACCTGCAGTTTGGTGTATCATGTGTCGTAAATAGTCTAAATTAAACTCTTGTAATATACCATTGAAACTGGGACATTTTTTTATGGGCAATCCTGTATATTAAGATACGTATTTAATACATTAATATAAATATTAATACAAAAAATAGCTACAAATATTAAATGTATTACTATTAATATAATTATAAATCTTTAGAATGCGTGATCAATATTTAGCTTAAATTAGCAGTGATGATGAGTTGTCTGATCACTTTACACAAAATTTAGCAAGTGGTCACAATAGGGACATTTTCAATGTGATTAATATGATTTAAAATGAAATTTTGAAATTATGGTTAGGGGAATGTTGGTAAAACTGCATGTCCTGTTATTAATTGCTTTTTGAAACTAGAATTTCCAACAGAATTTACCGTAACTTTGAGTATATATTCTGCATTTATCCTTTTATCATAATATTATTTCAAATATATCTATCGTTCATCAAATTTTTATTTACAAATGATTACTTATAGTACATTAAGGTGAAAGATGGTGTTTGAAAAACGCAAAACACATATGATAACCTAATTTCAGCAATTACAATTTATGTCCAAAAACATTCAAAATTTTTTGCGCATCACTGTATATGATCTGTGGATTTGTATATATATACATTTTATAGTATGCAAGAATTTACTTCAGTTAAGAAACGCCTCATACAATTAAAAATTCACCTTCACCAATTTTTGACAATTAGCGGAAATAAATTCGAGTACACTCGAATTCTTTTGTGCAGTCCTGTTTATAGTCTATAGAATTTATAAACACCACGTACTATACAAAAACATGATGCAATATACACCATACTTTTAAGCTTATCAAGCACCTCAGTAATTCATATAAATTTCATTTTTCATATGGTGTAACATCATTAAAATTCTTTGAAAACGATTTTTCCCCGTAGATTACTATATAACGGAATTCTTTTGTGTGACTCCGTAAATGAATAATAAATGCTTTGCACCTTATATGGTACAAAAAGCATATTTCAGTGCACCTCGGAAATGAATAACAATTTTATTATGTTTTTAATGGATTAACATCATTAAAATTCACTTGAAACTTTCTTTCCATTTACGGTAATGTAACGAAATACTTTTGACTGGTGGCTGTGAACGTACTATTAATGCTACACAATTCATTTTCATTGGCGATCATCCTAGAATAAACGACAATAACATATCAAAATTATGGGGCAATTATGGGGACGTTTATGAGAGATAGAGCAATGAAAGCTGGGCAGACAAAGTCATAAACACTGTTCAACGATGTTTCAAAGTGTTCAAAAACAAACAACCCGTTCATTGTAAGTCTAATATAAACTTTAATGGAAAGAAACTGTAACTAAAGCTTTTCAAAACGCATAAATATTTACAAATATCTGAAGATGCTTTAGTGGAAATTTCAAAATTTCAAAATTTTTATTTTCTTTCTTTATATTTACGAAATGTTTAAGGGTACACGCACTCCTCCATCTCACCCCCCCCCCCTCCTCCAAAAAAATCTCTCTGAGTATATTTATCACTGTTATTTTTAAATAAGCCGTCAAAAATTTTAAAAATGCAATAGCTATTAACACTATACAGTACAGACCATTTGACGTCTTGTTTTTATGCGTTATTTATAAAACTACCGGGTGTCCTGAAAAGGTCTGACTGATTTTAAAATTCAATAACTTGTAAACGGTGACAGATATTTAAACAATTCTTGCAGGAGGGTTATGCATAAGGTTAAAAGTTTTTTTACAGTGATTTTCAATTTTAATTCGAATTACAAACAAAAGATGGCGCTGCGATCAATAGACGCTAAATTCAGGCTCGATTTTTGGTACTTCGTGGCCCGGATAATACATTTCCATCTCCTTTTTCCGCATGGAACAAGAGTAAGGACCAAAAATCGAGCCTGTATTTAGCGACTATTGCTTACAGCGCCATCTATTGTTTGTAATTCGAACTAAAATCGAAAATTACTGTAATAAAACTTTTGACTTTATGCATAAACCTCCTGCAAGAATTTTTTAAATATCTGTCAGCGTTTGCAAGTTATTGAATTTTAAAATCAGTCAGTCCTTTTAGGACACCCGGTATCTAAGAAATTCTAAATTCTCCCCAGAAAGTTTGAATAAATTTTTGGTTATTAAAATTATAGGTATTTCGTGATGAAGGAAAATTACTATTAAAAATTTTCTGATGAATTTTTTCTAAATTTAATTAAAAAAACACTCGATTTAGCCACAATGTTTGTGTCCTGTATAGAAGCAGAGAAAGTAATGTTTAGAATTATAATTTTAAATATGCATGCTTTTAATTTACAATCTTTCTCCTCAAAATTTAAGGGATTTAACTCTTCTTCTTTTGGTCAAAATTTTCGTTGTTTTTTCCTTGCATTTATTGCATCCCTTAAATGTGTAGATTGTTACCCTAAAAATATTTCTTTATATTTCAATTCCTTACAATCTTTTTTGCTCTTTGAATTGGACGCAGCGCGTTGAACGCAACGCTATTGTAAATTTTAAACTTTTTTTTTTTTTTTTTATCGAAATCATCTTTGTCAAACTGGACTACCCTTTTTCTTCAGCACTATTCGACTGGTTTTCCTCATTTTTAACATTTTTTAACATTGTTGAAAAGTGTTTATTAGCCCCCGGTACGGTATGCAATTTCTTTCTCCCAGCTTATTTTGTGTATTCCAAAAAATAACGTTACACAACAGAAGCCAGCCGTCAATAGTTCTAAAGAAATAATTATATATTTTTGTTGTCATTTTCTCATAACAACTGAAAGAAAATGTAATTAAAATGCGTGCTATTTTGAAAAAAATATAAACGAATGATTTCTGTTACAATAATGGGGCTATTATAAACTATATTTAGTTCTAAGTATCTATGAATCATTAGATAGCCGTATTTTTTTGGCGATTTTCTTGAATGACGACATCTTTTTGCTACATTTGTGCATTATTTCGTGAGAGTGATGTGCTATGCATGCTTTACTGTAGATGTTGAAGAGCAGATCGTAAATGTGGAATTCTTAAACGGATGCGAATGACGTAATTTTACATAAAATAAAACGTGTGCTTTAAGTCTTAAAATTGAAATATGTTTTGTACTGCAGTAGAGTCCTGATTAACCGAGTTATTTTCCTCTGATGGACTAATGGCTTCTATTATTATGAAACAGCCATTATAAATGAAGTGTTAGGTGAAGATGAAAGAGCAGCCGTAAAAAGTTAGAACTCTGATTTTCTGGTCAGAATGGGAAAAGAAATGGCCATAATTAAAAAAAAAATATATATATGGCCATTTTTTCCCATTCTGACTAGAAAATCAGAGTTTTAACTTTTTACGGCTGCTCTTTCATCTTCATCTAACTCTTCATTTATAATGGCTGTTTCATAATAATAGAAGTCATCAGTCCATCAGAAGAAAATGAAGTAATAGAAATGTCGGATACGAAACCAGAATTCCCCTGTTCTCTAGTGATTTCGGTTTGTCTGTCTATCATCTGTCTGTGCTCTAACTCACGTAAATAGAGTCCGATTGCCATGAAATTGACAGATGTTATTGAGTATTACTATGGAATGTTCGGTATTGAAAATGAAGCGCGTAGAATTTACGGTTCATTTGCAAGGATGCTCAAAATAATATGCTTACATTAATGTCTATGGAGAAAAATTGTTTGCGGTGTATTTTAATAATATTACACTATTTTAAACATACTGAAATTTATATACATCCCTTAGGTGTATTACATGGTGCTTACTGTAGAATAAGGTGTGCATAGCGATCATTTACAGAGATACATAAAAGAATTTCGCTACAGAAGAAATTGAACAATAATTAAAAAACAGGAATTCTGCTTTTTTGGAATTTAGTGTCGCTCCCGGTGAAAAAAAAAAATATATGTATATATAAATAGTACAAAATATATTTCAATTTTAACACTTACAGCACACGCTTTTACATTATGTAAAATGACGCCATTTGCATCCGCTTAAGAATTCCACATTTACAATCCACTCTTAAACAGCTACACTAAAATATGCATATGCATAGGGCGTCACTATCGCGAAATAGTACACAAATGAAGCAAATAGATGCCATCATTAAAGAAACTCGCCAAAAAAGCCCGGCTATCTAATGATTAATATGCCTTCATTTATTTGTAACATTAATATAGATACATAAAATTAAATATAGTTAGAAATCATTCGCTTATACTTTTTCAAAATGGCACGTATTTTAATTACATTTTTCCCCGGTTGCTATGATAAAATGGCAACAAAAATATATAATTACTATTTTACAGCTATTTTTCCTTTACTTTCTACAGAAATGGAGTACTTTCGTTGCCAGTACTAAGCAAATGGCTCTAAAAAGCACAAAAAATTAATATTTCAGAAATAAATGGAGATGCAGTTTTCAAACAAATTGCATTTAAAAGTACTCTTTTTTTTCCAATACGACGGTATAAAAATTGAAAATGTGCGATGCTTAGAAGTTTAAAAAATTGCTATAGAGTATTTAATCGCACTGCTTTGTTTTACGGCTGGCTTCTGTAAGGTAACGTTATTTTAAGAGACGACACAAAATAAACTGGTAGAAAAATAGCATACCGTACCGGGGGCTAATAATTGATCTATCGAAGTCTATGAACAATAATATCTGGTAGTGGGTTTGAGTTGTGGTACGCGTTTTTGAATTTAAGTATTTTTTTTTTTTTTTTTTTTTTTTTTGCTTAGTACTTGGTGTGTATAAATTCTATGGATCATATGCAGGGCTGTACAAAAGTTCTCAAGTATATTTCCGTTTATTCATGGAAATTGTTGAATGGAAATTTTCAACTGTGATATTCGTTTCACTGAAATAACATTTAGCATACTATAAAGTACACATATAGATCTATACATCGTATACAGGGTCGCACAAAAAAATCGGACATTTTTCCGACTGTTGATGGTAATAACAGAAATTGGGTTTTCAAACGTGTTATGCGTTTTCCAAATTGTTTATTTGTACATCCTATTTCACCTTAAGGCTGTTCTTAACTGCTCTGCTCAACAAGCGCAAAACGTTTTGACACATTTACAAATTCATTTTTTAGCAGAAAGATATAAAATTGGAAAGCCTGGCCATGGAAGCGATTTGGAATTGAACTGTTTTTCCCATTTTTGGATCAATCAGTTACCTATTGAGTTATAAGCGTTTTTGATCCGTGACAAACACGATTTTCGCCCTTCGCGGACTGGTTTTTCTGCTTTCTTCGGGAAATTCGGTTCAAAACGTCTACTTTGACACAATTTTGTGAAATATCTATTGCATTTGAAAAAAAAAAAAAAAAAAAAAAAAAAACAGGGAAAAAATAGCTTGATTACATAATTTCTGAACAACAACACCTGCTAGTTTCGTGCATTTTCGAACAAAAATAAATTAAAACTTATGTCAGAAAGTTGCCCATTTGAGTTGCCCTTGAGTTGCCCTGATTTGAATGTTGCCCTTAATAAACTGTGAAGTTTTTTTTATTCTGAATGTGTTGGAAAGTGTTTCATAATCAATGTTGGACGCATAATTTCTCATTCTTGTTTATGTAAAAAAAGGTAATCGTTTTTGCTTGAGCTTGGACTAACGAAAAATATAATTATCATTCATTAATTATTTTTTCAAGCTCGCAAAAGGTATTTAAAAAAAACAAACATTTTATGTTCATTATGACTGCCATTTTATCAAAATACGACTGTATAAATTAGATGCTCATATAAGCTCCAGAGAATGTAATTTCCACTCATAATTTGGAGACCAAATTTTTTTCAGATGCTTGTGACCGGATAAAAATGGTCATCCGATAGGAAGTTCGCACAGCACGTCCTCCCCGTCGCACAAAGCGTGTTCATTACTTTTCACTCTCAGCATTAAATATATGAGTGAAATATAGAGGAATATAATGCAAAAGGTCCAAAGGTGGCATCTGTTTTCTTTGTAACTGTAAATAAAATTGTAAAATTCACGGAAATTTTGGGCTGAAAATGTAGAAACTTCCTTTAAGCAACTTTACACGGCAAAAAACCATAAAATATTATTTACATTAAATAATATCCTGTCAAATATATTTAATTAAATTTTATAGAATAAGCACCACGAGTAGTGTCTGTGATCATTGACATAGTTTGAACCATGTGTTGCATCATGACTATGCTCATGGGTATGATCATAGTAGCGCAGGTAAGAAGCGAGTGTGGTACGCACGTCTAATCACGATGCGAAAATACAAAAAAATGAAGTAATATGAATGAATGTAATGAAAAAAAAAACCAACAACTATTTGCCATTCATTTTGTTTTTTAATCAAAAATATCACGCTCTATGAAACCACAATAAATTTTGCATTAATTAAATTATTGTCAAGACAATTTTATCGAATTAATGTTACTAGTTGCATTTGTGGTTTTATTTTTTTAATGAAAAGTACCACATCCTATGAAATCACAACAAATTTTACATTAAATAAAACAATGTCAAGTAAATTTAATCCCATTGATGTTTCCAGTTGTATTTGTAGTTTTTTTTTTTTTTTTTTTTTTTTTTTTTAATCAAAAGTACCACATCCTATGGAACCACAACAAATTTTACATTAAATAAAACATTGTGAAGCAAATGTGACCCAATTAATGTTCCCAGTTGTATTTGTGATCATTATAATAGTATCAGTCAAGTGCTGCACCCTATCCATGGTCGTCATAGGAGCCCCTAACGTGCGAAGATCTGTGTGGTGTACAAGTTGGGTACTTTTATCAGCATGGTACCACTTTCTGGAGTCAAGTGCTGCACCTTATACAGGATCGTATAGGGCAGGGCCATAGGAGCCCGTAAGGAGCGAATATCTTTTCGGTGCGGTGTACAAGTCTGACCCAGTGGGTGGGTACATTTTTCAGGATGGTACCACTTTCTTGAATAGTAATGTCACCCTTATTTTTTTATCATTAAATAACCCATATATTATTATTATTCGGAAAAAGTGGTAGCATTCTGAATAAAGGAACCCTTATTTACCAGGCAACACTGACTCTAACCACAATATGAAAACATACTTGCCAACATTTACATCTTAGGCGTAAAATTTACACTTTTTGATCATTTTGTACACTTTTACACTTAGGATACTTATTCTTACACTTTTTTGCAAAGTTTCTATTTTTTTCATTTTTCTCCCCTCAAATTATAAATTACTTTCTATAGTTGCTTTTAATAACGATAAGTTATGAATGCAAAGTTATATTTAATATTGTCAGATGAATGAATTCAAGTTTCATTGTCAAAAATCACCGGAAATAACCTTTTCATTTTCATTGTATGTAAAAATAATGTTCTCAATGGATTTGCTTAAAAAAACATCAAAAAAAAAAAAAAAAAGAAAAGAAAAAAAACCCCTACAACTATATATATGGCTTTAAAATCAATTTCTTAATGAGTCTGATAATGGTTTTCATGTTATTCTAATCAAATTATCTTTGCAATGGTTACCGCTGTAATATTTAACAATATTCATTTGCTATGCAATAAAAATAAATAAATAAATAAATGTGTGAAATACTCTTCACGCGTCATTTTACACTACTATTTTCAAGCATTTGCAGATATGAAAATACCAAAGAATGCAGTAATTGCAATAAATCTAAATGAACAACAAAAAACGAAGTATTTTGCCATTGACTTTATTTTTCTTATCAAAAATACCACAACAAAATTACATTAAATAAAACCCTGTCAAGAAAATTTAATACAATTTAATAGACTTAGTGTCCTCCCCAGTAGTATCTGTGGTCATTATGATAGTATGAGTCATGTGCTGGGCCATGTGCATGGTTGTCATGGGCATGTCCATAGTAGTGCCTGCAAGGGGCATAGGCCTCATCTGTATGGTATACAGGTCTGACCACGGCTGGTTGAGTGTAGATCCTGGCAGGTCATGGCTTGTATTGGGTTTTAGGAGGCTGTGGCCTGCTGACAACGGTGCTTTGGATGTTGGCTCTGCCGAGACCAGCGGAATGGAACACGACATCGGCGGGGTTTTGGATTTCAGTACCTGTAAAAGAAAACAAGGCGGTGTAATGAGCATCAAAAGCTTTAATATGTATCGTTTTTCCAGTGTATAAGGCAGACATCTTTATCCTTAACCCTCCAAGCACGGACAACTTTTGCAGTGGGTTACCTTTTTAAAATTAAGATTGTTTGATTTTCACCCTTTTTTTGAAGTAGAAATAGTCACTTTATTTAATTATAGATTAAGTAATGCGAGAAAAAGCCGAATTATACGCTTTTAAAAAGTGGTGGGAATCAAGCAATCTGAATTTTAAAAAAGTAGCTCACTGGAACTCGAAAATAGCATTTCCCGTGGCTGGGGGTTTAATATGTCCTTAAAAATGAGGTGAGTCTCATACAATAAAGGTACATTTTTTTCCCGCACTCTCTTTGGTATTTCTCATGTTTGTAAGACATAAATTACGCTTTTTTTGCTATGTCATTTAAAATGAAAAATATGAAAAGAAAAGAAATATAGTTACGTTGAATAACATAATTTACTATGAAGAACGAAGTTTAATTTTAGAAAATGAATTCTTTCATAGATTTCAGATATTTATGTGCTACTAAAGTTCTAATGTAATTTTTTTGAAATGGGAAATATTGTTATTGAATTTAAATATTTCATTTTTAACTATAAAAATATGAATTACTTATTATTTTAGATTAATTCAATTTTTGTTTTTAAATTAGGTATTGCCATTCTTTTATTTTCATATTTCCCCCTCCCCTCCCCCCCCCACCTAAAACTGTGTATACGAAAAATATGGCAGTACATACTAGTTGCAGTAGCATTTAACGTACCGTTATCAGTGCAAATGATAAAAAAATTTTGCTCATATTAGGTTTACTCATATTTAATGTCACTTATTCCTCCGGTAAATGCCTCTTTTAATGTATTTTGTTAAGAAGACTGCTTTGTTACGGTAGGCTTCTGTAACTCCTTCTATCAGTTTATTAAGTTTCCTATCACAGAGTAAGTAACCCAAAAGATATGCGTTTAAAAATAATACTGTTGAATCGGCTGTTATAATGAGTGCCCCTAATATATAATGGAGAAGTGGATTAGAGAGATAAATTTATTAATGAATAAAATTGTAGAAAATTTAAATGAAAAAAAAATACATTTCACTTAAAATTTTAATTAATTGCTCATAGATTTGTTTGCCTTTGAGCAAAAAATCCCAATGCAATAAAAAGTATATAAATATATATTTAAATCAAGGAATCTTCCTCAGCCCTCAACTGCTCTGAAAAAATTATCGCATGAAAACTGCGAGCGGTCTCTGAGACCGATTAATCGGAGGATCAATAGAAAGCTTGATTAACTCATAGGATGCAATTTCTATCCTAAACTTTAGGTGCAGTACTACAATAATTAAAATTAAACTATTCAAAAGTCTGTAGCTATAGTACTAAGGCTTCGAACGAAAAGAAAATTGACAAGTAATATCTATAGTTAGATTGAAAATTCCAAGTTAAATGTGAAAATTGGAAAAACAGCGGTCTGCGAGGCCGCTAACAGTAGATAAAGGTTAATCGGATTGAACTAAATCGCTTTCTGCAGTAAAGTGTTTTGTTTTTCAAAAGAAAGATCATAACTACTCTGTCATAGATATACATACACAAGAAAAAAGAAAAACAACAACAAACAGAGTGCTTCTATTACAAAGCTAACGCCGTTTTTCTAATGATTGAAGATAACTACTCTTTTGGTAATAAATAGAAAAACACATGTCTTATTTTAGTATCTATCTTTTGGCAATAAATCCACAATTGGTATTCGACTTTGTATCCATTTTTTGGCAAAAAATAGGAAAACCTATATCTAACAACAAAATATATCAGCTTGAATCTAAATACCGTAAAATACTGCTTATTTTACAGGGTGTATTTCTTGATAACTATAATTAACTATAATAACGATTGTAAAATGTTTAACAGCGCTAAAATCTAAATGATCGGAATTTGATTCATCACGTGAGATGTTGGCGGATAAGCCGATTTAATTTTATGCATATTCCAGAGAGATGTTGTCAAATAAAAGGGCCTATAACAGGGCCTATGCAATTTTTTGTGTGCTGTTATGGAATATTTACAAATAAATAAATAAAATACGCACACACATATACATATATAAATATATACGAGACAGAGAGATCTGAATATGTTTCAAACTGACTTCTGTAAGTAACTTGTATTCTGATCAATGTTCGAAAAGGAAACTTTGATCGCTATATAGTTAATGATAGGAAATGCGTATTTTATTATTTGGATTTTTATATTTTGCTATAATTTGTCCATGATTTTATGTCAGATATTACATTTTTACTTTCTTCTATCTTTATAAGAAGAAAGTATTGGATTCATGAAAATTTTCGACTTCCGGTTTTAGATCAATTTATGAACACGATTTGATTGTTTTTAGAAAATGTCTGTCCGTATGTATGTGACAAAAATTTTGTGGACGCTTTATCTAAAGAACTAAAGAGTGTAATAAAAAAAAAAAAAAACAATTTGGTTCAGTTAGCCCTTGATATAAATTAGTGCTGATTAGTTTTTGGTGTAAATCACCCAAAATGTAGCGCTGTTGTGCTGCATTTTTCACTATTTCCGCAATACCTCTATTGTAAGAACTAATTGCGCGGATTTTCATCAAACTTCAAATTCAGTAAGACATTGACATGAATTGTTGCTCATTAGGTTTTGGCGAAAATCGCTCCAAAGGTGACGCTGCTATGCTGCATTATTTTACGATTTTCGCAATAGCTCTGACTCAAGAACTAACGCACCGATTTTCATCAAACTTCAGATTCAGTTAGACATTGACATGAGTTGCCGATGATTAGTTTTTGGTTTAAGTTGCCCAAGAGATGGCGCTGCTATGCTGAATTTTTCAGGATTTACACGATCTTAGTGATAGTCATTACCTCGAGAACTAAATCAGGGAATTTAATCAAACTTCATATTTTGTTAGACTTTAACATAAGTTGGTGTGATTAGGTTTTCGTGTAAGTAATACAACTGGTGACGCTGCTATGCTGCATTATGCATTTTGAAAAATCTGTTAGTTCCACATTTCGCAACCGGGGGCGCACTCTATTCTAAACAAACCTCTATCCGAACGAGACTTCGTTTTACATACTATCCGTACATATATTAATCGAAGGGATTGGGCCCATAGCACCCGAGATAAGTAAGTGCCCCTGGCGGTAAAAAAATGGAACTAAAATATATAAGGCTATGTTGCATAATATGAAAGAATGATCAAAGGGGTGTCGGCAAAAGTTAGAAAAGTGCTCCCAGGGTGAAAAGGGCGGAGATTAGAAAAATATACAAGTTAGAGCCCGGAGGAGTAAATTATATAAGACTTTTTGAAAATTTTTATGATTTGTCGTGTGGTTTGATGTATTCAGCTATACGTATGCAAAAATTCATGTCTCCAACTTAATTAGGGGCTCTCTTAGAAATAATTGCTTGAAATACATATCTAATAGCTCAAAGGGTGTTAACGGGTAAGACTTTTAAAGATTTTCTGATTTGTCGATTGGCTTCAGGTGTTCTGCTATAAGTATGCAAAATTTCAAATCTCAAATTTAATAAAGGGCTCAGTTAGAAAGAATTGTTTAAAATACGCATGTGGGAGCCCAAAGGGTTAAATGTACGACTTTTTTAAAATTTTATGGTTTGTCATTTCATGTGAGGTGTTCAGCTATAAGTATGCAAAATTTCACGCCTAATTAGGGGCTGACTTAGAAAGAATTGTTTAAAATACACATGTGGGAGACCAAAGGTTTAAAGTTACGACTTTTTCAAAATTTTATGGTTTGTCATTTGATGTGAGGTGTTCAGCTATAAGTATGCAAAATTTCACACATCCAACCTAAATTGTGGTTCACTTAGAAAGAATTGCTTAAAATACACATGTGGAAGCCCAAAGGGTTAAATGTACGACTTTTTGAAAATGTTATGATTTGTCGTTTGATGCGAGGTGCTCAGCTATAAATATGTAACATTTTACGCCTCCAACCTAAATAGGGGCCCACTTAGAAAGAATGGTTTAAAATACACATGTGGGAGTCGAAATGGTTAAATGTACGACTTTTTCAAAATTTTATGATTTGTCGTTTGATGTGAGGTATTCAGCGATAAGTATGTAAAATTTCACTCCTTCAACCTAATTTGGGGCTCACTTAGAAAGAATTGTTTAAAATGCACATGTGGGAGCCCAAAGGGTTAAATGTACGACTTTTTCAAAATTTTTTAGTTTCTCGTTTGATATGAGGTATTCAGCTATAAGTATGTTAAATTTCACGCCTCCAACCTAAATAGGGGCCCACTTAAAAAGAATTGTTTAAAATACACATGTGGGAGCCCAAAGGGTTAAATGTACGACTTTTGCAAAGTTTTATGATTTTTCGTTTGATGTCAGGTATTCAGCTATAAGTATGAAAAATTCCACGCCTCCAACCTAATTAGAGGTTCACATAGAAATAATTGTTTAAAATACATATGTGGAAGCCCAAAGGATTAAATGTACAAATTTATCAAAATTTTATGATTTATCATTTGATCTGAGGTGTCCATCTATAAGTACTCAAAATTTCACGCTTGCAACTTAATTAGGGAATCACTTAGAAAGAATTATTTAAAATACATATGTGGGAACCCAAAGGGTTAAATGTACGACTTTTTCAAAATTTTCTAGTTTGTCGTTTGATGTGAGGTGCTCAGCTATAAGTATGTAAAATTTCACGCTTCCAACCTAATTAGAGGCTCACATAGAAATAATTGTTTAAAATACGCATATGGGAGTCCAAAGGGTTAAATGTACGACTTTTTCAAAATTTTATGATTTATCGTTTGATATGAGGTGTTCATCTATATGTTCGCAAAATTCCACGCCTACAACCTAATTAGGGACTCACTTAGAAAGAATTGTTTAAAATACATATGTGGGAGACCAAAGGGTTAAATGTACGACTTTTTTCAAAGTTTTATGATTTGGCGTTTGATGTGAGGTATTCAGCTATAAGTATGCAAAATTTCACGCCTCCAACCTAATTAGAGGTTCACATAGCAATAATTGTTTAAAATACAAATGTGGGAGCCCAAAGGTTTAAATGTACAACTTTTTCAAAATTTTATGATTTATCGTTTGATCTGAGGTGTTCATCTATAAGTTCGCAAAATTCCACGCCTACAACCTAATTAGGGACTCACTTAGAAAGAATTGTTTAAAATACATATGTGGGAGACCAAAGGGTTAAATGTACGACTTTTTCAAAATTTTATGATTTGTCGTATGATGTGTGGTGTTCATCTATAAGTATGCAAAATTTCAAGTCTCCAACATGTATAGTTTCTGAGGACTGGCTCTGTGACGGACAGACAGACGAATGGACAGACAGACAGACAGAGGAGCGAGACGAATAGGGTTTCGTCAGATGAACGAAACCCTGAAAACTAATGCACGGAATTTAATCCAATTTCATATTCTGTTACACTTTCACATAAATAGACGCTTATTAGTCTTGAGTGTATACTATCGAACAGATCTCGCTTTTATGCTCTCCGAGTTGGGAATTTCTGTTGCAGACATCTAAGATGGTGGGTGCCGAAGTTCAATGATTTGTTTGAAAAATGCGACGCTTATATCTCCTTTCTAAATGCGCACAATTCAACGAACGTATACCTTTAGAATTCTCAGGACAGGCTTAGATTGTCATTTAATTTTGTCACTGTGATACACACTGTGTGCAAATTTTGAAGTATTAACATGTATGAGATAGAAGAACGTTTTGTGATTGGCACATCCGACTAGTTTAATTTGTGTATTTGTAGGGCAAATTTCGAACGATGCAAACTATTGAAATGTCGTGTTATTATCATGCAAGCATTGCATTATAAAATACTATACAATCATCATTGTAAATATTTTTTAAAACTGTTTAAAAAGAGTAAGTAGAATAAAATGACCGTCTTGAAGAGAAATTATTCTTGTCAATACAAGAAACATTAAACTTTTGTAGTCATTCTAGAAAATTCTGAGAAGACAGTAGATAAAGATAATAAAGTAAAGTAAAAAAACATGCATAAATTGATACTCCGTCTTAAAAGGATTTATGTCATGGTCCTGATAAAAATAATACCATATAAATTGACCTTCAATAGGGATACCTATTCTAAACGGAATTTTATTCCGAATCTTATGGATCCTATTTTCACAAGTCTTACTACATATTTAAAATTTTAATTGCCTGAGTAAAAACTCTTTTGCTCTGTTTCTATTATTTATTTTGAATCTAAAATAATATTGTCTATATGAAAATTTTAATTGTTGAATTCTTATTCAACTTGCTTAAGAGGTGTAAAACCAACAGAGTGAAAAATCGTCCAAGCTTGGTATCGAACCAGGGTCATTGGCATAACGTACCAATGAGCTATCTGGACGATACCAATCTAGCACTTCTCACTCATATCTGTTAGCGCCAAAGCTGCAAACACAGCACACGATGGGATATTTTTCATGAGCTACACCAATCATGGGGCAAACACTAAATCAAATAGACTGCGGTTGAAAAGCTTACAAAAGATAACAGTCAGAAAGTCTAAGCTTGGTATCGTCCAGATAGCTCAGTGGTAGAGCATTGACGCGTAATTCCTGTGACCCTGGTTCGATCCCAGGGTTGGGCACTCTTTCACATTGTTTGTTTTACGCCTATTAAAAGGAAGTTGAATAAAAATTGAACAAAAATTTCAAATTACTAAATTAAAATCTTGTGAAATTTAATTTCCCCCAAACATTTTCCAATAATTTGATATGTTCATTCAATACTGTAGACATCCAAACGTAGCTGTGCTCGTAGGGATTTGCCAACGTTTAAGCAAGTTACAGCCAAAGAGGACAGACACACAAACCTTTCAACGTTTTATAACATTGCAATTTAAAATAATCCATCTTTAAAACTAGTTTCTTTAATCTTTTATGCCCGACGGTAATTTAAAGTACCACAGTTTTCTATCCCAAGTGAAACACGCTCATTGCACACATTCCCAAGGACACTTTTAGGAAACTATACTAAACTAGGCGCCCTTGGCGACCAGTTTGGTCTCCGTTAAAAGTTTTGTTTGGGAAAGCATGCTAAGCATTGCATCATGTTACTTTTATTCATAATTTAATTTACTTGGACTTCCTTAAATATAATTAATGTAATCCCTTAAGCTAATATTAGTTTTTGTTGCATTAAAATATCTCAATTTGTTGATTTTCTGAAAGCAAGTAAACCCTATTGGTTTACAATGGAAGTCTATAGGAATTTGGCGAATTATTAGAGACATCGCCAATTTGGCGTTACTTTTGGTGACTCATTTTGGTCGCCAAAATTTGACGATCTCTCACTAAGTTGGTGACAGACTTGGCGGTACTTAGTGACAGAAAAGGTCCCCCCTATGGTAACCCCCCTTATAGTTATGGAGATGCATTAAATGATGTTCAATAACCAATGAGATGCGTTTCATTTGGGCGTTGCCATTAAACAATTAAAAAATAATCGTGATTACTATGCCACATACGATAGCGTAATATATATATAGATACTTCCCTTGACCTTCACTAAACAACAATAGCAGTTCTAGGAAGATGAAACGTATCCAAGAGCCTATTTAGCGCATGTGCGTGTCAAATTTGCTTCCATTTTTGTTTTCTTCCCTAACTTTTGCTTGGAAACATTTGAAATTTTAAAGGTTAGGCTATCATATTTTTTTTCCTTGTCTTATACTATAGTATAAGATGCGAGCAAAAATTGTGTGTGTGTGTATGTGTATGTAAACTTTATCTTGAAAACGGCTCTAACGATTTTGGATTAAATTTTGCACCCTACCGTTTTCGGGCACGAAAATACCATTGGGATGCGACTCGTGTTCGGGAAAATTTGATTAGTGGGTCATTTTGGGTCAAAATGGGTCAGGGTCAAGCTAATTATATCTAAAGAACGGCTCAATCGATTTTGACTAAATTTTGTATCTAACCACAAAAAAAGCCCATTGGGATAGGTAACGTGTTCAAGAAAATTCGATTAGTGGGTCCTTTTTGGGTCACCGTGGGTCCAGCTAAGTTTATCAAGATAACGGCACTACGATTTTGCCAAAATTTTGCACCCTACTGTTTTCGGGCACGAAAAGACCATTGAGATGGGTCTCGTATTCGAGAAAATTCGATTAATGGGTCATTTTGGGTCAGGGTCTAGCTAATTATATCTAGAGAACGGCTCAATCGATTTTGACTAAATTTTGTATCTAACCATTTTCGGGCACGAAAAGACCATTGGGATGGGTCTCGTGTTCGAGATAATTCGATTAGTGGGTCATTTTGGGTCACAATGGGTCAGAGTCAAGCTAATTGTATTTAAAAAGCGCTTCAAAACATTTTGACAAAATTTTGTATAATACCGTTTCCGGGAATGATAAGAGCATTGGGCAGGGTCGCATGTTCAAGAAAATTCAATCAATGGGTCATTTTTGGTCCTAATGGATCAGGATCAAGCTAACTGTATCTAAAAAAATGCTCAAAAGATTTTGAGAAAACTATGCACTACACCGTTTCTGGACAAGATAAAACCATTGGGCTCGGACGCATGCTCAAAAAAATTCTATTAGTGGGTCATTATGGTGATAATGTGTCGGGGTCAACCTAACGGCATCTCAAAAAGGTTCAAACAATTTTGACAATTCTTTTGTTATACCGTTTCACAGTACAAAAAAACGATTGAAATAACTCACATGTTCGATAAATTTTTGTTTGTGGGTTATTGAATCAACGTGGGTCAAGCTTATTTTATCTAGAAAACGACTAACGATTTTCACTAAATTTTGTATTCCATCGTTTTCAGGCTCGAGAAGAGCATTGTGTTAGGTCGCATGTTCGAAAAAATTCGATCGGTGGGTCATTTTGTGTTACTATGTCTCAGGGTCAAGCTAATTGCAGGTAAAACAGCAAGAATGATTCAGTGGAAATAATATATCGAGATAAACACAAAGCTAATTTTGACCGAGCTTAGCTTGGTCATTCCTGCAAGTTTTAAATATATCACTTGACAATACGTTATGCGAAATAAAAATAAATTTTCTGTTTGTTTAATTTAGGGAACACTTTTCAAAGCAGTATTTTTAAGTACAGTCGGGATTTAGTTTGAACGGGATTTTTACTTAGATTTTTATCATTCAAATATATATCGTGCATAGAAACGTATATATTTACTAGGGATGCGTGGATACTAAACAGATGGATTTTGAAACAAAATATGTTAAAGTATGGCATGATTTACGTATGATATTGATGAATAATAAAGCAAAAAAACACATTCTTTTTTCTTTAGAACAAATGTTGTATTTTTATAAAACGGAACTTAAAAATATTACAGATTAGAAAAAAAAAATCTAAAAAATAATTTTTAGCATATTTATGAATAATTTTGTGTATTCTACAACTACAAGTTTACAAATTCCTCTCAGATATGCTTTTCATTGGACGATAGTCTTACAACTATAGAACATTCTTCTGATGACGAAATGATCACTGATGATCAACCAAAAGCATCATCATCTGGTCATATATACATCATAATTATAAATGCATCTAGATATTTACATAATAAGTTACATTAAAATAATAATAAGATATTGGATATTTTTTTCCAAGTCAGGATTTGTTCCCCAAGTGTTATGACCCAAAGGTACTTTATGGGTGAAGGGAAGATTGAAATTTTCGAAAACGCAAAATCTCAAATCTTCCGGGTGGGGGCATTTCATTGCTCCGGAACGAATGTCCCCCCCAGGATCCCCCCTCCTGAATCGAACACTGCTGTGTCTCTGTATATGGTGCTGTCTAATTTTCTTTCTTTGTAGTCCATTAAGATGCGTATATAAAATTATTTAATTATTTGTACCGCAAGTACTCATATTTTAAAAAGAAACATTTAAATACCAAAAATGTCACTACAAGTAAACACAAAAATAAAGAAGAACTTTCATTTCCAAAAATATAGAGATTTATTTACCAAAATTAAGTTACACTTTTTAGAACTATGGGGCTTTTTTTTAAATGCCAAATATATTTTTACACTTCAAAAAATTTTCACATAAGTGCGATTGGATGTCCGAAAAGATAATAATTATGTCATCTCCAAGACTATTTATTCTTCATCTTAGCCGATATTTTGTAGACATGTGTCAAAAAATCAGCTGATCATTCTCGGTGTTATTATAACTAGAGCATTTTTCTATGTTCATTATGTACAAAATGATAATATGAATGACGTCGGTCTTGACTTTTACTTCCACTCTTTCTATCAGTTGAAGGCTTTTGTGACTCCTTAACACTCAGTATGGATACAGAGAATTCATATTGTTTACGTAGAATTAACCTACGGAAGTAAAAGAAGAAAAAATCATGTGTTAAAAGAAAATAATTTCCTGTGTAATTAGTGATAAGAAGTACAAAACATTATAATGTGAGAAAAGGAGGTGACAATGGAAAATAATCATGCCTCTAGTATCTAATGTTAAAGAAAATACATATCATATATTATAATACGAACGTATCTTGTGTCAATGTGCGTGTGTGTGTGCATGCAAAATTTATGATAACTAGTCGGAAATTGTATGTAAAACATGGCAAATGAGGTGCTTTCGTACTGTAGCTAGTTTTATAAATATTCAAATCGTGGTGCAATAGCTGTTGCACTCTTACGCATTCATACTCTTAAAAATGCATGAATACGAATTTTATTACGATTATTATACATTAAATTCAGTAATTCGAAAATAATAGGACTCCATCTTAAATAGGCCATATAATCACCATGACAACATAAAATCATTACGTATCATGGGGTATCATTGAATTCATTATGTATGATAGGATTTAATAGAATGGAGAAAACTTTTATTAATATCTTTTAAACTTTTGATTCGATTACCATAAAATTTGAAATGATTTAACAAAATTCTGCAACGATTATATATATATAATTTCAAACCATTCGGTTGGGTAGTTTTTGCGCTGCTATATTCGGACAAACGGACAGAAAGATGGTCCCGATGACGACTATAGGTTCTACGTGTTTATATATAATTACGAACTCACCTAAAAAATGCTCTAACGATTTTGGCTAAATTTTGTATCCTACTGCTTGGTGTACGAGAAGACCATTGTGCTAAGCTCTATGTTAAAATATATTCGATTAGTGGGTCATTTTGGGGGTCACTGCGGGTCTAAATACTGGACACTTGGGTTGCATGACAAGGTGCGATTCCCCGGGCAGCAGTGAAAAAACAAGAAAGGGGGGTGGGGGAGGTATATGACCCAAGTTCTTAAATAATAAGAGACATTTAGCCATATCACAAAGTAAAAAAATATCTTTCTAAATTTTTTAGTGTGAGTTTGAAATTTCGGATTAAAACTGGAAGCCAAACTGGCAACCCTGGTACGAACGAACCTCATTTGCCACGTTTGACGTACAATTTCAGACTTTTTCTTTTATATAGAGCTCCATCTGTTTTAAAATATTTTAATTATTTTTTTTTATTGCAGAAGTTATTTTCGCAAGATCTAAACTGAATAAATGCCGAATTATTTTAAGGGGACGGCGCAATTCTAAACACAAATGAAAACTTTAAACGGATTTTTCCTCCATGTTCCTATATTCTTCACCTTCATTTTTTCAAAATATTAAGGCCTTTTTTTAAATATAGATTTAAAGTTATTTGTATAAGTTCTTTATTATATATGTAATAAACCTGCAGTTAGCCTTCAGATTTGTTGTCATTTTAAAAAAAATAAAAGTTTATGAATATGTGTTAGATTTCATCATTTTACATTATATGTGCCAGTAAAAAAGTTATATTAAATGTAATATTAGATGTATCTAAAAATCCATGCGTAACCTTGTGTAATATACATTTGAAAATCTTCAATAAAATTGGGCAAAAATATTAATATTTAAAAAATAGTAGGGATTTTAAAAAAATCAATTTTTTTAAACTTAAAAAAAAATAATTAAATATGCAGTTAATTTTTATTTCAAAAATGTAAATTTTTTTAACATTAAAATGCAGCGAGTTCATCATTTGAACAATATTTTTTAAAAAATAAACGGAATTGTTCAAAATGTAAACTGTCCCCTTAAAATATTTCAAATAATTTAGCTTGTAAACCCCTTCAAACACTTGCACCATAATTATGACCACTTGGTATGTATTATATATTTTATTTTAAAATTAAAAAAGAAACCAAATTACCGTAGTTTTTCTCCTGCAGCAGCAACATAATCGATGAAAGACTTCACACAGCTGTGTCTTCTTTCTATCCGTCCAATCTTTAAATGAACGTTTTTTAATGTTCCGTGCCTCTAATTTTACAAATTCTTGTTCGTCGCCCTTGCAGCTGCTTTCCAGTCTCGCAAGTTCTAATTCTTCCAATCTTGCTTCATTTTCTTCCTTCACTAAATCTTTTTCAACAGTGTCCTTTTCAGGTTTGTCGGGAGTCTTAATCATAGTTTGAACGGCTTTCAACGGCATGTTCTTTTTGCCGGTTTGACGGATGTAAAAATTCAGTAGGAACTTTACTTCCTCCGGATTGCCTAAAAAAGACATAATTTTAAAATCTGCATTTTGGATAAAATTATGTATAGTTTATCAAAAATGAAAAAAGAAGGAAAGAAGGAAAAGAAAAAATAGGAGGAAAAAATATTTCCATAAATAAAAACATAAGACAAAATGCAATATTTCACCTTCAATCAATCACAAAATACATAATATGAACTTTTAAAAGCTCACCGTTTTATAAAAGGCGACGAAAATAATAAAACAGATGTTACTAACTTTAACATCTATTTTATTACTTTAGTGGCCATTTTTTTTAAAGTATAACGGTGAGCTAAAGTTCATATTGTGTATTTTGTAAAATATTTTCATTTTTAGATCACCAAATTTAAATCGTATAGGAACTCATAATACCATTTGACTAGGAATAATTTATGAATAAAATAAGCTTTAAGGAACATTTGTTTCTTGGGGGGGGGGGGGAGTTAAATAATCGATTTTCATGTTTATTTATTTTACATTTTCCTATTCCCTATAGTCTGTAAATTATCTTTTTAGAAAACTTTGACCTAATTCAAAGTCATTTCGTAGTTGTTTAGTGCTTTAGTGCAAGGAGTCCGTATAGGCTTACCGCAGTGCTGCCACAGGCCACATTTTTATATTCCGTTCGTGCCTCTATTTTAAATAAGTAAATTTTATAGCATATTTCTCTTGCAAATGTTGTCAAAGTGTATGTGAAAAATTTTTGTTTTAAAAAATGGTGTCAGATTGCATTAAATAACAGTCGCCTGTTGCAGCCCTCAAATCATTTTGCAGTGATATATAAACACATTTTACGCAAAATGACTTTTTTCAAACTGGGTGGGATCAGAGCAAAACCAATCTTGCTCAGTTTTTTTAAATGAAGGTAATAACAGAAAAGGTTATTGGAGCTTGGACCATTTTCAGCTATTTATATAAAAATAATCGTTTTTAGAAGCAGGCTAAAGTGCGAAAAAAGGGGTCAGAAATATACTTTTTTTTTTTTTTCAAATGGCTGCCACTTTGTTGATTTTTAACTTATTGATCTTAACCCCTTCGGGACGGCAGCCTTTTACGAAATTTTTAATCTTTACGAAATTTTTAATTCTATCTGCCCCTCCCCCTTAGGGCTTATATCCGTAATATATATCCGATAATAGGCCGTCATAAACACAACCACAACCAACCAGAAGAAATTATCATTCTGCTATCATATGTTATCATATGTTTTCCATTAAGCCTAACATGGGGTTTAGCTACGTTCGATTCGCAGACCACAATGGCTCGCACCGGAATGGTTACCTACACTTTTCTCCACTCGGATTTAAAGTACATAAAGTATTATAAGTAGATGAATATATATTAATTTAAGCAAGAACTTGAGGTAAATCAGGCATGAATTTGCAACAATGCTATTTTTTTAATAATTAAAAAAAAAAAATAGTTTGAACGAGAACTTTTATTTCATTTTTAAAATCAAGGCGATCTCAGACGACTGCCAAATAGAAGCACCGTACGTTTAAATAAATAAGATTTCTGGTTAAAAGATTTTTTCATCGAGAAAAAGCTAGAAGTTGCCAAGTATACTAGTCACTCGGAAATTTTGATCAGTTTGGCTTCTTTATCTGTGTCAGAAAATATTCATTCATATTTTCTGTAAGATATTTTTCAAGTTGATTATTTATTTTATTTTATTTTTGTAAATATAAAGTATGCAAAACATAGTGATTTGATTTTTATGCACTATCAAAGTTGTTATTCAAGTGAACATAATAAATGTGAAATTATTATTTTAAAAAATTGAGTTGTAATCAAAAACAAAAATATCAGTACAAATATTTTAAATAAAGTTCATTTTTAAAAAGGGCTATTTTAAGTATAAAAATTTGCAGTTATTTTGAACAAATATTTTTTGATTAATGCTGAAAATTATCTACATTATAGTTTGAGGGACTTTTTAAAAATAATCAATTTTTTAAAAAGTATAAAAATAAATTATTTATTGATCAATTTTTTGATTGAGTAATTTAGTGTTTTATTTAAGGATTTTTTCAGACAGAAATGTTTTCTACTGAGACTGTTAATAATAATTGTATTATTTGTAAATCTTTTAGTAACAGATTGCTATTTCGAGAGTTCCCTACAAATTAGCCCCTTTCTTTTTACGTAATACTTCTGTAAATCGTCGTATATCTACAGTAAAAATTTTGCTTGTGCTATTTTAAAGTTGCAGAAATTTATTCTGTTGTCAAAATTAGTTGGCTAGTTTTGAAAAATGTTAAGTTTGTTCATCGGCGGGCTAAGAAACTTTATATTTATATAGGCCATTTTTACGAAATATCGAAACCAGGCTTATATCCGTAATATATATCCGATAATAGGCCGTCATAAACACAACCACAACCAACCAGAAGAAATTATCATTCTGCTATCATATGTTATCATATGTTTTCCATTAAGCCTAACATGGGGTTTAGCTACGTTCGATTCGCAGACCAGAATGGCTCGCACCGGAATGGTTACCTACACTTTTCTCCTTTTACTTATTTAATAGTAAAAGGAGTAAAGTAAAACTTGCACTTTTTACTTATATAATATAAGTAAATTATATAATATAAGTAATATAATTTAAATATACTTTAAATATACTTTAAATAAAACTTAAAATAGCCCTTTTTAAAAATGAACTTTATTTAAAATATTTGTACTGATATTTTTATTTGTTTTTTGTTTTTGGTTATAAAATTTGGATGTATGCCAATAATATAAGTTCTAACACTTAGTCTTATGTAGTGCATGTCGACAGCATGAAATTTTTATTCCCCTATCACTTAGCTATTTATCCCTTTAAGAACGGAAAATGTTTCGTAGAAACGAAAAATTTTGGTAGTTTCCCCTACATAATGGGATCAAATTTGAATGAAAAAAATATTTTTGAAAATACCCGATGTTAGGTGATGCCAAGCAAGCATCCACGCAATTTTGTGGATGCAGGCTCGTCTTTAAATCGCACAAAAAGAGGGAAACGATTTTTCTTTTTCTTTAGTATCACCTACACAATTGTGTACTGTGTAGGTCAGGTCTTAAAGGGTTAAATATTATTTTAAAGAAAGCACAATGTCAAGACTGACGACTCGTTTATGCATATGTCTTTTACCACTCGGTATCTGATTTTTTTTTACAATTGAAGACAGCAGTAAACAATCTTTTCATCAACCGGAGACAGTAGAAAACTGCACTTATTTTTAACACATACATGTGAATATTACAATTAGAAAATTTTTAGAAAAATCGTCTTTATGACAGTTTTATATTGATTATGCAAAGAATATTACTCACATCTTACTATCCAAACATCGTTCTTAATTTCTTTGAAATCCTTGCCTCCATTAAAAATCTTATGCTGCAACAAATCCGTGGAAGTTGGACGTTTAAAGGGATTGACGTTTACACAACCACGAATGAGATCTCTTATGTGACAGAGAGTTTCCCTTCGCACTGCAGACATCAAAAAGGCATTTTTGGCGAGAAGTTCAAACTCTTTTCTCTGTAAATATAAACCAGAAATTAATATATAATTATTTCAGATACAAAGCAATGTCTTCGGATTCAGTGAGAGTACATTTAAACGCAAATTGACATTATATACTCCAAGACGAAGTATGATTTTGAGATGAAGTTGTTTATTTATTTGAGAGCATACACCAGAGTTGTTTACAAAGCAGGCAAATGTTGTCTTAATAATCCTTCATCTATCGTCGAGAAGAGAACTGGATAGGACAAAGAATTAGACATCCCAACCGTTGATCCTAGATGCATACTTCTAATTACAAAAATGGTTTAAATAAGGTAAAGAATTATTTTTAAAGCGATTAGGGTCAAGAAAAACATTTATTAAAAAAATACGAAATTTAAATTTTTAAGGGCCCCGATCCTGTAAGTTATATTTAGTAAAATTTCCCTGTTACACTAATAAGCAAGGCAAAAAATCCCGTTAATCTACGATTAAAATTGACCGATTAATAACTGTTTAAAGTTGGAGTATATTTTTTGCTGCAAATTAGGGGTCATTCACAAATTTAGTACAAATATAATTTCGTCAGATATATTTAAAAAGTGGTTGACAGTAAAATTAACATTGCAATATAAATTTGAAATCTTTATTCATTCTGAAATATTAATGCAAAATATGCAATTTGTAATAAACATATAAGAAAAAAAACCCCCAGAATTTTTGTTAAATAAAATGATGAAAATTAACAGTTTTAGCTTTCGATATAATTGATTCTTATGTATTCTGTACCGCTGAATCCGTAAATGACCTTCATTTTTAACCATCACGTCAAGATTTTTCGCAAATTGTAAATTTCAAAGTTAAAAAATTCAAAGTTAAAATTGAACCTCCTCCTCCACCACATCGGATCCCTGAACTGTTTAGCTGTAAGAATCCCAATATAAGTTAAATAATTGAATAAATTATTGCATTAAATAAAATAAAACTAAATAAAAAAGTTTTATATCTGTTATCTATAGTATCGGATTTTCACTATATTTTAACTTTGACATTTACGATTTGCAAAAAATTTCTAACGTGATGGTTAAAAATTAAGGTCATTTTCAGATTCAGTACTAAAAAGTGCATAAAAATTCAATTATTAAATGTTAAAATATCTCCTCTATTTCATAGTATTCGATTTTTTTTGTTATTTTTTAACTTTGACAACTTATGCGAAATATCCTGACATGATGGTTAAAAATTAAGGAAATTTTCGGATTCAGTGCTAAAAAATGTATAAAAGTTAAAAACACAACCATCGGAGCCTTGTGTTATCTAATCTAAAGTTTTTTCTTAAACTTCTTGGCGGTAATCTATCCGAAATTTTTTGTGTTATCCTGTAAAATAATTATAACATACGATCGTTGAAGTTAAATAAAAACTTATAAAAATAACATAATTTTTGTTAAAAGAAATCATGAAAAGAAGCAGTCTCATATCCTTACAAAATGAAACATATGTTAAAATACAATTATTTTAGTCAATCTGAAACTTAATAAAATTTAACTTAATCGTAATGCTTGTACGATTTTTTCCAAAACACAGATTCACGTGAAACGAGTTCTTGGAATACTTTAAGCATTTGGTATATGACCCCTCAGAGCATGGGGGAACTAATCTGTGTCCAGATGCAGTAAAGTGGTATAAGTCATGCATTTTTAAAGTTTCTTAACTCGGTCGATTTTAGTGTTATGTGAACGGGGATTTTTTTTGTCTTATTTGTCAGTGTAATAGGAAAATTTTACTAAATATAACTTACAGGATTGAGGGACCGTAAAAAAATTTAAATTTCGTAATTTTTTAATAAATGCTCTTCTTGACCCAAATCGCTTTAAAAATAATTCTTTACCTTAATTAAATAATTTTTGTAACTGGAAATATGCATCTAGGACCAACGGTTGCGAAAATAAAGTTCGGTCAGCTCATACGTGGTCACACTCATTCAAAACTTGCTTTATACACCTTATAGGTATTGCTTAAACACCTTATAGGTATGGAGATCCATTAAATGCTGTTCAACAACCAGTGGGATGCATTCCATTTGGGCGTTGCCATTTAACAATTAACAAATAATCGCGATTTCTGTGCCATGTTCGATAGCGTAATATATATGGGTCAATCCATTTCAAGTGGTCCAGCACTGGTTGCTCGACCATTTTTAAAAAATCTGAAATTTTTTGTACAACAACCCTAACATGATGGAAGTTCAAAATGACTATTATTTTAATTTTATTAAATTTTGTTTGTGCATGGCGGCCATCTTTGTTTCATCGCCTGCGCAATTTTCTCACAAGAAGGGTTTACGGAATTGCAAATAATTCATCGTTTATTTATCCAATTCAACTGCGGATTAAAGCAATTTGTACAGAATACATTGGACTAAAAATTTGGTAATGGAGTAGTTTCCGAAACAAACTGCTTATTGGTAAAATTTAAGCATAAAGTTTCAGTTTTTTTCCAAAATTTGTCAGTTTACAAGAGGAAATTTTTCTAGCAGGGAATACTGTCAACATGACATAATTTGTTCTACAAATAGGCCGAAAGTGCTTGCACACACACGCCGAGTTCCAGATCTGGGACTTGCTCTCCCTTCGCTAAAAAAAATCCTAATTTTTTCAAAAATGACAAAAATCGCACTTCTCAGGCTTTGATATCTCTGGTGGGGCACGAGATAAAAATCTGAATTTTTTTTTTGTAAGAGTATTGTATGGTAGTGTTATGCACAAGAAATTTCAGGATGGAGATTTGACTACAAGCTGAGATATGGCAAGGGCAACATGTCAAAACAATACTGCCAAACTATTATTTTGCTCTAGTCACAGCTAAGTATTTATCTCAGTGTATCATTTAAATTTATTTTTTAGATTATCTTTAAATAATAGTAACAGAAAATAAAGCCTTTTGCAATTAATTTAAGAAATAATTATGCCTATGGCCTACATTTTGTATGGTTTCAGTAATTTTTGTTGTAATTTTAGTAACTAAAAGAAACCTCAGCACTTTTATATAAATACATATACATACAAGACCTGAGACAAAAACAGAATAGGGAAAGAGAAAAGCTGTTAATGTTGGCATACTTGTTGAGACATGATCAAACGTGTCAAAACACATTCCTGCTTGTTGGTTTAAAAACCACAATTTTAATGCTGCTTGTCAGTCCCTGAAACGTGTTCCTACCATAAGTATGTTCCTGCAAATGAAACATTAAGCGATGTTACCATGCTTCAGCCTGAAGTAATTTTTAGAAAGTAAAGATACCCAAAGCCTTTTCAAACTTTATACTGCAGAAAAATCACATTTTTGCATAAGAAGTAAGCTAGGAATTATTAATGAATTGAGATTCGCACATAGTGATTTCAAAGTATATTTCTATCAGCCAGCAGGGCCAAGATCTTCAATCAATTTATCAAGAGATGATAAGACTTGGTTCCTACAAATAAAATTTTGAGAAAGATCAAAATTGTGGTTTTTGAACCAACAAGCAAGAATGTGTTTTGACACGTTTGATCATGTCTCAACAAGTATGACAACATTAACAGCTTTTCTTTTCCCCTATGTTGTTTTTGTCTCAGGTGTTGTATAAAAATATTTTTTTTCTTTATGTAAAAGTGCTGTGGTTTCTTTTAGTTACTAAAATTACTTACAACAAAAATTACTGAAACCATACATAATGTATGGCCTTAGGCATAATTATTTTTTTAATTAATTTCTAAGCTTTGCAAAGGGCTTTATTTTCTGTTACTATTATTTAAAGATAGTCAAAAACATAAATTTAAATGACACTCTGAGATAAATACTTAGCTGTGACTACAACAAAACAATAGTCTGGCAGCATTGTTTTGACATGTTGCCCTTGCCATATCCCAGCTTGTTGTCAAATCTCCATCCTGAAATTTCTTGTGCATAACACTACCATACAATACACTTATAAAAAGTTTTTTCAGATTTTTATCTCGTGCCCCACCAGAGATATCAAAGCCTAAAAAGTGCGATTTTTGACATTTTTGAAAAATTTGGGATTTTTTTAAGCGAAGAGAAAGCAAGTCCCAGATCTGGAACTCGGCGTGTGCGTACAAGTACTTTCGGCCTATTTGTAAAAAAAATTATGTCATGTTGACAGTTTTCCTTGCTAGAAAAATTTCCTCTTGTAAATGGACAAATTTTGGAAAAAAATTGAAACTTTATGCTTAAATTTTACCAATAAGCAGTTCGTTTCGGAAACTACTCCATTATCATATTTTTAGCCCACTGTACAAATTGCTTTAATCCGCAGTTGAATTGGATAAATAAACGATGAATTATTTACAATTCAGTAAACCCCTCTTGTGAGAAAATTGCTGCAGACGATGAAACAAAGATGGCCGCCATGCACAAACAAAAATTAATAAAATTAAAATAATAGTCATTTTAGGGCTGTTGTACAAAAAATTTCAGATTTTTAGAAAAATGGTCAAGCAACGAATTGGTGATTTTCTGGACCACTTGAAATGGATTGACCCATATATATATATATATATATATATATATAAATATTACACCTAGACATAAAAACTTTCAGATGCAAAGTTTCATAAAAAATGATGCAAAATTTGATGACATAAGTTGCAACACCCATGGGGGTCTATTTTCGAAAATACACAAATTAATTTTTTATACGTTCCCCGCAGGGTAAGATTTGAAATTAGGATTTTGCAATCTTTGTATCTGCAAAACTCAAAAAATTATTAAAAGACAAAATTCGTGACTTACACCTCTTAAGCATACCTCTGAGGGACGTGACATTGATACATTTCGAATGTAAGGCAAGGATCATCTAGAGAATAATACGTTATTTAAACAGGTATATCTGTGAGTTTTCCATATATCAAGACATATTTTTTGTGTTTCATCCAGTAAAGGATAAGAAAAAATTTCTTAATAGGAAGCATTCCTATCTCGAAAACGGAAAGAGATAGGGAAAAAAGTGATTTACAAAGTTGTAGAGCATCATCGATTTAGTACGAAAAGGCACATTGTGGACATTAATGCGAAGAACAGAACGGTTAAAACGGGCATTTGTTTTTTCGTGATTTCCTACTGTGTGAAGTCACGAAAATTGAACAGAAGGAGAAATGATTATCTTTCGGATATATGTACATCCAAATGTGCATTGCAGCTGACGGCGAGAAGTTTGAACATATCAAATAAAGGTATATTGCTATTAGTTGTTTTTTTTTTCTAAAATTGTTTTGACGCGTCACAGTGTAGGAAATCACGAAAAACAAATACGAGTTTTAACGCTGCCATTGAAATACTCAGGGCCAGAGGACACGAGTTGTGACGTCATCACTAATCGACCAACTTCCCAATAGTGTTGGATTTCACATTGGGAAATTTTTAATAGCAATTTTCTTTTATTTTATTTGTGGAATATGCATAATCTTATAAAACAATAATAACTATTGAAACTTCTTGGTGAGAATTTGGAATCCTCCAATGAAAAATCAGCGAGATGCGGCAACACTGTTGCATTCCTCACCTGGCTGAATTTTTATTTAGAGATTCCGAATTCTCGCCAGAAAGTTTCAATAGTTATTATAGTTTTATAAGATGATAGATATTCCACAAATGAAGTAAATGAAAATTGCTATTCAAAATTTTCCGGTGTGAATTCCAACACTAGTGAGAAGTTGGTCGATTAGTGATGACTTCACAATTCGTATCCTCTGGCATTGAGTATTTCGATTGCAGCGGTTTTAATCGTTCTATTCTTCGCATTAATATCCACAAGGTGTCTTTTCGTACTAACTTGATGATGCTCAACAACTTTGTAAATCACTTTTTTCCCTATCTCTTTCTGTTTTCGAGATATGTATGTTAACTATGCAGCTTTCCAACAAGTGGCGCCTTAGGCGGTTTCATTCAGTAGTGCATGGCTACTTTACTATGCCTAAACACCACTTTTATGTACATAGTAGCAGCTGTTTCAATGTTAAGGGGGCGGCAAGGGACTTATACAGGCGTGCTGTATATCAATTTCACATCTTTGTACTGTGTTCTAATTATAGGAAATTATTGCTTACCGATCATACGTATATAGGGTAAGTCTAGTAATCTTTTTGAAAATCGAAAAACATTTTGGAGGGATTTACACGTTTCAGACAATGAAGATTCCGAAAAACATATTTTTAGAAAAAAAATGCAGTCCGTCTGCCTGTGTGTGTGACTGAAAACGCTCTATCTCCAAAACAAATTGAGACAGAGACTTTAAATTTGGTGTGTATTTAGTATGTCAGAATAAAAAGAAGTCTATTGAACTTCATTAACCTCAATTATCCAAAACTAGTTTTTTCGGACTCTAAATATTCGTTCTGATAAAAGTTATATAAAAATTTTCGAAATTGTTTGTTTGAAGGATTGAATATAAAGGACAATAAAAAAACATAAATTTTGCATAAAAAAAGAAGTTGATCGGATAATTAGTTGCCGAGATATTTGTAATCCTATTTTCCACAGTCTTCGCTTTTTCATATCCCTGTATTTCATTCAAATTTCAATTCAAGGATATATTTCAATTGGAAATGAGACGCTTAATCCGACGCTAGAAACTGTTGGTTAATATGATTGTCATTTTTGGAGTTATAAGGTTTAAATATTTCTTTTACAAAATTCAGTGATTGACCATTTAAAGTTTATGACGCCATCAAGCCACATTTTTAAACTCTCTATCTACCGAACAAATATAAACAGAGGCATGAAATTTGGTATGTACTTAGAATGTAATAATGCGAAAAAGCCTGTTAAATTTCATTAACCTTAGTTATCCCTGGATATGCTTTTTATAAATAGTTTACACACGTTTTATTTTCATATTTAATATTATGCATATCCATGATGTTTAAGTATTCTGGTGGCCCCCAACGACTAGTTTTATATTGCTGGCCTAAAAGTGTTGTCGCATTTTCATTTTACAATAACTCCATGACTGTTTGTCACGAAACGACATTTAAGTCGACCCATTGTTTGTAAAAATTTGTTTTTAGTGCATAAAATACCCAATGTAATTATTTGAATGAATGTAAAATAAATACTTACCTCTAAAAGGTTAAAGATCGTTGGATACAAAATTTCTGTCCAGCTTGGCTTAGTAATATTTTGCACGTTTTTCGATGTACACAAGGATTCTTTGGTGAATAATTCTAAACATAGCAATCCTAACGTATATATATCATACTTGTAACCATTAACTGTAGCTTTCTGCTGTTCTTTGATTTCAAGTGTTTCGGGAGGCTGGTAAAGCAACGGTGATAAATAGCTGAAAAGAAAAAAGGAAAACTACATAACTGGAAATAAAATCAGAAGACGAAATGCAATATTCCACCTTGATTCAATCACAAACTACACTCAATATGAACTTTAAAAAGTCCTTTCGACATGTGCCGGGAGGAAAGGGTAGCTTCCTTATTTTTTGGTTTTAAAATTTTGCAAATTATACTCAAATTTTCAAAAAGCTAAAATGCGACGAACCCTATAAAAGAATATTCGTCAATAATACTAAATTTGAATGAGAATTGCGCCAAATTAGTAAGCTATAGCCAAGTTGCCATCATTTATGGTTGCTTACTTTTGGCCGCCAAATTTAGCGATATTTCGCCAAGTGTCGCCGAGCTTGGCGAGCATTTAAAGCTAACGTTCACAAATTAATACCTGATTTTCTTTAATTGTTGCCTTGTTTCAAAATGCCAACCACCCTAGAATTTCAAACTGCTATATTCAACCGTTTTCTAAGTTAGAAGAGGAACAAAAAATTCTCCGGAATCCCTGTATCAAGGTCTAATGAAGAAATATGACTCCTCCTTAGCACAAAAGTATTTTGACAATTAGTTTGCATTTAACTGTTGAAGGTGTTAGTTGCTCTAATGCTTCGAATAGCGTTTATATTGACTTATCTTGATTATTTTTAAACGCCAAAACGCAAAGATCATTCTAATGATTTTAGAAAAGTCGTTGTAAATGCACGAGAAAGGAAGGACGCAAGCAGAAATTGCTCGTTCTTTTAACGTGTCTCGGCAGTTTATATGGAATGCTTAGTACATGGAATAAAGTTTTAATAAACGGAAATATATAGAAAATAAGCTTCGAAGTCTCCGTCCGAAAAAAATCTTGCAATGTTAGCCGTATTATAAAAATGCTATTTACAAGTGATTGTTGTAAGCCAGCTGTAGTAATAATAAATGAATTGAAAGAAAATTCCGGCATAGACATACACGTTTCATCTGTCAAACGACGTGTAAACCTCTATGGTTTGCATGGCCGAAGACCAGCAAAAAAAGTGATTCTTATTTTCTAAGAATAGAAAGGCTAGACTTGCATTTTCAAAACGACATAAATATTGGGCAAGTGTAGGGCTGTCTAATGTTTTGTGAAGCGATGAAAGCAAGTTTAATTTACTGTCATCTGATGGAATTAAGTAAATTGGACATCCTAGAAACAAAAAAATATGATGTTCGATACCAAATATCCACGTGAAACATGAAGGCGGTAATGTGATGGTTTGGAGTTGTTTTCACACAGCGTTGATGGGGACATGGATCGGTTCATGTATGTTGATGTATTAAAGATTCAAAAGGTAACCCACGCTAATCAAAACATGCCTTCTTACTGGTATTTTCAGCAAGATAATGCCCGAAGCACAAATCCAAGTTTTTATGAAGCGCAGAAAAGTCAAGGTTCTAGAGTGGCCAAGCTAAAGTCTGGATTTGGAACCCATAGAGCATCTGTGGGAGAAGTTAGTTCGGACAGTAAGATGCCAAAATTATTCAAATAAGGCGGCTTTATGCGAAGCTCTTAAAAATGAGCGGGACAGAATTCCTTTAGGTCGTATACAAAAGTTAGTCGACTCAATGCCCACATATTCTGAGGCTGTAATACAGGCTAGAGGATATGCTTCTAAATACTGACTGACTCATTACTATATTTGATAATTATTGTTTTAAAACATTTTCTTATTATAATGTCAAAATTCTTTTGATTTATCATTTTTCTGATTTTTCTTGGGTTTCACGTTATTTTTTAGCAAATATGATAGTTTAATTATTAAAATGATAGTTTATTTATTAAAATTACCTAAAACATTAAATAAAATAAATGATTATTTTATTATTATTTTACATTAAATCAATTATTATCTCTGTCAAAATATTTTTGAGCGCTACTGTATAAGTCACATTTGAACGGAGGGTGGTTTTGGTGCATGAGGATCATGACTGATGAAAATATACCAAAATTTTTCCGGAAGTGCTTTCCTCCGAACGGCTGCAATTGTAGCTTTTTACTTTTTGCAATGAAAGCTACCTAAAAGCTCATTGTTTTACTTAAAAGGCGACATAAATAATAATAATATAAATGTTAAAAGTTAAGATATATACATTTTATTTACAATTTCTTAGTACTTTCGGCCTGCAATTCCCGCGGCCATCGTCAGAGAATATTTTTATTATTAATTGCTGCTCCATTCATACAAATACATCACTTCGCTAAAAGTACAAAGTAATTTTAAATAAAATGAATATTTCTTAATTTGTAACATCTATATTATTGTTATTATTGTCGCCTTTTAAGTAAAACAGTGACCTTTTTACAGTTCGTATGGTGTATTTTGTACTTAATTGAAACTTATACATTAAAACTTTTTGAGGTTTATATCTTTTTAGCTCACAGTCTATCAAAGCCTGAAAGCTATTGTGCCCGCAGGTTCTGGTTTTACGTGTGTTCGTATGTACATTCGTGGGAAAAAAAAGGTAATCTCCCACTACTAGCTCCTTAACAAATTATCGCAGAAGAAAGTTACTGGTACCACAAGGTTAGTAATAAAGTCTACTTTTAAGTGATGTATATAAATTTTGCTTAGGGGGTCATCTATATATTAAAACGAACCATAACTTTATTTTTTCCAATAGCAATACACAATTCTGACAGCTTAAATGAACTCTACACCCTTCAATTAGCCTAAAAATAATTCGCATGTTGTACTGAATGTATATTTTAGTGCACGTCAATAAGTGCATATCCATATCCATTTCATTCTGTTCTAAAGGCTGCAATATCATTAAAATGCTCTTGAAATATTTTATTTCCCATTGCCCGTCATGTAAACGGAAAACTTTTGACTGTCTTTGTCATTAATCTATATATCTGATTTTCATAAAATTTGAAATGACTTGACAAAATTTTGGAACAATTATATATTTAAAATTTCAGACATTTCAGAATGCTATAACATCATTAAAATGCACTTGCAACAATTTATTCCCATTGGCCGTATTGTAATGGAAAACTTTTGGCTGTCCCTGTAATTAAACTATACATCCAATTTTCACAGAATTTCAAATGATTCGACAAAATTTTACAACAATTTATATATTTAAAATTCCAGACCATTCGGAAGGCTGTAACATCATTAAAATTCATTTGCAATAATTTATTCCCATTGGCCGTCATGTAGCGGGAAACTTTTGACTGTCCCTGTCATTAAACAATACATCCGATTTTGATAAAATTTGAAATGACTCGACAAAATGTTGCAGCAATTATATATTTAAAATTTCAGACCATTCGGTCGGGTATTTTTTGATCTGTGATATGCGAACAGACGGACAGACGAACTGAACGATGACTATAGGTGCTATGTATTTATATAATTACAAACGCACCTAAAAACGCCTATCTTGATACAAAAAGTATAATGTGATTGGGACATTCCATGTCATATGTGGGACCGTATTTCTGCTGTTTTAACAATGTTATTATATCGTCAAATTAAAACAACCATGCTGATAATAAAATCTAGAAATTTTTGTTATTTTTAATGTATAGTATATGTTTTAACAACTTATAAGTCAATAGATATAGGTATTTATATAAATGTCGCGCGCAGGAAATTTTTTCAGTTTTTCATGGATTTGCCCTGAAACGGGTAGATTACGTAGGTATAGGATTTAAAATGAGGAAATTTTCATTATCTATTATTTTTATTATTTATTTATTATTAAAAACGGGCAATTTACTAAGTTCTAGGGTTTAAAATGCGGAGAATTGTAAGCACATTAACCCTTAAATGCCTGGTGTTGCTTTTCGGCAACATACCCAATTTAGGCTCTAAAATACTATTAGATTAATATTGAAGCTATAATGCCTAATGTTGCCAATAAAATACATTCTGAAAATATTATTAAATCGATTTTCAACAAGTAGATGGCAACATTTGTGCTGTTTGAGAACAAATACAGGCTTAATTTTTCAATTGCTGCTACTTGTTCTTTTTGTTTTGTTTGGAAGCTTGCAAAATAACCTATTTTGTTTAGCAGCGAGCAAGTAAATTTTATTTCTTATTATAGTTCCTAAAATTCTTGTGTGTTTAATATCATAGAATTTTATCAAGGAAAATTATTTTTTCAATAAAAGACCACTATTGCCAGTTAGTAACAAACTGGTTTTTAGCCGTAAACTATACTTAAAACAAATTGTGATTTTTTAAAGTATTTTTCCCATGATTTATTTAAAAAATGAAAGCCGAAAAACATTATTACAATGATTTTTGAAAAATCACGCATTTATGCGTTAAATAGCCATTCAATATCACGTGTGGAACAACTTTTCTTCATATTACTCTGTTTTAACAATGCTATTGCATCTTCAAATTAAAACAATTATGTTAATATGAAAATATAGGATTTTTTGTTAATTTTAATGCATAGTTTATATTTTGAAAACTAATAAGTTAATAAATATAGGTATCTATGTAAGCCTCACGCGCGGAATTTTGTCCGTTTCTCATGGAATGGCCCGATTATTAAATGTTAAACAAAATTATAGAATTTTTACACATTTAATATATCTGTATATAAACCAGTTAAAGTCATAGTAGCGTATTATATTTTCTTAACTTTATTTGCTAGAAGCGTTGAAATGAATTTTAATGTGATAAAATATCTGTTGACGATATATTCCGGTAACTTTGTCTAGGAAACGATATCGTTCTTCATGTTAATTGATTAACAGTCGATATATCCTTATAACTTGTAAATGGGAAAGCAGAAAAATAAAAACCATAAACAAATTTTTAATCAAGTATTAAAAAGGCTGTTAAAAAACATAAAAATAGACGACATTTTTTAAACATTGTATATACTTTATCAAAAAACTCAGTAAGCTTACTCGACAAAATAAAATATGTAACAAAAAATTTTGACTTAATGACTTATACCAATTAAATGTTTATCTCTATTTTAATTCGCGACATTTACTTTCCGATTCAAAAGTAAAATTTCTGTAGGAAAATTTAAAGAGATAATCGATATGACATATCTATTGCCAAGCAAAAATAAAGAAAATTGTGTCACTAACTTATTTGTTGCACCGTCTGTGCGTGTCAGTGACCCAAAGTCACAAATGAGTGCCTGGCCGTCGTCACTAATCAACACGTTAGATAACTTCAAATCGAGGTGACATAATCCTTCCTCATGAAGATAGTGTACTCCATTACAAATCCCATGGAACCAGGACACGGACATCTCTAATCCATTCACATCCATCTCTAGATAAGGGCTTTCAACAATGTCACTTAAAGAGGCGGGATACAATGCCGTAACAAATATATCGGTATATGTCGATGCTATTTTTTCTACGTTAATCAGAGGTACAATGTTTTCATGGCTCAAATAGGGCCATATATCTTTTTCGCCTTCAGTAGTAAATTCGTCTAAGACAATTTTAGCTGCTACCCGTCGCTCTTGGTTTGGCTGCTTTAATTCTACAACTGCCCCATAACTTCCACTTCCAACAGCCTGTATGAACTGATATTTGTAGTGGTCTTCCAAAAACTCAATTGTTGACATCACAGCTTCTACTCTATACTCATCGATAGTCATGTCATTATTTTTAAATTTTTGACGGACTTTTTCCATGTTCATATAAATAGAATATCACTGTCGAGAAGGAGAATTACTTTTCGAAATTAAAATTACGTAATAAGTTGCAAAGGAAACGCTTTGCTAACAAATTCGTTAAGTTGACCTTAAATAACCACAAAATTATTTGCAAAATTAATCAAAGTAACTTAATTATAAGATCTATAATGAACAATGACTTTCAACAATTAAAAATGTGCTCAAAAATTCGCATTCATTGTATTATTAGGATGCATTGTTGACATTGTTCAATTCATAAAAGTGTTTGCATTGTTATAGAACATTGTTATAAAAAATAGAAATTTTTGTAGTTGTACATCAAAAGAACTAGTTTAAAAGTATTAGTTCAAAATAAATTAACCTTTTTTAGAATAATGCAGTTTTTAGTTATTTTTAAAGATTTGCTAATAATACATTTCGGAATATTATATTTAACATTTAAGGAAATTGCATAAATTTGGGATTTCAAACATTTCGAAAATAATTTCATTTACTAATGTCATTCATTAGAGCAAAATTTCAAAGGGGATATGTTTTCCGTTTATCTCTAGGTGGTCCAGGTTTTGATAAATTTGCATATTTAAATTTATGGAAATTTAAGCTTTTTTGTGCAATTTTATGCACATTTTAGATACAATATATGTCACATCTAATTACGTTTTCTAGATAATTACTATTTGACCATTTACTTCAGATAAATGTCACGATTTGCATATTCTTAACATTTATTTATCAGTTATTAAGCCTAATTTGCATATTTTTCAATGGTGTAATGTTTACATCACTATCAACTTTAAAATAGTTGCCACAGAATTGACGTAATGTTTTTCTGGACTAGATTTTTATGCTGATTTCAGATCTACAGTCTGTTTTCTTATGTAATGTCTAGTTTTTGAGTAAGATGAATTTCTACTTTTGCACGGCATTAACACAGGTTTGCTGTAAGGTGCTTTTTAGTGGTGTGTAATTCATTGACAAGAAGGTGAACAGGTCAGATTCATATCAGGGACATGAACAAAATTTTATATAATCGAAAAAAAAATAAGTAGTAGAATCGATCCTAACTAGTTGAAGTTTATCATACAAAGTATCATAAAAAGCTAATTCTGGCTTTTTTGACCACAAAATTAAAATTTCACTTTTTTCAAAAACTAGACGTGATAGAAGAAAACAGATACAAGATTTGAAATCAGCTCAAAAAAAAAAAAAAAAAAAAAAAAAAAAAAAAAAAAAAAAAAAAAACTAGTTTAGAAACATATTAGCGTACTCGTGCGGCAGAAATATTTGAACGTCAAGAAACATTATTATTAAAACATGAAAAATATGCAAATTAGGTACAATATTTCACAGTCACATGTCAGTATAATCTCAGAAACAACGTTTTTGTGAAGTAAATTAGGTAGTAATCATAACACACAACAAAAAACCATGACTGATATAGCTTTATACCTTAAATTTGCAAATAATTGTATAAAATTTACGAAATTTGTATAGATTGAAATATGGAATATCTTTCAAAATTGACGTGCAGGAGTAAATCTAAAACAAGATTTGGAATCAGCACAAAAAACCGCATAGAAACAACTAATTTCTGTTTTAGGACAGAGCAAAAGTTCAATTTTGTTGACCAGTGTTTTGGAAAATGGGAAAACATATCACCTATGGAAAAATTACAACACAACGTTTCAGAGCTGAAAACAGAACCGTGCCGCATCTGCGGTTTTATTGATAAATGTGCTGGGAGTAGGCTTCGAAATTTACCTCTAAAAAAGCAATTATTTATCTTAATTATTAATTAGTTGCGTACAAATTTTGCTGATAATACAGATAGTTATTTTATAATTTTTTTTTCATTCAGCAGTATATCATTTTTACCTAATGCTGTAGAAGGAATCCCGCTAGGTCTTTTATACTGATTTTATGTACAGCTTTACGGAGAGGAAGGCGCAAATTTTATCCATAAAATAAATAAGAAATCTTAATCCTCAACCAAGCGTCTTGTTAATCTAAGTGCGGGAAGAATTGGACTTTAGGTTGGATGGGTGCCGTATAACGAAAGATGCACCTATTGAACATTTGTAACAAAAACTAAGTTAGTTTACCTTCAGTTTGGTGTATCATGTGTTGTAAATAGTCTAAATTAAACTCTTGTAATATACCATTGAAACTGGGACATTTTTTTAGGGGCAATCCTGTATATTAAGATACGTATTTAATACATTAATATAAATATTAATACAAAAAATAGCTACAAATGTTAAATGTATTACTATTAACATAATTATAAATCTTTAGAATGCGTGATCAATATTTAGCTTAAATTAGCAGTGGTGATGAGTTGTCTGATCACTTTACACAAAATTTAGCAAGTGGTCACAATAGGGACATTTTCAGTGTGATTAATATGATTTAAAATGAAATTTTGAAATTATGGTTAGGGGAATGTTGGTAAAACTGCATATCCTGTTATTAATTGCTTTTTGAAACTAGAATTTCCAACAGAATTTACCGTAACTTTGAGTATATATTCTGCATTTATCCTTTTATCATAATATTATTTCAAATATATCTATCGTTCATCAAATTTTTATTTACAAATGATTACTTATACTACATTAAGGTGAAAGATGGTGTTTGAAAAACGCAAAACACATATGATAACCTAATTTTAGCAATTACCATTTACGTCCAAAAATATTCAAAATTTTTTGCGCATCCCTGTATATGATCTGTGGATTTGTATATATATACATTTTATAGTATGCAAGAATTTACTTCAGTTAAGAAACGCCTCATACAATTAAAAATTCACCTTCACCAATTTTTGACAATTAGCGGAAATAAATTCGAGTACACTCGAATTCTTTTGTGCAGTCCTGTTTATAGTCTATAGAATTTATAAACACCACGTACTATACAAAAACATAATGCAATATACACCATACTTTTAAGCTTATCAAGCACCTCAGTAATTCATATAAATTTCATTTTTCATATGGTGTAACATCATTAAAATTCTTTGCAAACGATTTTTCCCCGTAGATTACCATATAACGGAATTCTTTTGTGTGACTCCGTAAATGAATAATAAATGCTTTGCACCTTATATGCTACAAAAAGCATATTTCAGTGCACCTCGGAAATGAATAACAATTTTATTATGTTTGTAATGGATTAACATCATTAAAATGCACTTGAAACTTTCTTTCCATTTACGGTAATGTAACGAAATACTTTTGACTGGTGGCTGTGAACGTACTATTAATGCTACACAATTCATTTTCATTGGCGATCATCCTAGAATAAACGACAATAACATATCAAAATTATGGGGCAATTATGGGGACGTTTATGAGAGATAGAGCAATGAAAGCTGGGAAGACAAAGTCATAAACACTGTTCAACGATGTTTCAAAGTGTTCAAAAACAAACAACCCGTTCATTGTAAGTCTAATATAAACTTTAATGGAAAGAAACTGTAACTAAAGCTTTTCAAAACGCATAAATATTTACAAATATCTGAAGATGCTTTAGTGGAAATTTCAAAATTTCAAAATTTTTATTTTCTTTCTTTATATTTACGAAATGTTTAAGGGTACACGCACTCCTCCATCTCACCCCCCCCCCCTCCTCCAAAAAAATCTCTCTGAGTATATTTATCACTGTTATTTTTAAATAAGCCGTCAAAAATTTTAAAAATGCAATAGCTATTAACACTATACAGTACAGACCATTTGACGTCTTGTTTTTATGCGTTATTTATAAAACTACCGGGTGTCCTGAAAAGGTCTGACTGATTTTAAAATTCAATAACTTGTAAACGGTGACAGATATTTAAACAATTCTTGCAGGAGGGTTATGCATAAGGTTAAAAGTTTTTTTACAGTGATTTTCAATTTTAATTCGAATTACAAACAAAAGATGGCGCTGCGATCAATAGACGCTAAATTCAGGCTCGATTTTTGGTACTTCGTGGCCCGGATAATACATTTCCATCTCCTTTTTCCGCATGGAACAAGAGTAAGGACCAAAAATCGAGCCTGTATTTAGCGACTATTGCTTACAGCGCCATCTATTGTTTGTAATTCGAACTAAAATCGAAAATTACTGTAATAAAACTTTTGACTTTATGCATAAACCTCCTGCAAGAATTTTTTAAATATCTGTCAGCGTTTGCAAGTTATTGAATTTTAAAATCAGTCAGTCCTTTTAGGACACCCGGTATCTAAGAAATTCTAAATTCTCCCCAGAAAGTTTGAATAAATTTTTGGTTATTAAAATTATAGGTATTTCGTGATGAAGGAAAATTACTATTAAAAATTTTCTGATGAATTTTTTCTAAATTTAATTAAAAAAACACTCGATTTAGCCACAATGTTTGTGTCCTGTATAGAAGCAGAGAAAGTAATGTTTAGAATTATAATTTTAAATATGCATGCTTTTAATTTACAATCTTTCTCCTCAAAATTTAAGGGATTTAACTCTTCTTCTTTTGGTCAAAATTTTCGTTGTTTTTTCCTTGCATTTATTGCATCCCTTAAATGTGTAGATTGTTACCCTAAAAATATTTCTTTATATTTCAATTCCTTACAATCTTTTTTGCTCTTTGAATTGGACGCAGCGCGTTGAACGCAACGCTATTGTAAATTTTAAACTTTTTTTTTTTTTTTTATCGAAATCATCTTTGTCAAACTGGACTACCCTTTTTCTTCAGCACTATTCGACTGGTTTTCCTCATTTTTAACATTTTTTAACATTGTTGAAAAGTGTTTATTAGCCCCCGGTACGGTATGCAATTTCTTTCTCCCAGCTTATTTTGTGTATTCCAAAAAATAACGTTACACAACAGAAGCCAGCCGTCAATAGTTCTAAAGAAATAATTATATATTTTTGTTGTCATTTTCTCATAACAACTGAAAGAAAATGTAATTAAAATGCGTGCTATTTTGAAAAAAATATAAACGAATGATTTCTGTTACAATAATGGGGCTATTATAAACTATATTTAGTTCTAAGTATCTATGAATCATTAGATAGCCGTATTTTTTTGGCGATTTTCTTGAATGACGACATCTTTTTGCTACATTTGTGCATTATTTCGTGAGAGTGATGTGCTATGCATGCTTTACTGTAGATGTTGAAGAGCAGATCGTAAATGTGGAATTCTTAAACGGATGCGAATGACGTAATTTTACATAAAATAAAACGTGTGCTTTAAGTCTTAAAATTGAAATATGTTTTGTACTGCAGTAGAGTCCTGATTAACCGAGTTATTTTCCTCTGATGGACTAATGGCTTCTATTATTATGAAACAGCCATTATAAATGAAGTGTTAGGTGAAGATGAAAGAGCAGCCGTAAAAAGTTAGAACTCTGATTTTCTGGTCAGAATGGGAAAAGAAATGGCCATAATTAAAAAAAAAATATATATATGGCCATTTTTTCCCATTCTGACTAGAAAATCAGAGTTTTAACTTTTTACGGCTGCTCTTTCATCTTCATCTAACTCTTCATTTATAATGGCTGTTTCATAATAATAGAAGTCATCAGTCCATCAGAAGAAAATGAAGTAATAGAAATGTCGGGGGCGAAACCAGAATTTCCCTGTTCTCTAGTGATTTCGGTTTGTCTGTCTATCATCTGTCTGTGCTCTAACTCACGTAAATAGAGTCCGATTGCCATGAAATTGACAGATGTTATTGAGTATTACTATGGAATGTTCGGTATTGAAAATGAAGCGCGTAGAATTTACGGTTCATTTGCAAGGATGCTCAAAATAATATGCTTACATTAATGTCTATGAAGAAAAATTGTTTGCGGTGTATTTTAATAATATTACACTATTTTAAACATACTGAAATTTATATACATCCCTGAGGTATATTACATGGTGCTTACTGTAGAATAAGGTGTGCATAGCGATCATTTACAGAGATACATAAAAGAATTTCGCTACAGAAGAAATTGAACAATAACTAAAAAACAGGAATTCTGCTTTTTTGGAATTTAGTGTCGCTCCCGGTGAAAAAAAATATATGCATATATAAATAGTACAAAATATATTTCAATTTTAAGACTTACAGCACACGCTTTTACTTTATGTAAAATGACGCCATTTGCATCCGCTTAATAATTCCACATTTACGATCCGCTCTTAAACAGCTACACTAAAATATGCATATACATAGAACGTCACTATCGCGAAATAGTACACAAATGAAGCAAATAGATGCCATCATTAAAGAAACTCGCCAAAAAAGCCCGGCTATCTAATGATTAATATGCCTTCATTTATTTGTAACATTAATATAAATACATAAAATTAAATATAGTTAGAAATCATTCGCTTATACTTTTTCAAAATGGCACGTATTTTAATTATATTTTTTTTCGGTTTCTATGATAAAATGACAACAAAAATATATAATTACTATTTTACAGCTATTTTTCCTTTACTTTCTACAGAAATGGAGTACTTTCGTTGCCAGTACTAAGCAAATGGCTCTAAAAAGGACAAAAAAAAAACAAAAAATAATATTTCAGAAATAAATGGAGATGCAGTTTTCAAACAAATTGCATTTAAAAGTACTTTTTTTCCCAATACGACGGTATAAAAATTGAAAATGTGCGATGCTTAGAAGTTTAAAAGATTTGCTATAGAGTGTTTAATCGCACTGCTTTGTTTTATGGCTGGCTTCTGTAAGGTAACGTTATTTTAAGAGACGACACAAAATAAGCTGGTAGAAAAATAGCATACCGTACCGGGGGCTAATAATTGATCTATCGAAGTCTATGAACAATAATATCTGGAAGTGCGTTTTCAGTTGTGGTACGCGTTTTTAAATTGAAGTATTTTTTTTTTTTTGCCTATAGTACTGGGTGTGTATAAATTCTATGGATCCTATACAGGGCTGCACAAAAGTTCTCACGTATATTTCCGTTTATTCATGGAAATTGTTGAATGGAAATTTTCAACTGTGATATTCGTTTCACTGAAGTAACTTTTAGCATACTATAAAATATACATATAGATCTATAGGTCGTATACAGGGTCGCACAAAAAAATCGGACATTTTTCCGACTGTTGATGGTAATAACAGAAATTGGGTTTTCAAATGTGTTATGCGTTTTCCAAATTGTTTATTTGTACATCCTATTTCACCTTAAGGCTGTTCTTAACTGCTCTGCTCAACAAGCGCAGAACGTTTTGACACATTTACAAATTCATATTTTAGCATAAATATATAAAATTGGAAAGCCTGGCCATGGAAGCGATTTGGAATTGAACTGTTTTTCCCATTTTTGGATCAATCAGTTACCTATTGAGTTATAAGCGTTTTTGATCCGTGACAAACACGATTTTCGCCCTTCGCGGACTGTTTTTTCTGCTTTCTTCGGGAACTTCGGTTCAAAACGTCTACTTTGACACAATTTTGTAAAATATCTATTGCATTTGAAAAAAAAAAAAAAAAAAAAAAAAAAAAAAAAAAAAAAAAACCGGGAAAAAATAGCTCGATTACATAGTTTCTGAACAACAACACCTGCTAGTTTCGTGCATTTCCGAACAAAAATAAATTAAAACTTATGTCAGAAAGTTGCCCATTTGAGTTGCCCTTGAGGTGCCCTTGAGTTGCCCTTAATAAACTGTGAAGTTTTTTTTATTCTGAATGTGTTGGAAAGTGTTTTCATAATCAATGTTGGACGCATAATTTCTCATTCTTGTTTATGTAAAAAAAGGTAATCGTTTTTGCTTGAGCTTGGACTAACGAAAAATATAATTATCATTCATTAATTATTTTTTCAAGCTCGCAAAAAGTATTTAAAAAAAAACATACATTTTATGTCCATTATGACTGCCATTTTATCAAAATACGACTGTATAAATTAGATGCTCATATAAGCTCCAGAGAATGTAATTTCCATTCATAATTTGGAGACCAAATTTTTTTCAGATGCTTGTGACCGGATAAAAATGGTCCTCCGATAGAAAGTTCGCACAGCACGTTCTCCCCGTCGCACAAAGCGTGTTCATTACTTTTCATTCTCAGCATTAAATATATGAGTGAAATATAGAGGAATATAATGCAAAAGGTTTCAAAGGTGGCATCTGTTTTCTTTGTAACTGTAAATAAAATTGTAAAATTCACGGAAATTTTGGGCTGAAAATGTAGAAACTTCCTAATAAGCAACTTTACACGGCAAAAAACCATAAAAGATTATTTACATTAAATAATATCCTGTCAAATATATTTAATTAAATTTTATAGAATAAGCACCACGAGTAGTGTCTGTGATCATTGACATAGTTTGAACCATGTGTTGCATCATGACTATGCTCATGGGTATGATCATAGTAGCGCAGATAAGAAGCGAGTGTGGTACGCAGGTTTAATCACGATGCGAAAATACAAAAAAATGAAGTAATATGAATGAATGTAAAAAAAACAACAACAACAACTATTGGCCATTCATTCTGTTTTTTAATCAAAAATATCACGCTCTATGAAACCACAATAAATTTTGCATTAAGTAAATTATTGTCAAGACAATTTTATCGAATTAATGTTACTAGTTGCATTTGTGGTTTTATTTTTTTAATGAAAAGTATCACATCCTATGAAATCACAACAAATGTTACATTAAATAAAACAATGTCAAGTAAATTTAATCCCATTGATGTTTCCAGTTGTATTTGTAGTTTTTTTTTTAATCAAAAGTACCACATCCTATGGAACCACAACAAATTTTACATTAAATAAAACATTGTGAAGCAAATGTAACCCAATTAATGTTCCCAGTTGTATCTGTGATCATTATAATAGTATCAGTCAAGTGCTGCACCCTATCCATGGTCGTCATAGGCAGGGTCATAGGAGCCCCTAAGGTGCAAAGATCTGTGTGGTGTACAAGTTGGGTACTTTTATCAGCATGGTACCACTTTCTGGAGTCAAGTGCTGCACCTTATCCAGGATCGTCATGGGCAGGGCCATAGGAACCCGTAAGGAGCGAATATCTTTTCGGTGCGGTGCACAAGTCTGACCCAGTGGGTGGGTACATTTTTCAGGATGGTACCACTTTCTTGAATAGTAATATCACCCTTATTTTTTTATCATTAAATAACCCATATATTATTATTATTCGGAAAAAGTGGTAGCATTCTGAATAAAGGAACCCTTATTTACCAGGCAACACTGGCTCTAACCACAATATGGAAAACGTACTTGCCAACATTTACATCTTAGGCGTAAAATTTATAATTTTTGATCATTTTGTACACTTTTACACTTAGGATACTTATTCTTACACTTTTTTGCAAAGTTTCTATTTTTTTCATTTTTCTCCCCTCAAATTATAAATTACTTTCTATAGTTGCTTTTAATAACGATAAATTCTGAATGCAAAGTTATATTTAATATTGTCAGATGAATGAATTCAAGTTTCATTGTCAAAAATCACCAGAAATAACCTTTTCATTTTCATTGTATGTAAAAATAATGTTCTCAATATATTTGCTTAAGAAAACATCAAAAATTGAAAAAAAAAAAAAAACCTACAACTATATATATGGCTTTAAAATCAATTTCTTAATGAGTCTGATAATGGTTTTCATGTTATTCTCATCAAATTATCTTTGCAATAGTTACCGCTGTAATATTTAACAATATTCATTTGCTATGCAATAAAAATAAATAAATAAATAAATGTGTGAAATACACTTCACGCGTCATTTTACACTACTATTTTCAAGCATTGGCAGATATGAAAATACCAAAGAATGCAGTAATTGTAATAAATCTAAATGAACAACAAAAAACGAAGTATTTTGCCATTGACTTTATTTTTCTTATCAAAAATACCACAACAAAATTACATTAAATAAAACCCTGTCAAGAAAATTTAATACAATTTAATAGACTTAGTGTCCTCCCCAGTAGTATCTGTGGTCCTTATGATAGTATGAGTCATGTGCTGGGCCATGTACATGGTTGTCATGGGAATGTCCATAGTAGTGCCTGTAAGGGGCATAGGCCTCATCTGTATGGTATATAGGTCTGACCACGGCTGGTTGAGTGTAGATCCTGGCAGGTCGTGGCTTGTATTGGGTTTGAGGAGGCTGTGGCCTGCTGACAACGGTGCTCTGGATGTTGGCTCTGCCGAGACCAGCGGAATGGAACACGACATCGGCGGGGTTTTGGATTTCAGTACCTGTAAAAGAAAACAAAGCGGTGTAATGAGCATCAAAAGCTTTAAAATGTATCGTTTTTCCAGTGTATAAGGCAGACATCTTTATCCTTAACCCTCCAAGCACGGGCAACTTTTGCAGTGGGTTACCTTTTTAAAATTAAGATTGTTTGATTTTCACCCTTTTTTTGAAGTAGAAATAGTCACTTTATTTAATTATAGATTAAGTAATGCGAGAAAAAGCCGAATTATACGCTTTTAAAAAGTGGTGGGAATCAAGCAATCTGAATTTTAAAAAAGTAGCTCACTGGAACGCGAAAATAGCATTTTCCGTGGCTGGTGGTTTAATATGTCCTTAGAAATGAGGTGAGTCTAATACAATAAAGGTACATTTTTTTTCCCGCACTCTCTTTGGTATTTCTCATGTTTGTAAGACATAAATTACGCTTTTTTTGTTATGTCATTTAAAATGAAAAATATGAAAAGAAAAGAAATATAGTTATGTTGAATAACATAATTTACTATGAAGAACGAAGTTTAATTTTAGAAAATGAATTCTTTCATAGATTTCAAATATTTATGTGCTACTAAAGTTCTAATATAATTTTTTTGAAATGGGAAATATTGTTATTGAATTTAAATATTTCCTTTTTAACTATAAAAATATGAATTACTTATTATTTTAGATTAATTCAATTTTTGTTTTTAAAATAGGTATTGCCATTCTTTTATTTTCATATTTCCCCCTCCCCTCCCCCCCCCCACTTAAAACTGTGTATACGAAAAATATGGCAGTACATACTAGTTGCAGTAGCATTTAACATACCGATATCAGTGCAAATGATAAAAAAATTTTGCTCATATTAGGTTTACTCATATTTAATGTCACTTATTCCTCCGGTAAATGCCTGTTTTAATGTATTTTGTTAAGAAGACTGCTTTGTCACGGTAGGCTTCTGTAACTCCTTCTATCAGTTTATTAAGTTTCCTATCACAGAGTAAGTAACCCAAAAGATATGCGTTTAAAAATAATACTGTTAAATCGGCTGTTATAATGGGTGCCCCTAATATATAATGGAGAAGTGGATTAGAGAAATAAATTTATTAATGAATAAAATTGTAGAAAATTTAAATGAAAAAAAATACATTTCACTTAAAATTTTAATTAATTGCTCATAGATTTGTTTGCCTTTGAGCAAAAAATCCCAATGCAATAAAAACTATATAAATATATATTTAAATCAAGGAATTTTCCTCAGCTATCAACTGCTCTGAAAAAATTATCGCATGCAAACTGCGAGCGGTCTCTGAGACCGATTAATCGGAGGATCAATAAAAAGCTTGATTAACTCATAGGATACTATTTGTATCCTAAACTTTAGGTGCAGTACTACAATAATTAAAATGAAACTATTCAAAAGTCTGTAGCTATAGTACTAAGGCTTCGAACGAAAAGAAAATTCACAAGTAATATCTATAGTTAGATTGAAAATTCCAAGTTAAATAATGTGAAAATTGGAAAAACAGCGGTCTGCGAGGCTGCTAATAGTAGATAAAGGTTAATCGGATTGAACTAAATCGCTTTCTGCAACAAAGTGTTTTTTTTTTCAAAAGAAAGATCATAACTACTCTGTCATAGATATACATAAAAAAGAAAAAAGAAAAACAACAACAAACAGAGTGCTTCTATTACAAAGCTAACGCCGTTTTTCTAATGATTGAAGATAACTACTCTTTTGGTAATAAATAGAAAAACACATGTCTTATTTTAGTATCCATCTTTTGGCAATAAATCCACAATTGGTATCCGACTTTGTATCCATTTTTTGGCAAAAAATAGGAAAACCTATATCTAACAACAAAATATATCAGCTTGAATCTAAATACCGTAAAATACTGCTTATTTTACAGGGTGTATTTCTTGATAACTATAATTAATTATAATAACGATTGTAAAATGTTTAACCGCGCTAAAATCTAAATGATCGGAATTTGATTCATCACGTGAGCTGTTGGCGGATAAGCCGATTTAATTTTATGCATATTCCAGAGAGATGTTGGCAAATAAAAGGGCCTATAACAGGGCCTATGCAATTTTTTGTGTGCTGTTATGGAATATTTACAAATAAATAAATAAAATACGCACACACACACACATATATAAATATATACGAGACAGAGAGACCTGAATATGTTTCAAACTGACTTCTGTAAGTAACTTATATTCTGATCAATGTTCGAAAAGGAAACTTTGATCGCGCTATAGTTAATGATAGGAAATGCGTATTTTATTACTTGGATTTTTATATTTCGCTATAATTTGTCCATGATTTTATGTCAGATATTACATTTTTACTTTCTTCTATCTTTATAAGAAGAAAGTATTGGATTCATGAAAATTTTCGACTTCCGGTTTTCGACCAATTTATGAACACGATTTGATTGTTTTTAGAAAATGTCTGTCTGTATGTATGTGACAAAAATTTTGTGGACGCTCTATCTAAAAAACTAAAGAGTGTAATAAAAAAACCAATTTGGTTCAGTTAGCCATTGATATAAATTAGTGCTGATTAGTTTTTGGTGTAAATCGCCCAAAATGTAGCGCTGTTGTGCTGCATTTTTCACTATTTCCGCAATACCTCTATTGTAAGAACTAATTGCGCGGATTTTCATCAAACTTCAAATTCAGTAAGACATTGACATGAATTGTTGCTGATTAGGTTTTGGCGAAAATCGCTCAAAAGGTGACGCTGCTATGCTGCATTATTTTACGATTTTCGCAATAGCTCTGACTCAAGAACTAACGCACCGATTTTCATGAAATTTCAGATTCAGTTAGACATTGACATAAGCTGCCGATGATTAGTTTTTGGTTTAAGTTGCCCAAGAGGTGGCGCTGCTATGCTGAATATTTCAGGATTTACACGATCTTAGTGATAATCATTACCTCGAGAACTAATTCAGGGAATTTAACCAAACTTCATATTTTGTTAGACCTTGACATAAGTTGGTGTGATTAAGTTTTCGTGTAAGTAACACAACTGGTGACGCTGTTATGCTGCATTATGCTCGATTTTTGCTATCGCTATGTTTAAACAAGTGGGTAAGTGTGATCAGAGATCGCACAGAGGGTTTCGTTTAATATTCCTTTCAAAACACTTTATCCTTTTGAAAAATCTGTTAGTTCCACATTTCACAACCAGGGGCGCACTATTCTAAACAAACCTCTATCCGAACGAGACTCCGTTTTACATACTATCCGTACATATATTAATCGAAGGGATTGAGCCCATAGCACCCGAGATAAGTAAGTGCCCCTGGCGGTAAAAAATGGAACTGAAATATATAAGGCTATGTTGCATAATATGAAAGAATGGTCAAAGGGGTGTCGGCAAAAGTTGGAAAAGTGCTCCCAGGGTGAAAATGGCGGAGATTAGAAAAATATACAAGTTAGAGCCCGGAGGAGTAAATTATATAAGACTTTTTGAAAAATTTTATGATTTGTCGTGTGGTCTGAGGTATTCAGCTATACGTATGCAAAAATTCATGTCTCCAACTTAATTAGGGGCTCTCTTAGAAAGAATTGCTTGAAATACATATGTGATAGCTCAAAGGGTTAAACGTAAGACTTAGATTTTCTGATTTGTCGCCTGGCTTAAGGTGTTCTGCTATAAGTATGCAAAATTTCAAATCTCCAATTTAATAAGGGGCTCAGTTAGAAAGAATTGTTTAAAATACGCATGTGGGAGCCCAAAGGGTTAAATGTACGACTTTTTTTAAAATTTTATGGTTTGTCATTTGATGTGAGGTGTTCAGTTATAAGTATGCAAAATTTCACGCCTAATTAGGGGCTGACTTAGAACGAATTGTTTAAAATACACATGTGGGAGCCCAAAGGGTTAAAGTTACGACTTTTTCAAAATTTTATGGTTTGTCATTTGATGTGAGGTGTTCAGCTATAAGTATGCAAAATTTCACACCTCCAACCTAAATTGTGGTTCACTTAGAAAGAATTGCTTAAAATACACATGTGGAAGCCCAAAGGGTTAAATGTACGACTTTTTTTAAAATTTTATGGTTTGTCATTTGATGTGAGGTGTTCAGTTATAAGTATGCAAAATTTCACGCCTAATTAGGGGCTGACTTAGAAAGAATTGTTTAAAATACACATGTGGGAGCCCAAAGGGTTAAAGTTACGACTTTTTCAAAATTTTATGGTTTGTCATTTGATGTGAGGTGTTCAGCTATAAGTATGCAAAATTTCACACCTCCAACCTAAATTGTGGTTCACTTAGAAAGAATTGCTTAAAATACACATGTGGAAGCCCAAAGGGTTAAATGTACGACTTTTTGAAAATTTTATGATTTGTCGTTTGATGCGAGGTGCTCAGCTATAAATATGTAACATTTTACGCCTCCAACCTAAATAGGGGCCCACTTAGAAAGAATGGTTTAAAATACACATGTGGGAGTCGAAAGGGTTAAATGTACGACTTTTTCAAAATTTTATGATTTGTCGTTTGATGTGAGGTATTCAGCGATAAGTATGCAAAATTTCACTCCTCCAACCTAATTTGGGGCTCACTTAGAAAGAATTGTTTAAAATGTACATGTGGGAGCCCAAATGGTTAAATGTACGACTTTTTCAAAATTTTATAGTTTCTCGTTTGATGTGAGGTTTTCAGCTATAAGTATGTTAAATTTCACGCCTCCAACCTAAATTGGGGCCCACTTAAAAAGAATTGTTTAAAATACACATGTGGGAGCCCAAAGGGTTAAATGTACGACTTTTGCAAATTTTTATGATATTTCGTTTGATGGCAGGTATTCAGCTATAAGTATGAAAAATTCCACGCCTCCAACCTAATTAGAGGTTCACATAGAAATAATTGTTTAAAATACATATGTGGAAGCCCAAAGGATTAAATGTACAAATTTATCAAAATTTTATGATTTATCGTTTGATCTGAGGTGTCCATCTATAAGTACTCAAAATTTCACGCCTACAACCTAATTAGGGACTCACTTAGAAAGAATTGTTTAAAATACATACGTGGGAGGCCAAAGGGTTAAATGTACGACTTTTTCAAAATTTTCTAGTTTGTCGTTTGATGTGAGGTGCTCAGCTATAAGTATGTAAAATTTCACGCTTCCAACCTAATTAGAGTCTCACATAGAAATAATTGTTTAAAATACGCATATGGGAGTCCAAAGGGTTAAATGTACGACTTTTTTCAAAGTTTTATGATTTGGCGTTTGATGTGAGGTATTCAGCTATAAGTATGCAAAATTTCACGCCTCCAACCTGATTAGAGGTTCACATAGCAATAATTGTTTAAAATACAAATGTGGGAGCCCAAAGGTTTAAATGTACAACTTTTTCAAAATTTTATGATTTATCGTTTGATCTGAGGTGTTCATCTATAAGTTCGCAAAATTTCACGCCTACAACCTAATTAGGGACTCACTTAGAAAGAATTGTTTAAAACACATATGTGGGAGACCAAAGGGTTAAATGTACGACTTTTTCAAAATATTATGATTTGTAGTATGATGTGTGGTGTTCATCTATAAGTATGCAAAATTTCAAGCCTCCAACATGTATAGTTTCGGAGAACTGGCTCTGTGACGGACAGACAGACGAACGGACAGACAGACAGACAGAGGAGCGAGACGAATAGGGTTTCGTCAGATGAACGAAAACCCTAAAAACTAATGCACGGAATTTAATCCAATTTCATATTCTGTTACACTTGCACATAAATAGACGCTTATTAGACTTGAGTGTATACTATCGAACAGATCTCGCTTTTATGCTCTCCGAGTTGGGAATTTCGGTTGCAGACATCTAAGATGGTGGGTGCCGAAGTTCAATGATTTGTTTGAAAAATGCGACGCTTATATCTCCTTTCTAAATGCGCACAATTCAAAGAACGTATACCTTTAGAATTCTCAGGACAGGCTTAGATTGTCATTTAATTTTGTCACTGTGATACACACTGTGTGCAAATTTTGAAGTATTAACATATATAACATGTGGCACATCCGACTAGTTTAATTTGTGTATTTGTAGGGCAAATTTCGAACGATGCAAACTATTGAAATGTCGTGTTATTATCATGCAAGCATTGCATTATAAAATACTATACAATCATCATTGTAAATATTTTTTAACACTGTTTAAAAAGAGTAAGTACAATAAAATGACCGTCTTGAAGAGAAATTATTCTTGTCAATACAAGAAACATTAAACTTTTGTAGTCATTCGAGAAAATTCTGAGAAGACAGTAGATAAAGATAATAAAGTAAAGTAAAAAAAACATGCATAAATTGATATTCCATCGGATTTATGTCATGGTCCTGATAAAAATAATACCATATAAATTGACCTTCAATATGGATACCTATTCTAAACGGAATTTTATTCCGAACCTTATGGATCCTATTTTCACAAGTCTTAATACATATTTAAAATTTTAATTGCCTGAGTAAAAACTCTTTTGCTCTGTTTCTATTATTTATTGTGAATCTAAAATAATATTGTCTATATGAAAATTTTAATTGTTGAATTCTTATTCAACTTGCTTAAGAGGTGTAAAACCAACAGAGTGAAAAATCGTCCAAGCTTAGTATCGAACCAGGGTCATTGGCATAACGTACCAATGAGCTATCTGGACGATACCAATCTAGCACTTCTCACTCATATCTGTTAGCGCCAAAGCTGCAACCACAGCACACGATGGGATATTTTTCATGAGCTACACCAATCATGGGGCAAACACAAAAATCAAATAGACTGCGGTTGAAAAGCTTACAAAAGATAACAGTCAGAAAGTCTAAGCTTGGTATCGTCCAGATAGCTCAGTGGTAGAGCATTGACGCGTAATTCCTGTGACCCTGGTTCGATCCCAGGGTTGGGCACTTGTTTGTTTTACGCCTATTAAAAGGAAGTTGAATAAAAATTTAACAAAAATTTCAAATTACTAAATTAAAATCTTGTGAAATTTAATTTACCCCAAACATTTTCCAATAATTTGATATGTTTATTCAATACTGTAGACATCCAAACGTAGCTGTGCTCGTAGGGATTTGCCAACGTTTAAGCAAGTTACAGCCAAAGAGGACAGACACACAAACCTTTCAACGTTTTATAACATTGCAATTTAAAATAATCCATATTTAAAACTAGTTTCTTTAATCTTTTATGCCCGACGGTAATTTAAAGTACCATAGTTTTCTATCCCAAGTGAAACACGCTCATTGCACACATTTCCAAGGATACTTTTAGGAAACTGTACTAAACTAGGCGCCCTTGGCGACCAGTTTGGTCTCCGTTAAAATTTTTGTTTAGGAAAGCATGCTAAGCATTGCATCATGTTACTTTTATTCATAATTTAATTTACTTGGACTTCCTTAAATATAATTAATATAATCCCTTAAGCTAATATTAGTTTTTGTTGCATTAAAATATCTCAATTTGTTGATTTTCTGTAAGCAAGTAAACCCTATTGGTTTACAATGGAAGTCTATAGGAATTTGGCGAATTATTAGAGACATCACCAATTTGGCGTTACTTTTGGTGATTCATTTTGGTCGCCAAAATTTGACGATCTCTCACTAAGTTGGCGACAGACTTGGCGGTACTTAATGACAGAAAAGGGTCCCCCCTATGGTAACCCCCCTTATAGTTATGGAGATGCATTAAATGATGTTCAATAACCAATGAGATGCGTTTCATTTGGGCGTTGCCATTAAACAATTATAAAATAATCGTGATTACTATGCCACATACGATAGCGTAATATATATATAGATACTTCCCTTGACCGTCACTAAACAACAATAGCAGTTCTAGGAAGATGAAACGTATCCAAGAGCCTATTTAGCGCATGTGTGTGTCAAATTTGCTTCCATTTTTGTCTTCTTCCCTAACTTTTGCTTGGAAACATTTGAAATTTTAAAGGTTAGGCTATCATATTTTTTTTGCTTATCTTATACTATAGTATAAGATGCGAGCAAAAATTGTGTGTGTGTGTGTGTGTGTATGTAAACTTTATCTTGAAAACGGCTCTAACGATTTTGGATTAAATTTTGCACCCTACCGTTTTCGGGCACGAAAAGACCATTGGGATGCGTCTCGTGTTCGGGAAAATTTGATTAGTGGGTCATTTTGGGTCATAATGGGTCAGGGTCAAGCTAATTATATCTAAAGAACGGCTCAATCGATTTTGACTTAATTTTGTATCTAACCATTTTCGGGCACTAAAAAAAACCCATTGGGATAGGTAACGTGTTCAAGAAAATTCGATTAGCGGGTCATTTTTGGGTCACCGTGGGTCCAGCTAAGTTTATCAAGATAACGGCACTACGATTTTGACGAAATTTTGCACCCTACTGTTTTCGGGCACGAAAAGACCATTGAGATGGGTCTCGTATTCGAGAAAATTCGATTAATGGGTCATTTTGGGTCAGGGTCTAGCTAATTATATCTAGAGAACGGCTCATTCGATTTTGACTAAAATTTGTATCTAACCATTTTCGGACACGAAAAGACCATTGGAATGGGTCTCGTGTTCGAGAAAATTCAATTAGTGGGTCGCTTTGGTTTATAATGGGTCAGGATCAAGCTAATTATATCTAAAGAACGGCTCAATCGATTTTGACTAAATTTTGTTTCTAACCATTTTCGGGCACTAAAAGACCATTGGGATGGGTCACGTGTTTGAGAAAATTAGATTAGTGGGTCATTTTTGGGTCACTGTGGGTCAAGCTATTTTTATCTAAAAAACGGCTCATCGATTTTCACTAAACTCTATATTCTACAGTTTTGGATTGCAAGAAGACCATTGGCTAAGTCACATGTTCGAGAAAATTCTATTAGTGGGTCATTTTTGGGTCACCGTGGGTCAAGCTAAGTTTATATATATAACGGCTGATTTTGACGAAATTTTGCACCCTACAGATTTTGGGCACGAAAAGACCATTGGGATGGGTCTCGTGTTCGAGATAATTCGATTAGTGGGTCATTTTGGGTCACAATGGGTCAGGGTCAAGCTAATTGTATTTAAAAAGCGCTTCAAAACATTTTGACAAAATTTTGTATAATACCGTTTCCGGGAATGATGAGAGCATTGGGCAGGGTCGCATGTTCAAGAAAATTCAATCAATGGGTCATTTTTGGTCCTAATGGATGAGGATCAAGCTAACTGTATCTAAAAAAAGGCTCAAAAGATTTTGAGAAAACTTTGCACTACACCGTTTCTGGACAAGATAAAACCATTGGGCTGGGACGCATGCTCAAAAAAATTCTATTAGTGGGTCATTTTGGTGATAATGGGTCGGGGTCAACCTAATGGCATCTCAAAAAGGTTCAAACAATTTTGACAATTCTTTTGTTATACCGTTTCACAGTACAAAAAGACGATTGAAATAGCTCACATGTTCGATAAATTTTTGTTAGTGGGTTATTGAATCAACGTGGGTCAAGCTTATTTTATCTAGAAAACGACTAACGATTTTCACTAAATTTTGTATTCCATCGTTTTCAAGCTCGAGAAGAGCATTGTGTTAGGTCGCATGTTCGAAAAAATTTGATCGGTGGGTCATTTTGTGTTACTATGTCTCAGGGTCAAGCTAATTGCATGTAAAACAGCAAGAATGATTCAGAAGAAATAATATATCGAGATAAACACAAAGCTAATTTTGACCGAGCGTAGCTTGGTCATTCCTGCTAGTTTTAAATATATCACTTGACAATACGTTATGCGAAATAAAAATAAATTTTCTGGTTGTTTAATTTAGGGAACACTTTTCAAAGCAGTATTTTTAAGTACCGTCGGGATTTAGTTTGACCGGGATTTTTACTTAGATTTTTATCATTTAAATATATATCGTGCATAGAAACGTATATATTTACTAGGGATGCGTGGGTTCTAGACAGATGGATTTTGAAACAAAATATGGTAAAGTATGGCATGATTTACGTATGATATTGATGAATAATAAAGCAAAAAAACACATTCTTTTTTCTTTAGAACAAATATTGTATTTTTATAAAACGGAACTTAAAAATATTACAGATTAGAAAAAAAAAATCTAAAAAATACTTTTTAGCATATTTATGAATAATTGTGTGCATTCTACAACTACAAGTTTACAAATTCCTCTCAGATATGCTTTCCATTGGACGATAGTCTTACAACTATAGAACATTCTTCTGATGACGAAATGATCACTGATGATCAACCAATAGCATCATCATCTGGTCATATATACATCATAATTATATATGCATCTAGATATTTACATAATAAGTTACATTAAAATAATAATAAGAAATTAGATATTTTTTTCTAAGTCAGGATTTTTCCCCCAAGTGTTATGACCCAAAGGTACTTTATGGATGAAGGGAAGATTGAACTTTTCGAAAACGCAAAATCTCAAATCTTCCAGGTGGGGGCATTTCATTGCTCCGGAACGAATGTCCCCCCAGGATCCCCCCTACTGAATCCAACACTGCTGTGTCTCTGTATATGGTGCTGTCTAATTTTCTTTCTTTGAAGTCCATTAAGATGCGTATATAAAATTATTTAATTATTTGTACCGCAAGTACTCATATTTTAAAAAGAAATATTTAAATACCAAAAATGTCACTACAACTAAACACAAAAATAAAGAAGAACTTTCATTTCCAAAAATATTGAGATTTATTTACCAAAATTAAGTTACACTTTTTAGAACTATGGGGCTTTTTTTAAAATGCCAAATATATTTTTATACTTCAAAAAATTTTCACATAAGTGCGATTGGATGTCCGAAAAGATAATAATTATGTCATCTCCAAAACTATTTATTCTTCATCTTAGCCGATATTTTGTAGACATGTGTCAAAAAATCAGCTGATCATTCTTGGTGTTATTATAACTAGAGCATTTTTCTATGTTCATTATGTACAAAATGATAATATGAATGACGTCGGTCTTGACTTTTATTTCCACTCTTTCTATCAGTTGAAGGCTTTTGCGACTCCTTAACACTCAGTATGGATACAGACAATTCACATTGTTTACGTAGAATTAACCTACGGAAGTAAAAGAAGAAAAAAAATCATGCGTTAAAAGAAAATAATTTCCTGTATAATTAGTGATGCGAAGTACAAAACATTATAATGTGAGAAAAGGAAGTGACAATGGAAAATAATCATGCCTCTAGTAACTAATCTTAAAGAAAATACATATCATATATTATAATACGAACATATCTTGCGTCAATGTGCGGCTGTGTGCATGCAAAATTTATGATAATTAGTCGGAAATTGTATGTAAAACGTGGCAAATACAGTTGCTTTCGTACTGTAGCTAGTTTTATAAATATTCAAATCTTGGTGCAATAGCTGTTGCACTCTTATGCATTCATACTCTTAAAAATGCATGAATACGAATTTTATTACTATTATTATACATTAAATTCAGTAATTCGAAAATAATAGGACTCCATCTTAAATAGGCCATATAATCACCATGACAACCTAAAATCATTACGTATCATAGGGTATCATTGAATTCATTATGTATGATAGGATTTAATAGAATGGAGAAAAATTTTATTACTATCTTTTAAACTTTTGATTCGATTACCATAACATTTGAAATGATTTAACAAAATTCTGCAACGATTATATATATATAATTTCAAACCATTCGGTTGGGTAGTTTTTGCACTGCTATATTCGGACAAACGGACAGACAGATGGTACCGACGACGACTATAGGTTCTACACGTTTATATATAATTTCGAACTCACTTAAAAAATGCTCTAACGATTTTGGATAAATTTTGTATCCTACTGCTTGGTGTACGAGAAGACCATTGTACTAAGCTCTATGTTAAAAAATATTCGATTAGTGGGTCATTTTGGGGGTCACTACGGGGGTCTAAAAACTGGACACTTGGGTTCATGACAAGGTGCGATTCCCTGGGCAGCAGTGAAAAAACAAGAAAGGGGGGGTGGTGGAGGTATATGACCCAAGTTCTTAAATAATAAGAGACATTTAGCCATAGCACAAAGTAAAAAAAAAAAAATCTTTCTAAATTTTTTAGTGTGAGTTTGAAATTTCGGATTAAAACTGGAAGCCAAACTGGCAACCCTGGTACGAACGAACCTCATTTGCCACGTTTGACGTACAATTTCAGACTTTTTCTTTTATACAGAGCTCCATCTGTTTTAAAATATTTTAATTATTTTTTTATTGCAGAAGTTATTTTCGCATGATCTAAACTGAATAAATGCCGAATTGTTTTAAGGGGACGGCGCAATTCTCCACACAAATGAAAACTTTAAACGGATTTTTCCTCCATGTTCCTATATTCTTCACTTTCATTTTTTCAAATTATTAAGGCCTTTTTTTTAATATAGATTTAAAGTTTTTTGTAAATGTTCTTTATTATATATGTAATAAATCTGCAATTAGCCTTCAGATTTTTTGTCATTTTAAAAAAAATAAAAGTTTATGAAGATGTGTTAGATTTCATCATTTTACATTATATGTGTCAGTAAAAAAGTTATATTAAATGTAATATTAGATGTATCTAAGAATCCTTGCGTAACCTTGTGTACTATACGTTTGAAAATCTTAAATAAAATTGGGCAAAAATATTAATATTTAAAAAATGGTAGGGATTTTAAAAAATTCAATTTTTTTAAACTTAAAAAATAATTAATTAAATATGCAATTAATTTTTATTTCAAAAATGTAAATTTTTTTAACATTAAAATGCAGCGAGTTCATCATTTGAACAATATTTTTTAAAAAATAAACGGAATTGTTGAAAATGTAAAGTGTCCCCTTAAAATATTTCAAATAATTTAGCTTGTAAACCCCTTCAAACACTTGCACCATAATTATGACCACTTGGTATGTATTATATATTTTATTTTAAAATTAAAAAAGAAACCAATTTACCGTAGTTTTTCTCCTGCAGCAGCAACATAATCGATGAAAGACTTCACACAGCTGTGTCTTCTTTCTATCCATCCAATCCTTAAATGAACGTTTTTTAGTTTTCCGTGCCTCTAATTTTACAAATTCTTGTTCGTCGCCCTTGCAGCTACTTTCCAGTCTCGCCTGTTCTAATTCTTCCAATCTTGCTTCATTTTCTTCCTTCACTAAATCTTTTTCAACAGTGTCCTTTTCAGGCTTGTCGGGAGTCTTAATCATAGTTTGAACGGCTTTCAACGGCATGTTCTTTTTGCCGGTTTGACGGATGTAAAAATTCAGTAGGAACTTTACTTCCTCCGGATCGCCTAAAAAAGACATAATTTTAAAATCTTCAGTTTGGATAAAATTATGTATAGTTTATCAAAAAAGAAAAAAGAAGGAAAGAAGGAAAAGAAAAAATAGGAGGAAAAAATATTTCCATAAATAAAAACCTAAGACAAAATGCAATATTTCACCTTCAATCAATCACAAAGTACACAATATGAGCTTTTAAAAGCTCACCGTTTTATAAAAGGCGACGAAAATAATAAAACAGATATTACTAACTTTAACATCTATTTTATTACTTTAGTGGCCTTTTAAGTATAACGGTGAGCTAAAGTTCATATTGTGTATTTTGTAAAATATTTTCATTTTTAGATCACCAAATTTAAATCGTATAGGAACTCATAATACCATTTGACTAGGATTAATTTATCATTAAAATAAGCTTTAAGGGACATTTGTTTCTTAGGAGTGGGGGGGAGGGTTATATAATCGATTTTCATGTTTATTTATTTATTTATTTTACATTTTTCTATTCCCTATAGTCTGTATTTTATCTTTTTAGAAAGATTTGAGAAAATTTGAAGTCATTTCGTAGTTATTTAGGGCTTTAGTGCAACGCGTCCGTATAGTCTTACCGCAGGGCTGCCACAGGCCGCATATTTATATTTTATTCGTGCCTCTATTTTAAGTAGGTAAATTTTATAGCATATTTCTCTTGCAGATGTTGTCAAAGTGTATGTGAAAAATTTTTGTTTTAAGAAATGGTGTCAGATTGTATTAAATAACAGTCGCCTATTGCAGCCCTGAAACCATTTTGCAGTGATATAAACACATTTTACGCAAAATGACTTTTTTCAAACTGGGTGGGATCAGAGCACAAAAACTATTAAACCGATCTTGCTCAGTTTTTTTAAATGAAAGATAATAAATGAAAAGGTTATTGGAGCTTGGGCCATTTTCAGCTATTTATATAAAAATAATCGTTTTTAGAAGCACGCTAAAGTGCGAACAAAGGGGTCAGAAATAAACCTTTTTTTTTTTTTTTTCAAATGGCTGCCACTTTGTTGATTTTCAACTTATTGGTCTTAAAGTGCTCGAAGCTCCAGACACTATTATCTACTTCATAATCCTTTACAAAAGTTGATTGCAGACGACTCGGGCGATTTATCGGGACCCGCCCGATTAGAAGTGCACCGCGCGCACGCTAAGACATTCAACCATGCAACTCGAGCAATTTAATAAATTAAATTTTTTTTAAATGTTCTTTAAATGATAATAAGTAACACGCAAAAAGCCCCGAGCTAAAATCTTTATCCTATTCCAGAAAAAATAAAATAAAAAGTAAAACAATGCTAAAAAACCCCTTATTTTCGGACTATAAATCTGCTGATCTGGTAATCCTGATTCATCTTAAAACGTCAGTCCCAAATTATTTTAAAACTAGTATATAACCCCCGTGAAAAATGACGGAACGTAAATGATAAATCTTGAAAACAATACTAAAAAAAATATTTTTCTGGGTTAAAAAAAAAAAAAAAAAGATTCCTCATGAATTTTTTTAATCAAAAAGTATTATCCTTTGATTTTTGATGATTAGAACAAAGATATTATGCAAACTACAGTTTAAAATCATATTTGAAATTTGCATTGCATTTGTAACATGTGTATATATATATATGTATGTACACACACACACATATATATGCATATGTATATATATATATATATGCATATATAGTATAGGAAAAATTACGCTTAATTCTATAAAACATTTTATAAAATATTTTACAGAATTGTATTACTGAGTAGAAGATTTTTTTTATATATTATCTTTTACCCTATATTAATTTTGTGACTTACAAATTATTTTACTACTCAGAAACTAATTTTGGATTATTCTGTAATACTCTAAACAGCAATTCTTTAATGATTTTAATCTGCATCGTTTCTGAGAGTAAATTGCTATTTATTGCATTATGATTTTTTTTTCAACAAACATACTATGTTAAAATTAATAATTTTATCTGTCAAGATAATTAAAATATGTTGTACAACTGTGTTATACATTCTTTATATTTCAATTCCACTGAGAATTGATAAGAAATATTCATTTTATTTGCAATGCCTTCAAATTTGATAAAGTGCATTTAAAAAAAGTACGATTACAGCAGAAAGTTTCTTTGTTTATATTAATTTTACATAGATGGTGCCAAAAGAATTAGCAAGAAACGTAAGCTCCTGATTTCCCTCTTGATACTCCTGAGGGCAGTTGCAATTGACATCATGCTGGAGGTCACACACTACAAATATTTAACTACAAATATTTAACACTACAAATATTATTATTACATATATTTTTAATTCAGAACTTAATTGGATAGCTTTTGAAGGTTTTAAACAACATTAAAATATTTAAAGGCTTTAAAATGCTTTTACAAATATTTTAAGAACAGAATCATATAATTAACCTGTATTTTTTTTTAATGAAGAGTTCAAAGCGTCATTCATTCGTTTCAAGATTCGGAAATTGTGAAAGGCAACAGTGTTCTTTTGTTTATATCTAGTAATCTGATGTTTATAATAGCTTATTTTTAATTTGGAACTTAATACATTATATTTGGATATGATATGCATGTTTATATGAAAATAAGCTAAACATTTTTTCAAATAGAAGAAATTATTTGGCAACACCAATGGCCGAGAGGTTTTGCTCTCGAAGCTGATAGACAGGGGGTGCTGGGTTCGATCCCGATCGCGCACGTTGACCTAATCGTTCGGAGTTTTCGTGGCTTTCTTCGAACCTTGGTTTTAAAAGCGTAAATACGGGTTAGGTACCCTTTGAAAGACCCCCCAGAGGGCGATCTCCCCTTAGGGCTTATACCCCTCGTGCTGATAATTGGTCGTCATAAACACAACTACAACAAACCAGAAGAAATTATCGTTCTGCTGTCATATGTTTTCCATTAAGCCTAACATGGCGTTAACTATGTTCGATTCGCAGACCAGAATGGTTCGCAACGGAATGGTTACCTACACTTTTCTCCACTCGGACTTTATTATAAGTAGATGAATATATATTAATTTAAGCAAAATCTTGAGGTAAATCAAGTATGAATTTGCAACAATGCTATTTTTTTAATAATTAAAAAAATAGTTTGAACGAGAACTTTTATTTATTTTTTTAAATCAAGCAGATCTCAGATGACTACCAAATAGAAGCAACGTACGTTTAAATAAGTAAGATTTCTGGTTAAAAGATTTTTTCATTGAGAAAAAGCTGGAGGTTGTTAAGTATGCTGGTCATTCGGAAATTTAGATCAGTTTGTCTTCTTTTTCTGTATCAGAAAATATTCATTCATATTTTCTATAAGATATTTTTCAAGTTGATTTTTTTTTTTTTGTAAATATATAGTATGCAAAACATAATGATTTGATTTTTATGCACTGTCAAAGTTGTTATTCAAGTGAACATAATAAATATGAAATTATTATTTTTAAAAATTGAGTTGTAATCAAAAACAAAAATATCAGTACAAATATTTTAACTAAAGTTCATAAAAAAAAAGTCTATTTTAAGTATAAAAATTTGCAGTTCTTTTGTACAAATATTTTTTGATTAATGCTGAAAATTTTCTACATTATAGTTTGAGGGATTTTTTAAAAATAATCAATTTTATAAAAAGTATAAAAATAAATTATTTATTGATCAATTTTTTGATTGAGTAATCATTGAATGAGTTTTGATTGAGTGTTTCATTTAAGGATTTTTTGAGACAGAAATGTTTTCTGCTAAGACTATTAAATAATAAATGTATTATTTGTGAATCTTTTAGTAACGGATTGCAATTTCGAGAGTGCCCTACAAATTAGCCCCTTTCTTGTTACGTAATACTTCTGTAAATTGTCGTATTATCTACAATAAAAATTTTACTTGTGCTATTTTAAAGTTTCAAAATTTATTCTGTTGTCAATATTAGTTGGTTAGTTTTGAAAAATGTTAAGTTTGTTGACGGGCGGGCCAGCAAACTTGATATTTATATATGCCATTTTTACGAAATATAATTATCAGCCGTAGGTACATTTTAGCGTCTGTCTGCTGCTACTTGGTATTTGAATATTATCATTACATGTTTTAATAAACTCAATAGCGCATTACACTGTTGTTTAAAACTGCTTGAATTAGAAAATACATTTCGAAATATTTCTTTGTGGTAGTTTTAGGACTGCATTACAGGTGTAATAGGAGATAAAGTTATATTCCCCATTCCAGTGGTTTTAAAATTATATTATTTCTCTAATAATAATTTATTGTATTTAAGTAAGTTTATTTTAAGTAAGTTATTAATTTATTGTACGCATCAAAACAACATTTTTCTTTCGTTCTTTTTTTTTTTTTTGTTATAAAATTTCTATGTATGCCAATAATAAGTTCTAACATTTAGTCTTATGTAGTTCATGTCGACAGAATGAAAATTTTATACGCCTATCACTTAGCTATTTATCCCTTTAAGACCGTAAAACGTTTGGTAGAAATGAAAAGTTTTGGTAGTTTCCCCTAATTAATAGGATCATATTTGTATGAAAAAAAACATGCTTGAAAATACCCGATGTCAGGTGATGCCAAGGCAATCTCCACGCAGATCGACGTAATTTTGTGGGAGCAGGCTCGACTTTAAAACGCACAAAAAGAGGAAAATGATTTTTCTTTTTCTTTGGGATCACCTACACAATTGTGTTCTCTGTAGGTCAGGTCTTAAAGGGTTAAATATTATTTTAAAGAAAGCACAATGCCAAGACTGACGACTCGTTTATGCATAAGTCTTTTAACACTCGATACCTGATTTTTTTTTTTTTTTTTTTACAACTGAAGACAGTAGTAAACAAACTTTTCATCAACCGGAGACAGTAGAAAACTGCACTGAAGTTTAACGCATACATATGAATATTTCAGTTAGAAAATCTTTAGAAAAATCGTCTTAATGACAGTTTTATAATAATTATGCTAATAATAATACTCACATTTTATAATCCAAACATCGTTCTTAATTTCTTTGAAATCTTTGTCACCATTAAAAATCTTATGCTGCAACAAATCCATGGATGTCGGACGCTTAAAAGGATTAATGTTTATACAACCACGAATGATATCCCTTATGTGACAAAGAGTTTCTTTTCGCACTGTGGACATCAGAAAGGTATTTTTGGCCACACATTCAAACTGTTTTTTCTGTAAATATAATCCAGAAATTAATACATAATTAATTCGGTACAGATCAATGTCTTCGGATTCAGTGAGAATACATTTAAACGCAAATTGACATTATATACTCCAAGGCGCAGTATGATTTTAAGATGAAGTTGTTTATTTATTTGAGAGCATACACCAGAGTTGTTTACAAAGTAGGCAAATGTTGTCTTATAATCCTTCATCGGTTGTCGAGAAGAGAACTGGATAGGACAAATAAATAGAAACCTAGAGACCGCTGGTCCTAGGTACATACTTCTAACTACAAAAATGATTTAACTAAGGTAAAGATTTATTTTTAAAGCGATTTGGGTCAAGAAAAGCATTTATAAAAAATAAAATAAAATACGAAATTTAAATTTTTATACGTTCCCCCGGTCCTATAAGTTATATTTAGTAAAATTTCCCTGTTACACTCACAAGTAAGGCAACCCCCCCCCCCCTCCCCGTTATTCTGCGATTAAAATTAACCGAGTAATATCTGTTTAAAGTTGGAGCATATTTTTTGCTGCAAATGATGGGTCATTCACAAATTTAGTAGAAATATAATTTCGTCAGATATATTTAAGAAATGGTTGAGAGTAAAATTAACATTGCAATATAAATTTGAAATCTAATTATTCTGACATATTTATGCAAAATATGCAATTTGTAATAAATATTAACAAAAAAAAAAAAAAAAAAAAAAAAAAAAAAAACAGAATTTTTGTTAAGTAAAATGATGAAAATTAACAGTTTTAGCTTTCGATAATTGATTCTTATGTACTCTGTACAGCTGAATCCGTAAATTACCTTCAATTTTAACCATTACGTCAAGATTTTTCACAAATTGTAAATTTCAAATTTAAAAAATTTAATGTTTAAATTAACCTTCCGCCCCCCCCCCACCCCCCATCGAACCCCTCAGCTGTTTAGTTGTAAGAATCCCAGTATAAGCCAAAAATTGAATAAATTATTTCATTAAATTAAATTAAATTAAATTAAAAAAGTTTTATATCTGTTTTATATAGTATCAGATTTTCGCTATATTTTAACTTTGACATTTACGATTTGCAAAAAAATTCTAACTTGATGGTGAAAAATTAAGCTCATTTTCAGATTCAGTGCTAAAAATTGCATAAAAAATAAATTATTAAAAGTTAAAAAATCTTCTCTATTTTATAGTACCCGATTTTTGTTATTTTTTAACTTTGACAACTTATGCGAAAATACTGGCATGATGGTTAAAAATTAAGAAAATTTTCGGATTCAGCGCTACAAAATACTTAAAAGTTAAAAAACACAACCATCGCAGTCTTGTGCTATCTAATCTAAAACTTTTTCTTAAACTTCTTGGCGGTAATCTATCCGAAAATTTGTGTGTTATCCTGTAAAATAAGTATAAATGGTAACCACCGAAAATTATATTTTAGACTGTCATCGGATTTATGTCAGTATGTAAAATTTAATCTCGATCGGATATTTAAAAGCGAGTTAAAGTTCGAGTACAAATTTTGAACTGGAAAAACCTACATACGATTGTTGAAGTTAAATAAAAACTTATAAAAACAACATAATTTTTGTTAAAAGAAAAGATGAAAAGAAACAGTCTCATATCCTTACAAAACGAAACATATGTTAAAATACGATTATTTTAGTCAATCTGAAACTTAATAAAAGTTAACTTAATCATAATAACGCTTGTACGGTTTTTTTCAAAACGCAGATTCATGTGAAATGAGTTCTTCGAATACTTTAAGCATTTGGTATATGACCCCTCAAAGCATGGAGAACTCATCTGTGTTCAGATGCAGTAAAGTGGTATAAGTCATGCATTTTTAAAGTTTCATAACTCGGTCGATTTTCGCGTTATATAAACGGGACTTTTTTTGCCTTACTTGTCAGTGTAATAGGAAAATTTTACTAAATATAACTTATAGAATCGGGGGACCGTATGAAAATTTAAATTTCGTAATTTTTTAATGAATGTTTTTCTTGACCCAAATCGCTTTAAAAATAATTCTTTACTTTATTTAAATCATTTTTGTAATTGGAAATATGCATCTAGGACCAACGATTGCGAAAATAAAGGTCGGTCAAGTTTTACGTGGACACACTGTATATTGTATCTCTCTATTTAAAAAAAAAAAGTAACTACCGCCGCCGCCGCCGGTTTTGAATGTTTTGTGACCGGAGGTCTTTCTTCGTTAATATTAAGCAAAATATTGCATACAAAAATATGAAAATCGGTCGCATTATAGAGAAATGTTTGATAAATACGCTGATGCAGACAGTTTTCATATCGAAGAAATATTTAAAGAGATATTTAATGCTAAAGTTGGACAAAATCGTTCCATTAAAAAAGTTTTATAGGAGCAAAAACTGTACATCGGAATTCAATCATTTTTAGATCATATTATGCGTCAGAATTTCCCGGTGTGCAGGCTACACTCAGATGTATGTATATGATCTAATGAAATGACGATCTAATTTGACTCATTTTTTGAGGTATTTCTATTTTAAATTCAAATTTTCAGCATTTCGAGAGATATTTTTTTACACATTTTAGAAATTGGTATTAATTTAAACTGTTGCCAACTGTATAAACAGCGCAAATAATAATATTTGCTTCAAATTTAAAATTTTTTTTACACGTGACTATTATAAGCAAGAACATATAAAAAGCAGGAACTCATTGAAAATTATCATAAAAACCATATTACACGTGAATTTTAAAAGTGAAAGAACGTTGTAAAATAATAAATTCATTAACACGGGTTAGAAGTCTTAAATAGGAGAAATTACGTCACATTTACGTCACATTACACATTAAGTAAAATGAACAAAAAATAATATTGCAAAACAGTTTAAATTAAAAAATTGCGCGAGACATTTATGTAATGTTTTAAGATGATATTTTCAACTATTTTTATTAGGATAGCGCAAATAATATTTCATTTCTAACAAAATTATTTTCACGTGAATAGTAAAAGGAGAAAGAAAAGTTTAGTGAAAATTACGTCAGATTAAAAACGATGCATTTAAAGTGTCATTAAAAAAAACTTTCTTTTCGCTTTGCTAAAAAATACCGGGAGGAAAAGACTCTGTTTATTTAATTCATTTTATATTAGCTTATTTTGAAATGTCAACTGATTTTATTTAATCAAAGACGGAAACAGCCATTGTATCGTTTAACAGCCGCTGATTTGGCTTTAAAATTCCCCAATCAAAGAGAAATGAATAGAAACCCGTTTATAGGGAGATCACCACTGTTTTTAAACTTATAATTCAATCTTACGAAATATTTTTTAAGCCGATCAAATTAGCGTGCTTTTAGAGTCTGCGGTGTCTGAACGGGGGTTATTCCATTGGTGAACTTGCACCGAAAAAACACTACAATCTGAAAAAAAAAAAAACTGGTTGTATCGTGTATATCTTACATTGTAAAATCGTCGTTTTCAATGAAAATTAATAGACGCAGTCAGAGGTTTTTCGCGATTTCCCAAAATTTTATTTTCTGAATAAGGTTAGTTTTGAAACTCGTGTCCTCATATACATCGTGTGTTCACATAGTTTCAAGACTGGTCCTAGAATACAAAAGTTATTAAAAAATTTTGTACGGCAGACTAAAATTCTTCGAAATATGACCCTTGGGCTTCAACACACCCCTGCCAGCACTTTTTCTATTATTCATAGGCTCCCTGGGAGTCTTCGCGCGCAGCGCTGTTAAGTAACCTCGTCAAAGCTGGAATCGTAGATCGCTGGAATCGTGTCGAATCGCTTTCCTTTCAGGTGTTTCTTGATTCGGATGAACAAAAAAAGTCGATGGGAGCGAGGTCGGGTCTGTAGGGAGGCTTGTGGCAGTATTGCCACATTAAATTTAGGCAAAACTTCGGCAGCGGCAAGCGGCTTCTGAGAGGGCGCATTGTCGTGTTGAACAATCCAATATTCTCTGGTGTCTGGGCAGACGCCCCGGTTCAGGTCAGTTTTACGCTGGAATGAACCACTATTTGAAGGATAGAGTCCGGCGCGCCCGCCCAGACGTCAGAGACGATTAGATTGTTCACCAAGACAATGCGTCCTCTCAGAAGCCGCTTGCCGCTGCCGAAGTTTTGCCTAAGTTTAATGTGGCAATACTGCGCAAGCCCCCTACAGCCCCGAGTTTGCTCCCGGAGACTTTTTTGTTCCCCCGGAACAAGAAAGGCCTGAAAGGGAAGCGATTAGACACGATTTCAGCGACCCAAGCAGCTTCGACGAGGTGCCTTAACCCTTTGAGCTCCGGGTTATTAAAATTTTAAAAATATGCTAGAAAAACACTTAAAATGTGATTAGTGGACTGTCTGAAATTGAACCATGTGATTAAAAAAATTTTAAAATACCCCCTTTAGGCTGGGGGACGTGGGAAGTTTTTCCACCATCAGAGCTCTAGAGCATTCATTTCAACACGCAAATACAAGAAATGACACCGCAAAGTTATTCTAAAATTACTGTAATTGCTGAAATTTCAACATATTTTAAGCAGTTACATTGTTTAAACAAATTCTAAGACTATTAAAATATTTTAAAAATTTATTAAATGAGAAAATTCAAAATTTAAATTTTTTAAAATCATAATATAAAAATACAAACTAATCAAATTTATAGATGAAACAGATGTTAAAAATATTTAATTTTTGTTTAGAAATATTTAAAACATAATAAACTCGTCAATCTGCTGAATTAAACACAAATTTAAATTCCTTGGAATTAAATTATAAGCATCTAAATTTTGGTTCTGAAACACTGTCTGGTATATAATTTTAGTGCTGCCATCTAGTGACAAAGCGCATTTTTGTAGTCCTTAGAGCTCTGCTGGTAGAAAATTCTACCATTACTTATCTCTATCCCCTGTAATTATTTAAATTTTCAGTTTAGTGATTTGCATGTAATTATTATTAAATGTTTGATGTGTCCAAGAGAAAAAAATGTTATCTCCTTTGAAAAATATTTCTTTATAATGCTTGAAAAATACATAATTTCTAAACCTTCAAAATTGGAGTGTTTTTAAGGTAGCATTAAAAACCTGCTAGATATTTGCAGAGAATAGTGCTGCCATCTAGATTTCAAGAAGACAAGTAAAATCTACAAAACCCAGTTTTTGCTTTTAAAATGGAGACTTTTTCAAGGAAATTAAAAGATTTTGATTTTATGTGGGTCAAAATTCACCCGGCAGAGCTCAAAGGGTTAACAGCCTTGCGCGCGAAGACACCCAGGGAGACTAAGAATAATAAAAAAAGCGCAGGCAGCGGTGTGTTTATGCCCAAGGGTCATATTTCGAAGAAATTTAGTTCGCTGTACAAAAATGTTTGATAACTTTTGTATTCTAGGAACAGTCTTGAAACTTTGTGAACACACCATGTATACAGAGTGATTCATAAATAATTCCTATAATGGAAGTTCGAAACTCTCACCCAATTTAAAAGACAAGGAACATTGCATCATCCACCATAGAAATTTGAAACTCGACCTCCAACTTGTCCTCGAACTCATTCACATCCACAATGTTATCAAATTCAGACAAACACCTTAGTTGAGTGATTCATAAAGATAGAGCCAATAGCCTATTTCCTTAAACTAGCCGCCCTTGGCGATCAATTTGGTCTCCCTTAAAATTTATATTTGGGAAAGCATGCTAAGCATTATATCGTGCTACTTTTATTCATAATTTAATTTACTTGGACTCCCTTAAATATAATTAATGTAATACCTGAAGCAAATATTGGTTTTTGTTGCATTAAAATATCTCAATTTGTTGATTTTCCGTAAGTAAGTAAACCCTATTGGTTTACAATGGAAGTCTTTGGGAATTTAGCGAAATATTTGAGATATCGCCAAGTTGAACTCACATTTAGCGACTCATTTTGGTCGCTTAATTTGGCAATATATCGTCATGTTAGTGACAAACCTGGTGATATTTAGCTACAGAACAGGTTCCCCCTTATGGTAATCCTTATAGGTATGGGGATTTATTAAATGCTGTTCAATAACAAATGGGATGCGTTTCATTTGGGCGTTGCCATTAAACAATTAACAAATAAATTTCATAAAAAAGATGACAAATTTGATGACAAAATTTGCAACACCCTTGGGGGTCTATTTTAGAAAATAGACAAACTAAATTTCTATACGTTCCCCGCAGGATAAAATTTTCAATTAAGAAAATTTTTCTTATCTTTCCCAGAATAAAACACATCTTTATATGTGGAAAACTCACAAAATTATTGAAAGCCAAAATTTGTGACATAGATCTCTTAAGCATATCACTGAGCGACGTGATATTGATGCATTTCGAATGTAAGAGAGGGATCATCCAGAAAATAATGCATTATTTAAACAGGTATACATCTGTGAGTTTTCCATCTATCAAGACCTTTTTTTTTATTTCATCCAGTAAAGGATCAGAAAAAATTTCTTAATTGGAAATTTTAAACTAGGGGTTGAAGTATTCAAAATTAGTTTATGCGCTTTCTCAAATAGATCCCGGCCAGGAGTTTGCAACTTATGTCACCAAATTCTGAAACTTTTTTTTTTGAAACTTTGCAATTGGAAGTATGTGTCTAGGTGCAACATTTGAGAGAATAGATTTTTTGCTCTATCCAACTTTATGAATCACACTGTATATATATATATATATATATATACACACATATATATATATATATATATATATATATTTCATCACTACTTTAAAATGCAAAAACAAAATATCTCAGAAAAGAAGGTATATATCTGCAATATTTAACTATAAAAATCTTTTAAAAAACAAGTTAAAAGGCAGGTAAAAAACAAAAACACAGGCAAAAAATAGTCTGTTTTTCTTCAGTAGGAGGACAGACAAAACTTAACTCCACCCCCACTGCTAAAAATCTGCAGGTTTCTAAACACACGTCCATCCTGTACACACGATTGCATCCTTCCAGAACATTCTAAATGAAACATACATTCTAAAGTCTTGTTTAAAGAACGGATGTGGGTGTATGTCTTGAATCGAAGGAAGCATGCAGACTTGGAATTGTAGTTTTTGAAAATGGATTCGGAAGAAAAATTAATAGTTCATTATTAACAGGTGTGGAACATTATACACGTACTACTGTTTTTCATGTTTTTGGAAAAAAGTTTTATCTTGCAGGTTTGGGAGGGTGCACGTTCATCTGCATTCATACATGTTAATTTCATTTGTTTATATTTAAATTGTAAATTTTTGAGAAATTTTCTAAAAGGCTATTTTATTAAAGATTTTTTGTTTTTGTATTTTAAATTATGCTTCGTTTACATTATTTTTTTTGCTTAATTTTGGTTTATTTTAGCTTTAGTTACTGAAATGACAATAGTTTTTCTGTATTGGGTACAGGATGGACGTGTGTTTAGAAACCTGCAGATTTTTAGCAGTTGGGGTGGAGTTAAATTTTGTCTGTCCTCCCGCTGAAGGAGAACAGTCTTTTTTTTTGCCTGTGTTTCGTTTTTTACCTGTCTTTTAACTCTTTTTTTAAAAGTTTTTTATAGTTAAATATTGCAGATATACACCTTCTTTTCTGAGTTATGGTGTTTTTGCATTTTAATGTAGTGATGAAATATATTTTTGTTGCATTTGATATGAGCTGCTATTAGCACCAGTTGAGCAATAATTTTTACATTAATTATATATAATATGTATATATATATATAAATAAACATTTTTTTCTATTACATTTTTAATTATTCCACTTCAATATACAGCATTTCAGATAATCTGATTTATGGTATCATAAAGGATTTTGAGAAGTTTGTCGATTAGTGATGACGTCACAATTCGTGTCCTCTTGCCTTGAGTATTTCGATGGCAGCGGTTTTAACCGTTCTATTCTTCGCATTAATATCCACAAGGTGTCTTTTCGTACTAACTCGATGATCCTCTACAACTTTGTAAATCACCTTTTTCCCTATCTCTTCCTGTTTTCGAGATATGTATGTTAACTACGCAGCTGTCCACCAGGTGGCGCCGTAGGCGGTTTCATTCAGTAGTGCATGGCTACTTTAGTATGCCTAAACACCACTTTTATGTACATAGTAGCAGCTGTTTCCATGTTAAGAGGGCGGCAAGGGATACAAAGAGCGTACTGTATGTCAATTTCACATCTTTGTAGTATGTTCTAATTATAAGAAATTATTGCTTACCCATCATACGTATATAGGGTATGTCTAGAAATCTTTTTGAAAATCGAAAAAACATTTTTGAGGGATTTACACGTTTCAGACAATGAAGATTCCGAAAAACATATTTTTAGAAAAAAAAAATGCCGTCCGTCTGTCTCTGTGTGTGACTGAAAACGCTCTATCTCCGAAACAAATTGAGATAGAGACTTTAAATTTGGTGTGTACTTAGTATGTAAGAATAAAAAGAAGTCTATTGAATGTCATTAACCTCAATTATCCGAAAATAGTTTTTTCGGACTCTAAATATTCGTTCTGATAAAAGTTATATACAAATTTTCGAAATTTTTTGTTTGAAGAATTGAATATAAATACAATAAAGAAACATAAATTTTGCATAAAAAAAGAAGTCGATCGGATAATTAGTTGCCGAGATATTTGTAATCCTATTTTCAACTGTCTTCGATTTTTCATAACCGTGTATTTCATTCAAATTTCAATTCAAATTTCAATTCAATTATATTTCAATTGGAAATGAGACGCTTAATCCGACGCAAGAAACTGTTGGTTAATATGATTGTCATTTTTGGAGTTATAAGGTTTAAATATTTCTTTTACAAAATTCAGTGATTGACCATTTAAAGTTTATGACGTCATCAAGCCACCTTTTTAATCTCTCTATCTACCGAACAAATATAAACAGAGGCATGTAATTTGGTATGTACTTAGAATGTAATAGCGCGAAAAAGCCTATTAAATTTCATTAACCTTAGGATCCTGGATATGCTTTTTATAAATAGTTTACACATGTTTTATTTTCATATTTTATATTATGCATATCCATGATGTTTAAGTATTATGGTGGCCCCGAACGACTAGTTTTATATTGCTGGCCTAAAAGTGTTGTCGCATTTTCATTTTACAATATCTCCAAGACTGTTTGTCACGAAACGACATTTAAGTCGACCCATTGTTTGTAAAAATTTGTTTTTAGTGCATAAAATACCCAATGTAATTATTTGAATGAATGTAAAATAAATACTTACCTCTAAAAGGTTAAAGATCGTTGGATACAAAATTTCTGTCCAGCTTGGCTTAGTAATATTTTGCACGTTTTTCGATGTACACAAGGATTCTTCGGTGAATAATTCTAAACATAGCAATCCTAACGTATATATATCATACTTGTAACCATTAACTGTAGATTTCCGCTGTTCTTTGATTTCAAGTGTTTCGGGAGGCTGGTAAAGGAACGGGGATAAATAGCTGAAAAGAAAAAAAGGAAAACTACATAACTGGAAATAAAATCAGAAGACGAAATGCAATATTCCACCTTGATTCAATCACAAACTACACTCAATGTGAACTTTAAAAAGTCCTTTCGACATGTGCCGGGGGGAAAGGTAGCTTCCTTATTTTTTGGTTTTAAAATTTTGCAAATTATACTCAAATTTTTAAAAAGCTAAAATGCGACGAACCCTATAAAAGAATATTCGTCAATAATACTAAATTTGAATGAGAATTGCGCCAAATTAGTAAGCTATAGCCAAGTTGCCATCATTTATGGTTGCTTACTTTTGGCCGCCAAATTTAGCGATATTTCGCCAAGTGTCGCCAAGCTTGGCGAGCATTTAAAGCTAACGTTCAAAAATTAATACCTGATTTTCTTTAATTGTTGCCTTGTTTCAAAATGCCAACCACCCTAGAATTTCAAACTGCTATATCTGAACCATTTTCTAAGTTAGAAGAGGAACAAAAAATACTCCGGAATCCCTGTATCACGGTTTAATGAAGAAATATGACTCCTCCTTAGCACAAAAGTATTTTGTCAATTAGTTTGCATTTAACTGTTGAAGGTGTTAGTTGCTCTAATGCTTCGAATAGCGTTTACATTGACTTATTTTGATTATTTTTAAACGCCAAAACGCAAAGATCATTCTAGTGATTTTAGAAAAGCCGTTGTAAATGCACGAGAAAGGAAGGACGCAAGCAGAAATTGCTCGTTCTTTTAACGTGTGTCGGCAGTTTATATGGAATGCTGAGTACATGGAATAAAGTTTTAATAAACGGAAATATATAGAAAATAAGCTTCGAAGTCTCCGTCCGAAAAAAAAACTTGCAATGTTAGCCGTATTATAAAAATGCTATTTACAAGTGATTGTTGTAAGCCAGCTGTAGTAATAATAAATGAATTGAAAGAAAATTCCGGCATAGACATACACGTTTCATCTGTCAAACGACGTGTAAACCTCTATGGTTTACATGGCCGAAGACCAGCAAAAAAAGTGATTCTTATTTTCTAAGAATAGAAAGGCTAGACTTGCATTTTCAAAACGACATAAATATTGGGCAAGTGTAGGTCTGTCTAATGTTTTGTGGAGCGATGAAAGCAAGTTTAATTTACTGTCATCTGATGGAATCAAGTAGATTCGACATCCTAGAAACAAAAAATATGATGTTCGATACTAAATATCCACGTGAAAAATGAAGGCGGTAATGTGATGGTTTGGAGTTGTTTTCACACAGCATTGATGGGGACATAGATCGGTTCATGTATGTTGATGTATTAAAGATTCAAAAGGTAACCCACGCTAATCAAAACATGCCTTCTTACTGGTATTTTCAGGAAGATAATGCCCGAAACACAAATCCAAGTTTTTATGAAGCGCAGAAAAGTCAAGGTTCTAGAGTGGCTAAGCTAAAGTCCGGATTTGGACCCCATAGAGCATCTGTGGGAGAAGTTAGTTCGGACAGTAAGATGCCAAAATTATTCCAATAAGGCGGCTTTATGCGAAGCTCTTAAAAATGAGCCGGACCGAATTCCTTTAGGTCGTATACAAAAGTTAGTCGACTCAATGCCCACATATTCTGAGGCTGTAATACAGGCTAGAGAATATGCTTCTAAATACTGACTGACTCATTACTATATTTGATAATTATTGTTTTAAAACATTTTCTTATTATAATGTTAAAATTCTTTTGATTTATCATTTTTCTGATTTTTCTTGGGTTTCACGTTATTTTTTAGCAAATATGATAGTTTAATTATTAAAATGATAGTTTATTTATTAAAATTACCTAAAACATTAAATAAAATAAATGATTAATTTTTGTATTTTATTATTATTTTACATTAAATCAATTATTATCTCTGTCAAAATACTTTTGAGCGCTACTGTATAAGTCACATTTGAACGGAGGGTGGTTTTGGTGCCTGAGGATCATGTCTGATGAAAATATACCAAAATTTTTCCGGAAGTGCTTTCCTCCGAACGGCTGCAATTGTAGCTTTTTACTTTTTGCAATGAAAGCTACCAAAAAGCTTATTGTTTTACTTAAAAGGCGACATAAATAATAATAATATAAGTGTTAAAAGTTAAGATATATACATTTTATTTGCAATTTCTTAGTACTTTCGGCCTGCAATTCCCGCGGCAATTGTCAGAGAATATTTTTATTATTAATTGCTGCTCCATTCATACAAATACATCACTTCGCTGAAAGTACAAAGTAATTTTAAATAAAATGAATATTTCTTAATTTGTAATATCTATATTATTGTTATTATTGTCGCCTTTTAAGTAAAACAGTGACCTTTTTACAGTTTGTATGGTGTATTCTGTACTTCATTCAAACTTATACATTAAAACTTTTTTGAGGTTTATATCTTTTTAGCTCACAGTCTATCAAAGCCTGAAAGCTATTGTGCCCGCAGGTTCTGTATTTACGTGTGTTCGTATGTACATTCGTGGAAAAAAAAGGTAATCTCCCACTACTAGCTCCTTAACAAATTATCGCAGAAGAAAGTTACTTGTACCACACGGTTGGTAATAAAGTCTACTTTTAAGTGATGTATATAAATTTTGCTTAGGGGTCGTCTATATATCAAAACGAGCCATAACTTTATTTTTTCCAATAGCAATACACAATTCTGACAGCTTAAATGAACTCTACACCCTTCAATTAGCCTAAAAATAATTCGCATGTTGTACTGAATGTATATTTTAGTGCACTTCAATAAGTGCATATCCATATCCATTTCATTCTGTTCGAAAGGCTGTAATATCATTAAAATGCTCTTGAAATATTTTATTTCCCATTGCCCGTCATGCAAACGGAAAACTTTTGACTGCCTTTGTCATTAATCTATATATCTGATTTTCATAAAATTTGAAATGACTTGACAAAATTTTGGAACAATTATATATTTAAAATTTCAGACAATTCGGAATGCTATAACATCATTAAAATGCACTTGCAACAATTTATTCCCATTGGCCGTATTGTAATAGAAAACATTTGGCTGTCCCTGTAATTAAACTATACATCCAATTTTCACAGAATTTGAAATGATTCGACAAAATTTTACAACAATTTATATATTTAAAATTCCAGACCATTCGGAAGGCTGTAACATCATTAAAATGCACTTGCAATAATTTATTCCCATTGGCCGTCATGTAGCGGAAAACTTTTGACTGTCCCTGTCATTAAACTATACATCCGATTTTGATAAAATTTGAAATGACTCGACAAAATGTTGCAACAATTATATATTTAAAATTTCAGACCATTCGGTCGGGTATTTTTTACTCTGTGATATGCGAACAGACGGGCAGACGAACTGAACGATGACTATAGATGCTACGTATTTATATAATTACAAACGCACCTAAAAACGCCTATCTTAATACTAAAAGTATAGTGCGATTGGGTCATTCCATGTCACACGTGGGACAGCTGTTCTACGTATTTCTGCTGTTTTAACAATGTTATTATATCGTCAAATTAAAACAACCATGCTGATAATAAAATCTAGAAATTTTTGTTATTTTTAATGTATAGTATATGTTTTAACAACTTATAAGTCAATAGATATATGTATTTATATAAATGTCGCGCGCAGGAAATTTTTTCAGTTTTTCCTGGATTTGCCCTGAAACGGGTAGATTACGTAGGTATAGGATTTAAAATGAGGAAATTTTCATTATCTATTATTTTTATTATTTATTTATTATTAAAAACGGGCAGTTTACTAAGTTCTAGGGTTTAAAATGCAGAGAATTGTAAACACATTAACCCTTAAATGCCTGGTGTTGCTTTTCGGCAACATACCCAATTTAGGCTCTAAAATACTATTAGATTAATATTGAAGCTATAATGCCTAATGTTGCCAATAAAATACATTCTGAAAATATTATTAAATCGATTTTCAACAAGTAGATGGCAACATTTGTGCTGTTTAAGAACAAATACAGGCTTAATTTTTCAATTGCTGCTACTTGTTCTTTTTGTTTTGTTTGGAAGCTTGCAAAATACCCTATTTTGTTCAGCAGCGAGCAAGTAAATTTTATTTCTTATTATAGTTCCTAAAATTCTTGTGTGTTTAATATCATAGAATTTTATCAAGGAAAATTATTTTTTCAATTAAAGACCAGTATTGCCAATTAGTAACAAACTGGTTTTTAGCCGTAAACTATACTTAAAACAAAATGTGATTTTTTAAAGTATTTTTCCCATGATTTATTTAAAAAATGAAAGCCGAAAAACATTATTACAATGATTTTTGAAAAATCAGGCATTTATGCGTTAAATAGCCATTCAATATCACGTATGGAACAACTTTTCTTCATATTACTCTGTTTTAACAGTGCTATTGCATCTTCAAATTAAAACAATTATGTTAATATGAAAATATAGGATTTTTTGTTAATTTTAATGCATAGTTTATATTTTGAAAACTTATAAGTTAATAAATATAGGTATCTATGTAAGCCTCACGCGCGGAATTTTGTCCGTTTCTCATGGAATGGCCCGATTATTAAATGTTAAACAAAATTATAGAATCTTTACACATTTAATATATCTGTTTATAAACCAGTTAAAGTCATAGTAGCGTATTATATTTTCTTAACTTTATATGCTAGAAGCGTTGAAATGAATTTTAATGTGATAAAATATCTTTTGACGATATATTCCGGTAACTTTGTCTAGGAAACGATATCGTTCTTCATGTTAATTGATTAACAGTCGATATATCGTTATAACTTGTAAATGGGAAAGCAGAAAAATAAAAACATAAACAAATTTTTAATCAAGTATTAAAAAGGCTGTTAAAAAACATAAAAATAGACGACATTTTTTAAACATTGTATATACTTTATCAAAAAACTCAGTAAGCTTACTCGACAAAATAAAATATGTAACAAAAAATTTTGAATTAATGACTTATACCAATTAAATGTTTATATCTATTTTAATTCGCGACATTTACTTTCCGATTCAAAAGTAAAATTTCTGTAGGAAAATTTAAAGAGATAATCGATATGACATATCTATTGCCAAGCAAAAATAAAGAAAATTGTGTCACTAACTTATTTGTTGCACCGTCTGTGCGTGTCAGTGACCCAAAGTCACAAATGAGTGCCTGGCCGTCGTCACTAATCAACACGTTAGATAACTTCAAATCGAGGTGACATAATCCTTCCTTATGAAGATAGTTTACTCCATTACAAATCCCATGGAACCAGGACACGGCCATCTCTAATCCATTCACATCCATCTCTAGATAAGGGCTTTCAACAATGTCACTTAAAGAGGCGGGATACAATGCCGTAACAAATATATAGGTATATGTCGATGCTATTTTTTCTACGTTAATCAGAGGTAAAATGTTTTCATGGCTCAAATAGGGCCATATATCTTTTTCTCCTTCAGTAGTAAATTCTTCTAGGACAATTTTAGCGGCTACCCTCCGCTGTTTGTTTGACTGCTTTAACTCTACAACTGCCCCATAACTTCCACTTCCAACAGCCTGTATGAACTGATATTTGTAGTGGTCTTCCAAAAACTCAATTGTTGACATCACAGCTTCTACTCTATACTCATCGATAGTCATGTCATTATTTTTAAATTTTTTGACGGATTTTTTCCATGTTTATATAAATAGAATATCACTTTCGAGAAGAAGAATTACTTTTCGAAATTAAAAATTAGTAATAAGTTGCAAATGAACACTTTGCTAACAAATTCGCTAAGTTGACCTTCAATAACCACAAAATTATTTGCAAAATTTATCAAAGTAACTTAATTATAAGATCTATAATGAACAATGACTTTCAACAATTAAAAATGTGCTCAAAAATTCGCATTCATTGTATTATTAGGATGCATTGTTGACATTGTTCAATTCATAAAAGTGTTTGCATTGTTATAGAACATTGTTATAAAAAATAGAAATTTTTGTAGTTGTACTTCAAAAGAACTAGTTTAAAAGTATTAGTTCAAAATAAATTAACCTTTTTTAGAATAATGCAGTTTTTAGTTATTTTTAAAGATTTGCTAATAATACATTTCGGAATATTATATTTAACATTTAAGGAAATTGCATAAATTTGGGATTTCAAACATTTCGAAAATAATTTTATTTACTAATGTCATTCATTAGAGCAAAATTTCGAAGGGGATATGTTTTCCGTTTATCTCTAGGTGGTCCATGTTTTGAGAAATTTGCATATTTAAATTTATGCAAATTTAAGCTTTTTTGTGCTATTTTATGCACATTTTAGATACAATATATGTCACATCTAATTACGTTTTCTAGATAATTACTATTTGACTATTTACTTCAGATAAATGTCACGATTTGCATATTCTTAACATTTATTTATCAGTTATTAAGCCTAATTTGCATATTTTTCAATGGTGTAATGTTTACATCACTATCAACTTTAAAATAGTTGCCACAGAATTGACGTAATGTTTTTCTGGACTAGATTTTTATGCTGATTTCAGATCTACAGTCTGTTTTCTTATGTAATGTCTAGTTTTTGAGTAAGATGAATTTCTACTTTTGCACGGCATTAACACAGGTTTGCTGTAAGATGCTTTTTAGTGGTGTGTAATTCATTGACAAGAAGGTGAACAGGTCAGATTCATATCAGGGACATGAACAAAATTTTATATAATCGAAAAAAAAATAAGTAGTAGAATCTATCCTAACTAGTTGAAGTTTATCATACAAAGTATCATAAAAAGCTAATTCTGGCTTTTTTTGACCACAAAATTAAAATTTCACTTTTTTCAAAAACTAGACGTGATAGAAGAAAACAGATACAAGATTTGAAATCAGCTCAAAAAAAAAAAAAAAAAAAAAAAAAAAAACTGGTTTAGAAACATATTAGCGTACTCGTGCGGCAGAAATATTTGAACGTCAAGAAACATTATTAGAAAAACATGAAAAATATGCAAATTAGGTACAATATTTCACAGTCACATGTCAGTATAATCTCAGAAACAACGTTTTTGTGAAGTAAATTAGGTAGTAATCATAACACACAACAAAAAACCATGTCTGATATAGCTTTATACCTTAAATTTGCAAATAATTGTATAAAATTTACGAAATTTGCATAAATTGAAATATGCAATATCTTTCAAAATTGACGTGCTACAGTAAATCTAAAACAAGATTTGGAATCAGCACAAAAAACCGCATAGAAACAACTAATTTCTGTTTTAGGACAGAGAAAAAGTTCAATTTTGTTGACCAGTGTTTTGGAAAATGGGAAAACATATCACCTATGGAAAAATTACTACACAACGTTTCAGAGCTGAAAACAGAACCGTGCCGCATCTGCGGTTTTATTGATAAATGTGCTGGGAGTAGGCTTCGAAATTTACCTCTAAAAAAGCAATTATTTATCTTAATTATTAATTAGTTGCGTATAAATTTTGCTGATAATACAGATAGTTATTTTATAATTTTTTTTTCATTCAGCAGTATATCATTTTTACCTAATTCTGTAGAAGGAATCCCGCTAGGTCTTTTATACTGATTTTATGTACAGCTTTACGGAGAGGAAGACGCAAATTTTACCCATAAAATAAATAAGAAATCTTAATCCTCAACCAAGCGTCTTGTTAATCTAAGTGCGGGAAGAATTGGACTTTAGGTTGGATGGGTGCCGTATAACGAAAGATGCACCTATTGAACATTTGTAACAAAAACTAAGTTAGTTTACCTTCAGTTTGGTGTATCATGTGTTGTAAATAGTCTAAATTAAACTCTTGTAATATACCATTGAAACTGGGATTTTTTTTATGGGCAATCCTGTATATTAAGATACGTATTTAATACATTAATATAAATATTAATACAAAAAATAGCTACAAATGTTAAATGTATTACTATTAATATAATTATAAATCTTTAGAATGCGTTATCAATATTTAGCTTAAATTAGCAGTGGTGATGAGTTGTCTGATCACTTTACACAAAATTTAGCAAGTGGTCACAATAGGGACATTTTCAATGTGATTAATATGATTTAAAATGAAATTTTGAAATTATGGTTAGGGGAATGTTTGTAAAACTGCATATCCTGTTATTAATTGCTTTTTGAAACTAGAATTTCCAACAGAATTTACCGTAACTTTGAGTATATATTCTGCATTTATCCTTTTATCATAATATTATTTCAAATATATCTATCGTTCATCAAATTTTTATTTACAAATGATTACTTTTACTACATTAAGGTGAAAGATGGTGTTTGAAAAACGCAAAACACATATGATAACCTAATTTCAGCAATTACCATTTATGTCCAAAAATATTCAAAATTTTTTGCGCATCCCTGTATATGATCTGTGGATTTGTATATATATACATTTTATAGTATGCAAGAATTTACTTCAGTTAAGAAACGCCTCATACAATTAAAAATTCACCTTCACCAATTTTTGACAATTAGCGGAAATAAATTCGAGTACACTCGAATTCTTTTGTGCAGTCCTGTTTATAGTCTATAGAATTTATAAACACTACGTACTATACAAAAACATAATGCAATATACACCATACTTTTAAGCTTATCAAGCATCTCAGTAATTCATATAAATTTCATTTTTCATATGGTGTAACATCATTAAAATTCTTTGCAAACGATTTTCCCCCGTAGATTACCATATAACGGAATTCTTTTGTGTGACTCCGTAAATGAATAATAAATGTTTTGCACCTTATATGCTATAAAAAGCATATTTCAGTGCACCTCGGAAATGAATAACAATTTTATTATGTTTGTAATGGATTAACATCATTAAAATGCACCTTTCTTTCCATTTACGGTAATGTAACGAAATACTTTTGACTGGTGGCTGTGAACGTACTATTAATGCTACACAATTCATTTTCATTGGCGATCACCCTAGAATAAACGACAATAACATATCAAAATTGTGGGGCAATTATGGGGACGATTATGAGAGATAAAGCAAAGAAAGACGGGCAGACAAAGTCACAAACACTGTTCAACTATGTTTCAAGGTGTTCAAAAACAAACAACCCGTTCATTGTAAGTCTAATATAAACTTTAATGGAAAGAAACTATAACTAAAGCTTTTCAAAACGCATAAATATTTACAGTACCTCTGAAGATGCTTTAGAGGAAATTTCAAAATTTCAAAATTTTTATTTTCTTTCTTTATATTTACGAAATGTTTAAGGGTACACGCACTCCTCCAACTCACCTCTCCCCCCCTCCTCCAAAAAAATCTCACTGAGTATATTTATCACTGTTAATTTTAAATAAGCCGTCAAAAATTTAAAAAATGCAATAGCTATTAACACTATACAGTACAGACCATTTGATGTCTTGTTTTTTATGCGTTATTTATAAAACTACCGGGTGTCCTGAAAAGAACTGACTGATTTTAAAATTCAATAACTTGTAAACGGTGACAGATATTTAAACAATTCTTGCAGGAGGGTTATGCATAAGGTCAAAAGTTTTTTTACAGTGATTTTCAATTTTAATTCGAATTACAAACAAAAGATGGCGCTACGATCAATAGACGCTGAATTCAGGCTCGATTTTTGGTACTTCGTGGCCCGGATAATACATTTCCATCTCCTTTTTCCGCATGGAACAAGAGAAAGGACCAAAAATCGAGTCTGTATTTAGCGACTATTGCTTACAGCGCCATCTATTGTTTGTAATTCGAACTAAAATCGAAAATTACTGTAATAAAACTTTTGACCTTATGCATAAACCTCCTGCAAGAATTTTTTAAATATCTGTCACCGTTTGCAAGTTATCGAATTTTAAAATCAGTCAGTCCTTTTTAGGACACCCGGTATCTAAGAAATTCTAAATTCTCCCCAGAAAGTTTGAATAAATTTTTGGTTATTAAAATTATAGGTATTTCGTGATGAAGGAAAAGTAGTATTAAAACTTTTCTGATGAATTTTCTCTAAAACTAATTAAAAAACACTCGATTTAGCCACAATGTTTGTGGCTTGCATAGAAGCAGAGAAAGTAATGTTTAGAATTACAATTTTAAATATGCATGCTTTTAATTTATACTCTTTCTGCTCAAAGTTTAAGGAATTTAACTCTTCTTCTTTTGGTCAAAATTTTCGTTTTTTTTCTTTCTTGCATTTCTTGCATCCCTCAAATATGTAGATTGTTACCCTAAAAATATTTCTTAATATTTCAATTCCTTATAATCTTTTTTGCTCTTTGAATGTGACGCCGCGCGTTGAATGCAACGCTACTGTAAAATTTTAAACTTTTTTTTTTTTTCGAAACCATCTTTGTCAAACTGGACTATCCTTTTTCTTCGGAACTATTTGACTGGTATTCCTCATTTTTAACATTTTCTAACATTGTTGAAAAGTGATTATTAGCCCCCGGTACGGTATGCAATTTCTTTCTCCCAGCTTATTTTGTGTATTCCAAAAAATAATGTTACCTTACAGAAGCCAGCCGTCAAACAAAGCAGTACGATTAAATATTCTATAGCAATTTTTTAAACTTCTAAGCATCGCACATTTTCAATTTTTATACCGCCGTATTGGAAAAAAAAAGTTCTTTTAAATGCTTTTTGTTTGAAAACTGTATCTCCATTTATTTATGAAATATTAATTTTTTTGTAGTTTTTAGAGCCATTTGCTTAATATTGACAACGGAAGTACTCCTTTTCTGTAGAAAGTAAAGGAAAAATAGTTCTAAAGAAATAATTATATATTTTTGTTGCCATTTTCTCATAACAACCGAAAGAAAATGTAATTAAAATGCGTGCTATTTTGAAAAAAATATAAACGAATGATTTCTGTTAAAATAATGGAGCTATTATAAACTATGTTTAGTTCTAAGTATCTATGAATCATTAGATAGCCATATTTTTTTGGCGATTTTCTTGAATGACGGCATCTTTTTGCTACATTTGTGCATTATATCGTGATAGTCATGTGCTATGCATGCTTTACTGTAGATGTTGAAGAGCAGATCGTAAATGTGAAATTCTTAAGCGGGTGCGAATGACGTCATTTTACATAAAATAAAACGTGTGCTTTAAGTCTTAAAATTGAAATATGTTTTGTACTGCAGTAGAGTCCCGAAATAACTCGGTTAACCGAGTTATTTTCCTCTGATGGACTGATGGCTTCTATTATTATGAAACAGCCATTATAAATGAAATGTTAGGTGAAGATGAAAGAGAGCCGTAAAAAGTTAGAACTCTGATTTTCTGGTCAGAATTGGAAAAGAAATGGCCATAATTAAAAAAAAAAAAATTATGGCCATTTTTTTCCCATTCTGACTAGAAAATCAGAGTTCTAACTTTTTACGGTTGCTCTTTCATCTTCACCTAACTCTTCATTTATAATGGCTGTTTCATAATAATAGAAGTCATCAGTCCATCAGAAGAAAATGAAGTAATAGAAATGTCGGGGGCGAAACCAGAATTTCCCTGTTCTCTATTGATTTCGGTTTGTCTGTCTATCATCTGTTTGTGCTCTAACTCACGTAAATAGAGTCCGATTGCCATGAAATTGGCAGATGTTCTTGAGTATTACTATGGAATGTTCGGTATTGAAAATGAAGCGCGTAGAATTTACGGTTCATTTGCAAGGACGCTCAAAATAATACGGTTACATTAATGTCTATGAAGAAAAATCGTTTGCGGTGTATTTTAATAATATTACACTATTTTAAACATACTGAAATTTATATACATCCCTGAGGTGTATTACATAGTGCTTACTGTAGAATAAGGTGTGCATAGCGATCATTTCCAGAGATACATAAAAGAATTTCGCTACAGAAGAAATTGAACAATAACTAAAAAACAGGAATTCTGCTTTTTTGGAATTTAGTGTCGCCCCCGGAGAGAAAAAAAAAATATATGTATACATAAATAGTACAAAACATATTTCAATTTCAAGACTTACAGCACACGCTTTTACTTTATGTAAAATGACGCCATTTGCATCCGCTTAAGAATTCCACATTTACGATCCGCTCTTAAACAGCTACACTAAAATATGCATATGCATAGGGCGTCACTATCGCGAAATAGTACACAAATGAAGCAAATAGATGCCATCATTAAAGAAACTCGCCAAAAAAGCCCGGCTATCTAATGATTCATATGCCTTCATTTATTTGTAACATTAATATAGATACATAAAATTAAATATAGTTAGAAATCATTCGCTTATACTTTTTCAAAATGGCACGTATTTTAATTAAATTTTTTTCGGTTGCTATGAGAATATGGAAACAAAAACATATAATTACTATTTTACAGCTATTTTTCCTTTACTTTCTACAGAAATGGAGTACTTCCGTTGCCAATACTAAGCAAATGGCTCTAAAAAGTACAAAATAATAATAATAATAATAATTCAGAAATAAATGGAGATGCAGTTTTCAAACAAATTGCATTTAAAAGTACTTTTTTTTCCCAATATAACGGTATAAAAATTGAAAATGTGCGATGCTTAGAAGTTTAAAAAATTGCTATAGAGTATTTAATCGCACTGCTTTGTTTTACGGCTGGCTTCTGTAAGGTAACGTTATTTTAAGAGACGACACAAAATAAACTGGTAGAAAAATAGCATACCGTACCGGGGGCTAATAATTGATCTATCGAAGTCTATGAACAATAATATCTGGTAGTGGGTTTGAGTTGTGGTACGCGTTTTTGAATTTAAGTATTTTTTTTTTTTGCTTAGTACTTGGTGTGTATAAATTCTATGGATCATATGCAGGGCTGTACAAAAGTTCTCAAGTATATTTCCGTTTATTCATGGAAATTGTTGAATGGAAATTTTCAACTGTGATATTCGTTTCACTGAAATAACATTTAGCATACTATAAAGTACACATATAGATCTATACATCGTATACAGGGTCGCACAAAAAAATCGGACATTTTTCCGACTGTTGATGGTAATAACAGAAATTGGGTTTTCAAACGTGTTATGCGTTTTCCAAATTGTTTATTTGTACATCCTATTTCACCTTAAGGCTGTTCTTAACTGCTCTGCTCAACAAGCGCAAAACGTTTTGACACATTTACAAATTCATTTTTTAGCAGAAAGATATAAAATTGGAAAGCCTGGCCATGGAAGCGATTTGGAATTGAACTGTTTTTCCCATTTTTGGATCAATCAGTTACCTATTGAGTTATAAGCGTTTTTGATCCGTGACAAACACGATTTTCGCCCTTCGCGGACTGGTTTTTCTGCTTTCTTCGGGAAATTCGGTTCAAAACGTCTACTTTGACACAATTTTGTGAAATATCTATTGCATTCGATAAAAAAAAAAAAAAAAAAAAAAAAAAAAAACAGGGAAAAAATAGCTTGATTACATAATTTCTGAATAACAACACCTGCTAGTTTCGTGCATTTTCGAACAAAAATAAATTAAAACTTATGTCAGAAAGTTGCCCATTTGAGTTGCCCTTGATTTGCCCTGATTTGAATGTTGCCCTTAATAAACTGTGAAGTTTTTTTTTACTCTGAATGTGTTGGAAAGTGTTTCATAATCAATGTTGGACGCATAATTTCTCATTCTTGTTTATGTAAAAAAAGGTAATCGTTTTTGCTTGAGCTTGGACTAACGAAAAATATAATTATCATTCATTAATTATTTTTTCAAGCTCGCAAAACGTATTTAAAAAGTCCTTCCGGCCAGTGCCGGGAGGAAGAGGTAGCTTTCATAATCCTTATTTAAAAAAAGCCAACTTATATCATGCAAACACACGAAGCTCAATTTAGTGGAAACCAAATATAGGAGATTCAATACTAATTTTTATCAATATAATGAATGAGAATTTCGCGAAATTAGTCAGCTTTATCCAAGCTGCTTTTCTTTAAAGTAACTTATATTTGGCTGCCAAATTCTGCAATTTCTTAAAGTGCCTGTCATTTTAAGACAACATGGTGGATGAAGCTAAGCAGTGAACTTGGTCGAGACCTTAGTAATTGCTGTGCACATGCTCACTCACATCGGAATCGGTTAATATATAGGAGTGCTGTCGCATGCAAAAAATCAGATTTTTCAAAATGTCACCCACAATAGAAATTGAAACTGCTATATCTGAGCCATTTTTTAAGGCAAATACAAACAAAAAATGCTCCTGAATCCTTATATCAAGATCAAATACTTAAGAAAGAAACCTTTTTCATTTTCTAATTTTTTTGTACCTCACTTTAAATATATATATATTTTTAATTTAATGGCCGCCATTTTGAAACAAGATGGCTGATGAATATGGCCAGCGAACTTGGTCCAGGTGTTGATGTATACTATCCACATGCCTTCTTACATCGAAATAGGCGAATACGTGTGTTATCGCGTGACAAATACAAGATCGTTTCAAAATGTTAGCCATGCTAGAAATTCAAAGTGCTATAAATCAACCATTTTTTAAGATATCAACAAAAGAACAAATTTTCAGAAACAAACACTGCTCCGGAATCTTTGTATCAAGGCCAAACACATAAAAGAAATCTTTTTCATTTTCCAATTTTTTAATACCTCATTTTGAATTTTAAATTTAATTTTTTTAAAATGGCAACCCTTTTGAAACAAGATGGCGAATGAAGCTGGCCAATGAACTCGGTCGAGACATTGGTATGTACTATGTACAGACCAAGTTATATCCAAATAGGTTCATAAATACGCCTGTTATCGCGTGACAAATATCAGGTCGTTTTAAAATGTCAGCCACAAGAGAAATACAAAATGCTATTACTCAGCCATTTTTTTTTAGATATAGACGAAAGAAAAACTGTTCCGGAATCTTTGTATTAAGGTCAAACACATACAAAAAAAAATCTTTTTCATTTTCCAATTTTTTGGTATCTCATTTAAATTTTTTTATTTTTTTATTTTTTTAAATGGCCGCCATTTTGAAACAAGATGGCGGATGAAGCTGGCCAACGAACTCGGTCGAGATATTTGTATGTACTATGTACACACCAAGGTACATCCAAGTCGGTTCATAAATACGCCTGTTATTACGTGAGAAAAATCAGGACGTTTCAAAATGTCAGCCACGCTAGGAATTCAAAATGCTATAACTCAGCCATTTCTTAAGATATAGACGAAACAAAAACTGCTCCCGAATCTTTTTATCAAGATCAAACACATAAGAAGAAAATATTTTTTCAATTTTCAATTTTTGGTACCACATTTCAAATTTAAATTTTTCTTAAAAATTTAAATGGCCACCATTTTTAAACACGATGGCGTGTGAAGCTGGCCAACGAACCCGGTCGAGACATTGGTATGTACTATGTATAAACGAAGTTACATCCAAATCGGTTCATAAATACGCCTTTTATCGCGTGACAAAATTCAGGACGTTTCAAAATGTCAGCCACGCTAGAAATTCAAAATGCTATAACTCAGCCATTTTTTAAGATATAGACGAAACAAAAACTGCTCCGAAATCTTTGTATAAAGGTCAAATACATAAGAAAAAAATATTTTTCCATTTTCAATTTTTTGGTACCACATTTCAAATTTTATATTTTAAAAAAAAATTTAAATGGCCGCCATTTTGAAACAAAATGGCGGATGAAGCTGGCCAACGAACTCAGTCGAGAGATTGGTATGTACTATGTACACACCGAATTACATCCAAATCGGTTCATCAATACGCCTTTTATCGCGTGACAAAATTCAGGACGTTTCAAAATGTCAGCCACGCTAGAAATTCAAAATGTTTTAACTCAGCCATTTTTTAAGATATAGACGAAACAAAAACTGCTCCGGAATCTTTGTATAAAGGTCAAATACATAAGAAAAAAATATTTTTCCATTTTTAATTTTTTGGTACCACATTTCAAGTTTTAAATTTTTTTAAAAATTTTAAATGGCCGCCATTTTGAAACAAAACGGCGGATGAAGCTGGCCAACGAACTCTGTCGAGACATTGGTATGTACTATGTACACACCGAATTACATCGAAATCGGTTCATAATTACGGGAGTTACAGTGTGACATAGGTCATATATATATATATATATATATATATATATATCAATTTTGAACGGAGGGTGGTTTCGGGGTCTGGGGGTCATGATCGATGAAAATATACCAAAATTTTTTGAAATCGCTTTCCTCCGAACGGCTGCAATAGGTAGCTTTTTTGTAAAGAAAGCTACCTAAAAATGCTATAACTCAGCCATTTTTTAAGATATAGACGAAACAAAAACTGCTCCGGAATCTTTGTATAAAGGTCAAATACATAAGAAAAAAATATTTTTCCATTTTTAATTTTTTGGTACCACATTTCAAGTTTTAAATTTTTTTTAAAATTTTAAATGGCCGCCATTTTGAAACAAAACGACGGATGAAGCTGGCCAACGAACTCGGTCGAGACATTGGTATGTACTATATACACACCGAATTTCATCGAAATCGGTTCATAATTACGGGAGTTACAGTGTGACATAGGTCAGATATATATATATATATATATATATACTGGAAGACATGTGCACATGGATTTTTGTAAAATACTGAAATATTAATCGGTATGGTGTTTATTATTTCTATTTTATATCCTATAAATATTTAAATACGTTTTATTGATTCTTCCATTTCATATTATTTGTTTCTATTCTGCTTTCATTTTTAATCAATTCACTTGATTTTAGTGGTTGTTCGGGCACAGGGGAAAATTAATTTTAGCTTTAGCTTATTTCTCCCACAGAAAACAACCATTTTGCTTATATCATTGAATTCTGTGCCCTCGATAACGTAATTCAATGTATAAGCTTTTCAATTTTTGTCGGTGTCCACTTTTTTCTTTTTTCTTCCATAATAATTCTTATAATATTTTTTTTTTTTTAATACTTACAGCTTTAATTCATAATAATTGACGGTGGCAGGTTATGTTTAATTAATGGTAATATATATATATATATATATATATATATATATATATATATATATATCAATTTTGAACGGAGGGTGGTTTCGGGGTCTGGGGGTCATGATCGATGAAAATATACCAAAATTTTTTGAAATCGCTTTCCTCCGAACGGCTGCAATAGGTAGCTTTTTTGTAAAGAAAGCTACCTAAAAAAACAAACATTTTATGTTCATTATGACTGCCATTTTATCAAAATACGACTGTGTAAATTAGATGCTCATATAAGCTCCAGAGAATGTAATTTCCATTCATAATTTGGAGACCAAATTTTTTTCAGATGCTTGTGACCGGATAAAAATGGTCATCCGATAGGAAGTTCGCACAGCACGTCCTCCCCGTCGCACAAAGCGTGTTCATTACTTTTCACTCTCAGCATTAAATATATGAGTGAAATATAGAGGAATATAATGCAAAAGGTCCAAAGGTGGCATCTGTTTTCTTTGTAACTGTAAATAAAATTGTAAAATTCACGGAAATTTTGGGCTGAAAATGTAGAAACCTCCTTTAAGCAACTTTACACGGCAAAAAACCATAAAAGATTATTTACATTAAATAATATCCTGTCAAATATATTTAATTAAATTTTATAGAATAAGCACCACGAGTAGTGTCTGTGATCATTGACATAGTTTGAACCATGTGTTGCATCATGACTATGCTCATGGGTATGATCATAGTAGCGCAGGTAAGAAGCGAGTGTGGTACGCAGGTCTAATCACGATGCGAAAATACAAAAAAAATGAAGTAATATGAATGAATGTAAAGAAAAAAAACCCAACAACTATTTGCCATTCATTTTGTTTTTTAATCAAAAATATCACGCTCTATGAAACCACAATAAATTTTGCATTAATTAAATTATTGTCAAGACAATTTTATCGAATTAATGTTACTAGTTGCATTTGTCGTTTTATTTTTTTAATGAAAAGTACCACATCCTATGAAATCACAACAAATTTCACATTAAATAAAACAATGTCAAGTAAATTTAATCCCATTGATGTTTCCAGTTGTATTTGTAGTTTTTTTTTTTTTTTTTTTTTTTTTTTTTTTTTTTAATCAAAAGTACCACATCCTATGGAACCACAACAAATTTTACATTAAATAAAACATTGTGAAGCAAATGTGACCCAATTAATGTTCCCAGTTGTATTTGTGATCATTATAATAGTATCAGTCAAGTGCTGCACCCTATCCATGGTCGTCATAGGAGCCCCTAAGGTGCGAAGATCTGTGTGGTGTACAAGTTGGGTACTTTTATCAGCATGGTACCACTTTCTGGAGTCAAGTGCTGCACATTATACAGGATCGTATAGGGCAGGGCCATAGGAGCCCGTAAGGAGCGAATATCTTTTCGGTGCGGTGCACAAGTCTGACCCAGTGGGTGGGTACATTTTTCAGGATGGTACCACTTTCTTGAATAGTAATGTCACCCTTATTTTTTTATCATTAAATAACCCATATATTATTATTATTCGGAAAAAGTGGTAGCATTCTGAATAAAGGAACCCTTATTTACCAGGCAACACTGACTCTAACCACAATATGAAAACATACTTGCCAACATTTACATCTTAGGCGTAAAATTTACACTTTTTGATCATTTTGTACACTTTTACACTTAGGATACTTATTCTTACACTTTTTTGCAAAGTTTCTATTTTTTTCATTTTTCTCCCCTCAAATTATAAATTACTTTCTATAGTTGCTTTTAATAACGATAAGTATGAATGCAAAGTTATATTTAATATTGTCAGATGAATGAATTCAAGTTTCATTGTCAAAAATCACCGGAAATAACCTTTTCATTTTCATTGTATGTAAAAATAATGTTCTCAATATATTTGCTTAAAAAAACATCAAAAAAAAAAAAAAAAAAAAAAAAAAAGAAAAGAAAAAAAACCCCTACAACTATATATATGGCTTTAAAATCAATTTCTTAATGAGTCTGATAATGGTTTTTATGTTATTCTAATCAAATTATCTTTGCAATGGTTACCGCTGTAATATTTAACAATATTCATTTGCTATGAAATAAAAATAAATAAATAAATAAATGTGTGAAATACTCTTCACGCGTCATTTTACACTACTATTTTCAAGCATTTGCAGATATGAAAATACCAAAGAATGCAGTAATTGCAATAAATCTAAATGAACAACAAAAAACGAAGTATTTTGCCATTGACTTTATTTTTCTTATCAAAAATACCACAACAAAATTACATTAAATAAAACCCTGTCAAGAAAATTTAATACAATTTAATAGACTTAGTGTCCTCCCCAGTAGTATCTGTGGTCATTATGATAGTATGAGTCATGTGCTGGGCCATGTGCATGGTTGTCATGGGCATGTCCATAGTAGTGCCTGCAAGGAGCATAGGCCTCATCTGTATGGTATACAGGTCTGACCACGGCTGGTTGAGTGTAGATCCTGGCAGGTCATGGCTTGTATTGGGTTTGAGGAGGCTGTGGCCTGCTGACAACGGTGCTTTGGATGTTGGCTCTGCCGAGACCAGCGGAATGGAACACGACATCGGCGGGGTTTTGGATTTCAGTACCTGTAAAAGAAAACAAGGCGGTGTAATGAGCATCAAAAGCTTTAATATGTACTAAAGTTCTAATACTACTAAAGTACTAATGCTACTAAAGTTCTAATGTAATTTTTTTGAAATGGGAAATATTGTTATTGAATTTAAATATTTCATTTTTAACTATAAAAATATGAATTACTTATTATTTTAGATAAATTCAATTTTTGTTTTTAAATTAGGTATTGCCATTCTTTTATTTTCATATTTCCCCCTCCCCTCCCCCCCCCCCCACCTAAAACTGTGTATACGAAAAATATGGCAGTACATACTAGTTGCAGTAGCATTTAACGTACCGTTATCAGTGCAAATGATAAAAAAATTTTGCTCATATTAGGTTTACTCATATTTAATGTCACATATTCCTCCGGTAAATGCCTGTTTTAATGTATTTTGTTAAGAAGACTGCTTTGTCACGGTAGGCTTCTGTAACTCCTTCTATCAGTTTATTAAGTTTCCTATCACAGAGTAAGTAACCCAAAAGATATGCGTTTAAAAATAATACTGTTGAATCGGCTGTTATAATGGGTGCCCCTAATATATAATGGAGAAGTGGATTAGAGAGATAAATTTATTAATGAATAAAATTGTAGAAAATTTAAATGAAAAAAAAAATACATTTCACTTAAAATTTTAATTAATTGCTCATAGATTTGTTTGCCTTTGAGCAAAAAATCCCAATGCAATAAAAAGTATATAAATATATATTTAAATCAAGGAATTTTCCTCAGCCCTCAACTGCTCTGAAAAAATTATCGCATGAAAACTGCGAGCGGTCTCTGAGACCGATTAATCGGAGGATCAATAGAAAGCTTGATTAACTCATAGGATGCAATTTCTATCCTAAACTTTAGGTGCAGTACTACAATAATTAAAATTAAACTATTCAAAAGTCTGTAGCTATAGTACTAAGGCTTCGAACGAAAAGAAAATTGACAAGTAATATCTATAGTTAGATTGAAAATTCCAAGTTAAATGTGAAAATTGGAAAAACAGCGGTCTGCGAGGCCGCTAACAGTAGATAAAGGTTAATCGGATTGAACTAAATCGCTTTCTGCAGTAAAGTGTTTTGTTTTTCAAAAGAAAGATCATAACTACTCTGTCATAGATATACATACACAAGAAAAAAGAAAAACAACAACAAACAGAGTGCTTCTATTACAAAGCTAACGCCGTTTTTCTAATGATTGAAGATAACTACTCTTTTGGTAATAAATAGAAAAACACATGTCTTATTTTAGTATCTATCTTTTGGCAATAAATCCACAATTGGTATTCGACTTTGTATCCATTTTTTGGCAAAAAATAGGAAAACCTATATCTAACAACAAAATATATCAGCTTGAATCTAAATACCGTAAAATACTGCTTATTTTACAGGGTGTATTTCTTGATAACTATAATTAACTATAATAACGATTGTAAAATGTTTAACAGCGCTAAAATCTAAATGATCGGAATTTGATTCATCACGTGAGCTGTTGGCGGATAAGCCGATTTAATTTTATGAATATTCCAGAGAGATGTTGGCAAATAAAAGGGCCTATAACAGGGCCTATGCAATTTTTTGTGTGCTGTTATGGAATATTTACAAATAAATAAATAAAATACGCACACACACACACATATATAAATATATACGAGACAGAGAGACCTGAATATGTTTCAAACTGACTTCTGTAAGTAACTTATATTCTGATCAATGTTCGAAAAGGAAACTTTGATCGCTATATAGTTAATGATAGGAAATGCGTATTTTATTACTTGGATTTTTATATTTCGCTATAATTTGTCCATGATTTTATGTCAGATATTACATTTTTACTTTCTTCTATCTTTATAAGAAGAAAGTATTGGATTCATGAAAATTTTCGACTTCCGGTTTTCGACCAATTTATGAATACGATTTGATTGTTTTCAGAAAATGTCTGTCTGTATGTATGTGACAAAAATTTTGTGGACGCTCTATCTAAAGAACTAAAGAGTGTAATAAAAAAACCAATTTGGTTCAGTTAGCCCTTGATATAAATTAGTGCTGATTAGTTTTTGGTGTAAATCGCCCAAAATGTAGCGCTGTTGTGCTGCATTTTTCACTATTTCCGCAATACCTCTATTGTAAGAACTAATTGCGCGTATTTTCATCAAACTTCAAATTCAGTAAGACATTGACATGAATTTTTGCTGATTAGGTTTTGGCGAAAATCGCTCAAAAGGTGACGCTGCTATGCTGCATTATTTTACGATTTTCGCAATAGCTCTGACTCAAGAACTAACGCACCGATTTTCATCAAACTTCAGATTCAGTTAGACATTGACATAAGTTGCCGATGATTAGTTTTTGGTTTAAGTTGCCCAAGAGGTGGCGCTGCTATGCTGAATTTTTCAGGATTTACACGATCTTAGTGATAGTCATTACCTCGAGAACTAATTCAGGGAATTTAATCAAATTTCATATTTTGTTAGACCTTGACATAAGTTGGTGTGATTAGGTTTTCGTGTAAGTAACACAACTGGTGACGCTGTTATGCTGCATTATGCTCGATTTTTGCTATCGCTATATTTAAACAAGTGGGTAAGTGTTATCAGAGATCACACTTACAGAGGATTTCGTTTAATATTCCTTTCAAAACACTTTATCCTTTTGAAAAATCTGTTAGTTCCACATTTCGCAACCAGGAGCCCACTCTATTCTAAACAAACCTCTATCCGAACGAGACTGCGTTTTACATACTATCCGTACATATATTAATCGAAGGGATTGGGCCCATAGCACCCGAGATAAGTAAGTGCCCCTGGCGGTAAAAAATGGAACTAAAATATATAAGGCTATGTTGCATAATATGAAAGAATGGTCAAAGGGGTGTCGGCAAAAGTTGGAAAAGTGCTCCCAGGGTGAAAAGGGCAGAGATTAGAAAAATATACAAGTTAGAGCCCGGAGGAGTAAATTATATAAGACTTTTTGAAAATTTTTATGATTTGTCGTGTGGTCTGAGGTATTCAGCTATACGTATGCAAAAATTCATGTCTCCAACTTAATTAGGGTCTCTCTTAGTAAGAATTGCTTGAAATACATATGTGATAGCTCAAAGGGTTAAACGTAAGACTTTTAAAGATTTTCTGATTTGTCGCCTGGCTTCAGGAGTTCTGCTATAAGTATGCAAAATTTCAAATCTCCAATTTTATAAGGGGCTCAGTTAGAAAGAATTGTTTAAAATACGCATATAGGAGCTCAAAGGGTTAAATGTACGACTTTTTTAAAATTTTATGGTTTGTCATTTGATGTGAGGTGTTCAGCTATAAGTATAAAAAATTTCACGCCTAATTAGGGGCTGACTTAGAAAGAATTGTTTAAAATACACATATGGGAGCCCAAAGGGTTAAAGTTACGACTTTTTCAAAATTTTATGATTTGTCGTTTGATGCGAGGTGCTCAGCTATAAATATGTAACATTTTACGCCTCCAACCTAAATAGGGGCCCACTTAGAAAGAATTGTTTAAAATACACATGTGGGAGTCAAAAGGGTTAAATGTACGACTTTTTCAAAATTTTATGATTTGTCGTTTGATGTGAGGTATTCAGCGATAAGTATGCAAAATTTCACTCCTCCAACCTAATTTGGGGCTCACTTAGAAAGAATTGTTTAAAATGCACATGTGGGAGCCCAAAGGGTTAAATGTACGACTTTTTCAAAATTTTATAGTTTATCGTTTGATACGAGGTGTTCATCTATAATTATGTTAAATTTCACGCCTCCAACCTAAACAGGGGACCACTTAAAAAGAATTGTTTAAAATACACATGTGGGAGCCCAAAGGGTTAAATGTACGACTTTTGCAAAGTTTTAAAATTTTTCGTTTGATATCAGGTATTCAGCTGTAAGTATGAAAAATTCCACGCCTCCAACCTAATTAGAGGTTCACATAGAAATAATTGTTTAAAATACATATGTGGAAGCCCAAAGGATTAAATGTACAAATTTATCAAAATTTTATAATTTATCGTTTGATCTGAGGTGTCCATCTATAAGTACTCAAAATTTCACGCCTGCAACTTAACTAGGGACTCACTTAGAAAGAATTATTTAAAATACATATGTGGGAACCCAAAGGGTTAAATGTACGACTTTTTCAAAATTTTCTAGTTTGTCGTTTGATGTGAGGTGCTCAGCTATAAGTATGTAAAATTTCACGCTTCCAACCTAATTAGAGGCTCACATAGAAATAATTGTTTAAAATACGCATATGGGAGTCCAAAGGGTTAAATGTACGACTTTTTTCAAAGTTTTATGATTTGGCGTTTGATGTGAGGTATTCAGCTATAAGTATGCAAAATTTCACGCCTCCAACCTAATTAGAGGTTCACATAGCAATAATTGTTTAAAATACAAATGTGGGAGCCCAAAGGTTTAAATGTACAACTTTTTCAAAATTTTATGATTTATCGTTTGATCTGAGGTTTTCATCTATAAGTATGCAAAATTTCAAGTCTCCAACACGTATAGTTTCTGAGAACTGGCTCTGTGACGGACAGACAGACGAACAGACAGACAGACAGAGGAGCGAGACGAATAGGGTTTAGTCAGATGAACGAAACCTTAAAAACTAATGCACGGAATTTAATCCAATTTCATATTCTGTTACACTTTCACATAAATAAACGCTTATTAGTCTTGAGTGTGAACAGATCTCGCTTTTATGCTCTCCGAGTTCGGAATTTCGGTTGCAGACATCTGAGATGGTGGGTGCCGAAGTTCAATGATTTGTTTGAAAAATGCGACGCTTATATCTCCTTTCTAAATGCGCACAATTCAACGAACGTATACCTTTAGAATTCTCAGGAGAGGCTTAGATTGCCATTTAATTTTGCCGCTGTGATACACACTGTGTGCAAATTTTGAAATATTAACATGTATGAGACAGAAGAACGTTTTGGGATTGGCACATCCGACTAGTTTAATTTGTGTATTTGTAGGGCAAATTTCGAACGATGCAAACTATTGAAATGTCGTGTTATTATCATGCAAGCATTGCATTATAAAATACTATGCAATCATCATTGTAAATATTTTTTAAAACTGTTTAAAAAGAGTAAGTACAATAAAATGACCGTCTTGAAGAGAAATTATTCTTGTCAATACAAGAAACATTAAACTTTTGTAGTCATTCGAGAAAATTCTGAGAAGACAGTAGATAAAGATAATAAAGTAAAGTAAAAAAACATGCATAAATTGATATTCCGTCTTAAAAGGATTTATGTCATGGTCCTGATAAAAATAATACCATATAAATTGAAATTCAATAGGGATACCTATTCTAAATGGAATTTTATTCCGAACCTTATGGATCCTATTTTCACAAGCCTTACTACATATTTAAAATTTTAATTGCCTGAGTAAAAACTCTTTTGCTCTGTTTCTATTATTTATTTTGAATCTAAAATAATATTGTCTATATGAAAATTTTAATTGTTGAATTCTTATTCAACTTGCTTAAGAGGTGTAAAACCAACAGAGTGAAAAATCGTCCTAGCTTAGTATCGAACCAGGGTAATTGGCATAACGTACCTGTTAGCGCCAAAGCTGCAACCACAGCACACGATGGGATATTTTTCATGAGCTACACCAATCATGGGGCAAACACTAAATGAAATAGACTGCGGTTGAAAAGCTTACAAAAGATAACAGTCAGAAAGTCTAAGCTTGGTATCGTCCAGATAGCTCAGTGGTAGAGCATTGACGCGTAATTCCTGTGACCCTGGTTCGATCCCAGGGTTGGGCACTTTTTCACATTGTTTGTTTTACGCCTATTAAAAGGAAGTTGAATAAAAATTGAACAAAAACTTCAAATTACTAAATTAAAATCTTGTGAAATTTAATTTCCCCCAAACATTTTCCAATAATTTGATATGTCCATTCAATACTGTAGACATCCAAACGTAGCTGTGCTCGTAGGGATTTGCCAATGTTTAAGCAAGTTACAGCCAAAGAGGACAGACACACAAACCTTTCAACGTTTTATAACATTGCAATTTAAAATAATCCATCTTTAAAACTAGTTTCTTTAATCTTTTATGCCCGACGGTAATTTAAAGTACCACAGTTTTCTATCCCAAGTGAAACACGCTTATTGCACACATTTCCAAGGATACTTTTAGGAAACTATACTAAACTAGGCGCCCTTGGCGACCAGTTTGGTCTCCGTTAAAATTTTTGTTTGGGAAAGCATGCTAAGCATTGCATCATGTTACTTTTATTCATAATTTAATTTACTCGGACTTCCTTAAATATAATTAATATAATCCCTTAAGCTAATATTAGTTTTTGTTGCATTAAAATATCTCAATTTGTTGATTTTCTGTAAGCAAGTAAACCCTATTGGTTTACAATGGAAGTCTATAGGAATTTGGCGAATTATTAGAGACATCGCCAATTTGGCGTTACTTTTGGTGACTCATTTTGGTCGCCAAAATTTGACGATCTCTCACTAAGTTGGCGACAGACTTGGCGGTACTTAGTGACAGAACAGGGTCCCTCCTATGGTAACCCCCCTTATAGTTATGGAGATGCATTAAATGATGTTCAATAACCAATGAGATGCGTTTCATTTGGGCGTTGCCATTAAACAATTAAAAAATAATCGTGATTACTATGCCACATACGATAGCGTAATATATATAGAGATACTTCCCTTGACCGTCACTAAACAACAATAGCAGTTCTAGGAAGATGAAACGCATCCAAGAGCCTATTTAGCGCATGTGTGTGTCAAATTTGCTTCCATTTTTGTCTTCTTCCCTAACTTTTGCTTGGAAACATTTGAAATTTTAAACGTTAGGCTATCCTATTTTTTTCCTTATCTTATACTATAGTATAAGATGCGAGCAAAAATTGTGTGTGTGTGTGTGTGTATGTAAACTTTATCTTGAAAACGGCTCTAACGATTTTGGATTAAATTTTGCACCCTACCGTTTTCGGGCACGAAAAGACCATTGGGATGCGTCTCGTGTTCGGGAAAACTTGATTAGTGGGTCATTTTGGGTCATAATGGGTCAGGGTCAAGCTAATTATATCTAAAGAACGGCTCAATCGATTTTGACTAAATTTTGTGTCTAACCATTTTCGGGCACGAAAAAAAACCCATTGGGATAGGTAACGTGTTAAAGAAAATTCGATTAGTGGGTCATTTTTGGGTCACCGTGGGTCCAGCTAAGTTTATCAAGATAACGGCACTACGATTTTGACGAAATTTTGCACCCTACTGTTTTCGGGCACGAAAAGACCATTGAGATGGGTCTCGTATTCGAGAAAATTCGATTAATGGGTCATTTTGGGTCAGGGTCTAGCTAATTATATCTAGAGGACGGCTCAATCGATTTTGACTAAATTTTGTATCTAACCATTTTCGGGCACGAAAAGACCATTGGGATGGGTCTCGTGTTCGAGAAAATTCAATTAGTGGGTCGTTTTGGGTCATAATGGGTCAGGATCAGGCTAATTATATCTAAAGAACGGCTCAATCGATTTTGACTAAATTTTGTTTCTAACCATTTTTGGGCACAAAAAGACCATTGGGATGGGTCACGTGTTTGAGAAAATTAGATTAGTGGGTCATTTTTGGGTCATTGTGGGTCAAGCTATTTTTATCTAAAAAACGGCTCATCGATTTTCACTAAACTCTATATTCTACATTTTTGGATTGCAAGAAGACCATTGGGCTAAGTCACATGTTCGAGAAAATTAGATTAGTGGGTCATTTTTGGGTCACCGTGGGTCAAGCTAAGTTTATCTAGATAACGGCTCTAACGATTTTGACGAAATTTTGCACCCTACAGTTTTTGGGCACGAAAAGACCATTGGGATGGGTCTCGTGTTCGAGATAATTCGATTAGTGGGTCGTTTTGGGTCACAATGGGTCAGGGTCAAGCTAATTGTATTTAAAAAGCGCTTCAAAACATTTTGACAAAATTTTGTATAATACCGTTTCCGGGAATGATAAGAGCATTGGGCAGGGTCGCATGTTCAAGAAAATTCAATCAATGGGTCATTTTTGGTCCTAATGGATCAGGATCAAGCTAACTGTATCTAAAAAAAGGCTCAAAAGATTTTGAGAAAACTTTGCAATACACCGTTTCTGGACAAGATAAAACCATTGGGCTGGGACGCATGCTCAAAAAAATTTTATTAGTGGGTCATTTCGGTGATAATGGGTCGGGGTCAACCTAACGGCATCTCAAAAAGGTTCAAAAAATTTTGACAATTCTTTTGTTATACCGTTTCACAGTACAAAAAGACGATTGAAATAGCTCACATGTTCGATAAATTTTTGTTAGTGGGTTATTGAATCAACGTGGGTCAAGCTTATTTTATCTAGAAAACGACTAACGATTTTCACTAAATTTTGTATTCCATCGTTTTCAGGCTCGAGAAGAGCATTGTGTTAGGTCGCATGTTCGAAAAAATTCGATCGGTGGGTCATTTTGTGTTACTATGTCTCAGGGTCAAGCTAATTGCATCTAAAACAGCAAGAATGATTCAGTGGAAGTAATATATCGAGGTAAACACAAAGCTAATTTTGACCGAGCTTAGCTTGGTCATTCCTGCTAGTTTTAAATATATCACTTCACAATACGTTATGCGAAATAAAAATAAATTTTCTGTTTGTTTAATTTAGGGAACACTTTTCAAAGCAGTATTTTTAAGTACCGTCGGGATTTAGTTTGAACGGGATTTTTACTTAGATTTTTATCATTTAAATATATATCGTGCATAGAAACGTATATATTTACTAGGGATGGGTGGGTACTAGACACATGGATTTTGAAACTAAATATGGTAAAGTATGGCATGATTTACGTATGATATTGATGAATAATAAAGCAAAAAAACACATTCTTTTTTCTTTAGAACAAATATTGTATTTTTATAAAACGGAACTTAAAAATATTACAGATTAGAAAAAAAAAATCTAAAAAATACTTTTTAGCATATTTATGAATAATTTTGTGTATTCTACAACTACAAGTTTACAAATTCCTCTCAGATATGCTTTCCATTGGACGATAGTCTTACAACTATAGAACATTCTTCTGATGACGAAATGATCACTGATGATCAACCAACAGCATCATCATCTGGTCATATATACATCATAATTATATATGCATCTAGATATTTACATAATAAGTTACATTAAAATAATAATAAGAAATTGGATATTTTTTTCTAAGTCAGGATTTTTTCCCCAAGTGTTATGACCCAAAGGTACTTTATGGGTGAAGGGAGGATTGAAATTTTCGAAAAAGCAAAATCTCAAATCTTCCGGGTGGGGGCATTTCATTGCTCCGGAACGAATGTCCCCCCCCAGGATCCTCCCTCCTGAATCCAACACTGCTGTGTCTCTGTATATGGTGCTGTCTAATTTTCTTTCTTTGAAGTCCATTAAGATGCGTATATAAAATTATTTAATTATTTGTACCGCAAGTACTCATATTTTAAAAAGAAACATTTAAATACCAAAAATGTCACTACAAGTAAACACAAAAATAAAGAAGAACTTTCATTTCCAAAAATATAGAGATTTATTTACCAAAATTAAGTTACACTTTTTAGAACTATGGGGCTTTTTTTAAAATGACAAATATATTTTTATACTTCAAAAATTTTTCACATAAGTGCGATTGGATGTCCGAAAAGATAATAATTATGTCATCTCCAAGACTATTTATTCTTCATCTTAGCCGATATTTTGTAGACATGTGTCAAAAAATCAGCTGATCATTCTCGGTGTTATTATAACTAGAGCATTTTTCTATGTTCATTATGTACAAAATGATAATATGAATGACGTCAGTCTTGACTTTTACTTCCACTCTTTCTATCAGTTGAAGGCTTTTGCCACTCCTTAACACCCAGTATGGATTACAGAGAATTCACATTGTTTACGCAGAAATAACCTACGGAAGTAAAAGAAGAAAAAAATCATGTGTTAAAAGAAAATAAATTCCTGTGTAATTAGTGATAAGAAGTATAAAACATTATAATGTGAGAAAAGGAGGTGACAATGGAAAATAATCATGCCTCTAGTATCTAATGTTAAAGAAAATACATATCATATATTATAATACGAACATATCTTGTGTCAATGTGCGGGTGTGTGCATGCAAAATTTATGATAACTAGTCGGAAATTGTATGTAAAACATGGCAAATGAGGTGCTTTCGTACTGTAGCTAGTTTTATAAATATTCAAATCGTGGTGCAATAGATGTTGCACTCTTAAGCATTCATACTCTTAAAAATGCATGAATACGAATTTTATTACGATTATTATACATTAAATTCAGTAATTCGAAAATAATAGGACTCCATCTTAAATAGGCCATATAATCATCATGACAACATAAAATCATTACGTATCATGGGGTATAATTGAATTCTTTATGTATGATAGGATTTAATAGAATGGCGAAAACTTTTATTAATATCTTTTAAACTTTTGATTCGATTACCATAAAATTTGAAATGATTTAACAAAATTCTGCAACGATTATATATATATAATTTCCAACCATTTGGTTGGGTAGTTTTTGCGCTGCTATATTCGGACAGACGGACAGACAGATGGTCCCGACGACGACTATAGGTTCTACGTGTTTATATATAATTACGAACTCACCTAAAAAATGTTCTAACGATTTTGGCTAAATTTTGTATCCTACTGCTTGGTGTACGAGAAGACCATTGTACTAAGCTCTATGTTAAAAAATATTCGATTAGTGGGTCATTTTGGGGGTCACTACGGGTCTAAATACTGGACACTTGGGTTGCATGACAAGGTGCGATTCCCTGGGCAGCAGTGAAAAAACAAGAAAGGGGGGTGGTGGAGGTATATGACCCAAGTTCTTAAATAATAAGAGACATTTAGCCATAGCACAAAGTAAAAAAAAATCTTTCTAAATTTTTTAGTGTGAGTTTGAAATTTCGGATTAAAACTGGAAGCCAAACTGGCAACCCTGGTACGAACGAACCTCATTTGCCACGTTTGGCGTACAATTTCAGACTTTTTCTTTTATACAGAGCTCCATCTGTTTTAAAATATTTTAATTATTTTTTTTATTGCAGAAGTTATTTTCGCATGATCTAAACTGAATAAATGCCGAATTATTTTAAGGAGACGGCGCAATTCTGCACACAAATGAAGACTTTAAACGGATTTTTCCTCCATGTTCCTATATTCTTCACTTTCATTTTTTCAAAATATTAAGGCCTTTTTTTTAATATAGATTTAAAGTTTTTTGTAAATGTTCTTTATTATATATGTAATAAATCTGCAATTAGCCTTCAGATTTTTTGTCATTTAAAAAAAAAATAAAAGTTTATGAAGATGTGTTAGATTTCATCATTTTACATTATATGTGTCAGTAAAAAAGTTATATTAAATGTAATATTACATGTATCTAAGAATCCTTGCGTAACCTTGTGTACTATACGTTTGAAAATCTTAAATAAAATTGGGCAAAAATATTAATATTTAAAAAATGGTAAGGATTTTAAAAAATTCAATTTTTTTAAACTTAAAAAATAATTAATTAAATATGCAATTAATTTTTATTTCAAAAATGTAAATTTTTTTAACATTAAAATGCAGCGAGTTCATCATTTGAATAATATTTTTTAAAAAATAAACGGAATTGTTGAAAACATAAACTGTCCCCTTCAAATATTTCAAATAATTTAGCTTGTAAACCCTTCAAACACTTGCACTATAATTATGACCACTTGGTATGTATTATATATTTTATTTTAAAATTAAAAATGAATCCAAATTACCGTAGTTTTTCTCCTGCAGCAGCAACATAATCGATGAAAGACTTCACACAGCTGTGTCTTCTTTCTATCCATCCAATCTTTAAATGAACGTTTTTTAGTGTTCCGTGCCTCTAATTTTACAAATTCTTGTTCGTCGCCCTTACAGCTGCTTTCCAGTCTCGCAAGTTCTAATTCTTCCAATCTTGCTTCATTTTCTTCCTTCACTAAATCTTTTTCAACAGTGTCCTTTTCAGGCTTGTCGGGAGTCTTAATCATAGTTTGAACGGCTTTCAACGGCATGTTCTTTTTGCCGGTTTGACGGATGTAAAAATTCAGTAGGAACTTTACTTCCTCCGGATTGCCTAAAAAAGACATAATTTTAAAATCTGCATTTTGGATAAAATTATGTATAGTTTATCAAAAATGAAAAAAGAAGGAAAGAAGGAAAAGAAAAAATAGGAGGAAAAAATATTTCCATAAATAAAAACATAAGACAAAATGCAATATTTCACCTTCAATCAATCACAAAATACATAATATGAACTTTTAAAAGCTCACCGTTTTATAAAAGGCGACGAAAATAATAAAACAGATGTTACTAACTTTAACATCTATTTTATTACTTTAGTGGCCTTTTATTACTTTAGTGGCCATTTTTTAAAAGTATAACGGTGAGCTAAAGTTCATATTGTGTATTTTGTAAAATATTTTCATTTTTAGATCACCAAATTTAAATCGTATAGGAACTCATAATACCATTTGACTAGGAATAATTTATGAATAAAATAAGCTTTAAGGGACATTTTTTTCTTGGGGGGGGGGGGGAGTTAAATAATCGATTTTCATGTTTATTTATTTATTTATTTTACATTTTCCTATTCCCTATAGTCTGTAAATTATCTTTTTAGAAAAATTTGACCTAATTCAAAGTCATTTCGTAGTTGTTTAGTGCTTTAGTGCAAGGAGTCCGTATAGGCTTACCGCAGTGCTGCCACAGGCCACATTTTTATATTCCGTTCGTGCCTCTATTTTAAATAAGTAAATTTTATAGCATATTTCTCTTGCAAATGTTGTCAAAGTGTATGTGAAAAATTTTTGTTTTAAAAAATGGTGTCAGATTGCATTAAATAACAGTCGCCTGTTGCAGCCCTCAAATCATTTTGCAGTGATATATAAACACATTTTACGCAAAATGACTTTTTTCAAACTGGGTGGGATCAGAGCAAAACCAATCTTGCTCAGTTTTTTTAAATGAAGGTAATAACAGAAAAGGTTATTGGAGCTTGGACCATTTTCAGCTATTTATATAAAAATAATCGTTTTTAGAACCAGGCTAAAGTGCGAAAAAAGGGGCCAGAAATATACTTTTTTTTTTTTTTTTTTTTTTTTCAAATGGCTGCCACTTTGTTGATTTTTAACTTATTGATCTTAACCCCTTCGGGACGGCAGCTTTTTACGAAATTTTTAATCTTTACGAAATTTTTAATTCTATCTGCCCCTCCCCCTTAGGGCTTATATCCGTAATATATATCCGATAATAGGCCGTCATAAACACAACCACAACCAACCAGAAGAAATTATCATTCTGCTATCATATGTTATCATATGTTTTCCATTAAGCCTAACATGGGGTTTAGCTACGTTCGATTCGCAGACCAGAATGGCTCGCACCGGAATGGTTACCTACACTTTTCTCCACTCGGATTTAAAGTACATAAAGTATTACAAGTAGATGAATATATATTAATTTAAGCAAGAACTTGAGGTAAATCAGGCATGAATTTGCAACAATGCTATTTTTTTAATAATTAAAAAAAAATAGTTTGAACGAGAACTTTAATTTCATTTTTAAAATCAAGGCGATCTCAGACGACTGCCAAATAGAAGCACCGTACGTTTAAATAAATAAGATTTCTGGTTAAAAGATTTTTTCATCGAGAAAAAGCTAGAAGTTGCCAAGTATACTAGTCACTCGGAAATTTTGATCAGTTTGGCTTCTTTATCTGTGTCAGAAAATATTCATTCATATTTTCTGTAAGATATTTTTCAAGTTGATTATTTATTTTATTTTATTTTTGTAAATATAAAGTATGCAAAACATAGTGATTTGATTTTTATGCACTATCAAAGTTGTTATTCAAGTGAACATAATAAATGTGAAATTATTATTTTAAAAAATTGAGTTGTAATCAAAAACAAAAATATCAGTACAAATATTTTAAATAAAGTTCATTTTTAAAAAGGGCTATTTTAAGTATAAAAATTTGCAGTTATTTTGAACAAATATTTTTTGATTAATGCTGAAAATTATCTACATTATAGTTTGAGGGACTTTTTAAAAATAATCAATTTTTTAAAAAGTATAAAAATAAATTATTTATTGATGAATTTTTTGATTGAGTAATTTAGTGTTTTATTTAAGGATTTTTTCAGACAGAAATGTTTTCTACTGAGACTGTTAATAATAATTGTATTATTTGTAAATCTTTTAGTAACAGGTTGCAATTTCGAGAGTTCCCTACAAATTAGCCCCTTTCTTGTTACGTAATACTTCTGTATATCGTCGTATATCTACAGTAAAAATTTTGCTTGTGCTATTTTAAAGTTGCAAAATTTATTCTGTTGTCAAAATTAGTTGGCTAGTTTTGAAAAATGTTAAGTTTGTTCATCGGCGGGCTAACAAACTTTATATTTATATAGGCCATTTTTACGAAATATCGAAACCAGGCGAAGGTACCATTTAGCGTTTGTCTGCTGCTACTTGGTATTTGAATATTATCATTACATGTTTTAATAAAATCAATAGCGTATTACACTGTTGTTTAAAACTGCTTGAATTAGAAAATACATTTAGAAATATTTTCTTTGTGGTAGTTTTAGGACTGCATTACAGGTGTAATACGAGATAAAGTTATATTCCCCATTCCAGTGGTTTTAAAACTATATTATTTCTCTAATAATAATCTATTGTATTTAAGTAAGTTTAGCGAATTAATTACATGTACGCATCAAAACAACATTTTTCTTTCTTTCTTTTTTTCGTTTTTTATTTATTTTTATTTTTATTTGTTTTTTGTTTTTGGTTATAAAATTTGGATGTATGCCAATAATATAAGTTCTAACACTTAGTCTTATGTAGTGCATGTCGACAGCATGAAATTTTTATTCCCCTATCACTTAGCTATTTATCCCTTTAAGAACGGAAAATGTTTGGTAGAAACGAAAAATTTTGGTAGTTTCCCCTACATAATGGGATCAAATTTGAATGAAAAAAATATTTTTGAAAATACCCGATGTTAGGTGATGCCAAGCAAGCATCCACGCAATTTTGTGGATGCAGGCTCGTCTTTAAATCGCACAAAAAGAGGGAAACGATTTTTCTTTTTCTTTAGAATCACCTACACAATTGTGTACTGTGTAGGTCAGGTCTTAAAGGGTTAAATATTATTTTAAAGAAAGCACAATGTCAAGACTGACGACTCGTTTATGCATATGTCTTTTACCACTCGGTATCTGATTTTTTTTTACAATTGAAGACAGCAGTAAACAATCTTTTCATCAACCGGAGACAGTAGGAAACTGCACTTATTTTTAACACATACATGTGAATATTACAATTAGAAAATTTTTAGAAAAATCGTCTTTATGACAGTTTTATATTGATTATGCAAAGAATATTACTCACATCTTACTATCCAAACATCGTTCTTAATTTCTTTGAAATCCTTGCCTCCATTAAAAATCTTATGCTGCAACAAATCCGTGGAAGTTGGACGTTTAAAGGGATTGACGTTTACACAACCACGAATGAGATCTCTTATGTGACAGAGAGTTTCCCTTCGCACTGCAGACATCAAAAAGGCATTTTTGGCGAGAAGTTCAAACTCTTTTCTCTGTAAATATAAACCAGAAATTAATATATAATTATTTCAGATACAAAGCAATGTCTTCGGATTCAGTGAGAGTACATTTTAACGCAAATTGACATTATATACTCCAAGACGAAGTATGATTTTGAGATGAAGTTGTTTATTTATTTGAGAGCATACACCAGAGTTGTTTACAAAGCAGGCAAATGTTGTCTTAATAATCCTTCATCTATCGTCGAGAAGAGAACTGGATAGGACAAAGAATTAGACATCCCAACCGTTGATCCTAGATGCATACTTCTAATTACAAAAATGGTTTAAATAAGGTAAAGAATTATTTTTAAAGCGATTACGGTCAAGAAAAACATTTATTAAACAAATACGAAATTTAAATTTTTAAGGCCCCCGATCCTGTAAGTTATATTTAGTAAAATTTCCCTGTTACACTAATAAGCAAGGCAAAAAATCCCGTTAATCTACGATTAAAATTGACCGATTAATAACTGTTTAAAGTTGGAGTATATTTTTTGCTGCAAATTAGAGGTCATTCACAAATTTAGTAGAAATATAATTTCGTCAGATATATTTAAAAAATGGTTGACAGTAAAATTAACATTGCAATATAAATTTGAAATCTTTATTCATTCTGACATATTAATGCAAAATATGCAATTTGTAATAAACATATAAGAAAAAAAACCCAGAATTTTTGTTAAATAAAATGATGAAAATTAACAGTTTTAGCCTTCGATATAATTGATTCTTATGTATTCTGTACCGCTGAATCCGTAAATGACCTTCATTTTTAACCATCACGTCAAGATTTTTCGCAAATTGTAAATTTCAAAGTTAAAAAATTCAAAGTTAAAATTGAACCTCCTCCTCCACCACATCGGATCCCTGAACTGTTTAGCTGTAAGAATCCCAATATAAGTTAAATAATTGAATACATTATTGCATTAAATAAAATAAAACTAAATAAAAAAGTTTTATATCTGTTATCTATAGTATCGGATTTTCACTATATTTTAACTTTGACATTTACGATTTGCAAAAAATTTCTAACGTGATGGTTAAAAATTAAGGTCATTTTCAGATTCAGTACTAAAAAGTGCATAAAAAATCAATTATTAAATGTTAAAATATCTCCTCTATTTCATAGTATTCGATTTTTTTTGTTATTTTTTAACTTTGACAACTTATGCGAAATATCCTGACATGATGGTTAAAAATTAAGGAAATTTTCGGATTCAGTGCTAAAAAATGTATAAAAGTTAAAAACACAACCATCGGAGCCTTGTGTTATCTAATCTAAAGTTTTTTCTTAAACTTCTTGGCGGTAATCTATCCGAAATTTTTTGTGTTATCCTGTAAAATAATTATAACATACGATCGTTGAAGTTAAATAAAAACTTATAAAAATAACATAATTTTTGTTAAAAGAAATCATGGAAAGAAGCAGTCTCATATCCTTACAAAATGAAACATATGTTAAAATACAATTATTTTAGTCAATCTGAAACTTAATAAAATTTAACTTAATCGTAATGCTTGTACGATTTTTTCCAAAACACAGATTCACGTGAAACGAGTTCTTGGAATACTTTAAGCATTTGGTATATGACCCCTCAGAGCATGGGGGAACTCATCTGTGTTCAGATGCAGTAAAGTGGTATAAGTCATGCATTTTTAAAGTTTCTTAACTCGGTCGATTTTAGTGTTAGATGAACGGGGCTTTTTTTTGTCTTATTTGTCAGTGTAATAGGAAAATTTTACTAAATATAACTTACAGGATTGAGGGACCGTAAAAAAAATTTAAATTTCGTAATTTTTTAATAAATGCTCTTCTTGACCCAAATCGCTTTAAAAATAATTCTTTACCTTAATTAAATAATTTTTGTAACTGGAAATATGCATCTAGGACCAACGGTTGCGAAAATAAAGCTCGGTCAGCTCATACGTGGTCACACTCATTTTCAAAACTTGCTTTATACACCTTATAGGTATTGCTTAAACACCTTATAAGTATGGAGATCCATTAAATGCTGTTCAACAACCAATGGGATGCATTCCATTTGGGCGTTGCCATTTAACAATTAACAAATAATCGCGATTTCTGTGCCATGTTCGATAGCGTAATATATATGGGTCAATCCATTTCAAGTGGTCCAGCACTGGTTGCTCGACCATTTTTAAAAAATCTGAAATTTTTTGTACAACAACCCTAACATGATGGAAGTTCAAAATGACTATTATTTTAATTTTATTAAATTTTGTTTGTGCATGGCGGCCATCTTTGTTTCATCGTCTGCGCAATTTTCTCACAAGAAGGGTTTACGGAATTGTAAATAATTCATCGTTTATTTATCCAATTCAACGGCGGATTAAAGCAATTTGTACAGAATATATTGGACTAAAAATTTGGTAATGGAGTAGTTTCCGAAACAAACTGCTTATTGGTAAAATTTAAGCATAAATTTTCAGTTTTTTTTCCAAAATTTGTCAGTTTACAAGAGGAAATTTTTCTAGCAGGGAATACTGTCAACATGACATAATTTGTTCTACAAATAGGCCGAAAGTACTTGCACTCACACGCCGAGTTCCAGATCTGGGACTTGCTTTCTCTTCGCTAAAAAAAATCCCAATTTTTTCAAAAATGACAAAAATCGCACTTCTCAGGCTTTGATATCTCTGGTGGGGCACGAGATAAAAATCTGATTTTTTTTTTTTTTTTGTAAGAGTATTGTATGGTAGTGTTATGCACAAGAAATTTCAGGATGGAGATTTGACTACAAGCTGAGATATGGCAAGGGCAATATGTCAAAACAATACTGCCAAACTATTATTTTGCTCTAGTCACAGCTAAGTATTTATCTCAGTGTATCATTTAAATTTATTTTTTAGATTATCTTTAAATAATAGTAACAGAAAATAAAGCCTTTTGCAATTAATTTAAGAAATAATTATGCCTAAGGCCTACATTTTGTATGGTTTCAGTAATTTTTGTTGTAATTTTAGTAACTAAAAGAAACCTCAGCACTTTTATATAAATACATATATATACAAGACCTGAGACAAAAACAGAATAGGGAAAGAGAAAAGCTGTTAATGTTGGCATACTTGTTGAGACATGATCAAACGTGTCAAAACACATTCCTGCTTGTTGGTTTAAAAACCACAATTTTAATGCTGCTTGTCAGTCCCTGAAACGTGTTCCTACCATAAGTATGTTCCTGCAAATGAAACATTAAGCGATGTTACCATGCTTCAGCCTGAAGTAATTTTTAGAAAGTAAAGATACCCAAAGCCTTTTCAAAATTTATACTGCAGAAAAATCACATTTTTGCATAAGAAGTAAGCTAGGAATTATTAATGAATTGAGATTCGCACATAGTGATTTCAAAGTATATTTCTATCAGCCAGCAGGGCCAAGATCTTCAATCAGTTTATCAAGAGATGATAAGACTTGGTTCCTACAAATAAAATTTTGAGAAAGATCAAAATTGTGGTTTTTGAACCAACAAGCAAGAATGTGTTTTGACACGTTTGATCATGTCTCAACAAGTATGACAACATTAACAGCTTTTCTTTTCCCCTATGTTGTTTTTGTCTCAGGTCTTTTATAAAAATATTTTTTTTCTTTATGTAAAAGTGCTGTGGTTTCTTTTAGTTACTAAAATTACTTACAACAAAAATTACTGAAACCATACATAATGTATGGCCTTAGGCATAATTATTTTTTTAATTAATTTCTAAGCTTTGCAAAGGGCTTTATTTTCTGTTACTATTATTTAAAGATAGTCAAAAACATAAATTTAAATGACACTCTGAGATAAATACTTAGCTGTGACTACAACAAAACAATAGTCTGGCAGTATTGTTTTGACATGTTGCCCTTGCCATATCCCAGCTTGTAGTCAAATCTCCATCCTGAAATTTCTTGTGCATAACACTACCATACAATACACTTATAAAAAGTTTTTTCAGATTTTTATCTCGTGCCCCACCAGAGATATCAAAGCCTAAAAAGTGCGATTTTTGACATTTTTGAAAAATTTGGGATTTTTTTAAGCGAAGAGAAAGCAAGTCCCAGATCTGGAACTCGGCGTGTGCGTACAAGTACTTTCGGCTTATTTGTAAAAAAAATTATGTCATGTTGACAGTTTTCCTTGCTAGAAAAATTTCCTCTTGTAAATGGACAAATTTTGGAAAAAAATTGAAACTTTATGCTTAAATTTTACCAATAAGCAGTTCGTTTCGGAAACTACTCCATTATCATATTTTTAGCCCACTGTACAAATTGCTTTAATCCGCAGTTGAATTGGATAAATAAACGATGAATTATTTACAATTCAGTAAACCCCTCTTGTGAGAAAATTGCTGCAGACGATGAAACAAAGATGGCCGCCATGCACAAACAAAAATTAATAAAATTAAAATAATAGTCATTTTAGGGCTGTTGTACAAAAAATTTCAGATTTTTAAAAAAATGGTCAAGCAACGAATTGGTGATTTTCTGGACCACTTGAAATGGATTGACCCATATATATATATATATATATATATATATGTATATATTACACCTAGACATAAAAACTTTCAGACGCAAAGTTTCATAAAAAATGATGCAAAATTTGATGACATAAGTTGCAACACCCATGGGGGTCTATTTTCGAAAATACACAAATTAATTTTTTATACGTTCCCCGCAGGGTAAGATTTGAAATTAGGATTTTGCAATCTTTGTATCTGCAAAACTCAAAAAATTATTAAAAGACAAAATTCGTGACTTACACCTCTTAAGCATACCTCTGAGGGACGTGACATTGATACATTTCGAATGTAAGGCAAGTGTCATCTAGAAAATAATACGTTATTTAAACAGGTATATCTGTGAGTTTTCCATATATCAAGACATATTTTTTGTGTTTCATCCAGTAAAGGATAAGAAAAAATTTCTTAATAGGAAGCATTCCTATCTCGAAAACGGAAAGAGATAGGGAAAAAAGTGATTTACAAAGTTGTAGAGCATCATCGATTTAGTACGAAAAGGCACATTGTGGACATTAATGCGAAGAACAGAACGGTTAAAACGGGCATTTGTTTTTTCGTGATTTCCTACTATGTGAAGTCACGAAAATTGAACAGAAGGAGAAATGATTATCTTTCGGATATATGTGCATCCAAATGTGCATTGCAGCTGACGGCGAGAAGTTTGAACATATCAAATAAAGGTATATTGCTATTAGTTGTTTTTTTTTCTAAAATTGTTTTGACGCGTCACAGTGTAGGAAATCACGAAAAACAAATACGAGTTTTAACGCTGCCATTGAAATACTCAAGGCCAGAGGACACGAGTTGTGACGTCATCACTAATCGACCAACTTCCCAATAGTGTTGGATTTCACATTGGAAAATTTTTAATAGAAATTTTCTTTTATTTTATTTGTGGAATATGCATAATCTTATAAAACAATAATAACTATTGAAACTTCTTGGTGAGAATTTGGAATCCTCCAATGAAAAATCAGCGAGATGCGGCAACACTGTTGCATTCCTCACCTGGCTGAATTTTTATTTAGAGATTCCGAATTCTCGCCAGAAAGTTTCAATAGTGATTATAGTTTTATAAGATGATAGATATTCCACAAATGAAGTAAATGAAAATTGATATTCAAAATTTTCCGGTGTGAATTACAACACTAGTGAGAAGTTGGTCGATTAGTGATGACTTCACAATTCGTATCCTCTGGCATTGAGTATTTCGATTGCAGCGGTTTTAACCGTTCCATTCTTCGCATTAATATCCACAAGGTGTCTTTTCGTACTAACTTGATGATGCTCAACAACTTTGTAAATCACTTTTTTTCCCTATCTCTTTCTGTTTTCGAGATATGTATGTTAACTATGCAGCTTTCCAACAAGTGGCGCCTTAGGCGGTTTCATTCAGTAGTGCATGGCTACTTTACTATGCCTAAACACCACTTTTATGTACATAGTAGCAGCTGTTTCAATGTTAAGGGGGCGGCAAGGGACTTATATAGGCGTGCTGTATATCAATTTCACATCTTTATACTATGTTCTAATTATAGGAAATTATTGCTTACCCATCATACGTATATAGGGTAAGTCTAGTAATCTTTTTGAAAATCGAAAAACATTTTGGAGGGATTTACACGTTTCAGACAATGAAGATTCCGAAAAACATATTTTTAGAAAAAAAAAATGCAGTCCGTCTGTCTCTGTGTGTGACTGAAAACGCTCTATCTCCAAAACAAATTGAGACAGAGACTTTAAATTTGGTGTGTATTTAGTATGTCAGAATAAAAAGAAGTCTATTGAACTTCATTAACCTCAATTATCCAAAACTAGTTTTTTCGGACTCTAAATATTCGTTCTGATAAAAGTTATATAAAAATTTTCGAAATTGTTTGTTTGAAGGATTGAATATAAAGGACAATAAAAAAACATAAATTTTGCATAAAAAAAGAAGTTGATCGGATAATTAGTTGCCGAGATATTTGTAATCCTATTTTCCACAGCCTTCGATTTTTCATATCCCTGTATTTCATTCAAATTTCAATTCAAGGATATATTTCAATTGGAAATGAGACGCTTAATCCGACGCTAGAAACTGTTGGTTAATATGATTGTTATTTTTGGAGTTATAAGGTTTAAATATTTCTTTTACAAAATTCAGTGATTGACCATTTAAAGTTTATGACGCCATCAAGCCACCTTTTAAAACTCTCTATCTACCGAACAAATATAAACAGAGGCATGAAATTTGGTATGTACTTAGAATGTAATAATGCGAAAAAGCCTGTTAAATTTCATTAACCTTAGTTATCCCTGGATATGCTTTTTATAAATAGTTTACACACGTTTTATTTTCATATTTAATATTATGCATATCCATGATGTTTAAGTATTCTGGTGGCCCCCAACGACTAGTTTTATATTGCTGGCCTAAAAGTGTTGTCGCATTTTCATTTTACAATAACTCCATGACTGTTTGTCACGAAACGACATTTAAGTCGACCCATTGTTTGTAAAAATTTGTTTTTAGTGCATAAAATACCCAATGTAATTATTTGAATGAATGTAAAATAAATACTTACCTCTAAAAGGTTAAAGATCGTTGGATACAAAATTTCTGTCCAGCTTGGCTTAGTAATATTTTGCACGTTTTTCGATGTACACAAGGATTCTTTGGTGAATAATTCTAAACATAGCAATCCTAACGTGTATATATCATACTTGTAACCATTAACTGTAGCTTTCTGCTGTTCTTTGATTTCAAGTGTTTCGGGAGGCTGGTAAAGCAACGGTGATAAATAGCTGAAAAGAAAAAAGGAAAACTACATAACTGGAAATAAAACCAGAAGACGAAATGCAATATTCCACCTTGATTCAATCACAAACTACACTCAATATGAACTTTAAAAAGTCCTTTCGACATGTGCCGGGAGGAAAGGGTAGCTTCCTTATTTTTTGGTTTTAAAATTTTGCAAATTATACTCAAATTTTCAAAAAGCTAAAATGCGACGAACCCTATAAAAGAATATTCGTCAATAATACTAAATTTGAATGAGAATTGCGCCAAATTAGTAAGCTATAGCCAAGTTGCCATCATTTATGGTTGCTTACTTTTGGCCGCCAAATTTAGCGATATTTCGCCAAGTGTCGCCGAGCTTGGCGAGCATTTAAAGCTAACGTTCACAAATTAATACCTGATTTTCTTTAATTGTTGCCTTGTTTCAAAATGCCAACCACCCTCGAATTTCAAACTGCTATATTCAACCGTTTTCTAAGTTAGAAGAGGAACAAAAAATACTCCGGAATCCCTGTATCAAGGTCTAATGAAGAAATATGACTCCTCCTTAGCACAAAAGTATTTTGACAATTAGTTTGCATTTAACTGTTGAAGGTGTTAGTTGCTCTAATGCTTCGAATAGCGTTTATATTGACTTATCTTGATTATTTTTAAACGCCAAAACGCAAAGATCATTCTAATGATTTTAGAAAAGTCGTTGTAAATGCACGAGAAAGGAAGGACGCAAGCAGAAATTGCTCGTTCTTTTAACGTGTCTCGGCAGTTTATATGGAATGCTTAGTACATGGAATAAAGTTTTAATAAACGGAAATATATAGAAAATAAGCTTCGAAGTCTCCGTCCGAAAAAAATCTTGTAATGTTAGCCGTATTATAAAAATGCTATTTACAAGTGATTGTTGTATGCCAGCTGTAGTAATAATAAATGAATTGAAAGAAAATTCCGGCATAGACATACACGTTTCATCTGTCAAACGACGTGTAAACCTCTATGGTTTGCATGGCCGAAGACCAGCAAAAAAAGTTATTCTTATTTTCTAAGAATAGAAAGGCTAGACTTGCATTTTCAAAACGACATAAATATTGGGCAAGTGTAGGGCTGTCTAATGTTTTGTGGACCGATGAAAGCAAGTTTAATTTACTGTCATCTGATGGAATCAAGTAAATTCGACATCCTAGAAACAAAAAAATATGATGTTCGATACCAAATATCCACGTGAAACATGAAGGCGGTAATGTGATGGTTTGGAGTTGTTTTCACACAGCATTGATGGGGACATGGATCGGTTCATGTATGTTGATGTATTAAAGATTCAAAAGGTAACCCACGCTAATCAAAACATGCCTTCTTACTGGTATTTTCAGCAAGATAATGCCCGAAGCACAAATCCAAGTTTTTATGAAGCGCAGAAAAGTCAAGGTTCTAGAGTGGTCAAGCTAAAGTCTGGATTTGGAACCCATAGAGCATCTGTGGGAGAAGTTAGTTCGGACAGTAAGATGCCAAAATTATTCAAATAAGGCGGCTTTATGCGAAGCTCTTAAAAATGAGCGGGACCGAATTCCTTTAGGTCGTATACAAAAGTTAGTCGACTCAATGCCCGCATATTCTGAGGCTGTAATACAGGCTAGAGGATATGCTTCTAAATACTGACTGACTCATTACTATATTTGATAATTATTGTTTTAAAACATTTTCTTATTATAATGTCAAAATTCTTTTGATTTATCATTTTTCTGATTTTTCTTGGGTTTCACGTTATTTTTTAGCAAATATGATAGTTTAATTATTAAAATGATAGTTTATTTATTAAAATTACCTAAAACATTAAATAAAATAAATGATTAATTTTTGTATTTTATTATTATTTTACATTAAATCAATTATTATCTCTGTCAAAATATTTTTGAGCGCTACTGTATAAGTCACATTTGAACGGAGGGTGGTTTTGGTGCCTGAGGATCATGACTGATGAAAATATACCAAAATTTTTCCGGAAGTGCTTTCCTCCGAACGACTGCAATTGTAGCTTTTTACTTTTTGCAATGAAAGCTACCTAAAAGCTTATTGTTTTACTTAAAAGGCGACATATATAATAATAATATAAATGTTAAAAGTTAAGATATATACATTTTATTTACAATTTCTTAGTACTTTCGGCCTGCAATTCCCGCGGCCATCGTCAGAGAATATTTTTATTATTAATTGCTGCTCCATTCATACAAATACATCACTTCGCTGAAAGTACAAAGTAATTTTAAATAAAATGAATATTTCTTAATTTGTAACATCTATATTATTGTTATTATTGTCGCCTTTTAAGTAAAACAGTGACCTTTTTACAGTTCGTATGGTGTATTTTGTACTTAATTGAAACTTATACATTAAAACTTTTTGAGGTTTATATCTTTTTAGCTCACAGTCTATCAAAGCCTGAAAGCTATTGTGCCGGCAGGTTCTGTATTTACGTGTGTTTGTATGTACAGTCGTGGAAGAAAAAGGTAATCTCCCATATATTATATAATATATATGGGATATTTTATTATATGATAATAAAATATCCCATATATTATACTCCCATATATTATATAATATGATAATTTGTTAAGGTGTTAGCTCCTTAACAAATTATCGCAGAAGAAAGTTACTGGTACCACACGGTTGGTAATAAAGTCTACTTTTAAGTGATGTATATAAATTTTGCTTAGGGGGTCATCTATATATTAAAACGAACCATAACTTTATTTTTTCCAATAGCAATACACAATTCTGACAGCTTAAATGAACTCTACACCCTTCAATTAGCCTAAAAATAATTCGCATGTTCTACTGAATGTATATTTTAGTGCACTTCAATAAGTGCATATCCATATCCATTTCATTCTGTTCGAAAGGCTGTAATATCATTAAAATGCTCTTGAAATATTTTATTTGCCATTGCCTGTCATGTAAACGGAAAACTTTTGACTGTCTTTGTCATTAATCTATGTATCTGATTTTCATAAAATTTGAAATGACTTGACAAAATTTTGGAACAATTATATATTTAAAATTTCAGACAATTCGGAATGCTATAACATCCTTAAAATGCACTTGCAACAATTTATTCCCATTAACCGTATTGTAATGGAAAACTTTTGGCTGTCCCTGTAATTAAACTATACATCCAATTTTCACAGAATTTGAAATGATTCGACAAAATTTTACAACAATTTATATATTTAAATTTCCAGATCATTCGGAAGGCTGTAACATCATTAAAATGCACTTGCAATAATTTATTCTCATTGGCCGTCATGTAGCGGAAAAATTTTGACTGTCCCTGTCATTAAAGTATACATCCGATTTTGATAAAATTTGAAATGACGCGACAAAATGTTGCAACAATTATATATTTAAAATTTCAGACCATTCGGTCGGGTATTTTTTGCTCTGTGATTTGCGAACAGACGGACAGACGAACTGAACGATGACTACAGGTGCTACGTTTTTATATAATTACATACGCACCTAAAAACGCCTATCTTAATACTAAAAGTATAGTGTGATTGGGTCATTCCATGTCAAATGTGGGACAGCTGTTCTACGTATTTCTGCTGTTTTAACAATGTTATTATATCGTCAAATTAAAACAACCATGCTGATAATAAAATCTAGAAATTTTTGTTATTTTTAATGTATAGTATATGTTTTAACAACTTATAAGTCAATAGATATAGATATTTATATAAATGTCGCGCGCAGGAAATTTTTTCAGTTTTTCATGGATTTGCCCTGAAACGGGTAGATTACATAGGTATAGGATTTAAAATGAGGAAATTTTCATTATCTATTATTTTTATTATTTATTTATTATTAAAAACGGGCAGTTTACTAAGTTCTAGGGTTTAAAATGCAGAGAATTGTAAACACATTAACCCTTAAATGCCTGGTGTTGCTTTTCGGCAACATACCCAATTTAGGCTCTAAAATACTATTAGATTAATATTGAAGCTATAATGCCTAATGTTGCCAATAAAATACATTCTGAAAATATTATTAAATCGATTTTCAACAAGTAGATGGCAACATTTGTGCTGTTTAAGAACAAATACAGGCTTAATTTTTCAATTGCTGCTACTTGTTCTTTTTGTTTTGTTTGGAAGCTTGCAAAATAACCTATTTTGTTCAGCAGCGAGCAAGTAAATTTTATTTCTTATTATAGTTCCTAAAATTCTTGTGTGTTTAATATCATAGAATTTTATCAAGAAAAATTATTTTTTCAATTAAAGACCAGTATTGCCAATTAGTAACAAACTGGTTTTTAGCCGTAAACTATACTTAAAACAAAATGTGATTTTTTAAAGTATTTTTCCCATGATTTATTTAAAAAATGAAAGCCGAAAAACATTATTACAATGATTTTTGAAAAATCAGGCATTTATGCGTTAAATAGCCATTCAATATCACGTGTGGGACAACTTTTCTTCATATTACTCTGTTTTAACAATGCTATTGCATCTTCAAATTAAAACAATTATGTTAATATGAAAATATAGGATTTTTTGTTAATTTTAAAGCATAGTTTATATTTTGAAAACTTATAAGTTAATAAATATAGGTATCTATGTAAGCCTCACACTCGGAATTTTGTTCGTTTCTCATGGAATGGCCCGATTATTAAATGTTAAACAAAATTATAGAATCTTTACACATTTAATATATCTGTATATAAACCAGTTAAAGTCATAGTAGCGTATTATATTTTCTTAACTTTATTTGCTAGAAGCGTTGAAATGAATTTTAATGTGATAAAATATCTTTTGACGATATATTCCGGTAACTTTGTCTAGGAAACGATATCGTTCTTCATGTTAATTGATTAACAGTCGATATATCCTTATAACTTGTAAATGGGAAAGCAGAAAAATAAAAAGCATAAACAAATTTTATTCAAGTATTAAAAAGGCTGTTAAAAAACATAAAAATAGACGACATTTTTTAAACATTGTATATACTTTATCAAAAAACTCAGTAAGCTTACTCGACAAAATAAAATATGTAACAAAAAATTTTGAATTAATGACTTATAGCAATTAAATGTTTATCTCTATTTTAATTCGCGACATTTACTTTCCGATTCAAAAGTAAAATTTCTGTAGGAAAATTTAAAGAGATAATCGATATGACATATCTATTGCCAAGCAAAAATAAAGAAAATTGTGTCACTAACTTATTTGTTGCACCGTCTGTGCGTGTCAGTGACCCAAAGTCACAAATGAGTGCCCAGCCGTTGTCACTAATCAACACGTTAGATAACTTCAAATCGAGGTGACATAATCCTTCCTCATGAAGATAGTGTAGTCCATTACAAATCCCATGGAACCAGGACACGGCCATCTCTAATCCATTCACATCCATCTCTAGATAAGGGCTTTCAACAATGTCACTTAAAGAGGCGGGATACAATGCCGTAACAAATATATCGGTATATGTCGATGCTATTTTTTCTACGTTAATCAGAGGTACAATGTTTTCATGGCTCAAATAGGGCCATATATCTTTTTCTCCTTCAGTAGTAAATTCTTCTAGGACAATTTTAGCGGCTACCCCCCGCTGTTTGTTTGGCTGCTTTAACTCTACAACTGCCCCATAACTTCCACTTCCAACAGCCTGTATGAACTGATATTTGTAGTGGTCTTCCAAAAACTCAATTGTTGACATTACGGCTTCTACCCTATACTCATCCATACTGATGACATTATTTTTAAACTTTTCACGAACTTTTTCCATTATAAAATAAATAGAAAATCACTTTCGAGAAGAAGAATTACTTTTCGAAATTAAAAATTAGTAATAAGTTGCAAATGAACACTTTGCTAACAAATTCGCTAAGTTGACCTTAAATAACCACAAAATTATTTGCAAAATTAATCAAAGTAACTTAATTATAAGATCTATAATGAACAATGACTTTCAACAATTAAAAATGTGCTCAAAAATTCGCATTCATTGTATTATTAGGATGCATTGTTGACATTGTTCAATTCATAAAAGTGTTTGCATTGTTATAGAACATTGTTATAAAAAATAGAAATTTTTGTAGTTGTACTACAAAAGAACTAGTTTAAAAGTATTAGTTCAAAATAAATTAACCTTTTTTAAAATAATGCAGTTTTTAGTTATTTTTAAAGATTTGCTAATAATACATTTCGGAATATTATATTTAACATTTAAGGAAATTGCATAAATTTGGGATTTCAAACATTTCGAAAATAATTTCATTTACTAATGTCATTCATTAGAGCAAAATTTCAAAGGGGATATGTTTTCCGTTTATCTCTGGGTGGTCCAGGTTTTGAGAAATTTGCATATTTAAATTTATGCAAATTTAAGCTTTTTTGTGCTATTTTATGCACATTTTAGATACAATATATGTCACATCTAATTACGTTTTCTAGATAATTACTATTTGACTATTTGCTTCAGATAAATGTCCCGATTTGCATATTCTTAACATTTATTTATCAGTTATTAAGCCTAATTTGCATATTTTTCAATGGTGTAATGTTTACATCACTATCAACTTTAAAATTGTTGCCACAGAATTGACGTAATGTTTTTCTGGATTAGATTTTTATGCTGATTTCAGATCTACAGTCTGTTTTCTTATGTAATGTCTAGTTTTTGAGTAAGATGAATTTCTACTTTTGCACGGCATTAACACAAGTTTGCTGTAAGATGCTTTTTAGTGGTGTGTAATTCATTGACAAGAAGGCGAACAGGTCAGATTCATATCAGGGACATGAACAAAATTTTATATAATCGAAAAAAAAAATAAGTAGTAGAATCTATCCTAACTAGTTGAAGTTTATCATACAAAGTATCATAAAAAGCTAATTCTGGCATTTTTTGACCACAAAATTAAAATTTCACTTTTTTCAAAAACTAGACGTGATAGAAGAAAACAGATACAAAATTTGAAATCAGCTCAAAAAAAAAAAAAAAAAAAAAAAAAAAAAAACTGGTTTAGAAACATATTAGCGTACTCGTGCGGCAGAAATATTTGAACGTCAAGAAACATTATTAGAAAAACATGAAAAATATGCAAATTAGGTACAATATTTCACAGTCACATGTCAGTATAATCTCAGAAACAACGTTTTTGTGAAGTAAATTAGGTAGTAATCATAACACACAACAAAAAACCATGTCTGTTATAGCTTTATACCTTAAATTTGCAAATAATTGTATAAAATTTACGAAATTTGCATAAATTGAAATATGCAATATCTTTCAAAATTGACGTGCTGGAGTAAATCTAAAACAAGATTTGGAATCAGCACAAAAAACCGCATAGAAACAACTAATTTCTGTTTTAGGACAGAGAAAAAGTTCAATTTTGTTGACCAGTGTTTTGGAAAATGGGAAAACATATCACCTATGGAAAAATTACTACACAACGTTTCAGAGCTGAAAACAGAACCGTGCCGCATCTGCGGTTTTATTGATAAATGTGCTGGGAGTAGGCTTCGAAATTTACCTCTAAAAAAGCAATTATTTGTCTTAATTATTAATTAGTTGCGTATAAATTTTGCTGATAATACAGATAGTTATTTTATAATTTTTTTTTCATTCAGCAGTATATCATTTTTACCTAATGCTGTAGAAGTAATCCCGCTAGGTCTTTTATACTGATTTTATGTACAGCTTTACGGAGAGGAAGACGCAAATTTTACCCATAAAATAAATAAGAAATCTTAATCCTCAACCAAGCGTCTTGTTAATCTAATTGCGGGAATAATTGGACTTTAGGTTGGATGGGTGCCGTATAACGAAAGATGCACCTATTGAACATTTGTAACAAAAACTAAGTTATTGCCTTCAGTTTGGTGTATCATGTGTTGTAAATAGTCTAAATTAAACTCTTGTAATATACCATTGAAACTGAGACATTTTTTATGGGCAATCCTGTATATTAAGATACGTATTTAATACATTAATATAAATATTAATACAAAAAATAGCTACAAATGTTAAATGTATTACTATTAATATAATTATAAATCTTTAGAATGCGTGATCAATATTTAGCTTAAATAGCTGAGTTGTCTGATCACTTTACACAAAATTTAGCAAGTGGTCACAATAGGGACATTTTTAATGTGATTAATATGATTTAAAATGAAATTTTGAAATTATGGTTAGGGGAATGTTAGTAAAACTGCATGTCCTGTTATTAATTGCTTTTTGAAACTAGAATTTCCAACAGAATTTACCGTAACTTTGAGTATATATTCTGCATTTATACTTTTATCATAATATTATTTCAAATATATCTATCGTTCATCGAATTTTTATTTACAAATGATTACTTATAGTACATTAAGGTGAAAGATGGTGTTTGAAAAAAGCAAAACACATATGATAACCCAATTTCAGCAATTACCATTTATGTCCAAAAACATTCAAAATTTTTTGCGCATCCCTGTATATGATCTGTGGATTTGTATATATATACATTTTATAGTATGCAAGAATTTACTTCAGTTAAGAAACGCCTCATACAATTAAAAATTCACCTTCACCAATTTTTGACAATTAGCGGAAATAAATTCGAGTACACTAGAATTCTTTTGTGCAGTCCTGTTTATAGTCTATAGAATTTATAAACACCACGTACTATACAAAAACATAAATATAGCAATATACACCATACTTTTAAGCTTATCAAGCAGCTTAGTAATTCGTATAAATTTCATTTTTCATATGGTGTAACATCATTAAAATTCTTTGCAAACGATTTTTCCCCGTAGATTACCATATAACGGAATTCTTTTGTGTGACTCCGTAAATGAATAATAAATGCTTTGCACCTTATATGCTACAAAAAGCATATTTCAGTGCACCTCGGAAATGAATAACAATTTTATTATGTTTGTAATGGATTAACATCATTAAAATGCACTTGAAACTTTCTTTCCATTTACGGTAATGTAACGAAATACTTTTGACTGGTGGCTTTGAACGTACTACACTGCTCAAAACAATTAAAGGATATTTGAAGTTTTATATAAAATAAAGATATAAATGAAAATTTTTTTGCCGAAAATAGAAGAAGAGAATCACAAATGCAAATTTTTCTGGTTTTCAAACTGTGGAGTATGCAAATTTTGAGTTCGACGTCAAAAACGTCGCTTCAGCGGCAGCGAATGAAATTTGACTTTCAACTGGATAAAAGAGAATGAAGACAAGGATGATCGGCATTCAGTGATTGCTTTGTTTCGATGAGTACGATGTCTCAGCGAAGTCATTTGACAAATTCAGAAGCTTTGAGAATTGTTGGTAGGTTAGAAGGGTGCCAAACTCAAGCCGAAGTAGCGCAAGCCATTGGAGTGTCACAAAGTGTCATTTCCAGGATCTGGAACCGTTTTTTGGAGAGTGGATGTGCAGGCCGAAGACCAGGGCAAGGTCGTAGACGGGCAACAACGCCCAATGAAGATCGGTATTTAGCGTTAACAGCTCGGAAACACCGAAACATGAACGCTACTCTTCTCCAACAACACCTTCGCTCGGCTACAGGCACCACGATTTCAACTCAGACTGTCCGAAACCGGCTCCATGCTGTAGGTCTGCATGCTCGCCGACCGATGGTATGTGTTAGATTAACATTAAGGCATCGTCGCGACCGCAGGGAGTGGGCAACCGAGCATGTCAACTGGAGGAGAAATGAATGGAGCAATATTCTGTTTTCTGACGAGTCCCGTTTTTCTGTGCATCCGGATAATAGGCGTATTTTCATCTGGAGGGACCGTGGCAGTAGGAATAATCCTGCGTTCGTGCACGAAAGTGTCAGATTTGGCGGTGGAGGAGTGTTGGTGTATGGTGGCATCTCCATTGACGGGCGCACTGACCTCTACATCACTCGAGATGGAGCTCTGACTGGTCGCCGATATAGGGATGAGATCCTCAGACCTATTGTCTGTCGACCATGTATCAATCAGCTAAACAGTTTACCAGATACAAAATCCACCTAAAACTGCAATATCCTTTATTTGTTTTGAGCAGTGTATTAATGCTACACAATTCATTTTCATTGGCGATCATCCTAGAATAAACGACAATAACATATCAAAATTATGGGGCAATTATGGGGACGTTTATGAGAGATAAAGCAATGAAAGACGGACAGACAAAGTCATAAACACTGTTCAACTATGTTTCAAAGTGTTCAAAAACAAACAACTCGTTCATTGTAAGTCTAATATAAACTTTAATGGAAAGAAACTGTAACTAAAGCTTTTCAAAACGCATAAATATTTACAGTACCTCTGAAGATGCTTTAGTGGAAATTTCAAAATTTCAAAATTTTTATTTTCTTTCTTTATATTTACGAAATGTTTAAGGGTACACGCACTCCTCCATCTCCCCCCCCCCTCCTCCAAAAAAATCTCACTGAGTATATTTATCACTGTTATTTTTAAATAAGCCGTCAAAAATTTAAAAAATGCAATAGCTATTAACACTATACAGTACAGACCATTTAACGTCTTGTTTTTTATGCGTTATTTATAAAACTACCGGGTGTCCTGAAACGGACTGACTGATTTTAAAATTCAATAACTTGTAAACGGTGACAGATATTTAAACAATTCTTGCAGGAGGGTTATGCATAAGGTCAAAAGTTTTTTTACAGTGATTTTCAATCTTAATTCGAATTACAAACAAAAGATGGCGCTGCGATCAATAGACGCTAAATTCAGGCAAATTTTTGGTACTTCGTGGCCCGGATAATACATTTCCATCTCCTTTTTCCGCATGGAACAAGAGAAAGGACCAAAAATCGAGCCTGTATTTAGCGACTATTGCTTACAGCGCCATCTATTGTTTGTAATTCGAACTAAAATCGAAAATTTCTGTAATAAAACTTTTGACATTATGCATAAACCTCCTGCAAGAATTTTTTAAATATCTGTCAGCGTTTGCAAGTTATTGAATTTTAAAATCAGTCAGTCCTTTTTAGGACACCCGGTATCTAAGAAATTCTAAATTCTCCCCAGAAAGTTTGAATAAATTTTTGGTTATTAAAATTATAGGTATTTCGTGATGAAGGAAAAGTAGTATTAAAAATTTTCTGATGAATTTTTTCTAAATTTAATTAAAAAAACACTCGATTTAGCCACAATGTTTGTGGCCTGTATAGAAGCAGAGAAAGTAATGTTTAGAATTATAATTTTAAATATGCATGCTTTTAATTTATAATCTTTCTCCTCAAAATTTAAGGGATTTAACTCTTCTTCTTTTGGTCAAAATTTTCGTTGTTTTTTCCTTGCATTTATTGCATCCCTTAAATGTGTAGATTGTTACCCTAAAAATATTTCTTTATATTTCAATTCCTTACAATCTTTTTTGCTCTTTGAATGGGACGCGGCGCGTTGAACGCAACGCTATTGTAAAATTTTAAACTTTTTTTTTTTTTATCGAAATCATCTTTGTCAAACTGGACTACCCTTTTTCTTCAGCACTATTCGACTGGTTTTCCTCATTTTTAACATTTTTTAACATTGTTGAAAAGTGTTTATTAGCCCCCGGTACGGTATGCAATTTCTTTCTCCCAGATTATTTTGTGTATTCCAAAAAATAACGTTACACTACAGAAGCCAGCCGTCAAACAAAGCAGTACGATTAAACACTCTATAGCAATTTTTTAAACTTCTAAGCATCGCACATTTTCAATTTTTATACCGCCGTATTGAAAAAAAAAGTTCTTTTAAATGCATTTTGTTTAAAAACTGTATCTCCTTTTATTTATGAAATATTATTTTTTTTTTGTAGTTTTTAGAGCCATTTGCTTAATTTTGACAACGGAAGTACTCCTTTTCTGTAGAAAGTAAAGGAAAAATAGTTCTAAAGAAATAATTATATATTTTTGTTGTCATTTTCTGATAACAACTGAAAGAAAATGTAATTAAAATGCGTGCTATTTTGAAAAAAATATAAACGAATGATTTCTGTTACAATAATGGAGCTATTATAAACTATATTTAGTTCTAAGTATCTATGAATCATTAGATAGCCGTATTTTTTTGGCGATTTTCTTGAATGACGACATCTTTTTGCTACATTTGTGCATTATTTCGTGAGAGTGATGTGCTATGCATGCTTTACTGTAGATGTTGAAGAGCAGATCGTAAATGTGGAATTCTTAAGCGGATGCGAATGACGTCATTTTACATAAAATAAAACGTGTGCTTTAAGTCTTAAAATTGAAATATGTTTTATACTGCAGTAGAGTTCCGATTAACCGAGTTATTTTCCTCTGATGGACTAATGGCTTCTATTATTATGAAACAGCCATTATAAATGAAGCGTTAGGTGAAGATGAAAGAGCAGCCGTAAAAAGTTAGAACTCTGATTTTCTGGTCAGAATGGGAAAAGAAATGGCCATAATTAAAAAAAAAAAAAATATGGCCATTTTTTTCCCATTCTGACTAGAAAATCAGAGTTTTAACTTTTTACGGCTGCTCTTTCATCTTCACCTAACTCTTCATTTATAGTGGCTGTTTCATAATAATAGAAGTCATCAGTCCATCAGAAGAAAATGAAGTAATAGAAATGTCGGGGGCGAAACCAGAATTTCCCTGTTCTCTAGTGAATTAGGTTTGCCTGTCTATCATCTGTCTGTGCTCTAACTCACGTAAATAGAGTCCGATTGCCATGAAATTGACAGATGTTATTGAGTATTACTATGGACTATAGTACTTCGGTATTGAAAATGAAGCGCGTAGAATTTACGGTTCATTTGCAAGGATGCTCAAAATAATATGCTTACATTAATGTCTATGGAGAAAAATTGTTTGCGGTGTATTTTAATAATATTACACTATTTTAAACATACTGAAATTTATATACATCCCTGAGGTGTATTACATGGTGCTTACTGTAGAATAAGGTGTGCATAGCGATCATTTACAGAGATACATAAAAGAATTTCGCTACAGAAGAAATTGAACTATAACTAAAAAACAGGAATTCTGCTTTTTTGGAATTTAGTGTCGCCCCCGGAGAGAAAAAAAATATATGTATATATAAATAGTACAAAATATATTTCAATTTTAAGACTTACAGCACACGCTTTTACTTTATGTAAAATGACGCCATTTGCATCCGCTTAAGAATTCCACATTTACGATCCGCTCTTAAACAGCTACACTAAAATATGCATATACATAGAACGTCACTATCGCGAAATAGTACACAAATCAAGCAAATAGATGCCATCATTAAAGAAACTCGCCAAAAAAGCCCGGCTATCTAATGATTAATATGCCTTCATTTATTTGTAACATTAATATAGATACATAAAATTAAATATAGTTAGAAATCATTCGCTTATACTTTTTCAAAATGGCACGTATTTTAATTACATTTTTTTCGGTTTCTATGATAAAATGGCAACAAAAATATATAATTACTATTTTACAGCTATTTTTCCTTTACTTCTACAGAAATGGAGTACTTTCGTTGCCAGTACTAAGCAAATGGCTCTAAAAAGCACAAAAAAATTAATATTCCAGAAGTAAATGGAGATGCAGTTTTCAAACAAATTGCATTTAAAAGTACTTTTTTTTCCCAATACGACGGTATAAAAATTGAAAATGTGCGATGCTTAGAAGTTTAAAAGATTTGCTATAGAGTATTTAATCGTACTGCTTTGTTTTACGGCTGGCTTCTGTAAGGTAACGTTATTTTAAGAGACACACAATAAGCTGGTAGAAAAATAGCATACCGTACCGGGGGCTAATAATTGATCTATCGAAGTCTATGAACAATAATATCTGGAAGTGCGTTTTCAGTTGTGGTACGCGTTTTTAAATTTAAGTATTTTTTTTTTTTTTTTTTTTGCATAGAACTGGGTGTGTATAAATTCTATGGATCCTATACAGGGCTGTACAAAAGTTCTCACGTATATTTCCGTTTATTCATGGAAATTGTTGAATGGAAATTTTCATCTGTGATATTCGTTTCACTGAAGTAACTTTTAGCATACTATAAAATATACATATAAATCTATAGGTCGTATACATGGTCGCACAAAAAAATCGGACATTTTTCCGACTGTTGATGGTAATAACAGAAATTGGGTTTTCAAACGTGTTATGCGTTTTCCAAATTGTTTATTTGTACATCCTATTTCACCTTAAGGCTGTTCTTAACTGCTCTGCTCAACAAGCGCAAAACGTTTTGACACATTTACAAATTCCTATTTTAGCAGAAAGATATAAAATTGGAAAGCCTGGCCATGGAAGCGATTTGGAATTGAACTGTTTTTCCCATTTTTGAATCAATCAGTTACCTATTGAGTTATAAGCGTTTTTGATCCGTGACAAACACGATTTTCGCCCTTCGCGGACTGTTTTTTCTGCTTTCTTCGGGAACTTCGGTTCAAAACGTCTACTTTGACACAATTTTGTGAAATATCTATTGCATTTGAAAAAAAAAAAAAAAAAAAAAAAAAAAAAAAAAAAAAAACGGGAAAAAATAGCTTGATTACATAGTTTCTGAACAACAACACCTGCTAGTTTCGTGCTTTTCCGAACAAAAACAAATTAAAACTTATGTCAGAAAGTTGCCCATTTGAGTTGCCCTTGAGTTGCCCTGATTTGAAAGTTGCCCTGAATAAACTGTGAAGTTTTTTTATTCTGAATGTGTTGGAAAGTGTTTCATAATCAGTGTTGGACGCATAATTTCTCAATCTTGTTTATGTAAAAAAAGGTAATCGTTTTTGCTTGAGCTTGTACTAACGAAAAATATAATTATCATTCATTAATTATTTTTTCAAGCTGGCAAAAGGTATTTAAAAAAAAAAAAACATTTTATGTTCATTATGACTGCCATTTATGCTGTATAAATTAGATGCTCATATAAGCTCCAGAGAATGTAATTTCCATTCATAATTTGGAGACCAAATTTTTTTCAGATGCTTGTGACCGGATAAAAATGGTCCTCCGATAGAAAGTTCGCAGAGCACGTTCTCCCCGTCGCACAAAGCGTGTTCATTACTTTTCACTCTCAGCATTAAATATATGAGTGAAATATAGAGGAATATAATGCAAAAGGTCCAAAGGTGGCATCTGTTTTCTTTGTAACTGTAAATAAAATTGTAAAATTCACGGAAATTTTGGCTGAAAATGTAGAAACTTCCTTTAAGCAACTTTACGCGGCAAAAAACAATAAAAGATTATTTACATTAAATAATATCCTGTCAAATATATTTAATTAAATTTTATAGAATAAGCACCACGAGTAGTGTCCGTGATCATTGACATAGTTTGAACCATGTGTTGCATCATGACTATGCTCATGGGTATGATCATAGTAGCGCAGGTAAGAAGCGAGTGTGGTACGCAGGTCTAATCACGATGCGAAAATACAAAAAAAATGAAGCAATACGAATGAATGAAAAAAAAAAAAAAAAAAAAAAAAAAAAAAAAACCCAACAACTATTTGCCATTCATTTTGTTTTTTAATAAAAAATATCACGCTCTAAGAAACCACAATAAATTTTGCATTAAGTAAATTATTGTCAAGACAATTTTATCGAATTAATGTTACTAGTTGCATTTGTGGTTTTATTTTTTTAATGAAAAGTGAAATCACAACAAATTTTACATTAAATAAAACAATGTCAAGTAAATTTAATCCCATTGATGTTTCCAGTTGTATTTGTAGTTTTTTTTTTTATCAAAAGTACCACATCCTATGGAACCACAACAAATTTTACATTAAATAAACATAGTGAAGCAAATGTAACCCAATTAATGTTCCTAGTTGTATTTGTGATCATTATAATAGTATCAGTCAAGTGCTGCACCCTATCCATGGTCGTCATAGGCAGGGCCATAGGAGCCCCTAAGGTGCGAAGATCTGTGTGGTGTACAAGTTGGGTACTTTTATCAGCATGGTACCACTTTCTGGAGTCAAGTGCTGCACCTTATCCAGGATCGTCATGGGCAGGGCCATAGGAGCCCGTAAGGAGCGAATATCTTTTCGGTGCGGTGCACAAGGCTGACCCAGTGGTTGGGTACATTTTTCAGGATGGTAGCACTTTCTTGAATAGTAATATCACCCTTATTTTTTTATCATTAAATAACCCATATATTATTATTATTCGGAAAAAGTGGTAGCATTCTGAATAAAGGAACCCTTATTTACCAGGCAACACTGACTCTAACCACAATATGGAAAACATACTTGCCAACATTTACATCTTAGGCGTAAAATTTACTCTTTTTGATCATTTTGTACACTTTTACACTTAGGATACTTATTCTTACACTTTTTTGCAAAGTTTCTATTTTTTTCATTTTTCACCCCTCAAATTATAAATTACTTTCTATAGTTGCTTTTAATAACGATAAATTCTGAATGCAAAGTTATATTTAATATTGTCAGATGAATGAATTCAAGTTTCATTGTCAAAAATCACCAGAAATAACTTTTTCATTTTCATTGTATGTAAAAATAATGTTCTCAATATATTTGCTTAAGAAAACATCAAAAATTGAAAAAAAAACCCCTACAACTATATATATGGCTTTAAAATCAATTTCTTAATGAGTCTGATAATGGTTTTCATGTTATTCTAATCAAATTATCCTCTCAATGGTTACCGCTGTAATATTTAACAATATTCATTTGCTATGCAATAAAAATAAATAAATAAATAAATGTGTGAAATACTCTTCACGCGTCATTTTACACTACTATTTTGTATTGCAGTAATTGCAATAAATCTAAATGAACAACAAAAAACGAAGTATTTTGCCATTGACTTTATTTTTCTTATCAAAAATACCACAACAAAATTACATTAAATAAAACCCTGTCAAGAAAATTTAATACAATTTAATAGACTCAGTGTCCTCCCCAGTAGTATCTGTGGTCATTATGATAGTATGAGTCATATGCTTGGCCATGTGCATGGTTGTCATGGGCATGTCCATAGTAGTGCCTGTAAGGGGCATAGGCCTCATCTGTATGGTATACAGGTCTGACCACGGCTGGTTGAGTGTAGATCCTGGCAGGTCGTGGCTTGTATTGGGTTTGAGGAGGCTGTGGCCTGCTGACAACGGTGCTCTGGATGTTGGCTCTGCCGAGACCAGCGGAATAGAACACGACATCGGCGGGGTTTTGGATTTCAGTACCTGTAAAAGAAAACAAGGCGGTGTAATGAGCATCAAATGCTTTAAAATGTATCGTTTTTCCAGTGTATAAGGCAGACATCTTTATCCTTAACCCTCCAAGCACGGGCAACTTTTGCAGTGGGTTACCTTTTTAGGTGCGTTCGTAATTATATATATACGTAGCACCTATAGTCGTCGTTCAGTCCGTCCGTCTGTCCGTCCGTCTGTCCGTCTGTCCGCATGTAACAGAGCAAAAACTACCCAACCGAATGGTCTGAAATTTCAAATATATGATTGTTGCAAAATTTTGTCGAGCCATTTCAAATTTTATGAAAATTGGATGTATAGTTTAATTACAGGGACAGTCAAAAGTTTTTCTTTACATTACGGCCAATGGGAAAAATTATTGCAAGTGCATTTTAATGATATTACAGCCTTCCGAATGATCTGAAATTTTAAAGATATAACTGTTGCAAAATTTTGTCGAGCCCTTTCAAATTTTAGGAAAATCGGATGTATAGTTTAATTACAGGGACAGTCAAAAGTTTTTCTTTACATTACGGCCAATGGGAAAAATTATTGCAAGTGGATTTTAATGATATTAGAGCCTTCCGAATGATCTGAAAATTTAAAAATATAACTGTTGCAAAATTTTGTCGAGCTTTTTCAAATTTTAGGAAAATCGGATGCATAGTTTAATTACAGGGACAGTCAAAAGTTTTTCTTTACATTACGGCCAATGGGAAAAATTATTGCAAGTGCATTTTAATGATATTACAGCCTTCCGAATTGTCTGAAATTTTAAAGATATAATTGTTGCAAAATTTTGTTGAGCTATTTCAAATTTTAGGAAAATCGGATGTATAGTTTAATTACAGGGACAGTCAAAAGTGTTCCGTTACATTACGGGGAATGGGGAAAAAATATTGGAAGTGCATTTTAATGATGTATCAGACTATGGGTTTTATGAAGTGCAAAAAATTATACATTCAGTACAATATGAAGTGCAAAAAATAATTATAAAATTAGTTATAGTACGAACGCACCTCATTTGCCACGTTTGACGAGCAATTTCCAACTTGTTAAAATTAAGATTGTTTGATTTTCACCCTTTTTTTGAAGTAGAAATAGTCACTTTATTTAATTATAGATTAAGTAATGCGAGAAAAAGCCGAATTATACGCTTTTAAAAAGTGGTCGGAATCAAGCAATCTGAATTTTAAAAAAGTAGCTCACTGGAACGCGAAAATAGCATTTCCCGTGGCTGGTGGTTTAATATGTCCTTAAAAATGAGGTGAGTCTAATACAATAAAAGTACATTTTTTTCCCGTACTCTCTTTCGTATTGCTCATGTTTGTAAGACATAAATTACGCTTTTTTTGCTATGTCATTTAAAATGAAAAATATGAAAAGAAAAGAAATATAGTTACGTTGAATAACATAATTTACTACGAAGAACGAAGTTTAATTTTAGAAAATGAATTCTTTCATAGATTTCAGATATTTATGTGCTACTAAAGTTCTAATATAATTTTTTTGAAATGGGAAATATTGTTATTGAATTTAAATATTTCATTTTTAACTATAAAAATATGAATTACTTATTATTTTAGATTAATTCAATTTTTGTTTTTAAATTAGGTATTGCCATTCTTTTATTTTCATATTTCCCCCTCCCCTCCCCCCCCCACCTAAAACTGTGTATACGAAAAATATGGCAGTACATACTAGTTGCAGTAGCATTTAACGTACAGTTATCAGTGCAAATGATAAAAAAATTTTGCTCATATTAGGTTTACTCATATTTAATGTCACTTATTCCTCCGGTAAATGCCTGTTTTAATGTATTTTGTTAAGAAGACTGCTTTGTCACGGTAGGCTTCTGTAACTCCTTCTATCAGTTTATTAAGTTTCCTATCACAGAGTAAGTAACCCAAAAGATATGCGTTTAAAAATAATACTGTTGAATCGGCTGTTATAATGGGTGCCCCTAATATATAATGGAGAAGTGGATTAGAGAGAGAAATTTATTAATGAATAAAATTGTAGAAAATTTAAATGAAAAAAAATACATTTCACTTAAAATTTTAATTAATTGCTCATAGATTTGTTTGCCTTTGAGCAAAAAATCCCAATGCAATAAAAACTATATAAATATATATTTAAATCAAGGAATCTTCCTCAGCCCTCAACTGCTCTGAAAAAATTATCGCATGAAAACTGCGAGCGGTCTCAGAGACCGATTATTCGGGGGATCAATAAAAAGCTTGATTAACTCATAGGATACTATTTCTATCCTAAACTTTAGGTGCAGTACTACAATAATTAAAATTAAACTATTCAAAAGTCTGTAGCTATAGTACTAAGGCTTCGAACGAAAAGAAAATTCACAAGTAATATCTATAGTTAGATTGAAAATTCCAAGTTAAATGTGAAAATTGGAAAAACAGCGGTCTGCGAGGCCGCTAACAGTAGATAAAGGTTAATCGGATTGAACTAAATCGCTTTCTGCAACAAATTGTTTTTTTTTTTTTCAAAAGAAAGATCATAACTACTCTGTCATAGATATACATACACAAGAAAAAAGAAAAACAACAAACAAACAGAGTGCTTCTATTACAAAGCTAACGCCGTTTTTCTAATGATTGAAGATAACTACTCTTTTGGTAATAAATAGAAAAACACATGTCTTATTTTAGTATCCATCTTTTGGCAATAAATCCACAATTGGTATCCGACTTTGTATACATTTTTTGGCAAAAAATAGGAAAACCTATATCTAACAGCAAAATATATCAGCTTGAATCTAAATACCGTAAAATACTGCTTATTTTACAGGGTGTATTTCTTGATAACTATAATTAACTATAATAACGATTGTAAAATGTTTAACAGCGCTAAAATCTAAATGATCGGAATTTGATTCATCACGTGAGCTGTTGGCGGATAAGCCGATTTAATTTTATGCATATTCCAGAGAGATGTTGGCAAATAAAAGGGCCTATAACAGGCCCTATGCAATTTTTTGTGTGCTGTTATGGGATATTTACAAATAAATAAATAAAATACGCACACACACACACATATATAAATATATACGAGACAGAGAGACCTGAATATGTTTCAAGCTGACTTCTGTAAGTAACTTGTATTCGGATCAATGTTCGAAAAGGAAACTTTGATCGCTATATAGTTAATGATAGGAAATGCGTATTTTATTACTTGGATTTTTATATTTCGCTATAATTTGTCCATGATTTTATGTCAGATATTACATTTTTACTTTCTTCTATCTTTATAAGAAAGTATTCGATTCATGAAAATTTTCGACTTCCGGTTTTCGACCAATTTATGAACACGATTTGATTGTTTTTAGAAAATGTCTGTCTGTATGTATGTGACAAAAATTTTGTGGATGCTCTATCTAAAGAACTGAAGAGTGTAATAAAAAAACCAATTTGGTTCAATTAGCCCTTGATATAAATTAGTGCTGATTAGTTTTTGGTGTAAATCGCCCAAAATGTAGCGCTGTTGTGCTGCATTTTTCACTATTTCCGCAATACCTCTATTGTTAGAACTAATTGCGCGGATTTTCATCGAACTTCAAATTCAGTAAGACATTGACATGAATTGTTGCTGGTTAGGTTTTGGCGAAAATTGCTCAAAAGGTGACGCTGCTATGCTGCATTATTTTACGATTTTCGCAATAGCTCTGACTCAAGAACTAAAGCATCGATTTTCGTCAAACTTCAGTTAGACATTGACATAAGTTGCCGATGATTAGTTTTTGGTTTAAGTTGCCCAAGAGTTGGCGCTGCTATGCTGAATTTTTCAGGATTTACACGATCTTAGTGATAGTCATTACCTCGAGAACTAATTCAGGGAATTTAATCAAACTTCATATTTTGTTAGACCTTGACATAAGTTGGTGTGATTAGGTTTTCGTGTAAGTAACACAACTGGTGACGCTGTTATGCTGCATTATGCTCGATTTTTGCTATCGCTATATTTAAACAAGTAGGTAAGTGTGATCAGAGATCGCACAGAGGGTTTCGTTTAATATTCCTTTCAAAACACTTTATCCTTTTGAAAAATCTGTTAGTTCCACATTTCGCAACCAGGGGCGCACTCTATTCTAAACAAACCTCTATCCGAACGAGACTCCGTTTTACATACTATCCGTACATATATTAATCGAAGGGATTGGGCCCATAGCACCCGAGATAAGTAAGTGCCCCTGGCGGTAAAAAATGGAACTAAAATATATAAGGCTATGTTGCATAATATGAAAGAATCGTCAAAGGGACGTCGGCAAAAGTTGGAAAAGTGCTCCCAGGGTGAAAAGGGCGGAAATTAGAAAAAGATACAAGTTAGAGCCCGGAGGAGTAAATTATATAAGACTTTTTGAAAATTTATATGATTTGTCGTGTGGTCTGAGGTATTCAGCTATACGTATGCAAAAATTCATGTCTCCAACATAATTAGGGGCTCTCTTAGAAAGAATTGCTTGAAATACATATGTGATAGCTCAAAGGGTTAAACGTAAGACTTTTAAAGATTTTCTGATTTGTCGCCTGGATTCAGGTGTTCTGCTATAAGTATGCAAAATTTCAAATCTCCAATTTAATAAGGGGCTCAGTTAGAAAGAATTGTTTAAAATACGCATGTGGGAGACCAAAGGGTTAAATGTACGACCGACTTTTTTAAAATTTTATGGTTTGTCATTTGATGTGAGGTGTTCAGCTATAAGTATGCAAAATTTCACGCCTAATTAGGGGCTGACTTAGAAAGAATTGTTTAAAATACACGTGTGGGAGCCCAAGGGGTTAAAGTTACGATTTTTTCAAAATTTTATGGTTTGTCATTTGATGTGAGGTGTTCAGCTATAAGTATGCAAAATTTCACACCTCCAACCTAAATTGTGGTTCACTTAGAAAGAATTGCTTAAAATACACACGTGGAAGCCCAAAGGTTTAAATGTACGACTTTTTGAAAATTTTATGATTTGTCGTTTGATGCGAGGTGCTCAGCTATAAATATGTAACATTTTACGCCTCCAACCTAAATAGGGGCCCACTTAGAAAGAATTGTTCAAAATACACATGTGGGAGTCAAAAGGGTTAAATGGACGACTTTTTCAAAATTTTATGATTTGTCGTTTGATGTGAGGTATTCAGCGATAAGTATGCAAAATTTCACTCCTCCAACCTAATTTGGGACTTACTTAGAAGGAATTGTTTAAAATGCACATGTGGGAGCCCAAAGGGTTAAATGTACTTTTTCAAAATTTTATAGTTTTTCGTTTGATGTGAGATGTTCAGCTATAAGTATGTTAAATTTCACGCCTCCAACCTAATTAGAGGTTCACATAGAACTAATTGTTTAAAATACGCATATGGGAGTCCAAAGGGTTAAATGTACGACTTTTTTCAAAGTTTTATGATTTTTCGTTTGATGTCAGGTATTCAACTATAAGTATGAAAAATTCCACGCCTCCAACCTAATTAGAGATTCACATAGAAATAATTGTTTAAAATACATATGTGGAAGCCCAAAGGTACAAATTTATCAAAATTTTATGATTTATCGTTTGATCTGAGGTGTCCATCTATAAGTACTCAAAATTTCACGCCTGCAACTTAATTAGGGACTCACTTAGAAAGAATGATTTAAAATACATATGTGGGAACCCAAAGGGTTAAATGTACAACTTTTTCAAAATTTTATGATTTATCGTTTGATCTGAGGTGTTCATCTATAAGTTCGCAAAATTCCACGCCTACAACCTAATTAGGGACTCACTTAGAAAGAATTGTTTAAAATACATATGTGGGAGACCAAAGGGTTAAACGTGCGACTTTTTCAAAATTTTATGATTTGTCGTATGATGTGTGGTGTTCATCTATAAGTATGCAAAATTTCAAGTCTCCAACATGTATAGTTTCTGAGAACTGGCTCTGTGACGGACAGACAGACAGACAGAGGAGCGGGACGAATAGGGTTTCGTCAGATGAACGAAACCCTAAAAACTAATGCACGGAATTTAATCCAATTTCATATTCTGTTACACTTTCACATAAATAGACACTTATTAGGCTTGAGTGTATACTATCGAACAGATCTCGCTTTTATGCTCTCCGAGTTGGGAATTTCGGTTGCAGACATCTAAGATGGTGGGTGCCGAAGTTCAATGATTTGTTTGAAAAATGCGACGCTTATATCTCCTTTCTAAATGCGCACAATTCAACGAACGTATACCTTTAGAATTCTCAGGACAGGCTTAGATTGTCATTTAATTTTGTCACTGTGATACACACTGTGTGCAAATTTTGAAGTATTAAAATGTATGAGATAGAAGAACGTTTTGGGATTGGCACATCAGACTAGTTTAATTTGTGTATTTGTAGGGCAAATTTCGAACGATGCAAACTATTGAAATGTCGTGTTATTATCATGCAAGCATTGCATTATAAAATACTATACAATCATCATTGTAAATATTTTTTAAAACTGTTTAAATAGAGTAAGTACAATAAAATGACCGTCTTGAAGAGAAATTATTCTTGTCAATACAAGAAACATTAAACTTTTGTAGTCATTCGAGAAAATTCTGAGAAGACAGTAGATAAAGATAATAAAGTAAAGTAAAAAAACATGCATAAATTGATATTCCGTCTCAAACGGATTTATGTCATGGTCCTGATAAAAATAATACCATATAAATTGACCTTCAATAGGGATACCTATTCTAAACGGAATTTTATTCCGAACCTTATGGATCCTATTTTCACAAGTCTTACTACATATTTAAAATTTTAATTGCCTGAGTAAAAAGTCTTTTGCTCTGTTTCTATTATTTATTTTGAATCTAAAATAATATTGTCTATATGAAAATTTTAATTGTTGGATTCTTATTCAACTTGCTTAAGAGGTGTAAAACCAACAGAGTGAAAAATCGTCCAAGCTTAGTATCGAACCAGGGTCATTGGCATAACGTACCAATGAGCTATCTGGACGATACCAATCTAGCACTTCTCACTCATATCTGTTAGCGCCAAAGCTGCAAACACAGCACACGATGGGATATTTTTCATGAGCTACACCAATCATGGGGCAAACACTAAATCAAATAGACTGCGGTTGAAAAGCTTACAAAATATAACAGTCAGAAAGTCTAAGCTTGGTATCGTCCAGATAGCTCAGTGGTAGAGCATTGACGCGTAATTCCTGTGACCCTGGTTCGATCCCAGGGTTGGGCACTCTTTCACATTGTTTGTTTTACGCCTATTAAAAGGAAGTTGAATAAAAATTGAACAAAAATTTCAAATTACTAAATTAAAATCTTGTGAAATTTAATTTCCCCCAAACATTTTCCAATAATTTGATATGTTCATTCAATACTGTAGACATCCAAACGTAGCTGTGCTCGTAGGGATTTGCAAACGTTTAAGCAAGTTACAGCCAAAGAGGACAGACACACAAACCTTTCAACGTTTTATAACATTGCAATTTAAAATAATCCATCTTTAAAACTAGTTTCTTTAATCTTTTATGCCCGACGGTAATTTAAAGTACCACAGTTTTCTATCCCAAGTGAAACACGCTCATTGCACACATTCCCAAGGACACTTTTAGGAAACTATACTAAACTAGGCGTCCTTGGCGACCAGTTTGGTCTCCGTTAAAAGTTTTGTTTGGGAAAGCATGCTAAGCATTGCATCATGTTACTTTTATTCATAATTTAATTTACTTGGACTTCCTTAAATATAATTAATGTAATCCCTTAAGCTAATATTAGTTTTTGTTGCATTAAAATATCTCAATTTGTTGATTTTCTGAAAGCAAGTAAACCCTATTGGTTTACAATGGAAGTCTATAGGAATTTGGCGAATTATTAGAGACATCGCCAATTTGGCGTTACTTTTGGTGACTCATTTTGGTCGCCAAAATTTGACGATCTCTCACTAAGTTGGTGACAGACTTGGCGGTACTTAGTGACAGAACAGGGTCCCCCCTATGGTAACCCCCCTTATAGTTATGGAGATGCATTAAATGATGTTCAATAACCAATGAGATGCGTTTCATTTGGGCGTTGCCATTAAACAATTAAAAAATAATCGTGATTACTATGCCACATACGATAGCGTAATATATATATATACTTCCCTTGACCTTCACTAAACAACAATAGCAGTTCTAGGAAGATGAAACGTATCCAAGAGCCTATTTAGCGCATGTGCGTGTCAAATTTGCTTCCATTTTTGTTTTCTTCCCTAACTTTTGCTTGGAAACATTTGAAATTTTAAAGGTTAGGCTATCATATTTCTTTTCCTTGTCTTATACTATAGTATAAGATGCGAGCAAAAATTGTGTGTGTGTGTATGTGTATGTAAACTTTATCTTGAAAACGGCTCTAACGATTTTGGATTAAATTTTGCACCCTACCGTTTTCGGGCACGAAAAGACCATTGGGATGCGACTCGTGTTCGGGAAAATTTGATTAGTGGGTCATTTTGGGTCAAAATGGGTCAGGGTCAAGCTAATTATATCTAAAGAACGGCTCAATCGATTTTGACTAAATTTTGTATCTAACCACGAAAAAAAGCCCATTGGGATAGGTAACGTGTTCAAGAAAATTCGATTAGTGGGTCCTTTTTGGGTCACCGTGGGTCCAGCTAAGTTTATCAAGATAACGGCACTACGATTTTGCCGAAATTTTGCACCCTACTGTTTTCGGGCACGAAAAGACCATTGAGATGGGTCTCGTATTCGAGAAAATTCGATTAATGGGTCATTTTGGGTCAGGGTCTAGCTAATTATATCTAGAGAACGGCTCAATCGATTTTGACTAAATTTTGTATCTAACCATTTTCGGGCACGAAAAGACCATTGGGATGGGTCTCGTGTTCGAGAAAATTCAATTAGTGGGTGGTTTGGGTCATAATGGGTCAGGATCAAGCTAATTATATCTAAAGAACGGCTCAATCGATTTTGACTAAATTTTGTTTCTAACCATTTTCGGGCACGAAAAGACCATTGGGATTTGTCACGTGTTTGAGAAAATTAGATTAGTCGGTCATTTTTGGGTCACTGTGGGTCAAGCTATTTTTATCTAAAAAACGGCTCATCGATTTTCACTAAACTCTATATTCTACAGTTTTGGATTGCAAGAAGACCATTGGGCTAAGTCACATGTTCGAGAAAATTCGATTAGTGGGTCATTTTTGGGTCACCGTGGGTCAAGCTAAGTTTATCTAGATAACGGCTCTAACGATTTTGACGAAATTTTGCACCCTACAGTTTTTGGGCACGAAAAGACCATTGGGATGGGTCTCGTGTTCGAGATAATTCGATTAGTGGGTCATTTTGGGTCACAATGGGTCAGAGTCAAGCTAATTGTATTTAAAAAGCGCTTCAAAACATTTTGACAAAATTTTGTATAATACCGTTTCCGGGAATGATAAGAGCATTGGGCAGGGTCGCATGTTCAAGAAAATTCAATCAATGGGTCATTTTTGGTCCTAATGGATCAGGATCAAGCTAACTGTATCTAAAAAAATGCTCAAAAGATTTTGAGAAAACTTTGCACTACACCGTTTCTGGACAAGATAAAACCATTGGGCTCGGACGCATGCTCAAAAAAATTCTATTAGTGGGTCATTATGGTGATAATGTGTCGGGGTCAACCTAACGGCATCTCAAAAAGGTTCAAACAATTTTGACAATTCTTTTGTTATACCGTTTCACAGTACAAAAAAACGATTGAAATAGCTCACATGTTCGATAAATTTTTGTTTGTGGGTTATTGAATCAACGTGGGTCAAGCTTATTTTATCTAGAAAACGACTAACGATTTTCACTAAATTTTGTATTCCATCGTTTTCAGGCTCGAGAAGAGCATTGTGTTAGGTCGCATGTTCGAAAAAATTCGATCGGTGGGTCATTTTGTGTTACTATGTCTCAGGGTCAAGCTAATTGCATGTAAAACAGCAAGAATGATTCAGTGGAAATAATATATCGAGATAAACACAAAGCTAATTTTGACCGAGCTTAGCTTTGTCATTCCTGCAAGTTTTAAATATATCACTTGACAATACGTTATGCGAAATAAAAATAAATTTTCTGTTTGTTTAATTTAGGGAACACTTTTCAAAGCAGTATTTTTAAGTACAGTCGGGATTTAGTTTGAACGGGATTTTTACTTAGATTTTTATCATTTAAATATATATCGTGCATAGAAACGTATATATTTATTGGGATGCGTGGATACTAAACAGATGGATTTTGAAACAAAATTTGGTAAAGTATGGCATGATTTACGTATGATATTGATGAATAATAAAGCAAAAAAACACATTCTTTTTTTCTTTAGAACAAATGTTGTATTTTTATAAAACGGAACTTAAAAATATTACAGATTAGAAAAAAAAATCTAAAAAATAATTTTTAGCATATTTATGAATAATTTTGCGTATTCTACAACTACAAGTTTACAAATTCCTCTCAGATATGCTTTTCATTGGACGATAGTCTTACAACTATAGAACATTCTTCTGATGACGAAATGATCACTGATGATCAACCAAAAGCATCATCATCTGATCATATATACATCATAATTATATATGCATCTAGATATTTACATAATAAGTTACATTAAAATAATAATAAGATATTGGATATTTTTTTCCAAGTCAGGATTTTTTCCCCAAGTGTTATGACCCAAAGGTACTTTATGGGTGAAGGGAAGATTGAAATTTTCGAAAACGCAAAATCTCAAATCTTCCGGGTGGGGGCATTTCATTGCTCCGGAACGAATGTCCCCCCCAGGATCCCCCCTCCTGAATCGAACACTGCTGTGTCTCTGTATATGGTGCTGTCTAATTTTCTTTCTTTGTAGTCCATTAAGATGCGTATATAAAATTATTTAATTATTTGTACCGCAAGTACTCATATTTTAAAAAGAAACATTTAAATACCAAAAATGTCACTACAAGTAAACACAAAAATAAAGAAGAACTTTCATTTCCAAAAATATAGAGATTTATTTACCAAAATTAAGTTACACTTTTTAGAACTATGGGGCTTTTTTTTAAATGCCAAATATATTTTTACACTTCAAAAAATTTTCACATAAGTGCGATTGGATGTCCGAAAAGATAATAATTATGTCATCTCCAAGTCTATTTATTCTTCATCTTAGCCGATATTTTGTAGACATGTGTCAAAAAATCAGCTGATCATTCTCGGTGTTATTATAACTAGAGCATTTTTCTATGTTCATTATGTACAAAATGATAATATGAATGACGTCGGTCTTGACTTTTACTTCCACTCTTGCTATCAGTTGAAGGCTTTTGTGACTCCTTAACACTCAGTATGGATACAGAGAATTCATATTGTTTACGTAGAATTAACCTACGGAAGTAAAAGAAGAAAAAATCATGTGTTAAAAGAAAATAATTTCCTGTGTAATTAGTGATAAGAAGTACAAAACATTATAATGTGAGAAAAGGAGGTGACAATGGAAAATAATCATGCCTCTAGTATCTAATGTTAAAGAAAATACATATCATATATTATAATACGAACGTATCTTGTGTCAATGTGCGTGTGTGTGTGCATGCAAAATTTATGATAACTAGTCGGAAATTGTATGTAAAACATGGCAAATGAGGTGCTTTCGTACTGTAGCTAGTTTTATAAATATTCAAATCGTGGTGCAATAGCTGTTGCACTCTTACGCATTCATACTCTTAAAAATGCATGAATACGAATTTTATTACGATTATTATACATTAAATTCAGTAATTCGAAAATAATAGGACTCCATCTTAAATAGGCCATATAATCACCATGACAACATAAAATCATTACGTATCATGGGGTATCATTGAATTCATTATGTATGATAGGATTTAATAGAATGGAGAAAACTTTTATTAATATCTTTTAAACTTTTGATTCGATTACCATAAAATTTGAAATGATTTAACAAAATTCTGCAACGATTATATATATATAATTTCAAACCATTCGGTTGGGTAGTTTTTGCGCTGCTATATTCGGACAAACGGACAGAAAGATGGTCCCGATGACGACTACAGGTTCTACGTGTTTATATATAATTACGAACTCACCTAAAAAATGCTCTAACGATTTTGGCTAAATTTTGTATCCTACTGCTTGGTGTACGAGAAGACCATTGTACTAAGCTCTATGTTAAAATATATTCGATTAGTGGGTCATTTTGGGGGTCACTACGGGTCTAAATACTGGACACTTGGGTTGCAGGACAAGGTGCGATTCCCCGGGCAGCAGTGAAAAAACAAGAAAGGGGGGTGGGGGAGGTATATGACCCAAGTTCTTAAATAATAAGAGACATTTAGCCATATCACAAAGTAAAAAAAAATCTTTCTAAATTTTTTAGTGTGAGTTTGAAATTTCGGATTAAAACTGGAAGCCAAACTGGCAACCCTGGTACGAACGAACCTCATTTGCCACGTTTGACGTACAATTTCAGACTTTTTCTTTTATATAGAGCTCCATCTGTTTTAAAATATTTTAATTATTTTTTTTTTATTGCAGAAGTTATTTTCGCATGATCTAAACTGAATTATTAAATGCCGAATTATTTTAAGGGGACGGCGCAATTCTAAACACAAATGGAAACTTTAAACGGATTTTTCCTCCATGTTCCTATATTCTTCAATTTCATTTTTTCAAAATATTAAGGCCTTTTTTTTGATATAGATTTAAAGTTTTTTGTATAAGTTCTTTATTATATATGTAATAAACCTGCAATTAGCCTTCAGATTTGTTGTCATTTTAAAAAAAAATAAAAGTTTATGAATATGTGTTAGATTTCATCATTTTACATTATATGTGTGAGTAAAAAAGTTATATTAAATGTCATATTAGATGTATCTAAAAATCCATGCGTAACGCTTGTGTAATATACATTTGAAAATCTTAAATAAAATTGGGCAAAAATATTAATATTTAAAAAATGGTAGGGATTTTAAAAAATTCAATTTTTTTAAACTTAAAAAATAATTAATTAAATATGCAATTAATTTTTATTTCAAAAATGTAATTTTTTTTAACATTAAAATGCAGCGAGTTCATCATTTGAATAATATTTTTAAAAAAATAAACGGAATTGTTGAAAACATAAACTGTCCCCTTAAATATTTCAAATAATTTAGCTTGTAAACCCTTCAAACACTTGCACCATAATTATGACCACTTGGTATGTATTATATATTTTATTTTAAAATTAAAAAATAATCCAAATTACCGTAGTTTTTTTCCTGCAGCAGCAACATAATCGATGAAAGACTTCACACAGCTGTGTCTTCTTTCTATCCATCCAATCTTTAAATGAACGTTTTTTAGTGTTCCGTGCCTCTAATTTTACAAATTCTTGTTCGTCGCCCTTACAGCTGCTTTCCAGTCTCGCAAGTTCTAATTCTTCCAATCTTGCTTCATTTTCTTCCTTCACTAAATCTTTTTCAACAGTGTCCTTTTCAGGTTTGTCGGGAGTCTTAATCATAGTTTGAACGGCTTTCAACGGCATGTTCTTTTCGCCGGTTTGACGGATGTAAAAATTCAGTAGGAACTTTACTTCCTCCGGATTGCCTAAAAAAGACATAATTTTAAAATCTTCATTTTGGATAAAATTATGTATAATTCATAAAAAAAGAAAAAAGAAGGAAAGAAGAAAAAGAAAAAATAGGAGGAAAAAATATTTCCATAAATAAAAACATAAGACAAAATGCAATATTTCACCTTCAATCAATCACAAAGTACACAATATGAACTTTTAAAAGCTCACCGTTTTATAAAAGGCGACGAAAATAATAAAATAGATATTACTAACTTTAACATCTATTTTATTACTTTCGTCGCCTTTTAAGTAAAACGGCGAGCTAAAGTTCATATTGTATATATTTTGTAAAATATTTTCATTTTTAAATCTTCAAATTTAAATCTCAATATGAACTCAAAATACCATTTGACTAGGAATAATTTCTGAATAAAATAAGCTTTAAGGGGCATTTCTTTGATTGGGGTTTTAAAAATTCGATTTTTATTTTTATTTATTTAATTATTTTTTTACATTTTTCTATTTCCTATAGTCTGTAAATTATCTTTTTAGAAAGATTTGAGAAAATTTGAAGTCATTTCGTAGTTATTTAGGGATTTAGTGCAACGCGTCCGTATAGTCTTACCGCAGGGCTGCCACAGGCCGCATATTTATATTTTATTCGTGCCCCTATTTTAAGTAGGTAAATTTTATAGTATATTTCTCTTGCAGATGTTGTCAAAGTGTATGTGAAAAATTTTTGTTTTAAAAAATGGTGTCAGATTGTATTAAATAACAGTCGCCTATTGCAGCCCTGAAACCATTTTGCAGTGATATAAACACATTTTACGCAAAATGACTTTTTTCAAACTGGGTGGGATCAGAGCACAAAAACTATTAAACCGATCTTGCTCAGTTTTTTTAAGTGAAAGATAATAAATGAAAAGGTTATTGGAGCTTGGGCCATTTTCAGCTATTTATATAAAAATGATCGTTTTTAGAAGCACGCTAAAGTGCGAACAAATGGGTCAGAAATAAACTTTTTTTTTTTTTTTTTTTTTTTTTTGAAATGGCTGCCACTTTGTTAATTTTCAACTTATTGGTCTTAAAGTGCTCGAAGCTCCAGACACTATCATCTACTTTCATAATCCTTAACGAACACTGATTGCAGACGACTTGGGCGAACCATCTGAATCCGCCCGATTAGAAGTGCACCGCTCGCACGCTAAGTCATTCAACCATGCAACTCGAGCAATTTAATAAATTAATTTTTTTTAAATGTTCTTTAAATGATAATAAGTAACACGCAAAAAGCCCTGAGCTAAAATCTTTATCCTATTCCAGAAAAAATAAAATAAAAAGTAAAACAATGCTAAAAAAACCCTTATTTTCGGACTTTAAATCTGCTGATCTGGTGATCCTGATTCATCTTAAAATGTCAGTCCCAAATTATTTTAAAACTAGTATATAACCCCCGTGAAAAATGACGGAACGTAAATGATAAATCTTGAAAACAATACTAAAAAAAATATTTTTCTGGCTTTAAAAAAAAAAAAAAAAAAAAAAAAAAAAGATTCCTCATGAATGTTTTTAATCAAAAAGTATTATCCTTTGATTTTTGATGATTAGAAGAAAGATATTATGTAAACTACAGTTTAAAATCATATTTTAAATTTGCATTGCATTTGTAACATGTGTATATATATATATATGTATGTACACACACACAGATATATATGCATATGTATATATATATATATATATATGCATATATAGTATAGGAAAAATTACGCTTAATTCTATAAAACATTTTATAAAATATTTTACAGAATTGTATTACTGAGTAGAAGATTTTTTTTATATATTATTTTTTACCCTATATTAATTTTGTGACTTACAAATTATTTTACTACTCAGGAACTAATTTTGGATTATTCTGTAATACGCTAAACAGCAATTTTTTAATGATTTTAATCTGCATCGTTTCTGCAGGTAAATGCATTATGACTTTTTTTTTTTTTTTTTTTTTTTTTTTTGCTACAAACTCACTATGTTAAAATTCATAATTTTTTCTACACGATAACTAAAATATGGTGTACAATTGTGTTATACCTTCTTTATGTTTCAATTCAAATAATAATTGATAAGAAATATTAATTTTAGTTACAATGCTTTCAAATCTGATAAAATGCATTTAAAAAAAAGTACGATTACAGCAAAAAGCTTCTTTGTTTATAATAATTGCTCATAGACGGCGCAAAGGAATTAGCAAGAAACATAAGCTCCTGATTTATTTCCTGATACCTGATACTCCTGAGGGCAGTTGCAATTGACGTCATGCTGGAGGTCACACAGTACAAATAGGCAAATCTGATTGCTGAAACTAACCTGACCTCCACTTGAAGTACAATGGTTTATCAGCTGATTGAAACTTCCCTATTTTTAATTTAGAACTTCATTGGATAGTTTTCGAAGGTTTTAAACAAAATTAAAATATTTAATGTCTTTAAAATGCTTTTACAAATATTTTAAGAACAGAATCATAAATTAACCTGCATTTTTTTTTTTAATGAAGCGTTCAAAGAGTCATTCATTTGTTTCAAGATTCGGAAATTCTGAATGGCAACAGTGTTCTTTTGTTTATATCTAGTAATCTGATGTTTATAATAGTTTATTTCTAATTTAGAACTTAATACATTATAATTAGATATGATATACACATTTTATATGAAAATATGCTGAACAAACATTATTTCAAATAGAAGAAATTATGATTCTGCTGTCATATGTTGCCATATGTTTTCCATTAAGCCTAACATGGCGTTTAGCTACGTTCGATATGCAGACCAAAATGGTTCGTACCGGAATGGTTATCTATACTTTTCTCCACTCGGATTTTATTATAAGTAGATGAATATGTATTATTACTAAAAGGACTCATCACACTGTGTTACAATAAATAAAAATATGTATGTATGAATATGTATTAATTTAAGCAAAAACTGAGAAAATTTAGGTTATATTTCCTATTCCAGTAGTTTTAAAACTATATTATTTCTCTAATAATTTTTTACCCATTGTATATAAATAAGTTTAGCGAACTAATTTCATGTATGCATTAAAACAACATTTAATCTTTATTAATGTCTTTTGCTATAAAATTTGGATGTATGCCAATAATAAGCTTTTGCACTTAGTTTTATGTAGTGCATGTCTACAGCATGAAAATTTCATACGCGTATCACTTAATTATTTGTATATTATTTTAAAGAAAGCACAATACCAAAACTAACGGTTTCTTTGTGCATATGTCTGTTACCAATCGGCATCTGAAGATAATTTTTTTCTCCTCAACTGGAGATAATAGCAAACAAACTTTTCTTCATCTGGAGACAGTAGGAAGCTGCACTGAAGTCCAAGACATACATTACATATAAATATTTCAATTAGAATCTTTAGAAAAATCGTCTTTATGGTAGTTTTATAATAATTATGCTAAGAATATTACTCACATCTTACTATCCAAACATCGTTCTTGATTTCTTTGAAATCCTTGTCTCCATTAAAAATCTTATGCTGCAACAAATCCGTGGAAGTTGGACGCTTAAAAGGATTAACGTTTATACAACCACGAATGAGATCCCTTATGTGACAAAGAGTTTCCTTTCGCACTGCGGACATCAGGAAGGTACTTTTGGCGACATTTTCAAACTGTTTTTTCTGAAAATATAAACCAGAAATTAATACAGTATAACTTCAAAAATCCGGCATCATCGGAACCGAGACTATGCCGGATTTTTTGAAAATTCCGGACTTTTGAAGGAATATAAAAAGTAGTAACCTGGAATATAAAAAGTAGTACTAAATTCTTAATGGTGCCTTCAGCCATAATTCAGTTCACTATTAAATCATAATTATGTAATATAAAGAGAAAATTAAAAAAAAAATCTAATAAAGTGTGAAATTATTTCTTCTCGTGTAATTTCGGAAACATCGATGTCAATTTTGTTTCTTCAAATTTTTTTTGTCGTTCTTTAACAAGTTTTTCTTCTATTTCATACAAATGAAGAATGTCTATTTCGGAAAAAATGTCTTGTTTCTCTATAACCTCTAAATCACCTCTGACAAATGAAAAAAGAAGTCAAATATTCTTTTTTCGCATATATTTCTTTCGAACTTGAAGTTTTTGATTCATAAACAATTGCTATTTTTGTACTCCCAAAACTTGGAAGTATAAAAGGAAAAACAAAGGATAAGATGGTTTTGATACCAGATTTTTTAAGTTGCCGGATTCCTGAAGTCGCACTGCAATAATTATTTCCGATACATTGCAATGTGTTGAAATTGTTGTTGTTTGCAGATGACGTCAATGTAATCAATCAAAAATTAAAGCAGTAAAATAAATTTATTTCACCTTTTTAATTGCATTCTTAATTATAAAAATACGTAGCATCTATAGTCGTCTTCTGGTCCGTCCGTCTGTCCGCATAACAGAGCAAAAACTACCCAACCGAATGGTTTGAGATTTAATATATATAATCGTTGCCGAATTTTGTCGAGTCATTTCAATTTTTAAGAAAATCGAATCAAACCATAAAAATATATTAATTAATTACATCCTATTATGCGTAATTAATGCAATGATATCCAATGATAGGTAATGAATCCAGGTTGCAATGATGATTACGCCCTATTTAAGAGGGAGTCTTATTATTTCCATATTACTTAATTTAATACATAGAATCGTAATACATTTTGTATTCATGCATTTTTGCATAAGAGTGCAATAGCTGTAGCACCAAGATTTGAATATTTATAAAACTAGTTATAGTACGAACGCATCTTATTTTCCACGTTTAACGCGCAATTTCCGACATGTTGCTCTTTGTATTAATTACTGACAATTCATTTGCCTTACATGTGAAATTTAACAGAATAAAAATGCACGATGTTTTAAAACGAAAATTTGTTATTTTTACCAACAATTCATAGAACCATTTTCAATAATTTTATTTTCGGATTCTTTTCAGAATACCTTTAAACCCAAACTGACATTATATACTCCAAGACGAAGTATGATTTTAAGATGTAGTTATTTATTTATTTGAGAGCATACATCAGAGTTGTTTACAAAGCAGGCAAATGTTGTCTTATAATCTGTCATCGGTCGTCGAGAAGAGAACTGGATAGGACAAAGAATTAGACAACTCTGAAGAATACAGCCGGGAATTCCAACAAGAAAGTGCAATGAAACCACAAGAATCGAACCCGGCGCCTTGTCCTACGCTCGCAAGCGATTAGGATGTTGGTATTGTTTTATGACGGCCAATTATCAACACGAGGGATGTAGGCCGGAAGGGGGGTGCGCCCTTTGTTGGGGTCTTTCTAAGGGAACCTAACCCGTATTTACGCAAGGAAATACAAGGTTAGAGGAAAACCACTTAAAACTCCAAACAATTGTCCCGACGGGCGCGAATGTGTTCGAACCCAGCATCTCTCACCTACCAGCTTCGAAAGCAGAACATCTCGGCCACATTTGGGTCCGCAAGCGATTAGGGATGTGGTGTCCTAATTATGGGACGAAAAGTTCTTGAACAATTCACTGAAGGTAAACTGTTGCGAGATTTCTGTCTAATTTGTCAGTAAATGTCTTATTTTTTGTGCGATATTCCCCCCACCCATTTTCTTTATCAGAGATACATACAGACCGAAAACAAACATTGAAGTTGGATGTTTTTGTTCGAATGATGGCAACAAACAAAACCAGACGATACTCTACTTTTCTTAGACGTGTTACACAAGTCAACAAATGACAGCTTGGTAATGATGGCAACATATCCTTGTTTTTAACACACACACACACACATATATATATATATAAACTTTCTGAACAATAATATCACTGAAAAGCAATGAAAATGACCAATAATTATGAAATCACAAACACCACATAAACCAAATATATTAAAAATGTAAGTTCCATGTACTACCTTATGAAGATTAAAAAGGAAGAAAAGAAAACCAATCACGATTATGGATACAGAAAAAAAAATGAAACGCTTATATAGTAAATTACGTTATCAAGGGCACAGAATTCACATATATAAGCAAAACAGTCGTTTTCAGCATAGAACAAAGCTAAAAGCTGAATAATTTATTCTCACTATGCCCTAACGACTGTATAACCAGAATAATAGAAGAAAATTGAATATATATATATATATATGAGGACGTGAGCTTCAAAATTCGCCTTATCCGAAAATTAAAATAATCGAGTTTTCTCTCTCAATCTATTCTATTGGTGAACCTGCATCGAAAAAACACCACAGTCGTGAAAAAAAAAAAAAAAACTAGCTTTATCGTGTATTTCTGGCATTGTAAAAGCTTGTTTTGCAATAAAAACAAATGGACGCAGTAAGAGGTTTTTCGCGATTTCCCAAAATCTGATTTTCTGAATAAGGTGAGTTTTGAAACTGATGTCCTCATATATACAGAGTGATTCATAAAGATAGAGCCAATAGCCTATTTCCTTAAACATTACACCTGGACACAAAAACTTCCAGGTACAAAGTTTCATAAAAAATGATGCAAAATTTGATGACACAATTTGCAACACCCTTGGGGATTTACTTTAGAAAATACACAAACTAAATTTTTATACTGTCCCCGCAGGGTAAAATTTGCAAGTAGGAAAATTTTCATTAATTTTTACAGAATGAAACACATCTTGATATCTAGATATCTGCAAAACTCACAAAATTATGAAAAGCCAAAATTCGTGACTTACTCCTCTTAAACATACCTCTGAGCGACGTGATGTTGGTGTATTTTGAATGTAAGACGGGGATCATCCAGAAAATAATACGTTATTTAAACAGGTATATATCTGTGAGTTTTCCATCAAGACCTATTTTTTTTTTTTTTGTGTTTCATGCAGTAAAGGATAAGGAAAAATGTCTTACTTGGAAATTTTACACTAGGTGGGAAGAATTCAAAATTAGTTTGTGCATTTTCTCAAATAGATCCCTGCCTTGCAACTTATGTCATCAAATTTTGAAACTTTTGTTTATGAAACTTTGCAATTGGAAGTATGTGTCTAGGTGCAATATTTAAGGGAATAGATTTTTGGCTCCATCCAACTTTATGAATCACTCTGTATATATATACATAAAAAAGATTTTTTTCAATTACATTTTTAATTATTCCACTTTAATATACAGTATTTCAGATAATCTGTTTTATGGTATCATAAAAGATTTAATTTTTCTGGTCAGTTTTTCATTTGTTAAAATGGTTTATAATTACAAGAAGTTTGTTTATATATATATATATATATATATATATATATATATATATAGTGTATGCCCACTGAAGTCCCTTGTCACACTCTTAACTTCGACACAGCTGCTGCTATATTCATAAACGTGGTGTCTAGGTATAAGTAAAGTAGCCATGGGCTACTGAATGAAACCGCCTACGGCGCTACTTGGTAGAAAACTGCGGAGTTAGCATTACTATCTCCAAAACGGAAAGAGATAGGGAAACAATATGATTTATAAAGTTGTAGAGCATCATCGATTTAGTACGAAAAGGCACCTTGTGGACATTAATGCGATGAACAGAACGGTTAAACCGCGCATTTGTTTTTTCGTGATTTCCTACATTGTGAAGTCACGAAACTTGAACGGAAAGAGAACTGCACATTATCATTCGAATAAATGTGCATCCAAATGTGCATTGCAGCTGACGGCGAGAAGTTTGAACATCTCAAATAAAGGTATATTGTTATAACTACCCAGCAAACACATACCTTTCGGCACACGATCGGACCACAGCTGGCACTGTCGGTTAAGTGTCGGCATAGGCACAGTGGTTTCGGTGAAGCGTCGGCCGCATGTCGGCAATTGAAACATAAGAATCTGCTTTTTCGACTGCCGGTTACTGTAATCGGTCCCCTTATGGTAATATATCGGCAAGCGACTTACGCCGGCAAATGACGCAGGACCGATATGTGATTTCTGATAGTGACCCGATGAGATTTGCCAACATCGGTCCGAATTCGGAATTTTTACTCTTAGCCGACACTTTTTTTTTCATTTTTCTTAGTTTGGTTTGAGTTTCAGTTTTGATAAGATATGTATATTTCATGTATTTCATATAAAATTCTAACAGTGATAAACAAAATAAATGTCAAAAATAGCCTATATTTATTTATTTAAAAAAAGTTGTTGTTTAATTCATTTTAAAAAGGACTTACAATTATTTGAATGATCAAAAGAGTTTTTTAAATCGCTCCTTAAAATTATTATTCATTATAAAATTAATCGTAAAAAAAAAAAAACATAAATTAATTGAACTTATTTTCTAGCTATTATATTCATTTTTAAAGTAATAGCTATGTTTGGTATTTTATCTAAAAATCAAATTATTAAAAAAGTTTTTAAAATTATTTTACAAGCTATAAAAATAAAAATATAAAAAAAACTACCCAACTTTTTAGCATTAAAATTTAAAAGAAAGATTCAGAAATCTCACACTTCTAAAAAAAAAAAAAAAAAAAAAAAAAAAAAAAAATTAATATTTCTATTTTATTTGATGATTAAGAAATGTTGATCGTTATTGCTACATAATTAATAAAAATGTATTCTACATTAAATTATCAAATTACAAAAAATGAACTCTTATTCTAATTAAAAGTAATTAATTACCAACTTATTTTTTTATTTAAATTAGTTTTTCTATGTTACAAATATATATTTCTTGAATTAACACATTTAATTACATTATAATTTCTAAAGAGAAAATTGTATTAAGAGAAAAACCTCTGTAATTCACTTATTTTATTTAATAAGCATTCTTACATTTATAAGAAAGATTCAGAAATATCCCCCATTTAAAGTTGTCTTCCAAAAGAAAAAAATATATAAATTAATATATTTTTTTAATTAAAACTATTGATAAGTAACAAATTAATATTGCAACATACTCATTAAATATATGTTCTACTTTAAATCATCAAAAAGATATAAAATGAATTCTTATTCTAATTAAAAGTTATTAATTACCAACTTTTTATTTATTAAAATAAATTTTTCCATGTTAAAAATATATATTTTGTAAATTAACGCAACTCATGTAATTATATTATAAGTCCTAAAAAAGAAATTTGATTAACTGAACAAAACCTCTAAAAAATTTTTTTAATAGTTAATTATTCTTAAATATATATATATATATCCTTAATTATTCCTAATTATATCTATATCTTAATTATTCTTAAATTCGTTTGCTTTAACGAATTCGCTAAGGTATTTTTTCATTCACTTAAATATTAAATTAACTTTTAAATACATGCCTGTAAGACAATTACAAATAAATAAATAAAATAAAAACACTTCAAAATTCAAATCTTCCCATCTACCACTTACTTTCAACGACAACCAATACTTATCGATATGTCTTCCCTTTATGACCTCATATAATCCTCCCCTGACCAAGTCTCAGTGGCTGAGTGGTGAAGGCGTCTACTTCCTGTCCCTGGGTACGATAGATCAAACCCCGCCTCTCCCAACGCTGAAACACGTTCCTTCCAAATATGCATTCCACGGTGTCTCATAGATGGCGCCATCAAGACAGATCTTTTTTTTTTCAATTTTTGCTGGTGTCGGGCTGCAGCCGGCATTCATATGGATAGCTATCGGCGTGCTGTCGGCATAGTTTTTTGCCGACACCGGACCGGCTGCGTGCCTTATGAATCGGGCCGCATTCGCGCGGCGTATCAAAAAAGATACGGAACCGGTAGTGGCAACCGGTATCGTACCAATACCGCCGGTAGTGGCAAGCGGCTGTCGCCCGATTGCTTACCGATAGCTCTGTGTTTGCTGGGTAGTTGTTTTTTTCTGTATAAGATCGTTTAAACGCGTCACAGTTTAGGAAATCACGAAAAAACAAATGCGAGTTTTAACGCTGCCGTCAAAATACTCAAGGCCAGGGGACACGAGTTGTGACATTATCACTAATCGACCAATTTCTCACTAGTGTTGGATTTCATGTTGGAAAATTTTTAATAGCAATTTTCTTTTATTTTATTTGTGGAATATGTATCATCTTATAAAACAATAATAACTATTGAAACTTCTGGTGAGAATTTGGAATCCCCAATGAAAAATCAGCCAGATGTGACAACACTGTTGCATTCCTCACCTGGCTGAATTTTTATTTAGAGATTCCGAATTCTCGCCAGAAAGTTTCAATAGTTATTATAGTTTTATAAGATGATAGATATTCCACAAATGAAGTAAAAGAAAATTGCTATTCAAAATTTTCCGGTGTGAATTCCAACACTAGTGAGAGGTTGGTCAATTAGTGATGACGTCACAACTCGTGTCCTCTGGCCTTGAGTATTTCGATGACAGCGGTTTTAACCGTTCTATTCTTCGCATTAATGTTCACAAGGTGTCTTTTCGTACTAACTCGATAATGCTCTACAACTTTGTAAATCACTTTTTTCCATATCTCTTTCTGTTTTCGAGATAGTAATGCTAACTCCGCAGCTTTCCACCAGGTGGCGCCGTAGGCGGTTTCATTCATAGTGCATGGCTACTTTACTATGTCTAAACACCACTTTTATGTACATAGTAGAAGCCGTTTCGATGATAAGAGGGCGGCAATGACTTTAATGGGCGTACTGTATATCAATTTCATCTCTTTGTACTATGTTCTATTTACTGGAGATTATTATTTACCCATCCTACGTATATAGGGTAAGTCTAGTAAACGTTTTGAAAATCGAAAAAACTTTTTTGAATGATTTGCGTGTTTCAGACAATGAAGGTTCCGAAAAACATATTTTTAGAAAAAAAAAAATTGCCATACGTCTGTCTGTGTGTCTGTGTATGAGTCTGTAAATGCTCTATCTCCCGAAAAAATTGAGGTAGAGACTTGAAATTTGGTGTGTACTTAGTATGTAAGAATGAAAATAAATCTATTGAATTTCATTAACCTCGATTACCCGAAATTATTTTTTAGGACTCTCAAAATATTCGTTCTGATAAAAGTTATATAAAAATTTTCGAAATTATTTATTTTAAGGATTCAATATAAAAGACAATAAAAAAACATAAATTCTGCATAAAGATAGGAGTCGATCGGATAATGAGTTGCCGAGATATTTGTAATCCTATTTTCCACAGTCTTTGATTTTTCATAACCCTGTATTTCATTCAAATTTCAATTCAAAGATATATTTTAATTGGAAATGAGACGCTTAATCCGACGCAAGAAGCTGTCGGTTAATATGATTGTCATTTTTGGAGTTATAAGTATGTTTCTTTTAAAAAATTCAGTAATTGAGCATTTAAAGTTCAAGACGCCATCAAATCACCTTTTTAAACACTCTATCTACCGAACAAATTGAAATAGAGGCATGAAATTTGGTATGTACTTAGAACGTAATAGTGCGAAAAAGCCTATTAAATTTCATTAACCTTAGTTATCCCTGGATATGCTTTTTATAAATAGTTTACACATGTTTTATTTTCATATTTTATATTTATGCTTATGCATAATGTTTAAGTATTATGGTGGTCCCCAACGACTAGTTTTATATTGCTGCCCTAAAAGTGTTGTCGCATTTTCATTTTACAATAACTCCATGACTGTTGTCACGAAACGACGTTTAAGTCGACCCATTTGTTTTTAGTGCGTAAAATAGCCAATGTAATTATTTGTATGTAAAATAAAAATTTCTATGTAAAATAAAATAGCCAATGTAATTATTTGTATGTAAAATTTGAATGTAAAATAAATACCTACCTCTAAAATGTTAAAGATCGTTGGATACAAAATTTCTGTCCAGCTTGGCTTAGTAATATTCTGCACGTTTTTCGATGTACACAAGGATTCTTTAGTAAATAACTCTAAACATAGCACTCCTAACGTATATATATCATACTGGTAACCATTAACAGTAGCTTTCTGCTCATCTTTTATTTCAAGAGCTTCTGGAGGCTGGTAAAGCAACGGTGACAAATAGCTGAAAAATAAAAAGGAAAAATACTTAATTGGAAATAAAATCAGAAGACGAAATGCAATATTCCACCTTGATTTAATAACAAAATACACAATATGAACCTTAAAAAGCTCACTGTTTTACTTAAAAGGCAACAAAAAAATAATAATATAGATGTTAAAAGTTAAAAAATATACATTTTACTCAAAATTTCTTAGTACAGTAAAACCTCCCTAAAGCGACCACGTTCTCTTCCAATAAAAATTATTTTGGCCTGCAATTCCCGCGGCCATCGTCAGAGAATATTTTTATTATTAATTGCTGTTCCATTCATACAAATACGTCACTTCGCAAAAGTAAAAAATAATTTTAAATAAAATTATTACTTTTTAATTTGTAACATCTACATTATTGAATATTTAATACGTGATTTATCACATTGCTAACTAAGCGTAGAACCAACAGAGTGAAAAATGTCCAAGCCGTGAATAGAACCTGGAACTTTTGGAATACGAGGACGCTACCCAGCTTAGCATATCTCACTCAGAGATGAGTGACAGATGCTAAGCTGGGTATCGTCCTCGTAGCTTTAATGGTAGAGCTCTTGGAGCGCTATTCCATGAGATCCAGGTCTCGATTCCCGGTTTGGACATTTTTCACTCTGTTGGTTTTACACTTGGTTAGCAATGTAATAAATCACGTATTAAATTTTCAATAATTTCAAGAGTAATTTCACTGCTGAAAATTAAGAGAAAATTTAATTAAAAATTATACATCTATGGTATTGTTATTATTGTCACTTTTAAAGTATAGCAGTGATCTTTTAAAAATTCCTATTGTGTATTTTGTGCCTAATTGAAATTCATACATTAAAACTTTTTCAGGTTTATATCTTTTTAGGTGCGTTCGTAATTATATATACGTAGCACCTATAGTCTTCGTTCAGTCCGTCTGTCCGCATATAACAGAGAAAAACTACCCAACCGAATCGTCTGAAAATTTAAATATATAAATTTTGCCAAAATTTTGTCGAGTCATTTCAAATTTTATGAAAATCGGATGGATAGTTTAATTACAGGGACAGTCAAAAGTTTTCCGTTATATTACGGTCAATGGGAATAAATTATTGCAAGTGCAATTTAATAATGTTAGAGCTTTCCGAATGGTCTGAAATTTTAAATACATAATTGTTGTAAAATTTTGTCGAGTCATTTCCAATTTTATGAAAATCGGATGTATAGTTTAATTACAGGGACATTCAAAAGTTTTCCATTGCATGACGGCCAATGAGGAAAAAATTATTTCAAGTGCATGAAATGGATATGCGCTTATTGAAGTGCAGTAAAATATACATTCAGTACAATATGCGGTGCAGAAAATATTTGTAAAACTAGTTATAGTACGAACGCACCTCATTTGCCACGTTTCACGAGCAATTTCTAACTTATTTTTTATTATTATCCGAAATGTTCTGCCTGAAGTTAACTCAAAATTCTGTATCACACAAAATACATAATTCGATGCTAATTGTGACTGCATTAATGTTACTTATCTTGATTACGTATTCCAGGAGAAATTAAAATCTGACTGATCATTGTTTACTACGATATTTCTTTCTTTAAAAAGAATTATCTTACAGAATACGATTTACAGATCCTTTTTTTATTACTTGAATTTAAGATATCCATCAGAAAATTAAAAATCTGTGAGAAGAATTATTTTTCCTTTTCTAATTGATAAACAAAGCTGTATCTGAACACTCATTATACTTATTTCTCCTTAAGATTGTCTATGTAGATCAAATGTTTTTAGATGCGTTCGTAATTAAATAAATACGTAGCATCTATAATTGTCATCGGGTCCGTCCGTCTGTCTGTCCGATATCCGCATATGACAGTGCAAAAACTATCCAACCGAATAGTTTGAAATTTAATGTGTATAATCGATGCCGAATTTTGTCGAGTCATTTCAAATTTTATGCCAATTGAATCAAAACTTTAAAAGACATTAATGAAAGTTTTCTTCATTCTATTAAATCCTATCATACGTAATTAATTCAATGATAACCTATTATAGGTAATGATTCCAGGTTGCCAAGGTGATATTATGTATAGGTAATATTATATATATGCTGGCAGCATATATGATAATATACAGAGTCGTAATAAATTTTGTGTTCATGCATTTTTGCATAAGAAGAGCAACAGCTATTGTACCAAGACCTGAATAATTATAAAATTAGTTGTAGTACGAACGCACCTCATTTGCCACGTTTCACGTACAATTTCCGTGTTGTTTAATACATCCTTGTTCATAAAGCATAAAACATTTTTGTATGAACCCTTTTATTCTCATTTAGATAAAAAAAATTATATATATATATATATTTTTAAAACTGTACTATTATGCTCATTTGCGATTCTTTACCTGATCTTTTGCATAATTTTCATGAGTGGAGATTTTCCGTTTTGGGAGGATAATTGAAAGTCTTGCATATTTTTAATATCTAGGTGCATTTATAATTAGAATAATAATAAATAAATACAAAAAGAATAAATAATACTTGTGAAGGAAACATTTTTCTTTAAAGAAGAAAACTGATTAAATTTTTCCCTAGCAAATGACATTGTACAGTCGTGGAAAAAAAAAAAAAACCACCCCAATTAACTCTTCAACAAATTATCGTAGAAGAAAGTTACTGGTACCGAACGATTGCAAATAAAGTCTACTTTTAAAGGATGTATATAAAATTTGCTTAGGGGGCCATCTACATATTAAAACGAACCAAAACTTCATTTTTTTCAATAGCAATACCGAATTTTAACAAGATATTTCAAATCTTCGGTTCAAACTATGCCTAGACACCAAATTCCAAGTTATTGGAATGATAAGTTTTTCAATTATAAACATTCAAAATTTAGTGCTTCTAATGTTAAATTACATTTTCATATTTTTATTTATATCGCCTGAAATTATACTCCTAATGTGCTAATTTTTTGTGTAACAATAATACTAAAATACCCAAACATAAATACGTTGAATTTGCAATTTTTATAATTTTATGATATGAGATATGAAATTAATATTCGAAAAAAATTATGAATGGCAACCTACAATTTTTTTATGGATTTAGATTTATTAAGTCCTGCTTTATGGAAATCCAAAATTACATTTTTCTTCCAAGTAGTTTCAAATTATGCTTAAAAAACTGCAAAATGAAGGCTAATTGAAGGGTGTAGAGTTTATTTATACTGGCAGAATTGTGTACTGCTATTGAAATAAAAACAAAGTTAAGGTTCGTTTTAATATGTAGATGGCTCCCTAAGTGAATTTTATTGACATCATTTAAAAGTAGACTTTATTACCAATCGTGTGGTACCAGTAACTTTCTTCTACGGTAATTTTTTGCAGAGTTAGTAAGGGGTGTTTACTTTTTTTTTTCCACGACTGTACCTTCTATCCGATGTTGATGACAAAATGATTGAATCCCTTTTTAGGGAAATCAAACTGAAGAAATTATTATAATAAACAAACACTGTCTGATATATAAAATTAAAAAATATATTACAATTCATCAGACATACAAGTAAAAGTTACATAAATACATTTAAAACAATTAAAAATGCAAACATTTCGGGCTAAGATAACCCTCATCAGTGCAATAACCTTCAAATGACCAGAAAACTGTATATCATGTTTACAGTTAATAATTACTAACAGTTAAAATTAAAGAAAATATAATAAGAATTTATCTTTCAATTAATTAATTATTAGAAAGTAAAAAGCGCCTATCTTAATGCTAAAAATATAGAAGTATGATTGGGTCATATCATGTCACGTGTGAGACAGCTTTTCTACGTATTTCTGCTGTTTTAACAATCTTGTTATATCGTCAAATTAACCCTTAAATGCCGGTAGTTGCTTTTCGGAACATACCCAATTTAGGATCTAAAATACTATTAGAATAATATTGAAGCTATAATGCCTAATGTTGCCAATAAAATATATTCTGAAAATATTATTAAATCGATTTTCAACATGTAGGTGGAAACACTTATGCTGTTTAAGAATAAAGATAGATTTATTTTTTCAATTGTTGCTATTTGTTCTTTTTTTCTTTTTTTTTTTTTTTGGAAATCTTGCGAAATACCCTATTTTGTCCTGCAGTAAAAATTTATTTCTTATTTTAGTTCCTAAAATTTTTGTGTGTTTAATATCATAGAATTTTATCAAGGAAAATTATTTTTTATATTAAAGACCAGCATAGCCGATTAGCAACAAATTATTTTTTAGCCGTAAACCATACTTAAAACAAAATAGGATTGTTTAAAGTATTTTTCCCATGATTTATTTAAAAAGTGAAAGCCAAAAAAACATTATTACAATGATTTTTGAAAAATCAGGCATTTAAGGGTTAAAACAGGCATGCTAATATGAAAATCTAGAGATATTTGTTATCTTTAATGTATAGTTTATGTTTTAACAACTTATAAGTCAATAGATAAAAGTATTTATTGGAATGTCGCGCGCAGGACATTTTTTCAGTTTTTCATGGATTTGCCCTGAAACGGGTAAATTATGTAGGTATAGGATTTTAAATGTGGAGATTTTCATTATCTGTTATTTATTTATTGTTAAAAACGGGCAGTTTACTAAGATCTAGGGTTTAAAATGCGGAAATTTTTAAACCTATTAAAGGGCCATTCCATATCACGTGTGAAACATCTTTTCTTCATACTAGCCGCCCTTGGCGACCAGTTTGGTCTCCCTTAAAATGTATGTTTGGGAAAGCATGCTAAGCATTTTATCATGTTACTTTGATTCATAATTTAATTTACTTGGACTCCCTTAAATATAATTAATACAATCCCTTAAGCTAATATTAGTTTTTGTTGCATTAAAATATCTCAATTTGTTGATTTTCTGTAAGAAAGTAAACCCTATTGGTTTACAATGGAAGTCTAGGGGAATTTTGCGAAATATTAGAGATATCACCAAGTTGGCGACAAACTTGGCGGCGTTTGGCGACACAACAGGGTTAACCCTATGGTAACCCCCCTTATAGGTATGGAGATGCATTAAGTGCTGTTCAATAACCAATAAGATGCGTTTCATTCCGACGTTTCCAATAAATAATTAATAAATAATAGCGATTTCTGTGCCACGTAGAACAGCGAAATATATATATATTATAGATTACTGCTGTTTTAACAATGCTATTGTATCCTCAAATTAAAACAGCTATGTTAATATGAAAATATAGGTATTTTTGTTAATTTTAATGTAAAGTTTATATTTTGACAACTTATAAGTTAATAAATATAGTTATCTATGTAAGCGTCAAGCGCGGAATTTTGTCCGTTTCTCATGGAATGGCCCGATTATTAAATGTTAAACAAAATTATAGAATCTTTACATATTTAATATATCTGTATGTAAGCCAATTAAAGTCATAGTAGAGTGTTATATTTCCTTAACTTTATTTGTTAGAAGCCTTGAAATGAATTTTAATGGGATAAAACATATTTTGACGATATATCCGGAAAATTTTGTTTAGGAAACGATATTGTTCTTCATGTTAATTGATTAACATTTGAGATATCCTTATAACCTGTAAATGGGAAAGCAGAAAATTAAAAAGCATAAACAAATTTTTAATGAAGTATTAAAAAGGCTTTTAAAAAACATAAAAATTGACGACATTTGTTAAGCATAGTATATACTTTATCAAAAAACTCAGTAAGCTAACTCGACAGAGTAAGATATATAACAAAATATTTAGAATTAATGGCTTATACCAATTAAATTTTTATCCCTATCTTAATTCGCGACATTTATTTTCCGATTCAAAAGTAAATTTTTTGTAAGAAAATTTCAAGAGATAATCAATATGAGATATCTATTGCCAAGAAAAAATAATGAAAATTGTGTCACTAACTTATTTGTTGCACCTTCTGTGCGTGTCAGTGACCCGAAGTCACAAATTAATGCCTGGCCGTTGTCACTTATCAACACATTAGACAGTTTTAGGTCCAAGTGACATAATCCTTCCTTATGAAGATAGTTTACTCCCTTACAAATACCATGGAACCAGGACACGGCCATCTCTAATCCATTCACATCCATCTCTAGATAAGGGCTTTCAACAATGTCACTTAACGAGGCGGGATACAGCGGCATTAAAAATATGTAGCTATACGTTGATGCGATCTGCTCTACGTTAATCAGAGTCAAAATATTTTCGTGATTCAGGAAGGGCCATATCTTTTTTTCTGCTTCAGCAGTACATTCTTCTAAAACAATCTTAGCGGCAACCCGTCGCTGTTTATTTGGCTGCTTTAACTCTACCACTGCTCCATAACTGCCACTTCCAACAGCTTGTATGAACTGATAATTGTGATGATCTTCCAAAAACTCAATTGTAGCCATCACCACTTCTACTCTATACTCATCTATAGTGATGTCATTATTTTTAAATTTTTCACGGATTTTCTCCATGATAAAATGAATAGAAAATCACTTTCGAGAAGAAAAAATACCTTTCGAAATTAAAAATACGTAATAAGTTGCAAATGAAACTGCTAACAAATTCGCTAAGTAGACCTCAAATAACCGCAAAATTATTTGCAAAATTAATCAAAGTGGCTTAATTATAAGATCTATAACGAACAATGACTTTCAACAATTGAAAATATGCTCAAAAATTCGCATTCATTGTCTTATTAGGATGCATTGTTGACATTGTTCAATTCATAAAAGTGTTTGTTTCAGAACTGAACATTGTTATAAAAAATTGTTGCACTACAGGACATTATTACAGAAAAAAATTTGATGTACTGAAAGTGCCATATAACGACGATATATAATAAATACTAATTTTTCAACAGATGGGACAGCGCTCAGAAATCCGATATTTTTTATTATTGTGATATACTATTGACGCTGTAAAATTTTAAAAGCTTTGTTGCATGATAGTTCATTGTTGTCGAATATTAATTTTTTTGGGGAGGTGGGGATGGCGTTTATTAATCAACTAGCTAAAGTACCCGCTGTTGCCCGGAATTTTAAGAATGTTTGTAATCTTTATTTCAGTTCTTTATTAAGATTGATGTCAAGGTTCTATACCTTTGGGGAAATTCTAATATACACTCATACACTACACACACGTATATGGAGCATTCTCGCAACCTTTTGACTTTTGGGAGAAAAAAAATCTGACAAAATTAAACGTGCTAAAATAACATTTTAATCTGATAAACGAATGCCTTAATGATTCAAAATAAAGAAAAAATGATCAGCTTGAAAATTGTTTTATTTAACTGAGGTTTAAGTTAAACTTGCGAGTTTAATTTTCCTTACCATTTTACCCCTATAACTTTTTATTTTCTTCTAAATTTTTACTTATAATGAATTTGCATAGTACCCACAGGACATTCAAATAAGAAATAATAACAATGTAATACCTTTAATACAGAATTTTTGTATAACATTGTCTTAAAGGGGTGTTAAAGAAGGGACGGTAAGGTAAAAAAAGGGGATGGTATCGGAAAAAGGGGACGGTAAGGATGAAAAGGTAAGGAAAATTACCACCTATTTTTAGGAAAATCATGTTAAGTCTAAGTGATAGCTACAATGTTCATTCATTTTTAGAAACAGTTGTTAACACTGGATTATATTAAAATTTTTTTTTAAATTTACCTCGAAAAGTGCAGGAATAAATCTTGGGGACGGTGAGACTACCCATAAAGCCACGATGCTTGAAACTGATATTTAAATGCTGATTTAAATTCTACAGTAAATTTCCTGCCAAAGAATTTCAGACATTATTTCTCTAGCATACTTCTGCATGAGAAGAAACTTGAAAAAAAAAATCTGTGGCTGCATCTGAAATAATTTTCTGTATAATTTTAGAAGAGGGATGGTAAGGAATCGAAAACCCAGGGACAGAGTTTAAAAAATAATAACAACCCTAAAAATGTGTGCAGGTTAATTTTTAGCTGCATATTTATATAAAACAATAGTTCCAGTTTTAGAAAATAATTACATCGAATTATTTTTATTGAAATAATTTTATCCAGACAGCTCCAAACTTCAAAATCAGCATCAGGGACACGGGACGGTAGATGAGTTTTCCTGGTATTTGGACCACTAACATCGTCAAAAATTTATTTATCTCGTTAATATTACTATGGAATCATGCAATGGGATGTTCCCCAGTATATGAAATAAAAAAACACAAAAAAGTGTATTAAATAAAAAATTATTATTCAGGGACATGAAAGTCAAAAGTTTTTGAGAATGCCCCATATATATGGAACAGATTTAAAATGGCGGAAACAAATTCAGAGAACCTCAAAATGTTAAAATGTGCCAATATTTCCATAATATGGTTTTTATCATGTTTCAATACGTTTTTTCAAACTCACATGATGTTATATATTAACCTCGTGACGTCCATTATATCTCCAATATGACGTAATAATCATCTTTTTAAAAATTCGTCAAACTATTTATTTCATTTTCATTTTTTCACGTGGAAATCTTGCAATAGAAAAGCAATTGTTGTGGTAAGAATTTTTTGCTGGATTTTTAATTGTTGGCAACTGTTATAACGAAAAATGTTTTAACTTGATAGAAATTGTTGTTAAATTAATGGTATTTTATTGATTAAAAATTAAGTATAAATTATTTGGATTCCGGATTACTTCAATTGCCTCGGTCGTGTTTTAATACATTTACACATGTACGTAACATTTCATAATTCTGGCTTCCAAACTGTGGATTTGTATAGAATTACAGACAGACAGACAAATTTTCATTTTTATATGTTAGATATTCTTGTTTTTATAACACATAAATAGACACCATACATCCCAGAAAAAAATACATTTTTCTGAAACTGTTTTTTTTTCAGAGGAGGGAGCTTAGGAATTTTTATTTTCACATTTGTGGGCAAAATATTACTAGAATTTAATTTTTAATATCAATATTTATTTAATCGTAAAATAAAAATGCAATATTTTTTTTAGAATAATGTAGTTTTTAATTTATTTTTTAAAGATTTGACAAAAACATGCTTTAGACTATTATATTTAACATTTAAGAAAACTGCATAAATTTGGTATTTCAAACATTCCGAAAATAATTTCATTTACTAGTTTCATTCATTAGAGCAAAATCTCAAAGGGAAGGTTTTGTTTTCAAATTTTTCAGAGTATTTAAAATATGTATACAAAATTTAAAAATATTTAAACACATAAAAAGTACTTCAGTTGATTTGGAAATAAAGCATGAAAGAAAGAGTGTTTTGTTTAATTAAAAATCCACAGAAAATGAATCTGTGAGAGCGTTTCCTTTATTTAAGATAAATTTAGAAAATTTCAAACGTTATAATTTGTATCACAAATTCGTAAAAATAACACTGGTCGAAAAAAAAATGTTATTTCGCTTCAAAACAAATATATGAACTAGATCCGATATTCTTAAATTTAAATATGGCACACAAATTGATACAAAATGTAACATTTTTCCGAGAGGCACTTTTCTAATCCTAAGAAATAATGAAGGATTGTTACATTAATTTAGAATGCTGCATAATAATGAAAAGATGAAAAAGGTATTATATTTTGCCTCAATACAAGAGTTGAAGTTCTCGGAACTTAGACTGTACTGTATAATGCAGTTGTCGAGTGTGAATTAGTTTTACGGCATTGGTAAAACAAAAAGAGTTTACTTTGTAATAAAATATCGTTTATTGAACAAAATGTGCGAATTACCAAATTAAGTATTCGCGAATCTATATAATAAAAGCTCAAGTCACGTGACTGTCATCAATAGTTCCGGGTTGACCGCTTCGCTATTTGCATGCCAGGTGGCCAATTTGGAAATTTAATGTTAGCCGGGAGCAGGTGATAAATCGCCAAATATTTTTCCATCGCCATCATGTCATGAGTATTATAATAGTCCATTTCATGCGACTGCCATAAACAATTTTTCGTGTGGTAAATTAAAACAAAGCTTTGATGTTGAAATTAAATGCCATAGTTTATGGTATTATTTATAGCTTTTCTTTATTCTTTTCTTTTTTTAAGCAATATTTGAGAGTCATAAATTTAAAATAATTTAGTTTTAAATTAAAGTTATGTATTTTAATTAAAATGAGTGAAAGTACTATATTTTAAATGAAATACGAAAAAATACGACGGGAACAATGTTTGGCGATTTATCACCTGCGCCGGCTAACATAAAAATGCCGAGTTCATGATTTCTGTATCAGAATCTTCGGATTTGGCGAAAGATGGAGCAAGTAAATTAAATTATGTATAAAATTATGGTGATACAATGTGACATGTATTTAAGGGAGACCAAAGTGGTCGCCAAGGGCGGCTAGTATAAAATAATAACTTAACATTCACGGATTTAACATTCGCGAGTTTTGATTATTCGCGAAATAAAAATAGAAGAACTTTTCAACATTCGCGAATACTTAACTGTTGAAAAGTTCTTCAATTTTCATTTCGCGAATAATCAAACCTCGCGAATGTTAAATCCGTGAATGTTAAGTTATTATTTTATACAAGAAAACTATCTTATTGACGAATTACAAATGTTAGTAATTACTTATTTTTAGTGGTTAGTAACTTTTTATTTTAATGTTATATTTTTTGCAAGCACCCCATGAAGAATTATCAACAAAAGTTTCTGAAGATGAGGCAGATTTTTTAGATTTTTACAGCATTACGTATAGAAGGTGTGTTCCTGAATAAAAAGAATAATATATATATATATATATAAGAAATTTTCTATCTATACTAATATTATAAAGAGGTAAAAATTGTTTATTTGTAGGAGGTAAGCTCTGGAACTACCGAACCGATTTCAAAAGTAATGATATCAAAATGATAGTGTTAGTCCAACTTAGAACATAGGCTATATCTTATGTCCGTGGAACTGGCCAAAGCGGGGTGCAGGAGCAAAAAACGTTCTAAAAATGCGATTTTTGTGTTACTGAAGGGCCTAGAAATATGAAATTTGGAATGGTGGTTACTTACAAGATACTAATGATCTCTAAGGACATTTCTTAAAAAAATTGAAATTTAAAAGGGGTGAAAATGCGCTAAAAGCGTTCTAAAAAACGTTCTAAATGGCGATTTTTACGCAATTTCAGGAAGTACCAAACTGATTTAAAAAATAATGGTGTCAAAATGATGGCCACAACCCTTGCTCCAACATAGGCTACATTTTATGTCGGTGCCACTACCCCTAAAGGGGATGCAGAAGCAAAAAAACGTTCGAAAATGCGATTTTTGTGTTACTGAAGGGCCTAGAAACATGAAATTTGGAATGGTAGTTACTTATAAGATATAAATAATCTCTAAGAACATTTCTTAAAAAATACAAAATTTAAAAGGGGTGAAAATGCGCGAAAAGAGATCTAAAAAAACGTTCTAAATGGCGATTTCTACGCAATCTCAGAAAGTACCCAACCGATTTAAAGTAATGGTTGGAAATTGATGATGACAGCGCTTTGCTCCAATATAGGATCTACTTTATGTCGACTTCACTACCACCTTGCGGTTGCATTTTGAAAAACGTTCTAAATTGAGATTTTTGTGATACTGAAGTGGCTAGAAACTTGAAATTTAGCATGGTAATTACTTATGAGATGTAAATGCTCTCTGAGAAGAGTTCCTTTAAAATTTGAAATTTAAATAGTGTGAAAATAAACGAAAAACGTTCTAAAAATGTTTTAAATAGCGATTTCTACGCAATCTCAGGAAATATGAACCGATTTCAGAAGTAATAATTTCAAATTGATTGTGACAGTCCCCGCTCCAACATAGTCTATGTTTACGTTGTTGTCACTACTACCTGGGGGTTACAGGAGCAGAACATATTGTCAATTGAATTTTTGTGTTAAAGAGGGCGTCGTCTAATGTTTTAAATTTGAAATGGTAATTACTTCAAAGATGCAAATGCTTTCTAAGAATTGTCGAAAGAAAATTCCAAATTTAAAAGGATTGAGTGAGCGAAAGTCGTTCTATAAGCGTTCTAAATTACGATTTTTTTTGCAATCGTATGAAATACGAAATCGATTTCAAACATAATGATTGCAAATTAATGGTAATAGTACCTGCTCAAACTTAAGCTATATTTTATGTTGGTGTCACAACCTCTGCAGGAGTCAAAAACTTTCTAAATTGCGATTTCTTCGGTACTGAAGAGGCTAGAAACTTTAAATATAGCATGGTAGTTACTTATAAAATATAAATGTCCTCTAGGAACAGTCGAAAATAAATTCAAAATTAAAAAGGGGTGAAGCGAAGGGAAGGAGCGAAAAGCATTCTAAAAGAGTCCTAAATTACGATTTCTATGGAATCTCAGGAAATAATATACCGATTACAGAAGTTATCAGCTGCGAATCAAGGGTGATATGCCCTGATCCTATATACGGTCTATATTTTATGCCGGTGTCACTACCACCTGGTTTGCAGGAAAAACAACAAAGCCTTTAAAAACATCTGAATTCAGTTTTCTATAGAATATCAGGAAATACCAACCGATTCCAAGGTTAATGTTGACAAATTAATGGTGACAGTCTCTGTTTCAACATCATTCGAGATATTCTATTTCAACACTGTTTCGGCATTTTATGTTGGTGCCACTAACACCAGAGAGGTGGTAGACTGTTCGACAAGAAGCTTGGAATTTGACATAATGGTTAATTTTAAGATGTAAATACGTTTAGGTGGTTTCTAAAAAATTCAAAACTTCAGATGAATACTGAAATGAGCATAAATGTCTCAAAATACTTTCTAAATTATCATTTATTTGAAATTAGTTTTAGTTCTTCTTATTAATTAAAATCTCATTTCTGTCTACTGCACTTTTATAATGAAGTTTAGTCAAACTGTGTTATAGTTTGTAAATTTTGAATTATTCCGAAAATTGCTTTTCTAATAAAAAGTAGTCATGCAAATATCACTCGGCATATTTCAACTATTACGCGAGCAAAGCCGCGGGGTTTGCTAGTATTAAAATAATCTTAAGATGAGGCAGAATTTTAATGTTTTCGAGAAAATGAGCTGCTTAGTGAAAATAATTATATTGAAAATATAAGAAAAGCTCAATATCAATAAAACCTACAGATAAAGCAAAGTTTTAATGTTTCCTCACTCAGCATTACGTAAAGAAAATGTGTTGCTGAAAGAAAATACTTCTAAAAAATCTAGAAGAAAATTGATATATTAATAAAATTTACAGATGATGTATATTTTTAGTGTTCTCCTTTCATTACGCCGAGAAGATGGGTTGCTGAAGGAAAATAGTCATAATAAATACGTAAGGAAACTGTCGTATTGGCACATATAGTTTACGCTCCTGAAATTAGTAATTATTTGCAAATTTAATGGTAATTTTTTGCGCACATAAAGTAAAAAAAGTCCTTCCGGCCAGTGCCGGGAGGAAGAGGTAGCTTTCAAATTCCTTATTTTTAAAAAGCTAGCTGATATTATTCAAACACACGAAGCTCAATTTAGTGGAAACCGATTATAGAAGATTCAATACTAATTTTTATCAATACTAAATCCTTATGAATGAGAATCTCGCGAAATTAGTCAGCTTTATACCAGCTGATTTTATTTAAAGTTATATTTGGTTTCCAAATTCGGCGATATGTGAAGTGCCTGCCATTTTAAGAGAACATGGTGGATGAGGCTAACCAGTGAACTTGGTCGAGACCTTAGTAATTCCTGTGCACACGCTCTCTCACGGAATCGGTTGATATATATGAGTGCTGTCGTAGGCAAAAATCAGATTTTTCAAAATGTCACCCACATAATGAAATTCAAACTACTGTATCTGAGCCATTTTTTAAGATAAAGACAAAACAAAAAATGCTCCGGAATCCTTATATCAAAGTCAAATACTTAAGAAAGAAACATTTTTCGATTTCTAAATTTTTTGCACTTCACTTTAAATATAATTTTTTTTAATTTAATGGCCACCATTTTGATTCAAGATGGCGGATGAAGCTGGTCAGTGAACTTAGTCGAGACATTGCTATATACTATCCAAATGCCTTCTTACATCCAAATAGGTTAATAAATACGTGTGTTATCGCGTGACAACTATCAGATCGTTTCAAAATGTCAGCCATGCTAGAAATTTCAAAGTGCTATAACTGAAACTTTTTTAAAGATGTAGACGAAAAAAAAACTGCCCTGAAATCTTTGTATCAAGGTGAAACACATAAAAGAAAAAACCTTTTTCATTTTCCAATTTTTTCATACCTCATTTTAATTTTTAAATATTTTTTTAAAATGTTTCCTTTTGAATCAAAATGGCTAATGAAGGTTGCCTACGAACTCGGTCGAGACATTGGTATGCACTATGTACACACAAAGTTACATCCAAATCGGTTCATAAATACGCCTGTTATCGCGTGACAAAAAGCAGGTCGTTTCAAAATGTCAGCCACAATAGAAATTAAAAATGCTATAACTCAGCCATTTTTCTAGATATAGATGAAACAAAAACTGTTCCGGAATCTTTATATTAAGGTCAAACACATAATTAAAAAATCTTTTTCAATTTTTTGATACCTCATTTTAAATTTAAAATTTTTAAATTTTTTTTAAATGGCCGCCATTTTGAAACAAGATGGCAGATGAAGCTGACCAACGAACTCGGTCGAGACATTGGTATGTTCTTTGTACACACCAAGGTACATCCATATCGGTTCATGAATAGGCCTGTTATCGGGTGACAAAAATCAGGACGTTTCAAAATGTCAGCCACGCTATATAAGATATAGACGAAACAAAAACTGCTCCGAAATCTTTGTATCAAGGTCAAACACATAAGAAAAAAATATTTTTCAATCTTCAATTTTTTGGTATCGCATTTCAAATTTTAATTTATTTTTAAAAATGTAAATGGCCGCCATTTTGAAACAAGATGGCGGATGAAGCTGGCCAACAAACTCGGTCGAGACATTAGTATGTATTATGTACACACCGAGTTTCATCTAAATCGATTCATAAATACGCCTGTTATCGCGTGACAAATATCAGGTCGTTTCAAAATGTCAGCCACGCTAGAAATTGAAAGTGCTATAACTCAGCCATTTTTTAAGACATACTCAAAACAAAAACTGCTCCGGAATTTTTGTATCAAGGTCAAACACATAAGAAAATAATATTTTTCAATTTTCAATTTTTTGGTATCACATTTCAAATTTTAATTTTTAAAAAAAAATTTAAATGGCCGCCATTTTGAAACAAGATGGCGGATGAAGCTGGCCAACGAACTCGGTCGAGACTTTGGTATGTACTATGTACACACCGAGTTTCATCTAAATCGATTCATAAATACGCCTGTTATCGGGTGACAAATATCAGGTCGTTTCAAAATGTCAGCCACACTAGAAATTGAAAGTGCTATAACTCAGCCATTTTTTAAGATATAGACAAAACAAAAACTGCTCCGGAATCTTTGTATCAAGGTCAAACACATAAGAAAATAATATTTTTCAATTTTTAATTTTTTGGTACCACATTTCAAATTTTTAATTTTTAAAAAAAATTTAAATGGCCGCCATTTTGAAACAAGATGGCCGATGAAGCTGGCCAACGAACTCGGTTGAGACATTGGTGTCTACTATGTACACACCGAGTTTCATCCAAATCGGTTCATAAATACGAGAGTTACAGTATGACAAAGATCAGATATATATATATATATATATATATATATATATATATATCAACTTTTGAACGGAGGGTGGTTTCGGGGTCTGGGGGTCATGATCGATGAAAATATACCAAAATTTTTTGAAATCGCTTTCCTCCGAACGGCTGCAATAGGTAGCTTTTTGTAATGAAAGCTACCTAATAAGTTTGCAGTGCATGAATTTTCTTATATTAAGCTCATAGTAATATTTCCATTAAAAAAAGTATATTTTATTCGTTATTCCAAAGAATGGTATGGAACTCCAATTATGGAAAATGGGAAAACACACCACCTATGGATAAATTACTACACAACGTTTCTGATTTGAAAACAGAACCGTGCCTTATCTGCGGTTTTATTGATAAATGTGCTGAGAGTCGGCTCCAAAATTTACCTCTAAAAAAGCAATTAGTTGTTTTAATTATTAATTAGTTGCGTACACATTTTGCTAATAATATAGATAGTTATTTTATATTTTTTTTTCATTCAGAAGTACCCGTAAGGCATGGTGACGTCACGGCGACGTCGTTGGGAAGTCACACTGTGACTTTGTGACCGTCGATGTGACGTCATAATAACTAGAATGTGAAGTGGTTATGGCCGTTTTAGAGGTCGTTTGTAACGTCACATTCGGACCACTATGTGAAGTCACAGTGTGACAAATTTGTGAAAAGTGTGACATTTGTGACTACTTTGGCATTAATTTTGTGACGAACATGTGACGAAAGCGACAATGCTTTGAAGTCACATTGTGACCAATTTGTGAAATATGTGTCATTTGTGACGAACTTGTCATAAACACTATGATGATTGCAAATGAAAATCAAATTTCTTAAAAGGCGCAAAGGCCAACCTAGTGAAAAAGATTCCATGCCGGGACTCGAACCCGGGCCATCAGTATAGCGCGCTGACATTCTACCGACTAAACCACATGGAACGATACCCAGCCTGGAAATTTTCACACAATTACATGTTGGCAAGGCTACAAAAGCAGCACAAGATGGGATATTTATCGTGAGCCACCGACATGGAACAAACAGGAAACTTAATTCAATACAGCATCGATTGAATCTATATTAATACTTGGAAATTTTTCCAGAGAGAACCATTCGCCTTGCATACAATATTTCAAATGAAAATCAAATTTCAAATTACATGCTTAAAAGGCAATTTTAATTTGAAACTTCATTTTCATTTGAAATATTGCATGCAAGGCGAATGTTTCTCTCTCGAAAAATTTCCAGAGCTTAATACAGTTTCAATCGATGCTGAATTTAATTAAGTTTCATGTTCGCCCAATGTCGGTGGCTCACGATAAATATCCCATCTTATGCTGCTTTTTTAGCCTTGCCAACATGTAATAGCGAGAAATTTTCCAGGCTGCGTGTCGTTCCATGTGGTTTAGTCGGTAGAATGTCAGTGCGCTATACAGATGGTACGGGTTCGAGTCCCGGCATGGACTCTTTTCACTAGGCTGGCCTTTGCGCCTTTTAAGCAATTAATTTGAAATTTGATTTTCATTTGGAATATTGTATGCAAACCGAATAATTCTCTGTGGAAAAATTTCCAAGTATTAATACTGTGATGAATTTTAAAATGCACAATTTTAAAATAAAGTTTTGTTTGAGATATAAAATCTTATCTTTTTACCGTACTTTTTAGCAAAATATAGCTATATTGGAGTCCTATTCTTCTAAAATAGTTTTAAATTTTACACTTAAAAAACAATGTTTGTCAACTGACATCTTTTTTTATTAAGTTCTAAGCTTGATCTTAAGTTCAAGCCTGATATTAAGAATGTGTAAGATTTTAAGGCGTTGTGGTTGTGATTAATCTTTGCTTTATTAAATACGACGTAAGCCATATTTATTTTTTTTTTTATTTCCGTGTATATTGTATTTTGTGAATATGAGCTAAATAGATTTGGTATATTCTATAGGAAAAGACTGATCTGGGTAATAGAAAAAACAAGTAAGAAAAATCATGCGTTAAGCATAGATTATAAAACACTTTCCAACACTTCCCGAATACTTTAACAAAACTTCGTTATTTAGGGAAATAAGGTAAATAAGATAACTAAGTAAACATTTTAGAAAACGCATAAAACATTTGAAAAACTGATTTCTGCAGTTACTGTCCATAGCTAAATAGGTTTCCAATTCTTTTGAACAGCCCTGTATTTGATCTGTAGGTTAATATACATATTATATAATGTTGGGAAATCAAGCAACTCCTCTTACCACTTACCCTTTGAAACAAGAACAAAAAACGCACCTGCAGTGTGTTACGTCAGACCTACTGCGCAAGAGCGGACAGAACTTGTTTTCCTTTTTTCTGTGAGAATTGACTCAGATTTAGATTAGAACAGAAACTAGATATGAACGTAGAGAAAAGAAAATAACTTTTAAAAAAGAAAACTTTAATACTCGAATTGTAATATAATGTAAACAATTTTTGTTTTGTGAGTGTCTAAGCAAGTTGTGTACGTTTTCAATAATGTTTAATGTAATACAGTTTTATTTACTTCGAAGATTCAAGACTTATTATTTGGATGTCGTCTTATTTAATGCATAGAATCCCCGTTTATTTCTCCTTAAGCGAAGGAAAGAACAGGTAGGACATTTAACTTTTATTTTATGATTGTATAAGTTGAAAGCTTTTTATTAGATAATAAGATTAATAAGAAAATTAGAAACAGAGAATAAGATCAGTGGTAACATTTTGGCATCCCTTCCGGCGATATAACCTAATTATGAGATAAATAGAATAAGATATTAAGATATTAGAATAATTAGAAATTATTTATCAAGCTATTTAATTTGAAGAACTGAAAAATTATTGAGAACTATTGAACATATAGAGAATTGTACTTTTTAATAGAATTTAGTTGTTGTTGTTATTAGTTCACAATGGCTGAAAGTTTAGTTATCGCCAAAAAAGAAAGAGCTGTGCTACGTGAAAGCATAAATAAGTTTATAAATAAAGTAGAAGCTATTTTGAAAGAGGGAGAACCAGACATTTTTGATTTGGAAGAGGTAGTGGAACAGTTAAGTGTAACAGAAATGGAACTGACACGAGCAGACGAGGAAATTAAAAAATTGGTGCAAGAAGCACAATTAGATACAGAATTACAGGGCGCTCGCGAATTTAAAGAGTAAATTACGTCATGGCGCTTTAGAGCAAACAGAAAAATAAAAGAGTTAGATAAAAGAAATCACAGGATGATTCGTTTTCTAAACGAGAAAATTCCTTAAAGGAAAACGTAAGCATTAAATTACCGAAACTAAATATCGCAAAATTTCCTGGGGATTTTGTTGAATGGCTTTCGTTTTGGTCAGCTTTTGAAACAACCATTCACAACAATGACACATTAGATCCAGTAGATAAATTTAACTATTTAAAAAGTTTTCTAGCCCCCATTCCATTAAAAAGTATAGATGGATTTTGTGTCACTGCAGAGAATTATTTAAAGACCGTCGATATTTTGAAAGAAAGGTACGGGAATAAGGATATATTAATTTCGGTACATACAAATAAACTTCTTAATTTAACTCCACTCAGACACTCGAATGACACCAAATCATTTCGAAAACTTTTTGATGATATACAAACGAACATTAGAAGTCTAGAGTCACTTAACATTTCATTAGACTCTTATGGAAGTTTATTATCCCCCTTTTTATTTAAACTATTACCGAAAGACCTAGTTTTGGAATTTAATAAAACACATGAAGACACAATTAATGTCCAATATTTAATATTGTTCTTACATAAGCAATTAATATCCAGAGAGAAAATGTATGCGTCATCACTGAATGAAATAAATGAAAAATCAACACAAAATAATTATGTTGCGCAGTCATTTAGGAAAAATCCTTCCTTTCCCCCCGAGTCAATAAATTTAATACGCAGAGTAATAAATTTGATTCTCCGAATAGAAAATTACCGTCAGCGAGTGATTTATTGGTTCAGAGCGAAAATGAGACTACTTGTGGATTTTGCTTTGGCAGGCACCAGACAAATAAATGTTTTAGCACTTGCAATTTACCGTTTGAAAAAAGACTTGATTTACTGAGAAAGAGAGGCCTTTGTTATATTTGTTTATCCCGCGGACATATTGGGAAATACTGTGTATCGAAGGATTTATGCGGTATTTGTAATTCGAGACACGCCCAGATAATGTGTAATAAAGAAATAAATTCAAAAGGGAAATCTACTAATTCAGAGAGTAGCGATGTTACGAGACCAATGCTGTCAAATCAGGATATAATTTCTAATGTCTATTTACAAACTTTGATAGTGGAGATCCGTAATGATAATCAATCTCCCGAATTTATTCGTATCATTATAGATACTGGGAGTCACAATAGCTATATAACTAGATATGCTGCAAATATATTGAAATTAAGGAAAATTCGATCAGAAACAATTAGACACGGACTATTCGGAGGGGTAGAAAAAACGAGTAAACATAATCGCTATGAATTTACTATCAGTAATTTAGATCACAGTTTCCGATTTAAAATACAAGCTTTAGATGAAGGAAAAATTGGTTCAGGAGTAAATTTATGCCGCGATAGCGAAATGATAAAAATCTTAGAAAAAAGGGGAGTTCATCTGACCGATGTTCGTGAAAATAATCGACTATGTTTATATGAGAATAATCCGGAAGAAGTACACATTTTAGTCGGCGCTGACATGGCGGCGAAATTGTTCACAGATAATATAAAATATTTTCCTGATTTGGGTATAACAGCTTTTGAAACAAAGTTAGGGTGGACAATTATGGGGAAAACAGAGGGTAATGGAAATGATTCAGAAAGTTCGTTGTCAGTTCTATCGCTGTCATTATTTACTTCAAATGCCAGTTTATCACAACTGTGGAACTTAGATACCTTGGGTATCACTAATGAAGATTATAAAAATAAAGACGATTTAGCAAGAGAGACTTATAACCATTTTCTTGAAACAGTCAAACGTGATGAAAGTGGCCGCTACGAAGTGACACTACCCTGGATTGTTGATAATTCAATTTTAGCGAGCAATCGCGTATTAGCCGAGAAACATTTGCGCAAGAGAGAACAAAAACTTATCAAAACAAATAAGAAAATACAATATGAAGAAATTTTTAATTTGTGGAAGGATAATAATATTATAGAAGAAATTTCAGACGATAAGGAGAATAAAGTACATTTCTTACCCCATAGACCAGTAATTAAAGAAAATAGTGAAACGACGAAAATGCGTCCTGTTTTTAATTCCTCCGCTCATAATGCAAACTCTCCTTCTTTGAACGACTGTCTCACAAAGGGACCTAATTTGATTGAAATAATTCCGAGTATTTTGAATCGTTTTCGTAAATACAAAATAGGTATTTCTTCAGATATTGAAAAGGCATTTCTCCAGATAAAAATCACAGAAAAAGATCGCGATTTTTTACGCTTTCTCTGGTTCGACTCCAAACATAATTTGAAAGTTTATAGACATTGTCGCGTAGTCTTCGGACTCACTTCAAGCCCGTTTTTATTAATGGGTACACTAAACCATCTTTTAAGTCAAGTACCCGAACAGTGGGAAAATACAGCACGAATTTTGAAAGATTCATTTTACATTGACAATTCCATTACTAGTTTAAAATCGATTGCAGATACTGGAAAATTTATAACAGAATCACGATGTATTTTATCATCAGCTCATTTTAATTTAAGATGTTGGCGATCAAATTTGCCTCAGGCCATGATCGATGTTTCTGAAGAAAATACAAAGTTAGCACGAGTTTTGGGATTGGTCTGGGACTTAGAGCAAGATAGATTAATGTGTAAAATAGAAGAAAAAATTGAAACGAAAGAACCACTCACAAAGAGAAAAATTTTATCGGTTACCCAAAAGATATTCGACCCCATAGGATTCTCCGCCCCGAGCACTCTTATTCCAAAATTAATTCTTCAGGAAACCTGGAAACAGAAATTGAAATGGGATGAAGAACTTCCTGAAAATTTAAGAAAACAGTTTGAGACCTGGTTAAAACAAATTAAGTTTTTACAAGAAATTCATGTTCCACGTTGGTTGAATGTATCGCCCGAAAATGAAAATAACATTTCCTTGCATACCTTTTCCGATGCGAGTAGACACGCCTATGCCACTTGCGTGTATCTTAGATGTCAAACACAAGAAGGAGTTAAAGTTCAGTTAGTCAATGCTAGAAGTAGAGTAGCGCCCATTAAAGAACTCACAATTCCTCGACTGGAGCTACTCTCGTGCCTCATTGGAGCTAGACTCGCTAAAACTATCATGAGTGATCTTCAGTTAAAACCAGAGAAGACAATCTTTTGGAGCGATTCCTCAACAGCTTTAGGGTGGATAAGAAGAGAACAATCTTGGGGTACATTTGTCCACAATAGAGTTTTAGAAATCAGAAGCCTTACCCAAGTTGAAGATTGGCGACATATACCAGGAAATTTAAATCCGGCAGACCTCCCATCCAGAGGATGTTCCTTTGAGCAATTGGAGAAATCACGATGGTGGGAGGGACCAGCTTGGCTGTATTTACCGGAAGATCAGTGGCCACAACCGGAAGAACACCCTGACGAGGATATAATAAATAAAGAAAGGAAAAAGACAATCCTAACACTTTTAGACAATGAAGACACTGATTTACACAGTTTTTATCGATATTTTTCCTCTTATAGAAAAAACATAAGAATGATTGCATTTATATATCGTTTTTATAACAACACAAGAAAGAAAGAAAGAATTTCATCACCTAACATCTCCGTTGATGAATTTGAAAAAGCAGAAAAAATACTTCTCAGATTAGTACAAAAGGAATCATTTTCAGGAAACACAGATCCCAAATTAAGAGCCTTAAGACCATTAGAAGATAAAAACGGACTTTTGAGAGCAAAAACAAATATAATCTGTAGACAAGACAAAGAAGATTTTCGTTATCCAATAATTTTGCCCTCAAAACATCCTGTGGTACAGAAGTTAATTTTTGAAAAACATTTAGAAAATCCTCACGCTGGAGTTAGCATACTAATGGCTCAACATCGAGAAAATTTTTGGATTTTGAAATCAAGAAAGTATATCAGAAACGTCATTAGACAATGTGTTAAGTGTCAAAGATTCCAAACACCCAGAACAGAGGTCGAACCAGGAATCCCACCTGAAGACAGAATCAGAGATGCAGCTATATATCGTGGTGGGAGTCGATTTAGCCGGTCCTCTATACCTTGCCGATGGTTCAAAGGTGTGGATAGCTTTATTCACCTGTGCTGTCTATCGAGCAGTACATTTGGAGTTGATAACATCTTTATCAGCTGAATGCTTTATGCAGTCCCTAAGAAGATTTATAGCACGGCGAGGCAGACCATATATAATTTACTCAGATAACGGAAAGAATTTTGTTGGCACTAACAGAGCCCTTTCTAGTGTGGATTGGCAAGCTATAAGTACATTGGCCTCCATTCAGAAGATCAGATGGAAATTCAACCCCCCTTCAGCCCCCTGGTGAGGAGGGTGGTGGGAACGCCTCGTGCGAACAGTGAAAGATATTTTAAGAAAAGTTTTGGGTCGCGCCTCATTAAATTGCGAAGAACTGAGCACAATACTCTGTGACTGTGAAAATGTTGTCAATTCGAGACCAATAACATACATCTCCGAAGATAATCGCGATCCCGAACCTTTAACTCCACTGATGTTCCTTCAAGAACTGCCTACATCCGGTGTCCCAGATATAGATGCATTAGACTCCCAAGATCTTAACAGACGAGCAAGATATCGTCAAAGAATAAGAAATGATCTGCGAAACCGATTTAGAACGGAGTAATTAGGACAGCTGCGGCAACAGTCTATGAAGGAGAATTCCAAACCTTTGCAAATAGGAGACATCGTTCTTCTGGAAGATACCAACAAAAGACGTCTTCACTGGCCTTTAGCCAAAATAATTGATATATTTCCCGGAAAAGACAAAACAGCAAGATTGGCCAAAGTCCAAACAGAAAATGGCATTTTCCTCCGTCCTTTCCAACGCCTGTTTCCTTTGGAAATTGATGCAGCTAGCGATTCCCCATCAGATAACAGAATTCAGCAAAAAGTGAACTTTAATCTCCCTAATGAACAACGAAAGGTTACTCCAGAAATCGATTGACTAGAAGCAGTGTAGAAAAGAGCCAACCCTGTGACAGAAATATCTCTCCTTTGGTTACCAGAAGTGGACGACTAGTGAAACCGCCTCTGAGACTCCAATCTGGACTTCTAAATTGTTGAGTTCCTCCCATGGATCACAACTCAAGGTGGGAGGATGTTGCGAAATCAAGCAACTCCTCTTACCATTTACCCTTTGAAACAAGAACAAAAAACGCACCTGCAGTGTGTTACGTCAGACCTACTGCGCAAGAGCGGACAGAACTTGTTTTCCTTTTTTTCTGTGAGAATTGACTCAGATTTAGATTAGAACAGAAACTAGATATGAACGTAGAGAAAAGAAAATAACTTTTAAAAAAGAAAACTTTAATACTCGAATTGTAATATAATGTAAATAATTTTTGTTTTGTGAGTGTCTAAGCAAGTTGTGTACGTTTTCAATAATGTTTAATGTAATACAGTTTTATTTACTTCGAAGATTCAAGACTTATTATTTGGATGTCGTCTTATTTAATGCATAGAATCCCCGGCTATTTCTCCTTAAGCGAGGGAAAGAACAGGTAAAACATTTAACTTTTATTTTATGATTGTATAAGTTGAAAGCTTTTTATTAGATAATAAGATTAATAAGAAAATTAGAAACAGAGAATGAGATCAGTAGTAACAACCGTACTTTTTAGAAAAATATAGCTATATTGGAGTCCTATTCTTCTAAAATAGTTTTAAATTTTCCACTTAAAAAACAATGTTTGTCAACTGACATCTTTTTTTATTAAGTTCTAAGCTTGATCTTAAGTTCAAGCCTGATATTAAGAATGTGTAAGATTTTAAGGCGTTGTGGTTGTGATTAATCTTTGCTTTATTAAATACGACGTAAGCCATATTTATTTATTTTTTTTATTTCCGTGTATATTGTATTTTGTGAATATGAGCTAAATAGATTTGGTATGTTCTATAGGAAAAGACTGATCTGGGTAATAGAAAAAACAAGTAAGAAAAATCATGCGTTAAGCATAGATTATAAAACACTTTCCAACACTTCCCGAATACTTTAACAAAACTTCGTTATTTAGAGAAATAAGGTAAATAAGATAACTAAGTAAACATTTTAGAAAACGCATAAAACATTTGAAAAACTGATTTCAGCAGTTACTGTCCATAGCCAAATATGTTTTCCAATTCTTTTGAACAGCCCTGTATTTGATCTGTAGTTTGATACACTGAAAAAAATGAAGTACTGAAAAATGAGTAAACCGAAGTACTCATATCGAATTGAGTATTTTTGGATCAAAAATTAACCTATACTTTCTCTATTTTTAAACATCACATGTTATCAAACCCAAACAAACGAACAGTTTTGTACCCTGTAATGGTTCATTTCATTTATGGCGGCATAAATGATGTTTATTAATGTAAATATTAAGTTATGCACAGCATTTTAAAAATAATTTAAAAGTGCCTGGAAATAATGCTCTTGTCATAAAAATATTCGATTTGAGTATCTTGTTAAGAATTTTGCTAGTTTTCTTAATAAATAATCAATTAAACATTTCTTGTTAAGAACTTTGAATGGGAAATAAATGTCAGTACATTTTTACTTTAAATTTAGGGGGTTTTTTTTGGGGGGGGGGACAGTAAATAACGATTCATATTTGATCACAGCCATGGAATAAAAAATGAGTACATCTGCTTCTCAACTTTGAGTACATTTGGATCGGAGCTATTTTGAGTATGTGATGCATTTAAAATTGAGTACTTTTCACTCAATTTTGAGTACCCATTTTTTTAAGTGTATATATACTATATAATGGGAAAATTTAGTTTAGCAAGAAAACGCCTAACAGGTTGAAATTCTTTTTCAGCAATTTATACTAATGTATGGAAACATACTTGAATACTTTTGTACAACCCTGTAGTTTACCTAGAATCTTTATTACACGCCACTATTTAGTTAAAATTTAATTCAAACTCAGACACTCTTAAAACTGCTGAAATCACATTTCCAGAAATTGTAATATATAGATGGCCATGTATCCAATTCCTTACGTGACCCTTTATATCATTTTATCTGTATTCTACAAACATTTCTTGGTAAATTAAATGCAGTTCAGCGAAAAAAGCATAACTCATTTAAAAACCACCTTTAAGCAATTTGCGCCCATACCCAGTAATCCTTACGAATACTTTTGTGTAGCTAGGAATTATAGCATTTATATACACCATACACTATGCATAAATATAGTGAATCATAAAAGCACATATCATAATTAAAAATACACTTCGAGCAATCATCGCTAATGAACAGTACTTCGGATACAATATAGTATCTGAAAAATTTTGTGTGTCCCTGTAAATGCTATATACGTATTATTCGTATTATACATGAAATAATTTATAGTATGTAAACCTCAACGACATACATCAATTTCATTACATATGAAATAGATTAACATAATTAAAGTATGCCGCAAACAATTCCCTCCACCTCTATATCATTATGTATTTGAATTCCTTTTTTAGCCCTGTTAATGAACAATAACTATACTTTGCATCGCATAGTCAACAGAATGCATATTTTAGTGCACTTCATAAATGCATATAAATTTTATTCTGTTTGAAAGCGTGCGTAAAATCATTAAAAATCATTTGAAACGATTTTTTCCCATAGGCCGTAATGTAACGGAAAACTTTTGGCTGTCCCTGTAAATGAACAAAGCATGCTACAAACTTCATTACAAATACGTACCGTGCTATGGTAAACGTCAATACCATCCAAACATTTCAGGGCAATCCGAGTATATTTTCGAGAGTTAGAGTGCGGACAGACTGCTAGACGGACAGACGGAGAGACAAACCGAAGTCATAAGCATTTTTCAACTTTTGTCCTGTATTATATGAACTTTTAAAAAACATATACTAAAGCAGTTTAATCTATAACTTCCTATCAGGCATGAAAAATACTTTATTTCAATGCTTAAATATCATATTTTACTTTTTAGTGCCAATAATTACGCGTATCATAAACGTAGAAAATTAATTTACAATAGAAGAAAATTTAATAACCGATTTAGAATGTCTATAATTAAATGTTTGATTAAAATCACAAACAGAAAAAATGCTTACATACAATTTAAAAAAATGAATATATCAATTTGAAAAACACTAAAAATAATAATTAGCATTTATAATTGTACTGTGAAACAACAGCAAACTACAATAGATAAATTAAATGCATTATTAGATTTAACAATATCTCAAAAATATTTCCATATGGTATAAGGAATTCCTATTATTTTATAATTTTGGTAAATGTTAAATCTGAAAATATTGGTTTGAAGATTTAGGATTTTAAAAGATAATTTAAAATATTATTAGCACTAAAAGAAAATTCTTTCGAATGTTTCACTACTGTAACATGTAAAAATACATTTTTCCAGTATAATGTTAATTTCTAATCTGAAACAGTTTCGTAATCTCATGATAATCGAACATCATATTTAACCCCAACATAATAATAACATCAAAAAATAGTAAGAAGCCGATAAAATAATTCCAAATCATTGTCGTTCCATACATTTTAAGTCTCAATTAAGAGTAAATTAATGTTTATATTAATTCCAGTATGAATGTAGGCATGAATCAGCCTCTGAGCAGTTTTTTTTTCTTTTTTACAAGCGATGGCAGATTAAAATATTTTTCTTTACAGTTATCGAAATGGAAAATATCGCTTCTGACAGTTAAAGATCAGTCTCTTACAAATATAACATAAAACTATTTAACTCATAATATATAATCAGGAATAAAATATTTAAATTAAATAAAACTTACATATACGTTCCATTAATATCCGTGTATCCTAAAATGGTCATTTCCTTATCTTAAAGTGTTGTAGACGTGGTGTTCAAAAAACAGTGAAGTATTTCCCGCGTCTTCTCATATTTATTTTTCTGTGGGCAGACGATTTTCAAGCAGATGTTCTGTCACAGATTGTTTGTTTTTGTTTACAAGAAATATGGAACTTGAACGCGCAGTAATTTTCTGAAAGTATCGTTAATTAAAATTTTGTATTTGAAGAAATGTCCAATGTATTTAACCTTTTCTTTTTATCCGTACCAAATAATTCAAGTTAAAATGTATTGTAAAGTTCCTTTTTTCTAAATAATTATAATAATAATATTCATAATTAGAGTTTATTAGATAAAACATTGTTTAAATTTTTAAAAGGTGTAAAAATAAATTTAATGGTAATAACGACAACCCCCCTTTTTTCTATTTTTTTAAAGTAAAGTTTGTTTTGCACAAATTTTGTATATTTCCTTTATTTTCGGAAAATGCTAATTTTATTTTAAAAGTCTGAAAGAAGTAGAATTTATGACTTGAATACAAATTATAAAAATATTCTAAAGCAAGAAATGCATATATGACTAAACTCTGAAGACTCTTTCTACGTGCTCATTAAAAGGCGCAGATTTAACTGTAATAGAAAATTTTTAGTTTGAAACCACAGAAGTGTTTCGAATAATCATGGTCGGTAAAAAATGAAAGAAAGAAAGAAATTTCCTCCCAGCAAACTAAATATATAAAGTGTATAAATATAATATTCCTAATTGTAAATATATTATCCAAATGCTAGATAAAATTGAAATCATGAAAAAGTATACATTCACTGTCTTAGATATCAAATTGATAAAATATAGCCTGAAATAGTTTATTAATGCTTGTATCGTGCACTTTATTTATTATGCCCCCTTCCCCCCTCCCATTTAGTGACAGAATTTACCATCTGCTATCCACTAATATATTTTCATTCCTTATGCCGCTGTAACTCGTGACTGTTTAAAATATTTCTCTTCATTTTCAAAGATTTTTGAAGTTCATATTTTTCACACGACGTCAGTCACAACGACGTCACCGTGACCATGCATGCTATGAGGGTTGTACCGTGCATTTTTCTTTTTCTCGCCCCCTCCTTCTTTTCGTGTCCGAATTTACTATTTGCTGTCCACTAATATATATTCATTCCATATGCCGCTGTAACTAGGGCATGTTTTAAATATTTCTCTACATTTTCAAAAATTTTTGAAGTTAATATTTTTGTCACACTGTGATTTACAATATGGTGGTTTTTTTGCCACATATATGACGTGACGTACGTTACATGCAGTGACATAACAGTGACGTTACAATTTTTTTTTAATTGCCAGAAAAATAAAATTTTACAATAAGTAACATGTTTTAAAGAATTTTTGTAATTGTTTAAAGTTTTCTAAGAAATTCACATCTCAGTCGCAATGTGACATCACTGAGTGGTGGCATTTTGGTCACAGATGTGACGTGACCACAGTGAGTTACAGTGACGTCACAATGACGTCACTGTGACCATGCATGCTATGAGGGTATATAATTTTTACCTAATGCTGAAGAAGGAATATCACAAGGTCTTTTATACAGATTTTGTTAGGTAGATTTCGTATGAAATACTACCTATTACATTCTCCCTTATGTTGGAATTTCTGAAACTTTTTTTGAAGATCTACACCAATCATGACCCCTAGAACCCAAAACTACCCCCAGTAAAAAACTTTATCTATCTATCTATCTATCTATCTATCACTTTCTTCTGGACACGATAACTTCTACAATGCTGCACAAATCTCTTCCAAACTGATGCATAAAATCAAGGGGCATAAAATCTCTGTGAAGTTCGTTAATGGGGAAAATCAGACCAAGGGGATGGAAATAGGCAGGGGTTTTGTGAAAACCGAAAAAACCTCATAACTTCTTATTTTTTTTACACATCAAATCAGTTTAAAGTTTTTATTACTTCTAAAAATAGGGCCAATAATTTATCTATCACAGATTTTTGATAAAATCAAAAATGGGCTCAAGGGGCGCAAAAAATAGGGTTTTTGGGAGAAAAAAATTCTTAACTTCGTCAATTCTCCAAATATCAAATCCAATTAATTTTATTATAAATCTCTTTCATATTATCTACAACTTTAATATTCACAAGTTTCTGATAGGACCAATTCGTACCGTAAAAAAAAAAAAAAAAAAAAAAAAAAAAAATTAAAAACGAAAACAAAAAGGGGGTTTGAAGAAGAAAAATATTCACAACTCCGTCAATTCACAAGATATAAAATCCCCATGAATTTATCATATATCTTCTTAATATCGTCTACAACATTTATATAGACAAGTTTTTGATAGGATCAATTCTTACAGCAAAAACAAAATAAAAATTCATAGCGGTTGAAGAAAAAAATCATCTTATTAAGGGTGTATTCAAATCCAAACTGCTTATTTTCTTACTCATTTTTAAATTCATTTTTGCTCTCAGACTCATCCAATTGGTAGATTCTCTGATTCAGAAACTATATAATGTACCGTAATGATCGATTTTTGGATAGAGGCAGAATATATTTCAAAAAATGATGTCAAAGTGGGCATTTTAAACAGAATTTCCCGAAGCGATTGTGTTAGAAACGAAAAATATTGTCCTACTGAGAAAATAATTGTTTATAAATCAAGTTTTAACTAATTGAACGAAAAAAAAATTACAGGTCGCTTATAAATCTCTTCAAAAATCACGTCAGCACGTTTTATAATTTTTCTATTGAAAATGAATCTGAAAATGTGCCAGAAACTTTCGAGTTGTTAGGCATGGAAAGGTATTTTTTTTTTTAATACCGCCTTAACATGATTCTCATAAAACCAGCTATTATATAAAAATGAAATAAAAACTCGTCAAAAAGCGACCAGATAAAATAGTTAAAGTGGATTTATCTCTAATCATGATTTAGTTTTTGTTGGTGAAATTAGTATACTTAACTTCGAAATCTACGTTCACCTGTAGGCCGGGCCGGCAGGAATTTTGTACAGCTTTACGGAGAGGAGGGCGCAAACTTTACCTAAAATAAATAAAAAGTGCTCATTAATCTTAATCCTCAACCAAGCGTCTTGTTAATCTAAGTGTGGGAAGAATTGGACTTTAGATTAGATGTGTGCCGTATAACTAAAGATGCACCTATTGAACATTTGTAAGAAAAACTAGGTTAGCTTACCTTCAATTTGATGTATGATTTGTTGTAAATAGTCTAAATTAAACTGTTATAATCCACCATTGAAACTGGGACATTACTTTATGGACAACCCTGTATATTAACATACGTATTTAATACATTAATATAAATATTAATACAAAAAATAACTACAAATGTTAAATGTATTACTATTAATATACTATTACAAGTCCTTAGAATGCGTGATCAATATTTAGGTTAAATTAACAGTGAGGTTGAGTTATCTGATCACTTGACACAAAAATAAAGCAAGAGGTCTCATTAGGGACATTTTTAATGTGATTAATACGATTTAAAATGACATTTTGAAACTATAATTAGGGGAAATTGAGTAAAATTGCATACCCTGTTATTAGTTGCTTTTTGAAGCTAGAATTTCCAACAGAATTTACCGTGACTTTGATTATATATTCTGCACTTATCCTTGCATCATAATATTATTTTAAATATACAGTGTAACCTTCCTGTGTGACCACCTCCCTGAACGACCATTTTTTTCATGGAACGAAATTCATTCCCATAGGCTCAATACTAATTTTACTTCTATTCAGAGACCATCCCAGTTAAGCTCCCACCATGAGCGATCCATTTCTTTGAAGAAAATGAAACGTATTCCGTTTTTTCCTGGTCACTTGAAGAAGGTTTTATTAGAATAATAATTCCGAAGAGCGCATTTTTCATCAAACTTCTAAACTGAGCTTAGAATTTTTATTTATTCCGGTAACTTTTAAGTGTTTAAACCCCTTTGCGCCTTTTTAGGCAATGATTTTAACTATGATGGCAAAATAAAAACGACGTCAATAAACTCCCCTGCCCTATTCTGTCAGGAAACTCTCAAAGAAATAAATTAATGAAATCGTCATTATTTTTCCCGTTAAAAAAAAAAGGCCTTTATTTACTGGACTTTGAAAGGACTTGGAAATAAATGTTATAGAAGATAAAACCGTAAAATGAAAGGAAACGTCAATGTATTCATTTTTTAAGCTCTAAAGTAATTGACTTGTGTAATTAACTTTTTGTTTTGATACTTAAATTTTCATATTTTGTCCTAATGTGAAAAATAAATTTTAGTAACATTGTTAACTTTTTTTTCATCAATTAAAATTTAAATTTAAAAATGACTTCCATTAAGAGACCACCTTTCGGAGTGGACAATTTTTATTGGAACGCAAAGCTCCAATTTTTATTGGAGCTTTAAGGAGCTTTTAAATGCATAACACATTTGATAATCTAATTTCAGCAATTACCATCTATATCCAAAAATATGCAAATTCTTTTGTGCATTCCTGTATATGATCTATAGATCTGTATATATACTTCATAGTATGCAAGAATTTACTTGAGTTACGAAACGCATCACACTGTTAAAAATTCACCCTCACCAGTTAGCAGAATGTCCTCGAATTCTTTTGTGCAATCCTGTATATGGTCTATAGAATTTATAGACGCCATGTACTGTACAAAAATTCGGTTAAACTTAAAAACGCAAACCAAAGTTGAAAACGCACTTCCAGCAATTATCGCTCATTGACAATACCGTCGAAAGAAGAGAAGACGCAAAGAAGACGTGCTTCTACTATGAAAGCAGCAGCAAGGCTCAAATGCTTTCATAGTAGAAGCTTTTTTTGCGCCTGACGAAGAAAGACTAGGATCTTTCGAAAGGTCTAGCGCGATTTAAAGTTTTTGATGGTGCTTTAAGAAGTTCTTTAGTTCTTATTCATTCACACAAGTTTCAACTTAATTTCTTTCAATTCATGTAACATTTTGTAACAGTAATATTTGAAAAAAAGTTACTTCAAACATGTTTTAAGAGATTTGGTTGTATAAAAGGCATTTCTAAGTAATCGGGGTTATTTTCGGACCAAAACAGGCTTGGCACAAAGTAGCCCCGAAATACTAGTTTTCATGTTAGCTTTATGAAAACATAAATATTTTCTGCCAAAATAAAAAGTCAAAGGAAAAATTATGATCACACATGGGTTACAGGTTACTAAAGGTAATATTTTGACACTTACTTTATTTGTAGCTCTTATCCATAACCGGATTATTCTGTGTGTCCCTGTAAATGCACAATGAATGCAATGCACAACATACTTTTAAGTAAGCATCTTACTGAACACCTCAGTAATTTATACAAACTTCATTTTCCAAATTCATTAAATACATTGCAAACGATTTTTTCCGGTAGACCACTGTGTAACGGAATTCTTTTGTGTGAGCCTGTAAATGAATAATAAATGCTTTACACCTTATATGCTATATATAACCTATTTCAGTGCACCTCAGAAATGAATAACAATTTCATTATGTTTGACATGGTGTATAACATCATTAAAATGCACTTGAAACGATTTTTTCCCAAGACTGTAATGTAACGGAATACTTTTGACTGGTTGCTGCAAACATACTACAATTCTATAACGTACTATAAAACACTTCATTTTCAATTGCCATCATTCTAGAGTAAATAGCAGTAACAGATCAACATTATAGGGCAATCAAAATACATTTACGAGAGATAAAGCATGGACAGACGTACAAACAAATCAAAGTCATAAACATTTTCCAACTATGTTTGAAAGTGTTGAAAAATAAACTCGTTCATTTTGAATTTAACCTTTAACTGATGTGACTGAAATTTGTCACACAACTGATGTGATCCGGTCTCTCAAACGCCTCAAATAAAATGAATAAAAAAATAACTCAAATGGTTGAATTTACTTAAATTTTGTCCTAACAATATCGTTGTACTTCTCTTAGGAGCATGTGAATTAAATTGCATGAAAAAAGTATTTTATTCATTTAATTTCAGTACAGAAAAGTAAAAAGCTGTAAAAGTGTTTACAGCTGGAAGTCGCGGGGAGACCGCGTGACATCAGTTAAAGGTTAATATAACCTTATTGATGAAAAACTAAACCTAAAGCTTTACAAAACGCATAAATATTCACAGCATCTTCGAAGAGGGTTTAGTGGGAATTTCAAAATTTTAACATTTTTATTTTCTTTCGTTGGATTAAAACTAGTCGGATGTGCCAATCCCAAACCTATCTTCTATCTCATACATGTTAATATTTTCTGAAAAATAAAGCATATAAGTTCCACCGGTTAAGTGATTTAAACCAAAATCTAATCAGCAACAACTTATGTCAAGTAGCAGCTGAGTTTGGTGAAAATCCGTGCATTAGTTTTTGAGGAAGAACTATTGCAGAAATCGAAAAAAAAATCCACTTACCAGCGCCACTTGTTGGTCGATTTACTCCAAAAACTAATCAGGACCAATTTATATGAGGGACTTACTGAAACTGAAGTTTGATGAAATTTCATGTATTAGTCCTTGAGATAGAGCTATTGCGATAATCATAAATAATGCCAAATAGCAGCATCACCTGTTGGGCGATGTACACTAAAAAGTAATCAGCTCCAAATTATGTCAAGGACTAATGGAATCTGAAGTTTTATAAAATCCCGTACATTAGTTCTTGAGATAGAGCGCCTACAAAATAGCTGTCACACACAGACAGACAGACTCACAGACAGACATTTTGTAAAAATTTGTTTTTCGGAATCTTTGACCCCTAAAACGTGTAAATTCGTCGAAAATTGGAATTCGAAAATTTTCCTGAATCCAATACTTTCTTCTTGTAAAGATAGAAGAAAGTAAAAATGTTGAAGTGTACACGTAAGATAAACGTACCAGTAGTGGGCCACCTCAGGGCATTTATCTAATTATTACTTTCTTCTATCTTTACAAGAAGAGAGTATTGGATTCATGAAAATTTTCGAATTCCGATTTTCGACGGATTTACACGTTTTAGAGGTCAGAGAATCCGAAAACTTGTTTTTCAAAATGTCTCTCTGTGAGTCTGTCTGTCTGTCCGTCCGTCTGTCTGTGTGTGTGTGACACAAATTTTGTGGGCGCCAGGGCCGAAACTAAGGGGGTGCAGAGGGGGCATGTGCCCCGGGCGCCAGAACAAAAGGGCGCCAAATGAAGAATTATACTTTTGGAAAGGATCATTTTCTTCTGATGGACTGATGGCTTCCATTATTATGAAACAGCCATTATAAATGAAGCGTTAGGTGTAGATGAAAGTGCAGTTGTAAAAAGTTAGAACTCTGATTTACTGGTCCGAATGCAAAAAAAAAAAAAAATGGCCATAATTTTTTTGCAAAAATAAATTATGGCCATTTTTTTCGCATTCGGACCAGAAAATCAGAGTTCTAACTTTTTACGACTGCTCTTTCATCTACACCTAACGCTTCATTTGTAATGGCTGTTTCATAATAATGGAAGCCATCAGTCCATCAGAAGAAAATAACTCGGTTAGGCGGGACTCGGATAATCGGGACTCTACTGAATATGTCATTTTAAAAATGATCTTTAGAATATTTTTGTTGATGTTCAGAGGGACTTCCCCCTTGGATCCGAAATTGTAGATTACGTAGTTCAGTATTACATATTTTATGATTACATATTTTAAATTTTAAATTAAAATAAGTCGTCTATTATAAAATTAGTAAAATTCTCTTTGTAAATATACTTTGTACGGGGAGGGGGGGGGGGGGGGGGCAAAATCCATGTTATCCCCGGGTGAAAAAAAGGCTAGTTTCGGCCATGGTGGGCGCTCTATCTCAAGAACTAATGAACGGAATTTAACAAAACTTTAGATTCTGTTAGCCCCTGATATAAACTGGTGCTGCTTACTTTTGGTGTAAATCGCCCAGAAGATGGCACTGCTATGCTGCATTTTTCACGATTTCCGAAACAGCTATATCTCAAGAACTAATGCACGGATTTTTATAAAGCTTCATATTCAGTTAGTCCCTGATATAAATTAGTGCTCTTTAGTTTTTAGTGTAAATCGCCAAACAGGTGGCACTGCTAGGCTGCATTTATCACGATTTCCGCGCAAACTGTATCTCAAAGACTAATGCATGAATCTTCATTAAACTTCAGATTCAGTTAGTTCCGGATATAAATTGGTCGTGATTAGTTTTTGGAGTAAATCGACCAACAGGTGGCACTGCTATGTAGATTTTTTTTACGATTTCCGCAATAGTTCTACTTCAGAAACTAATGCATGGATTTTCATTAAACTTCAGATTCAGCTGCATTTTGCACGGATTTTGGTGTAAATCACCTAACCGGTGACAATGCTTCATTTTTCAGGAAGGATTAACATGCATGAGATAGAAGAAAGTTTTGGGATTGCCACACCCGACTACTTATTAAACTGTTAAAGAATTCCAAAAGATATATATATATATATTTAGCATAGTCCTAACCACCATGTATCAGAATAAAATTCAAAATTACAAAATACACTCTTCGTAAAAAATGAAAAATAAAAAATGTTACCTTCTTCTATGCTCCAGTAGTCAGTTTTATTGCCTAGGGCCTAATTTAGGGTTTAGTCAATTTTAGAAGCACGAACTTTTAAGTTTTCGGTTTATCCAACAAATTATTTAAAATGCAATAGAGTATATCAACAATAGATTAATTTACAATAAAACATAATATTAACCCGTTCGGGACCAGCATTTCTTACATGAATTTTATTGGATTGATATTACTACTTTGTGTCAAATAATTAAATTTAGTTTATCAATCAAATAAGAAAATTTTACTTTTTTTTTTTTTTTTTTTTTTAGTGGTATCAGAAATAAGGCACTGTAAAAAAATCTTTCAAATTGACAGAAAAAAACTGCCAATTTTGGCTCCAGTGAAAAACCATTTAATACAGAAAATATCTATAATTTTTCATTAAAACAGTTTTTTTATATAAAAAAAAGTAGATTTTTTTCTGTAAAAATTACAAAATCAATATTTGGTTACAGAAAAAAAACTGTTTTCTTTTTAAACAGTTTTTTCTGTAAAAAATACAATTTTTTAATGCAAAAATTACAGATTTCTTTTACAGTGTGTAAGCCTTTTTTGAAGAAGCATATATGCTCCCATGGTCCCGAAAAAGTTAAAGAAACAATGCTTGAAATAAAATCTTATCCCTTAAGGGGGCTGGTCACTGAGCTTCGGAATTCTCTTCCGTAATGTTAAGTCCATGGACTTTTGATGCATTTGTTTATTTAAAATATCTTCTAGGGAAATTCATACTTTTAACATATTTTTTCTGTGTACTCTTCTTAAAAGATGTCTCTTTTTTTTCTTAGTTTTCAAAATATTTCTAAGTTCTAAGCTGAATTTAATATTTTATGTGTTAAAAGCGGGCAAACTGTGAGTAAGATTTTAACACTTCCTATAAAATTAATGTAAGAACTTTAGAAATATTTTGAGAACTAAGAAAAAAAGAGACACCTTTTAGGAAGTGTACACAAAAAATTGAAGTTAAAAATATTAATTTCCCGAGGAGATATTTTAAATATACGAATGCATCCAATGTTCATTGACTTTACATTGATGAGGGGAAATCGGAAGCTGAGTAACCAGCCCCCTTAAGGAAAAATCTCAAAGAATTTGCCAAAAAATCATTTTTTGAAGACATTCTAGAAAATAAACAGATGTATCAACAGAAAAAGAAAAACAATTATTCCAAACAGTTTGTGGAAAGTTACCATTCAAGGATGTTAGTCAATCAGATTTCTTTCAGTCGTTTTTCAGAAATGCATTTTGACTTATTTTTAAAGTTTAATCATTATGGGCCCATTACTCGTACGTGGCCCAACTATAGGTGCATTTACCTTACTCCTCCGTCTCCCCCCAAAAACGCACTGATTATATTTATCAAGCCGTGAAGATTTAAAAAATGCTATAGCTATTACACCTTTATCTACTGACGATACTTATAAGTACCACTCACTTTAAACTTTCATCCCGTAGGGAATCTTACAAATATTCTAATGGTATTTTGCAAAAAACACTCTTTTAACTCCACTTTATCTGGATACATGGCAGCAGTTTTTCTAGGTTTGTTATTTTAACGAGGGAGGAGGCTATTTTTGAACCAGTCGATTGTGCTTTGTGCCGATGTTTTGTACAGTTTGTCACGCTCGTCTTTTTATTGCTGCAAACACAGTAAAGGATATAAGATAAGTGTGTGATTTTCTTTTTTATATGTTCATTATGATCTTAGGATACAATTTGACTAGCTGTTTTCGGTGAACGGTGTATGTATTTGATTTAACAGCTGAATTATTCGGTGGTACTTATAAGTACCGTCAGTACACTGGGTGTTGGTGAAAAACTTATTGTTTACTTTTCGTCTGTGTTGTTATCCATCGTTTTCATTTGCTTTAAAATGTAATTACTAAAATGCAGTGTAGTAATAATTTTCCTAGTATTTCTTTTCTGTTTCATTATTATTTTTCATAGGAAATCGAAAAAGTTGTGGCACCGGCTCTTGTTTACTATGCTAGAAATAGCATATGTAAATTCATATATTGCGTATGTGAAGATGCGAGAGAACATGTTGTCCCTGGAATATAGACGTCGCATACCTAAAGGACTACTAACAAGATTGAAAGCTAAAAAAAAAAAAAAAATAGTTTTTTTAACCCTTTCAGAGGCAAAGCATTTTCAATGCTAAAGTGTTGAAATAAATGATTGGCGCCGGAATTTGCCAAAAAAATTATTTGTAAATAAGAAAAGGGCTATATTTCACATACTTAAAAAATCGAAAATATTTTACCACAATTCTGGTGCCATTTGAAATACTTTGAGGGTTTTCTGTTACGATATTTTAGTCATAGTGTATTGACGGTACTTTAAAGTATCACTTTAATTAATTACCTCTAAGGAATTAAATTTCTCACGGGTGAGTATTTTTTTTTAATGTTTATCCTTTCATAGTGAAAAAAAAAACCAACTGAAAAAAGTCAACTGAAAAAAAAAATTACATGAAAAAAATTGCAGTAGATAAAGGGTTAATAAGCACCAGCGAAAATAATGTTTAAGATTATAATTTAAAATATGCATGCTTTAAAATTCTACTCTTTCTCCTGAAAATTTAAGTGGAGGTGGGGAGATTCTATTTCTTTCGGTCAAAATTTTCGTTGTTTCTTTTCTCGCATTTTTTGAGTACAAATGTGCAGATTGTTACCCTAAAAATATTTCATGATATTTCAGTCCCTTACAATTTTTTTTGCTCTTTGAAAGTAACGCCGTTCATTGAACGTAACGCTAATTGTAATATTTTAAACTTTTTTTTCCCAAAAGCCTATTTTTCAAACTAGATAACCTCTTTTGCAGAACTATTCAAGTGACTTCCTTCATTTTTTATGTAAAAGAAAGGTAGTAGTTTTTGTTAAAGCTTGGACCAACGGAAAGTATAATTATCATTCATTAATTTATTTTCTCGAGCTCGATAAAGGGAAAAAAGAAAAAAAAAAACTTTTATATTCAAATGAACGCAGTTTTGTCAAAATACAACTTATGACAACACGTATAACACCATATATACTCGCGTATAAGTCGACCCCCTAACTTTCGAATGTAAATTCTGGAAAAAATCAAAAACCCGCGTATAAGTCGACCCCCTAACTTTTTACTTAAATTTTGTTCAAAATCAAACCAAAGATTTCACTTGCCAATGCGAAAAGGTAGTAAATAAGCAAAAACAAATCATTGAAAAATTTTAAATGATAAATTATTATTATTTGTACATTTTATATATTATTTTTGGTACTTATTAGTTATTCCGTCGACCAAACTAGTGTCGCAAAATTTTAAGACTATATGCCAATGATGGTTGATCGTAAGTGTCACATTAACTTGAGTTACACGTGTTTACGTCATCAAGCGATTTTTATTTCGACGTTTTCTTATATTTTTATTAATGTTATACTAATTTATTTGTTCTTTCGTATTTAAAATGAAATTTATGTCAATTTGTATAATTTGGCGAGTGGTTTGGTGATTTATATAAATTGGCGAAATTCTTCGACGGGATAACTAACAAGTACTTTAATTTTTTATTCATACACATAAAAAGGCCATAATTTTTCTGTATTCGAAGTTTTTGTTTTTACTTTTTTAACTGTCTCGCGTATAAGTCGACACCCAACTTTGCTTAGCGAAATTGTCAGAAATTTCTCGACATACGCGCGTATATACGGAAATCACTTATAAACAGATTAAGCAAAATAATGTAAAAAAGTGATAAAATATCTTTATTTAGATTGACGAACGTTTCATCGCACAAACGGCGATATTTTCAAAATCATTCGTGATAGAAAATATTTTCATAAAATTTAAAAACAATAACTTGGTAAACAATGTCACGAGATATCATGCATAATGAAAATCAGTGCAAACATTAAATTAAATTAAATTGTATATTTGTGAGCGTGGATTAATTTTTACTATTGTTACTAAAATTGTATATCATCTCTTTCCAAATTTTAGGTAAATCAACGGACACGGAATCATTGCAAATATTCTCGCTGCTTAAAAATATCTCTATTGATTCCCGGATAATGGATGGTAAATAATGGATAATTTATCCATCAAGATTTTATTTACCATCCATTATCCAGGAATGAATAGAGATATTTTTACGCAGCGAGAATATTTGCAATAATTCCGTGTCCGTTGATTTACGTAAAATTTGGAAAGAGATGATATGCAATTTTAGTAAAAATAATAAAAGTTAATCCACGCTCACAAATATCCGATTTCATTTTAGTTTATTTTATGTTTTTCACTATGCACGACGTCTCGTGACACCGTTTACCAAGTTATTGTTTTTCAATTTTGTGAAAGTATTTCTATCGTGAATGATTTTGAAAATGTCGCCGTTTGTGCGATGAAACGTTCGTCAATCAAATAAAAATATTTTATCACTTTTTTTTAGCTTAAAATACAACTTCATAAACTAAGTGTTGATATAATCTCCAGAGAATTTAATTCCTTTTCATAATTAGGAGACCAAATTTAGATGCTTGTGACCAAAGTAAAATGGTCGTCCGATTGGAAGTTCGCACTTCACGTTCTCTCCGTCGCAGATAGCATATTCATTATTTTTATTCTCAACAATTTAAGTGAAATATAGAGATATATAATGCAAACAGTCCAAAGGTGATATCTCTTTTAATTGTAACCGAAAAAAAAAATCTTAAAAATCACGTGAATTTCAGGCCAAATAAGTAGAGCCTCCCGTTAACCACCTAAGCGTCCCCCCCCCCCCCCCGATAAGTGTAGGCTACCTTTTTTTAAATTTAGACTGTTTGATTTCCACCCCTTTTTGGAAGTAGAAATATTCACGTTATTTAATCTATCTAATATATAAAAATGAAAATTTGTCTGTCTGTCTGTAATTCTAGACAAATCCACAATTTGGAAGTCAGAATTGTGAAATGTTACGTACACGTGTATTAAAACATGGCCAAGGCAACTAAAGTAATCGGGAATCAGAATAACTTACAGTTAATTTTTAATTAATAAAAAACTACAAATTTAGCAGCAATTTCCAATCAAATTTAAACATTTTTCCTTATAACTGTTGCCAACAATTAAAAATCCGTAATAAAATTCTTTCCACAACAGTTACTTTTCTATTGCAAGATTTCCAAGTGAAAAAAATGAAATAAATGGTTTGACGAATTTAAAAAAAGAGAATATTACATCATAATATTTATACTACAAGATTTCCACGTGAGAAATGAAAATAAAATAAATAGTTTGACGAATTAAAAACAAAAGTAAGAATGTTACGTCATAATTTTTCTGTTTTATGATTTCCATGTAAAAAAATAGAATTATTTAAGTAATTTGACGAATTAAAAGAAAGGAATATTACGTCATATGGGAAATATAAAGAATGTGGTGAATATATGACGTCATGTCAGTGTGAAAAAATGTATCGAAGCCTGATAAAAAGTCGATTATGGAAATATTGGCGAATTTTAACATTATTGCTCCTATGTTGAATGGAAATAAGTTCATTTATAGCTGTATTATTTTACGACTGTTACATAAATTTATACATTTTTATATTTGGTTTTCATTTGATTCATGTGTAAAACACTTTAACTGTTTTTTTTTATTTTATTTTTACGTTGTTTGTTAAATTTTGAAAATGGTTTTTCAAAAGAAACATTCTTAAAACTCTGGGCAACGGCGAGTTCTTTCAGCTAGTGATAGATAAATTTTTGCTAGATTAAAGCCAATTACACTATTTTAAAATACTGTTGGGAATCAAACAGAGGCCTATAGTGCCCGTGAAAGACACGGGCTCGAGAATTCAGGGGCTAAGTCACTTTACACGGCAAAAAACAGAAACAAAAAATAAACACATTAATTAATATCCTGTTCTGTAAATTTAACTAAATGTTATAGACTAAGCATCACCAGTAGTGTCTGTGGTCATTGAATGAACATAGCTTGAACCGTGCGTTGCATGCATCAAGACTTTGCTCGTGGGAATGACCACAGACATGTAAGGAATGAAAATATTAAGTGGTACACACATCATACGAAAATACCAAACAATAAATTAATATGAATGAATGAAAAAAAAAAAAAACTATTTGCCATTCATTTCATTTTTTTAATAAAAGAATTCTTTGAAAAATTCCCAAAAAAGTTCTATGAAACCACAATAAATTTTACATTAAGTAAATTATTGTCAAGAAAATTTTATCGTATTAATGTTACCAGTTGCATCTGTGGTTTTATTTTTTTAATCGAAAGTACTACATGCTATGAAAGAAAAACAAATTTTGCATTAAATAAAACAATTTCAAGTAAATTTAATCGCATTAATGTTCCTAGTTGTATTTGTTGTTTTATTTATTTTTTTAAATCAAAAGTACCACATCATATGGAGCCACAACAAATTTTACATAAAAGAAAAATATTGTCAATAAATTTAATCAGATTAATGTCCCCAGTTGTATTTGAGGTTTTTAAAATCAAAAGTACTACTTCTTATGGAACCACAGCAAATTTTACATTAACCCATTTATGCCTGAATTTTTGTTTTCTCAAATTTGTTGATAAAATCCCCTTAAAATGTTTCAAAATGAACTGGAAAAATACTAAAAAAATTACGCTAAAATATTTTTGTACTTATTGGATTTTCATATTTCGCTATGATTTGCACCTGATTTTGTGTCAGATATCACATTTCTATTTTCTTCTATCTTTAGAAGAAGATAGTATTGGATTCATGAAAATTTTTGACTTCCGGTTGTCGACGAATTCTTTAACACGATTGACTGTGTTTAGAAAATGTCGGTCCGTCTGTATATATGTGAAAAAAATTTTGTGGACGCTGTATATCAAGAACTAATGCATGGAATTAAAAAAAAAACCTTTGATTCAGTTAGCCTTTGATAAAAATTGGTGCTGATTAGTTTTTCGTGTAAATTGCCCAAAAGGTGGCGCTATTGTTCTGCATTCTTCACAATTTCCGCAAGAGCTCTATCGTAAGAACCAATGTGCGGATTTTCATCAAACTTCAAATTCAGTTAGACATTGGCATGATATGTTGCTTATTAGATTTTGGTGTAAATCGCCCAAAAGATGGCGCTGCTATGCTGCATTACTGTACGATTTTCGCAATAGCTCTATCTCAAGAACTAATGCACCGATTTTCATCAAACTTCAGATTGAGTTAGACATTTACATAAGTTGCTGATGATTAGCTTTTGGTTTAAATTGCCCAACAGGTGGCGACGCTATGCTGAATTTTTCAGGATTTACACGATGTTAGTGATAGTCATATCTCGAGAACTCATTCAGGGAATTTAATCAAACTTCATATTTTGTTAGACCTTGACATAAGTTTGTGTGTGAGTAAGAGTTAGTGTTTTCGTGTAAGTAATACAACTGGTGACGCTGCTACGATGCATTATGCTCGATTTTTGCTATAGCTTTATTTAAAAAACTAATGCACGGAATTTAATCAAACTTCATATTCTTTTACGCTTTCACATAAATAGACGCTTATTAGGCTTGAGTGTATACTGCCGAACAGATCTCGTTTTTATGCTCTTTGGGTTGGGAATTTCGATTGCAATCATCTAAGGATGTGGGTGCCGAAGTTCAATGAATTGTTTGAAAAATGCGATACTTATATATCCTTTCTAAATGCACATAATTCAACGATCCTATACCTTTAGAATCCTCACGACGTGCATAGATTGTCATTTAATTTTGCCATTGTGATACACACTGTGCGTGAATTTTGAAGTATTAACGTGTATGAGATAGAAGAACGTTTTGGGATTGGCACATCCGACTAGTTTAATTTGTGCATTAGTACACTGTAAAAAAAATGCGACCAGTTTTCCTGTAGGAATCGGAAAAGTAGTTGCCCTTATCGTACCGGAAAATTTTCTGACCCAGATTGGAATAAAATCCGTAAAGAAAAGGAAATAGTCAATAAAACGGTATTTTATGGATTTTATTCAGATTTTCCGGATTTTATTCCGAGCTGGGTCTGAAATTTTTCAGGTACGGTAGGTTATATTCTTCTGATGACGAAGTGATCACTGATGATCAACCAACAGCATCGTCATCTGGCCATATATACATTATAATTATATATGCATCTAGGTATTTACATAATAAGTTACATTAAAATATTAATAAGAAATTGGATATTTTTTTTAAGTCTGGATTATTTCTCTAAGTCTTATGACCCAACGGTACTTTGGGGAGGGGTAGGGGGGTAGATTGAGCTTTTCCACTATTGAAAACGCAAAATCTCAAATCTTCCGGGAAGGACACTTCTTTTCCCCTGGGGGAATGTCCCCCCCCCAGGGACCCCTCTGAATTCAACACTGCAGTGTCTCTGTATATGGTGCTGTCTAATCTTCTTCCTTTGAAGTCGATTAAGATGTGGAGATAAAATCCTTTAATTATTTATACTGCAAGTACTTATATTTAAAAAAGAGATATTTAAATACCAAAAATGCCATTACAAGCAGACACAAAATGAAAAAGAACTTTCATTTCCAAAAATACAGAGATTTATTTACCAAAATTAACTTAAACTTTTTAGAACTATGGACCTTTTTTTTGAATGCCAAATATTTTTTTATACTTCAAAAAATTTTCACATGAGTGCGATTGGATGTCTGAAAAGATAATCATTATGTCATCATCAAGACTATTTATTCTCAATTTTAGCCCATATTTTGTAGACATGTGACAAAAAAATTAGCTGATCATTCTCGGTGTTATAATAACTTGAGCATTTTTCTATGTTCATTATGTAGAAAACAATAATATGAATGACGTCGGTCTTGACTTTTACTTCCACTCCTTCTATCAGTTGAAGGCTTTTGCGACTCCTTAACACTTAGTATGGATACAGACAATTCACATTGTTTACGTAGAATTAACCTACGGAAGTAAAAGAAGAAAAAAATCATGCGTTAAAAGAAAATAATTTCCTGTATAATTAGTGATAAGAAGTACAAAACATTATAATGTGAGAAAAGGAGGTGACAATGGAAAATAATCATGCCTCTAGTAACTAATGTTAAAGAAAATACATATCATATATTATAATACGAACATATCTTGTGTCAATGTGCGGGTGTGTGCATGCAAAATTTATGATAACTAGTCGGAAATTGTATGTAAAACGTGGCAAATGAGGTGCTTTCGTACTGTAGCTAGTTTTATAAATATTCAAATCTTGGTGCAATATCTGTTGCACTCTTATGCATGCATACTCTTAAAAATGAATGAATACGAATTTTATTACGATTATTATACATTAAATTCAGTAATTCGAAAATAATAGGACTCCATCTTAAATAGGCCATATAATCACCGTGACAACCTAAAATCATTACGTATCATAGGGTATCATTGAATTCATTATGTATGATAGGATTTAATAGAATGGAGAAAACTTTTATTAATATCTTTTAAACTTTTGATTCGATTACCATAAAATTTGAAATGATTTAACAAAATTCTGCAACGATTATATATATATATATATATATATAATTTCAAACCATTCGGTTGGGTAGTTTTTGCGCTGCTATATTCGGACAAACGGACAGACAGATGGTCCCGACGACGACTATAGGTTCTACGTGTTTATATATAATTACGAACTCACCTAAAAAATGCTCTAACGATTTTGGCCAAATTTTGTATCCTACTGCTTGGTGTACGAGAAGACCATTGTACTAAGCTCTATATTAAAATATATTCGATTAGTGGGTCATTTTGGGGGTCACTACGGGTCTAAATACTGGACACTTGGGTTGCATGACAAGGTGCGATTCCCTGGGCAGCAGAGAAAAAACAAGAAAGGGGGGTGGTGGAGGTATATGATCCAAGTTCTTAAATAATAAGAGACATTTAGCCATAGCACAAAGTAAAAAAAAATATTTCTAAATTTTTTAGTGTGAGTTTGAAATTTCGGATTAAAACTGGAAGCAAAACTGGCAACCCTGGTACGAACGAACCTCATTTGCCACGTTTGACGTACAATTTCAGGCTTTTTCTTTTATACAGAGCTCCATCTGTTTTAAAATATTTTAATTATTTTTTTTTATTGCAGAAGTTATTTTCGCATGATCTAAACTGAATAAATGCCGAATTATTTTAAGGGGACGGCGCAATTCTGCACACAAATGAAAACTTTAAACGGATTTTTCCTCCATGTTCCTATATTCTTCACTTTCATTTTTCCAAAATATTAAGGCCTTTTTTTAAAATATAGATTTAAAGTTTTTTGTAACTGTTCTTTATTATATATGTAATAAATCTGCAATTAGCCTTCAGATTTTTTGTCATTTAAAAAAAAAATAAAAGTTTATGAAGATGTGTTAGATTTCATCATTTTACATTATATGTGTCAGTAAAAAAGTTATATTAAATGTAATATTAGATGTATCTAAAAATCCATGCGTAACCTTGTGTAACATACATTTGAAAATCTTAAATAAAATTGGGCAAAAATATTAATATTTAAAAAATGTAGGGATTTTAAAAAATTCAATTTTTTAAACTTAAAAAAATTAATTAAATATGCAGTTAATTTTTATTTAAAAAATGTAAATTTTTTTAACATTAAAATGCAGCAAGTTCATCATTTGAACAATATTTTTAAAAAAATAAACGGAATTGTTGAAAATGTAAACTGTCCCCTTAAAATATTTCAAATAATTTAGCTTGTAAACCCTTCAAACACTTGCACCATAATTATGAACACTTGGTATGTATTATATATTTTATTTTAAAATTAAACAAGTGGGTAAGTGTGATCACAGATCGCACAGAGGGTTTCGTTTAATATTCCTTTCAAAACACTTTATCTTTTTGAAAAATCTATTACTTCCACATTTCGCAACCAGGGGCGCACTCGATTCTAAACAAACATCTATCCGAACGAAATCCCGTTTTACATACTATCCGCAGATGTATTAGTCGAGGGTATTGGGCCCATAGCACCTGAGATCAGTAGGCGCACCTGGCGGTAAAAAATGGAACTAAAATATGTAAGGCTATGGTGCACAATATGAAAGAAGGGTCAAAGGGGTGTCGGCAAAAGTTGGAAAATTTCTCCCCTGGTTAAAAGGGCGGATGTTAGAAAAATTACTTAAAATACACAAGCTAGACCCCGGAGAGGTAAATAATATAAGACTTTTTGAAGATTTTATGATTTGTCGTGTGGTCTGAGGTATTCAGCTATACGTATGCAATATTTAATGTCTCCAACTTAATTAGGGGCTCTCTTAGAAAGAATTGCTTCAAATACATATGTGGTAGCTCAAAGGGTTAAACGTCAGACATTTTCAAGATTTTATGATTTGTCGCTTGGCCTCAGGTGTTCTGCTATAAGTATGCAAAATTTTAAATATCCAATTTAATTAAGGGCTCAGTTAGAAAGAATTGCTTAAAATACACGAGCTGGAGTTGTAAAGGTTAAACATAAAACTTTTTCAAAATTTATTATTTTACGTGTAATCTGGGATGTTGAGCTATAAGTATGCAAAATTTCACGACTCCAACCTAAATAGAGGCTCACTTAGAAAGAATTGTTTAAAATACACATGTGGGAGCCCAAAGGGTTAAACGTACGACATTTTCAAAATTTTATGATTTGTCGTTTGATGTGAGGTGTTCAGCTATAAAAATGCAAAATTTCACGCTTCCAACTTAATTAGAGGCTCACTTAGAAATAATTGCTTAAAATACACATGCAGGAGCCCAAAGGGTTAAATGTACGACTTTTTCAAAATTTTATCATTTGTCGTATGATGTGTGGTGTTCAGCTATAAGTGTGCAGAATTTGACGCCTCCAAACTAATTAGGAGCTCACCTTAGAAAGAATTGTTTAAAATACACATGCGGGACCCCAAAGGGTTAAATGTACGACTTTTTCAAAATTTTATCACTTGTTGTTTGATGTGAGGTATCCAGCTATAAGTATGCGAAATTTCACGCCTCCAACATAATTAGGAGCTCACTTAGAAAGAATTGTTTAAAATGCACATGTGGGAGCCCAAAGGGTTAAATGTACGACTTTTTCAAAAATTTTATCACTTGTTTGATGTGAGGTGTCCAGCTATAAGTACCCGAAATTTCATGTCTCCAACATAATTAAGGGCTCCCTTAGAAAGAATTGTTTAAAATACACATGTGGGAGTTACCGACATTTATTCTTCTGCGAGTTAAACCGATTAATTAAATAATAATCAATATTTCAGCTTGTAATTACGATAGGACTTAGAAATAGGTATCAATAAAATCAGCGAGAAATTTGACATCGGGTTACCATAAAATTTAATCGAAAAATTTAATATTTAAAAAGTTAAAATTCCGTATTAAAATATGCTATTAAGAAAAACCGCAGCATCGTCATGTCTACCTGCTTTGAAATCTTTTGAATTGAAATCTTTTTTCCTTGTCTTTCCAATTAAAGAAAATAAATTTTTATCGATCGATTTTTAGTGGATATTTTAACTTATACACATCGCAGAAATGTGAACTTTATACCAAATGAAAGTAGATTTTTTTCTGCGTGTGTTTATTTCACTTACAAATTTCTCGGACCAATATTTTCTGATATGCGATTTCGATTTAAAATGCCCACTTCATTTTTCGGCTTAATTTCCTCCGTGGTAACCATGCATCGGCTGATTTTACTGGCAACCCTTAGGAGAAACACGGATGATTTGGAGAAAGTTCATTTGAATCTGCGTTAAAAAGGTGGATTGGTTAATTTTAGAAGCTAATTAGCCCGTAATTCAGTTAATTACCAACTTTTTCATAATTTTATGATTTGTTGTTTGATGTGAAGTGTTCAGCTATAAGTACCCAAAATTTTAAATCTCTAACATGTATAGTTTCTGAGAACGGGCTCTGTGACGGACAGACGGACAGACAGACAGACAAAGGAGTGAGACGAATAGGGTTTCGTCAGATGAACGAAACACTAAAAAGAAACCAAATTACCGTAGTTTTTCTTCTGCAGCAGCAACATAATCGATGAAAGACTTCACACAGCTGTGTCTTCTTTCTATCCATCCAAACTTTAAATGAACGTTTTTCAGTTTTCCGTGCCTCTAATTTTACAAACTCTTGTTCGTCGCCCTTACAGCTGCTTTCCAGTCTCGCAAGTTCTAATTCTTCCAATCTTGCTTCATTTCCTTCCTTCACTAAATCTTTTTCAACAGTGTCCTTTTCAGGCTTGTCGGGAGTCTTAATCATAGTTTGAACGGCTTTCAACGGCATGTTCTTTTTGTCGGTTTGACGGATGTAAAAATTCAGTAGGAACTTTACTTCCTCCGGACTGCCTAAAAAAGACATAATTTTAAAATCTGCATTTTGGATAAAATTATGTATAGTTTATCAAAAAAGAAAAAAGAAGGAAAGAAGGAAAAGAAAAAATAGGAGGAAAAAATATTTCCATAAATAAAAACATAAGACAAAATGCAATATTTCACCTTCAATCAATCACAAAATACATAATATGAACTTTTAAAAGCGCACCGTTTTATAAAAAGCGACGAAAATAATAAAACAGATGTTACTAACTTTAACATCTATTTTATTACTTTAGTGGCCTTTTAAGTATAACGGTGAGCTAAAGTTCATATTGTGTATTTTGTAAAATATTTTCATTTTTAGATCACCAAATTTAAATCGTATAGGAACTCATAATACCATTTGACTAGGAATAATTTATGAATAAAATAAGCTTTAAGGGACATTTGTTTCTTGGGGGGGGGGGGGGGAGTTAAATAATCGATTTTCATGTTTATTTATTTATTTATTTTACATTTTCCTATTCCCTATAGTCTGTAAATTTTCTTTTTAGAAAGATTTGATCTAATTCAAAGTCATTTCGTAGTTGTTTAGTGCTTTAGTGCGACGCGTCCGTATAGGCTTACCGCAGGGCTGCCACAAGCCACATTTTTATATTCCGTTCGTGCCTCTATTTTAAGTAAGTAAATTTTATAGCATATTTCTCTTGCAAATGTTGTCAAAGTGTATGTGAAAAATATTTGTTTTAAAAAATTGTGTCAGATTGCATTAAATAACAGTCGCCTGTGGCAGCCCTCAAATCCTTTTGCAGTGATATATAAACACATTTTACGTAAAATGACTTTTTTCAAACTGGGTGGGATCAGAGCAAAATCAATCTTGCTCAGTTTTTTTAAATGAAGGTAATAACAGAAAAAGTTATTGGAGCTTGGATCATTTTCAGCTATTTATATAAAAATAATCGTTTTTAGAAGCAGGCTAAAGTGCGAAAAAAGGGGTCAGAAATATACTTTTTTTTTTTCAAATGGCTGCCACGTTGTTGATTTTTAACTTATTGATCTTAAAGTGCTTGAAGCTCCAGACAATATTATCTACTTTCATAATCCTTAACAAAAATTGATTGCAGATGACTCGGGCGATCTATCTGAACCCGCCCGATTAGAAGTGCACCGCGCGCACGCTAAGACATCCAACCATGAAACTCGAGCAATATAATAAATAAAAAATAAATAAATAAAATGTTAATAAGTAACATGCTTAAAACCCTGAGCTAAAATTTTCATCCTTTTTCAGAAAAAATAAAATAAAAAATAAAACAATGCTACCGCCCCCCCTTTTTTTCGGTCTATAAATCTGCTGATCTGGTGATTCTGATTCATCTTAAAACTTCATTCCCAAATTATTTTAACCCCTTGGGGACGAGCGACACGTATACGTGCCGCATGAAGCGCTCAGAATCCTTGTTTTTTCTCACCAGTAAAATTTTACTGTAAAATTTGTTTTATTTAATCAGCGCATTAACTCGATTCAAAAAGACAGAAATTTCTGTTTTTAAAAAACGGTGACAAACGATTAAAAATTTCGTAAAAGGCTCCCGTACCGAAGGGGTTAAAACTAGTGGAAAATGACGGAACATGAATGATAAATCTTCAAAACAATAGTTAAAAAAAATATTTTTCTAACTAAGAAAAAAAAATTCCTCATGCATTTTTTAAATCGAAAAGTATTATCCTTTGATTTTTGACAATTAGAACAAAGATATTATGTAAACTACAGTTTAAAATCATATTTTAATTTGCATTGCATTTGTAATATGTGTCTATATATATATATATACATATGCATATATAGTATAGGAAAAATTACGCTGAATTCTATAAAACATTTTATATATTATGTTACATATTTATATTACTGAGTAGAAGATTTTTTTTATATATTATTTTTTACCCAATATTAATTATGTGACTTACAAATTATTTTACTACTCAGAAACTAATTTTGAATTATTCTGTAATACGCTAAACAGCAATTTTTGAATGATTTTAATCTGCATCGTTTCTGAAAGTATATTGCTATGTATTTATTACATTATGACTTTTTTTTTTTTGCTACAAACATTCTGTGTTAAGATTCATAATTTTACCTGCAAGATAATTAAAATATGTTATACAACTGTGTTATACATTCTTTATATTTCAATTCCAATGAGAATTGATAAGAAATATTCATTTTATTTGCAAAGCCTTCAAATCTGGTAAAATGCATTTTAAAAAAAGTACGATTACAGCAGAAAGTTTCTTTGTTTATATTAATTTTTCATAGATGTGCCAAAAGAATTAGCAAGAAATATAAGCTCCTGATTTCCCTCTTGATACTCCTGACGGCAGTTGCAATTGACATCATGCTGGAGGTCACACACTACAAATAGGCAGTTCTGATTGCTGAAACGCCCCACCAGTGGCTGAGAGTTTCTGCTCTCGAAACTGGTAGACGGGAAGTGCTGGGTTCGATCCCAATCGCGCCCGTCGGCCTAATCGTTCGGAGTTTTCGTGGTTTTCTTCGAACCTTGGTTTTCCATGCGTTAATACGGGTTAGGTTCCCTTAGAAAGACCCCCCACGAAGGGCACTCCACCTCGGGCCTATATCCCCAGAGTAGATAATCGGCCGTCACAAAATCAACCAACCTGATTGCTGAAACTACCCTGACCTCCACTTGAAGTACAATGGTTTATCAGCTGATTGCAACTTCCCTATTTTTAATTTAGAACTTAATTCGATAGCTTTTGAAGGTTTTAAACAAAATTAAAATATTTAAAGACTTTAAAATACTTTTACAAATACTTTAAGAACAGAATCATATAATTAAAATGTATTTTTTTTAATGAAGAGTTCAAATCGTCATTCATTTGTTTCAAGATTCGGAAATTGTGAATGGCAACAGTGTTCTTTTGTTTATATCTAGTAATCTGATGGTTTTAATAGCTTATTTTTAATTTGGAACTTAATACATTATAATTGGATATGATATACATGTTTATTTGAAAATATGCTAAACAAACATTATTTCAAATAGAAGAAATTATTGGGACCCACCAGTGGCCGAGAGGTTTTGCTCTCGAAGTTGGTAGACAGGAGGTGCTGGGTTCGATCCCAAACACGCCCGTCGGCCTAATCGTTCGGAGTTGATGAATATATATTAATTTAAGCAAGAACTTGAGGTAAATCAGGCATGAATTTGCAACAATGCTATTTTTTTAATAATTAAAAAAAAATAGTTTGAACGAGAACTTTTATTTAATTTTTAAAATCAAGGCGATCTCAGACGACTACCAAATAGAAGCAACGTACTTTTAAATAAATAAGATTTCTGGTTAAAAGATTTTTTCATCGAGAAAAAGCTAGAAGTTGCCAAGTATACTAGTCACTCGGAAATTTTGATCAGTTTGGCTTCTTTATCTGTGTCAGAAAATATTCATTCATATTTTCTGTAAGATATTTTTCAAGTTGATTATTTATTTTATTTTATTTTTGTAAATATAAAGTATGCAAAACATAGTGATTTGATTTTTATGCACTATCGAAGTTGTTATTCAAGTGAACATAATAAATGTGAAATTATTATTTTAAAAAATTGAGTTGTAATCAAAAACAAAAATATCAGTACAAATATTTTAAATAAAGTTCATTTTAAAAAAGGGCTATTTTAAGAATAAAAAATTGCAGTTATTTTGAACAAATATTTTTTGATTAATGCTGAAAATTATCTACATTATAGTTTGAGGGACTTTTTAAAAATAATCAATTTTTTAAAAAGTATAAAAATAAATTATTTATTGATCAATTTTTTGATTGAGTAATTTAGTGTTTTATTTAAGGTTTTTTCAGACAGAAATGTTTTCTACTGAGACTGTTAATAATAATTGTATTATTTGTAAATCTTTTAGTAACGGATTGCAATTTCGAGAGTTCCTTACAAATTAGCCCCTTTCTTGTTACGTAATACTTCTGTAAATCGTCATATATCTACAATAAAAATTTTGCTTGTGCTATTTTAAAGTTGCAGAAATTTATTCTGTTGTCAAAATTAGTTGGCTAGTTTTGAAAAATGTTAAGTTTGTTCATCGGCGGGCTAACAAACTTGATATTTATATAGGCCATTTTTACGAAAGATCGAAACCAGGCGAAGGTACCTTTTAGCGTCTGTCTGCTGCTACTTGGTATTTGAATATTATCATTACATGTTTTAATAAACTCAATAGCGTATTACACTGTTGTTTAAAACTGCTTGAATTACAAAATACATTTAGAAATAGTTTCTTTGTGGTAGTTTTAGGACTGCATTACAGGTGTAAAAAAGATAAAGTTATATTTCCTATTCCAGTGGTTTTAAAACTATATTATTTCTCTAATAATAATTTATTGTATTTAAGTAAGTTTAGCGAATTAATTACATGTACGCGTCAAAACAACATTTTTCTTTCTTTCTTTTTTTCGTTTTTTATTTATTTTTATTTTTATTTGTTTTTTATTTTTGGTTATAAAATTTGGATGTATGCCAATAATATAAGTTCTAACACTTAGTCTTATGTAGTGCATGTCGACAGCATGAAATTTTTATTCCCCTATCACTTAGCTATTTATCCCTTTAAGACCGGAAAATGTTAGGTAGAAATGAAAAATTTTGGTAGTTTCCCCTACATAATGGGATCAAATTTGAATGAAAAAAATATTTTTGAAAATACCCGATGTCAGGTGATGCCAAGCAAGCATCCACAAAGCATCACAGGCTCGACTTTTAATCGCACAAAAAGAGGGAAACGATTTTTCTTTTTCTTTAGAATCACCTATGCAATTATGTAGATCAGGTCTTAAAGGGTTAAATATTATTTTAAAGAAAGCACAATACCAAGACTGTTGGCTGGTTTATGCATATGTCTTTTACCACTCGGTATCTGATTTTTTTTTTACAATTGAAGACAGTAGTAAACAAACTTTTCATCAACCGGAGACAGTAGAAAACTGCACTGAAGTTTAACACATACATGTGAATATTACAATTAGAAAATTTTTAGAAAAATCGTCTTTATGACAGTTTTATATTAATTATGCTAAGAATATTACTCACATCTTACTATCCAAACATCGTTCTTAATTTCTTTGAAATCCTTGTCTCCATTAAAAATCTTATGCTGCAACAAATCCGTGGAAGTTGGACGTTTAAAGGGATTGACGTTTACACAACCACGAATGAGATCTCTTATGTGACAGAGAGTTTCCCTTCGCACTGCAGACATCAAAAAGGCATTTTTGGCGAGAAGTTCAAACTCTTTTCTCTGTAAATATAAACCAGAAATTAATATATAATTATTTCAGATACAAAGCAATGTCTTCGGATTCAGTGAGAGTACATTTAAACGCAAATTGACATTATATACTCCAAGACGAAGTATGATTTTGAGATGAAGTTGTTTATTTATTTGAGAGCATACACCAGAGTTGTTTACAAAGCAGGCAAATGTTGTCTTAATAATCCTTCATCGATCGTCGAGAAGAGAACTGGATAGGACAAAGAATTAGACAACCCAAGCATTGGTCCTAGATGCATACTTCTAATTACAAAAATGGTTTAAATAAGGTAAAGAATTATATTTAAAGCGATTAGGGTCAAGAAAAACATTTATTAAACAAATACGAAATTAAAATTTTTACGGCCCCCGATCCTGTAAGTTATATTTAGTAAAATTTCCCTGTTACACTCCTACACAGCAAGGAAAAAAAAAGTCCCGTTAATCTACGATTAAAATTGACCGAGTAATAACTGTTTAAAGTTGGAGTATATTTTTTGCTGCAAATTAGGGGTCATTCACAAATTTAGTAGAAATATAATTTCGTCAGATTTATTTAAAAAATGGTTGACAGTAAAATTAACATTGCAATATAAATTTGAAATCTTTATTCATTCTGAAATACTAATGCAAATTATGCAATTTGTAATATACATATAAGAAAAAAAAACCCCAGAATATTTGTTAAATAAAATGATGAAAATTAACAGTTTCAGCTTTCGATATAATTGATTCTTATGTATTCTGTACCGCTGAATCCGTAAATGACCTTCATTTTTAACCATCGAGTCAAGATTTTTCGCAAATTGTAAATTTCAAAGTTAAAAAATTCAAAGTTAAAATTGAACCTCCTCCTCCACCACATCGGATCCCTGAACTGTTTAGCTGTAAGAACCCCAATATAAGTTAAATAATTGAATACATTATTGCATTAAATAAAATAAAACTAAATAAAAAAGTTTTATATCTGTTATCTATAGTATCGGATTTTCACTATATTTTAACTTTGACATTTACGATTTGCAAAAAATTTCTAACGTGATGGTTAAAAATTAAGGTCATTTTCAGATTCAGTACTAAAAAGTGCATAAAAAATCAATTATTAAATGTTAAAATATCTCCTCTATTTCATAGTATTCGATTTTTTTTGTTATTTTTTAACTTTGACAACTTATGCGAAATATCCTGACATGATGGTTAAAAATTAAGGAAATTTTCGGATTCAGTGCTAAAAAATGTATAAAAGTTAAAAACACAACCATCGCAGCCTTGTGTTATCTAATCTAAAGTTTTTTCTTAAACTGCTTGGCGGTAATCTATCCGAAATTTTTTGTGTTATCCTGTAAAATAATTATAACATACGATCGTTGAAGTTAAATAAAAACTTATAAAAATAACATAATTTTTGTTAAAAGAAATCATGAAAAGAAGCAGTCTCATATCCTTACAAAATGAAACATATGTTAAAATACAATTATTTTAGTCAATCTGAAACTTAATAAAATTTAACTTAATCGTAATGCTTGTACGATTTTTTCCAAAACACAGATTCACGTGAAACGAGTTCTTGGAATACTTTAAGCATTTGGTATATGACCCCTCAGAGCATGGGGGAACTCATCTGTGTTCAGATGCAGTAAAGTGGTATAAGTCATGCATTTTTAAAGTTTCTTAACTCGGTCGATTTTAGTGTTATATGAACGGGACTTTTTTTTTGTCTTATTTGTCAGTGTAATAGGAAAATTTTACTAAATATAACTTACAGGATTGAGGGACCGTAAAAAAATTTAAATTTCGTAATTTTTTAATAAATGCTCTTCTTGACCCAAGTCGCTTTAAAAATAATTCTTTACCTTAATTAAATAATTTTTGTAACTGGAAATATGCATCTACGACCAACGGTTGCGAAAATAAAGTTCGGTCAGCTCATACGTGGTCACACTCATTTTCACAACTTGCTTTATACACCTTATAGGTATTGCTTAAACAACTTATAGGTATGGAGATCCATTAAATGCTGTTCAAAAACCAATGGGATGCATTCCATTTGGGCGTTGCCATTTAACAATTAACAAATAATCGCGATTTCTGTGCCATGTTCGATAGCGTAATATATATGGGTCAATCCATTTCAAGTGGTCCAGCACTGGTTGCTCGACCATTTCTTAAAAATCTGAAATTTTTTGTACAACAACCCTAACATGATGGAAGTTCAAAATGACTATTATTTTAATTTTATTAAATTTTGTTTGTGCATGGCGGCCATCTTTGTTTCATCGTCTGCGCAATTTTCTCACAAGAAGGGTTTACGGAATTGTAAATAATTCATCGTTTATTTATCCAATTCAACTGCGGATTAAAGCAATTTGTACAGAATATATTGGACTAAAAATTTGGTAATGGAGTAGTTTCCGAAACAAACTGCTTATTGGTAAAATTTAAGCATAAAGTTTCAGTTTTTTTTCCAAAATTTGTCAGTTTACAAGAGGAAATTTTTCTAGCAGGGAATACTGTCAACATGACATAATTTGTTCTACAAATAGGCCGAAAGTACTTGCACTCACACGCCGAGTTCCAGATCTGGGACTTGCTTTCTCTTCGCTAAAAAAAATCCCAATTTTTTCAAAAATGACAAAAATCGCACTTCTCAGGCTTTGATATCTCTGGTGGGGCACGAGATAAAAATCTGAATTTTTTTTTTGTAAGAGTATTGTATGGTAGTGTTATGCACAAGAAATTTCAGGATGGAGATTTGACTACAAGCTGAGATATGGCAAGGGCAACATGTCAAAACAATACTGCCAAACTATTATTTTGCTCTAGTCACAGCTAAGCATTTATCTCAGTGTATCATTTAAATTTATTTTTTAGATTATCTTTAAATAATAGTAACAGAAAATAAAGCCTTTTGCAATTAATTTAAGAAATAATTATGCCTAAGGCCTACATTTTGTATGGTTTCAGTAATTTTTGTTGTAATTTTAGTAACTAAAAGAAACCTCAGCACTTTTATATAAATACATATATATACAAGACCTGAGACAAAAACAGAATAGGGAAAGAGAAAAGCTGTTAATGTTGGCATACTTGTTGAGACATGATCAAACGTGTCAAAACACATTCCTGCTTGTTGGTTTAAAAACCACAATTTTAATGCTGCTTGTCAGTCCCTGAAACGTGTTCCTACCATAAGTATGTTCCTGCAAATGAAACATTAAGCGATGTTACCATGCTTCAGCCTGAAGTAATTTTTAGAAAGTAAAGATACCCAAAGCATTTTCAAAATTTATACTGCAGAAAAATCACATTTTTGCATAAGAAGTAAGCTAGGAATTATTAATGAATTGAGATTCGCACATAGTGATTTCAAAGTATATTTCTATCAGCCAGCAGGGCCAAGATCTTCAATCAATTTATCAAGAGATGATAAGACTTGGTTCCTACAAATAAAATTTTGAGAAAGATCAAAATCGTGGTTTTTGAACGAACAAGCAAGAATGTGTTTTGACACGTTTGATCATGTCTCAACAAGTATGACAACATTAACAGCTTTTCTTTTCCCCTATGTTGTTTTTGTCTCAGGTCTTGTATAAAAATATTTTTTTTCTTTATGTAAAAGTGCTGTGGTTTCTTTTAGTTACTAAAATTACTTACAACAAAAATTACTGAAACCATACATAATGTATGGCCTTAGGCATAATTATTTTTTTAATTAATTTCTAAGCTTTGCAAAGGGCTTTATTTTCTGTTACTATTATTTAAAGATAGTCAAAAACATAAATTTAAATGACACTCTAAGATAAATACTTAGCTGTGACTACAACAAAACAATAGTCTGGCAGTATTGTTTTGACATGTTGCCCTTGCCATATCCCAGCTTGTAGTCAAATCTCCATCCTGAAATTTCTTGTGCATAACACTACCATAGAATACACTTATAAAAAGTTTTTTCAGATTTTTATCTCGTGCCCCACCAGAGATATCAAAGCCTAAAAAGTGCGATTTTTGACATTTTTGAAAAATTTGGGATTTTTTTAAGCGAAGAGAAAGCAAGTCCCAGATCTGGAACTCGGCGTGTGCGTACAAGTACTTTCGGCCTATTTGTAAAAAAAATTATGTCATGTTGACAGTTTTCCTTGCTAGAAAAATTTCCTCTTGTAAATGGACAAATTTTGGAAAAAAATTGAAACTTTATGCTTAAATTTTACCAATAAGCAGTTCGTTTCGGAAACTACTCCATTATCATATTTTTAGCCCAATGTATTCTGTACAAATTGCTTTAATCCGCAGTTGAATTGGATAAATAAACGATGAATTATTTACAATTCAGTAAACCCCTCTTGTGAGAAAATTGCTGCAGACGATTAAACAAAGATGGCCGCCATGCACAAACAAAAATTAATAAAATTAAAATAATAGTCATTTTAGGGCTGTTGTACAAAAAATTTCAGATTTTTAAAAAAATGGTCAAGCAACGAATTGGTGATTTTCTGGACCACTTGAAATGGATTGACCCATATATATATATATATATATATATATATATATATATATATATATATATATAAATATTACACCTAGACATAAAAACTTTCAGACGCAAAGTTTCATAAAAAATGATGCAAAATTTGATGACATAAGTTGCAACACCCATGGGGGTCTATTTTCGAAAATACACAAATTAATTTTTTATACGTTCCCCGCAGGGTAAGATTTGAAATTAGGATTTTGCAATCTTTGTATCTGCAAAACTCAAAAAATTATTAAAAGACAAAATTCGTGACTTACACCTCTTAAGCATACCTCTGAGGGACGTGACATTGATACATTTCGAATGTAAGGCAAGGATCATCTAGAAAATAATACGTTATTTAAACAGGTATATCTGTGAGTTTTCCATATATCAAGACATATTTTTTGTGTTTCATCCAGTAAAGGATAAGAAAAAATTTCTTAATAGGAAGCATTCCTATCTCGAAAACGGAAAGAGATAGGGAAAAAAGTGATTTACAAAGTTGTAGAGCATCATCGATTTAGTACGAAAAGGCACATTGTGGACATTAATGCGAAGAACAGAACGGTTAAAACGGGCATTTGTTTTTTCGTGATTTCCTACTGTGTGAAGTCACGAAAATTGAACAGAAGGAGAAATGATTATCTTTCGGATATATGTGCATCCAAATGTGCATTGCAGCTGACGGCGAGAAGTTTGAACATATCAAATAAAGGTATATTGCTATTAGTTGTTTTTTTTTTCTAAAATTGTTTTGACGCGTCACAGTGTAGGAAATCACGAAAAACAAATACGAGTTTTAACGCTGCCATTGAAATACTCATGGCCAGAGGACACGAGTTGTGACGTCATCACTAATCGACCAACTTCCCAATAGTGTTGGATTTCACATTGGGAAATTTTTAATAGCAATTTTCTTTTATTTTATTTGTGGAATATGCATAATCTTATAAAACAATAATAACTATTGAAACTTCTTGGTGAGAATTTGGAATCCTCCAATGAAAAATCAGCGAGATGCGGCAACACTGTTGCATTCCTCACCTGGCTGAATTTTTATTTAGAGATTCCGAATTCTCGCCAGAAAGTTTCAATAGTTATTATAGTTTTATAAGATGATAGATATTCCACAAATGAAGTAAATGAAAATTGCTATTCAAAATTTTCCGGTGTGAATTACAACACTAGTGAGAAGTTGGTCGATTAGTGATGACTTCACAATTCGTATCCTCTGGCCTTGAGTATTTCGATTGCAGCGGTTTTAATCGTTCCATTCTTCGCATTAATATCCACAAGGTGTCTTTTCGTACTAACTTGATGATGCTCAACAACTTTGTAAATCACTTTTTTCCCTATCTCTTTCTGTTTTCGAGATATGTATGTTAACTATGCAGCTTTCCAACAAGTGGCGCCGTAGGCGGTTTCATTCAGTAGTGCATGGCTACTTTACTATGCCTAAACACCACTTTTATGTACATAGTAGCAGCTGTTTCAATGTTAAGGGGGCGGCAAGGGACTTATATGGGTGTGCTGTATATCAATTTCACAACTTTGTACTATGTTCTAATTATAGGAAATTATTGCTTACCCATCATACGTATATAGGGTAAGTCTAGTAATCTTTTTGAAAATCGAAAAACATTTTGGAGGGATTTACACGTTTCAGACAATGAAGATTCCGAAAAACATATTTTTAGAAAAAAAAATGCAGTCCGTCTGTCTCTGTGTGTGACTGAAAACGCTCTATCTCCAAAACAAATTGAGACAGAGACTTTAAATTTGGTGTGTATTTAGTATGTCAGAATAAAAAGAAGTCTATTGAACTTCATTAACCTCAATTATCCAAAACTAGTTTTTTCGGACTCTAAATATTCGTTCTGATAAAAGTTATATAAAAATTTTCGAAATTGTTTGTTTGAAGGATTGAATATAAAGGACAATAAAAAAACATAAATTTTGCATAAAAAAAGAAGTTGATCGGATAATTAGTTGCCGAGATATTTGTAATCCTATTTTCTACAGCCTTCGATTTTTCATATCCCTGTATTTCATTCAAATTTCAATTCAAGGATACATTTCAATTGGAAATGAGACGCTTAATCCGACGCTAGAAACTGTTGGTTAATATGATTGTCATTTTTGGAGTTATAAGGTTTAAATATTTCTTTTACAAAATTCAGTGATTGACCATTTAAAGTTTATGACGCCATCAAGCCACCTTTTTAAACTCTCTATCTACCGAACAAATATAAACAGAGGCATGAAATTTGGTATGTACTTAGAATGTAATAATGCGAAAAAGCCTGTTAAATTTCATTAACCTTAGTTATCCCTGGATATGCTTTTTATAAATAGTTTACACACGTTTTATTTTCATATTTAATATTATGCATATCCATGATGTTTAAGTATTCTGGTGGCCCCGAACGACTAGTTTTATATTGCTGGCCTAAAAGTGTTGTCGCATTTTCATTTTACAATAACTCCATGACTGTTTGTCACGAAACGACATTTAAGTCGACCCATTGTTTGTAAAAATTTGTTTTTAGTGCATAAAATACCCAATGTAATTATTTGAATGAATGTAAAATAAATACTTACCTCTAAAAGGTTAAAGATCGTTGGATACAAAATTTCTGTCCAGCTTGGCTTAGTAATATTTTGCACGTTTTTCGATGTACACAAGGATTCTTTGGTGAATAATTCTAAACATAGCAATCCTAACGTATATATATCATACTTGTAACCATTAACTGTAGCTTTCTGCTGTTCTTTGATTTCAAGTGTTTCGGGAGGCTGATAAATGAACGGTGATAAATAGCTGAAAAGAAAAAAGGAAAACTACATAACTGGAAATAAAATCAGAAGACGAAATGCAATATTCCACCTTGATTCAATCACAAACTACACTCAATATGAACTTTAAAAAGTCCTTTCGACATGTGTCGGGAGGAAAGGGTAGCTTCCTTATTTTTTGGTTTTAAAATTTTGCAAATTATACTCAAATTTTTAAAAAGCTAAAATGCGACGAACCCTATAAAAGAATATTCGTCAATAATACTAAATTTGAATGAGAATTGCGCCAAATTAGTAAGCTATAGCCAAGTTGCCATCATTTATGGTTGCTTACTTTTGGCCGCCAAATTTAGCGATATTTCGCCAAGTGTCGCCAAGCTTGGCGGGCATTTAAAGCTAACGTTCACAAATTAGTACCTGATTTTCTTTAATTGTTGCCTTGTTTCAAAATGCCAACCACCCTAGAATTTCAAACTGCTATATCTCAACCATTTTCTAAGTTAGAAGAGGAACAAAAAATACTACGGAATCCCTGTATCAAGGTCTAATGAAGAAATATGACTCCTCCTTAGCACAAAAGTATTTTGACAATTAGTTTGCATTTAACTGTTGAAGGTGTTAATTGCTCTAATGCTTCGAATAGCGTTTATATTGACTTATTTTGATTATTTTTAAACGCCAAAACGCAAAGATGATTTTAGAAAAGCCGTTGTAAATGCACGAGAAAGGAAGGACGCAAGCTAAAATTACTCGTTTTTTTAACGTGTCTCGGCAGTTTATATGGAATGCTTAGTACATGGAATAAAGTTTTAATAAACGGAAATATATAGAAAATAAGCTTCGAAGTCTCCGTCCGAAAAAAAAACTTGCAATGTTAGCCGTATTATAAAAATGCTATTTACAAGTGATTGTGGTAAGCCAGCTGTAGTAATAATAAATGAATTGAAAGAAAATTCCGGCATAGACATACACGTTTCATCTGTCAAACGACGTGTAAACCTCTATGGTTTACATGGCCGAAGACCAGCAAAAAAAGTGATTCTTATTTTCTAAGAATAGAAAGGCTAGACTTGCATTTTCAAAACGACATAAATATTGGGCAAGTGTAGGGCTGTCTAATGTTTTGTGGAGCGATGAAAGCAAGTTTAATTTACTGTCATCTGATGGAATCAAGTATATTCGACATCCTAGAAACAAAAAAATATGATGTTCGATACCAAATATCCACGTGAAACATGAAGGCGGTAATGTGATGGTTTGGAGTTGTTTTCACACAGCATTGATGGGGACATGGTTCATGTATGTTGATGTATTAAAGATTCAAAAGGTAACCCACGCTAATCAAAACATGCCTTCTTACTGGTATTTTCAGCAATATAATGCCCGAAGCACAAATACAAGTTTTTATGAAGCGCAGAAAAGTCAAGGTTCTAGAGTGGCCAAACTAAAGTCTGGATTTGGACCCCATAGAGCATCTGTGGGAGAAGTTAGTTCGGACAGTAAGAGGCCAAAATTATTCAAATAAGGCGGCTTTATGCGAAGCTCTTAAAAATGAGCGGGACCGAATTCCTTTAGGTCGTATACAAAAGTTAGTCGACTCAGTGCCCACATATTCTGAGGCTGTAATACAGGCTAGAGGATATGCTTCTAAATACTGACTGACTCATTACTATATTTGATAATTATTGTTTTAAAACATTTTCTTATTATAATGTCAAAATTCTTTTGATTTATCATTTTTCTGATTTTTCTTGGGTTTCACGTTATTTTTTAGCAAATATGATAGTTTAATTATTAAAATGATAGTTTATTTATTAAAATTACCTAAAACATTAAATAAAATAAATGATTAATTTTTGAATTTCATTATTATTTTACATCAAATCAATTATTATCTCTGTCAAAATACATTTGAGCGCTACTGTATAAGTAACATTTGAACGGAGGGTGGTTTTGGTGCCTGAGGATCATGACTGATGAAAATATACCAAAATTTTTCCGGAATCTTTCCTCCGAACGGCTGCAATTGCAGCTTTTTACTTTTTTCAATGAAAGCTACCTAAAAGCTTATTGTTTTACTTAAAAGGCGACATAAATAATAATAATATAAATGTTAAAAGTTAAGATATATACATTTTATTTACAATTTCTTAGTACTTTCGGCCTGCAATCCCCGCGGCCATCGTCAGAGAATATTTTTATTATTAATTGCTGCTCCATTCATACAAATACATCACTTCGCTGAAAGTACAAAGTAATTTTAAATAAAATGAATATTTCTTAATTTGTAACATCTATATTATTGTTATTATTGTCGCCTTTTAAGTAAAATAGTGACCTTTTTACAGTTCGTATTGTGTATTTGGTACTTAATTGAAACTTATACATTAAAACTTTTTGAGGTTTATATCTTTTTAGCTCACAGTCTATCAAAGCCTGAAAGCTATTGTGCCCGCAGGTTCTGTATTTACGTGTGTTCGTTCGTATGTACAGTCGTGGAAAAAAAAGGTAATCTCCCACTACTAGCTCCTTAACAAATTATCGCAGAAGAAAGTTACTTGTACCACACGGTTGGTAATAAAGTCTACTTTTAAGTGATGTATATAAATTTTGCTTAGGGGTCGTCTATATATTAAAACGAGCCATAACTTTATTTTTTCCAATAGCAATACACAATTCTGACAGCTTAAATGAACTCTACACCCTTCAATTAGCCTAAAAATAATTCGCATGTTGTACTGAATGTATATTTTAGTGCACTTCAATAAGTGCATATCCATATCCATTTCATTCTGTTCGAAAGGCTGTAATATCATTAAAATGCTCTTGAAATATTTTATTTCCCATTGCCCATCATGCAAACGGAAAACTTTTGACTGTCTTTGTCATTAATCTATATATCTGATTTTCATAAAATTTGAAATGACTTGAGAAAATTTTGGAACAATTATATATTTAAAATTTCAGACAATTCGGAATGCTATAACATCATTGAAATGCACTTGCAACAATTTATTCCCATTGGCCATATTGTAATGGAAAACTTTTGACTGTCCCTGTAATTAAACTATACATCCAATTTTCACAGAATTTGAAATGATTCGACAAAATTTTACAACAATTTATATATTTAAAATTTCAGACCATTCGGAAGGCTGTAACATCATTAAAATGCACTTGAAATAATTTATTCCCATTGGCCGTCATGTAGCGGAAAACTTTTGACTGTCCCTGTCATTAAACTGTACATCCGATTTTGATAAAATTTGAAATGACTCGACAAAATGTTGCAAGACTTATATATTTAAAATTTCAGACCATTCGGTCGGGTATTTTTTACTCTGTGATATGCGAACAGACGGACAGACGAACTGAACGATGACTATAGGTGCTACGTATTTATATAATTACAAACGCACCTAAAAACGCCTATCTTAATATTAAAAGTATAGTGTGATTGGGTCATTCCACGTCACATGTGGGACAGCTGTTCTACGTATTTCCGCTGTTTTAACAATGTTATTATATCGTCAAATTAAAACAACCATGCTGATAATAAAATCTAGAAATTTTTGTTATTTTTAATGTATAGTATATGTTTTAACAACTTATAAGTCAATAGATATAGGTATTTATATAAATGTCGCGCGCAGGAAATTTTTTCAGTTTTTCATGGATTTGCCCTGAAACGGGTAGATTACATATGTATAGGATTTAAAATGAGGAAATTTTCATTATCTATTATTTTTATTATTTATTTATTATTAAAAACGGGCAGTTTACTAAGTTCTAGGGTTTAAAATGCAGAGAATTGTAAACACATTAATCCTTAAATTCCTGGTGTTGCTTTTCGGCAACATACCCAATTTAGGCTCTAAAATACTATTAGATTAATATTGAAGCTATAATGCCTAATGTTGCCAATAAAATACATTCTGAAAATATTATTAAATCGATTTTCAACAAGTAGATGGGAACATTTGTGCTGTTTAAGAACAAATACAGGCTTAATTTTTCAATTGCTGCTACTTGTTCTTTTTGTTTTGTTTGGAAGCTTGCGAAATAACCTATTTTGTTCTGCGTCAAGCAAGTAAAATTTATTTCTTATTATAGTTCCTAAAATTCTTGTGTGCTTAATACTATAGAATTTTATGAAGGAAAATTATTTTTTGAATTAAAGACCAGTGTTGCCGATTAGTAACAAACTGCTTTTTATCCGTAAACTATACTTAAAACAAAATGTGATTTTTTAAAGTATTTTTCCCATGATTTATTTAAAAAAATGAAAGCTGAAAAACATTATTACAATAATTTTTGAAAAATCAGGCATTTATGCGTTAAATAACCATTCAATATCACGTGTGGAACAACTTTTCTTCACATTACTCTGTTTTAACAATGCTATTGCATCTTCAAACTAAAACAATTATGTTAATATGAAAATATAGGATTTTTTGTTAATCTTAATCCATAGTTTATATTTTGAAAACTTATAAGTTAATAAATATAGGTATCTATGTAAGCCTCACGCGCGGAATTTTGTCCGTTTCTCATGGAATGGCCCGATTATTAAATGTTAAACAAAATTATAGAATCTTTACACATTTAATATATCTGTATATAAACCAGTTAAAGTCATAGTAGCGTATTATATTTTCTTAACTTTATTTGCTAGAAGCGTTGAAATGAATTTTAATGTGATAAAATATCTTTTGACGATATATTCCTGTAACTTTGTCTAGGAAACGATATCGTTCTTCATTTTAATTGATTAACAGTTGATATATCCTTATAACTTGTAAATGGGAAAGCTGAAAAATAAAAAGCATAAACAAATTTTTAATCAAGTATTAAAAAGGCTGTTAAAAACATAAAAATAGACGACATTTTTTAAACATTGTATATACTTTATCAAAAAACTCAGTAAGCTTACTCGACAAAATAAAATATGTAACAAAAAATTTTGAATTAATGATTTATACAAATTAAATGTTTATCTCTATTTTAATTCGCGACATTTACTTTCCGATTCAAAAGTAAAATTTCTGTAGGAAAATTTAAAGAGGTAATCGATATGACATATCTATTGCCAAGCAAAAATAAAGAAAATTGTGTCACTAACTTATTTGTTGCACCGTCTGTGCGTGTCAGTGACCCAAAGTCACAAATGAGTGCCTGGCCTTCATCACTAATCAACACGTTAGATAACTTCAAATCGAGGTGACATAATACTTCCTCATGAAGATAGTGTACTCCATTACAAATCCCATGGAACCAGGACACGGCCATCTCTAATCCATTCACATCCATCTCTAGATAAGGGCTTTCAACAATGTCACTTAAAGAGGCGGGATACAATGCCGTAACAAATATATAGGTATATGTCGATGCTATTTTTTCTACGTTAATGAGAGGTAAAATGTTTTCATGGCTCAAATAGGGCCATATATCTTTTTCTCCTTCAGTAGTAAATTCTTCTAGGACAATTTTAGCGGCTACCCTTCGCTGTTTGTTTGGCTGCTTTAACTCTACAACTGCCCCATAACTTCCACTTCCAACAGCCTGTATGAACTGGTATTTGTAGTGGTCTTCCAAAAACTCAATTGTTGACATTACTGCTTCTACCCTATACTCATCCATACTGATGACATTATTTTTAAACTTTTCACGAACTTTTTCCATTATAAAATAAATAGAAAATCACTTTCGAGAAGAAGAATTACTTTTCGAAATTAAAAATTAGTAATAAATTGCAACTGAACACTTTGCTAACAAATTCGCTAAGTTGACCTTAAATAACCACAAAATTATTTGCAAAATTAATCAAAGTAACTTAATTATAAGATCTATAATGAACAATGACTTTCAACAATTAAAAATGTGCTCAAAAATTCGCATTCATTGTATTATTAGGATGCATTGTTGACATTGTTCAATTCATAAAAGTGTTTGCATTGTTATAGAACATTGTTATAAAAAAATAGAAATTTTTGTAGTTGTACTTCAAAAGAACTAGTTTAAAAGTATTAGTTCAAAATAAATTAACCTTTTTTAGAATAATGCAGTTTTTAGTTATTTTTAAAGATTTGCTAATAATACATTTCGGAATATTATATTTAACATTTAAGGAAATTTCATAAATTTGGGATTTCAAACATTTCGAAAATAATTTCATTTACTAATGTCATTCATTAGAGCAAAATTTCAAAGGCGATATGTTTTCCGTTTATCTCTAGGTGGTCCAGGTTTTGAGAAATTTGCATATTTAAATTTGTGCAAATTTAAGCTTTTTTGTGCTATTTTATGCACATTTTAGATACAATATATGTCACATCTATTTACGTTTTCTAGATAATTACTATTTGACTATTTACTTCAGATAAATGTCACGATTTGCATATTCTTAACATTTATTTATCAGTTATTAAGCCTAATTTGCATATTTTTCAATGGTGTAATGTTTACATCACTATCATCTTTAAAATAGTTGCCACGGAATTGACGTAATGTTTTTCTGGACTAGATTTTTATGCTGATTTCAGATCTACAGTCTGTTTTCTTATGTAATGTCTAGTTTTTGAGTAAGATGAATTTCTACTTTTGCACGGCATTAACACAGGTTTGCTGTAAGATGCTTTTTAGTGGTGTGTAATTCTTTGACAAGAAGGTGAACAGGTCAGATTCATATCAGGGACATGAACAAAATTTTATATAATCGAAAAAAAAATAAATAAGTAGTAGAATCTATCCTAACTAGTTGAAGTTTATCATACAAAGTATCATAAAAAGCTAATTCTGGCTTTTTTTGACCACAAAATTAAAATTTCACTTTTTTCAAAAACTAGACGTGATAGAAGAAAACAGATACAAGATTTGAAATCAGCTCAAAAAAAAAAAAAAAAAAAAAAAAAAAAAACTGGTTTAGAAACATATTAGCGTACTCGTGCGGCAGAAATATTTGAACGTCAAGAAACATTATTAGAAAAACATGAAAAATATGCAAATTAGGTACAATATTTCACAGTCACATGTCAGTATAATCTCAGAAAACACGTTTTTGTGAAGTAAATTAGGTAGTAATCATAACACACAACAAAAAACCATGTCTGATATAGCTTTATACCTTAAATTTGCAAATAATTGTATAAAATTTACGAAATTTGCATAAATTGAAATATGCAATATCTTTCAAAATTGACGTGCTGGAGTAAATCTAAAACAAGATTTGGAATCAGCACAAAAAACCGCATAGAAACAACTAATTTCTGTTTTAGGACAGAGAAAAAGTTCAATTTTGTAGACCAGTGTTTTGGAAAATGGGAAAACATATCACCTATAGAAAAATTACTACACAACGTTTCAGAGCTGAAAACAGAACCGTGCCGCCTCTGCGGTTTTATTGATAAATGTGCTGGGAGTAGGCTCCGAAATTTACCTCTAAAAAAGCAATTATTTATCTTGATTTTTAATTAGTTGCGTATAAATTTTGCTGATAATACAGATAGTTATTTTATAATTTTTTTTTCATTCAGCAGTATATCATTTTTACCTAATGCTGTAGAAGGAATCCCGCTAGGTCTTTTATACTGATTTTATGTACAGCTTTACGGAGAGGAAGACGCAAATTTTACCCATAAAATAAATAAGAAATCTTAATCCTCAACCAAGCGTCTTGTTAGTCTAAGTGCGGGAAGAATTGGACTTTAGGTTGGATGGGTGCCGTATAACGAAAGATGCACTTATTGAACATTTGTAACAAAAACTAAGTTAGTTTACCTTCAGTTTGGTGTATCATGTGTTGTAAATAGTCTAAATTAAACTCTTGTAATATACCATTGAAACTGGGACATTTTTTTATGGGCAATCCTGTATAATAAGATACGTATTTAATACATTAATATAAATATTAATACAAAAAATAGCTACAAATGTTAAATGTATTACTATTAATATAATTATAAATCTTTAGAATGCGTGATCAATATTTAGCTTAAATTAGCAGTGGTGATGAGTTGTCTGATCACTTTACACAAAATTTAGCAAGTGGTCACAATAGGGACATTTTCAATGTGATTAATATGATTTAAAATGAAATTTTGAAATTAGGGTTAGGGGAATGTTGGTAAAACTGCATGTCCTGTTATTAATTGCTTTTTGAAACTAGAATTTCCAACAGAATTTACCGTAACTTTGAGTATATATTCTGCATTTATACTTTTATCATAATATTATTTCAAATATATCTATCGTTCATCAAATTTTTATTTACAAATGATTACTTATAGTACATTAAGGTGAAAGATGGTGTTTGAAAAACACATATGATAACCTAATTTCAGCAATTACCATTTATGTCCAAAAATATTCAAAATTTTTTGCGCATCCCTGTATATGATCTGTGGATTTGTATATATATACATTTTATAGTATGCAAGAATTTACTTCAGTTAAGAAACGCCTCATACAATTAAAAATTCACCTTCACCAATTTTTGACAATTAGCGGAAATAAATTCGAGTACACTCGAATTCTTTTGTGCAGTCCTGTTTATAGTCTATAGAATTTATAAACACCACGTACTATACAAAAACATAATGCAATATTCACCATACTTTTAAGCTTATCAAGCACCTCAGTAATTCATATAAATTTTATTTTTCATATGGTGTAACATCATTAAAATTCTTTGCAAACGATTTTTCCCCGTAGATTACCATATAACGGAATTCTTTTGTGTGACTCCGTAAATGAATAATAAATGCTTTGAACCTTATATGCTACAAAAAGCATATTTCTGTGCACCTCGGAAATGAATAACAATTTTATTATGTTTGTAATGGATTAACATAATTAAAATGCACTTGAAACTTTCTTTCCATTTACGGTAATGTAACGAAATACTTTTGACTGGTGGCTGCGAACGTACTATTAATGCTACACAATTCATTTTCATTGGCGATCATCCTAGAATAAACGACAATAACATATCAAAATTATGGGGCAATTATGGGGACGTTTATGAGAGATAGAGCAATGAAAGACGGGCAGACAAAGTCACAAACACTGTTCAACTATGTTTCAAGGTGTTCAAAAACAAACAACCCGTTCATTGTAAGTCTAATATAAACTTTAATGGAAAGAAACTATAACTAAAGCTTTTCAAAACGCATAAATATTTACAGTACCTCTGAAGATGCTTTAGAGGAAATTTCAAAATTTCAAAATTTTTATTTTCTTTCTTTATATTTACGAAATGTTTAAGGGTACACGCACTCCTCCATCTCACCCCCCCCCCCCCCCTCCTCCAAAAAAATCTCACTGAGTATATTTATCACTGTTATTTTTACATAAGCCGTCAAAAATTTTAAAAATGCAATAGCTATTAACACTATACAGTACAGACCATTTGACGTCTTGTTTTTTATGCGTTATTTATAAAACTACCGGGTGTCCTGAAAAGGACAGACTGATTTTAAAATTCAATAACTTGTAAACGGGGACAGATATTTAAACAATTCTTGCAGGAGGGTTATGCATAAGGTCAAAAGTTCTTTTACAGTGATTTTCAATTTTAATTCGAATTACAAACAAAAGATGGCGCTGCGATCAATAGACGCTAAATTCAGGCTCGATTTTTGGTACTTCGTGGCCCGGATGATACATTTCCATCTCCTTTTTCCGCATGGAACAAGAGAAAGGACCAAAAATCGAGCCTGTATTTAGCGACTATTGCTTACAGCGCCATCTATTGTTTGTAATTCGAACTAAAATCGAAAATTACTGTAATAAAACTTTTGACCTTATGCATAAACCTCCTGCAAGAATTTTTTAAATATCTGTCAGCGTTTGCAAGTTATTGAATTTTAAAATCAGTCAGTCCTTTTTAGGACACCCGGTATCTAAGAAATTCTAAATTCTCCCAAGAAAGTTTGAATAAATTTTTGGTTATTAAAATTATAGGTATTTCGTGATGAAGGAAAATTAGTATTAAAAATTTTCTGATGAATTTTTTCTAAATTTAATTAAAAAAACACTCGATTTAGCCTCAATGTTTGTGGCCTGTATAGAAGCAGAGAAAGTAATGTTTAGAATTATAATTTTAAATATGCATGCTTTTAATTTACAATCTTTCTCCTCAAAATTTAAGGGATTTAACTCTTCTTCTTTTGGTCAAAATTTTCGTTGTTTTTTCCTTGCATTTATTGCATCCCTTAAATGTGTAGATTGTTACCCTAAAAATATTTCTTTATATTTCAATTCCTTACAATCTTTTTTGCTCTTTGAATGGGACGCAGCGCGTTGAACGCAACGCTATTGTAAATTTTAAACTTTTTTTTTTTTTTTTATCGAAATCATCTTTGTCAAACTGGACTACCCTTTTTCTTCAGCACTATTCGACTGGTTTTCCTCATTTTTAACATTTTTTAACATTGTTGAAAAGTGTTTATTAGCCCCCGGTACGGTATGCAATTTCTTTCTCCCAGCTTATTTTGTGTATTCCAAAAAATAACGTTACCTTACAGAAGCCAGCCGTGAAACAAATCAGTACGATTAAATATTCTATAGCATTTTTTTAAACTTCTAAGCATCGCACATTTTCAATTTTTTATACCGCCGTACTGGAAAAAAAAGTTCTTTTAAATGCATTTTGTTTGAAAACTGTATCTCCATTTATTTATGAGATATTAATTTTTTTGTAGTTTTTAGAGCCATTTGCTTACTATTGACAACGGAAGTACTCCTTTTCTGTAGAAAGTAAAGGAAAAATAGTTCTAAAGAAATAATTCTATATTTTTGTTGTCATTTTCTCATAACAACCGAAAGAAAATGTAATTAAAATGCGTGCTATTTTGAAAAAAATATAAACGAATGATTTCTGTTAAAATAATGGAACTATTATAAACTATGTTTAGTTCTAAGTATCTGTGAATCATTAGATAGCCATATTTTTTTGGCGATTTTCTTGAATGACGGCATCTTTTTGCTACATTTGTGCATTATATCGTCATAGTGATGTGCTATGCACAAATTGGAAAAGAAATGGCCATAATTAAAAAAAAAATTATGGCCATTTTTTTCCCATTCTGACTAGAAAATCAGAGTTCTAACTTTTTACGGCAGCTCTTTCATCTTCACCTAACTCTTCATTTATAATGGCTATTTCATAATAATAGAAGTCATCAGTCCATCAGAAGAAAATGAAGTAATAGAAATGTCGGGGGCGAAACCAGAATTTCCCTGTTCTCTAGTGATTTCGGTTTGTCTGTCTATCATCTGTCTGTGCTCTAACTCACGTAAATAGAGTCCGATTGCCATGAAGTTGACAGACGTTCTTGAGTATTCCTATGGAATGTTCGGTATTGAAAATGAAGCGCGTAGAATTTACGGTTCATTTTCAAGGACGCTCAAAATAATATGGTTACATTAATGTCTATGAAGAAAAATCGCTTGCGGTGTATTTTAATAATATTACACTATTTTAAACATACTGAAATTTATATACATCACTGAGGTGTATTACATAGTACTTACTGTAGAATAAGGTGTGCATAGCGATCATTTCCAGAGATACATAAAAGAATTTCGCTACAGAAGAATTTGAACAATAACTAAAAAACAGGAATTCTGCTTTTTTGGAATTTAGTGTCGCCCCGGGGAGAAAAAAAAAATGTATGTATACATAAATAGCACAAAACATATTTCAATTTCAAGACTTACGGCACACGCTTTTACTTTATGTAAAATGACGCCATTTGCATCCGCTTAAGAATTCCACATTTACGATCCACTCTTAAACAGCTACACTAAAATATGCATATACATAGAACGTCACTATCGCGAAATAGTACACAAATGAAGCAAATAGATGCCATCATTAAAGAAACTCGCCAAAAAAGCCCGGCTATCTATTGATTAATATGCCTTCATTTATTTGTAACATTAATATAAATACATAAAATTAAATATAGTTAGAAATCATTCGCTTATACTTTTTCAAAATGGCACGTATTTTAATTAAATTTTTTTCGGTTGCTATGAGAATATGGAAACAAAAACATATAATTACTATTTTACAGCTATTTTTCCTTTACTTTCTACAGAAATGGAGTACTTCCGTTGCCAATACTAAGCAAATGGCTCTAAAAAGTACAAAAAAATAATAATAATAATAATAATTCAGAAATAAATGGAGATGCAGTTTTCAAACAAATTGCATTTAAAAGTACTTTTTTTTACCAATATAACGGTATAAAAATTGAAAATGTGCGATGCTTAGAAGTTTAAAAAATTGCTATAGAGTATTTAATCGCACTGCTTTGTTTTACGGCTGGCTTCTGTAAGGTAACGTTATTTTAAGAGACGACACAAAATAAACTGGTAGAAAAATAGCATACCGTACCGGGGGCTAATAATTGATCTATCGAAGTCTATGAACAATAATATCTGGTAGTGGGTTTGAGTTGTGGTACGCGTTTTTGAATTTAAGTATTTTTTTTTTTTTTTTTGCTTAGTACTTGGTGTGTATAAATTCTATGGATCATATGCAGGGCTGTACAAAAGTTCTCAAGTATATTTCCGCTTATTCATGGAAATTGTTGAATGGAAATTTTCAACTGTGATATTCGTTTCACTGAATTAACATTTAGCATACTATAAAGTACACATATAGATCTATACATCGTATACAGGGTCGCACAAAAAAATCGGACATTTTTCCGACTGTTGATGGTAATAACAGAAATTGGGTTTTCAAACGTGTTATGCGTTTTCCAAATTGTTTATTTGTACATCCTATTTCACCTTAAGGCTGTTCTTAACTGCTCTGCTCAACAACCGCAAAACGTTTTGACACATTTACAAATTCATTTTTTAGCAGAAAGATATAAAATTGGAAAGCCTGGCCATGGAAGCGATTTGGAATTGAACTGTTTTTCCCATTTTTGGATCAATCAGTTACCTATTGAGTTATAAGCGTTTTTGATCCGTGACAAACACGATTTTCGCCCTTCGCGGACTGGTTTTTCTGCTTTCTTCGGGAAATTCGGTTCAAAACGTCTACTTTGACACAATTTTGTGAAATATCTATTGCATTTGAAAAAAAAAAAAAACAGGGAAATAATAGCTTGATTACATAATTTCTGAACAACAACACCTGCTAGTTTCGTGCATTTTCGAACAAAAATAAATTAAAACTTATGTCAGAAAGTTGCCCATTTGAGTTGCCCTTGAGTTGCCCTGATTTGAATGTTGCCCTTAATAAACTGTGAAGTTTTTTTTATTCTGAATGTGTTGGAAAGTGTTTCATAATCAATGTTGGACGCATAATTTCTCATTCTTGTTTATGTAAAAAAAGGTAATCGTTTTTGCTTGAGCTTGGACTAACGAAAAATATAATTATCATTCATTAATTATTTTTTCAAGCTCGCAAAAGGTATTTAAAAAAAACAAACATTTTATGTTCATTATGACTGCCATTTTATCAAAATACGACTGTATAAATTAGATGCTCATATAAGCTGCAGAGAATGTAATTTCCATTCATAATTTGGAGACCAAATTTTTTTCAGATGCTTGTGACCGGATAAAAATGGTCATCCGATAGGAAGTTCGCACAGCACGTCCTCCCCGTCGCACAAAGCGTGTTCATTACTTTTCACTCTCAGCATTAAATATATGAGTGAAATATAGAGGAATATAATGCAAAAGGTCCAAAGGTGGCATCTGTTTTCTTTGTAACTGTAAATAAAATTGTAAAATTCACGGAAATTTTGGGCTGAAAATGTAGAAACTTCCTTTAAGCAACTTTACACGGCAAAAAACCATAAAAGATTATTTACATTAAATAATATCCTGTCAAATATATTTAATTAAATTTTATAGAATAAGCACCACGAGTAGTGTCTGTGATCATTGACATAGTTTGAACCATGTGTTGCATCATGACTATGCTCATGGGTATGATCATAGTAGCGCAGGTAAGAAGCGAGTGTGGTACGCAGGTCTAATCACGATGCGAAAATACAAAAAAATGAAGTAATATGAATGAATGTAAAGAAAAAAAAACCAACAACTATTTGCCATTCATTTTGTTTTTTAATCAAAAATATCACGCTCTATGAAACCACAATAAATTTTGCATTAATTAAATTATTGTCAAGACAATTTTATCGAATTAATGTTACTAGTTGCATTTGTGGTTTTATTTTTTTAATGAAAAGTACCACATCCTATGAAATCACAACAAATTTTACATTAAATAAAACAATGTCAAGTAAATTTAATCCCATTGATGTTTCCAGTTGTATTTGTAGTTTTTATTTATTTTTTTTTTATTATTTTTTTTTTAATCAAAAGTACCACATCCTATGGAACCACAACAAATTTTACATTAAATAAAACATTGTGAAGCAAATGTGACCCAATTAATGTTCCCAGTTGTATTTGTGATCATTATAATAGTATCAGTCAAGTGCTGCACCCTATCCATGGTCGTCATAGGAGCCCCTAAGGTGCGAAGATCTGTGTGGTGTACAAGTTGGGTACTTTTATCAGCATGGTACCACTTTCTGGAGTCAAGTGCTGCACCTTATACAGGATCGTATAGGGCAGGGCCATAGGAGCCCGTAAGGAGCGAATATCTTTTAGGTGCGGTGCACAAGTCTGACCCAGTGGGTGGGTACATTTTTCAGGATGGTAATGTCATGTTTCTTGAATAGTAATGTCACCCTTATTTTTTTATCATTAAATAACCCATATATTATTATTATTCGGAAAAAGTGGTAGCATTCTGAATAAAGGAACCCTTATTTACCAGGCAACACTGACTCTAACCACAATATGAAAACATACTTGCCAACAGTTACATCTTAGGCGTAAAATTTACACTTTTTGATCGTTTTGTACACTTTTACACTTAGGATACTTATTCTTACACTTTTTTGCAAAGTTTCTATTTTTTTCATTTTTCTCCCCTCAAATTATAAATTACTTTCTATAGTTGCTTTTAATAACGATAAGTTATGAATGCAAAGTTATATTTAATATTGTCAGATGAATGAATTCAAGTTTCATTGTCAAAAATCACCGGAAATAACCTTTTCATTTTCATTGTATGTAAAAATAATGTTCTCAATATATTTGCTTAAAAAAACATCACAAAAAGAAAAAAAAAAAAAAAAAAAAACAGAAAAGAAAAAAAAACCCTACAACTATATATGTGGCTTTAAAATCAATTTCTTAATGAGTCTGATAATGGTTTTCATGTTATTCTAATCAAATTATCTTTGCAATGGTTACCGCTGTAATATTTAACAATATTCATTTGCTATGCAATAAAAATAAATAAATAAATAAATGTGTGAAATACTCTTCACGCGTCATTTTACACTACTATTTTCAAGCATTTGCAGATATGAAAATACCAAAGAATGCAGTAATTGCAATAAATCTAAATGAACAACAAAAAACGAAGTATTTTGCCGTTGACTTTATTTTTCTTATCAAAAATACCACAACAAAATTACATTAAATAAAACCCTGTCAAGAAAATTTAATACAATTTAATAGACTTAGTGTCCTCCCCAGTAGTATCTGTGGTCATTATGATAGTATGAGTCATGTGCTGGGCCATGTGCATGGTTGTCATGGGCATGTCCATAGTAGTGCCTGCAAGGGGCATAGGCCTCATCTGCATGGTATACAGGTCTGACCACGGCTGGTTGAGTGTAGATCCTGGCAGGTCATGGCTTGTATTGGGTTTGAGGAGGCTGTGGCCTGCTGACAACGGTGCTTTGGATGTTGGCTCTGCCGAGACCAGCGGAATGGAACACGACATCGGCGGGGTTTTGGATTTCAGTACCTGTAAAAGAAAACAAGGCGGTGTAATGAGCATCAAAAGCTTTAATATGTATCGTTTTTCCAGTGTATAAGGCAGACATCTTTATCCTTAACCCTCCAAGCACGGGCAACTTTTGCAGTGGGTTACCTTTTTAAAATTAAGATTGTTTGATTTTCATCCTTTTTTTGAAGTAGAAATAGTCACTTTATTTAATTATAGATTAAGTAATGCGAGAAAAAGCCGAATTATACGCTTTTAAAAAGTGGTGGGAATCAAGCAATCTGAATTTTAAAAAAGTAGCTCACTGGAACGCGAAAATAGCATTTCCCGTGGTTGGGGGTTTAATATGTCCTTAAAAATGAGGTGAGTCTCATACAATAAAGGTACATTTTTTTCCCGCACTCTCTTTGGTACTTCTCATGTTTGTAAGACATAAATTACGCTTTTTTTGCTATGTCATTTAAAATGAAAAATATGAAAAGAAAAGAAATATAGTTACGTTGAATAACATAATTTACTATGAAGAACGAAGTTTAATTTTAGAAAATGAATTCTTTCATAGATTTCAGATATTTATGTGCTACTAAAGTTCTAATGTAATTTTTTTGAAATGGGAAATATTGTTATTGAATTTAAATATTTCATTTTTAACTATAAAAATATGAATTACTTATTATTTTAGATTAATTCAATTTTTGTTTTTAAATTAGGTATTGCCATTCTTTTATTTTCATATTTCCCCCTCCCCTCCCCCCCCACCTAAAACTGTGTATACGAAAAATATGGCAGTACATGCTAGTTGCAGTAGCATTTAACGTACCGTTATCAGTGCAAATGATAAAAAAATTTTGCTCATATTAGGTTTACTCATATTTAATGTCACTTATTCCTCCGGTAAATGCCTCTTTTAATGTATTTTGTTAAGAAGACTGCTTTGTCACGGTAGGCTTCTGTAACTCCTTCTATCAGTTTATTAAGTTTCCTATCACAGAGTAAGTAACCCAAAAGATATGCGTTTAAAAATAATACTGTTGAATCGGCTGTTATAATGGGTGCCCCTAATATATAATGGAGAAGTGGATTAGAGAGATAAATTTATTAATGAATAAAATTGTAGAAAATTTAAATGAAAAAAAATACATTTCACTTAAAATTTTAATTAATTGCTCATAGATTTGTTTGCCTTTGAGCAAAAAATCCCAATGCAATAAAAACTATATAAATATATATTTAAATCAAGGAATCTTCCTCAGCCCTCAACTGCTCTGAAAAAATTATCGCATGAAAACTGCGAGCGGTCTCTGAGACCGATTAATCGGAGGATCAATAGAAAGCTTGATTAACTCATAGGATGCAATTTCTATCCTAAACTTTAGGTGCAGTACTACAATAATTAAAATTAAACTATTCAAAAGTCTGTAGCTATAGTACTAAGGCTTCGAACGAAAAGAAAATTCACAAGTAATATCTATAGTTAGATTGAAAATTCCAAGTTAAATGTGAAAATTGGAAAAACAGCGGTCTGCGAGGCCGCCAACAGTAGATAAAGGTTAATCGGATTGAACTAAATCGCTTTCTGCAGTAAAGTGTTTTGTTTTTCAAAAGAAAGATCATAACTACACTGTCATAGATATACATACACAAGAAAAAAGAAAAACAACAACAAACAGAGTGTTTCTATTACAAAGCTAACGCCGTTTTTCTAATGATTGAAGATAACTACTCTTTTGGTAATAAATAGAAAAACACATGTCTTATTTTAGTATCTATCTTTTGGCAATAAATCCACAATTGGTATTCGACTTTGTATCCATTTTTTGGCAAAAAATAGGAAAACCTATATCTAACAACAAAATATATCAGCTTGAATCTAAATACCGTAAAATACTGCTTATTTTACAGGGTGTATTTTTTGATAACTATAATTAACTATAATAACGATTGTAAAATGTTTAACAGCGCTAAAATCTAAATGATCGGAATTTGATTCATCACGTGAGCTGTTGGCGGATAAGCCGATTTAATTTTATGAATATTCCAGAGAGATGTTGGCAAATAAAAGGGCCTATAACAGGGCCTATGCAATTTTCTGTGTGCTGTTATGGAATATTTACAAATAAATAAATAAAATACGCACACACACACACATATATAAATATATAGGAGACAGAGAGACCTGAATATGTTTCAAACTGACTTCTGTAAGTAACTTATATTCTGATCAATGTTCGAAAAGGAAACTTTGATCGCTATATAGTTAATGATAGGAAATGCGTATTTTATTACTTGGATTTTTATATTTCGCTATAATTTGTTCATGATTTTATGTCAGATATTACAGTTTTACTTTCTTCTATCTTTATAAGAAGAAAGTATTGGATTCATGAAAATTTTCGACTTCCGGTTTTCGACCAATTTATGAATACGATTTGATTGTTTTCAGAAAATGTCTGTCTGTATGTATGTGACAAAAATTTTGTGGACGCTCTATCTAAAGAACTAAAGAGTGTAATAAAAAAAACAATTTGGTTCAGTTAGCCCTTGATATAAATTAGTGCTGATTAGTTTTTGGTGTAAATCGCCCAAAATGTAGCGCTGTTGTGCTGCATTTTTCACTATTTCCGCAATACCTCTATTGTAAGAACTAATTGCGCGTATTTTCATCAAACTTCAAATTCAGTAAGACATTGACATGAATTTTTGCTGATTAGGTTTTGGCGAAAATCGCTCAAAAGGTGACGCTGCTATGCTGCATTATTTTACGATATTCGCAATAGCTCTGACTCAAGAACTAACGCACCGATTTTCATCAAACTTCAGATTCAGTTAGACATTGACATAAGTTGCCGATGATTAGTTTTTGGTTTAAGTTGCCCAAGAGGTGGCGCTGCTATGCTGAATTTTTCAGGATTTACACGATCTTAGTGATAGTCATTACCTCGAGAACTAATTCAGGGAATTTAATCAAATTTCATATTTTGTTAGACCTTGACATAAGTTGGTGTGATTAGGTTTTCGTGTAAGTAACACAACTGGTGACGCTGTTATGCTGCATTATGCTCGATTTTTGCTATCGCTATATTTAAACAAGTGGGTAAGTGTGATCAGAGATCACACTTACAGAGGATTTCGTTTAATATTCCTTTCAAAACACTTTATCCTTTTGAAAAATCTGTTAGTTCCACATTTCGCAACCAGGAGCGCACTCTATTCTAAACAAACCTCTATCCGAACGAGACTCCGTTTTACATACTATCCGTACATATATTAATCGAAGGGATTGGGCCCATAGCACCCGAGATAAGTAAGTGCCCCTGGCGGTAAAAAATGGAACTAAAATATATAAGGCTATGTTGCATAATATGAAAGAATGGTCAAAGGGGTGTCGGCAAAAGTTGGAAAAGTGCTCCCAGGGTGAAAAGGGCGGAGATTAGAAAAATATACAAGTTAGAGCCCGGAGGAGTAAATTATATAAGACTTTTTGAAAATTTTTATGATTTGTCGTGTGGTCTGAGGTATTCAGCTATACGTATGCAAAAATTCATGTCTCCAACTTAATTAGGGGCTCTCTTAGTAAGAATTGCTTGAAATACATATGTGATAGCTCAAAGGGTTAAACGTAAGACTTTTAAAGATTTTCTGATTTGTGGCCTGGCTTCAGGTGTTCTGCTATAAGTATGCAAAATTTCAAATCTCCAATTTTATAAGGGGCTCAGTTAGAAAGAATTGTTTAAAATACGCATGTAGGAGCCCAAAGGGTTAAATGTACGACTTTTTTAAAATTTTATGGTTTGTCATTTGATGTGAGGTGTTCAGCTATAAGTATGAAAAATTTCACGCCTAATTAGGGGCTGACTTAGAAAGAATTGTTTAAAATACACATGTGGGAGCCCAAAGGGTTAAAGTTACGACTTTTTCAAAATTTTATGGTTTGTCATTTGATGTGAGGTGTTCAGCTATAAGTATGCAAAATTTCACACCTCCAACCTAAATTGTGGTTCACTTAGAAAGAATTGCTTAAAATACACATGTGGAAGCCCAAAGGGTTAAATGTACGACTTTTTGAAAATTTTATGATTTGTCGTTTGATGCGAGGTGCTCAGCTATAAATATGTAACATTTTACGCCTCCAACCTAAATAGGGGCCCACTTAGAAAGAATTGTTTAAAATACACATGTGGGAGTCAAAAGGGTTAAATGTACGACTTTTTCAAAATTTTATGATTTGTCGTTTGATGTGAGGTATTCAGCGATAAGTATGCAAAATTTCACTCCTCCAACCTAATTTGGGGCTCACTTAGAAAGAATTGTTTAAAATGCACATGTGGGAGCCCAAAGGGTTAAATGTACGACTTTTTCAAAATTTTATAGTTTATCGTTTGATACGAGGTGTTCATCTATAATTATGTTAAATTTCACGCCTCCAACCTAAACAGGGGACCACTTAAAAAGAATTGTTTAAAATACACATGTGGGAGCCCAAAGGGTTAAATGTACGACTTTTGCAAAGTTTTAAAATTTTTCGTTTGATATCAGGTATTCAGCTGTAAGTATGAAAAATTCCACGCCTCCAACCTAATTAGAGGTTCACATAGAAATAATTGTTTAAAATACATATGTGGAAGCCCAAAGGATTAAATGTACAAATTTATCAAAATTTTATAATTTATCGTTTGATCTGAGGTGTCCATCTATAAGTACTCAAAATTTCACGCCTGCAACTTAATTAGGGACTCACTTAGAAAGAATTATTTAAAATACATATGTGGGAACCCAAAGGGTTAAATGTACGACTTTTTTCAAAGTTTTATGATTTGGCGTTTGATGTGAGGTATTCAGCTATAAGTATGCAAAATTTCACGCCTCCAACCTAATTAGAGGTTCACATAGCAATAATTGTTTAAAATACACATGTGGGAGCCCAAAGGTTTAAATGTACAACTTTTTCAAAATTTTATGATTTATCGTTTGATCTGAGGTGTTCATCTATAAGTTCGCAAAATTCCACGCCTACAACCTAATTAGGGACTCACTTAGAAAGAATTGTTTAAAATACATATGTGGGAGACCAAAGTGTTAAATGTACGACTTTTTCAAAATTTTATGATTTGTCGTATGATGTGTGGTGTTCATCTATAAGTATGCAAAATTTCAAGTCTCCAACACGTATAGTTTCTGAGAACTGGCTCTGTGACGGACAGACAGACGAACAGACAGACAGACAGAGGAGCGAGACGAATAGGGTTTCGTCAGATGAACGAAACCCTAAAAACTAATGCACGGAATTTAATCCAATTTCATATTCTGTTACACTTTCACATAAATAGACGCTTATTAGTCTTGAGTGTGAACAGATCTCGCTTTTATGCTCTCCGAGTTCGGAATTTCGGTTGCAGACATCTGAGATGGTGGGTGCCGAAGTTCAATGATTTGTTTGAAAAATGCGACGCTTATATCTCCTTTCTAAATGCGCACAATTCAACGAACGTATACCTTTAGAATTCTCAGGACAAAATTAGATTGTCATTTAATTTTGCCGCTGTGATACACACTGTGTGCAAATTTTGAAATATTAACATGTATGAGACAGAAGAACGTTTTGGGATTGGCACATCCGACTAGTTTAATTTGTGTATTTGTAGGGCAAATTTCGAACGATGCAAACTATTGAAATGTCGTGTTATTATCATGCAAGCATTGCATTATAAAATACTATACAATCATCATTGTAAATATTTTTTAAAACTGTTTAAAAAGAGTAAGTACAATAAAATGACCGTCTTGAAGAGAAATTATTCTTGTCAATACAAGAAACATTAAACTTTTGTAGTCATTCGAGAAAATTCTGAGAAGACAGTAGATAAAGATAATAAAGTAAAGTAAAAAAAACATGCATAAATTGATATTCCGTCTTAAAAGGATTTATGTCATGGTCCTGATAAAAATAATACCATATAAATTGAAATTCAATAGGGATACCTATTCTAAATGGAATTTTATTCCGAACCTTATGGATCCTATTTTCACAAGTCTTACTACATATTTAAAATTTTAATTGCCTGAGTAAAAACTCTTTTGCTCTGTTTCTATTATTTATTTTGAATCTAAAATAATATTGTCTATATGAAAATTTTAATTGTTGAATTCTTATTCAACTTGCTTAAGAGGTGTAAAACCAACAGAGTGAAAAATCTTCCTAGCTTAGTATCGAACCAGGGTAATTGGCATAACGTACCTGTTAGCGCCAAAGCTGCAACCACAGCACACGATGGGATATTTTTCATGAGCTACACCAATCATGGGGCAAACACTAAATGAAATAGACTGCGGTTGAAAAGCTTACAAAAGATAACAGTCAGAAAGTCTAAGCTTGGTATCGTCCAGATAGCTCAGTGGTAGAGCATTGACGCGTAATTCCTGTGACCGTGGTTCGATCCCAGGGTTGGGCACTTTTTCACATTGTTTGTTTTACGCCTATTAAAAGGAAGTTGAATAAAAATTGAACAAAAACTTCAAATTACTAAATTAAAATCTTGTGAAATTTAATTTCCCCCAAACATTTTCCAATAATTTGATATGTCCATTCAATACTGTAGACATCCAAACGTAGCTGTGCTCGTAGGGATTTGCCAATGTTTAAGCAAGTTACAGCCAAAGAGGACAGACACACAAACCTTTCAACGTTTTATAACATTGCAATTTAAAATAATCCATCTTTAAAACTAGTTTCTTTAATCTTTTATGCCCGACGGTAATTTAAAGTACCACAGTTTTCTATCCCAAGTGAAACACGCTTATTGCACACATTTCCAAGGATACTTTTAGGAAACTATACTAAACTAGGCGCCCTTGGCGACCAGTTTGGTCTCCGTTAAAATTTTTGTTTGGGAAAGCATGCTAAGCATTGCATCATGTTACTTTTATTCATAATTTAATTTACTCGGACTTCCTTAAATATAATTAATATAATCCCTTAAGCTAATATTAGTTTTTGTTGCATTAAAATATCTCAATTTGTTGATTTTCTGTAAGCAAGTAAACCCTATTGGTTTACAATGGAAGTCTATAGGAATTTGGTGAATTATTAGAGACATCGCCAATTTGGCGTTACTTTTGGTGACTCATTTTGGTCGCCAAAATTTGACGATCTCTCACTAAGTTGGCGACAGACTTGGCGGTACTTAGTGACAGAACAGGGTCCCTCCTATGGTAACCCCCCTTATAGTTATGGAGATGCATTAAATGATGTTCAATAACCAATGAGATGCGTTTCATTTGGGCGTTGCCATTAAACAATTAAAAAATAATCGTGATTACTATGCCACATACGATAGCGTAATATATATAGAGATACTTCCCTTGACCGTCACTAAACAACAATAGCAGTTCTAGGAAGATGAAACGCATCCAAGAGCCTATTTAACGCATGTGTGTGTCAAATTTGCTTCCATTTTTGTCTTCTTCCCTAACTTTTGCTTGGAAACATTTGAAATTTTAAAGGTTAGGCTATCCTATTTTTTTCCTTATCTTATACTATAGTATAAGATGCGAGCAAAAATTGTGTGTGTGTGTGTGTGTATGTAAACTTTATCTTGAAAACGGCTCTAACGATTTTGGATTAAATTTTGCACCCTACCGTTTTCGGGCACGAAAAGACCATTGGGATGCGTCTCGTGTTCGGGAAAACTTGGTTAGTGGGTCATTTTGGGTCATAATGGGTCAGGGTCAAGCTAATTATATCTAAAGAACGGCTCAATCGATTTTGACTAAATTTTGTGTCTAACCATTTTCGGGCACGAAAGAAAACCCATTGGGATAGGTAACGTGTTAAAGAAAATTCGATTAGTGGGTCATTTTTGGGTCACCGTGGGTCCAGCTAAGTTTATCAAGATAACGGCACTACGATTTTGACGAAATTTTGCACCCTACTGTTTTCGGGCACGAAAAGACCATTGAGATGGGTCTCGTATTCGAGAAAATTCGATTAATGGGTCATTTTGGGTCAGGGTCTAGCTAATTATATCTAGAGAACGGCTCAATCGATTTTGACTAAATTTTGTATCTAACCATTTTCGGTCACGAAAAGACCATTGGGATGGGTCTCGTGTTCGAGAAAATTCAATTAGTGGGTCGTTTTGGGTCATAATGGGTCAGGATCAGGCTAATTATATCTAAAGAACGGCTCAATCGATTTTGACTAAATTTTGTTTCTAACCATTTTTGGGCACGAAAAGACCATTGGGATGGGTCACGTGTTTGAGAAAATTAGATTAGTGGGTCATTTTTGGGTCATTGTGGGTCAAGCTATTTTTATCTAAAAAACGGCTCATCGATTTTCACTAAACTCTATATTCTACATTTTTGGATTGCAAGAAGACCATTGGGCTAAGTCACATGTTCGGGAAAACTTGATTAGTGGGTCATTTTGGGTCACAATGGGTCAGGGTCAAGCTAATTGTATTTAAAAAGCGCTTCAAAACATTTTGACAAAATTTTGTATAATACCGTTTCCGGGAATGATAAGAGCATTGGGCAGGGTCGCATGTTCAAGAAAATTCAATCAATGGGTCATTTTTGGTCCTAATGGATCAGGATCAAGCTAACTGTATCTAAAAAAAGGCTCAAAAGATTTTGAGAAAACTTTGCAATACACCGTTTCTGGACAAGATAAAACCATTGGGCTGGGACGCATGCTCAAAAAAATTTTATTAGTGGGTCATTTCGGTGATAATGGGTCGGGGTCAACCTAACGGCATCTCAAAAAGGTTAAAAAAATTTTGACAATTCTTTTGTTATACCGTTTCACAGTACAAAAAGACGATTGAAATAGCTCACATGTTCGATAAATTTTTGTTAGTGGGTTATTGAATCAACGTGGGTCAAGCTTATTTTATCTAGAAAACGACTAACGATTTTCACTAAATTTTGTATTCCATCGTTTTCAGGCTCGAGAAGAGCATTGTGTTAGGTCGCATGTTCGAAAAAATTGGATCGGTGGGTCATTTTGTGTTACTATGTCTCAGGGTCAAGCTAATTGCATCTAAAACAGCAAGAATGATTCAGTGGAAGTAATATATCGAGGTAAACACAAAGCTAATTTTGACCGAGCTTAGCTTGGTCATTCCTGCTAGTTTTAAATATATCACTTCACAATACGTTATGCGAAATAAAAATAAATTTTCTGTTTGTTTAATTTAGGGAACACTTTTCAAAGCAGTATTTTTAAGTACCGTCGGGATTTAGTTTGAACGGGATTTTTACTTAGATTTTTATCATTTAAATATATATCGTGCATAGAAACGTATATATTTACTAGGGATGGGTGGGTACTAGACACATGGATTTTGAAACTAAATATGGTAAAGTATGGCATGATTTACGTATGATATTGATGAATAATAAAGCAAAAAAACACATTCTTTTTTCTTTAGAACAAATATTGTATTTTTATAAAACGGAACTTAAAAATATTACAGATTAGAAAAAAAAAATCTAAAAAATACTTTTTAGCATATTTATGAATAATTTTGTGTATTCTACAACTACAAGTTTACAAATTCCTCTCAGATATGCTTTCCATTGGACGATAGTCTTACAACTATAGAACATTCTTCTGATGACGAAATGATCACTGATGATCAACCAACAGCATCATCATCTGGTCATACACACATCATAATTATATATGCATCTAGATATTTACATAATAAGTTACATTAAAATAATAATAAGAAATTGGATATTTTTTTCTAAGTCAGGATTTTTTCCCCAAGTGTTATGACCCAAAGGTACTTTATGGGTGAAGGGAGGATTGAAATTTTCGAAAAAGCAAAATCTCAAATCTTCCGGGTGGGGGCATTTCATTGCTCCGGAACGAATGTCCCCCCCCCCCCCAGGAACCCCCCTCCTGAATCCAACACTGCTGTGTCTCTGTATATGGTGCTGTCTAATTTTCTTTCTTTGAAGTCCATTAAGATGCGTATATAAAATTATTTAATTATTTGTACCGCAAGTACTCATATTTTAAAAAAGAAACATTTAAATACCAAAAATGTCACTACAAGTAAACACAAAAATAAAGAAGAACTTTCATTTCCAAAAATATAGAGATTTATTTACCAAAATTAAGTTACACTTTTTAGAACTATGGGGCTTTTTTTAAAATGCCAAATATATTTTTATACTTCAAAAAATTTTCACATAAGTGCGATTGGATGTCCGAAAAGATAATAATTATGTCATCTCCAAGACTATTTATTCTTCATCTTAGCCGATATTTTGTAGACATGTGTCAAAAAATCAGCTGATCATTCTCGGTGTTATTATAACCAGAGCATTTTTCTATGTTCATTATGTACAAAATGATAATATGAATGACGTCAGTCTTGACTTTTACTTCCACTCTTTCTATCAGTTGAAGGCTTTTGCGACTCCTTAACACCCAGTATGGATTACAGAGAATTCACATTGTTTACGCAGAAATAACCTACGGAAGTAAAAGAAGAAAAAATCATGTGTTAAAAGAAAATAAATTCCTGTGTAATTAGTGATAAGAAGTATAAAACCTTATAATGTGAGAAAAGGAGGTGACAATGGAAAATAATCATGCCTCTAGTATCTAATGTTAAAGAAAATACATATCATATATTATAATACGAACATATCTTATGTCAATGTGCGTGTGTGTGCATGCAAAATTTATGATAACTAGTCGGAAATTGTATGTAAAACATGGCAAATGAGGTGCTTTCGTACTGTAGCTAGTTTTATAAATATTTAAATCGTGGTGCAATAGATGTTGCACTCTTATGCATTCATACTCTTAAAAATGCATGAATACGAATTTTATTACGATTATTATACATTAAATTCAGTAATTCGAAAATAATAGGACTCCATCTTAAATAGGCCATATAATCATCATGACAACATAAAATCATTACGTATCATGGGGTATCATTGAATTCATTATGTATGATAGGATTTAATAGAATGGCGAAAACTTTTATTAATATCTTTTAAACTTTTGATTCGATTACCATAAAATTTGAAATGATTTAACAAAATTCTGCAACGATTATATATATATAATTTCCAACCATTTGGTTGGGTAGTTTTTGCGCTGCTATATTCGGACAGACGGACAGACAGATGGTCCCGACGACGACTATAGGTTCTACGTGTTTATATATAATTACGAACTCACCTAAAAAATGTTCTAACGATTTTGGCTAAATTTTGTATCCTACTGCTTGGTGTACGAGAAGACCATTGTACTAAGCTCTATGTTAAAAAATATTCGATTAGTGGGTCGTTTTGGGGGTCACTACGGGTCTAAATACTGGACACTTGGGTTGCATGACAAGGTGCGATTCCCTGGGCAGCAGTGAAAAAACAAGAAAGGGGGGTGGTGGAGGTATATGACCCAAGTTCTTAAATAATAGGAGACATTTAGCCATAGCACAAAGTAAAAAAAAATCTTTCTAAATTTTTTAGTGTGAGTTTGAAATTTCGGATTAAAACTGGAAGCCAAACTGGCAACCCTGGTACGAACGAACCTCATTTGCCACGTTTGACGTACAATTTCAGACTTTTTCTTTTATACAGAGCTCCATCTGTTTTAAAATATTTTAATTATTTTTTTTATTGCAGAAGTTATTTTCGCATGATCTAAACTGAATAAATGCCGAATTATTTTAAGGAGACGGCGCAATTCTGCACACAAATGAAGACTTTAAACGGATTTTTCCTCCATGTTCCTATATTCTTCACTTTCATTTTTCCAAAATATTAAGGCCTTTTTTTTAATATAGATTTAAAGTTTTTTGTAAATGTTCTTTATTATATATGTAATAAATCTGCAATTAGCCTTCAGATTTTTTGTCATTTAAAAAAAAATAAAAGTTTATGAAGATGTGTTAGATTTCATCATTTTACATTATATGTGTCAGTAAAAAAGTTATATTAAATGTAATATTAGATGTATCTAAGAATCCTTGCGTAACCTTGTGTACTATACGTTTGAAAATCTTAAATAAAATTGGGCAAAAATATTAATATTTAAAAAATGGTAGGGATTTTAAAAAATTCAATTTTTTTAAACTTAAAAAATAATTAATTAAATATGCAATTAATTTTTATTTCAAAAATGTAATTTTTTTTAACATTAAAATGCAGCGAGTTCATCATTTGAATAATATTTTTTAAAAAATAAACGGAATTGTTGAAAACATAAACTGTCCCCTTGAAATATTTCAAATAATTTAGCTTGTAAACCCTTCAAACACTTGCACCATAATTATGACCACTTGGTATGTATTATATATTTTATTTTAAAATTAAAAAAGAATCCAAATTACCGTAGTTTTTCTCCTGCAGCAGCAACATAATCGATGAAAGACTTCACACAGCTGTGTCTTCTTTCTATCCATCCAATCTTTAAATGAACGTTTTTTAGTTTTCCGTGCCTCTAATTTTACAAACGCTTGTTCGTCGCCCTTACAGCTGCTTTCCAGTCTCGCAAGTTCTAATTCTTCCAATCTTGCTTCATTTTCTTCCTTCACTAAATCTTTTTCAACAGTGTCCTTTTCAGGCTTGTCGGGAGTCTTAATCATAGTTTGAACGGCTTTCAACGGCATGTTCTTTTTGCCGGTTTGACGGATGTAAAAATTCAGTAGGAACTTTACTTCCTCCGGATTGCCTAAAAAAGACATAATTTTAAAATCTGCATTTTGGATAAAATTATGTATAGTTTATCAAAAAAGAAAAAAGAAGGAAAGAAGGAAAAGAAAAAATAGGAGGAAAAAATATTTCCATAAATAAAAACATAAGACAAAATGCAATATTTCACCTTCAATCAATCACAAAATACATAATATGAACTTTTAAAAGCTCACCGTTTTATAAAAGGCGACGAAAATAATAAAACAGATGTTACTAACTTTAACATCTATTTTATTACTTTAGTGGCCTTTTAAGTATAACGGTGAGCTAAAGTTCATATTGTGTATTTTGTAAAATATTTTCATTTTTAGATCACCAAATTTAAATCGTATAGGAACTCATAATACCATTTGACTAGGAATAATTTATGAATAAAATAAGCTTTAAGGGACATTTGTTTCTTGGGGGGGGGGGGGAGTTAAATAATCGATTTTCATGTTTATTTATTTATTTATTTTACATTTTCCTATTCCCTATAGTCTGTAAATTTTCTTTTTAGAAAGATTTGACCTAATTCAAAGTCATTTCGTAGTTGTTTAGTGCTTTATTGCAACGCGTCCGTATAGGCTTACCGCAGGGCTGCCACAAGCCACATTTTTATATTCCGTTCGTGCCTCTATTTTAAGTAAGTAAATTTTATAGCATATTTCTCTTGCAAATGTTGTCAAAGTGTATGTGAAAAATTTTTGTTTTAAAAAATGGTGTCAGATTGCATTAAATAACAGTCGCCTGTTGCAGCCCTCAAATCATTTTGCAGTGATATATAAACTCATTTTACGCAAAATGACTTTTTTCAAACTGGCTGGGATCAGAGCAAAATCAATCTTGCTCAGTTTTTTTAAATGAAGGTAATAACAGAAAAGGTTATTGGAGCTTGGACCATTTTCAGCTATTTATATAAAAATAATCGTTTTTAGAAGCAGGCTAAAGTGCGAAAAAAGGGGTCAGAAATATACTTTTTTTTCTTCTTCAAATGGCTGCCTCTTTGTTGATTTTTAACTTATTGATCTTAAAGTGCTTGAAGCTCCAGACAATATTATCTACTTTCATAATCCTTAACAAAAATTGATTGCAGATGACTCGGGCGATCTATCTGAACCCGCCCGATTAGAAGTGCACCGCGCGCAAGCTAAGGCATCCAACCATGAAACTCGAGCAATATAATAAATAAAAAAAATAAATAAAATGTTAATAAGTAACATGCTTAAAACCCTGAGCTAAAATTTTCATCCTTTTTCAGAAAAAATAAAATAAAAAATAAAACAATGCTACCCCCCCCCTTTTTTTTCGGTCTATAAATCTGCTGATCTGGTGATTCTGATTCATCTTAAAACTTCATTCCCAAATTATTTTAAAACTAGTGGAAAATGACGGAACATGAATGATAAATCTTCAAAACGATAGTTTAAAAAAATATTTTTCTAACTAAGAAAAAAAAATTCCTCATGCATTTTTTAAATCAAAAAGTATTATCCTTTGATTTTTGACAATTAGAACAAAGATATTATGTAATCTACAGTTTAAAATCATATTTTAATTTGCATTGCATTTGTAATATGTGTCTATATATATATATATATGTATATATATATATATATATATATATATATACATATATACATATGCATATATAGTATAGGAAAAATTACGCTGAATTCTATAAAACATTTTATATATTATGTTACATATTTATATTACTGAGTAGAAGATTTTTTTTATATATTATTTTTTACCCAATATTAATTATGTGACTTACAAATTATTTTACTACTCAGAAACTAATTTTGAATTATTCTGTAATACGCTAAACAGCAATTTTTTGATGATTTTAATCTGCATCGTTTCTGAATGTATATTGCTATGTATTTATTACATTATGACTTTTTTTTTTTGCTACAAACATACTGTGTTAAACATCATAATTTTACCTGCAAGATAATTAAAATATGTTATACAACTGTGTTATACATTCTTTATATTTCCATTCCAATGAGAATTGATAAGAAATATTCATTTTAAAATAATTAATATTCATTTTATTTGCAATGCCTTCAAATCTGATAAAATGCATTTTAAAAAAAGTACGATTACAGCAGAAAGTTTCTTTGTTTATATTAATTTTTCATAGATGTGTCAAAAGAATTAGCAAGAAACATAAGCTCCTGATTTCCCTCTTGATACTCCTGAGGGCAGTTGCAATTGACATCATGCTGGAGGTCACACACTACAAATAGGCAGTTCTGATTGCTGAAACTACCCTGACCTCCACTTGAAGTACAATGGTTTATCAGTTGATTGCAACTTCCCTATTTTTAATTTAGAACTTAATTCGATAGCTTTTGAAGGTTTTAAACAAAATTAAAATATTTAAAGACTTTAAAATACTTTTACAAATACTTTAAGAACAGAATCATATAATTAAAATGAATTTTTTTTTAATGAAGAGTTCAAATCGTCATTCATTTGTTTCAAGATTCGGAAATTGTGAATGGCAACAGTGTTCTTTTGTTTATATCTAGTAATCTGATGGTTTTAATAGCTTATTTTTAATTTGGAACTTAATACATTATAATTGGATATGATATACATGTTTATATGAAAATATGCTAAACAAACATTATTTCAAATAGAAGAAATTATTGGGACCCACCAGTGGCCGAGAGGTTTTGCTCTCGAAGTTGGTAGACGGGAGGTGCTGGGTTCGATCCCAAACACGCCCGTCGGCCTAATCGTTCGGAGTTGATGAATATATATTAATTTAAGCAAGAACTTGAGGTAAATCAGGCATGAATTTGCAACAATGCTATTTTTTTAATAATTAAAAAAAATAGTTTGAACGAGAACTTTTATTTAATTTTTAAAATCAAGGCGATCTCAGACGACTACCAAATAGAAGCAACGTACTTTTAAATAAATAAGATTTCTGGTTAAAAGATTTTTTCATCGAGAAAAATATAGAAGTTGCCAAGTATACTAGTCACTCGGAAATTTTGATGAGTTTGGCTTCTTTATGTGTGTCAGAAAATATTCATTCATATTTTCTGTAAGATATTTTTCAAATTGATTATTTATTTTATTTTATTTTTGTAAATATAAAGTATGCAAAACATAGTGATTTGATTTTTATGCACTATCGAAGTTGTTATTCAAGTGAACATAATAAATGTGAAATTATTATTTTAAAAAATTGAGTTGTAATCAAAAACAAAAATATCAGTACAAATATTTTAAATAAAGTTCATTTTAAAAAAGGGCTATTTTAAGTATAACTAGTATGTTGTGGCCATCACAAAACTTTCTTCTATATAAATCACGTCAATTAAATCATTTAAATAGTACAAGAAATAACAACGATTTAGCACCAATTCATATCAAAGTATATCTGAATTTGAAGTTGGATGAAAATTCGCGCATTAGTTCTTGAGATAGAGCTATAGCGTAAATTCTGAAAAATGTAGCATAGCAGCGCCACCTGTTGAGCGATTTACACCAAAAGTAAACAGCACTAAACGATATCAAGGTATACCTGATTCTGAAGTTTGTTGAAAATCCAAGCATTAGTTCTTGAGATAAAGCTATTGCGGAAATCGCAAAAAATACAGCATAGCAGCGCCACCTGTTGAGCGATTTACACCAAAAATTAAACAGCACATTTATACATCAATTCATGTCAAGGACTAACTAAATCTGAAGTTTGATGAAAATCCGTGCAATAGTTCTTGAGATACAGCTCTTGTGGAAATCGTGAAAAATGCAGCACAGAAGCACCACCTGTTGAGCGATTTACACTAAAAATTAAACAGCACTAATTTATACATCAATTCATGTCAAGGACTAACTAAATCTGAAGTTTGATGAAAATCCGTGCAATAGTTCTTGAGATACACCTCTTGTGGAAATCGTGAAAAATGCAGCACAGCAGCGCCACCAGTCAGGCGATTTGCACCAAAAATTAAGCAGCACTAATTTATATCAGGGACTAACTGAATCTGAAGTTTGATGAAAATTCGTGCATTTTTTCTTGAGTTAGAGCTATTGCGATAATCATGAACAATGCAGCATACCAGCGCCACCTGTTGGGCGATTTTCACAAAAAAGTAATCAGCACCAAACTATATCCTGGACTAACTGAATCTGAAGTTTTATGAAAATCCGTGCAGTAGTTCTTGAGATACAGCTATTGAAGAAATCGTTAAAAATGCCGCATAGCAGGGCCACCTGTTGGGCGATTTTCACCAAAAACTAATCAGTTCCAGTTTATATTAAGGTCTAACTAAATATGAAGTTTTGTGAAATTTCGTCCATTAGTTCTTGAGATAGAGCGCCCACAAAATTTGTGTCACATACAGACAGACAGACGGACAGACAGACAGACAGACAGACAGACAGACAGACGGACAGACAGACAGACAGACAGACAGACAGACAGACTCACAGACAGACATTTTGTAAAAACCTGTTTTTTGGAATCTCTGACTCATAAAACGTGTAAATCCGTCGAAAACTGGAATTCGAAAATTTTCATGAAACCAATACTTTCTTCTTGTAAAGATAGAAGAAAGTAAAAATTTGCAGTTATTTTGAACAAATATTTTTTGATTAATGCTGAAAATTATCTACATTATAGTTTGAGGGACTTTTTAAAAATAATCAATTTTTTAAAAAGTATAAAAATAAATTATTTATTGATCAATTTTTTGATTGAGTAATTTAGTGTTTTATTTAAGGATTTTTTCAGACAGAAATGTTTTCTACTGAGACGGTTAATAATAATTGCATTATTTGTAAATCTTTTAGTAACGGATTGCAATTTCGAGAGTTCCCTACAAATTAGCCCCTTTCTTGTTACGTAATACTTCTGTAAATCGTCATATATCTACAATAAAAATTTTGCTTGTGCTATTTTAAAGTTGCTGAAATTTATTCTGTTGTCAAAATTAGTTGGCTAGTTTTGAAAAATGTTAAGTTTGTTCATCGGCGGGCTAACAAACTTTATATTTATATAGGCCATTTTTACGAAATATCGAAACCAGGCGAAGGTACCATTTAGCGTTTGTCTGCTGCTACTTGGTATTTGAATATTATCATTACATGTTTTAATAAACTCAATAGCGTATTACACTGTTGTTTAAAACTGCTTGAATTAGAAAATACATTTAGAAATATTTTCTTTGTGGTAGTTTTAGGACTGCATTACAGGTGTAATATAAGATAAAGTTTTATTTCCTATTCCAGTGGTTTTAAAACTATATTATTTCTCTAAATAATAATCTATTGTATTTAAGTAAGTTTAGCGAATTAATTACATGTACGCATCAAAACAACATTTTTCTTTCTTTCTTTTTTTCGTTTTTTATTTATTTTTATTTTTATTTGTTTTTTGTTTTTGGTTATAAAATTTGGATGTATGACAATAATATAAGTTCTAACACTTAGTCTTATGTAGTGCATGTCGACAGCATGAAATTTTTATTCCCCTATCACTTAGCTATTTATCCCTTTAAGAACGGAAAATGTTTGGTAGAAACGAAAAATTTTGGTAGTTTCCCCTACATAATGGGATCAAATTTGAATGAAAAAAATATTTTTGAAAATACCCGATGTTAGGTGATGCCAAGCAAGCATCCACGCAATTTTGTGGATGCAGGCTCGTCTTTAAATCGCACAAAAAGAGGGAAACGATTTTTCTTTTTCTTTAGAATCACCTACACAATTGTGTACTGTGTAGGTCAGGTCTTAAAGGGTTAAATATTATTTTAAAGAAAGCACAATGTCAAGACTGACGACTCGTTTATGCATATGTCTTTTACCACTCGGTATCTGATTTTTTTTTACAATTGAAGACAGCAGTAAACAATCTTTTCATCAACCGGAGACAGTAGAAAACTGCACTTATTTTTAACACATACATGTGAATATTACAATTAGAAAATTTTTAGAAAAATCGTCTTTATGACAGTTTTATATTGATTATGCAAAGAATATTACTCACATCTTACTATCCAAACATCGTTCTTAATTTCTTTGAAATCCTTGTCTCCATTAAAAATCTTATGCTGCAACAAATCCGTGGAAGTTGGACGTTTAAAGGGATTGACGTTTACACAACCACGAATGAGATCTCTTATGTGACAGAGAGTTTCCCTTCGCACTGCAGACATCAAAAAGGCATTTTTGGCGAGAAGTTCAAACTCTTTTCTCTGTAAATATAAACCAGAAATTAATATATAATTATTTCAGATACAAAGTAATGTCTTCGGATTCAGTGAGAGTACATTTAAACGCAAATTGACATTATATACTCCAAGACGAAGTATGATTTTGAGATGAAGTTGTTTATTTATTTGAGAGCATACACCAGAGTTGTTTACAAAGCAGGCAAATGTTGTCTTAATAATCTGTCATCGGTCGTCGAGAAGAGAACTGGATAGGACAAAGAATTAGACATCCCAACCGTTGATCCTAGATGCATACTTCTAATTACAAAAATGGTTTAAATAAGGTAAAGAATTATTTTTATTAGGGTCAAGAAACCATTTATTAAACAAATACGAAATTTAAATTTTTACGGCCCCAGATCCTGTAAGTTATATTTAGTAAAATTTCCCTGTTACACTAATAAGCAAGGCAAAAAAAAAAAAAAAAAAAAAAAAAAAAAAGTCCCGTTAATCTACGATTAAAATTGACCGATTAATAACTGTTTAAAGTTGGAGTATGTTTTTTGCTGCAAATTAGGGGTCATTCACAAATTTAGTAGAAATATAATTTCGTCAGATATATTTAAAAAATGGTTGACAGTAAAATTATCATTGCAATATAAATTTAAAATTTTTATTCATTCTGAAATATTAATGCAAAATATGCAATTTGTAATAAACATATAAGAAAAGAAACCCAGAATTTTTGTTAAATAAAATGATGAAAATTAACAGTTTTAGCTTTCGATATAATTGATTCTTATGTATTCTGTACCGCTGAATCCGTAAATGACCTTCATTTTTAACCATCAAGTCAAGATTTTTCGCAAATTGTAAATTTCAAAGTTAAAAAATTCAAAGTTAAAATTGAACCTCCTCCTCCACCACATCGGATTCCTGAACTGTTTAGCTGTAAGAATCCCAATATAAGTTAAATAATTGAATAAGTTATTGCATTAAATAAAATAAAACTAAATAAAAAAGTTTTATATATGTTATCTATAGTATCGGATTTTCACTATATTTTAACTTTGACATTTACGATTTGCAAAACATTTCTAACGTGATGGTTAAAAATTAAGGTCATTTTCAGATTCAGTACTAAAAAGTGCATAAAAAATCAATTATTAAATGTTAAAATAGCTCCTCTATTTCATAGTATTCGATTTTTTTTGTTATTTTTTAACTTTGACAACTTATGCGAAATATCCTGACATGATGGTTAAAAATTAAGGAAATTTTCGGATTCAGTGCTAAAAAATGTATAAAAGTTAAAAACACAACCATCGCAGCCTTGTGTTATCTAATCTAAAGTTTTTTCTTAAACTTCTAGGCGGTAATCTATCCGAAATTTTTTGTGTTATCCTGTAAAATAATTATAACATACGATCGTTGAAGTTAAATAAAAACTTATAAAAATAACATAATTTTTGTTAAAAGAAATCATGAAAAGAAGCAGTCTCATATCCTTACAAAATGAAACATATGTTAAAATACAATTATTTTAGTCAATCTGAAACTTAATCGTAATGCTTGTACGATTTTTTCCAAAACACAGATTCACGTGAAACGAGTTCTTGGAATACTTTAAGCATTTGGTATTTGACCCCTCAGAGCATGGGGGAACTCATCTGTGTTCAGATGCAGTAAAGTGGTATAAGTCATGCATTTTTAAAGTTTCATAACTCGGTCGATTTTAGTGTTATATCAACGGGATTTTTTTTTTGTGTTATTTGTCAGTGTAATAGGAAAATTTTACTAAATATAACTTACAGGATTGAGGGACCGTAAAAAAATTTAAATTTCGTAATTTTTAAATAAATGCTCTTCTTGACCCAAATCGCTTTAAAAATAATTCTTTACCTTAATTAAATAATTTTTGTAACTGGAAATATGCATCTAGGACCAACGGTTGCGAAAATAAAGTTCGGTCAGCTCATACGTGGTCACACTCATTTTCAAAACTTGCTTTATACACCTTATAGGTATTGCTTAAACACCTTATAGGTATGGGGATCCATTAAATGCTGTTCAACAACCAATGGGATGCATTCCATTTGGGCGTTGCCATTTAACAATTAACAAATAATCGCGATTTCTGTGCCATGTTCGATAGCGTAATATATATGGGTCAATCCATTTCAAGTGGTCCAGCACTGGTTGCTCGACCATTTTTAAAAAATCTGAAATTTTTTGTACAACAACCCTAACATGATGGAAGTTCAAAATGACTATTATTTTAATTTTATTAAATTTTGTTTGTGCATGGCGGCCATCTTTGTTTCATCGTCTGCGCAATTTTCTCACAAGAAGGGTTTACGGAATTGTAAATAATTCATCGTTTATTTATCCAATTCAACTGCGGATTAAAGCAATTTGTACAGGATACATTGGACTAAAAATTTGTAATGGAGTAGTTTCCGAAACAAACTGCTTATTGGTAAAATTTAAGCATAAAATTTCAGTTTTTTTCCAAAATTTGTCAGTTTACAAGAGGAAATTTTTCTAGCAGGGAATACTGTCAACATGACATAATTTGTTTTACAAATAGGCCGAAAGTACTTGCACTCACACGCCGAGTTCCAGATCTGAGACTTGCTTTCTCTTCGCTAAAAAAAATCCCAATTTTTTCAAAAATGACAAAAATCGCACTTCTCAGGCTTTGATATCTCTGGTGGGGCACGAGATAAAAATCTGAATTTTTTTTTTGTAAGAGTATTGTATGGTAGTGTTACGCACAAGAAATTTCAGGATGGAGATTTGACTACAAGCTGAGATATGGCAAGGGCAACATGTCAAAACAATACTGCCAAACTATTATTTTGCTCTAGTCACAGCTAAGCATTTATCTCAGTGTATCATTTAAATTTATTTTTTAGATTATCTTTAAATAATAGTAACAGAAAATAAAGCCTTTTGCAATTAATTTAAGAAATAATTATGCCTAAGGCCTACATTTTGTATGGTTTCAGTAATTTTTGTTGTAATTTTAGTAACTAAAAGAAACCTCAGCACTTTTATATAAATACATATATATACAAGACCTGAGACAAAATCAGAATAGGGAAAGAGAAAAGCTGTTAATGTTGGCATACTTGTTGAGACATGATCAAACGTGTCAAAACACATTTTTGCTTGTTGGTTTAAAAACCACAATTTTAATGCTGCTTGTCAGTCCCTGAAACGTGTTCCTACCATAAGTATGTTCCTGCAAATGAAACATTAAGCGATGTTACAATGCTTCAGCCTGAAGTAATTTTTAGAAAGTAAAGATACCCAAAGCCTTTTCAAAATTTATACTGCAGAAAAATCACATTTTTGCATAAGAAGTAAGCTAGGAATTATTAATGAATTGAGATTCGCACATAGTGATTTCAAAGTATATTTCTATCAGCCAGCAGGGCCAAGATCTTCAATCAATTTATCAAGAGATGACGAGACTTGGTTCCTACAAATAAAATTTTGAGAAAGATCAAAATTGTGGTTTTTGAACCAACAAGCAAGAATGTGTTTTGACACGTTTGATCATGTCTCAACAAGTATGACAACATTAACAGCTTTTCTTTTCCCGTATGTTGTTTTTGTCTCAGGTGTTGTATAAAAATATTTTTTTTCTTTATGTAAAAGTGCTGAGGTTTCTTTTAGTTACTAAAATTACTTACAACAAAAATTACTGAAACCATACATAATGTATGGCCTTAGGCATAATTATTTTTTTAATTAATTTCTAAGCTTTGCAAAGGGCTTTATTTTCTGTTACTATTATTTAAAGGTAGTCAAAAACATAAATTTAAATGACATTCTGAGATAAATACTTAGCTGTGACTACAACAAAACAATAGTTTGGCAGTATTGTTTTGAGATGTTGCCCTTGCCATATCCCAGCTTGTAGTCAAATCTCCATCCTGAAATTTCTTGTGCATAACACTACCATACAATACACTTATAAAAAGTTTTTTCAGATTTTTATCTCGTGCCCCACCAGAGATATCAAAGCCTAAAAAGTGCGATTTTTGACATTTTTGAAAAATTTGGGATTTTTTTAAGCAAAGAGAAAGCAAGTCCCAGATCTGGAACTCGGCGTGTGAGTACAAGTACTTTTGGCCTATTTGAAAAAAAAATTATGTCATGTTGACAGTTTTCCTTGCTAGAAAAATTTCCTCTTGTAAATGGACAAATTTTGGAAAAAAACTGAAACTTTATGCTTAAATTTTACCAATAAGTAGTTCTTTTTGGAAACTACTCCATTATCATATTTTTAGCCCAATATATTCTGTACAAATTGCTTTAATCCGCAGTTGAATTGGATAAATAAACGATGAATTATTTACAATTCAGTAAACCCCTCTTGTGAGAAAATTGCTGCAGACGATGAAACAAAGATGGCCGCCATGCACAAACAAAAATTAATAAAATTAAAATAATAGTCATTTTAGGGCTGTTGTACAAAAAATTTCAGATTTTTTAAAAATGGTCAAGCAACGAATTGGTGATTTTCTGGACCACTTGAAATGGATTGACCCATATATATATATATATATATATATATATATATATATAAATATTACACCTAGACATAAAAACTTTCAGACGCAAAGTTTCATAAAAAATGATGCAAAATTTGATGACACAAGTTGCAACACCCATGGGGGTCTATTTTCGAAAATACACAAATTAATTTTTTATACGTTCCCCGCAGGGTAAGATTTGAAATTAGGATTTTGCAATCTTTGTATCTGCAAAACTCAAAAAATTATTAAAAGACAAAATTCGTGACTTACACCTCTTAAGCATACCTCTGAGGGACGTGACATTGATACATTTCGAATGTAAGGCAAGGATCATCTAGAAAATAATACGTTATTTAAACAGGTATATCTGTGAGTTTTCCATATATCAAGACATATTTTTTGTGTTTCATCCAGTAAAGGATAAGAAAAAATTTCTTAATAGGAAGCATTCCTATCTCGAAAACGGAAAGAGATAGGGAAAAAGGTGATTTACAAAGTTGTAGAGCATCATCGATTTAGTACGAAAAGGCACATTGTGGACATTAATGCGAAGAACAGAACGGTTAAAACGGGCATTTGTTTTTTCGTGATTTCCTACTGTGTGAAGTCACGAAAATTGAACAGAAGTAGAAATGATTATCTTTCGGATATATGTGCATCCAAATGTGCATTGCAGCTGACGGCGAGAAGTTTGAACATATCAAATAAAGGTATATTGCTATTAGTTGTTTTTTTTTCTAAAATTGTTTTGACGCGTCACAGTGCAGGAAATCACGAAAAACAAATACGAGTTTTAACGCTGCCATTGAAATACTCAAGGCCAGAGGACACGAGTTGTGACGTCATCACTAATCGACCAACTTCCCAATAGTGTTGGATTTCACATTGGGAAATTTTTAATAGCAATTTTCTTTTATTTTATTTGTGGAATATGCATAATCTTATAAAACAATAATAACTATTGAAACTTCTTGGTGAGAATTTGGAATCCTCCAATGAAAAATCAGCGAGATGCGGCAACACTGTTGCATTCCTCACCTGGCTGAATTTTTATTTAGAGATTCCGAATTCTCGCCAGAAAGTTTCAATAGTTATTATAGTTTTATAAGATGATAGATATTCCACAAATGAAGTAAATGAAAATTGCTATTCAAAATTTTCCGGTGTGAATTCCAACACTAGTGAGAAGTTGGTCGATTAGTGATGACTTCACAATTCGTATCCTCTGGCATTGAGTATTTCGATTGCAACGGTTTTAATCGTTCTATTCTTCGCATTAATATCCACAAGGTGTCTTTTCGTACTAACTTGATGATGCTCAACAACTTTGTAAATCACTTTTTTCCCTATCTCTTTCTGTTTTCGAGATATGTATGTTAACTACGCAGCTTTCCAACAAGTGGCGCCTTAGGCGGTTTCATTCAGTAGTGCATGCTACTTTACCATGCCTAAACACCACTTTTATGTACATAATAGCAGGTGTTTCAATGTTAAGGGGGCGGCAAGGGACTTATATGGGCGTGCTGTATACCAATTTCACATCTTTGTACTATGTTCTAATTATAGGAAATTATTGTTTACCCATCATACGTATATAGGGTAAGTCTAGTAATCTTTTTGAAAATCGAAAAACATTTTGGAGGGATTTACACGTTTCAGACAATGAAGATTCCGAAAAACATATTTTTAGAAAAAAAAATGCAGTCCGTCTGTCTGTGTGTGTGACTGAAAACGCTCTATCTCCAAAACAAATTGAGACAGAGACTTTAAATTTGGTGTGTATTTAGTATGTCAGAATAAAAAGAAGTCTATTGAACTTCATTAACCTCAATTATCCAAAACTAGTTTTTTCGGACTCTAAATATTCGTTCTGATAAAAGTTATATAAAAATTTTCGAAATTGTTTGTTTGAAGGATTGAATATAAAGGACAATAAAAAAACATAAATTTTGCATAAAAAAAGAAGTTGATCGGATAATTAGTTGCCGAGATATTTGTAATCCTATTTTCCACAGTCTTCGCTTTTTCATATCCCTGTATTTCATTCAAATTTCAATTCAAGGATATATTTCAATTGGAAATGAGACGCTTAATCCGACGCTAGAAACTGTTGGTTAATATGATTGTCATTTTTGGAGTTATAAGGATGTTTCTTTTACAAAATTCAGTGATTGACCATTTAAAGTTTATGACGCCATCAAGCCACCTTTTTAAACTCTCTATCTACCGAACAAATATAAACAGAGGCATGAAATTTGGTATGTACTTAGAATGTAATAATGCGAAAAAGCCTGTTAAATTTCATTAACCCTAGTTATCCCTGGATATGCTTTTTATAAATAGTTTACACACGTTTTATTTTCATATTTAATATTATGCATATCCATGATGTTTAAGTATTCTGGTGGCCCCCAACGACTAGTTTTATATTGCTGGCCTAAAAGTGTTGTCGCATTTTCATTTTACAATAACTCCATGACTGTTTGTCACGAAACGACATTTAAGTCGACCCATTGTTTGTAAAAATTTGTTTTTAGTGCATAAAATACCCAATGTAATTATTTGAATGAATGTAAAATAAATACTTACCTCTAAAAGGTTAAAGATCGTTGGATACAAAATTTCTGTCCAGCTTGGCTTAGTAATATTTTGCACGTTTTTCGATGTACACAAGGATTCTTTGGTGAATAATTCTAAACATAGCAATCCTAACGTATATATATCGTAATTGTAACCATTAACTGTAGCTTTCTGCTGTTCTTTGATTTCAAGTGTTTCGGGAGGCTGGTAAAGCAACGGTGATAAATAGCTGAAAAGAAAAAAGGAAAACTACATAACTGGAAATAAAATCAGAAGATGAATTGCAATATTCCACCTTGATTCAATCACAAACTACACTCAATATGAACTTTAAAAAGTCCTTTCGACATGTGCCGGGAGGAAAGGGTAGCTTCCTTATTTTTTGGTTTTAAAATTTTGCAAATTATACTCAAATTTTCAAAAAGCTAAAATGCGACGAACCCTATAAAAGAATATTCGTCAATAATACTAAATTTGAATGAGAATTGCGCCAAATTAGTAAGCTATAGACAAGTTGCCATCATTTATGGTTGCTTACTTTTGGCCGCCAAATTTAGCGATATTTCGCCAAGTGTCGCCAAGCTTGGCGAGCATTTAAAGCTAACGTTCACAAATTAATACCTGATTTTCTTTAATTGTTGCCTTGTTTCAAAATGCCAACCACCTTAGAATTTCAAACTGCTATATCTCAACCATTTTCTAAGTTTGAAGAGGAACAAAAAATACTCCGGAATCCCTGTATCAAGGTCTAATGAAGAAATATGACTCCTCCTTAGCACAAAAGTATTTTGACAATTAGTTTGCATTTAACTGTTGAAGGTGTTAGTTGCTCTAATGCTTCGAATAGCGTTTATATTGACTTATTTTGATTATTTTTAAACGCCAAAACGCAAAGATCATTCTAGTGATTTTAGAAAAGCCGTTGTAAATGCACGAGAAAGGAAGGACGCAAGCTAAAATTGCTCGTTCTTTTAACGTGTCTCGGCAGTTTATATGGAATGCTTAGTACATGGAATAAAGTTTTAATAAACGGAAATATATAGAAAATAAGCTTCGAAGTCTCCGTCCGAAAAAAAACTTGCAATGTTAGCCGTATTATAAAAATGCTATTTACAAGTGATTGTTGTAAGCCAGCTGTAGTAATAATAAATGAATTGAAAGAAAATCCCGGCATAGACATACACGTTTCATCTGTCAAACGACGTGTAAACCTCTATGGTTTACATGGCCGAAGACCAGCAAAAAAAGTGATTCTTATTTTCTAAGAATAGAAAGGCTAGACTTGCATTTTCAAAACGACATAAATATTGGGCAAGTGTAGGGCTGTCTAATGTTTTGTGGAGCGATGAAAGCAAGTTTAATTTACTGTCATCTGATGGAATCAAGTAGATTCGACATCCTAGAAACAAAAAAATATGATGTTCGATACCAAATATCCACGTGAAACATGAAGGCGGTAATGTGATGGTTTGGAGTTGTTTTCACACAGCATTGATGGGGACATGGATCGGTTCATGTATGTTGATGTATTAAAGATTCAAAATGTAACCCACGCTAATCAAAACATGCCTTCTTACTGGTATTTTCAGCAAGATAATGCCCGAAGCACAAATCCAAGTTTTTATGAAGCGCAGAAAAGTCAAGGTTCTAGAGTGGCCAATCTAAAGTCTGGATTTGGACCCCATAGAGCATCTGTGGGAGAAGTTAGTTCGGACAGTATGAGGCCAAAATTATTCAAATAAGGCGGCTTTATGCGAAGCTCTTAAAAATGAGCGGGACCGAATTCCTTTAGGTCGTATACAAAAGTTAGTCGACTCAATGCCCACATATTCTGAGGCTGTAATACAGGCTAGAGGATATGCTTCTAAATACTGACTGACTCATTACTATATTTGATAATTATTGTTTTAAAACATTTTCTTATTATAATGTCAAAATTCTTTTGATTTATCATTTTTCTGATTTTTCTTGGGTTTCACGTTATTTTTTAGCAAATATGATAGTTTAATCATTAAAATGATAGTTTATTTATTAAAATTACCTAAAATATTAAATAAAATAAATGATTAATTTTTGTATTTTATTATTATTTTACATTAAATCAATTATTATCGCTGTCAAAATACTTTTGGGCGCTACTGTATAAGTCACATTTGAACGGAGGGTGGTTTTGGTGCCTGAGGATCATGACTGATGAAAATATACCAAAATTTTTCCGGAAGTGCTTTCCTCCGAACGGCTGCAATTGTAGCTTTTTACTTTTTGCAATGAAAGCTACCTAAAAGCTTATTGTTTTACTTAAAAGGCGACATAAATAATAATAATATAAATGTTAAAAGTTAAGATATATACATTTTATTTACAATTTCTTAGTACTTTCGGACTGCAATTCCCGCGGCCATTGTCAGAGAATATTTTTATTATTAATTGCTGCTCCATTCATACAAATACATCACTTCGCTAAAAGTACAAAGTAATTTTAAATAAAATGAATATTTCTTAATTTGTAACATCTATATTATTGTTATTATTGTCGCCTTTTAAGTAAAACAGTGACCTTTTTACAGTTCGTATGGTGTATTTTGAACTTAATTGAAACTTATACATTAAAACTTTTTGAGGTTTATATCTTTTTAGCTCACAGTCTATCAAAGCCTGAAAGCTATTGTGCCCGCAGGTTCTGCTTTTACGTGTGTTCGTATGTACATTCGTGGAAAAAAAAGGTAATCTCCCACTACTAGCTCCTTAACAAATTATCGCAGAAGAAAGTTACTGGTACCACAAGGTTAGTAATAAAGTCTACTTTTAAGTGATGTATATAAATTTTGCTTAGGGGGTCATCTATATATTAAAACGAACCATAACTTTATTTTTTCCAATAGCAATACACAATTCTGACAGCTTAAATGAACTCTACACCCTTCAATTAGCCTAAAAATAATTCGCATGTTGTGCTGAATGTATATTTTAGTGCACTTCAATAAGTGCATATCCATATCCATTTCATTCTGTTCTAAAGGCTGCAATATCATTAAAATGCTCTTGAAATATTTTATTTCCCATTGCCCGTCATGTAAACGGAAAACTTTTGACTGTCTTTGTCATTAATCTATATATCTGATTTTCATAAAATTTGAAATGACTTGACAAAATTTTGGAACAATTATATATTTAAAATTTCAGACATTTGAGAATGCTATAACATCATTAAAATGCACTTGCAACAATTTATTCCCATTGGCCGTATTGTAATGGAAAACTTTTGGCTGTCCCTGTAATTAAACTATACATCCAATTTTCACAGAATTTCAAATGATTCGACAAAATTTTACAACAATTTATATATTTAAAATTCCAGACCATTCGGAAGGCTGTAACATCATTAAAATGCATTTGCAATAATTTATTCCCATTGGCCGTCATGTAGCGGAAAACTTTTGACTGTCCCTGTCATTAAACAATACATCCGATTTTGATAAAATTTGAAATGACTCGACAAAATGTTGCAGCAATTATATATTTAAAATTTCAGACCATTCGGTCGGGTATTTTTTGATCTGTGATATGCGAACAGACGGACAGACGAACTGAACGATGACTATAGGTGCTATGTATTTATATAATTACAAACGCACCTAAAAACGCCTATCTTAATACAAAAAGTATAGTGTGATTGGGACATTCCATGTCATATGTGGGACCGTATTTCTGCTGTTTTAACAATGTTATTATATCGTCAAATTAAAACAACCATGCTGATAATAAAATCTAGAAATTTTTGTTATTTTTAATGTATAGTATATGTTTTAACAACTTATAAGTCAATAGATATAGGTATTTATATAAATGTCGCGCGCAGGAAATTTTTTCAGTTTTTCATGGATTTGCCCTGAAACGGGTAGATTACGTAGGTATAGGATTTAAAATGAGGAAATTTTCATTATCTATTATTTTTATTATTTATTTATTATTAAAAACGGGCAATTTACTAAGTTCTAGGGTTTAAAATGCGGATAATTGTAAGCACATTAACCCTTAAATGCCTGGTGTTGCTTTTCGGCAACATACCCAATTTAGGCTCTAAAATACTATTAGATTAATTTTGAAGCTATAATGCCTAATGTTGTCAATAAAATACATTCTGAAAATATTATTAAATCGATTTTCAACAAGTAGATGGCAACATTTGTGCTGTTTAAGAACAAATACAGGCTTAATTTTTCAATTGCAGCTACTTGTTCTTTTTGTTTTGTTTGGAAGCTTGCAAAATAACCTATTTTGTTTAGCAGCGAGCAAGTAAATTTTATTTCTTATTATAGTTCCTAAAATTCTTGTGTGTTTAATATCATCGAATTTTATCAAGGAAAATTATTTTTTCAATTAAAGACCAGTATTGCCAGTTAGTAACAAACTGGTTTTTAGCCGTAAACTATACTTAAAACAAATTGTGATTTTTTAAAGTATTTTTCCCATGATTTATTTAAAAAATGAAAGCCGAAAAACATTATTACAATGATTTTTGAAAAATCACGCATTTATGCGTTAAATAGCCATTCAATATCACGTGTGGAACAACTTTTCTTCATATTACTCTGTTTTAACAATGCTATTGCATCTTCAAATTAAAACAATTATGTTAATATGAAAATATAGGATTTTTTGTTAATTTTAATGCATAGTTTATATTTTGAAAACTTATAAGTTAATAGATATAGGTATCTATGTAAGCCTCACGCGCGGAATTTTGTCCGTTTCTCATGGAATGGCCCGATTATTAAATGTTAAACAAAATTATAGAATCTTTACACATTTAATATATCTGTATATAAACCAGTTAAAGTCATAGTAGCGTATTATATTTTCTTAACTTTATTTGCTAGAAGCGTTGAAATGAATTTTAATGTGATAAAATATCTTTTGACGATATATTCCGGTAACTTTGTCTAGGAAACGATATCGTTCTTCATGTTAATTGATTAACAGTCGATATATCCTTATAACTTGTAAATGGGAAAGCAGAAAAATAAAAACCATAAACAAATTTTTAATCAAGTATTAAAAAGGCTGTTAAAAAACATAAAAATAGACGACATTTTTTAAACATTGTATATACTTTATCAAAAAACTCAGTAAGCTTACTCGACAAAATAAAATATGTAACAAAAAATTTTGACTTAATGACTTATACCAATTAAATGTTTATCTCTATTTTAATTCGCGACATTTACTTTCCGATTCAAAAGTAAAATTTCTGTAGGAAAATTTAAAGAGATAATCGATATGACATATCTATTGCCAAGCAAAAATAAAGAAAATTGTGTCACTAACTTATTTGTTGCACCGTCTGTGCGTGTCAGTGACCCAAAGTCACAAATGAGTGCCTGGCCGTCGTCACTAATCAACACGTTAGATAACTTCAAATCGAGGTGACATAATCCTTCCTCATGAAGATAGTGTACTCCATTACAAATCCCATGGAACCAGGACACGGCCATCTCTAATCCATTCACATCCATCTCTAGATAAGGGCTTTCAACAATGTCACTTAAAGAGGCGGGATACAATGCCGTAACAAATATATAGGTATATGTCGATGCTATTTGTTCTACGTTAATCAAAGGTAAAATGTTTTCATGGCTCAAATAGGGCCATATATCTTTTTCGCCTTCAGTAGTAAATTTGTCTAAGACAATTTTAGCTGCTACCCGTCGCTCTTTGTTTGGCTGCTTTAATTCTACAACTGCCCCATAACTTCCACTTCCAACAGCCTGTATGAACTGATATTTGTAGTGGTCTTCCAAAAACTCAATTGTTGACATCACAGCTTCTACTCTATACTCATCGATAGTCATGTCATTATTTTTAAATTTTTGACGGACTTTTTCCATGTTCATATAAATAGAATATCACTGTCGAGAAGGAGAATTACTTTTCGAAATCAAAAATTAGTAATAAGTTGCAATTAAACACTTTGCTAACAAATTCGCTAAGTTGACCTTAAATAACCACAAAATTATTTGCAAAATTAATCAAAGTAACTTAATTATAAGATCTATAATGAACAATGACTTTCAACAATTAAAAATGTGCTCAAAAATTCGCGTTCATTGTATTATTAGGATGCATTGTTGACATTGTTCAATTCATAAAAGTGTTTGCATTGTTATAGAACATTGTTATAAAAAATAGAAATTTTTGTAGTTGTACTTCAAAAGAACTAGTTTAAAAGTATTAGTTCAAAATAAATTAACCTTTTTTAGAATAATGCAGTTTTTAGTTATTTTTAAAGATTTGCTAATAATACATTTCGGAATATTATATTTAACATTTAAGGAAATTGCATAAATTTGGGATTTCAAACATTTCGAAAATAATTTCATTTACTAATGTCATTCATTAGAGCAAAATTTCAAAGGGGATATGTTTTCCGTTTATCTCTAGGTGGTCCAGGTTTTGAGAAATTTGCATATTTAAATTTATGCAAATTTAAGCTTTTTTGTGCTATTTTATGCACATTTTAGATACAATATATGTCACATCTAATTACGTTTTCTAGATAATTACTATTTGACTATTTACTTCAGATAAATGTCACGATTTGCATATTCTTAACATTTATTTATCAGTTATTAAGCCTAATTTGCATATTTTTCAATGGTGTAATGTTTACATCACTATCAACTTTAAAATAGTTGCCACAGAATTGACGTAATGTTCTTCTGGACTAGATTTTTATGCTGATTTCAGATCTACAGTCTGTTTTCTTATGTAATGTCTAGTTTTTGAGTAAGATGAATTTCTACTTTTGCACGGCATTAACACAGGTTTGCTGTAAGATGCTTTTTAGTGGTGTGTAATTCATTGACAAGAAGGTGAACAGGTCAGATTCATATCAGGGACATGAACAAAATTTTATATAATCGAAAAAAAAATAAGTAGTAGAATCTATCCTAACTAGTTGAAGTTTATCATACAAAGTCTCATAAAAAGCTAATTCTGGCTTTTTTTGACCACAAAATTAAAATTTCACTTTTTTCAAAAACTAGACGTGATAGAAGAAAACAGATACAAGATTTGAAATCAGCTCAAAAAAAAAAAAAAAAAAAAAACTGATTTAGAAACATATTAGCGTACTCGTGCGGCAGAAATATTTGAACGTCAAGAAACATTATTAGAAAAACATGAAAAATATGCAAATTAGGTACAATATTTCACAGTCACATGTCAGTATAATCTCAGAAACAACGTTTTTGTGAAGTAAATTAGGTAGTAATCATAACACACAACAAAAAACCATGTCTTATATAGCTTTATACCTGAAATTTGCAAATAATTGTATAAAATTTACGAAATTTGCATAAATTGAAATATGCAATATCTTTCAAAATTGACGTACTGGAGTAAATCTAAAACAAGATTTGGAATCAGCACAAAAAACCGCATAGAAACAACTAATTTCTGTTTTAGGACAGAGAAAAAGTTCAATTTTGTTGACCAGTGTTTTGGAAAATGGGAAAACATATCACCTATGGAAAAATTACTACACAACGTTTCAGAGCTGAAAACAGAACCGTGCCGCATCTGCGGTTTTATTGATAAATGTGCTGGGAGTAGGCTTCGAAATTTACCTCTAAAAAAGCAATTATTTATCTTAATTATTAATTAGTTGCGTATAAATTTTGCTGATAATACAGATAGTTATTTTATAATTTTTTTTTTCATTCAGCAGTATATCATGTTTACCTAATGCTGTAGAAGGAATCCCGCTAGGTCTTTTATACTGATTTTATGTACAGCTTTACGGAGAGGAAGACGCAAATTTTACCCATAAAATAAATAAGAAATCTTAATCCTCAACCAAGCGTCTTGTTAATCTAAGTGCGGGAAGAATTGGACTTCAGGTTGGATGGGTGCCGTATAACGATAGATGCACCTATTGAACATTTGTAACAAAAACTAAGTTAGTTTACCTTGAGTTTGGTGTATCATGTGTTGTAAATAGTCTAAATTAAACTCTTGTAATATACCATTGAAACTGGGACATTTTTTTAGGGGCAATCCTGTATATTAAGATACGTATTTAATACATTAATATAAATATTAATACAAAAAATAGCTACAAATGTTAAATGTATTACTATTAATATACAATATATTAATATTTATTATTAATATATTATATACTATTAATATTAATATACAATATTAATATACAATATATTAATTATAAATCTTTAGAATGCGTGATCAATATTTAGCTTAAATTAGCAGTGGTGATGAGTTGTCTGATCACTTTACACAAAATTTAGCAAGTGGTCACAATAGGGACATTTTCAATGTGATTAATATGATTTAAAATGAAATTTTGAAATTATGGTTAGGGAAATGTTGGTAAAACTGCATGTCCTGTTATTAATTGCTTTTTGAAACTAGAATTTCCAACAGAATTTACCGTAACTTTGAGTATATATTCTGCATTTATACTTTTATCATAATATTATTTCAAATATATCTATCGTTCATCAAATTTTTATTTACAAATGATTACTTATAGCACATTAAGGTGAAAGATGGTGTTTGAAAAACGCAAAACACATATGATAACCTAATTTCAGCAATTACCATTTATGTCCAAAAACATTCAAAATTTTTTGCGCATCCCTGTATATGATCTGTGGATTTGTATATATATACATTTTATAGTATGCAAGAATTTACTTCAGTTAAGAAACGCCTCATACAATTAAAAATTCACCTTCACCAATTTTTGACAATAAGCGGAAATAAATTCGAGTACACTCGAATTCTTTTGTGCAGTCCTGTTTATAGTCTATAGAATTTATAAACACCACGTACTACACTGCTCAAAACAATTAAAGGATATTGCAGTTTTAGGTGGATTTTGTATCTGGTAAACTGTTTAGCTGATTGATACATGGTCGACAGACATAGTAGGTTATATGAGAACAAATTACACATGTTTGGCAGAAAAAAATGCATTTTATTGCGCATTTGTGTACTAAAGGAAAAAAACACAATTTGTGCATATGAGAAAAAAAGAATAAGAAAAGGTGTTTTCTTCAAAGAAAATCATTTTCAGTAGGGGGTATGGTTTCTACGGGCGGCCAGCAACGTTGAACACCTTTGAGGCATGGACTCAATGAGGCTATTAATGACGAGTTGGGGTATTCTGATCCACTCTTCCAGAAAAGCTCTTTCCAGTTCTTGGAGAGTTTGTGGGGGTTGTTGGCGGCCAGAAACTCGTCTTCCTAGAGCGTCCCGAACGTGCTCGATTGGATTCATGTCTGTAGAACACGCTGGCCATTCCATTCGAACGATTTCTTCCTCGAAAAGGAAATCCTCCACCAGGTTTGTACGATGTGGCCTGCAGTTATCGTCCATTAAAATGAAGTTATCTCCAATTGCTGCAGCGTAAGGGACTACAATAGGTCTGAGGATCTCATCCCTGTATCAGCGACCAGTCAGAGCTCCATCTCGAATGATGTAGAGGTCAGTGCGCCCGTCAATGGAGATGCCACCATACACCAACACTCCTCCACCACCAAATCTGACACTTTCGTGCACGAACGCAGGATTATTCCTACTGCCACGGTCCCTCCAGATGAAAATACGCCTATTATCCGGATGCACAGAAAAACGGGACTCGTCAGAAAACAGAATATTGCTCCATTCATTTCTCCTCCAGTTGACATGCTCGGTTGCCCACTCCCTGCGGTCGAGACGATGCCTTGATGTTAATCTAACACATACCATCGGTCGGCGAGCATACAGACCTACAGCATGGAGCCGGTTACGGACAATCTGAGTTGAAATCGTGGTGCCTGTAGCCGAGCGAAGGTGTTGTTGGAGAAGAGTAGCGTTCATGGTTCGGTGTCTCCGAGCTGTTAACGCTAAATACAGATCTTCATTGGGCGTTGTTGCCCGTCTACGACCTTGCCCTGGTCTTCGGCCTGCACATCCACTCTCCAAAAAACGGTTCCAGATACTGGAAATGACACTTTGTGACACTCCAATGGCTTGCGCTACTTCGGCTTGAGTTTGGCCCCCTTCTAACCTACCAACAATTCTCAAAGCTTCTGAATCTGTCAAATGACTTCGCTGAGACATCGTACTCATCGAAACAAAGCAATCACTGAATGCCGATCATCCTTGTCTTCATTCTCTTTTATCCAGTTGAAAGTCAAATTTCATTCGCTGCCGCTGAAGCGACGTTTTTGATGTCGAACTCAAAATTTGCATACACTACAGTTTGAAAACCAGAAAAATTTGCATTTGTGATTCTCTTCTTCTATTTTCGGCAAAAAAAATTTCGTTTATATCTTTATTTTATATAAAACTTCAAATATCCTTTAATTGTTTTGAGCAGTGTATACAAAAACATAATGCAATATACACCATACTTTTAAGCTTATCAAGCACCTCAGTAATTCATATAAAGTTCATTTTTCATATGGTGCAACATCATTAAAATTCTTTGCAAACGATTTTTCCCCGTAGATTACCATATAACGGAATTCTTTTGTGTGACTCCGTAAATGAATAATAAATGCTTTGCACCTTATATGCTACAAAAAGCATATTTCAGTGCACCTCGGAAATGAATAACAATTTTATTATGTTTGTAATGGATTAACATCATTAAAATGCACATGAAACTTTCTTTCCATTTACGGTAATGTAACGAAATACTTTTGACTGGTGGCTGTGAACGTACTATTAATGCTACACAATTCATTTTCATTGGCGATCATCCTAGAATAAACGACAATAACATATCAAAATTATGGGGCAATTATGGGGACGTTTATGAGAGATAGAGCAATGAAAGACGGGCAGACAAAGTCACAAACACTGTTCAACTATGTTTCAAAGAGTTCAAAAACAAACAACCCGTTCATTATAAGTCTAATATAAACTTTAATGGAAAGAAACTGTAACTAAAGCTTTTCAAAACGCATAAATATTTACAGTACCTCTGAAGATGCTTTAGTGGAAATTTCAAAATTTCAAAATTTTTATTTTCTTTCTTTATATTTACGAAATGTTTAAGGGTACACGCACTCCTCCATCTCACCCCCCTCCCCTCCTCCAAAAAAATCTCACTGAGTATATTTATCACTGTTATTTTTAAATAAGCCGTCAAAAATTTTAAAAATGCAATAGCTATTAATTCTATACAGTACAGACCATTTGACGTCTTGTTTTTTATGCGTTATTTATAAAACTACCGGGTGTCTTGAAAAGGACTGACTGATTTTAAAATTCAATAACTTGTAAACGGTGACAGATATTTAAACAATTCTTGCAGGAGCGTTATGCACAAGGTCAAAAGTTTTTTTACAGTGATTTTCAATTTTAATTCGAATTACAAACAAAAGATGTCGCTGCGATCAATAGACGCTAAATTCAAACTCGATTTTTGGTACTTCGTGGCCCGGATAATAGATTTCCATCTCCTTTTTCCGCATGGAACAAGAGAAAGGACCAAAAATCGAGCCTGTATTTAGCGACTATTGCTTACAGCGCCATTTATTGTTTGTAATTCGAACTAAAATCGAAAATTACTGTAATAAAACTTTTGACCTTATGCATAAACCTCCTGCAAGAATTTTTTAAATATCTGTCAGCGTTTGCAAGTTATTGAATTTTAAAATCAGTCAGTCCTTTTTAGGACACCCGGTATCAAAGAAATTCTAAATTCTCCCCAGAAAGTTTGAATAAATTTTTTGTTATTAAAATTATAGGTATTTCGTGATGAAGGAAAAGTAGTATTAAAAATTTTCTGATGAATTTTTTCTAAATTTAATTAAAAAAACACTCGATTTAGCCACAATGTTTGTGGCCTGTATAGAAGCAGAGAAAGTAATGTTTAGAATTATAATTTTAAATATGCATGGTTTAATTTACAATCTTTCTCCTCAAAATTTAAGGGATTTAACTCTTCTTCTTTTGGTCAAAATTTTCGTTGTTTTTTCCTTGCATTTATTGCATTCCTTAAACGTGTAGATTGTTACCCTAAAAATATTTCTTTATATTTCAATTCCTTACAATCTTTTTTGCTCTTTGAATGGGACATCGCGCGTTGAACGCAACGCTATTGTAAAATTTTAAACTTTTTTTTTATCGAAATCATCTTTGTCAAACTGGACTACCCTTTTTCTTCAGCACTATTCGACTGGTTTTCCTCATTTTCAACATTTTTTAACATTGTTGAAAAGTGTTTATTAGCCCCCGGTACGGTACGCAATTTCTTTCTCCCAGCTTATTTTGTGTATTCCAAAAAATAACGTTACACTACAGAAGCCAGCCGTCAATCAAAGCAGTACGATTAAATACTCTATAGCAATTTTTTAAACTTCTAAGCATCGCACATTTTCAATTTTTATACCGCCGTATTGAAAAAAAAAGTTCTTTTAAATGCATTTTGTTTAAAACTGTATCTCCTTTTATTTATGAAATATTATTTTTTTTTGTAGTTTTTAGAGCCATTTGCTTAATATTCACAACGGAAGTACTCCTTTTCTGTAGAAAGTAAAGGAAAAATAGTTCTAAAGAAATAATTATATATTTTTGTTGTCATTTTCTCATAACAACTGAAAGAAAATGTAATTAAAATGCGTGCTATTTTGAAAAAAATATAAACGAATGATTTCTGTTACAATAATGGAGCTATTATAAACTATATTTAGTTCTAAGTAAATAAGTTAAAACTGGTGTGAATGACTAAGAACAAACAATCTTCTTGAAACACCATCAAAAATTTGTAAATGCGTTAGGCCTTTCGAAAGATCTGAGTCTTTCTTCGTCAGGCGCAAAAAAGACGTCCTTCTACTATGCCTCTGTCTTGTCTCTGCTTTCATAGTAGAAGGACGTCTTTTTTGCGCCTGACGAAGAAAGACTCAGATCTTTCGAAAGGCCTAGTGCATTTACAAATTTTTGATGGTGTTTCAAGAAGATTGTTTGTTCTTAGTTCTAAGTATCTATGAATCATTAGATAGCCGTATTTTTTTGGCGATTTTCTTGAATGACGACATCTTTTTGCTACATTTGTGCATTATTTCGTGAGAGTGATGTGCTATGCATGCTTTACTGTAGATGTTGAAGAGCAGATCGTAAATGTGGAATTCTTAAGCGGATGCGAATGACGTCATTTTACATAAAATAAAACGTGTGCTTTAAATCTTAAAATTGAAATATGTTTTGTACTGCAGTAGAGTCCCGATTAACCGAGTTATTTTCCTCTGATGGACTAATGGCTTCTATTATTATGAAACAGCCGTTATAAATGAAGTGTTAGGTGAAGATGAAAGAGCAGCCGTAAAAAGTTAGAACTCTGATTTTCTGGTCAGAATGGGAAAAGAAATGGCCATAATACAAAAAAAAAAAAAAAAAAATGGCCATTTTTTTTCCCATTCTGACTAGAAAATCAGAGTTTTAACTTTTTACGGCTGCTCTTTCATCTTCATCTAACTCTTCATTTATAATGGCTGTTTCATAATAATAGAAGTCATCAGTCCATCAGAAGAAAATGAAGTAATAGAAATGTCGGGGGCGAAACCAGAATTCCCCTGTTCTCTAGTGATTTCGGTTTGTCTGTCTATCCTCTGTCTGTGCTCTAACTCACGTAAATAGAGTCCGATTGCCATGAAATTAACAGATGTTATTGAGTATTACTATGGAATGTTCGGTATTGAAAATGAAGCGCGTAGAATTTACGGTTCATTTGCAAGGATGCTCAAAATAATATGCTTACATTAATGTCTATGGAGAAAAATTGTTTGCGGTGTATTTTAATAATATTACACTATTTTAAACATACTGAAATTTATATACATCCCTGAGGTGTATTACATGGTGCTTACTGTAGAATAAGGTGTGCATAGCGATCATTTACAGAGATACATAAAATAATTTCGCTACAGAAGAAATTGAACAATAACTAAAAAACAGGAATTCTGCTTTTTTGGAATTTAGTGTCGCTCCCGGTGAAAAAAAAATGTATATATAAATAGTACAAAATATATTTCAATTTTAAGACTTACAGCTCACGCTTTTACTTTATGTAAAATGACGCCATTTGCATCCGCTTAAGAATTCCACATTTACGATCCACTCTTAAATAGCTACACTAAAATATGCATATACATAGAACGTCACTATCGCGAAATAGTACACAAATCAAGCAAATAGATGCCATCATTAAAGAAACTCGCCAAAAAAGCCCGGCTATCTAATGATTAATATGCCTTCATTTATTTGTAACATTAATATAGATACATAAAATTAAATATAGTTAGAAATCATTCGCTTATACTTTTTCAAAATGGCACGTATTTTAATTACATTTTTTTCGGTTGCTATGATAAAATGGCAACAAAAATATATAATTACTATTTTACAGCTATTTTTCCTTTACTTTCTACAGAAATGGAGTACTTTCGTTGCCAGTACTAAGCAAATGGCTCTAAAAAGTACAAAAAAAAAAATAATAATTCAGAAATAAATGGAGATGCAGTTTTCAAACAAATTGCATTTAAAATTACTTTTTTTCCCCCAATACGACGGTATAAAAATTGAAAATGTGCGATGCTTAAAAGTTTAAAAGATTTGCTATAGAGTATTTAATCGTACTGCTTTGTTTTACCGCTGGCTTCTGTAAGGTAACGTTATTTTAAGAGACGACACAAAATAAGCTGGTAGAAAAATAGCATACCGTACCGGGGGCTAATAATTTATCTATCGAAGTCTATGAACAATAATATCTGGAAGTGCATTTTCAGTTGTGGTACGCGTTTTTAAATTTAAGTATTTTTTTTTTTTCATAGTAATGGGTGTGTATAAATTCTATGGATCCTATACAGGGCTGTACAAAAGTTCTCACATATATTTCCGTTTATTCATGGAAATTGTTGAATGGAAATTTTCAACTGTGATATTCGTTTCACTGAAGTAACTTTTAGCATACTATAAAATATACATATAGATCTATAGGTCGTATACAGGGTCGCACAAAAAAATCGGACATTTTTCCGACTGTGGATGGTAATAACAGAAATTGGGTTTTCAAACGTGTTATGCGTTTTCCAAATTGTTTATTTGTACATCCTATTTCACCTTAAGGCTGTTCTTAACTGCTCTGCTCAACAAGCGCAAAACGTTTTGACACATTTACAAATTCCTATTTTAGCAGAAAGATATAAAATTGGAAAGCCTGCCCATGGAAGCGATTTGGAATTGAACTGTTTTTCCCATTTTTGGATCAATCAGTTACCTATTGAGTTATAAGCGTTTTTGATCCGTGACAAACACGATTTTCGCCCTTCGCGGACTGTTTTTTCTGCTTTCTTCGGGAACTTCGGTTCAAAACGTCTACTTTGACACAATTTTGTGAATTATCTATTGCATTTGCAAATAAATAAATAAATAAATAAATAAATAAATAAATTAAAAAAAAAATAATTTCTCATTCTTGTTTATGTAAAAAAAAAGGTAATCGTTTTTGCTTGAGCTTGGCCAACGAAAAGTATAATTAACATTCGTTAATTATTTTTTCAAGCTCGCAAAAGGTATTTAAAAAAAAAAAAAACATGTTATGTTCATTATGACTGCCATTTTATCAAAATACAACTGTATAAACTAGATGCTCATATATGCTCCAGAGAATGTAATTCCCTTTCATAATTTGAAGACCAAATTTTTTTCAGATGCTTGTGACCGGACAAAAATAGTCCTCCGATAGAAAGTTTGCACAGCACTTTCTCACCGTCGCACAAAGCGTGTTCATTACATTTCACTCTCAGCAATTTAAATATATGAGTGAAATGCAGAGAAATATAATGCAAAAGGTCCAAAGGTGGCATCTGTTTTCTTTGTAACTGTAAATAAAATTGTAAAATTCACGGAAATTTTGGGCCAACTCCTCTTAAGTAACTTTACACGGCAAAAAACCATAAAAAGATTATTTACATTAAATAATATCCTGTCAAGTATATTTAATTAAATTTTATAGACTAAGCATCACTAGCAGTGTCTGTAGTCATTGACATAGTTTGAAACATGTGTTGAATCATGGCTATGCTCATGGGTATGACCATAGTAACGCAGGTAAGAAGGGAGTGTGGGACGCGGGTCTAATCATGATACGAAAATGAAGTAATATGAATGAATGTGAAAAAAGAAAAGAAAAAAAAAGCTATTTGCCATTCATTTTATTTTTTAATAAAAAATATCACGTTCTATGAAACCACAATAAATTTTACATTAAGTAAATTATTGTCAAGAAAATTTTATCGAATTAATATTACCAGTTACATTTGTGGTTTTATCTTTTTAATCAAAACTACCACATCCTACGAAACCACGACAAATTTTACATTAAATAAAACAATGTCAAGTAAATTTAATCGACTTAATGTTCCCAGTTGTATTTGTAGTTTTATATTTTTTAATCAAAAGTACCATATCCTATGAAACCACAACAAATTTTACTTAAAGAAAACATTGTCAATAAATTCAATCAAATTAATGTTCCCAGTTGTATTTGTGTTTTTTTTAATCAAAAGTACTACTTCCTAAGGAACCACAACAAATTTTATATTAACCCATTTATGCCTGAATTTTTGTTTTTTCAAATTTGTCGATAATTAGTTTTCATCAAACTTTAGATTCAATTAGTCCCTGATATAAACTGATCCTGATAAGTTTTTGGTGTAAATTGCCCAAGAGGTTCCACAGTAACTCAGAACTTTTCACGATTTCCGTAATAACTCTATCTCCAAAAAAAAAAAAAAAAAAAAAAAAAAAAATGCTCGAATTTTCACCAAGCTTTAAATTTAATAATTCCTTTAAAATGTTGCAAAATGAACTGGAAAAATACTAAAAGAAATTACTCTAAAACATTTTTGTACTTATTTGATAAAATGTAAATGCATTAAATATGGGAATATCCATATGTGGAAAATTATGTTTGTCTAAATTTATATGTTTTGTCTAAATTTATATAAAATAAGCTTTTAAATTGTATATTATATACTATAAATTGTATTTTTTATGAACTATTAAGAAAATACATTTATTTTTCACAGAGACTAATAACATTATAAGTATTATTAATAATAAACGGTCAAGTGCGAGTATTAATCGCCTACAGAGGGTTCCGTACAATAAATATATGAATTAGTAATTGTATTATTAAAAAAAAAAAAAAACGTTGCTAAAAGAATACGAACACTTTGTAAAAATACTATGAAAAGTAGGGTTGGGTATAACAGTATGTACTAGAAAAATGTAAATGGATATACCAAGAAAGTTCTAAGAGATATGGAACCTAAAATATATCAAATACAGCCATTTTGTATAACTCATTTTTACTTTCTTCTATCTTTAAAAGAAGAAAGTATTGGATTCGTGAAAATTTTCGAATTTCGGTTTTCGACGGATTTATACGTTTTAGGGAAGCACAGAAGTAATGAAAAACATGTTTTTACAAAATGTTTGTCTGTGAGTCTGTCTATCCATTATGTAACGCAAATTTTGTGGGCGCTCTATCTTAAGAACTATTGAACGGAATTTAATAAGATTCAGTTAGTCCCTGATATAGATTGGTGCTCATTACTTTTTGGTGTAAATCGCCCAGCAAGTGGCGCTACTATGCTGCAATTTTTCCGATTTCCGCAGTAGCTGTATCTCAAGAACTAATGCATGAATTTTCATCAAACTTTAGATTCAATTAGTCCCTGATATAAACTGATCCTGATAAGTTTTTGGTGTAAATTTCCCAAGAGGTTCCGCTGTAACTCAGAACTTTTCACGATTTCCGTAATAGCTCTATCTCAAAAAAAAAAAAAAAAAGCACGAATTTTCACCAAACTTCAAATTCAATTAGAAGTTCACGAAAGTTGTCCCTGATTAGATTTTGGTATAAATCGCCTAACCGGTGGCGCTGCTGTGTTGCATTTATCAGGAAGTATGTATAGGACATGTATGAGACAGAAGAAAGTTTTGGGATTGACACATCCGACTAGTTTAATATTACCTTAATCTCTTTATAATGAACTTAATTCGGTACTGACAATAAAAGAAATGCATATTTAAACTTCATTTGGCATTTCATAAAACTAAATTCAGCATAGTAATAATTTTTCTTTCTAAGGTGCAGCTAAAACAAAACATTCATTCAAAGTTTACATTTGGCTAATAGAAAATTTTGCTAATAGAAAATTTTGAAAATTTGAACAACATAATCACTTAAAAAAATATTTTTTTGAACAATAAAAAGGAAATTTTAGGCTCCGTTTATACAGAATAATATAAAACGTATGTTTTGAAAATTTCATGAAAAAAACATTCAAATGTTTTTGAGATATCGTGCGCGATATGCCCAAGAAAGTCAATTGGAGAAAAATGACTTAAAAGTTTCGAAAATGCCACTTAAGCTATTGAGCCGGTATAATTCTAAAAGCCATAACTTCTGTTCTAATGAGAATTTGAAGGAAACAGTTATATTAAAATGTTCAGAAAAAAATGAATATTAACATCTAAAAAAATTAAAATTAAAATATTTTTTGAAGTTTTAAGAGTCCTGAGACTCCTTGAATTAATCTGTTTATAATAATTTGACGTTTATTGCTTTTATACTGTTACTGGCCATTTCATTATACTCATATATCATTAAAAGTTGTAATCTAGGCTTTAAAAGCCGATGGTACAGTCGTGGAAAAAAAAAGTAAACACCCGCTACTAACTTCTCAACAAATTATCGTAGACGAAAGTTACTGGTACCGAACGATTGGAAATAAAGTCTACTTTTAAATGACGTATATAAAATTTGCTTAGGGGGCCATCTACATATTAAAACGAATCCAAACTTCATTTTTTTCAATGGCAATAACCAATTTTAACCAGATATTTCAAATCTTCGGTTCAAACTATGCCTAGACACCAAATTTCAAGTCATTTGAATGATAAGTTTTTGAATTATAAACATTCAAAATTTAGTGCTTCTAATGTTAAATTACATTTTCATATTTTTATTTATATCTCCCGAAATTATGCTCCTAATGTGCTAATTTTTTTTTTGTAGTAATAATACTAATATACCCAAACATAAATAAGCTGAATTTGCATTTTTTATAATTTTATGACATGAATTATGAATTATGAAATTAATATTCGAAAAAATTATGAAATGCAACCTACAATTTTTTTGATGGATTTAGATTTATTAAGTCTTGCTTTATGGAAATTAAAAAATTTCACATTTTTCTTCCAAGTAGTTTTCAAATTATGCTTACAAAACGGCAAAATGATGGTTTAAGGGGCCGTCTACGATGGAAGTGAGTAGACATTTTGAAATTTATTCTGCCGTACTGAAATCTAACACGCTTCATTGACTCCTTGACTGGCGCTTAAGGTGCCTTGATCAAGGAAGGGGCTCTCTCGGTTAACAATCCAGTACGGAACTTCAATTTGGATACAGCCCTTAAAATACGCTCGTTTTAAAATAATTAATTTCTTTGAAACTTATGGTACGAATTGCATAAAAATTCGTTTTTAAGCTAATTGAAGGGTGTAGAGTTCATTTATGATGTCAGAATTGTGTACTGCTATTGACAAAAACAAAGTTATGGTTCGTTTTAATATGCAGATGGCCCCCTAAGCAAATTTTATATACATCCTTTATTATACATCCTTTAAAAGTAGACTTTATTTCCAATCGTTCGGTACCAGTAACTTTCTTCTACGATAATTTGTTGAGGAGTTAGTAGGGAGTGTTTACTTTTTTTTTTCCACGACTGTACATAGTGTACGCCGCCCCTGTTATTATGTATGTCCAAACCGTCCATATCTTTAAGAGTTCATATCTCAGCTAATTACTGACGATTTTTTTTTCGAAAATCATGATCAACAATGCTTTTATACTTCTACTACGATAGGTATCTCCAGCGCTGCTCAACAGTTTTGCCGAATACCCGTAAATCAAAAACTGTGTGTAACGGGAAAATGCGCTTTTCTCAAAAACTATGTAACCTAGGGTAATCGCTATAATTTTCCTGCAAGGTTTATATTAATGTCTACTCCCTCTAATTTTTTCATAATTTTAGTTTCAGTAGATTCGGAATTAGATGGGGGGGGGGGGACATATTTTTGCGCTACATTTTCGACTATATCTTTGAAAATGTAATACTTAAAATTAAAAGAAATGTATTTTTGAATTCAGCGTTATGAGAGCTTTCACACGATACCTCACACGATATACAAAGAAAATATTTTTTTTTCAAGCAACTGAATTTGCCCCTATACATTTTTACTAAATATATTTATAAATGTTTAATAATCTGAAAATATGTGGGTTAACAGTCTTTATTACTTCCCCCAATTTGAACTTTCCACGTTCCATAGTTTACGAGTAAAGTGGCTGTGACAGACGGAGAGACGGACAGACACAAGAGTGATCTTATAATGGTTCCGTTTTTACTTTTTAAGTACAGAACCCTAATAAATTAAGAATAATCATATATGAGGCTAAAAAACAATTTATTTCAAAATCATCTTGAAAATGACTTTACAAAAATAACTGCCCCCTAAATGTCTAACAGAAATATCTATCGATTTGAGCCTTGCGCCCTATATTTTGTACTTTACACACATGCATAAAAAATAGGCTTGAACATATAATTTGGTAATTTAAAAAAATATGTGTTTGAAAGAAGTCTACAAGTTAGGATTCTGACTTATTTATTTGGATCCTTGATACAAAAAATACAAATAAACTTACTTTTTACATTTCGCTATCTTGAAAAAGGAAAAATCTACAAACACCGAAAAAAGGCCTTCATTTAAGCAAATAAATATGCTGTCATCTCTCAGTAATAGATAAAGACATTTATAGACAATTACTTCACACAATTTTCGTGTTGTGAAGAAGAAGAAGAAGAAAAAAATATTAAAATTCGAAACGTCCAAAATATGGGACGCTACGTATAAATGGGTTAAATAAAACATTGTGAAGCAAATTTAATCCAATTAATGTTCCCAGTTGTATTTGTGGTTATTTTTTTTTTAATCAAAAGTGTCACGGCCTATAAAACCACGACAAATTTTACATTAATTAAAACGTTGTAAAGTAAATTTAATCGAATTAATGTTCCCAGTTGTATTTGTGGTCATTATGATAGTATTGGTCAAGTGCTGCACCCTATCCAGGGTCGTCATGGGTAGGGTCATATGAGCCCTTAAGGAGCGAATATCTTTTCTGTGTGGTGTCTAAGTCTGACCCAGTGGGTGGGTACATTTTTCGGATAGTAATATTACCTCATATTTTCCATTAAATAACCCATATATTATTATTATTCGGAGAAAGTGGTAGCATTCTGAATAAAGGAACCCCCATCCAACAGGCAACACTGACTCTAACCGCAATATGAATACATACTTGCCAATTTTTAGACTTTAGGTGTAAAATTTATGCTTTTTGACCATTTTGTGCACTTTTACACTTAGGATACTTATTTTTACACTTTTTTGCAAAGTTACTATTTTGTTTCATTTTTCTCCCCTCAAATTATGAATTACTTTCTATAGTTGCTTTTAATAACGATAAATTCTGAATGCAAAGTGATATTTAATATTGCCAGATGAATGAAATCAGGTTTCATTGTCAAAAATCACCAGAAATAATCTTTTCATTTTCATTGTATGTAAAAATAATGTTCTCAATATATTTTCTTAAGAGAATAGCAAAAATTGATTAAAAAAAAAAACCCAACAACTATGTATATGGCTTTAAAATCAGTTTCTTAATGAGTCTGATAATGGTTTTCATAGTATTCTCATCAAACTATCTTTGCAATGGTCACCGCTGTAATATTTAACAATATTCATTTATTATGTAATAAAAAAATAAATTAATTAATGAGTGAAATACCCTTCACGCGTCATTTTACACTACTATTTTCAAGCATTGGCACGTATGAAAATACCAAAGAATATAGTAATTGCAATAAATCTAAATGAACAACAAAAAACGAAGTATTTTGCCATTGACTTTATTTTTCTTATCAAAAATACCACAACAAAATTACATTAAATAAAACCCTGTCAAGAAAATTTAATACAATTTAATAGACTTAGTGACCTCCCCAGTAGTATCTGTGGTCATTATGATAGTATGAGCCATGTGCTGGGCCATGTGCATGGTTGTCATGAGCATGTCCATAGTAGTGCCTGTAAGGGGCATAGGCCTCATCTGTATGGTATACAGGTCTGACCACGGCTGGTTGAGTGTAGATCCTGGCAGGTCGTGGCCTGTATTGGGTTTGAGGAGGCTGTGGCCTGCTGACAACGGTGCTCTGGGTGTTGGCTCTGCCGAGACCAGCGGAATGGAACACGACATCGGCTGGATTTTGGATTTCAGTACCTGTAAAAGCAAACAAGACAGTGTACTGATCACCAAAAGCTTTAAAATGTATCGTTTTTACCAGTGTACACTGTAAAAAAAATCCGTAAAGTTACTAAAGTTTTCTAAGAAACTGGGATTCCTAGAAATTTTAATGTAACGGCAACAACAAAAATTCCTGTAACAGCGTCTGTTACAGGAATTTTTCTTGTTGCCTTTACATAAAAAGTTCTAGAAATCCCACTTTCCTAGAAAAACTTTAGTAACTTTACAGATTTTTTTTCTACACTGTATAAGTCACACTTCTTTATCTTTAACCCTTTATGTACTGAATTATGAATTCATGAAAATTTTATCTTCTAAAGCATTTTTCGTGAATTGTTTAAACTACATTAAAAGATTTATAGAATCATTTAATAAATTTGAGAAGGATTTTAGAAGGATTTAGAAGGATTAATTAAATTTGAATTTATAAGGATTTTGTGCAATATTTATAAACCCACTCAAATCTTTTATTTTAAATCTTTTTCTTAGTATTTAGAATTAGAAAATGTACAAATATAATGGTCTTACAACAGAAATATAGAAATATTTTCGAATTGAACATTCACCCCCGCCCCCAACGCTAAGAAAGCTGGAAAGATGCAAAAGTAAAAGAAATAATCCTTTTAAAAATATTTTTGTTTTGTGTAACCAATAATGCTTAGTGCAGTATGATAAAGTAATGTATATATAACTCATTCTAAACTGTATTAAAACTAATCGATGTATTAAATGAATTTTATAAAAAGTTATTTTACTGGTACTAGATAACGGGTTAATATGTGCTTAAAAGTGAGGTGCGTCTTATAGAGTGAAGGCACATTTTCTTCCGCATTCTCTTTGGTATTTCTCATGTTTGTAAGATGTAAATTACGTCTTTTTTTTAATATGTCATTTAAAATTAAAAAGATGAAAAGAAAAGTTACATGGAAAGTTACATTCAAATAACGTAATTTACTATGCAGAACGATATTTAAATGAATTCTTTCATAGATTTTAAATAGTTATGTTTTACTGAAGTTCTAATATATATTTTTTAAATAGGAAATATTGTTACTGAATTTAAATATTTCATTTTTAATTATAAAAATATGAAATACTTATTATTTTAGATTAATTCAATTTTTGTTTTTAAATTAGGTATTGAAATTCTTTTATTTTCATATTTCCCCCCTAAAAATGTGTATACGAAAAATATGGCATTGCATACTAGCTGCAGTACCATTCAGCGTACTGTTATCAGTGCAAAGGATAAAAAAAAATTTTACTCATGTTAGGTTTACTTATAATTAATGTCATTTATTTCTCCGTGAAGTGCATGTTTTAATGTATTCTTTTTTTAAGCAGCCTTTAAACTGCTTTGTCGCCGTAGACTTCTGTGGCTCCTTCTATCAATTTATTAATTTTCCTATCGCAGTTTAAGTAAACCTAAAAGATACACGTTTATAAATAATATTTTTGAAAGCGGCTCTGATAATGGGTTCCTCTGATATATAATGGAGAAGCGGATTGAAGAGATAAGTTTATTGATCAATACGATTGAGGGAAATTTGAGGGGACAACCAATAGGAATATGCCTAGGGAAAGAAACTCGTAATACGAAAACTAGTGAATAGAAATTTAGAAAAAGATAATTTTATGCAAGACTTCGTACAATGTTACAATGAGGGGACAACGAAATCGCTAAATTTTTTTTGAATATGAAATACTTAAAGAAAATCAAGTTCAAGTATAGAAACTGTTTTAAATATAACTATAATATAATTGATGTCGAAGTAGGATCATCTCCTAGAAATGTTTTGCAATGCAAGATTTTTTATTTTTTTCTGAAAATTGAATTCTTCGCGATTGTATTTTCTTTTTGAATTTCAAAATGTGTTTGGTTTGGCCAATGTAAAAAAAGATTACACTGACTCTGTACTACAGATATATATTCCAGGAATTAGAATTATCTAAAGTTTTTTTTTTTTTTTTTTAACTTGGAGAGAGTAAGTTTATTGGTAAAGGTACAAAAAAATTTGAAATAATGAATTTTACTAATGGAAAGACTGGATTTAAGAAAATAAGATGAAAATTACTGATATAATGAAAGACAGCTGAGGCCACCCAGGGCAAAACTTTGGCGTCAGTAAGAGCAAAAAGTGATCTGATTGGTTTTGTCTGTTTGACGAATTAGTCTGATTGGCGGGAAAATGGGAGATTGGATGACAGCTCGTTTGTAATCATGCCCTTTCCTTATTGAAAGAGAAATAAAAGATAAAATACTATAATATATCAGTACCTGGTTCATTAGTGTCGATGGTAGCACGAAAGCCATTTTGGTCAGCGACGTATTCCACAAGGCGTTTCCTTCCATCTTCGACTGCGAGGGTGTAGGAGCCAACGACTCTACCAGAAGCGTCACCTGTTTCTTGTCTTGAGCTAGAACCATCTTCACCCTGAGCTACGTAGTTGAATGAGTATGGTGCGTAGCTGTATGTTTCTGGTCCACGTGGTACAGAGTCGGTGTAGACAGGTCTTCGTTGTTGAGCAGCTGGTTGGTATGACTGTAATAGAATACGAATTTTAAGTCAATACAATTAAGGTAGCTGGTTTGAAATTCAATAAAATGTTAGCAAACTTATATTTAGTTGACATAAAGTAACACATATAAACCAGCTCATACAAAGTATCACATAAAGAAGTTCACATACTGTAAAAAATAAAAATGTTTTACAGTGTATGAAGTGATAAAAATTTCCAGCTACGATGTCAGTAAAACAATTAATTTATACTGTATATGACTGTTGATAAAACAAAAAGCTTGTAATTTTCCCTTTCTATAAAACAAGCAGTTTTTTCTAGCGTTTCTGCTGACACTTTTTTCGTAAAGTAAAAATAAAATAAAATACAGTCAACATAAAAAGATATACATACTGGCCAACTCTATGCATTTCGACTATGCTGCATTTAAATTTTTTTTAATCTAAAAATATATTTTAAGTATATTAAAATCGACTTAAAGCTTTTCAGTAAATTCTATTGATTTGTTTTTACTGTGTATATGTGTATGTTTATTCGCTGCACATGTTTTGTTATTATAAATCCATATTTTACTCTTTTAATCTATTTTTAAATATACTAAAAAATAAATAATTTTTGAACTATACAACAAATAGATCTACTCTCTGTGATTAACTGAGAGGTATATAGAAGTTAAAATAACAATGAAACTGCGTCTAATTGGGCGTTATCACATTTCCGAAATTTTATATCTTATGTTATTTAAATAAGTTTTTTTTCAGTTTATCAAAAATAGATGGCTATTTAAAAATATGACCAGGAAGCCTAACGAAGCATTAAAGCTGCATACCTCAGAAAAAGAATGATATTTATACATATTTGCCATTTTCTTAATGTTTTCTTATGTTGAGGAATAAATTAGTTGTAAAAGAGTTTTACAATACAATATTTCAACTCTTCAGACTCACAAATTTTGGAATTCATTAATGAATTTGGTATTCAACATCCACAATTTTTTTATTGACCACCCCCCCCCCGCCCAAATTGGGGAATAATTCCACCCCCTAATCCTTATTTTTCGTTGTTCTATTGTTCATCAAGTCCTTGCGAATCGCCGTTGTACCTGGATGCGAAAAACCCTTCTTTGCGGGAGAACCTGTGTGTAACTCCAGTAGGCAAAACTCGTAAATTTTTTTCTAAATTAGCATAACTATATTAGTACGAGTTATTTATTATATAGCAGCGATATATAGCATATATATCGGTGCTAGCAAATACCGGTAACTCTTACATAATTTTCTATTAGTTATTTTTATTAATATCATTCACATTTGACTCATAAGAGTTACTTGTGGGTCGTCCGCTTTGATCATTTTCAATGAAACGCATTTCATTCAATCCTTGACGAGCTTCAATCTAAATAAATCTATGCAATACCGAAAATTTATATCTCATGTTACTTAAATAAGTTTTTTTCAGTGGATCAAAAATAGATGGCTATTTAAAAATATGACCAGGAAGCCTGACGAAGCATTAAAGCTGCATACCTCAGAAAAAGAATGATATATATGCATATTTGCCATTTTCTCAATGTTTTCTTATGTTGAGGAATAAATTAGTTGTAAAAGAGTTTTACAATACAATATTTCAACTCTTCAGACTCACAAATTTTGGAATTCATTAATGAATTTGGTATTCAACATCCACATTTTTTTTATTGATCCCCCCCCCCCGCCCAAATTGGGGAATAATCCCACCCCCTAATCCTTATTTTTCGTTGTTCTATTGTTCATCAAGTCTTCTATATAAATAATTTTAGCTTCTGTCAAACTCAGTTTGTATCAACTTCATCAGAGTAGAAGAGATTAAATTAGTAAATCCCAGCTCAGCCCGTAGATCCAAAACGTTCAAACCTCCGAACATAGCAAAAGTATTTTCAACTTACAATAGCTTTCTTATACATACCACAGTACATTGCAGTCCAACTCCCCCGAGTCTGGAAGAACTATTTTCTATCAATATTCCCCCCCCCCCCCCTTATTTTGTCGCATAAAAGTCAACCACATTGCTCGAACATCCCGGTAATTTTTTCTAAAATATTTCCCCACTGATTCACGTTCATATAAACCAAAAGAACGGTAGCAGAGAACCTTTACTCCCAAATTTTGCGTTTGCCAAAATAACCAAATTCGTAAGTACTAGATTTCACACTTTGCAATCATTTACTCTTTTAAATCATATTAATTAGGATTTAATCAAATGTTGTAGGTTTCTTTATTGTAAGAAAAACATAATAACTTACTCTAAATGTTTGAATAGGTGGATTATATAAGGTAGGCTGTGGTGGATTAACATTATTGTCGTCTTCGGACTCGACGTTTGTTGCACCCTGGCCGTAAGCCATGGTAACTAAGCAGAGAAGGAAGATTGGCAGCTGAAAAAAAAAAAAAAAAAAAAAAAAACAACGAAATATTATATTAGGCATTTAAACGTATAACAATTTAACAGCAATAATAATAAAAAAAAAAACCTGACAGCGAAGAGTCATGTATGACATTACACCAGTTACATCAAATTGAGCTAAAACGGAACAAAAACACAAATACTTCATTTTTAGGATAAAATAAAATTATTGCAACATTTAGAGCCGCCCGTTGCATGTAGAGTTATTCCTAATTTTTATTTATTTTTTTTTTTTTTACTTAGAAAATTGTTTTATTTATTTATTAATATTTTATTATGATTGGTGTTGAATAATTGGTAATATTTCATCAGTTCAATATCTATACATTCGAATAGCAATGCATTTATAAGAATTTTGGAGATATGCGGTTATTATAGAAAACATGGGCTCCGTAACTGTAAATAAAACTATAGCATGTAACTACAGCCTATAGCACTCGGAGAATGAAGACTAATACTTTGGTACAACGTTTATTTAATTACATCCACCCGTTCCCCTTTCTCAAGCGAATAAGGAACGTTACATTGTCCAGAGTTACAATACCCTTCTTTTCTGCTAGCAGTCGCGTAGAAATGCGTTTTCAAGATAGACTGCGTTCGATATTAATTCGGAAAATGGCTTATTGAGATCTGATAAAACCTTGAGTAACCTATAGAGATGAATTCGGTCGCTCTCTTTTTTTTTTTTTTTTTTTTTTTCGGAGCCGAGCACGAAATATTTTGTGTCGTAAGAACCTGAGCTTTGTATCAAAAGAACGCAGTAGAAAATTATTAATAACAATTTAAAAATCTTAACCATTAATTTTCTCATTTAAAAATCTCTTATTTACATGTCCCTTTAAGGGGATCCGGGAAACAAAAATCTTCAAATTTTCAATTTTTTTTTTATTGGATTAAAAATTTCTCTGCCATTTTCTGCTTAAAAGGATTTTTAAATCATGTTTCTATCTTAATTAGAACGGGAAATATTAATTTTTTCGATTTGGTTTGTTTTTAAAATCTGCCTTTCAAGCTATGGTTGTCAAGGAAACGAGTTCTTGTAAAATTGCGTTTTTCTTCATGATAAGTTTTTTCACCATTTCTCATATTTAAATTCTTATAACTCGAGAACCGTTAAAGATAAAGGGTTGAAACTCGGAACATATCTTTTTCAATTATTTTACTTTACTTTTGAGCCAGCATATTTGAAAAAAATATTTACTTTTGAAAATATGATTTTTTTTAAAAAAAAGTTGCACTCCTTTTTTGTAATTTTTTCGTTAAATATTTTAAATTTTTTTAAAAATTAATATTTTTTAAAATTCTGGCTCTAAATTGAAAAATATATATTTCTGTTTATTTAAATGAAAAAAAACTGAAATTCGATAAATAATATTTCGAGTTATAACGATTTTAAACTACCCCACTTTTTTAACAAAATTTAAAATTTAAATTGAAAAAAATATATATGAGAAAATTTATCATGCGATTTTGATTACAAATGATATGGTTAACCATCACAAAAAATTTCAAAATTTGAACTCAATAAATAAAATTTTTTTGAAAATGTGTCCCGGACCCCCTTAAATCTGTTTCAAATAGTAAATTTGTTATTTATACCTTACCGCTAGCAGAAATCTGCAAAAGTCACAATTCTTATTCTTTTAAAATAGAATTGTACAAATATAGTAGAAAAACGTACATTACATTTAGCATATGAAATGTAATAGAAATTAACAATAATAATTTTTAAAAATGGGCAACAACGGTTTTTAATGTAACAATTTACTGAAATATGGGATCTGTTTTCGGTAAAAAATGAAGCCAATTATAAAAAAAAAATCTACCGATAAAACAAAATAGAAAGTACAAAAAAATAATAATAATAATATGCAAATGAAATAAAATAAAAAAATATAAGAAAACTTCACTAAATGTCATAAGATACTTTGTGTTATTTATGTTGCGTTTTATTATTTTATACAAGTAGCAATTACTTATTTTGAAAAATTGCTTTTTTGGAGGGAAAAATAGTGGCTATACACAAATTACCTTGTTCGACTAATACTAATTCTTTAAAATCTACTAAAAACTACTACCTTCTTAGATAAAACTATTTTTACAGGCAAAAATCATTCCTTTACATTGTTTTTGTCTGAACTTAGGACTGGCTTTAAAGTGTCTACAATTGTAAACATCTTACAGTTAGACTTATAGAAAAGTACAAGAACAATCTTTATATACCCATATTGATTCCAAAAAGCTTTTATAATTCTTTTAGTCTATATATATATATATATATATATGTAAAGAACGATGTGAGAAAAGAATTCGAAAACTCAATGACCAACACCCTTCAATATAATGGTCTTAATTTTAAATTTCAGCTTGATAGTAAGATCTATAACGGCAATATCAAAAATTGTAAAGCAGAAAAATTAATAAGATAAATACTTTTTAAATTTTAGTATGTGGATATTGATGTTGTTCTTAATGGAACTACATACCTCTTGAAAAGACCAAATGAATAAGCGTGGGCGCACCTTGTATAGTGGCAAAGATTGAAGGCCGCCATTATTCAAACGTGTGGAAACATAGAACGATGTTAAATTATTATAGTAAGGATAGAGTTGTCAATTTGGCCAACTTTTTTATTCAGAAATTACAACTTTATACCAGAATTTCCGAAAGAAATTTTTTTTTAAATTTAAGTAAACCTAAAACGACTCTTATTAAATAAAGTAAGAATTGTTATTCCGAATTTCTGGTATGAATTTGGGTATTCTCAATAAAAAAAGGAGACCATACAAGCAACCCTGGTAGTGGGTCACGATATGCAGACATTTTATAAGATGCACAAACACCTAACAATGTGAGCAGTAAGGCCTCCTACTATGCAGAGTTCGATGTGAAAAATAATTGAAATGTATAAGTCATAGTAAATTTAGATTCACATTTTCCTGAGGGCCTATCAAAGTATTTTGTAAGGAATGAAGCTGGGAAATTTACGCAAAAACCATATAAAACAGTAATGATTTTAAAGAAGCATCTTTTAAAATGTATATTTATTTGAAAAACTCCTATTAACAGGAATCCTTCGAAAGGGCGCCTTGAAAAACATTAAAGGACGCTATGGAGTCCGCGGTCGTCGCGTTGGACAGCCCTGCTATAGGCTTTTCATAGTGATAATGCCTAACTAGATGGGAGCTTTCAACTTAGTGTATTTCAAACTCTGAACATTAAAGACCGAAGTGAGACTTTATTATTATAATTTTTAGATTAAATTCTTCTATGTTACCAGAGAAAAGATTCTGTTAATTTTATGTAACTTTTTACACTTAAAATTGATTATAACCTGAATATTCAATTTAAGAAATTGGAGTAGTTACAAAACAAAACCTTAATAAATTACCGTGTTTGAGTAAGACTAGCATAGTGTAAATTATTTTCATCATATTTCTCTTCTCATGAGTTTTTACCTAAATTTCTTATGCTGAACAATTTTGCTGCGATAACGATTTTTTATGCAGGCAGATGATAGTTAACTTGTAATGTTTAACTTAAAATAGATTTTAAACTATAAAGAACATCCGGAACCATAACATTCTAAGTCTAATCACTAAATTGGTCACCAAGTCTAATCACTACCCCGGCCACCTTGTTTAGAGAAAACAATTAACTAAATGCCAGTTGCTTTTCATTTTTAAAATTTGGTTATTACCCAAGTACAACTAAATTTCAAAAATATTTCAAAAGCAGAAGTATTTTTTCCAGTATCGGGGACATTTTTTAGTGGAAATTATTACATATATTCAGCGAAATAAGAATAATTAAACGTTGATATTTTGAACATTTCTGAAGTAATGCTACAATTTACTCAATAATCTACTCAATTGCAATTTTTAGGTGCGTTCGTAATTATATAAATACGTAGCACCTATAGTCGTCGTCTGGTCCGTCCGTCTGCCCGCCTATAACAGCGCAAAAACTACCCAACCGAATTGTCTGAAATTTAGTATATATAGTCGTTGCGGAATTTTGTCGAGTCATTTCAAATTTTATGAAAGTCGAATCAAATCTTAAAAAGGTAATAATAAAAGGTTGCTTCATTCTATTAAATCCTATCATACGTAATTAATTCAATGATATCCCATGATAGGTCATGATTCAAGGTTGCCATGGTGATGATGTCCTATTTAAGATGTAGTCCTATTATTTCCATATATTACTGAATTTAGTATATAGAATCGTAATAAATTTCAAATTCATGTATTTTTGTAGAAGAGTACAACAGCTATTGCACCAAGATAAAACTAGTAATAGTACGAACGCACCTCATTTGCTACGTTTGACGAACAATTTTCAACTTTTTTTAATTTGGAATATATTTGAAGCATGGAAAGTATTTCATATTAAAAAATAGCAAAGCAGAAACTGAAATAAATAAATAAAAATTTAATTTTAAACATATTTAAACTTTGAAAACTATTCTTTTCTATTGAAAATGTCATGAAAAAAAAAATATTTTTATTTGTTTAACGGAGCAATTTTTTTGCTCAGAATAAGAGATAAATAAGAGAAATAAAGAGATAAAAAAGGTAAGATAACTGCTTCGAACAGTTGTATCAGAAAAGAAGTGCGATTTTGCAGCTGGCAATCCAGAACAAATCTATGAGAAAATCTATAAAAATGTAAATGTTAATCATTTCATATTAGGCTTAGTAGAAATATGATGAAAACAAGACAAGAAAGTTTTTTCGTTATAGATACATAGTTCATAATATCTTGATAAGTTTTCTTGCCATGTGGAAAGAATGTTTTTAAACTGGTTAACGAACGAATTTGTAAAAAAATGTTTGATTTACATTTTCATACTTTACATTAAAAGAAATCGACAGATATTGTGTATTTCCAAATTAACACTCTGAAATCGCTTAATTTAGACAAAAAGTTTAATAACAATAAAGATGCTTAAGAGCTGAATTATTCCGACTTTAAAATTATGAATAATGTACATTTAATCAGAATTTCAATTTTTTTTTAAAAATTAGCAACGAATACCCGAACTTAATTTAATTTCAGCCAAATTTTAATACAAATAACAATAGAAATGTACAGAAGCTATAGTAAAAGGTTTTGGGTCTACATTAGAAAGTAAATGAAAGATACATATTTCAAAATAATCTCAATTTTCATTATTCTTCTAATACTGGATTCTGTGCTTTGATTAATGTATAAAAAAGTAAGACATTTCTAAAATATGTTTAAGCATTAGAAATCATTAAAATAAATTTAAGTTTTAAAAAAATATTAATTCAGTGGATAATTTTTATTCTGAAATCCATATTACTCACAAACTCTATGTGTTTTTTTTTTTTTATTTAAAAAAATTCTGCGTTTTCGAAATGTTTATTAAAAGTAAAAGTTTATAAAATATTTTTAAATATTTCTAATTGGTAGAGGAAATCATACGGTAAAATTATGAAATCGGTGGATAATTCTTACTTTCATATACAGTTTCATATACATAAAAATATCAGTTAAATCACAATTTCAATTCTTATTATAATGCTGCTAATGTTATTTTAGTTTGGGCCCAAATTTATAAATATTTAAAAGTATTTCAAAATATTTCAAAAGAATTGTTCATATTGAAAAAATACGATTTTAACAAGTAATTCCCATTTCAAAACACATGAAAAATATATATCTAAACATAACCTCAAAAATTTTAGAATGTCTTTAATATTGTTTTAATTTTTAATGTTTAATAAAATCCAAATGTTTATGAAATATTTTAAAAAGCTCGAAACAATATACAAAAAAACAAACAAACTTTCATTTACTAAAATATTAATTGAACAGCTAACTCACCATTTTGTTGATGATCTATGGATTGTTGCTTATTCCTGTGCTAATTGTTAGCGAGTTGGTGGTACAGCATCTGGCACCGTAACACTTTTTATACCTTCAAGGGAGGTGCCGTTTTTTGGAGATTTTTTGGGTGGCACTCAGTTAGTGCTGGGTTTTGTGGAAAAAATGTCCAACTGACCCTGAAAGGGTTTGGTTCCCCACATGGGAGGCGGAAGGCACAGAATTCGCCTGTCCTTGGGCATTGAAACACAACAGTTCGCTGGGTTGTGGGAGGCAGAACATCTTCACTTTCACCTTCTGTCAGGAATTTAAAAAAAAATAAATACATAAGACTACAGAGAAATGGTAGATGAAAATGAATTGCAAACTAATCAAGTGATGATATGAGTCAGTTCGAAGCACATTTTTCCGATACATATTTTCTTTTACCGCCGTATACGTTAACTGTTTCATGGTTTTGTTTGTTTATGTAAATTGTATTGTGTGAATCGTATTGTTTCATTTAATTACTTTGACACCGTGGAATAATTTGTTTTGGCAAAATGACGGAAGTTTTAATTTAGGAATTTAATTTACATTCTTTTACGTTTTCACTACTGTTTTAGGAACTTTTGATTTATTTTGTGAGTATGATTCGTGTTTTCATAGTTTGTTAACCCTTTCACGACGAGTGCCACGTATATGTGACGCTTAAACTAATCAGAATTAATATTCTTGAATAATCGTATATAGAATCGAATATTGAATCAAATTGAGTTCATATTGAATCATATTGAAATGAGTTCATATTGAATCATATAAGTTCAAATTGAATCATTGAGTTCATATTGAATCATATTAAATCATATTGAATCATATTGAGTTCATATTGAATCATATTGAATCGTATTGAGCAATTGAATATAGAATCGTAATTCTTGATTATTCGTAATTCTTGATTATTCGTAATTCTTGATTATTCAGAATTCTTGATTATTCAGAATTCTTGATTATTCGTGATTAATTCTTGATTATTCGTGGGAATCGTATTGTTTCATTTAATTACTTTGACACCGTGGAATAATTTGTTTTACAAAATGGCGGAAATTTTGATTTAGTAACTTAATTTACATTCTTTTACGCTTCCACTACTGTTTTAGGAATTTTTGATTTATTTTGTGAGTATAATTGATGTTTCCATAGTTTTTTAACCCTTTCACGACGAGTGTCGCGTATATGTGACGCATAAACTGATCAGAATTTGTTTTACAAAATGACGGACGTTTTTATTTAGTAATTTAACTTACATTCTTTTACGCTTCCACTACTGTTTTAGGAATTTTTGATTTATTTTGTGAGTATAATTGATGTTTTCATAGTTTGTTAACCTTTTCACTACGAGTGTCACATATATGTGACACATAAACTGATCAGAATTCTTGATTATTCGTACCGGTAATTTTTAACACCTTCCAACATAGTTGAAAAATGTTTATGAATTCAGTTTGTCTGTCCGCCTGTCCGTGCTCTAATTCAAGTAAATAGAGTAAGATTGCTATGAAATTGATATAATGATATTGGGATTTACTATTGTAGGTTCGGTATTGAAAATGAAGGGCGTAGCATTTACGGTTCGTTTACAGAAACTTTCAAAAAAATTTTTTTACATTATGGTCTATGAGGGAAAATCGGTTACGGTGTACTTCAATGATATTACACTATTTTAATCATATTGAAACTTATGTGTATAGATGAGATGTACTACAAGGCGCGCACTGTTGAATATATGTGCATAAAATTTATCGTTTATTCACAGGGACATACAAAATAATTTTGCTACAGAAGAAAACGAACAATAATTGAACTATTGAAGCCTATGAACATTGAACAACAATTGCTGGAACTGCGTTTCCAGTTGGGGTACGCATTTTTAAATTTAACTTTTAAAAACATGTTACTTGGTGTGTAAATTCTATAGATCCTATACAGGTCTGCAGAAAAGTTCTCAAGTGCGTTTCCGTTTATTCACGGATATTGCTGAATGGAAATTTTTAATTGTGCTTTGCATTTAACTGAGCTAACTTTCAAGCAGGACGTTTCGGTCCCGCCATTTCGGTCCCGCCGTTTCGGTCCCAAGACATTTCGGTCCCGAGACATTTCGGTCCCAAGGCAATTCGGTCCCGAGACATTTCGGTCCCGAGACATTTCGGTCCCGAGACACTTCGGTCCCGAGACATTTCGGTCCCTGGCCATTTCGGTCCCTTCTCCAGCAAGCTGAAATTTTGTGCAATTGAAATAGGTGACTAATTTTATAAGGGACATTGTAGAGTTTTTTAAATATGATGCCTTAAAATTTTATTAACAGCTCACACAAATTTCGTATGGCAATCATTTTAAAAAGCAGGGGGGGGGGGTTGACATTATCTATATTTTAGTGTATTATAAGTATAAGATCCTGATAAATCAAAACATTTATAACTCGATCTATAATTATCGCAAAACACTCATATTTTGTATGGTAAACGTAATCTTTATAAAAGGAGGGACATTATCGGATTTTTTAACTGTACTCTCTAAATTTTAGTATAACCCGAATATAAGGACTCCAAAACGCAAACACTTATAACACAGATCAAAATTGTCGCAGCCCACACAAATTTCCTATGATAATCGTAATCGTTTTAAAAAGCAGGGGGGGGGGGGGGGGAGTCTGTTGACTTTTTCTTTATCTTAGCGTATCTTATGTATAAGGTCCTGATAAATTAAAACATTTATAACCCGATCTATAATCATCGAAAAACACTCATATTTTATATGGTAAACGTAATCTTTATAATAGGAGGGACATTATTGGATTTTTTAACTGAACTCCCTAAATTTTAGTATAACCCGAATATAAGAACTCGAAAACGCAAACGCTTATAACACAGATCAAAATTGTCGCAGCCCACACAAATTTCCTATGATAATCGTAATCGGTTTAAAAAGCAGAAGGGAGGGGGGAGCCTTTGACTTTTTCTTTATTTTAGCGTATCTTAAGTATAAGGTCCTGATAAATTAAAACATTTATAACTCGATCTGTAATTATCGCAAAACACTCATATTTTGTACGGGAAACGTAATATTTATAAAAGGAGGGACATTATTGGATTTTTTAACTGAACGCCTTAAATTTTAATATAACCCGAATAAAAGGACTCGAAAACGCAAACACTTATAACACAGATCAAACTTGTCGCAGCCCACACAAATTGCGTATGATAATAGCAATCGTTTTAAAAAACCGGGAGGGGGGGGGGGGGCTCTGTTGACTTTTTCTATATTTTAGTGTATCATAAGTATAAGGTCCTAATAAATTAAAACATTTATAACTCGATCGATAATTATCGCAAAACACTCATATTTTGTATGGTAAACGTAATCTTTATAAAAGTAGGGATATTATCGGATTTTTTAACTGAACCCCCTAAATTTTAGTATAACCCGATTAGTCATGGGACTCGTCATATAAGGACTCGAAAACGCAAACACTTATAACACAGATCAAACTTGTCGCAGCCCACACAAATTTCGTATGATAATCGTAATCATTTTAAAAAGCTGGAGGGGGGGGGGGGGGGCTTTGTTGACTTTTTCTATATTTTAGTGTATCATAAGTATAAGGTACTGATAAATTAAAACATTTATAACTCTCTCTATAATTATCGCAAAATACTCATATTTTGTACGGTAAACGTAATCTTTATAAAAGGAGGGATATTATCGGATTTTTTTAACTGAACCCTCGAAATGTAGTATAACCCGAATATAAGGGCCCGAAAACCGCAAACACTTATAACTCGGATGCAAACTGTAGCACATCAAGAGGACCCCAGAAGCCAACGGATACAAGAGACAAAATTTAGATTTGGAGTAAATTGAGTTCAAAGTTTATCATCAATAGTAACTGACTGAATTAAAATAAAAACTGTTGCGTATTTCACGGCGGTCTTTGAACTGTTATTTCAATTACTGTGAAAGAAATGTGGAATGAAGTATTTGTACAATGTCGCATTATTATTAATGTTATTATTATTATGTTTAATTAATTAATTATTACTTAGACTATATTTTTGACTGAATTTTCAAAAAATTTCTATTTTATTTTTTTGAAAATAATAAATCAAAAATTTTGAATAAAAACTTTAAGTGTGATGAATAATTGTTATTAATTAATTCTCAAAACAGTTAGTAATTTTAGTATAAAAATTAAATTAATATTTTATTAAATATATTTTTTTATATTTAATGTATCAAGCTAATAACATTATTAATATACATTACAAGTTTTTACTTTAAAATAAAATCGATACATAATATATTTTATATTCAATTTATCATTATATTTTATAGTAGTTATAAACTGAAATTTATCCGTTACCTGTTTATTTTTATATTTAAAGTTACCGATGTGTAAAACTATTAATATAATTATTAATAAAAGTAAAATAAAAATATATTATTTTTTTTCTGGGAAAGTGGGAGGAAAATGGTAATATAAAAAATAAATAAGTAAACGACAAACATAAAAAAGCTTAGTTTTGTCAGTTAAAATTTACAAATAAAATTAATTAAAATAATAGTTACATTATTATATAAAATAAAAAATAAGAATCTTATTACAAAGAAATAGGCCCAGATTCAATAAAATTAGCTCACAAAAATAGTCTTCAAAGGGTGAGAAGACTTTAAAAATTGAAGCAATAATTAAAAAAAAAAAAAAAAAAAAAAAAAAAAAAAAAAAAAAAAAAAAATGAAGTGGTGGGTGGAGTTTTCTGAAAACAAAATATTTTTCGTAGCAAGCCTAGTTACCAAATCACTATTGTTTTCCCAGTGTTTATAATGGTAAAGTAACTTATGAAAACAAATTTATAAGATGCAACTGTGTATTATGAAAAGTAATAAGAAAAAATAAATTTGTGCTTCAATAAATATATTTCATTTCTGAATTATTAAAGGACAGGTTGTAGAGGGGTGATTTGAGGAAATATTTGCATATAATAGCTTATAAGTGTCTAATTGAATTATTGAAGACATTTATGATTAATCTAATTGGAAGAAGAAAAAAATAAGCACAGTTTAATTATTTAATTAATGATAATTTAAACGTTCTAAATAATATATGGAAACAACCAAAAAAACATTTATGGCAGTTTATAGTACATATAAAATACCTAATAATAATAATAAATAATAAAACTTAAAAAATCCATTCTGTTAAAAAATAATAGTTAAAAAAAAAAAGACAATGTCCCCTGTAAAATTATATCACATTGTTCAATCAAACAAATTTTCAGCTTGCTGTGATTTCATAATCACGAGTTATAAAAGTTTAAATTTATCAGACTGTTATATTCAGCTTTTTATGAAATTTGAGGGGGGGGGGGGTATTTTTTAAAAGGGCCCAAACAATGTTCAAATTGTAGCGTTTGGCGGGCCCACGACAATTACAATCCGAGTTATAAGGTGGTGAGCACCAAAATTGCCAGGGACCGAAATGTCTCGGGACCGAAATGGCCAGGGACCGAAATGTCTCGGGACCGAAATGGCCAGAGACCGAAATGTCTCGGGACCGAAATGGCCAGGGACCGAAATGTCTCAGGACCGAAATGGCCAGGGACCGAAATGTCTCGGGACCGAATTGGCCAGGGACCGAAATGTCTCGGGACCGAAATGGCCAGGGACCGAAATGTCTTGGCACCGAAATGGCCAGGGACCGAAATGTCTCGGGACCGAAATGGCCAGGGACCGAAATGTCTCGGGACCGAAATGTCGTGTACCCCTATCTAGTATACATACAAATCTATAAATCCAAAGAACGCGGCATAAAAAACTTTGGATATTTTCCCGACAATCGATGGTAATAGCAGAAATTGCGTTTTCAAATGCGTTATAACTATTTCTAAAATATTTATTTAGACATCCTATTTCTCCTTAATAAATTAGGAAATTTTGTTACAGTAAAATGAATATGTTGAAAAGTGTTTCATAAACTGTTCAGGACGCATGATTTTTCGTACTTGTTTATTGAAAATTTTGCTTTATTTGATCAAAACCTTTCTGTGATCAAATTAGTAAAAAAAAATCTCTTTTAAAACCGATGATAAAAGATTAAAAATTCTATAAAGGGCGCTAGTCGCGAAGGGGCAAAAGTATTCGAAATTATTGAAAATACTAGTTTGGGGTGAAAATAACATGTTCGTTTCAATCTTTCCTATCTATTTTGCTTTACAAAGCCAGCTTCGCTTTCTATAATAAGAACCCGAATATTTAATTGAATTATTCCAAATTTAAAAATGCAGAATAATAATAAAATTTTAATCATTAAATACATTTTTTGCAAAGATATTTTTTAAATTACAATATGTTTAGTTTCTAATGGGTGACTCCAAATATTGTGTTCACATTTTAAATAAATTTTATGGAGTTTATATTGTTATACAATGACATATTTAGTGACTAAGCTTTAATAAGGACTTCAATATGATTATACCGTTTATAATCTGCATATTTGATTATGATGATTGAGCTTGAAATAGTATTGTTTCATTTAATTTCTTTGACACGGTTGAATAATTTGCTTTACAAAATGACAGAAGTTTTAATTTAATGGCTGTCAAGTTTCTGACGCTAATGAGCAGGTAACTAATTAAGGTTACTGTTATCTGCTATTATATTTTTACTTATTTATTGTATTTCGTATGTATCACTTTCTGTGTACATGGGATTTAAACTAATATTTTTCATTATCTTGAAGTTGACCCCAGCTATTTTAGTTAGTATTGTATGAACAAACCCCATTGTATCAATGAATTGCAGTTTCTCTTTCTGTTCAAGAACGTAGGTCACAGGTAAGGGAAACAAAGAAATTCTCGTGCTATCTGGCTGATGAAATAATTTTAGATAAGAGAAGGTGTCCGTGTTGGAATGATGCAGACCCCATATGGGGTTTTTAGAAAGAATCATTGAGAGAGAAACAGGGGAGTTCTGGCGTAGACCATGTGAAGAGAGGTTGAGCGTTTTTTGGTTGAGTTTTCTGGAGTGGAGCGTAGAGAGTTGCGGGAAAGTGTTTAAGTCCTGAGCGGAGGGGTCCTGTGTGGTCCTCCAAAAAACCTAATGAGATACCGTAGGGTGAGAAGGAAATAGGGTATTTTAATAAGTTGACCCAGTGCACAGAAAGTACTTGCTATATATAACTTAGTATCGGACCGGATCGTCTACATCCGAGCTCTGAAATGTAAATAATGCTTTGTTTCTATGTAAATAATTTGTAAATAAATTGTTCTTTAATATTAATTGAATAAGTTTAGAATTTTTGATAATCCTTCTCACATCGTGCCCGATATCACGTATTTATATCGGTGGTGGCAGCATATCAAATAAAATAACATTTTTTCAAAGTCTGTACGAGTGGTGCTCGTGGATCCCGGAAAATTCCTCAGCGTGTGGACTAAACAAGAGTGCAACAGTGGCTTTCTTTTATGCTTCCAACAACTGAGTAATTGGTGTTTCAATAGTTTATTGAAAGTACCAGGAAATAATTGAAAATAATAGTTTGGGGGTAACAATGACAAGTTCATTTTCATCTTTCACATTTATGTTGCTTTGCAAAGCAAGTTTCTGTTATGTTAACAAGAAGCCCGAATATTAAATCATTTAATCGATGCATTTCATTTTACGATCATTAATAAGATCATAGTACGATCATTTAACCATACTGACAAGCACGTTTTAATCTTTCACATCTACACGTTGCTCTACAAAGCAAGTTTTTGTTATGTTAAAAAGAAGTCGGAATATTAATCATTCAAGTGAACTGTCTCAAATTAAAAATGCAGCATTTAAAATATTAAATGCATTTTTTATAAATCTGTTATTATTTTATCACAATATGTTTAGCTTAGAAGGAGTAACTGAATATATTGTGTTTCCATTTTAAATTTTTTTTATGGAGTTTACTTTGTTATACAAATATATTCTGAATAATTAAGCATTAATAAAGGCTTCAATAAGATTGTACTGTCCCAAATTATAAATGTGACATTTTAAATATTAAATGTATTTTTTACAAATCTGTTATTATTTTATCACATTATGTTTAGCTTAGAGTAACTGAATATATCGTGTTCAGATTTTTAAGAAATTTTATGGAGTTTATTATTCAAAGACATTTTTAATAATTAAGCATTAATAAAGACTTCAATAAGATTGTACTGTTTATAATCTACTTATTTGATTATGTAAATTGAGTTTGAAATAGTATTGTTTCATTTAATTGCTTTGACACGGTGAAATAATTGGTTTTATAGAATGTCAGAAGTTTTAATTTAATGGCATTCTTTTATGCTTCCACAACTCAGTAATTGGTGTTTTAATAGTTTATTAAAAGTCCCGGGAATAATTGAAAAGAATAGTGTGGTGTAACAATGACAAGTTCGTTTTAATCTTTCACATATATGTTACTTTACTAAGCAAGTTTCTGTTATGTTAACAAAGTCCCAAATATTAAATCCTTTAATCGAATTGTCCAAATTAAAAATGAGATATTTTAAATATTAAATGTATTTGTTACAAATCTGTTTTCATTTTATCCCAATATATTTAGTTTAGAAGGATTAGCTAAATACTATATTGTGTTCCTACTTTTAAGACATTTTATGGAGTTTACATTGTTTTAGAAAGACATGTTTGATAATCAAGCATTAATAAAGCCTTCAGTAAGATTATATCGTTTATAATGTGATTCATCTGCTTATTTGCTAATTTAAATTGAGTATGAAATCTTGTTCTTTCATTTAATTGCTTTGGCACCGTGGAATAATTTGTTTTACAAAATAAAGGAATTTTTAATTTTTTTTCTTTTATGCTTCCACAACTATTTTGAGTATTTTTGATTTATTTTGGGAGTAACTGGTGTTTTAATAGTTTGTTAAAAGTACCCGGAAATAATTGAAAAGAATAGTTTGGGGTAACAATGACAAATTCGTTTTAATCTTTTACATCTATGCTGCTTTACAAAGCAAGTTTCTGTTATCTTAACAAGTAGCACGAATATTAAATCATTTAATCGAACTATCCCAAATTCAAAATACAATATTTAAAATGATAATTGCATTTTTTACGAATCCGCTTTTTGATCACAATATATTTAGTTTAGAAGATTTAACTCCGAATGTAGTGTTCACTTTTTTAAGCCATTTTATGGAGTTTATACAGGGTGTATCTAAACTCTTGGGCAAAACTTTAAGGAGTGATAGTACACATCAAGACAAACAATATTAAATAGGAAACTAAGGGTCACAAACGTCTTCCGAAGGAGATAGGCTCCATTAAAGTTTAGGGTCCAAAATTACAAATGATTATAAAAAACGGAAAAATTGGTCGATTCGTTTGCGGTTTTCACTAATACTGCTTACTATTCTTTATGTCAGTATATTCTTCAAAATAAATTTTAAAGATAAAGTTTTGAGACACTTTGTTTCCCATTTAATATTGTTTGTCTTGATGTGTACTATCACCCCTTAAAGTTTTGCCCAAGAGTTTAAATACACCCTGTATTTACACAGATAATTGATAATGATTAAGCATTAATAACTACTTCAATAGGATTATACTATTTATAATATATGCTTCATCTGCTTATTTGTTGAGGTAAATTGAGAATGAAATCGTATCGTTTCATTAAATTAAAATACGTATGCTAAAAGTGATTACAGTAAACTTAAAGGCATAAAAACTTTTTTAATAAGCAAACCGACAAGTGTCGTACACACATAATGTTTATTTTTATTAAAGCACCTTCCATAATATTTGATATCTCGCGATGTTTGTTTATGACGATTTTCTCACACGATTTCACTATTTTTGCAAATTTTTTGTTTGTCTGTTAGTCGTCATGTGACACAATTTTTATGGACAAAAATCTATCTCTAAAGCCAATGTACGGAATTTAATCACACGTGCGCATAAATTGATGCTTATTAGGTTTGCGTGTATATCACCCAACACGTGGCGCTGATATGCTAAAATATTGACGATTTGCGTGATAACCGTACCTCAAATTAATTCACAGAAATTCATTAAAGTATAAATTCTATTATACCCGGTCATACCTGGTGTCCCAAAAATGACTGATAGAATTTAATATTGAATAACTTGAAAACGGTGACAGATATTAAAAAAAAATTCTCGTAGGAGTGTTATGTATGATGTCAGGAGTTTTTTTACAGTGATTCTTGATTTTAGTTCGAATTTCAAACAATAGATGGCGCTGAGAGCAATAGGTGCTAGTCCAGACCTGATTTTCGGTACTTCGGGAGCCATTCAATGCATTTTAATCTCCTTTTTTCGCATGGAAGAAGAGAGAGGTCGATAAATCGAGCCTGGATTGAGCGGTTATTACTTGCAACGCCATCTATCGTTGCTATTTGTAACTAAAACTGAGAATCGCAGCATAAAATTTTTCCTGACATCTTGCATAACACTCCTGCAAGAATTTTTTTTTATATATCTGTCACGGTTTGCAAGTTATTGAATTTTAAAATCCTTCATTCATTTTTGGAACACCCGCTAAATAGACGCTTATTAGATTTTGGTGTATATCGCCTAGCAGGTAGAACTGGTATGCTGAATTAAGGGATCTTGTACATTTTAAACGCGTCGAAAATTAACGAAAAACTTCAACGTTTGAATTAGTCTATCTTCAAACCCTTTTTATGTATAAACATGAAATTTTGGATATTGATTAAACAGATTGTGCTTTATAATATACTACCAACAGAAATTTATTAACCCTTTACAGAATTTGTGTATTGTTGAAATCAAAATAGCTCTTTTTTTTACCCCATAAGTCATTGCGCGCATAATATCTTGAGAAGGTATGTATGGATTGTCATGAAATTTGATAAATATACTAAACAAATATGTGTGTTTAAAATGATCTACTTTTAAGTATTTTCAATGGTAAAAATTTTAGTTATGACTATTTTTATTCATTAAAAATACAATTTTTTTTTTTTTTTTTTTTTTTTTTTTACGAAAATATTTTTTTTATATAGTTAATGAAATAATTTTAGCCTAAGAGTAGATCATTTTAAACACACATATATGTTTAGTATCTTTACCGAATTTCATGCCAATCCATACATACTTTCTCAAGATATCATGCACGGAATGACTTATGGGGTAAAAAAAAGAGCTATTTTGATTTCAGCAATACACAAATTCTGTAAAGGGTTAATAAATTTCTAATGGCAGCATATTACAAAGCACAATCTGTTTAATCAATATCCACAATTTCATGTTTATACATAAAAAGGCTTTGAAGATAGACTAATTCAAACTTTGAAGTTTTTCGTTAATTTTCGATGCGTTTAAAAGGTACAAGACCCCTTAATCACGGTTTCCGTGATAACCGTATCACATATTAATTCACAGAGTTTTATTAAACTATATAGTACTCTGTTAGACCGGGGCATAAGTCGAAGCTTATTAGATTTAAGTGTGTATCGCTCAACAGGTAGTGCTATTATGCTGTGTTCTTTATGACTGCAGTGACGTAGCTGACAAAATTCCGGTTTTTCTGGTCAAATAATATGTTTCGAAGCGGATAAAAAAAAATCAAATGAAATTGAAATCGAGCGAATACCATGATTAATAATCCAGACTATACGCCAATATAGTGTCCTCCTATAATACTTGAGATATAAGATAAATTTAATTAAATAAAATTTCTGGTTCAAAGTACATTTATTTAAAAAAAAAAATTAAGGTCTATAGGTATGTCATGAGAGCTATATCTCAAGAACTAAAGCATGGAATTTCATCAAACTTCATATTGAGCTAGGCATTGAAATAAATTTCGCTAATGATATTTTGGTTTATATCGCTCCATCTATATTTCGGCATCTCTTGAATATAATTGCAACAAATTTTATATGCAGGATACTTTTCTGAAAATCGATTTTCATCTAACTTTGGCTTTGATTAATCGACAGGTAGTGTTGCTATCCTATGTCTCGTGAAATATTCCTAATTGTATCCATAATCATTTGATGTGAGCGAGCAAATGTAGTTTAAAGTATATTAACTCAATTTTTGTAAAGTCAACCTTTTTACTGAAAGTCGCTTGCCACCGCAAATTCCAAAAGCCAATACTGATTTATATAATTGCAAAGTTTTCGTCATTATATAAGGCAATTTTTCGTGTTCTAAAATAATGGTACCTTGGCAGTTAATATTTCATACGCATTTATTCCCAAGTGGCTCCAGCCGGAAAAAAACCGGGACTCACTTGAAAAAACCCATTGTGAGTTTTTTTCAAATTTCATCGTATTTTCACAACTGTAACATTATTTAATCTAAGGTATGAGAATGGAAAAATTAAAACAAAAAGGAGGGAAAATCCAAAATATGAAATTAAACATTTTAACAATTACTTTCATCTGAAGTTTATGTTTAAAAAATTTACAAAAATGAAAAATAAAAATAAAAATAAATAAAGAAAAAAAAATAAAATAAATGCCAATTTAAATATATTTCAAAAGAAGCCGATTTAAAGAAATTTCTAAGCAGATGTGAAATAACCAAAATGAAATTAGCTGAAAAGAAGTAAGATAATTGTGAAGAGTATGAAATGGATCCTAGAATGCAGAAACATGGTTATTTGAACACCATCTTGATTACTTGCCAGGTGTTATAGCTTTCAAGGTTAATGATCATTTTTATTATCCTGCTTCAATGTTCAATGAAAGTGTTATACAGAAGTTTTCAATACAAAACCGGTGGCAAATTATGGTAAAAAAGGCTGAAAAAGGTTATAAGTTTCCCCCTGTATATTGTTAGTATTTCGTATCTTTACATTCAGCAGCTGCTTCCTCTGATTCAATCGAACGATACTTTTCTACATTTGGTCTGGTTTGGAGCAAATTACGTAATCGTTTAGGAGTTGATAAGGAAGCAAGGCTAATAAAAGTGTATCGCCATTTGTATATCGATCTAAATTTACAGAGATATTACTGACACTGACTTCTATGACAATCTGATTTAATATTTAATATTATTGCAATATATATGTAGCAAATATTTCTAAAATTTTCAAAAATATTATTATGAATACCAGTTTTTTTAACAACAACAACAAATATATATATATATGTATAAAAATGTTGTTGTCTTCAATTGTTTTCTGATTGAAGTGAATGAAAAAAATGGTATAAATTTAGCGTGATTAACTTAAGGTAAGAAATGCAATTGTAGTTGGCTTAATATATTCTTAGTGCAGAAAACTAGTCCCATGAGATAAAAATTTGCCTTTTATATTAACTTGATTTTTTCTTTTTATATATTTATTGTTAATTCATAATTAATGCGAAATTATACCCGCGTTTCACTGATAAATGAAGAAATTAGGTTTTATGAATATGAAAATTAAAAGTTTAATAAGTTATCTAAAAAAACTCATTAAAACCCAAACAAACCCGTTTTTTTTTTTCAACTCTGATTTATTCTGAGAGTTGCATCAACGCAACACCAGCAGGTAACAGGTTAACGATATAGTTGTCATAATTGGTCATTTTTGGCGTAAAGTATGTTTGTGGACCGTATTACGGAATAGTAGATCTGTGTTTTTTGCCATGGACATGGTAGCTGTATCTTTTTACTATCTACACTCTTAAGTTTTGTGTTGTGTCGAACAAACTTTTGATGCTGCAGTAGTTGCAACGATAAGATGGTAAAATCTTGTTCAAAACTTATGGCTGGACCAAAGCTGTAGATGTTAAAAGGATGTTTCACCGTCTTATAGCTGCAGCTACTGCAGCACCAAATGTTTGTTCAACTCAGCAAAAATTTCTTAAATGTGTATTGTACAGAAAATGGACCAAATTTTATATTTGAGATAAATGATTAAAAGCGCATATGTTGATATCATTTTAAATTTTAATATCTAACACGGAGTAAGAGTAGTGTTTTTCTTTATGCTATGTTCTTTATGCGTGCTCCATATTCATAATTGTTGATGCTATACTATATTAATATAACAGAATGATATAGAACAAAGTGTTATAATGGTCACAACATATTATTTTTTATTGTGAATATATCGCCATATCCTCTTCGTTTCCCCCCCTCCAACCCCCACACTTTCTTTCTTTTATTTAAATCTCGGATATTCATAAAGAGCAAGTTTCTGTTCCTTTTATTATTTTATGTTAAATAAACAACCGTCTATGCTGATTTTGGAAAACCAAAAAAGTGTTTGATCTGAAAAGAAGAGAAGCTGACTCAGGAATGATTTATGACCTCTTGAAATGACTGCGCGCGTGTCCCATCCCACGGCTCACGGTCAAACAGTGTTTTCTCTGCCGCCAATGCACGTTCCAAAAAGTCTCAATATGCAAATCACCTCTCACACTTTGACCCCATTTTTATTGTCAAAAGCGAAAACTGTTTTGAGATGTCACGACGCTTCTTTTGGGAGGGCTTTAACAACAATAATGTTTCGTCACACGCGACACCGAGGGGATCAGGTTCATCCCTTTCATTTAAATTTGTGCCACTTAGGGTGTTCGAAAGAACGCGACGCTTGAATACTGATGAATGGCAAATTAGAACACTATTTTCGATTTGAATTTTCTTCTTTTATCTGATTTTATTTTGTTTGATCTATAGACCTTAATGTCAGTCTTTTGTCGGACGATGTCACTAATGGGTGATAAACGTGACAAGATGTTTTTGAAGTGTCCTGTAACACTTTCTGGATTTACAAGTTAGAAGTATTGCGTGTGAGGTAAAGGTATTTTAGAGACTTGTGACTGTTTTTCGAGGAGCCCGGGGCCAAATGCCTCACATCCCCGACCATAGTAGAATGAAAGCACTAACAGAAATTCGAAACATGGCAGTATCAGGAAGATAACTTAAAATTAATGGAGTGGGGGGGGGGGGACAAAAACAGTATTCTTGAGCTCAATAAAGAAAAACAAAATCAAAAAATAAAAATATTAAGTAACTAAAAATTAAAAAGAGAATTTAAATAATTAAATGGGTAGAACATGCGGATGGTTAGTACCTCTTGCGCCAAGTCCAACGCGGTGCTGAGAGCAGCAACGAGGAACCTGGCTACTGTAGCTCCACCCGATATGAGTAGAAACAGGCTTTATAAAAACCCTTTGCATTAAAGGTATTTTGAGAATTTTGTAAATGCTAAATATCTCTTATTTAATAATTTTTAAACGATGACTTACTCCCGAGATATGTATTATCGATGCTGGATTAATTTGGACTCATGTTTGCCACGGGGTTGTGGTTCATGATGTAATTTCCTCTTATGCTGGGGTTGCAGCCTTACCAACATTTACGAGTGAAGGGGACAGGTTAGGTGTGTCATTCCTGGTGGCTCAGATGGAAGAGCGTCAGTGCGCTGAACCAAAGACCCAGGTTCGAAGACTGGCTTGGATAATTTTTCACTCTGTTGGTTTTACGTATTGTTATAGACCGAGAGCCGGCAGCACAGATAATCACCTCATCGAGTTCACGGTTGATTCTAGTATTAGTTAAATCTTGATTCGCATATTAGAACGCAATCGGTCTGCCGTGTCATATCTTGCTGGAAAACACCTGAAAACCCCATTTTAGAGGCTGACTCGTAGGTTTACCATTGTATTTTCCTGCACCCAGTCCTTCATGTTTTCATATTTTTTGGTGCAGGAAAACACAATTGTAAACCTACGAGTCAGCCGCTAAAATCGGGTTTTCAGGTGTTTTCCTCTAAGATATGACATGGCAGACCGATTGCGTTTTAATGTGCGAATCAAGATTTAACTGATCCTAGAATTTCATTCGCGAACTCGATGAGGTGATTGTATGCGCTGCCGGCTCCCGATCTATTAGCAATGTGAATAAAAATTCACGTAATTAAGGGGTCTCAGGACTCTTAAAGCTTTAAAATATTCGAAATTTTAATATTTTTAGATGTTAAACTCCTATCTTTTCTGAACATTTTGACACAATTGTTTCCTTGAAATTCCTATTAGAACTGAAGTTATGGCTTTTCTATTTATACACGTTCAATAGCTGAAGCGTCGTTTCGGAAACTTTGAAGCCATTTTTCTCCAAATGACGTTTTTGGGCATAACGCACACGATATCTCAAAAACTTATGAATATTTTTTCATAAAATTTTCAAAACACATGTTTCATGTTAGTCTGTATAAACTGAACCTAAAATTTCCTTTTTATTGTTCAAAACAAAAATTTTTTTAGGTGATTATACTGTTTTGAAATTTTCTTAATTTTGCATTAGCTAAATACAACTTTGTATTAAAAATATAAAAAAGCTTTAAATACAAATTTATTTAGGTTCAGGGTAATTATTACAATCTGAAGTACAAGTAGGCATCAAAATTTTATTTCTAGTTGCAATACTTATTTTGTAATCGTGCGCGTAAACTGTTATACCAATTTTCTTCACGTCAAATGTCTGATAGTTTGCAGCCCCCTGTAAATACTAATTCTGCACCTTGCAATTTTTTAAATACATGAAATGTAAGAGCAGACTTATATCTTTCCTCCGAATAAAAATTGTGTCTTAAAATAAAATACATTTTAAGATATTAAATGTTGAAAATGGTCTTTTTTTTCCATTTTTTCCAAATTTAAGAGTCCTGAGACCCCTTAAACCTCTAAAGTACAGGGTGTCCATAATTAATCGACCATACTTTAACCCTTAAATGCCGTGTGTTGCTTTTCGGCAACATACCCAAATTAGGGTCTAAAATACTACATAGAATAATATTGAAGCTATAATGCTTAATGTTGCCAATAAAATACATTATGAAAATATTATTAAATTGATTTTCAACATCTAGATGGCAACACTTGTGCTGTTTAAGAATAAAGATTTATTTCTTTTTTCAATTGTTGCTACATGTTCTTTTTGTTTTGTTTGGAAGCTTGCGAAAGACCCTATTTTGTTCTGCAGTGAGCAAGTAAAATTTATTTCTTATTATAGTTCCTAAAGTTCTTGTGTGTTTAACATTATAGAATTTTATCAAGGAAAATTATTTTTTCGATTAAAGACCAGTATTGCCGATTAGTAACAAACAGTGTTTTAGCCGTAAACCATACTTAAAACAAAATATGATTTTTTAAGTATTTTTCACATGATTTATTTAAAAAATGAAAGCCGAAAAACATTATTAAAATGATTTTTGAAAAATCAGGCATTTAAGGGTTAAAGTTGTTCAGAGACGAAACTATTGGTCAGAAAAATGTGAAATTTTGTGACGGACATAATAAAAAAATGGGAATTTGTTTGAGCGAAAAAAAAAATAGTTTAAAATTTCGCCACCAGGGGGCTATTTTTAGTGAATTACACATTTTAAAAAGTTTTTACGCTTTATTTTTTTCAGATTAAATAAGACAAATATACAGACCTCCCCCTGAAAAAAATAAAGCGTTAAAACTTAAAAAAAATTATTGGTGTTCGAATTGAACACTTTGAAAATACAAACTCTGAAAATAAAAATCCGCTTACAACAGATGCCATTTTTTTTTTTTTTTTTGTCAGAGCTCAAGCCTAGTATTCAGTGGGCGGTGGTTAAATGTGTAATTTATTAAAAAACGCCCTCTGGTGGCGAAATTTCGAACTAAATGTTTTTTTCGCTGAAACAAATTCCCATTTCTTCTTATATCCGACACAAAAATTCACAACTTTCTGACCAATAGTTTCGTATTTAGACTACTTTAAAATAGGGTCGTTTTATTATGGACATCCTGTATTTCGAGAAATAACTGTCCATAGATCCTAATGTATTCGAGTAAGGTTGCTCTTATCTGTATAACTCTAACGTTTATTTACATTCCATAATATAGCGTGTCCATAAAAAATGTCCCTGTTATAAATTTTATAGTATAAACTGTAAGCGTTGTAGAGTTTTGGTTCAAGATCATCGATAAAGAATCGCTCAAACAGTTTAAGATAAGCGCATGTGCGAGGACTGCTTTGTTATTGAGCCGCTTGCAGTGCCATATACGTAAACTGGCGACTCCTGAGCGTAAAGTTTATTGCTGGGCTCAAGATTTAAGAACTCTAGACAGAAGAACTTTGGATCTTCTGCTGCTCACTCCATCCACCACAGCTTTCCTTACCGGTCATGGTCCTTTTGGAGCATACCTCTTCAAGTTCAAAAGAGCCCTTTCTCCTCTATGTGAGTGCGGTGATGATGCTGTTGCCTCTCATTATTTCTATAATTGTCCTTTAACAGCTCGCTGGCATATCCGCCGTCCTCCTGTTCTTCCAGTTGGTTGGTTAGCAAATATTTTATCGCGCCCGATTTTGCTCTCAAAGCTTAAAAACATCTTCAACTTCTTATGTAACCTTTCAGTTTTACTCCATCACTGAGACAGAGACTTTGATTCTCCCTTATTCAGTACCCAATGTTGTTTCGCAGCAACTTGTATAATATTGTCTAACTTTGTATAACACTGCATTATTTAATGTCCTTATGTTTGTTTCACAAAGCTTGCTAATGTAACATTTTTTTTTTTTTTTAAATCTTATATATACCACTCCGCCCTCTGTCGCGCGTATTGGCGGGCTCAGCCTCGGCTGAAATTTGTAACCTTTTTTTTTTTTTTTTTTTTTTTTTTTTTTTTTTTTTTTTTTTTTTTTGACCTCAATAAAGGGGACCGGGAGAGACAATCTATGCTCTACAGACTCACTTCCTAGTCTGAGCAGTCTCTCTCGGGCAGTAAAAGTAAAAGATTTAAAAGCCGTTAGAGCCATGCGATTTTTTCCTTTGGGGCTTTACAAAAGATCATGTCTACGTTCTGCCGCTATCCAATGATTCGCCAACAGTTGAGACATCGAATAGAAGAGGCTATTGATCTCATGACTCCGGCCTTGTTAACCCAATTGTGCGAAGAATTAGACTTTAGGTTGGGTGGGTGCCGTATAACTAAAGGTGCGAATATTGAAGATTTGTAAGAAAAACATTGGATGTATGATGTGTTGTCAATAGTCTAAATTAAACTGTTATAATGTAAAATTGAAACTGGCACACACTTTTATGGAACCCTATATATTAAAGTTTATTCCAACTGGGAAAACTCTCAAAACAGTTGAACAAAGCACTTCTAGCAGCTACTGTCCATAGAAATTAATATAACAGAATTCATTTGTATGGTTTTCTAAAAGATGTATAATTATATCAAGCATTGAACGTGAAGTAATGAACATGAGTAATATAAATCAGTTTCATTCTATTTGCAACAGAACTTTATTATAGTTGCCAACTTTTACGATTTAGATTACCACTATACTTCCGAATAACTCAGGGGTGATTCTGAGTGAAAAAGAATTTCTCAAATTCACAGCAAATTTTCTGAAAAGTTACAGTGGAGGAGAGGTTGGGAGGGTGGAGGGGAAATACACTCCCGGCACTAACTATGCGTTTTCTCTGCGGTCCTTTGACGAAATTTGCGGTTTTTTCGCGATCTTTTGACGAAATTTGTGGATTTTTAGCGATCGTTTGATTAAATTTGCTGTTTTTTGCGATCTTTTGACGAAATTGACTGGTTTTTTTTCGCGATCTTTTGACGAAATTTGCTGTTTTCTCGCGATCTTTTGACGAAATTTCTTGGGGTTTTTTTTCGCGATATTTTGATGAAATTTGCTGTTTTTTTCGCGATTATTTGACGAAATTTGCGTGTTTTCTGCGATTCTTTGACGATATTTTCGTGTTTTCCGAGATTCGTTGACGAAATTTGCGTTTTTCCCGCGAATGTTTGACGAAATTTGCGATTTTTCTGCAAACGATTGAAAAAAATTATTTTTTTCGGTGACTATTTGTCGAAATTCGCGAAATTTTTTGTCCGAATTTTCGTATTGCAGATCGATTTTTTTTTTTAATTTTCGGAAATGAATGCCTTAAATTTTCGGAAAATTCGGAACAGAATCAACCCCATATTAACCCTCGCGTTATTTAATTGCAGAATTTATGTGATTAAAGAAGGTTAAGATTACTATTCCGAAAATGTGGTAATAAAAACGTGCAAAAGCTGTGTATTAAATACCACTATTTTGAGATATCACGATGATTCAGTTGGGAGGGCTTTAACAATCAGATTTCACCACATTCAACATCAAGAGGATCAGGCTCATTCATTTTAGTTAAATTTGTGCTATTTTAAGGTGTACGAAAGAACGCGCCGCTCAAATATTGATGAATTTCATATTATAACACGATTTTCGAAAGAGCTCAATATTACGAGCGATTTTTCTTTTTTTATCCAATTTATTTTGTTTCATTTACAGACTTTAATGGTATTCTTTTATCGTGCGATGTCATAAAAGGTTAAAATCATGAAAAAATACATTTGAGTTCTCCTGTGGAACTTTCTGCTTTACAGGTTAAAAGTAATGCGTGTGATGGAAGTTATTTCGAGTATTTTGTAACAAAATATTGCATTAAGATAAAAAAAAGTTGTTTCACGAACTGTGTTTTAAAAATATTATAACTTCTCGTAGATTTTGTTTAACTCAGTCAATTTTATGTGGATCTGTATATGTACTATAACGTTTTTTCGTTAATCGTAACAAAATACAGGGTGTTTCTAAATGAATATCGGGGTTTTAACGCTTGGCAGTATTTATTACATAAAACTTAAAATTATAGTTAATACACAAACTGAAAGAGAAACTCATAGTTTTACCTACAAGTTTACAAGTGTGTAATGTGAGCACCTTTCATCACACCGTACACATCAAGTCGATAGCTCAGTTCTTCCCAAACGTTGATTAGTGTTTGTGGGGTAATTGCTGCAAAGGCAGCCGGTATTTTCAAACTCATGACACCATCTACGGATGTTATTATCACTTGGGGGATCACATCTGAACTTAATCCAGAACGCACGTTGCACAGTAAACTATAGATTCGGTCTTTGCAAACTGCAGAACACAAAATGCTTTCTCTTCACTAGTCGCAATTTTTGCTACTAGCGCTTTCGAACGGATGACGCAAGAAACATTGCGTACACATGCGCATTCACAGCTAGGTACCAACAAACTGTTTAAGTTGCTCTTTCATTTTATCTATTAAGTATAATTTTAAGTTTTATATAATAGATACTACAAAGCGTTAAAAATCCGATATTCATTTAGAAAAACCCTGTACTTTTGAGTTCTCCTGTAGTACTTTCTGCTTTACAGGTTAAAAGTAATGCGTGTGCTCTGGAATATATTTCGAGTATTTTGTAACAAAAATAATATTTCATTCAGATAAAAAAGTTGTTTCACCAACTGCGTTTAAAAAAAGTAATAACTTCCCTATGATTGCATTTAACTCAACCACTTTTATGCTGATCTATATAAGCACTATAAGATTTTTCAGATTCCGTTGCACACTAAAACTTATTTCAACTAAAAAACGCATAACACACAAGAAAACCCATTGCTAGCAATTATCACTCGTTGAAAGTATTTTAACCTATTTTCTTTTTCTGTGCGTCTTTAAAAAAAGTGTAAATAGTTAAAGAACCATTATCTATAAGGAATATCTTGTAGTGTGTTTGAGAAAAATAAATAAATATAATTCAGTTTGAAGTAGAGTAACATAACTAAATCCGACTTCTTATGATAAAAAAGTTTTTTCACGAAATGCGTTTTAAAAATGTTACAGCTTCCCGTAGATTGTATTTAACTCAGCCACTTTCATATGGATCTATATAAGTATTATAAGGTTCTTCACATTCCTTAGAAAACTAAAACTTACTTCAACTGGAAAATGCATAACAAATTAGAAATCTATTATAAATTCTAGCACTGACCATCCAGCATCCGTGCAAAGTATTTAATTTTATTATTATTTTTTTTTATGTGTCTTTAAAATTAGTGTAAATATTTAAAGCACTATTATCTATAAGGAATAACCTGCAGTAAATTTGAGATAATATCATAAATGAGATAAATAAATATCATCCAGTTTGAAACAGAATAACATAATTAAAGCTGAGCTTTTTGTGATCTAGCTATGCTTCTGTTTTAAAAAAGTTTCGCCATACGTGACATTAAGGGGAAGAGGTTGAGACCTTTCATTTAAATTTATGCTACTTACCGAAGGACGATTTTCTCTTATCTGATTTATGTTTTTTGATTTACAGATCTTAATGGCAGATTTTTGTCGTTTGATGTCAGAAAAGTGTGAAAAACGTGATGTTTCCGAATCATCATGTAGTACCATTTGTAAGTAGTGCTTATAAGGAAAAACAATTGTCAGTGTTTTCTATTAAATACAATTCATTTCAATTAAAAACGTTACATCTAAGTAATAGCTAATCTTAGATCATAACGTATTCGAGTATTTACGTGCTTCTAAGCAAAATTAAAAAAGGCGAAAAACGTGACAATATTTCTTGTAACATCCTTGTAACTTGGTTATGTTTTCAGGTAAAAACGTAACATCTGAGTAATAGCTAATCATAGATCACAAGGTATTCGAGCATTTATGTGCTTCTGAGCAATGTTACAAAAAGGCGAAAAACATGACAAGATTTCTTGTAACATCCATGTAACTTAATAATGTTTTCAGTTAAAAAACGTAACATCTGAGTAATAGCTAATCATAGATCATAATGTATTCGAGCTTTTATGTGCTTCTCAGCAAAGTTACAAAAAAGTGAAAAACGTGACACGATTTCTTGTAACATCCTTGTAACTTGTAATGTTTTCAGTTTAAATGTAATGAGTAAAGCGAAAGCCACTTTGAACATTTTTTAAAAATCAGAAATAACATTTCGTTAAGTTAAGAGGGAGATCCCCCTTAAAACTTTTTAAAAAGTAAAAAAAAAAAAAAAAAAAAAAAAAAAAAATGTTGTCTATTATGAAAGAATAGCATTTTACCGAACTTAAAAAAAAAAATTATGACAGTACTCCTATTAAAACCGGTTTTATGATCAAATGTGTAGAGAGATACGTACACATCAATGTAAATTTTATCCAAATCAATGTAAATTTTATCTTTAAAGCCATTTCACTCAAATCAGTTATTTTTTACTTTGCGCGCATCTCTTTTCCAGAACTAAGTAACATAGAAACTTAAAATTGTGAATTATATTGTATCTTACCTTTATAACCTCTACCTATTTTTAAGTAAGTACCTGTAATGTATTTACTTTTTTTCTAAAATTTATTGAAATTTATCATAAATTTTGTGTTTTATGGTTTAATTGCGTGAAAAAAATATTTTCATCTGTAAACTTGATTATTATTTTCGGTTTAAGTTAAAGTACGATATTGTAAGAATATATGTATTATTAAGTGGATATATCGAATATATTTTTTATAATATCTTGTGCAACACATGTAAGTCATTGAAAATCCTTAATTAGTCTATCTTATAATTAAACTAAATTCTAATTATGTATCATTAAAATTATTTAAAGGAACACGAAACAAAGATTCATACAATTTATTGTAAAAAAAAAATTGTTTAATTTGAAGAAATATTTACAGCTCTAAATTTTTTTTAAATATTGCGTTAAAATCAAGTAATATCGAGCTGCTATAGGCGATATTTTTCCTTAAAAGTCATCGCAAATCTCAAAAGCATTGCAAGAAATAAATTTTCAATACATTAGTGCATTTTTGTACTTTTGCGTGAATAATAACTATAAAGTTTTGTTTACCTTCCGCGACGCATAAAAAATTATTTTAACTGGGATATACATAACGCAATTTAAAACGCAGGTCCAGCAATCTGCATCAAGAAAAAATAATGTATCAGGGTACTTTTGCGTTAACCTGTAAAAAAAGTTTAGATTTTTTTCTTTTTATAATTTGTAAAATATAATAACATAGAATTAAATCTGGGTTGAAAAAAGCAGCATTTCTTTTATACAGAAATTTTAAGAAAAACCTAAAATTAAACATAAAAAAAATCAAGATAACAAGCAATTTACAAATAGCATAAAGGAGTTATAAAACTTGTCAAAGTGTCTTTCATTCGGTGCGTATTCATAATTTTTTAACATAACTTAATATCCTAAATAAACAAAATGTTTTTTTTTTGTGTTGTTATTTCTTTTATCTCTTTTATTTTGTTTGATCCACAGACTTTAATATTAGCCTTTTCTCGTGCTATATCGCAAGAAGAAAGAAAAGTCACGCCTCAAGCGTAGATTATGAAACACTTTCACATACACTCAAAAAGAATACTGCAAAAAACCGTCATCATGGGCTGTGCATATATAACATTATCATTTTAGGGGGGAAGGGGGGTCTGGCACATGATATCGTAAGATATCGATAGGGGGAGGGGGATTTGTCTTTTGATATCGATATCATTTTTCACCCAAACAAAATTTACTTTTTTTATTTGTAATTTGGTCTTTACATCAAAATTGTATGTTATACTTTTTTAGTCTGTTATCTATTTTTATGAAAATACAAAGTTATTATTACAATCTTTAAATGATTATAAAATTATTTAATTCCAAAATATGCAATACCCCAACGTTTGGCATTCCTATTCTTCCGTCATATATGAATGCATATATAATCCGCTGTTCGAGAAACCATATGCAAGGTACGTTTGAAATGATACTTTGTGTTTACTAGTAAATAAAAGAGAAAGAATTTTGTCCGTCTGCTTTGTTGATAAGAAGCTCTGTTTGCAACCCCCCCCCCCCCCCCCCCTCTACGGGATCAAGTCCAAGAAGACATTATTACTGTTGAACGCATTATGTAAAATAAAAACTATTATTAAATTCATTTAAATAGTAACTATTTCTTTTAAGTGTTATTTAATTTGAATACATACACACCAAGAATTATGCTAAAAAATTAGTTAAATTTAAATACACTTTCACAGCCAGTTGTCCTATTTCAGCGAGAATGGTTTGGTGCGTAATGTTGCTGAAGCTGGTGTATAGTCATAACCATAAAGAATATTGGAAGATTGATCACCAGTGCGAAAGGGAAAAATGTTTTACATTAATTAATTAATTTCTACTTAAGATATATAAATGTTAAAATGCTGTATTGACATCAGAAATACACCTGTAGTTAAATTTTACACTTCTAACCAATAAAAAAGGGAGGGAAAATTTGATTTCAAAATTCCATCTTCAAATATATAAACCAAATTAAGTCAAATAAAAAAAGTGAGCAAATAAGAATTAAATTTAAAAAACCAAAAAACCCGACTGCTTAAAAAGCGAAATAATTAATTATTTCTCATCAATGTGAAACTATTTTTTATATTACTTACCTATTTTTTGAATTTACATGTATTGATGACTTTTAAGTTGTGTTTAATTGTTAGTTCCTATCTATAAACACGGTTTTGATGAGGCCTATCGACGTCTATGATGGTTAGAGTTCCAGTAAAGCTAGAAATTCTACCTACACAATTTCCAGGTTGTGTAGTATTTAAATGGAACTTCTGACTGTAAAATAGTCAATGAAACATCGTCTTCATTTTGAAAGACCTATCCAATGATACGCCACTCAATAGGGTGCGTAAAAAAAAAAAAAAAAAAAAATCGCGTCTACCGCCATTTTGTATTTTAAGGCCGCCATTTTGAATTTATAAAAACAAAACCTAGCCTATAACCATTGGAAGGTTAAAGGAATCGGTAGAGACCGCATTCGTTAAAATCCATCCAGCCGTTGGGATGTTTCGAGGGTATAAAGAAATCAGCATAGCCAGATACGCGTGAAACACATTACCCTTCTTGGCAGTCGGGTAAAAAGAAGGAAGAAATCGTCTTTCGGAAAAGTTTTATGCGAAAAATCTACAGGGTGTCCATAATTAAAAGATTCTATTTTAAAGTTGTCTACAGACGAATATTCCGAATGTTGTGAAATTTTGTGGAGGAACTATTAAAGGTACGGTAATTTTTTGAATGAAAAAAAAAATAGTTCAAAAATTTCGCCACCTGAGGGCACTTTTAACGAATTACAAATTTAGCATACATTTACGATAGTTTATAAATTTTATTAAAACCAAATATATTCCACATGACGGAACTATTTTCAGGTCATCATTTTCAGATACCATCTGGAATCGTAAGAAAGCATGTTACACAGTTGACCTCAATGTGTACCTGGGAAATGCTGAGAACATGTCGTGAAATGCCGTCTTTAAGATCAGGCTAAATATGTCATTCATTAATAAACGCCCTCTGGTGGAGAAATTTTGAAATTTTTTTTTCGCTTAAACAAATTCCCATCTCTTTATTATGTCTTTCACAAAATTTCACAATATGTTCCATATGCAGGGTTCTTTCTGTCGATTGCGCCAAATCACGACAAAATGTTTCATTTGGCGAGTGTCCGGATGATTAGACTCGCCAAATTACGAGTGCTCAATTTTTGATCATCCTTTTACTTTGTTTGTGTGTGTATCAGTACAGGCGACACACTTATTACCCGACTGCCAAGAAGGGTTATGTGTTTCACGCGTATCTGGGTATGTGGATTTCTTTATACCCTCGGAACATCCCAACGGCTGGATGGATTTTAATGAATGGGGTCTCTATCGATTCGTCTTAACCATTCGATGGCTATAGGCTACGTTTTGTTTTTTATAAATTCAAAATGGCGGTAGAGACGAAAAAAAAAAATTTTTACGCACCCTATTGGGTGGCATATCATTGGATAGGTCTTTCAAAATGAAGACGATGTTTCATTGACTATTTTACAGTCAGAAGCTCCGTTTAAGTATTATAGAAACTGGAAGTTGTGTAGGTAGGATCTCTAGCCTTACTGCAACTCTAACTTTCATAAACATCTATGGGGTTCATCAAAACAGCGTTTATAGATAGGAACTAACAATTAAACACAACTTAAAAGTCATCAATACAAGTAAATGAAAAAAATAGGTAAGCAATATAAAAAAAAAAAACTGTTTCACATTGATAAGAAAAAATTAATTAGTTCGTTTTTTACGCAGTCGAGTTTTTTGATTTTTTAAATTACTGAACGATTGATGCCACTTATCATGTTCAATCGTATCGTACAATTTACAACATTTTTTAGAGATACTAACCCAACGCCAACAATTTAGCTTCAGCCAAAGCCACAATAAGCAAAAATGTCATTTCAATATTTTTTAAATGTGCCCAATAGGCAACAGTACCATTTTGAAATAGTCTTTGAAGTATGAGTTTCAATGAAAAGCGAAGAAATCTAGAAAAATAAAGTTTTTGACACATTTTGTTGTTTATATTTTGAATTTTTCAGAATTCATTGAATGTTATATATTAAAATCCTGAGTTAACTGAGACTGGAAGTCTTTTTTCATAACATTTTATTGAATTAAATGAGATTTTAAATTTTTTTTGGCTTGCGCAAGACATTTAGAATACAGTTATTTTTTTATAGTTTCTGTATCGGATAATTAAATTTAGATGCATAACTGATCTATAAACAGTTTTAAAACTTAGGTTATTTTAAAACATATTGAAAACAAGTATACAATTTTTTTTTTAAAGTCAATTCCTACTTAGGTCATAAAAAAATTTTACATAATCCCTTAAGCTAATATTAGTTTTTCTTGCATTAAAATATCTCAGTTTGTTGATTTTCTATAAGCAAGCAAATCCTATTGGTTTACAATCGAAGTGTACGGGAATTTGCCGAAATATTAGAGATATCGCCAAGTTGGCGTCACTTTGGCGACTCATTTTGGTTGCCAAATTTGGCAATATATTGCCAAGTTGGCGATAAACTTGGCGGTATTTGGCGACATAACAGGGTCCTCCCTATGGTAACCCCCCTTATAGGTTTAAAGATGCATTAAATGCTGTTCAATAAACAATGGCCGCCATTTTTTCTCCCATATAAAACAAAAATTAATTAATTAAAATTTAATTAAGTAATTAATATTTGAAAAAAAAACTGTATTAAAATCAAGTGTCATCCACTACAAGTTAAAAAAAATGTATTTGAACTTGGGTGAATGAATAATAAATATTTTATTAACGATTGAAAATTTGAGCAAGATATATATAGAGAGAGTGTGAACTAATAGCAGGAATTGAAAAAAGGGAAGGAAAAGTTAAAAGGTTAAAGATCAAATTTTCATTGTTTCACAATGAATTTATTTTGCTAATTTTTTTTTTTCATTTGGCAAATGGTTTCTTTTCTTCTGATTAGTCAAATTGCTAACGTTCGTAAAAATTCAGCCAGAACCCTGTTCATACGTAACGTGTAATTTCGCAATATGAACAATAATTTCGTCTGTACACAACTTGACTGTACGATCGTTTAATTATGGACACACCGTACGATAAACCAGAAAAAGATACAACTAACTTTGGAAAACGTGCCATTTGGCCACTCTAGTTCGCAATTATGCTTTTCTGACAGTAATAAATGGAAATGTTATGGGGAACAAAAATCCGAAATTAGAAAGTTATTCGTGTAAGCATAACCCAAGGAGATTTGTTTTTCATTTTATAAAATTAAATTATGATGAAAAGCTTTGTAAATGATCTAACAAGGGAACCACTTTTGGTGTTGCTCGCACCTAGCATTGAGACCTGGTGCATTTTAAAGCCCTATATTATGAAGTTTGAGAATCGATAAAATTTTTCTGTTAAAATAATATTTCTTGATTATACAGCAGCATAACTTTCTGAAAATGCAATTTTCGAGACCACTTATCGGACTATTAACATTGAATTTTTTTAAAGAAAAGCATTTAAAAATAAAAATTAGTAATGAGTATAAAATATTGAAAAAAGTTGGAAAATTCCTTCAAAAACCCACGAATTTGATTTTGAAAAATTGAAACTTTACATTCATACTTTTGGCGGGGAAACAGTTAGCGTTTATTTTCAAAAGTAGAGCTTTCCGGCAACCCTAGCCAAATGTCATAGCTGAATTTGTAATAGATAAAAATTGCAATGTCCGACTTATTTCGCCACAGTAATTTTTCTAAATTGTGTAAAAATATTAATTTACTTTATGATTACTTTTACCGAAGGACCATTTAATACAGCAACATTTCATTTTAAACATTCGAAACTTTATTTCATTCGATTTCAAAATAAAATAATTTGCTTATTTTGTATTTCACCAAAAAATAGTTTTCAATGATCTTCGAAACTTTTATAGAATTATATTTATTACTTACATATTTATCGTCTGCATAGAAAAAAAAATAAAAAACTAATATTTGTTTCTTATGCTATCAATTATAAAAAAAAAAAAAAATCGCAATCTGATATATTTCTAGTAATATGTTCTGTGCATTTTCTCTTTGGATAAAGCGGGCGGAAAAATTGTAGCGCCCTATTTGGCGACTTAACTCACTTTTGGCGTGAAGTAAACAAATAAATATGTAATAATAAAAAATTAAAAGTATAAAAAAGTATATAAAATATTATTTTAACAGAGAATTTTTTTCGGTTCTCTAACTTTTATGTATAGGGCTACAAAACACACCAGGTCTCGATGCTAAGTGCGAGCAACACCAACAGTGGTTCCCTTGTAAATAAAAATAATTTACGAATATTTATTTGAAGATATATCATGATACTTGAGCTAATTCATAATTTTAAATTAATGTGTAAAGCATGTCCTTCACAAAGCTACATTTAATCCGTTTTAAATACTTCCATTAATATTTCAGTTGAAGTTCTTCAAATATATAGCAGTTATTTGTTATTAATACATATCATGACATTTACTACTTCATTTTCACTTCGTACATAAAACAAAATGCTAATTAGTAACAATTTTATTTACTTATGCTTAAACAAATTTCCTTAACCTACATATAAAGAATATGAGATACTTTAACACATGCAAATGTTCCATAATTTTGCACGTACAATTACATATTACAGATATAATCAGTTGCATCTTCAAAAAGAAAAAAAAAAAATCAAGGTGAAATTTTCGCATTTTCGTACTGGATGAATTTTAATGGTTCCGTTACAAATAACAGTTATTCTTAAGAACAGGTTTTTGATGTTACTTTTTGGTGACAAGAAAATTCCGATAAATCACAAAATGGCAAGGTCGCAAAATAAAATAAATAAAGTGACTGTCGTCTGGAGTCGTGATAACTTAATATAAATTACACTGAGTGTTTCTTAAACAATTTTGAAGAAACAAATTTTACAGGCTCTATTAAGTTTTATTGGGAAGTATTTTCTACAGATAAGTCTCTAAGGGTTGTATTGTTGTAGAAGGCGTCATAAAAAGCGAAAAGAAGAAAAATATTCCTAAAACGTCATTAATTTTTATTTCGTTAAATGATTAAAAAAAAAAAAAAAAAAAAAAAGCAAATTGAAACTTAAAATAGAAAAATTGAAAAATCAAAAAATTACCCGTGAGTAAAGCTGACGTCATACTGGCGGTGGCAACGATTTAAGCAATTTATTTTCCCTTTTTGTAAATTTAATTGCTTTTAAACATCGATCGCATCATCTTTACACCTGTGAAATAGAGAAAAAAAATTCTATCAAATACAATTTGTTTGAAAACTGTATCTCAATTTATTGATTTTTTTTTATGTTTTTTAGAATATTTTTCAAACCTGATTAAAAAAAGAAACTATCGAAATCACATGGAACTCGATTACGGAAAGGTAACGCGATTACACTTAAAACAATAAAAATAGTTCATCGTTTGTTTCGCACTGACATTCTGTAACGAAACTTCACCAACAAATAAATAAAATAATATAAATAAAACACAAAATTAACAGATATATAATCGAATAATGTGTTTAAATTCTGAAACAGTCACAATTAAAAAGGCTACTGTAAGTAGCAAAATCTTCAAGCAAGGTGATGTTTTCGGCTATTTATACCCGCCATGAGGCGAATGCGAAAGTGCCGATTTTAATTAATTTCAAAACTTTAATTAAGTACATAATTGCTATTTTTCATATAAAAATTTTTGGTATTAATAGTGATCAATCCTAAAGAATATATTAAATGTAAAATATACATATATATATATTATTTGTCAATTAAAAATGCTTTTCATTTATTTGTGTACACCGGGCAATGTATTCCGTGATTTTGGGATGGCAGTTTTGATGCCGCAGTTTTATACAGGTTATCCACTCTCAACGGTGCCCAATACTTAATTTCTAAACCGTTAGTCATAGACATAGAGTTCCAATTACAAAAATGTTTTAAATGAGGTAAACAATTATTTAAAAAATGGTTTTGATCAATATAGAAATTTCTTAAATAGGTACGAAATTTAAATTTTTATACGGTCCCCCGTTCCTATAAGTGCTATTTAGTAAAGAATTTTTATTATACTAACAAGTAAGACAAAAAAGTCCCATTTATATAACGCTAAAATTGACCGAGTTAGGAAACCTTGAATTGCATAACGTATACATTTTTTCTGCATCTGAACACACATGAGTTGGGCCCAGATTCGAGGGATTGTATACAAAGTGCTTAAAGTATCTGAAGGATTATTTCGGTGCATTGCAGCCAAAGGGAGTCACTTCGAGCAAGTTTTAAGATAACTTTAATTATTTTAAATTAAGGTTTAGATTAGATAATCTAATAGCATTGTAAAATATGTATCATTTTGTGAAGAATTGAGACTGTTGCTTTTCACCATTTCATTTAACAAAAATTCTGTTATTGTTTTAACTTATATTTTTAGTACAAGTTGTATATTTTTCTTTAATATGTCAGAATAAAAATAGATTTCAAATTTATATTGTAATGTTAATTTTACCCTCATTAACTAGTTTTTGTTTGTTTTTTTAATCTGACGATTATTTATATTTCGAGTAACTTTAAACAGCTATTACTCGGTCAGTTTTAATCGTAGAAGAATGGAACTTTTTTTTATCTTACTTCTTAGTGTAATGGGATACTTTTACTAAATATAACTTATAGGACCGGGAGACCGTATAGATATTAAAATTTCGTAATTTTTTAAAGAAATGTTTTTATAGATCCAAATCGCTTTTAAAATACGTCTTAACCTCATCTAAAATCCATTTTAGGTCAAGCATAGAAATTTTATAAAATGTGGTATTATTTTCATTGAAATATGCTTAAATTACATTCATTAAGACAAAAAAAAATTTCATGCATGAAAAATAATATTTTATTTGAGAAATAAAATGCATTCGGCATTTTCATGCATTCGGTCAATGGTTTAATCCATTATAAAAACATATGATTAATCTCAAGCGGAATAATTACGCATTTTCAAAAAGTCGAATTTGTCAATAATCGTTTCAATTTGAAAAGACTAGCGTACTTTGAAAATTTCTCAACAGAAAGTGTTTACTCCAATTGAATTACTGATATTTTATAGATGTCTCCAGAAGCCTTAAAAATAGCAGAAAAATAAAATTAGTGAAAAACATTCGTCACAGTGTTAATAAAAAAAATATTTATTGAAATGGTGCGTTTAAGCACCTTTAGTCGAAAACGAGTTAAAACATTTTTGTAATCGGCACTATATGCCTATGCCTAAAGATTTATGAATTAGGCATTGGACACCGTTGAGAGTGAACACTCTGCATAAAAACGTTTTATCAAAATGTTTTTATATAGATTCCAGCCTACTTGTATATTCGATTCGTACTGTTATTGACCGTATTTGAAAAGCAAACTTTAGAATATTAAAACTTGTTAACATACAATAGTTCTAAAAATAAATAGTGACTACGAAAGTGACTTATCATGTTTATAAATTAAATGTCCGATGGCAAATCTGAAGCCATTTTCGGGTTATGAAATAATTTGATAACTATTTTTTATTCAATGACAATTTCTCGCCATACCCAACGAATGAACATTGGGATTATAAAATTAATTCGTTGGCGTAAATTTATTTTGTATTCGAGAAAATTAACATTTGAAATGCAACTAGAAAAGAAAGAAAACGAAAAATTAACAACATATTCAGAATAAACCTAGAATAAAACAATAATGCATGAAACATAAATTAAGAAATACTCATAAGAAATTTAATATTTTCGCAGAATTTAATACGATGTATAAATAAAGAATTTAAAAGACACCTAACGGAGTTAAACATCCATTGTCAGCAATTACTGAAAACAGTAGGTAAGGGGCTGTGCATATATAACATTATTACTTTAGGGGGGAGGAGGGGTCTGGTACTTGATATCATAAGATATTTCATGGGGGAGGGGGGGGGGGTTGCTTTTTGATAACGTTACCATTTTTGATTCAACGAAACTTTTATTTTTTCAGAATTTTTTTCTTTTCGTCTAAATAGTCTGTTACCTTTTTTTAATTATTATTTTTATATGTTTTTATGAAAATACAAAGCTATTATTAAAGCAATTACACATTTATAAAATCATTTGATTCCAAAATTTGGAATACCCCAGCGTTTGGCATTGCTGTTCCTCTGTCATATGCGCATATAATTCGCTGTTAGAGGAATTAGGAGCATAATACTTGGTATGATACTTTCCTTCACCAATAAAGAAAGACGAATAATGTAATGCTGTTCACTGTGGTATTCATATGTGTATATCATTGCAAGCGTGTAAAAAAGAAAGAAAAATAATCTAAAAATGAAATAATTTTTTGACATTGATAACGATATCATCGGAGGGGGGGGGGGGTCGACAAATAATAACGTATGATATCGTAAGGGAGGGAGGGCTCCAAAATTAGCTAAATACTGATAACGTTATAGAAGTAAAGCCCCTAGTGTGTGCAAATATACTTTTCCGGCATCTGTGGAATATCTTTTAGTTGGTAATGTACAGGTACACATAATTGAACGACCCTATTTTAAAGTGTCTGTAAACGAAACAATTGTTCAAAGTGTTGTAAAATTTTGTGGAGGACAAAATGAAGAGACGGGAATTTGTTTAAGCAATTTTTTTTAATTTCGCCACCAGAGGGCGTTTTTTTAATGATTTAGCATACATTTAGGATAGTTTACAAATCTTATTGCGTCAAAAGAAAATTTCCACGTGACGGCCATCTTTTTTAGCTACCATCTAGAATCGTAAGACAGGATGTTCCAGAGCTGACCGCAGTGTATTCTGGGAAATGCTAAGAACATGTCGTGAAATGCTGTCTTTAAGATAAAGTACATTTCTTGGATTATCACGACGTACCAGATGTTTACAATGGCGCCAAAGTAAAAAGTGAAATAGATTGAATTTGGGGGATCGGAGAAGCCACAGATTATGAAAGTGGCGGCTGATGACATCACTCACCCACAAGAAAAGTGACACATCTCGACAAAAATAAATTTCACAGGAGAGGCAAAAGAACATTTGCATGATTTTATTGCAACATGAATAATAGCACTTAGCTCTGCATGCAGGTGCAAAAACGTGGATAAAAGTTTAAAACTCTTAAGAGTGAAGACATAGAATGAGGTTTGGAGGGTTAAGTAATTTTATCTCCCCACGCAATTCACCCCTCTTCTTTGGTCACATATGGACGTATAGCATAATATAGGGACTTTCCGTATAAGTACACTTACGAAATTTTTTGAGGACCAAGGCGCACCTATGGCAGATCTATTAGTGAAATTTTTGCACGATGTGTCAATTTTCTTGTGGGTGAGCGACAAGTTCTTCTGTGAAGGGATTTTTGAGGACGTCTTTAACACAAATGTTAATGAGTGGAGGAGCCCTATCTTGCATATAAACTGCACGGGAAAGGCAGTGACGTGCTTGCAGATCCAGAACAATTTTATTTTGTAACAACGATGCATATTGCTGCCCGGTGATCTAGCATGTTACTGGACCTCTAACACTTAAGAACGGGCCGAGAATAAATGATACAGAAAACCACGTCGGTGCCTTTCACACATAATTTTTATGCAAGATGAAAATCCTTCACACATTTGTCTTTGTTTTAAGACAAAATCATCCTCAAAAATCACTTCACAGAAGAACGTGTCATCGGCTCGTTGGTAATTTGTGCCCGATCCCCAAACCTCAATCCATGTGACTTTTGGCTTTGGGGGTATTTGAAAATCTGGTAAGGCGTGATAACCCAAGAACCTGATGTGAAAGACAGCATCTCACGACATGTTCTTAGCATTTCTCGGAAGAAACAGCTGTGGAACATGCAATCTCACGATTCCAGATGGTAGCTGAAAATGATATCCTTCATGTGGAACATGCTTTCATTTAATCAAATCTGTAAACTGTTGTAAATGTATGCTAAATGAGTAATTCATTAAAAATCTCCCTCTGGAAAATTTTGAATTAATTTTTTTTGCTGAAACAAATTTTCATCTCTTTATTCAGTCCTCTACAAAATTTAACAACTTTCTGAATAATAGTTTCGCCTGTAGATAACTTTCAAATAGTATCGTTTAATTATGGACACCCTGTATATGAAAATATTTATATTATAGCACACTGACACCATACAATATAGCAAAATTTGACTGAGTTGAAAAACACGAAAAACAGTTGAAAGTACTCTTTCAGAAAATACTATTTATCGATGTTAAGTCGAATTCTTTCGGGTAAACTTTCATTTATAGTATTTATACACACCACATAATGTAGTAAAATTTAACTCAGATAGAAAATGCGTTTGCACGAATAAAATCGCGCTTCCAGAAATTACAATGCATAAATGATAATGCATCCATTTTCTTTTGCGCAGCCCTGTATATGAGTTTATTTTTTCTTCAAGCATTTCTTATTACACAAAATAATGTTTCGCTGGAAAATACATAACACAGTTAAAAGCATCCTTTCGGCAATGAACAACCATAGGTGGCAATTTTTACGATTTTTTTGTGCAGCCCTGTATATGACCTATAAAACTTACACACGCAGCGTAATATACTAAAATTTAATTAAATTTAAAAATTCATTTAACAGTTAAATAAGCATGTCAAGAGTAATTGCCGATAGTCCATCCGCTAACAGAATTCTTTTGTGTGTCTCTGTAAATTAACGATAAGTGCTATATGCTTCATATTCTAAAAAAAGCATGTTGTATTGCACCCCAGTGATGCATATCAGTTTCATTATGTTTACAGCAGAGTAACATGATTGAAATACAACGTGAACAATTTTCCCCTATAACTCATAATATAATGGAATTTTTTGTGCTTTCTTGTAAATGAACTATGAAAGCTTCTTACTCCATACTTTATAGAGAGATTTGTAGACCGACGGCTGCTCACAGACCATCACCTCATCGAGTTGATGGCTGAAAGTCCTCAATTAGACAGAATTCGATTAGCATATTAAAATGCAAATGGTATGCTAAGTCATACCTTGGTGTAGCCACCTGCACTCTCGATTTTAATGGTCGATCGGTAGGTTTATCATTGTGTTTTACTGCACCCAAAGGTATGAAAACATGGAGGACTGGAAGCAGGAAAACACAATGGTAAACCTACCAGTCAACCACTAATATCAGTTTTACAGGTGTTTTCCGCCAAGATAGGACTTGGCAGAACAGTTGCAATTTAATATGCTAATCAAGTTTTAACTAATACTGGAATTTCAGTCGTGAACTCGATGAGGTGATGGTCTGTGCTCAATCTCCTTCCGGTATATCAGCTATGCATATCAATTTCATTATATTTGATGTATCATGACATCATTAAAACGCACAGCGAACAATGTTTCCCCATAGACCGTAATATAACGGAATTATTTGTGTGTCCCTGTCAACGAATTGCAACGGCTACATACTTCATCTTCAATTGGGAACATGCTATAATAAATTTCAATAACATAAATGAAGATCCTACAAATTCAAGAATTTAGGAGAGCTTAAAGACACGGACATACACATTGACAGACAAACCGAAATCTTAAACACTTTTCAACAATATTGGAAGGTGTAATAAAATAATTTTAATTTTAAATAAAATATACGAGCTTTATCTGAATTCCGACCGTCGTTTATTCAACAAGTTGTATTTAAAGAATATCTATAGTATATATATATAAGTATTTAAAGTCTTCTATTGCATACATGAAGTTGGAGATTCACACATAAAATAAATTCTTATACAAGAGGTACGATCTAAAAGCTCCCGGAATATTTATAAACCTACTTAGAACCACAAATTGCATATATAATAAAAAGTAACTTGTTTCTTTTTGGTACTTATTTGACGTCAATTACTAAATAAATAAAAATTCTGGTTCAAAATGAGTCCATTTGACATGCATGCCATAATAAATGCATACGGGATCACGTATTGGATCATGATTTTCTACGTCTAAATTTTGCATAAATATAGGAGTTAGTTCAAGTAAAGAGAGTCTAATTTCTCTTCTAGTGCCCCTACTTCCCTTTAACCCGCCAATGCCAATTGTCACCTCCAGGTGACACATCTTTTATAGCAAGCTCTAGGCTTAGATTTTAAGCGAATATGCAATATGGTATCTTTATTGGGATCTGCAAGAGTTTACCTAATCATAGAAAAAGTCCCATATCTCTTGTAAAACGGGAGGAAGTTGCACAAACCATCTTCTCATCGAGTTGACGGCTGAAATTCCAGTATTAATTAAAACTTGATTCGCATATTATAATACAACAGGTCTGCAAAGTCATATCTTGGTGTAAAACACCAGTAAACTCGAGTTTAGTGGTTGACTGGTAGGTCTACCAGTGTGTTTTCCTGCTCTCAGTCCTTTATGTTTTTATACCTTTGGGTGCAGGAAAACACAATGATAAATCTACCGATCAACCACTAAAATCGAGTCTGCAGGTGGTTTCCACCAAGATATCACTTGGCAGACCAGTTGCATTTCAATATGTGAATCGAGTTCCGTCTTACCTTCAAATGTTTTGTACCTCTTAAACAAGCAAGGGTTTTTTGAGGGGGTACAAAAACTTCAAAAAAGCAATACGTCTCATACTTTTAGATACTAGCCGAAAGAAATAGCATATCGGGGGCTAAAAAAATGAATTTGAAGGTCCCTTGCCCCCTTAAGGGGGTCCGGGACACAAAAGTCTTCAAATTTTCAAAAAAGAATTATTGGAATAAAAATTTCTCTGTCCTTTTTTGCTTACAATGATGTTTAAATCATATCTCTATCGTAATTAGAACAGGAAATATTAATTTTTTCGTTTTGGTTTGTTTTCAAAATCTACCTTTCAAGCTATGGTTGTCAAGGGAATTGCGTTTTTCTTTATGATGGGTTTTTTCACCCTTACTCATATTTAAATTGTTATAAGTCATGAACCGTTACAGAAAAATGGTTCAAACTTGGATCATGTCTTTTTTAATAGCTTTACTTTAATTTAGATTCAGCAAATTAAAAAATATATATCACTTTTGAAAATATGATTTAAAAAAATAAAAGTTACATCATTTTTTTCTAATTTTAACTTTAAATATTTTTAATTTTTTTAAATTAATATTTTTTAAAATGCTGAATCTAAATTATGGCTTATATATTTTTGTTTATTTAAATGAAAAAAAAATGGAAATTCAATAAATAATATTTCGAGTTATAACGATTTTAAACTACCCCACTTTTTTAGCAAAATTTAAATTTTAAATAATAAAAAAATTACGAGAAGTTTTATCATGCGATTTTGTTTACAAATGATATGGTTAACCACCACAAAAAATTTCAAAATTTTAACTCAATAAATAAAAATTTTTTGAAAATGTGTCCCGGATCCTCTTAATCGATCTGTTAACCTTCGAAACTTCGAACACTATTGAAAGAGAAAAGAGATGCATATTCTTTCACAATCTTGTAAACACTAAACCTACATGTTTATTCAACAACAAACAACAACAACAAAACCCTATTAAGGCACAAACGGAAACGCTTTTGTTTGGTGTTCCTACTAGCCAAAATCACACAGTGAACGTTTTGTTTTGATGGTCATGAAAAGAGCATTTTTTAATCTGTTTTTTAACGCCCTTGCTCCAAGGTTTTGTCTCTCAAGATATTCGTGCACATCTAACAAGATGTTTTGAGTCATATTACAAACAGAGAAAAATTGCTTATTTATCAGCAACCCACACTATAACTGTAGTAAACTAAAAAGAAAAGGAAAATATGAATTTATTGACCTCTGTTAGAACTACTGATGACTCATCACTCCAAAGCAAAATTTTCAAGTCAGGGAAATATGGGGATTATCACAATCTTTTGACTTTTGGAAGAAAAAAATCTGGCGAAATTAAACTTGCTAATATAACATTTTAATCTGATAGACGAATGTCTTAATGATTCAAAATAAAGAAAAAATGGTCAGCAGCGAAAAAAAATTTATATAACTGAGGTTTATGTTAAACTTATGTTATGGAAAACTAAACTTTGCGAGTTTAATTTTCCTTACCATTTTATCACTAAAACTTTTTATTTTCTTCGAAATTTTTACTTATAATGAATTTGCATAGTACCCACAGGACATTCAAATAAGAAATAATAACAATGTACTATTTTTAGCACAAAATTTTGGTATAACATTGTCTTAAAGGGGTGTTAAAGAAGGGACGGTAAGGTAAAAAAGGGGACGGTATAGGAAAAATTGGACGAAATGGGAAAAAAAAGGGACGGTAAGGAAAATTACCACCTATTTTAGGCAAATCGTGTTAAGACTAAGTGATAGCCACAATGTTCATTAATTTTTAAAAACAGTTGTTAACATTGGATTAAATTAAATTTATTTTTTTAATTTACCTCGAAAAGTGCAGGAATAAACCTTGGGGACGGTAAGACTACCAATAAAGCCACGATCTTGAAATTGATATTTAAATGCTGATTTAAGTTCTGCAGTAAGTTTCCTGTCAAAGAATTTTAGCATTCTTTCTCTAGCGTACTTCGGCATGAGAAAAAACTTGAAAAAAATTCTGTGGCTGCATCTGAAGTGATTTTCTGTAGTTTAGCAAGAGGACGGTAAGGATGACCCAGGGACAGAGTTCAAAAAATAATATCAACTGTAAAATTGTGTGCAGGTTGATTTTTTGCTAATATTTATATAAAACAATTGTCCCAGTTTCGAAAAAAAATTACATCGAATTACTTTTATTGAAACAATTTTATATAGACAGCTCCAAACTTAAAAATCAGCATCAGGGACACGGGACGGTATAGGAGTTTTCTGGTATTTAGACTCCCAGCATCGTCCAAAACTTATTTATCTCTTTAATATTGTTATGCAATCATGCAATGGGATGTTCCCCAGTATATGAAATAAAAAAACAAAACAAAAAAAAAGTGTATTAAAATAAAAATTATTATTCAGGGACATGAAAGTCAAAAGTTGTGAGAATGCCCCACATACTTTGAACCAGAAATTTTACTTAAATGAAATGAAATAAGTTAGATTTTCATATTTTTATTAATATCTCCTGAATTTATAATCCTAATGTGATAATTTTTTTGTTCAATTATAATACTAAAAACCCAAACATAAATACATTGAATTTGTAATATAAAAAAATTTATAATATGAATTATGAATTATGAAATAAATATTCGAAAAAAAAATGAATTGCAACAATTTTTTTGACAGATTATGTCCTGCTTTATGCAAATTCTCATTTTCAAATTTTTCTTTCAAATAGTTTTAGAATTATGAGTAAAACACGTCAAAATGATGGTCTATGATCTCCAGAAAAACATAATTCGAAAAATAAAAATGTTTTGCTCATTTTAATTAAACATTTGGGCTGGTAATAGTCGAAACACATTAAGCGAGTGAGATGTTTATATTGACAAGAAATATTATATTAATGGAAGTGATATAGTCATTCTGTAGCATTTTAAAAATCGAGTACCGAACTTCAATTTGTATACAGCCCCTAAAATAAGCTCTTTTTAAAATAATTAATTTCTCGGAAACTAATCATACGAATTTCATGAAAATTTGGATTTAGGGTAATTGAAAATGGTGTAGAATCTATTTATGGGGTATTACTATTGAAAAAAAAATCAAAGTTTGGGTTCTTTTTATATGTAGATGGCCCCCTAAGCAAATTTTATGTACAACATTTAAAAGTAGACTTTATTTCCAATCGTTTGGTACCAGTAACTTTCTTCTACAATAATTTGTTGCAGAGTTAGTAGGGGTGTTTACTTTTTTTCCACACGACTGTACTATGTAGTAATGTAAAGTAGTAAATCTATGCCTTAATTCGATTTCTCTTTGCGTCCCAGACATTTCATTATTATTCGGCAATTTAGGTTAAAAGAGCAGTTTTGCAATCATATAGAATCTATCTATATTATAAAGGACAAACATGTCCGAGCTTAACGCTGACGTCATTTTAACGGTGGCAAACAGCAGACGATTAAATTTAACTTTTGTTAACTTTTATTGCAATTTTTACTTTCTTCTACCTTTACCAGAAGAAAGTATTGGATTCGTGAAAATTTTCGACTTCCGGTTTTCGACGGATTTATACGTTTTAGAATGTCCCGAACACGATTTGATGGTTTTTAGAAAATATCTGTCTGTGAGTCTGTCTGTCACTCTGTCAGTCTGTCACTCCGTCACTCTGTCACTCTGTGAGTTTGTATGTGACAAAAATTTTGTGGGCGCTCTATTTCAAGAACTAATGCACGGAATTTCACAAAACTTCAGATTCAGTTAGACCGTGATATAAACTGGACCTGATTAGTTTTTGGTGTAAATCGCTCAACAGGTGGCGCTGCTATGCAACATTTTTTATGATTTCCACAATAGCTCAATCTCCAGAAGTAATGCACGGATTTTCGTCAAACTTCAGATTCAGTTATTCCTTGACATCAATTGAAGTTTTATACATTTTGGTGTAAATCGCTCAATAGGGGGCGCTGCGTCTGTATGTGACAAAAATTTTGTGGGCGCTCTATCTCAAGAACTAATGCACGGAATTTCACAAAACTTCACATTCAGTAAGACCGTGATATAAACTGGACCTGATTAGTTTTTGGTGTAAATCGCTCAACAGGTGGCGCTGCTATGCAGCATTTTTTTATGATTTCCGCAATAGCTCAATCTCCAGAACTAATGCACGGATTTTCATCAAACTTCAGATTCAGTTATTTCTTGACATCTATTGAAGTTTTATACATTTTGGGGTAAATCGCTCAATAGGTGGCGCTGCTATACTGCATTATTTACGATTTTAGCAATAGCTCTATCTCATGAACTAATGTACGAATTTTCATCAGACTTCAGATTCAGGGATACCTTGATATGAATTAGTGCTGTTTACTGTTTTGTTGCAAATCGCTCAACAGGTGGCGCTGCTATGCTGCATTTTTCAGAATTTCCACTATAGCTGTATCTCAAGAACTAATGCACGAAGTTTCATCAAACTTCAGAATCAGTTAGTCCTCGACATGAATTGACATTTTATAGATTTTGGTGCAAATCTCTCAACAGGTGGCGCTGCTATGCTGCATTTTTCAGAATTCCCACTATAGCTGTATCTCAAGAACTAATGCACGAATTTTCATGAAACTTCAAAATCAGTTAGTCCTTAACATGAACTAACATTTTATACATTTTGGTGTAAATCTCTCGCCAGGTGGCACTGCTATGCTGTTTTTTTTCGATTTCCGCAATAGCTCTATCTTAAGAACTAAAATGCTTGGATTTTCAACGAACTTCAGATTCATGTATATCTTGCTATCAGTTAGTGCTGTTTATGTTTTGGTGTAAATCGCTCAACAGCTCATCGCACTGCTATGCCATATTTTTCAAAATTTCCGCTGTAGCTCTATTTCAAGCACTAATGCACAAATTTTCATCAAACTTCAAATTCAGATATACTTTGATATGAATGGGTGCTAAATGGATGTAATTTCTTATACTATTTAAATGATTTTATTGACGTGATTTATATAGAAGAAAGTTTTGTGATGGCCACAACATTCTAGTTTAAATTTCTAATTACCGCACTTTTTAATTTTTACACTGTCCAATAACGAAAAAAATGTACTTTCAAATGCATTTTGTTTCAAAAGTATATCGTAATTTACTTGAAAACAGTATCGCAATTTACTGAATTTTTATTGTTTTTGATATAATTTTCAAGCATGATTTTTTTAAAATCTATTTCTATCGCTTGCAGAGAGACGATTACAAAAGATACATCTGTTTGTACTTTAATTAACATCAAAAAATAGTTCAGCATTTGTTTTTGGTTTACATTCCATAATGAAATTTAAACTTTATCAAACCATAATAAAATAATAAAATATAAATATAACACAAATTTAAGACCTGTAGTCGAACCACGCGTATAAACCTCTGAAATTATCAGAATAAAAAAGTCTAGTGATCTATGGCGATTTCTTCGAATGTTAATTGTTGGAACGAGACCAATACGAATGTATCGATTTTAATAAATTTCAAAATTTTATTTGTATACATAATTGCTATGTTTCATATAAAAATGATAGTTGCTATTTTTAGTGATAAATCTAAAATACATTCAGTCGAACCTCGTTATCTCCTACACTATAATGTCCAGAAAAAAGTGTCGTCATAATCGCAGTGTCTTGGTAGCCGGGGTTGGAAAAAATGTTTATAAAAGGCTGTATTTTTAATTAATTTAGGGCAATTTTAAATTCATAACTGATTTTTCAGTTTTAAGCAATAAAACATTATTATTAAACAAAATAAACACAAAAAAATTGAAAAAAATAAAAATCAGATTTATGATGATGACTTGTTTTTTTTATTGTTATATTAAATATTGATGAATTAAGGTTTGCTTATCCTTAGATGTGCACCCTACAATTCTTTTTTCAATATTATACAATGAATTGTAATCAATATTCGTTGTTTCAGAAATGGATGTTAGATAATTTCTGATCGTTTCCATGCAATGTTTTGCTTCGGTTTTAATCAGATGAAAAACGTCGTGTAGCCACAAGAAAGCGCCACCTGACCAGAACAAAAAGACCGCGAGTAGACTTACGTCTATCTGGCGTTTAAGTGGGTCATTCATAGTGTCTGTGGGTTTATTTATTCAGATATAGGATTAAAGTAAAATTTCTCATTTATCTCAATGGGCATTTTACACACTTTTGTGAAACGTTTGGCTAAGACATTTCTTACCGCTTAATTTCTGTGCTTATAAGTTGGATTATGAAAAACGGACAATTTTCCTAAACCGTCGGGATATCCGGAGTCATTTTACATTAAAATCACATACAGAAAATCGGGACTTTGAAAAACTGACGTGATAAGCGGAGTGTCATGAAAACCGGGTGTCGGGAAAACGAGGTCCGACTGTACATTAAATGTAAAAAATCTATTCGAGTTTTCAATTAAATGTATATATATATATATATATATATATACGGTTCTAACCTATATTCTATAACACGGGAAGCTCGGGTTGGTACTCCTTCTTTTCTTAAAAGAGTAAATTGTATGCGTATTTCCCTTAAATTGTCTCTTTCCATGAATATGTTCGCTTCACCCACTTTCGCTGTGCATAAACATCTACTATTACAAATCTGCATATTAAGAAAAATATCAGAAGAACAAAAATGAAATATAATTGTAAATAATAAAAAAAAAAAATAAGTGGCTAACTCTCAGTTGACTAAAAAATTTTATTTGCTTAAAGACGTTTCTATCAGTCACATTTGCCATTTACAAAATTAACTGAATTTTCTAAAAAACTGATAAGAGTATTAGCCAGCACACGTTTTATAAAATAGCGTCTACTAATAAAAATTTTGCAGATTCTAAAATTAACTATTCATTTGCTTAAAATACTCCAATAAAATTCTAAAATGTATCTCAAAGGTATCCCCCAAACGCTGCAACATGCTTTGATTTTTTATCTTTTGGAGATAAGTACCCATTCTAAATTGCAAAGGCTTAAAAATTAGGAAGGAACTGAGATTATATGAATGAAACAATCCCACCATTGATTTTCAAAACGTTTCACTTTTGTACTACTCCCCGTAGACAAAATTGTATTTGTTATGCTTAGTTGAAAATTGACCATTGCGAATGGGAACTGTTCCGGCTATTTCTCTAAGCAACTACTTAGTCATGTTCTTATTGAACTCATTACTTCAAAACTCAGTGTTGCCATATTGGGGAATTTTGAACCTCCAGGGGAATTTTTTGGGGACAAGTAGTTTTTGGGGAAATGCTTGGGAACTATTAACATTTTTGGGGGGAAAACTTGGGGAATTTTTTTCGCTTTAAGTTTATTTTTAGTCATCTAAGAAAACTAAATCAGCCTCAAACAAGGAGGTTAAAGCTCCTTTGCCTCGAACTTAGCTTTCTGCAAGACATGCAAAAATGCATATACTACAATCACATTGCTACGTTTATAACTGAACATTGCTCAGTGAATGCAGCAGACCTCCTAGCTCAGAAAGACCCCTTCTAAGAAACTTGAATGAAAACTCTGCGGTCTTAATCTCCATAAATCTTCATACTTGTATTACTAAATCTTTAGGGCTTATGCGATATGTTCTTTTGCCGTGCTTTTTAAATGATTTAATTAAAGATGTGGAAAGCGGCTATTTTTCTTTTATTACTGACGACGCACAGCGACTGATACAACGAAGCTGCTTTGCATTACGATTAGATACTTCAGTAGGGATGGCAAAAAATTCAAAACAAAGTTTTATAGGTTAAGCAGGTAGAAGATGATTCCAACACCATCCCAGATTTATTCAAATCCCAACTGATTAGAGATAGTCTAAACCTTCAAAAAGTTATTGGTATAAGCGTAGATGGAGCTAACGTAATGATAGGCCAGCATCATCGATTGGAAACAATTAAAAAAAAGAGTATAAGCGAGTTTGTTGTTGTAAAATGTATCTCTCATTTTCGTAGTTTAGCTACGAATATGCATGAAAATTCTGCCGAATTTAAATGTTTATATTTTGTAAATGGGGATTTTTTTTTTCAAAAACTGTTTGATTTGGGGAAAAAAAATTGAGTTTAAATTAATTAAGAAAATTTTATAGTAGAAAATTGAATATTAAAAATTTACAGAGGAGAAACTGCGTTAGGGACTTTTTTGGAATAAACACTGATTTGGGGAAAATTTCAGAAATTGGCTTTCGACTATCTGGTAACACGGTCCGAACTGGAACGAAGATTTATGTATATGCTACGTTTGGTTTGTGTCTATTTAGTTATTCTTGACTATTACAAAACAAAATAAGTGCCCAGTAAGGAAATATAGCAAGTAATTACATCATTTTCCCCTGATCTATTGTTATTGTGTCATTTTGGTAGCAGTCAGTGGGTTTTTATGTCTCACAAGTGTCGAAACCAGTATCGTCTTCATTTCGATTCTGCCACTATCATTTTTTCAATTCCTGCTATTAGTTCACACTCTCCCTATATTTATTTTATTTATTTATATATCCTGTTCAAATTTTCAATCGTTAATAAAATACTTATTATTCATCCTATAAAGTTCAAATAATTTTTTTAAAACTTGTACTGGATGACAGTTGATGTTAATACAGATTTTTCAAATATTAATTCATTAATTAAATTTTAATTAATTAATTTTAGTTTTATATGGGAGACAAAATGGAGGCCATTGGTTATTGAACAGTATTTAATGCATTTTCATATCTATAAGCGGGGTTACCATAGGGGGGACCCTGTTCTGTTGCCAAATACCGCCAAGTTTGTCACGACCTTGGCGATATATCGCCAAATTTGGCGACCAAAATGAGTCGCCAAATGTGACGTCAACTTGGCGATATCTCTAATATTTCGCCAAATTCCCATAGACTTCCATTGTAAACCTACTCCTTATAGAAAATCAACAAATTGAGATATTTTAATGCAACAAAAACTAATATTAGCTTAAGGGATTATTTTAAATTTTTCTTTGATGACCTAAGTAGGAATTGACTTTAAAAACAAAATTTTTATATTACTTGTTTTACCTTTAGATAAAATGAACGTTAAATGAAGAGAGTCATTTAAAATAAGTAACAAGAAAGAAAAATCATGAGTCAAGCATAGATTATGAGACACTTTCCAACACTTCCAGAATATTTTGAAATAGAGAAATTCCAGAATACGATGAAATTTATGATGATTATTTTTGGTATGATGTCTCCTGACATTGTTTACCAAGTTTTTTAAATTTTGTGAAAATATTTCTATCATGAATGATTTTGAAAAATGTCGCCGTTTCTGCGATGAACCGTTCGTCAATCTAAATAAAGCTATGTTATCCCTTTTTATACATTATTTAGCTCAATCTATTTTAATAATGTTACACAATTTTAAATATAACGAAATTTAGATACATTATCGGAGTGAACTAGAAGATGGTTCCTATAGAATATGTTATCTGTAGCACATACAGTTTTCGTACAGGGAACTCAAAAGCATTCTGTTATGTTATAGTCTATGAAGAAAAATCGTTTGCGGCGTATTTTAATGATGTTACTCGGTTACAAACATGATGAAAAAGATATAAATTTTTGAAATGCACTAAAACGTGTTTTCTGTAGAATATGAGGTGCAAAGCATTTATCATTCTTTTACAGGGTCACACAGAAGAGTTGGATAATAATCTACTGAGGGAAACTGTGGCAGTGTATTTTAAATATTTTGCACTATTTCAAACGTGATGAAATTGATACACATTACTGAGGTTCACTCTTGCAGTAGAATAAGATTGTGCATCACATTCATTGTTCATTTACAGGATTTATAAAAGATTTCGGATGAAATACTGTATTTGAAGTATTATCTATTAGGGATGATTGCTAAAAGTCTGCTTTCTGTTATGGTATGCGTTTAAAGTTTAACTAACCTTTTGCACACTACATATTGTATATAAATTCTATAGACCATATACAGGACTACACAAAATAATTTATAAGCATTACTGAAATTGAGTGGGAATTGTTTGAAGGTGTTTTTTTAATTTGAGTTACGCATTTTGAAGATCAAGTACATTTAGTATACTCAGAGATGTTTGTATCATATAAATAAAATCATATACAGGCCTAAGTATAAAACTGGATAAATGGCCACCTATCGTTTAGAAATTCCTGGAACTGTGATTTCAGTAGTTTAAACGTGTTTTTTGCCTCAATTAAACTTAAGCTTAATATATGGCGTGTATAAAAGTCTTAAGATGTTATACACGGCTGTACAATAGTATTCAAGTACGTTTCCGTCTATTAGTAGAAATAACTAAAAGTGAATTTTCAATTGTGATATGTGTTTACTAACTAAATTAAATTTTAGCATACTGTGTAGGAAATATGCAAATCTATAGAACATATACAGAGCTGTACAAGAGAATTTGAGCACTTTTCCTGTCATGTGCAGTAACTGATGAAACCTATTTTTCAAATGTGTTATGCATTTTCTGAAATGTTTTCTTTCTTATCTTCCTTAACTTATTAAAAGAAAAAGTTTTGTTAAATCATTCTGGAAGAGCTGGAAAGTCTTTTATTATCTATACTTGACACATGATTTTTCTTTCTTGTTACGTATTATTTCGGTTTACTATAAAATATTCTGTATTGGAAATGAATTATGTAACATTTATAGCTCATTTACAGGGACACACAAAAGAATTCCATTGCATTATGATCTATGGGAAAAAATCGTTTGCGGTGCATTTCAAAGATGTTGCAATACTTCAAGCCTACCAAAATTAACAAGTTGGAAGTTGCACGTCCAACTTGGCAAATGAGGTGCGTTCGTACTATAACTAGTTTTATCAATATTTTTTGTACCGCATATTGTACTGAATGTGTATTTTAATGCACTTCATAAGTGCATATCCGTTTTATTCTGTTTGAAAGGCTGTAACATCATTAAAATGCACTTGAAGTATTTTTTCCCATTGGCCGTAATGTAACGGAAAAACTTTCGACTGTCCCTTCCATTAAATTATACATCCGATTTTCATAAAATTTGAAATGACTCGACAAAATTTTTCAACAATTATATATATAAAATTTCAGACCATTCGGTTGGGTAGCATTTGATCTGTTATATGCGGACGGACAAACAGAAAGACAGACGGACGGAACGACGACTATAGGTGCTATGTATTTATACAGGGTGCAATATGTTATCTATCGCCGACCTTTAATTTCTCAATCGTTGGTCGTAGACATATAGTTCCAATTACAAAAACATTTCAAATGAGGTAAATATTCATGTTGGGGCATTATTTAAATTAAACAATCAATTTTATAGAAATTACGAAATCTAACTTTTTATACGGTCCCCCAGTCCCTATACTTATATTTAGTAAAAGTTTACACATATCATAACACATATAACACAAAAAGTTTGACATCTGTACTACAAAAATTGACGCAGTTATTAACTTTTAAAGTTTGAGATTTTTTCACACGATTTTGTCTTTCAATAAGGGATGAGTTAAAAGATGAATTAAAGTAATTCGAGATCAAAATCAGGGTGTAATGTGCATTTTATGGCGAAACCACCTTTAGCTGGTATCGCCAAATTTGGGGTATCACCAAAGAGGGTTATTTCATTTAAATATTTGACCTGACTTTTAGGGTTCGTATACAAAGCGAAGAATGAAATATTGAAATTAAACAGAAAAATAAATATAAATTTGTTATGATATCAGAAAACGGTCTACTATAAAAAATGAATACATCAAACGCCAGAATCTGTTAGAGGTTATACTCAAAGTGTTATCCATTGGTGGCAATGCCCAATTGAATGCGAGACAGTACTGAGTACTGGACACGTTAGAGCATAGCAGGTGTGCAAACTGTGCGACAAACAAGGACGATGCGCTGCTTCAGATAACCCAGAGAACTGGTCTCCGTCACATAGACCTATGCCTAGATGTAACCCCAGAGGTAGAAGTCCATGGGATTCAAGTCCGGCGAACTCGGTGGCCACTCTATCGGACCACCCTATCCAAGGATCTATTGACCGCATTCGGTGGTCAGATGCGCCCGGACGTTTGATGTTTTATGCGGAGAGGGCCCCATCATGTTGAAACAACACCCGGCATGCATGTCGGAGAGGCAGCTCTTCATACCAGTCACGTCCCGTGTTTTCTAGCAGATGCAGGTAACGATCGCCCGCTAAGGTCACATCGTAGAAGATGGATCAAACAATCTAGGTTTTCCATATACCGCACCACACGTGTCGTACTGTGTGGGCGATATGGAGGTTTTCCAGAGACCAGTTATGCAAATTGTGCACGTTCACAATGCCACCCCGTATAAACCAGGGCTGCAGATTCGGAGTCAGAGTTGGAGTCAGGTCCATTTTTGAGCGAAAGATTCGGAGTCGTCCATTTTTCCCACCGACTCCGCAGCTCTGGTCTAAACATTGACTCATCTCTCCATAGAATATCACAGTAGATCGTTTTCTGATATTATAATAAATTGATATTTATTTTTCTGTTTAATTTCAATATTTCAATGCTCGCTTTGTATACGACCCCTGAAAGTCAGCTCAAATTTTTAAATGAAATAATCCTCTTTGGTGATACCGCAATTTGACGATACCGGCTAAAGGTGGTTTCACCGTAAAAAGGACAATGCACTTTGATTTTGATCTTGAATTATTTTAATTCATCTTTTAACTGATCCCTCATTGGAAGACACAATCAAGTGAAAAAATCTCAAACTTTGAAATTTAATAACTATGTCAATTTTTGTAGTGCAGATGTCAAACTTTTTCTGTTATGCCTGTTGCGATATGTGTAAACTTTTAATAAATATAACTATAGGGATTGGAGGACCGTATAAAAAGTTAGGTTTCGTAATTTTTATAAAATTGATTTTTTACTTTAAATAATGCCCCAACATGAATATTTACCTCATTTGAAACATTTTTGTAGTTGGAACTATATGTCTACGACCAACGGTTGAAAAATTAAAGGTCGACGATAGATAACATATTGCACCCTATATAATTACGAACGCACCTAAAAAGGATAAATTATGTGCACTTCAATAAATTATTGAACACGTTTAACGTTTATTTACAGAGAAATATACATGTATTCGGTTACACGTTACAAGACTGACAATAACAGGTAATTACTGCAAATGGGTTTTCCGTAGTGATATACATTTTTAAACTTATCTCATTTTTAGTATATCAAATGGTATGTATGGGGCATTCTCACAATCTTTTGACTTTCGGGAATAAAAATCTGGTGAAATTAAACTTGCTAAAATAACATTTTAATCTGACAGACGAATGCCTTAATGATTCAAAATAAAGAAAAAATGGTCAGCAGCGAAAAATCTTTTATTTAACTAAGGTTTATGTTAAACTTGCCAGTTTAATTTTCCTTACCATTTTACCACTAAAACTTTTTATATTCTTCTAAATTTTTACTTATAATAAATTTGCATAGTACCCACAAGACATTCAAATAAGAAATAATAACAATGTAGTATTTTTAGTACAAAATTTTGGTATAAGATTGTCTTAAAGGGGTGTTAAAGAAGGGACGGTAAGGTAAAAAAAGGAGACGGTATAGGAAAAAAGGGACGAAATGGGAAAAAAAGGACGGTAAGGATGGAACGGTAAGGAAAATTACTGCCTATTTTAGACAAATGATGTTAAGACAAGTGGTAGCCCCAATGTTCATTGATTTTTAGAAACATTTATTTACATTGGATTAAAAAAAAATAATTTACCTCGAAAAATGAAGGAATAAACCTTGGGGACGGTAAGTCTACCCATAAAGCCACGATGCCAAAAATTGATATTTAAATGCTGATTTAAATTCTACAGTAAATTTCCTGCCAAAGAATTTTAGACATTCTGTCTCTAGCATACTTCTGCTCGAGAAAAAACTTGAAAAAAAAATCTGTGTCTGCATCTAAAGTGATTTTCTCTATAATTTTAGAAGAGGTACGGTAAGGAATCTAAAACCCAGGGACAGAGTTAAAAAAATAATAACAACCCTAAAATTGTCTGCAGGTTAATTTTTTGACACATTTTTATATAAAACAATAGTTCCAGTTTTGGAAAAATGACATCGAATTATTTTTATTGAAATAATTTTATACAGACAGCTCTAAACTTAAAAATCAACATCAGGGACACGGGACGGTATAGGAGTTTTCCCGGAATTTGGATATCTTAAACTTATTTATCTCGTTAATATTGTTATGCAATCATGCAATGGAATGTTCCCCAGTATATGAAATTTAAAAAAAAACTCAAGAACATGTACTAAAATAAAAATAATTATTCAGAGGCAGAAAAGTCAAAAGATTGTGAGAATGCCCCGTATAAATTTTATAGTTGTTATACAGAGTTCCGTGGAAGAATTTGCACGTACAAATGGATAGGGACAATATTTGATGAAAATGGATTTTTACTGAGTTATGTGTTTTTTTTTTTTAATTGCTTAGTTTGATATCTCATTTCTTTGAATCAAAACATTACATTTCTTAATAATATTTTGTTAGCGTCAGAAAGGGTTGCCTAATGCATTATTAATGTTAAATTTAAACCCTAATTAGTACACCAAAGGTCAAATTCTAAACGTTGCAAAAAACTCGAACATTTCCTCTTAAAAATACTCCATCCTTTTTCTACTTTTCAAGGTTAGAGCATTTTAAAAAGTAAGATCAGCAGATCCTCAGACCCTTTTGCCCACGCCTGTTACTAAAATCTAACAAAAGTGCACTTTAGACATCTATTGTAACGCCCGTAAATTATCTCGACTTTCAGTAAAGACAGGTGTAGAACATGATTATAGTGTCTCCTGAAATTGGCGTGGGATGAACGGGCAGTTTGATAAATACACCACCAACGAGCTATGGTTTATTACAGATGTGTAGTCTGTTAAACAAAAAGAAAAAAGAAAAGAAAAAAAAAGCAAGAAAGAAAAACTCATGCGTTAAGCATAGATTATGAAACACTTTCCAACACATTCAGAATAATGGAACAAAACTGCGCCGTTTAAAAAAATTAAATATTACGTCTAATTCAACCATAAGGAAACGCATGACACATTTCAAAACACAATTTCAGCTGTTCCCATCTACAATCTGAAAATTATCCGAATTTTTTCAGCAGCCCTGTATATGATACATAGATTTGTATCTATTAACTACATGCATGCCAAAATTTAGTTCACATAAGTAATGCATATACTTCAGTTGAAAGTTCCCCTTCAGCAATTTCCTCTAATAAGGAAAATGATGCTTGAATACTTTTGTGCAGCCCTGTATATGATGTATAGAAATTATATACAACGAGTAGCATGCAAAAGATTAATTAAATTTAAAAGGACAAACCGAATGTTAAACCGTACACTCAAGCCATTATTACTCAAAGACAGTACTGTAAACGATTCCTTTTGTGTGTCCCTGTAAATGAATAAAACATGCTATGAATGCCCTGTTCTAACGTGAAATTCAGTGATTTATATCAGTTTCATTACATTTAAAATAGCGTAATGTCATTAAAATATTGTGCAAACGATTTTTCCCTCTATACCATAATGTAATGGAATACTTTTGAGTGCCCCTGTAAATGAACTATTAATCCTACATACTTCATGTACAATACCAAACATGCTTTTGTGACCCTAAATAACTTTTATCAATTGCATGAAAATCCAAGTCTATTTACGGGAGTTAGATCGTGGACAGACGAACCGAATGCATAAACACTTTTTAAGTTTGTTGGAAAGTGTTAAAAACTGCCTTGATTCGCGTATAAAATCACAACAAAAATCATTAGACTCTTCACTTTCTAGAATATGTATGGGAATTTGTGGAAACCTTTTCTTTAAATATATCAATTAATTATTAGACTTTGAAACTTTAAAGGCACGCCAAGTAAAAGTGGCCTTATAATAAACAAGAACGGAAAATCATGCGTGAAGCATAGTTCAAACATTAAACATTTCCAACACATTCAAATTCAGGGGGCTAAAGAGTTTGATGGGAGGTGTGGATTTAGCTCACCCTATTTCCGTCTGGTTACGGTTTTGTTTTTTTACTGAAAGTTTAAACTATAGTATTTAGCTCTGCATGCAGCTGTAAAGGAGTACATAAAAGAACAAAACACTGTAGAATCAAGACGTAGAAGAGATAGGTAGGATTGAATAAAATTATCCACCCCCATCCATTTGTGGCGTCAAAGAGAAACATAACATAATCTATAGCTGTTCCAGATTACTATATTTGACACTTTTCTTGTAGCAAGACGCACCAAACTGAGACCTATTAGTGCAATAAAACGCAAAATTAATTGTTTGTTGTGTCTTTTTTTCTTGCGGGTGAGCGATATAAAATATGTATCCTTTTGCTGGGGAAGACAAGATTTTCGGACACTTCTATCATCGCCTAATTTTTATTACTAACTTTAAGTATAAGTGCACATGCTTAATTTTAATGTATGTTTACGCATATTTTGGGAAATGATGCTCCAGATATGATAGTCATTGTGGTTGTAAAAGGATTGATTCCGTGGCGGTTTCATATCAATTTTATTAAGATCTAAAAATGATGTTTGTTTATATAATTTCTTTCCGTTTTCCTGGAATCGAACTTTTGTAACAATCAGTCAATTAATATGAAATTGTGTAATCCTAATATATAAAACTAGCCGCCCTTGCCGACCAGTTTGGTCTCCCTTAAAATTTATGTTTGGGAAAGTATGTTAAGCATTGTATCATGTTACTTTTGTTCATAATTTAATTTACTTGGACTCCCGTAAATATAATTAATATAATCCCTTAAGCTAATATTAGTTTTTGTTGCATTAAAATGTCTCATTTTGTCGATTTTCTACAGGCAAATGAACCCTATCGGTTTACAATGGAAGTTTATGGGAACAATAAATGGGAACAATAAACATAGTAAAACAATGTCACGCGACATGATGTATAATGAAAAACATTGTAAACATAAAATTAATTTAAAAGATTAGATTAGCTATTGGTGAGCGTGGATTAATTTTAAAAAACAATAACATGGTAAACAATGTCACGAGACAACATGCATAATGAAAAGCAGTGCAAAATATAAAATAAAAATAAAATTATCTTGGCTATTTGCGAGCGTGGATTAATTTCTACTATTGTTACTAAAATTACATAGCATCTCTTTCCAAATTTTAGGTAATTCTATGGACACTGAATCATTGCAAATATTCTTGTTGCGTAAAAATATCTCTATTGATTCTCGGATTATGGATGGTAAATAAAATCTTGATGTATAAATTAACTTACTATTTTTAAAATCGATCATTGAAAATGTTGCCGTTTGTGCAACGAAACGATCGTCAATCTTAATAACGATTTTCTATCACTTTTTATAGCATTTTTTAACTTTATCTGTTTATAAGTGATTATTATACATGTGTTTATTATGTTTTATTTTAAATTAAATTACGGTTGATTTACTCTATTACATTGTAAATAATTTGTTGGATTAGCCAAAAACAAAGATGCATGCATTAGAAATTGACTAGGCCCACTACTAGGGTATAGAGGAAGGTAATAATTTTTATTTTTAATTTTTTCCGAAGAAAATATTTGAAACTTTGAATGTTTATTCTGATACATGAAGGTTAGGACTAAGCTAAAATATATACAGTGAAACCTCCCTGTGTGACCACCTCCATTAAGAGACCACCTTCCTGAACAACCATTTTTTCATGGAACGAAATTTATTCCCATAGGCTCAATACTAATATTACCTCCCTTCAGAGACCATCCCAGTTAGATTCCCTCCATGAGCGACCCATTTTTTTCAAGAAAATGATACAAATTCTGTTTCATCCTGGTCGCTTGAAGATGGTTTTATTAGAAAAATAATTCCGGAAAGCGCATTATTCATCAAACTTCTAAACTAAGTTTAGATTTTTTTTATTATTCCGGTAATTTTTAAGTGTTTAAACCCCTTTGTGCCTTTTTAAGGAAATGAATTTAACTCTGATGTCAAATTAAGAATGACGGTCAATAAACTGCCCTGCGCTATTCTGTCAGGAATCAAAGAAATAGATAAATTAATGAAATCGTTATTATTTGTTCCTGTCCAAAAAAAATTTGCATTTATTTACTGAACTTCGAAAGGACTTGAAAATAAAAGTTATAAAAGGTAAAACCGTAAAATCAAAGCAAACGTCAATGTGCTCATTTTTTAAACTCAGCAGTAATTAACTTATGTAATTAACTTTTGTTTTGATACTTAAGTTTTCATATTTTTTCATAATGTGAAAAATAAATTTTAGTAACATTAATTGTTACCTTTTTTCAACAATTAAAATCTAGATTTAAACATGACCTCCATTAAGAGACTAACTTTTATTGGAACGGAACGTGGTCGCTTTAGGGAGGTTTTACTGTATTTTGAATCATTGAATGTTTATTCTGATACATGAAGGTTAGGACTAAGCTAAAAAAATCTATATCTTTTGAAATTCACGGACACTTTAATAATAATTAGATAAATGTTCTTAAATGGCCCACTACTGGATCTTAGATAGTCTTTTAACATAACAAACATCTATTAGAAACAGAAAATTATAAACTAGTAACTGCACTATAAAAAATAAAGCCTTTTCAAACTAGAGATATTACTTCCTTTCAGATCCTCTCTTCCGCTCTGTATTTTTTTGTATGGCAATTGTACCGGGTGTCCCAAAAATAACCGCTGATTTTAACGCGTTAAGAGCCACATCAGTCACCGGTGACTGATACTGAACTTTCTGTTCGAAACACGTCATTCACCGATGACTAACGTCTAAAACATGATATAAAACTAAAAAAATATATATTGTTTTAAGTAATTAGTCAAAATTTATTTAAAATTTACTCACCTTTTATTTATTACAGGATTATACTTTCTTAAAAATAACTTAAAACATTGTAAATTTTTCAGCGCTTCAGTGTCACTCACAGTGGCACTCAATGTGCTAAAATTCAATATCTTGCGAAACGGTGACAGATATTAAAAAATTCTTGCAACAGGGTTATATATGATGTCAGGAGTTTTTTTACTGTGATTCTTTATTTTAGTTCGAATTTCAAACAATAGTGAAAGCAATAGGTGCTCAGTCTAGACCCGATTTTTGGTATTTCGGGATCCATTCAATAAATTTTAATCTCCTTTTTTTAGCATGGAAAAATTTGAAGCCGAAAAATTGATCCTGAATTTAGCGGTTATTGCTTGAAGTGCCATCTATCGATACTATTTGGAACTAAAACTCAGAATCGCCGCATACAAACTCCTGACATCTTGCATAACACTCCTGCAAGAATTTTCTTAATATCTGTCACCGTTTGCAAGTTATTGAATTTTAAAATCATCGCTCATTTTTGCGACACCCGGTAGTTTGTGTGTAGTCTGGATAGCAAATACTTCCTTTTCTGCTAAAAGTAAGAGTTTGTAAACTGAGTAGCAGGTACAGTGGGAAATGTCTTGTGAAAAAAAATATACGCTGTCAAAAACTATATATATTTAATAGAATAACAATCATTACAATACATATTTATTTACAATTACAACATGGTTCAGAGTAGTCAAAATTTGATGCAAGAATTAATCGTTAAAAAAAGATGGTAACCTTAAACCAAATTTGAACTGAATGATGTCCCGAAATGAATGCTTTAATCGTTCCCTAAAATAATTTACAAAAGAAAAAATTTGTATTAATTCAAAATTTTATAAAAACCCTTTTCTTATTTTTTTTGGTACCCTATTCAAGTTATCACCACCATTTTAAACGAATACCTGTTCCATTTTTTGTTGTACTTGAGACATTGGTGATTTCACGCTGTATTTGGTCGCTGAAAGCTGTGGGATATCATAATTAAAAGGCGGAAGGAACGATGTTTTGGGTAAATAACCTGAAAAATCTCCTAAAAGTTTTTCTTGAACAGTTGGAATGTCTATGTCTTTCTGACTTATTTGTGCAATTTTCTTAGATGATTCAGGTGTAGAAAAAGGAACAGTTTCTTGCACTGATCGTAATATATCTGGTTTTGTTAAGGAACTTTGCTCAAGTACGTCTTCAAGTTTAATTTGAGTTTGTCTACTGACACTTTGGGCTTTCATAGATGATGCTTTTTTAAAAGGATCATCAGGGATATTTAGAATAGATTCTTGTACAGGAGTATCAATTCCGTATTGAGAAATTTCTGGTGTAATTCTATCCTGAGACACTTTGCTTCCAAAACGATTGGCATATTCCCAAGCTCCTCCTGCAGATACTCTCTGTGCTGATCCTATTCGTCCGCCACCTAATACATTTTCTGATGACAATTCAGATGATTCTAATGAGTCGTCAGTTCTAGTAACATCAATGTAATTTAAAGAACCAGAAGCTGCAGGTGAACTTCTTACAGATGCTGTTTGACTTCTCAAGCCGCTTGTTGCAGATGATGGTCCTGTCCTAAGATTTCTAGTTGAAGATGACCTTTGAGCATTGCTTACACTGTCAGAGCTAATAATACCTCCTGAATAACCACCGACTGAACCTATAGGTCGCAAATTCTCATCAAACAATTGGCCTTCTTTTAATCCATCAATGCTAATTTCTTTACCATTAAAGAGTACTGTACCAGATGTAAGAGATCCACTTGATCTAGCTCCCCCAAAGGTCTGAGTGAGATCTTGAGCAGAAGGAACTCCCGAAGACAGTATAGCACCAGACGTTAGAGATCCACCCGATCTCATTCCAGCTGCTGCTTGAGAACTTCGAACTGCTGAAGTTCTCAGTGGCATACCTTGCTGAAACACATTTGCTGCGTACTGTGAATCTCCACCAACAGTTCTGGAACTGCTAGCTCCACCAATTGACGAACTTGAAACAACCGAAGTTCTTAAACCTCCAATTCGAGATCCTTGAGGAGCTCTCATACGAGGTTTAGGAGCTAAATTTTGAGAAGGAATATTGCTTATTTGTGTTGATCCTGGTAAACTGACAGATTTTTCAGAAACCATGCCCGATATTCCTGATGTGATAGGTCGTAAATTTTCATCGTAAAGTTGGCCTGGTTTCAGTCCTTCCATGCTGATCTCTTTTCCATTAAACAGTACTGAACCGGATGCAGATCTTACTGCTCCAGTAGCTGAAGAAATTCCTTGTACCGAAGAAACGCTTGTACCTAAGGATCCTCCTCTTAAACTTGGTGCTGGTTGTGATAACGTTGAACCTAATGTTCTGGAACTACCCAGTGCACCCCTTACAGAACTAGTAGCCACTGAAGATCTTGAACCTCCTACTTGAGATCTTAATCTAGGTTTAGGTGCAGCGCCTGCAGATGGTGCACCACTAATTTGCCCGGAGCTTTGAAGAGTTGTCGACATTCTTCCTGCTAATGTTCCAGAAGTTCCTGAAAGAACAGGTCTCAAATTTTCATCAAATATTTGACCTTCTTTCAATCCATCAATAGCAATCTCTTTTCCATTGAACAGTGCTGTTCCAGAAGTTATAGAGCCTTGAGATCTTGTTCCAACCACTGCTTGGGAACGTCTTCCGGTAGATGAAATAGTATTAGCTAGATTTCCAGATCGCATACCAGCTGCTGATTGAGAACCTGATATTCTTGAACTTGTAAACGTTCCACTTGATGAACCACCTGAAACAGATGATCTTAATCCTGCACCTCCAACTCCCTGAGAGGATCTGACTCTAGATTTTAGAATACCTCCTGAAGGTGCACCACTAGTTTGGGTAGAGCCAAAAACATTCATTGATTTTTCAGAGAGACTTCCAGAGCTTCCAGTAGTTATAGGCCGCAAATTTTCATCAAATATTTGTCCTGCTTTCAGTCCATCAATGGGTATCTCTTTTCCATCAAAAAAGACTGTACCAGATGTCAAAGCACCGCCAGATCTAAGTATTCCACTTGCTTGAGGACCGGATGTTAATGGAACATTTGAAATTGTAGCTGCTGGTCCTAAGTTTCCTGTACTTCCGAATAAAGCTGCACTCGATGATCTGGTACTGCTAAAAGTTGACCTAGATGAACCACCAGTGACAGCAGACCTTACGGCTCCTGCTTGTGACCTTTGGGAAGTTAACATTGCATTTGGTAAAGTGCTGACAGAAGAAACACCTCCTGCTGGTGAAATGCCTGGAAGTATTGCTGATTTTTCGGAAACTAAGCCAGTGATTCCCGAAGTTATTGGCTGCAGATTTTCATCAAACATCTGTCCTTCTTTCAATCCTTCCAGTTTTATCTCTTTTCCATTAAAAAGTACCGTACCGGATGTTAATGAATTACTTGATCTTGCTCCTCCTATAATTTGAGCATTTCCTTGTCCAGTCAAAGTTGTTGTACTTATTTGCCCAGCTCTTATTGCTGGAGAAGGTTGTGATACCAACGTTGATGTTCTTCTAGCACTGCTTATTGTATCCCTAGATGAACTTGTAACAGTTCCAGATCTTAAATTTGCTGTTTGACGCCTCTGTGATCCTCTTATTACGGGCTTTAGAGCTGCACTACTGGAAGGGACACCACTTATTTGGGCTGAACTGGATATAGTTGCAGGTCTCTGAGCAGTTAATCCAGTAGTTCCTGGTAATATTGGTTGCAAATTTTCATCAAACATTTGTCCTTCTTTCAATCCGTCAATGCTAATCTCTTTTCCATTAAACAATACTTTGCCAGATGTTAGAGTGCCTCCTGATCTTATTCCTCCCATTGTTTGAGAGCCTCCTGCTTCCGACGAAATAGTATTACTTAAAGATCCAGTTCTTACACCTGGTGCAGCTTGATTTAATAGTAAATTAGTTCCTCTTGAGCTGCTTCTAGAACTACCGGTTGAGCTCGTAATGGTTGAAGATCTTAATGTACCTGTTTGAAATGTCTGAGGTGATCTTGATACGGGTTTTGGAGCAACAACACTTCTCGATGGAATACCAGATATTTGTCCCGAACGTAAAATTGCTGAAGGTTTTTCTGGAACTATTCCTGCTGTTCCAGGGATTATCGGTTGCAAGTTTTCATCAAACATCTGTCCTTCTGTCAATCCATCTATCCGAATCTCTTGTCCGTTGAACAATGCCGTTCCAGATGTAAGTGAACCACCTGATCTCGCTGCTGCACCAGATTGAAATAACCCTGCTTCATACGAAATTGCATTACTTAAAGAACCGTCTCCCCCTATTTGACCCCTAGAGGAATCGGTAATTGCTGAAGATCTTAATTCTCCTGTCTGCGTTAGTACTGCTTCAGGAATTTGTGCAATATTTCCATAAGGGATATTACTTATTTCTTCAGATCTGGTGATTATTGCTGATCTTCCTGCTGTTCCAGAAATTCCTGCAGGTATTGGCTGCAAATTTTCGTCAAATATCTGCCCTTCTTTCAAACCATCAACGCTTATCTCTTTTCCATTGAATAATACCGTACCGGATGTTAAAGATCCACCAGATCTAATGCCTGAAATTGCTTGACTGCGTCCTTGTCCAGATGAAATTGATGTAGATAGAGGTCCAGCTCTTACATTAGGTGTAGATTGAGACAATAATGTACTTGATGTCCTAGATCTGATATTTGAACCTCTGGAAGTACTAGTAACAGTTGAATATCTTAATCCAGGAGACTGAGCTCTCTGTGGAGCTCTTGCACTTGGTCTCGGAGCTGCACTTCGCAAAGGAGCACCACTTATTTGTCCTGAACTGGGTATTGATGCACCTGGAGATATTGGTCTTAAATTCTCATCAAATAATTGTCCTTCTTTGAGTCCATCAACACTTATTTCTTTTCCATTGAATAATACCGTACCGGATGTTAAAGATCCACCAGATCTAATACCTCCAATTGCTTGAGAACGTCCTTGAACAGATGAAATTGGTGCAGACAGAAATCCAGGTCTTACATTAGGTGTAGATTGAGACAATAATGTACTTGATGTCCTAGATCTACTAATTGCACCTCTGGAAGTACTAGTAACAGTTGAAGATCTTAATCCAGGAGATTGTGGGGCTCTTGCACTTGGTCTCGGTGCAGCACTTCGCAAAGGAGCACCACCTATTTGTCCAGAACTGGGTATTGATGCACCCGGTGATATTGGTCTTAAATTTTCATCAAATATTTGACCTTCTTTGAGTCCATCAACACTTATTTCTTTTCCATTGAATAATACCGTACCGGATGTTAAAGATCCACCAGATCTAATACCTCCAATTGCTTGAGAACGCTGTTGTCCAGATGAAATTGGTACAGATAGAGATCCAGGTCTTACATTAGGTGTAGATTGAGACAATAATGTACTTGATGTCCTAGATCTACTAATTGCACCTCTAGAAGTACTAGTAACAGTTGAAGATCTTAATCCAGGAGACTGTGGGGCTCTTGCACTTGGTCTTGGTGCAGCACTTCGCAAAGGAGCACCACCGATTTGTCCAGAACTGGGTATTGATGCACCTGGTGATATTGGTCTTAAATTTTCATCAAATATTTGACCTTCTTTGAGTCCATCAACACTTATTTCTTTTCCATTGAATAATACCGTACCGGATGTTAAAGATCCACCAGATCTAATACCTCCAATTGCTTGAGAACGTCGTTGTCCAGATGAAACTGGTGAAGATAGAGATCCAGCTCTTACGTTAGGTGTAGATTGAGACAATAATGTACTTGATGTTCTAGATCTACTAATTGCACCTGTGGAAGTACTGGTAACAGTTGAAGATCTTAATCCAGGAGACTGAGCTCTCTGTGGGGCTCTTGCACTTGGTCTCGGAGCTGCACTTCGCAAAGGAGCACCACTTATTTGTCCAGAATTGGGTATTGATGCACCCGGTGTTATTGGTCTTAAATTTTCATCAAACAATTGTCCTTCTTTGAGTCCGTCAACACTTATTTCTTTCCCATTGAATAATACCGTACCAGATGTTAAAGATCCACCAGATCTAATACCTCCAGTTGCTTGAGTGCTTCCTTGTCCAGATGAAATTTGTGAAGATAGAGATCCCGCTCTTACGTTAGGTGTAGATTGAGACAATAATGTACTTGATGTCCTAGATCTGATATTTGAACCTCTGGAAGTACTAGTAACAGTTGAAGATCTTAATCCAGGAGACTGAGCTCTCTGTGGGGCTCTTGCACTTGGTCTCGGAGCTGCACTTCGCAAAGGAGCGCCACTTATTTGTCCAGAACTGGGTATTGACGAACCCGGTGTTATTGGTCTTAAATTTTCATCAAACAATTGTCCTTCTTTGAGTCCGTCAACACTTATTTCTTTTCCATTGAATAATACCGTACCGGATGTTAAAGATCCACCAGATCTAATACCTCCAGTTGCTTGAGTGCTTCCTTGTTCAGATGAAATTTGTGAAGATAGAGATCCAGCTCTTACGTTAGGTGTAGATTGAGACAATAATGTACTTGATGTTCTAGATCTACTAATTGCACCTGTGGAAGTACTAGTAACAGTTGAAGATCTTAATCCAGGAGACTGAGCTCTCTGTGGGGCTCTTACACTTGGTCGCGGAGCTGCACTTCGCAAAGGAGCACCACCTATTTGTCCGGAACTAGAGATTGATGCACCCTGTGTTATTGGTCTTAAATTTTCATCAAACAATTGTCCTTCTTTGAGACCATCAACGCTTATTTCTTTTCCATTGAATAATACCGTACCGGATGTTAAAGATCCACCAGATCTACCTCCAATATCTCCAATTGCTTGAGTGCGTCCTTGACTAGATAAAATTGTTGTAGTTAGAGGTCCAGTTCTTAAGGTAGGCGCAGACTGAGTTAATACTGTATTTGAAGTTCTGGATCTACTATTTGTACCTCTTGATGTACTAATAATAGCTGGAGATCTTAATGCTGAAGAGGGTTGGACATTTGCTCTTACCCTTGGTTTTGGAACTACACTTCTTGAAGGAACCTCTCCTATTTGTCCAGAACTGGAGATAGGAGCTACAGGTGTCAAAGGCCTTAGATTTTCGTCAAAAATTTGTCCTTCCCTCAACCCGTCGATAGCTATTTCCTTGCCATTGAATAGTGCTGTTCCAGATGTCAAAGAACCGGTTGTTCTAGATATTCCCGCTTCTTGCGAAGCTCTTAGTGAACTTGCAATGCCAGCACCAGAGGATCCGGTTCTGACATTTGGTGCCGTTCGTAAAGGAGAAACGCCAGATGATCTGGAAGTTCCTACTGTAGTTCTAGATACGCCACTTACGGCAGAGGTCCTTAGTGCTGCTGCTTGAACACTTTGTGGCTGTCTTATTCTAGGCTGAGTGGATACAGTTCCAGGAGCTTCAATTCTTCCTGTGTCATATAATATAGGTCTTAAATTTTCATCGAAAATTTGCCCTTCTTTTAGTCCATCTATACTAATTTCTTTTCCGTTAAATATCGCTGTACCCGATACAACAGAACCACCTAATGTTGCTCCCCCAGCTCCTTGAGCAGATAAAACATTTGAAGACAAAACTCCAGCTGCAGCATTTGATCTAGATTGAGAAGAAGGTAAGCCTGATGATCTGGAACCGCCTATAGATGACAGAGTTGAACCACTGATGACTCTAGATCTTATGCTTCCTACCTGAGACCTTTGCGATGGAGTAGTTGATACTCTTGCTGGTGCTCTACTCTGTACATTGCTCATTCCTGTTCCAGAAAGTCCTGTTGAATAGGTCGATAAGCTTCCGCCTCTAATGTTTTGCAAAATTTTTATTCCTTCGTCATTTAAAGCTATTCTTCCATTTTCATTTATTATTCCACCAGCATTTTGAAGTGTTCGGAGTGTTTCTTCATCCAGTATCATTTCTCCGAGTTCATTTATAATTCCTGATCCTGGCTGCATTTGTGAATCGGAGAGAGCATTTAACACAGGTCCTTCACCAATTCCTGATGTTTGAATTACTCCTCTTTGAGAGCTTAACAATGCGGCATTTGCGGCAGAAGATGTCGTCAAAGTTTTCCTTTTTGCAGCTTCTACAACAGACATAGGAGCGTTAGAAATTCTTAGCATATCACCAGTTTTTTGTGATGTTTTAAGAGCTGCCTTTGAGCGAAGATTTGAAGGCTCAGCAGTTTTAACTGTAGCTTTGGAAATTTTAGTAACTACAGACGCTGAGGGATCTTCAGAAGTTCTTAGAGTTTGAATAATAGACTGAGCAACAGGTATCTTTGATGAAGCTGATCCCAAGGTTTTGATTCTTTTCGTCGACAATGATACTGGATCTTCGGCAGTTTTTACTGTTTGTATGACGGGACGAGCTATTGGATCTCTCAATTGTTTGTCTTCTTGTGAAAAGCTTGGCTTGACAGGGTCGATCATTTTCACCGTTTTAATTTGTTTGGTTCCAGAAACTGGATCTTGGACAGTCTTTGTAGTCTGGACAACAGCTCGAGCTATAGGATCTCTCACAGTTGCTGCTGTTTTTAGAGTTTTGATACTCTTAACAGTTCCAGATGCTGGATCTTCAACGGTTACGTGATCTTGTATGACTGGAGATGACGCAGCATGATGTAAACCAGGTGACAATTGAGTTTTACTACTTGTAGTAGAGGCTGTTTTGAGTGCATGATGCAGCGCTGTTCCCCTTGCTAAAAGAGAAATAAAAATACATATAATAAAGTGAAGTTATATACTCAGTAATATGATTTAAAAATAGAAATTTGAATTTTCGTTCCATATGTTTTTTTCCATGCTCCCTTCCTCCCTCCTTTTAAAAAAAATTTGAATCGGGTAAAATAAATCAGAAACTTTATATGCAACTCTATAAAACAACCAGTCGTGTTATGCAACAAAATTTCTTATCTTGGATTAATTTAAATAAATTATATTCACATGGTTATTTATGGAAAATTAAATAAAACTCCAATAAAAGTAATTTCATCGCATATTTTTAAATAAATGTAACGCGTATAGCTGACAACGAACTATCTACAAGATTAGTTCTGGTATTTATTTCTATACTTTTAAAATTCTATCTTCTGGCTAATTTAAATTTTCATTTAGACACATTTAAGATTAATTTTAAAAGAATACTTTTATGCATTTTAAAAGAAAGCTATTTAAAAAATATTTAAAATGTAACATAACATTAAATAACTTAAATGTAACTATAATTTTATTTTAAATAAAGCATCATATCTATTTAATATATATGTGTATGTATGTATATGTAAATATATATATATATATATATATATATATATATTTAGTTTGATTAATGTAGGTACTTACCCGCTCCCCTCTCCTGCAAAAAGAAAGAAAAAAAAGAAGAAAGAATGAATATATAAATATTCATATTAAAAGGAAACAAATTTTTCTAATTTGATTAGCGGATTTTTTTTTTTTTTTTTTTTTTAAATAAGAGAAAAGAAATAGCGTGAAAAAATTCTCAACTAAATATAGCATTTACATATTAAAATAATAAATCATTTTGTTAAAGATCGCTTGGGATGAATTTTACTTTTTTTTTATTTATAAATATTTGTTTTACTCATTTTCCCCTTCTTGAAGTGTATATTTACACACATATTTATTTTGCTAAATTCATTTAAAATATGTATTGAAAAATGAATTTTTAAAAATCATTTTTTTAAATTTTAGCCATGTTTAAAATTTGATATCTTCTAAAAAAATACTCTTTTTGTAATTTTTTTTTGTAATTTTTGAGTACAGAAAACAAGACAGAGTAATTTTTCACAGGAATTTGCAAAAATTTATATTAAACTATTAATTTTAAAAAGAGAAAAAAAAAACTTCTTTTAAAGGAGTACTTTTCGTTAAAAAATTACATTTGCAAAGTTTTCTCTAAATAGAAAAAAGTATGGCTCACAAATTTACTGTTTCAAGAATGTAAATGTAAAAAACATTATACATTGTTTCATGATTTTCTATTTCATAGGAAGCTGCATATATCAGTTTATTTATGCCAAATCTTAAAAAAAGAAATTAAAATAATTGAAGTTAAATCCTTGAAAAAAGTATAATATTGAGATCGTTATACTTTTTGATCTATCATATTTGTATACAGTTTGCGCCATTTTATTTTAAAAACTCTAGAGCAACGCTTCCGAAACATAATTGTAAAGGACCCATTTTAATGTTTTTTCAGGACTCACCTAATATGTGGGTATATAGAACTGTTTGCGTAGTGTATCCTAAAGAAAAAATTAACTTTGGTACAATCGGCCATAAAAAAAACCCCAAAAAACAATACATATTAATCTCTAACTTGCCCCCAAAACAAAGAAAAAACACAAAACGCAAATAGTCATTCGATTGGTAAATATGTCTTCTTTCAAATTATGTTAATCCTTAAACGTATAGTGTGCAATTGATACAATTTCGAAATAAACTTTAAATTCTTAATATCTGTTCAGCTCCCTAACCTATAAATGCATATTGTAACTCAGGAGTTAGATGATCTTTTTTGCATTTTGGCGCTTTCTGTGGGTCTTTTGCTGAACTATTATGTGTTACCTACGCGCATTTAAGGCATTTAAGGTCGTGAAGTCTGGTTTTGTTCTCATGTGTTATCACGGAGAGGTTACAACATGCGTTTTTTCTCTATCTTTATAAGGTAGTCATTATTAATTTTACATACTATTAAAATCATTATAAAAATCATTATTTCGTTGAATAGTTTGTTATTGTGCAGTGTAAACACTTTAAAGTAACTGCAGTGATACCTCGGTTTTCGTCGATAATCCGATCGAAAACAATCGGCGAAATACGAAACCGACGTATACCAAGGCAATTATTTCCGTATGAATCTACGTAAATCCAATTAATCCGTTGTAAACACTTCAAAGGTTACGAAATTAATATCGTGTTCTTGGCGTATGCTATCAAGGGACTATATCGGGGGTCACTTCCTTTTTTGCTCTTTTGGAAGTAGAACTATCTTGATAGTCAGAGGACCTATATCGCTCAAAAAAGGGATCTGTTTCTTTCGCGTCATTAAGATTTGCCTAAAATGGGACGAGACATTTTCATTAAGGCTGTTCTCAAATCCAAACGGGCAACTTTCTGACATAAGTTTTAATTTATTTTTGTTCGAAAGTGCATGAAACTAGCTGGTGGTGCTGTTCAGAAACTACGTCATTGAGCTGTTTTTTTTTTTCATTTTTTTCCAAACGCAATAGATCTTTCAGAAAATAGTGTCAAAGTCGACGTTTTAATCCCGAATTTCCGCGCGAAGGAAGAAAGAGCACTCAAGAGCAGGCGAAAAACGTGTTTGTCACGTAATCAAAATGGCTTATAACTCAATAGGTAATGGATTGATCAAAAAATGGAAAAAACAGTTCAATTCCAAATCGCTTCTATGGCCAGGCTTTCCAATTTTATACCTTTCCGTTAAAAAATGAATTTGTAAATGTGTCAAAACCTTTTGCGCTTGTTGAGCAGAGCAGTTAAGAACAGCCTTAAATAAGTTTTAGACACGACTTGCAAAAGCTTTTTCTGTGTGATTTTTTTTTACCATAAAGCTCTGTACCTTACTCCATATAGAGAAGATGTCCTTAATATTTGAAGAAGTTACATTCTCCCCTTTGTCTTCCTCCTCATCTGTCGTCTGTTTCTCTTCTAACAAGTAAAAGTACTATAGTCTGTGGCGGCGAATTTCGATTTTTATAGCTCATTCGATTCGTATTATCGAGCTTAGTAATTTTATACCTCTCATATAGGCTATTGAGTTTTTATAATGACAGGGGAACTAGTCAAAGTTCAAAAGTTTGTTCATTGAAAAACAGAAATCGTTCAAAGAAATAAGTGCGATTTAAGTTTTACTAATTGTGTTTACAGTGCCATACAGTGCCAATTGCTACTATAAGATTATATTATTGCCGTTATTATAAGAATTTGTAATCGCAGAGAAAATATTCGTATGCTTCATGACAGGCAGTTTTTCGCAAGTTATGATGTTCTCGTCTAGTTCAGTGTTCCCAGTGCGCTAATTTTTTTTAATTTAGATTTCTTGACTAACACCACTTTTCTGAAATGGTAAAATTCCCCTTATTTTCTCCTTAATTAATAATGTCATTAAATAAGGCGAATTTTACTGTTTCAAAAAAGCGGTGCCAATCAAGAAATCTGAATTTTAAAAAAGTAGTTCACTGGCAAGACTAGTCTAGTTTTTGTTCGTCCTGTCAATGCTTTTACCGGAATTACGAACAAAAATCTTTGTAACCACACATTTTAAGTTCTTTTGCTATTTTTTAAATCACTTCGTAGCTTGCGGAACATCTGCGTACGGTTGCATGCGAAGGAATTTTCTGCTACTGTTTTATTTTCGGCAGCTCGCATTATGCAATTTTTTAAACTTTGACCCAGCCCTCTGTCATTATTAAAACTAAATAACCGATATGCGATGTAGCAAATTACTTAGATCGATGAGAAGAATCGAATGAGCTATAAAAATCGAAATTCGCAGCCACAGACTATAGCACTTTTACTTGTAAGTGAAGGTCTTGCAGCTCTTCAGTGGAGAGTTTTTCACTGTATTCATTCACCAACTCTTCCACGTCCTAACAACTTACCACCAAACCCAAGGACTTTCTGAAATCAATAATCGACTGCACCACAGGTGTAGGGTCTGCTCTATCTGAAAACTTTATTTAATCCCATGATAGACCACTCGCAATTAATAAAAAATTACCCTGGAAATAAACGAAATTGTTGGCCTATACGCGCGGGGTGATGCACACACAATTAGAAATAACGTCAAACTGAGCAGGAAAACGCATGGTTGTCCAACTTTTTAGGTGTGTTCATAATTATATAAATACGTGGCACCTGTAGTTATCGTTCGGTCCGTCTGTCTGTCCGTCCACATATAACAGAGCAAAAACTACCCAACCGAATGGTCTGAAATTTTAAATATAAAATTGTTTCAAAATTGTTTCGAGTCATTTCAAATTTTAGGAAAATTGGATGTATAGTTGCATTACAGGGACAGTCAAAAGTTTTCCGTTACATTCCGGCCAATGGGAAAAAAGGATTTCAAGTGCATTTTAATGATGTTACAGCCTTTCGAACAGAATGAAATGAATATGCACTCATGAAAAGCACTAAAATATACATTCAGTACAACATGCGGTGCAAAAAATATTTATAAAACTAGTTGGAGTATGAACGCACCTCATTTGCCACGTTTGACGTGCAATTTCGAACTTGTTTACAGAAAATGCAGCGAGATCACCAGAGTACACCAACGAAATCCGAGACAAACTTTTTGCGGAAAAAATTGACGAAAACCGAAACCGACGATAACCGAAGTCAACTGAGGTATTACTGTATATAATTTAAAATGATCATTTTTTCAGCAAATTTGTTATGTAACTCAGGAGTGACATGATGACATTATATCCAAAAGAGACATAAATAATTTTTTTCACGAATTTTCTATTGGATAATTAAGAAAAGCACTCAAAAATAATGTTTTCCGAGCAAAATAAAAAATCATGCATTAAAGGGTTAATCTCCAAATTGCCCCCCAAAGAAAAAAAAACAAAAAACGCAAATAGTCATTCGATTAGAAATAATGTCTTCTTTCAAATTATGTTAAAAAAAAAACAGGGGGGGGGGGGGGGGAGATCTCCTCCATACTGGAATTGCACAAAGCTCTGAAAATTTCAATACGAACACATAATTTTGACATCATATTTGGATATTTCGGTAAATTATACCAAACGATGTCAAACAGAAAGTTATTCAGTTACATAGTTTCAGCATTATGAAGGTTTAAAGTATGGAAGTCCTAAGATTAAATTTATCTGTGATCCCTGCAAAACAGGTTTCAATACGGGTAGATTTTTTTTTATAAATAATTCAAGAGCCATTTGTAGGAATGAGCTGTAATTTTATTTCGGAAATTTGAAGCCATTAGAAATCTATTTTTGTTAAAGCATTCATTCGTTACATTACATATTGTGTGCAGAAATAAATTTTAAAAACTAGAAAATAGGAATTCTGCTTTTTCAGAATTTAGTGTCGCCCCCGATGAAAAAAATCCCTGCCGGCCCCGGCCTACAGGCAGAGGTAGATTTCGAAGTTAAGTATACTAATTTCACCAACAAAAACTAAATCATTATTAGATATAAATCCACTTTAACAGTTTAACACATTGACTTAACGTTTATAATTGGCTGAAGAGGGATCGTGATATTCCGAAACGTCCCAATTTTAATAGGTTTTTAGTGTTTTTATGTAATAATTTTAATTGTTTTATGTATTGTCTGTGATTTTAATGTAAATATTTTAACAGTTTTGTCTGTCTGCTTTTGACGAGTTTTTATTTCCTTTTTATATAATATCTGGTTTTATCAGAATCATGTTAAGGCTATATTAAAAAAAATACTTTTCCATGCTCAACAACTCGAAATTTTCTGGCACATTTTCAGATTCATTTTTAATAATAATAATAAAAAAATATATGAAACATGCTGACGTGATTTTTTAAAAGATTTATAAGCGACCTGTGTTTTTATTTTTCTTTCAATTAATTAAAACTTGATTAATAAACAATTATTTTCTCAGTAGGGCAATATTTTTCGTTTCTAACACAATCGCTTCGGGAAATTCTGTTCAAAATGCCCACTTTGACATCATTTTTTGAAATATATTCTGCCTCTATCAAAAAATCGATCATTACTGTACATTATATAGTTTCTGAATAAGAGAATCTAGCAATTTGATGCGTTTGAGAGCAAAAAGGAATTTAAAAATGAGAAAGAAAATAGACAGTTTGGATTTGAATGCACCCTTAATAAGATTTTTTTTCTTCAACCGCTATGTATTTTTAATTTGTTTTTGCTGTAAGAACTGGCCCTATCAAAAACTTGCCTATATAAATGTTAAAGACAATATTAAGAAGATAATTGATAAATTCATAGAGATTTTATATCTTGTGAATTGACGGAGTTATGAAAATTTTTCTTCTTCAACCCCCCCTTTTTTGTTTTCGTTTTTAATTTTGTTTTTGCGGTACGAATTGGTCCTATCAAAAACGTGTGAATAGAAAAGTTGTAGATAATATTAAGGAGATGTATAATAAAATTAATTGGATTTGATATCTTAAGAATTGACGAAGTAAGGAATTTTTTTCTACCAAAAACCCTATTTTTTGCACCCCTTGAGCCTATTTTAAATTTTATCAAAAATCTGTGATGCATGAATTTTTGGCGCTATTTTTAGAAGTAATAAAAACTTTAAACTGATTTGATATGTACAAAAATTAAGAAGTTGTGGGTTTTTTTCGGTTTTCACAAAACCCCTCCCTATTTCCATCTCCTTTGTCCGCTTTTGCCCATTAACGAACTTGACCGAGATGTTATGTCCCTTGATTTTATGTATCAATTTGAAAGAGATTTGTGCAGAATTGCGAAGTTATCGTGTCCAGAAGAAAGTGATAACACAATTGCTTCGGGAAATTCCGTTCAAAATGCCCACTTTGAGATCATTTTTTGAAATATATTCTGCCTCTATCAAAAAATCGATCATTGCGGTACATTATATAGTTTCTGAATAAGCGAATATACCAATTAAATGCGTTTGAGAGCAAAAATGAATTTAAAAATGAGTCAGAAAATAAGCAGTTTGGATTTGAGTGCATCCTTAATGCAATGATTTTTCCAACACAATCCGCTTCGGGAAATTCGGTTCAAAATGCCCACTTTAACAGCATTTTTTTAAATATATTCTGCCTCTATCAAAAAATCGACCATTACGGTACATTATATAGTTTCTGGGTAAGAAAACGTACTAATTGGAAGCCTTTGAGAGCAAAAATGAATTGTAAAATGAGTCAGAAAATAAGCAGTTTGGATTTGAATACACCCTTACTTAGATGATTTTTTTCTTCAACCGCTATGTATTTTTAATTTGTTTTTGCTGTAAGAATTGGTCCTATACAAAACTTGTCGATATAGATGTTGTAGACAATATTAAGAAGATATATGATAAATTCATGGGGATTTTATATCTTTTGAATTGACGGAGTTAAGGATTTTTTACTTCTTCAAACCCCCTTTTTGTTTTCGTTTTTAATTTTTTTTTTGCGGTACGAATTGGTCCTATCAAAAATTTATGAATATAAAAGTTGTAGATAATGTTAAGGAGATTTATAATAAAATTAATTGGAATTGATATCTTAAGAATTGACGAATTTATGAATTTTTTTCTCCCAAAAACCCTATTTTTTGCGCCCCTTGAGCCCATTTTTAACTTTATCAAAATTCTGTGATACATAAATTTTTGGCCCTATTTTTAGAAGTAGTAAAAACTTTAAACTGATTTGATATGTACAAAAATTAAGAAGTTATGGGGGGTTTTCGGTTTTCACAAAACCCTCCCTATTTCCATCCCCTTGGTCCGATTTTGCCCATTAACGAACTTGACCGAGATTTTATGCCCATTGATTTTATGTATCAGTTTGGAAGAGATTGGTGCAGAATTACGAAAGTTATCGTGTCCAGAAGAAAGTGATATATATAGATAGACAGATAGATAGATAGATAGATAGATAGATAGATAGATAACGTTTTTTACTGAGGGTGGTTTTTGCGTTCTAGGGGTCATGATCGGTGTAGATCTGTAAAAATTTTCAGAAATTCCAACATAGGAACGATCCCAATAGGTAGTATTTCATACGAAATCTACCTAAAAAGTGTATGTACATAAATATAGATAGTACAAAACATATTCCTTTTTAAGACTTAAAACACATACGCTTTTATTTTACATAAAATGACGTCATTTGCATACGCTGAAGAATTCCACATTGACGATCCAGTCTTAAACAACATACAGTAAAGTATGCAGATCACGTCACTATCGCTGAATAATACACAAATCCAAAAAAAGAGATGTCGTCTTTCAAAAACCGACAAAAAATTGGCTATCTAATGATTCATAGGCCTTCATTTGTTTGTAATATTAATATACATACTTAAAATTAAATATAGTTTATAATAGCTCCCTGTTTTATCAAAAATCATTCATTTATATTTTTTCAAAATAGCACATATGTTAATTACATTTTATTTCAGTTGTTATGGGAAAATGGCAACAAAAAGATATAATTACTATTTTCCAACTATTTTATCTTTATTTTCCATGGGGGAAAGAGATAAATGGAGATGCAGTATGCGGTAAAAACGCTTTGCAATGGTATGCGCGTTATAGCTCAAATTTAAATGCCCTCATTCGGCGCAAACAAAACAAGCACGTGGAACAGGGACCGAATTCTTTGACATTACCCGTACATTATTTTCTTTAAATGAAAATGATCTGCTTATATTTAAGCATTCTAAAGTATTATTTCATTATATTGTGAATTAAAAGCTGTATTACTAAATGTTTTCTTCTTTTTTGCGAAAGCGCGTGGTTGTGTTTGGACCGAATGTAGCGTATTTTAGGGTTACATTTTTGGCGTCACCCCCAGCCACCATACTTCATCTCTATTTTGTCTCTTTATTCTATGTTTAATTTCTACAGAAATGGGGTACTTGAGTTGGCACCATTAAACACATGGCGCTAGAAACTACAAAAAAATAAATTTCTCAAAAATAAATTGAGATGCAGTTTTCAAATAAATTGCATTTAAAAGTACTTTTTATTCCAATATGACGGTATAAAAGTTGAAAATGTGCGGTGCTTAAAAGTTTTAAAAAATTGCAGTAGAGTATTTAACCGTACAGTGATGCATCTGCTTTGTTTTACGGCTGGCTTATACAACGGAACGTTATTTCCTAGAGACGCCATTTTAATTTCTGAACGAAAGAAATAGCAATCAGGGGCAAATATATGTTACGATTTAATGTGAAATTGAAGACGTGCAAATAAGTTGACTAATCAGATTAAGTGCACTCGAATGGCGGGACAATTAAGAAATCCACAAAAAGTGAGGTCATTGTAGAATTAAGAAAACCCTGTTTATTCATATATTTCATAAGACCGCTTTCCACAGCTCACGAATTTTCTGGAGACACGACAGATGCGATGATAAAACTTAGATGTTTAATTTGCGTCCTTTCATTACAGCACATTGACATTTTCTTCCAAACAGCTATAGGTTATTTAGACAATCAAAACCACGAAAAATTCTAAGCTCCGCGCTCATGCAAACTAATTTAAGGAGGGTCTGAGCGGAAAGTTATAGATGCATTGGCGTATGTTCTGGACAAATCAGAAGCCTGCATCAGCTAAGAATCCAATCAGTGCATTTGGACTTATTTCCGATAAGCGAACGAAAATTGTAGTGAAATAGTGCGCCGATGAAAAACGCGCGAAGCGAAAACTTTAGAATAAAATAAGAAATAAAAACAAAATGGTTAAAAGAATATTCGAAATGATCTGGCGTCTCTGTTTTAGCATTGCGAAACGGAACAGCTTTAAGAAAAATTTTTATGAAGGGAAAATTCTCTTAAGATTAGAAATTGGAATAAGCCAAATATTAAAATACGCGTTTTAAAAGGCAGGAATTTAAATAGAAATAATAAATAAGATATTATTGAGATACAGGGAAATATTGAACATGCTGGACATTTAGAATAATTTAATAAAGTATCGGGAATTAAATTTTTTGTAATATATAGTTTTTCAAAAAATTAAATTTCGAAAAAAAACATGAATTGTTACGTATACGTTTTAGTGTCGCGTACTTAAAAGTAAAAACGGAGCCATTAACACGTTCACGCCGGCGCGGTGGGTCGCACATGATTGTCTCAGAGTTGTCAAGTCTCCGGCTTTTGCACACCAATATTATTTTAGAGAAAATTTTGTTCCTTTAAATCGCCAAATTTTTCTAATTAAATAAAGCAATATTTTCTGTATTAAAATACTGGTATCCAAACAGCCGGATACTTTGCAGCTCTAAGACAATCGAGTGTGACCCACCGCGCCGGCGTGAACGTGTTAATAAGATCCAGGGTTCGTACGGTTCCTGGAATTTCCAGAACAGGAAATTCTTCAGTACCAGTATTTTCTTATAGAAAATATCTCCTTAAGTAAGGCGAATATTCGCGTGTTTAAACTAGATTTATTTTTCTGTAAAAAATACTGATATTTTACCTGGAAAATCTCCTGGCCCCATACAAACCATTTTTAATATTTTACTATGAGCGCAGCTTTGCAACACTTTTATTTTAATATATTTTGTATATTTTGATGTGTTTTATAATATATGTCACGAAGAAAGTGTTGCACTATTGCACTCATAATAAAGAATTGAGGTAAAAGTAGCAGAAATTTCGTATTTTTCATCAAAACTACGAATTATACGAACTTTGAGCTGGTGTAAGTCATATAAATCCGAATAAAATACAAAAACTTGCTAAAACCGTACAATATATACCTTCTAATATTAAAAAGTGAAAGAATTAAGTCAGTATAACATAATCGAATTTTAGTCTATTTCATGGGCGAAAAAAGCAGCATTTATGAACCCTGATCCTTTCACTTTGCCGGACCTCAGCAAGGGTGTTGAGGGGCGTTCGATGTACCTACCGTCGCGGAAATATAAAAAGATTGTTGATAATGATTTTCGAAAAAATTGTCGGTTATTAGCCGAGATAGTAACCTTTAAAGAAACGGACGATTTGGACATTCATAAAGACACGGACGGCGTACTGTTTGCGCTATCGACTTTTGAAACTTAGTTAATTATTGCAGGTGATTTCAATGTGAACTTCAGAAACAATATCATAAATGAACTGTTGGAATATTTTTTAACTCTTGGTCTAAGTCCATTCATTCAATAATCCAAACACAATAATTGACAATGAATTCACCAACATCCCCGTGCCACGTGGCGTTATTCATTTATTTTTTAATCATCATAAACAGATTTAGATATAAGATTTTTAAAAAGTTATGTAGAATAGCAATATTTGATACTATTTAGGCTTCCTATCTCTCTACACTTTTATGGTATATTCATTTATACAGGGTGAATCTAAAATCATGGGACAAACTTTGAGGGGTGGTAGAGCTCACTATAACAAACAATTATTGTATATAAGAATGTATGGCCGGAAGTGACGGTTGAGGTACAAACACCAGGGGGGAAATTTGCCACTTTTATTATTTCAAAATTTCTTATTCATACCAAAAAATTCCTACACTATTATTTTCTTTATTTAAGACAGACATTCCATGATTACACAAAGAAAGAATTCTTCTTTGAAAATTTCTGATATGAAATGGAAATTTTGGAATTAAAAAAAACTCCATTTCTATTTCTTTTCACGTATTTCCTGTTTGACAGATTGGCCAGTTTTGTGTTTTTTTTTTATTCAAAAATTTCGATTTCATATCGGAAATTTTCAAAGAATACCTTCTGTATGTAATCATGAAATGTCTGTCTCAAATGAAGAAAAGAATAGTGTAGAAATTTTCTGGTATGAATGACAAATTTTGAAATAAAAAAAGCTCCAAATATCCCCCCTGGTATTTGTACCCCAACACGTCACTTTCGGTCACATATTCCTATACAATAATTGTTTGTTATAGTGAGCTCTACCACCTCCCAAAGTTTGTCCTATGATTTTAGCCTCACCTTCTACTTTTCTAGTATATTCAACTGTACCGAACCCTACGTTGTGTAGTTTTTTTAAATAAAGTCTTATTATTCTTTTAGGAATTTTTTATTCTGTGATATTACAGTTATTAATTAATATATTTATTACACGGAACCCTCTGTGCGTTATTTAATACTCGCACTTGACCGATTATTTAACCCTTTCAAGGTTGGTGGTCACATGGCGCATCACCTAATTTTAATTCCAAAACCGACAAACGGTACCCAGAATATTTTAATAATTTTTCCCTTTTATAATGAAAGCGTAGAAATGCAGGTTTTTATTTTCTCAAAAATTCGTTCGTAAATTCTGGTGTCAGTCAATTAGAGGAATTTAACTTTAAAAAAATTTAACTGTAATTAGTAACTATAAAATTTAATTATAAATTTAACTATAAATTAAAAAATTTAACTATAAAAAATGGCAAAAAAAAGATACAGTAATCTATACTATTTTCCCTTTACTTTTGACAGAAATGGAGTACTTCAGTTGCCACGATTACAAGATTGGTACTAAAAACTATAAAAGATTAATATCACAAAAATAAATTGAGATACAGCTTTCAAACAAATAGCATTTAAAAGTACATTTTTTCCCTATACGACGATGTAAAATTTGAAAATATGCGATAGTTAGATGTTTAAAAATTTACAATAGCGAAAATTGCAAAACCGAAATTTCATTTCAAATTTCAAAGTGTTGCCATTCGCAGAATGACGTCAGTGTTACGCACATACATGTTTGTCCTTTATAATAGAGACAGACGGAAAATTTTCCGAATCCTTTTGTGCATCCTTGTTTATGATCTATAGATTTTCATATACATTACATACTAGTATGCAAAAATTTAGTTCGGCTAGGAATCGCATAACACAGTTAAAAATTACCTTTTAGGAATTTCCGTCAATAATCGAAAATACACTTCAATTATTCTGTGCAATCCAGTATATGATATATAGAATTTATACACACAACATAATGTTAAGAAAAAAGTAATTAAATTTTAAAACACACACAATTAAAGACGCACTTAAGCAATTATTGCTCTTAGACAGTACCGTACTGTAATCGAATCCTTTTGACTGTCTCTTTAAATAAACGATAAATGCTATACGCACCAAAGCGATATAAGTAAGCGTCCTATCTCAAATGGGAGAGGTCACCGCAAGATTAAAGGCGAGGTCACATCAATCAAGGTCGCACGCCGCGTAGCGGACGGTGTGAACTACAGAAAAATGCCTAAATGTTTTCTTCTTTATGGATAATCTATTAATTGCACATTTATGAAATAACTGCGCAAGCGCAAACGTCGTGTTTTCATTTGTTTGTAGCATTTATATTCTGACAGCAATGGAATATTCTATTAATTTTTATTCGTGTTTTTTGACTTATTTGTTAAGTTAATTATTTAAATAAAAACAATTCTTTTTAGATCTAATATTATTTGTTAAAATGGCAAAATGTTGGCCATCGAATAGCTGTAGTTTTCGAAATCGTAAGAAAATATTTTTCTTATAGAATTCATATCTGTCCTTTTCCAAAGAGTAAAACAAGTTCGTTACGTATTTTAACTTTAATTTATTAACCCTAGAACTACCGGAAATTTTACTCAAGTTTTATAAAAACATTCTACACCAGAATTTTTACTTAAAACTATTTAATTTGTTTATTTAACTTATTATTGTCTGATTTATACATTTAGTTTGTTTTGAAGAAATTTCTGGTTTGAATAAATATTTTGAATGTACATGTCGGGTCCAATGGACCCGTCTGGTAGACGGAAAGTTAAAAAAGATAAAATATTATTTAATATATATTATCAAACGTTGTTGATTTAAATACGCTCGATTTTAATTATTTTCTTTTAATGAAATGAAAAATGACGCATAAAAATTAGTAAGTAGTTAATGTGCAAAGATTGAATTTTGTAGTCTTATTTTTTTCTCAATTCTTGATGTGCTAAAGTTATAAAAAATGATTTACACGGTTGTATTCCCGATGAGAATACAACGTTTATGAATGTTTAGAATATGTATAGAATTTAATTATAAATAAAATATTCAATTTTAAGTCCTTTTGTTTGCTTATCCAGCGCAAACGATAAATTTCCAATATTCTTTTAATCGCATTGCAATAATCTTATTTAACTAACAAATATTTCATTTATTTAATTTAAAACTCATTTCATTTTATATTTCGAATCACTTTAATTTAACATGCTTGCATTAAATGTTGTACTATTAAACGAACAAGTGCTGTTCATTTATTTGTTTAAATATTTTGCGAGTCTAGGCAATAACTTCAATAATTTCCAAAAAATCGCCAGATTAGTTTTTTTTTTTTTTTTTTTTTTTTTTTTTTTTTTTTTAAACAGACAAAGTCATTTAGAAAATTCCTGTTTAAAATTCAATTACGAATTTCAGATTGTTACTTACTCACAGAAGATGAATCTTGTTTACCAGATTTATTGCAAAATATTTTTGTTACAGCTTGTTTTGATAAAAATATGTGTATTTAAAAAAAATGTCGCAATGTCATTTTAGTTTAAAGGCAAAAGACAGTAATGCTTTTGTAGCATTGGTGCTTTTCTCCGGAAATTAAAATGATATTGCGACTATTTTTTTTTAAATGTACATAATTTTATCAAAACAAACTGTAATAAAAATATTTTGCAATAAATCTGGTAAAAAAGATTCATCTTCCATAAGTGAGTAAAGATTAAGAAAATATGCGCAAGAGATGCACAGATAGTAGATATTTTGTCATATATGACGTCATACTGAAAATTCGCGTATTTGCATTATTCACCCCGTCCCCCAGATGGTGCAGCTGTGTCAATATACTCCAGATTCCAGTATTGACATTATACGCTTAATATATATGCAGTTTTGTATACACACCCTATTCTAGAGTAATTGTTTTGTGGTGCATCTCAGTGATGCATATCATTTTCAATCTGTTTGAAACAATGTAACATCATGGAATTACCTTGCAAACGATTTTTTCCCATAGATCATAATGTAAAGACATTCTTTTGAGTACAGTAATACTTCGACTTACGTCAGCAATTCGTTCCAAGACTAGCGACGTAAGTCGAGATGCATTTAGATAAGCAAAAAAACATAAGTAATTAAAATTCTCCAAAGTCTAATGAACATATTATATTGTATTTAGGGATTATGTTACATAACATTAGCAAAAATATGCGTTTGCAATACAAGAATTTGAAATAAATCAATAAGTTGTTAACTTACAATTTATTATTCTTCTAACTTCCCCGTTCGAGTCTTTGAGGATATGAAAAAAACCTTGCAATGAAGTTTGAACCGACAAATGTTTCCTTTTTTTTTTCTCTTAGAAGCTCTTTGTTACAGCAGAGTGAGTTTTCTAAGGTTTTCTAGTGACTTTTTTATCTATTTATTTTTCACTATTTCGTGACTCTCGCGGGAAAATTTCCCTTCATAGAACCAAATATCTTCAAAAAAACTTCAAAGTGCTTCTTAATTAAGGAAATTCTTTTCCAAGTCCAGAGGACGTAAATGCGGGGTGACTGACGTAAGTCGAGAGGACGTAAGTTCGGGTACTACTATAACGACCGAAAAAAACTCGCAGCCTATTTTGTTTCGTAAGTTGCGAAACTGGTTTTGTCCAGCGGTTGTCCCTGAATCGCAGCCTAGAGTCAGATCTTGTCCATGGATCGCCGCCTGGGTTTCGGAGACTGATCAGCCGTGCTCTCCTATCGGAGAGAAACTTTTTCGATATGCGGAAAGAGAGCTGAAGATGTTAGGTGAGAGGTCAAGTGAAATGAAGAGAGCTAGTCGCTTGTGAGATGGAGATGCATTTTTGAGAAAAGTTTGGCAGATAGTATCCGAGCTGATTTGTGTAATGAAAAAAAGACTATTTTTTTTTTTTTTTTTTTTTTTTTTCTTTTTTGTAGCCGGGGAACGAGTGCGGACATGGTGGTTTTATTGACTGTGTTTTAAAGTGATGGTTTTTTTTTAGAGATGTGCGGAAAAGTAGTACCTTTTGTTTAGGAGTGACGATGGGTTTTTTAATGATTGAAGAGATTTTATTTTGAAATATAAACTGTTAAATAAAGTTAATCGATGTTAATTCGTCGTTTGTTTAGTACTACCAAAGAACCAGACAACATCGTTACACTACTATACCTCTGTAAACGAACTATAAATCCTAAACTGGGGAAAAAATATGGTTCTGGCATCTAGAATCTAAATTGCGGCTCTAGAAAAAATAGATCCATGTCATCCCTATAAATTCTAGTTCCCTTTGCTAGAGAGGTCTAGAGTCTCCTACTAGAATTCAAGAGCGTTTCCCTATATTCTCGTGGTCAAACTTATTTAAAAATCTCTGCAAATAGATGCGAACACAAGAGGTTAGTTTTAGTAACTATAATTCTAGTTTATGAAACCATTTCAGAAATCAAGCGATCATTTCTCGCTGCTGAAACGATTCATGATCGTTTCGTCACCTAGAAAACAAGAGACTTGAAATTCTAGATCATTTCGTCTATTCAGCTTTGTTGTTTACTCTATTCGCATAGTTCAGAAATCTATATTTCTAGTTTAGGGATTCAGAAAATGACTACCTATTCATTTTAGGTGAAGGCGGTATTTTTTTTTTCTCAGTATACATACTTTATGTTCAATAAAAATCATACCATAGCAAGCCACAATAATATATATATAAATTGCATGGCAATCCAAATAATATTTACGCGAGTTATATCACGTCAGACACAGACAAACCGAATTCATAAACACTTTTCAACTATGTTGGAAAGTGCTAAAAAAGAAAGTTCATTTAATTGAACTGTACTAAAATTTTCTAAACAAACCCATTTTTCTTACCTTGTGTAAAACACTTCAACAATCGAAAAACAATAAACACAAATCCTAAATTATATTAAAACTAAGGACAGGAACAGGTTTTTAAGACTGAAACTGAAATTTCGGTAATCCTCCTATTTTCGTCCGAAAACAAACAAGTTGGAAATTGCTCGTCAAACCTGGCAAATGAGGTGCGTTCGTACTATAACTAGTTTTATAATTATTTTTTGCACCCCATATTGTACTTAATGTATATTTTTTTGCACTTCATAAGTGCATAGTCTGTAACATCCATTTAAATGCACTTGCAATAATTTTTTTTCCATTCCCCGTAATTTAACGGAACACTTTTGATTGTCCCTGTAATTAAACTATACATCCGATTTTCCTAAAATTAGAAATGGCTCGACGAAATTTTGCAACAATTATATATTTAAAATTTCAGACCATTCGGAAGGCTGTAACATCATTAAAATGCACTTGCAATAATTTTTCCTATTGGCCTTAATGTAAAGAAAAACTTTTGACTGTCCCTGTAAATAAACTATACATCCGATTTTCATAAAATTTGAAATGGCTCGACAAAATTTTGCAACAATCATATATTTAAAAGACCATTCGGTTGAGTAGTTTTTGCTCTGTTATATGCGGACAGACAGATGGACGGACGGACTGAACGACGACTATAGGTGCTACGTATTTATATAACTACGAACGCACCTAAAAAGGAAATGAAAATGCTCAAAAATGTTTAAAGTAATTATTAATACATACATAAATATACATAATTATTAATTATACATATTGCCCCAATTGGCTCTCTGTGCCTCAGACACAAACTTTTTATTTTCATGTAAAACAAAATGTAATTCATCAATGACACAAAATTATATTTTAACTGTACGAATTTCATCTCATTAAAATATGTTTCAGGTATACATACCTCGATTTATCTTTTACAATGATTTTTGTAAATGATCATGTGTTATACTCGAACTGTCTCAAAGAGTATTCGAAACACTTCTGTAGTTTCAAACTAAACATTTTCTATTACTGTTAAGTCTGCAGCCTTCAAGGATCACGTGAAAAGCTTCTTCAAAGATTAGTTATATATGTATTTATTGCCTTATAATTTGCGCTCACGTTTTGAGTCCATCATCACTGATATTTCTAAACAGTTATAGCTATAATTATAATTATAAACAGTGATAATTATAAACAGAAGTTTGTAGCAATAATTAATGAGTCTCATCTGAGCCGATACAGCTGAAATCAATGACTAATGCGGAAAATTTCCGAAGGCAGAAACGAGATTTTTGGAATACGGATAGTTTCTGTCCGGCCGAATTTTCGTTAGCATTTTCACCGAAAACAAATTTTCGCCGAAACTCAGATTTTGAGCTGAAAGCTTATACGAAAACGAATTTTGTCGATCTCTCATTAAAACAGTCAAAACACACCGACAAAAACAACAACAACAACAGAAAAAAAAAACCTGGTATTGTTTGTTTTTGAAAGCCGCGCCTAGCACTTTGGGACGATTCTACTATTCAAAGGGATGTTACTCTGAGATGGGTATTTTCCGAAGTTTTATTTCGTCGTTCACTTGTACGTTTGTTACCCTGGTGGACAATTTGTCCCTATACCGAAAGGTTGGCTGTCCACCAGTGGGTGATTTCTGTACGTTTGTCACTAAGATTGGCACTCAGCCAAACGCAGCTAAACAAACTCCGCTCACCCCTATTTTGATAAAATCAAAGCAGACCTGACGCATGCTCAAAAGCGCGGAGGGTTTTGCTTTCCAAAAACAATCAGTAGGAATTTAACCCTATTGGGTTATGAAAAATGAGCGTTATCTATGCGTCTCTTCTTTTATTATTATGTCTACTCATGGCGATTTAATATTTTAAATGAAATCACAAACGTATGCAATTAAAAAGATAATGAAGAACCCGTAATGAGAATGAAAACAACCGGAAAATAAAAGAACGATTAAACTCAAACTTGATAATGAACTTAAATATGCGTCAACACGTATTACAAATTGAAAAATTCTTTCGCGTCTTCTTAGTATGCCACGGGCAGCTTTTGTGATTTCTTCTCTCATATACAAGGCTGAGTGTGACACCTATTTATTCAATTGCCTAGATAAGGCCTGAAGATGAGCACCTGACCACCCACCCACGGAAATTAAAAACTGTGTCAAGGCCACTCATTAGTGGTATATTTCACGTTCTCTCGGAATAAATGCACGTTTTTGGGGTATTTTCTTTGGGGAAAAAAAACTCGTAAATCTTCGTTTTGTCATATTTTTTTTAAAAAGCGCAGACCGACTGTTAGTTATTATTCATTTAGGCTAACTTTTTTTTCTCTTTGTCACTTTGTTTCCCATCTATAACAAATCAGTGGCATTTAAGGAAATAAATAACCCCGGGCAATAAAAAAATTAAGATGTTTAAAGGTCTTTGTTAATTTATTTAAAACTCAGTTTCAAGGAGTTCTTCGTTTTCTGGAAAACATTCCTTAAAACACTGGTTATACAAAATTTCCTTTCAAAACTGCTCTTAAATCTGTTTTTTTTTTTTTTTTTTTTTTGGTAATTTTTTGTAGATCTATCATAATTTACCATTTCATAGACTGATTTTCTTTTTATCTTTGTCATTGGTTAAATGTAACAAATTAGTAGCATTTGAGGAAATAAACAGCCCCTGGCAATAAAAAAATTGTGTTAATTTATTTGAAATGTAAATTTCAAGGAGTTTTTGGTTTTCGGAAAACATTCCTTAAGACACTGGTTATACGAAATTTCTTACCACAGAAGCAGTTCTTAAACTTTAGTTTTGTCGTGACTTTTTGAAGAAGCACAGATTCAACATAATTTTTCATAATTCAACATAACATTTAATTAACTCTTTGTCATCGGATTTGTGTAACAAATTAGTAGCATTTCAGAAAATAAACAATCTGAAGCCAAATGTTTAAAATTTATTTCTAATTTATTTAAACTGCTATAGGTCGTAAATTTGCGTATTGTTTCAATTTTTGAAAAAGTACAGACAGATTAGTAATGTCTTGGTCTTCGTCATTGGTTGTTTATATTGAATTAATAACTTTTAAGACAAATAGCTCGAATCAAAAAATTAGTGTAAGTTAAAGGCCATTGTTATTTTATGTAAAGCACTTCAAGATTTGATTGCATCATAATTAATATAATACATGTTACGTCAAAGTTAACGTTTAAGTTTTGATATGATACAATCTACTCATAAACATGAATGCTTGAAGTTTTTGCTTTTTTCTACAGCATAAATCATGCAACACAAATTATATATACTTCCTCATTGGACTTTTGTTATCAAAATATCTATGCTATAAACTTACAACTCAAAATGTAAGTTCTTCTTTACGTTATCTCCACATAAATGTACTTTTTTAGAAATTTTCTTTGAAAAATCAGATATTAAATCTTCGTTTTGTGTTACTTTTTTGAAGAAGCGCACATCAATATATACTGTCATTCCTTATTTATTTTTATGCTCATTTTGTCACTGGTTGTTTGAAATGAATTAGTAAATGTTAAGTACATAAATAACTCGGGGCAAAAAGTTAGTGAGATTCAAATTTAATTGTTAATTTATTAAAAACTAGGCTTTCAAGGAAATTTTCCTAAATAAATAAATAAATAAAATAAAATAATGGTTATACAAAATATTTCCTTTTGAGATTTGTTATTTTAAATCTATTCCATTAACTTAGATGTTCTAAAACGTAAACTTTCTTATTTGTCATTTTTTGAGCTAAAAGAATATGTATTTTTTTTTTTTTTTTTTTTTTTTTGTTCTTGAAGAATCACACCTTAAATTTTCGTTTCCACGAGCTTTTTTCGAAGAAATGGAAATAAATCATAATTTTTCATTTCTTGCTTTTTGATTCTAAATCTATTTATTTACTTAGATATTTTAAAACGCAAACTTTCTTATTCGTCGTTTTTTGAGCTAAATGAATATGTTTATTTATTTTGTTATTTTTGAAGAAACAGATCTTAAATTTTCGTTTTTTCGAAATTCTTTCGAATAAATAGAAATAAATCATATAATTTGTCATTTCTTGCTTTTTGATTCTAAATCTATTTCATTAAATTAGATGTTCTAAAACTTAAACTTTTTTATTCGTAATTTTTTGAGCTGAATGAATATGTTTATTTTATTTTTTGTTTTTGAAGAAAATACCTTATACATATTTTTTTTCGCGTAATTTTTCCAAGAAACGAAGAAAAATCATGTTTTGTCATTTTTTGCTTTTTGTCAGTGATCGTTCGTATTGAATTAGTAATGTTTAAAGAAATAAACACTCTGAGCCCTCCCTCCCCCCTTTACAAAAAAAGTAATATATGTAGAACATTCTTAATTTATTTAAAACTAAGCTTTCTAGAAATTTTCGCCTTTAAAAAAAATCAAGAATTAGTGACTATTCAGAACTTAATTCTTAGGTTTGATTTTATAAAATCTAAGGTATTCTCGGATTCTTCAAAACGTAATAGCCTTGCTTTTCTTTTAAACTTTGGTTTTAAGGCTAATGTCAGACGAACGTCTTTTTTCATGCTTTTTTTCGTTTTAAGTGTCTTCCTACACATGCTAGCGAAGGTGTAGGAAGGTACGAAAAGCGAAAAAAGCGTGCAAAAAGACGTTCGTCTAACATTAGACTAATTACTCTCCTTTTTTGGCCAAAATTATGTTAGATTTGTCATGTTGGAATGTTAGAAAGTAAAGAAAATTACGGAAAAAAAAACCTTGAAAGTGTATTTTGTGGTAATTTTTAACCAAGTGCAAGTCTGCCACAGGTTGTATTTTTTGGTTTTAGCCATTGGTTGCTTGAAGAAATTACCAACTCGACTTAAAAAAAAAATAATAATAATGATATTTAAACTTCATTGTTAATTTATTTAAAACACTTCAAGCACACTTCAAAATAGTTTTAAAATCGCTTAAAACATTCGCGAAAAATCCAAAAACTGCTGTACAAATTTCAAATCAGCTTTATTTAAAAGGGGACAAAATTAACTTTATTGGGATAAAAGATTGAAACGGGATTCCTTTTACTAGCGATGAAAAATCACCGCAAAATGTGTTGAAACGCTGAAAATCGCATAAAAAGTTTTTAAAAAAATCTAATCAAAACATCCCTAAATTGACTCGGAGGTGCATAATTTTAGGCATACAAGTATCTTTTTTGCCAAATGTCGTATCTCTGCGTGTAACAGACCCTTGAGAAAATTCTAGGGGCGCACATACACGCAGGCTTATTATTATAGATAATTTGCAAATAAAAAAGGGTGATTTTTATTTCTAACAGGGCTACATGCAAAATATATCACTTTTGTATTTTCCCCATTGAAGAGCATGCACTAGTCAAGTGAAGACAGTCGCTGGCTAATGTTAAATCAAGTCAGTGTACTTTTCAAGTTTCTCGATTTTTTTTTTCTTTTTCAATGGATATGTGAGGTCTGTGTCTAACTAGAATCTTTTTCCTTCTTTGAATTTGGTTGTAGTTTACTTTTTTTTTTTTTTCTTTTTCAGATTATTTTCTGTTTCGGAGCTGGTTTCGAAATTTATAAAGGTCTTTGCAAGAAAAAAAAGAAATTGACACAAAAATAAAAAAAATACAAAGATACCCGGTTAGTCACAAATCTCAGATAGTCGATGAATAAAAAAAAATCATTTAAAAACATTGAAACGCAAAGGTGAAATTTGTAAAAAAAAAGCTTTCATTGGTTTAACATTATATTCGGATTTTCTTAAAGTAGTCTCTAAATTACAGTTAAAGACAGTTAAAAGAGTTAATTACATTCCTGATTAGCCCCACCAGTGGCCGAGAGGTTCTGCTCTCGGAGCTGGCAGACGGGAGGTGTTGGATTCGAACCCAATCGCGCCCGTCGGCCTAATCGTTCGGAGTTTTCCTTGGTTTTCTTCGAAGCTTGGATTTCCTTGCGTAAATACGGGCTAGGTTCCCTTAGAAAGGTTGTTTAGTTGATTTTTTGACGGTCGATTATCTACTCTAGGGATATAGGTCCGAGGGGGGAGTGCCCTGCGTGGGCGGGTCTTTCTAAGGGAACTTAACCCGTATTTACGCATGGAAATCCATGGCTCGAAGAAAACCACGAAAACTCCGAACGATTAGGCTGACGGACGCAATTAGGTTCGAACCCAGCACCTCCCATCTACCAGCTTCGAGAGCAGAACCTCTCAGCCACTGGTGGGGCTCCCTTAGAAAGAACCCCATGGCGGGCAACCCCCCCCCCCCTTTGGGACTATATTCCTAGTGTTGATAATTGGCCGTCATAAAACAACGCACCAACATTCCTGAACTAATGAAGTTTCCCCAAACTTTTTCAGTTCGACTAATTTGAAATTTTCCCTAGATCTACACAGAATTACAAAGTTCGCATGGCGAGAATTCGATAAATCTTTTAGCTAATATTTTTCATACTCGAAAAAAAATGACTTTTTGAATGTTGCAGCAATGTTTCCTACATTTCAATTTAATTAAAAGACTGTCCCTTCGTTACGCTTATCGTCTTACCTGTTTTTGAGAGGGGATCTGATGCTTCTTGTTGAATGACTTTGCTGCCGAAGGGTGACACTACAGGTTTTATGTTAAATGGTGATGGGATGATGTCTTCCTGCAAGAAAATGAAAATGAAAATATGTTAGTATTATTTTTTATTTCACTTGTTGTAGTATTTGTTTAAGGATAAGTAAAAAAAAAAGAAAATCTTTTTATTGACTATCAAAAATGCGTTTTTTGTCAAAAAGTAAAAATTATTATATGATTTTCTTTGGGAATTCGATTTCAATTACATATTATGTGGAAAATGAAATTGATATTTAAATATCTCTCTTCGATCTCACTTTTCGTTTCACTCTTTATTATAACATATTCGCCAAACGAGTTTAATTGGAAGTAGAGCTTGGAAGTTACAGTACTTTTCTTACACTATAGGTTCGAAAAGTTAAAAAAAAAAGTTTATGGGAATTGGAGTACCGATTCAAAAGTTACGCATGGATATACATAAACAAAACTATTTATGCGATCAAATAACTCCTAGTAATTAAATAAATAGGTTAAAAAAAAAAAAAAACGATATCGTGAAATGTAAAAGTGTTTAAAGGGATTAGAAATATTTGAAATGCCGAAAATTTATTATTTCGGCATTTATTTATTAAGTATAAGCCGAAAATTTATTGAAATTTGATCGTGGATTACGAATCTTATAATTAATTTAGAATGTTACTTTTTCAATTATTTTCGTTTTCGTTTCTCAAAAATAAAAAAAATATATTTGTTAACTTAATAATAATAATAAAAAAATACAAAATACAAAACTGTAAATATTTGGAATGACGAAAATTTACTGAAATTTGATCGTGGATTACGAATCCTATAATTAATTTAGAATGTTACTTTTTTAATTATTTTCGTTTTTGTTTCTCAAAAACAAAAATAAAAATATTTGTTAACTTAATAATAATAATAATAATAAAAGAAATACAAAATACAAAATTGTAAATATTGTACGACAAAATAATTTTGCGACGATTTTGAAGTCTAGGATCCTTATTTTTGGGTCGGCATTTCTTCTTTATATTTTTATGGTGTTATTTATTTATATTTCAAACAAAAAGAAGTGAAAAATTAAAAAACGTATTACAATGAAAGTTTCAAAATTTATAAAAATTTGACATTTTGTCCTAATTTGAAAAAACAGATTTTTTTTGTCTGGTTTTTTTTTTTCTTTTTTTTTTCAGGTATATAGTTTGTATAGCATTTAATTTCCTTCATAAAAAAAAAAAAAAAAAAAAAAAAAAAAAGTCAATCCGTTAACTCGTTCAAAAGTTATAGCAACAAAACCACTGAAAAACAGAGTTTCGAGATAACTGAATTTAAAGTTTTGCCTTACTAAGTGGGTACTGCTGGTCTCCGCTGCTTAACCCTTTATCTACTGACGGTACTTAAAAGTACCATTACAATAACTTGTTATAAAATTCATTTAATACATCGATTAGTTGTAATACAGTTTAGAAGGAGTTATAGGTACATTACTTTATCTTGTTCCAAAAGCATTATGTGTTACACAACACAAAAATATTTTTAAAAGGATGATTTCTTTTGTCTTTGGAACTTTTCAGTTTGCTTGGTGTTGGGGGGGGGGGGGGGGGGCAGATTTTTCAATTCGGAAATATTTTTATATTTCTATTGTAAGAACATTATATTTGTACATTTCCTAATTCTACAAAATACCAAGAAATATATTTTAAATAAAACATTTCAGTGGGGTTATAAATACTGCACAAAATCCCTATAAATTCAAATTTAATTAATCCTTCTAAATCCTTCAATCCTTCTAAAATTTATTAAATGCAGTTTAAACAATTCACGAAAAATGCATTAGAAGATAAAAATTTTCATGAATTCATAATTCAGTACATAAAGGGTTAAGGTTCACGGGTGATACGACCGTAATTTTAGTACTTAGGTTCAAACATTATATCATCATTATCATCAATAACCGTTTTCAATCCACTCAGTTTTTTCCATTGTTTCCTGTCTAGTACTTTAGTCATCAAATTAACAGCGGCCACTTTTCTGATTTCGTCACTCCATCTTATTTAAGGTCGTCTTCTTGTTCATTTTAGGCAGGCCGCACACTGAGCCGACTCATTCAACATGTTGCAAAGAGAGAGAAAAAACAGGTTTTTAATAGCTTTCTTCTTTGTTCGGTCTGTTTATTCTCCTAAGTTGTACTTCATCTTCCTCCTATCACCTCAGTGTGCGGCGTTACTTACATCTCTGGAATACCACTCTAGCGTGTTTGCACTCCATGTATTGTCTTGTCTTCTTGTAATATGCCCAGCCCATTTCCATTTTAGCCGTTTAACTCTTGCGATGATGTAAAAAACTTTCCCGACTTCTTATCCAGGTTATTCTCTTTCTGTCTCTTCTAGTTATGCTGAGAATACATCATTCTATACTTCGCTGTGTTGTTTGTAATCTTTGTACCATCCGTTTTGTTAGCGTTCTTGTTTCTGCTCCATTAGTTAGTGAGGACAAAACACGTTAGTTTAACACCTTTCTTTTCAAACAAAGAGGCATGCTACTTTTCAGAATAATATTGTTCTTCCCGAAAGCACTGCACCCATTCCTTATTCTTCTGTTGATTTCATTCATGATACTATTTCCCGATGATATTATATATTAATATTATACACTATATATTCTTACATTATGTATTATATATTGGGTCGTTCGGAAAATCGTATCCGTTTGGGAAAATCAATTCGTACCGGAAAATTCTGCCCATTAATTATTAGACATTAGATATCGGAATCAATGTCTAATAATTAAATGATAAAATTTTCCGGTACGAAATGGTTTTCCCAAACAGACACTAATTTTCGAACGACCCAATATTATATATTATTATACATTATACATTATATATTAATTAATAATAATAAATACTTTTCTTGTAAATAAACAATAAGTACGGCTAATCAGTGTATACAATACATTTAAAAATCTATAATTAAAATCGCATACTACTCACAGTAATAAAATACAAATATATTCCAACAGTTTTGAACAATAAAAACTTGTTCATCATCAGAGAAATATCCAGGAGGAATCAACACATTATAATACCTACATTACACAATTTTCAAAAACAAATTCTCCTGGATATTTCCCTGAGGATGAACAAGTTTTTATTGTTCGAAACTGTTGGAATATATTTGTAATTTATTACTGTGAGTAGTATGCGATTTTAATTATAGATTTTTAAATATATTGTATACACTGATTAGCCGTACTTATTGTTTATTTATTGTAACGCAGTGTAATGAATCCTGTTAGTAGTAACTTTTCTTGTATTTTCAAACTTTTCTGATCCCTTATACGTACCTATATTCATAACCAAATGAAAAAATAGCATAAAATATATCCACGCTTTGCCCTATATCTTTTAACATAAAAAAAGCTGAACAGTTATAATTTAGAGATGAGACCCGACACGGACTCGGGGCTGGTTTCAATCTTTATACCAGTTTTCGGGCTCGGACTTAAAATGAAAATTTTATTTATTCACATATGGAAAAAAAGAAATAAAAACCTTGTTATTTGACAAACAAGAATGCAATCTAAATTTCTTAAAGTGTTATATAATTCTTTAAAATCGGTTCGAAAGGAAATTGAATCCTTATTGATGGGATATAAGGCGAAATATTCTATCTGATTCTGAAGCATTGGCATGGTCACTCTCGTAGTGTCACGAGGCGTCGAAGTTGCCTCAAAATTCCGGGAGACTTAATGTCAACCTATGCCTTTAAAAAAGTAGCTAGAAAAGCAACTATCTCTTTTTCAGAGCAATTTTGCCCTTATAGGCAAAGCAAGTCGCCAGTAATAACCAATCAAATGCTTGGATGTATCGTATGTGGCACAGATATCGCGATTATTTATTTATTAATTGTTTATTGTCAACACCCGAATGAAACGCATCTCATTGGTTATTGAACAGCATTTAATGCATTTCCATACCTATAAGGGGGGTTACCATAGGAGGGGCCCTGTTCTGTTGCTAAATACCGCCATGTGTGTCGCCAACTTGGCGATATATCGCTAATGTTGGAGACCAGACTTAGTCGCCAAAAGTGACGCCAAATTGGCGATGTCTCTAATATTTCGCCAAATTCCTATAGACTTCTCTTGTAAACGAATAGGGTTTACTTGCTTACAGAAAATCAACAAATTGAGATATTTTAATGCAACAAAAACTAATATTAGTTTAATAGTCCAGGGGAAATGTACCAAAAAAGAGGGGTTACCTTGAAAAAGGTCAGGTAGAAGATTTTTTTTTCTGAATTGTTTATAATGATGCCAACATGGAAAAACCAAGTTTTCTAACAAAATTTCTCAAGGCTAAATTTTCTGTGGCCAAAAAACAAGAAAATTTTGGGACCTTTTTTTTTTTTTTAAATATCTCGAGACCCGTTGCCGTAGCATATTATTTGTCAATTACAATATTAAATACGATAAAATTCTCTACAACTTTCATATTTACAACTTTTTATACACTCAATAACATGCGCAGAACGCCATTTCAAAAATAGGACAATTTTTCAATTTTCTTCAAAATTGTGAAAAACGCAGTTCTGCCCCGATTATTCAAATGTTTCCCACGGATTTAGTCGTGTATGTCAAGTTCTATACATTAGTAGCAGTAAATTATGTGTTTCAGGGCTAAAATTAGCCTTTTTTGCACCCGTGGTAAACATGGGTTCCCCCCCCCCCCCATCTTTTAAAAAGAAAATTTACTACGGGAATTTTAATAAATCTTTAATAGCCGGTTTTGAAATTTTTAAGTGTGTAAGCATTAAAAATACGTAACGCTGAACTACGTAATCAGCTTTGCCAAATATTGATTAATTAAAACCTTGAAAAACGTACCGAAAGGAGTCGAAATATATTCCGCTTTAAGCAGGTTTCCATCTTAGCAGGTATAATTCTTCATATTCTTTCTCTTAAAAAATATATACTTTTTCTTTAAAGACCGAATTCCGTATATACAGATTTCATTTCTAAAGATTTTACGGCAGTTGTCGTATTGAGGCGTTTAAAGTCACAGTTATATGAATTATGGGACTAAATTAGTCACACGAAGACATCGCAAGGTAATATTAAACCTATGGGAGCATTCTTGACAAATATCTCGCTCGCATTTTGTTACTTTTAAATATTTTTTTTCATGGGATACCTGAGATGTACCTCTAATGTTGATAGATACCTCTAATGTTGTGCTTTTGCATCGGGTTTGGTTGCTTTTTTTAAAAAATATATTCGGACACTTTCATTTTTGGAAAACTGTTTGGAACCCGTTCTGAAATTTAAAGTATCCTGTTTGAGCTTTAAAGCAATTAATAGATAATCTTAAAGTTTTAATTATTTTTGCATGCTAAAATGGTATAATCTCTTGTTATATTTATTGCTATAAGTGGGAAAAAATTGACAATATGGTTTAAAACTAATCTTTTAAATATTTTTTATAAAACTAATGATCTCAAATATTTTATTAACAGAATTTATACATTTTACATGATATAAATGCATAACATTAGTTAGTGAAATAATCTGGAGTTATTTTTATTGTAGCTATTTTATAAGGTAAAAGTATTTCTTACATAAAAGATATTTATCTTTTGAGTTCCCCCTTTTATATGGAACTACAATTCAATTTTTGCTATCTTTAAAACAGTAAAACATTAAAACATATGTTATCAATAATTGGTAAATAAAATATACCATTGTAGTGGGGAATAAAGTATGTTTTTCGCAAATGATCATACCTGAGTGATTTTCAAAAACAGTGTCATGTTTTACTGTCCTTTCACATTTGCATAGAAAAATAGTTAAATATCATAATTTTAATTATTGCATTTTAACTATCATGTTTTTAATGATAATTTACAGATATATTGTTATTTATAAAAAATTTAAAAATAAGAAATATATTATTTTGTACTCAAAATGTCATTACCGTAAGTTGTCCCAACAAGCAATTTATTAGGTAAAGATTTGACAAAGTTCTATTTAAAACAGATGGTTATAATTTTTTTATACATTTTTATTTATTAAGATGATACTAATTTAAAAATATTTATTTTCATTAATTGAATTTATCTATAATTCTTAATAATTTTTTTAAACCGTGTCAAAAGAAAGAGTGTCATTGCCATGCTTCTGACAAAAAAGTTCCTCTGAATTTTTTTAGAGGACAGCACATGCCTTTTTATCAAGGCAAAAGTACTCCTTAAAAGTCAACTTGTTATCAGGTTTAGGTGAATTGAGTAAATAGTTTTATAGTTTCAATAAAACAAGCAAAGACTTTGAATGTTTTGTGAGTATTCTTTTGTAAGTCATTACCATACCCGATTCTAATTGATAATTAAATGAACTTTTATTTCTTAACGTGCTTTTATTATATGATAAATAGAAAATCATTGTATGGGCCAGAAGATATAATGGATGCCATTTATGCCTGGGGAAAAATAAAAATATTTTGCTTAATTTGTCATTACCGTAGCTGTCATAACCGTGCTCACTTATGTCATTATACCAAGTGCATTAAAATTTAAAAATCAATTTTAAAATGTTAAATTAGTAATTTGGTCTCTGCTGATGCTTGTATATTAATGTTTATGAGGCAAGGTAATTATTTACAATCAATTAAATCTTTCTGATTATTTCTAAAAAATTTGATTTTGTTATTCCTAAACAAGGACAGATTTTGAAAATGACCCACCTATTCAATTGATACCTGGAAAAATATGTATGCATTATAAAAATTATAAAATTTATTAAAATTAAGCAAGAAATATTTTTTAATTGAAACTATCATGCAAGTAAGTTACTATGTATTGAAAAATTCTTTTAAACAATGCTTTGAAGTTAACATTGTATACACTTAAAGTTACTGTCTAAATATGAAAATTGTCTCATTCATCTACACTCTGCCCAACTTTTAAAATTATATAAATTTATTGAATATAAAATGTCTGTTGAGATGAAAATAAAGACGTGAGTGTGCAAATAATAGATAATTTACTGTTACCAATTTTTTAGAAGCCGACATACACAATTAAATCCGCGGGGAACATTTGAATAATCGAGGCAAACCTACGTTTTTCCCGGTTTTTAAGAAAATTGAAAAAATTGTTCCATTTTTGAAACAGCGTACTGCGCTTCCAATTGTGTGTATAAAGAAGTTGTAAGTATGAAAGATGTAGAGAATTTTATCCTCTTTAATATTGTAATTGACAAATAATATGCTACGGCAACGAGTCTCGAGATTTTTCCAAAAAATCAAAAAATGTCCCAAAATTTTGTTGTTTTTCGGCCACAGAAAATTTAGCCTTAAGAAATTTTGTTAGAAAACTTGGTTTTTCCATATTGGCATCATTATAAACAAATTAGAAAAAAAAATCTTCTACCCGACCTTTTGCAAGGTAAAATGTACATTTCCCCTGGACTATAAGGGATTATATTAATTATATTTAAGGGAGTCCAAGTAAATTAAATTATGAATAAAATTAACATGATACAATGCTTAGCATGCTTTCCTAAATATAAATTTTAAGGGAGACCAAACTGGCCGGCAAGGGCGGTTAGTTTTGAAGAAATTTCGTAAAAAACATTAAAAATTAAAACATAAAAAGGAAAATATTTTAAAAGAAATAGCTAGTGCAGGTGCATCTACAAATGAACAGCTTTCATAAAAAAAAATGATTAGCAAAATGACTCTGTAGAAAGCTTAGGACAGATGACTAAAAAAACAATCTTGTGTTTTAATTATATAGATTAACGATTTTCTACATTCGGTATCGGGTTCGGACGGTTTCAGATTTCAAATCGTCGCGTTTGGGCCCCGAAAAAAAAGAGCCTAAACGCATCTCTGTTATATGAGCAATTATCCATTTAAAAATATTTGTGTAAGTATTTGGAAAGTATTGAAAAGTATTTGGAAAAGGCTTAATAATGCTAATAATATAAATAAATAAATAAATAATAAAAATATTAATATCAATTATTACAAATATTAATAATATAAATATAAATAATATAATGTTAAATATGATAAATGATATTTTGTAGTACGTTACCGCAAAGTATTTGAAATTAGTGTTAAATTGTATTACTGAAAATCGATGTGTTGAATGAAATTATATTTTTTTCATGATACTTTAAAGTATCGTTGCAGTATAAAGGATAAATATGAAATTTGAAATCTCGCATCTTTTCCCAATCATTTAAAATCAAGTTTAGATAGATTTATAGATTTTAAAGCAATAAAAATAATGCAATAAATTTTTAGTACTTAAACCCATGAATAAATATTTGCGCCCTAACTAATTTTGAATTTGAAAGAGACAATTTACACAAATACATTGATACGAAGCAAAGATATATATATCACTACATTTTTTAAAAATATTAGTGTACTACTTCTAAGAAACAGAGCTGTAGAGGAGTGCATGAATGCGACGGTATACGTGGTATAGCTTCTGGATTTAAAAAAAAAGCTTCATATACTCTCTGTTTCTCAAGTAAAGCCATAACTTATACTCTTTGACGTACAGCACTACAAATACACATATACCCTAAAGTCTCCGTTGAGTATTTTAACGTTTAAGGGGTCTCAGGACTCTTAAAATTGAAAAAATGAAAAAAAAAGACCATTTTCAACATTTAATATCTTAAAATGTATTTGGTTTTAAGACACAATTTTAATTGGAATAAAATATATAAGTAATGTTCTTTCATTTCATGTATTTAAAAAATTATAAGATGCAGATTAGCATTTACAGGGGACTCCTAACTGTTAGACATTTGACGAGCAAAAAATCGGCATAACAGCTTACGCGCACGATTACAAAAGAAGTATTGCAACTAGAATAAAAATTTTGGTGCCTACTTATACTTCACATTGTAATAATTACCCTGAACCTAAATAAATTTGTATTTAAAGCTTTTTTTATATTTTTAATACAAAGTTGTATTTAGCTAAAAATATTTCATCGTGCAATAGATTATCAATAAATATATTCCTAAACTTGATGTCACGTTTACCAGTTACAATTTTGCATGTAAACATGCGCACTCTTTCCTTGAGGTTCTAATCTGAGTGCCGGCGAAATCCAGGAATTAACTTTTAGACGCATTCGTAATAAAACATTTAGCTTTATCAAAGAAAAAAGACGCATTTAATTTTCACTATGGCATCATTTTCCCTTTGAGATGAGCGTCTCAATCTCAGTATCAGCAGAATAAAAAAATATTATATTGAATTGTAACAGCTTTAGGAGTGAATATACGTTATTTTAAATCGTGACGTCATTTTCTATTCAAAAGTTTTAAAGAAGTTATTTTTAATTATAATACGAATGGCATTCGTAATGGTATGGTAATACCATTGTCTCCCTTCTCTCTACAACAATAAAAGTAACCCGATTGCCACAATTTTGAAGAAATTACAAAAAGTTCATTCTTTTAAAATTAAAATATACAAATGGGATTATTAAAAAAACATATTCAGTGCGGGAACAAATAAAGTGCTTTCATTTAAAAAAAAAAAAATTATCAAAATCGCTTTAATAGAAAGCTGAGGTCAGATGTCTAAAAAAACAGCATTGTCTCTTAGAATTAGCCAATTTTTGATCACATGTTACAGTAGACAAATACTTCTGATGATCCCAATTACATAGCTATGTTTTTATATATAAAATCAGTTAAATTTTTTTTCGTGTGATTGAATTTTCCTACGCTTTCTCTAAGAGTAAGTTTCTTGAGTATATGTACTTATTTGTTGTTCTATTTTATCATTTTGATTTATTCCATTTTACATATATTGCATTCATGGAGAGTGATTAAATTTATAGTTTAGCATAAAAAAATATTGTTTAAAGCCTAGTTAAATCCTATGTCATTAACTATTTTTGAGGAAATTTGTTAATTAAAAAATCACTTCCGACATGACTTAGAGGCGATTAGATTAATAGAAAAATCAACATACAAAATTATTTTCTTATTTTAAAACACTTCTCATTTCGAACAAAATGGAAGATACCGACCCGCAAGAAAAGAGACACTTCTAGCAAAAATTCCTTTTGTGTTTTATTTCGCTAATAGGTCTGTCATAGGCGTGTCATGCTATAGTGAAAGTTTCATAAGTGTAATTAACCGGAAAATCGCTTTATTACGCTATATGTCAATTTGTGACCACAGAAGAGGGGTGAATTGTGTAGGGATGTAAAATTACTCAACCCTCCAAACCTCATCTACGTCTTCATTCTTAAGGGTTTTACGCTTTTATGCACATTTTTACTGCTGTATGCGGAGCTCAGTGCTATAATTTCATGTTACAGTAAAAACTTGCAAATCTTCTCTTGCCTTTTCCGTGAAATTTACTTTTACTGACATGTGTCATTTTTCTTGCTTGTGGACGAATGTACTATTTAAAAATAAAATAAAAACAACGTGGTGAAGCATAAAAGTTAAAAAATAAAACATAAAAATCAAAAAATATATTTAATTCTCACATATTTGTTTCATCTTTATTACTTTCTTCTATCTTTACAAGAAGAAAGTATTGGATTCGTGAAATTTTTCGACTTTCGGTTTTCGACGGATTTACACGTTTTAGGGGTCAGAGATTCCGAAAAACATGTTTTTACAAAATGTCTGCCTGTGAGTCTGTCTGTCTGTCTGTCTATATGTGACACAAATTTTGTGGGCGCTCTGTCTCAAGAGCTAATGCATGGAATTTAATAAAAATTCATATTCAGTTAGTCCCCAATATAAATTGGTGTTGATTAGTTTTTGGTGTAAATCGCTCAACAGGTGGCGCTGATGCAACATTTTTCACGATTTCCACAATAGCTCAGTCTCCAGAACTAATGCACGGATTTTCATCAAACTTCAGATTCATGTATACCTTGATATCAATTAGTGATGTTTATGTTTTGGTGTGAATCACTGAACAGGTGGCGCTGCTATGCTACATTTTTCCGAATTTCCGCTATAGCTCTATTTCAAGAACTAATGCACGAATTTTCATCAAACTTCAAATTCAGATATACTTTGATATGAATTAGTGCTAAATTGATGTAATTTCTTGTACTATTTAAATGATCTAATTGACGTGATTTATATAGAAGAAAGTTTTGTGATGGACAGAATATACTAGTTTCATAGTGCCATATTTTTTACAACTGTAGATCTATCAATAATATCAAAATGTTTATTAAACTCCAAAGATTCTCAAAACCTCAATACTTATTTTTAAAGCAATAGAGTTTCGTAAAAATGATATCCTGTTCTTTCTCTAAAAAAAGTTAACAGTTCTACTTAGTGACTTCCTGTATAATACATTATTGGTAGCATGGCGAAATATTCCAAAATGTATAACTAAATCTGCCAGGATTAATTTACTAACGTAAATCATGTATACCTGTTCACTTGAGTTGTTTGTTGTTGCATCATAAATGGTCATCCTATTAAACATTGAAAACGTACATTGTTGGTTTTTTAAAATATTTTCAAGATGAATAAAATTTCGAAACACGTGACATAAGTGGAACGTGTCCCAAAAGTTACAAAGATGCCCTTAAAAGTAAATGCAATTGTCAACATCCATAAACTAGTTTTATTTTGTACGATCTTCACGGTAAATTACGTGAAGTTCAGTGTGATGTGAAACAAAAACTTGATATTTCAAACTTGATATTTGATGTTAGTCCTTTTTAGGTACGTTCGTAATTATATAAATGTGTAGCACCTATAGTCGTCGTTCAGTCCGTCAGTCCGTCCGTCCGTCCGTTCGTCCGTCTGTCCGTCTGTCTGTCCGTCTGCCCTCATATAACAGAGCAAAAACTATCCAACCTAATGGTCTGAAATTTTAAATATATAATTGTTGCAAAATTTTGTCGAGTCATTTCAAATTTTATGAAAATCGGATGTATAGTTTAATGACAGGGACAGTCAAAAGTTTTCCGTTACATTACGGTCAATGGGAAAAAACTATTGCAAGTGCATTTTAATGATGTTACAGCCTTCCGAATGGTATAAAATTTAAAATATATAATTGTTGCAAAATTTGGTCGAGTTATTTCAAATTTTACGAAAATCGGATGTATAGTTTAATGACAGGGACAGTCAAAAGTTTTCCGTTACATGGCGGACAATGGGAAAAATCATTGCTAGTGCATTCTAATGATGTTACAGCCTTTCTAACAGAATGAAATGGATATGGACTTATGAAGTACACTAAAATATACATTCAGTACAATATGCGGTGCAAAAAATATTTATAAAACTAGTTATAGTAGGAATGCATCTCATTTGCCACGGTTGACGAGTAATTTCAAACTTTCGTTTCACTTTCCAAACACATAGTGTAAGGAAATATTGTAATTACGATTTGAGAGAACTGTGTGTGAGTGAACACGATAGCTCCTAAACGATAGTTACGGTTGAATTCCTATTTGGCAAAAATGTTTTATAGACACAAAAGTATTGAACACAAAGATATTGAATAAATTTACACTAGTTTTACACAACCTTACACAGAGATAGTGAATAAATTTTTCTTTGGAGAACTTATCGGAATCGTGTTTATTTTGATCAGAATGATGCAATAGCACGTACAACACATGAAAATATTACTCTTTTGAATAGGTCTTTTACAAATCACTGAGCACTTTTGGACGCCAGGGCACATACCACTATTTCCGAATTGTAATTTTCGCCTTATTTATGACAAAAAGTATGCTACGAGGTGAATATCATTTTAATATCGTTGGCGACGATCACAATTAAAACAAGAAAGAAAAATTCATGCGTCAAGCATAGATTATGAAACACTTTCTAACACATTCAGAATAATGTAACAAAACTGCACCTTTTAATAAGTTAAAACGTTATGTCTAATTCAACCATATGGAAACGCATAATGCATTTCAAAACCCAGTTTCAGCTGTTCCCATCCATAATCGGAAAATTATGCGAATTTTTTCAGAAGCCCTTTATATGATATATAGATTTGTATCTATTAACTACCTGCATGCCGAAATTTAGTTCACTTAAGAAATACATATACCTCAGTTGAAAATTCCCCTTCAGAAACTTCCTCTAATGAGGAGAATGGTACGTGAATACTTTTGTGCTGCCCGGTATATGAGTTTATAGAATTTATATATAACGAGTAACATGCAAAAAATTAGTTACATTGAAAAGCGCGTACCGAATTTTAAAATGCACACTCCAGAAATTATTACTCAAAGACAGTAGTGTAACCCATTTCTTTTGTGTATCCCTGTAAACGAATAAAAAATGCTATGAATGCCCTGTTTTAACGTAATCGTAGAGAAATTCAGTGATTTATATCTGTTTCAATACATTTGAAATAGCGTAATGCATTCAAATACTCTGCAAACGATTTTCCCCCATATACCATAATGTAATGGAATACTTTTGAGTGTTCCTGTAAATTAACTATTAATCCTACATACTTCGTATACAATACCAAACAAGCTTTGGTGACCTCAAATAATCTTTATCAATTGCATGAAAATCGGAGTGTATTTACGGGAGTTAGAGCGTGGACAGACGGACTGACGGACAGACGGCCAAACAAACCGAATGATAAACACTTTTCAACTTTGTTGGAAATTGTTAAAAAACTGGTTCTCCCTGGATTAGGCCTATTCCGGCGTGCCCGTGCCTTAATCTGGCCTTGGTTTTGAGGTTGACTTTTGGTCGACGAGAACTTATGAAGTCAATTGACAGCCAAAATCCTATGATTTGATAACACCAGATTTTCCCTATGCTACTATCTTAATTGTTATCCTGCATAATAACAATCTATATTAAAACACTGAAATTTTTTTAATATTTTTTGTTCAAATTCTTATCTTATCATCTTACAGGTAAAAAAAAAAAAAAAGAAAAAAAAAAAAAACGAACTAAAAACTAACAAACTAACTAATGAACTTTTCAAATTATAGACGGCCTGACTTTGTTGTTTAAAAGCAATGTAACAACTCTTTCGTGAAGATGTTCATAAAAGATGACCGAAACGTCGATTGTTATAATTGTATTTTAATGTTTTATTAGTTTTTAACTTTACAACCTTTTATATACACCATTTAGTAAATTTGTGATTCTTTATTTTGACGTTAATATTGATACTATAGGTACTTTTGAAGAACACTATATTTTAATTATAAACAAATAGAAGAGGAAATCTGATTATTTTATGCGGTTTATAAAAGTAACCATGTAAGTGAGAGAGATTGCCTTATGAAAAGAAAATTCTATGCTTCCGCTTAACAGCAAATGGTTTAAACGTGTTTTAAATTGCTTCATCATTTTCCAAATTTAATGCACGATTGGACAGATAAAGAAAGGATAAGTCCAACATTGGATCATAATTACATCGGATCAATTTTAAATGGAGCTTGCGTAGTTTTGCCAAATAGGCTCAATTGTTCACGAATTTTTATTATCACTGTCAAACGCATACAAATTCTAATATATTACCTCTCATTTACAGGAGATTAAATTATATTATCAGGACCAGTGGGGTCTTTTGTACTCGGATTTTCTTTCAGTTTGTTTTGATTAGGGGATTTGTAGGCGCCGAAGGCCGCATCCGCCGTTATTGAGCGAGCTGACGGCTGTTTTAATTTTTTATTAAGAAAGATCAATTACACATTTGAAAATCAACTTCGTCAGCTACATCAAGTGATGAAAGTGTAAACAATTGCGCTAGCCGCTACTTTTACGCCACGTGATTTCCACTGTGACGTCATACAAATATTTGTTCGTAAGAAAATCTTGTTAGATGAATCGTTTTAAAAATGACAAATATGACGTAATTTTCACCATTTTTCAACGTAATAATTTAATTAATTTACATTTTATTTTTACTTTTTATTCTCGTGTAAATATATAATATTAAAATTACTACGTTTTGTAAACTCGTTAAGAAAAGGGGTTTAAATATGATATTTTAAACATAACGTTTTAAGTATGATTTAATTTTCACCTTTAATATTTTTGCACGTAGTAGCCACAATATTTTAAAGATTTTTTCTGTTTTTTTTTTTAAATTCATGTGTAAATACATTTCTACTTGAAAAATTTAAAACATTATTATTTGGTTCTAAGATATATATACATTTTAACGTCTGAATTCAAAATATTTAAATAGGAAACAGTAGACAGATTTTAATACAATTACTAAAAACATACAAAACAATTAAAATGAGATAAAATCATATAAAATTATACACTATAAAATAAACGTTTCGCTATGCACCGCATAGCCTCATCAGTATTCGAATCAACTTACAACAAATTATCATTACATTTAAATTATTATTTGGGCTTTTCAAAACTTGACAACAACAGGTAAAGGCTGGCTATTTCAAACTATGAATTAAATGGCGATTGAAATAATGAAATTTTAAATAAATAATTGAAAGAAAAAATCACACAAATTTAAAAAAGGGATTTCACACTTCACACTTCAATTTTTATTAAGAACATTTTAAAAACATTTTGATAAAAAATTGCTGATATGGCTCGAGTTACGTGGCGTCTTAGCGTGCCATCCGTGCTCTTCCAATCGGGTGTATATCCCATAGATCAACAGAGTCGTTTGCCATCAATTCTCATTAAGGATTATGAAAATAAACAATACTGCCTGGAGCTTCAAGCACTTTGAGGCCAAACAGTTGAAAATCAGCAAAATGGCAGCCATTTGAAAAAAAGGCTAGTTCTGATCCCCCTTTTTACACTTTGGCGTACTTCTAAAAATATTTATTATTTTTTTTTATGTTTGAAAGGGGTCTAAGCTCCAATAAATTATATTACCTTTGATTTAAAAAAAATAGCAAAATCGGTTTAATAGTTCTTGACTTATGATCCTGCCCAATTTGCAAAAAGTCATTTTTCGTAAAATGCGCTTATAGTACATTGTTTAATGCAACTCTCGGTATCGTTGCGCTAAAGCACTCAATAACTATTAACCCCTTGAAGAGTGGTGATGCCGCTATGGCATCACATAATTTTAATCCCTAATTGCCACATTGGCATCCGAATTTTTTTTTTTGAAAATTTCACTTTTATTACGAACGCGAAAATATGTTTTACTTGATTACAAATAAATTTTCTTGTAAATACTGGTCTCAGTCAGTTATTTCATCATTTTACGAATACATGTACCTTGCCCCTGAAAGAGTTAAAGAACTTCGAATTTGGCCTAATTGTTTCAGAGGCATAATCTGCAGACTATTAAAATATATTTTATAAAATTGGTAAGATGCTCTATAAACTTTTTCAATTAGTATACCTTGCCCTTAGTTCCTAACTTAATTTCTATATCTGCCCCAAGTAGTACTTAAAATCGTTAGAACCCCAGAAGGATATTATCAAGTATAACCTAGTTTTGATAATCATCAGTACATATGTTCGATGTCTTGGCACTTCCCAAACATCATAATTTTCTTGCTACTTCAAATCCCAATTAAATTCATAAGTAACCCCAACACATGGTCCAATTGTCAAGTATTTATAACTTTTAAATCTCGGGAGAGCATGAACATGTAACTCACACTAATTTGAAAGCCAATTATCCAAAATTATTCAGGAGCATCTAATATAACACAGTCTAAGGCAATATATTGTCATAAAGTAGTCTTCAAGTGGTGATCTTCTCTTAGAACTTAAAATTCAGGCAGATTGCTACAAGCCGCGATTGGGAACAGACATAGGCTCGGGGCTGTCGGAATTGACACCAGCGGGTGCGCCTTGGATGACTGCAATCCAGCTAAGATGTCTCTACGTAAAATAAAAGAATGTCTGAACAACGGTGTGTTTTCTTTAAATACTAATTCCACCAAGACACGACTCCAAATCGGGTGTTTAAAATATACATACATATATATATATATATATATATATATATATATATATATATATATATCGATTTTTTTTTACCGAAAAAAAGCAATCGCCCTCTTAAAGTACTTTTTTTAGTCCGTAGAATCTTGAAAGAACTTTACTGAAACTTTTCGCGGCACACTTGAAGACTTCTTACGGCGAATCAGTGTGTCGCGGCACACCGGTTAAGAACTACTGGACTAATGAATTTAGAAATGTTTGTGCTGGGCAAATGATGAAAATGTTTCATCGATATAAAACATTCAGGCTCGCTTTAAATATATATATATATATCTTTACAAATTCCTTTTAACTTTGTGTAACATTTTGAAATGTGCGCGAAATTGGAAAGTGAAAAGAATTCTGTATAAATGTTTATTCTTTGTAAAGATGAGACCTATCTAGGTTAGAGGAGGGTGTATTTGGTAAATGATGCTGTTTTGGTTACGCTTGAATAGAGGTTGTTTGCTTAAAAAGGTGATGAAATGAGGCGTGGGTGAAGAAAGGTCCATAAAATTTGCATATTTTCGTTGTCGTCGATAGCTGTTGCTGCACATTTTTAATCATTTAATGTGATCCGCCACACAAAAATATAAAATAATAATAACAAAAGACTTAAAAATACTCAAGTGTTCGGGAGGCAGCGGCGATGGGAAGAATGAATGATTTTACTATTCGAATGAATCATTCGTGTATGAACAAAAGCACAGCTGCCTAATTTTTTTAAAAATTATTATTCAATTTCTACCTGAAATGTTGTATAGAACAAGTAATAATTAAATTTAAAAAATCAGAAAAATCCGACTGCGTAAAAAGTGAACTAATGAATAGTTTCTCGTCAATGTTAAACTATTTTTTATATTACTTACCTATTTTTTATTTACTTGTATTGATGACTTTTAAGTTGTGTTTAATTGTTAGTTCCTAACTATAAACACGGTTTTGATGAGGCCTATAGATGTCTATGAAGGTTAGAGTTGAAGTAAAGCTAGAGATCCCAACTACACAACTTCCAGGTTGTGTAACATTTAAACGGAGCTTCTGGCAGTAAAATAGTCAATGAAACATCGCCTTCATTTTGAAAGACCTATCCAATGATATACCACTCAATAGGGTGCGTAAATTTTTTTTCGTCTCTACCGCCATTTTGTATTTTACGGCCACCATTTCAAATTTATAAAAAACAAAAGCTAGCCTATAACCATCAGGCGATTAAGACGAATCGATAGAGACCTCATTCATTAAAATCCATCCAGCCGTTGGGATGTTTCGAGGGTATAAAGAAATCCACATACCCAGATACGCCTGAAACACATAACCTTTTATGGCAGTCGAGTAAAAATAGCAGAAATGCCACTCAATGACTCAAATGATATGCCACTCAATAGGGTGCGTAATGTTTCCCCCCTGTCTACCGCCAGTTTGCATTTATAAAAACAAAACTTGGCCTATAACCATCGGACGGTTAAGACAAATGGATAGCGACCTCATTCATTAAAACCAATCCAGCCGTTGGGATGTTCAGAGGATATAAATAATCCACATACCCAGATACGCGTGAAACACATAAGCCTTCTTGGCAGTCGGGTAAAAAGAAGTTTCTTATATAATTTTAATTAATTTTTGAATTAATTTTCAGCAGTGAAATTACGCTCGAAATTATTAAATATGTAATACGTGATTTATCACATTGCTAGTGAAGCATAGAACCAACAATGTGACAAATGTCCAAGCCGGGGATCGAAGCCGGAATCCTTGGTTAGCGCTCCAAGTGATTCCCGGCATTCCCCATTCGATTCCCGGCTTGGACATTTTTCACATTGTTGATTCTACGCTTCGTCAGCAATGTGATAAATCACGTATTATAGATTCAATAATTTCGAGGGTAATTTCACTGCTGAAAATTAATTAAAAATTAATTAAAATTATATATGTCTTCACCGATGCTGGGTTTGTGTGTGTCTCACGTTTCGCCGATGGATTGTGTGCTCATGAAGATCTTGAGCTGCAGTTGCAGCCTTACCAGCATATGTGGGAAGTGCTAAGCTGGGCATCGTCCTCATAGCTTAATTAGTAGAGCACTTGAAGCACTATTCCAAGAGTTCCGGGTTCGATTCCCGGCTTGGATATTTTTCACATTGTTGGTTCTAAGCTTCGTTAGTAATGTGATAAATCACGTATTATATATTCCAGAAATTTCTTACAAAAAAAATTAATGATAATAATAATTTAATACCCCATAAAAATATATAAATTCTTTTTATCTTCAAAATGTCTGAAGATAATTGATTCAAAAAACTGCGAAGTTTGGCAACTATGCTTTTTTTTTCTTTTAACACAATTTCTGGTGGTAATTGATTAAAAATATATTCAAAGATTGGAAACTATGCTTTTGCGCATCCCAAATACTTCTTTCGATAATAAAATCCTTCATTCTGCCCGTCAATGGAGACAGCATCACATTTTTGCAAACAATTTTAGCGTCGATTACTTTTATACACATGATAGATTGGATCGTACAGGCAACTAAACTGCTAGTCAGCTGTAAAAAACAGCGGATGCGGGATTTGCATTAGTAACACTATACACGTTGCTGTAATATGAAACGTATGACGACTGGATTACTGATGATCCCCCCGAGTCGGAGTAACATCAGCAATCGGGTTTCGGGTGTGTGTTCGTAGCCCTAAATTCGTATTATTAGTTTTTTCTGGCTAATACGAAGATGAAACCACACCCTTAATTTGTAGTGCCAAGGTATTTAAGGCCTGAGGATTCAGCCTTAGTTCTACAAATTTCGATTAGTTCCCTTTAATTCTATTTTTTACCACGTTTCTTTGTGGTAATTTGTAATTGATTTTAATCGTTATACATATAAATATATACCGGGTGTTTCAAAAGTTCGGTGCGAAAAAAAAAATTAGTTCAAAATTTCGACAATAGGGAGACGCTGCTGCAGATAATTCCTTGGAATAATTCCATATTGCTCACAAAATGCAAGGTTTGGATACAAAAACGTTAGAGAATACTACATCTACATATTTTTTGTATCCAAATCTTGAGTTGTTTGAACAGTATGGAATTATTCCATGGAATTATCTGCAGTAGCGCCCTCTGTTGTCGTGATTTGAACTAAATTTGTTATTGGTCTCATACAAAATCCCGTCACGCTGAATATTTATCTGCAAACCGCATGTCTCTCTGAACCATAGATCTTCTTTTATCGCGTTTTACTTTCGCACCGAACTTTTGGAACACCCGGTATATATAAAACCATTAATAGCCATTACAAATAACCAACAAAAATTATGAAAGTACAATTAATAAAGAAATTTATTCATTGACTATAAAATGATCCACTTAACATTTTCAACATGGATTTTATAAGCATATATTTTCATCTTCGTATTAGCCAGAAAACAGTTAAATAATACGAATTTAGGACTACCACAACCAATAAATACAGAAATAAAATATTGGAAAAACAAATAAGTTTAAAATAAAATATGATTAAAAAGGTTTGAGAAATATTACCAATTTGAAATCCATTCTAATCTAGAAAGATGCAGCAAAAAAAAAGGGGGGGGGGTGGCAAGAGATTATTTGCACATGTTGCCGAAAATTTTTTTAAAATGATGATGAACCAAGGGGTAATAATGTACAATATAATCATGTACAAACCTCAATATATGTGACCAGCGTCCTCTATAGAACATTTAAAAGATAATCCCACTTTGTTATCCAAGGAATCAATAAAGTGCTGCCATCTGTAGAATTTATTATTAGTAAAATATATTGTTTTGAATAAAAACTAATATATAATTAAAAAATATTTATATCTATTATTGGATTAATCTTTAAAGCATATACTGCTTAGAGATATATAAATTATAATTAAAAATATGTTAAATGTATACCAGTATATTAAAAAAAAAGTAAATAAAAGATTATGTATAAATAATATGTAAAATGGCGATATTGATGATTCATTAATTAACGTATCACATAAATAAATGTACGTCACTATAACATATTAATATTTAAATCACTGTGACGACATTGCATAACCACTTAAATAGATAGATAATTAAATATAAATAAATAAATCATTAAAATTATTATGCTTAGGAATTTAAAATAAATAAATAAATAAATTTTGAAATTAATTAGTTGCATTTAATATGTCCACATACGTTCTTAAAAATTAAATATACCTAATTTAGGGAGAGAGGATAGAACAAAGAATAAAATTTATAATAAGAACATGCACTTTATTCTCTTGTAATATAATATACTACTATGTATGAGATATTAATATGATATTGTCCTCATTGGGCTAAAATTTAAATACAAGTTAAACGTTAACACTACTAATTATTAAAGAAAATACGTAGATTTAATTTGAATTAATATATATAAATAAATATACAATTATACGTATAAGAGTGCCGAATCAACATCCATTAAAAAGTCTATTATTGCAACATAATTATTAATCAAATGCCCCTTTCCATCGTTTTTTTAATTAACCATTCTGTATTATCCAGACAACGCTACACTCCTCCATACTCTCTCTTGCTCATATATATACTAGGAGACTCTGGCCTCTACTTGCTAACGCTCGCCAACTTCCGTGACTCGTGACCGCGTAGCGATCCCAGCTTCTTTCACTCGCTAGCCACATTTTTAAGCAGCTATGAACAAAATGAGTACATCATAAATCATTTTAAGGTATGCTAATTAGAAAAATGTGACATAAACATACAATAAAGTAAACTAATTTTATTTTTTTTATTTAAAATATTGTACACGATTAATCGAAAAAATGTTACTTTCTTAAAACTATTAAATAAGAGTATTTTTTATAAATTCCGTAAGAAATATATAATGTTTTACAAGAGCAACATTATTTTATGACGACAGCACGAATATTTCAAAAGTTGTCGATATAAAAAGACAAACAACGCTCAAAATTCTTGAAAAAATATTAATAATTCATAAATTAAAACTGTGTAATTCATAAACATTTCAATAAATTAACGTACGAATAGTATACTTCTTTGAATAGATATTTAAAACAAAATGTAATTTTTTTTTCTGGTAATTGAAGTATTATTTATTGAGTTATTTATTGAGTTATGACAATTGTTCCAATACATTTTTACAAAAATTAACTTTTGTGAAAAATCTAAAAACAAGTTTGAACTCAGTTTTTTAAAGTTTGTAAGAAATAAAATCTTTTAAAGAGCTCCAGGATTATGAAGTTCAACCTCTTATTTTATTTTTTTTTTTTTTTCTAAAAAAGAAATTTTGTAATTGAAATTTGTTCGAAATTGACGCTTAACCCTTTATCTACTGACGGTACTTATAAGTACCACTCGTTTTAAACTGTTATACTATAGTGAATATTACTAATGTTCTAATGGTACTTTGCAATAAAGTAAAAAAACTAAAACCCAACTACGACAAAAAACTACGCTGAAAAAGTATAAAAGTACCCCATGAATACAGGTAAAGTCACAAGCAAATGCTAGTAATATATAGATATATTCAAAATGTACAAGTAAAGCGCTTTTGAATGATACCAAACACGGCATATTTATCTTAACTTTATTTTTTGACGTATGACGCTTCCAGTATTTGGTAGTAGTGACGCACATATCCGTCGATGGCAGCAAATGGGTAATGGACCGATTAGTGGATGAGGTCGTTAGTGTAATGTGTAAATGTGTAATGTAGATTGAAGGTTTCATGTATTAAGATGACCTAGGAAGATTTCTTAATCTATCTAATTCTGCTAACGATTGACTGTCATGTGGATTTTTAAGCAACTTATTATGATCCAAGGCACTTATAAACAAACCCTCTATGGTTTTGACTCTACTGAGAGCGACATAGGCCTGTCCTTTAGCAAACAATGACTTTCCTAGATCGATAACTGCTTTATCCAGAGTACAACCTTGTAATTTATGTACAGTACAACCCCAAGAAAGAATCAGCGGGAGCATTTTACGCTGAATTTTCCCAGACCCCCTCAAGCCGTCAAATTCAGTGAGGCAAGGCTCGATTCTGACAAGTCCGTTAATATCGGCTTTTATGGATGCGTCGTCAAATTGTATGAGAACAGCGCTTGGCTGTTCTCCCTGTTCCAACTGATCGCGCCGAAGAGCAGGCCATTCAAAGGCCTTCACCACTCCCATCGCTCCGTTTACTAAACCCTGGTTTACATTCAAATTTCTACGAAGCATTACTCTGGAGCCGATTCCCAGTTCGATACTGTTTATTATACCCCCAGTCTTATTGGGGTCACTAGGTAAATGCTCAGGTTTCGGGGTCTGTCCGTATGTCTTCGATTCAGTAGATGTATCTATTGCTGTGATGGTGTACATTTTAGTAAGTAATGTTAAACGTTCCGACATCTTGGTGTTATATGCCTCTACCTGTTTCAAAGTGGGATATATATGTACTATTTCATCATAATCGTTTGTTTCATTAGTTATTTTTCTTGTGTCTAACGTGGCCAGTTGTTCTAAGGTCAGTTTGCCTACTCTGATATTGTTCAAAAGATCAACGAAAGTGTTATCGTTGGCTTGGCGCATATTTTGGCTCAATTCACAGAAATCAAACATCCTCCACAAGTGTGGTTCATGTACATGATGTTCCGGCTGCTTGAAGCAATACGCGCCCCCAAGTGTAGCAGCAACCGGGGGTAGCTGCATGAGATCGCCAAAAGCTAGAACGTTGACACCTCCGAAGACTCGGTCGTTCTGTTTAAGCTCTTGTAGCCTCAGGTGAATATTTCTTAGTGTAGAATAGGGCACCATTGAGACCTCGTCTATTATAACCCACTTGATATTTCTCCATTTATTTCTTTCCCTTTGCAGACGATCTCCGGTCAGCGGCCTCAAGGTAACTGTTCGGCCCTTTTCAATAGGCAATACAAAAGTACTGTGTAAAGTGCATCCTCCGACTAGTCGGGCAGCAACACCAGTTGGTGCCGTGACTATGACACTTGTATTTGAGGATAGTCTTCGAATTTGTTCAACCAGCAGTTTTAGAGTGAAACTTTTGCCGCTTCCAGCTCCGCCAGTAATGAACATTAGGAGTGATCTTTGTTGGTCATCAGTATTTGTTCGTAATTTGTCACATACTTTGGTGAACAACTGTTTTTGATCGTAGTTTAAGGAATTGACTCCCCTCAAAAAATCCTCATCAGACATAATGTTTACTACCATATTGTCTTCAAAATCATCTTCTTGAATATTAATGTGATGAAATGGATTTTGTAATATTGAAGTCTGATTCGTGGCGCTATTATTGGCACACATGTCGACTGCTTGTTCAGCAGCTAGTCGTCGAAGGGCATCTTGTATTTCGTTTTCCCAACGAGATAATAGCTCATTATCATACCCAGAATGAAGTGGTCTTAAAAGACCACGTTTCGCCAAGAAAGCATCTTTAGCATTGTCGTACCCCTCTAACAGCTCACATTCACTACGGAAGGGACAATGCGTAACTAGCAAACTGTAATAGTACGCTTCAGGGTCGGAGTCAGCGGTGTAATATCGAGTTCGTAGAACTGCTGGCCGTGATCGTTTCTTCATTCTACCCATTCTATTCAGCAAATTTATTATTGGCTCTTGGTTTTCAGTTTCTTGCTCATAGGCATCAGCATCTCCATCGTCATCGTCTTGATAAGTAATAGAACTTATCGGCTCATAATTGACAGCGAACTCACCGAGACTCAATTCTTCTAAGTTCCGTGGTCGACTTTCATATCGTTCGAATATATTTTTGCAAGGCTCAACTGTATCCGAATCAAAACGTAACATCCTGTACCTGAGCTCAGGCTTGCATGTGTTAACGAATGTTGACTTCCTGGAGCTGTCGCGTAACTTCAGGTGGCACAGCCTGTATGCACACTCCGGCGCTGACACTTGACGATGATTCATCAAACAATTCTGAACGGCAAATATCTGCTGGCCAAAATTTCCTCCTCTTTCTCTAACTCTATAAAGCGCTTCTGCTATTGCGGTTTGCAGGTTCGCTGGTTCCGATTTCGCGATATATTTAGCGATATAATACGCAACGCCAAGAGCTGAAACCACAGGCTGTATGTCAATATTAGCACCCCACAATCGTAGTAGTGTTGCATTGTAATTATTAATCATAGATTCTTCCGAGCGTCTCTTTAATATATAAAATTTTCCACCATTTGAAGTAGCTTGGTTGTCATCCAATATTACTGTTCTTTCTGAGCTTCGTTTTGGAAACCCAAATCTACATGAATTTGGACTTCTATAACTGTAACATGTATGTGTGTGTCTGTGAGTTTGAAGTCTGGTGACAAGATCTTTTAATTCTGAATCGTTTTCAGGTATTTCGCAGGTAATTATATTTTCAAGCAGATTAATTCCTTCTGGCGAATTGAAATCGGGCATATCTTTACACCAAACAATCATATGTATATGTGGAGATCCCCTTAATTGAAATTCAACCCGCCACCAGAAATCAACCAGTTCATGACCCAATATATAATTCGATTTGCTTTTTAATACTCGCATAAGAGCATTAAACCTGAACATAAACTGGCGCGACAGGGTTACTGGATACGATTCCACTAATCTTAGCTTTTCATCATAAGTCAGATCGTCGATAGGAAAATCAGGCCTACCATCTGCCACCAAGAGAGCTTTTAACATGTCCCGCCAATTCAAATCATTACAGGATAATGTAAGATAGAAATGGGGTGGCCCTAAGTTTCTGACCATGGCCATTAGCTCTGTAAAAGCCCTGTGCCAGTAGGAAGAAGTCCCTCGTATGTTTCTCATACATAAATGTATATTTTGTATAAGATCCTCCGGCTGTATCCCATCTTGTCGAAGTCTTCCACAAACAGATACATTCTGGCGTGCTCTTAACAATTCTACTGCAGACAGAGCATAAAATAGGTATTCTATTTTTTGAAATCGTTTGTCGCTTCCCATAACTCTAGTCTGAAAGTAGTCCAATGGGGTTATTTTGTGTTGCCTTTCTTCATGTAATCCATTATTTCCATCAGGGAAGAGTCTAACCCATGCTAATTCCTCAGCTCTTTTTTCTACAAGGAGGCTTATAGGAGGAGCTGTCTTTCTCCGAATATCGTATACTGGGAGGGGTGTATCGTTACCTACAGGATTATTTATGACATCAATTAAATTAGGTATCTGGTACTCGTTAGCCATCAACATTGTGACGTTTATTTGGCCATTATTAGTTAAGGATCTGGCAGTGATGTCATCGTTGCAATGACCATTAACGGAGTCATGTTCGCTATCGGTGGTTTCATGTGGACATACGTTTGATGGTGTCATGTTGTTGACAGATACGTTTACAGACGTTATGCAATACTGGAGGTTTCTGCGTCCTCTTGTCATAAGGACAACAGGTAGGTGCTCAGCGAGAGATTCAATAGTACTGAACATCATTAACATTGCACAACCTCTAGTTGATGCGACAAATCCTTTAGGTCCCCTTGAATGGGAATCAAACAGGTAATACGACGTATCATGTTTAATTACAGAGATTGATATCTCTGTTTCTGCGGTGATTATGCCTGCATTCTTCTCAATAGTCAGGAAAAAGTGCCGTAGACCTTCTAATAAGCTCGAAAAATATCCTTCTAGCACATCTACTGTTGGGTTAATTAGTCCTGTTATACAATCTATGTCAAAATCAAGTGTATAAGACATATTTGCGATGACTAACTCCGGGAGCAATTCTTCGGTGTTTAAATAATTTGGTTGTATTGGCAAGCTCCTTAGACACTGGGAGTAATATGCATCACCAAATATTAACACCCGATCAATGTCCGAAGCGTCCCATTGCGACAGATCTTTGGTGGAAGAATAAGCTATAGCAACTGCTGCATTTGCAGTGCATTGTTTCCCCCTACTGTCGGAAGAAAACATGTCACTTCCTTGATTAAAAGAACCTCTAAGAATTTTTCGGTCTGAATTAATAACTTTAAAATGTTGATGTGGCTCTCGGTTATGATTAACTGTTGTTGGCGGTATTTCAATTATATGCTCATCATTCATTGAATTTTGTAGGTGTTCAAAGTTAAGAGTAACGCCTCTATAGAGATGATTGTTGTTTACAAGCCAATTTAAAGCTGCACGTAGGTTGTCTAAATTCACTCTATATTCCCTGACCCTATCAACATTTTCTAATGTTTCGATGACAACAGTGAGACCGCACTGTTCAATCGCCAGTGGTAGTTGTTCCGTGATTTCTTCAACTTGTTGAGCAAACAACACAGCCTGCCCTTTAAACCCTTTTTGTCCGAAATGTCCTCCCAGTTTTATTATTTTAACAAACGGTATAATCCTTGATACAAGCCTTATTTCAACTTCAGATAAAGCTACTAATTGTTGAGGAGGTTCCGGAACTGTCATTTTATTCCAAAAAGCCGTTGACGGAACTTTATTACGACTTATAGAATTGGCACATCGATTACAGGCTGTTATTCTTTGTGGAGTGTTAGGCGGGAAAAGATTATTAGATGTTATATTTTTTACTTGATTTTTGTATAGTGTTTTTTTACAAATATAACATGTTTTGTCCGATACCTCCGAAATTGCCCTATCAAACTCGTCCTTGTCTGTTTCGAACAAAATTCTTCGAGCTCGGTAGGTTCTAGATGTATTTATCTGCATGGATTGAAGTCGTATCTCTCTTGATGTTGGAGTTTCGTTAGCACGAATTTCTGAAGCATGATTGCTCATCGACTCAAGTCGTGATTGCCTAGTAGACGGGGATTCTAGATCACGCATTTCAGAGGCATGATTACGCATGTTTTCCAAACGTGATTGTCTAGTCGACGGAGACTCTTGATCACGCATTTGAGAGGCATGATTACACATATTTTCCAAACGTGATTGTCTAGTCGACGGAGACTCTTGAGCACGCATTTGAGAGGCATGATTACACATATTTTCCAATCGTGATTGTCTAGTCGACGGAGACTCTTGAGCACGCATTTGAGAGGCATGATTACACATATTTTCCAAACGTGATTGTCTAGTCGACGGAGACTCTTGATCACGCATTTGAGAGGCATGATTACACATATTTTCCAAACGTGTTTGTCTAGTCGACGGAGACTCTTGAGCACGCATTTGAGAGGCATGATTACACATATTTTCCAAACGTGATTGTCTAGTCGACGGAGACTCTTGATCACGCATTTGAGAGGCATGATTACACATATTTTCCAAACGTGTTTGTCGAGTCGACGGAGATTCTAGATTACGTACTTGAGAAGCATGATCTTTCATTGACTTGAGTCGAAGTATTTTTGAAGTGGGAGTTTCTAAGCTTCGGGTTTCGGAAGCATGTGTCTTTAACGAATAAAGTCGCTGTGATCGAGAATTTTGAGATTCTTGCGATCTTATCTGAGCAATGTAGTTTTTTGCTTTATGTAAACGTATGATTTTTTTTTGAGAAGTTTCTTTCTCACGAAGATTATCAGCCCGTTTTTTAGCATTCTAACGATTTTCCACTTTAGAATGTTCGGACTGCGTTTTCCTACGATTTTTCTGATAATCTTTGTCTTTTATTCTTCTAAATTCAGTAATATCTGGGGATTCATTTTTTCTTGTCTCAGAAATGCGTGAAGCTTTTTTTGTTTTCCTTGATAAAGCCATTTTTTAAAAGCTTTTATTTTATACCTAAAATAATGAAACTAAATGTTAATATTTATAGCTCTATTTATTTACACTAGATTTACTAACCTAACTCAAACTAAATTGTTTTTGTTTATAGACCTATACTTATTATACTACTTCTTATTTCTATACTTACTAACTATACTATACTACTAACTTTTACTGCTATTTCGTAGACTATATAAACCTGGTACTTTTGGTGCAATACCAGCAAAATTATTTTTATTTATTTAATCCGACAAAATTTAAACAGTGTATCGAAGTAGGATGGCTGTGGTTGCTTCCCTGCGTTACCGGGTACACAACGTGACAACGAATAGGCAAATAGATACACACGCACATATAACAACATAAGCCCGAAGGCATATAATGCAGAGGACATTTTTATGGGAGTTTTAGCCAGTTATCAAACTGTTTCCGCCTTCACCGCGTGGAGGTACTCCCAGCTTATGTCGTTTACATTAGTGCATTAAATTATTCTATTAACGTTCACGCTGCTCTACATTACAGTTCCCGTGATCCGCGCTTTACTCTTATCGCTCATTTTTTTTAAACATCTTCAAAGCAGTCTTGTAATTATGTATAAGCATATAAATACTGGTGAAGCTCTTTCAAGTAATACCAAACACATTACATATATTTTTATTTTATACTTTTTGTCCGCTAGAGGGCATAATAGTAAATTTGGTGACAAACTTTATAGCTCACAACCAACAGAATATCAAGATCAAGACCCTTCTAATGGCACTGCAGTGGTCTTATTCTGATTACTAAGTACCAAAGAAATTAAGAACGAAAAGATGTGAATTATATGCAATTAGCCCATAAATGCAAGTAAAGTCACAAGCAAATGCTAGTAATATATATATATTCGAAATGTACAAGTGAAGCGCTTTAAAATGATACCAAACACGGCATATCTAGCTTAACTTTATTTTTTTACTCTGTATATTTTGTCCGCTAGAAGGCGCCACATTGAATTTGGTGAAAATCTATATAGCCTATAACCAGCGGACAATTAAGACGCTTCTAATGATATGTCATTTGTCGAATTCTGATTAGTGGTTTAGAAGTTACGAGGGAACAGATGAACATACATACATACATACATACATACATACATACATACATAGCCTGTCAAAATCATAACCCTCCTTTGGCTTTGCCGTAGTCGGGTAAAAACACTCTTTTAACTCCACTTTATCCGAGTACATGGCAGCAGTAGTTCTAGGTTTGTTATTTTAGAGAGGAATGAGGCGATCTTTGAAGCAGTCGATGTGTTTTGTGCTGACATTTTATACAGATAGCCGTGCTAGTTTTTTCATTGCTGCAAACACAGTAAAGGATATAAGATAAGTGTTGGATTTTTTTTCTGTGTTCATTATGATCTTAGAATACAATTTGACTAGCTATTTTAGGTGAACGGTGTATGTATTTGATTTAACAGTTGCATTACTCGGTGGTACTTGTAAGTACCGTCAGGACACTGGGTGTTGGTGAAAAACTTCTTGTTTACTTTTCGTCTGTATAGTTATACATCGTTTTCACCTACTTTAAAATGTAATTACAAAAATGTAGTGTAGTAATGATTTCCCTGGTATTTCTTTTCTGTTTCATTGTTATTTTTTCTAGGAAATCGAAAAAGTTGTGGCACCGGCTCGTTTTTTCCATGCTAGAAATGGCATATGTGAATTCATATATTGCAGATGTGGAGATGCGAGAGAACATGTTGTCCTTGGAATATTGACGTCGCATAACTAAAAGACTGCTAACATGATCGAAACCTAAAAAATAATAGTTTTTTTTTTAATCCTTTCAGGAGCAATGCATTTTCAATTCTAAAGTGTTGAAATAAATGACTGACACCGGAATTTGCCAAACTATTTCTTTGTAAATAAGAAAAAGCCTATATTTCATATACTTATTAAATCAAAAATATTTTCTGGTGCCAGTTGAAATACTTTGTGAGTTTTCTGTTACGATATTTTGCTCGTAGTGTACTGACGGTACTTTAAAGTACCACTTTAATTAATTACCTCTAAATAATTAAATTCCTCACGGGTGAGGATTTTTTTTATGTTTATCCTTTAATTTTCATTGCAGTAACTGAAAAAAAATATTACATGAAAACAATTGCAGTAAATCATAATGCCGTAGATAAAGGGTTAAAGTCATACCGTCAACGTTATAATAAAGTCTACAACGCTACAACGTTTTATACACGGAAAGAACGATTTTGTTAAAACAACAAAAAAATAGTTGTGTTAACCAAATTTTGCCCCCACCAAATATTTTTTGTTGGACTGGCAAAATCCTTTTGTTAGTTCAATAAAATTTTATTGAACGAACAAAAACATTTGATCAGTCGAACCAACATTTGGTCAGTCCAACAAAACATTTTAGCTGGGGCTATATTAACTAAATCTTTTTTTCCGTGTAAAATCAACGTTATAAAGTACCCTTAACACATCGGTCATCCGCAAAAAAAGTGACACATCTTGCAAAAATTCATTTTGCATTTTATTTCACCAATAGGTCTATAATAGGTGAGTCTTGCTACACAAACAGTTTTATAAGTGTAATTAAACGGAAAATCAGTTTGTTCCCACTTTAAATCCATTTGTGACCACGGAAGAGGGGTGGATTGTGTGGAGAGGGAAAATTACCCAACCCTCCAAACCTCATCCCACGTCTTCATTCTTAAGGGTTTTATACTTGTGCTTAAATATAACTGCTATAGTTTCATGTTACAGTAAAATCATGCAAATTTCCTTTTGCCTCTCTTGTGAAATTTACTTTTGTCGGGATGTGTCACTTTTCTCGCGAGTGAGCGATATGAAATTTAGAAAATTTTTTAATGTAAAAAAGGTAATTGAAAACTGCGTGGAAACATACACTGGTGTCCAAAATTAAGGACCAATCACAAAATGCTAATTTTTAAGTACGCGAATTCTCAAAAGAAAATGCTATAATTCGAATAGTTACTATCTCTACAGCACAGCTAGTCCATATAACATCTTATTCCTGTCGCACATGGTCACAAGTGTCACAGTCACTACGGTCAAGCAAAAAAAATAGGAAATTCCATACATCTCATTATGAGTCTGAAATGATCACTATATGTGACTCCACTGTGATTTCACTATGACTATGAATAGCGCAAACTGAAATGTTTTCAGTAGTTAAAATTTCAAATGATTATAAAAAAACGGAAAAACTGGTCGATTCGTTTGCGGTTTTCACTGAAACTATCCTTTATGTCAGTATTTTCTTGAAAATCAATTTTAAAGATACAGTTCAAAAAATGTCGATAGAGGGCGCTTTAGACTTTGGAGTAACCAACAACTATTGTTTACCGTTATTTTTTGTATCTCATTACATGCTTTCAAAAGCTTAGACTTAAATTTTGAGCTCAAAATCTGAATCGGTGGGAGTGGTTAAGTAGCGCAAACTGAACTGTGTTCATGAGTTGAAATTTGAACCCCCCTCCTGAACACAGTTCGGTTTGCGCTACTTAACCACTCCCAGCGATTCAGATTTTGAGCTCAAAATTTAAGTTTAATTCTAAGCTTTTGAAAGTATGTAATGAGACACAAAAAATAACGGTAAAAAATAGTTTTTCGTTACTCCAAAGTCTAAAGCGCCCTCTATCGGTATTTTTTTAACTTTATCTTTAAAATTTATTTTCAAAACAATACTGACATAAAGAATAGTTTTAGTGAAAACCGCAAACGAATCGACCAATTTTTCCGTTTTTTATAATCGTTTGAAATTTTATTGCCTAAACTTTAAAGGCACCTATCTCCTTCGGAAGACGTTTGGGACCCATGGTTTCCTATTCACTATTACTCATCTTGATGTGTTCTATCACCCCCTAGCGTATGTACCATGAGTTTAGAAACACCCTGTATATATTTGTGGCTGTGTAAGACAAATTTTAATGATTTTCAAATTATTTTTCAACTGTGTAAAAATGGTTTCGATGACTGTAAAATTATTTTTCAGCTGTTCAAAACAAATTTTTAATAATTGTAAAATTATTTTCCAGCCGTGTAAGAGAAATTTTTAATGATTGCAAAGTCATTTTCCAGCTGTGTAAGAGAAATTTTTAATGATTGTAAAGTTATTTTCCAACTGTGTAAGACAAATTTTAGTGATCATTTTTCAGATGTGTACGATAAATTTTTAGCGATTGCAAAATTATTTTTCCTCTGTGTAAAACAAATTTTCAATGGATGTTGTATTAACTTTATTATCAATTGTGTAAAACAAAATTTTATTTGTCGATTTAATTTTATGTTCAATTTTTTAAATTATTTTTCAGTAGTTATGTATTTCAGATTTTTTCACGTATGTAATTCATATAAAGTTGGTTATTTCTCACCTGTTCAAGATAAATATTTCATGAATGGAAAATAAAATAAATTCCCAGCTATGTGAAACCTGTTTTTGCCGAATTTATTTTATATTCAACAAAAAAAAGATTTCTTTCACTGAAAAATTATTTCTCAGCAGTCCAAGACGTGTTTTTCATTAATTTTTGAAAATTTTGTTTATAGATGAATTTTTTGTTTTAGAATCTTAATGCTTTCTTTGAAGAATAAAAGAAATTTCTAATTAATTTTATATATTTTTTTCTGTTTCGTCATCTGCTATAAAAAAACTAGTAAAAGTTTTTATAATTTTCATGATAGATAAGATGACTTTTAAAAAATATGCATTATCATTTTCTTTTTCGTCTTAAGTATGCATCTCGTGTTATTATTTTCTAACTAATGACTAATAATAATATTTTCTTTCTGTGTGAAATAAATCGTATATAAAGTGGTTTTCGACTTTGAGGGGTATATAAACTTTGAGGGGTGGTCCAGGTCACAAAAAGAAACATTTCTTTTTATAGGAAAGCTCTGACGCAATTCGCTTATTCAATCATAAATACAGGGTGTATCACTGCACGTTGAACCCGGCTTTTTGTTCATAGATTTAACGGTAATGAAGATATTTTACCTGTATATTCACTGTACTTTCTTTACTTTTCTTTCAAATCTCTCTATTCTAAACAAAGTAACTAACGCTGTCACCGCTGCCGCCGGTTTTGAATATTTTGTAACCGGAGGTCTTTCTTCGTTAATATTAAGAAAAATATTGCATGCAAAAATATGAAAATCGGTGGTATTATACAGAAATGTTTGATAAGCACGCGGATTTTGACAGTTTTCAAATCGAAGAATTATTTAAAGAGATATTTAATACTAAAGTTGGAGAAAATCGTTCCATTAAAAAAATTTTATAGGAGCAAAAAATATACATGGGAATTTAATCATTTTTTGATCATTTTATGCGTTGGAAGTTCTCGGTGTGCAGATTGCATTTAATTTTTTAATTTGACTCATTTTTTGAGGTTTTATTTCTATTTTAAATACAAATTTTCAGCATTGCGAACGATATTTTTTACCTATTTTAGAAAATAGTATTAATTTAAACTGTTGCCAACTGTATAAACAGCGCAAACCATAATCTTTGCTTCAAATTAAAAATTTATATACACGTGACTATTAAACAGAAAAAAACCCTTTAAATTAGAATTAAATAATTAGGTATACAAAGCAGGAACATTGAAAATTACGTCATAAAATCTATATTTGCTCGTGAATTTTAAAAGAGAAAGGATATTGTAAAATAATAAATTCATTAACATGCCTTAGGAGTCTTAAATAGGAGAAATTACGTCATATTTAAAATGAACATAAAATAATATTGCAAAAGAGTTTAAATAAAAACTGCGCGAGACATTCATTTGATATTTTGAGATGATCTTTTCAACAATTTTTGTGAATTCTAAGGCAGCGCAAATTATATTTAATTTCTAACAAAAGTATTTTCCCGTGAATATTAAAAAGAGAAAGACAAGTTTGGTGAAAATTACGTCAGATTAAAAACGATACATTTAAAATGTATTATTTAAAAGAACCTTCTTTTCGCTTTGTTAAAAAACGCCGGGAGACAAAGACTCTGTTTACATAATTCATTTTATATTAGCTTATTTTTAAATGCTTAACTGATTTTTTTTTAAATCAAAGACGAAAATAGTCATTGTATCTTTTAACAGCGGCTGATTTTGCCTTAAAATTCCCTAATCAAAGAAAAATGAATAGAAACCCGTTTATAGGGAGGTCGCCACTGTTTTTTAAATTATAATTCAATCTTCCGAAATATTTTTAAAGCTGATCAAATTAGTGTGCTTTTAGAATCTGCGGTGTCTGTACGGAGAATGGCGAGCGTAGCTCATAGGGGGTAGAGCCTCCTAGTGTAATAAATATCACGGGAAATCAACTGTCATCAGGTCAGTGATCTATGTGTACCTCCAGCTGCATTCCAAATTACGAAGTGTCTGCCAATTCTTCAGATTTTTGAATACCAGTATTTTCCTATGGACAAATGTTTTTGGACAGAATTTTCAACTTAAATGGAGTAAAATTTTCTATAGGAAAATACTGATACTGGAAAATCCGAAAACTTGGAAGGTTTCTATCAGGTTGAATAATGTTTAATGTCAGTATTTTTAGTTCAAATCGTTAAGTTTAACTAAACACTGTCTTTTTTAAATTACTGATTTATAATTTTTCTTTTAAAATTGTAACATATTGTTTTCGTTATAAAGGGTGCTTTTTTGCGGTGTGGTTTTGAAATTGGCAACACTGTTTCTAATCACAGTCAATTTGACAGCTGACAGATGATTTGTGCTCACTATGTTTTGCCATGATTTACGCCAGAACAAATTGTGCGAAACACCCAGGGCCGAAACTAAGAAGGGGGCAGAGGGGGCATGTGCCCCGGACGCCAGAACAAAGGGGCACCAAATGAAGGTTATACCTTTGGAAAGGATCATTTTCTTCTGATGGACTGATGGCTTCCAATATTATGAAACAGTCATTATAAATGAAGTGTTAGGTGAAGATGAAAGAGTAGCCGTAAAAAGTTAGAACTCTGATTTTCTGGTCAGAATGGGGGGGGGGGGAAATTATGGCCATTTTTTTTTCCTATTCGGACCAGAAAATCAGAGTTCTAACTTTTTACAACTGCTCTTTCATCTTCATCTAACACTTCATTTATAATGACTGTTTCATAATAATGGAAGCCATCAGTCCATCAGAAGAAAGTAACTCGGTGAAAGCAGAAACTCGGTTAGGCGGGACTCTGATAATCGGGACTGTACTGAATATGTTATTTTAAAAATGATTTTTAGAATATTTTTGTTGATGTTCAGAGGGACCTCCCCCTTGGATCCGCCACTGTAGATTACGTAGAGTAAGTACGTAGAGTAAGATTACGTAGAGTAAAATTACGTAGAGTAAGTATTAATTATTTTATGATTACATATTTTAAATTTTAAAATAAGTCGTCTATTATAAAATTAGTAAAATTCTCTTTGTAAATATACTTCTTGGAAGAGGGGGGGGGGGGGCGCCAAAATACATGTTTGCCCTGAAAACACCATCAGTTTATTCCGAGAGACGTTCGGTGAGCGTATAGTTTTGCGTATTAAACATGTGAACTGGCCTCCACGGTCACTGGTCTACGCCGATAAATCACAGACGTTGGACCACTTGAAAATCAAAATTCGCCGCATTATTGCTGCTATACGGCCACAGCTGCTCGATATATTGGTCAAAAATTGGATTTCCAGATTGCGTTTCATTCGAGCCAGCCGCGGCACCCATATGCTCGAAATCATTTTTAAACACTAATGGTATAAAATTCTTTATTTAATAAAACCAATATCATGACCATTAACATTATTTTTATGCGTTTTATTTCGTTTTAAATTTATATACCTGTAAAAAAATACCCCTTAGTTCCACAGCACAAAAAATACAGTACAAAGTCTAAAGTCTGGAATCCTCAGGACTTCACTAAGTCGGAACTTCAGATTTTTCCGAATTTTGGGTCATCAAAAATATTGCTATTCCAATAAAAAGAAAAACAAATTTCACTGACGTTCATGTATTAAAAATTGCATATAACAGTTAATAAAACAAAATTAAACAACCATTTTAATTAAATAAATAATAACAAAATAAAAAGTAACACAAAAACCTTTATTTAAGGGAACATATAATTTAAGAACAAATTCTAACTTACTTAACAATGAACGTTTAAGTTAATGAGCGCTGCTTTATAAAATTAGGTTTCTCATGAAGAAGTTTTTATTTTATTCTGTTACATAGACTTAAGTTCTGATACAGTAATAAAGCTTCTTTGATCTAGATCTTTTTTTGTTTGTTTGTTTCAACAATTTTGTTTTTCCCTCCTTTTCGAATATTGCCGCTGGAAAGTCCCAACTTTGGATGTCCGAACTTAAGACTTTGTACTGTATAACATGTCAGATGTACATTTCTAACTGGGCGAAAAATGTCCGGACCAGGATTCGAACCAGAGATCTCTTGACTGAAGCCGCCAACGCTTTACCATCTGAGCTATCCCGGACTAATCTGGGGGAGTTTTTTCACCCAGCTAACCTTACTGATTGTAGCATCTGGTCTGAAATCTGGTTCAGATCAACAGAATAAAACGCAGGTAATGGAACTCCAGAAATCGCTGGATACGTAATTGCACTAAATTAATTTTAAGACAATTAACCAATAAAACCAATTAGAATAATTGTGTTAAAATTAATCTAGTGTATAACATGTGTTTGAAGTTGTTCCCGACCCACCAATTGGTCGCAACGCATATTTTGATAATCTACTGGTGTAGGTACAAACTTCTCCTTGTAGAATTACTTTTGTGTTCAAGAATTTTAATTCTTTCTCGAACTATATAACAAGTTTTTTTCTGTCAGATTGATTTTACATCGTCTTTCTGTGTCGTTATTGAAGTATCTGTGACATCGAACTAAAAAAAATATTTATAAATTCCGTCCTACTTTTGTAATTGATAAGATGCCCTTTGAAAAATGGACTGATATGAACAGGATTATAATTTTTTATCTGCATAAATCTGAATCTCTTGTCACCGGTGACTCCTGAACGGAATGAGCAGAACTAAGTGACAGCTGCATTGAATGATTACAGGCAACTGAAAATAAAACGTGACAGGAATTTCAGCAACATGTCACAATGCGCAGGAGGTTAAAAGATCGCATTGTTCTCCGTGCCCCTGATAGTCACTTTCTTTTACTTGTTATGATAATTCCGACCAGCTTACACTTTCAGTTGGAGAAGATGCTCCGCTAGAAAAGGAAGACGAATCTTCATTTATTTTTGTGGGTGAACTTTAAGATGTGAAACCTTGTATTTATTTAAATCAGATGAGTAAAAATGATTACATTATTCGTTTTCAGAGGCAAATTGGTTGAGATAGATTGTGATGTGGCTTCTAGCCTTTCTACTTTTCATCTAGATCAGGGATGGCGAAACTTTTTTGCGTATGTGTGCCATGAATATTAGAATTATTACGTACCAACATTATAAAGTGCAGAAACATTTTAACTTAGGTAAAATCAATATATATATATTTTTTAATTTTTACTTAAATATGTTTACACTTATAGGAAATTCGACTCCTAATTCATTTCTTACGCTGTATTTACTCAATAACATAAACATGTGGGATCGATTCCTTTTTTAATAATTTATAAGTATTTTTCCCAATATTGTATGACTACATCCCATGCCGAGTCTGGTACATTTATGCAGTTTTCAGTTTTTCAAGTTAGGGACGGTTTTTTTTAAAGTACATTATTATTTAAACTAACATTTAAATTTTCAAACAAAACTTAAATTAATCTAAAACCTTAAACCTAAGTAAAACAAAATGTAATCAGAAGTAGAAATATGTTCATTAAGCACATTATTATTTAAACTATCATTTAAATTTTCCAAAATAAAACTTAAATTAATCTGAAACTCTAAACCTAAATAAAATAAAATGTAATCAGAAGTAGAAGTATGTTCATTAGGTATATAATTATTTAAATTATATTTTTAAATCCTATTTTCAAAAGTAAAACCCTTAAAATTTAAAAGAGAAGCAAAAGGATTTTCTAAACGTTATATGGTGTGGCGATAGAATGGCGCCACAGAGTTCTTTCACTGAGATCTGTATAAGCATTAATTTAGTCAAAAGTAACTGGTTGTTTCTTAATAATTCACATGCTTACATAAAACTGTACTTCTTGCAAAAAAACATAAAATGGAATTTCTCCCATAAACTGAATAATGTCTACATATTTTGCTTTGCACATGCCAGAGAAATTTTCTTATGTGCCAAGTTTGGACCGAGTGCCATAGGTTCGCTACCACAGATCTATAACATAGCATAGTTCACATGTGGACCAGGGATTCTCAACCGGTGTGCCGCGAAAATTTTAAATCAGTTGCAGCAAATTTTTAAGAATTAAATAAAATGTCGATGCTTTAACATCCAACATTTGAAATTATGCAGTTTACTTTGAAGTAGGGTTTAATGGCATAAACTTGCATTATTTGGAAGTTTGTTTCTCTTTTCAAGATTACGCGAGGAAATCATGAAAGTTGTCCCACATGTTGAAACAAATTCTTTCAATGAAAAATCATTTCTTCCACAGGAAAAGTATTATATATATGATAATGCGTTTTCAGTTGTGGTACGGGTTTTTTAATTGAACTATTTCTTTTAAATACTACTTGGTGCGTATAAATTATATAGATCATATACATAGCTGCACAAAGTACATTTCGTTTATTCACGGAAATTTCTTAATGGAAGTTTTCAACTGTGCTATTTGCTTAACTGAACTAACTTTTAGCATACTATGCAGTATACATATCTGTGTATTCTATGCAGGGCTGCGCACACAAAAACAAAATTGGGTATTTTTCTGATTGTTGCTGGTAATAGCAGAAATTGTGTTTTCAAATGCGTTATGCGTTTTGCAAATTGCTTATTTAAGACATTATGTTTCACCTTAATAAACTGTGAAGTTTTGTTACACTATTGTGAATATGTTAGTAAGTGTTTCATAATCTATACTGGATGCGTTGATTTTTCGTCCTTGTTGAAGACTGTTCTTGATTAGGTGGTTAATGTGTACTTCTAGCCATTCTCAATGAAGTTGTAAGCCCTCTAATCTCCAATCCCCGTGCATAGCATCTCGATTTTTAAAGAAAAACTAATCGCCCTTGGCTATGACTTTGGTCTCCCTTAAAATTTACGTTTGGGAAAGCATTATAAACATTGTATCATGTTACTTTTATTCATAATTGAATTTACTTGGACTCTGTTAAATACAATTAATAGAATCCCTTAAGCTAATAAGTTTCTGTTGCATTAAAATATCTCAATTTATTGATTTTCTGTAAGCAAGTAAACCCTACTGGTTTACAATGGAAGTCTATGAGAATTTGGCAAAATATTAGAGATATCACCAACTTGGCGTCACTTTGGGCGATCAATTTTGGCTATATATCGCCAAGTTGGCTATAAACTTGGCGGCATTTGGTGACAGAACAGGGTCCCCCCCCCCTATGGTAACCCCCTAATAAGTATGGATATGGATCCTGTTTAATAACCAATGAGATGTGTTTCATTCGGGCGTTGCCATTAAACAATTAATAAATAATTGCAATTTCTGTGCCCCGTACGATAGCGTATATATGTAAATTTTTTGGGGAAAAAATCACGCAGTATATATGAGAAGGAAAAAAAAAGCTGTTATTTCTAGATTTTATCAAAAATACGGATAAGTAATGATCAAATCTTTTAAAATATAGATAATATATCTATGTGATCTCTTCCGTATATGTGGGTTCAAGAGCATTATAAAAGAAAATTATGCGGCCAAAATAATTTCTAATCACCCCCGTCAATATAAAGAAGAAAATCTAAGCATCTTAAATAAATGATGTCCCTCACATTTAAAGATTTTGAAAAATTAAAGAATCTATCGTGACATCCCCTATTTAAATAACGATTTGGAAGTCATCTCAATATGTCTAACAAGGTGAGAAATTATTTATGCTGTTTTTAGATAAAAATGAAGATAGTGAAAACAAGAAAAAAAAACCCAAGAAAATATAGAAGCTACATCACAAAAAAGCCACAATCTACTCTCCTGAAACAAAACATTTAATCGTTCTCTCTATTCTTAAAAAGAAAAAGTTCTAAACGCTGCTGCCGTAATTGAATTTATTGAGACCTGTTCACTTTCTCTGATCATAATAATAAAAAAAATATTGCATAAAAAACATGAAAACTGTTAATTTTATAGAAAAATGTACTATAAACACGCTGAAGTAGATAATTTTAAAGCCTAAGAATTATTTTAAGCACTATTTACTGTTGAAACATGTCAAAATAATTTCGTTAAAAAACATTTATGTGATCAAAAACTATGCATAGTGATTTAACAATCTTTTGCGGTCCCATACTGACTAGATTGTGGTGTGTAGTGTCAAATGATTTTTTTTTCAATTTGTAGTTTTTTTTCCTTGATCAAAATTTAATTATCTAAACAGAGAGTTAATTCATAGTTTGAAATAGCTTTTTTATCCTGTTGCCAAATTTTAAAAAGCCCAAATAATATTTTCAAACACTTTTCAATTTAAAATTATATTTACATACGGATTTTAAAAAAAATAAAGAAAACTTTAATTAAGCTATTACAAAAAGCATTTAGTGCGAAAATTACCTCATATTTAAAATTATGTATTTAAAACCATTTTCTTATAACGTTCTGAAACACGGTATTTTTATTGGAATATATGAATATTTAAAAGAAAAAAAAACTTTTCATAATTAAATTATTACGTACGAAATGCATTTAATGGCTATATTTACGTCATATTTTAATCACTATCTTTAAAACGATATATTTAAAATGTCATATTTCAAACGATTTTCTCATAGCATCGGAACGAAAAAAAATTTTTATAAATGTTACACAAGTCCGGGAGGCAACAACATTTTTTGCTTAACCATTTTATACAAGCTGATTTTCAAGCGTGTAATTGATCTTTCTCAACAATCAATCATAAAACCAGTCCCCAGCTCTAGCGTTAATGGTGAATGCGAACTAAAAAATCCCTCGCCAAAAGGAAAGGAATGGCAAGCCAATAATCGAAGATAACTGTACTGGTCGTGATGATATCATTTAATCTTCCGTGATCAGGTAATATTTTTGCAACAACAAATTACTATACTTTTAGAGCCTGGAAAGTTGATACAAGGGTTGCGGAGAGTAACTCGTTGGGGGCAGGGCTTCCTAGTTTCTAAAAAAGGAACAGAGCATTTAATCTTATTCTAATATGCGCAAATGGCACCGTAAATGTTTTTAGTCCTATTTTATAAAAAACTTTATAAACTAATTAGGGACAAAAACACGGTTGAAACACCACTGTTTCCGAAAAGTAAGCTTACCTTATTTAATGAAAGAATTTGTCATTAAATAAAGTGATTATTACTCTTTAAAACATAGTGGTATGCAAACGATGTGAGTAATGGAGAAAGCAAATTCTGCTCGTGCGGTGTCGCGCGACGTTTAGAGTGTTAAGCAGTGAAAGTGATTTCTAGATGACCTAAAAATCAAGTACAAGCCTGAGCATCTAAAGCAGACGCCGTTGCCCACGTTTAAAACTTTTGATCTATTACTAAACTGATTGTGACATTACCTACTTAAAATAAATAATGATTTTAAAAGAATCTTACGGCTATCTCTAAAGATGCAAGACATTATTTACGCCGAATCTAAATACAAATTGCTGTAGTGATAAACAATAAGAACAACATGAAAGGCTAGAAGCTAAATCACAACCAATTTGCCTTTCTTAAAATGAGGCATTTAATCTTTTTTCCTAATGTGACTTCAAAAGTGAAAAATTTCATCATTTACAAAGTTCACTCATAAAGATAAAGGAAGATCCATCCACTTATGTTTTGATTCCATTGCAGCAACTTCTCTAACTTACAAAATATGCAAACCAGTTGGAATTACCGTTCTGGTCAAAGTCTATTTTAAATATCGTAAAAAAATATAAATAAGTAACTTCCATTTCAACTTTCTGATAAACGACAAAACTGACTATGACATTACCCACTGCCTAAAGTAATTACTGGCAAAAAATCGTAGTAAATTTTTTCTAACGTGGTAAGAATTTATTTATGCTATAATCTAGATGAAGACTATATATTCTATAATCTAGATCAAATCTAGAAACGCTAGAAACCATATCACAAGCAATCTCAACCATTTGCCTCTTAAAACGAAGAATGTAATCTATTTTTCAAAGACACAAGGTTGCGTATATTTGCAAAATTCACCCCAAATAAAAGGAAGATCCACCAAATTGTGTTTTCTTCCCACTGGAGCAACTTCTGTAACTGACAAAATATGCAAAACTGTTGGAATTATCGTTCTGGTCAAAGTACAATGTATTTAATGTCGTCAAAAATATAAACAACTAACTTTCATTTGAACTTTTTGATAAATGATAGAAATGATTATGACATCACCTACCTAAAATAATGACTGTAAAATAATTCTAACGAGGCTAGAATTTATTTATGCTATAATCTAGATGAAAATTGTACTATTTTGAGAATCCAGATGAAAATTAACTATGCTATAATCTAGAGCAAAATTTTCTATGCTATAATCTAGATGAAAACAATCTATGCTATAATCTTCATGAAAACAAGAAACTCTAGAAACCACATCACAAACAATCTCAACCGATTTCTCTCTTAAAAGGAAAAATGAATTTTTTTTCTTCCTAATCTGGTTTCAAAAGACACAAGGTTTCGCATTTGCAAAATTCGCCCTAAAAATAAAGGAAGATCAATCAACTTATGTTCTCATACCACTGGAGCAACTTCTTCAACCAACAAATATGTAAACCGGTTGGAATTACCGTTCTGGTCAAAGTATATTCCAGAGGTCGTCAAAAATATAAACAAGTAACTTTCATCTGAACTTTCTGATTAATGATAGAACTGATTGTCACATTATTTACTTAAAATAAATAATGACTGGAAGAGAATCACAATAAATGACTTTTCCTAACAAGACAATAAATTGAAGAGCTAAGTGGAAGGACATGTTAAGTAACAAGAATTACATTTGAAGAAATTTGAAGTGAAAGTTTTTGCTGTAAATTTTAATGATTTATTTTCTGTTTGATACCACGTGTTCAAAATATTAACCGGCATGGTACTAAACTCTCTAAGAAAAACATATTCATATTTCATTTTCAAATATTAAAAATTATTAATATTATTGACATTATTAAATATTAAAATATTAAATATTAATGAACAATGTCTTAAATCTTCAAGACTAAATAGAATCTTAGTATTTTAGCTTCACCATGTGATAGGATACCTCATAACGCTTTCATCCAAAATATATATAATAATAATAAAAAAAAAAAAAATAGAAAATGTACCATAACATGTTCATCCACTCAGCTCTTCAATTATTTATGCTATAATCCAGATCCGTGTTTCTCAAACATTTTGACATCACGACGTACGTAAACCCAGAAATCAACTTCCGCAGCACACAAAAATTACGACGACGAAAAAAAAAAAGAAGGATTATCTATCATTTCATATGAAAGGATATTATATACAATTTTTAATTTATTTACTAAAACGAACAAAATTGGCCATCCGAGTTTTGAAAAAAGGCAAAATAATTTATTATAATTTAAATTCTTATTGTTAATATTCTTTGAGCCTTTTTACTTTCTTCTATCTTTACAAGAAGAAAGTATTGGATTCGTAAAAATGTTCGAATTCCGGTTTTCGACGGAGTTGCACATTTTAGGGCTCAGAAATCCCGAAAACCATGTTTTTACAAAATGTCTGTCTCAGAGTCTGTATGTGGCACAAATTTTGTGGACACTCTATTTCAAGAAGTAATGAACGGAATTTAATGAAACTTTAGATTCAGTTAGTGACTGATATAAATTGGTGTCGATTACCTTTTAGTTTAAATCGCCCAGCAGGTGGCGCTGCTATGATGCATTATTCATGATTTCCACAATAGCTATATTTCAAGAACTAAAGCACTGATTTTCAGAAAACTTCAGATTCAGTTAGTCCTTGATATAATTTGCTGCTGATAACTTTTTGGTGTAAATCTCCCAATAGGTGGCGTTGCTATGCTGCATTATTCATGATTATCTCTATAGCTGTATCTCAAGAACTAATGCATGAATTTTCGTCAAACTTTAGATTCAGTTAGTCCCTGATATAAGTTGATCCCGATAAGCATTTGGTGTGAACTACCTAACAGGTGCCACTGCTATGCAAAACTTTTCACGATTTCCGTAATAGTTCTATCTCAAAAACTAATGCATGGATTTTCATTAAACTTTAAATTCAACAAGAAGCTGACATTGTTGCAGATTAGATTTTGTTGTAAATCACCTAAACAATGGCGCTGCTATGCTGCATTTTTCAGGAAGTATTAACATGTATGAGATAGACGAAAGTTGTGGGATTGCCAAATCCGACTAGTTTTCTTTGTAAACAAAGTCATAAGACGAAACGCAATAATTCACCTTGATTCAAACAAAAAATATACAATATGAACTTTAAAAAACTCACAGATTTACTTAAAATTCCGCTAAAATAATAAAAGAGATGTTACAAGTTAAAAATATATATTGTTTTTAAAACTTCTTAGTACTTTCGGGCTTTCTACTTTGAATTCTAAATAATTATTGGCTGTCTCATTTCAAAACGAAGTCGAAGTGAAGTATTTGTATAAATAAACGGCAATTAGTTATTAAAATATTCTCTGATGAAGGACTTGGGAAAACCCGAATATACCAAGAAGTTTTAAATAAAATGTATTTTCAACTTGTAACATCTCTTCTATTATTTTAGTCGACTTTTAAGTAAATTAGTGAGTTTTTTAAAGTTCATATTGTATATTCTACCCTTTTTCTTTTTTCAATTCTTACTATTAGTTCACACTCTCCCTATATTTATTTATATATCTTGTTCGAATTTTTAATCATTAATGAAATATTCATCCTATGAAGTTAAATAAATTTTTTTTAAACTTGTACTGGATGACAATTGATGTTAATACAGATTTTTCAAACATTAATTCATTAATTAAATTTTAATTAATTAATTTTAGTTTTATATGGAGACAAAATGGCGGTCATTGGTAATTGAACAGCATTTAATGCATCTTCATATCTATAAGGGGGGTTACCATAGGGGGAACCTGTTTTATCGCCAAATACCGCCAAGTTTGTCATCAATTTGGCGACCAAAACGAATCTCTAAAAGTGACGTCAACTTGGCGATATCTCAAATATTTCGCCAAATTCCCATAGACTTCCATTGTAAACCTACTTGCTTATAGAAAATCAGCAAATTGAGATATTTTAATGCAACAAAAACTAATATTAGCTTAAGGGATTCTATTAAATTTTTCTTTGATGACCTAAGTAGGAATTGACTTTAAAAACAAAATTTTTATTACTTGTTTAATATTTCTCTTTATTATATATTAGCCTTTAAAGAGATATACTTGATTTTATAATAATCAGAATAGTTTCTTTGTGAAATTAAATTTTTGGATCAGCATACTCTTACATCATTTTGCAACGTTCCTTTCTACAGCTTTTTATAATTTAGTAATTTTATAATTTATAATTTATAATTTTATAATTTAATAATTTAATTATTTAATAATAATTTATAATTTTATAATTTTATAATTTTATAATTTTATAATTTATAAAGATAGAGGGCGCTTTTATGAATCGTGGATAACTTGAAAGAGGTTATTGCATATTTTTATTCGTAGTTATATTATATTTTCCTAAATTGAGAAATAATTTTTTTTTCAGTGTAGGCAGCATTGAACCTTTGATAATCTTCTTATACAGATAAATATATATTTAGAAGATCATGTAAAAGAACTAGCAAAGATAACCTTTAACATTTTCATGAACGACAGTTTTAAGGGGGGGAAAATGACTTTTTTTTTACATTTTATTCATTTTATATTAATAGGAATACAAAAAAAAGTTGGAAATTGCACATCAAACGTGGCAAATGATGTGCGTTCGTTCTATAACTACTTTTATAAATATTTTTTGCACCACATATTGTACTGAATTTATATTTTAGTGCACTTCATCAGTGCATATCCATTTCATTCTGTTCGAAAGGCTGTAACATCATTAAAATGCACTTGAAATAATTTTTTCCCATTGGTCCTCACGTACCAAAAAACTTTTGACTGTTCATGTATTTAAACTATACATCCGATTTTCATAAAATTTGAAAGGACTCGATAAAATTTTGCAACAATTATATATTTAAAATTTCAGACCATTCGGCTGGGTAGTTTTTGCTCTGTTCTATGCGGACGGATGGACGGGCAGACAGATAGACGGACCGACGGCTATAGGTGCTACGTATTAATATAATTACGAACGCACCTAAAAGGGGGGGGGGGACAATAAAAATTCACAAAAAAAAATAACTTCCACATTTGTGGCCATTGAGCGTTAATGGTAATTTATAAGTGAAATAATTTCTTATAAAAAAAAAAAAAAAACTAACAGTAAATTTATTCAAATTACATTTCTACAAATTATTAAAACTTAATATATTTAATATATCTGATGTTATTTTTAATAACGATTTGTTCAAGTAATCCAACAACACTGACTGCCAAAAAATCATTTCACGTTTTTTTTATATCTCTAATCAGGTGCAGGCAAACTATAAAATTTTTACTTCTCTTGTTGAAGGATTCTGTAACTAATAAGTTAGTATCAAATTTTTGTTCTTTTTTATTACTGACAGTAATGATAATTATATAAAAAAATAAACATCCACATGTGGCCAAGAACATGAAGAGGTTAAAAACTTATTACTAGTAAATATTTTCATTGAACTACATAAAAACAGGAATAAAACTAAATTTCCCAAGGAGTAAATTAATTTGATAGTTTGCTTTTATAATGTTTTGTGTATGGAAGTTCTCGTTTGTTTATGAAGACATTAATTACTCTCGAAATAACAATGGTGTTATTTTTGATGGTATAGTTTTTTATGCAGAAAGAAAATTATCCTTATGCAACCTTATAGTATATAAGATTATGAAAATTTAAACCCCAAAAGAGCGAGTTTGAGTTTAACCTCTTGTGGTTTTATTTAGTTAAAAAAATGCATTTGAAATGATTTACTAGTCAACGAATTGTAACTTTTTTTCTGTATCTGGCTTATAAGTGGATGCTATTAACTAATTTTAGGGTGCTGAATTCGGTGGCATAATGTGATTCTCTCAATCAAGTCATATTTATTAGATACAGAACAGTTACGTAAAGAGAAAAGTAAAATATTTGGCAAAAATTGACCGCTTGAAATCCAAACAAAACAGAATATTCATCAGTCAAAATGTTTTCTTGACTACTCAACGCAAGCTATGAACTAATACGAGCACGAAAGTGTTGCACAATAACCCATAATGTTAATATTAACAATGTTTTTTTTTTTTTTTTTTTTTTTTTTTTTTTTTTTTTTTTTTTTTCAAAATAGGATGTCTTTTTTGATGATAGTACTGAATGTTTCGTTAGTTACTTTTACAGCAGAATGCATTCAAATAAAGGTTTTATCCTACATAGTCATTCATTTTATTATTATTTGACCACAAAATGTAAATTATAATTTACATTTCATCACATATTTGACCATGTATATAAAAATTAAATTCTAAAATTTTGTAAAACCCTTACGTGATAGAAATTTTCTGGTAGCAGATTCGGATTTTGCGTGCATAAATGCATTAAAAAATGGTTATTACAAATCAGATACAAATTGGCTGTTGACTAGTGATTATTTAAAACTAGAAGGACCGTGAGGGGTCGTTTAATGACCTCTACCAATTGAATACATTTCGTTTCGAATCAGAAATGTCTTTATAAAATTAGTTTAAAAGATAGAAAGAACAGGTGAACAGGTGATTGCTTTGATGGAATACGCAGTTGCAATGCAACTCTACTCAGTGTATGAGTATTAGTGTATCATATGATAGAGGAACCATAAAAAAAGGTCTAGTAATAGTACAATAGATGTACTATAACATAAATAAGAAATGATAAAAAAAAAATTTTAGAAAAAATGCGACTTTAAAGAAAATGAAGCGATTAAAGAGATAAGAAAGGGTAATAAATTGGGATTAGATATTCCGTGAGAAGGAGGCGAATCCAAGACACAAAGAAGAAGTAAGTTAAACAGTTTTAAATAAAAAATTTCGTGTAAAATGATTTTATAAAGCTTGAATAAAATTTCCTGTCTTTTTAGTGTTAACCTCCCCTCCTGTGCATTAATCACGACGAAATTCTGGAAGTAAATTATGTACTTTATGTACTTCCAAAATGTCTTTCATTAAACAAAATACAAAATTTGTGTTAAATTTCTTGCAGAATTCGGAATTTCTGAATTAAAACTGTCAACCCTAATCATGAGTCACGCTTGTGATTGATTCACACCTACTTTATTTTACACTAATCACACTCATGATTAAATGCACAAGAGGGTTAAGCATCTAATAAATATTAAATTGTTGGATGCAAAATCCCGAATTCCTCAAAGTGTTACACTATATACGGTTCCAGTAAGTTATATTTATAAAACTTTTTCTCCATGCTCTGAATGGTAAAGCAGTGAAAATTCCATTTATGACCAGAATTTCACAGAGGTTTTGTAGTTCAAAATTTATGAAATTGTGAAGATTTCCGGCATTAAAAATGGACAGCGATTTTTTTAGTTCCGGAAAGCCTCGAAATTTCATTAAATTCAATGTATCATAACTCTGATTAATAAGATGATACTTGACACAATATGATATAAATAGAAAAAACAATGTTAATAGCGGCAAAACTTTAAATTTTAAAGCATACGAGTTTCGGTAGCATTAAGCGTACCGCCCTCAGTGCAAAGAATGACAGAAATTTGCCCGAATATACAGGAGAGAAGTGGATTCAAGTGAAAGGTTTATTGACCAATAGGATATTTTCCTATTGGCTGTTACCCGTAATCTCCTGTTTTCCTATTGGTCAATAATCCTTTCACTCGAATCCGCTTTTTCTGTATATTCGGGCAAATTTCTGTCATTCTTTGCACTGAGGATGGTACGCTTAATGGTACCGAAACTAATGTGCTTTAAAATTTAAAGTTCTGGCGATATTAACGTTTTTTTAAAAAAATTGTATCCCAACTCTGTTAATTTTGATCGTAGAAGAATGTTTTTACGTACTTGTCAAAGCACGGAGAAATTTTTTCTAAGTTCTATAGGACCCAGAAACTGTATAAAAATTACTGTATAAGCATTTACTCAATTTCGTTTCATAATATTTCAGTAGAACAAGATAAAAATTACTTGGGTATTCTAAAGTAATAAAATGTTTAATATGAAAAAAAAAATTAAAATAAATAAATAAAAAAAAATAAATAAATACAAATAAAGATCTTCCAAAAGTCCCTTTCTACTTATTTATAGTAAAAGTGGAAACATTTTTACGCGAGCAGAATTATTACCTTAATGTAAACAATTATGGCATTTTTTACTTTTTTCTATCTTTACAAGAAGAAAGTATTGGATTCATGAAAATTTTCGAATTCCGGTTTTCGACGGATTTACACGTTTTAGGGGTCATAGAACCCGAAAAACATGTTTTTACAAAATGTCTGCCTGTGAGTCTGTCTGTCTGTGTGTCTGTGTGTGACACAAATTTTGTGGGCGCTCTATCTCAAGAACTAATGCACAGAATTTAATGAAAATTTATATTCAGTTAGTCTCTGATACAAATTGATGCTGATTAGTTTTTAGTGTAAATCGCTCAACAGGTGCGGCTGCTATGCTGCATTTTTTACGATTTCCGCAATGGCTCTATCTCAAGAACTAATTCACAGATTTTCATGAAACTTCAGATTCAGTTAGTCCTTTATATGACTTGATGCTGATTACGTGTTGGTGCAAATCGCTCAACAGGTGGCGCTGCTGTGCTGATTTTTTTTACGATTTCTTCAATAGCTCTTTTTCAAGAACTAACGCACGGATTTTCATGAAACTTGAGATTCGGTTAGTCCTTGATATGAGTTGGTGTTTACTACGATTTGGTGTAAATAGCCCTACAGGTGGCGCTTCTATGCCGCATTTTGCAGCATTTACACGATTTCCGCAATAGCTCTTTCTCAAGAACTAATGTACGGATTTTCATCAAACTTCATATTCAGTTAGTCCTTGATATGTCTTGATGCTAATTACGAGTTGGTAAAAATCGCTCAACAGGTGGCGCTGCTGTGCTGCATTTTGCATGATTCCCGCAATAGATCTATCTCAAGAACTAATGCACGAATTTTCATCTAACTTTAGATTTAGTTAGATGTTAACACAAGTTGTTTATGATTAGGTTTTGTTGTTAATCGTCCAATAGGTGGCGCTGCTATGCTGGAGTTTTCATGATTTTCGCAATAGCTCTATCTCAAAAACTAATGCGCGGATCTTCCCCAAACTTCAGATTCAGTTAGACTTTGACATAAGCGGTTGCTTAGTGGTTTTGGTGTAACATAGGTTTTGGTGTAAAGCACCCAGTGGGTGGCACTTCTAGGCTGAATTTTGCTGGATTTACACGATATCAGAGATAGCCATATCTCAAGAACTAATATGCGAAATTTAAGTTCTTTAGAATCCTCATGATGTGCATAGATTGCCGTTTAATTTTGGTAGTGTGATATTTGGTTGTGCGAATTTTCAAGTATTAACAAGTATGAGATAGACGAAAGTTTTGGGATTGGTACATCCAACTAGTTTTAAGTTGTAGGAAATAAGTAGATAAAGTATGATAAAAGAAAAAATTGAAAATTCAATTCAATGCACTGGCCGAAATTTCATTTTTCTATATGTGAAAAAATATATTAAAATAAAATCACAGTCATACCAGTAATTAATTTAGCAAAGTAGTGCTTTTTATTTAAAAAATAATAATTTGTTATAAAAGAAAAATCATTGGTTTTATCATAGTTTTTTTTTTTTGTTGTTGTTGTTGTTTTTTTGGAAAATCGTACTTGTTTTATTAATTGGCGATTAAAATTTTCCACCTCTCTAATAATACTAACATTGATTTAGTATTCTTCAAAATTGGTATATTACTAAGTAAATAATTCAGAGTAATTTAAATTAAATATTTATTGTTTTCAATGTTTGTCATTAACCCTTTATGTACTGAATTACGAGTTCATGAAAATTTTATCTTCTAAATCATTTTTCGTTAATTGTTTAAACTACATTAGAAGATTTACATAGTCATTTAAGGCATTTTAGAAGGATTTTAGAAGGATTGAAGGATTTAGAAGGAATAATTAAATTTGAATTTATAGGGATTTTGTGCAATATTCATAACCCCACTCAAATCGTTTATTTTAAATATTTTTCTAAGTATTTTGTAGAATTAGGAAATATACAAATATAATGTTCTTACAACAGAAATGTAGAAATATTTCCGAATTAACCCCCCCCCTCCCCCCCCCCAACGCCAAGAAAGCTGAAAAGATGCAAAGGAAAAAAAAACATTCTTTTAAAAATATTTTTGTTTTGTGCTACCATTAATGCTTTTGGAATAAGATAAAGTAATGTATCTATAACTCATTCTAAAGTATATTACAACTAATCGATGTATTAAATGAATTTTATAACAAGTTATTTTATTGGTACTTATAAGTACCATCAGTAGATAAAGTGTTAAGATCAACGCACGATTTTAAATTTATAAACAGTTATAAAGAATTACTGAATAAAGGTCTTACTTGTGCAACTTTTTGCTGTGTTAGAGATCCTCCTTTGACTCCGCCTTTGATGTGGTCGCCCCCCGCCTGGGCGATGGCTAGAAGGGTCAAAAGACCCGTTATCTAAAATAAATATAAGTAATGAGTAAATTATTATTAAAAAAAAAAAAAAATTCAGAACACTGTATTAAAAAATATTTTTTTTAAGTATCTTTTCAACTGGCAGAAAAAACTATAAACTAGCGTGACAATAAGATGGTTGTTAATTGGGGTTTAATCGCATGAAGTCCGTTTAAAGACATGCTGCGCCAATAGATTGACAGTAAGAATCGTTGTCTTAAACCTCACCCCCCCCCCCCCCAAAAAAGTAAGACTGAAGACACATTGTCTAAAAGTAAAGACATAATAAAGTGTCAGTTTCCTTATCTTACAAAAAAAAAAAAAAAAAAAAAAAAAAAAAAAAAGAAGAAGAAGAAGAAATCTGAAAGTAAACACAGTAAAACATCTAAATAACTGAGACCTCGGGAATGCGAAATGCGTCCACAACTCAGAGGTAAAACATACAAATGACACAGGATTTGGAGATTGAAAAACTTCGCTAAATAAAGGCGTTCGCTATACAGAAGTGTCCGTTATGGTGGTTTTACTGTATTTGTTTGTTAAAAAGAAAAAGTAAGTCAAAAGAATAGTTTTTTTCTAGTAAAAGAAAAAAAAAATATGTTTTTTTTTTCCCCTACTATTGTTGCATCTGACTGTTTTTCTCTCAAATTTATAAATGATTTATTTTACAGCGTATACATTGCATTCAGTTGTTAATTTGAATACAATTATACATTTTGTGAACACATTGCTAGAAAAATAACATACTACTACCAATACATAATTACAATTGCTGTCGAATTTTATCCAAAAGGGCAACAATTTAATCATATACATTTTACGATAAAATCTCTATTAACAGACAATCCGTAATTGCGAACACCTCTGTTTAACGAACACTTTTTCGATCCTCATCACTTGTATATTTGCACATGTTTACCTCTGAATAGTGGACACCTCTCTATAGCGCACAAATTCCGTGCTCCAGAGGTGTATATTATTCAGAAGTTTTATTAAGATATGATAGTTACATTATTTTAAATAAAAATTTTGAAATCTTAAAAGTATTTGTTTTTTCATGTAACTCAATTTATTTTATTCCTACACTTTAAAGTATTTAAAAAATAACATTTCTTCATGTTTCTTCAAGATTTATCTTCAGAAATATAAATAGTTGAATAAAATAGTTAATAAAATACCAGTAACAATTTTTATATTAAAAGAAATATTAAAAATAGCATTTGGAAGAAAGCAATGTTCGCACGATTCTTGTTTTTACGCATCACTTTTTCCGATTAGTTAATAATAAATAATAATACAGAAAAAACCTATGAAAACAAAATTGATATTGAAGTGAGAAAAAATCCATTTTAAACAGGTTTCCGTCTTGTCAGAAAAAATTGTATAGATCGTATAAAAACGACTCATTTTAGAATGTTATATTTGATGATCGTGTTGAAAAAAATCTCACTCTGGCTATATATGGCGTATGTCAACATTTGCTTGCGGAAGTTATGCAGAACTTCAACTAGAAGCAAACGTTGTAGTTATGCAGAAATAATTTATAAAAGGTTTTGAAATTGTTTAAATTATCTTCTGGCTATATAAAGAAATATATTTAAGGCAATTCAGTTTGAATCGTGTAACATTGTTTCGTGCAACATTTTTTTAAATGTTGTATTTGGAAAAACTATTCTAAATTTTTATCTTCAGAATACAGGGATGGCCAAAATTTTGGACTCATTTTGAAATGTTCAAGATTTTAAAATTTTTTATGCTTATAAAAAATGTATTATTTAATGCAAATATTTATCATTTAAAAGAGCATTTAATGATGAATTAAAAAAAAATTCAATTGCTTTTTAATACGAAAAGTATTCTTAATTTCTATTGCAAAGTAAAGGTTTTTTTTTTTTTTTTTTTTTTTAATTTTGGCCAACGCTGCAACATGGCTTCGAACCTTCCTTTTTTTTCAAGTCAAATAAACACATTTAGAACACGAAAATTTATTTAATAAATGACACCGAATAAGTATTCCGTAGAACCAGGACAAATTTCATTAAATAAATTATCTGATTCAAAAATGTTTAATTTGACTTGAAAACTGAAAGTTGGTATGGTATTTTCCTGTCTTCAGTACCAGAAGCAATTATATCTCCCTGGGCAATTTCTTTTCCATTGTCATTGTTAACGGTGGGAATAATACTCTTGTTAGTGTATCCCTCGCGTATCCAATATCAGCATCGTTATTAATCAATCATAAAAACATACTTACAAAAAGCATGTTCTAGCCGCTCTAATGTTCTCTTGTGTGTGATGTTCAACAGATAGAACGCAGGGCGTCCCTGATATCCCCCTTTTTATCAGTTCAGTCGGCGCATCTTATTGCCCCAGGTTGATTTATAAACCTTCCCTAAATTGGCATTCAGAACGTCGGGTGTGCAACACGTGGTCTCTCCCAATAGTGCACACACAACTTCTTGACGATGTCACCAAGGACTTTCTCAGTCTAACGGGGAATTGGACGTGATATTCATAATTCAAAGGGACATCGAAAAGAATGATATGAAATGATGAGAGATGGGAAAAAAAAGCAGAAGATGTATCTTCTCTCTTCTAAGAAGAGGTTTGTGCAATTATGTGTCGCTTTTTGCATAGCAACTGTGATATAAAGGGGTGTAATATCTGGTTAAGTTGGAATCTCAGTAGAGGAAAACTGAAATATTATGTGGTAACCAGGAGATTCCGTTAGGATTCTTGTTTTAATGTCTCTTCAAGGTCGCAAGCAAAGTTATTTGGGGCGCTTTCTTTTGTTTGTTTTGAAGTCGTGCTTAAGGAATTTAATAAGAGAATTTGGATTCGGCTGAAATAATGTCTGAAATACCTTTTGAGATAAAGTAACAGCTTTTATTTTTTTCGGAATTCGATTACATAAAATACTTTATATAATTAGAATAAATCTGGAATTTTAAAATGATAATTATTTAAAAAGGATTTGCCCTGGTATATTTTTCATTACAAAGGGAAAAACAAGTCGTTTGCAGAATAATATTTGAAAAAAAAAACATCACGCATGTGCTTGCTGGGGGAAAAAAGGACGGAAATGTATTTTTTAAATGAATTAGTGCATTTTAATCCTTGCCTTTTATCTACAGACACCGATACAGAATTGCTACACGTGGAAAATAAAAATCCTGAATGTATTTAAAGGGAAATATAATATTTTAAAACAGTGATTTTATCAGATACTATTTATCTGGTTGCCAACTATTCCGAAATACCTCATGAAAGATAAATACTCATGCATATCTTACCCATAACGCACCAAACAAAGTTTTCGGGGTCCAAGAAAGTGAATTTTTTTCGTACATCCCACTTACTATTTCTTAATTCTTATTACAAGATTTTCTTTGTCTTTCCCAAGTAAACGCCTTATATATATATATTTATACATAAAATTAAGATACCCTACTAAGGAGTATACTCTAGAATTAGTTCTAGATTTTGTCATGAGGGGTATTGTTGGAAAGCTTTTGAAATGAAGATTAAGAAAAATTATAGCAGCTACTCGCCCAAATATAACTTTTCTCGAGATACGAGTAATTTTCTTACTTTACGTCATACACACACACTCACACAAAATAAATTAGATTTCTTCAAAAGTGGAATCATTGAAATGTTCTTATGAAGAGGATCAAGAAACATATAGGAACTACCGACCTGAATCCTATCGTCCACTAAATATGAATCCATTTCTTTCACGATGTCTTGAACAAGGAAGAAAAAACAAGTTGGAAATTGCACGTCAAAAGTTGCAAATGATCTGGTTGCCAACTATTCCGAAATACCTCATGAAAGATAAATACTCATGCATATCTTACCTCATAACGCACCAAACGAAGTTTGCGGGGTCCAGTTGAGTATGTAAGTTCGTACTATAACTAGTTCTATAAATATTTTTTGCATTGCACATTGTACTGAATGTATATTTTAATGCAATTCATAAGTGCATATCCATTTCATTCTGTTCGAAAGGCTGTAACATCATTAAAATGCACTTGAAATAATTTTTACACATTGACCGTAACGTATCGGAAAACTTTTGACTGTCCCTGTCATTAAACTATACATCCGATTTTCATATAATTTGAAATGGCTCGACAGAATTTTGCAAAAATTATATATTTAAAATTTCAAAATATTAGGTTGGGTAGTTTTTGCTGTGTTATATGCGGACGGACAGACAGATAGGCAGACAGACGGACAGACAGACAGCCAGACAGACGGACCGAACGACGACTATAGGTACTACGTATTTATATAATTACGAACGCACATAAAAACGCCACCAGAAGTTAGTCTTGTTTTAGCCTCATTAGTCACGTTTTAATCTCGTAAGTTAATTAATCATTGTGTTGTTTTCGAAGTAAAAGTGTCAGAAACATAAGCGTTTACAACAACAGGCACAAACAAAATAATGAATGACTGCTTCTTTGTGTATGTTGTCATGGATGAATTGGACTATACACCGCAAAAAGTTATGTTCAGACGGATGATTCCTGTACTATTCTGTATCCCCATGACAGTGCTTTCCAACGATATCACTTTTAACGAAATTGGATTTCCTTTTTATTTCTTTTTGTGGATGGCATCGCGATAGAACTTGTTCACTATCTCCTAAACGTTTTGATTTTGGAAGGTAATTCCTATTTTTTCTTGGTCCTCAGGGCAATAGCTTCCCAAAAATACTATATTCTTGACTAGGGAGGCACGGCACAACCTTTGCCCGCGATAGGTTGACTTTTGGCCCGCGAATTTCGTCAGTATATAACTGGAAAAAATCGCAATTTTTGTTCATGAGTCGCAGGAAAAATTCGTAAATTTCGTCAATTTATCGCGCAAAAAGATTGCAAATTCCGTCAGTCAGTAAAATATAGTGAATTTCGTTAACTGGCCGGCCGATATCTTAGATTTCAAGGTAGGAAATTCCCCAGTTGCGAATTTCGTTAGTCGATAAATATCTTGAATTTCGTCGATCGGTCACGGAACTATCGAGAATAAAGTTGATCAAGCGCGGAAAAATCGCACGTTTCGTCGATCGGACACGAAAAAATCGCGAATTTTGTCGATAAGGTGCGGAAAAAATGCATATTTCGTTGATCGGGTACGGAAAAATCGCTACTTTTGTCAATGAGGAGCAGAGAAATTGCAAATTTTGTTGATCGGCTGTGGAAAAATTTTTAGTTTTGTCAGTTTATTGTAAGAAAAATCACGAGTCTCGTCATTTTGCAGCTGGAAAAAATTGCAAATTTCTTCAGTTAGTTAAGAATCCCGAATTTTGTAGATCGGGTGCGGTAAATTCAAGAATTTTGTCTATCAGGTGCAAAAAAATCGCAAATTTCTTTGATCGTCAGCAGAAAAATCGCAAGTTTCATTAGTTTATCTCGAGAAAAAATCTCCATTTTGTCAATTTGCTACTTATCAGTTAAAAATCGCGAACTTTACTGATCAGGCTTGGAAAAATCGCAAATTTCACTGATTAAGTGTGGAAAAATCGCAAGTTTCACTGATTAAGTGTGGAAAAATCGCGAATTTTGTCGATCAGACGCGGAAAAAATCTCAAATTTCGTTGATCGACTGCGGAAAAATCGCGAGTTTCGTCAATTTATCGCGAATTTCGTCAATCTGTCGCGGTAAAAAGTCACGAATTTCGACAATAGATATAACTTTGTCACTTGGATGCAAAAAGTTTCGCAAAATTCGTCAATTGTCCGTGGAAAATAATCGTTAATTTCGTCAAAAGTTCACGAATTTCGCGAATTGCTCATGGAAAAAAACTACAAATTTTGTCTTTCGGTCGCAAAAATTATCGTGAAATAAAAATCCATTGGTCACAGGAAAAAATTGCAAATTTCGTCGACTGTGCACTGAAAAAAAACGCGACTTTGTTTAAATTATCTTGAGGAAAAAATCCCGAATTACATTTATGTACATCAGACGAAAAATTAAGAAATAATATCTGTTTTTCCTCCTCTCCCCGCACCATTTTTTCATAAAATTCACATGTTTTTCAGCACTAGCTTCTCCCGTGCCTATGTTTGTTTTTTAACTCTTCTAATAAAGCAAAATTGATTCCCCCTTTAAAGTCAAGGAATATTTTCACTCCTTGAAAGTAATCTTTACTATATCTCTGTTATATATAAACAAAAATAAACCTAGAGAAGTAAAACTGCCCCCCTCACCATCTGAAACATTGTTTTTTATCTGATTATAGCCCACAGATCCCTCTCTCCTATTTCTCCGAAGTAGAATTCTCTCTGTGTTACTGATGTAGCCCTCAAGAACCCAGGCATTTTCGTAAGGTGGCCCATCTCTTTAAAAGGTTGTGCACGCCTACTCTTGACAATATCTAGAACTAACGGTTGAGTACATTCCCTAGTCATTTTGTTATTATACCTCTACTTAATTATTGAAACGTTAATTTGTTTTTTGAAATTTTGAAATTAATTTCAGTATTCTTACAGTTTGAGAGAGCGATCTATGAGGAGACATTAAACTAATTTTAAAATTACTGTATACAAAATTTATGTGCTACCTATAGCCTATAGTATAAGTCACTTATTTAATTTATACATACATATTACAGTTAATGAATTATAGAAGTTCAAAATTGTGTAGTCCTTTATGAAACACTGTATGCGTCCACATAATTAATCGCCGATTTTTTCGTATACGGTCAAAATTATCCATAATTACAAATTTCTTACTGCTGTGTCATAAATAGATGGTATTTAAAATTTTATTGTCATATTTTAAAATTGTATTTATGAGCTACAAAGAGGGTTCTTCTACGAAATGTGCAGCAACAATTTTTTATAAAGACAAATTTTAGTGATATGATAAAAAAAAATAAATCGAAGAAACAAAGTTTTTTTTTTGTTTTACGCAAGTTTCTATTTTTTTAATTTTTTTTTTTTTTTTTTTTTTTTTTTTTTTTTTTTTTACTTTGGGAAGAATTTTAAGTAAATCCGTTATGCCACGTAGCAAAACCTTTCAATTTTTTGCTACTATACATTTGAAAAAGATCGAATGTGAAACATCACATATTCTGTTACATAAAAATAGTTTTTAAATTTATGTCATTTGGAACTATAGGGAGCGCGATAAATTGGCAACAACGTTCATCTCCTTTTGCACGTGTTTTGAAAAACTATATTTCTAAATGATTTGAAATCATTTTTCTTCATACATAAGTGTTAAATGTAAACATACTAATTTAGGTAACTTTTTATTGAAACATTCCAAATTCCAACCAGAAATTCCAAATAGTAAATTTTACTTTATTTAATGACAGACATTGCGTGATTAACTAAAGCGAAAATTAATATTCTAAATTTATGGCAGGAATTTGGAATTTCTGAATAAACAAATCCTGCTAAATTGGAAACTTAAACGATGATAGCAGTTATCATGTTGGAAGTATACGACGTTAACGTTAAGGCATCAGTAATGTGTGCAGACTCTGCTAAGGAAATAGCAAACCTATAACATCACCTTAAATACAGTTTACAACATAAAGGTGTAACAAGCTGAAGTTTATGTCGCTACGCCAGTAAGGAAACGGCAAAAGTTATCCAAGAATAGATACTGTTAACGAAATTGCAAACCAATAACATCACCTTAAACACAGTTTACAACATGAAGATGTAACAGGCTGAAGTTCATGTCGTTACGCGAGCCAGGAAAAAGCAAAAGTTATCCAAGAATAGATAAATGCTAAGGAAATTGCAAACCAATAACATCCCCTTAAATACAGTTTACAACATGAAGATGTAACAGGCTGAAGTTAAGGTCGCTAAGCCAGTAAGGAAAAAGCAAAAGTTATCCAAGAATAGATAACAGCTAAGGAAATTGCAAACCAATGGCATCCCCTTAAATACAGTTTACAACATGAAGATGTAACAGGCTGAAATTTATGTCGCTACGCCAGCAAAGAAAAAGCAAAAGTTATCCAAGAATAGATAACTTCTAAGGAACTGCTAGGAAAATTGCAAACCAATAACATCCCCTTAAATACAGTTTACAACATGAAGATGTAACAGGCTGAAGTTCATGTCGCTACGCCAGCAAAGAAAAAGCAAAAATTATCCAAGAATAGATAACTGCTAAGGAAATTGCAAACCAATAACATCCCCTTAAATACAGTTTACAACATGAAGATGTAACAGGCTGAATTTCATGTTGTTACGCCAGCAAAGAAAAAGCAAAAATTATCCAAGAATAGATAACTGCTAAGGAAATTGCAAACCAATAACATCCCCTTGAATACAGTTTACCACATGAAGGTGAAACAGGCTGAAGTTCATGTCGTCACGCCAGCAAGGAAAAGCAAAAGTTATCCAAGGACAGCAAATCCGGGCAGCGTACTGTGCTTGTCCGATCCTGGGGTATCTTGTGCCTTTTTTCTTGCTGGTGTTCAGACATCAAGTTCAGCGTTTAACACCTTATTTATGTTGTAAACTGTACGCAGAAGAATTTTATTGAAGTAATTGTAATTTCCTTGAATTTTCGCACAGTTTGCAATCATGATATTACGTTTTATATAACTACGTATTGCTTTGAAATGATTATTGCTATCAACATTTGGTACATATCTGAATAAAATACTGTTCAATCAAAATCTTACAAATATAGGGTTTCAAATTTAATAAGGAACGCAGACATTTCTTTGTTACAGTAGTCCCCGAAAATTAATCGCCAAACGACCAAAATGTATCGCCAAATTGTAAGACATAGATGACATTATAGTCATATGTGATGTTTATGACTCTTCATGACGTATATGTATAAGTTATAGCCATACATAATATATACGAGGGTAAGTAAAAAATTATGCGTAATTTTGACACAACTCTTCTTACATTGTTCATACTGACCTATGCCCTCGATTATTATATTGTTATGCTGTTGTGGTCATACTACGAAAGTTTGATCGTAATTCCTCCATTTCTCTTCCTTTTGTTGCAGATAGATCATGGCCGCTCCATTAGAGGTTTGCACCAAAGAGGAGAAACGGTTAGTGATCCGTTTTCTTTTTGTGATCGGAATGTGTATCAGGGGCCGCAATCTATCAAAGACTTCGGCACATTACGGGATCAGTGTCTTGCAGCAACGGAGTGTCTACGAATGAATTAAAAAATTCAAAAATGGTCGCACAAGTGTTTCGCATCAGGAAGGAACCGGACGACCGTGTATGGCCACAAATGATGACAACATTGTGCGTGCACGTGACATGGTTCTGTTAGACAGACGAGTGACTATTGATGAAGTGGCATACCGTCTCCAAATTAGTCATGGTTCTGCCTACGAAATTATTCACACCAGACTTGATTGGGTTTCTTAAAGTCGGTGTATGCGTGGCTCGCTGCTCAGCCGAAAACCTTCTTTTTTGATGGCACCAGAAAGCTTGTGCAACGATGGACCAAGTGCGTTGAAAAGCAAGAGGACTATATTAAAAAATGATATTAATGTTAGTTTCCTATTTCTATTGCTCTAAAATTTATAACTACATTGCGAATAATTTTTGACTTACCCTCGTATATATATATATATATATCATGTGTATCAAATACTATAATACGAGCAAAAATTGTGTGTATATGTAAATTTTATCTTAAAAACGGCTCTAAAGATTTTGACTAAATTTTGTACTTAACCATTTTCGGGTACGAGAAGACCACTGGGCTAGGTCACGTGTTCGGGAAAATTCGATTAGTCTATCATTTTGGGTCATAATGGGTCGGGGTCAAGCTAATTATATCTGAAAAACGGCTCAATCGATTTTGACTAAATTTTATATCCAACCATTTTGGGGCACGAGAAAACTATTGGGCTAGGTCACATGTTCGAGAAATTTCGATCAGTGGGTCAGTTTAGAGTCACTTCGGGTCAAGCTAACTTTATCTAGAAAAAGGCTCTAACGATTTTGACTAAATTTTATATCCAACCATTTTGGGGCACGAGAAAACTATTGGGCTAGGTCACATGTTCGAGAAATTTCGATCAGTGGGTCAGTTTAGAGTCACTTCGGGTCAAGCTAACTTTATCTAGAAAAAGGCTCTAACGATTTTGACTAAATTTTGTAATCTACTATTTTGGATTACGAGAAGACCAATGGGCTAAGTCACATGTTATAGAAAATTTGATTAGTTGGTCATTTTTGGGTCACTGTGCGTCAAGCTAATTTTATCTAGAAAACTACTCTAACGATTTTTTGTATTCTATCGTTTTCGGGTACGAGAATACCATAGGGACAAGTCGCATGTTCAAGGAAATTCGATTAGTGGGTCATTTTGTGTCACTCACAATGGGTCAGGTTCAAGCTAATTGAATCTACAAAAAGGCTCACAATATTTTGATAAAATTTTGTAATATACCGTTTCTGGGCATGAGATGACCATTGAGCTAAGTCACATGTTCGAGACAAATCGATTAGTGGGTCATTGTTGGGTCACTGGGGTCAAGCTAATTGTATCTAAAAAACGACTCAAACGATTTTGACAAAATTTTGTATTATACTGTTTTCGGGCACAAGAAGATGTATGGGTTAGGTCACAAGATCGAGAAAATTCGATTAGAGGATCTTTTTGGGTCACTGTGGGTCAAGCTAATTTTACCTAGAAAAAGGCTTTAATGATTTTTATTAAATTTCGTATTCTATCGTTTTCGGGTTCAAGAAGACTATTGGGCTAGGCCGCATGCTCAAGAAAATTCGATTAATGGAACATTTTGGGTCACAATGGGTCAAGGTCAAGCTAATTGTATCTAACAAATATCTCAAACGATTTTGACAAAAATTTTTATTAAACCGTTTCCCAGCACGAGAAGACCATTGGGATAGGTCGCATGTTCGATAAATTTAGATTTGTGTGTCCTTTTTGGGTTACTATGGGTCAAGCTAATTTTATCTATAAAACGACTTTAACGATTTTGACTAAATTTTGTATTCTATCGTTTTCGGGTTTGATAAGGGCATTGATAAGGTTGTATGTTCGAACAAATTCGATTAGTAGGGCATTTTGGGTCACTATGGCTCAGGATCATGCTAATTGTATCTAAACAGTAAGAAGGATAGAGTGAGAATAAAATATGGAATTGAACACAAGGCTAATTTTCACCAAGCTTAGCTCGGTCATCCCCGCTAGTGTGACGTATGTATAACATACAAGATGTACATATTGCGTATACCATGCATCTATAAGTTTGGAGATGACCTTGATGAAATCGTAACTTCAACCTTGGCACAATCGTAATTGTCTGGGCCACTATAAGAAAGAAGTACCGAAACGCATATAATAATATGATGCGAATGTATCACAATGGACGCTGGTTCACTTCGAAATAATGATAGAATCTTACACGAAAAATATTTACGTACACGAAGTACTATATACGGATTCATATTATGCATTGGTGGAATTAAATAGATCTAACAAACGCACCATAAGTCAACACAGATAGCCGAAAAACAAATCACAGAGAACAAATATTGTCTTTAATGCTTATATAAAGTCTTTATGCACTTACGCAAGGTTGAAATAAAAAGTACTGACACAATAGCCAGTTATGCTATGTAAGTCGAATAATCGTGTAGACCATACCAGTTGAATGAAAATATATGATCTATATTATACTGACATTAGTAAACAAGTATAAATCATTATTAATAATAAGTAATGATCCCAAGGTCATACAGCTACTAAAAAGTTGATTAAATGTGGAATATTAGAATTACAATTAGTGGGGGTTGCTTTGAGACCTATGACCTTTGTCTCGAATGATCCATTTTATTAACAGGAGCAAAGAACACATACGGGACTTGATATAATTTTTCTTCCTTTACATGTATCTTATTTGTTCTTCTTCCATATACAAAGTGACGGCCGAGACACCCATGATCCGCAGGATAACACAAATACGGACGAGAGCTCTACACTAAGTGTGTGTATTGGAACCGTCAAGAGTTGAGCCTGACACCAGGGTTCGTTGATATATATCAATGGATATATATCATGATATATATCTTGATATATGTCCGATATATATTTTTAAAATATCAAGATTTATGATATTTTCGATATTTTCATATACTTGATATTTAGTTTCAAAATATCAAGATCTTTGATATTTTGTATATTTGATTATTCATTTTAAAAATATCACTGTGCAAGATAATTTTGATATTTTCAACCAAAACAAGTGCAAATGAAATTTTCAACTGTTATTGACTAGGATTATTGACTGATTTAAATAAAGAAATTTTGTAGTCAAAGAAGAAAGCTAATATCTTTTCCAAGCTTTATGTCACAAGCTTTTATTTTTAGATATAGACCATATCCTTATGCGAGACAATTTATTCAAAACAGCGATGAAAGATAAACTGTCTAACTTAGATAATAAGTTATATACAGCTTCGTTAAAAAAGAATCATTTTCTAATTTGGTTTAGTTGAGTCTAAATTGTACAACATGTTACTGAATAAAAATAAGACAAGCTTACATTTATGTTAAAATTCTTTAAAAAAAATTGTATAAAATTTTTTTATAGTTTTCTTGAAACTGAATCCTATAATTTGCTTTTTTTAGTGTGTATATAAAGCAAATTGTATCTCTTTTCAATTAGTTATTTTCAGTTTTGTTCTAAGTGAAAGAAAATAAAAAGAGAAGAAATTAATTTTTAGACTATTGTTTAAGTTTTGATGTTAAGTGCAATATATTATAGTTTCTAATTTATATTGTGCTTGAAATTATTTATTGTCAGTAGTGAGTTTACAAAACTTTACAATATACTTATAACTATTTAAAAGGTGACACAAACATATAAAAACATATAAACATATTATTTAATGCAATCCAGAGATCTTTCGAACACACACGCGTTCATTTTCAAAGGGGAAAAAGATGATTGATTGAATAGAAATACATTTTAAAAACAGAAACAAAATAGTACACATGCGCAAGCGGAGATCAGTCCATTTTTCTGCAGAGGGGTGAAAAGATCAGTTCATATTATCAGGAGGCCTTGAAATATTTAGGATATTATACCAAATCACGGGAATATTAGGGTAACTCCGGGAGAGTCGCCGCATACGGGATAGATGCCGCACCCCTTGTATTTTTTGTAATTATCGATAGATGATCGTCAAACGCACAGTACAGTGCGCAATGAGATTACTTTAACCAGTGTATAGCGTGAATCCCATTTCGATGTTTACTTGTAGAAGTACAATCCTTAATTTGACGTAAGTGCATGATTTCACTGTCCAAACTTTTAAACACCTTATGTTTAAATGCTTTTCATGCACTAATTACTAAATGCATGCATGATTTCGAAGTAAAAACTAAATGTAGCTTTTGTATAGAGTACTGTGTGTATGTTTACGACATTCCCCTTAGCGATTGCAGGTAACTGTGATGGCTTATGTCTGCACCATGAAAATGGGATACATGCCGCACTGCTATTCCGGTATACATGCCGCAGTTTCTTTTGTACGGGATGGTTAAGTGTTATTAACTTTTCCTTTTCTTTTTGCACAGACTAACCATGTTAGGCATGTTATCAAGTTTTCTAAAACCAAAGGAGAAAAAGGGGGAAATAAAAATTAAAAAGGGCAAGAAAGATCCAAATCACGATGATAATAATGAAAAATTGGATTACGCGTAACGCAGACGTTCTTTGCAAACTACTCCAAAAAAGAGGACGTGTAATTAGCTTCGTTGTATTATGTGTTTAAATGTAGTAACATAAAGACTGTACTTTTTCGAAACTTTTTCTGTAGATTGTAGTGGAAAAAATAGGTCTCTTAGCCCATTCGGGACCGTGGGTGCATATAAGCACCTTCATAAAGAGTTTACAAAATTTGTTTCTGGCACCAGTAAAAAAGAAAACTAATATTTGCTTTGTTTAATTAGAGCATTTTCGTGATTATTTAAGTAAAGGGAACTTCTTTTAAAAAAGTGGTACAAACCGAATAAAATTTTTGTAAAAGCCAACGGTCCCGAAAGGGTTAACAAATAAATTATCTAAACACAATTTTACTTTTTTTCTTTTCCCTTTCTAATACATTACGTTGTTGCTGAAATAATAATTAAAATTTAATGTAAAAAAATAAGTCGATAATTTTAATAGTGAAAGTAGGCAGCAATTTTTGATTTGAATCTACTAATGCGTTTCATTGTACTCATTTAGTTTCATTTTGTTATTACACCGTTAATTATAGTCCAGATATGAATTTTTTTAAAATATTTTTATTTATAATTTCATTTTGTTCTTATTATAAGCGCGGCATAACTACCGCACAAGTGCGGCGTCTCAGCCTGAATGTGCGGGTGACCCGCCCCAGTGCAATGTTTTAGAAAAAAATTGTTAAAAAATATTAATAATTTGTTTTGAATTTTTTTGTCGCACTACACGCGTTGTATATTTAACATTAAATAGCACAGCATGATTTTTTTTATTTTATGTCCACTATGGTACTTTATACACAAGTTCAAAAAAAAAAGTGCGGCATAAATCCCGGAATTACCCTATAAGAAAGGACATCATTACAAACATTATCACTTCTAAGTAAAATTTCAATGGATTCACGGATTATTGAAGAGTAATGGTTAGACGTTAAAATGATCATTTTAGCTTTTTCGAAGTTTATCGTCAACGTCTAACCATTACTCTTCAATAATCCGCGAATCCGTTGAAATTTTACTTAGAAGTGGTAATGTTTGTAACGATGTCCTTTCTTATAATATTCCGGCGATTTGGCATAATGTCCTAAATATTTCAAGACCTCCTGATAAAATGAACTGATCTTTTCATCCCTCTGCAGAAAAATGGACAGAACTCCGCTTGCGCATGCGTAGTATTTTGTTTTTGTTTTTAAAATGTATTTCTATTCGGTCAATCATCTTTTTTCCCTTTGAAAATGAACGCGTGTGTGTTCGAAAGATCTCAGGATTGCATTAAATAATATTTTTATATGTTTTTATATGTCTGTGTCACCTTTTAAGTAGTTATAAGTATATTGTAAAGTTTATTAATAACAAGGTGAAAATTTCCTTCACGACACTAGCGTTTAATACAGTGACTCTAGTGAGTTTACTATTTTGAAAATATCGGATATATATCGAAGATATCGGATATATATCAAAATTTCGGATATTTTTGATATTTTTTAAAATATCATGATATTTACGAACCCTGCCTGACACTATCAACGTAGCTTAGGAACCTCGGATTTATCTGGTGGGGAAGAAAAAAAAGTGGAAACCCAAGTTATCCTATGGGAAGAAATACGTATCCTTCTTGTCCATTCAAATTTGGAAAAATTTGGAAAAATTCAAATTTTTTTTTTTTTTTCAGCACGTAGATAGGAAGGTTCTCTACGCCTCTGTAATCTTAAAATACTTTAAAGATAATTATGAGTATATTAAAATTTGTTTTAAACTTTCAAAAAATTCTGAAAAGTATAAAAAGCACTCTTTACTCATTTGTAACTTTGGACTTGAAAAACATATAAAAATTTGGAGCTTACAGAGGGATAAAGAACCTTCCTATGTACTGCTGAAAAGAAATATTGTTGAAATTTCCAAATTTAAATGAACAAGAAGGATAAGTATTTTTCCCCATAGGATAACATGTGATTCCACTTTTTTAGGAGCGTTCATAATTATGTAAATACGTAGCATCTATAGTCGTCGTTCATTACGTCTGTCTGTCCGTCTGTATGTCTGTCTGTCCGTCTGTATAATATATGTCTGTAAAAATATTTCAAGCGCATTTTAATGGTGTTACACCCTTTCGAACAAAATGAAATTGATATACATTTAATTCAAGTGCCCTAAAATATGCATTTTGTAGTAAATGCGGTACAAAGAATATTTATATGTCATTTACAGGGCCACATAAAAAGAATTCCGTTAGATAATATGGTATAGGGAGAAACATTGTTTGCGGCGTATTTTAATTATGTTCAATTATTTGATATGAAATTGATATACATTGCTGAGTTTTACTACAAGTTACTTCCTATATAATAGAAAGTGCTTAATATTTACAGGGACACACAAAAAATTTCGGATGCTATACTGTACCCGAAATACTGTATATTAACGATAATGTTACAGCCTTTCGAACAGAATGAAATCGATGTGCACTTATGAAGTGCACTAAAATATACATTGAATACAATATTCGGTGCAAAAGTTATTTATAAAACTAGTATAGTACGAACGCGCCTCATTTGCCACTTTTGATGTACAATTTCCAACTTGTTTCTTTTCTACCAGATAAGTCCCCTGCGGAGATTTCCAACGTGGAATATTCCAATAACATTCCAAAAACAATAACAAAAACAAACTATATTAATTGTTGCCAAACTGCAAAATCAAAAATACAGCAGAATGCACCAAGGAGGTACATTCTACAGTCAATGTCAAGGCAAGCCGTTACAATATGAAATAAGAAAATCCAAAGATATGGCCAACTTATCATGTGCATCCTTAAAAAAATACAGTTTCTTTTGTTGATGTTTAACGAAAGCTTTACCTTTGAATTTATTGTTGCTTCAGCAACTTTTTAAAATCTTAACAAATCTTTTTTTCACAAAAGAAATAGATTTCGTAAACACATCTTTCTCTACTTACACTTAAAAAAAATAGTGTTTTATTCCTTTTTATATATACTTGCATATATATAAAGCTGCATTCGCCACACAGAATTTAAATGATCGTTCAAAAATTTTCGTCACTATTTTTTTTTTTTTTTTACGTACCTTGAAGCAAATTGTGATAATACCATTCTAAGTACGTTTTGTGTTATATCAGGTTTTTCCATTTCGGTCGGAAAACCTTGAAAAATAAAAGGCCATGCAAATCAGTGTTGCCACATTGGGGACTTTTTTGTCCCCAGATTGTTGATTGTCGCCGTTTTTTTTTAAATAGAAATATTCGGCCTATTTAGAAATAGATTTAAAATTCTGAAAAATAAGGCTAATTATACTATTTTAAAAAGTGGTGACAGTCAAATAATCTGGATTAAAAAAGTCCCCAACCTTGCAACACTGATGCAAATACAGTAACTTCTCATTATATTACAAAGATTTCAGAGGAAAAAATGCGATACATTATAAAATAAAATTCAATTCATTGCCAGTACAATTTTATATTTTTAAGTATTTTTTAGTTGCTTTCGTAATTATATAAATACGTAGCAACTTCAGTCGTCATCTGGTCCGTCCGTCTGTCTGTGTGTTCGTCTGTCCGCCTATAACAGCGCAAAAACTACCCAACCGAATGGTTGGAAATTTAATATATATAATCGTTGCAGAATTTTGTCGAGTCCTTTCAAATTTTATGAAAATCGAATCAAAACTTAAAGAGATATTAATAAAAGTTTTCTGCATTCTATTAAATCCTATCATACGTCATTCATTTCATGATAGGTAATGATTATAGGTTGTCATGGTTATGATTTCCTATTTAAGACGGAGTCATATTATTTCCGTATGACTGAATTTAATATATAGAATCGTAATAAATTTTCCATTCATGCATTTTTGCATGAGAGTGCAATAGCTATTGCACCAAGATCTGAATCTTTATAAGACCAGTTATAGTACGAACGCACTTCATTTGACACGTTTGACGTACAATTTCCGACTTGTTTTTTCCGTTGAAAGTGATTTCGTGAATAAGTAAAAACAATATTCCATGGATAGCATGGTATCAAATAATAATGGATTTCAGAGAATCCCTGAGGGTTAATGCTATAGTATCATTTGCTGTAAAGCTGTTGGATTATTACACTGCAGGCTTTATGCAGTGTAATTATGCAGTGCAAAATTCTGCAATGATTTTATATATTAAATTTCAAACCATTCGTTTGGGTAGTTTTTGCGCTGTTATAGGCGGACAGATGGACAGGCGACGACTAAAAGTGCTACGTATTTGTATAATTACAATCACTGTATGCGGTTATTATTACACTGCAAAAGAAAAAAATAATTTAAAAAAATCCTGGAATTTTATTGGTAATATATAGAAATTTCTTTTTGTGTGTAAAGAAAGTTAAAATGAAAAAGCCTTAGCAAAAACGACACATTAACTTGGCCTTTAGGCATATTATCTGTCAAGGATGTTCTTAAATTAATATTCCTTCGCTACTTTCTGACATAGTCACAAAATAATTTCATCGGAAAAAAAAGCCTTGAAAATACGAAAATTGTACCTAAGCTCAACGACTTTTCAATAGCTCAACAACTTAAGCTCAACGACGCACTCAACGACTTTTTTTTTTTAAGTAATAATTGACGGGTTTTAAATATAAGAAATGTGATATTTCATTTGAGTCAAACAATTTTGGGCCAAAATTTCACGAGTGGAATCTATTTAAAAGTGCGTTTAACGCTTTTTGATAAATGATAAACCTGATTTATCTGATAATGAGAAGTTTTATTACCTTCGCAGAGCTTTCACTGGAGAACCCAAACCAACCCATCAATTACTAGACATCAAAATAATAGATTAGTTAAGACTTTTGTAAACACTAAAACGCTTTAAAAGTAACGAATTAACTTTTTTATAAAGCAATCAACCTAATTAAACATGAAGTAACGATAGGTAAAACCAACAAGTATCCCATGATAACCTAGATTCCTACATCTTTTTTCAAATCAAGTACATACATTGCATTTTTTAAATTCTAGTTATGTAATGTATGTATGTAAGACAGTATATTTGAGTGTTTTTCGGTCTTCCCCTTTAACCCTCAAATTCCCATGGTATCATATATGCTACCACCAATGCTTCCAATTTAATGGATTTTTTAATTCAGATATTCCAAATTCACACCAGAAATTTAAAATAGCAATATTTGCTTTATTGAATAAAATACATTAAAGAGAAGTTTGTTATTCACATTTTCTGCTATGAATTCAGATTATCTGAATTACGCAATCTCTAGAGCATATTCTATCATGGGAATTAGAGGGATAAACAGCCAGTTGCCATTGAAAGAAACATTATGCGCTTGTTCACGATAATTCCAACGGTTAGTTTATACAGAACTAATGAGAGAAGCCTGTAATTTCTGTTTTTTTTTATTATTATGTAAGATTCTATGAAAACCGGATGAATCTCTAAATATCCTCGAAGGTCAAATTTAGTACATGATGGGATTCGCCCTTTTTTTAAGTATAGCATTCCTTCTTGCAATACTTCTTTAGGGAGTTCCATACGTAGTTGGTTTCATCGACTAGAAAAAAATATTGCTGGGTGTTCTGTTACGTTCCTTCCTGTCCAGAGTAATACCATCGCTTAATTTATTAAGATGGTTTCTTCACCTTGTGGTGTAGGCTTGCGAGACACAATGATCCTGGAGGCTATGCCGGACTGAGAATCTGCTCCTGGTAAAGTAACCCTGTCAGGGTAGGTCTTGAGTATGGCGATCTCACGAATAATCAACCAGCGGGTACAAAACAATGCGCTAACTAGTTCATTAACACCCAAGGTTGCCGGAAACAATAAACGGACTAGGTTTTCTTTTGTTTTTACACTAATTTTGTGCTAATTGTATTCCCTTAGGATGCGATCAGACAGCATCCTAAGACGGCGGCTTGGTTATAGGTTTCTATGATGAAGTGAGTCTGTCGCTGTTGCGAGAGAGAGAAGCACCACAAAAGAGACTAGCTGGCATGTTTACCACCTCCTCTTTATTTTGTTGATGACCTCAGCGTCTTTGGAAAAAAGCCCAGAGACTTCACGTTGCAGAATTTTAAAATAATGTTTGAACGCAGTCTTAATGCTATGGGTGATAATAATAATTGTCACATGTTCTTCTTACAGAGTTCTGAGTATAATACAGATGCAGTATATCGTAAAAATGGTTTGCAATATGAAGCTAGTTATCTCTCAAATTTAAATGCTCTTATTCAACCAAACAAGAACACCACAGTGGTGTTTCAAAGCGAGATGAAATGTTTGGACCTAATCGCAGCGTTGCCACAAGTGACTATTTTTTAATTCTATTTCGCACCACTTTTTCAAACTAAAAATCTTTTACATACACTTTGACAACATTTGCAAGAAAAATATAGTTAAAAACGTCTTTTTAAAAAATAGTGGTTCGAACAGAATATAAAAATTGTCACCTGTGGCAGCCTGGTAATCGGAAATGGTTTTAGAGTTGCTTTTTGGGTTCATGCCAAAGCAGTGCGTTTCCCTCTATTTTCCTTCTACATCTACTCTTCATCTAAAAACAATTATTCTAACTTCAGTAGAAATGCACTTGCCCTTAAAGCGTATCCGTTCTTCTGAAATTTTTGATTTTTACAGACAGTTCTTTAATGTTCTGTTTTAGACATGAACGTGGAAGGCTGTGTGTACAGACGATGAGAGCTTCCAAGTTCGGCGTTGTTGCAATGAGTTATCTCCTCATTCAACATAAAAACCTTTGTACAGCTACAAGAACCTAAGAAGAAGATGTTTAGACCTTCGTGTAATACTGCTTCTATTCTCGTAGCGTGAGCTCTACTCTGAGAAAGAAGGAAGGATACATTTTCTCGAAACTTTTAGATTGAAACATTAGATTCGAAACACCGTGCAATAACAGCAAGTACCTAAATTCAAAATCAACAAATATTTCTTGGCGTCCAATAATCCAAAATCCTCTTTTGAATGCTAATTACATATTTTTCAAGTTATTTTAGGATTAACATTTCAGCTAGTATTTTATGTTTCATTGCTTAAACAGCCAACATCCTTCTTCTAAATAATTTCTGCTGTAAAATTATGAATAACAAATAGGATAAGATTTGGGTTTCTTTTTTCAATGTATGAAAGTCTCTGAAAATTGCGTGAATCAATCTCTAATATAGGTTCAAGGCAAAACTTTTAATAGTATTTTTAGGTTTCGGTACTTAAATAGTGAAAACGGAACCATTATAAGATCACTCCTGTGTCTGTCTGTCCGTCTGTCACAGACATTTTACTCGTAAACTATGGAACGTGGAAAGTTCAAATAGGGGTCAAGTAATAAAGACTACTGACCCACATTTTTACAGATTATTAAACATTTATAAATATTTTTTATTAAAAAATGTAGAGGGGCTAACTACGTTACTTGAAAAGAAAACTCTTTTCTTTGTATATCGTGTGGGGTATCGTGCGAAAGCTTTGGTAACGCTGAACACAAAAATACATTTCTTTTAATTTTAAGCATTATATTTTCAAAGATATCGTCGCAAATGTAGTGCAAAAATATGTCCCTCCCCCCTATCTATTTCCGAATCTACAGAAACTAAAATTATCAAAAAATTCAGGTAGCAGACATTAATTTAAATCTCGCAGGAAAATTATAGCGATTACCATAGGTCACATAGTTTTTGAGAAAAGCGCTACACACAAATCCGTTACACACAAATTTCAATTTGCTGGTATTCAGCAAAGGTGCTGAGGAGCGCTGGAGGTACATATCGTAGCAGAAGTATAAAAGCATTGTTGATAAAAGTTTTTGAAAAAAAATCGTCGGTAATTAGCCGAGATATTAACGAGCTTTTAGCTAAAAAATTTTTAGCTAAAAATTGCCGAGATATTAGTTAGCTTTTAACGAGCCCCAACGTGTCGGGGAACATACCGGGAGAGACGTTAAACTCTAAGGGGCAGGCCTAGCCGGCTCTGAGCATTCTCTCTTAGGCTGCCTAACCCTTTAAGACACGGATGGTTTGGACAAACATAATGACAGTGGCGGTGTACTCTATGTACCATCGACTTTTAGAGCCTAGATAACAACTTTTAATGATAAATTTGTGTAATACAATCTCCAGTAGCAATATAAAAGAAACTAACGCCAAATTGTTAAAAACAGACTAGTTTAATTAGAATTAATCACACAAATACTATGGGATTCGCCACTAGTTTGCATTGAGAAGATCTCTCAATACGCCTCCCGTGTCTTTAAAAGTTAATTAAAAACCTATCTGGAAAAACGCACCACGGACCAAGACGGCTACTTTGCGACTTCTTTATGAAGCGCTCTTAGCAAAATGCCAAGTCTAAACTTTGAACAAGGGCTTTGTTTTTGATACAATGTAGGTGAAATGGATATTACGACGCTGAATTTAGTTTTATGAAATGCCAAATGAAGTTTAAAAATGCAGGGTCAATCCATTTCAAGTGGTCCAGCACTGGTTGCTCGACCATTTTTTAAAAATCTGAAATTTTTTGTACAACAACCCTAACATGATGGAAGTTAAAAATGACTATTATTTTAATTTGATTAAGTTTTGTTTGTGCATGGCGGCCATCTTTGTTTCATCGTCTGCAGCAATTTTCTCACATGAAGGGCTTACGGAATTGTAAATAATTCATCGTTTATTTCTCCAATTCAAGTGCGAATTAAAGCAATTTGTAAAGAATAGATTAGGCTAAAAATTTGGTAATAGAGTAGTTTCCGAAACTAACTGCTTATTGGTGAAATTTAAGCATAAAGTTTCAGTTTTTTTCCAAAATTTGTCCGTTTACAAGAGGAAATTTTTCTACCAAGGAAAACTGTGAACATGACATAATTTTTGTTTACAAATAGGCCGAAAGTACTTGTACTCACACGCCAAGTTCAAGATCTGGGACTTGCTTTCTCTTCGCAAAAAAAAATTCCAAATTTTTCAAAAATGTCAAAAATCGCACTTTTGAGGCTTTGATATCTCTGGTGGGGCACGGGATAAAAATATGAAGTGATGGTTTCTGAGAGTATTGTATGGTAGTGTTATGAACAAGAAATTTCAGGATGGAGATTTGACTACAAGCTGAAATATGGCAAGGGCAGCACGTCAAAACAATATTGCCAAACTATTGTTTTGTTGTAGTCTCAGGTAAGTATTTATCTCAGAGTCATTTAAATTTACTTTTTTTATTATCTTTAAATAATAGTAACAGAAAATAAAGCCCTTTGCAAAGCTTAGCAATTAATTAAAAAAGTTATTATGCCTAAGGCCATACATTTTGTATGATTTCAGTAATTTTTGTTGTTATTTTAGTAACTAAAAGAAACCTCAGCACTTTTACATAAAGAAAAAAATATTTTTATACAAGACCTGGGACAAAAACAGAATAGGGAAAGAGAAAAGTTGTTAATTGCTTGTTGGTTTAAAAACCACTACTTTAATGCTGCTTGCCAGTCCCTGAAACTTGTAAGTATGTTCCTGTAAATGAAACATTATACAATGTTACCATGCATCAGCCCCAAATAATTTTCAGAAAGCAGAGATATCCAAAGCCCTTTCAAAATTTATACTGCAGAAAAATGACATTTTTGCATAAGAAGTAAGCTAGGAATTATTAATGAAGTGAGACTTGCACATAATGATTTCAAAGTTTATTTCTATGAGCCAGTAGGGCCAAGATCTTCAATCAAGTTATCAAGAGATGAGAAGACTTGGTTCCTACAAATAAAATTTTGAGAAAGATCAAAATTGTGGTTTTTAAACCAACAAGCAAGAATGTGTTTTGACACGTTTGATCATGTCTCAACAAGTATGACAACATTAACAGATTTTCTCTTTCCCTATTCTGTTTTTGTCTCAGGTCTTGTATAAATTTTTTTTTTCGTTATGTAAAAGTGCTGAGGTTTCTTTTAGTTACTAAAATTACTTACAACACAAATTACTGAAACTATACAAAATGTATGGCCTTAAGCATAATTATTTTTTTAATTAATTGCTAAGCTTTGCAAAGGGCTTTATTTTCTGTTACTTAAAAATAATCAAAAACATAAATTTAAGTGACACTCTGAGATAAATACTTAGCTGTGACTACAACAAAACAATAGTTTGGCAGTATTGTTTTGACATGTTGCCTTTGCCATATCTCAGCTTGTAGTCAAATCTTCATCCTGAAATTTCTTGTGCATAACACTACTATACAATACTGTCAGAAACCAGAACTTCAAATTTTTATCTTGTGCCCCACCAGACATATAAAAGCCTCAAAAGTGCGATTTTTGACATTTTTGAAAATTTTAGGATTTTTTTTAGCGAAGAGAAAGAAAGTCCCAGATCTGGAACTTGGCATGTGAGTACAAGTACTTTCGGCCTATTTGTAAACAAAGATTATGTCATGTTCACAGTTTTCCTTGGTAGAAAAATTTCCGCTTGTAAACGGACAAAGTTTGGAAAAAAACTGAAACTTTATGCTTCAATTTCACCAATAAGCAGTTAGTTTCGGAAACTACTTTATTACCAAATTTTTAGCCTAATCTATTCTTTACAAATTGCTTTAATTCGCACTTGAATTGGAGAAATAAACGATGAATTATTTACAATTCCGTAAGCCCTTCATGTGAGAAAATTGCTGCAGACGATGAAACAAAGATGGCCGCCATGCACAAACAAAAATTAATAAAATTAAAGTAATAGCCATTTTGAACTTCGATCATGTTAGGGTTGTTGTACAAAAGATTTCAGATTTTTTAAAAATCGTCAAGCAACGAATAAATGATTTTCTGGACCACTTGAAATGGATTGACCCTGCACCACTTTATTGTCAGTGCCGAATTAAGTTCATCATAAACACATCAGGATAAGATTTAAATAAGTGTTATACAGAATAGCAATATTTGATATAATTTAGGGTTCATATCTCTTTGATCTTTTAAGGTATACCCATTCATACTTTTCTAGGATATATACAGCTATACCAAACCCTACGTTGCATACTTTTTACAAAGTCTTATTTTTCTTTTAGTAACAATTTTTTAAATAATACAGTTAATAATTCATAGATTTATTGTACAGAATCCTCTGAGCGCGAGTAATACTAGCATTTGACCGTTTATTTAAAAGTGTTTCTTACTTTTATTAGCATTTGAAAAAATCGGTTCTTGGATACCTGAATAAAAGAACGCTTTCAAATTTTATGAATGCATGAACACAAATGTCTTAACCTTCCCGCCTATCAGATGAGTCAAATGGATTCGACAGGAAAAAAGGAATCAGTTCAAATACAATAAAATCCAGCTGAATGTGATAACATTAAGAAATTGATTTGTAAAATCATATTTTTGGATTTAAATTCGTAAAAATCTAGAAACATTTTAAAAGAATATCGGATAAAAACACTTGAATTATAACTGTAGCTAGATGCATTATTTTACGTTTTGAAGCTGTTTTTTTTTTTTTTTTTTTTTTTTTTTTTTTTTTTTTTGTCTGAGGTTTAATAATGATATAATAAAATAGCGAGTTTCGATTTGAGAAACGCCGTCATAACGTAGTTAATGTACAGTCGTGGAAAGAAAAAAGTAAATACCCCTTACTAACTCTGCAAAAAATTATCGTAGAAGAAAGTTACTGATACCACCACATGGTTGATAATAAAGTCTACTTTTATATAAAATTTGCTTAGGGAGCCGTCTACATATTAAAACGAGCCATAATTTTTTTTTTTTTCAATAGCAGTGCACAATTCTGACAGCATAAATGAACTCTACACCCTTCAATTAGCCTAAAAACAAATTTTTATGCAATTCATTCGATAAGATTCCGAGAAATTAATTATTTAAAAACGAGCGTATTTTAGGAGCTGTATCCAAATTGAAGTTCGGTACTCGATTGTTGACCGAGAGAGCCCCCTTCTTGATCAAGGCATCAAAAGTGCCTCTCAAGCAGTCATTGAAGACTACTAGATTACAGGATAGGAGAAGAGATTTCAAAATATCTAGTCACTTCTATCATAGACCGCCCTTAAACCATCATTTTGCCGTTTTTTAAGCATAATTTGAAAAGTACTTGGAAGAAAAATGTGAAATTTTGGATTTCCATAAAGCAGGAACTTAATAAATTTAAATCCATCAAAAAAATTGTAGGTTGCAATTCATAATTTTTTCGAATATTAATTTCATAATTCACATCATACAATTATAAAAATTGCAAATTCAACGTATTTATCTTTGGGTATATTAGTATTATTGCTACACAAAAAATTAGCACATTAGGAGTATATTTTCAGGAGATATAAATAAAAATATGAAAAGGTAATTTAACATTAGAAGCACTAAATTTTGAATGTTTATAATTCATAAACCTTATCATTCAAATGACTTGAAATTTGGTGTCTAGGCATAGTTTGAACCGAAGATTTGAAATATCTTGTTAAAATTGGGTATTGCAATTTAAAAAAATGAAGTTTGGCGTCATTTTAATATGTAGATGCCCCCCCCCCCCCACCCCCCACGCAAATTTTATATGCATCATTTAAACGTAGACTTTATTTGCAATCGTTCGGTATCCGTAACTTTCCTCTACGATAATTTGTTGAGGAGTTAGTAGGGGGTGTTTACTTTTTTTTTCCACGACTGTACATGTGTACCTAGAAAAAAATCGTTCTTTCTTTCACACCGAAAATATTGAATTGAAAAATATTATGAAACATTTGTTACGTTTTAAAGAAAAGAAGAAAATATATGGGAATTTCTTCAAGAAATAAATTTAAAAAATTATATACAACTTATACTATTGTATAACCTGACATGGAGTGTCATAGATACAATCGATGAACATAAGAAGAAAATATATGGGAGTTTCTTCAAGAAATAAATTAAAAAAATTATATACAACTTATACTATTGTATAACCTGACATGGAGTGTCATAGGTACAATCGATGAACATTTCAACCTCAGCATGGAATAAAGAAATCCAAAATCCACAACTACACCATAATACACCAGAATTCTATATCTCTTTGCATTTTTAGGATTAACAGTCCACACTGTAAAAAAAAATGGTAACGTTCCATGTAAAATCCAGGAACGTTTCGCCTTTTCTCAGGTTTTCAGAATAATTTAGCTCTTTCCTGTGAAATTCTGGTTTTCTTATCTGAAACGTTCCTGAACCAAAAGTTGGAAACAGCAAAACGCTGCGGCCGCCATTTATTATTTTTTTTTTGCTATAATCCGTTGCTCGCGCGCGAGTGTCGAAAAAGAATTCCTTAAATGAATGTAAAAAAATCAATATGGAATGCAAATAAATCAATAGACGACATAATCCTTTACGTCTCTATTGTCAAGACAATTCAGATGAAAATATAATACCTCCGTGACATCGCTAAGAGATTATATCTCGTACTTGTCTGTGGAATGTTTAAGGAGCAGACCGTGTAAAAAAATTCACCTATTATTTGGATCTCCATTAATCAGGGGACCATCAAACATGATTCTCACCGATTTTGATTAATTTAAAGTATGTTTTAGAGTTCTTATCTCTAATTATTCTTGTGAAAGGATTTCTTCAAATGGGACTTAGATTTTCAGAAATTAGATGCCGAGGTTTAGCATACGTTTCAAATACCCATTAGTTTGCAGCTCTCAACGTGTCTTTCGTGGTGTGGACGCAGAAAGCTCGCACGCCACCCGTACGGCCCGAGTTCGATGCTACCTCTGGGATTTTTTTTTCTTTTTTAATTAATTTTATATTTTAACACTTTATTACAATTTGATTTAATTTTGATATATATTTGACACTTTGAATTGCTGCAAATTTGAATTTTTGTTTTTCGGAAAAAATATACAATTACGTTTAGGTTTTTTTTTTTTTTCATGAAAATTTATATGTATTTTATCTAACTTGTAAACTAACATAATTACTAACGAAAATCCAAAATATTTTATGCCTAGATTTTTTTTTTCTAATTATTATTTACATTTATATATTTTTATATTTTAAGCAAAGTTCAGAAACAATATATCATATATATATTTACTTTATTGAATTTTAACTGAAAATTTATTTTTTCGTGTAAATTATAAATAATAATTTTGATGTCAATTTCAAAATATTTTTTCATTCTAACAAATAATGATAATAAAGCGAAAATTGTCAACTGGAAATGTAAAAATCGTCTGCGGATCCCGCATGCTGTGAAATGTCAGTAATGTTTTGCTGTCAACAGAAATATTCCTGGTATTTCGCAGGAAACTTACTGGCATTTCTGTAGAAAGTTTTTAACATATACAGTAAAGTTCCAGTCATTTTCAAGAAATGTTTCTTGGAAATAATGGGCAACTCAGCTGCCCATTTTTTCCCAGGAACGTTGCGGAATTTTTTTTACAGTGCATGTAATTGGTCTTGAGAATAGACTATCTATTAAATTAGAGAGACTGGTCAGTTATAAAGCTTAAAAAAACCATTCTTTTAAATCATCGATTGATAGATATATTCATAATTCGCCGATCTCAGTATGAAGTAACGATATGCAAAACCAACAAGTAGGGCTGACGTGCAAGATCTCTAATTATTTTTGCATGTCAAGTACATACAATTTCACATTTTTCTAGAATTTCACATATGATGATGTAAGTTCTGATTCTGCAAATAGTCAACTATCATTGGGAAGAACATAAAATTCTTGCTCGAAATAATATCTGCTGTCAGATTAAGTCAAATTATTAAAAGATGACTATGATATTTTTCTATCCTTAATTGTGAAAATTCTATGAAAACTGGATGAATCTAATATATGTAAAGCACGAATTTCGACAGTAATTATTCAAGATACTTTACTTTTATTAACTCTCTGACTTCCCAGCAAAAGGGTAAATTGTATTTTTTTCCCTCAGTAATTTATAAAAAATGCTAAAAAAGATGATTTTTTTTTTCAATATTATACAAAAAACTTAATCACGTTTACGAATATGATCATAGAGAGTATTAATCCTCACTCAATGTTTTAAAACCGCATTATATCTGTAGAATTATATTAATTTAAATAATTCTTCTATTTTTGAATTTTATACATGTGAGATAGGAAATGGATTTCACAATCGTAACAGGAAGTAGCGGATTTCAGATTTAGAAAACCTTTAAAACTCCTTATCAGTCAGACTGCAAACTTCCCGCGGCACTTTTCCACTATACGACCCTTGGCGTTTTGTTAAAAAGCTTGGTACGATTCGGGCTTCAGTAAGTAAGATTTGTTGCTAAATTATATAAACAGCTTTGAAAACAAACCAAAAGAACTTTTATGCTCTTTTATTTATATACTATGGCCAAAAGTGACCGGTCACTTGCGATTTTAGACGTTTTGTTAAATATCTAGAAAAATACATGAGGAATTAACCTGGAACTGCAGGTGTGTAAACAGTATAGTATAGGTCATATATTTCCGCAAAGATTTTTTTCTCGAAATTCTATAGGGGACCGTCAACAAATTGAAAAAGAGCTAATATCTTTTGGATAACCCTATAAAAACTAATGCAGCACAAGCGTGCAAACTCGAGATTATTAATAAGTGGCTGATTATAATATACTGTGTTCATTTTTATGAGAATAGCATGTATACTCATAGAGAAATTAAGATTTTTATAAAAACAGTCCCAAATTTCGCCAAGTTTTTTGCTTATAATTTGCAGAGTTCTTAATATAAAAAAAAGTTCTTTCCAGAAAATATGACAAACAACATTGTATACAATACTCTGCAATCAGAATAAAAAATAATAAAAATTGGATTAAAAATAAGCAGGTTTAGTAAAAAATGTTTCACTGCGCATGCGTGAACGCAATCATGCATAATGTATTAACTAGGTATATAGAGCAACTTTTGTGAAAGTCTCAAAGTCATAGCTTGAAAATTCTGAAAATTATCGCCGATAGAATATAATCGAAATCCGTTGTTCCCAAACAGAAGCAAAAAGATGAAGGGTTGTATCAAATATCTGTTGATTAGTGCCAAGATAGCGTACACAATATTGCACGTACTACTATAATTGGATACAACCCCTCATCTTTCTGCTTACTTTTGGGAACAACGGATTTCGAGCTTATTCTGTCGACGATAATTTTCAGAATTCCCAAGCTATAATTTTGAGACTTTTACAAAAGTTGCTCTATATACTTAGCAAATACATTATGCACATTATATTTTGATTACATTCGCGTATGCGCAGTGAAACATTTTTTAGTAAACCTGCTCATTTTTCATCCAATTTTTATTATTTTTTAATTCTGATTGCAGAGTTTTTATGTATAATTTTGTTTGTCATATTTTCTGAAAAGAGCTTTTTTTTATATTAAGAACTCTGCAAATTATTAGCAAAAAACTTGGCAAAATTTGGGACTGTTTTTATAAAAACCCTAATTTCTCTACGAGTATAATATGCCTCATAAAAATGAACACACTATATTACAATAAGCCACTTAATAATTATCTCGAGTTTGAACGCTTTTGCTACATCAGTTTTTACAGGGTTCTCCAAAAGATATTCGTTCTTTTTCAATTTTTTGACGGTCCTTTATGGGGTTTCGGAAAAAAAATCTTCGCGAAAATATATGACCTATACTATATTATTTACACACCTGCAGTTTCAGGTTAATTCCTCGTGTATTTTTCTAGATATTTAACAAAACGTCTAAAATCGTAAGGGACCGGTCACCTTTGGCCATATAGTGTACATGTGTAAAGAATTTAATTATATATGTGTTGTTATCGCTTTTTATATGCAATTTACTTTTGTTTGTATATTAAAATATATAAATGCCTTTTTTATATCAAATAAATTATATAATTATTAAAAAATGGCTTGTATATGTATATATGAAACATTGAATAAGTGTCCAGGAAATATGTGCAAATTTCCTTCTCTCGCCCAGGTCATTTTTCTCTATCTGGCCAAGACCTCTATAATGGGAAAGTACCATTACCTGTCTAATGTTAAACAATTGTACCCATATTTTTTCAATTTCTCCTGAAAATAAAAATTTTTACCTATATTTTTCTGTGTGCTCTTCTTGAAAGATGTTTCCTTTTTTAATGAAAAAATGTTTCTAAAATATACACGCAATTTTAAGAGTTAAAATCCGAGTGAAGCTGGCAAGTTGTAAATAAGACTTTAACATTTGAAATAAAACTATATGTATTTTACTAAATAAAAAGAAAGAAGCATTTTTCATGAAAATTATACAGAAAAAAGAAGGTAAACATTTAAATTTTTGAGGAGAAATTTGAAAAATACTGTTGCATTACTAGCACATAGGTTTAATTTTAGAGAGAAGGATTTGATGTCTGACTGATAACGAGCATTAATTTCGTAGTTGTGTATTTAAAAAACAGTATCTTAATTTCTTTCACAGATGTCGTTATTGGAGGAGAAAATATTAATTATGAAGCGGTTTCACATATAAAACAAACAAACAAAAACATGGTATACAGCGTATATTATCCCATAACCTGTCATATAACCTCTGTTGTAGCATTCAGCAATTATTAGGTACCACCAAAGATCGGATAACGATATGCACGAAGAGAAAGTATCCAGTATCACACAACATGTCATATAACCTCTGTTGTAGCATTCAGCGATTATTAGGTACCATCAAAGATCGGCTAACGATATGCACGAAGAAAATATCCAATATCACATATGAAACAAGTATCTCATAATATTCCCTTTGTTTGAACGTCAAGTACGTACATTTTCACTTTTTGCTAGAATTACGGCTTTATAGAAGAAGATACTTGTGAGACATTTCTGATTTCCTTTTTGCTCAGAAACGCATGAAATTGACACCTGTTCTTATTCTGAAACTATGTAATCGAATGACGTTTTCGATTTTTGGTAAAGGCAGAAGATTTTCAGAAAATTCTGTCAAAATGGACGTTTTGAACTGAATTCCCGATGCATCAGTGCGAGAAACAGAAAAACTTGTCTTCATAATACAAGAATCGCTTGTAATTCGATAAATAATTTATTTGTCAAAAATAGAAAACTCTATTCGATTCCAAATCGCTTCAATAGTCAAACCAGTCAATTTTATGCCTCTGCTTTTAAAAATGAGTCAGAAAATGTATCAGTAAGTTTCGCGTAGTTCAGCAGGGAATTTGAGAACCACTTTAAGGGTGTTTTCAAATCCAAACTGCTTATTTTCTGATTCATTTTTAAATTCATTTTTGTTGTGAAAGCATACCATTGGCAGATTCTCATTCAGAAATCATATAATGAGCCGTGCTTGTTGATTTTTTGATAAAGTCTCAATACATTAAAAAAGCTGCAGTCAGCGTTGGCATTTTGAACCGAATTTACCGAAGCAAGAGAGCTGGGAATGAAAGAAAAGGGTCCGTACCCAGAAAATAATTGTTATCAATCAAGTTCCAATGAATTGAGCGAAAAATGAAAACACATGGACGCTTATACATCTCTTGAAAAATCATGTTAGCAAGTTTCATGTTTTCACCTTTAAAAATGCGCCAGAAAATTTTGAGTTGTTGATCGTGGGAAAATATTTTTTTTGAGAGTGGGAAAATATTTTTTTTATTTATTAACGCTCCAGGTATGGTAAGGGTTGCTCTAATGTTTCATTCACGTAAACATCAAGCTGCCATTGATGGTTGGTTGGTTGATTATATGAGGTTTAATGGCGCAAAATCCCTTAAGGGATATGCCAGCTGCCATTGAAAGGGACGTAGAAATCTTGTTCGAAATAATTCCTGGTATCAGATTATGCAGAAATTAGGAGAGAAAGCCATGCTTTTTTTTTTATTAATCGTATAAATTTCTCCTAAAACTGGGTAAATCTTTTACATAGTATCATTTAATTAATTTTTGCTTACTTAATCCTTTATCGGGTAATGGTAATATACTTAGCACTTAATTTTTATTGAAGACGGATCGATTTGCACCGCAATTATAAGTAAGACCTTTTGTCTTTATAATGCATGAGATGAAAAAGCCGCTTTTTATTATCAAATAAATTTGTTTCTAGATTCTGGTAGCAGTGAATCTTTCCAACATTTCAGCCATAGAATTGACTTGCCCGATAAAGGGTTAAAGTTACGTTTGTAGAATACTGCTGTTATTCAAGTAGCCCTAGCTAGTCTGTGAAATAAGGAAGGGTTAGGTTCCTAAAATCCTTAGCTTTTCTAAGATTTTTTGTTGATTTCAAGAAATTAAATATTCAAACTTGCTCTAAAGTTTTATCATATTTTTGAATATTCGAACTAATCAATCCCATGTAAATCCGTGAAGTAGCAAAATACGAAATCAACAAGTAGCCCATGACATCCAATAATCCTACATTATTTTTTTGCATGTCAAGTACTTACACTTTCACCTTTTATTTTAGGATTTACATTCCAGTTATGATAATGTATGTTTCATTCCTGTAAACATCTAACTACCATTGAAAGGTACGTAGAACTCTTGTTCAAAATCATTCCCGCTGTCAGATTATGAAGAACTTATGAGAGAGTACCGTGGTTTCTTTTTTTAATTGTGTAAGTTCCTTTGAAAACTGGGTGAATCTCTAATATCAGCGAAGGTCGAATTTAGCGTGTAGGGAATTTTCGGTGCCAAACCTGATGCTGAGTTGCTTTATCTTTTTTTTTTTTTTTTTTACCTTTTTCTACATTTGCACTTGTCATCCTTGAAAAAGTATGCTGCAGGGTGTACAATTATAGACTCATAAGCCGCAGTTGTGTAGTTTTTATGATAAAAATTAAAGCTATTTAGGTAAATTTTTGAGTCTGTAATTTTAGAAAGTCCTTGCAGAGAGGGGGGAATTTTCTTATTAAAAAATATATATAGATTAGTGTGTAACGAAAGTTTTCCGCCAAATCACCATTACATAATACTAATTATAATATATATAATTAACTGTAATATTATATATAACCACCATTTTGCCAAATCGTCACAGTGTCATAAGATACAACACTAGCACCTAAAGCTGTATTCGATCACACTTTATTCGGTGACATTCTGTAGCTGACTTTTTGCAATAGAACTGGAAGTAAATGATGATTCTAATCTGGTAGCGTAATAGTTCCATTTCAGACACCTTGCACTTAATGATAACGATATACTTTTTTTTACAAATTTCGCAACACGGTGTTATAAAGCAAGTCTCTTTCTTTCAAATGCCAAAAATCGTTTGACAAAATATGAGCAAACACATCAACGCGAACTGTATCCATAGACCGTATTAGCTGTGGCGGGAAACTTTCGTTACAGCCCGATACAAGCAGGAAGCAATAATTCTACTTTTTTCAGAATTTAGTGTCGCTCCCGATGAAGAAAAAAATTATTATTGTTATTACGAGGTGGAACTCGTCGAATTTCGACGAAAGAAAATGCTTAAGAAGGAACTGTTTCATTCATTTATAATAAACCTACAAAATTAGTTACAGTAAAAAATGCATATTATATTGGTTAGTCTAACTCTCAAACAAATATTATTTCAACCTAAAGGTCGTTGCTTTTCTATAAAGACACTCTAAATTTTCGCAAATCTTTGAGTTTTATCAGTGTGTAATTTCAAGTGCGTGAATTTTAAAAGTGAAGTCTTTCCACCTGTGAAGAATTTCAAAGACTCTGCAGTGAAAATGATGCACTTCTACGAAACAAATTTCAGTTTTAAGGCTTAAAATGCATTATTTTATTCTATATAAAATGATGTCATTTGCATCCGCTGTAGAATTCCACATTTAAGATCCAATCTTAACCAACATCTATGGTAAAGTATGACGTCACTTGTTACGGAGATTTAGTGTACCCAGGTTCTTAAATGAACAAAAAGAAACTCCAACACAATACTTTAAGAGACTTAAACATTTATTGTAAAGAACTTTTAAAGGAGGGCCGTGAAACAGTACAGAGGGACGGGGAGAGTTTCGATAACTGCCCAATGGCAGAAGCCCACAGCAGGGCTTAATTGCAGTCTGCATGGCTCGAGGTCAGGAGCAAAAGTGAGTCAGATTTTGTTACAATTACTTACAGATTGGCGAACATGAGATAACCATATGTAAGATATTTGGCGAAAAACAAATTGGGTAGACAAAACAATCAAGAAGTTTTACATTGAGTTAAAAACTATGCCATGGCGGGCTCTTTAGGGTTACAAGAAATAAATTCCTGCGGTAAGGGAGAGTGGCTTAAAGAAATAGCTAACACGTGATATTACATGCACGTTACAGATTTAACGACAGCTGAAATTAGTCAGCAAGGGGCATATGGCTTTTATGTGACAAAATACAAGGGTGAGAATTGATTATTAATGCAAGCCAAGTGGCTGAGAAAGATCTAATGCGCATTTGTGTGTTACACATAAAATATGCATTACATATTGTCGGTTGCGGTGCGAAAGACATTCACATCTATTTTATTATTTTATTTTATCTCAACGGAACATCACTGCGGTTAAGATATTTTTCTATCCGTGTGAAAGTAAAAGAGGACTGAGATAAATGATGCCTGCATTTAAAACGAACATTAAAAAGTAAAAAGCGAAACTTACAGTAGTGTGAGGGGGGGGGGGACAGAATGACTAAAGCCATATGAAATTAAGTATAAAATGTCAAATTTAAACTAAATATTTTATTTGAAGGGGGGGGGGGGGGAGAATAATCACAATTTATAATGAACCAGTAAGGATAAATGTTGATTTCTGAGAGAGAATAAATGAATATATAACGGTAAAGCCGTTATATATATATCACCCATTACCACCAGAAAAAAAAACTGAGAAACTTGTAGAACAGTTTTTTTTAGTATGACGTCACTATCGCGCAATAATACAGAAACCCAGCAAAAAGCGATGTCGAAAATTCGACAAAAAAAAAATCAGCTATCTAAAAATTCATATACCTTCATTTGTTTGTAACATTAATATGAATACTTAAAATTAAATATAGTTTATAATAGCTCCGTGGTTTTTTTTTTTTTTTTTTCAGAAATCATTTATTTATATTTTTTTCAAAATAGCACTTATTTTAATTACATTTTTATTTTAGTTAAGAGAAAATGGCAACAGAAATATATAGTAATCAACTATTTTCCATCTATTTTCCCTTTACTTTCTATAGAAATGGAGAACGTCAGTTGCCACCATTACATAAATGGCATTAAAAACTACAAAAAATTTAATATCTCAAAAATAAATTCAGATGCAGTTTTCAAATAAATTGCAGTTATAAGTCCTTATTTTTTTTTTTTTGCCTATACGAAGATGCAAAAATTGAAAATGTGCGATGCTTAGAAGTTAAAAAATTTTTTTAGTAGAGATTATCAGCATTTAACGATACAATGATACATCTGCTTCGTTTTACGGTTGCTTTGTGTAACGTAACGTTATTTTTTAGGGATGGCACTTTCATTATTGCCTGAAAGAAATAGCATATCGGGGCTGATATACCAAACATATACTTTTCCAGATTTGATTGTATTACGTTCCGCAGACAAGACTACAAGGCATTTCTGATACTTCCTGCTTTTCTAACTCTTTTATTTAACTCAAATTGTTTTATGAGTACTTTTCGGTTAGCTGGGTGCATATACATACATATATAGTTTTCCTTTTTCACACCGGATGACAGCAATGTTTTGATTTTCAGTGACTAACCGTTGGCCACATCTTTTAAGATTCTAGTATATAATTGAGGTATTGCGCTCTAATCATTTTTCAATTTTTAATATTCTGTGTGAGGTGTATCTTTCTTTAGATCTCTTGGTTTTTTATCTTTTATTTTGTTTTACGATGCGCTATTACACTATGACGCAAAAGTTTAGACAATGACGTCATTCAGCTTTAAAATGTAGAATTATGACGTCAGAATTACAAAAACCTGTAAATATATTCAAAAACTGATTTAAAATGCTATGTACAAAAGACAGTCGTTTTATTTGCTATAATACTAATTTTTTTCATAAAAATTCAAATGTGCTTGTCGCAAAAGTTTAGACACTATTCTAAATTTCTTTGAATATTCGCTGGCATATGCAAATTTAGAATCGATGATGTCACAAATTTGGAGTACTTAAGTTCTGCAAACGATTGCGCTTCATAGTCGACATGCCGAGAGCTAAAGAAATTCAAGTGAATGAGGTTTCAAGGATTTGGCAGTTGAAAGGTGAAGGGAAGAGCGTTTCTGAAATTTCTGCTATTATTAATAGGTCAAAAAAATCTATTTATCGAGTTTTATCGAGTGGTTCCGAATATAAAGCAAAATGTCGGTCTGGGAGGCCACGTGTGACAAATGTACGAGAGGATCGCCTGATACAAAGACTAGCGAGTACTCAACAAATGAGCGTACGTGGAGTTCAAAGCTCATCGGGACTCTCTGTATCAAAGGATACGATTCGTAGACGAATTTTGGAAAAAGGAACAATCGTTTATAGCAAAATGCAGAAGAAACCAGCTCTGAAACCATATCATAAGTTACAAAGACTTATGTGGACTCGAAAGCATATGTCATATGGAGGGAAATGGCAGTCAGTCATATTTAGCGATGAAAAAAAGTGGAATCTGGATGGTCCAGATGGTTGTTTATCGTATTGGCATGACTTGCGGAAGGAACCTCGACGTTTTTTTAGTCGCAGACAAGGAGGGGGCTCGGTGATGGTTTGGGCAGCCTTTTGCTATAATGGACAAGTATCTCTGACCTTCACCAGTGGTCGTCAAACTTCACAGCATTATACACAGACATTAGAAGAAAACCTACTGCCATTTGCTGAGCTTCTAGGGGGTCCTCAGTGAGAATTTCAGCAAGACAATGCTTCAATTCACACTGCAAAACATTCAAAATCTTGGTTTAATTCCCATAATATAAGAGTTCTCGACTGGCCAACATGTAGCCCAGATCTTAACCCTATAGAAAACCTTTGGAGCATCATGTGTCGCAAAGTTTATAGCAACGCTAGACAATACTCTTCTGAAAAGGAACTTAAGACATCTATTGAGAATGCATGGTACGATATCGATCCACAAACTATGCAAGATTTAGTTTCTTCCATGCAATCTCGTGTATATGACGTAATACATAAGCATGGATGCGCAACCAGGTTTTAAAAATTGTTTATTTCGATTTTATTTAATTTGTGTCTAAACTTTTGAGACAGCAGTTTATTTTTGTTACCATTTAATTTATTGCAATATGCACAATTCCACTTTTCTTTGTTATAAATATTGTTTATATGTACAGTACATTAATTTCAAGCAGTGATTTGAAAATTGAATAAATATTTTTCAAAGTATGTAAGAATTTCTTCATTGTCTAAACTTTTGCGTCATAGTGTAGGAGCTAAATTTTGTAATTTTAGGCTTAATGCCGACCAAATTGGATGAAATAACGCATCTTCACTATGAATTAAACCTGCAAACTCCTCTGATGATTCTGTGGGTTATTCATAGTTTCTTGTTTTACATACTGGTTTCCTATATTCATATCTTGTTCATCTTTAACCCTTAAATGCCTGATTTTTCAAAAATCATTGTAATAATGTTTTTCGGTTTTCATTTTTTAAATAAATCATGGGAAAAATACTTTAAAAAATCATGGTATAAAAGTATAGTTTACGGCTAAAAAACAGTTTGTTACTAATCGGCAATACTGGTGTTTAATTGAAAAAATAATTTTCCTTGATAAAATTCTATCATATTAAACACGCAAGAATTTTAGGAACTATAATAAGAAATAAATTTTACTTGCTCACTGCACGTCAAAATAGGGTATTTCGCAAGCTCCCAAACAAAACAAAAAGAACAAGTAGCAACAATTGAAAAAATAAATCTATCTTTATTCTTAAACAGCACAAGTGTTGTCATCTACACGTTGAAAATCGATTTAATAATATTTTCAGAATGTATTTTATTGGCAACATTAGGCACTATAGCTTCAACATTATTCTAATAGTATTTTAGACCTTAAAATGGGTATGTTGCCGAAAAGCAACACCAGGCATTTAAGGGTTAAAATTTTACCAATTTGTTCATATATTTGTGATTTCATCTTTATTATATATATATTATATATACACATATATATACATGTATGTATATATACATATATGTGTATATATAATACTAGCGCCCGGCTAACCGAAAAGTACCGTTTTTTGTATGTAAAGCAAGGAATTTTTAAATCGATTTTTAATTCACTTATCAGAAAATAGATTCCTAGCATTATACAAATTATGTACAAACGTGTGTTTCCGATGACAATACAACATTTTAATATATTTGCAACTTAATTATAAATTAATATATTAACTTTAAGGCAATTTTCAATTATACTGCATAGCTCCTAACGCTTACGCTTTTTTACACAACAAAAATTTTATAGTAAATTTTGCCTTTTTAAATTACTGTAATCAGTCGATTAAATAAGGTAAAAATTTCTATTTTTTTTTTTTTTTCTGGTGCAAAAAAGCGGAAGAGTTGACAGCTATGACACCACCACAGGTGATAAATCGTTCAATATTCTCTGTAACGATTATGATTATATAGGAGCTGAAACACAATTGATTGAATGATGCGCCCGTAACCGCTTGACAAAATAAGCCATATGCTGACACAAACTGCAACAACAAAACATTTTAAAAGCTGAAACATCGAAAATAAATTATAACTAAAAAGAAGAGTGTATTTTTTTTAATTAGCTTTTATCAATTAATAGCTTAATATTAATAACTTTACTATTACTATGTCGAGAAATCAATACAGAAAGCTTAAAAATACCCGGTGTCCCAAAAATGACTGATGCATTTTAAAATTCAATGACTTGCAAACGGTGACAGACATTTAAAAAATTCTTGCAGGAGTGTCATGCAAGATGTCAGGAATTTTTATGCTGCGATTTTCAGTTTTAGTTACAAATAGCATTGACAGATGACGCCTCGAGCAATAACCGCTAAATCCAGGCTCGATTTTTCGGCCCCTCTCTTCTTCCATATGAAATAAAAAGAAAAGTGCCCAGTTAAACTGATGGCATTGAGCTCACAGGCTATTCCCACTAATTGTATATATTATACTCTTATTTCAACGAATAATGCCCCTCAAAAAATAAATGAAGAGGGATTAGCCCCCGTTTTCCTCCTTTATACTTAACCAATGAACCTCCAAATCTAATCAGGGAAGCTCCTTAATATAATAAACCGGTATACCAAATTTGAAGCAAGTCAGATAATTCTGCATAAAAAAACGATTTTGCTGAATTAAGGGGGGCGGTCTAACCCGCCTTTCCCCCTTTATACTTACCTCATGAACCTCCAAATCTAACCAGGAAAGTTCCTTATCAGAATGAACATATAAGAAAAATTAAAGTAAATTGAATAATTCTGCATGAAAATCCATTTATCTAAATTAAGGGGAGGGGACCAGCCCCCCCCCTTTACTCCATTTATACTTAACCAATGAACCTCCAAATCTAATGAAGGAAGCGCCATATTGGAATAAACGGTATATTAAATTTGAAGCAAATCGAATAATTCTGCATGAAATAACCATTTATCTAAATTAAGGGGGACTAGACCCCCTTTCCCCCCTTTATACTTAACCAATGAACCCTGAAAACTAATGAAGGAAGCGTCTTATCAGAATGAACCTAGAAAAATATTTGAAGCAAATCGGATGTTTCTATCCAGAGTTATCGCGTTACGTAGATACATACATACAGAACCGGCAGGCACATTAGCTCTCATGCTTTGATAGCCTGTGAGCTAAAAAGGAGATTAAAATGCAGCGAATGGATCTCGAAGTATCAAAAATCGGGTCTGGACAGAGCATCTATTGCTCTCAGCGCCCTCTATTGTTTGAAATTCGAACTAAAATCAAGAATCACGGTAAAATACTCCTGACATCATATCTAACACTCCTGCAAGAATTTTTGTAATATCTGTCACCGTTTGCAAGTTATTGAATTTTAAAATTCATCAGCGCTCTTCGACACCTTTGCTAAATGCCGGCAAATCGAAATTTGTGTGTAAGAAAAAAATGCGCTTTTCTCAAAAACTGTGACCATAGGGTAATCGCTATAGTTTTCCTGCAAGGTTTAAATTAAGGTCTACGGCCTCTATTTTTTTTCATAATTTTAGTTTCAGAAGATTCAGAAATAGAAGTTGGGTGGAGCATAGCTTTGCAGTACATTTTCAACAATATCTCTTAAAATATAATACCTATATTTAAAAGAAATGTATTTTTGAGTTCAGCGTTACAAAAGATTTCACACGATACTCCACATGACATACAAAGAAAGGAATTTTTTTTTCAATTAACTTAATTAGATCCTCTACATTTTTAAATTATATTATTAAATATATTTTTGAATGTTTAATAATCTGTAAATATTTCAACAATGATGGTAATAATAAGATTTCAAAATGGTCGATAGTCTTTATTACTACCTGCAATTTGAACTTTCCGCGTTCCATAGTTTACGAGTAAAATGGCTGTGACAGGCATAGACAGACAGACACAGGAGTGATCTTATAATAGTTCCGTTTTAGGTAGATTTCGTATGAAATATATATATATATATATATATATATGAAATATATATATATATATCACTTTCTTCTGGACACGATAACTTCCACAATTCTGCACAAATCTCTTCCAAACTGATACATAAAATCAAGGGGCATAAAATCTCGGTCAAGTTCGTTAATGGGCAAAATCGGACCAACGGGGTGGAAATAGGGAGGGGTTTTGTGAAAACCGAAACTCCCCCCATAACTTCTTAATTTTTGTACATAGCAAATCAGTTTAAAGTTTTTATTACTTCAAAAAATAGGACCAAAAATTTATGTATCACAGATTTTTGATAAAATTAAAAATGGGCTCAAGGGGCGCAAAAATAGGGTTTTGGGAAGAAAAAGATTCCTAACTTCGTCAATTCTAAAGATATCAAATCCAATTAATTTTATTATACATCTCCTTAATATTATCTACAACTATTATATTCACAAGTTTTTGATAGGACCAATTCGTACCGAAAAAAAATTAAAAACGAACACGAAAAAAGGGGGGTGAAGAAGAAAAATTTCCATAACTCCGTCAATTCATAAGATATAAAATCCCCATGAATTTATCATATATCTTCTTAATATTATCTTCAACATATATATATAGACAAGTTTTTGATAAGACCAATTCTTACAAAAAAAAAAAAAATAAATAAATAAAAAAATAAATAAAAAATAAATAAAATACATAGCGGTTGAAGAAAAAAATCATCTTATTGAGTATTCAAATCCAAACTGCTTATTTTCTGACTCATTTTTAAATTCATTTTTGCTCTCAAACGCATCCAATTTATAGATTCTCTTCTTCAGAAACTATATAATGGACCGTAATGATCGATTTTTTGATAGAGGCAGAATATATTTCATAAAATGATGTCAAAGGGGGCATTTTGAACAGAATATCCCGAAGCGATTGTGTTAGAAACGAAAAATATTGCCCTTCTGAGAAAATAATTGTTTATTAATCAAGTTTCAATTAATTGAAAAAAAAATAAAAACACATGTCGCTTATAAATCTTTTCAAAATATGATGTCAAAGTGGGCATTTTGAACAGAATCTCCCGAAGCGATTGTGTTAGAAACGAAAAATATTGCCCTACTGAGAAAATAATTGTTTATTAATCAAGTTTTAATTAATTGAAAGAAAAATAAAAACACATGTCGCTTATAAATCTTTTCAAAAATCATGTCAGCAAGTTTCGTATTTTTTCTATTAAAAATGAATCTGAAAATGTGCCAGAAAATTTCGAGTTATTGAGCATGGAAAAGTATTTTTTTTAATACCGCCTTAACATGATTCTGATAAAATCATCTATTATATAAAAATGAAATAAAAACTCGTCAAAAGCGGCCACATAAAACTGTTAAAGTGGATTTATATCTAATCATGATTTAGTTTTTGTTGGTGCAATTAATATACTTAACTTCGAAATCTACCTCCGCCTGTAAGCCGTGCTGGCAGGGATTTTTTACTTGTTAAGTATGGAACCTTAAAAAGAAACTGAAGATAAATAATATATTTGTTAATAAATTAACTTGCTAGTGCTTTCTACCAAGCATTAAAAAATCAGTAAATTTGTCATAATAGAGTTCGGTGCCCGCGTCAAACGACAACGGAAATTTTTGTGAAAAACATGAAATGCAGTCAAAATATTAGGCCTGATTTTAAAGATGAGCATTGAATGCTTATACAATAGACTTTTCTTAAGAGCTATTTTTACTTTACTACCAATTTACACACTTTTAATTAACTCAACTCTGCTTTTGTATGTAAAGATGAACAAAAGACATTTAAACATACAAAATCAAAATTATGATTTTGTATTACTAAAAAGGTGCTAAAAATATATAAATATAGGTTTTAAAACATAAAAAAACATCGTAGATGTTAAAATGGTGTTACATAGTCGGTAGCCGACCGCTTTCAACTGATTCACGCCATATAATCCAAAAGCAGGCGTGTATGAAATTCCGGTTACCCTCCCAAATAATGAAAAAAAAAAAAAATCCTTTCATTGGTGAAACCATGTTTGAGATTTGGACACCTATGTTGTTATAATCAGTTTACCATTAAAAAAATATGGTTCATTTCTGAAAGAATTTCCTTTTTATATCATAAATTATGATTAGTGTGAAGTAGATTCATTCATTTCTAACTAATGGAAACTTTAAAATCGGTATTGGGAAAATCCTGCGTGTACAAATTTCTACGAAACTTTATATGTCCGTGTACCGAAACAACTGAGACGGATGTACTAAACGACTTAAACCTTTCAGGGGCAAGGCATTTCTGCTCCAAAACTATTCAAATAATTAATTCACACCGCAATTTACGAACAAACTTATTTGAAAATAATCAAATGCTTTTCTTTACGTATGCTATGAGATCGAAATTGTACTAGAAAATTACTGGTGCCATTTAGCAGTTTAGGCATTAAAATTTAGCGTTTGTAGACTGCAAATTGAACCCCTAAAAGGGTTATACATATTTTAAACAATACGTGATACATCTTTTAACCCGGGAGAACTCGCTGCATGAGATTTTCTCTCACAGTCGTACTTTTTTAAGACTCTTATTTAAACCATCTTTCATTTTAATTAAAATTTCAAAATGTTATTTCAATTATTTTACCTCTTTTGTGAATAAAAGTACTAAGCCAACCAAAAAAAGTTGATATTATATGAATGGAAAGTAAAAGAAAAGCAATTGGGCATTCTCACTAGCGAGTTCTCCCGGGTTAAAGCTTCCATTAGCAGTTTCTTAAAAAAAAAAAAAAAAAAAAAAAAAAAAAAAAAAAAAAAAAAAAAAAGTTGTAAATATTTAATATTAATAAAAGTAAAAATAGTTTTGAAAAAAAAAAAACACTGACCCTTTTATAAGCATTCGATGTTCATCTTAAAAGTCACGCATAATTTCACGGCTGCGTTGTCATATAGCTCAAAAATAATTCCGTTAAAATACGTTATAAGTGGGTTACGTGGGGTCCCAATTATTGAAAATTCACTGCTTTGATTTACGCTTAATAGAAAGCACCATTTAAGCAAATTAATGAATTTCGTAGAAATAATCTAATTTTTTTTTCCCTATTTAAGATATGGCAAAAGGAAAGAAAGAAAAAAGCGTTGCTTAACCTACTTCAGTCACCTCGAAAGACTCGCTCGCTAATGCTAATCCTATGGGAGAATTTTTTTTAGAATACCTCGTTTGCATTTTAATATTTTTAAACAATTCTTTTTGCATTGGATAGCTCAAATGGATCTCTACATCTGTCTTTTTTTACTTTTTCGATTTTGTTTGCAGATTTTTGTTCAAGAGGATGCTGTAAATTTCGAAACTGGTTCCGAAAATAAAAGTGTCCAAATTAAAAATATCTGTAAACAAAATGGAAAAAATAAAAAAAAAACGCTCTTTTTACAGATTGATCTCAGCTAACCAATGCAAAAAGAATTGTTTAAAAATACTGAAATTCAATCGAGATATCTTTAAAAAATTATTCCATAGGATTAGAATTAGTGAGCGGGTCTTTTCAGGTGACTGAAGTAGCCTCTTAAGCAAGACTGACGTATACAGTATACGTCATGCAAAAATTCAAATGTAGTGAATTTGACGTATATATATGTTGTGTGGAAAAAAAAATACTATCTGCTATGAAAGTTCGAAATGTTAGTAAACACTCAAAACATGCTTATGTAAATGTGTATTTTACTTATATTTTGATGAGAATTGCAATATGCAATGATCTCATTAAACTTTTATTAAACATTGTTGGGCAGGGCTCGCACGGGTCAGGGGATATTCCTGATTTTAAGTCAGATAAACACCAGTATTTTCTTAGAAAAAGGTTTTTTTGCAATCGTGCGATTATATGAGTCGAGTTTTTCTATATAAAAATACTGGTATTTTAACTGAAAATGTAGGAACCCTGGTTGTGTGATTTTAATTATGCACCCAGTAATAGATTTTTTTTTAAATAAATTATTCGCTTAAGGCTGCTAGTCACTCAGCTTCCTAATTCCCCTTACTAACGCTAAGTCTTTGGGCGTAGAATGCATTCGTATAATTAAAATATCCCCTCAGGAAATTAATATTTTTAATTGCTTTTTCCTTTGTACTCTCCTTGAAAGATAAATCTTTTTTCCTTAGTTCTCAAAATATTTCTAAAATCTATGCTTCATTTAATATTTTATGAGTTAAAAGCTGACGAACTGGAAGTAAGATTTTACACTTCATATAAAATTAAGTCAATGTTTTAGAAATATTTTGAGAACTAAGAAAAAAAGAGAGATATCCTTTAACCCTTTCCGGCGCGGAGTCCATGAAATAATGGACTGATACCAGAATTTATAAAAGAATTTTTTAGAAAATGTGAGGTTGCTTATTTTCACGTACAATATAAAAAGGGAATTTCAATTAAATATTCTTGATGCCGTTTGTCAGTTTTGGAATTAAAATTTGGTGTCCTTTTTTAAGGACACCGCCCTCGAAAGGGTTAAGAAAAGTACACAGAAAAAATAAGTTAAAAATATTAATTTCTCGTGGTCATATTTTAAATATACGAATGCATCAAACGCCCATAGATTTAACATTACTGAGGGGGAATTCGGAAGCTGAGTAATTAGTAGCTTTAACAAGTTAAGATACCTATGCAGGATGTCTTGTTTTTACCAAATCATAATTTATTTAATATTAAAGCTATTAAATGATAAAAGAGTATTTAAAAAAAATACACTGTTTATTTTTTATTTATATTTTTACTATTTTGTGTTTAAAATATTCTTTTGATATAGTTTTACAACCGGTTTCGCTATTTCGGCAACAGTGGTTTGGTGTGTCATAAACTCCATTGTTTTTGTACCTCGTAAACAATGGTAAAACTAAAGATAATTGTGCGATAGATCCCCCGCGGCAAACAAGCGGGAAAATGCCTTAAAATTAATTGACAAAGAAGTTCTAAAAATATTAAGATGTTGTATTGTCATCGAAAATACATCTGCGTACATAATTTTTATAGCTCTAGGCTATCGGGAAACGAGTTAAAAATCTACTACAAAATTCCATCTTTACTTAAAATAAATAGTTTTACTATAATTTCGGAACGTCATGTTGACTTTGAGGTTATATAAGTACATTTAAACATACAAAATCAAAATTATGATTCTTTATTACTAAAAAGGTGCTAAAAATAGACAAATATAGGTTTTGAAACATAAAACCAAACGTGTTAAAATGATGTTGCAAAGTCGACACTCGCGTGTTTTCGACTGATTCACACAGTCATCACCAGGGAAGAAAATTCATTAAGGCGTCCTTACAATAGAAAAAATCCTTATGTAAATAATGTTTGCTTTGATGAACAAATGATTATAAAATCAGAACAAAAAATAATTTTATTGATTAGCAGCAATAAAAAGAATGTCAATTTCAGTAGGTTGTAAAGATATATTTGGCAACTATAAAAGCCGATACTCGGTGAGGCATGGAGTCTATTAAGTTACCGATGTCCCTCTGCGGTAGATTCTGTCATAAGTGTAGAAACTGGTAAACTCGTTCGGAGGTAATCCGAGATGGCTGAAATCGCCTTTCCAACATGTCCCAAACATTCTCTATTGGAGCAATATCTGGTGAACTGGCAGGCCGTGGAAGGGCATTACATTCTTGTAGACATTATTGCGAGAGTCGTACAGTATGTGGCCGAGCGTTATCTTGCTGATAAATGTCACCTGGGCGACTTAATAACATAGGCCGTACCACCGGCTTCAAAATGTCGCCTACGTATCTGTGAGCTATTAGAGTACCTTGCAGCACGAGTAAAAGTGACCAGTTGTCCCAGTAGATCACTCCCCTGAATGTCACTCCAGGTGTAACGGCGGTATGCCACTCAGTAACAAATGCAAGATTGGACCGCTGACCTCTCTGCCTACACAAACATACAGTAGTCACCAGCACTGAAAGAAAAGCGCGATTCGTCACTGAATATCACATTTCTCCAATCCGATACTGCCCAACTTGCTCGAGATCGACACCAATCCAGACAATACCGCCTATGCTGAAGGGTTAGAAGCAATTGCTTAAATATCGCTTCGACCAAAGTGCTGGCTGGTACGCCTGTTGGACCAACCCGCTTTTCTGAGGCCTATGCTTCGAACCTTTTCGAAGTCGAACCACTGTTCATGTTCATAGTGCCTTATAGTACTTTTTAAACGTATCATTCTTTCAAACTCCATGAATCAACAATGATAGTCCAGTCCTAATTACCCGTGAATTCGGTACTGGCTCTTTTAAATGCTGCCTACTGTGCAATTTAAATGCATATTGAAAAAGCCCCCATTGGTGCTGAAATTTTAATCATTTGAATAACTCATCAAATCACATTAACACGCCAAGTTTCGTAGCTCTGACTCAATTCTTTCTGAATGCATATAATTTTTTGCAATTGAGTGTATATATTTAAAAACTTTATTGGTGAAGAACATGGAGGGACACTCTGCATAATAAAGAGTACATTTTATGTGATGTCCATGTAAATATAACCATTGACATTGAATAGAAAATCTCTTTCAAGAACTTGAAGAGAATTTACTTGCTACTAAAAAGTTTGGGATGAATTTCGAAGCCTTACCTGGTGAATATGACGACGGAAAAATTTTATTTCGTTTCCGGAAAAATTATAAATATTAAGAGCTATTTTAAATTAGGAGTTGGGTTGAATCCTGTATGCTAAATACTTTTTATCTTTCTGAAGATAATCAAAATTTTAAAATTAATTCCAAATCATAACTGCATGATATCATGATAAATCTAAAGACAATACTTTTGTGTTTCTGAGGATAATCAAAACTATAAAATTGATTTCAAATTATGACAATCGCATGATATCACGGTAAATCAAGAGGGCAATACTTTTTGCGTTTCTGAAGGTAATCAAAATTATAAAATTAATTCAAAATGATGACAATTGCATGATATCATGTTAAATCAAGAGGCAATACTTTTTAGCTCACACACTACCGAAGCCTGAGAGTTACTGTCCCCGCCAGTTCTGTATGTATGTTAATTTTTTTTCTAGGTTCATTCTGATAAGGCGCTTCCCCGATTAGTTTTGGGGTTCATTGGTTAAGTACAAAGGGGAGGGAACGGAGGGCTAATCCCCCCCCCCCTTTACTTGCATAAATGGGTTTTTCATGCAGAATTATCAGAGATTTTTCAAATTTGGTATACCGGTTAATTCTGACAAGGCGCTTCCCTGATTAAATTTGAAAGTTCGTTATTTAAGTCTAAAGGGGGGAATAGGGGGCTCACACCACCCTTAATTTAGATAAATGGGTTTTTCTATCCGATTTCCTTCAAATTTGGTATAGCGGTTTATTCTGATAAGGCGCTTCCCTGATTAAATTTGGAAGGTCATTGGTTAAATGTAAAGCGGGAACGGGGGGCTAAAAGCCACCTTAATTTAGATATATGGGTTTTCCATTCAATTTGTTTCAAATTTGGTATACCGGTTTATTTCGATAGGGCGCTTCCCTGATGACATTTGGAGGCTAATTGGTTAAGTATAAAGGAGGAAACGGGGAGGGGCAATCCTCCAACTTAATTTATTTTTTGAGGGGCATTATTCTTTGAAATAAGAGTATAATATACAATTAGTGTGAATAGCCTGTGAGCTCAATGCCATCAGTTTAACTGGCCACTTTTCTTTTTTGTTATCTTTCTGAAGATAATCAAAATTATAAAATTATTTCAAATAATCATAATTACATGATATCATGATAAATCAAAAGGCAATACCTTTTGCGTTTCTGAAGATAATAAAAACTATAAGTTAATTCCAAATGATCACAATTGCATGATATCATAATAAATCGAGAGGCAATACTTTTTATCTTTCTGAAGATAATCAAAATTGTAAAATTAATTTCAAATAATCATAATTGCATGATATCATGATAAATCAAAAGGCAATACTTTTGTGTTTCTGAAGATAATAAAAACTATAAATTAATTCGAAATGATCACAACTGCATGATATCATGATAAATCAAGAGGCAATATTCAATTTTTTGAGTAATTTCCTAACAGGGTTAATTTTGTAAGGTGAGCGGGAATAGTGTTGACAGGTCTAGTGTCACAAAAAGCGGGACAAGGCGATAATAAATGCGGGACAGGGTCTTCTAAATCAGGACATAAAAATACACTAAATCCTATGAAAACCGAACCTGTCTATAACAGAATCACGCCCTAAACGTCAGATTCGTCGTCCCTGCGGAAAGAATAGCATATAATTATACCTGCTATGGGAAACCTGTCTAAAACAGAATTTTTTCTTCGGTCACTTGAAATTCTGTCATAGAAGGTTTTTCAGTACTAAATAAACACGATAATTAATCTTATACAGTATAATCGGTGAAATCGTAATCGCTAAGAACCTAAAAGAAATTCCGTTTAAGAGGTTTCTGATTGTACTGTACAGTTATAGATGTACGGTATTTCTTTCGTAAGGTTTATCAAATTTGTACATTTAAGACCGGATTCCATTATATATAAGTTCTGTTTTCACGGATTTTACTAAGCAAAGTACAATCAAACCTGTAAAAACAAAATCGTTATGGACCAGAAAAATATTCCGTCTTAGACAGATTTTTGTCTTAGGAAGTAGTTTTGTATGTCATTTCTTTTCGGCGGCATCATAAAATAATCCGTTATAGACAAGTTATGTTTTCACAGGTTTTATTGTGCTAAGTTCCACTGTGGTATGAAAAGAAATTTCATGAATTTGTGCATCCTGACAAATCGGCACTTTTCGCGAACCGTGCCTTGGTTCCGGGGGGTGAGATTTAGAACCTTTGAAAATCGGGAAATCCCACGTACGCATGGCAATGGTACCCGGGAATGAAATTCCACACCACCATCTCCCCACCTCCTGAAAATTTCGTAAAAATCTGATTTAATTCATTGGTTCACTGGGCCCCTAGAACAATATTTCTTCAAAACAGAGTCCTTGACCCTCCATCGTTACATCGAAGAAGCTGTCCTTTTCTTTTATAAAGCCAGACAACTCCAGATGCAATGTTAGTTATTTATGTATTACATCCTTCTTTCTAGACTGACATTTCGGTATTGTTCTGACACAAAAATTCATGTTCTTTTCAACTGTTATTTTGTTACAAGTTTGGGTAACAACAAATGAGAATTTTGTTGTAAGTGAATATTAATAAGATTTTGGAGAGAGTGCATGTTCCTTACATGCAAAGAATAACTGAAAAACTCAACTGAGAAAAAAAAATAGTGAGCAGAATGTGTTATTGAATCTTGTTAATTTATGAATGGGAATGAAGAAAAATTGAAGATTTTGAAGTTGATGAAGAAAAATTGAAGTCGCCAAGACTGGCGACCATTAATCGTACCGCAATTTTAAAAAACTTTCCTTTGTGATAGATTTCTCTTGAAAATATTCTAGTATTAATGTATGACAGAGATTATTTTTTAAAAAGTCGTGCGAATAAAAATATTAAAAAAATCATCCACTGGGATGTACATGTTCAGATGCATAATATACATAATTAAAGAGTTAAAATCTATTATGTCTTCATAATCAATTGGCGTAACAGTGGGAGCATAATACATTTTTTTAAACTAAAAGTATTCCAATGGGTATATGAAAAGTTTATATCCCAATATGTAATCAAAGGGTTAAAATATATTATGTCTGCAGATTCGATTGATGTAACAGTGGGAGCAAAATGTGTCTTTTGAAACAAAGAATTGTTCACTGGGATGTATATGTTCCGATGCGTAATTAAAGGATTAAAATATATTACGTCTTCAGATTCAGTTGAATTAACAATGAGGGCAAGATGTATCTTTTAAAACAAAAATTAAAAAGGATTTAGGTGAAACTGTGGTAATGACAGTCTCTGGGTAATGGCGGTCAACAGAATATTTCGTATCTGCTCTATGCCAAAAGAAGTATAAGAAAAGAGCAGCTGACAACACGGCTGGAAAAAATGACAAGAGTAAGTCGTCTACGATTGCATTTCGTCTACAATTTAAGAGTTATGTAACCACTGGTTTACGCCGCCATAACGATACTTGATATGATCGCTAACAGTAAAATGTAGCAGGTAGATTGGTTAACGGAAATGTTTATTTGTATATATGTTCTTTCCTTATACTGTGCGATGTTGTCTTGTTGTGCTCTAGGGAGCTCCTTGTACTCCTTGGTACTGTCTGGGTAGGTGTTGGTGCGGAGATGTTGCTTTTTGTGTATTGAAATCTAAAATTAGTAATTTTTATATCATTCGAATTTCACTTCGAAGAATTAGAATGATTTCGCATGATTAGAAAAGGAAAGTAAGGTAAAGCTGCAGATGCTTAATAAGTTGCTTTTTGATAATAAGTTGCTAATAAGTGTGATAGTAATAATAAGTTGCTTTTTGAAGACGGGATTTTCCACAGAATCTATCGTTTTCAGCTCATTTTACCCTTTTAATTTTCAAATTTTTTAGAAACTTTTATTAGCGAGTATTTACATCTTAAAAGTAACCACCATGCCAAATTCCAGGCTTCCATACCAATAAGGTAAATCGGAAATTTAGAATATTTTTTGCTCCTGCATTTTTTTAATTATCGAATTTTTAGAAAACTGCGTTGGGCGAACATTTAAATCTCTAAACTAACAGCCAGGGCAATTTTTTCTAACCCTAACAATTCTAAATAAATAGTAATTTAGGACGTTTTTAGAACGTTTTACCCCTTTTGAATTTCATTTTTTTTTTAGAAACCGTTCATAGCAAGTATTTACATCTTTAAAGTAACCATCACACTAAATTTTAAATTTCTAGCCCCAACAATATAACAGAAATCGCAATTTTAGAACGCTTTTTGCTCCTGCACCTCTTTGGTGGTTCTTATACCGACATAAAATATAACCTATGTTGGAACAGAGGTGGTCACCAGTATTTTGTCACCATTATTTTTTAATCGGTTTGGTAGTTTCCGAGACTGTCCAGTACAAACAAACAAAACAACAAACAAAAGTTACTACATACTATATTAGTATAGATTATGATACTTAAAAAACAAATATAGGTTATATATCATGATATACATCAAGATTTATATCGATTATCGATTATTGGAACCACCTTAGGCTGGAGCTCCAAAAACAGTAAAATGATTTAGAAAACATTTATTAATCTCATAGAAAACAAAATTAATTTCAAACTCGGATAGTTAAGTAGGAGATACTTCTTGCCTGATTTTTGCCTGAACTTTTCAGTTCTCCGAAAACAGCTTAAATTAAGTATGTTGAAGGCAAAATACAGGGTGATTTATAATGAATGGGCCAAAAAGAATAGCGCAGTGTGACTGCCGTAATGGACTTATTCAGCCGAAACAAATTTATTCTGCAACTAAAATTATACAAGTTTTATTTGGCAACAGGAAAAAATCATCGAATGACGAACTCACCGCTAGAGGCGCTGTTAAACAAAATGTCGTCCATGCAGGAGAAAGCGTACTGCGTTTTCGAATATGCCAAAACCTCCTCGGTAACTGTTGTGCAAAGACATTTTCGCACGAAATTTCGTAAACAACCACCGCATCGGCATAACATAAGCAGGTAGGTGAAGCAGTTCCAGGATACCGGCTGCTTATGCAAGAACAAAAGCCCAGGACAAAAAGAAACAAAACCCGAAGTGGTTGAAAGAATTCGTGAACGCCCTGTGATATTTTTCTCTGGGGTTTCGTTAAAGACAAGGTGTTTGTGCCTCCACTTCCTCAGGAGACTTAGAGGAACTGAAGCAGCGGATAACTGCAGTGTTGAACTCCATCACAGGGGATATGCTAGCACGAGTATAGCAGGAACTTGATTACCGTGTAGACATTTGTCGTGTCACCGGACGGGCACATATTGATCACCTGTAGAAACTTCAATAAATGTAGTTTTGAGATAAATTTGAATTTTCTAAATATATTAATTTCAACGTTCACAATCATGTTTTCTTTTTGTCCCATTTATTATGAATCACCCTGTATTTTAATTAGAATTATGTAGTAACTCACACTGATACTTTGTAAATAAACTTTACACTTCTCCTAATTATAGAATTATATAAAAAAGGAGAAAGCTATGTACATTGAGAAAATTTGCTGAAAACAAGGTGACGTCTTGAATCGTTAGCTGTTTAGCTCGTTTTAGCTCGTTTCTCCATTACGGACGCATTTTTGCAAATAAAAAATGAAACACGTCTATTTTCAGAAGAAAAATAAATCATGGAGTTAGTCATTATAGATAAAATCATGATTAATTAAATAGTTTCATGATTTCTTTTATGAAATTTTTAAAATACCCTTTTTATGAGAATCATAGCATATTTTTAATGAATTAAAATTTGTGAAAATTCAATTATTTACATTCAATTACAAAAGTATTTTTCAGTGTTAAGAATTCAAATGCACAATTTATTCTTATTATGTGAAATCATTTACGCTGAGGATGCTTACACATTCTAAAAGAATTATATTATTATATTTTTTTTTTTGTAAAGTGGCAACAAAAGAATTCTAAACAAATAAAATTAATTGTTAAATTCGTTATATCATAAATAAAAAATTCCGAGGAAATTCTTAATTATTTGGCTAAATTTACATTTCTGAAATTAAAATGGGCCAAAACATAAAATAATGTTTTTGCTTAATAAAAAGGCAAAAATACTATAAAAAAATACTGTTACTTTCAAATATTTAACTTATTAAATAACGCTTCTCGAATCCAAACAAAGCATGGTTTTTGCTAGTTATATAAATACGTAGCACCTACAGTCGTCCTAATTCCAGCCGTCTATCTGTTTGTCCGTCTGTCCGCATATAACAGCGCAAAAACTACCCAACCAAATGGTTTGAAATTTAATAAATATTTTCAGAAATCGTTTCAGAGTTTTGTCGATTCCTTTTAAATTTTATGAAACTCGAATCAAAACTTAAAAAGATATTCATAAAGGCTTTCTTCATTCTATTCAATCCTATCATGCATAATAAGTTCAATGATAACCCATGATAGGTAATGGTTTCTAGGTAGCCATGGTGATGATGTTCTATTTAAGATAGAAGTCCTATTATTTCCGTATTATTATATTTAATAGATAGAATCGCAATAAATTTTGTATTCATGCATTTTTGCTTAAGAGTGAACAGTTATTGCACCAAGACGCACCTCATTTTTCACGTTTGACGCATAATTTCCGACAAGTTATATATTCTCCTGTACTTCTTCGAGTGTTGCTTTCTCGAACATCCGACGTTGACATCACGTGACAAGCACCGCTTGCCATCTGTAGAAAAGAAAAGAACAGAAGGAAATAGACCATCACAATTATCTTTTAAGATATGTGTCAGCTGAAGAGAAATGTAAGGTATTATGGCAACAAACAGCAAAATACAGTTTAAGTGAACCTGAGTTTCATGAGCATTTTCATAAAATCCAGGAATAATTTCGAACACTCGCGAAAAAAATTTCGGCTCGAATTGGAGTTTGAGAAGAATCTCTGAAAAACTGTTGGGCTTTGGGCTCCACCTTAATCGAGCTCTTTTGGGAACTTTTCGAATATCAACGTTCTTCAAGCATTGATGCAGCGGATTTCTAAAGTTCTCTTCTACACGTTCCAGCATGCACTGTAAAAAAAAAGGGACTAAAAAACGGAAATACTACTGGCAATCTAGAGGCCAGTACTATTTCCGTTTTTTACGGGAATTTTTACCCATAAATTACAGAAAATTTTCCGTTTTTCTGATTAAAAACGGAAATTTTTCTGTAGTTTATGGGTAAAAATTCCCGTAAAAAAAAAAAAAAAAAAAACGGAAATAGTACTGGCGTCTAGATTGCCAGTAGTATTTCCGTTTTTTTGTCCGTTTTCTTTTTTTTTTTTTTTACAGTGTGTCCACCGAAATTCGGGTTATTCCCTACGGAGTAATAGCGGGGTAATAAGAGTAATAAGAGCAATGGAGTTCTTCAGCTGAACAGTATACATGGCAGTTACAAATAATTAAGGACACCTTAAATGATTGTAACATGTTGTAATATTATCTTTCTACAATACCGGTAGAGATATACACACATCTGTATACCGTAATTTCCGGCGTATAATCCGCGGATCAAACAATCACTTTTTGACCCAGAAATATTTTAAAGTAAAATGCAACTCCTCAGATCGCAGCAAATATTTGACCTCAATTACTAAATAAAATTTCTGGTTCCAAACAGAACAGTGTTATTCATTTGTCTTGAAATCAGAAATTCATGGAGAATAGGTAAAATTAGTTCTCTTTAATTATTTCTTATTTTTACAGTCGTTTGATGTAGTTTCAAAATTGTAATAAATGAATTCATCAATGCTAGATTTATAAATCCCGTATCCCACAAAATATTTGAAGAGTGTTCTTTAAGTTTGTTTTTATATTTTTTCATACTTTTATAGTTTATATACGGGTAAATACTGTCGCATGATGCTTTATACATAAAATAATACGATGTAAATAACATATATATTATGTATATATACATTATACGGGTGTCCGGTCTCAACGGTGTCCAATGGCTAATTCCTAAACCGTTAGTCATAGACATATAGTTCCAATTACAAAAATGTTTTAAATCAGGTAAAAAAATATTTTAAAAGCGATTTGGGTCAATAAAAACATTTCTTAAAAAATTACCAAATTTAAATTTTTATACGGTCCCCCGGTCCTATAAGTTATACAGTATAACCTCGATATCTCGAATCTGTGGGGAAGAAAAAAAAATTCGAGATATAGAGGTTTCGAGTTATCAAGGTTTTGACAAAATTTAAAAATCTAATCTCACAAACTGCTATTTGCTGTAAAAAATAAGATTCGTCAAAAACTACACATAATCTACTAATAATTAACAAATTATACTTCTCAGAGTTTTAATAATTTCAAAATTGTGTTATACTCAAACTTGTTCTGATTAAATAACATTCAATTCGTCATTAAGAAATGACGAATTGGATACTAATCAGAAGTTCCTCAGAATTTGGGCTCAATCATCAACTTTGAAGCTACGGATTATCTCCTAGTTGAATGGCTGTCGATGGTTATCCTGGTCGAAGCTTCGAAGTAGTGTTTGGAGGCAAAAATTTAACAGCGATATTTTTTAGCGTTGGAAGATTAGAGTGGGCTTTACAATTGCCTATGAAGAGGAGAACGTGTATTTTACTTTTAGCCATTGTTTTACCGATTCCTATCAGCCAATCAGCAAAAATTGCGTTTGCCATCGAAGCCTTTATATTTCACCAGTACAGCATTAGAAATGACTTAATTTTAGCAAAGCACCTCGGCTTTTTAGATCGTCCTATCATAAGAGGAGGAAGCTTTTCTTTACCACTTTGGTTTGCTGCCAAAAGCATAATTACACGAAGTTAACTTGGTTTGCCACGACGGAATTGTTCACCTTTAAATGCAAACGTTTTGGGAAAACTATGGTACAATAATACAGTTTCATCTGCTTTATAGACTTTTCTGAGAGCCACTCATCACAGGTAGCTGAATCACCCTGTGCACTTTCACTGCAAAGTTTCCAAAAAACGATGTTGTCCCTTTTTTCGGTTTCAAAAGCCATCCATTCTTAGTCTTTAAGTTACTTGTATCAACAAAGGGATAAAAGAATGTGAAACCAGCATCCAGATCAAACTAGTACTAAAGCTGACAATAGCCAAAAGTAAAAAGTCAAACTAATTTCTGTGGAAAATATTTCGACACATCAAGGGTTTTGGAAAATATATTTCGAGATAACTATGGAAAATACATAAGAATTTTGATGGAAATTCAGGGGAAATTTCTTTTTTCGAGATATCAAGGGTTTCGAGATAAGGAGGTTCGAGATATCGAGGTCCGACTGTATTTAGTAAAATTTTCCTCTTACTCTGACAAGTATGACAAAAAAAAGTCCCATTCATATAACACTAAAATTGAGCGAGTTATGGAACTTTAAAAATGCATGACTTATGCCACTTTTCTGCTCTGAAAACAAATAAGTTCGACTTGGCTTTGAGAGGTCATATACCAAGTGCTTAAAGTATTCGAAGATCTGCGCATTGAAAAAAATCGTACAAGTATTACGATTAAGTTAACATTTATTAAGTTTCAGGTTGGCTAAAATAACATGTTTTATTTTGTCAGGATTTGAGACTGTTTCTTTTATGATTTCTTTTAACAAAAATTATGTTATTTTTATAAGTTTTTATTTTACTTCAACGATCGTATGTATGTATTTTCAGTTCAAAATTTGTACTAGAACTTTAACTCACATTCAAATATGTGATCGAGATTACATTTTACAAACTGGCGCAAATCCGATAACAATCTAATATTGGATTGGATAATCTAATGATTTTCGGTGGTTACCATTTATACTTATTTTACAGGATAACACAAAAAATTTCAGACAGATTACCGCCAAGAAATTTAAGAAAAAGTTTTAGATTAGATAATACAAGACTGCGATTGTTGGGGTTTTTTTTTAAACTTTTATGTGTATTTAACACTGAATCCGAAAATTACCTTAATTTTTAACCATCATGTCAGGATATTTCGCAAATCATAAATTGTCAAATTTAAAGAATAACAAAAATCGGATACTATACAGTAGAGGAGATGGTTGTGATTTTTAACTTTTGATAACTGATTTTTACGTACTTTTTAGCACTGAATCTGAAAATGACCTTCATTTTTAACTAACACGTTAGAATTTTTTTGCAAATCGTAAGTTAAAATATAGCGAAAATCTCATACTATAAAACATATGTAAAACTTATTTTGTTTTATTTTATTTTATTCAATATATTCGATATTTTTGCTTATCCCGTGATTCATAAAGCTAAACAGCTGAGTGGTCCGATGAGATGGGGGAGGAGATTCAATTTTAACTTTGAACTTTTTAATTTCGAAATTTTCAATTTGCGAAAAATCCTGATGTGATGGTTAAAAATGAAGGTCAATTTCATATTCAGTGGTACAGAATACATAAGAATCAATTATCAAAAGCTAACAAACATGGCATAACCCAACTTTTTTAGGCTAGTGCAATCTAATAATATTTTAAGATACGTATCATTTTGTAAAGAATTGAGGCTGTTAATTTAACATAATTTTATTTAACAAAAAATCGGTTTTCCTTTCTTTTTAAATGTTTATTACAAATTGTAAATTTTGCTTTAATATGTCAGAATGATTAAAGATTTCAAATTTATATTGCAATGTTAAATTTACTCTCAACCATTTTTTAATATATCTGACGAAATTATATTTCGACTAAATTTGTGAGTGACCCCCAATTTGCAGCAAAAAATATGCTCCAACTTTTAACAGCTATTACTCGGTCAATTTTAATTGTAGAATAACGGGATTTTTTTTTTTTTTTTTTTGTATTACTTGTCAGTGTAAAAGGAAAATTTTACTAAATATAACTTATAGGACCGGGGGACCGTATAAAAATTTAAATTTCGTAATTTTTTAAGAAATGTTTTTATTGACCCAAATCACTTTTAAAATATTTCTTTACCTGATTTAAAACATTTTTGTAATTGGAACTATATATCTATGACTAACGGTTTAGGAATTAGCCATTGGACACAGACCGGACATCCTGTATATAATAAATATTGCAGTTTTTTTACAAAATTTTACCTAAGCAACTTACGAATTCAACTTGCGTAAAATTCAAGTTACATAAAACTTTATGGAACGCATTACTTGCGTAAGTCGGGGGATGGCTGTAGTAATGAATTTAGAATTACACCTTTCTAGTGAAAGGTAAGGACTTCTTATCTCAAAAAATTTTCTAGGGAATGAGCTGAAAACCTGAGTACCTTCTCAAACAAGAAACAAAAAGTTACTTAAAGAGTGAAGCATTTTATGAAATAGATATTTATCTCTAGAAAACGCTAGCAACAGGAAAATTTTGAAGGTCGTCAAAAGTTCCTTCAAAGGACGCTTTAGCACCCACGCTCGTCGCGTTGGAGAGTCCTGCTTAGTAAATAGTTACAATCCCGGGAAGCCGAGATGCGGGATCCCGGGAACCCACTTTATTTTTAATCCCGAAAATCCCGGGATTTTTCCTGCCAAATCCCCGGATTTTCGGGATTTTTTTTTTTTTTTTTTTTTTTTTTTTTTTTTTTTTTAATGAAACAATAAACAATTCAGCTGAAATTAAAAAATATATTTATAGAAAATATTTTTAGAATATTTGAGGACTTAAGTTTCAAAATTCGCCTTATCCAGAAAATCAAATTTTGGGAAATCGCGAAAAACCTCTAACTGTGTCCATTGGTTTTCATTGTAAACCAAGAATTTACAATGCCAGGAATACACGATAAAACTAGTTTTTTTTTGCCGATTGTAGTGTTTTTTCGATGCAGGCTCACCAATAAATAGATTGATAGAGAAAATACGATTTTTTAAATTTTGTATAAAGCGAGTTTTGAAACTAACGTCCTCATTTATACAATGCATCTATGTAATTTTTTTATTTTTGTATGTGTGTGCGTTAATTTATTTTATTTCAAGAAAAAAAAAAAAAGCTTCTTATTAGCGAAAATATTGCATTTGCGATATTCTAAAATTGTAATGTTTGATTACGTGGCTATGAGTGTAATTCAAAATTGAATTAGTGATTTTTTTTTTTTTTTTGGTAAATATTAAGCCATTTAAAAATTTGTTTAACAGGAAATAAAAGAAATCATCTAGAAGATGAAACATAGACATTTCATGTTTTTTGTTGCAATGTCAAACATCAATAGCATATTTGTTTTAATTTATTCTATACTTTTTTATAACTAGCTAACTTGCCCGGCATTGCCCGGGTACGTCAAAAAACAGCTCGAACTGCGAAAAAGCTCTGAAATTCACAATAAGATATCGAGAAAAATTTCTAATCTTAAATTCTAATTCCCGTAATCCCGAGATAGAATCTAAGCAATCCCGAAATCCTGGGATTGGAAATTAGTCTCGGGATTATAATTCCTAGTCCTGCTCTAGCCCACCAGGAAGCGAGTCAAAAATCGATTTAAAAAATTCCATCATTACTACATGAATCAAGTCAAGGAGCTATTTCACTTACGCGAAAACATCCGCTCGCTAATGTTAATCCTATTGCAGAATATTTTTTAAATATCTCGTTTGCATTCCCATATATTTCTTTTTTTTTTTTTTTTTTTTTTTTGCATTGGATAGCTGAGATCGATCTCTACAAAAATGTTCTTTACTTTTCGATTTTGTTTGAAGGCTTTTTTTTTTTTTTTTTTTTTTTGGATAGATTTAATTGATCTCTACAAAAACGTTTTTTACTTTTTCAATTTTGTTTGAAGGATTTTTTTTTTTTTTTTTTTTATGAAGATACTTTCACTTTTGAAACCGCTAACGGAAGTGAAAATATCCTGATTAAAAAAAAAAAAAAAAAAAAAAAAAAAAAAAAAAGTAAAAAACGGTTTTTGCGTAGAGATCGACCTCCGCTATGCAATGCATAAGAAAAAAAGCCATTTAAAAATATGGAAATTCAAAAGACATATTTAAAATAATTCTCCCATAGGATTAACATTAAAGAACAAGTGTTTTCGTGTGAGTGAAGCAGCCTCTTAAGTTAAACAAAAGCTTGTAAAAGTGTTTATGACTTCAGTTCGTCTACTCAAAGGCGGTTCAACCCACCATTTAGAGGAGGGTCACATACCTTCATTAGCAATTTTTATATCATGTATCAAAATGGGTTAGCTTCTGACATATATTCGAATTCATTTTTATTCAAATGCGTGAAATTTGGAAGCTTATTATTAAATGTATAAATTTTTCAGGTTTTATACAGATACAAGGAAATCAAGATTTCTCATTTTGCTATAAAAGAAAAGAATCTTACAGAAAATGTTCTCAAAATTCGGATTTTAAGCCGATCTTCGAGGCTCGAGAGCATCGCCTTGAACGAGCGAAAGGATACAATTCAAGACGTACCGCAATTATAGAGAATAAAAAACACTTTTCTATTGCTTTTTGCTAAACAACGTCTGCAATTTTCATGCATTTCTGTATGAAAATAACTCCCGGAATGTATCAGAAGAAAGATTAGAATTTTTAAGCGGAAAAAAATTGGTCTTGCTTCTGTTTTCGAAGTGCAGGGCCCGACTAATGCAGGGGCACACGGGCAACTTCTCCGGGCCACCTTTTTAGGAAGTCCCTATGGGAGTAATCAGGCTTTTCATTAAAAGATGCCAAATGGTTAAAACTACCCAAAAGTGATCAAAATTCATATATTTTCAAACATTTAGGGAAGCAGTGAGCTCCCCCTGCCCCTCTCTCTTCCTCTACCCCCTTCACCAATACAAAAAACAAACTATATCATTAGAAAACTAATGATTAAATTTTTATTATAACAACTTAGTATTGTATTGTTTTCTAAAGAAATTGTTTATTAACGTTTTCCTCTTAACATGGCAAGTTAAAGCCATTAATTATGACCAATTTGTTACATTTTCTTTTACACATCTTATAACGTACTTAGAAAAGCAAAGTAAAAGTTTGCAAAGAAATACTCGCGTCAATCAATTTATCATTTTTTTTCTTTTATCATCCTACTAGTATTTTTTCTTAAAGTTGTGACCATCATTTTGTGTACCCTGTACTGTACATAGATGTGAGCAGTACCGGGTACGAAATTTATGCATACGTACATTATGTATGAAGTTTAGTACTAGCCACTTCCACATTATTCCCGAATATTCTATTCTATATGGATAGATAGAAGGGGGGAGGGAAACCAGAATCAGTGTTGAATTCAGACAATTTTTTCCGGCAGGGATTTCTGTGGCTCCGGTGGGGGGAGGGACATTATAGAGTTCCGAGGGGAAATTGCACTTTTTGACCATTGAAAATACAAAATCTCAAATCTTCCGTGGGGGCACTTTAATGCTCCGGGGGGATGTACCCCCCCGACCCACACCTTGAATTCAACACTGCCCACGATGATGCTTGCGACCCTCGATAGTCTAACAGTCTAAGTCAGACCCTGTAGTGATACCTTCCTTGCGCCTGATGAAGTACGACAAAGCTCTTTCGAAAGACTACTCATCTCTTAATTTTATGGTGTTATTGAATTTTTTTTTTTACCTTTATACCTTTAGTACATATTTATAATAAAAAAATTTCTATAGGAATGTCCTTTTACGGTATGTCATGACCTCACCATCATCCCCCCCTTGAATCATCGTTTGCGTCTGTGTCTAACTGCTCTCTACTTTTGCAAATATGCTTGGATTATTTAGAAATGAAAATGTGTTGTTAAAGTGGTGATACTGGAATATCTGATGGTGAAGCCATGGTATTAGAATCAGTGTTGAATTCAGATACTTTTCTGCGGGAGGGATTTCTGTAGCTCCGCGGGGAACATTATAGAGTTTCGGGGGGTGGAGGCATCTCATTGCTCCGACGCACAGTGGGGCAGGAAGCCACCAAAGTTGGCAATAAATAAAATTTACTTTGAACAAAAAAAGCACATCATACATTCTTTTATAGACTTTACGTAGTAAATCTTAAAACTTTTACATAAGCTATAGAGTAATTTTTTAATTTATTTACAAAGCTTTTTCAAATATTTTCTGTACAAAAATAAGTTAAAAACAAGAAATTAAGATACAAATTAAATATTTATAAATCCTCCAAAATATCGCATTAAAAATGCAAAATAAAACTGGTGTTGCAAACACAATTAATAATTTTAATGATTCTGAAGCACACCTTAAATGAATATCAGAGACTCGTTTTGAAGGAATGAATCCTCCTTTTTCAGGCAAAATGTATGTACTACTGTCAAGACAGCAGAAGCAAAACAGTTTCTGCTGTCTTAGTAGTAGCACACACTTTTTGTCTGAGGAAGAAGTGCTTATTCTTTCGAAACACGTCGTTAGTATTAATTTTATAGTGTGTTTAAAAAAATTTAGAATATTTAATCCATACTATCGTCTGAGTCATCATCACTGTCACTATCCTGATCACCAGATACATTGAGAGATGGAGTTTTTAACAAATGTAGGGCTTCTCGTGGCAGATGTTCTAACTTTTTCTTTCTTTTCACTTGTTTGCTTGTGATCACTGGATCCGAACTTCAATTAGTTTTTTCTCGGCTGCACTTTCTCGAGAAGTACTCTCTGTATCTTTTAAAGTCTTTATTCCTGTCTTCTTCTGCTTCCTCAGTCATCTGTCCTATGGGCAACAGAGCCGAGCTTATAATTTCTGGTCCGTGAATCAAATACTTGTGTAATGTCGGCGCCATATTGTACCATGGATACTTCAAGACAAAATATCTGGCTGTATCATGCGCAAATACACGATACTTTTCTACATGTATCTCATATGTGCTGGATATTACTATCAAGATAATATGTAGTTTTTTTTATCAAATCTACATCAATTCCTGTGATCTGAGAAGAAAGTTCTGGATTCTGAAAAAATCTCCTGGCAGTGTTCTCATCATTTGAGTTACCGAACCCTGGTTAGGTTTGTCTTTGTTTGAAGATTGTTTTGAAGTTGCGCCACATGTGAAGCATGTCATAGTTGAACTCGTTTCTGTCAGAGCGTTACAAACTTTACCGTCTACCATGGAAAAAATTAACTTGTGATTCATTTTTACTTTTCTTGATTTAATTGCTACATCACTATCTTGAATAATTTTTATCTTATATATGTTAATTATAAATCAAGGTGAATTGTGCACTAAAAATTTTAACTTTCTATTAATTTTTATCTGTTCATCCATTTTATTTTTTTCCGCAACGCACAATTTGTTAGATTCCTTCACGAATTCTATTTTAATAGGCCTGCAATATCTAGTTGACGCAGGTCGCGGGTTTTCCCATATAACTCTTTTTTCAGATATAATTCGAAGTGGAACTAGAAACGTAATAAATACAGCTGAATAACTGGCTTCCGAATCACAGGAATCTTGTTTGTATGAGCTATGTCCCGAAGACCCATCAAAACCCCACTTTGAAATAAGGCACAACTGCTTTAATTCTTCATTTTCAAGTGATTCGATAACAGGTTCTAGTACTACTAACAAGCGCTCTGAAGTATGGTCTAGAAGAGCCTGTAATGTAACTGATGCACTAATTTCTGTTACTGTGATGTTTTTAGGATAGCATTCTTTTTTTGCTTCTTGCACAGTTTTGTAAGAGGGAAATTTTTCTGGGGCACTTCTTCTTATGACATTATATTGTTCGCGAGATAATTTTGCGTCTATTAATACAGCCAGAGCATCTTCTCCTGATAAAAACTGTTGTTGTGATTTTACAGATTTTGTATAAGCATTTTGATATTTGATAGCTCGCTTTGGGCTTGTAGTTATATCTTTTAAAACTTTCGAGGCCTGAATCTGTCCTTCCGATCTTAAACTCATACATGTCGCGTACACTAACGAAGATGTAGAACTAGAATCGCGTAATCGTTATGCTCTTAATCTTTTTGATCATTCAGAACATCTTTCAAATGGAATATCAGACGGCCAAGTTTGCTTTTCAATGCCGCTTCCGTTTGTTTTTCAAATCGAGGAAATGAAAGTGATTTGTCAAGCCACTCCTTATTAATTCTAAAAAACTTTTCCTTGTCTCGACGGGCTTTTCCCCATCGGAATTTATATTGAAATTTAAAGCATTTTAGCTTCTTTTTTAAGTCTATAGAACTACTACGTTCACAGTTTGTCCTCTTCTGGAGGTCTTTTACCAAAAAATTATATTGCTTTTCAAACGTTTTTTCTTTCGAATGTTTCATGATATTCAAAAGTTCTCTTCTGGTAATATATAATGTATTTAAATTCGTCCCTAAAAATAACAAAAAAAAATATATAATCATGTTTATATACGTACACTAACAAAAAAATGAGGATGATTAACTATAAAAATGACCATACAATTAACAAAAGGGCAAAAAGGAGCAAAATTTTCTGAAATATTTACAATCCTAAAACTCAAACCTAGTAGAAAAAATTATTGTTGACGCTTAACATGCCTTAACTCATAACTAAAGCCTTCAATGTTTGTAGACACTGTTAATTTTTTTTTATATAAATTTCAATACTATATATTCTAAGCGTCACTTTATCTATAAAAATCATATTTTAAAAAAATTAAAAGTTAATGTATTTTTGTTACATACCTGAAGTTGAAGGTTCCATAGTTAAAAAAATATTATTTTTCAATTATTACATCGTAATTAACAAACGAATGTTGAAACAAAATGATGGAATTTTGTTTTCATTTATTATCATCGCGCGATATGCAGTTTAACTTCTTAGTTTAATGACGACCAGGATAACTTTTCACCCTTTTTAATACTAGGCAGATGTTCACTGACACCTGCTCTATTAAAGTGACGTAGGTAGTTAGTTCAAAATAGAACTTCATTTTTTCGATTTTTTGCCAGATTTGATGGCTTTTTGCCCCACTGTGCGACGGGAGAATGCCCCCCCCCCCCCGGGGCACCCCTTGAATTCAACACTGATTAAAATACAGCTTCATGTTTGACGGAGACACAACAATTTACAATCATTTACAATTGCTTTTTACTGCTGCCATCTATTGCGAAATAACTAACAAAAAAAACAATAAAGTTCTACCAGGCTTTTGACCTTTATTTCTTTTCTTTTTCAGATTACTCCTGGCACACCAAAAGAATTCTACGTTTCATAATAGTTATTAAAAAAGATTAATCTGATTTGAAACATTTACCAAGTGGGGTGATGTTGCTGATAAAATAAAATGGTATTTTTGTAACTGCTGCGCTGGTAGGAAAAGACATGTTTTTGAATAGTAATTCATATTTTATCTTTGATATTCTAGAATTTTTAGGGAACGATATTGAAGGCTGATATATTTTTATCCAGTTTTATGCGATTTTTTCTACAAATATATAAAACATCTATTATGATTTGAGAACATATTTTTAAAAGTTGCCATTTTATGTGTAAAATATCCAACTTAGCTAGTGGTTGTGTTCAATTAAAATGTTAGTTTTGTGACAAAGAAAGACAGCGCTTATTTATAATTAAGATTAACATATTTATAACGTTATGTTAATAATCTCTATTAATTAAATTAATGTTTAAGGTTCTATTTAAAATATTTCTAAAACTATGTTGAGGATTAACAATAAGAATCAACTTGCATTCGTCATCGTTGATTAAATGCATACTAAAATTACTGCTATTTAGTTATTTACTCAAGGATCCAGCTCACCATTTAGAGGGGTGTCATGGATTTCTTTCCTTTCTTTTTTTTTTTTTTTTTTTTTTTTTTTCGGCGGAGGGGATCACATCTCTTTATGGGAAATTTTTGTGTTGAAAGCTATTCCCAAATCCAAACTGACTACTTTTCTGATGCTTTCACAAAGTCATTTTCATTCGTAAATACAAAAAATTTGCATTAATATTCGTAAAAATATAAAATTTACCTATTTTGTTCAGATACCAAGAAATTGAAGAGTTCCCTGTTTTCGTATAAAGGAAATTTCTTATAAAGGAATATTCAGAAAATATTGTCAGAGTTAGCATTTTTAGCCAAGTTTTAGGGCTTCAGAGCCACAGAAATATCATCACAAGGCAGGGGCGTAGCTACAGATATTTTTTCGGGGGGTGGGGGGAGAACTAAAAAATTTCCCAACTTGAAACAAATTGCTCTATTTTCCAACTGAAATGATATGTGCAATGAGTGTTTAATGATAATGATACTTATACTTAAAAAAAAATTCTTTCCAACGAAAAATACTTAAACTAAAAACATAAAAATTATAATTATTGGTTCATTTAATGAAGGTTTTTGTGTTCTATTGTGTAGCAGCCGTAATCGTACTTCATATGAAAATAGCCTCATGATATTTTGAGATTTTTGAGAAAGGAACAAAGTTTTGGAGGAAATAATAGATTACAGTCATTGTTGATGGACAACAGTAGGGAAATTCAAGTCTGGTAGATGTAATGATATTTTCGTAGCACAAAAATACACAATGACAAATTGAGTGTGGCTGCTTTTTATATTTCTTTTGATAATTTAACTAGTTTACTGTTACAGAACTCAGAAAGGTAGTCGGCAAAACAATAAAAAATTCTTTTTTTTTCATACTAATATTTTTTTAAAAAAAGGAAAAGTGTTTAAAAAATCTAGAATTTCCCAACTCTAATCTCAAATTTCCCAAGTTCACATATATTGGAGAGGGAGGCTCCCCCCCTAACGCCCCATCCCGACGCCTCTGTCACAAGGGAACAATTGGCTGTCATTTCCGGAAATTCAGTTTTAAAAGTCAAATTTTACGAAATTTTTTGTAAGATTCTTTGCTTTTATCGAAAGATGGAAAACGCTAATTGATCACATACAGTGTTCTACTGGATCACCAGATAGCGAGCCATCATTCAATAAGTAGCGGAGGGTAGTACACAGTGAGACGAAAATTATTATTACTTAACGAATGGCAACGATTTTTATTCTTTTGAAAAAGTTTTTGCTACATCTGTAAGCTACACAAATACGCTACACATTAATGTATAAATGGTTTTAAAAAAGTTATTTATAAAAAGCACAGAAACAGAATAACGGAGTATCGAAAATTGTCTCACTGTGTACCATTTGTGGTACACAGTGAGACAATGTATATATTTTCATAAATCATACATTTTTACACTCTATCAATAATTTTCTGCAGTTTATGACTTTTAATTAATATTTCTAGATTAAAAAAATTTAAAAAATATGAGCCTCGGGTGAACAATGGCAGACATTGGGCTACCTTCATGCAAATTTTCAGCCTCTTACGTTTAGTAGATTTCACTAGCCATCGCACTTCCACCCACACACAGAGACAGAGAGAGAGAAAAGGGAAACCTTCTTTTATTAATAAATAACTTTTTTTACATCAGAACAGAATAGTAGATACACAATGAGGCACGTCTCACTGTGTACCACAACTGTGTGTCTCACTGTGTACCACAACTGTGTGTCTCACTATGTACCACAACTGTGTGTCTCACTATGTACCACAACTGTGTGTCTCACTGTGTACTTTCGTTACTTTGTAACAAAATGGATGGCATATCTGTTTTATCATCAATTTCACAGCTTTGAATGCTTGTGTCGTTTTGTCGACATAGTCTATCATTAGATATAACTAGGTTTGGTTAAGTAAATATATGCTATAATGAAAGAAATAAACTCTAAAATGGACGTTTATGTAACTTTAACCCCTGTAAAATAAATAATTGCTTACTATTTTGTTGGACGAGTAACCGAAGTGCCGAAACTACATCCACGTGTTGCATAAGATGAAGTGGTTCAGTGTGTGTTCCAGCTAAGAGAAAAAGTTATAATTATATGCCAAAATGGCTGCTGTCTCACTGTGTACTCCCCTACCCTACACTAGCAAATAAATGTCTTTGATTTGAGTGGAGCTATAAATAGAAAGATTCAGGGGGTGGAGGAATAAGAGGGGGAAACATATGAAGAATTTAAAGCTGTTCTCAAATCCGAACGGGCAACTTTATGACATAAGTTTTAATTTACTTTGTTCAGAAATGCATGAAACTAGCAGGAGTTGTTATTCAGAGACTATGTAATCGAGCTTTTTTTTGCAAACGCTATAGATTTTCAGAAAATAGTGTCAAAGTGGAGGTTTTGAAAAGAGTTTCAGCGCGAAAGAAGAATAACCACTCAAGAAAGCGCGAAAAACGTGTTTGTCACGAGATCAAAACGGCTTATAACTCAATAGGTAATTGATAGATCAAAAAATGGAAAACACAGTTCGATTCCAAATCGCTTCCATGGTCAGGCTTTCCAATTTTATAACTTTCCGTTAAAAAATGAATTTGTAAATGTGTTAAAACGTTTTGCGCTTGTTGAGTAGAGCAGTTGAGAACAGCCTTAATATATATTTCATTTTAAAAATGATTATTTAGAATATTTTTGTTGGTGTTCTGAGAGAGCTCACGACCCCCGTGATCTCCCCCTTGGATCCGCCATTGGGATCCGCCATCCGCCACTCAAATTAAATTTCAGTTATTTTGTAACGCTTTCTTAAATGAGATTTCTTATTATTAATGAAAATTTTATGAATTTTATTATTGTTAATGGTCAGAGTGTTTAAATCACTTTAACCAACAAGTTGGAAATTGCTCGTCAAACGTGGCAAATGAGGTGCGTTCGTACTATAACTAGTTTGATAATTATTTTTTGCATCCCATATTGTACTGAATGTATATTTGTTTGCACTTCATAAAGTGCATAGTCTGTAACATCATAAAAATGCACTTCCAATAATTTTTTTCCCATTCCCCGTAATGTAACGGAACACTTTTGACTGTCCTGTAATTAAACTATACATCCGATTTTCCTAAAATTTGAAATGGCTCGACAAAATTTTGCAACAATTATATCTTTAAAATTCCAGACCATTCGGAAGGCTGTAACATCATTAAAATGCACTTGTAATAATTTTTCCCATTGGCCGTAATGTAAAGAAAAACTTTTGACTGTCCCTGTAATTAAACTATACATCCGAACTTCATAAAATTTGAAATGGCTCCACAAAATTTTGCAACAATCATATATTAAAAATTTCAGACCATTCGGTTGGGTAGTTTTTGCTCTGTTATATGCGGACAGACAGACGGTTGGTTGGTTGTATTTATGTCGGCCAATTATCTGCACGTGGGATATGGGCCCTAAGGGGGGGAGTGCCTTCCGTGGAGGTCTTTCTAAGGGAACCTAACCCGTATTAACGCTTGGAGAACCAAAGTTCGAAGAAAATCACGAAAACTCCGAACGATTAGGCCGACGGGCGCGATTGGGATCGAACCCAGCACCTCCCGTCTACCAGCTTCGAGAGCAGAACCTCTCGGCCACGACAGGCAGACGGACGGACTGAACGACGACTATAGGTGCTACGTATTTATATAATTACGAAAGCACCTAAAAATCAGTGGAAGCTGTTAATTTCAATATGAATAAATGTGAGTTTTCGAAAAAATTTTAATAACAGAATTCTGTTATTAAATAGAGGGAATCTTTCTATTCGGGTTTATTTATACTCCAATTATAGGAAACTTGGTTCATGTCGGATATGTAGATTTTTCGAGTCTTTGTAACACTGAATAAACATTAGTCCCGCATCGAGTCTGGTAAGCCGATTTTATCCGAAACTGACCCAACACGTAGTTTGGGTCGGGTTGACGCTATTTTTCTTCCTTTGCGAGTCGGGACGACCGAAATCGATGCTAACTGAAATAACGAAATTTTTTCCGTTGCAGTCGGGGCAGAGTCGGCTTGACTTTAAATGTTTCGGGTTCGGATTAGGTTTTGACTCCTTCCAGTCGAGTTCAGGTTGATCCATTTTTTCAGAAGAAGATACTGAATATTTTTTAAGTTAAAGAACTATATATTTGAATAATAATAAGTGTATATGTGTTCATTATTATACGAAAAATATAAAATTGATGTTAGAGATATAACTATAGACATTTTTTTTCACTCCGCGTCCAGTTTGGGCTCGGTTTTGAATATTTTGTGTTCGGGTAGGGTACAATCCGATCCGTGCAGAAGTCTAGTATACATTAAAGTGATTTAGAGGGGATAATTTTGCATATTATTTTTAGAAAAATGGAATTAATTCCACGATATATTTCCTTGTCAAATTTCAATATTTTATATGATGAACTGAGAGTTGTTCGTACGAAGAACAAAATTATTATATAATAGTGCTGCCATCTATAGTGCATATGAATCATTATTTATTAAATCTTTTCATCATCATTGGTTATGAAAAAAAGATTTTGATGAACAACTTTGAAAGCTTAGAATTATAAGTCAAAGTAACAATTAATTATGTCTTTCAAATAGTCGAGACTTTAAAACTATCGTTTCATCAACAAATTAATGAAATAGAACGTTAATGCGTTTAGATTACGAAGTTTTCGGATTGATTATAAATTTTGGACGCGCATTTTCTGGCGTTATAATAATACCACTTGCATTTTGGAGCTTTCTGGCAAAATTAATGTTTACGAATCGTTCTATAAAGAATGCGGAAACCACAAGAATTTAAGACAAAGATGCCCGGGGAACATTTTGACGTTGTTAGTTTGAGTGAGTTATGTATGAACCGGCTATTTACTTAAGGCTGTTTTCAACTGTTATATTCAAGGAACGCAAAACGTTTTGACACATTTACAAATTCATTTTTTAGCGGAAAGATATAAAACTGGAGGACATGACTATGGAAGCGATTTGGAATCGAACTGTGTTTTCAATTTTTTGATAAATCAATTACCTATTAAGTTATAAGCGATTTTGACCATGTGACAAAGAAGTTTTTCACCCTTTTTTGAGTGGTTATTCTTCTTTCGCGCGGAAGTTCGATCCAAAACGCCCACTTTGACAGTAGTTTATGAAATATCTATTGCGTTTGTAATAAAAACGAAAAAAATAGTTGATTACATAAATTCTGAACAACAATACCTGCTAGTTTCATGCACTTTCGAACAAAAATGAATTAAAACTTATGTCATAAGGCTGCTCTTTTGGATTTGAGAACAGCCTTAATGGCATTATTTCGATTATTTTCACATACGTTAGGCTATCTCTATACCATTTTTATAATTAGGAGAAATAAATTAGGAGAAATAAATTAAAAACATTTTTCGATTAAGTTTAGACGAAATTTTATTATTTAATTTCTTGTTATCCTGATAACACCAAAAAAAAAGGGGGGTGGGTGGTAGATTTTTAAATTAAAAAAAAATAATTCAGTAGAAATTATGGGATAGATTTGAAAATTAACGCTCTATTTAAAATTTTTATCTTATGTGTGTGTGGAGGAGGAGGGGGGGAGGGGGGGGGGAGCGGCTATTTCAGGCGTCGCACCAGTAACCTTTGAAACTAGGAGAAGGACAGAATCATTTTAGGGCCCCTTTCATTATGGAAAGTTTTCAAAGTTCTCTAAAAAAAAAAAAAAAACTTTGTAAATATTCAACTCTTATTCTGGGGAGCGACTTACCTGATTTTACATATTTCAATCAACAGATTTTTTAGGTGCGTTCGTAATTATATAAATACGTAGCACCTATAATCGTTCTCTGGTCCGTCCATCTGTCTGTCCGCATAATACTGTGCAAAAACTACCCAACCGAATGGTTTGAAATTTAATATATATAGAACCGTTTCAGAATTTCGTCGAGTTCTTTCACTTTTTTAAAAAATCGAATAGAAACTTAAAAAAGATATTAATAAAAGTTTTCTTCATTCTATTAAATCTTATCACACGTCATTAATTCAATGATATAGGATTATAGACAATGATTCTAGGTATCCATGGTAATGACGTTCTATTTAAGATGGAATCCTATTATTTCCGTTAAAAATAATTTAATATAGAGAATCGTAATAAATTTTGTATTCATGCATTTTTACACAAAAGTGCAACAGCTATTGCGCCAAGATCTGAATATTTATTAAACTAGTTACAGTACGAACGTACCTCATTTGCCACGTTTGACGTACAATTTCGGACTCTTTTTTAAAATTCTTAATTTTATATATTTTAGATAGAGTATATATAGTTGCTGTATGTTCAGTTACCAGGGCTTTTTACTAACCAGCACATCAAGTTGTCATATGACTGAATAACAAACAGCCTATTGATCACATTGAAATTTCTATGCTTAAAAAAGCTTCGTGAAGTAGTGTACATGCTTTCTTACAATAGGCGAATTTCTCTTCGAAAGAAATTAAAAATCCCAATCCATTGCAATTACTCCCTCCCCCCAGAAAATAAAGAAATCAAAAGGAGAACAAAATAGTGTCCTTATTTTTACAGTATCTTTACGGGTCCTCTTAAATTTTAGAAGGGAAGCCTGTGCTTTATGTGCTCTTTAGGTACTCAGGTCCTGGTTATTTTTTCTTCTAATATTTAATTACCATAGGCATGGAAGTCAAAAACCTCCAGTGATTTAGACACTTTGGAAATAGTTAGTGCTGCCATCTGGAGTCATTTTATAGATATAAAATATAATTTAATATTTATAAGTAATTAAAAAGTCTTTACACAAGAGATTTCCATCTCTGTGCTGCGGCACGGCACACTAGTGTGCTTAGAGAGTATCACAGGTGTGCCTAGGGAAATTTTAAAGGTCATTAATTGATTCCTTTTGAAGAATAATCACCAAAATACCCTAAAAATATTAAAGTAAAAATAATAATGAAATCATTCCGGTTTTAAAAACATGTTTGTGTGATAGTGAGCTTACCTGCTAATCAGAAAAGAAAAAAAGAAAAAAATACAGTTACAATCTCTGGAAGACCACTTAAGCATAAGTGGATCTAAATTTTATCTTTACAAAGAATATTTGAAATGGTAAGCCTTATTACAAATTACAAAGGTCATAAATTGATTCCTTTTGAAGAATAATCACCGAAATACCCTAAAAATATTAAAGTAAAAATAATAATGAAATAATTCCGGTTTTAAAAACATGTTTGTGTGATAGTGAGCTTACCTTCTAATCAGAAAAAAAAAAAAAAAAAAAAAAAAAAAAAAAAAAATACAGTTACAATCCCTGGAAGACCACTTAAGCACAAGTGGATCTAAATTTTATCTTTACAAAGAGTATTTGAAATGGTAAGCCTTATTACAAATTATAAAGGTCATTAATTGATTCCTTTTGAAGAATAATCACCAAAATATCCTAAAAATATTAAAGTAAAAATAATAATGAAATCATTCCGGTTTTAAAAACATGTTTGTGTGATAGTAAGCTTATCTGCTAATCAGAAATTAAAAAAAAAAAAAAAAAAAAAAAAAAGCAATTACAGTTACAATCCCTGGAAGACCACTTAAGCATAAGTGGATCTAAATTTTATCTTTACAAAGAATATTTGAAATGGTAAGCCTTATTACAAATTATAATAAATTCTTTTCTTTTTGATCGTGATGTGGGTTTTGTAATTCTTTATAAACTGTATAGCAAAAGTACATTCAGTTTTTCATTCATTTTTAGGTTCGTTCGTAATTATATAAATACGTAGCACATACAGTCGTCGTTTGGTCGTCTGTCTGTCCGTCCGCATATAACAGAGCGAAAACTACCCTACCGAATGGTCTGAAATTTTAAATATATAATTGTTGCAAAATTTTGTGGAGTCATCTCAAATTTCATGAAAATTGGATGTATATTAAGGCAAGTACAATTCTTGTATAATAAAGCTTTATAAAATATAATGATGTATGATTGTTGATGTAAAGTGCAATATAAAATTACTGATTGAATATTTCATTAATGCTATATTTATGTATACAGTGAAACTTCGATTTAACGAACTCTCGTCTTTACATTTAAACGCTTCGTTATGAAGAAAATTGGTTAAATAGATATCAACTCAAATTCATGAAATTTGTATTAAAACATACACAAGCATAAATTGAAAAATACACCTAAAATGGAAATATTTGAAAAAAGTATTTTAATTCGGGCAGTGACTTTTTCTTATGCAATGACATATGAGAAAAATTTAATTTGAATAATGTCTAAAAAAAACCCATAATAAAGAGAGGTAAACAAAAACTGAAGTAACTTTTCTCTTTTTTCTCATTATTTGAATTCCTTAACTTGAAAGAAGTCTGTAATGTTACTTTGTACAGGTTCCTTATAAAAAATATATTGTTCATAAAAATTTTCACATTTTTGTAAATACCCGAACAATGCATCTGTAACATTCTCGTGAAACTGGAATCCCCTTCTTATTGTATCGAAGGCTTTTAGTATTTCTCCTTTTGAATGGAAATGGTGAAATAAATAAAAAAATTCATTTTCATACAATCCTCTGATATAAATTCATACATACATCGCAACAGCAACCTCTCCGTCTCAATGCAGTACACGCACGGAAGTGGAGTAAACTTCGTTGTATATAATATATTTTTCGTAATATTGAGATTAATTTGCACGTTAATGGTGTTCAAAGTCAAGGTTCAGCGGAAAATTTCGTTAAGTAGAAAACTTCGTTAATTAGGGACTCCGTTAAAGTGAAGTTCGACTGTACAAACTTTTTTTCGCGCAAAAAATATTTAAAGAGAAATTTAGAGCAATAGTATCATTATTTCACACTGGCTAGCATTATTTCAAATTGTACAGATAGGTTTGGGTCCCCTAGCAAGACTTCAAGTGGCTCTGGGTCGCGCCTCGTTTGCCTGATGGTCGCGCCGACCTACCGCCCCCTGAATACTACACCTGAGCGCTGACACAAAAATGGAGGCTGCCGAAGGCAGATCTTTTTCAGCGTGAGTACGGTCCCTTGAATTTTGGTACCAATAACTTTAAAGATTTTTTTCCGCTTTATTTTTCGGAGATTAAACAAGTCGAAGAAATCTTTTATAAAATACTTAATTCTTTCACTTTGAACTTTTTTCAAAAAAATTCCAAAACACAATACTTCACATAATGCATTAATTTATTTGTTCATTTATTCACTTACATATTAACAACATTCATATGCAATCAGCCCCACCAGTGGCTGAGAGGTTCTGCTCTCGAAGCTGGTAGACGGGAGGTGCTGGGTTCGAACCCAATCGCGCCCGTTGGCCTAACCGTTTAGGAGTTTTCCGTGGTTTTCTTCGAAGCCTTGGATTTTCCATGCGTAAATACGGGTTAGGTTCCCTTAGAAAGACCCCCACGAAGGGCACTCCCCCCAGGGCCTATATCCCTCGAGTAGATAATCGGCCGTCAACAATCAACCCAACTCATATGCAATGCGTTTTTAAATAGTTGCATTTCATAAAAAATTATAAAGTATATAATTGAAAAAATAAACTAATCAATTAATTCATTATCAAATATTGTATTTTGAATATTTTTGAAAAAGTTCAAGTTAAATGAACTTGATTTTCTTGAAAAGTATATCTAAATAATTATAAGATTTTTTTTTTTTTTTACCTGCCAAAACATTTTATCATTCAATTAGCCTTCTAAAAAGTATTTTCATTTAAAGAATAAATTTCGAATTTATGCTTAAATAATATACATGATTTTAACATAGTTTATTATATATTTTATTTTAAAATGTGATGTGTTTGTGATAGTCTTTTTACTTAGATTTTCACTATATTTTACACAGGTTTGTTGGTAAGTCTGTTATATTATGCTTATACACCAAAGCTTTATTAAGTCATCATAATCTAAATTTTTGCATCATTTCTGATCATTTTTTTTTCAAATATTATATAAAAATAAGTTTAATCTTTATGTAGTTAACGAATGACAGTATAATATTTCTCATACATTTAAAAAAAATTTCTTTTATCAGATAATATGTAGATATTTCTCTTGCAGTTTAATAGCCAAACATTAGAAAAAATATATTATTTCAACTTTTTCAAAGTTCTTGAAAATTATTTATAATTATTAGAAATGTAAGTAAAAGTTTAATATTGATTTAAAAAATGCATTAAATTAATCTTGATATTTCATTAAAATTCAATTGTTTTAGTCAATCAAATTTTCTCGAGTATAAATTCTTAAATATTTTCTCCTGGTAGAAGACACTAAAACACCTTTCTTTTTACTATCATTTTTATATTTACACCAATACAAACTGTTTTAAAGAATGTGATACCGGTAATTATAATGTTTAAAAGTTATTTAGGCTATCCTTTTAAAATTAATAAAAATAATTAAATAAACTAAAATAACCTATTGATATGAATTTTACACTACTTTATCGAAGATATGTATGGTTATAAAATTCGGTATGTAAAAGTGAAAAACACATTTCAACATTTTTAAAGGCTTTAATATGGTTTTACAAATAAGCAGAATTGGATCTACATAGAATTAATGGGATTAATGAATCGCTCAAGGAGTCGTTCATTTGTTTCTAGATTTGGAATTTGTGCTTCTAAATGGCAACTGTGTTCGTTTGCTTATATTGGTAATGTGTTGTTGGTAGGTGGTTATTTTTAATTTAGAACTTAATGCATTAGAATAGAATACTTTTTGAAGGTTTTAGAGAAAATGACGAAGAATAGATGTGGTACAACTTAGATTATTATAAGTCGATCAATTGCCTTGTTTACGGAATCGAAATGCTTAAGCCTAACATGGCCGCGATATTTTTTACTTTCGGAGGATGAGCGCGACCCGGTATCGTCACTAGCGTATTATATAAATAGATGTGGCAATGCAAGTCTAAAAATTCTTCATTTCTAAGCCATCTTTTTATTTAGCTTAGGTACTTGCGCAAAATATAGCGTTTATATGTTGTACTGATCGTTCCATGCATATCAAATTTGAATTTAACATTTTTCGACATTATTTTCCTGGTAAGATCTTAAATTGACAACACTAGCAGAAACTGAAATTGCCGATCATCATAGATTTAAGCTCACTAAGGCAAAATATGTCAAAGAAATTGCTGCATCATGTACCAATTTTTAGGTGGTGTGGGTTGTTTCTAATATCAAGGTAATTTATTACCTTGAATCAAAAAGAGCAATGCAACGTCAAACGAGCGAGCAACGTCAAAACAGCAATGCACTAGACAAATATCAACAAAACATATTTTCTTGATTATATTTTATTGATTTTTAACAAGTTATTGACAACACTAGCAGAAACTGAAATTGCCGATCATCATAGATTTCAGCTCACTAAGTCAAAATATGTCAAAGAAATTACTGCATCATGAACTAATTTTTAGGTGGTGTGTGTTGTTTCTAATATCAAGGTAATTTATGCCTCTCTAAAACACAAATAGAAATTACACAAGTAAAATATGTATGTGCATTTGCAAATAACCTGTAAGTGAATGGATGTAAACATTAGCGAATGTGCAATCGCAAAACGAATTAAAATATAGTATAGGATACTGCTAGACACGAAAGAGGGGTAAGGTGGGGGGGAGGAGGAGACGTCAAAAGAGCAATGCACTAGACAAATATCAACAAAACATATTTTCTTGATTATATTTTCTTGATTTTTTATCCAAGACAGTGAAAATACCCTTTTCACGGTTTCATTTTCATCTAGCATTCCAACTTAATATAGATTATCTTTATAGATATAATATCTTTCATTGTTTTTTAATATTAGAAAGTAAAAATGGTACGTGTTGGTACAAATTTAGATTTAGTAGTGTCATGTTTAGATTGAATAATGCCAGATCTATATAGTTCACATATTCGTGTAGCCTGAAGGCAAAATTTAAATTTTTATTACATTTTGCCGATCAGTGTAATTGAAGTTAATAGATTTAAAAAAAAAAAAAACAGTTATAGTTTTTAACATTTAATTGTTATTGATTTAATGAAGTGTCCTTAAAATAATTATATTTTGAAAGTTTTGATCTATTAGAACCATATGAGTTTTAAATTGTAATTTGTCTTTATTTTGTAAAAGTGTATGGGCACTACGAAATCTTAAAATGTTACTGAAAAATCTCGCGAGTTACTCTTTATTGAAAATCATTTATATACTAGCCGCCCTTGGCGACCCGTTTGGTCTCCCTTACAATTTATGTTTGGGAAAGTAGGGTAAGCATTGTATCATGTTACTTTTATTCATAATTTAATTTACTTGGACTCCCTTATAATTAATATAATCCCTTAAGCTAATATTAGTTTTTGTTACATTAAAATATCCCAATTTGTTGAAGGGTTTACAATATGAAGTCTATGGAAATTTGGAGAAATATTAGAGATATCGCCAAGTTGGCATCACTTCTGGTGACTCATTTTGGTCACCAAATTTGACAGTATATCTCCAAGTTGGCGACAAACTTGGCGGCAGAACAGGGTTCCCCCTTTATGGTAACCCCAGGGGTCGTACTTGTCCTGAAATTTCACGACCGGGTAATTCTTCGGTACCAGTATTTTCTTATGGAAAAATCTCTTCTTAAATCAGACGAAATTTCGCGCGTTTCACCTAGATTTATTTTTATAAACAAATAGTGATATTTGTCCTGAAAAAATGCCTTAAGGGTGTATTCCAATCCAAACTACTTATTTTCTGATTTATTTTTAAATTCATTTTTACTCTGAAACGCATCAAACTGGCAAATTCTTTTGTTTAGAAACTACATAATATGCCGTGTTTGTCGATTTTTCGATAAATGCAGACAATATTGCAAAAAATGCTGTCAAAGTTGGCATTTTGAACCGAATTTTCCGAAGCTGGAGATCTGGGAATGAAAAAAATGGTCATACTGAGAAAAAAGTTGTTTAAAAATCAAATTCTGAATAACTGAGTGAAAAATGGAATCACACGGCCTCTTATACATCTCTCCAAAAATCACCTCAGCAAGTTTCAAGTTTTTACTTTTAAAAATGAGTCTGAAAATGTCTAAGAAAATTTCGAGCTGTTGAAGGTGGAAAAATATTTTTTCGAATACACCCTTAAGCGTACGACCACCGGGTAATCCCCCTTATAGATATAAAGATGCATTAAACGCTGTTCAATAACCAATGAGATGCGTTTCATACGGGCGTTGCCATTAAACAATTAACAAATAATCGCTATTTCTGTGCCACGTACGATAGCGTAATATATATATAGATTTTCCTTAGAACTCACTGAGCTCCATAGATAAAATGAGTCAGTCCTCAGTCGACGGCCAGAAGCTTGCCAGGCAAATGAAGCCTGCAAGGCAAAGGTAAAAAATAGTTCGCTTTGCAATGTTAGATATTAGTGTTCTCATTTATTATTATCCTAATTTATGCTTCTCTAATTAAGCTCTACTCATCAAATAAATATATGATTCTCTAATCATGTAAGGGAATGCGATAAACAGCATTTTCAGCCGTGAATGCGAGCTAAAATTATCGTCACTGTATCCTTCCGCGCTGATCACTGGAAATAATGTCAGGAAATAGGAAGACAGATCTCGTGTTATAGATGGAGCTCAGTGATAGAGCTACATAAAAAAGGCATATACATTATTATCTATAGGATTTTCTTTGAAAGTCATTTTAGTACACGTACAAGTACATATAGAGAAATGCTGATCCTCTGCCTTTATTTCATGGAAAAATCTCTTTTGATGATAAGCATACGATCGAAACAAATTAAGCCTAATTAAAAAGGAAGGACTGAGGAAAATTACTGGGTGTTTACGTTTTCAGGATTTATTTTCAGGATATTTAACCATATATTGGCGATATTGTTATTAAGGAGTTGTTACATACTTGATTGCTTTTACACAGAATTTCTATAGTTAATGTTTTTCTTCTTGTGTGTGTTGGGTAGATGGGGGGGGGGGGGGGGTGGAGAGTGATAAAAAAATTAAAATGGAAATTTGTAATACACCTCCCACTACGGAAATATTTTTTTTCCTTCCCCAGTCATAAGTACCTATGCTTATTGTAAATAAAGTTAAAGAAGATTTTTTTGCTTTGTAGTATACTTTATTTAATGGTCTAAAAGAATGATTCCTAAACGTTTACGTTACGCATATTTTTTGTATAAATGCTCGTTCATATCGTGCCCTCATTTTTTAAATTATAAGCGTTATGAGTAGAAAAAAACCGCCCCCATGTATGCATGCAAATAAGCATAACTTTAATTCTACGTTTAATGTAATCTCTGCAGGTAGCAAGTTTTTTCATCCAGGCTCACTTTTTAACCCTTGTTTATTTCTTGAATATTTGGTGTGAAAATATATAATGTGAACTTTAAAAGATCACCATTTCCTTAAAAGATGACCATAACAAACAGCCTTTACAGGCAGAAGGTTTTCATCAACTCAATTTTCTCCCTGATGAAGGCTGCAAATGCAAGCCGAAAATACTAGGAGGTTAAATAAAATGTATATTTTTAACTTTTAATATCTATTTTGTTTATGGTCACATTTTAAACCTTTGAGGAGCGGTGGGATATAATACTATATCCTGCCTAATTTTATTCAAGATTTGCACCAGAAAGTTTTTATTTTATTTTATTTTTATAACTTTGGTAGAAAAAGTTGAAAATTTGCTTTTCCTAATCTTGAAAGAAAGTTTTTCGAAAATTACGGTGTCAATTCAAAATTTCAAAAACGTGATTAATTATCCTCAATAGGTTAAGTAAACTATCAACTTTTAAAGTTCATGCTATATATTTTATGATTAATTCAAGGTGAAATTTGTGCATTTCTTGTTATGATTTTATTTATTTGGTGTTATTTTTCAGAAGTAGAGTCGTCATCTATAACGTTTGAGCCGTTGATTTTAAAAGTGCGACAAGTCCATTTTATGTTATTGCTAGATACTGAATGGTTTGCATGCGAAATGGGTTTAAAAACATTCATAAGCAGTGATGGGCTTATTTTATATTTTTCGTGGTCCTATTATTTCATGTCAATTTAATAGGCAGCAATGGTTATCCGTGTTAGCTGAAAAAAATCATGGTTTTGATTTGCGACAATAGACTTACTTGTCTTACTTTTAAAAGCAATGAAGGATAGAAAACGTTGCTTTTCTTTGAAGGAATATAATAACAAAAAATTCAGTATTTTATTTTATTTAGATATTTATTTTATTTAAATCTTTAATTCTGCTTTAAAAAATCACGATAAAAAAAATAATTTAATTTTATAAAAAAAAGTGCCGAAAAATGAAAAATAATTAGCAACAAGTTGTAGGGCTTTGATTATATTTCTTAATTTAGATAGTGAAGATTTAAAAATATTTTAAGCAAGCATTTTGTGGGCCATCATTGAAATAATAAGTACTAGGGGGTTCAGTCCCCTGCTTGCTAAAACTCACCAACCCCCGTGAATTGCTACGCAATTCACACTTTTGCACTTTGACACTCGCTTCGCTCGCTCGCCACCATTTGTGTCGACTCTAGCCAGAATGAATGCTATCATAAATCATTATAATGTATTAAATTTACAAATGTTTTTAATGTATAAAAAAGTAATGGAAAACTTTGTTGAAAATGTAAATAAAAATGTAGTAAAAAACCTTGGAAACAGAATTAATTTAAAACCTTAGTGAAAATACAATACACTAGTCGGATGTACCAATCTCAAAACTTTCTTCTATCTCATACATGTTAATACTTCAAAATTCGCTATCACACTGCCAAAATTAAATGGCAATCTATGCATCTCATGAGGATTCTAAAGATATGAAATTCCGTGCATTAGTTCTTGAGATACGACTATCGCTGAAATCGTCTAAATCCAGCAAAATGCTGCCTAGCAGCGCCACCTATTGGGTGATTTATACCAAATCCTAATTAGCAACAATTTATGTCAACGTCTGACTGAATCTGAAGTTTGGAGAAAATCCGTGCATTAGTTTTTGAGATGGAGCTATAGCGAAAATCGTGGAAATTCCTGCATAGCAGCGCCACCTATTGGGTGATTAACACCAAAATCTAATTAACAACAACTTGTGTCAACATACAACTAAATCTGAAGTTAGATGAGAATTCGTCCATTAGTTCTATAGATAGAGCTATTGAGGCAATCGTGAAAAAGGCAGCACAGAAGCGCCACCTGTTGGGCGATTTAGACCAACACATAATCAGTAGCAAGTCATATCAAGGACTAACTGAATCTGAAGTTTGATGAAAATCCGTGCGGTAGTTCTTAAGCTAGAGCTATTGAGGAAATCGTGTAAATCCTGCAAAATTCATCATAACAGCGCCACCTGTTGGGTGATTTACACCAAAACGTAATCATCATCAATTCATATCAAGAACTAACTAAATCTGAAGTTTGATCAAAATCCGTGCATTAGTTCTTGAGATACAGCTATTGCGAAAATAGTGAAAAATGCAGCATAGCAGCGCCACCTGTTGAGCGATTTACACCAAAAACTAATCAGCATTAACTTGTATTAGAGACTAACTGAATATAAATTTTTATTAAATTCCGTGCATTAGTTCTTGAGATAGAGCGCCCACAAAATTTGTGTCACATACACAAAGACAGACAGACAGCCAGACTCACAGAGTTACAGACAGACATTTTGTAAAAACATGTCTTTGGAATCTCTGGCCCCTAAAACGTGTAAATCCGTCGAAAACCGGAATTCGAAAATTTTCATGAATCCAATACTTTCTTCTTGTAAAGATAGAAGAAAGTAAAAATAGTTTTAGTTGGGCCGCTATGCGATCCGAGCAAGTAGCATATGAAATTTACAAATATTTTTAATGCATAAAAAGTCATCCAAAACTTAGTCGAAAATGTAAATAAAAATGCATTTAAGTGGTGCTGCCAATGAGTATAATACATTTTAACATTATGAAATTTACAAATTTGTGAAATAAAAAATAATTCATAAAAAAGTAATTGAAAATTTTGTTGAAAATGTAAATAAAAATACATTTATCAAAAGTTTGGCCCTGTGACTTATTGATCATCACTGAGAAAGCTAAGCGAAATGGAAATTGACGCCATTTAAATTTAAATGGCATGTTAGTGTCAGATGGGGTCCTTCTCCTTTCATTTTGCCTATAGTATTGAAAATCCCGGCTTAAATTCATTTAAAATTATAATAAGAAGCTATAAAAGATGCTACGTATCACGCTAACGAACTGTAAACAAAACGGTTTTCGCCTGTGTCTAAACACAATCTTGGATCAAAAAGCTGATTCGCTGAATTCCTCACGTCACCGTAAAACAGACCAATAGCAATTGTCATTCATGCATCGCTCAAACGGTTTGTGTTAAAAGTGAGATTCTATCTGGATTTTGATTTGCTGAGTTGGTTGGGACATGTGACCATAACTTAATCACTGATAAACGTCGCTGTGACTGATGCCAAATAACGAGCTACAAATACAGCCCTTTTTTCCCGCTACGTAAGAGAAATATATATATATAGAAGATTTCGCGATGAAATTATGATTGTGCTTATTAGCAATACGCAACATAAAATAATTCTGTTCAAAGTGAACTTGCTTTACACTAAAAATCAACGCATATGAAATAACGTTGACCCAATAAATTATTAGTGGCAAATTCATACTCATGTGAAAATATATTTATTGTAAATTGATTAAAAGCATAAATTGTATGTTAATTTGAAATAGTATCTAGCTTTAACATGTGTTTTAGAATTTTGTTATTTTTTAAAACAGTCAGTAATAGGAAAACCCTTTTTCACTGACTGATTTAGCTGTGCAGTATTGAATTCTCGTTGTGAACACGTACTCAACACACCCCTAACAAGTACGCCTACCACACTATAAAATCTTTATCAAATGATAAGATAGTTAATTAGAACTATTGTAGATTATGTTATATGTTATTGTATATGTATACATTATGTATACATATACAATACGTATATGTATACATAACATACATACATATACATGTATGTACAGTATTGTACATACATGTATAATGTATGTACAATACTGTACATACATTATGTATGTATTGTATTGTATTGTATATGTATATATGTTATTGTAGATATTGTTAATTAGAACTATAGGTAGCTATTGTTTACTACTTTTCGAACATGAAATTTCTGCTTACAGTCAACCCGAACTCTATAAAAAATCATTCGTCAACGAGCAAACCCGACCTGATTCTGATACTCTTAAACAGGTACCGAACAGGAAATATAGATAATAACTGTCTCTAATAACAATTTTATCCTTTTTTGTGCAACAATGAACTCATATACACTCATTAACTTTTTGCGGCCGAGTGTCACCAAATAACCGCTCAAGCTTTATATACGTGATTCTATTTTGTTATATTCTACTGGCACCACTATCTTTTAAAAGTACATTTTTAAGTAAATTTCTCTTGCACGTGTTATCAAAGTACAGTAGAACCTCGATTATCGAAGTAATTGGGACCGATCATCTTTCGAAAAATCGAAATTTTTGGATGCTTCATATGTAAGATTATCGACAAATACATGCGGTATTTCTTATTATGGTAACAAGTGCTTAATAATAAATAAAGCAATAGCAAAATAGAAACAAGAATAAATTACCTGAATTTTAATTTTGAAATTAAGTATATTTTAGATATTTCACAAGGGTTTGAAATAAAGTCTTGTTTATCGCAGTTTCGATTGTCTTTGATTTGCGCTCTATCAGGAAGTTTTTTTTAATAATATTAGTTCACTAGTGTCACAGTCTTTCTGCTGCTCCAGCCGTGCCATACCTTTTACAAAACATTCAAAAGCTTCAGAATTGCTAATTTGTTCGTTTTCTTCGACTGCTAGACCACATTCACACATTCCGGTTCTCACTCCTCTTACTGTGTTCTATCTTACTACTTAACCTTTAACTGTGTTCCCCGCAGCTTACAGGAGCTCAAGTTAAATTCAAAGGAATTCTAAGAAAGGAGATCCAAAATATTTATTTGTACTTGTGGTTCGCAAAGGACCGCTTACACACAAGGAATGTAATAGTAAAAAAAATAAAAAAATGAAAATGGGTTTCGGTTAAAAGGGTTTCGGATAAAAGAGGTTCTACTGTACAATAAAAAAATGTTTGTTAAAATAAAATTGGTGCCAACCGAATAAATTCTTGTAAGAGATCCCTGTACAAGGGAGGAGTACTTTGACCGTTAAGGGTTAATATTTAAATATAGCTTTATCATTTGAAAAATATCGAGATTTTCTTTTGAAAAATCGATCAACCCGAACACAACCCCAAGAGAGTCAAAACGTAACAGAACTCCAGTTGCTGTGAGTTGTGAGTTTGACATAACGAACTGCATTTTGTTGACGTTTGACTGATGTAATATATGCCATTTTCATCTCATGTAATTGAACACATTTTAAAAGTTGGATTTTACTTTATCAAAAATAATTAACTATCTATCTTCTATATTATAAAGGACAAACATATCTGTGCGTAACGCATACGTCATTTTGCGAATGGCAACACTTTGAAATTTGAAATGAAATTTTGGTTTTGCAATTTTCTCTACTGCAAATTTTTAAACTTCTAAACATCGCACATTTTAAATTTTTACACCGTCGTATAAGGAAAAAAATGTTCTTTTAAATGCAATTTGTTTGAAGGCTGTATCTCAATTTATTTTTGATATATTAATTTTTTTGTAGTTTTTAATACCATTTTTCCAATTGTGGCAACAAAAGTACCCCATTTCTATTGAAAGTCATTGAAAGTAAACGGAAAATAGTCAAAAATAGGAGATTACTGTATCTTTTCGTTGCCATTTTCTCATAAAACCAGAAAAAAAAGTTGAAATTAAAATACTGGCTATGTCAAGAACATTGTCTGTTATTCCGCGATAATGATGTCAAATGCATACTTTTCTATAGACGAAGTTTAAGATTGGGTTGTAAAAGTGGATTAATTTAGAGGATGCAAATGACGTCATTTTATAAAACAGCGTGTATTTTAATTCTTAAAACTGAATTATGTTTTGTAGAAGTGCGTCATTTTCACAGCCGAGCTGCTTTCAAATTCTTCATAGGTGAGAATGCTTCACTTTTGTAAATAATGTAATCGAAATCACACACTGATAAAACGCAATGTTTTACAAAAATTTAGAGTGTCTTTATAAAAGAGAGGTGACATGCAAATAATAGCGATTTATATTACAGAAATTGTTGATTCTCGCCTGGAAAGATTTGCTTCGCCGAGTTAGACAAGCAAACAAATAACTCGAGGTTTAAAATAATATCGTGTTCCTGAAGTTATAGTCCAAAATTCTCTCGAATAATAAAACTTTAATGCTATTCTTTAGGACATTCTACTATAATTTTATCAAAATAACATAATTTGCTTCATTTAATTTTTTACAATTTTATCTAATCTATATATTTAAAACACAAGTGTGTTTTATAGTCATCTGTCCTGATCTTTCTGCTGAACAAATTTTACTAATATTTTTTTACAACTAAAAACTGTGCATTTGTAGCACTATCGCACTATCTTTTTTTTTTTTTTTTTTTTTTTTTTTTTTTTTTTTTTAATATCCCTACTTTTACATTTTAATTTTAAAAACATTTTATGAAATTTCTCCAAAATGATGAAAATTGGATAGCTTTCATTATTGCAGACAAGTGAGGAAAAAAAATGAGGTATTTTTATCTTTATTCGTGTCATTTTCTGATAAAAATTCAAAATTGTTTATAAAAATAGTTGTATAGGGTTTAGTGGCGTAAAATCCCATTAGGAGAATATTATATTAGGGGAATAATAACGGAAAATAACATACTACTGCTTTTGAAAACACGCATTTTTCCTCATAAATTTTCTATATTGTTTTTCCTTCAGCATGTGTGCTGATACTAAGTTTCAGACACTAGGCGAAATGCTTATTTAAGTGAAAATGAAGTCATATTTAAAAGAAAACGATCCTTTTCTTTGATAAAACTAAACATTTTAACACAAATTCGTCTAAAAAACATAAATTACGGAAATTTTTACTCTCCGGAATTGAGATTAGAATCTCAAGTAAAGAGTGCGTCTATTCACATAAAAGCTGACAATGGTGACATCAAGTTTTGAGTTAAAATTATTTTAAAATGATCAAACAAAATACATTTAAAAAAAAAATGATGAATATGAATATGAGAAGTGCGTATGCAAATTTTGAGAAGGTAAAAATTGCTGTTTTTCATTCCGGAATACCAAGCATAAGAGCCTCAATTGATTACCACATCGTAATAACTGATCCTTATTATATTTTACTGATTACGTATCTACCGGGTGTCCTAAAAAGGACAGACTGATTTTAAAATTCAATAACTTGCAAACGGTGACAGATATTTAAAAAATTCTTGCAGGAGGGTTATGCATGAGGTCAAAAGTTTTTTTACAGTGATTTTCGATTTTAGTTCGAATTACAAACAATAGATGGCGCTGTAAGCAATAGGCGCTAAATACAGGCTCGATTTTTTGGCCTTTCTCGTCTTCCATGCGGAAAAAGAAGATTAAAATGTATTGAGTGGGTCCCGAAGTGCCAGAAATCGAGCCTGGATTTAGCGTCTATTGATCGCAGCGCCATCTATTGTTTGTAATTCGAACTAAAATTGAAAATCACTGTAAAAAAACTTTTGAGCTCATTCATAACCCTCCTGCAAGAAATTTTTACATATCTGTCACCGTTTTCAAGTTATTGAATTTTAAAATCAGTCAGTCCTTTTTAGGGCACCCGGTATATTATAAAGGACAAACGTACCTGTGCGTAACACTGACGTCATTTTGCGAATGGCAACACTTAACGATCAAATTTCGGTCTTGAAATTTCCGCTACTGCATTTTTTTTTTTTTTTTTTTTTTTTTTTTTTTTTATCTTCTGATCATCGTACATTTTCAATTTTCGTCGCATAGGGAAAAAATTTACTTTCAAATGCAATTTGTTTTTCAACTGTATCTTTATTGGCTGATGTATTATGCTTTTTAAAATAATTTTTAAGCATGATTTTTTTGTAAAGTTTATCTTATCACGTACCGGTTTCAATACATAATAATAATAAACATTTTGCACATGAAGGAAAACATTGTTCAGCAATTGTTTCTGACTATTTTTGCATAACGAAATTAATGCTTCCTTTATAAACAAATAAAAGAATAATATTAAAAAAAAAACCCAATCTAACATATTTGTGAAAGACAAATTAACGAAATTAACACTTCTTTTATAAACAAATAAAAGAATAATTAAAAAAAAAACACAAATCTAACATATTTGTAATCATACAATTTAAATTTTTAGATCATCAAATAGGATTTTTTTTTCAAATGGAATTTGTTTGCAAAGTTCATCTCAGTTTACTGATTGTCTATGGTTTTAAAAACAATTTTAATGCATGAAATATTTTTTATTTATTTATCTATATCGCGCGGAGCTCGATTACGAAAGATTATATCGTTTGTCCTTAAAGCAAAATAAAGAGTTAATCATTTTCTTAGGGCTAATATCCTTTAAAAAAAACTTCCCTATGAATGAATAAATAAAATAATATAAATAAAACACAAATTTAACAGACATATATAAGCTCTGAAATTACCAGAATATAAAAGGATGCCGTAAGTAGCAAAATCTTGGTTAAATAACTCTTAGCATGCGGCTAATAAGAAAATATCGCTTTTGATAAATTTCAAAAATTTATTTGATTGTATAATTCGTATTTTTCATACGAAAAATGCTTTTTCAATGTAAGTGGGCAGTCGAAAAAAAGTATTGCATATAAAAAAAATATTAGTTTTCAATTTAAAAAAAATGTTTTCACCTATATTCTGTAACCCGGGAAGCCCGGGTACGATCCCCTAGTAGTAATTAATAGCATGTTTTACATAAGTATTTTTAAATAAGGTCTATAATGCAATATTTCAATTAAAATGGAATGCAAAAATACCTATTAAAAACTATTTTAAGTATAAATTTAAGCAAATGCGGTACAAATTATTCAGAACACAGCTGTATAAATGTTAGATATATTTTGTGAGTACATATGTCACAGCTTCTTCTAAAGATATTGTGTCGATTTTTATCTGAGAATCTTCTTAAGTTGTAATATCAATCGGCTGTCACCAGTTGTAGTTTAAATAGATGGCCTTTAAAACTGATAATTGACATCTCTGGTTATGAAAATATTCAGTAATTTATAAAATTGTGAATGTGAATACTAATTAATGTATTCAGAATCATTAACTTAACCCATTGCCAGATCAAATTAATAGGTTTGGTACCAAGCATTTTATTAAGTAAAATAAATACAATAAATATCGTGCAGATGTAACTTACTTTACTTTAGAATTTATCCACTCTTAATCTTTAAATATTTTCGCATGTGGTGTCGAAAAATCGATTGCAATTTACTTATATTGTGGAATACTGCCCTTGATAAAGCGTCTCAGAATGTAAGTTTCCATTTTTTTTCTTGTAATATTTTGACATTCTGCTTGTGGATTTTTTTTTTCTCCCGATATCCTTTTTTTTCAATTTGTGCATTTTACAATATTGCATATAAATTTTTCCATTCAGTTATAATTATTGATTCATTGATTTTTTTCGATTTTACTATGTTTTAACCTTTACACCGTGGGTCGAACAGCATCTATCTTAGAATACATGCTTAAGCCGGACAAATGTTGTCCGAGTCCCTGTGTGAAGTTTAACAGTTATTAATTTCAAAAAGGATTATTATACACTGGCCGCCAAAAGTTAAGGAACGGTGACCGGATGCTTTCGATTGTACACGTTTTATCGAATATCTAGCAAAATTCTTGACGAATTGTCCTTGAACTTCAAGGGTGTAAAGAACATGCTTGATTATATATTTTTCAGTGAAGATTTAGTCGCGGGAGCAATTAGGGGGCAGCAATAAGTTTAATATTAAAATAATGTTTGCAATCACTGATGTAATAAAAAATGCTCAAAATAGTCTGTCACTGTAGCAAATGATTATTTGTGTCCTGTTTAAAGTCGTATACACTTGTGTAAACATAGCACGCATATTCTTGAAGATGTTAACGTTTCTGTGAAAAATTCAAATGCTTCTTGTTTATAGAACACAGAGTTTTCAGCCAAATTTTACATCACTTTCCGAAAACGGGAAAAAGAACAGTAGAAACTGTATACTGCAATTAACACATGAAAATGCTGAATACTTGATGAAATATGGACATTTGAATGAAATAGCTTTTAACTGATCATACGTGAAGATTCCAAAATTTTTATTTTATAAATTGGTAGTCAGCTATTTAGAGCCACTCATATAAAAAATCCAATCAAATATTGTGAAAACTCAAAAAGATACAGTGACAAATTGATGGTTGGTTGACAAATTGTGGAAAACCCTTTATAATAAAGCAGTTCAATATATCGAACGTAGCTTTCTACATTTTCGCGATATTCGACAATACTTTTTATATAAGTTGCCCTAAATACCTACCAAATTATGAAATAAAATTTTTGGAATCTTTCACGCATGCGCATTTAAAAATTATTTCATACAAATACCATATCTCATCAAATATTCAATACAGTGTGTCCGTAAAGTCATGGTGCATTTTTGACCGGTCACAGGAAATCAACGAAATAAGATGTAAATGTGAAATCTCCAAGTTTCATACCTGTTCAGTGCAGTTCGATGTGACCTCCATTTGAAACAGAGAATCATAGACGTTATTCACTCTGTTACACCAGACGTCCTTAACTATGTGTGGGAAGAACTTGAATATCGTTTAGATATGTGTAGTAGGGTGGAGTGAAAACGACCAAAAAATTTTTTTTTTGGAATTTTGTCTTTGGATATGTCTAAAAAGTTGCATTTTGGTACACTGGATAAAAGGTTAAATTTTCTTTTCATTTGGAATTTATCTTTAGGAATTTATCTTCTACCAGCTCTTAAAGATTATGATCTTTATACGTGAAAAATCAAGGTTTCACTATGTAGTGTAAATTATTCTATTTTTTTTTTTTTTTTTTACGAAATTTCTGATTTTAGTTAAAAACCCATAAAATATGACTGATTAAGATATTACTTGTGCTCAATCGAAGTATCGTCATGTTTTAATACCTTAAACGGTAAAGATTATCCTAAAATGTTAATTGTCACAGTGAACATAAAGAAAACGCACAATAATTAGATATACAGCTCTCTGAATATATAGGAAATAAAGTTTTCTGAATATATATTAATATAATAAAAAGAACACATGCGATGTACTGTAAAATTATCTTTCATTAAACTCTAATTTATATTGGCCTTTGGTATTAAAATTAGGCATTATCTTTTGTGATTTGATTTTTTCTCGTATATATCCATCCCTTGTTTCTACTCGTACAACTGCTAATGATGCTTCAGTAACTAATTTCACACATCTTTCAACTGCTTGAATACAACACGGAAACTTGAAGAATTAAAAAGACACATAGAACATTCAAAGACACATTCCGATCTTTTTATGAGAACTTTCATCTCCTCTGTTGATACTCTATTAAGAATGGGGGTGATGTAATTTCACATTTTTGACAGTTAATAATGTCAATATAGTCTGTAGCCCTGAAGTTCAATATTGGAAAATGAAACTGACTTATTGTTGAACATTCCATTTCCCTTGCCCTTCAATAATCTTAAGAATCCAAGTTTTCGAATATAGTTTCTTTCATCAGTTATCATTACCAGTAAAATATTTTCTGGCCGACAGAAGTATGCATTTAATTGAATAACGGGATCGACAATCTTCTTTAAATCTTCCCTCAAATAACGAGACAACTTAATTGTTTTAAAAACACATAAAGATCCACGTTTGCAAGAAGAATCTTCCTTAATGTGAAACCATAGGCGCTTATACTTTCATTACAAATTCAGCCATAGTATTCAATTTTAGGATAGATTCTGACTTCCAATGTAGAGTCTAAGAAGTCGATTGTCAGTTGTTAGTTGTCAACCATCTAGAGTGAGTCATTTTTCCTGGATTACGATTTAATTAAGGAGCAGTGGCCAGATGAAACTGCTTGACGCATGTCATAAAAATAGTTTTGGTCTGTATTTAACTCTCCAGAGTTCATTTCTGGGAGACAAGAGCATATATTTTTTATTACATTGTTGTTCACATTGATCCAACGATTTTCCAATAAGACCAGAAAAGGCTCGTGGGCTGGTAGTTTGTCCATCAAGTTCAGAAAATAAATGACACAGTGGCAATTCGTTTGCGTAAAGCTGGCATATTAACTACTGCAAGGAACAACAAATGTTTGTTTCAAATAGTCTAATAGCACTATTCTTTCTTCCAGTGTTTACTGCTGTTCCGTCACAAAATATAGCCGTAAGTTTTTCAAGGTTTAAGTTGTTTTCAGTGCAGTACTCTCTGCAATATGCTTTCCTGATCCCGAAGATGATGTAATGTGTCTCAGATACAGTAAATTTGGCTCTTCAATTAGATATACATGTTCTTCACTTATAGTTCGATAGTAATCTATCTCAAATTTTCTCTTGATGCAGTGTTTTATATTTTCTTCCATCAAAATACATTCTTTCGATTCCTGCTTTTAAAGCTTTCAGATCATCTTTTTTGGCACATTCACTAGTTTTATTTCGTTCTCTGCATACAATGCTTCTGTCAATTATATGTGATTAATCGTGTTCTGTTACAATGTCAACACCTTGTAGAATTGCAGAAGCTATTGCTGCCACACATCTATCAGAAACCCCTACAGATTTGAGACCCTTGAAACCGTAGGCAGATGTGTTCTCATTTGTATTCGAGACTGTTCTTTAGAAGTAGATGCTTTTGATAATAATTCTTCACACCCTGAAGAAGTGCTACTACATCTTTCGTCATCATTACTGTCACAATACATAACAACTGTTCTGTCCTGATTAGCTGCAACTTTAAACTTGCCTTTTCAGCCCTCATCGAGTCCCTTGTTTTCCTGTCTTCTCTTTGTCTCAATATACTTGTCTCGGCTTTATCGAGCGTACCAGTAACCATCTTTCTTGTTGACTTTTGGTCAAGAAGAAATTATTGTTCTTTTACAGGCACCTTCTTTGAATTTTCATAGGTACATTTGGGAATTTGCTTGCATTTGCACGCTAAAATGTCTATAATTTTACTTACAGCTTCATCTTTGAGAAATTTGGCCTTCATATAATTATCATTTTTTGTATTTGGAGAATCAAAGAAGCTTCTAGTATTCAGAAATTTTTTGTCTATCATTTGATCGATCCGCATCTGGGAAACTGATGATTCTTTCTTTCAAATTTCTTCTATCTTTTCTCTTAGTATTTTAATTACCTCTGAATTTGGTGGATCTTTACCATTCATGTTGTGTTTTAATTACTGGCTTGTATATAAGTAATACTTTATAACGCCTGATATTGTTGGAAAAACAACTTCATTTAGATTTGAAGGAGCACCAAATAGGGGACATTCCACTGCATTTCTACTAAGGGTAAACTCCGGTTTGCCTCCACTCGCACTAATTTTGCCTCTAAAAATGAGAGCAAACAATTTGTAAAACTCATTAAAACGTTTCTAATATTTTAAAACAAAGACTTAAAGATTAAAAATCTTAAAGGAAGTTACACTAAACATTTTAAATATGAAAATGTCAAACGAGAATAAATAATAAACAAAAATGTGGAATTTATGGTAAGAACCTATTGTGAGCAACAATGAAAATATAAAGGCCCTGGTAAATCCCTGAAGGAGTTTTTCAAAATTCATGAAATTTTGCACGTATATTAGAGGTACTAAAACAACTTTTGGCTGCTATCCAAAATCAAAATTCCAACTTTCATTTTTTTCACTCCACCCTAATGTGTAGGGCAACAAATGTAGACCACGTCGAATTGCACTGAACTGGTATGAAACTTGGCAGTGGCGCAGCCAGGGTGGGGGTTTTCAAGCTCAATATTCCACTATTTTTATACAGTTAACTTTGTAAAACTTACTTGTAATTCTTTTTTGATTTAATAAAGCGAAACAAAACTTTAAGAAAATAGTGGTATCCAGTGCTTCAAAACCCCCACCCTGGCTGCGCCACTGAAACTTGGAGAGTTTTTCTTTTATTTGGTGAATATTTCACATTTCCATCTTGTTTCGTTGATTTCCTCTGACCGGTCAAAAGTACACAATGACTTTACGGATACACTGTACATTCATATTTTAATTGCAGTATACTGTTACTACTTCTCTTTTTAAAGTTTTCGGAAAGTCGTGTTAAATTTGGTTGAAAGCTCTGTTTTCTATAAACAAAAAACATTTAGATTTTTCATAGAAATTTTAGGTTGAGCAAAAAGTTCTGGGAAATTTTTAATCTAATAGTTACCAGAATTTGAATCGTATATAGGAGTAGTAGTGGTATATTTACAGGAGCTCAGGAACTTTGGCTCAAAAACGATTTGAACAGTATGATTTGCGTGTGTTGACCCGGCATTATTAGAGAAAAGGCCCAACGATTCTGAAAGCCGTCGATGAGATTAATGAGGATGAAGGTGCTGGTAAAGCCGACAAACTTAGCCAGCGATTCCGGAATCAGGCAGAAAGTCGTGGATTATGATGGTCTCTACTTTAAAGAATAGTCCTTGTTGCTTTTGTTGTTAATTTGCGCATAACAACGTACTTTCACAAATTTCCCAGAACTTTTCGCTCAACCTAGTGTTATCAAATTCACGAATATTCGTACTATGCTTACACAAATGAACAGGACCGTTAACCAGGACTCACAGTGACAGACCATTTTGAACATTTTCTGTTACATGGGTGATCGCAAACATTATTTTGTTATTAATTTTATTATTGGCCCCCTAATTGTCCCTGCGACTAAATCTTCACTGAAAAATATGAGCTCAAACTTGTTTTTTTACATCCACGAAGTTCAAGGAATAATTCGTCAAGAATTTTGACACATATTCGACAAAACGTGCACAATCGAAAAAATCCGGTCACTGACCCTTAACTTTTGGAGGCCAGTATGTATGTAATATAATATAATCAAATGTGCGGAAAATAAATGCCAAAATTATCTTGAAATTTAAAATCATAAGAAACCGTGTGTCTTCTTTCTGAGTAACTGCATAGCTGCCAACCTCAAACTAATCTTCCGTAACACTTGCGTTAATTTGAACCTGGTTTAATACGTTTCAAACCAGAAATTTTTTTAAGAAATGAAAATAAAAATGTTCTACGTAAAAACCTGGAATTAAATAAATAAGCATTCATGAAATAAATTTTCTGGTTCGAAATGTGGTTAACCGGCGTTAAATTAATCCAGACATTACGGAAGATAAGTGGAAGGTTGGCAGGTATGTAACTGTAAAAGCAGATGTATCCAATTTATACCAGTGGATTATGCCATCACATTATATGTAGTACAGCTTGTCATGTATTGTAGTTTGTATTCTAATACAGTTTGTAAAAACCAAATCAACAAAATCTTGGTTAGCTTCAAATTTTATAATTTGGTTTGTTTTGTCACAAGTTTGTAGTAGGCAATTTTTGCGGAAATATTAATTTTGTTATATATATATATAAAGGTATATATATATATATATATATATATATATACCTTTGTTTTATAATAAGGGTTAAATGAGTATTTAAAAATAATTAAACAAAAACATAATTTGAAGAACAAATTAAAAAAATAAAATTTATTTCCTACATTGTTTAAGCCCGAGAAAGGACAGATATTAAGTTATTTCATTCAATTAGTTCTATATTTAATTTTAAATTTTTGTAACAATTAGTTAAGCCAATTGAAGATTAAAAAATAAAAATAAAATTCATACAATATGATACTTAAAACACCCTAAAAAATTAGATTCCGTTCAAATGAAATCGAAATCAATCTTAGACTTTTTTTTTGAGTTTTGTATTTTGCATGCATCTTATCATTTTATGCACAATTGTCATAAACATAATACAAAATCTGCAATACAAATGTTTTCAATTAAAAATGGAAGAAGTCTAAGATTTATTTCGATTTCATTTGAACGGAACCTAATTTTTTAGGGTGTTTTAAGTATCATATTGTATGAATTTTATTTTCATTTTTTAATCTTCAATTGGCTTAACTAATTTGTTACAAAAATTTAACATTAAATATAGGACTAATTGAATGAAATAACTTAATATCTGTCCCTTCTCGGGCTTAAACAATGTAGGAAATAAATTTTATTTTTTTAATTTCTTTTTCAAATTATGTTTTTGTTTAATATGTCAAGTTTTTTAATAACTACTGTATTCAGACGAACTCATTATTGCATTACAATGTGTGATGCAGTTAACCAATGTATAATTCAAAATATTTCACCGCTGAAGTAATGCAGGTTGCTGTAGTTTGGACAAAACCTTCTAATCTGAACATAAAAGATCGATAATCAAAACATAAAAAATGAACTTCACTTAAATTTAGATATACCCTATTTCCCACTCTGGAACGCTATGAATATAAATTTAAATTGTGTTGAATCCTTACTGCTAATATTTAACAATATTATAGCTGTGATACAGTAAAAAATAAAAAATAAAAGTTTTGCCTAAATTTTTAAACCTTATTCTCTCCCAAGGGGTGATGTAAACACATCAGAAAATTATTACCTAAGTTTAACTTGGGGTATAAATAGTTCTCATCTCAGAAAAAAAAATACATTTTAAAATTTAATTTATGTAATTCCCCACTAAGTTCGCTACCTGCATAAAAATAGCTATCCATTAGAAACTTTTTACTAAAATATAAACTTGACCAAAGCAAAAAACTTATTCAAAAAATATCTTTTTATTTCTACTATGACGCCATAATCACCTTTTTAGTTTTTGAAGAAAAAAAAAAAACTAGCTCAATTTAATATTTCGCGTGAAAATCTTTGGACTAAAAAGAAATAAATTATTATTACGTCTTTTGAAATCTTTGCGACAATGAGGTAAAAATGTTACATTTTTTATGAAAAATGTCCGATGTCGAATGTTGATTTTCAATGAAAAAAGCGAAAATTGGAATTATTAAGAAAAATATTTGAGTAATGTAAAAAAAAATTGGCCCATTTTTCTCTCTACGTTATAATTCACCAATATGCAAAGGCATTTTACCATTCGTTTTGACCCTGACGTCAGGCAAACGTTTTTACACTTTAAATTTACAATATCATTAGAATTAGTAAAGAATAAAAAATGAGTGGCATCAGGGACAAAAAGGTGGGAAGAAAAAATGAAAAAGTTATGATCTCCATAGGCTTTTCCATGTTAAATTAACATTGAGAAGTGACACTGGAAATAAATAAGTATTGCGCTGCCGCGCAATACTTAAATGAAAACAAAATTAAGCTCATTTTTAATGTAAGAAACGCAAAATTTTCAATACTTAGAGTAAATGAATATTATAAAAATGATCAAAGATAAAAATCTTTAATTCTGAATAATTAGAATAACATGTCTGTATTGGAAAATATTTAGTAATTAAAAAATAAGTTTAGCTTTATACAGGATGTCCCAGGATTATTGGGCAAATTTTAAGGGGAGGTAGGGGACATCATAAGAATTCAGATTTGCATAGCAAACCATGGTTGGACACAAAACACCAGTAAAGAAAGGACGCGAAATGTTTATTATTCGTAGTGCTGCAAAAATGCCGGGACAATGTTTGAAAGTAATTTGAATAAAACCCTTGTTCAAAGTTTAAACTTGGCATTGTGCTATGCGCGCTTCGGAATGAGGTCGCAAAGTTGCAACGTCGCCTTGGTCCGTGTCATGTTTTTCCAGATAGGGTTTTAATGAACTTTTAAAGACACAAGAGGCGTATTGAGAGATCCACTCAATGGAAACTAGTCGCGAATCCCATATTATTTATGTGATTCATTCTAATTAAATTAGTCTGTTTTTAACATTTTGACGTTTATTGCTTTTATACTGCTACTGGGCATTCCATTACACAAATATAGCCTTAAAAGTTATCTAGGCTTTAAAAGCCGATTGTACATAGAGTACGCCGCCCCTGTCATTATGTATGCCCAAACCGTCCGTGTTTTTAAGAGTTAATATCTCGGCTAATTACAGACGCTTTTTTTCAAAAATCATTATCAACAATGCTTTTATATTTCTGCTACGATAGGTACCTCCTGAGCTCCCCAACACTTTGCTGAATGCCCGCAAATCTAAATTTGTGGGTAACGGAAAATGTGCTTTTCTCAAAAACTATGTGATCTAGTGTCATCGCTATAATTTTCCTGCACGGTTTAGAGTAACGTCTACTACCTCTAATAATTTTTTCATAATTTTAGTTTCAGTAGATTCGAAATAGAGGGTTGGAGGGACATATTTTCCCATTACATTTTCGACAATATCTCTGAAAATATAATACCTAAAATTAAAAGAAATATATTTTTCAGTTCAGCGTTACAAAAGCTTTCATACTATACCCCCACACAATATAGAAAGAATTTTTTTTTCTCCAGTAACTTAATTAGCCCCTCTACATTTTTCCTAAACATATCTGGGAATGTTTAATAATCTGTACATATGTGTGTTAATAGTCTTTATTGCTTCCCCTAATTTCAACTTTCCACGTTCCATAGTTTACGAGTAAAATAGCTGTGACAGACAGACAGACACAGGACTGATCTTATAATGGGTCCGTTTTTACTTTTTAAGTACGGAGCCCTAAAAAATGATATATTCCATTTAGCATAAAGTCTGTTACGTTAAAGGCATACAGTCTGTTTTATTCACCCCCACGGTGTACGATGTCTATAAACAGAAGATATTACATATGTGAAAGTATGGGAAAAGAGACTTGTGCACTAAGGGAGTAGATAAAATGAATTTTATGCACGTTCTAAAAAGACTATCTCAATTTTTTCCAACATGGGATTGTTCTACTATGCTTGTGAGCCCCTCATATGTGCATATTGTGGAAGAATAGGAATGTTGAATGTTGGGCTATTCCATATTTAGGAATGAAATGATTTTATAATCATTAAATGGTTTTATATCTTTGTACATTCATAAAATTAGATAAGACTTAAAAAAAAAAAAAGATAACTGACTAAACATTTTAAAGAAAAATGCAATTTAACAAATTACAACGACCATTTGGAAAATGATTTTTTCAAAGACTAAAATTTAAGACATAAAAAATAGCATGGAGTTGATCATACATTGCGTGCGCCATGAATTAAACATTAATAGTGTTATTACACGTAAAAATTGCAAGCGACAGAAATCGCCTGCGACTCGTACGTATTATCCACCTGAAACTTACGCATTATCCAAGCATTTCATTGGCTGTTCGGGAAAAGGCTTTTCCATCGTCAGATTTCTTGGAAATCTGACGGCCCATTTTAAATGGAATTTATTTCTCAAACTTCTAAACATCCCACAATATTACTTTTTATATCGTCGTATAGAGAAGAAAATGTACTTTTAAATGCAATTTGTTTGAAAGCTGTATCTCAATTTGTTTCTGAGTTATTAATTTTTTTTTTTTTAGTTTTTATTACTTTTTTGTCATAGTGGCAACACTCTGTTGTCCATCTCTGTTAAATGTAAAGGGAAATACAGATTATTGTATAGACCAATCAGGAAACGAATAAAATGTGGATTAAACCAATAAAAACGTTCATATATGCTTTTGATTTCCTACCCTGACGAGGACAATAACCATTTTTCCAAATGGTTAAAAAAAAAAGAAAACAAAAGAAAAGAAAAAAGATAAGACTATTCTGATGTAAAGAAGAAGTTAACTAAAAAAGAAATTTTGGTTAGATAAAAAAAAAAAAAGATAAATATTTGGACGATGTCATCAAGCGTTAGTTCACCGCCCCCTGAATAATAGGCCTGAGTGCTAACACAAAAAGCGCGGCTACCGGATTCTTTTTAGCGTGTGTATGGCCCCTTCAAGTTTGGTACCAATAATTTTTTTAAGTTTTTTTTTTTTTTTTTTTTTTTTTTTTTCTGAGATTAAACAAGTCAAAGAAATTTTTTATAAAATACTGGTATGTAAATTTAAGGGATCGTACATGCGTTAAAATCCGCCTTCGGCAACCGCCATCTTTGTATCAGCGCTTAGGAATGGTATCCGCTCAGGAATGGTATCCAGTGATCGGTGGTTAGTAGCACAGAGGCAACATCGAATGGAGTCATTGCAGATTTTTACACCTTTATTTAACTCAACTTCGTTTTCGTATGAAATTTTGTAATCGGTTTTGTCTTACTTTCTCATATGCTAAAAAAAAAAAAAAAAAAAAAAAAATCACAGCTGTGTTTCCGACGACAATACATTTTAATATTTTTAGGGCTTAATTAATATTTAACATATTATTTTTAATGATTTTTCAGTAAGCATACCACGGGGGATAAATCGACAAATATGCCTTAAGGGGGCTGGTCACCCAGCTTCCGATTTCTCTCACTAATATAAAGCGTACGGGCATTGGATGCATTCGTATATTTAAAATATCTCCTCGGGAAATTAATATTTTTAACTTCTATTTTTTGTCTACACTTCCTCAAATATGTCTCTTTTTTCCTAGTTCTCAAAATATTTCTGAAGTATAGACTTCATTTTATAGGAAGTGTTAAAATCTTATTCACAGTTCGCCCGCTTTTAACACGGAAAATATTAAATTCAGCCTAGATTTTACGAATATTTTGAAAACTAAGAAAAAAAGAGCCATCCTTTAAGAAGAGTATATACACAGAAAAAAGATGTAAAAAATATGAATTTCCCGAGAAGATATTTTAAATAGACGAATGCATCAAAAGTCCACAGACTTAACATTACGGAGGAGAATTCCGAAGCTGAGTGACCAGCCCGCTTAACCCATTTGTGCCTAGCGTCCCATTTTTGGGACGTTTCAAATTTTTATGAATAACTATATTTTTCTTCTCCTTTATAGCATGAAAATTGTATGAAATAATTATTTATAAATGTCTTTATCTATTACTGAGAGATGACAGCATAAGGTGGACATTTATTTGTTTAAATGAAGGCTTTTTTCGGTGTTTATAAATTTTTTATTTTTCAAGATGGCGAAATGTAAAAAGTAAGTTTATTTGTATTTTTTCTATGAAGGATCCAAAAACGCAAGTCATAATCTTAGATTGTAGACTTTTTTTAAATACACATTTTTTTAAATTGCGAAATTAAATGTTCAATCCTATTTTTATGCATTTTTGTAACGTCCAAAATATAGGGTTCTAGGCACAAATGGGCACATATCTTTGTTGGACATTTAGGAGACAGTTATATATGTAATCTCCTTTTGAAGATATTTATAAATAAATTGTTTTTAAGTCAGCAATACGATTATTCTTATTTTATTATTAGTTATAACGTTATTAGTCTCTGTAAAGAAGTAAATATATTTTTCTTGTAGTTCATAAAAATACTAATTACAGTACATAATATACAATTTAAAAACTTTTTGAATATATATATAGACAAAACATATAATTATGTATATTATTCAACTAGAAATACTCATATGTAGTTTTTTTACATTTTATTAAATAAATACAAAAAAAAAAAAAAAAAAATAAGTGTAATTTTTTTTAGTATTTTTCCAGTTCATTTTGCAATATTTTAAAGTGATTTTAACAAAACATTTGAGAAAACCAAAATTCAGGCACAAATGGGTTAAGGGTTACAATTGTATACGAGTTACAAAAATGATTCTTTTAAAGATGCGCCAAAATAGGCCAAATGACAGTGAAACTGCAAGGATTCAATTTTAAAAACAATAAGAAATGAGAGAATAAAATATAAATAAAAAAATAGCTTGGAATAAATTTTAAAAAGTACGCTTTTGTCAATTTAGTTTCATCATAATTAAATTATTATTGTACGTTGAGAAATCAATTTAGAAACCCTAATAATATAGTTTAAAGGATGTTTGTTTTTCTTTCCTGTTAGACATTTCTTAAAAAAGAAAGACAGCAAATATTATAACTTTTAAAAGTAAATTCACGAGCTCGCGCTTTTTACCAAGCTTAATTCAAAGCGGTGAATTTTCGGGTTTGGTAACGACGTTATATTCACGTATTTTGCGGAAACATTTTGGAAAAATCAAGAATTGCAATCATGAAAAGAATTGCATTCAAGTAAAACACTGAAGGCTTATAAAATAGCGTTTGTTTTTTGCTTATTTTCACTTTTATAAGCAAATAAATAAGTAGAAGGCTAAACTTCATCTTTAAAAAGTAAAAATTAAAATTACATATAATGTGCTTTATTACTTGAAATATGATAAAAAATATTAAAAGATGTTAAATTAAATTAACTCCTAGCAATTTCAACTATGACCATAGTCTGAGAATGACTATGTTTATATTTGAAAGTGTTAGAATTAATGTAATTTAACACCTTTTAATATTTTTTAATATCTTTCAAGTAATAAAGCACATTATGTGTAATTTTAAATTTTACTTTCATATTTATTACATGCTTTCTTTTAACTTACAATTATGTTAGTGTGCTGCAGTCAAGTCTTGTGACTTATTTTTCACCCACTTCCGATTGATATAGAGCTTTGAAATTAGAAATATATATGAGGACACTAGAAGCCAAGGGATGCAAGTGACAACATTTAGATTTGGAGTAAATTGAGGCCAAAGTTGAACATCAATAGTAATTGACTGAATTAAAATATGAAACTGTTGCTTATTTCCCAGCAGTCTTTGAATTCTTATTTCAATAACTGCTAAAGAAAAGTGGAGTACAATATTTTTTTAAATTTAAGTAGAGATTAAAGATGTTAAGTAGTTTAAACAGCTTAAGGGGTAAGATACCTTTAAACCTTTAAAAGTTCCGAATTTTTTTAATACATATTTTTATTCCGTAATAATTTCTGAACAATATGCAAAAATTATTTTTTTAATTTAGTCACTATTTTTTACAAATATTCTGGTTTTAGTATAAAGATAGCTCTATTATGTATTTATTTTCATCAAAATTTCCTCTTTATATGCCTATTTTCAGATTTTATCTTACGCGCAAGATTTTTTTTCTCTTATTATCATATATTTTAAAATTTATCTTTTCAATATTTATTTATGAATTTACAAGTATATATGTATTTTTAAATATAAGCTGTATATTTAAATGAAGTTTGATTTTTATTTTTGACTTATTACACAAGTTTTGAAGCTTGGAACATAATGATATTTTTTACTTTTTCAATGTGTTCAAAGGTATCCTACCCCCTAAAAGTAGTTGACCTCTAGAAGGCAGCACATAATTAGAAAATCACTTATATTTCTTTCCTTCCAAACAAATAGCCTTATTTCCAGATAGTCTGTGCACTTAACTCAGTTTTTTCAATTTTGTTCTTTATACCCCTTGTCTTCTGGGGTCCTCATATGTATTCCTGAAGGCAATACATGAATTGGACATTGATGTTTTTAAATTCGATCCCTAAGGTGTGCAAGAGGGGGAAAATTTACTTAATGTTTACGTTTGATTTCCTATGGAGAAATCAGCATCAACTTCAACAATATTTGTTGAAAAATACTAATGACAGGGTTACCACGATAGCGTCAAATTTTAGCCCACTTGGCGAAATATCGCCACATTTTGTCCAACTTGGCAAAATATCGCTAAATTTGGCAACAAAAATGAGTTGCCATAGATGAAGACAACTTGGCGATAGCTGGCTAATCTGGCAAAATTTCCATTTAAATCCATTAATCTTTCATTATCAAGCTTACCGCAATTTAATTTAAACTCCGTGCATTTATTTTTTTTTCAAGACGTTTGTACTTTTTAGGGCATTTAGGAAAACATATTATATTTGCTACATTTTTGTGAATTTTAATGAACGCATGTTTAAAAAAAAAACAAAAAAAAAATCATTTATATTTATTTTTTCTTTTAACTCCTGGCATATCTGTTATAAATTTATAGCAGTTATCTACGGAGTTCAGCAAACCTATGACAAGTAAGTAATACGCTAAAAAATTAAAAGGTTAGATGTTATGAACATTTTAAAATGTGTGTACATCGTTGCCAATTTAACGCATTTATTTCTTCAGTATATTTCCCACTATTTCTGAATAATAATCTTCTCTTTATTTAATCATGGAATGTCTGTCATTAGAGAAATCGAAAGTTACTATTTAAAAATAATGGTAGATATTTCTAATCAAAAGACTCGTTACAATGGTAATTCTGGTGATGTAAAAAAAATCCCATGAAAGTTTTCAAATTAATCAATTATATAGGACTATAATGAGTTAGATAAAAAAAAAATAAGTATGAATTGTATTCCTGTAATACACGCAGTATATATTATATTATATGTATAGTAGCAGTATATTATATGTATTTATTGTATAAAAAATACTGAAAATAAACTGTAAAGATGTATAAGAATTTTCAGAGTTAAAAAATATAATTTAAGTAATTGGTCTTGAACTAAACAAATCATATAAAAATAAATATAAAATTAATTCATGTTAAAATAAAACATTGTAATGAAAATAAAACCACCTGTAAAAATGAAATTGTGCATAAGTACAATGTAAAAATAATCACAAAAATATTCATTTGCTCAATATTTATTTGTGTTCATTCTATGTGTACATAAATGAGAAAATTTCTTACAATGCAGCTGAAGAAAAGCTAATATAAACAGCATTCGTCTAAAATAACTTTTGATTAAAGTTCGAAGTATTTACAAAAGCTTTCTGTGATTTGAATTCATGAACGGTAAACTATACATTCAACCACATTGTCACATAGATGAACGGTTTTTTTATATTATCTTTGCAATAACGGCACGCTGACGACGTAAACTAAACATTACACATCTAAATATATTTTATGAAGACGACGAAATTAAAAGACGCTATAATATAAATCACATACTACTGACTGTCCATCGGGAAGAAAAAAAAAAGAGAAACACATCATGACATTAGAGATAGTTCATAGTTCATTGGTTTTATCTCACTAGAATTTGTTCTAGCTGTTGTTGTTCCTGTACTACCGGCCTCGTCAAAGCTTGTCGCAGAATGGCTCTGCTTGGTACGTCGTATGGATATTGGGAAAGGAATGATACACGTGGCAGGTATCCACCATATCCACCTCCAAATCCTCCTGCATCAACACTTTGTTGTACTATAGGATCAGCAATTGCCTGCTGAGAAATCGGTTGCTGAGCAACTTCGGTAACTTTCGTAATTGTTGTACCTACAGAACCATCTGGCAATACACTTTCTTGTTCAGTGATTGTTGTAACGGATCCTGAACTTGGTCCAAGTACATCATCGACGGCTAGTTGTGTTTGGCCTGATCCAAATGAATCTACTGCTGTTTGGCTTAGAGGACTAAGTACAGATGATCCAGAGGAAATAATGGCTGAATCACCGAGTGTTTCTTGTGATAGGGTGGTTTCAATAGGACCTTGTGCGATTTCCTGAGATAATGGACTGGCTGTTAGAGATGATACCCCTCCAAATCCTCCTAATCCAACTACTTCTTCTTGCTGAACAACTGGAGATTGTTCCTGGACTGTTGTAATAATCTGGCTGTCTCCTGCTGGTCCAACGACCTCTTCCTGAGTAATGACTTGTGTGGGTGCTTGACCTACTGCTGTAAGGCCCAAAGGATTCGATATAACTGCACCACCAATTTTGGATGGAGCTCCTGCAGTTTCTGTTACTGTTGTAACTACTTGTGAATCTCCTGCGGGTCCAATGACTTCTTCTTGAGTAATTGTCTTAGTGCCACCAGTCGCACCCAGAGCTCCTATTCCGCCTAATCCTCCAACAACTGGTCCTCCAATTTTTGATGGTCCGGCGGATTCTCTAACAGTAGTAACAACGGCTTCTGTTTCACCAGAAGGTCCAATTACTTCCTCTTGAGTTACAACTTTAGTTGGAGCTGTTTGCCCAACAGCTGCAAGTCCTCCAATTACAGGCCCACCGATTTTAGATGGTGCACTCTTGGTAACAGTCGTGATTATTTGACTATCCCCAGCTGGTCCAATAACTTCCTCTTGGGTTACTGTTTTTGTGACAGGTGCTGCACCAACTCCAGTAAGTCCCAAAGGTGCTCCAATTACGGCTCCACCAATTTTAGAAGGGGCAGATTTAGTTACTGTGGTAACTATTTGCGAATCTCCTGCAGGTCCAATAACTTCCTCCTGAGTAACTGTCTTTGTGCCACCTGTTGCGCCGAGAGCTCCAATTCCTCCAAATCCTCCAACAACTGGTCCTCCAATTTTGGATGGGCCGGCGGCCTCTCTAACTGTAGTAACAACGGCTTCAGTTTGCCCGGAAGGTCCAATTACTTCTTCTTGGGTTACAACTTGAGCGGGTGCTGCTGCACCAATGCCAGCAATACCTAATGGAGCAGCTTGAGCTATGCTTTTGGTAACGGGAGTTCCAAAACCACCTTTAGTAGCTAACAAAGCAGGCACTGGTGCTGGAGCCGTAAGTATTGGTCCGGCCTCTATAGATCCCTGAGATAAACCTAGATTTGCGAATCTTCTGGTGCTGATTGGAAGGCGAGCGTAGTTGTATCGGGGATCTCCAATTCTGTAACCTCCAATGATGTCTATTCCTGGGAAACGGGATCCACCATCAACGTAAACCATTTGAGGAATTCGTCTTGCTAAAACTCGTCTGGCACCGAAACCTGCAGTTTTAACTTGAGACACAACTGGCTGCTGTACGGCGACAACGGGTCTTTGAACAACGGCAGGTCTTTGAAGAACAACTGCAGGTCGTTGAACAGCAACTGCAGGTCTTTGCAAAACAACTGTAGGTCTTTGTACGGCGGCAACAACTGGTCTTTGTACAGCAACAACAGGCCTTGGAGCAGTTACAAAAGGAGCAGGTGCAATAGCTGGGCCTCCGATTATTTGAGTGCCTCCAAGAGTAAACTGAACATTTCCTGGGAAAGGAGGAATTTGATTAACTACAGAGACTGCAGGCTGACTTATTGCCACTGGTCTTGCTAATGTTGCAACTCTTCGAGCAGCAACCAAAGGTCTTGCAGCTTGAGTCAAAAAGGCTTCTCCTAAACGTCGGCGAACAATAGGTGCTGCAATTGGTGCCTGAACAACGGGAGTTGTGAAAACTGGAGCTGGGGCTCGAGCTACAAAGACTGGTGCTGGTGCTGGGGCAACAACAACTGGTGCAGGTGCAACTGTTTTTGCTACAACTTGTCTCTGTCCAAATCCACCAATTGGTGCACCGAGTCCTGACGTAGCATCAACGAAAACTTCCTGAACTGGAGCTGGTGCTTGAACAATGGGTCTAGATTTTACTCGTCTAAGTCCAAGTGCTGGGCCTCCTCGAAGAATAATATTTCCTCCTCGTAATCCTCCAGCTGACTGAACAGTGGTGAATCTACGTGTACCAAAACCTCCATCTTCAACAATGGTTGTAACTGGTTCTTGAGTTTGGATAATTGGAGCTGCAACTGCAGGAGCAGATTCAACAATAACCTTTTCTTGGCCGATAGGTTCAGCAACTAGTGCATTTATTTGAGCATCACCTGCTGAAAATCCTCCTCCAGACAGGATTTTTGTCTGTCCTAGGCCAGATCCGAATAAATTTCCCCTTGTAAGTAATGTTTTAGGATATGAGTAATAGTCAAGACCTGATAATCCGAAAGGCACCTGAGATAATCCTTGTCGATAGAGTCGCCTTCCTCCGAATGACCTGATTTGTGCATCTCCAACTGAGAACTGTGCGGTGCTAGGATCTGCTATGATGGCACTTTTGCGTCCTCCAAAACCAATAGGCCTTAGACCAGAAACATTATCAGTGAGAATTGTTTTGCGTCGAAGTCCCCGTGGGGCAGTGAGAAGAGATCTAGGATAGGAGTAGTAGTCAAGGCCTGAGAGACCGAATGGCACTGATGATGCACCAACACGATACAGACGTCCGCCTCCAATTGATGATATTTGGGCATCATCTACGCTGAACTGTCCCAAGCCAGCTGTTTTAATGCCACCACCAGAAGCAATGGGCGTTAATTTCTCGACAACAACAGGATTGAGTGAAACTGGATCCGTAACAACAGCGGTGTGATGCAAAGCAGACCCGCCTCCACCTAAGAATGAAATGTATTTAATTAATACAAACTCTTTATAAGAGATTTTTCTTTCAAGAATTTGTTGATAAGGTATAAGTTAACAAAACAAATTATTAACATAACACATGCATAGTTGAGTAGAGTACTGGTACTATATGCTGAATTTTCAACAAATTAGTTACACATGCTTGTGATGATACACACGTTTAATGAATGTAACAATTTTTGTCAACTGATTTATAAGTTTAATATATTAATTTTACTAACTAGAAGACAAACTAAATATTTTTCAATGACGTCATGTGAACGGAATCATAGAGTTAAAAAAATCAATTAATTGTTTAGTGTCATCTAATATCTAAGATTTTTTTATTTTTAATTTGGAATTTATTTTTAAAACAGGGATCAAATATCAATGGAACAATGTAGTAATTTCTGGATTCCCTAGTTGCCATGGAACTTAACATCCGGTATAGAGGTATTAGCATTTTACAATGCAATGGGAGCCATAGAAGAATGTTTAGACGCGGCTGGTGGCCACAAAAATAGAAAATTTAAGAGAAATCAAACATCTGTTACTTGGTAATTTTAAAAAAAACTAAAATCACATGAGATGAAGGGGGTTGTAGAAATTTTAGGTTGAAAAAAAATTATTAATTTACTAAAATTTCATTTACTTTGAAACTATCGAATTGCCAACCTTTTACTAATTTGTAGTTAAAAAAATATGTATAAAATAACGAATTAAAGTAACATTGTAGATGCAGTTTCTGAAATAAAGGTGATTTTTAAAAATATAATTATTAATAAGTAAAAAGGTGCAATCCGCTTGTTAAAATGTGAATGTTTCAGGGAAACAATCCTTTGTATACATGGTAAAAAAAAAAAAAAAAAAAAAAAAAAAAAAAGAGGATATGGAATTTTACATATATAAAAAGTCTTTAAAGCGTAGGTATAAAATAATAATAATCTTATTGTTACTTTTTTAAATTTAATCTTTCACTTCAATAGTATAAAGTACAACTAATGCGGATGGAGAAACGTAAAAAAATATTAATGCATTTAAATGTTAACAGTTTAGCGATATTAAATTTAAGATCAGAGCTACTCTGAGCCGGCATTTTGACGTCTACCATACGAATACGTTTCGGTTCAAACCAGAAATTTGATTATGTAATAAGTTTAAAAGATACAAGAAGAAAAACGTTAAATAATGAAGTCAAACTGCTTTAAATCAAAATTCTGGTGTGAAATATTTTTATAAAACTTGACTCAAATTTCCGGTAGTTCTAGTGTTAAATTACGTTGTGCAGAATATCTTAATTCGTAATGACAAATAATAGCTTCTTAACTTTATTAATCGCAGATACGCTTTTTTTTTGTTTAATTACAAAAATAAATACAGTAAAATATCGTTAAAACAAATCACTGGATAACACTAATTAAATAAGTTATATAGAATAATTCGTTAAAATGAATATTTTTGTAATGAAATATGGGAATAGGATTTTTTTTTAACAATCCAAATAATATGCGTTAAACTGGAAAATTCGGTAAAATGACATTCGTTGTAAGGATATTCTACTGTAAATAAATAACTTTCTGTTTAAAAGGAAAACTACGTTTCATTCCATCATGAAAAATTCCACCTTAACCCTCCGTCTATCAGACGGGTCCATTGGACCCGACAGGTACATACAAAATATTCATTCAAACCAGAAATTTCTTTAAAATAAACTAAGTATATAAACCAGACAAAAATAAGGTAAACAAATAAGTTAAATAGTTTTAAATAAAAATAATTCTGGTGTAGAACGTTTTATTAAAACTTGAATAAAATTCCCGGTAGATCTAGGGTTAAGGGAAGACATGACTGGGACGCCACGCCCACTGACATTAATTCTGATTATCTGATTATCACTACTTTTTTTGAAATAGAAATGTTCGGCTTATTTAAAATTAGATTAAAAATTCTGAAAAATAAGGCGAATTATACTATTTAAAAAAAGTGGTGACATCCCCCAATCTGGGGGGGGGGGGGTCCCAATCTGGCAACACTGCTGTTAGCAATGTAGTAAGTAAATAACTTTAAAAAGAAAACTATGCTTCATTTCAAAACATGGAAAATTCTATTTGAATTCTTTCAATTCACAGGATAAATACGGATTAAATAAATTCTTACCTATTCCTTTTCCAACATGTATGTGTGGTTCCTGTAACGAGAGAAAAGGGAATTAATATTATATAGTGTTAAAATTGTGCATAAATATGTTTAACCCATTAACCGTGAAAAATATAGATAGGGGTTTTGATACTTTTTGGCGAAAATCGTTTGCCACCACAAATTTTGAAATGTAATCTTCACTTTATTTAATCGCAAAGTTTGCGATTAAATAAGACAATTTTTTTTAAATAGTGGTAGTAGCTTGATAGTTAATTTTTTGTATACGCAATTATTGTCACCATTGCGTGAACACAATATCAGCGGATAATGAGTTAATGTATTTTAAAAAAAAAAAACTCTCACAGGGTTCGTACGGGTACCGTTATTTTAAAGGCCCAATATCAGAATTTTTTTATAGAAAAATAAATCTAGTTTCGATCTAGATAAATAAATCTAGAAAAATTTCGCCTTATTTCAGGAGAGATTTTCCATAAGAAAATACTGGTACCGAAGAATTTCTTAGTCATGAAATTCAAGCACCCGTACGAACCCTGTCTCAGGAAATGTGTTGTCGCCAGGCAAAGTTGAATTTAAACATCTGTCTCCGGGATGGAGTTTTGCAGTACCGGTGGGGTGGGGGCAATTTACACTTTGAACCATTACAAAATATAAAATTTGAAATATTCTGGTGGGAGGGAATGCCTATCCGGACCACCCCCGAAATTCACCGCTTTCGGCAGGTCACTATTATCGACTAGAAATTTGAAGTTGGCGACAAGAAGTCATCACACACAATTAAACGATTGTTTTCAGATCTCAGGACAGTATTTTGCTTACTCTCTCGTAAAAATTGGTGAATCATCAATCCCTTCTTCTTCTTCTTCTTCTTTTTTTTTTTTTTTTTTTTTGTTTCTACACCAAAAATAGTTTTTCATCTCTCCAAACCCTTGATCTCGTAATTGATTCCGTGATTATCTAAACGTGTCAGATACTATTTCTAAATATGTTAAAATTTGTTTTTCTTATTTTAGAATGAAATACTAGAGTAAATTCAGTGCTGTATACGCATTCGCTTTCCATAATAAAGCTTGCTTTTGCATCGAATTTATTTATTTATTTATTTATTTATTTTTATTTTTTTTTTTTTTTTGTAGTGTATTATTGTCGAATGTCAGCATGTTAATCATGTTTGTATCCGTGATTCGATTTCTCCAACAATTTTTATTCAATTCTGGATAACTTGATTGTTTTTTATTGAGCTTTTAAATTCTATGCTAATTAAATTAATGTCACTGACATATAAACTACAATAAATAAGCCTAATAAACAGAAAGGTCCATATTACGTCTTTATATAACATTTGACCGCACGAAAGTAAATTATATAATTTTAAATAGAATTTCTGATTGAAAATAGACTTAACGAGATACACAATATGAACACAACTAATTGTGATCCGTCTGCAAGGTGTTAACAGATTGTCTCGGAAAAATTGTTCTTTTGTCGATAATAAATTTTACAAATATTTACAATGTATCTCTCTATTCTAAAAAAAAGTAACTCCCGCTGTCACCGCCGCCGCCGCCGCCGCCGGTTTTGATTTTTTTGTGACTGGAGGCCTTTCTTCGTTAATATTAACAAAAATAATGCATACAAAAACATGAAAATCGGTGGTTTTATACAGAAATGTTTGATAAACACGCTGATGCAGACAGTTTTCAAATCGAAGAATTATTTTAAGAGTTATTTAATGCTAAAGTTGGACAAAATCGTTCCACTAAAAAAGTTTTATAGCAGCAAAAACTATACAGGGCAGTGTAATCATTTTTAGATCATTTTATGCGTTAGAATTTGCCGGAGTGCAGATTGTATTAATTTTTTTATTTTGACTCATTTTTTCAGGTTTTATTTCTATTTTAAATTCAAATTTTCAGCATTTCTAGAGATATTTTTTACAGATTTCAGAAAATTGTACTAATTTAAAATGTTGCCATCTGTATAAAAAGCGCAAGCAATAATGTTTGCTTCAAATTAAAAATTTATTTACACGTGACTATTATAAACAGTAAAAAAACTTTCAAATTAGTATTAAATAATTACGTATAAAAAGCAGGAACTTATTAAAAATTACGTCATAAAAAGTATACACGTGAATTTTATAGGAGAAAGGATATTGTAAAATAATAAATTCATTAACATGCGTTAGAAGTCTTAGGAGAAATTACGTCACATTTACGTCACATTATAGTTATTACATAAAATGAACACAAAATAATATTGCAAAAAAGTTTAAATTTAGAAATTGCGCTAGACATTTATTTGATATTTTGAAAATTAATTTGAAATGTCTCATTTAAAAGAACTTTCTTTTCGCTTTGTTAAAAAATACCAGGAGACAAAGACTCTCTTTACTTAATTCCTTTTATATTAGCTTATTTTGAAATGTTGTTACAGGTGTATACGTCATCAAGTTATTTTTATTTCGACGTTTTATTTGTGTTTTTATTAATGTTGTACGAATTTATTTGTTCTTTCGTTATTTAAATTAAAAATTATATCAATTTGTATAATTTGGCGAGTGGTTTGGCGATTTATAAATTTGGCGAAATTGGTCGACAGGATAATCAAGTAGTACCGCAGCGGATTTGGCGTTAAAATTCCCCAATCAAAGAGAAATGAATAGAAATTCGTTTATAGGGAGATCGCCACTGTTTTTTAAATTATAATTCAATCTTTCGAAATATCTTTAAAACAGATCAAATTAGCGTGCATTTAGAGTCTGCGGTATCTGGACGGGGGTTGGCGAGCGTAGCTCGTAGGGGGCCGAGCCCCCTAGTCCTTATAAAATTTTACAGTATTTCCACTGTAAGTACTCAAGATTATCCCAATGAGAAACTAATGTGTACTGATAGATTGATGTTAAGAATATTTATAGAAGAATTCCAATATTTAGGATGTATTACCATTATGCAAACAAATTTTGTTAGAAATAATTTCAAATATATAACAATAACTTTTTCATTCATATCAAATTAATAATGTAATCAGAAATATTTCCAACCTAATGAACCTAATATTACCCCTATTTCCAACCTAATATTACCTCTCAAATATCGATGTTTTCTTAGAAATATTTGTTTATTTTGCTAATATTCTATCAATACGGTTTAATTCTTTGAGCTGTAAGTAATTGTATTTTTGCAACCTCGGATTCACACCAAAAAAATTTTTTTAATGTCATTTGAAAACAAGAAAATACAATTTTACAGGGTTTTTTTTACATTAAAGTTATGAAGGAAAATTTTGGTCAAAATCTTGATTAAATTAGATGGGATAAAAAGTATCCCGCCGCTTTTCAAAAGTTAAACATTAGCGAGAGTATATGATACAATTTTCCAAAATAGAAACACACTGATATTAGTATTAGTACTATGTAATATTCTCTTAATATTAGACGAATATTTCGCTAGTTATACGTCCGTATTCGTTTAATTTACGGCTTTTAATATTATTTAAATGTTGACTGGCAGTATTAGCTGTTTTCAAAATTAAAATATTTTAACATGGTTGCAAACTATATATAAAACTGCCTCAATACAGTTGCAAGTTATATCCAATTATGCGCGAATATTAATTTAATATATGGATTAATTCAAATTCAAAATGAATTTAAATACGAAAAGAAAGCTTTTCTAATTTAAATTTAGGTTATTACCTCTGCTTAAGTGGTTTAAAACGGATTATTTTGCATCATTCAAATGTTTACATTCTTTAACACGTTCACTCCTGCGCGGTGGGTCACACTCGACTGTCCGGGAGCTGCCTAGTCTCCGGCTTTTTTGGATACCAGTATTTTAATACAGAAAATGTTGTTTTATTTAATGAGAGCAATTGGGCGATTTAAAGGAACACCATTTTCTCTAAAATAATAGCGGTGTGCAAAAAGCTGGAGACTTGACAAATCTGAGACAGTCGAGTGTGACCCACCGAGCCGGCGTGAACGTGTTAATGTGGACAAAAAAAAATGGCCTACCTTGGAACTCAACACGAACGGGATTTAACCCTTTTAGGGGCAGAAAAATTGTATTCGTAAAATAATTGACTGACACCAGATTTTGCAAACTATTTTTTTTAAAAAATAAAAACCTACCTTTTTACACTTTCATTATAAGAGTAAAATTTAATTAAAATAGTCTTGGTATTGTTTGTCAGTCTTGGAATTAAAATTAGCTGATCAAGCCGTGTAACAACCGCCTTTTAAAACTAGAATGACAGCGAGGGGCCATTTTGGCCGTATCAAATGAATATATTTCCGTTCACGCCAGAAATTTCTTTATAATATAAGTTAAAAAATACAAAGAAAAAAAAGTTAAATAAATAACTTAAACAGTTTCAAATAAGAATTCTGATACAAAATATTTTTATAAAAATTGGGTAAAATTTCCCGTCTTTCTAATGTTAAAGGATTGAGTTTAAATTGTTAACATTGGACAAAATTAATGATTACGTATTAAAAATTACTATATATTAGTAATTGACTATAATATATAAACATATGGACTGCGAAGTGCAGCCCTCTGGTGCACTTCTCTACCAAAATTTACCCTTACAGAAATTTTGAGTAAGTGCTACTGTCATAAACTAATAAAATATATAAATTTGTATCCGTCTAATTTATGTATTAGATAAACATAGACCTTGTTCACTTTTAAGGCATGTTTTTATTGAACGGAAATCCACTGCACGTGAACAGTTACACGCATGGAATCCTTATTCTATGGCCACACGTTACAAACAAAATAAGGAAAATTCACCCATTTTTTGAAAGTAGTTGTTCGACAAATGAATTACAAATGTAGAGACACTTAGAAATTCAGAACAATAACGGCTATAAAAAACAAATGACCTAGTATATTGAGAAAGACGTGAGGAGTTTCTAATGTCTTCAAATGCGAAAGGGGGAGGGAAAGAAAAACATTTTTTGCCATGTAAGGAATAAAATCTTGTTAAAATACTTGTTGGCGACAGGATTATTATCATTCTAAAAAAAATTCACTCCCCCTCTCCTTGTAAAAAGTCCTTGTAACAATTTCTGCTCAATTAGACATCCTTTTCACGTTCAATTAGAATATAACGGTTGTTAACAGGTGAAAATACTTCTATAGAGATAAGTGACACAAGGCTATTTTCTCTTTAGAATAAATTTGAGACATTTTAAGATGATTTAAGTGATAAGAAGAGAAAATTTCTGGTTGGGCCATTAGCATAGTATGAAGCTGCCTTAGAATTTTTTGCTTCACTAATTTAAGTTTGAAATTTATGTTTCTTCTTCGACGTATTTCTAAGCACTAAAAAAGTTTCTTTTCACTGTAAACTAAGCACTAACAATTAACAACAATTAACATCGTGACGATAATAAAATGTGTAAGGTTATCAAGAAAATTTGAAGTATGACGTTTGTAGCTTTTGGGATTAACTAGACAAGCGTAGCGAAAAAGGAGTAGTATACGGCGGTGTTGAATTGAGACTTTTCTCTCGCCTCTCGATCTCTGCAACCAGTGTTCGTAATTTAGAGAATTTTTGAAATTCAAAATATCTATAAGAATTTTCAATCGTAATCTTTATGTAATGTGTGGCTGAGAGGTTCTGCTCTTGAAACTGGTAGACGGGAAGTGCTGGGTTCGATCCCAATCGCGCCCGTCGGCCTAATCGTTCGGAGTTTTCGTGGTTTTCTTCGAACCATGGATTTCCATGCGTTAATACGGGTTAGGTTCCCTTAGAAAGACCCCCGCGAAGGGCACTCCCCCTCGGGCCTATATCCCTAGTGTAGATAATCGGCCGTCACAAAATCAACCAACCAACCAACCTTTATGTAATGCAGGCATTCACTTATTATATAAGCGGAAGATTACTATTCGAAATTTGTGGTAGATATTTTGAATAAAAAGAAACGCGCTAAATTGGCAACATTGACTGCAGCTCCGGGATGGGTAAGGATTTTCCTGATTCTGGCCTTTAATAAATGGAGTTATGAATAAAGAGGGGGGAGACATATAGTGCAGTGTCTACCAGTTACGGGTGAAGTAACTGAGGAGGTTGTCACAAGATGGCGGCTGCTTTTTCTAAATCGAATCTACAGTTTCTGAATACCGACGGGGCAAACTTCCCACCAGTAAAATTGAATATAAAATTTTGCCTTATTTAAGCGTCTTATTCATGGAAATATTTTCTCACAAATATGGTAAAAACTTCCATTTGTTTTTACTAGTGTCAGTTTGACTGGTAAAACAGTAATTTTGTTTCACCAGTTGTCACAATATGGCGGAAACAAAGGCTGTGACTACCGCAAAAGTAAACTGAAACCAGTAAAATTGAAAATATGTTTCTCTCATTATTTATAACTGAAATTTTGCATTACTAAGGCCTTTAAATACGGAGAAATTTTCTATATAAATTTACTGGTGGAAATTTTCACCGGAGGTAATCAGCCCTTGCGAAAGCGGTTACAGTTGAAGCTTCACTATTTTAAGAATATGTCAGTTCCACTTTATTAATAGTTCCATGATTTAATATTGCTATTAGTCTTAGCTGCTGCTTTGCAATGGGGTTGGAAATTATGTTTCTCAGAATACTTCTCGCCCCTTCCTAAATTCATCACTGGCTTAATGATGATTGTAAATAGCAAAATCAAGCATAATTTTAACCGTAAACAACTTTATAAGTTCATTTTGATGCGGTTCTTAAAATAAAATGGATTTTCTAGGTACAGCAAAGCGCTGCAATCTTAAAACGTGAGCACTACATGTAAAAATTGTTCGCATACATGAGCATCACTTTCCGCTCCTGCGGTGAATTGACAAGACAGAAGTTCGTCGCCTAAAACCAGCTACTACTAATAGACCGGGAAGCGGTAGCACAGACAATCATCTCATCGAGTTCACGGCTGAAATTTCAGAAGTAATTAAAACTCGATTCACATATTAAAACGAAATCGGTCTGCCAAGTCATATCTTGGTCGAAAACCCGATTTTAGTGGTTGACTCGTAGGTTTATCATTGTGTTTTCCTACACCAAGTCCTCCATGTTTCCATACCTATTGGTGCCGCCCTCCGGTCTATAATTCATAGGTTATAGTCCGGTTCATATTCACCCTTCGTGGTTTATGTGAAGTCATAGCTGAAACCTTTCTTACCATCCATTGATCCCATTGACTTTACTGAACGGTAGAATTTGAATCCGGGGTGCGCATTTAGCCTAGTAACCATGTTTGTCTCGATTAATATTTTACGATTTCTATTTGTAAGTTCTATGGTTTATTTTTTTATTTTCTCGCATGCAAAAAACACAATCAGTCGTAATATGGAGCTATTTTAAACTCTCTAAATTTATTCCATTCATCTGCGCAGGTTTAATGACTAGTTTTGAAGACAATTTGTCCCGCATTCCCGACACATAAGATGATGGAAGTTAACTGTTTTGTATTATAAAAGAAAATATCTGATTTTCTGACGTAATTTTTCTGGTGTTAACTGTACATGGGGATTGCCGAATAACAAATAATAATACTTTGAATGGCGGGGGCTCAATTTCAGACCTCTTTAAATCCTAAATGACAGATTTGCACCATAATTTTGGAATGAAAATTTTACTGTTATTAAATATGTGAAGAAAAGCGTAGGTTGCTTAGATTGTCCAAATCTGTATTGGGTAATTCGTTCACTTATTTTCAATTTGTTTGCAAATTCCGTTGTTATTCAAACATGTCAACATTCTATGAATAGAAGTACTTTTCCCTTGAAAGGCTTAAGAAATTATGTGAAATGTGATTAATTAAGTCGAATAAAATACTGAGGTGCATTTTGTCTCCAAAACTGTTTTTTAAGCAAGTTTGTTTAAGCAATAAAGCAGTTTCAATTTAAAAATTCAAACTTGATAATTTCGATTTGATTAAATTGATCAGTACTTCAGCTGTTCAGTTAGAATTGTTTAAGTGAGTACGCCTTTCAGCTTATTTAATTGCTGCAACTGAAATAAAGGTTTAGCCGTTTAACCAGTCTCTGTCGTCAGACATGCAGTCGAGTATATTTTTGCAAAATCGGTTTTACATGTGTTTTTTTTTTTAACGCACGTGCAACCTTTTTTTTTTTAAATAGAAAAATTATCCTATCTCTTAAATTATACAAAATATTGTTATATAAAATATACTTCAGAAAGAATCATAAAATTAACTAATTAAAGACCTTTTTAGTAACTCAATTAGCATGTCTCAATTAACCAGTTTAACCCAGTTAGCCTATTCAGTCACACATGACTAAAAACATGAACAAGGCTTAAGCCTGAATTAATCCCTGGAAGGACGGTGGTTTGTCATTTATATCACTTAAATTTAACCCCTTAGCAGGTTTAACCCGTGCAGGAAGAGTTTGCTTATTTCGTCACTAAAGCTTTTTTACGCCACTAATTTTAAACTGTAATATTAGCTTCATTTAATGACAGGCATATTTCTATTACATGAGGTAAATATTTTAGTAGGGTAAAAGTGGTGTGCTGGCGCTATTTTTAGTTTATTGCATAGAAAAAAAACCTCTTAAGGGGTTAATAAAATTTTGCACCAGAATTTTTGAACAAAATTTTGCTTTTACCATTTCCATGAAAAAGCTTAAAATTGCAAATTTTTTTTTAGGAATTTTTTCTAAAATTCTAAGTGGAATTCAACATTACACAAACACAATTACTTGCCTCGGAAAAGGTAAAAAACTTTCATATTACTTTTTAAGCATAATGGGATAAATTTGAAATCTTATTTTCCAAAAAGAAGAAAGAAAGGCGTTTGCTTCCACGACATTTCCTTAATATGTGACATTATTTTAAAACATTAGAAAATGTAAAATATTTAGCAAAGAGAAATTTTATGTATATAAAGCAGATGTGTATAAAGCAGAATATTAATGTCTTGTCAGCTGTTTGCAAACATTTTCCTGTTACATAACTTTTTCTCAAAGAATAGTAACGATTATGATATTGCTTGATTTAGTACTACTTAAGCGAAGAATTTTTCCTAGACAGTTTATAATTTTTTTAAAATTCAGTCGACTATGTAATTCGATACAGTAATTTATTTTAAATTAATTACTTCATTTCTTTATCTTATTTAGCAATTTTTAGCTTCGTTGGTTTAAAACCTGAAAATAAATTCTTTAGGTAAAAAAGGAATTCGCATCCAAGGTTAAATCTACTGAAGATAAAGAGAAAAAATTTTAAGGTACTTTCGAATAACAAAATTTTCTAGAGACAAAAACATTTAAAAAATACATAAATATTTTGTTATTTATGAGGTTACTTAAAAAAAAGTTAATTGATGGAACATTGAAGGTGAAATTCCTATCAACTTAACTTTAAAGGAATTGCCTTTAGGACATATCTTTAGGGAAAGTAATTTAAGAAGACAAAAGTTAACGAAACGTAGTACTTGGAATGCCTTCCTAGGGAAAAAATAATGCCATAGCAAACCCTTTTGGTTTTGCAAGTTTTCTCATTCTTTAATTATTTTTTTTTGTTCGGCTAATTTTGATCATGCTACACAGATTTTGAAGGCTCTCTCTTTCATTTTAGTGCAACGTATATGCGTGTGTTATGCATATTGGTAAGGTATTTTTTTAAGTGTGTATTTCACTTTGTCGTCTCAAATGATTTTTGAGGAAACTCTAGATGTAGTAAAAAAGAGGTGAAATATGAGAATTATTAAAAGAATAAGGAGGCCCTAAGTCTGTATTTACGTTATTTTGATGTAATATTGATTTTAGATTTTAAAGAGCTTCCAATATATGGGAGTAAATTTGCTTTTGGAATATTGTTTTTGATATAAATACATCAAAATTAGCTTTCGAATGTAATTACTATTTAAGATTCCGCAAAAATATTTATTAGTATAAGAAAAGCTATAAATTCTAGTGTAAGACAAAGTAAAATTTTCTTAAAAACAACATGAGATAAATCAGCATAACATATTTCGAAAGAACTTATACCTTCCACAGAATGAAACAGGAACAAGCCTTCTTTCATATCCGGAGTAAGAGTTCCTCCTTCTTTCAAAGTAGTAGCATGTCTTTTTGTGCTTGACGATTGAAAATGATTCATTCGAAACATGTCGCTCCGTGTTTTTATTTTTATAGCGTTTTAAAAGCTTTCCATTGTATTGCATGCCAATGTTTTTTTCATTTATATTTCTGAAAACTTATTTAAAAATAAAAGTAACTTTCTTTCTTCATTTAACATAAATATTCGTCCAATTGTCTTTTAACATGGCAGATTATATTAATAACTTAGAATAGATTTTGAAAAAAATAAATTTTAGATTTTTCAACCGATACGTACAAACCTATCACATGAAAAATCGCAAACATGATATGAAAATTTGAATTATAAATGTGTAGATTTTCGCGCCAATTGTTAGCCTTTTTTACTAATTTAGCTGATTTACAACTTTCATTTTCCTATTCCATATTTTATTAATAGTTTTTAAACGATAAGGAGTTACGGTACTGTATATAGTTATTTCTCAAGTATTAGAATTATTTTGGCATTTTAATAACTCGCATTATGTATAATGTATTTCTGAATAAAAAGCATTTTAACTTCATAAATGAGAAATCCTTTTTAAGTTTAATTTTATGTTGCTTGATTATCTTTAGATTTCTGTAAATTATTTTTAAATAAATTTAATTTTTACCTGTTAAAAATGTTATGCAAATTCATGAAATTGAAAATATTATGCTTTTAAAATACATACATAAATAAAAATTGTATCAAGCGAAACAAATTTACTATTAAATGAATAAATGAGAAATCTTTTTTAAGATTAATTTTATTCCGCTTGATTATCTTTAGGTTTTTATAATTTACTTTTAAAGAAATTTAAATTTTCTCTGTTAAAAAAATGTTATGCAAATTCATGAAATTTGAAAGATCATACTTGTAAAATATATAAAAAACAAAAATTATATCAAGCAAAAGCAAATTACTGTTAGCTAAATAAATGAGATTTTTTTTTCTGTTTGGCAGAGGAACAGTTAGAAATCGACCGATGTTTTTACGTTCAGAAATATTACAGTATTTCGCATAGTATTTTCATAAATATTTCAACTTAACGACAATTTTGCTAATTTTTTTCTGGAGAGACTTTCTTTTGAAACTTTGTGTTTGGTTACTATAAATTTTAAAAAATGCATTAATATCTGGGCTTAAGTAAAGGGCTCAGATAATGAATGATATTAGGCTCTTTAATAGAGATGAGAGCTTGTGAGTAGTCCATTCCTCTATTTTTTATGTCAGAATATGAAAACATTGCAGTAAATTCAGTTGTTTTATAACTGCTGTTTTGCCGCTGTAATTCGCATTAATAATAAATAAGATATGTAATATAAAATATAGTTATTTGATCTGTATACATAATGATATATTTTTTTGTATTAGAATATTTTGAATTTTTTTAGAAAACTGAGAAACTTAACTAATTAAAAATTACTTTTATTTAAAAGAAATATACTAAGAAAATATTTTTTTTTATCTTTCTTGAATGCCCTGGAACTAAATTTTCGAACGAAAAAAATAAGAATACAGGTGTTATATAAGTATATAACACTTCTAAACTGAATAAATAAAGCTATCTAAATACAGTCGGACCTATAATATTCGAAGTCGCTAAATCCAACAAAAAAATGTCGTTATATGGAAAATTCGTTAAATCGAGATTCACCTATTAAAATGTTTTAAATTACATAAATACAAATATTTAATTGATAAATATTAAATGTCATATGAAAAAGTAATTTAACTACTTAAAAGAAATATATCTGTTTTAGTTATTTTATTCTTAAAAATAGAAAAAAAATAAGAAGTCATAGACAGTACACATACAGTACACACACAGACATACACTGTATTTTTAGTTTAAGAAAATAATTTTACATTTAAAGTGAAGTAATTAATTTTGTATTATATTATTATTGCATGTGTCAAATGTGTAAAAAGAAAAATTAAGTTTAATATGACCAGAAATGTTTTAAGAAATAGGTAGAAAATAATATTAGATCGCAATAAAAGTTCGTTAAATAGAGACTGCGCGTCGTTATTTAGAGGTTATTTTACAAGGAAATTCGTGAAATATTTTTCGTTAAAGGAAAAGTTCATAAAATAGAGGAATTCGTTAAATTCTTCGTTAAAAAGAAGTCAGGCTGTATTCACATTTCAGTTTATACAGCTTTTTGGAATATTATAAATTAAATATGTTATGAAATTCTATTATAGAAATTCCTAAATGAAAAAAAAAAGAAAAAAAAAAAAAAAAGATGTTATTAGATTCAGATGACAAGCTCCGCCCAAAATTATATTTTTGCTACAAAAACTCCAAATGTCGTTATTTATAAAGTGTGTTGTTAAAAATATTAATATTATAGAGTAATTAAAGAGTTTTCACCTGAATGGCGGGTTCTTGTACTATTCTGGGTCCTCCCTTGATTCGTTGGGCTCCCGTGTTGGTTACTACCAACAGGGACAAAAGACAAAACGTCTGAAAAGGATAAAATAATTAAATTAATTTTATATTTATATACATGCATATATACATTTTTAAGATAAGAAAACTTGGTTACATTCTATTTATATTTTTCTATACTTGCCTACCTTCCGGTTTCTTTCAAATCAACCAGAAATTTTGTATAAATAAATAAATAAGGTATTTGCTTAAGCATTAAGTATTGTTTCTGAAAAATATTATGTTATTTGATTTCGCTGTATACTTGGCAAATATGTGTTTAGTTTTAATTTAATTTCCTTGTATCTTAAAATGTGCAATTGCGCAAAGTTGAAAGCAAAGTATAATTAAACAAATATTTATATATTTTAGATAGATAAATATTTATGTTTTTTAATAATTTTCGATACATTTTTGTTTGAATTTTTCCAATAAATATTTATATTATTTATTGTTAATTAAAAAAAAAGTTTTTCGCACAAAAATCCTAAAATCATTTTAAAGACTTTTTTTAAAGGAGAAAGTTGAATATTATTAGAATATGGTGTTAAATATGATATTATTATAAACTATCTCAGAATATTAATATTATGTATAATTTTTTTAGAATATTATATTAAAACTATTATTAAAAATCAAATTTAATGATTTTTTTATTTTAATTTTAAATTTTTTGATTAGGACCCAAAAGCCTTTGAGTCGATAAATTTCAATATATAATTATAATTAATTCAAAATTTAATTTTCGGTATTTGTTTGAGTTTTTAAAATTAAATAAACTAAATTTGAATCGTTTTATAGAAAATTAAATCCGAAAAATTAGAGCCATCTGGAGCACTGGATTATCAAATACTGGATACGTCAAATAGCTATATTGCTATTTAGGAGTTGAAATCGAAAGTCGTTCAACCGTCTAAGTTGAAAACTGCCAAAGCTATACGTCCCACTTTCATCTTCTATATTCAGGTGAGTGGAAAATCTCTTAGAGTGTATATCCCGCTGTTTTCATAGGTATCCATGAGAAATACTTACTAATATCATTCTCCTGGCTGGAGCTAGATGAGTTTGTTTCGATGAGAGAAAGCGAGCCAGTGACTATCGACGGCCATTCGTGAGCTTATATACTCAAGAGTCCGAGAGATGTTCCACGCCGCGGGATGATTTATGTCCATCTTCAGCTTGACAGTCAAGGGTCACACGTCGACAGTAGTGTTCGGGGCCAGGAGGTCGCGAGCAGCAAAGAGTTAAGTTGGTCGGATGCTTTTGCTGATTGTCACTGCTGGACACGTCCCAGCAATTGCCGACTGATGTAACGGCCGGCACGTGCTTCAGATGCATGGAGAAAGTTTTGTCTTGTCGGTGAATTACCGATTTCTTTTGGAGAGTTTGGTTTCTTTATGGAGACTTTCTTTTTTCATTTTAGAATGGTTGTTGTGGTTGAATTGAAGATGGGACATGGAAAGTGTGTTTTGATGTACTTGGGGGAAAAAAATTAAGTCAGTGTCAAGAAGAGTTAGTCCACAAGTGTCTGTTCGTTTTTCTTTTTGTGTAAACGACATTTACTGTAAAATTAATGTTTTATGAACATTTTAGACCTTTTTTGCTGGAAATTTAAATCCGTGTTAGGTAATTATAAGGCTAGTTTGATCGATTTTTCCTCAATTCGCCCCTGTTTGTGTAAATGTCATTTTCTCCGCAAAAATCTATTGCATAATGAACAATTTTTGATAATTTTACAATGTATTTTTCTGGAGAATTTAAAACAATGTCGAATAGCATAAGGATAATCACTGGTTCTCTTTCTTCATCCCACCCTCCCATACAGCCATTTTTTTTTCGCAAAATCTGCTGTAAGGTAAATAATTAGTCATAATTTTAAATCGGGTTTTTTTAAAAAAAATTCTATATTTCGTTTTTGTTGGAAGTAGTCGTTGAATTTAAGTTGTTCATTAAAAACATGTTTTATTATACATAGGAAAAGATTTAAGTCGCTGTCGCCTGCTATATGCATACAGTTTTGCAACCGTTACCCTTCATTTTTCCTTGACTATAAATCACACTTTTATCGTGAATTTACTGTATCTGAACATTTTATGATATTTTTACGCCGTTTCTTTATGGATAATGTCTGTCTTTTTGTTTCTGCTTAAATTATATCGGACTATAATCCGAAGTACAGGACTGTTATCGCCGGGACTATTATCCGGACTATTATCGCCGAATTGAAGATGGTTTATGAAAAATGTATCTATGTCTATGATAATTTTGTATCGAATTTTTTGGAAAAATTTTATTTTGCGTTTCAAATTATCAATTTATTGTAAGATGGGGTTTATTTAATTCATTGTCAGTCACTATAAGGATAATTAATCCACGATTTTTTCTTTATTTCTTCATTTGTATAGATGACACTTTCTTTTCACAAAGTTTACGCTAAGATGGAATGTTTATGATCAGTTTATATCATATATCGCTCTAGAATATCTATTTTGGTTCGTTTGGAGTCGACGCAAAACTATGGTACTACTGAATTGTAGAACATGCATGGATCATGAGTTTTGTCATATACACAATAAAAAAATGCAATTCCCATATTCTACGGGACAGTTGTCTCATTCATTCTTCTTCATGCTGCCATTTATATTAATATTCTTTGTCGTAAAATAAATTGCGGAATACTTTAGCCCTTCGATTCGACAACGAAAAAAGAGTTTTTTTTAACTCTTTTTTAATCATTTACATTTTTTAAGAAAAATGTTTAGACGTTATACAGTTTATTTAAGTCAATTTTAAACAGGCAAATCAAACGTACATCAAACGTACATCTGGATGATTTATTTTTTGAAATATCTTAACCCTTTGCGGCCAAGTGTAGGCAAATAGTCGCCCAAGCTTTATTACATAATTTTTCATTTTTATATTCCATTCGCACCACTGTATTTTAAAAGTACATTTTTTAGTGAATTTCTCTTGCACATCTTGTCAAGGTGGAAGTAAAGATGTATAATTAAAAAATAATAATAATAAAGAAGTGGTGCAACCGAATAAAGTCGTGTAGGAGATGCATGTGCCTAGGGGGAGTGCTTCGACCTCAAAGGGTTAAATTAAATATTTAGTACATTTTTACTAATTCATAACAGATCTGTTTCCCATTCCAGATTTCCGAAAGTCTGATTTCGAAGCTAATTTTGGAAACTTAAACTGAACGACATAACGGGCTTCAAAAATGAAATTTATGAGCAAGAAAGTGTCTAAAATGAAAAAAAATGCATAATTATATCAAAATAATTGCTTGAAATTTTACGAACTGTTGGGGTTAAAGTTATTAAAATTTACTTTGTATATTTGCATGCTGGATGCATTTACTTAATAAGTGAAAGATTCATCAGGTAGTGTACTTTTTGATAACACATCTCGTGTTGTATAAAGTTAAATTTTTTTTTTTCTTATCGAGAAAGTTTCCTGATCCACTCTTTCAAAAAAAGAAACTCCCTCATATTTCAAGTTAAACAAAAAATATGAAGTTGAAGTGTTTCGAGAGTTTGATTTTTCCTGAATAATGATGCGTTGATGGAAACGAAAATTAAGAAAAATGCCTTTTTTTCCATCAACATTTTATTTTACATGTAGAAGAAGGTGGACTGTTCATAAGTAAAAACTATAGCAAATAATTTAGATATATAATAAATTTATCTATTGATTCCTGAATGCTACTTTTTATTTCTTTGACTATCTATTAGCAAAAATAAAACTAAACTTTAACGACAGGATATTTGTGTCTAAGTATTTTTCTCCCATGCAAACTTCTAGAAATTTTATTTTCCTTGAGTTTAAGGTGTCTCTAGTTTCTTAAAATTGAAAAAAAAAAAAAAAAGAAAAAAAAAGACCATTTTCAAAATTTAATATCCTAAAATGTATATGATTTTAAAACATAATTTTTATTAGGATAAAAGCTATAAGTATGTTCTTTGTTTTCATCTATTTAAAAAATTACAAGATGCAGAATTAGTATTTATAGGGGGATTCAAACTGTCAGACCTTTGTTGAGCAGAAAATTGGTATGGCACCTTACGCGCAGGATTACAAAATAAATATTGCAACTAGAATGAAAATTTCTGTGCATAATTATAATCCAGATTATAATAATTACCCTGGACCTAAATAAATTCGCATTTAAAGCATTTTTATATTTTTAATACAAAGTTGTATAGCTAATATAAAATTTGGAAATTTTCAACTGTATAATCAACTAAAACAAACAAACAACAACAACAAAAAAAATTCAAATTTTTTTAAACAATAAAAAGGAAATTTTCGGTTCAGTTTATACAGATTAACATTAAACACATGTTTGAAACTTTCATGAAAAAATATTAAGAAGATTTTGAGATATCCTGCGCGTTATCCCCAAAAACGTCATTTTGAGAAAAATTACTTAAAAGTTTTGGAAACGCCGCTTCAGCTATTGAGCAGGTATAATTCTAAAAACCATAACTTCTGTTCTAATGGGAATTTCAAGGAAACATTTATACCAAAATGTTCAGAACAAATAGGAGTTTAACACCTAAAAAATATAAAATTTCGAAAATTTTGAAGCTTTATGAGACTCGAAGCATCCCCTTAAATTTGTAATAAGTATAAAAAATTTAAATAAATCTCAAAAATAGGTTTGCAAGTAAATTTCTAAAAAATCTAGTAAATATAATTTATATTTTTGAAGAAATTAATGTTCACAACTCGATAATAAACCATTGTGTGTCTTTTGAAAGAATGTGTAACCAATTAATTTTTAATATAATTTTTCATATATTTTTATTTTTTAAACAAATGGGCCATAGTAAGAATTGAATACTTTTAAATGTCTTTTCTTCGAAACATATAATTAAATGAAGCATATTTCTTCCCTCGCAGTTTTATTATTTATTGAATTATTTATAAGTATATACGATTATGATACATAATGAATCAATAAATAAAAAAATTATTATTATTAAATCTTACTAAATATTTTTTTGTGTAATTAGTAAATCAATAGTAATTTAATATTTTTTCCAAGTAGATAAATAATTTATGTAATAATTATCTATACTTTAAGGGGCCGAGGGACCTTAAAAATCAATTTTTTATTTTTTGTAAATTTCACATTAAATATTACTCAAAGGAAAAATATATGCATTATGGCATGCATTTATCACAAAAAAAAATTTTTTTTAATATTATTTTTGAGAAAAAAGTGGAATTTTACGCGTCGTCTTAGAAATCTTCGAAATGCCCCTGCGCGTTCCATATCAATGAAAATCCTCAATATTTTTTTTATAAAAGTTTGGTATATATATATATATATATATAAATAAAACTGTGCATCGAATTTTATATATTTGAATATAAAGGTAAATCAAAAAAATTTCAAAATTTCAAAATTTTTCAATTTTTTTTTGGTAAATTTCACTTTTATTATTACTCAAGGGTACATTATATGCATTATGGCATGCATTTATCACAAAAAAATACAAAAAAAAATTATTTTTGAGAAAATTGGAATTTTACGCGTCGTCTTAGAAATCTTCGAAATGTGCGTTCCATATAAATGAAAATCCCCAATATTTTTTATAAAAGTATGGTTTATATATATAAATAAAACTGTGCATCGAATTTTATATATTCGAATATAAAGGTAAAAAAAAAAAAATAAATAAAAATCAAAATTTTTTGAAATTTTTTCGAAAAAATTTCAAAATTTCAAATTTTTAAAATTTTTTTTTTAACCTTTATATTCAAATATATAAAATTAGATGCACAGTTTTATTTATATATATAAACCATACTTTTATTTAAAAAAAAATATTGGGGATTTTCATTGATATGGAACGCGCAGGGGGTATTTCATAGATTTCTAAGTAAAACTCCATTTTTTTCTCAAAAATATTTTTTTTTCTTTTTTTTTGTGATAAATGCATGCCATAATGCATGCAATGTACCCTTGAATAATATTTAAAGCGAAATTTACAAAAAATAAAAATAATATTTTAAAGGTTTTTAAGGTTCCTCGTCCCCTTAATATGCTATTCGCAAAATAATCAAGAAGATATTATTATCACGCGTAAATAAATATTTCCTATCTCACAAATACCGACATGCGCCAGCGTGAGATAGGTGATTTCGGAAATTCTTGGCCTAATTATAAATCGTGATCAAGAAATTAATGAATAAGAGACCATGTGAAATGGAATTTGACCCGGGAACAAGGTCGGTTTCAAATAGACCTGCTGACTATTATTAGTGTGCAAGAAATACACAAACGTCCTTGAACATTCTACAAAATAAAAATTTTTGAATATAATATTTTTTAAAAATTTTTTCTTTATGATTTTCTGAAAATCTTCAATGCAAATAAATTTATGAATGCATGATGCTATGAGAATTGTTCCAAAAAATTTTAATGATCTATATTTGATCAATATAGATCAATATAAAGGGTATCTACTCTCAACGGTGTCCAGTGGCTAATTTCTAAACAGTTAGTCATAGACATAAAGTTCTAATTACAAAAAGGTTTTAAATGAGATAAAAAAAATTATTTTAAAAGTCGATTTGATCAATAAAAACATTTCTTAAAAAGTTACAAATTTTAAATTTTTATACAGTCCTCGGTCCTATAAATGATATTTAGGGAAAATTTCCTATTACACTAATAGACCGAGATCCTGCAGCACAGACGATCACCTCATCGAGTTCACGGATGAAATTCTAGGATTAGTTAAATCTCGATTCGCATATTTTAACGCAATTGGTCTGCCCAGTCCTATCTTGGTGGAAAACACCTGAAAACCCGATTTTAGCGCTTGACTCGTAGGTTTACCATTATGTTTTTCTGCACCCAAAGTTATGAAAACATGGAGGACTGGGAGCAGGAAAACACAGTGGTAGACCTACGAGTCAACCGCTAAAATCGGGTTTTCAGATGTTTTCCACCAAGATAGGTCTTGGCAGACCGCTTGCGTTTTAATATGCGAATTGAGATTAACTAATCCTAGAGTTTCACCCTTATCTGTGCTGCCGGCTCTCGGTATATAACAAGTAAGACAAAAAACATCCGATTCATCTAACACTAAAATTGATCGAGGTATGAAACTTTGAATTGCACGATTTATGCCAATTTCCTGCATCTGAACACAGATTAGTTGGGCATAGCTTCGAGGGATCCTACACAAAATGCCTAAGTTTTAGATTAGATAATCTAATAACATTTTAAACGATGCATCATTTTGTAAAGAATTGCGACTGTTGCTTTTCATCATTTCATTTAATGTAAATTCTGTTATTTTTTTTTCACTTATAAGTTGTATATTTTTCTTTAATAGGTCAGAATGAAAACAGATTGCAAATTTATATTGTAAAGTTAATTTTGCTCTCGACTGCTATTTTTCTTTATATCTGACGATTATTTATATTTCTAGTAAATTTGTGAATGACCCCTATTTCGCAGAGTGAAAGATGCTTCAACTTTCAACGGTTATTACTCGGTTAGTTTTAATCGTAGAAAAATGCGACTTTTCTTTGTCTTAGTACTTACTTAGTGTAATAGGATATTTTTACTAATAAAAATAGTTATAAAAATTTAAATTTCGTAATATTTAAGAATTTTTTTATTGACCAAAACCATTTTTAAAACACTTCTTTACCTCATTTAAAACATTCTTGTAATTGGAACTATATGTCTACGCCTAACAGCTTAGGAATTAGACATTGGACACCGTTGAGAGTGGACACCCTGTATACTAGCTGCCTGACAATCAAATATGTTTCATTTAAATTACACAAGATCTTTCAAACACTTGTAGAAAAAATAAATCTAATTTAATTGTACAGTCAGTATAAAATTAAAAAAAAATCCACCTGCCTTTATTCACAGACAGTTTATGATAAAATCCTTCAACATGTCGTTAGACTCGGAAATATTGCCTTCTTTTAGAGTATGAAAATGTAATTTTTAAAATAGGGAACGTCAACATATTAAAAATTACATTAGCATCGATTTTTTTCAATGGATACGTTACATTCCATCGATTTTTTCCACTTTTGATAATTTCAGTTCCTTGGATCAAATCAACCCAGAAAAGTGTATAGTTTTTGTATTTTTGATAAGAATCTTCAAAGAGTTAGAAGACGTCCAAAAACATTAGTATAACTATCATACAGTAAAATATAATAAATAAGTTTTTCTTAAATTTCGTTAACTTGTTTTCTCCCAGGCGTTATGCTATAAACGCAAAAGAAAATTTTGTTGAATCTGTGTTCCCTAACTTTAACTTGGAATATGTTGAGAAAACATAAAACATTTTCATTTTGAAGTTTTAGTTATGCAATTTCCCACCGAGAGACTACATACCACTGAAAAAAAAAAGAAAAAAAAACTATATAATGTACAAATTTTTATCAAAACATAAATTTGACCGTGTCAGAAACTTTATCTGAAGATTAGTAAAAAAACAACAACAACAACAACATATTTATAACATTTATTTAAATTTAGCTACCTTATTTCCCGACAGGAGACGCTATAAACTCAAAAAAAAAATTGTGCTACCTATCTTTAACTACTACATAGCTCTAATACACTAAAGCATAAAAAACCCCTCAATTTTACAACTACACGAATTAAATTTGGTTACCTTATTTCCTCCCAGAATGCCCTATAAACGCAATAGAAAAATTCTTTAAATCTGCATTACTCAATTTTAACTTGGAGAACGGTTCTCATAAGAGAAAACATTTTAAAGTGTAGTTATATAATTTTACACTAGAAGTACTACTAGCGGTAAAGAAGAAAAAAAAAAAAAAAAAAAAAAAAGCTTATGTGAAAAGTTTTATCAAAACATAAATTTCACTGCGGCAGATCCCTATTTTGGAAATTTATTTAAATAAACAACTAAAAAAAAAAAAAAAAAATTAAATTTTATTTAAATTTAGTAACCTTATTTCTCGCCAAGGTACGCTATAAAAACAAAAGAAAATTTTGTTATATCTCTGCTACCTACTTTTAACTTCAGTATAGCCATCGTACAGTGAAACATAAAAAAATGAATTTTATTTAAACTTAGTTATCAAATTTCCTCACAGGGGACACAATAAGTGAAACAGTGAATTGTGTTGAATCATTACTATCTACTATTTTTACCTTGATTACGGCTATCACACTGGGAAACATAAAAAATACAATTTTATCCAAATGTAGTTATATTTCTTGCTAGGGACATTATCACCGTAAAAGAAAACTGAGTTTAAATTACCCTATCAAAATTTAACTTTGAGTATGATTACTACATGGGAAAATATACAGTGGCGGTCAAAAGTTTCCGGCCAGTTAGTTTCTTTGATTTGTTTGACAGAATGTTTCAGCGAAGAAGAAGCCCAATTGCTCCAAAAGCTAGGAATAAGTACATTACCCCTGACCACGTGATCATTTTCATTGGATACTTAAGATACTTGATACAAAGGGGAAGAATTCGAAATTCGCGCGTGCAAAAGTTTCCGGCCATTCGTCATCCATTAGTTTTTGCTATCACTAAAGCGTATTTTTGGCCATGTTTGTTAATTAATCAACATGAATAACGTATTTGAAATTCAAAAATGAAAAGTTTAGCAATTTATTGTTCCTAAACGAGTGATTTGTTTGTCGCTAAAGGGACAATCCTCTCGTGAGATTGCGGCAAAGTTGTCGATCGGAAAATTTGCTTTAAACAATATTTAAAAAATATATAAAGGTGGTCATGGCCTTCGGAATTTGCCACGGTCTGGGGGACCCCGGAAGACGACTATTCTTGTGGACAGAATTATCACAAGAAAAGTAGTTGATGACCCGCGTAAAAATGCCGCTGCAATTCCATGCGATTTACGGTGTTAAAATATTTATTGAAATAAGTCTGTCAACAGTGCAAGACGCTTATGTGACGTAGAACTTTATGGAAGAGTCAGTGTTAAAAAACCTTTCATAAGTAAAAAAATTCAGAGGGTCCGATTGGCGTTTGCCAAGTAATACAAAGACTGGTCAAGTGAAAACTAGAAAAAAAGTATTATTTTCCGAGGAATCGACGTTCAGTCTTTTTGAGAGTGATAAAAGACATTACAAACGATGACCTAAAAACAAAAGATAAGATGCAAGATGTATTATTCCTACAATGAAGCATGGCGGAAGACACGTTATGCTGTGGGGAGCATTTTCTGGAAAATGGGCCTGTGCGTTATTTGAAATCCGCGGCAAGATGAATAGTGCAATGCATAAGGATATCTTGCAAGATCATTTGCTGCCTTATTGGAGGAAAAATTGTAGTCGCAACTATTTGTTTCATCATGATAACGACCAAAAGTATTCATGGAAGCTCGTCAAGCAGTGGCTTTCGCACAAAAAAAATTCCGCTTTTGAGGTGAACAGCCTAATCATCTGATCTGGATCCTATAGAAAATCTTTGAAACTAACTTGAAAATGTGTGTGGAATTATAAATATTCTAATTCAGCAGCATTTTCACAAAAATTGCAAGAACCGTGGACAAAACTAAACAGTGATGATCTACAACCGTTCATTGAATCGATGGCATATTGCTGCGCCGTAGTACTTATTGCTAAATATAAAAATACAAAATACTAATTGTAAATGTTATTGATCAGTGTTATTTTCTATTATAACACCATTTTTTTTCCAAACTTGCCAAGGAGGCCGGAAACTTTTGAGAACATGCGTTTTCTTTTACAATTATTTTTATCAGTTAAATTTATTAATATTTAATTTTTATTCCATAAATAAGTTCTTAACTGTTATGTCAATAAAGTGTATATTACGTATCACTTTGAGATTCCTCTTCATATGGGTATACTTACAAATTAACCAAAAATTTTATGCTGGCCGGAAACTTTTGACCGCCACTGTATATATATATATATATATATATATATATATATTTTTTTTTTTTTTTTTTTTTTTAATTTCAGTTAGGCATTTTCCACCAAGCGCTATCAGAATTGAAAAAGACTAATGAGAAATATTTTATCAATATAAAAATATTTATCAATAAATTTATCATATTTAACAAAGGAGGGAGCTTTTTATGAAATTTGAAATTCGTTCGTAGGAAGTGCTTAAAATGTGTTAGAGCTGTTAGTTGAAGACACAGTTATACGTTTAGCGATGCATGAAGTTAAATATAAGTCATAGAAATTGGCTCTTTCAACAGTAAATGGCGATAAAGTGTAATTAATGCATGTGATTTCTTTTGTGTTGCCCTGTTTTGTTGGTTATAAATGTTACATCCCATATTTTCAATGGAGAACATGACATACATACATTTTAATAAAAATAAAATTAACATTAAATATACATTTTAATAAAATTTACAAATTTCGTAGTATTTCAACTAATATAATGACACTGAAGTGAATATTTTGAATAATTCCCCCCCCCCCCCCCACTCCCTCTTACCAAAGATGGTAGCATAATCGAATTTGTTTGTGCGGCGTATACTATAACTATAATTGCTATATATACGCTCTTCAAGAATATACATGCTGTTGGTGATTGTAACAGCATATTAAAATTACATTACCGTCAGCGGGCTGCAAAAAATGTTTTTAACACTATATTCATATTCCTTTGTGCGGCCCTGTAAAATAACTATAAAAGTTATGTACACCCACTTCTAGAAAAAACATGCTATAATGACGGTAACAACATATTAAAACTACATAACCGTCAGCGTTCTAACAAACCCTACATTTAACCTATATCCTTTTCATGTACACATATTCTCTTGTGCGGCTCTGTAAAATAACTATAAATGCTATATACACACTCTTCAAGAAAAAACATGCGTTTGGTGGATATAACTACATACTAAAATTACGTTAACGTCAGCGCTCTACGAACCTCGCTCCTTTAACATGTATTTATTTCATAAAATCAGTCGTTTCATAAAATATCACTCTGAATGAGCTTAAGTCCAATGATAATCTTATTATTACTAAAGCTGATAAAGGTGGTCAAATTGTTCTTATGGGTAAAAAAGATTATTCTGATAAAGTTTATGCTCTCATATCTGAAGATCCTTATAGACCGGGAGCTGGCAGCACAGACAACCACCTCTTCGAGTTGGAGGCTGAAATTCAAGAATTACACTAAAACTCGATTCTCACATTAAAACGCAATCGGTCTGCCAAGTCATATCTTGGTGGAAAACATCTAAAACCTGATTTTAGCGGTCGACTCGTAGGTTTACCATTGCGTTTTCCTGCACCCAAAGGTATGAAAACATGGCGGACTGGAAGCAGGAAAACAAAATGGTAAACATACGAGCCAACCGGTAAAATCGGGGTTTTAGGTATTTTCCACGAAGATAGGACTTGGCAGACCGATTTCGTTTTAATATGCGAATCGAGTTTTATCTAATTCTGGAATTTCAGCCTCCAACTCGATGGGGTGGTTGTCTGATGGTTCGTACGCCTCCTTGAATTTTGCAGACCAGAAAATGTTTATCTTATAGAAAATCTCTTCTTAAAAGAACGCGAAATTTTGCGTGTTTAACCAAGATTTCTTTTTCTATGAAAAGATACTGGTAGTTTTCCTGGAGAAATAACGGTATCTGTACGAACCATGTATCTGTGCTGCCGGCTCCTGGTCTATTATGTTGAAGTTAAAAAAGATCCTACCAATTCGCACCTTTCCACTCACAAAAAAACTGTTAAGAATTCTGTTGCTTTAAATGACAACACTAAACATTGTGTCATTTCTTCTTCCGCCATCCGTGCTTGTTTTTATGCTTTGCCTAAAGTTCATAAAACCTGTGTCCCCTTAATGCCTATTTTCTCTAGTATTCGTACTGTGATTTATCCTCTTGCCAAAATTTTAACATCCATTTTTTCTCCTTTATGCATTTCTAATTCTCATGCGATAAAACATTCTTATAATTTTGTTAGTAAATTAAAAAAATATTAACCCATCCAATTTTTCTATGCTTTCTCTTGATGTCAAATCTTTATTTACTAATGTTCCGATTGAAGGTGCTCTTTCTTGCTTGGAAACAAGATTACGTAAATTTCATTTTTCTGATGTACAAGATTTTGTTAATTTAACTAAAATTCGCATGACTCAAACTACGTTTGAATTTGATAATATATTTTTCAAACAATCGAACGACTTAAGTATGAGTAATCCTTTATCTCGAATTCTTTGTGATATTTATATGCATTATTTTGAGAAAAAATTACTAAATCGGGTTAATTTTCAATGTTGGATGCGTTATGTCGACGATACTTTTGTTTTAGTTGATAATACTTTTAATATTTCTACCATTCTTCAAACTGTCAATTCTATCGAACCACATATTCAGTTTACTTTTGAGTTAGAAAATTGTAATAAACTTTCTTTCCTTGATGCTTTAGTTACCAAATTTGATTCTTCTTTCAAAACTTGCATTTATAGAAAACCTTTTTCTGTCTCTAACCCACCTCATGCTCTCTCAAATCATCCTGTCAACAAAAAAATCGGTGTTTTTTACACATATGTAAATCATGCTCTCAAAATTTGTTCCGACTCTGCATCCTTAAGGATGAACTTAATTACTTAAAAACTGTTGCTGTGAAAAGAAATTTCAATCTTTCTGCTATTAGTAATGCTGTGAAGAAATTCAATAGACCGTCTAATAAATCTACTTTCCAAATCTGTCAAAAGCAAACCTGATAATTTGGTTGTCGACCCCTTTTAGCCACCTTTATGTTTCAAATTAGCTAAAGTTTTAAGACGTTTCAATTTTAACGTTATCTTTAAACCTGTCAATAGATTCAAATAACCCTCCACTAAATCTCCTGTTCCTGATCTTCGTAAATGAGCTATTTATAATGTTCCTTGTAATGGCTGTGATTTATCTTATATTGGTCAAACTAAAAGAAATCTCCAAATCCACTTAAAAGAACACTCTCGTTATGCAATTAATCAAGAAATTTCTAAATCTTCTATTGCCAAGTACTCTTGGGATTCCGACCATAGTTTTAATTTTCAAAATGCTAAAATTATCTTTGATGCCAATAGTATCTCTGAATTGGAATTTCTTGAAAATTTAGTTATTTATCTTGATCGTGAAGTTATTGTTAATGATAAATCTGATTCCACAATGCTCTCTGCAGCTTGGAAAAACCTTTTCAGTACTGCCACATAATTTATTTTTTGTATTAATTAATCTTAGTCTGTTTTTATATTTTATTTATTTATTTATTTTAATTTCATGTGTTCCCATATTTTAATGTATGTGTGTGTTTTCATTTTATTATAGTCTATTTTTAATTTAATTTAATTTAATTTTTATGTTTTTTTTTTAATTTGATGCCTTATTCGCTTTCTACTCTGTGTTCTTTTGTTTTGATTATACTCTTCTGTGATTGGCTGTTGTCTTCTGCTTTCCTATTGGCTGTTGATTTCTACTTTCCTATTGGATGTTTCTTCAGCTTGCTTCCTTTCCCTTATCTCTCATTTCAGTCTTGCTGCTGCTTTCATAGTAGAAGCACGTCTTCTTTGCGCATGACAAAGAAAGACTGAGACCTTTCGAAAGGCCTAGCACTTTTAAAAGTTTTTGATGCTATTTTAAGAAGATACTTTAGTTCTTGTTTCATAAAATGGTGTGACAAATTTTATAAAAATGTATATTTTACGTGATCTTGACGCTCAAACACCATTCCACCCTGATTAATTGTTTGTGACATATGTTCTCAATTGTAAGTGAAATTAATATCATCTCTCGTGAATTCGTGTTTATTTACATTTCTGATGAGGAACTTTAAATAAGTTAGAAACGTTTAATGTTATTTTTTAAAGATTTTTATGTGCTTTTAAAATGTTTAATTAAATTATGTGTATGTTTGTATTTGTTTTTAATTAAGCTAACCTAAATTAATGCATTTATCTTAATGTCAGTAGGTTTTGATTTAGAACCAGAATTTATGTCCTGCCTAAATGCCGCGTGCCATAAGTTCATCGAGTCTGCTGTAGAACTTCTAATGAAATTTAGGACCTTATTATTGAATCAACTCATTTAGAAGAGATTTTTGTGTTATTTTCTAAAATGCTACGCAATTTATTTTTTAATACATTTAAATTATAACAGTGAATATTTTCTGGGTTCAATAGCCTGATTTACTATTTTCTTTTACTAAAGATGATGGGATTCCATCTCGAAAATAAACATATTCAAATTATTTAATATTCAGATTAATGTTGTAAACACTTCTTACACTAGATGAATTCTATAGCATTAAATGTATTCTTTAAAGAATTTAATCGTTTACAGGTAAGGGTTTTTAATGCTTTTTTTTTTTTTTTTTTTGAGATGACAAAGATGAAAACATAAATTATTTGCTTAAAATGGGTTTAGACCAGCGGTTCCCAACCTTCTATTGGCCACGCCCCACCAAAGCATCCGTAAAGTCACTATGTCCCCCCCCCCCCCACCACCCTAATATGCAAATTATGCCTCATTTTTTAAAAATGAACTCTATTCACACTTTGGAAGTGTAATAGAGCCTTAATAAAATCTATTCGTTTCATATTTTTTAACTTATCAAAGAGGTGAATCTTCTACCACAAATGTGTTTTTAACATAATATTATAAATGCAATGAGATTATACATCTTTGCCTACATTCCAAAACGAGTTATGTTGTACTTTTCCAATTTAACTCAATGTTAAAGAAAAGTGTTATACGGTCTGCATTTTTATCTTCCCAAGTAACTTAAATAAACACTTACGTTTAACGTTAAAACTGATAAATTCATACATTTTATAATGCATTCTTGTAACTTATTAAGAGTTGGCGGAAAAGCTTTGTACACTGACTTTTCTTTATATGAATAACACAATACACAAGAAGTATTTTAATATTCGCATCTTTATCAAATTAAGTAGTCATTATTTCGCATAACACATTCTCTCTGTTTTCTCTTTCCCAATATCGATAATTGTATCAGCGAACAGAAGTAGAAAGCTCATTTAATAAATAATGGAAAACGTTACAAAAATTTAAAAATTTCCCACCAGAAAAATTATAATGAATTTTAATACTTTAAAAGATATCAAAATATTTTCAAAAGTTATTCGCATAATTATTCTGGTTGTTAAATCTATTTTAAAATTTCGATACAGAACATTTTAAAATTTCAATAAAAAACTGATTTATTAAATTTTGCTTGCATTCCATTTATTTTTAGCCTACAACACTACTTATCCCAAAAAAGACAAAAGAAACTTATAGTGAATGAATCAGTAAGAAATTTGGAATTGTCCCCCCTAGAAGGTCAAATTGCCCCCCGGTGGGGCGTACGCCCCACGTTGGGAACCACTGGTTTAGACATAGATATTTCATCTTGGCGAACAGTGCTGCCAGTGGGCTACTTTTTTTAAATTCAGATTTCTTGATTGGCACCACTTTTCTGAAATGGTAAAATTCCCCTTGTTTACGCCTTAATTAATATGCCATTAAATAGGGTGGATTTCTCTAGTTGAAAATAGTGGTGCCAATCAAGAAATTTGAATTTAAAAAAAGTATCCCACTGGCAACACTGTTGGCGAAGTTAAATAAAGATACGATGATCATAAATATATGAAAAATGCTTTTTGCTGCATTCTTTTCCGTTTACGTGATCCAAAGTTGAAATCTTTAATTCATTTTTCCGTTTTGTGTTTCTTAAATAAAATGCTAACACCTTTAAGATATGCCTTTCAACGGATTTGCTACTTTTCTTGGATAATACTTGAGGTAAATTTTGTAAAAATAGATATCGGATTTTCATCAATGTAAATTGTTAATTTTTTAAAAATAAAAATGTTAATAATTAGCCATGTTTACAGTATTTTTACTTTCTTCTACCTTTACAAGAAGAAAGTATTAGATTCGTGAAAATTTTCGACTTCCGGTTTTCGACACATTTATACGTTTTCGAAGGTCGTGAACACGATTTGACTGTTTTTAGACAAAGTCTGTCCGTATGTGACCAAAAAATTTGTGGTCGCTTTATCTCAAGAACTAATCCGCGGAATTTAACAAAGTATTCGATTCAGTTAGACCTGGATATAACTTGATACTGATCAGTTTTTAGTGAAAATCGCCCAACAAGAGATGCTGGTATGCTGCATTTTTTTTTCGCTCTATCTCAAGATATATAATAACTTTTATTATAATAGATTATAATAGATCTATATTAAGAACTAATGCAAAGGTTTTCATCTAACGTCAGATTAAGTTAGATGTTGGCATACGTTGTTGCTGTTAAGATTTTGTGTAAATCTCCCAACAGATGGTGCTACTATGGTGCATTTTTCACTATTTACTCAATAGCTCTATCTCACGAGATAATGCAGAGATTTTCATCAAATTTCATGGTTAGACTAGAGGTTCTCAAACTTTTTCAGGCGCAGAGCACCTTTGAAATTGAAAATTCAACGCGGATCGCCAAGTTTTATCTCACGAGATAATGCAGAGATTTTCATCAAATTTCATGGTTAGACTAGAGGTTCTCAAACTTTTTCAGGCGCAGAGCACCTTTGAAATTGAAAATTCAACGCGGATCGCCAAGTTTTATCTCACAGCTACATGCAGTAGAGCCCCGATAATCCAAACCCCGCTAATCCGAAATTCCGGTTAATCCGAACCGATTTTATTTTCGAAAATTATACATAAACAGATTAACTGAAAAGAATTTTCCGGATTAAAAGACGAATTTCGGAAAAAACGTGCAGAAGTTGGAATTAAACAAAAAATGGCAGTAAAGTATGTTTTTTATTCTTTTATCAGCTTGAATAGAATAAAAAAAAAATGAAGTAAAAGTACAACACCAATATAAAATGAAAACGTGCACTGTAGGCTTACTCGTAGAAGCCATCTTCAAAAAATCTCTAGTATCAATTTGTTTGCCAGTCTCTATAAAATTATTTTTAACGCGTTGAATGCCGCGTCAGTCATCGGTGACTGACATTTATACATTCTGTAACGGGAGTCTTATTTCGTGTCCTAAACGGAAAGACAGACAAAATAGAGTTGGCGTTCAACGCGTTAAAAGGAAAAAAGTATTTGATTCAGATGATAAAAATTTATTTTTCCTTTCAACAGTTTGATTTCACAAATTATGTAGAGAAATGTTTTTTCCTTCCTTCCTCGTTGACCTGGTGGCTGAGCTATTTATAGATTCGAGATTTTGAACCGTTTGTAATGGGTTGTTGCGTAATTCCTCAAACTGAAGTTCCATTGGATTGTTATAAAAATCAGGAGTGATTAAACAATGAATAATATTTTTTTTCCGAAAGTCGTGCCGGATTGTCTAGCATGCCGGATTAGAGATGTTTATTGTACTACTGAGTACTTATAACTTGCATTTTTCAGCACTTATCTTTTACTTTTCTATTTTTATTGGAATTTCGGATAATCCGAATTTTTTGTAATCCAAACAGGCACCGGTCCCAATTAGTTCGGATTAGCGGGGTTCTACTGTACTGTATTTAGTAAATAGAACGACAAAATAGCATTGACGATAACATATAGTTTCGTCATTTAACCCTTAAATGCCTGATTTTTCAAAAATCATTTTAATAATGTTTTAAGGCTTTCATTTTTTAAATAAATCACGGGAAAAATACTTTAAAAAATCATATTTTGTTTTAAGTATGGTGTACGGCTCAAAAACAGTTTGTTACTAATCAGCAACAATGGTTTTTAATTGAAAAAATAATTTTCCTCCATAAAATTCTGTAATATTAAACACACAAGAATTTTAGGAACTATGATAAGAAATACATTTTACTTGCTCACTGCAGAACAAAATAGGGTATTTCGCAAGCTTCCAAATAAAACGAAAAGAACATGTAGCAACAATTGAAAAAAGAAATCTATCTTTATTCTTAAACAGCACAAGTGTTGCCATCTACATGTTGAAAATAGATTTAATAATATTTTCAGAATGTATTTTATTGGCAACATTAGACATTATAGCTTCAAAATTATTCTAATAGTATTTTAGAAGCTTAAATTGGGTATGTTGCCGAAAAGCAACACCCGGCATTTAAGGGTTAAGCTTGGAGGACATTAGATTCCATCTTCTTTTTTTTTTTTTTTTTTTGCATCACTAATTTCCCATTTCAGACAGAAAACACACTCATGAAAAAAAATGAAAATAAATTCATGGAAAATATTGCAGATTCACATTTTGTTATATTATTAATTTAACATTATTACATTTGTTAAAAATTTTTACTTGGTTTCGTGAAACAGAAATTTAATGAGAAGTGTGAGTCTGTTTTAATTTGCACAATGAGATTATATCTGGCTGAATTTCGGATAGCAGCAACTAAATATCTTACTCTGCATTGAGATGTGATCTGTATTTTGTTTTAGTAGTGGCGTAAGCTAAGAATGCTGTTTCGCATAGATAAGTGGTTGTGAAGGGCAGGAGAATAAGTTTATCTGATAGTATTTTAACCCATTTATGCCTGAATTTTTGTTTTCTCAAATTTGTTAGTAAAATCACTTTAATATGTTGCAAAATGAACTGGAAAAATATTTTTAAAAATTACGATAAAATATTTTTGTGTTTATTTGATAAAATGTAAACGTACTAAATATGGGAATATCCATATGTGGAAAAAGCATAATTATATGTTTTATCTCAATTTATATAAATTAAGCTTTTAAATTGTATATTATATACTATAATTAGAATTTTTATGAACTATTAAAAAAATATATTTATTTCTTTCAATAACATTATAAATATCACTAATAATAAATTAAGAATAATCGTATTTGAGGCTAAGAAACAATTTATTTCAAAATCATCTTGAAAAGGACTTGACATAAATAACTGTCCCCTAAATGGCTAATAGAAATATGTACCCATTTGCGCCTAGCGCCCTATATTTTGTACGTTGCAAACATGCATAAAAAATAGACTTGAACATATAATTTCTCAATTTTAAAAAATACATATTTCAAAGAAGCTACAAGCTAAGATTATGACTTATTTATTTGGATCCTTGACACGAAAAATGCAAATAAACTTACTTTTTACATTTAGTTATCTTGAAAAATGAAAATATCTATAAACACCGAAAAAAGGCCTTCATTTAAGCAAATAAATATGAACCTTATGCTGCCCTCTCTCGGTAGTAGATAAATACATTTATAGACAATTACTTCATACAATTTACATGTTGTAAAGAAGAAGAAAATTATAAGAATTTATTAAAATTCGAACGTCCCAAAAATGGGACGCTAGGCATAAAGGGGTTAAACTCGTCTTTTAGCTTACACCAAAAATCTGAGATTGATTTCTCAGTTTCAATCCTTGATCTTACCGCTATATCTCATATCATATCAAGCAAGCTTTTACATTCCTGTGATGTCAGAGAAGACGATTTTTTGGATATAGAGTACGGTGTTACAACTAGTGTAGCCAGGAGTCCTGCGTAAATCGGTGCTCCAAAGGCTCTTTATACCAGCATTTTAAAGTAATTTTCTTCGCCTTATCTAATGGCAGAATTATCTGCAATTAAAGATTCGCCTTATTCAATGGCAGAATTATCTGCGATTGAAGATTCGCTTTATCTAATGGTAGAATTATCTGCGATTAAAGGTTCGTCATATCTAATGGCAGAACTATCTGCGATTAAAGATTCGCCATATCTAATGGCAGAACTATCTGCGATTAAAGATTCGCCTTATCTAATGGCAGAATTATCTGCGATTAAAGATTCGCCTTATCTAATGGCAGAATTGTCTGCGATTAAAGATTCGCCATATCTAATGGCAGAACTATCTGCGATTAAAGATTCGCCTTATCCAATGGCAGAATTATCTGCGATTAAAGATTCGCCTTATCTAATGGTAGAATTATCTGCGATTAAAGGTTCTCCATATCTAATGGCAGAAGTATCTGCGATTACAGTTTCGCCTTATCTAATGGCAGAACTATCTGCTATTAAAGATTCGCCTTATCTAATATTAGAACTATCTACGATTAAAGATGGCGAAATAAATTTCAAGAAATTAGTGGTGTCCATAGTATTTGGAGTTCTGATTTACGCGGGACACCTGGCAACACTAGTTACAACCAGTGGAGTAGTCGTAAAAAAAAAAACAAAAAAAAAAAACAGAGGGTATACACTCAAGGCAGAGGGTATATTCTACAGTGTTTATACTATAGCTTTTCTGAGAAACAGAGGATATACGGTATTCCTTAAAAAATCCAGAAGGTATACGGCGTATACCACCGTATAACTTCCACTACATCCCTGGTTACAACACTAACGTTTTCTTTTATGTTTTCATGCAATCCATTTGGAAAATAAGATTTCATAATATCAATCAAACGCAAGAGATGAACTTCAAAGTCGTTTAAGATATCCACAGGAATGTCTGACTCGAGTTCTTCTCCAAATCCTTTCGTTAGTGGAAAGCAATCCAGGCTACCGTTTTTGATTGATTCTACCCCGTTCTTGAGTTTCTTTTTAAATCCTTCCATTTTATCAGTAGCATCAAAAAGAGTTACTGCTTTTCCTTGCGGTGATAAGTGAGAGACATGAATCATTAATTTTTGTAAAAATATCTGCCAAATACGCAAAATTAATTAGCTAACAATCATCACACAACTTCTGTCTCAAGCAAAATCATTGTCACTCAGGAAGATTCTGACTTCATTCCTTAATTCAAAGAAGCTCATTAGACATTTATCATGGAAGAGCTAAATTTACGCCTGTGGTAAGAAGGAAAGATGTACGTAGACTCCCTATATCATCGCATAAGTTTTCGAGCAACCTGTATTCATAGGTAGTGATTTTATAAAATTTATTAAGTTAATACTTTTATCCAGCACTTCTTTTATAAAAGGTAGCGCTTTCTTCATTGCAAGAACATGTCGGTGAAGTACGCAGTGGCTACTGCTGCTTCCCTTGGCCTTTTATTCAATTCCTACTATTAGTTCACACTCTCCCTATATTTATTTATTTATTTATTTATTTATATATATATCTTGTTCAAATTTTCAATCGTTAATAAAATACTTATTATTCATCCTATCAAGTTGAAATAAATTTTTTAAACTTGTACTGGATGACAATTGATGTTAATACAGTTTTTTCAATTATTAATTCATTAATTAAATTTTAATTAATTAATTTTAGTTTTACATGGGAGACAAAATGGCGGCCATTGGTTATTGAAGCATTTATTGCATCTTCATATCTATAACGGGGGTTACCATAAGGTGGACCCTGTTCTGTCGCCAAATACCGCCAAGTTTGTCGCCAACTTGGCGATATATCGCGCAATTTGGCGGCCAAAGTGAGTCGCCCAAAGTGACGCCAACTTGGCGATGTCACTACTATTTCGCCGAATTCCCATACACTTCCATTGTAAACCTATTTGCTTATAGAAAAACAACAAATTGAGATATTTTAATGCAACAAAAACTAATATTAGCTTAAGGAATTATATTAAATTTTTCTTTGATGACCTTGAATTTTGAGGAATTTTGAGGAATTGACTTTAAAAACAAAATTTTTATATTACTTGGTTTATTTTTGTGATTGTACGATTGCGATTTCTTTTATTTTGCATAGCTTTTGCCCCATCTGTGCACACATCAACGCTGTTATCCCATACGATGCTATTTGCCACGAAAAATTCATCTAATAATTTAAATATTTCATTGCCACTTGCGGTGGTCGATAATGGCTTGTAAAATAGTAAATCCTCTTTAAAAGAATCCAAATATAGATAGCGCACAAATTCCATTAACATTGCCAAACCCGCAACGTCGGTTGCTTCATCCATTTGAAGCGAAAATTGAGTGGATTTTACGCGAGAAATTAAAGTAGCTATCACATTTTCTGTTAAGCCCCCGATTCGTCCCGAGTTTGCGTCATTTGACAAAGGAATTGTGTCTATCACTTTTGCAGCCTTTTCGTCAAACATGCATTCGATAACGTTTTTTACACTGTTAAAAATATGCAGCAATTGCTGCATACTTACTCCACCACTTTTATAGAATGTTTCTGTTCTGACCAATGAGAATGCCCCATAATATAGTCATGTTACAGTTTCCTATAAAAGTGATGAAGTGACGATGAAGAAAATGCCCCAGATTTTTAACAGTGTATACAATACTTGATAAGATTTACAGCAACTGTATGGGATTGGCCAGTTTGAGCAATTCAGTAACTGCCTAAGTAAAATACCATCGATGCTTTTTCGTTGACAGTTTTTGAATGATACGACATATACAGAATGTTTCATAAAAGATGGGCAAAACTTTAAGAGGTGATAAAATGCCCATCCAAACAAACAACTTTCATCAAAGAATGTATGGTCGGAATTAAAACGCAAAAGTGCTGGAGGTGCCGAAGGTGTTGTTATATGAAGTTTGTTGAGGGAAAAACACACAAAGGACGAGTAACTGAAAAAAAAAGTTTAATGGCATGTGATTACAAAAAGTGTTCAAAACAGTGGTCTGCAGTGTCTATGCATGTGGTACAACGGCGAAGAAAGGGTTGGCGGACTTTCTGAGAAACAACAGGCATGCCGCGCATATTTCTAGATATTCATGTGTTCTTTATACTTCCTTCTGAAAAATCAGATGATTTATCCTTGCATTCTGAATGGACCCACTCAAAATGAGAACGCATTTTTACTGGAAACACTGAACTGTTCGGCAAGACCTTGCACAAATTACGCACTGATATTTATTATCAGTGGTCTCAGCGAACCCAATGTCCAAATAAGAATTATGATGCTTTCGTTTTTAAAGTTTTTTTAATTGTGAAACTGGTAACCAAGGAAGTAGAGCTTGTTCGATAGTTCAAGAAATTCTGTTGCTTCCGTAGTCAATTATTCTTCCGAAAAACCAGCTTGAACAGCAGCAGTAACACCTCTATCTCCTTCCGTACTGTAATTAGAAAGTAATATAAACATTAGCTGTATGTAACAACAGCATAAATTCAATAAAAGGTTTAAATTAGATGTTGCATCTAAATAGACTCATCGATTCAAAACATTTTTTTAAAGATTACTTAATTTAAAGATTTAATTTTTTTCCTTTATTATAAAAAAATTAAAAACTAATAACACTAAAAGTGCAAATAAATAATATTTTTTTAAATATTTTTTTTACTTTCTCGATTATGGAATATTTGCTTTAGTCCGCAACCATGATATTGCATATATATATTTTTTATTTAATACTGTTCATTTTTTTTAAATAAAGGAACTAAATATCCTAAAATTTGGGGTGCTGTGTCTTCTCAGACATCGAATGAAACCAAAACGAAGTGCACACCTCTTAGATGTTGATTGATGGTTCCACGTTTATTCTAATTGGCTTGGCAGAAGTTTTGGTAATTTTTAAGGGCCCATTCTCCAATAAGCGATCCATCGAAAAATATCGGCGTTATTCCCTTTATCACTAATTTAGTATTTGAAGAAACCATCACAAGAAAAATTATTTGTCATCAAAGAGAAAAATCTGAGAAGCTACAGAAAAGTGATTTTTAAAAATAATAAATTACATATAATGAACATTATAATTTATCGGTTTTCGGCTGAATGTTGACTAAAATACAACAGATTTGAGAAGTGATTAAACAGCCTATTGATCGGCGTCTCGCTCGTTATCCTCATCCTACAGCCTCTGCAGATGAACTTTGGGTACGTACATAAAGAATATGGAATGGTCTTCCCCGGGCAGACATTCAAAATATGTTTGACTTCATGCTACGCGGTATAGCAGCACTTATTGCAGCGCGTGTCTGCTACCCCGAATATTGATTTCGGACACTTAATATTGTTTTTCTTTGCTTTGAAAATGTAATCATTTTTACTTTTTTCTATCTTCAATAAAAGAAAGTATTGTAAACGAAATTTTTATCGACTTCCGGTTCTCGACGGATTTACCCGTTTTAGGGGTCAGAGATTCTAAAAAACATGTTTATAGAAAATGTCTGTCTGTCCCTGTGTCCGTATTTCCTTGTGTCCGCGTGTTCGTGTGCCCGTATGTCGCCATTGTACCATCAAAAATTGTATGAAGTTGTGCATAGAATTGAACCAATTTTTTTGTAAAGTTTTTGGCTATGACAATGAGGTCCTCCATTTATTTCGAAAAAATCCGCCGGTAGCGGGCGCTGTAATAGCGATTTTTGTGCAATTTTTGTGCATTTTGAATATTGTACCATTGAAATGTGTATGAAGTTATGCATATAATTGAACCAATTTTTTTGTGTATGTTTTTGGCCATAGTAAGAAGGTCCTCCTTGAATTTGGAAAAATTCCGCCCGAAGGGGGTGCTGTAATAGCGATTTTTGTGCAATTTTCAATATTGTACCATCGAAAAGTGTATGAAGTTATGCTTAATTCTAATAAAAATACTAATAAAACTAATTATAACGAAATATTGACATAAGATAGAAGAAAGTTATAGGATTGGCGCATCCAACTAGTTTTGTGCCAATATCAGTCGTTTGTGTATTAAATTTCATTTAATCCGATTATTCCTTCATGATGTTGTAATGTGCACAAACATGAGTGTATTTTGGATAGAGCTCTGTAATGAACTGATAGTTTTATAGCAAACTCGGCACTTTTCCATTAATAGAGGACTTGGATTTTTTTATAGCTTATACAATTAGTACCAAGTGATATAAATAGCTATGAAAACAAACCTAATCAATTTTTATGCTTGTTTATATATACGAGGATGTGAGTTTCAATACTCGGCATATCCAGAAAATCAAATTTTGATAAATCGCGAAAAATCTCAAATTGCGTCCATTGGTTTTTATTGTAAAGCAAGATTTTACAGTGCCAGAAATACAGTATGAAACTAGATTTTGTTTTGCAGATTGTAGTGTTTTTTCGGGGCCGTTTTACTAACAGAATAGATTGATAGAAAAAACATGATTTTATAAATTTTGGATAAAGCGAGTTTTAAAACTCAACTCCTCATATGTACGTATATAAACATTTTATTTATCTATATATAAGGTAAGCTGGGGTAACTGTACCCACGAGGTAACTTGGCCATAGGCTATTTTATAAAGTTTTAGCTTTTTGTTATAAGTTTTAGCTTTTGTCAACATTGTCCCTCTATCTCTACTTCTTAAAACAACGTGTGCCAACTTAATCATAACTCTGTCTTTGCCGTGATAGGTTGCCGAAAATTTAGGTTTCTTTTTTTACAAACAACGTCCATTTGGTTGAACTTCCTAGGCTTTTTATTAAAATACAGTAAGTACTTTTATTAAACAATCTTTTTTTTTTTAACATTAGGCATATAAATACATCAATATTATTAGGTATCTATGCATATTTACTTCATGTTTCAAATGTAAGGCTGGTGTTCCGGTTACCCCATAAAATTTTCAAGAATGGGGTAACTGGGACATGTGTCAGGGGTAAAAAAATACTCATGTAATTTCTAAAATACTCAAGTAACTTTTATACTTACTACCTATACTAAACTATATAAGTACTTACTTAATTAAGTTTTTTGCATAAATAAATCTAACAATTTCGCATTTGGGGCTTTTTTTAGACACTTGACATCATACGTTTCCCTTACAATGCTCTTTACTTGAAGTATAATTTACTTAATCTGCCTAGTTTAAATTTTTCTATGTTATTTACAATTTCTCGAAATGGACCTGATATCTAATATTAAAACAAACAAACGAGTGTGGGCACACAGACCTACCTAGTCCAGTTGCATCAATTTTATGGTTCAACTGGACCCCTGGGGGAAAAAAAGAAGGAAATATAGTTTTTTTTTTTTTTTTTTTAGACATTAAAATGTAATTTTGAAAATTCTATCTGATATAGTGAACCTAGCTGAAGACATTCACAAAGGTTCAGACTTTAATTCAAATGAATATTAGCTTTTGGAAGCTGGAATTGCTAGAATCTCCAGAGTCACATTGTAAAATCATGGCACAGTTGCCCCATATATATATTTTTTAAAGACAATTTACTTCTGTTTGTATGTGAAGATAGATAAATGTCTTTTTTATAGTAAATGAATAATATAAATATTTAAAAACACATATTTGTGTTTATTAAATAGCAAATAGGTTGTCAGAAAATACGTTGCCAAATTTCTTTCTCTTGTCAAGACACCTGTACTGATAAAGAACCACAAACTCCGCATTCTAAAGCTAAAAATTTTATAATATGCATTTAAACTCAATTTTATGGCACTGCATGCATTTATATGCTCTAATCGTAAAAAGCCTTAAAATATCTAATTGCGATTTGCAGATATACATAAAGTATACAATCCGCTATCTAATTTTATGGCATTCCGCGCATTTTTATGCTTTAATCCTAAAAAAAACTTAAATTATGTATGTTATATGCAGATATACATTGCATACAATCCGCTGTCAAATTATGATAGGCAGGGAGCTGGTTACGTCGAAAGCCCTGTGATCGCGGAATTAAAATTTTTTTATGTAAATCGATAGCAAAAAAACATACGAACAAAATGAGCTAGGTATGACAAGCCGAAATATGTTTAACTAGCTAAAGTACCCGGACATTCACAAAGTCCGGGATTTTAAGAATGTTTGTTTTGAAAAATTAATTTCAAAATGAAACATACAATAAAATAAACAATAAAAGAAAGCAGTAAAGCCATCTTTATTTCAGTTCTTCATTATGAACGAGCTCTTAGGGATCTGGAACTTTGTGGAAATTCTAATACACAGGTTGTTCCCATTGCTGTAACATGGGATAGATTTAAAGATGCAGAAAAGAAATTCAGAGAACCTCAAAATGTTAAAATATGCGACAATTTATATAATTGGTTTTTTTTTCATGTTTCAATACGTTTTTTCAAACTCATAGGACGTTATATATTTACTTGCTGACGTCCATTATATTTCCAACACGACGTAATATATATATATATATATATATATATATATTTTTTTTTTTTTTTTTTTTTTTTTTTTTTTTTTTTTTTTTTTTGCATTTGTCAAACTATTTATTCCATTTTCATTTTTCACGTGCAAATCTTGCAATAAAAAAGTTATGACTTAATATTCACTTTTTTTAAATTCATCAATTTATTTCATTTTCATTTTTCACGTGGAAATCTTGCAATAGAAAAGTAATGGTTCTGGTAAGAATTTTATTGTGAATTTTTAATTGTTGGCAACTACTATGACCAAAAATGTTTAAATTTGATAGGAAATTGCTGTTAAATGGTTTGTTTTTTATTAATTAAAAATTAACTACAAATTATTTTGATTCCAGATTACTTTAGTTGCCTCGGCCGCGTTTTAATACGCATATAAGTAACATTTCACAATTCTGGTTTCCGGACTGTGGATTTGTATAGGATTACAGACAGATAGACAGATTATCATTTTTATATATTATATTATATTAATTATTGTTAAAAAATCTGTAACGTTTTACCGTTATCACGGATATTGATCCCTCTTAGAGTATTTTCCAGAAAATTTTATGCGCTTTCAAAAACTTGGAATGTCAAACTTTTTCTACCGAAAAAGTCTACCATACCTATTTTAAGGAGGTGGTCAGTGATAAAATTTCAGGATTATTTTGCTTTGAATTTTTACCGGTTTCGTCTTTATTTTGCGTGTGGACTGGTCAAGTGTCGGCAAAGGCGTATGAAAAGGTTTGACGGACGCGAAGCCGAATTCCGGGGGTGTTCCAATAAAGTTTGTCATACCGAATTTTTCTGAAAGAGCACAACCTTTTCTATAAAATGCTGTAAGAGTGAACAATGTCCGTGATAACGGTAAAACATTATAGCTCTTTAATAATAAATAATGTAATTAAACATATTTTTTGGCTTGTCAAACCTAGTCATACCTAGCTCATTTTGTTCATATGACTTTTTACCATCGATTTACATAAAAAAAAATTCAATTCCGCAATCAAAGATCTTTCGAAGTCATTCAAACTATAGCATTCTCTTTTCTGTCTCTGGATTTTCAATTTACACTTTTAACATTTCATCTATTTTACCCAGTAGTCCAAAAATCATTTGTTCATTGCTGTTTGGAAAAACCCATTTTACGTAGTTGCATATAAGTCTCACGCCTTCACCCATTTACGTGATCTTAGACTTCCATACTTATAGACACAGTAGGCGTTTGTCGCGAAACGAATGACACTAGCTGTTCTTCAGCGAAAATTAGCATCAGATGATGAGGTTATGTTCTCGAGTATGCTAATTTTACTGGGTGCCGTCGAGATAATATTTCATTAATTCAAACTATGTTCCTACTCTAATATGGTTTTGCAGCTCTCCTAAAGGACACAAATTTGTTGCACATTGGCTTTGTTGCACGCCCACATCATGCATTAATGAAGGCGGTTCTTTGGAGCTAGTTCTAGCATTCACGAGACGTACATGTAAACAATTATGAATACAAAGTTCAGTTAAATTCATTTTTTGTAAGATTTTAGTATGCCGGATATAATAAAATTGGTCCATAACGTTCAGAAAAATACAGGGTTAGCATACATGAATGACCGGATTTAAAAAATTTACATTTTCAAAACTCTTACCCATATTATAATAAGTGATATATGAAAATAAAGAAAAACATTGCAAGTTTTTTCAGTTACAAATGTTTGTTCTTAATGCAGCACTGGTGCATTCTTTATCCATTTATGCCTAGCGTCCTATTTTGGGGATGCTTCGAATTTTAATAAATTTGTATAGTTTTCTTTTTCTATATAATATGAAAATTGTATAAAAAAAATTATCTATAAATGTCTTTATCTGTTACCTAGAGATGACAGCATATGAGGGATATTTATTTGCTTAAATGAAGCCCTTTTTTCGGTGTTTATAGATATTTTATTATTCAAGATGGCGAAATGTAAAAAGTAAGTTTATTTGTATTTTCTCTACAAGGATCCAAATAAATAAATCATAATCTGAGCTTGTAAACTTATTTGAAATACGTATTTTTTTTTTATTGTGAAATTATATCTCCAAGCCAATTTTTTATGCATTTTTGTAATGCACAAAATATAGGACTGCAGGCACGAATGGTTACATAGTTTTATTAGCTATGTAAGGGACAGTTATTTATGTAAAGTTCTTTCCAAGATGATTCTGAAATAAATGTTTTTAAGCTTCAAATTTGATTATTCTTAGATTATTATTATTAATAATACTTACATTGTTATTAGTCTCTGTAAAAAAATAAATATAGTTTTTTAGTCGTTCAGAAACATACTAATTATAGTATATAATATACAGTTTAAAAGCTTATTTTATATAGATTTAGACAAAACATATAATTATGCATATTACACTACAGTAAAACCTCCATAACGGGACACTCCCGAATAGCGGGCAGCTCTATTTAACGGACAGTTTTCCAATCCCTAACTCCAAAACCTAAATTTTTGTATGTTTAACCTCTGAATAACGGACAGTTATTTTGGCGATAAAGGATGAAAAATTATTTTTTAACGAGAAAAAAAAAGTAAAAAGCCTCTAAATTTATCAGGGCAGTATGTCACAAACTTTATGTTCACAGATACATGTGCGGGGTGTGCTGGGGAAAATTCCCCTCCCGCCACATCCGAGAAAGAAAACGTCCCTCCTTGAAATATTTAGGTTTTTCAGCTGATTAATGTCTAGAAGTACAAATTTCTTGAAATGCTATAATGTGTACATACATAATTTTCCCTTTAGTTTTAAATGCGTGTAAGATAACTTCGTTTACAATTGGCATGAAACTTCAGGATAGACTAGTATTTTTGTTTCTTTATACCGAAGCTCAAACAATTTTTCGGATATTCTTATACAGTGTCAAGAAAGAAAGAAAAAAACAAAACAAAAAAATCCTTTTAGTAGAGCTCGTTCGTAAAATTAAGAAAGTAATTAACTGGATTGCATCATTGCATAAAATAGAAGAGAGAATCAAAGACGTCACATAGCGTCATATAATCTGAACAAAAGAAAAATAATCACTGAAAACGATTATATTTATTTATATTTACTCTTTTATAAAACAATGAAAAGAGTTACTCTATTTTAGATGAATGGGACTTTTTTTGTCTTACTTGTTAGTTTCACAGTAAATTTTTAGTAAATATCACTTATAGCACCTGGGGACCGTATAAAAATTTAAAATTCGTAATTTTTTAATAAATGTTTTTCGCGGCTCAAATCGCTTTAAAAACAATTCTTTACCTTATTTAAACCATTTTTGCAATTGGAAGTATGTATCTAGGACCAACTGTTGCGAAAATAAAGGTCGGTCAGGTTATGCGTGGACACACTGTATACGTGTAATGTCCAGTAGCAGTATAAAAGAAATAAACGTCAAATTGTTAAAAAAGGACCAATTTAAGGGGTCTCAGGACACTTAAAATTCGAAAAAAATAACAAAAAGACCATTTTCAATATTTATGTCTTAAAATGTATATGATTTTAAAGCACAATTTTGATTGGGATGAAAAATATAAGTATGTTCTTTCATTTCATGTATTTAAAAAATTCCAAGATGCAGAATTAGTATTTATAGGCGGGGGGGGGGGGGGCTCTAAACCGTTAGACATTTGTCGAGCAGAAAATTGGCATAACAGCTTATGCGCAGGATTACAAAATAAATATTGCAACTAGAATAAAAATTTTGGTGCCTACTTATACTTCAGATTATAATAATTACCCTGAACTTAAATAAATTTGCATTTAAAGCATTTTTATGTTTCTAATGCAAAGTTGTATTTAGATAATACAAAATTTTTAAAATTTCAACAGTATAATCACTTTAAAAAAATTTTTTTGAACAATAAAAAGCAAATTTTAGCTTCACTTTATACAGACTAACATGAAATATATGTTTTGAAAATTTCATGAAAAAAAATTTTGAAGTTTTTGAGGTATCTTGCGCGTAATGTCCAAAAACGTCATTTGGAGAAAAATGACTTCAAAATTACGGAAACGCCGCCTCAGCTGTAGATCGGGTATAATTCTAAAAGCCATAACTTCTGTTAAATCGGAATTTAAAGAAAACAATTATATCAAGATGTTCAGAAAGATAGGAGTTTAACATCTAAAAAAATTAAAATTTGTAAAATTTTGAAGCTTTAACAGTCCTGAGACCACTTCTTTAGAGTCACTCACATAAATACTATGGGATTCGCAACTAGTTTGCATTGAGCGGATCGCTCAATATGCCTCGAGTGACTTTAAAATTTAATTAAAAGCCTATATGGGAAAACGCGGAACGGACCAAGGCGGCGTTGTAAATTTGCGACCTCCTTTTGAAGCGCGCTTAGCACAATGTTAAAGTTAAAATTTGAACAAAGGTTTTGTTTTAGCTACACTGTAGAAAGAAAGGTTATTACTACGCTGAATTTATTTTTATGAAATGCCAAATGAAGTTTAAATATGCACTGCTTTTATTGTCAGTACTGAATTAAGTTCATCCTAAACATATTAGGATAATATTAAAAAATGAGTTACACAGAATAACTATATTTGATATTATTTAGGTTCCATGTCTCTTTGAACTTTCATGGTATATCCGTTTACACTTTTCTAGTATATAAAGCCCTAGTACCCAACCCTTCGTTGTATAGTTTTTTTTACAAAGTCTTAGTGTTCTTTTAGCAACGATTTTTTTTTTTTTTTTTTTTTTTTTTTTAATAATATTAGGTTGTAACGAAAGTTTTCCGCCAAATCACCATTACTTTAGACTAATATAATATATATAATTAACTGTAATTTTATAGATAACCACCATTCCGTCAAGCCTTCACAGTGTCATATGATACAACACTAGTACCTAAAGCTGTACACTTTATTCGGTGACATTCTGTAGCTGACTTTTTGCAACAGAACTGGATGTAAATGATGGTTCTAATCTGGCAGCGTGATAGTTCCATTTCAGACACCTTGTACTTAATGATAATGATATTTTTTTAGAATTTTCACAACACAGTGTTATAAATCAAGTCTCTTTCTTTCAAATGCCATAATTCGTTTGACAAAATATGAGCAAACACGTCAACGCGAGCTGTTTCCACATATCGTATTAGCTATGGCGGGAAACTTTCGTTACAACCCGATACAATTACAAATTCAAATATTTATTCTACGGGACCCTCTGTGCGCGAGTAATACTCGCACTTGACCATTTATTTTTAGTCATGTTACGCTAAACGGGACACTTTATTGCGTCTTTGTCTCGTTGCTCAATTCCTATATATATATATTACATTTGCGTCTTTAAATATAGCATCGAATTACAGTGAAACTTCTTTTAAAGACCATCCCTATTCAAGTGCCACCTCTATTAAGGGCCAATATTTTTAAGAACGAAAAAATTTCCCATAGACATAATGTTAAATTTACTGCTATTAGAGGCCGCACCTACCCCTCATAAAGGCCATTTTTTTTTCACATGTGCTTTAAATCCTAAACAGGTGTATTGAATTCATGAACCAAAACATAAGAGTTCAGCAAACAACTGCACTTACAACAAAGATGGCAGAGAGACACGGGAAGGATTTAGTAACACAATGAAGGACCACAAACTTTTCCACAAGTTGTTCCTCACACTTTGTTTGACCTTTCAACCTGTAGGGGTTGTGTTGGAGAGGAAACTTGATCCTTTGCTGTAGGTACAGAAATAATAACAGGTTACCTAGAAAACTGATTCCACATGTACTAAAACTGTGAATGCATATTGAAGCACAATTTTTACACCTGTCAGGAAACGCTAACAGAAATAAGTAAATTAATATCTTATTCTAAGGCATTAATATATGATACAAATTTAAGTAATTTGTTCCATAAATAAAAGAATCATTAGAAACCAAAATTGTCTGCGAAAAAATTATGAAAAGTAAACAAACTTCAATAGAAAAATTTTTCAATTATGTATACAGTTTGAAAATTTTAATGAATAGTTTCTTTCATCTATGTAGGTTTTGATTTCCTTATTTTAGTTGGGGGGTTTTTGGTCACCCCTATTTAAGGGCCACCCGTCATAAGGGCCAATTTTCAATGGAACGGCAGGTGGCCCTTACAGAGAGGTTTCACTGTATATTGAATCGAACGACGACATCCTTCATAGATGCCTTTTAAGCTCTTAATGTCGTATAAATATCATCTAATTCAAAAGTATACAATGTGTTTTCTACGTTAAGACGTTGATTTACAAATCCTCCTCGTAAATATTCATTTCTCATGCCTCACTGAATTTCTTCGCCCGGGATAACTAGCTATAAAAGGTACATCCTCGTCTTAATTGACACATATGTCATAACTACACATGTATTTTAGATTTTCATATTGAATAAATTAGGCAAGGTCGAAATATGTTTTGGTTTTAAAACTAATTACATGGGTCGCATCGTATAAGGAAAATTTTATTGTCCTACCAGAACCCTTAATCAGTAATCTTTATTATCATTTTATTTTAAACATGCTATGGAAAGGTACGATGAAGATGTTATTTTCAAAATAGTGGTAGGAACAATAAAATTTTTCCTACAAAATGCGACCCTCGTATAATATAGATATACACTAGTGGACAAAACTTAAGGACCAGTCACAAAATGCCTATTTTCAAGCGATAATTTTCACGCGAATACTCAAAAGGAAGTAATATAATTCGAATAATTACCATCCCTGCAGAACAGCTAGTCCATATAACTTCTCATTCAGGTCACATATGGTCACAAGAGTCACAGTCACTACGGCGAAACAAAAAATAGGAAACACCATACGTCTCTTTTATGAGTCTCAAATGACTACTATATGTGACTCCACTAACAAGTCACTGTGACTGCTGCTTCATGGTGAGTCACCAGGTGACTTTACAATGTCTTTTCATTGAGACTCTCATGTGTCTGCCCTTTGGAGATTCAATTTCAAAGTCATTGTGAACGTTGCATTATGATAAATCACCAAATAATGTCACATTAAAGTCACTTGACTTTGTCAAATGGTGACAGAGACCCTACTGTGAAGTCACAATTGCGAAAAGTGTAAAATGTCACCCCGTGACTTTAATGTGACACTATTTGGTGATTTATCATAATGCAACGTTCACAATGACTTTGAAATTGAGTCTCCAGATGAGAGACACACGAGATTTTCAATGAAACGACATTGTAAAGCCACGTGGTGACTCGCCACAAAGCAGCAGTCATAGTGACCTGTCAGTGGAGTCACATATAGTCAGGGATGCAAGCGCTGCGCAACAAATGACTGATTGCTAGCACTAAATTTTTATAGTATTCCTCACCTTATTTATTGTCAGCATTTCTGAGATTTAATAAGGCTAAGAAAATTACTAAAATTTAGTGGTGAAAATCAGCCATTTGTTGCGCAGCGCTTGCATCCCTGCATATAGTAGTCATTTGAGACTCATAAAAGAGACGTATGGAATTCCCTATTTTTTGTTTCGCCATAGTGACTGTAACTGTTGTGACCGTGTGTGACCTGAATGAGATGTTATATGAATTAGCTGTTCTGCAGAGACAATAATTATTAGAATTATATTACTTCCTTTTGAGCATTCGCGTGAAAATTATCGCTTGAGAATCGCTTTTGAATCGCTTGAAAATTGGCATTTTGTGACTCGTCCTTAAGTTTTGTCCACCAGTGTACATTCATTGTATTTGCTAGTTTTCTTTAATAGTTTTTAATCGATACTGAAAGATTATATAACACCTTGAAGATTTAAATATGTATATATGATAGGTGCTAAATGTTTTCCTTTTAAAATATATACAGTATGTTCCGAAATAAATAAGCTATGACACTACAAGACCGACTCTTATACAATTTAACGATTTAAATCGAGTTAAAAATTTGACTTTTTTTAAAAATAAACAGATATATATACATAAAGCATTTGTGTTTTTAATGAGTCAGGGCTTCCAGAGATATATTACAACTGAATTTCTATTTTGTATCGTAAGATTTGGCTCATTTCACTTATGGGGTTATGATATATGGGGTAAAGAGAAGGAGACATATAGTGTGTTGTCTACCAGTTGCGAGTGAAGTAACTGATGAGGTTGTCACAAGATGGAGGCTGTTTATTTCCTAATTGGATCAACAATTTCTGATTACCTCCAGGGCAAACTTCCACCAGTAAACTTGAATAGAAAATTTCGTCTTATTTAAGAACCTTATTCATCGAAAATTTCTCTCCCGAATACCGTAAAAATTTCTATTTGTTTATACTGGTGGCAGTTTGGCCAGGTGTTATAATCGCTCTCACTGACATTAGGTTGTCTAGGTTGTCAATATGGAGGAAACACAGGGAAATTATATTTAAATTTACTGGTGGCAGTTTGCTCCGTCAGTAATCAACTCCTGCGAGAGCGGTTACAGTTAAAGCTTCACTATTTTTAGTATATGTCAGTTCCTCTTTGTTAACAGTTCCTAATGTTACTAAAGAAAATAGTGGTATAAAAATCATTTGTGGTATTTTCTTGGTGGCCGTGTTTGAAACCTATACTGACTACTCATATTGGCTATCTTTAAGCATTCTGAAGATTTAAATAGACTTAAAAATTTGATCTTTTTAAATATACATACAGTCGAACTCGTTTAATACGAGCACGGCTAAAACAAGGATACGGTTAAGACGTGCAAATTACTCTTAAAAAACGGTTCATAAATTAAACCCTTACTGGCTAACCCTTATACATTTCGAAAATTTAGATCGAGTTAAAAAATTATTATTTTTTAAAATATACGTATATATACGCATTTGTGTGTTTAATGAGTCAGAATTTCCGGGGATAGATTACAAAGGAATTTTTAATATAACTATTTTTGTGTAGTAAGATTTGGCTTCTTTCATTACAGAAAATCGGTGAATAAGGCCTATGTTAGTATAAGAAAACATTGGTATAAAAATCATTTGTGGTATTTTTTGGCGACCGTGTTTGAAGTCTATACTGACTACCCTTAATGGCTACCCTTATACATTTCAAAGATTTAGATGAGTTAAAAATTTTATTATTTTTTAAAAAATACATAGAGTCGAACCCGTTTAATATGAGCACATCTAAAATGAGGAAATGGTTAAGACGTGCAAAAAATGGTTCATGAGTTAAACCCTTACTGGCTACCCTTATATATTTCGAAGATTTAGATCGAGTTAAAAATTTGAACACGGCTAAAATGAGAAAACTTAAAATGTGCTATTTGCGCTCAAAAAGAGCAAATTTTACCGAGAAGTTGTAATTAGTTTATTTATCTATGTGTATTTAAGTTTTTTATTATCTTTCTGGGTAACGGTTACGACGAGGATTTTTACATTTAACCTTCGGTCTCGTATTAGCAGAATTCGACTGTATAACGAGGAGATGAGTTTCAAAACTTCGCCTTATCCAAAAAAAAAAGTGTTTTCTCTAACAATCTCTTCTACTGGTAAACCTGCATCACAAAAACACTTTAATCTGAAAAAGAAAACAAGTAAAAATTAAATTTAAAAAATCAAAAAACCCGACTGCGTAAAAAGCGAACTAATTAATTATGTCTCATCAATGTGAAAGTATTTTTTTTATAGCACTTACCTATTTTTTTATTTACTTGTATTGATGACTTTTAAGTTATGTTTAATTGTTAGTTCCTATCTATAAACACTGTTTTGATGAGGCCTATAGGGTCTCGCTTCTATCTCCTAACTATGATGTTAGAGTTGCAGTAAAGCTAGAGATCCTACCTACACAAAGTCCAGGTTGTGTAATATTTAATCGGAGCTCCTGACTGTAAAATAGTCAATGAAACATCGTCTTTATTTTGAAATACCTATCCAATGATATGCCACTCAATAGGGTGCGAAAAAAATTTTTTTCGTCTCTACCGCCATTTTGTATTTTACGGCCGCCATTTTGTATTTTACGGCCGCCATTTTGAATTTATAAAAACAAAACCTAGCCTACAACCATCGGACGATTAAGATGAATCGATAGAGACCTCATTCATTAAAATCCATCCAGCCGTTGGGACGTTTCGAGGGTATAAAGAAATCCAATTACCCAGATACGCGTGAAACACATAACCCTTCTTGGCAGTCGGGTAAAAAAAAAAAAAAAACAAGTTTTATCCTGTATTTCTGCCATAGTAAAATTTTGGTTTACTCGTACAATGAAAACCAATGGACGCAGTTAGAGGTTGTTCGTGATTTAACAGAATTTTATTTTCTGGATAAAGTGAGTTTCGAAACTCACGTCCTGGTATATAAAGCATTCGTTTGTTTAACAAGTCAGGGTTTCCAGAGATATATTGCAATTGAATTATGAATACCATTTTTTTGTATAATAATATTTGACTTATTTAATTACTGGAGATCTGCGAATGAGGCTAAAATTACTATAAGAAAATATTGGTAAACAGTATGACCTCGAAAATCCGGCATCGTCGCGACCGAGACTAAGCAAGATATTTGAAAACTCCGAATTTCTAAAAGTGTATCAAAAGTATTTCCGATATTATTTATGGTAATTTATTCATAATTTAACTCATAACAAAGTGACATTTATGTGAGAAAAATAGAAAATTAAATATTTTAAAAAAACTTACTTTTAATTGATATTTTCCATGGTAAAAAAAAAAAAAAAAAAAAAAAAAAATCAAAGAACAGAAATATAATTTCTTCACGTGTAATTTCTGAAACATTGATGTCGATTTTATTTCCTTCAATTTTTTTTAACGTTCTTTAAGGGTGTTCTCAAATCCAAAAGGGCAACTTTCTGACATCAGTTTTAATTTATTTTTGTTCGAAAATACATGAAACTAGCTGGTGTTGTTGGTCAGAAACTATGTAACTGAGCTGTTTTTTCCAATTTTTTGCAAACGCAATAGATCTTTCAGAAAATAGGGTCAAAGTGGGCGTTTTGAACCGAATTTCCGCGCGAAGGGAGAAAGAGCACTCATGAGAGAGCGAAAAACGTGTTTGTCACGTGATCGAATTCGCCTATAACTTAATAGGCAATTGATTGATCAAAAAATGAAAAAAAAAACAGTTCAATTCCAAATCGCTTCCATGGCCAGGCTTTCCAATTTTATGTCTTTCCGTTAAAAAATGAATTTGTAAATATGTTAAAACGTTTTGAGCTTGTTGAGCAAAGCAGTTAAGAACAGCCTTAACAGGTTTTTGTTGAATTTTATGCAAGTGAAGAATATCGATTTCGGAAATATAATCTTGTTTCTCTAAAGCAGATATTAATTCTGCAGTCAAATTTATGTATTTCTCCAGTAACACCTATTTTCTACCAGCTCCTCGTCCACGTTTTTCTGAGCTTCCACCACCGCTATCGGTTGTTCTATTTAGGTAGCGATGTCACTGATCCATCGATATACCTATACCATCCTATACCATCGATTTCGATCTCGGAGCTTTAAATTCGTAAAGTATTGATATTTTTCTTTATCCCGTAAGTTGGAAGTGCTAAAAAAAATCCCGGCCTACTGGCGGAGGTAGATTTCGAAGTTAAGTACTAATTTCACAAACAACAATTAAATGAAGATTAGAGATAAACCCAGTTTAACAATTTTATCTGACCGCTTTTGACGACTTTTTAATTTTATTTTTCTGTAAGAGTTGGCTTTATCAGAATCATATTAAAGCGGTATTCAAAAATTATTTTTCCACGCTCAACAACTCGAAATTTTCTGACACATTTTCCGACTCATTTTTAGAAGTAAAAACATGAAACTTGCTGACGTAAGTTTTTGAAGATATTTATAAGCGACCTCTTTTTTTTATTTTTCGTTCAATTAATTAGAACTTTATTTATAATTATTTTCTCAGTACGACCATTTTTTTTTTTTTTTTTTTTTTTTTTTTTTTCGTTTCCAGCACTATCGCTTCGGGAAATTCGGTTCAAAATGTACACTTTGACAGCATTTTTTGAAATGTATTCTGCCTTTATCATAAAAATCGACCAATATAGCGCATTGTATAGTTTCGGAATAAGGGAACCTGCCAATTGAATGCGTTTGAGAGCAAAAGTGAATTTAAAAAGGAGTCAGAAAATACGCCGTTTGGATTTGAGTACACCCTTAATACGATAATTTTTTCGTCAAAGCCTTTTTTGTTTAATTTGTTTTTGCTGTAAGAGTTGGTTCTATTAAAAACTTGTCAATGTGAAAGTTGTAGATAATAACCAGAAGATGTATAATAAATTTTAGCGAATTGGACATCTTGTGAATTGAGGAAGTTATGAATTTGTTTCTTCTTCAATCCTTCCGCATTTTTTTTTTGTTTTGTTTTTATTTTTTTTTTTTAATTTCTTTTTTGTGGTAAGAGTTGGTACTATAAAAAACTTGTCAATATAAACGTTGTAGATAATATTAAGAAGATTTATAATAAGCTTAATTGGATTTGATATCTTGAGAATTGACGAAGTTATGGATTTTTTTTCCCTAAACCCTGTTTCTTGCGCCCCTTGAGCCCATTTTTAATTTTATCAAAAATCTGTGATACATAAGTTTTTGGCCCTAATTTTAGAAATAATAAAAACTTTAAACTGATTTGATATGAACAAAAACTAAGAAGTTGTTGGGTTTTTTCGGTTTTCACAAAACCCATCCCTGTTTCCACCCCCTTGGTCCGATTTTGCCCTTTAACGAACTTGACCGAGATTTTCTATCCCTTGATTTTATGCATCAGTTTGGAAGAGATTTGTGCAGAATTATGGAAGTTATCGTGTCCATAGAAAAGTGATATTTATGTATCTATATAGATAGATAGATAGATAGATAGATAGATAAATTTTTCAACTGGGGATGGTTTTGGGTTCTAGGGGTCATGATCGGCGTAGATCTGCAAATAGTTTTCACAAATTCCAACATAGGGGAGAATGTAATAGATAGTATTTCATACGAAACCTACCTGAAAAGAGGGGGGGGGCGGGGGTGTAACTTTTATGCGGATTTTTGAAGTTGCCGTATTTCCGAATATCGGATTTTCGAAGTTACACTGTATAAATCTTTTACGGTAGTTTTTTGCCAGCCGTGCTTAGACTCTATATTGAAAGATTAACATTATTCCCCTATATATTTTTTAAGCTTTCAAGGTTCGTATAAATAAATCTCTTCCAATTAAAAAGTATACAATGTATATTCTACATCCATGCTCTTCTTCACAACATCAGCGACCGTTTCTCGAACAAAAGACGTTGATTTACGAATCCTCCATGCGAACATTCATTTCTCATGCTCCGCTGGACTTTCTCAATTTGTTCGCCAGATATAGCGAGCTATAAAAACTGGCACTTATCGCTGTCCTAATTAGTACGCTTTCGCTTGTTAAGGTCAGGTAGGAAGAAGACTACTGCTTTGACACTCGGTCTTAAAATTTAAAAAAACTGCATCGTGCTTCAGATTATGTGCGCTACTCGTGCAATGGGGGGTTTCGTAATTGACTTTTAATGGTTTCTCAAGATTAAATACCGCCATAAATATGACATACACGCTCGCGCACGTATGGTCTACTCTACATGAGTTTAACGACGAACGTGACCTTGGATAATTTTTTAGAGTAGTTAATAGTTCAAGGATTATTAGCGTGAAATTGTTATAAAGTGTGTGAAAGAGGGCCGCTGTTAAGGGGATAGGATATCTTTGAACACGTCGGAAAAGTAAAAAAATATCACCATGTTCCAAGCTTCAAAACTTGTGTAATAAGTCAGAAATAAAAATCAAACTTCATTTAAATATAAAGCTCATATTTAAATTTATATTTAAAAAATAATATATATACTTATAAATTCATAAATAAATATTGAAAGGATAAGTTTAAAAATATATGATAATAAAAGAAAAAAATCTTGCACGCATGGTAAAATTGAAAATATGCATATAAAGGGGAAATTTTGGTGAAAATAAATACGTACCTTTATACTAAAACCAGAATATTTGTAAAAAATATTGACTAAATTAAAAAATTAACAAAAAATTAAAAAAATTCACTTTAAAAAAATATTTTCAAATAAAAAAAAACTTACCTTTTTCTGATTATAAGTTGTAGATAATACAGAAATGAATATGTGGTGAAAATTTCTTTTGATTGCCATGCATAGTCTTTTAGTAACACTGCGCGCAGTATCAAAATTCATCGTTTTGGATAAACGCAAAGCAAAGTTTAATTATCCTATGTAGTCTTAGTATGTAGTTTAGATACTTTAAACTGCCATAATTATTAAACTAATGAGAATTTTTTAATGCGGTTTTTTGCATATTGTTCAGAAATGATTACGGAATCAAATTATGTATAAAAAATTTTTTCGAAAATTTTGAAGTTTTAAAGGTATCCTACCCCCTAAGGAATGCTTATTTCCTGAATTCTGTTCGTTTTAGAAGATGATTCGCCTTTTCAGAGAGATCCATATAGGGGAGATGGGGGATGAACGGGACAGCTTCGCAAAAATATTCATTTTAAATACAATTTTTTAAGTTATTATCAATATTATATTTCACATTTCATACATTAGGTATTTGACCACGTCTATGCACAATATTTATTCTAGATTATTATTAGACAGTAAAATATTATAAAATATAAAAAAAGTTCTTTGCTGTCCCAATCATCCCCATAGCAGGGCTGAATGGGACACTAATAGGATGGATGGGACACAAATACTTTCCTTCCTGTATTCAATGTTACCTAAATAAAATTTATGATTATAAAGTTATATGTAATTATATGTGTAATAGATGATCTTATAACATGGCTGTTATATTTCAGCGTTGGTAACCACTTCTTTTACTGCAGTTTTAACTTCTGATTCAAACTTCGGCTGTCTATCTGTTTCTTTTTCCCACTTACGAGACATTTTAGATATGAAATGAAAGTGAAAAATTCCTTTGAAATACGGCATTGCTAATAATTTTCACTCACAACTTATTAATTAATATTAATTAAATGTATCTTAGACACAACTGAAATTATGTTAGGGGAAGTGGTTATTTATTTAAGCAAAAGTTCAAAATTCAATATAATTTCCCTATTCGATCAATAATCATATCTTATTTTTAACAATTTTATCTATTTTGATAAAGTTTCAATAGCAATTTTTGATAAACTATTTAATCTTTATTACAATACAATAATAAAGATCCAACATAATTTTTAATAATAAACAACCTATGTAATAGTTACTGTATAATACTAATAATTAGCATAAGTTATTAATTTATCAACCTACATACTAATATTTAGTTAATAAATAAATTTTTCAACATCTCTAGGGATGAATGAGACAGTCCCATTCATCCCCATTAGAAATGTTCCAATCATTCCCATGATACATATATTCAATTAGCCATTTTGCCTCAGAAATTATTTTTTTACAATGGTTAATATTCATTCATTTTAATTATATTGAACCTATATTGAACTTTCAAATAAATAACTACAAAATATCTTAATTGTTTGTATTATATAAGATAAGATAATTGACAACATCAAATGTAAAAAAAAAAAAAAAAATTAAGCAGAGTTTCAGGAATTTTTAAGAAAAGTGAAAACAGCCCTGGGGTTTTGCATTTGGTTCTAAAGCACACTATGGTAGTGCCATATATGAGAATAGTAAGCAACTAAAAAAAAAATGTTTATTGCCTGAAATATTGAGAATGTCTCATCCATCCCTTTTCCCATTCATCTCCCAGCTCCCCTATATTTTTATATTATAACTTTTTACATTATGAGAAAATACGCATAAAAAAAGCAACTGCAACCGGAAAAATAATCTAATAAATATAGTATACATTTTGCTTGTATTAAAGATGTAAATCTTCCAAACGAAATAGTAGCAGAGCTTCCTGATTATGACGCCTTCGAGCCCCACCGCCGTAAACGCCCTAGGTTCTCCATAATTATGGACACCAATAATCTCTGGGTTCACCAAACTAAGATTGCTTCTATCTTATTTAATGTCTTTTTATATTCATTCATATAAAAAAAAAGCTATATTCTCACTATATTGGTATATAGGAGAAAAAAAATGTATGGCCCTGAAAAGTCCCTTTTTTGGTTAATATGGCTTTGCTACCTCCTTTCAGCTTTTCCTGCCCAAACTTGGAGAGTGTAACTCTGAACAGTACTAACTCTTAACTTTTCTCTCTTTTTAATCCTTATACAGGGTGTCCGGTCTCAACGGTGTCCAATGGCTAATCACTAAACTGTTAGTCATAGATATATAGTTCCAATTACAAAAATGTTTTAAATCAGGTAAAGAAATATTTTAAAAGTGATTTGGGTCAATAAAAACATTTCTTAAAAAATTACGAAATTTAAATTTTTATACGGTCCCCCGGTCCTATAAGTTATATTTAGTAAAATTTTCCTTTTACACTGACAAGTAATACAAAAAAAAAAAAAAAATCCCGTTATTCTACAATTAAAATTGACCGAGTAATAGCTGATAAAAGTTAGAGCATATTTTTGGCTGCAAATTGGGGGTCACTCACAAATTTAGTCGAAATATAATTTCGTCAGATATATTAAAAAATGGTTGAGAGTAAATTTAACATTGAAATATAAATTTGAAATCTTTAATTATTCTGACATATTAAAGCAAAATTTACAATTTGTAATAAACGTTTAAGAAGAAAGGAAAACAGAATTTTTGTTAAATAAAATTATGTTAAATTAACAGCCTCAATTCTTTACAAAATGATACGTATTTAAAAATATTATTAGATTGCACTAGCCTAAAAAAGTTGGGTTATGTCATGTTTTTTAGCTTTTGATAATTGATTCTTATGTATTCTGTACCACTGAATATGAAATTGACCTTCATTTTTAACCATCACATCAGGATTTTTCGCAAATTGCAAATTTCGAAATTAAAAAGTTCAAAGTTAAAATTGAATCTCCTCCCCCATCTCATTGGACCACTCAGCTGTTTAGCTTTAAGAATCACGGGATAAGCAAAAATATCGAATATATTGAATAAAATAAAATAAAACAAAATAAGTTTTACATATGTTTTATAGTATGAGATTTTCGCTATATTTTAACTTACACATTTACGATTTGCAAAAAAATTCTAACGTGATGGTTAAAAATGAAGGTCATTTTCAGATTCAGTGCTAAAAAGTACGTAAAAATCAATTATCAAAAGTTAAAAAACACAACCATCTCCTCTACTTTATAGTATCGGATTTTTGTTATTCTTTAAATTTGACAATTTATGATTTGCGAAATATCCTGACATGATGGTTAAAAATTAAGGTAATTTTCGGATTCAGTGTTAAAAACACATACAAGTAAAAAAAAAAAAAAACCAACAATCGCAGTCTTGCATTATCTAATCTAAAACTTTTTCTTAAACTTCTTGGCGGTAATCTGTCCGAAATTTTTTGTGTTATCCTGTAAAATAAGTATAAATGGTAACCACCGAAAATCATAATAATATTAGATTGTTATCGTATTTGCGCCAGTTTGTAAAATGTAATCTCGATCGCATATTTGAAAGTGAGTTAAAGTTCTAGTACAAATTTTGAACTGGAAATACATTCATACGATCGTTGAAGTAAAATAAAAACTTAGAAAAATAACATAATTTTTGTTAAAAGAAATCATGAAAGAAACAGTCTCAAATCCTGACAAAATAAAACATGTTATTTTAGCCAATCTGAAACTTAATAAATGTTAACTTAATCGTAATACTTGTACGATTTTTTTCAAAGCGCAGATCTTCGAATACTTTAAGCACTTAGTATGTGACACCTCAAAGCCAAGCCGAACTCATTTGTTTTCAGAGCAGAAAAGTGGCATAAGTCATGCATTTTTAAAGTTCCATAACTGGCTCAATTTTAATGTTACATGAATGGGACTTTTTTTGTCTTACTTGTCAGAGTAAGAGGAAAATTTTACTAAATATAACTTATAGGACCGGGGGACCGTATAAAAATTTAAATTTGGTAATTTTTTAAGAAACGTTTTTATTGACCCAAATCGCTTTTAAAATATTTCTTTACCTGATTTAAAACATTTTTGTAATTGGAACTATATGTCTATGACTAACGGTTTAGGAATTAGCCATTGGACACCGTTGAGACCGGACACCCTGTATAGTAGTTTTATTACTGCAGTTAGATCATTTTAAATATTCTTTTTAAAAGTATTTTTCATTTATTTATCTTAACTCTTAACTTATTATTAAACTTATTTCTTTTAATTTCTTAACTTTTTAATTCCTCTTCTAATTTCTTATTTTATTTCTCAAGTAGTTTTAAACTCCAATTAAATTTTTCCCAATGGCTCACAATACATAAGATACTTCAATTCCTAGTCTGGGTGTTAAGCCGTTATCAGCTAGGAAACCCCTCAATGCAGCTTACCTGTTCAAGAACTGTAAAATTTCGTTACAAGGAATCACTGTAGAGCGCTGATTAATTTCGCTATACTGAAAAATTTGTTAAAGAGAATGTTTTATAATGAAATAGCGTAACATATTTTTTTTTTAAGAATCCAATATTCGTTAAAGTGACATTCGTTATAACGAGATTCTACTTGTATATCATCAAATTAATCTGGACAAGAGTTTTCCAAACTGTGTACGTCACCCTTTCATTACTGATATGTAAACAATTTATTCTAAAGAGATGGGAAAAAGAGTTAATTTGATAATCGAATAACTTACGTTGAAGTTATTTTGATAATCGAATGACTTACGTTCGAGTTATTTTCATAATAGAATGATTTACGTTCGAGTTAGTTTGATAATCGAATGATTTACGTTCGAGTTAATTTTATAATCGAATGATTTACGTTCGAGTTAATTTGATAACAGAATAATTTACTTTCGAGTTATTTTGATAATCGAATGAATTACGTTCGAGTTATTTTGATAATAGAATAATTTACGTTCGCGTTATTTTGATAATCGAATGATCTGTAAAAAAAATACAAGATAACACATCATAATCATCCTTACTGATTTTCATTCAACGTTCTCAGATTTAGGAAAAATTACGCAAATCTAAGGAGTTTCAATTATCTTTAGGGATTGAGGGGAAAATCTTCCTCAAATCTAGTGAAATGTTGGAAAAGTAGAATAACGCTGCTAAAGTTATGGAAACTAGAGCACGTTTAAGCCACTTTTAACTATTTCTAGAGTATTACGAGGAAGGATTAGAGTCACATCAGAAAACCAAATGACTCAAACCAACACAGGTGACGTTTTTATCAATCTTCCAAGCTCGTACTTTATCGCCCCACCAGTGGCCGAGAGGTTCTGCTCTCGAAGCTGGTAGACGGGAGGTGCTGGGTTCGATCCCAGTCGCGCCCGTCGGCCTAATCGTTCGGAGTTTTCGTGGTTTTCTTCGAACCTTGGTTCTCCAAGCGTTAATACGGGTTAGGTTCCCTTAGAAAGACCTCCACGGAAGGCACTCCCCCCCTTAAGGCCTATATCCCACGTGCTGATAATTGGCCGACATAAATACAACCAAACCAACCGTGCCTTATCCTTTCTTTTTTTAAAACAATACATAATATCGCTTTGAACACAGTTAAAAAAAAAATGGTTCAAAGATTTCGTTTCTGATGTGTTTTAAACACATTTTCGAGAACATCTTCTAAGAATTTCAACCCACATTTCTTCAATCTAAATTGCTACAACAACTTTAACACTAGAACCGCCGGAAACTTTACTCAAGTGTTATAAAACTATTTTACACCAGTATTTTTATTTAAAACTATTCAACTTATATATTTAACTTATCTCTCCGTGGTACATATGTAACTTAATTTAGAAAAAAAAATTTCTAGTGCGAATCGAAATAGTTTCATTTTTTAGCGGTCAAAATGACCGCTACGGCGCAGCGGTTCTAGTGTTAATCATTTATCTTTTAACCCTTTCGTGCGCGGAGTAAGTCTGTTTGTAAAATGGTGAAATGATGGACTGACACTAGAATTTACAAAAGAATTTATTAGAAAACGAAAACGTACTTATTTTCACGTGCTTTATAAAAGGAAAATTTTAATTAAATATTCTTGGTGCCAGATGTTAGTTTTAAAATTAAAATTAGGCGTCATTCTTTGTGGAGACCGCCCGCTAAACGGTTAAAAGGGTTATAAGGAAGTACGGTGAAACTTCTTTTAAAGGCCACCCCTATTCAAGGGCCGCCTCTATTAAGGGCCAATATTTTTAGGAACGAAAAATTTTCCCATAGACATAATGTTAAATTTACTCCTATTAGGGGTCGCACCTACCCCTCATAAAGGCCATTTTTTTCACGTGTGCCTTAAATCCTAAACAGATGTATTGAATTCCTGAACCAAAAGATAAGAGTTCAGCAAACAACTGCACTTGCAACAAAGGAGGCAGAGGGAGATGGTATTTAGTAACACAATGAAGGACCACAAACGTTTCCACAAGTGAGACAAACTGGTGTTCCTCACACTTTGTTTGACCTGTCAACCTGTAGGGGTTGGGTTGGAGGGGAAACTTAACCCTTTGTTGTTGACACATAAAGGATAACAGGTTATCTAGAAAAAATGATTCCACATTTACTAAAACTCTGGATGCATACTGAACCACAATTTTTACATCTGTCTGTCAGGAAACACTAACAGAAATAAATAAACTAATGTCTCATTCTAAGGCATTAACAAATGATGCAAATTTAAGTAATTTGTTCCATAAAGTTAAAGAATCATTAGAAACCAAAATTGTCTGTGAAAAAATTATGAAAAGAAAATAAACTTCAATAGAAAATTTTTTCAATCATGTATAGAGTTTGAAAATGTTAATAAACAGTTTTTTCATCTATATAGGTTTTGATTTCCTTATTTCAGTTGTTGTTGTTTTGTCACCCCTATTCAAGGACCACCCCTCATAAGGGGCAATTTTCAATGGAACGGCAGGTGACTCTTACAGAGAGGTTTCACTGTATAGTATTTCATATCATTTGGGATTTCTTTGATTGCAATTAAAATAAATAGATCTATGAATATTCGTAAATTCAAAGTCTAATTATGCAATACATGATAATTGACAAAAAAAAAAAAAAAAGGTTTTACAAATGAGTTTCCATGGTTGATGGAAGAGGATTAGAAATTAGAAAATTTTCTCTAAAATAAAGCTTTCCCGAAAATAGAGCTATAGGGAAGAACGTGATCACATTATAGTACTAATGCAGACACAGAATAGTTCTATGTTCATGAATACTAGTAAAAGGGTGTTCCGATTTTTCTTAGGAATATCTCATAGAGCAACAGAACGATAAATATACAAAGCATTCATACAAAATCTTTTTTTTTTTTTGATAGATGTGTATCTCAGGACACTTGGGAGATACATTCCAGAAAGATTCAATATTTTGACGGCCAATTACTTCCTCTTCCATATGATCATAGACACAATTTTAAGCTTTGGTGATTCGCCAAATTTCAGAATTATGTCAATAAAACTAATTCAGTATAAGACTGATTGATTATTTATATCTAAGATCAGTTGTAATTCATTAAAGAATGTTTCGAAACTTATAAAAAAAAAAAAAAAAAAAAAAACATATATTCAGTAGCAATGAAACGTTGGATGAACGAACCATGATCTATATAATAAAAGCCTAAGTCATGTGACTGTTATCAACAGTTCCGGGTTGACCGCTTCACTTTTTGTACGCCAAGCGGCCAATTTGGCAATTTAATGTTAGCCAGGAGCAGGTGATAAATCGCCAAATACTGTTCCTTCGCCAGATATTGTAAATATCATGTCATCAGTATTATAATAGTCCATTTCATGCGACTGTCATAAACAATTTTTCGCGTGGTAAATTAAAACAAAGCTTTAGTGTTGAAATTAAATGTCATGGTTTATGGTATTATTTATTTATTTATTTTTATTTATTTTTAAAGCAATAATTGAAAGTCATAAAGTTTAAATATTTGAGTTTTAAATTAAAGTTATGCATTTTAAATAAAATGAGTGAAAGTACTATATTTTAAATGAAATTAATGAAATACGAAAAAATGCGACGGGAACAATGTTTGACGATTTAGCACCTGCTCCCGGCTAATGCCGAGTTCAGGATTTCTGTATCAGAATCTTCGGATTTGGCGAAGGATTGAGCAAGTAAATTAAATTATGTATAAAAGCAACGAAATACAATGCTTAGCATATGTTTAAGGGAGATCAAACTGGCCGCCAAGGGCGGCTAGTTTAAAATATATATATTAAAACAGTAGGTATGTCGAAGTCGATTAGAAATTTACATGGACTGAAATTTCCAGCCCCGGACCCGGCCCGGTTCATTCAAAATTTAATTGGCCCGACTGAATTTCTATAAAAGAATAAAATGTTTCTGAAGCAACTTTAGCCTACAATTAAAATTATTCATAAAGCATGCTTACTAATACGCAGAATTTATTTTCAGATTATATTAGAAATTTATCGAATACAGAATAGCAACAATATTAATGACTATTTAGACAATTATTTACATAAACCCCAATTTAAAAAAAAGGGACTTAGACATTTACGTTTAAATTAAGATTCAATAAGAAAATCAACGTAGTTTAGAATTAAAGAAGCTGATGATAAAAGAACACAACAACCTTAAACCTCTACAAAGAAAAAAAAACTTGAAATAAAAGTGTATCTCTGTAATTTATTAAACAAAATTAAATTTCTAAAGATGTCGCTAAACCAATATACTGCATCACATAATTTTTACGAAAATGTATAAATAAAATGTCAGCTAAGCATGGTCTCGGGGGGAAGAATTTAGAGGTCTGCACTGGCCGGACCAATAACAGTTTACATACGGGATGGGTCGGGTCCGGGTCGAACTTTTGCTTTTTAAGCCGGGCGGGCCGGGCCTGGACTGAAAATTTCTGGGAGTTCCTCTTGGCAGTTTTTCTAGACAGTTCCTCTAGGAAGTCCAGGCCGTAAAAAAAGAATTTGCTTTCGTTCCAATCCATGTCAGCAGAAAAAGTGAGGTCCAAGATCGGTCCGGGCCTAAAATAATGAAATCCATGCCCGGGCTGAGTCTCGTGAATGATAATTGGCCCAGCCCACTGGTGAGGCGAGAAGGGTTTCAGATTCATATCACGGCTACGTAAGTACTTAAGTATCTCCTTCTCTTTTTTATTTACCACAATGAAAGTTCGATATATCCATTAAACGTGTGGAGTATATTATATCGAACAGAGCTATTTTTTTATTCGTTTCGATTATTTTCTAATAAACTCTCTTTGTCTTATGTACACCTTTTCATCAGTATCGTAAAAATTCGAGCTATAGTTATCACACTTAAAAAATTTTGTTTGATACCCCCAACATGTTTTTTTTTTTAATTTTATTATGCCATTTTAATAAGGTATTATGTCATTTTCTTTATTGCAAGCAAAAAAACAATAGAGAAATTAATTTCCAGTAGTAAGAGAAACTCAAAAATATATTTATAACTGTTGGGATAACTGGATCCCATGTGGTCCAGTTACCCCTCATACATGTTCCAGTTACCCCATTCTTGAAAAATTTATGCGGTAACTGGAACACCGGCCTTACATTTGAAACATGAAGTAAATATGTATGACTATCTAATAATATTAATATATTTATGTGTCTAATCTTTAAAAAAAAATGATTATTTAATAAAAGTACTTACCGTATTTTAATAAAAAGCCGAGGAAGTTCAACCAAATCGATGTCGTTTTTAAAATAAGAAACGTAAATTTTCGGCAACTTATCACAGCAAAAACAGAGTTATGATTGGGTTGACACACGTTGTTTTAAAAGTAGAGATGGGGTGCAATGTTGACAAAAACTAAAACTTAATAGACATCAACGGTTTTTTTTATAAAACAGCCTATGGCTCAGTTGCATCGTGGGTCCAGTTACTCCAGGTTACCCTATACTCCAGCGTTGGCTAACCTATGGCACGCGTGCCAGAATTGGCACGTAAGCTAATTTTTCTGGCACGAGAAAAATTTTAATTTGGTAATTGTTATACAGATAAAACCCATTTTTTTCTTACTGTTATAACCAAGAAAATTTTGTTCCATACGGGCAGATCACAATTATTTTATTTTTTTTTGCGTCAATTAACGCATCAGAATAATTTTCTTTTCCTGTCATGCTATGCAGAATTTTTGACACGTATTATGCCCTTTTTATATGAATTGAAAAAATTGAAAGCTGCAATTTTCAAATGAATTTCGTTTCACAGTCACTGCAATAAAATGGCAAATGGATCCAATTTAGCTATGTATATATGTAAAAATAACAAAATATGAACCATATTTAAAGCACTTTTCATCGAACGTACAACAGTAAAAATCTCATCAATACATTATTAGTATAATGTTTAATGCAACTTCGAAAATTATAACCGAGATCTTGCATTAATAATAAGTTACAAATTAATGAAAAAAAAAAAACTCGTGTATTTTTTCACTTATTAAAGTACATACTGCATAAATGAATCCTATTTACGAATATTAAAAATTTATTCATTTAAAGGCTAATTACAGTATACAGAAAAACTGAATTTTGATTTTTCATATATTTTAATTATTAATGCATGAAAGGAACTGATTTTATAACCAGTGTTTCGTATAAACATCGAACTCTTCAAAATTATTTTTATACAAGTTTGGCACGTTACATTGTTGATAGATATTTTCTGTGAATTTTCAGCACACGCATGTGTAAAGGTTCGCGGGGCCTGCTATACTCCATCACAAACTCCGCGTCACATTTTCTTGATAATTTTCTCTATATAATCGGTCGCAATTTGTTTCATAAGAGAATTAAATACCCAATCCGTCGGCCGATTTTTACTAAATTCAATACAGTTGCTCCGACAGTAGGTTGTCACACACTCAACCAGTGGGAGCTCAGTCGTAAGTACCGTTTAGGAGATATTCTCTTTACTCAACATACACACATTCAAATCGTGATTACAATATTTTCCCCACACTATCTAATAGGAAAGTAAAAAGAATATACTATATATATATATGGATGGATTCCAAGGCCACAGGTATAACTTAGACAGAGTTAAAACTGACTGATGAGGAACCTTTAAACAAAAGAAGGACAATTGCCCCATTTAACATCTACTAGGAAACTCCCTAATATTGTCTGAAAAATGCTTTCTTTTAAATAGACAAACATACAAATTTTTCGTGCGTAATGAAATACTAGAGAAAATCACGGTCTACAAATAAGTCGAAATGAGGTCCGCATCTTTTTCGATATATATTTAAAAATACATACAAGCCATTACCTTATACTTTAAATAAAAATCAATCTGCCAATCAATCACTTATTTGGTTCAGGTGATCAAGTGTGACTGATAATCAAGTATTTATTCACATCAATACTGTGTCCAAGTAAAACTGATTAATCCGATGTAAAATGACAGAATTGATTACACATGCTTCATCATAAGATAAAAAAAAAGAAGGAATTTTACGTATTATATTACTTGTAACGATTTGTTTTAACTTAACGATAATAGTAATAGAGATAAGATAAAAGTGTGACAAGAAAAACACATGTAAACTGTCTAATTAGCTACCGAATGAAATTGTATCTGATGATTATTATCTTATTTCGTGTAATTAATCATCTAATACCGATAGCTTTAAGTTTAAACTGATAACGGTTATTCGATCGCCGTTTAATTTAATTATGAGTCAGTGTTTCACATGATATAAGGAAAGAACTATCGTGAAATATATATATATATATATATATATATATATATATATATATATGCATACACTATATGGGCAAAGGTGACCGATCACATGCGATTTTTGACGTTTTATTAAACATCTAGGAAAATACATGAGGAATTAACCTGAAACTGCAGGTGTGGAAACAGTATAGTATAGGTCATATATTTCCGTGAAGATTTTTTCCCGAAACCCCATAGGGAACCGTCAGCAAATTGAAAAACAACAAATATGTTTTGAATAACCCTGTAAAAACTGACGTAGCAAAAGCGTTCAAACTCGAGATTATTAATAAGTGTCTTATTGTAATACACTGTGTTCATTTTTATGAGGACAGCATGTATAGTAGTAGAGAAATTAAGATTTTTATAAAAACAGTCCCAAATTTCGCCAAGTTTTTTGCTTATAATTTGCAGAGTTCTTAATATATAAAAAAAAAGTTCTTTTCAGAAAATATGACAAACAGCACTGTACACAATACTCTGTAATCAGAATTAAAAAATAATAAAAATTGGATGAAAAATGAGCAGGTTTACTAGAAAATGTTACATTGCGCATGCGCGAATGCAATCAAAATGTAATATGCATAATGTATTAGCTAAGTATATCGAGCAACTTTTGTAAAGTCTCAAAATCGTAGCTTGAAAATTCTGAAAATTATCGTCGATAGAATAAGCTCGAAATCCGTTGTTCCCAAAAAGAAGCAAAAAGATGAGGGGTTGTATTCAAATATAGTAGTACATGCAATATTGTGTGCGCTATCTTGGCACTAATCAACAGATATTTGATACAACCCCTTATCTTTTTGCTTCTTTTTGGGAACAACGGATTTCGAGCTTATTCTATCGACGATAATTTTCAGAATTTTCAAGCTATGAATTTGAGATTTTCACAAAAGTTGCTCTATATACTTAGCTAATACATTATGCATATTACATTTTGATTGCATTCGCGCATGCGCATTGAAATATTTTTCAGTAAACCTGCTCATTTTTCATCCAATTTTTATTATTTTTTAATTCTGATTACACAGTATTATGTACAACGCTGTTTGTCATATTTTCTGAAAAGAACTTTTTTTTATATTAACAACTCTGCAAATTATAAGCAAAAAACTTGGTAAAATTTGTGACTTTTTATAAAAATCTTAATTCATCTACGAGTATAAATGCTATCCTCATAAAAATGAACACAGTTTATTACAATAAGACACTTATTTATAATCTCGAGTTTGAACGCTTTTGCTACATTAGTTTTTACAGGGTTATTCAAAAGATATTCGTTCTTTTTCAATTTGTTGACGGTCCCCTATGGGGTTTCGGGAAAAAATCTTCGCGGAAATATATGACCTATGCTATACTGTTTACACACCTGCAGTTAAAGGTTGATTCCTCATGTATTTTTCTAGATATTTAATAAAACGTCAAAAATCGCAAGTGATCGGTCACCTTTGGAACATATAGTGAACTTTGAAATAAAAAGTATAAGGAAAGAACTATCTTGAAATATATATATATATATATATATGCATACTTTGAAATAAAAAATAATCCACACGTTTGTACAGCAAAAATGACTGAATCTTTTATTTAAAGATGGCACATAATAATATTTAAAAACAAAAATAGCAACAGTCCTTAATCCAATTGAAAAGCTAATAAATGAACATGAAACTAAATGTTACACTACACAGTGCCCATAAACGAATGACCCACTTTCAAAGTTATGTTACAACGGTTTAATTTAGACTATTTACAACACATCATACATCAAATTGGAGAAAACTAACCTAGCTTTTCTTACAAATGTTCAACAGGCGATCCTTTAGTTATACGGCACTCATTCAACCTAAAGTCCCGTTTTTCCGACGTCGTCAAATGTGTCTGGGGTAGTGGAAACAATAGCCTCTTCAATTCTGTGTCTCAACTCGGGATCAACTCAGGCTTTGATAGCGGTGGAACGTAGACACGATATTTTATAAAGCCCCCCCCCCCCCCAAGAAAAAAAGTATCATGAATCTAACGGCTTTTACATCTCCAGCTAGCAATTGCGTTTACGCTCAGCCGGAATTTCCAGGTCCGGGCACGGCGCGGTGTAAAAATTAAAAGTTCGGTCCAAGCCCGGACCGGCCCGTTTATATTTTCAAAGTTCACGGCCCGACCCGTACAAAACTCAGTGAAAACAGGCCCGGTGCGTGGAAAATTTAATTAAATCAGGCCCGATCCGGCCCGACTCAATTTCTACACAAAAATTCAGATTTTTCTTAACATACAATTAAGATTATTTTAAGGGTGTTCTCAAATCCAAAAGGGTAACTTTCTGACATAAGTTTTAATTTATTTTTGATCGAAAAGGCATGAAACTAGCTGGTATTGTTGTTCAGAAACTATGTCATCGAGCTGTTTTTTTTTTCAGTTTTTTGCAAACGCTATAGATCTTTCAGAAAATAATGTCAAATTGGACTTTTTGAACCGATTTTCCGCGCGAATGGTGAATAAGCACTCATGAGCGGGCGAAAAACGTGTTTGTCACGTGGTCAAAAACGCTTATAACTCAGTAGGAAAATGATGTATTCTAAAATGGAAAAAACAATTCGATTTGAAATCGGTTCCATGGACAGGTTTTCCAATTTTATATCTTTCCGTTAAAAAAAGAATTTGTAAATGCGTCGAAACGTTTTGCGCTTGTTGAGCAGAGCAGTTAAGAACAGCCTTAAAGAACACATGCATACATATTTATGGGATAATTTTATAGTATGTTTCAAAATTATGATGTGTTCGCAAGACAGAAAATACACAATAACAACATTAATGATTACTTCGAGTTTTAGGCGTTTCAACTTTCAAATAAGGATGCATTAAAAAATTAATGCACTTTAGAATAAAAGAAAAACAAGAAGGGTTAAAAACATGATAACTTTTGAAGCTTTATAATAAAAAGGAGATTTGTGAAAATATTTCTCTGTCATTTATTAAGGATTTTCTCAAATCCAAAGGAATTACTTTCTGACACATTTCTGAATAGATTTCTTTTTTGGAAACGCATAAGATTGACAGGTGTTCCTATTCAGAAACTATGTAATCGAATGGAGTTATCCATTTTTTGATAAAGACAATATATCTTTGAGAAAATACTGTCAAAGTTGGCGTCTTGAATAGTCTTTTCGGAAGCGATAGCACGGGAAAAGAGAAAAACCAGCAGTCATGTGACAAAAATCTCTTATAGCTCGATAAGTCATTTATTAATCAAAAATGGAAAACCCTATTCGATTCCAAATCCCTTCAATAGTTAGGCGTGTCAATTTTATGCCTTTTCAGTTAAAAATCAGCCAGAAAATGTGTCAGAAAGTTTCGCATTTTTGAGCATTGAATTTCAGAACCACCTTAAACTATATTTCCAAAGATTCCGGTAACAGAAGTTCATTATCGCTATTAATATTTTTACAAAACATATTGCCTGCCCCACGTATCCTAACAACAATTAAGTCCAGTTCCGGTCCGACTCAACTATATAGAAAAAATAAATTCAAGCTTGATCTCGGCCCGGCATGAGTCTGCTGAAAAAATTAAGCCCGGGCTCAGACACCATGTAACTGTCCGATGCCGATCTCTAGGCTGGACATGTTACACTTCTGTATTGATGTTGTAAAACTAGCATCGGCTCGTGACGCACATCATACTTGTTCTCGCGAAAGTCATATTAATTGAAAAAGGCTCGTAATTTATCGGCCTCGTTTAAATTTTTATATCGGGTCGATAGGACCGCTTAATTTTGTTTATCGGTCCGGCCGGTTTGAAAGTTCGACCTCATTCCGCGTGCCGGGCCGGGGCCCGAGCAGACCTCTAATATGTGGCACTGCAAACGAGTCAATAACAAAGCAGTACTCGTAATATGTGGCACTGCAAACGAGTCAATAACAAAGCAGTACTCATAATATGTGGCACTGCAAACGAGTCAATAACAAAGCAGTACTCGTAATATGTGGCACTGCAAACGAGTCAATAACAAAGCAGTACTCGCGCATGCGCTTATCTAAAACTGCTTGAGTTACTCTTTATTTGTGACCTTGAACAAACACTCTACAACGCTTACAGTTGATATTATTAAAATTTATCACTGGGACAATCTTTTACCCTGTATATAATTAAAATTTAGAAAAATGAGAAATGCTGCACTGATACTGAAAACAATTTTAAGAATGTAAAATTCACATAAATAACTACCCATTAAAATGGTCAAAGCAGTTTTATTCAACATGTATTTTTAACAAAATCTAAAAAATAAGCAAATAAGAGCCAAAATTGGGCTATAAAAATCAGCATTAAATGCAAAATGCAATGCAAATATACATGAACTCAAAATCACGTTCAATAAATTCGCGCAAAGCAGCAGAATATAATAGAACGTCAAATGTATAATATACCCTTGAAATTAAAAAAAATACAACTTACAAGTCAGTATAGCAAAATAGACCTAATCCCTTATTTAAGGGCGGCATATAATATTATCTAACAGCAAAAATAATAATTGTACAGAATTCAACTGATAAGCTATTAAGGAAGCAAGAGACCTTCAAATTCATTTTTATTTTAATTGCACTTTAAATGCTATTCAAGTACACATTGTATGAATTATGGCATATATTTATTACAAAAAAAATGAATAAAAGTAATTTTCCTGAATATTTTAAGCGTTATGAAAAACTTTTCAAAATGCACCATGCGCATTCCATATCAATTAAAATCCTCAATATTTTTTATGCCAGTCTGATTTACATATATAAATAAAACTGTGCATCGAATTTTATATATTTGAATATAAAGGTTAAAAAAATATTTTCTAAATGTTATGAAAATTTCAGCATCTTTGAGTTCTATTTCTGCACTTAACTATCTTTAATTAATTTTCATCGATAGAAATCACTTTCTTTTTTAATACCCGTATTACACTTATACTTATCCTATACCATCTCTTCAGGCATTATTATCATAGTAGCTATCACAGCATAGACATTTTCCATTATCTCTTACATAAGATTACTGTTATATATAAAAAACATGACACAATTATTTTTTCATTTAAAAAAATTCTTTATCTTGTTTGTATACTTTTACATACAAATCAATTTCTATAAGACATACTTCATAATTTTTCTTTAAAAGAAAATCGTTATTTTTTAAGGAAAATAACAAAATATGTCTTACAAAAAAATAATTCTGTCATGGTTTTTATATATAACTGTAATTTTATGTAAAAATAATGGAAAAGTGTCTATACTGTGATAGCTACTATGATAATAATGCCTGAAGAGATGGTATAGGATAAGTATGAATATCTTTAACTTTTCCATTTACATTTAGTTTCAAAAAACTATGCACAGTTATATTTGTATATGTAATCAAACTACCATAAAAAATCTTGGGAGATTTCAATTGATATGGAATACGCATGAGGCATTTAAAAAAGTTCTTCATGACGCTTGAAATATTCAGGAAAATTCCTTATTATATTCCATTTTTTTTTTCTTGTATGATAAATATATGCCATAATTCATATAATGTGTCCTTGAATATTATTTAAAGTGCAATTAAAAAAAAAATGAGTTTGAAGATCCTAAATGGCCTGCCTGACTTTTCTGGCTTTATAGATTGTCTGGGTTTATCCACTGCAGACGATTCTTGATAAGATCGGATCAGATAAGAATAGCAGTTGGTTGACTAAGTCATCGAGAAACAACTGACACAATAGAAAACTATCAAAAAGTCCAAGCAATTGAGATAATCGATAAAAACTTCCGGACATTGCCCAAAACTACATGAACGCAGAAGTTACAATACATATGGGGCATTCTCACAATCTTTTGACTTTTGGGGGAAAAAATCTGACAAAATTAAACTTGATAAAATAACATTTTAATCTGATAGATGATCTGCCTTAATGATTCAAAATAAAGAAAAAGTGGTCAGCAGAGAAAATTTTTTTATTTAACTGAAGTTTAAGTTAAACTTGCGAGTTTAATTTTCCTTACCATTTTACCCCTATAACTTTTTATTTTCTTCTAAATTTTTACTTATAATGAATTTGCTTACACACAGGACATTCAAATAAGAAATAATAACAATGTAGTACTTTTAATACAGAATTTTTGTATAACATTGTCTTAAAGGGGTGTTAAAGAAGGGACGGTAAGGTAAAACAAGTTGGAAATTGCTCGTCAAACGTGGCAAATGAGGTGCGTTCGTACTATAACTAGTTTTAAAATTATTTTTTGCACCCCATATTGTACTGAATGTATAATTTTTTGCACTTCATAACCTGCATAGTCTGATACATCATTAAAATGCACTTCCAATAATTTTTTCGGAACACTTTTGACTGTCCCTGTAATTAAACTATACATCCGATTTTCCTAAAATTTGAAATAGCTCAACAACATTTTGCAACAATTATATCTTTAAAATTTCAGATCATTCGGAAGGCTCTAATACCATTAAAATCCACTTGCAATAATTTTTCCCATTGGCCGTAATGTAATGAAAAACTTTTGACTGTCCCTGTAATTAAACTATACGTCCGATTTTCCTAAAATTTGAAATGGCTCGACAAAATTTTGCAACAATTATATCTTTAAAATTTCAGATCATTCGGAAGGCTCTAATATCATTAAAATCCACTTGCAATAATTTTTCCCATTGGCCGTAATGTAAAGAAAAACTTTTGACTGTCCCTGTAATTAAACTATACATCCGATTTTCATAAAATTTGAAATGGCTTGACAAAATTTTGCAACAATCACATATTTGAAATTTCAGACTATTCGGTTGGGTAGTTTTTGCTCTGTTACATGCGGACAGACGGACAGACGGACGGACTGAACGACGACTATAGGTGCTACGTATTTATATAATTACGAACGCACCTAAAAAGGGGATAGTATTGGAAAAAAGGGACGAAATGCTAAAAAAAGGGACGGTAAGGATGGAACGGTAAGGAAAATTACCACCTATTTTTAGGAAAATCATGTTAAGACTAAGTGATAGTCACAATGTTCACTGATTTTTAGAAACAGTTGTTAACCTTGGAATATATATATATTTTTTTAAATTTACCTCGAAAAGTGCAGGAATAAACCTTGTGGGCTGTGAGACTACCAATAAATCCACGATGCTTAAAATTGATATTTAAATGCTGATTTAAATTCTACAGTAAATTTCCTGCCAAAGAATTTTAGACATTATTTCTCTAGCATACTTCTGCATGAGAAAAAACTTGAAAAAAATTCTGTGGCTGCATCTGAAATGATTTTCTGTATAATTTTAGAAGAGGGATAGTAAGGAATCTAAAACACATTGACACAGTTTAAAAAATAATAACAATCCTAAAATGTGTGCAGGTTAATTTTTAGCTACATATTTATATAAAACAATTGTTCCAGTTTCAGAAAAAAAATGACATCGAATTATTTTTATTGAAACAATTTTATCCAGACACCTCCAAACTTAAAAATGAGCATCAGGGACACGGGACGGTATAAAAGTTTTCCAGGTGTTTGGTTCCCCAACATCGTCCAAAACTTATTTATCTCGTTAATATTGTTGTGCAATCATGCAATGGGATGTTCCCCAGTATATGAAATAAAAAAAACATAAAAAAGTGTATTAAAATAAAAATTATTATTCAGGGACATGAAAGTCAAAAGATTGTGAGAATGCCCCATATATATATATATATATATATAGATAACATATCCAATGGTACAGAATAATGGTACAGAACCCAACTGATAAGATATTAAAACATAAAACGAGAGAAAACGAAAGAAAAAAACCCAGCCTGTCTGACTTTTATGGCTTCATAGATTGTCAAGGTTTACAACTGCAGACGATTTTTGATAAAGTCGGATCGAATACGAATAACAATTGGTTGACTACAGTCATCGAGAAACCCTGTATATATAATTTGTGAATTTAAATGAGTACTGAATAAATTCAGTACCGACAGAACTTCAACTCAGCTGCATACGAGGTCCTTATGGATTTGACATATCTCACAGTGAACTAAAACTCAAAGTCCATCACAGTTACGGTACATTTTAACTAAGATCAACCGAAACAGGTTTTTAAGAGGGAAACCGAAGCCAAATTTCGGTAATCTTCCTATTTTCGGCCGAAAACACTTCTGCGGTTTCAAACTAAAAATTTTCTACTACTGTTAACTCTGCAGCTTTTAACAAGCGCGTGATAAACGTCTTCAAAGTTTAGTCCTATGGGCTATTACTAGCTTTATAATTTGCAGTCAGGTCTTAAATCAGTGATGACTGATAACTGTAAGCAATGAAGTTCGTAGCAATAAATAAACAATGTCTCATTTGAGCTGATACTGCTGAAATCAAAGAGTAATGTTGCAAATTTCCGATGGAAGAAACGAGATTTTCGGGAATATAGATAGTTTCGGTCGAGTTTTGGTTTCGGCCAAATTTTCCCCAGCATTTTCGCCGAAAACCAATTTCCGGCAAAACTCACATTTTGAGCCGAAAACGAAAACGAAACCGAATTTTCGGTCGATCTCTAATTTTAACAAATGAATTCAAAATATTGTAATGGAAAATAAACGTTGTTTTTCTCCGTTTCTCAAAGGCATAATTCTGCGGGGCGGTATTCTAAACTTACACAACCACCAGAGTAGAGAATAGTAGTCATTTAAATGTAGAATCAGACTGCCACCTACAGTTATCAACAATTGAGCCGGATATCACAAAACATTGCAAAAAAAAAAAAAAAAAAAAAAAAAAAAAAAAAAAAATGCAACTACAGATTTCAAATTAACAAATCGTTTTATTTTTAAATTCGTACGTTCTTGTCTGTAGCATTAACATCTATTGTATGTCAAATACTTTAATTTTTGCAATTTTGGAAAATTCTTCGAATGGCCAAGTTCGACAACGTTATGTGCAATGGTGATAATTGAGAATAAATCAAGTATTATAATGATATATGAAATCGAGAAAATATAATGTTATTGCAAGGACAATACACAATTGTTTGGACTACTATCCATCCCCTATTCATCTATTTCCAAACATGAAATCTAAAGGCTTCTAAAGCAAAAAGTACGACAGGCTTAACCTTTTATGTACTGAATTATGAATTCATGAAAATTTTATCTTCTAAAGCCTTTTTCGTACATTTTTGAAACTACATTAAAAGATTTACATAATCATTTAATAAATTTTAGAAGGATTTTTAGTAGGATTAAAGGATTTAGAAGGATTAATTAAATTTGAATTTATAGGGATTTTGTGCAACATTTATAACACCACTCAAATCTTTTATTTAAAATATTTTTCGTAGTATTTTGTAGAATTAGGAAATGTACAAATGTAATGTTCTTACAATAGAAATATAGAAATATTTCCGAATTGAAAAATCCCCCCCCCCCACATCCTCCTAACACCAAGAAAGTTAAAAAGACGAAAAGGCAAAAGAAATCATCCTTTTAAAAATATTTTTGCTTTATGCAACCAATAATGCTTTTGGAACAAGATAAAGTAATGCATCTATAACTCATTCTAAACTGTATTACAACTAATCGATGTATTAAATTCATTTTTAACAAGTTGTTTTAATGCTACTTATAAGTACCGTCAGTAGATAAAGGGTTAAAGGGCCCGTCATGGAATTTCATTCTAAAAAGTGCTCCACATGACAAAAAGTTTGGGAATCACTATATCATGTATTAATAGTATTATAGTGACAATAAGAAATTAAGGAAAAAAAATAATTATTTTGTTAAAAAAAAGAAAAATACATTATTGAACAGCGGAAAATATACTCCTTATGTTTATTAATAAAAATGCTAACTAGAGCGTGAAGTTTAAAAAAGGATATTTTTACATATATATTTATAACACCAGAATATGTGCACAGACATGAAATATCACAGTCTGTGAATATACCTAAAATATTGTTTTTTACTTTTTTTTTACATTTTTCTATCATTTTACAAATGGGCATTCAAACGTAAGTACTACACACATACATCATGATTGCAACACTTTCCTTACTCTATGTGTACGGACAGAAACAAGAAAAAATCACAAAAAAACCTTACATCTAATTATGTTTTTCTTTTCAGAGTGCGCAGGTTTTAAAATATTTCTTTTTTTATTAAAAAACACACGAAGCATCCTGCAAAAAACCTGTGTGAAAATAACGATATCATAATTTCTAAAATTTTGACACTCGAAGTGTCATAAATCCATGGCTGAATATACCACTAAAATCCTAATGCCCCATTAGCTTCTAAACAATGTTTTGTCTACAAGGTAAAACAATTATTTCATTTTATTCACGAAACTGAAGCAAAAAATAGGTGCGATATTTTCCATTTGCAAGGCTAAGAAAATAGCATATTTTACAGTAATGCTTATTTACTATGTAGCTTATTTAACATAAATGTTTTGCGTAAATTTATTTCAAATACCATATTTTCCTGTTTCCTTTTTTTCGGTGACTATAAGCCATCTAGTTATTTCAGTTTTTCTATTGTTTCTCTTTTTGTCATAAAGCAGAAAAGAAAAATACTTAAACTTTTACTTTTTTAAAAAAAAAAGGCCTTTGAATATGAAATTTATGCCCCATAAAATAAATTAAAAAACACAAAACGAATTCTCAAAACAACAATACCTCTAATTATCCTTGCTTTTTTTTTTCAACACCATGCAGTTTTGAAATAATTCTTCTTTTGATGATAAACACACCAAGGTTCTAGCACGAAATCCTGAGCAAAAAAAGCGACGTCCTAATTGTTAAAATTTTGAATCTGTCACAAGTCAAATACGTGGCATAAAAAACCTCTAAAATCCTAATGACTTCGCAACTCTACCCTTTCTTGACTTAGCGTCCCAACTATATCTTGTTTGTTTAAGAGAAACAACAGTTTAATGCAAAATGCATATATGAAATATATATATATCACGTTGGATCAAATCAAAGCAAAAATTAAATAAACTTGCTAAAAAGGTGCATTTAATGCGTTAAAGGTATCACAAAATAAAAAAGATGTTATTAAATATAAAAACACAGTGTTAACACTATTTCTATCACGATTTTATGTATACCTATTTCTGCCAAAAGGTGTCTTTTGACACCTTTGCGTTTGAATGCGAATAATTGCAAAAAATGTTGGAATTTCCAATTGTTAGCTAAATATAGTAGATAATTTGAGAAATATATTTATTATTACACTCATGCGTATTTATTAGAAATCATTTAATCAGATTATAAATTCTCATTTAATTCAACAATCTACAAAATATAAGTATACATAAATGTAATCAAACATGTTTTATGTCAACAAAAACAGCAATTAAAAAATATTATTTTCTTAATTTTTATAATTTTTATTAGAAAATCAAACATTTTAATATTATTAACTTATCATCAAACTTTCAGTATGAAAATTCATCATAAAATTTTTCATGTATAAGAATTCGACCTTTGTAACAAACACAACAACAACAACAATAATCATAAAAACAGCAGAGTAAAATTTCTTTCCTTATTCAATATCACAGTTTTTACACGAATGAAAAAGAAATCATATGTATTGAACTCACCAATAGAATTGGAGATCAAAGCGCGTTATACAGTTTTTTAGAACTAGTCACTGCAATATCTACGCTAAAATGCATCATGGCGGGAAACAAGCTAACATCAAAGGTATGCAGCAACTCCTGTATTTTCCTTTACAACTAAAATTGGTATTCTCTAATCTGATTATAATTGATATGATGCTGTAAAATAGTGTTGATATTTATATGTAAAATTGTTTAAAATTAGAAATTATGAAATCGTTAGAAATTACAAATTATGAAATCCTTAAAATGTCAAAAGACACCTCATGGTAGAAATAGTTATACCCTATGCATATTTTTAGATCCAAGATGAGCTGGTAGGAAAATGATACCGCTGAATTAATCTAACAACTATTGTACGAAAAGTAAAAAAAAAAATAATGGTGGAGACATGATTAAACTTAGAGAATAATTTTAAGTTAAAATCCAAAAGGTGTCGTTTGACACCACTTGGTAGAAATAATGTTAAAACTTAAAACTTCAAATATCATACGCATGCCGCTTTCGATGAGAACTTTACCATTTAAGGGGGCACAGGCCCTTTGATTTGTCTAAACGATCAAAAACACCGCTTTTTTCAATGTACTAAAACACAAATAATATACAATTAAGATCTTTTTTTCCCTTCCTGCCTAAAATATATATTCTTAGCTATATTATTCAGAAAAATAAATGTTGTATATAGAAAATTAATATTTAATTTTTTTATTTAAAAAATCATCTTATTAATGCTTGAATTAAAATTATTACAGTACGTGTAAAAACTTTAAGGACAGCAAAAAACTGTACAAATTTTCATAAATTTAAAATGCGACAAGTGAAATGGTAATTTAATGTTTATCATAAAGTGGAAATACTAATATAAAAGTGAACAAAATGTATTTATGTTCTTTTTATTGCGAAAAAATTATAATTATGCAAAAAAAAAAACGCTATTTTTGACTGTGTAAAAACTTTAACGACACCAGTATTTTTTTTATGGAAATGTTATGCATACTTATTATTAAGGATCGACCGAAATAGGTTTTCAAGGGCGAAACCGGAACCGAAACAGAATTTCGGTGATCTTCCCATTTTCAGCCGAAAACAAAAATATTCAAATTCTTTTTTTTTAAGAAATTAAATTGTTGTATTACATAATTATTAACTAATTATACGTATTTATTAAATATACATAATTTTGATTAATTATACGTGTGGCCCAAATTGGTTCTTTGTGCATTAGACCCAAAACATTTTTTTTCATGTAAAATAAAACGTAATTCATTTATCAACGTTACAGCAAGATTTTCTAATTATACTAATTTCATTTAATTAAAAAATATTTTAGTTTTATGTATGGACACCTCGATTCATCTTTTATAATGGTTTCTGTAAATGAGCATTCGTTATACTAGAAATTTCTCAAAGAGTATTCGAAACACTTCTGCGGTTTCAAACTAAAAATTTTCTATTACTGTTAAGTCTTCAGCTATTAATGAGCATGTGAAAAAATTTAGTTATATATGCATTGCTTGCTTTATAATTTGCATTCACGTTTTAAGTCATTCATGACTGATAATTATAAACAGCGAAGTTCGTAGCAATAAATAGTGTCAGTTGAGCCGATAAAGCTGATTAATGTTGAAAATTTTTTGGAATACTGTAGTTTCTGTCAAGTTTCGGATCGGCGAATTTTCCGCCGCATTTCCGGCGAAACTCAGATTTTTGGCTGAAAACGATAGCGAAACTGAATTTTTGGTCGATCTTTAATTATTATTCAATTGTCTATTGAAAACTCTTTTGTATAGTGCTTTTTCTGAAGTTTTCTGTTAAGAAATGTGTTAGTTGTATAACAATGGGGCCAAAAGCAAGTATACTGACTGAATATGAAAAAGGTGCTGCTGAAACTTTTGCTTTGTCAGGGATGAGTTGTAGGTCTATTGCAAAAAAAAAAAAAAAAAAAAAAAAAAAAAAAAAAAAAAAAAAAAAAAAAGAGAAAATCTAAAGACGTCATAAAAAATTTTTTAAGCTTAAAAGACGAGTATGGGGAAAAAACGGCTGGAGGAAGACCAAAAAGCCTTGTAATTTAGAGAATAAAGGAGAGTTTTAAAATTAGCATCAACTGGAAAATACTCATGTAAAGAAATTTTACTAACGACTAGACCCAAAGTGTGCAAGAAAATAATCTGCAATACAATCAATTGATCTGGGAATTTTCAATGCACGGCAAAATTGTGTAACCCCCCTTTGCTGACTAGCCCCAAAACCCAGCGTTTACAGTTTGCAAGTGATGACTTGGGACGATAAATGGTTGCAGGTTTTTTTCTCCGATGATAAGAAATGGAACTTAGATGGTCATCCTGGCTGGAAATGTTATTGGCATTATTTGAGAAAAGAAAAGGAAATTTTCTCAAAACGTCATTTAGGGAAAGCATCAATTACGACATGAGGTTGCTTTTCGTTCAACGGCGTGGAGTTACTGTCATTTCTTTCAGAAAAAGTTAATTGAAAGCATATCTGAAAACTCTTTCTGACCATCTTTCACCTGTTGCAACACTTCTGGCAGGAGAAAATGGATTTATCAGCAAGACAATTCGCCTATCTGCACAGGCCGTGAGACAAAACTCTGGTTCCAGAAGAAAAATATTGAAGTTTTGCAATGATCACCCAGAAGTCCTGATCTAAACCCTATCGAGAACTGATGGGGAGATCCAGTTTATAAAAATGAAAGACATTTTTCCTCAGCTTCAGAACTTAGATCTACGATTGAAGATGAATGGTACAAAACCAGCCCGAACTGTTCCAATAATAATGTCTAATAATAATAATAATCCAATTAATAATGTCTATGAAAGATAGAATATTTGCAGTCATTAAGCGCAATGGTGGGTGCGCAGTATTTTAAGTATTTATTTCCTCATTACAGTATTGTTTTTTATTTTGCTGTCCTTAAAGATTTTACACAGGCAGAAATAGTGTTTTTTTTTTTTCTGTACAATTACTTTACTTTCGTAATAAAATACTTCCAGATGAATTTTGTTGACTTTTTTATTAGCTTTTCAACTTAATGAAACACATTATTGTAAATTGTTTTTCATCTGATTTGAAATTTAGAAAAAAAATAATATTTTTGGCTGTCCTTAAAGTTTTTACACGCACTGTAAGTGCTGCGCGCATGATAAAACTCTAAATTATGCATATAGAAAACAATTTTTGAACAAAATAGATTCATAACACACCTACTTCTAAATTAACAGCAAAATATATACAAAAAGGTCATTTTAAAAATTTAATTTTAGCACAAAATTTAAAAAAATACAAAATTTTCAAAATAATTTCAAATTTTTCAAGTGCAAAAAAAGAAATAACAAAACTGTGTGAATTTTTCGGTTTTAGAATAAAGACAACAAAGAAACGCATATTTTCTTAATTTTTTAAAGCTTACTAGCTTATATCGTTGGTACCATGCCAAACTATCGAATGTGAAAACAGTGGGCTACTTTTTTAAAATTCAAATTTCTTGATCGGCACTACTTTTTTGAAATAGTGAAATTCGCCTTGTTTAACTTTATTTAATCACATATTAATTAAGGCGAAAACGAGGGGAATTTTACCATTTCATTAAAATGGTTCCAATCAAGAAATATGAATTAAAAAAAAAAATAGCCCGCTGCTTTCACATTGGATAGTTTGACATGGTACCGACGATTTATTGGGTCGTTGGGAAAGTCGTGTCCGTTTGGGGAAATCAGTTCGCACCGGAAAATTCTATCATTTAATTATTAGACATTTGTTCCGATTTCTAATGTCTAATAATTACCGGGCAGAAGTTTCCAGTACGAATTGATTTTCGCAAACGGACACGACTTTCCGAACGACCCAATACTTTGAAAGTAAGAGTGCGCGCAAACTCCAAATTTACTAATCTGAGAAAACGCGTTTTAAAGTTTCAATATCAATGTATTTTCATTGTACTTACCGTATATAAGTGATTATAACTCAAGGAATAATGCAGATTTTTGAATGGGATTTTTTGCATGTTGTTGAGATTTTTTTTTTTAATTCCGAATAAAACAAATTCCGAAAACTGATTTTTTGAATATTTAACCCTCTCTCTGCGCAACCCGAGATATGCTCGGGCATGCATTTTCCCACCAGTTATTTTTTAGCGAAAACTTTGTCTGATTTGATCAGGACATTTCCCCCCATTACGATAGCCACAAATTTCTGCTTTAAAGAACCGGTGATAAACGATTAAAAGTTCTCTAAAAGACGCTCATCGGGAAGAATTATTTACGCAGCGAGAGGGTTAAAGGTCCTGCACCACCTTAACTGTCTAAACACCTTAACGGTCGCATTAAAATACGGTTTAAAAATTCAAATTGCTTATTTGCACGACTTTTTTAAAAAGGAACTATTCCCCTTATTTAATGATAGGTAATATGATACCATAATAAAGCCAATTACACTATTTTATAAAACTGGTGGGAATCAAACAGTCTGAATAAAAGACACAGCCCGTGAATATCACGGGAGCGAGATTTAAGGGGTTAATTCTCGCTAAATTAAGGGGTTAAGGGAAGTTATTCAGAACTGCATTAAAGTTCTGATCGAAAGCGCTCGGCGTATGATGTTTGAAGTTTTAAGTTTTTAATACTGTTTTTATATGTAATTACATCTTTTATATTTTGTATCATCTTATCGTATCAAATGCACCTTTTTAGCAAGTTTATTTAATTTTTGTTTTGAATAGTTTATTAATTATTGTTACTCATACGAACTTAAAACAAGATTTCTCGCATGAACATGATATGAGATTTCTGGCACGATTTGTCCTACTCAAGTACATTTCTGCACAAACTTGAACCAAGAAATAGGTGTGACACCTTCCCTTTGCAAGATCAAAAATATGATACTTTGGACTTAGAAATATTACATGCGTAAAATTAATTTTAATTACTTGACTTTCTTCCATTTTTTTCCAATAGCCCTATATAATATCTAATATTTTAAGTTTTTCGATTTTTGCTTCAGACTCATTCTGTCGTAAAGAAAAATGGACTCTATTCTTTTCCAAGGGAAAAAAAAAAAAAAGTAAATATAACAGAAATTAATGGTTTAAAAAAAACACCTTTTTATAAGCGGCTAAAGTTTATCTTGAAAATCAGGCTTAATTTCATAACTGCAATTCACGAAATTTCAAAAAAATATTCCTTTACAGGGTCATCATAAAAAAAACGTACAATATGCAGTCACTACCAATTTGTGTTCATTCAGTATAATTTTAACGCAAAATTCAAATGAAAGGAGTAAAAAACAAACCTTTTAGGTATATTTACATGTGAAAATATGTAAAAAAGTAAAAAGAAAAATATTTTAGATATGTCCAACAGACTGTGATATCTCATGTGTGTGCACTATCACTATTCTGGTTTTACAAGTACATATGTAAAAATATTCTTTTCAAAGTTAACTCTCTAGTTAGCATTTTTATTAATATACTAGGGGGCTCTGCCTCCTGCAAGCTACGCTTGCCAACCCCCGTTCAAACACCGCAGAATAAAAAATCACGCTAATTTGATCGGTTTTTAAAAGATTAGAGAAGATTGAATTATAATGAAAAAACCTAATAGTTATCTCCCTATAAACGGATTTCCATTCCATTCCCTTTGATTGCGAAAATTTAAGGCCGAATTAGTTGCTGTTAAGACATCCAATGGTTGTTTTCCTGTTTGATTAAAGAAGATCAGTTAAACATTTGAAAATAAGCTAAAATAATATGAATTAAGTAAACAGAGTCTTTGCCGACCGGTATTTTTTAACAGCGTTATAAAAAGATTGATATAATACAATTTACTACAATTACTAGAATTTACTGTTTTAACTCCTTCAAGAGAGGTGGTTCATTTTTGGACCACTTAATTTTAATTCTTAAATGCCACGTTGGCACCAGAATATTGGAATGAAAAATTTTCTTTTATTAAGTAAGTGAACAAAATCATTTTCGTATTTCGAAATTTGTTTGTAAATTCCGGTGCTATTAACTGATTTCAACATTTTACGAATCGAAGTACCTTGCCCCTGAATGGGTTAAACGTATATTAATGTATTTATTATTTTAAAGTTTCCTTTCTCTTTTAATATTCACGTGTAAATACAATTTTCAAGACATAATTTTCAATATTTTCCTGCTTTTAACACGTACTCATTTAATAGTAATTTCAATGGTTTTTTTTTCTGTTTTTAATAGCCATGTGTAAATAAATTTGTAATCGTTAGGAAATATTATTCTTTGCGCTGTTTTTAGAATTGAAAACAATTTCTATAATAATAGACTAAGTCATGTGACTATCATCAACAGTTCCTTCGCTTTTCATAAAAAAGGTTTCCATTTTGATTAAAGAATCAAAGTTATTTTTTCGAATAAAACTACATAAAAGTTGCCATGATCGCAAATAATTCTTGGTACTTTTATGTTAGCCGGGTTCAAATCTCGTCAATAGCTTTTTTTTGGTACTTTTCCCTTATACGGACACCATGCCAAAACCTATGCTAATGCACCAATTATTTCAACCCTGATCGTGAAAAGGATTTCTGGTACTACTTAGTTATCCAGTCGACCAAAAATCTATCTCCAAACTATAAGATTAAATGCCAATAATGGTTGATCGTAAATGTCACATTCACTTGACTTTAAGCAAGTTACACGTGTTTACGTCATCAAGTGATATTTATTTCGACGTTTTATTTGTATTTTTATTAATGTTATACTAATTTATTTATTCTTTCGTTATTTAAAATAAAAATTATGTCAATTTGTATAATTTGGCGAGTGATTTGGCGATTTATATAATTTGGCGAAATTGGTCGACGCGATAACTAAGTAGTACCGGATTTTTATTGTAAACCATGCCAAACATTGGGATTTGCTATTATTTGCTATACTTTATTGTATAACAGTTATTTGTTCACTTATTTTAAGTATATATTTGTGATTTAGTAAAATAGTTCGTAAAAGTCTGTAGTTTCTAAATGTTATATTTTTAAAAGGCTCACTTTACTATCAACAGTGTTTTTTCTTTTATTTTTCAAATGTTTCAATTCACGCGATTTTCATTTTGCGCCAACTACTACGCTTGGCGAAAATGGTGTCCGTATAACGGAAACGTACCATTTTTTTAACTCGTAAGTTAGCATTTTTTTATTTTTCGAGTGGTAAATTAAAACGGTACTACTTGGTTATCCCATTGACCAAAAATCTATCGCCAGACTATAAGATTAAATGCCAATAATGGTTGATCGTAAATTTCGCATTCACTTGACCGTAAGGAAGTTACATTTGTTTACGCCATCAAGTGATTTTTATTTCGACGCTTTATTTGTATTTGTATTTTTATACTAATTTATTTGTTCTTCCGTTATTTAAAATAAAAATTACGTCAACTTGTATAATTTGGCGAGTGGTTTGGCGATTTATATAATTTGGAGATATTGGTCATTTGCTTTGAATTTGAAATTAAATATCATGATTTCTTGCATTACTTAATATTTAACACAGATGTTATATAAACACCGGGTTTGGCGTGATTTTTTTTACGACAATTTGGCGAATACCTCGTTTTCGAATACCAGTTACATTATTTATTTTAAATTATTTTCTATTGTTTTAAATTATTTTCTATTATTTTTAAAATGAAATAACAATAAATAAAAAAAAAATAATTAATAACTATAGAACAAAGCAATTTGTAACTTTTTTTTAATAAAAAGAAAATAAATGTAAATAAACATTTATTAATGAATAAGCAACAATAGCCGGCTTACCATGTCAGGCAAAATAACGCCATTTTGGCGCCAATTAGGTACCCCGGTGCGTGTATGACATCTGAGCCTTTCTTTTCGTTTCGCTCAAAAAAAAAAAAAAAAAAAAAAAAAAAAAGAAGAAGAAGAAGTGAAAGCCATTAATTTTAAATGTTTCAATTTTAAAGGAAAGTTTTGTATTAAATAAAATGATAACAAAATACAAAAAAAAAAAAAAAAAAAAGCATTTTTCTTAGGGAGATTTACGGGAGGCCAAACTGGTCTCCAAATTAATTTAAAATTATAACATTTTCTGAAATACGAAAAAAAATATCTGTTATGATTGAAATTTGAATTGCCATCATTAGAAAAAAGTATTTAAAATTAGAAAAAAATTAATGTTTCTAAAGCTAATTCGAATTTAAAAATTCTAATACCAGTTTTGAGATCTGTGGATCAATACGGGTTTTTGGTGTTAATTTCATCGCAAAGTATTCCATATTTTAGGAGAAATCGCCGTGAAACATAATCAGTTGTTTAATCAGTCGTTTCATAGAATCGTTACATAAATTCGTTTCATTAGGATTTTATATATACGCGTTGGAACCCGTCGAAATTCGACGAATTAAAATGTTTAAAATGGAACTTAGATCGAATTTATAATAAACCTACAAAAATAATTACAATAAAGAATTCATTTTGCATTGGTTATCGAACTCTTAAAACAAATAATGTCTTAATCTAAAATTACCAAAATATTATTTCCAAAAACTTCAACTGCTTAAATTATTGAAATATTAAACTGTATTAGAATCCGTAATTAACATGAGTAATTATGTTGAAGCTATCGATTGAGGCTTTTACGTTTGTTTTTACGGGATGAAAAATCATTAAAAAGGATTTCGCTTTGTCACATCATAAAATTTTCTCCCATAAAATCTAAACTGTACGTTATTTTCACATTCTCAAAATTTAAATACGCACCACTCAAATTCACAATTTAAAAGTATTTTAACGCGCAATACATTATTAATGAATGTATTTCCAAACTTAAAGTCATGTTTGTCCGATACAACTTTTCATGTGAACATTCGCATAAAATTTAATTCTAATCTCAGTACCCGCGAAAATTTACCCTTCAGAAATTTGCCTTTAGTTGTCATAGTATTGGTCAAATATTTAGTTTTATCAAAGAAAATTATCGTTTTGTTTTAAATATGACATCATTTTAACTCACTGAATTATTTTGCCTACCGTCTCAAACTCAGTATCAGCGTAATGTAAAAATATTGAAATATCTTCTTCAATCTCTTGATTTATGAAGAAGAATGCGTGTTTTTTTTTTTTAATGGCTGACGTCATTTTCTGTTCAAAAATTAGAAAAAAAGTTACTTTTATTTGTAATGTGAAAATGGCATCAATAAGGATCTAATCAATAAAAATAAATAAACCATGAATATTTTCCCTTTACTTTTAATAGAAATGGAGTATTTCAGTTGCCACAATTACAAAATTGGTACTAAAAACTATAAAAAGAATTAACATCTCAAAAATAAACTGAGATAGAGCTTTCAAACAAATTGCATTTAAAAGTACATTTTTTTCCCTATACGATGGTGCAAAAATTGAAACTGTGCGATGTTTAGAAGTTTAAAAATTTGCTGTTGCAAAAATTGCAAAACCGAAATTTCCTTTCAAATTTCAAAGTGAAGCCATTTGCAGAATGACGTATGCGTTACGCACAGATATGTTTGTCCTTTATAATATAGATAGATAAGATATACATAGGATCACATCTGTGCTTCCTAAAACAAGTGGGTAAGTGTGATCACAGACCGCATGGACGGTTTCGTTTAATATTCCTTTCAAAACACTTTATCAATTTGCAAAATGTGTTAGTTCTACATTTCGCAACCAGGGGGCGTACTCTATTCTAAACAAACCTCTATCCGAACGAAACTCCGTTTTACAAACTATCCGTAGATATATTAGTCGAGGGGATAGGGCCCATAGCACTCGAGATAGGCAGGTGCCCCTGGCGGTAAAAATTGGAACTAAAATAATATGTACGGCTATGGTACATAATATGAAAGAGTGGTTAAAGGAGAGTTGGCAAAATCTAGAAAAGTGTACCCGGGTGAAAAGGGTGGAGGTTAGAAAAGTCGCAAAAATACAGAAGTTACAGCCCGATGGGGTAGACTTTTTGAAAAATTTATGATTTTTTTGTGTGATCGCAAGTGTTCTGCTATAAGTATGCGAAATTTCACATCTCCAACTTAATTAGTGGTTGAGTTAGAAAAATTACTTAAAATACACAAGTTAGAGCCCAGAGGGGTAAATATAAGACTTTTTCAAAATTTTACGATTTGCCGTTTGATGTCAGGTGTTCGGCTATAAGTATCCAAAATTTCAAGTCTTCAACTTAATTAGGGGCTCAGTTAGAAAAATCTTAAAATACACAAGTTAGAGGCCCAAAGGGATAAATATAAGACTTTTTCTAAATTTTATGATTTGTCGTTTGATGTGAGGTGTTCAGGTATATGAATCCAAAATTTCAAGTCTTCAACTTAATTAGGGGCTCAGTTATAATAGAAAGCTTAAAATGCACAAGTTAGAGCCCAGATGGGGAAATATAAGACTTTTTAAAAATTTTATGATCTGTCGTTTGATGTGAGGTGTTCAGCTGTAACAATCCAAAATTTCAAATCTCAATCAATATAGTTCCTGAGAACGGGCTCTGTGACGGACGGACAGACAGACTGAAGGGTGAGAAGAATAGGGTTTCGTCAGATGAACGAAATCCTAGAAAGGAGAAAAACAATGTATGTTGCTATCAATACTTGAAAATAACTTAAATTAACATTAGATAGAATGGACTATATCAATTGAAATAGTAAAATTCGCCTTATTTAATGACATATTAATTAAGGCGAAAACAAGAGGAATCTTACCATTTCAGAAAAGTTGTGTAAATCCAGAAATCTGAATTTAACAAAAGTAGCCCACTTGCAACACCCCCAGATAGCATGAACATTAGCAGCAAGTTTGATTTTTTCTGACATTATCTTGCCGAGACAAATTTGAATTGAGACATTTGCAGCAAATTTCCCTTAAGGTATACAATCCCCCACTTGTATGAGTAGTTTGTTGTGAAACTGATGGCAAACCTGTCTTTAATTCACGAAAGTGACGAAAGCAAAAAATCACTCTGTTGAGAGAATAGACAATTAGCAAATACGAAGAAATTGCAGAAATTTTATTCGGTTGACAGCGCTTTTTCTAAGCGCTATACTTATCAAATACCAAAAAAGGCTCGTATTGTAAAGTACAAGTATTACCTTAACTTGTGTACGGTGATGGAAACGATGCATGCACCTTCTAACGGCGTGTTCCCTTCGCTAGACCTGAGCAGGTCTGTGGACCCTTTCCGAAGGGTTAAACGTAAGTGTAATAGTTGTAAACCGATAGTGAGACGTGGAAAGATTACTATTTTGCAGTAAGTTTACGGTATTTTTGATTGCCGTTCATTTGCAATGTATTTAACACAGTATGAATTTAACTTGCACGACAAGTTAGCTGCAAGTTCAAAGTGTGGTGACTTCGGCGTTTGCGTTATCTTGCTGCAGTTTTGTTGTGAACTTTCAGTCGTGTGATGCTGAGCTTGCTTCAACTTTGCTGGCTTTTAAAGCAAGACTGCTGGAAATTTTCTGCAAATTAAAAATGCTCTCTGGGTAGCAGCAAGTTTTTTTTTTCTGACATTATCTTGCCGTGACAAATTTGAATTGAGAAATTTGCAGCAAATTTCCCACAAGGTATACCGTCTCCTACTTGCATGAGTAGTTTGTTGTGAAACTGATGTCAAGACTGTCTTTAATTCACGAAAATGACGAAAACAAAAATCTCTCTGTTGAAGGAATAGACAACCAGCACATACGCAGAAATCGCAAAAATTTTATTCGTTTGGCACCGCTTTTTCTAAACGCTATACTTATGAAATACCAAAAAAAGGCTCGCACTGGAAAGTGTAAATATTACCTGAACTTGTTAATGTGATGAAAACGATGCATCCGAGATAGCATTTTCAATTTGCAGAAAATTAGCAGCATTCTTGCTTTGAAAACTTGCAAAGTTGCAACAAGCTCAGCATGACAAGAATGAAAGTTCAAAACAAGACTGCAGCAAGGTAACGCAAACGTCGAAGTCACCACACTTTGAACTTGCAGCTTACTTGTCGTGCAAGTTAAATTCATACTGTATAAAATTTATTGCAAATTAACGGTAAACAAGTAATCAAAAATACTGCAAGTTTACAGCAAAGTAGTAATCTTTCCACGCCCCACTATCTGTTTACAACTGTTACACTATAAGTTTAACTCCTATGGAGGGGTCCAAAGACCCGATCAGGGCTGGTGATGCGAACACACCGCAGAAGGCGCATGCATCGTTTTCATCACCATAAAGAAGTTAAGGTAATATTTGTACCTTTCAATGCGAGTCGTTTTTTGGTATTTGATAAGTATAGCGTTTAGAAAAAGCGGTGCGATCCGAATAAAATTTCTCCAATTTCTGCGTATGTCTTGATTGTCTATTCTTTCAACAGAGGGATTTTAATGACAGTGTTGCTATCAGTTTCACAACAAACTACTCATGCAAGTGGGGGGATGGTATACCTTGCGAGAAATTTGCTGCGAATTTCTCAATTTAAATTTGTCACGGCAAGATAATATCAGAAAAAATCAATCTTGCTGCTAATGTTCATGTTATCTAGGATATGCCTTATGACGGTGTGTTCGCATCAATAGACCTGATCAGGTCTATGGACCGCTTCGAAGGGGTCAAACTTATAGTGTAACAGTTGTAAACAGATAGTGGGGCGTGGAAAGGTTACTACTTTGCAGTATTTTTGATTACTTGTTTGCCGTGGATTTGCAATACATTTGATACAGCATGAATTTAACTTGCACGACAAGTTAGCTGAAAGTTCAAAGTGTGGTGACTTCGGCTTTTGCGTTATCTTGCTGCAGTCTTCTTATGAACTTTCAGTCTTGTTATGCTGAGCTTGCTGCAACTTTGCAGGTTTTCAAAGCAACACTGCTGCAAATTTTCTGAAAATTAAAAATGCTATATCGGGGCAGCAACAAAACTTCACAGATGATGTGAAGCTTCAAAGCTTTGACTCTCTGAAAGAGTGATTAGTCACTCCTGGGAAGTGAACATTCACTCTAAACAGGGTTGGATAATCACTCTTTCGGAGGAGTGACTATTCACTCTTGCTAAAGCAGTGCGTTTTTTCACTCTTGATAGGAGTGAATAGTCACTCTTTCATAGGAGTGAATGTTCATTTTTTATAGTCAATTCTTTTTTTATTTTGCTTTTATAGGCATTTTAAAAGAATCACATCTTTTACAGCATGCAATGAAAATAGATGCAAGCGTGGTAAAGATTGGGATAAAATACTTTAGCAATATTTATTTAATTCATAGTTTGTAACACTAATTGAACTTTTAACGAAAAATTCAGTTAAAGTTATATATGAATTAAATTAGATTACTGACAAAAAAAGCTAAAATATTTTATTACAATCTTATTCCTTGTGTTTGCTTTCATTGCATGTCCTATAAATATATGATAATTTTAAAATGATAATTTTAAAATATGATAATTTTTATTGCTGCAAACATAGTAAAGGACATAAGATAAGTGTGGGAATTTTTTTATGTGTTCATTATGATTTTAGAATACAATATGATTAGCTATTTTAAAGAGCGGTGTATGTATTTGATTTAACAGTTGAATTACGTGGCGGTACTTATAAGTACCGCCAGTACACTGGGAGTTGGAGAAAAAATTCTTGTTTACTTTTCGTCTGTGTAGTTATCCATCGTTTTTATCTGCTTTATAATGTAATTACTAAATTGTGGTATAGTAATGTTTTTTCTGGTATATCTTTTCGTTTCATTATTAATTTTGGAAATAGTAAAAGTTGTGGCATCGGCTCTTTTTTGCTATGCTAGAAATGGAATATGTAAATTCATATACAGTAGTACCCCCCAACTTACGTCACCTCGCATTCACGTCTCCTGACCTGGAAAAAAAGTTTCTTTAAGACCCACTTTGAACTTTTTTGAAAAAATTGTTGGTTCTATCGAGGAAAACCTTACCGCGACAGTCAAGTGATAGTGACAAAAATAAAAGTTACTAGAAAAAGATTAGAAACCCACTCTGCTGTTACAAAGAGCTTCTAAAAATAAAAAAGAGAAATTTGTCAGTTCAAACTTCATTGCAAAATTTTTTCTCATTCTCAAAGACTCGAACGGGGCAGCCAGAAGAACAATAAATTGTAAGTTAAGGCTATTCGCAGCTGCTCTGCCCAACAAGCGAAAAACGTTTTGACACATTTACAAATTTATTTTTTGAGGAAAGATATAAAATTGGAAAGCCTGACCATGGAAGCGATTTGGAATCGAACTGTGTTTTCCATTTTTTGATCAATCAATTACCTATTGAGTTATAAGCGATTTTGATCACGTGACAAATACGTTTTTCACCCCTTTTTGAGTGGTTATTCTTCTTTTGCGCAGAAATTTGGTTCAAAACGCCCACTTTGACACCATTTTCTGAAAGATCTATTGCGTTTGCAAAAAAAAAAAAAACGGAAAAACAGCTGGATGACATAGTTTCATAACAACAACACTTGCTAGTTTCATGCATTTCCGAACAAAAATAAATTAAAACTTATGTCATAAAGTTGCCCTTTTGGGTTTGAGAACAGCCTTAACAACTTATTGATTTATTTCAAATTTTTGTATTGCAAACGCATTTTTTTTGCTATTTAAATGTATATAACGTAATGCCTAAATACGATCGAATATGTTCATTAGATTTTGGTGAATTTTTATTACTTATCCTTTTTTGCTTATCTAAATGTACCTCGACTTACGTCGCTAGTCTTGAAGAGAATTGCTGATGTAAGTCCAGGTATTACTGTATTGCATATGTGGAGATGCGAGAGAACATGTTGTCCCTGGATATATAGGCGTCGCATAACTAAAGGACCGGGCCCACCGTGGCTGAGTGGTTAAGGCACCACACCGCTAATCGCTTGAGAGCATAGGTGGGCTGCGGGTTCAACTCCCACTGGCTCCATTGCACACTCTTTGTGGAGCTCCCGTATGTCTCTGGTGTTGTAAATTTCCTTGTCCTATCTCGTCCTTGTATATTGATGATGACTTGTAAGCGGGGCCCTGATGACAAGCACACAAGTCAGATGTATGTGTTCGCTAAATAAATAAACTAAAGGTCTACTAACAAGATCGAAACATAAAAAAATAAAATGATGCCGCCAAATTTTAATTTTTACTCCTTTTTTATGTGTAAAATAAAACTATGTAAATTAAATATTTTTTTTTATTGTTAAATTTCAAGTGACTTCTTGCTATTTAGCATTTTTAAGAGTTGAAATTTTATTTGAAATATCATGTGGGTTTTCTGTTACGAGAATATTTTAGGCATAGTGTACCAACGGTACTTTGCAGTACCACTTTAATTAATTACCTCTAACGAATTTAATTTCTCGCGGCTGAATATTTTTTATGTATATCCTATAATTTCCATTGTAGTAACTGAAAAAAAAATTACAGTGGAACCTGCTAAAGTGACCACCTTGGTAAAGTGGCCGCCTGGCTAAAGTGACCGCTTTTGCAAAATTTTACTCGTGCTCATATAAAATAATATGAGAATTGTTCGGTAATGTGACCACCTGTGTATAGTGTAAAGTGACCAGATAGCCTGTCATTGTCAATGTTATTTGAACCTGTAAAATGTGACCATCCATTTTTCTACATGCCGAAAATTTTCAAATTAAAAGACTAAAGTGACCATTTTCCGAAATTTTTATTTTCATTCATAAAAATGTACAGGAATGTATCTCTTATAGTGACCACCTTCTTAATTTACAAAGTTGATGTCCTTTATTGTAATGATATTTGTACCTGTCTAAGGTGACCTTCCCTTCCCATTTTTCTCTCGAGGTGAGAGAGAATTGGGAATGATTTCTCCCACGCATATTGACGGATCGTAGGATAGGGATGCTTGTGCCTGCTACTAATTGGCTAACTAAGTGATGTGTTAGTACTATGTTTATCTGAGGAGATGACTTTGCGATTGTTTGGGTTTGTTTTAAAAAGGGTTCCTTTGTCATATATTCGCAGAAATTCTAAGAATAAACCATGTGAATGAATGCTTGATGCTACAAGAAGAAGATTTAGAGTTTTTAAAAAACCCAATCTAGAGAAAATAACTGCTTCTAACGGCTGGTTAGAATCTTTCGAGAAAAGAAATAACATTTCTCAGAAAATTTTATGCGGAGAATCTAATGACGTTGATATGGAAACAGTAGATTCCTTTTAAAGTCAGATTTCTGATTTGCTGGAGAATTACAAGAAAGAAGACATATTCAACGCTGATGAATGTGATTTGTTTTATCGGGAAATGCCAAACAAAACATTAGCAATGGCTGGGGATAAATAGCAAGATTTCTGAAAAGAGAATTGCCATTTTGCTTGGTTGCAGTTCAACAGGAGAGAAACTAAAACCTCTTGTGATAGGAAAAGCCAGAAAAACCACTCTTTTTCAAAAAGGTTAACATCAAGAACTTACCAGTCATGTGATATTGAAATAAAAAATCCCGGATGATATCCTGTATTTTTACTGAATAGGTTACACAATTAAACAAGCAGATGAAGCAAAGAACGAGAAATATTTTATTCTTTATAGATAAAGGTCTAGCCCGTCCAAGTGATTTTTCGTTTTCAAATGTGAAAGTAAAGTTTCTACCACCTAATACCACATTGCATTTGCAGCCGCTAGATCAAGAAATAATTCAAGCTTTCAAGCTCGATTATAGAAAGTTCTTGCTCCAGGCTATAATTTCCAGAGCAGAAGAGTGCAAATCAGCTAATGAAATTACTTCATGTATAAATGCCCTCAATGGCATATATGCCACATAATAATGTGGGTTAATGATTTATGGAATTTGGTACGTCAAAGTACAATTTCAAAACGTGTTGATTTATCTGGCTTTTCACAACAAATTTGTAATGATATCAGTGATTCGTATAGTCTGCATACGATGACTTGGTAGCCTTTCGAATTTTCTGAATCGTATAAATCGTATAAATTGCCTTTTAGTGATGAACCAGTGAATGCTGAATTATTCATGAATTTTGACAGCGATATCCCAACACGCAATGCTTTCGTTGATCAAGAAAGTTTGAAAAAGAAATTTGCGATATATTTAAAAATTAAAAAGAAAATGGAGAAGATTGTGCTTGTGAAGATGAAGTTGAAATCGAAGAAAATGGTGAAATTTCTGACGCAGAAATGTTAAAGATGTGCAAAAAAAAAAAGAAAATGTATGTCCTGAATAACCGTCCAGCAATGCTGGATTTATTGAGAAACTTGAAGGCATGACTGAAAACATATTTGTAAAAAAGAAGTGTTTTAAGAAACGAAAAATTTCTGACTTTTTTGCTGTAAATGAAACTTTATAAAATTTGCATATTGTTTTTTAACTACCGTAATTTCCTGCGGTAATTTCCTCCTATCCTACCGTATCCGCGGATCAAACAATTCTGTTTTGACCCAGAAATTTTATTTTGTAATTGAAGAGAAATATTTACCGCGATCTAAAAAGTTACATTTTATTTTTAAAAATTTCTGGGATAAAAAATGATTGTTTGATCCGCGGATTATACGCAGGAAATTACAGTAATAATTCATTACTACCAGTTATAGAAACGTTTTTATTATGCAATTACAATCAAAATAAAAATGCATATTAATTACAGTGTACCTTGTCGTTCTGTGTTATTTAACACATTGAGGACGGGTCACGTGAAATGACGTTTTCGGGGATTGATGAAAGAAAATAGTACTGGTACGGGAAATTTTGTAAGGATGAGTAAAGAAGGTGTAATCCAGGCATTCTGATTGGTTGTGAGCAGATTTCAATTTCTAACGACATTTGTAAACGTAAATTTCGTGCTCGTTTTCGAAAAATTACCTGTCCTCTATATGTTAAATCAATCACTGCGGAAGTTCAACAGAATTCAAAAGAAATAAGGGGAGTTTTAAGTTAATTATATTCTATGTAGCATATTTTAAATTAGTAATTCAGTTATTGTAATTCTTAATTAATCAATTCATTATTTAATATAGTGCATTTTCCTGTATGTGTATTTTAATTTGTTTTATTTTTTGAGATCACAAAAAATTTTAACGTGTCATTTTTAAAGACATTTCATAAAGTGACCACCTCTCTATAGTGACCATTTTAACTGGGCCCGAGGGTGGTCACTTTAGGCAGGTTCCACTGTACATTAAAAAAATTCCTATAGATCATAATGCAGTAGATAAAGGGTTAACTTTGTAAAGAGATGCAGGAATCTAAATAAATTGATATCTTTATTCGAGGCAAATAGAAATAAGGATCGTGGATGGGAAACGGATCGCTGCTGAAAATGGTAGATTCTTTTGAGTCACTTTCATTTTGTTTAAATTGGATTAGATATTGTTTCTTTCCATATATTTTTTGGTCTCGACCGGTAAATTTGGGGAACGTTGCATAGGTCAAAATTGTTTTAACCCTGCATTTTCGTACCGAAAGCCACGCAGTCTGTCTCCTGGGTTAGCTTGTTTTTTAATTTGTAATTTATTTTGCTACTTCGGTTGGATTTTGGTTAAGTTTCAGCTAGTTATGACGCAATGTTTCTTTGAGTTATTTAATTTCTTTTAAATACTTTATGCTATTCAGGTTTATTTATTTATATTTTTAATTTTATGGTTTATATTTTAAGTTACATTTATAGATCAGTTTGGAATTTTTTAACTATAGATATATATGAATATATATAAATCAATATTTTAACGGGGGGAAGTTTCGGGGTTTGGGGGATCGATGAAAATATATCGAAATTTTCCAGAATTGATTTCCTCCGGACGGCTGCTTTTACTTTATGTAATGGAAACTACCTAAGCTTGTTTATTAATTTGTAATTTATTTTGTTACTTTGGTTGATTTTCGATAAGTTTCCACTGGTTATGTTATAATGTTTCTTTGAGTTAGTTAATTTCTTTTAAATATTTTATTCTGTTCAGGTTTATTTAGATATTCTTCCTTTTTATGATTTAACTTATGTGGTACATTTTTAGATCAGTTTGGAATCTTTTAACTATATATATATATATATATATATATATATATATATATACTAGCTGTACTCGGCCACGCGTTTCTGTAGCACAGTCTGGTGAAATGGAAAAGAAAGAAAAGAGAAAGCGTACGTTTCTAATATGTTTAATTTCACAATGATTGTCGGTATACAATATCTTTTGTTGTCTCATTATCTGTGCAGATATAGGAATTGACTGGTTTGCCAACTGTAGAACGCGCAACATATGATTGTCCATGTGCGAGGCAATCCGTGTCTAGATTTAAACCTCACAATTCTATAGATTGGACTTGATCTTAGTCGATGGGGATTGCAAACGCCAATCGACAACTTAATGATATCGAGCATGCTGATGATGATTTGATTATAACGATTTTCTACTCGTATTCCATGTGTAATACGTTAGATAGGAACTTCTGAATACAGCAGGTTATCTACCCACCGGTTATCTACTTCGATTTTACCGTTTCTCATCCATCGTTTCCTGTAACTGTGTTAGATACCAATGCTCAAGGATATCGCTAAGAACATTTTTCGTCTATCATGCATAGGGAAATTAGATTCAGTGTACCGCAAGGTCCCTGTATCATATTTTTAGTTACAACTTCATACAAATCCTTTATCGACGTCAGCATCGGGTATTTCAGCGCATATTACACCGTCGATTTCGTTTGAAGTGATTTTGTTATAGACTCAGGTTAGTATATGTGAGTGTGGCAATCCTCTCTTTCACCATCCAACTGATTACATCCAGCAGCGCACAGACTTAAACACTTCATGTTTTACCATGAAATCCATCAGTGATTTCAGCTTCTGTCAGAATACACGTGCTGTTATGTAATGCTTATCCATCTGCGATTGCCAAGGAAGAAATTGGGGGAGAGAAAAAGCAAGGTTCATAATATGAAAGAGTGGTCCAAGGTCTTTCTAATAACACTAATGATATCACATGATGGGTATCGGACAAAGTTAAAAAAGTGCCCCCCTGGTGCAAATTGGGGAGGAGAATATTAGGTTTATAAAAACTCGTTCGTATTCGATTATAACACATTCGGTGAATTTCGAAGTAATCAGCGAAAAACTTTCAATGATTTGAGATTTTGTACAAACGAACATGTTCATTTTTATTTATACAGGGTGATTCATAAATATCGATACAATAGGTTATCTCCTTAAATAGCCCCTAGGCACATACTTCCAATTGCAAAGTTTCATTTAAAAAAAAAAAAAAAAAAAGGTGGAAAATTTGATGAGATAGATAAGTTACAACTCCATGGAAGGTCTATTTGAGAAAATACGAAAATTAAATTTTTATACGGCCCCTGTAAGGTAAAATTTCCAATTAGGATTTTTTTACCTATCCATTCCTGAATTAAACACAAAAAATTCCATCTTCATATCTGCCAAACTCATGGGGTTATGCCTGTTTAAAAAAATTGTCAGGTTTTATGGGATTAGACACAAATTGAAATGCGTGTGATTCAAGCAACGATGTTACTTTAAGAGTTCCAGGAAATATGTAAAAAACATATTTATCGAGTTAGGATTTAATTTTTTCTGTTTCTTGTGATGATTAACCCTATAATTTGCAAACAAAATCAGATCCTAAATTTTCTCAAAAAGTTTAAATTTTTTTTAAAATGATTATTATTTTTTTAAGTGGGGTAATTTAAACTCGTTATAACTCGAAACATTATTGTCGAATTTCAATTTATTTTTCATTTAATTAAAGAGGAAAATATTATTTAAATTTTGTTTTAGGATTTTTTTAAATATTAATTTTAAAAATACAAATTTTAAAAAATGATGTAACTTACTTTCAAAAATAAATATTTTTTTAAAATTTGCCGAAACGAAATTGATATAAAATAATCAAAAAATGCATGTTCCAAGTTTTCACCATTTTCCTTTAACAATTCTTGACTTATAATAATTTAAAGACGACAATTAAATGCTGTTTAAAAAATTGCAGATGAGCAAGTAACTCCTTCCTGTAGATTCAGATTCTTTCGATTCAGATTCACTTTGGCACTTTCCACCTTCTTTCTGTGCTATTTAAATTTCCGCCAGTTGATTTAAAAGAAGGTTTTTCTAACATGGCGATTAAGAATGTTTAAAAATTTTTTGAAATTCAACAATAAAGTTTCGAGTTATAACGATTTTAAATTACCCACTTAAAAAAATAATAATCACTTAAAAAAAAATTTTTTAAACTTTCTGAGAAATTTTAGGATGTGATTTTGTTTAAAAATTATATGGTTAATCATCGCAAAAAAACTGAAAAAAAATCAAATTCTAACTCGATAAATATATTTTTTACGTGTTTTCTGGAACTCTTAAAGTAATTTGTTTCTTGAGTTACACGCATTTCAATTTGTGCTTAATCCTATAAAGAGTGCTTTAACCTTCACAACTTCAAGTTTTATACCGTCCCGGCGAGCGGTTAAAAAAAGTCTGTATTCTGGGGCCGGCCCAGGTCCAGGCCCAGACCATACTTTTTTCTGAAGTCTCGACTGGACCTAACGTATTGTTCATACCGAACCGGGACTGGCTTCCTTTTTCCTAGGTCTGCACGGGACGAAATTTTCAGTCCTGGTCTCGACTCAACTCGTATTAAAATCATTCTCTCTGACTGACTTAATCCGTGCAAATATCAGTAAAATTTGGTTCAACCCAAAAAATATACAAAAAATACATATATTTTAAATCGCCATTACAATTAAACCATATTACCATTTACAATTAAACTTTAAAAATCATGTTTTTAAAGGATAGTAGATTTAGAGACAAAAAAAAAAAAAAAAATAAAAATAAATAAATAAAGTACAGTAAAACAAGGGAAAGATAACCTGTCTATTACGGTATCCTATCTAAAACGGGAAAATGTGTTGTTCCATGTAAAATGAATATAGCAATACTTGAGAAAAGAATTGATTACATTTGCATTTCCTAAGATAGGAACTTGTCTATAACACATTTTTTTCGTTCCTGTGGGATTCCGTCTTAGAAGATTTTACTGTATATCATTTTTTAAAGTCACCAATACATGGATTATAGATTAACGATATTAATGAAAAGTAAAATATTTACATACAAATAGAGATTCATTAAAATAAATAAAAATTACAGCCTTTGACGCTTCTTTATAAATGAAGAATGTAAACATAAAAACAGAAAAGCTATAAGCTATTATTAAAGCTATAAAGCTATTTTTGGTCAGAACTCTTCCATACGAAACAATTTAAAACCATATCCGCGTAAAACACTATGTTTTGTAGAAATTCAACCAGGTCGGGCCAGACTCGGGCTAAGATTTAAACATTTTTCCAGACCAAGCAGACTTTTTTTTCTATGGGTCGGCTCGAGACCGGGTTTGGATATTTCGACGCGTGCAGATCTCTAATAAATGCCTCCAGCTTAATTTAAAAGCAGGTTTAATTTAAAATCTATATGGTGCTATTTTATGTCGAAAGGAGAGGCACTGTCTTTTACGACTTTTACGACTTAAAACGACTTTTAACAACGTACAATTTGTGGATGATCCCTATCTTGCATTCAAAATGAGTCAATAACTCGTCGCTCAGACGCATGGGTAAATGGTGTAAGTCACGAATTTTGAATTTTAATAACTCTGCGAGTTTTGCAGATACCGAGATGAATTTTTTTGTTGTTGTTGTTGTTTAATTCAGGAATGGATAAGGAAAATTTTGCTATTTGGAAATTTTACTCTACGGGGGCCGTATAAAAAATTAGTTTTTGTATTTTCTTAAATAGACCTCCCATGGAGTTGCAACTTATGTCATTAAATTTAGCATCTTTTTTCATGAAACTTTGCAATTGGAAGTATGTGCCTAGGGGCAATATTTAAGGAGATAGCCTATTGTTTCGATATTTATGAATCAACCTAAATAGATATGTATATACAGGGTGTCCCTAAACTCATGGTACATACGCTAGGGGGTGATAGAACACATCAAGACAAACAATATTAAATGGGAAACTAAGGGTCCCAAACGTCTTCCGAAGGAGATAGGCGCCTTTAAAGTTTAGGGACCAAAATTTCAAATGTTTATAAAAAACGGAAAAATTGGTCGATTCGTTTGCGGTTTTCACTAAAACTATTCTTTATGTCAGTATTTTCTTGAAAATAAATTTTAAAGATACAGTTAAAAAAATACCGATAGAGGGCGCTTTAGACTTTGGAGTAACGAAAAACTATTTTTTACCTTTATTTTTTGTATCTCATTACATGCTTTCAAAAGCTTAGACTTAAACTTAAATTTTGAGCTCAAAATCTGAATCGTTGGGAGTGGTTAAATAGCGCAAACTGAACTGTGTTCAGGAGGGGGGTTCAAATTTCAACTCATGAACACAGTTCAGTTTGCGCTACTTAACCACTCCCACCGATTCAGATTTTGAGCTCAAAATTTAAGTCTAAGTTTTTGAAAGCATGTAATGAGATACAAAAAATAACGGTAAAAAATAGTTGTTGGTTACTCCAAAGTCTAAAGCGCCCTTTATCGGCATTTTTTGAACTGTATCTTTAAAATTTATTTTCAAGAAAATACTGACATAAAGAATAGTTTTAGTGAAAACCGCAAACGAATGGACCAATTTTTCCGTTTTTTTTATAATCATTTGAAATTTTAACTACTGAACACAGTTCAGTTTGCGCTACTTAACCACGCCCAACGATTCATATTTTGAGCTCAAAATTTAAGTTTAAGTCTAAGCTTTTGAAAGCATGTAATGAGATACAAAAAATAACGGTAAAATATAGTTGTTCGTTACTCCAAAGTCTAAAGCGCCCTCTATCGGCATTTTTTGAACTATATCTTTAAAATTTATTTTCAAGAATATTTTCAAGAATATACTGACATAAAGAATAGTTTTAGTGAAAACCGCAAACGAATCGACCAATTTTTCCGTTTTTTAAAATCATTTGAAATTTTAACTACTGAACACAGTTCAGTTTGCGCTACTTAACCACTCCCAACGATTCAAATTTTGAGCTCAAAATTTAAGTTTAAGTCTAAGCTTTTGAAAGCCTGTAATGAGATACGAAAATTAACGGTAAAAAATAGTTGTTCGTTACTCCAAAGTCTAAAGCGCCCTTTATCGGTATTTTTTAAACTTTATCTTTAAAATTTTATTTCAAGAAAAAAATGACATAAAGAATAGTTTTAGTGAAAACCGCAAACGAATCGACCAATTTTTCCATTTTTTATAATCATTTGAAATTTTGCACCCTAAACTTTAAAGGCGCCTATCTCCTTCGGAAGACGTTTGGGACCCTTAGTTTCCCATTTAATATTGTTTATCTTGATGTGTTCTATCAACACCTAGCGTATGTACCATGAGTTTAGGGACACCCTGTATATATATGAATACATATGATCACATAGCGATATATGTAAATAATAGTTGAAAGGGGGATAGTTTTGGGCCTGGGGATCATGATCGGTGAAAATATACGAAAATTTTCCGGAATTGCTTTCCTCCGGACGGCTGCAATACGTAGCTTTTTGCTTTTTGTACTACTTTTTGAACTACATATTAAAATGTTTTACTGTCATCGGAAATACATCTGTGAATATAATTTTTATAATTCAAGCCTAATTCTTTATCAGAAAGTGAGTGAAAACGTGATTAGAAAAATCAATCTTTGCATACTAAAACCAAGTTGAGTAAAATAAAAGAATGTAAAAAAAAAGAAAGAAAACTTTATTTATAAAATTTATAGCTCAAAAACTAACTTCAAAACAGACAAGGCAAATTTTCAAAACACCTTCTCCTCTCTTCATACTTACTTTCATTTATTATTACAGCAATATTCATTTATTCTTTTGTTGATAAACACACCGAAGCAACCAGCGCGAATTCCTGAGTGAAAATAACGGTATCATAATTTCTAAAATTTTGACACTCTAAGTGCTGAAAATTCTTCCCAAAATCCTAATGACCCATTAGCTTCCAAACTATGTCTTGTTTGTTTACGTGGAACAGCAACTATTCCATTTCCCTCACGAACTTGAAACAAGAAATAGGTGTGACATCTTCCCTATGCAAGGCCAAGTAACCCGTAAAGCATACGGCCCATTCGAAATTATTTATTTCTCGTTTCCTGTATCTGGATTCTATATCAGGTCCAAGGCTAAATTTGACATCCCGAGAAACGGAATTTTTTGCTTAAAATTTTCAAAAGATAATGGTGTTCATTAGTTTAACGTTGCCTGAACTCCCAATGAGAGATTTTCATCAAATGAGACAACTTCGCCGAATGCTGTCCTTGTCGTGGATTCTAAATTGGTTTAAATACAAGCGTAAATAAAAAAAAAAGGCTGTACAAAGTATTAAAGAAATTGCTTCTTCGTGTAAAATTTCGCCAAGTAGAGTTTTGGAAAGATAAAAAAAACCTAAACCCTGACCTAATTCAGACAAAAGGTTTATTGACTTTTTAGGTAGATTTCTTGAGAAACAGTACCTATTGCATTCTCTCCAACAAAAATTCTGAAATTTTTTTGCAGATCTACGCCGATCATGACCCCTAGAACCCCAAACTACCCCTGTTCAAAACTGTATATATATTTGTGATTTCAAATTTATTATATATATATAGAGAGAGAGAGACAGAGAGAGATATATATCTATCTATCTATTCATCCATATATCTATCTAACTATCTATCTATATATCACTTTATTGGACACGATAACTTCCATAATTCTGCACAAAAATCTTCCAAACTGATAAATAAAATCAAGGGGCTAAAAATCTCGGTCAAGTTCGTTAATGGGCAAAATCGGACCAAGAGGTTGGTAATAGGGATGGTTTTTGTGAAAGCAGAAAAAACGCCACAACTTCTTAATTATGATGCAGATGCATATAAGTTATTATTACTTCTAGGAAAAAGCGCAAAAATTTATGTATAACAGATTTTCGATATCATTAAAAATGGGCTCAAGGAGCGAAAAAAATAGGGTTTGAAGAAGAAAAAAATTCGTAACTTCGCTAATTCACAAGATATCAAATACACTTAACTTTATTATAAATCTTCTTAGAATTATTTACAACTTTTATATTATCAAGTTTTTGATAGGACCGAGACTCTTATATCAAAACTCAAAAACTCGTCAAAAGCAGCCAGATAAAATTGTTAAACTGGGTTTATCTCTAATTTTGATTTAGTTTTTTTCTTTTTTGGTGAAATTAGTACTTAACTTCGAAATCTACCTGTGCCTGTAGGCAGATCCGACAGGAATTTTAATGCTTGTAAATTTCGACGATTTTCGATCTAAGTTTTTTGTATTAAAGCATGTCAAAAAACATATTCGGTAAAATATACAATAATGTATTATTGCAAAAAATAGATATAGATGATTTATGATTGTAAGCGCTAAAATAATGTTTTAATATGCCGGGTGCAAAGTGACAGAGACACTAATTTAATATGGCAAAATAATAAATATGATTATATTAATTCACTTATAAACAATATAAATTCATTTTAACAAGCTAAATAGGCAATAGAAACGCAAGAAAAATACAATAGACTCTCTACAATCTCCACAGCTTGGGACCAAAGTTTGTGCAGATTTTAAAATTTTACCGATTTCTGGTCATTGCTTTGTTTGCATTTTTTAAACAGTAATCTAAATGCAATAATGTCATCAAAATTATAATGAATGATTGCAATCTAGTAAAATATTACAATAATTAAGCAAAGTAATAAACTAAAATGATAAAAAGTAAGATAATTTTGAAAATGATGAAATTATTAAAAGTATAGTTTAAGTAAATAATTAAGAATGTTTTGTTAAATATGCATAATAACGATGAGATACATTTCCCTTGAATTATTCAATGAAATATTCCTCATAAAGGTACTCTATTAATTCACATCAAAATCATAAGTAGGGAAGTTTTATTTCAAGTCTAGCCAATCTTAATAACCAAAAAAACTTGATTAAAATAAATATATTTGGTGAAAAAGATTGTGATTACCAGTGATATCAGCAATATCTTGATTTTTTTTTTTTTTTTTTTCAGAAATAAATTTATACTTCCTTCATGGAAAACCACGAGTTCAGTCGTATTACCGAGAATTACATATTAAAATACATACGGAAGGATATAAAACTAAAAAGTTTTGTAATTTTGCCCCTACATCTGAACTGAAAGCTTCATTGCTGACATCTGAGATGATGTGTGGCTTTTTGCGTTTGTGGACTTTATGATTGCCGATTTGAGGGAGTCTACTGTATTGTATTTATTATTATTATTATTACAATGTAATAAACTGCATATTCACTGGTTATGCAGTAAGAGCAAAAGGATAAAAACGGAACGGATTTTTCTAAATTATAGAAACTTTGCAAATCAGTTGTGCTTCCTTTGTGTTTAATAACTTCAATTTGCAAGCTTTCTAGCTTATCATGGTGACAAAAAATGTCATCCCCCACAAGCAGCAGACTTTGTCTCTGCTTTTGCGTTACAAATAATTTTGGGCCAGACATAGTACAGTATAATACCACAAACGTCGTTCATGAAATTTAGGTTCTAAATATTTTCCGCTGTCAATCTAATGTGGGTCAGTTATCGTCTATATGCTGCATTTTTGCGTCTCTTGCAGAGTAAGTTGATGAATTGTTCTATTAAGGGGGTAGGATACCTTTAAACCTTTAAATTTTTCGATTTTTTTTAATACATATATTTTGATTCCGTAATCATTTCTGGACAATATGCAAAAAATCGCATTAAAAATTCTCATTCGTTTACTAATTATAGCAGTTTTATTAAAACTACATAAGATAATTAAACTTTGTGTCGCGTTTATTCAAAATGATGAATTTTGATACGTTTTGAGCATTGTTGCTAGAAAACTGTGCATGGCAATCAAAAGAAATTTTCATCGCATATTCATTTCTGTTTCATCTACAACTTAAAACCAGAAAAGGTAATTTATTTTTTTTTATTATTATTTATTTATTTTGTACTTTTAAAATATTTTTAACAAATTGAAAATTTTTTATTTTTAAAATTTTTAAGTTATTTTTTTAAATTAGTCAATATTTTTTACAAAAATTCTAGTTTTAGTATAAAGGTAATATTATTATGTACTTATTTTTACCAAAATTTCCCCTTTATATGTATATAATGCATATTTTCAGATTTTATCAACGCAAGACGTGATATGTTTTTTTTCCTGTTATTATGTTATATATTTTTAAACTTATCATTTCAATATTCATTTATGAATTTACAAGTATATATACATATTTTAAATATAAATTTAAATATGAGCTTTATCTTTAAATGAAGCTTGATTTTTATTTTTGACTTATTACACAAGTTTTGAAGCTTGGAACATAATGATATTTTTTGGCTTTTCGACGTGTTCAAAGGTATCTTGCCCCCTTAAAAAATATATTGCGTGATTGCAAAAGTTCGTTCCCGTGTTCCGATGCATCGAGATTCGAAGTGTAAAGAAGTTGTTTTAATGGCGAAAAGCAGTCGAATTGTCAACATTTAGTCTCTCAGCAATCTCTTCAGTAGTAATCCGTGAATTATTATCCACTAAATCACGGATTAAGTCATTATCAATGCCAGAAGGTCGCATAGAGCGAATTTTATCGTTTAGGTTGAAATCTCCATTTCGATATCGATAACACCACTTTTTAACTGTCCTTAGAGCGGGAGCACGATCCAAATAAACGTCTTAAATATTTTTGGTAGCACGTCCAACACTCACTCCTTTTTAGGTGCGTTCGTAATTATATAAATACGTGTAGCACCTATAGTCGTCGTTCAGTCCGTCTGTGTCTGTCTGTCCGTCTTTCTGCCTGTCCGTTCGTCCGCATATAACAGAGCAAAAACTACCCAACCGAATGGTCCGAAATTTTAAATATATAACTGTTGCAATATTTTGCGAGTCATTTCAAATTTTATGAAAATCGGATGTATAGTTTATTTACAGGAACAGTCAAAAGTTTTCCGTTACATTACGGCCAATGGGAAAAAATTATTGCAAGTGCATTTTAATGATGTTACAGAACCTTGCACACAAATTAATTTGAAAAACTTTTTTTTAACGTATGTTCACATATGACACATATGACTAGATAACTGTCAGTTAATTATATGGTTATACAAGAAACATCAGAGTCAAAATTGCAAGTTTCTGCCATCTATGGAATAAGACATGATATTTTGCAATCGCCCAGGAAATTAAGACTCGTAATTTTTTCACCTTAGTTCATAAAATGGCGTTCTAGTGAATATATAAATATGTTTATCATCCACTTCTCAGCTTCCCTTCTGAGAAAAAAACGGCACAGAACCATTAGTGAGTCTCCATCTTGTTGGCGCGTTGAAAATATGTCATTATCCTATCGATGATTATACCAGTATATTAAACATCCTTCCTCAAATAAAATAAAATTTAAGGGGCTCAGGGCTTGAAAACTTTCAATAAAGCGATTTCTTTTTAGTATCTATTTTGATTATTCTATTAATTCTGAACCCAGTGCAAAAAACAGGATAAAAATATTTGCATTTTTAACGGAGTTATAAGCCTTTATGTAACAATCATTTTCAAAGCCGCACCCATTTACTTGCAACTTTAAGTCGCATTTTCTCAAAACTGGATTTTTGATGACTATCCGTAAGATTTTAAAAAAGAAAACTATTTGATGGAATCGCTTAATTTTTTTTTTCATGCATATAACATCATTATCTATAGAATGAATTAATATAATTTAGATAGTTTCATATTTTCAGTATTTTTATTAAATTATTTTTATTAAATTATTATTTCTTTATTATGATTATAAAAATGTATTTTTTAGGGTTTTTTAAATTTTCAAATTTGAGTGGTTTTTTTTAAGAAGGTTTTCTTTGAGTGATAGTTCTGAATAAATAAATTCTGAATAAATAAATTTTGAATTTAAAATATAATTCATTCTATAGAGTAAAGTTTCCTGATCATTTTAAAGCAGAAATTAGGTTCTATGTTAATTCAACGTTAAGATATCTTACGGATGGTGAATGGTGATATGACAACTAAATTGTTTTTCGAAAATTGTGTTATATAAATTTTGCTATATTTTTGTATTTTATTACATTGAGGTACTTCATTTTATAATTTTATAAGACTACAAACATACTTTTAAAATATCAGTAAATTTAAATTAGTTACATTGAGTACTTCTGTTTTTATATGGATTCGAAGCAAGAGCTCTGTTTACATGTTTTTCGGTATCGATCAAGCCCTAAGCCCCCTTAAAGCAATTCGTTTGTTGCTTAAGATGCTTCTCTTCCAACAGAATGTGAGCTTTTTGGTGGACAGATATTAAAAGCAGATACAGACGTGGTCTAAAATATGTAAATATTCCCGACCTTTTAATTGTTCTTCTTATAGTCTACACTGTAAAAAAAAAATACTACCAGTTTTCCTTTAGGAATCGGAAAAATAGTTGCCCTTATCGTACCGGAAAAATTTCCAACCCAGCTGGGAATAAAATCCGTAAAATACCGTTTTATTGACTATTTCCTTCTTTTTACGGATTTTATTCCGAACTGGGTCGAAAATTTTTCTGGTACGATAAGGGCAACTATTTTTCCGATTCCTACAGGAAAACTGGTCGTTTTTTTTTTTTTTTTTTTTTTTTTTTTTTTTTTTTTTTACAGTGTATGCTGATTTTCCCATCAGTCAACAATGGAACAATGTGAGCATCCATCATCAAAATCTAGCTTCTAATTTATTTTGATGTCATTATTTTACTGGTGACGGTACGAATAATCAAACGTTCCGATGATTTCAAAATTTTTCTCATCATTACTGTACACTGTAAAAAAAAAAAAAAAATACTGCCAGTTTTCCGGTAAGAATCGGAAAAATAGTTGTCCTTATCGTACCGGAATAATTTCCGACCCAACTCGGAATAAAATCCGTAAAAATAAGGAAATAGTCAGTAAAACGGTATTTTACGGATTTTATTCCGAGCTGCGTTGGAAATTATTCAGGTACGATAAGGGCAACTATTTTTCCGATTCCTACCGGAAAACTGGCATTATTTTTTTTACAGTGTAGATTTTAAAGTACTATAACTAATCGGATTATGTAGTAAATTAAAAATGGAAGTCTCTGTACGTTTAATTTTATCAGCAATTTCTTGAAAGGATCATCCGATGACATTATAAACTAGGATTTAGCCACTTTAAAAGTCAGAAATTATTTTTTCTTTTCTCGTCTTCATATAAAGGCTATCCATAGAGGAATGTCCCAGATTCAATGAAGTATTACAACAGCTTAATTTAGACTATTTACAACAAATCACGCATGTAAACTGACCTAGTTTTTCTTACAAATGTTCAATAGATGCACCTTTAATTATACGGCACATATCCAACCTAAAGTCCAGTTCTTCCCACACTTCGGTTAACGCGTCCGTAATAATGGAAGAAATAGCCTCTTCTTTTCTGTATCTAAACTCTGGCCAATCATTAAGTAGCGGCCGAACGTAGACCGATCTTTTATAAAGACCCAGAGGAAAAAATTGCATTATCTTACGGCTTTTAAATCTTCATCTCACAAGGGAACCACTTTTGGTGTTGCTCGCACCTAGTATTGGGACCTGGTGCATTTTAAAGCCCTATTTTATGAAGTTTGAGAATCGATAAAATTTTTCTGTTAAAATAATATTTCTTGATTTTACAGCTGCATAACTTTCGGAAAATGCAATTTTCGAGACCACTTATAGGACCATTAACATTGATTTTTTTTTTTTTTTTTTTTTTTTTAAAGCATTTTAAAATAAAAGTTAGTTAATAATAAGTATAAAATATTTTAAAATGTTCGAAAATTTCTTCAAAAACTCACGAATTTGATTTTGAAAAATTGCAACATTATATTCATATTTTTGGCGGGGAAGCAGTTAGCGTTTATTTTCAAAAGTAGAGCTTTACGGCAACCCTAGCCAAATGTCATAGCTGAATTTGTAATGGCTAGAAATTGCAATGTTCGATATATTTAGCAACAGTAATTTTTCTAAATTGTGTAAAAATATTAATTTACTTTATGATTACTTTTACCGAAGGACCATTTAATACAGCAACATTTCATTTTAAACATTTGAAACTTTATTCCATTCGATTTCAAAAGAAAACTGCTTGCTTATTTTCTATTTCACTAAAAAATAGTTTTCAGTGATCTTCGAAGCTTTTATAGAAATATATTTATTACTTATATGCTTATCGTCTGCATAGAAAAAGAAATAAAAACCTAATATTTGTTTCTTATGCTATCAATTATTTAAAAAAAAATCGCAATCTGTATACTAGTAATATGTACTGTATATTTACTCTTTGGATAAAGCGGTCGGAAAAATTGTAGCGCCATATTTGGCGACGTAACTCACTTTCGGCGTGAAATAAACAAATAAAAATGTAATAATAAAAAATTAAAAGTATAAAAAAGTATATAAAATATGATTTTAACAGAGAAATTTTATCGGTTCTCTAACTTTTATGTTTAGGGCTACAGAACGCACCAGGTCTCGATGCTAGGTGCGAGCAACACCAAAAGTGGTTCCCTTGTCAGCAATAACGCCTTACGCTCAGGAGTCGCCCTTTTGCGTATATGGCACTGCAAGCGAATCAGTAAAGCAAAGCCGTTCTCGCGGATGCGATTATCTAAAATTGTTTGAGTTACTGTTTATTTGGGATCTTAAACCAACACTCTGCGACGCTTGCAGTTAATACTATTCAAATTTAAACTGAGACATTCTTTTATGACACCCTGTATTCTTGAAAACTGAATGAATGCGATCGTAATATCTTTTACATGATTTGCTAAATGATAAGTAAAAATATTCACCAATCACGAGATTACTTTCGAAATCCTTTTGCTCCAGTGCAAATTTACCAAAATGGCTCCATTAAAATAGAATTAAATATATGAATACAGTTTTTGTAAACGATAGCGTTAATATTAATTGGAATATGATATATCTAATTTGAACAGAAACGTTTATGCTATGTATCTCGATAATAAAAGCAAACTAATTTCATTATTCGTGCGTTCATTTCATTTGTGTCATTCCTATCATTCCACGCCCCACTGTAGATAACCGTACTTTCTTCTTTGTTTTTCATATTTTATTAAAGCTCTATTTGTGTTACACTATATTTCTGCTACTTTATACACAGGGTGTCCACTCTCAACTATGTCCAATGGCTAATTGCTTAACTGTTAGGCATAGAAATATAGTTTCAATTGCAAAAATGTTTTAAATGAGGCAAAGAAGTATTTTAAACCTTTGAGCTCTGGGGAGGAATTTCTTCAAAATGCCCAAATGTCCTTTGGTACCAGCATTTTGTAAATAAAAGATTCGGCTTATAATATACACACAAAAAAAAAATGCATTAATCTATTTTCAAATAAAGTTAGTTGAAATTCCGGTGTCAATGTCACATTTGGAGATTAAATTAAGTGGGAAGAAATTCACCCATCAGAGCTCAAAGGGTTACAAGCGATTTCGTTCAATAAAAACATTTCTTAGAAAATTACGAAATTTAATTTTTTATACGGCCTCCCGGTTCCATAAGTTATATTTAGTCAAAATATCCTATTTTCGCTAAGAAGCTAGACCAAAAAAAGTCGCATTATTCTGCGATTAAAACTGACCGAGTAATAGCTGTTTAAAATTGAAACATCTTTTTGGCTGCGAAATAGGGGTCACTCATAAATTTACTAGGAATATACATAATTGTCAGATATAAAAAAAAATAACAGTTGAGTGGAAAATTAACACTATAATATGAATTAGAAATATATTTCCCTTCTGACATATTAAAGGAAAATATACAACTTGTACTAAAAATATAAATGAAAAAATAACAGATTTTTTGTTAAATAAAATGATGAAAAGCAACAGTCTCAATTCTTTAAAAAATAAAGCATATGCTAAAATACAATTATTTTAACCAGTATGAAACTTAATTAAAAATAAAACCGATTAATTAAATAATAATTAATATCGCAGCTTGTGATTAAGATAGGAGTTAGAAATGGGCATCAATGAAATCAGCGAAGAATTTCACGCCGGGATGTCTGAAAATTTAATCTAAATATTTAATATTTAAAAAGTTTAAATTTTGTATTAAAATATTCTACTACAGAAAACCACAAGCGCCATCATGTCTGACACCTGCTTCCCGCGAAAATGAAATCTGTTTTTTTTTTTTTTTTTTTTTTTTTTTTTTTTTTTTTTTTTGTCTTTGCAATTAAAGAAATTAAATTTTTATCGATCGAGTTTTAGTGGATTTTTTCTGTTGTGCACAACGCAGAGAAACGATCTGTATACCAAATGAAAGTAGATTTTTTTTTTTTGCGTATGTCTCTGTAAGTTAAAAATGTCTCGCCCAAAAACTTTTTGAGATACAAGTTGATTTAAAAATGTCCAGTACACTTTTTTGCTTAAAGCGCGCTCTGGCAAACCTGCAATTTCTCAGAGCAGATGTGTGGCAACCAGGAGGAGAAATGAAAATATTTCAAGAGTCCGTTCGCACCTGCATTCATTTTATACCGTTTCTTCGTTAATGAGACATAAAATTGGGAGTTTTTAATTAATAAAGTCCGTTAATTACGACTTTTTCAAAATTTTATGATTTGCCGTTTGATCTCAGATGTCCAGCTATAAGTATGCAAAATTTCAAGTCTCCAACATATATAGTTTCTGAGAACGGGCTCTGTGACGGATAGACAGACAGAGGAGTGAGACGAATAGGGTTTCGTCAGATGAACGAAACCCTAAAAATTTAACACTATCGCAATACTTGTACGATGTGAGTAGATACACGCCATTGGAGATAAACTCAGATACTAGGGCAGAAATATGCCAAATAAGTTCTCCTAAATACTTTGCGTAACGATCTCTAGAAGCATGGTCCAACTCATGTGCGTTCAGATCCAGAAAATTAGTCTAAGTCATGCAATTAAAAGTTTTATAACTCCTTCAATTCTAGTGTTAGATGGATGAGACAGTTTTTGCCTTACTTGTTAGTGTAATAGGAATTTTTTACTAAATATCAATTATAGGACCGGGGGACCGTATAAAAATTTTAATTTCGTAATATTTTAAGAAACATTTTTACTGACACAAAACGTTTTAAAAATACTTCTATACTTCGTTTAAAACATTTTTACTTTCTTCTATCTTTACAAGAAGAAAGTATTGGATTCGTGAAAGTTTTCGACGGATTTACACGTTTTAGGGGTCAGAGATTCCGAAAAACATGTTTTTACAAAATGTCTGTCTGTGAGTCTGTCTGTCTGTATGTATGTATGTGACACAAATTTTGTAGGCTCTCTATCTCAATAGCTAATGCACGGAATAAAAAATAAAAAATTATATTCAGTTAGTCCCCAATATAAATTGGTGCTGATTAGCTTTTGGTGTAAATCCCTCAACAGGTGGCGCTGCTATGTAACATTTTTCAAGATTTCCACAATAGCTCGGTCTCCAGAGCTAATGCCCGGATTTTCATCAAACTTCAGATTCATGTATACCTTGATATCAATTAGTGCTGTTTATGTTTTGGTGTAAATCGCTGAACAGGTGGCGGTGCTATACTACATTTTTCAGACTTTCCGCTATAGCTCTATCTCAAGAACTAATGCTTGGATTTTCAACAAACTTCAGATTCAGGTATATATGGATATGAATTAGTGCTTTTTATGTTTTGGTGTAAATCGCTCATCAAGTGGCGCTGCTATGCAGCATTTTTCACGATTTCCACAATAGCTCAATCTCCAGAACTAATGCACGGTTTTTCATCAAACTTGAGATTCAGTTATTTCTAGACATGAATTGACATTTTATACATTTTGGTGTAAATCGCTCAATCTGTGGCGTTGCTATGCTACATTTTTCAGAATTTCCTCTATTGCTCTATCTCCAGAACTAATGCACGAATTTTCATCAAACTTCCAATTCAGATATACTTTGATATGAATTGGTGCTAAATTGGTGTATTTTCTTGTAATACTTAAATGATTTAATTGACGTGATTTACAGAAGAAAGCTTTGTGATGGCCACAACATACTAGTTGTAATTGGAACTATATGTCTATGACTAGCGGTTTAGAAATTAGCCATTGGACAGCACAAATGTTTATTAGTACGACACGTGTTGATAGCAAATTTACATGCCTAATAATTATTTTAATAATCAGAAAAAAGTTTGTAATTTAAGCTACAAATTCCAAAGAAACATTGTTTGAAAGTATGTGTATGATATTTCGGTAGAATAAATATTGACATTATGCAATATTTAAAAGTAAACATACGATGTGTTGCGAAATGCTGCAGCTGAGATTTGCTGGTGGCATTACTAAAATGCTTCTCAGATCATATTTTACACAAGAGAAACAAGTTACGCTCACATGATGAAAAATGGCACATTTAGTACTCACTACAAACTACTCATTTTATGTATGGTACTACTGACTATATTACATTTTCCAAAATGTAGAGCGTTACACTACAAGACACTGGAAATAGTAGCGACTTTTATAGTTTCCGTACTTATAGCGTGCTACTTCCGACCCGCTGCCTCTATCTATAAACGTTCATCTTATATAAATTACTCCTTAACCCATCAAAAGAAATAAAATTTCGTCGATAAAAGAATTTTTTCGTTAATTTATTTCGTTCAAAATTTTCCTCTTTTTTCTAGAAAAAGTAAAACGATGTACAGTAGTACCTCGACTTACGTCATTCCGCATTTACGTCGGCTTGCCTGTAAAAAAAAAAAAAAAAAAAAAAAAAAAAAAAAAAAAAAAAAAAAAAAATCCTTAATTAAGACGAACTTTGAACTTTTTTTTAAAGACTTTTGGTTCTATGAAGGGAAACTTTGTTGCAACAGTCAAGTGATAGTGACAATTTTTTTTTTTAAGTCACTAAAAAACGCTTAGAAAGCTCACTCTGCTGTTACAAAGAGCTTCTAAAAGTAAAAAAGAAAAAACTGTCGGTTCAAACTTCATTGCAAGATTTTTTCGCATCCTCAACAATTCGAATGCGGCAGTTAGAAGAACAATAAATTGTAAGTTAACAACTTATTGATTTATTCCAAATTCTTGTATTGCAAACACATTCTTTTGCTAAGGTAAATGTATGTAAAATAATCTCTAAATACAATAGAATACGTTCATTAGACTTCAGAGAATTTTTATTACTTATCCTTTTTACTTTCTTCTATCTTCAATAGAAGAAAGTATTGTAATCGAAATTTTTTTCGACTTCCGGTTTTTGACGGATTTACACGTTTTAGGGCTCAGAGATCCTAAAAAACATGTTTATAGAAAATGTCTGTCTGTTCGTGTGTCCGTATGTCGCCATTGTACCATCTAAAATTGTTTGAAGTTATGCATAGAATTGAACTAATTTTTTTTTTAAGTTTTTGGCTATGACAAGCAGGTCCTCCGTAAATTTTGAAAAAATCCGCCGGTAGGGGGCGCCGTAATAGCGATTTTTGTGCAATTTTTGTGCATTTTGAATATAGTACCATCGAAAAGTGTAAGATATAGTGCGTCTCATAAGTATATGGACAAGCGATTTTTTGAAATAGCAGCTCAAAATATGAAGCCATAATCACGAAAAAAATCCTAAGCATATAGAATCATAATATATGTTTGTTACAACAACGAAATACAGTATAGGTTTTACAGAATTTTTGTAAAAAAATTAAATTCAAAATAAGCTGTCCCAAAAATATATGGACAATGAAGAGAATTGCTTTTATTTCCACCGTATCAAAAGATTTTGCATTTTCTGTGTTCTGTACATATGAAGTACCCACTGCAAAATATAAAATCACTGCTCATTCTTCAATTATCGAATACTGGGAAAATGCCTCGCAACGTTCAATTCTCTGCTGCTGATATAGCTAAAATTTGGCGTTTAAAGACTCAAATGTTAAAATTTCTGATATTGTATAAAAACATAAAAGGAAAAGATTATTTTTGTATTTAAAAGACAAGGCTGATTTTTTAGGCATCTGGCCTGAGATTTCTACTGAACCAATTTTGCTATTTTTTTTTTTTTTATGAAAGCAGTTTATTTGTAGATGTGACCGCACTCGCTATTTTTTAAGATAATCCATTTTTACTTTCTTCTATCTTCAATAGAAGAAAGTATTGTAATCGAATTTTTTTTTCAACTTCCGGTTTTCGACGGATGTACACGTTTTAGGGGTCAGAGATCACAAAAAAACATGTTTATACAAAATGTCTGTCTGTCTGTGTGTCCGTATGTCCGTGTGTCGCCATTGTTCCATCAAAAATTGTATGAAGTTATGTATAGAATTGAATCAAAAATTTTTTTTTAGGTTTTTGACTATGGCAAGCAGGTCCTCTCTGAATTTGGAAAAAATCCGCCGGTAGGGGGCTCTGCAATAGCGATTTTTGTGCATTTTGAATATTGTACCATCGAAAAGTGTATGAAGTTATGCATAGAATTGAACAAATTTTTATTGTGTATGTTTTTAGACATAGCAAGAAGGTCCTTCCTGAATTTAGAAAAAATTCGCCGGTAGGGGGCGCTGTAATGGCGATTTTGTGCAATTTTCAATATTGTACCATCGATTAGTGTATGAAGTTATGCATAATTCTAATAAAAATACTAATAAAACTAATTAAAATGAAATATTGACATGAAATAAAAGAAAGTTTTGGGATTGGCACATCCAACTAGTTATATTTTAATTTTAAAAGTCTTTTATGAATTTTTTTTACATTGATAGCAATCGGGTTACTTCCATTATTGAAGAGAGATGGGAAACAATGGGAATTGCAATATCATTATGGAATCCATTTTCGTATTACAATTACAATTAATTTTTTTTTAATTTAACAGAAAATGACGTCACAATGAAAATAATGCAATTTTACTTTATTCTATTTTCAATAGAAGAAAGTATTGTAATCGAAATTCTTTTCGACTTCCGGTTTTTGGGCGGATTTCTACGTTTTAAGGGTCAGAGATTCTAAAAAACATGTTTATAGAAAATGTCTGTCTGTCCGTGTGTCCGTGTGTCCGTATGTCGCCATTGTACCATCAAAAATTGTATGAAGTTACGCATAGAATTGAACCAAATTTTTTTTAAGTTTTTGGCTATGGCAAGCAGGTCCTCCATTAATTTAGAAATATCCGCCGGTAGAGGGCGCTGTAGTAGTGATTTTGTGCATTTTGAATATTGTACCATCGAAAAATGTATGAAGTTATGCATAGAATTGAACCAAATTTTTTGTGAATGTTTTGGCCATGGCAAGAAGGTCCTCCCTGAATTTGGAAAAATTCCGCCGGAAGGGGGCGCTGTAATAGAGATTTTTGTGCAATTTTCAATATAATACCACCGAAAAGTGTATGAAGTTATGCTTAATTCTAATAAAAATACTGTAAAACTAATTATAACGAATTATTGACATGAGATAGAAGACAGTTTTGGGATTGGCACATCCAACTAGTTACTCATAAAGCTGTTACATTTCAATATTTTTTTCGTTTGTTGATACTGAGATTGATACGCTAATCTCAGATTGCTATATTGAGTGAAAATGGCGTCATAGTAAAAATTAAATGAGTATTTACTTTGATAAAATTAAATATTTTATTACGAATGCGTCTAAAAAGGCATAAATTTCTGGATTTTGTCGACACTCAGATTAGAACCTCAAATCAAGAGTGCATATTTTCAGATGCAAAATTGTAACTGGTGAACGTGACACCAAGTTTGAGACTATCTATATTATAAAGGACAAACATATCTGTGCGTAACGCATACGTCATTCTGCGAATGGCAACACTCTGAAATTTGAAATGAAATTTCGGTTTTGCAATTTTTGCTACTGCAAATTTTTAAACTTCTAAACATCGCACAGTTTCAATTTTTACACCGTAATTTAGGGAAAAAAATATACTTTTAAATGCAATTTGTTTGAAAGATCTATCTCAATTTATTATTGAGATATTAATTTTTTTTATAGTTTTTAATACCAATTTTGTAATTGTGGCAACTGGAGTACACCATTTCTATTAAAAGTAAAAGGGAAATAGTCATGGTTTATTTATTTTTTTTTTATTGATTATATCCTTATTGATGCCATTTTCACATAACAAATATAAGTAACTTTTTTTATAATTTTTGAACAGAAAATGACGCCAGCCATTAAAAAAAACACGCATTCTTCTTCATAAATCAGTTATATTGCAATATTTTTACATTACGCTGACACTGAGTTTGAGACGCTAGGCAAAATAATTCAGTGAGTAAAAATGATGTCATATTTAAAACAAAACGATCATTTTCTTTGGTAAAATTAAATATTTCACCAATACTAAATGGTCAATACTATGACAACTAAAGGTGAATTTCTGAATTTTTTATTCGCGGGTACTGAGATTAGAACTTAAAGTTTGTGAGAATGTTCACATGCAAAGGTGTATCGGACAAACGTGACTTTAAATTTGGAAATACATTTATTAATAATTACGCATTAAAATACTTTTAAATTGTGAACTTGAGTGGTGCGTATGTAAATTTTGAGAATGTGAAAATAACGTACAGTTTAGATTTTATGGGGAGAAATTTTATGATGTGACAAAGCGAAATCCTTTTTACTCATTTTTCATCCTATAAAAACAAACGTAAGAGCCTCAATCGATAACTTCATATTCATCATAATTATTCTTGATTACGTATTCTAATATACAGTTTAATTTTTCAATAATTTAAGCAGATGAAGTTTGTGGAAATAACATTTTGGTAATTTTAATTATAAATATTATTGGTTTTAAGAGTTAGACAACCAATATAAGATGAATTTTTTATTGTAATTATTTTTGTAGGTTTATCATAAATTTGATCTAACAGTTTCTTTCTAAGCATTTTAGATCGTCGAATTTCGACGGGTTCGAACTCGTATTTATTAATAATCTGTGGCACGTTAAAATATTTTTTAAATAGTGAATATGAATATGAAAAGTATGCATGTAATCTTAATATTGTACTATGTGCAAATTACTTAAAATATGAAAAAATATTTAAAAAAGGTGTTAAATTACTTTAATATCCTTAGTACTTTCAACTATACACCGAAGAGCCATTGCATTATGACCACCTATTTAATACGGCGTAGGACCACCTTTCACCCTCAAAACCGCCAACGCTGGACGTGATATCAACTCGACAAAGTTCTTATAGGTAGTTTGAGGTATCTGGTACCAAGCGCTCACCAACTGGTCCTGCAATTCTCGCACATTGCGAGGTAGTAACGTGGCAGCACGAAGTGGGATTTCCAGGTCGAACCAAAAATGTTCTATTGGATTCATATCAGGTGAATTTGGAGGCCAGGGCATGATTTGAAACTCACTAGAATGCTCCTCGAACCAATCCCTGATGATTTGACCCCTATGGCATGGTGCATTATCCTATTGGTAAATGCAATATCCCGCGGGAAACACTGTTGTTATGAATGGGTGCACCTGGTATGTTCAGGTAGTGCACAGACGTCAAAGATTTTTCTACGGGGATTATGAGTCCTAATGTGCTCCATAAAAACATCGGCCACACGATAATATGGCCGCCGCAGGCTTGTCTCCGATCAATTGTGCCTCCGGGAGCCACGGTTTCCGTTGGAAATCGGCGTATTCGCACGCTCCCGTCGATGTGATGGACCAGAAAACGTGATTAGTCGGACCATGCAACTTTCTTCCATTCTTCTATGGTCCAATTTCGATGATCATGAGTCCGTTGCAGGCGTTGCTGGCGATGACGTGCTGGCAACGCAAGAACGTGCTTTGGCCACCGGCTGCTTAGGCCCATAAACAATAGTGCAAGCGGCACTGTGTGTTGAGAAACACTGTCTGGGCCGCTACTGTTGTAGCTGTTGGTGATTTCGACTCTTGCAGCTCTTCGGTCACGACGAATAATGCGTAACATCTCCGCTCTCCTCTGGAATCAATGCGCCGCGGGCGACACACCGCTGGCTGGAGACTTGTCGTTTCACCATGCATACACCACTTTCGATACGTGTTTACATAGTCGATACGTGTTTACATAGACTGCACGTGAACAGCCCACCAAACCCACCGTTTCCGATATCGACGTTTCCAGTCGCCAAGCCATAACGATTTGATCTTTATCAAAGTCTGATAAATATGCTGTTTTTCCCATTATGTCGCTCATCACGCTATGTTTTTAAATACAATGCATAGAGCTTTATATACTCCAACATAAGCCGCGCACGCGCGCCGTAGTTTTGCTTTTGGGCAAGCTCATTGTTATAGATAGAGGGTGGTCATAATGTAATAGTTCTTCGGTGAATACATAGCCTTCGTCAGAGAATGCAAAAATACAAGCGTCTTATTTTCAAATTTCACGAAGTTGTTGTCGAAAGGAGTGAAAGTGAAAGTCAATTTTTAGATCCGGAAAACATCTATATAATAAAAGCCGAAGTCGTGTGACTGTCATCAACAGTTCCGAGCTGACCGCTTCGCTTTTTTATATGCCAAACAGCCATTTTGGTACTTTTATGTTAGTCGAGCGAAGGTGATAAATCGCCAAATATTCTTCCATCGCCACCATTTCACTAAAAATATAAACCTGTCACTCATTTCATTTTACATAACTTTCATTTAAAATACAAATCTTTCATTTACCTCATTTAAATTACAATAAATAAATAAATAAATAAATAAATATAAGTTCTTGGCGAGAAAAAAAATATGGCAGCGAATTTTCCGGCAATCTATATCCTATTTCATATACATAAGCAATTTTTTCCATATGTATACAATTGACTTAATCTAAAGAAGCCAATAATCTATTTTTATACAGAAACAGAAGTAATTTATATGTAAACAAATATTGTATATATATGTGTAAATAAAATGTTTATATGCAAATAAATACATATAAATAAAAATAGAAGTTCACCAGGTTTGTTTTCATAGCTATTTATTTATTTTATCAACGTATTTCACGTTTTGAAGCCCAACTTGCGCCAAGCTTAAAGAAAAATGCCAAGACCCTGGTAATGGAAAAGTACCTAAATAAACAATTAATCGTAATAATAATAACATAAACTAAAATATTTCATTTCAACATCAAAGTATTGTTTCTAATTTCCATTTAATATATATTCTAAGATAACTTCAATTGAAATTAAGTTGACAGCTTTTTATTTCACTTCATAGAGTAAACAAACACAAGAGATTCATTGATCATATAAACAGTAGAAAATATTAGACCATGGAGATAATCATTCGCAAAGAAGGTTCTCCAACAACAATGGACAATATTCTTATGACGTCATAGTAGGTAAATTGGCGGCGCTAACGTTTGTTAACGGCTTGCATTCACAAGGGTCTTATTTTGCTATTTCTCTTAGTTGCGTTAGTATATTGTCATATTTATGAACTCAGAAATCAAATCTCTAAAAACAAAAGTATATATATTCATTATTTAGTTATTAAGTAATGAAAAAAAATTATAAATGCATGATTTGCAAAATTTAAATAAATTTATTAATATTAAAAAATAAAATTGAAGTAACAGCAGTTTAAGTAGAATAAGTTTAATTTAGATAATTTATGAACAAATCTCAGTTTAAACACTTGAAGTTTCACTCATTTTTACAGCTACGGAAGTTATGAGGTATTTGGCAAAAAAGACGAAATACGCATAACAACAAATATGTATGAAATGTTATCAAGTTCGCAAAGAATTCTTGATTTCTCTATCAGAATCTTTGGGCTAGGGGAAGGATTGAGAAAAGCCAATTAGATTCAGAATGAAAGTAACATGATGCAATGCTTAGCATACATTTAAGGGAGACCAAACTGGTCGCCAGAGGCGGCTAGTTGGAAAAATAAAAATATGGATATAGAGGAAGTGGAATATTACGTGTTTTATGATTCTTTAAGCAAACTGAGCCAAATTCTGGGTATGTTGTAGGATAAAACGTCATTACAAGTAGTGTTTTCTTTAGTAATAATTTCTGTTGATTCACGGATAATTAAATCATGATAATTTTTAAGGGGCATATAATTTTTGTATCTTCGAAATAAACTTGTATATTCTGCTTCTGGTAAGTCTTGTCAGGGCTGTTGTTGGCCGGTTGTACTTCAAATCTTTCAAATGTTCTTTAAATTTACGAGAAGTCATTCCTATGTATTCGAGATAAATATTTTCTGTTTTCAATGGAATTACATAAACACCTGAAACTTCATCTTTCAGGGTCGGGTCTATTTTGGTACTAACTAGATCTTCCAATTTTATTGGAGGAGTGGCGATTAAGTTTACGCCAAAGCGAAAAAGTGCATGTCTGAGTTTTTCGAAAAGTCCTGGAATGTATTTCATTTTGTAATATCTCCCATTACTCAGGGGGGTATTTTGTATCTTCATGTGGTTTTTCTGCGAGTTGATTAGTTTATCAATAGTACGTTTTGGAAAACCGTTCTCAACTGCAATGTTTCTAATGGTATTTAATTCATTTTCAAGAAGATTAATAGAGCAAACACTAAATGCTCGTCTCCTATAAAAGTTGAACGGAGCAAATTTGTAGTTGAAAGGTGATGTACTTTAAAAAGGAATGGTGCTGTTAGACTTATTTACTTTCCTGTAAACTGTGCGCTCAAGTGTTAAGTTTGATAAGATTTGATTAGCATTACGTATAGAAATCACAACTCGTTATACTTTTCTATTTCGGTGCTAAATTTTATGTTAGGATCCATGTTATTTACTCTGTTAAGAAATGTTAAAGCATGTAATTTTTCAGAAGATGAAAACAACGTTATTTTTAGATTTTGTTAGGAAAACAAAAATATGATTGTGACATAGTAACGCAATTTTCATTGATTTTTCATTGCGTAATTCCAAAGATCAAAGCCTCAATTAATAACTTCATTTTCAACTTCCGTTTTCTCAACCCGATATATGTTTCTAGGATGGTAGTCTTTTAGGTAGCTTTCTTTACAAAAAGCTACCTATTGCAGCCGTTCGGAGGAAAGCGATTTCAAAAAATTTTGGTATATTTTCATCGATCATGACCCCCAGACTCCGAAACCACCCTCCGTTCAAAATTTATATATATATATATATATATATATATATATATATATATGTGTGTATATATATATATATATATATCTATATATATATATCAATATATATATATATATATATATATATCTGACCTATGTCACACTGTAACTCTCGTATTTATGAACCGATTTGGATGTAATTCGGTGTGTACATAGTACATACCAATGTCTCGACCGAGTTCGTTGGCCAGCTTCATCCGCCATTTTGTTTCAAAATGGCGGCCATTTAAAATTTTTAAAAAAATTTAAAATTTGAAATGTGGTACCAAAAATTTGAAAATGGAAAAATATTTTTTTCTTATGTATTTGACCTTTATACAAAGACTCCGTAGCAGTTTTTGTTTTGTCTATATCTTAAAAAATGGCTGAGTTATAGCATTTTGAATTTCTAGCGAAGCTGACATTTTGAAACGTCCTGAATTTTGTCACGCGATAAAAGGCGTATTTATGAACCGATTTGGATGTAACTTCGTTTATACATAGTACAGACCAATGTCTTGAACGAGTTCGTTGGCCAGCTTCATCCGCCATCTTGTTTAAAAATGGCGGCCATTTAAAATTTTAAGAAAAATTTAAATTTGAAATGTGGTACCAAAAAATTGAAAATTGAAAAAATATTTTTTTTTCTTATGTGTTTGACCTTGATAAAAAGATTCGGGAGCAGTTTTTGTTTCGTCTATATCTTAAAAAATGGCTGAGTTATAGCATTTTGAATTTCTAGCGTGGCTGACATTTTGAAACGTCCTGATTTTTGCCAAGTGATAACAAACGTATTTATGAACCGATTTGGATGTACCTTGGTGTGTACATAGTACATACAAATAACTCAACCGAGTTCGTTGACCAGCTTCATTCGCCATCTTGTTACAAAATGGTGGCCATTTAAAAAAATTAAAAAAAAAGAAATTTAAAATGAGATACCAAAAAATTGGAAAATGAAAAAAAAATTTTTGTATGCGTTTGACCTTAATACAAAGATTCCGGAACAGGTTTTGTTTCGTCTACATCTAAAAAAATGGCTGAGTTATAACATTTTGAATTTCTATTGTGGCTGACATTTTAAAACGACCTGATTTTTGTCACGCGATAACAGGCGTACTTATGAACCGATTTGAATGTAACTTGGTGTGTACATAGTACATACTAATAACTCAACCGAGTTCGTTGACCAGCTTCATTCGCCATCTTGTTTCAAAATGGTGGCCATTTAAAAAAATTAAAAAAAAAATTAAAATGAGATACCAAAAAATTGGAAAATGAAAAATGTTTTTTTTTGTATGTGTTTGACCTTAATACAAAGATTCCGGAACAGGTTTTGTTTCGTCTACATCTAAAAAAATGGCTGAGTTATAACATTTTGAATTTCTATTGTGGCTGACATTTTAAAACGACCTGATTTTTGTCACGCGATAACAGGCGTATTTATGAACCGATTTGAATGTAACTTGGTCTGTACATAGTACATACCAATGTCTCGACCGAGTTCGTTGGCCAGCTTCATTCGCCATCTTGTTTCAAAAGGGTTGCCATTTAAAAAAAAAATGTAATTTAAAATTTAAAATGAGGTATTAAAAAATTGGAAAATGAAAAAGATTTTTTTTTATGTGTTTGGCCTTGATACAAAGATTCTGGAGCAGTTTTTGTTTCGGAAAATTTGTTCTTTGTTTATATCTTAAAAAGTGGTTGAATTATAGCACTTTGAATTTCTATCATGGCTAACACTTTGAAACGATCTTGTATTTGTCACGCGATACCACACTTATTCGCCTATTTCGATGGAAGAAGGCATGTGGATAGTATACATCAATATATCGACCAAGTTCGCTGGCCAGCTTCATCAGCCATCTTGTTTAGAAATGGCTGCCGTTAAATTAAAAAAATAATTATATTTAAAGTGAGGTGCAAAAAAATTAGAAATTGAAAAAGGTTTCTTTCTTAAGTATTTGACCTTGATATAAGGATTCAGGAGCAATTTTTTGTTTGTCTTTATCTTAAAAAATGGCTCAGATATAGCAGTTTCAATTTCTAAAGTGGGTAACATTTTGAAAAATCTGATTTTTTGCCTGCGACAGCACTCGTATATATCAACCGATTCCGATATGAGTGAGCATGTGCACAGCAATTACTAAGGTCTCGACCAAGTTCACTGGTTAGCCTCATCTACCATGTTGTCTTAAAATGGCAGGCACTTTAAGAAATCGCCGAATTTGGCAGCCAAATATAAGTGACTTTAAATAAAAGCAGCTTGGATAAAGCTGACTAATTTCGCGAAATTCTCATTCATAATGATTTAGTATTGATAAAAATTAGTATTGAATCTCCTACATTCGGTTTCCACTTAATTGAGCTTCGTGTGTTTGAATAATATAAGTTGGCTTTTTAAAAATAAGGATTATGAAAGCTACCTCTCCCTCCCGGCACTGGCCGGAAGGACTTTTTTCGATTTATAATTTTCTTTAAACTTTTAATTTTTCAAAGAAAAATACAAAGAAAAGCAGGAAAACAACTTTAGAAAAAATTCTGAATCTCAGTCAGTTGAATTACTTATACTACTATATTTCATTTAATTGAATGTATATTGTGCTATACCTGAAGTGAGTTGTTTTTCAATTATTTTTTGTAAAGAAAAGTTTTAACTTCTATCGTTTATTTTTCTCTTTTGCGTCATCTAGACACTTTATAAGAAGGACAAGAAAAAACGCTCATCGCATTATGCAATCATTTAATGTGCCTAAAGATATGATAATGAGAAAACATTTTAAATAAATTTCCTACGTTTTAGTTTTATTTTAGCAAATATGTAGGTCAGATTCTTTTTCGTCATAATTTCAAATTGTTTGTCCTTTCAAATTTTTAATGAAAAATAAAAAGGAAGAACACACTTTGTTGTGGACATGAAATTCTGATTTAAACAATAGTGATTTAAGAAGAAAAAGATTTGATTTTGGTTTTAAATATAGATTTCTGTAATTGTATAAAATATGAACCATTTTATAACAATATAAATAGCTTTTCCATGGGTCCTTATGTTTTAATGCCACTATTCGAGCAGTAATATTCCCTCACTTAATTAATGACAGAAATTCATCGTGATGAATATTACTATTCAAGAATACTAGTATTCAGGAGTAAACAACCATGGGAACACTGTAAAAAATTAATATTTTGAAGATTTTTTGGTATTTATTAACTAACTTTCAACAAAAGTGGTTAGCCTATTCGTCTTATATCTTTTTTTCCCCTATGTAGTTAAGGCACAACGCTTGGGCGGATAATCGGATTTCCTTTTTAAAAAACAATCTCGGTGTGCAAACGTCCCGTTTCAATATCATCTATGTAAAATGTAATTAGGAAATTTGTTCAGGCCGCTTATGATTCAAGCTTTGCACTGATCTCAACTTGCACTGTTCAGTAGATAATTTTTCGAGAAATTTATCTTTCTACGATGCCTAGTTTTTGAATTATGGCGGAAAATTCTACAATCAGGCAAATCCGATATTAAAAAGTAAGCCTTTTTCTACTGAACAGATTTTGATGGGGCTTGCATTTTTAGTTAGATATTTTTTAAAGGATGGTTTTAGTTTATTGCATATAGCTATTTACCAAATCCTACTGTAAATGATCTACTAAAAGTCCTTAACAGCCAAATTTTGTCTGATACATTAGAAAATATACTAGCGCAATGGCGTTTTTATCGTTTTCAGCTATGCGGAAGGATATTCGTCGTAAAGGTCCATATTACTTGCCATAAAACACGAGGTCAAAGTTACCGACGTATTTAATTTGATTCAAGGCTTGTTTGGAGAAACCAGGTATTAGTGAGCGAAGCCTGTTAGTAAGGGTATAAAAATGGTATACTTTTTTGTCTGTCTATCTGTCCGTTTTCAGGTCTTTTTTAATTTTTTACTTTATCGTCTTAAACTTTAGTATAAATTACTAATTGGCATGAAATTTTAATATGGTTTTAAGGTACACAGCACTATACGTTTCTTAAATAGTCGTCATATGATGTATATATATATATATATATAACCATTAAATAAACATCACCAACCACCAACAAAAACTGTGAAATTATGAATAAAATGACATAAACAAATACAGTCCCCCCCTCCCCCAACACACTTAACATAGATTCCAAAAACATAGTAAAAAATATCAGAAATTGAATAACAGAAACGGAATGATGGAAATTTGAAGAACTTAGACAGAACTATCGGGTGCAAAATGCCTTAAGTTCCATAAGTAAAATGTGTGGTTTCATCTTCATATTAGCCATAAATTAGCTAAAGAATATGAATTTGGGACTACGACACAGAAAACCGAGGAATAAACCATTGAACACTAATTGAGTTCAAAATGAAACAAGATTAAAAAGGACAGAGGAAAAATAAGAAAAAAACAAATTACCAAATTAAAATACATACTGCCATAGCATTAGGTATAACAAATACACTCATTATGCATTTTATTCTCATTTAAGATAGTATACTATTAGAAATTAATATGATATTGTCCTGAGTAGGCTAAAATTTAAATACCAATTAATCGTTAACTTTATTAAATATTAATGAATATGAATAAATTTAATATGAATTGATAAATATATAAATATAATTACACCATTATACATATAAAAGTATCGAATCAACATCCATTATAAAATGTGTGTTAGCAATGTAGTTATAAATCAAATGACCCATTTTTTTTAAATTAACCATTTAAAACCATTAACCATTTTAAATTGCGTATTATCCAGACAGCGCCACCCTTCTCCGTACTCTAACATCTACCCACCTAACCGTCCTATAATAATTTTTTATTATTATTTTACAATTTTATTTTTATTTTTATTTTACAATTTTATTTAATTTTTTATAATTATTTTCTTATTTTATATATTTTTTGTAACTTTATTTACGCATGTGTTAATTTGTTTTTTAAGATCATTTACTAGGTATGTACTAATAATACTAGGTACGTACTAGGTAAGTGCTAATTATATATTAAAGAATGTATGAATTTTTTGGAAAACCATGATTTCATGCATCATAATTTAGTTTTTTAATATTCTTGTTAATTAGATGAGAAGAACATGAACACTTTATTCTATATAAATGATTAAGGATTATATTACGATATACAGAATTACGAAGACAAGATTTAAAATTAGTAAATGTATTAACTTTGAATTTAAATTATTTATGTTTATCATATAGATCAGTTATTGTTTTGTTTTCTTTTATTGCAATTTTAAGATCTAAAAAGTTAATTGTATTGTTATATATATAATATACATATATATATTTGCAGGGACACCTCAAGAAGTTTCAAGTATAATCTCTACTGCCCGTCAAAATAATCGAACTGGCAACAAAAATATTTAAAATAAATGCGGATTACAGTATCCAGGTCGTATAATCGGATTTTATCCGATTCCGACCCAACCCACGATTTGGGTCGCGTCTGGTTGTCAATTTCGTCGTTGTGGGTCGAGTTGATATTAATTGCTTCGGGTTAGGTCTGACTTATGTGTATCGGGTTTGCAATCGAAAGTTTTATCAAAATAATATCCATTGTAATGTTTAAGATGAAAAAATTATATATTTAAACTTAAATGAGCATTTCTATGCATTTTTTCCAACATAAAAAATAAAATGTCTATTAGAAAAGTATTTGCATTTTTTTTCACAATTGCTTTAAAATATAGGATTGAATTGTGTCGCGTCGGGTTCGGGTAGATTTTTTGGATGGATTTCAAATAGAATTCGGGTTTGGCTTGATATAACCTGGCTTGTGCAGGACTGTTAGATAAAAATACAATATTGCCACAAAAACACGAGAGTAAAAAACAACTGCTTGGAGTTTATTTTTGTTTGAAAAATTGATATATTTAGTAGAAAATAATATTTTTAACGACACTATTCATTCGTGAAATGTCTATCTGTCTACATCAAAATCCCGATATAGCCCTGATAATTCTTTAAAAAATTATAGTGACGCAAAAATATTTTTCGTAGCACCTTGGTAATTAATGCATATGCATCAGTGTGCTTAACTCTAAGTCCGCTTGTAAGTTTTTGTGGAAATGAGAAAAATATAGATACATGGAAAATTGACAATACAGAAGACTTGAAAACTATTCAATCCAGTGTCAGTGGGGGGAACAGATCCCATAATTCCTGTGCTGTGAAGCGATTAGCGGGATGATCGACATACCATTCAACCACGGTTAATTTTTTTTTTTTTTTTTTTTTTTTTTTTACACATACGACACTATGACTTAAACGCTACTGTTTTCAAAAACCTGTATTAAAATTCTATTTTTTAGACATGTTAAATTTAATAGAAAATATTGCATAACTATTAATTTCAAATACATTAGTACAATTTTAAAATGGGTGTATTAACTATCCCGGTGTTTTAATTTTATTGTAAATAACTCCATTCCACAGCACGCAAAGTACTTGTAGATAATCCATTCATTCGCAAGAACAGAGAATGCCTTGCTGATATGAGTTAAAAGGCCTGTCGAACTAATAATAAGGTTTATTTTTTGGTCAGTTAAATTTTTTCCATTTGAATTTTTCGTCATCTTCTTCGACTACAAACTTCTATATGCTACACCCTTTCTTATTCCAACAGATGAAAGGCCCTCATAGGCTACAACTCACTAACATATTGTTAGGCAAACGAATTTGCCTTGCTTAGTAGAGTGCTTCTTTGGCCTGGATTTGCCTGACACCGTATAGAAAATGTTGAGACATAAAAAACGAACCATAAGCGTCCCTAAATTATCCATGCTTAAGGCACCAAGTTTTCTATATTTTAGTCGCCATAAATTCAAATGAACCCTCGAATTTTTTATTTACCTTATAATAAATCAATTCAACAATTATTCGATTAAATGCTGGTTTAAATTCAACGTAGAAGGAAATGTTAGTTTTAATTACAACACATGAACCAATTAGTCAGTGTACCTTGTAATATATTGGACTTGAAGTCCCTTATTTATCAAGATACTTTAAATTCAACAAATCCATTTTAGATTCCCAAAGGCTCAATTTAGCCTAATCAAATGCTTTTTAAAATTCAATGGTGAATTAAAAGTTAGGTTGAATTGCATCACAGCAACTGGGTGATTGATTCTTAATACCCACAAACGTCTTTAATAAGAATCACCTCATCAACAATTTAACTCGAATTTCAGGCTTCGCTATCAGCTGCCTCGTGAGAAGCTGCTACTGTATTTGCCGGCGTCCTTTTTCATCCCATCAAATTTATGGCCGTCGTAGGCTATAGCTCACTTGCTGACGGATAAGCATATCGCTAAGCAAGCGAGTTGGCCTTGCTTGATGGGGTGCCTCTTTGGCCTGAAGCTCCCTGACCCAATATCGAAAGTGTTGACACAAAAAAAGACGAAACATGTCACTAAAAAAGTGGATAAGTCACATTCCTGAGAATTTCTCTCGGCCCCTCTTTTGCTCTATCCGACGCCCTAATGTAACAATTAGTATTCTAATGAAAAAATCCTGCAGCTGATTGTTTCCTGCCTGTGTTTTGGTGAAAGATAGAAAATAATCAGAACTCTTAAAACATATGGGCCGCTGTGTGCAAAAATGATGCAAGTCAAAATCGAGGTAATTAGTCTTTTATGGGAAGTTCTGTAATTGAATATATGATTTTTCTTCTTCGTGGTCAACTCTTTATTAAACATTTAAAAGTATATAAACACATATCGGTGATACTCAGTTAAAAATGGATTAATTATTCTATAGGAAAAGGATTTACACCACTTTCAGAGTAAAATTAAACCAGTTGAACGAGACTCGGGTGAACTAGTTGAACCAGTTGAGCTAGATAATCAATTAAAGTAGACTCAAAACACTTTTGCACGGAAGACATTGTAGATTAAGCTACCCAAATGTGGTGTGAGTGAAGAAAGCACGAAAAAATGACTTACACCACTATTGCACTTAACGGCCCATATTATAAAGACTGAGTTTTGGCAACGCAGATATCTTATTGCTTCCACGCGTACAGCAACAGCCTTTTCGCTTTTCTTGATGTTGTTGAATGCCGTTTGCAAATGGACTGCTGATGGCAAGGTTGTTTGGCTCGAAATCGCTCAGAGCAAATGCAGTGACGTTTCCGAAATGGCATAAAGGTTATGACAGATGACCTTTCTGTTGTTGATTTCGTAATGTAAATTAGTGTCTGTGACGATGAAATATAATTAGAAAACATCAGGTTGCCAGCATTGTTTAAATAAGGATTTTTGAAAACAACTGAATTTAGGCAAAATGTGAAAAAAATTTTGAAAAATTATCACACAACATTTTACATTATTATGTCATTTTTTAATAAAAAGGGTTTTTAGATTAATCAGTCAAACTATATTTGAAATATTGATTTCAAAGCTCTCGAGAGATTTTCATAATTACAGGTACAGACATCATCAAATTTGTTAGACGTAATATGCTGTTTGGCATTTAAAAAAAGGCAGAAAATGTGTTATAGAATACAGCAATTTAGCAATTCCTTGAAAATTAGCTTTCAACTTGTAAATTACTAGCCGCCTTTGGTGACTAGACTGTGCGCATACGCTAGTGTTTAGAGCTGGGATTGAATCACCAATATCCTGCAAAAACCAGATAAGTCTCATTCTACCATTACACAATACGCATGTGATCAGGGCAGTCTATAATAAGAGGGAAACTCCCCCCCCCCCCCCCAACAAAAAATTGATAAATTTCTTTGAACTCGGAAAAAACACAAGCTTAGTTGGCAAATTTGTTAAACGTTTTTTCGTTTTTTAACACTTTCCAACAAAGTTGAAAAGTGTTTATGACTTCGGTTTGTCTGTCCGTCTGTCCGTCTGTCCACGCTCTAACTCCAGTAAATATGCTCGGATCGTTCTGAAATTTTTGGATGTTAGTGACCTCTACCATAGCACGTTCCCTTTTTCAAATGAAGTTTGTAGCATGTTTAGTTCATTTACACGGACAGTCAAAAGTTTTCCGTTGCATTATGGGCAATGGGAAAAAATCGTTTCAAATGATTTTTAATGGTGTTACACTCTTTCAAGCATAGTAAAATTTATATTTATTTATGAAGTCCTCTAAAATATGCATTCTGTTGAATATGCGGTGCAAAGAATAGTTATTGTCCATTTACAGGGCCACACAAAAGAATTCCGTTCATAATGGTATAGGGGGGATTGTTTGCGGTGCATTTGAAAAGATTTCAGATTCTATATTGTATCTGAATTACTGTATATTAGTAATGGTTGCTCTAAATGCATTTTTAATTATGATATGCGCTTTTCTCACTATATTTATGCATACTATAAAGTGCGTATAAAATGCTATAGTTCATATACAGGGCTACAGAAATTAATTCGTAAAGGTTACTGAGTATGAGCATAATTTGCTTAAAGGTGGGTTTTAAATGAGTTATGCTTTTTTACGCTGAACTGAATTTAGTGTACTAAGAAATATTTGTAGAATATAGATAAAATGATATACAGGGCCACGTAAAGAGTTGGATACATGGCCGTCTATGGGTGATAATTTCTGGGAATGTAATTTCAGTAGTTTTAAGAGTGTTTTAGTTTGAATTAAATTTTAGCTAAATAGTGGCATGTAATAAAGGTACTAGGTAAACTGTAGGGCTGTACAAAAGTATTCAAGTATGTTTCCATCTATTAGTATAAACTGCTGAAAGATGAATTTCAACCTGTTATGCATTTTCTTGCTAAACTAAATTTTCCCATTATATAGTATATATATCAACCTACAAATCAAATAGAGGGCTGTTCAAAAGAATTGGAATACATATTTGGCTATGGACGGTAACTACTGAAATCAGTTTTTCAAATGTTTAATGCGTTTTATAAAAGATTTAATTAGTTATCTTATTTACCTTATTTCCCTAAATAACGAAGTTTTGTTAAAGCATTCAGGAAGTGTTGGAAAGTGTTTCATAATCTATGCTTAAAGGATGATTTTTCTTACTTGTTATTCTCAAAAAATGCAATAAAACCCATGAAAACGAAATTCCTATGGGTAGAAATATTGAATTCTAGTCAGTTTTTCGTCTTAGCCAGTAAGATAGTATAATATTACCCGATTGGGACCATAAAAAAAATTTTAAGACAAGTTTTCGTTTTACCCGTAAGGCATGGTGACGTCACGGCGACGTCATTGTGAAGTCACACTGTGACTTTGTGACCGTCGATGTGACGTCACGTGACGTGGATGTGACGTCACAGTGACTAGAATGCGAGGTCGTTATGGCCGTTTTAGAGGTCGTTTGTGACGTCACATTGTGACCACTCTGTGAAGTCACGGTGTGACTAATTTGTGAAAAGTGTGTCATTTGTGACTATTTTGGCATTAACTTTGTGACGAACCTGTGACGAAAGTGACAATGTTTTGAAGTCACACTGTGACCAATTTGTGAAATATGTGTCATTTGTGACGAAGTTGTCATAAACTCTGTGATGATTTCAAATGAAAATCAAATTTCAAATTAATTGCTTAAAAGGCGCAAAGGCGAACTAGTGAAAAAGATTCCATGCTGGAACTCGAACCCGGGCCATCAGTATAGCGCACTTACATTCTACCGACTAAACCACACGGAACGATACCCAGCCTGGAAAATTTCTCACTATTACATGTTGGCAAGGCTACAAACGCAGCACAAGATGCAATATTTATCGTCAGCCACCGACATGGCGCAAACACGAAACTCAATTAAATCCAGCATCGATTGAAACTATATTAATACTTGGAAATTTTTTTCAGAGAGAACCATTCGCCTTGCATACAATATTTCAAATGAAAATCAAATTTCAAATTAATAGTGTAAAAGGCAATTTTAATTTGAAATTTGATTTTCATTTGAAATACTGTATGCAAGGCAAATGTTTCTCTCTGGAAAATTTTCCAAGTATTAATATAGTTTCAATCGATGCTGGATTTAATTAAGTTTCGTGTTTGCCCCATGACGGTGGCTCACGATAAATATTCCATCTTGTGCTACGTTTGTAGACTTGCCAACATGTAATAGGGAGAAAATTTCCAGGCTGGGTATCGTTCCATGTGGTTTAGTCGGTAGAATGTGAGTGCGCTATACTGATGACCCGGGATCGAGTCCCGGCATGGATATTTTTCACTATGTTGGCCTTTGCGCCTTTTAAGCAATTTATTTGAAATTTGAATTTCATTTGAAATATTGTATGCAAACCGAATATTTCTTTGTGGAAAAATTTCCAAGTATTAATATTGTGATGAATTTTAAAATGGACAATTTTAAAATAAAGTTTTGTTTGAGATATAAATTCGTATCTTTTTACCGTACTTTTTAGCAAAATATAGCTATTTTGGAGTCCTATTCTTCTAAAATAGTTTTAATTTTTCCACTTAAAAAACAATGTTTGTCAACTGACATCTTTTTTTATTAAGTTCTAAGCTTGATCTTGAGTTCAAGCTTGATATTAAGAATGTATAAGATTTTAAGGTGTTGTGGTTGTGATTAATCTTTGCTTTATTAAATACGACGTAAGCCATATTTATTTAAATTTTTTATTTCCGTGTAAATTGTATTTTGTGAATATGAGCTTAAATAGATTTGGTATGTTCTATAGGAAAAGACTGATCTGGAAAATAGAAAAAACAAATAAGAAAAATCATGCGTTAAGCGTAGATTATAAAACACTTTCCAACACTTCCCGAATGCTTTAAAAAACTTCGTTATTTAGGGAAATAAGGTAAATAAGAGAACTAAGTAAACATTTTAGAAAACGCATAAAACATTTGAAAAACTCATTTCCGCAGTTACTGGCCATAGCTAAATAGGTTTTCCAATTCTTTTGAACAGCCCTGTATTTGATCTGTAGGTTCATATATATATTATATAATGGGATAATTTAGTTTAGCAAGAAAACGCATAACAGGTTGAAACTCTCTTTCAGCAATTTATACTAATATATGGAAACATACTTTAATACTTTTGTACAACCCTGTAGTTGACCTAGAACCTTCATTACACGCCACCGTTTAGTTAAAATTTAATTCAAACTAAAACACACTTAAAACAGCTGAAATCACATTTCCAGAAATTATAATTTATAGACGGCCATGTATCCAATTCTGTGCATGACCCTGTATACCATTTTATCTATATTATACAACAGTAAATTAAATTCAGTTCAGCGTAAAAATGCACAACTCATTTAAAAACCACCTTTAAGTAACTTGCGCTCATACCCAGTAATCCTTGCGAATACTTTTGTGTAGCCCTGTATATGAATTATAGCATTTATATACACCATATACTATGCATAAATATAGTGAATCATAAAAGCGCATATCATAATTAAAAATGCATTTCCAGCAATCATCACAAATGAACAGTACTTCGGATACAATATAGTATCTGAACTATATTGTGTGTGCCTGTAAATGCTATATACACTTCATATTCTACATGAAAAATTTATAGTATGTAAACCTCAGCGACGTATATCATTTTCATTATATATGAAATAGATTAACATAATTAAAGTACGCCGCAAACAATTCCCTCCACCGCTATATCATTATGTATTGGAATTTCTTTTTAGCCCTGTAAATGAACAATAACTATTCTTTGCATCTCGTATTCTTCAGAATGCATATTTTAGTACGTTTCATAAATGCATATCAATTTTTTTCTGTATGAAAACGTGTAAAATCATGAAAAAACCTTTGAAACGATTTTTTCCCAGAGGCCGTAATGTAACGGAATACTTTTGACTGTACCTGTAAATGAACTAAACATGCTACAAACGTCGTTACACATAGGGACCGTGCTATGGTAAAGGTCAATAACATCTAAAAATTTCAGACCAATCCGAGTATATTTACGAGAGTTAGAGAGCGGACAGACGGCTAGACAAACCAAAGTCATAAACACTTTTCAACTTTGTTGAAAGGTGTTAAAAAGGAAATATAAAAGTAAAATAAATGATTGAAAGGAAATATAAAAGTAAAATAATGAACTTTAAAAAATATATACTAAAGCAGTTTAATCTATAAGCTTCCTATCAGGCATGAAAAACACTTTATTTCAATGCTTAAATATAATATTTTATTTTTTAAGGGTGTATTTCAATCCAAACTGCTTATTTTCTGATTCATTTTTTAATTCCTTTTTGTTCTCAAACGCATCAAACTGAAAAATTCTCTTATTTAGAAACTACCTAATGTGCCGTGCTTCTCGATTTTTTGATAAATGCAGAAAATATTACAAAAAAATGCTGTCAAAGTAGGCGTTTTGAACCGAATTTTTCACAGCGGAAGATCTGGGAATGAAAAAAAAAAAGGGTCTTAGTGAGAAAATAATTATTTAAAACTTAAATTCTAATGAATTGAGGGGAAAACGAAATCACACGGCCTCTTAAACATCTCTTCAAAAATCACCTCAGCAAGTTTCATGTTTTTACTTTTAAAAATGAGTCTGAAAATGTCTCAGAAAATATCGAGCTGTTGAAGGTGGAAAAATATTTTTTAGAATACACCTTTAATGCCAATATTTATGTGTATCGAAAACGTAGAAAATGAGTTTACAATCGAAGAAAATTTAATAACTGATTCTGAATGTCTATAATTAAATATTTGATTAAAATCGCAAATAGAAAAAAATGCTTACATACAATTAAAAATAAATAAATAAATATACCAATTTGTAAAACACTAAAAATAATAATTAGTATTTTTAATTGTACTATTAAACAACAACTAACTGCAATAGATGAATTAAATGCATTATTAGATTTAGCAATTTCTCAAAAATCTTTTCATATGTTATAAGGAATTCTTATTATTTTATAATTTTGGCAAATGTTAAATCTGAAAACATTGGTATGAAGATTCAGGATTTTAAATAATAATTTAAAATATTATTAGCAAAAAAAAAAAAAAAAATCTTTCAAAAGTTACGCTGTTATAATAAGTAAAAAGACATTTTCCCACTATAATGTTAATTTCTAAACTGAAACAGTTTCGTAATATCATACTATTCGAATATAATATTTAACTCCAAAACAATAATGACGATAAATACTGTTATATGAGTGTTAGTAATCAGAAAAAAAATAAGAAGCCGAAAAAAATTCCACATCACTGACTGCAAATTAATGTTTATATTCATCCCACTATGAATGTAGACATGAATTTCTTTTTTTTTTTTTTGAGCGATGGCCGATTAACACATTTTACAAAACAGTGTCGATTAGGAAAATTTCGCTTCAAGACAATTCCAGATCAGTCACTTTCTATATGTATAACATAAATCTATTTAATTCATAATCGTAATATACAAACAGAAATAAAAAATTTAAATTAAATAAGACTTACCTTTTTTTTGCTGTAAATTAATAATATCCGAGTATTTTTGCCCGAAAATGGCAGACGTCTTTCTCTTACATTTAAAAAAGCAAAAACAAAAGCTGACATTGTAGGCTTGGTCATGTTCTTTTCCCGCGTGTATGACAAAAAGTTCTCTGTTTACCCTGCGGTTGCGGTCATATAATCCGACGCAGACGATCTTCAGCAGCTGATTTTACTGTTTATTTGCAGTCCTAACTTTCAGGCGGAATAGTTTTATGAGTTAGTCTGTAATTAAAATTTTCTATTTGAAGAATTTTCCAATGCATTTTACCATTTCTTTTTTATCAGTTTCAAAAAAATTCATTTGAAAACGGAAGTTTATTAGATAAAACACTGCTTAAATTTTTAAAATGTGTAAAAATAAATTTAATGGTAATAATACCACCCCCCTTTTTTTAAGTAAAGTTTGTTTCATGCGTAATAAATAAAAAATATCTTCTTAATAAATAAAAAAAATGTTTTCGAGGATAAAAAAATTTTTCTTTGTCAATCTGTCAATATTTTCATGTTAATTTTCTGGAGAAGAAAACAATTTGTAAAATAACTTTTTTAAAAGTCATACCTCTAAAACACAAATTGGAAATGCGAAAAATTAATTATATCATGTGTTTTGCATAAATTTTGTATATATATTTTTTTTTCGGAAAAGGCTAATTTTATTTAAAAAGGCTGAAAAAAGTAAAAATTTTTTTAAAAAGCAGTTACTAAAAATAGATTAACAGGAAAAAAATATGACTTGAATGCAAATTATAAAGCAATAAATGCATATATGACTAAACTCTGAAGATTCTTTGTGCGTGCTCATTAAAATCTGCAGACTTAACTGTAATAGAAAATGTTTAGTTTGAAACCACAGAAGTGTTTCGACCAGTGGTCGCCAAAAAAGTTAAAAAATTTCCTCCCTGCAAACTAAATATGTAAAAAGTATAGTTTTAATATTTCTAATTCTAAATATGTTTCAAATTGCTACAGCACATAGCATTTTTCTGAGAAATACTTTTATAATAATAACAATCCGTGATGTATTATTATATTAAATTGCAATGCTAGATAAAATTGAAATCATGAAAAAAGTATACTTTCACTTCTTAGATATCAAATTGATAAAATATAGCACGGAAATCTAGTTTGTTGATACTTGTACCGTGCATTTTTCTTTTTCTCCCCTCCCCCTTCTTTTCGTGTCCGAATTTACTATTTGCTGTCCACTAATATTCATTCCTTATGCCGCTGTAACTAGGGCATGTTTTAAATATTTCTCTTCATTTTCAAAAATTTTTGAAGTTAATATTTTTGTCACACTGTGATTTACAATATGGTGGTTTTTTTTGTCACATATATGACGTGACGTACGTTACATGCAGTGACATAACAGTGACGTTACAATATTTTTTTAATTGCCGGAAAAATAAAATTTTACAATAACCAACATGTTTTGAAGAATTTTTATAATTGTTTAAAGTTTTCTAAGAAGTTCACATCTCAGTCACAATGTGACATCACTGGGTGGTGGCATTTTGGTCACAGATGTGACGTGACCACAGTGACTTACAGTGACGTCACAATGACGTCACTGTGACCATGCATGCTATGAGGGTAGACAGGTTCCGTTTTCACAGGTTTTACTGTGGTACATTTTCTAGTTTCTCTGACATAGTTGTCCGACTCGGCTAATTCGCAATTTTAAGCTTCCTCACTGCTCCTCCTGCATGTAATCTTTTTCATTCCGTAAGCAAATAATTTTATAATTATAGTGTGACTTCGAAAATCCGGCATTCAGAAATACGGTAACTTCAAAAATCCGACATTAAAGCCATCTTTTTCCCTTTACACTTTCAAGTTATGGTAGAAGAAAAATAGCAATTGTTTATGAATTAAAAACTTTGAGATCGAAATTAAAAAGGCAAAAAAAAAAAATAATATTTGACATTTTTCTTTTGTTAGACGCAATTATTTTCTGAACAAATTTTCTGAGAGCTGTACTGCTGTTTAGTAACGGCGTGAAGACTAGTTAGTACACAAGTTCTTTGTGGTCTCTCTTCTGCGCTGTGCTAAAAAAAACTGCCGGTAACGCTAGTAACAGGTCCGATGACGAGGACGAACTACGGGCAGAAGAAAAGGTGTCACTAGAAAAAAGCAAAATTTGACTGGTGAATTAATATCTACTTAGAGAACAAGACTGTATTTCCGAAATAGATCCGCAAAATAAATTCTTCATTTGTATAAAATACAAGAAAAACTTTTTAAGGAAAGGCTAAAAAAAGGAAGCAAACAAAATTATCATCCATGTTTCCGAAATTACACGAGAAGAAATAATTTCATTCTTTATTAGATTTTTTTTTCTGTAACATAGAAAATATCAATTAATGTAAGTTTATTTTTACCCGACTGTAAAGAAGGGTTATGTGTTTCACACTTATCTGTGTATGTGGATTTCTTTATACCCTCGAAACATCCCAACGGCTGGATGGATTTTAATGAATGAGGTCTCTATAGATTCGTCTTAATGGCCCGATGGTTATAGGCTAGGCTTTGTTTTTATAAACTTAAAATGGCGGCCATAAAATACAAAATGGCGGTAGAGACGAAAAAGAATATTTGCGCACCCTATTGAGTGGCATATCATTGGATAGGTCTTTCAAACTGAAGACTATGTTTCATTGACTATTTTACAGCCAGAATCTCCGTTAAAATATTAAGCAACCTGGAAGTTGTGTAGGTAGGATCTCTAGCTTTACTGCAACTCCAATCATCATAGACATCTATAGACCTCATCCAAACAGTGTTTATAGATAGGAACTAACCATTAAACACAACTGAAAAGTCATCAATACAAGTAAATAAAAAAATAGGTAAGTAATATAAACAAGTAATATAAAAAAAATATTTTATGTCAATTCCTACTTAGGTCAATAAGAGAATTTTTTTCTCCCATTCTTCCTACCTCTTGAGTGGCGGATTGATCAAGAAGAGGGTTCTCTCGGTCTTAAAATACCTTGATCAAGAAGAGGGCTCTCTCGATTATTGAATATTAATTAATTAAATTTAATTAATGAATTAATATTGTAAAAAAAAACTGGATTAACATCAAGTGTCATCCACTACAATTTTTTAAAAATTTATTTGAGCTTGATTGGATGAATAATAAGTATTTTATTAACGATTGAAAATTTGAACAAGATATATATAGCGAGAGTGTGAGCTAATAGTAGGAATTGAAAAAAAATAGTTTCACATTGATGAGAAATAATTAATTAGTTCGTTTTTTACTCAGTCGGGTTTTTTGATTTTTTAAATTTAATTGTTTATTAATTTTCTCTTTTTCTTACATAATTATCATTTAATAATGAAATAAATTATGGCTAAAGGCGAAATTAAGAATATAGTACTTCTTTTAATATTCCTAGTTACTACTTTTTACATTCCTTCAAAAATCCGGAATTTTCAAAAATTCGGCAATAGTATCGGTCCCGATGATGCCGGATTTTTGAAGTTATACTGTATTTATATTTTAGTAGCGTAGCTTCTTGCACTTCATTTCTTTCACTTTGGGCTACGAGTGCGGTTCAGATTTAAGAATTTCTCCGATTCGATCAGTTTCTGGTTTAACACTAGAACGCCTGGAAGGAGTCGATCCAACTCCGACCATATGATTAAATGTCAACTGGAACCAGAAATTCTTTCATAAAATAAGTTAAATTTAAACCACGCAGATTTACGTTAAATAAATCAGTCAAATAATTTTAAATAAATATTCTGGTGTCAAATATTTTTATGAAACTTCAGTAACATTTCCGGTCCTTCTAATGTTAATGATTCGCCTAGTTCGACGAAACTTATTTTTGCTGTTGAAGGTTGATTAGCGGGTCGGTGAAAAGTACGAGCCGCTACTGTTACTTAACTACTACTGCTTAATACTGCTGCTGTTACTTAATAAACTGATTACGTTTTTGTATAATTTTTAGTGCATCTTTTGTACTCTTAACCCATTAATCCCGAGTTTCTTTTACACATTTTTAATACATAGGTACCAGTTGACACCAGTTTTCCCATATTGTAATTTTAACTTATTTGATCTCTCAAAGTTTGAGATTAAGTAATATGAAAATTTCCTTACTAAAATACTGGTTTTCATATTTAAAATTTTCGTATTACTTAAATGGCAGATTTTCGTACCAACCGGCATTAATGGGTTAAATTCTCGTATTTTATGGAATCTAGTTCGCGTTTTGCGTTACATAGAAATTTTTGGGTTTGGCTCGAATGCAACTCAAAACATGCAGAATTCCAAAGGAAGCTGAAACTTTTGCTCCTTTGGATGTCACATACCTGCCAACTTTCCACTAATCCTCTGTAAAATGTGAATTAATGTGACACAGGTTAAACACGTTTGAAACCAGTAAATTTTAGTAGAAATGAAATTTCATAAATTTTAGACAAAAACAAGAAATCATTTAAATAATAAAAGATCAAATAATGTTTCCGGTTTCAAGGGGTCCAGGGCTAAAAATTCTCAAAAAAAAAAAAAAAAAAAAAAAAAAAAAAAAAAAAAATTCTCAAAAAAAAAAAAAAAAAAAAAAAAAAAAAAAAAAAATTCTCAAAAAAAAAAAAAAAAAAAAAAAAAAAGCTGAGTTCTAATATTAAATATCGCAAACCGTATGCTTTTATCTTCATTAGCTCCAGAGTCCAGACGTCCAGAGATATTGCAGCTTTTGCTTTGAGAAGCGATACATCAGTTGCCCTCTGACGAGAACTTTAACTTCATTTATCTCCAAATGAATTTTTTCACGATTTGTCAACTTTAAAAGAATACATCTAAAGTTCCTTGCCACATATATGTTCATTTTCAACAGAGATTGTATGCTATATTTTCAACAAATTGTCTTCAGGATTTTTAATTTTACGTGATAATTGTGAAAATATGCTAATTAATGCAAAACTCACCCATAAAAAACTTAATTTTTTTACCTAAAAAATTTTTATAATCAATATTTTAAGAAATCCTAAAAACAAATTAAAATGGTACATTTTCTGTAGACAAAAGTGTAAAAATTTTGTAAATCGAGTAAGTACTTACAGGGTTATATCAAAAATTAAATACGTTTAAATTCTAAAATTTAATTTTTTAAAAAAATTATTCAAAAATTTTCAGATTTTTTTACATGCAATATTCATATTATATTAAAACATATTTCAGAAAAAAAAATTAATAACAAAATCTCTATAAATTAAAAAAATAGAATTTTGAGCCCCGGATCCCCTTATACGGATTTAACCTAATGTAAATTGACACACGTTTTGCGTAAAATTATTTAAAAGTTGGCAAGTATGATGACAACATTTTTCTTTGAATACATATATGTAAATGAGCAGAAATTTTTCATCATTATAAATCTTACAAGGAGAGGGCCAACCTTGTTCATAACAGATTTTGATTATTTTAATATATGTTGTAGGGTAGAGACCTCTTAGTCTCAGGTTCAACGGATTTTATCCAACGCTCCTTAGTTCTTGAGAAACCGGGGGATCTAATAGTAGTACACAACTTAAATACCTACTTTGCAACCGAAACTATAGGTAGGTCGTAGCTCAGTTGGTATAGCGTATACCGGCTGATCCGCAGGCCCGGGTTCGATACCTGAACGCACTACATTTCTTTTTCTCACTTTTTGTTTTATAAATATACTTGTAAGTATAACTTAATAATCTCATTGTCAATTAAAATTTATAATACTGTATACCAATTATAATTTTAACCTATTTATTTTTTTACTTTTAACTAAATAGTTGTATAAAACATCTTAAAACTGTTAATTTTTTTTATCACTTTTAAAATGTATTTCATATATTCTTTATCCATGCAATGATATTGAGCAATTGTGTTACTTCGTGATTTTAAAGAAACATCATTTACGCATTGCTTTAACAAAGGAGATCAATGCGATAATACTATTATTCTGTTTTTAAAATAACAAGCATAATTATATTAAAAATTAGCATCAGAATTAAATTACAACCGATTTTTTGCATATTAAACAATTTTAAATTTGTAGTACGTATGCTTGTTTTTTCAATTATTTTGCTTTCCCCTTTATCTTATTTCTGCTTTTATTTTTATTTTATTTGAATATTCTTTTATTTTATCATAACTAGATGGCACCACAACAGATTTTGTCACGATTTTGGAATTTTTATCATTCAATAATAGATCCAATTTCTTTTTAAACCTCTTTAAAGGAAGAGAAATAATAGTTTAAAAATAAAAAATGATAAATTTAAGTTTGTTAACATTGTAATTAACGTATGATATTAAAATTTTTAATTTAAATTATGAAATTATAATTACAATATTTATAAAACAAAAAATGAAAAAACAAATGTTGCGCGTCCGAACCCGGGCCCGCAGTTCAGCAAGCAAACGCCGTACCAACTGAGCTACGACCAACCTATCCTTTTTCGTTACAAAGTAATTATTTAAGTTGTGTACTACCATTAGACCGCCCCGGTTTCTCAAGAACTAAAGAGCGTTGGATAAAATCCGCTGAACCTGAGACTAAGGGGTCTCTACCCTACAACATATATTAAAATAATCAATATCTGTGATAAACAAGGTTGGCCCTCTCCTTGTTAGATGTTGGCATGTTTAGTGCTAATAATACTTAGCGAAAACTGCATTTAATTGCTGTAAAAATGTTCAACAATTAGCAACTTCTTTACAACTTCTAGTCAATACTGTTTGAAATGTAAATAGGGATAACAATTATTGAAAAGTTGTCGATGTAAACCCTTTTCTGCTTTGAAATACTACAAAAAAAAATTTTAAATAAAAGTGTAATTTTTTTTTCCAATATGATTTATTTGATTCTTTTGATTACTTTTTTGAATGAATATAATCATAAATTTTTAAAAAACTTATTAGTCCCCCGTACGGTATGCTATTTCTTTCTCCCAGCTTATTCTGTCTCCAAAAAATAACGTTACCTTACAGAAGCCAGCCGTAAAACAAAGCAGTACGATTAAATGCTCTATAGCAATTTTTTTAATTTCTAAGCATCGCACATTTTCAATTTTTATACCGTCGTATTGAAAAAAAAGTACTTTAAATGCAATTTATTTGAAAACTGCGTCTCCATATATTTTTGAAATATTAATATTTTTGTAGTTTTTAGAATCGTTTGTTTAATGTTGGCAACTCAAGTACTCCATTTATATAGAAAGTAAAGGGAAAATAGTTGAAAAATAGTAATTATATCTTTTTGTTGCCACTTCCTCATACCAACCGAAAGAAAATATAATTAAAATACGTGGTGTTTTCAAAAAATATAAACGAATAATTCCTATTAAAGCATGGAGCTATTATAAACTATATTTAATTTAAGTATCTGTGTGACGCTTTCAGTGTGACGTCAGTCATGTCGTTTCGGTTGGAAACTGACTCCAAACAAAGGGTTTCTATGCGTCATTTTTTAAAAATATAAATCGTGGAAAATGTTACCAGTACATATCAAGTATTAAAACAATTAGATGTGAGATATAGAAATAAGATATAGCTGCAACATACAAATAAAATAGAAAATACAACATAGCAACCGTTTGTTTGGAGTTAGTTTCCAACCAAAACGTCATGACTGACGTCACGACTGAAATCGTTTATATTAATGTTACAAACAAATAAATGCCTATGAATCCTTAGATAGCGGTTTTTTTGTCGAGTTTCTTCAATGACGGCATATTTTGGCTGCATTTGTGTATTATTTTGCGATAGTGACATCCTATGCATGCTTTACTGTAAGAGTGGATCGTAAATGTGGAATTCTTAAGCGGATGCGAATGAGGTTATTTTACATAAAATAAAAGTGTGCGCTTTAAGTCTTAAAATTGAAATATGTTTTGTACTATTTATATATAGGGGAGATGGGGGCACATGTGAACAGGGGGCAGATGTGAACATCGCAATTTTTCAATAGTTATTATATGTTTTTTTTATTTGAAAAAAATTACTAAAGATGACAGCACCTGTATACATATGGTAAAAATTTTTTTAACTTTTTCACATTTTGTTTGTCCTCTGCAGCCAAAACACTGTTTTTAGATCTCAAAAGTAAAATCTTTGTTCCAAGTTGATAAGTGTATAACTTTATTTATTAATTTATTTATTTTAATGTGAGTGTTTTAACATATACTATGAATACTAATTAATATTTTTGATAAAGTTCTTTTTCTTCTTAAATTGAGAAATGTTAATGATTTATCAATTTAACAGAAGCAGCAATGTGGGACACTTGTGAACAGACAAGTTGGGGCAGATATGAACAGTGCATAAGTTCCCCAATAACCATTCTGTGATTGTGTTCTTTTCAGTTAACTTAATGATAAATAATGTCAGTTCCATTATCTATAATTTTCCTGAAATAGAAGATATTTTACTCACACAAAGTTGATTTTGCATTGAAACTTCATCAAACACATCTTTCAGCAAATACATAAAGAGCAACAACCTCGTTTACATTCAGTTGTACTTTAAATAAATTTAAGGTTTTCTAAAACGCAATAAGTGTTATATATTATTTTACTAAACAGTTTACAACAATATTTTTTATGCATTGTTAATACAAAAGTATTACCTTGAACAACTTTGCAAATTTTTCTATTACATTTGTTCTAAACTTGCAATGATGGCTTACTTCCATATCTAAAACAGTTCTGTATATGATGCTTTGAATGGAGATATATGAGTAATATTTTAAGGAAGTAAAATTTTTAAACTGATAACTACCGTAAAATCCCTATTGTAAACCCCCACCCTCTTTCAAAAGCAAAAGAAGTTAGGGGAGGGGGTTATAATCTAGATTTTTTAATCATTAAAAAACCCTTCTTTATCTATAATTTACAAGTAAATAAGACAAATACAGCAGTGGGAATCTTTCGTATTTCGGCAGATTTGAGATAAATAGTATGTAAACGCCCCCTCCCTAAAATTTTCCCCAAACAAAAACTCATAAGCAAAATTTAAACGTTTTAATTTCTTTTTTAAAATTGCTTCTTTATATATTTTTATTTATTTATTTCAGCAATACTTAATGAATCATCTAAGCCTCCACCCCCCAAAATCTACTTATTTTCATTTTATAATCTTTTGCTTAAACATATCACCCAGAAACTAGAGAAATATGTATATATATATATATATATATATATATTTCTTTATGGTGAATTTCACAGGTAATTAACTAATGATTACGATCACAAATGAATATCAGAATAAAAAGCATGTCAGAGGATATTTTTTCCTTGTGTTCACATGTGCCCCACGTGTGTTCACAACTACCCCGCTGATGGGGCATATGTGAACAATTTTTCGAATTTATAAAACGATTAAAAAATGTAAAAAGAACTATACAGGTGATTTTTAAAAAAATACCATGTATAAAAGAAAGTTCTATTTACTATATTGTGTAGGTTTTGTTTATAAAAATTAATCCAGTCATGAGAAAAAGCTATATTTATGTGAACTGTTCACATGTGCCCCTATCTCCCCTACATATATTTTTTTTTTATCAGGGGCGACACTAAATTCTGAAAAAGCAGAATTCCTGTTTTCTAGTTTTTTAAACATTTTCTTCCGATAAATTTGATTCGTTTACAGTTTGTCAATAATAAAATCATAGTACTATTATCGCATTATCGTGAATAGAGTTCTGCTCATCACACATCCATATAATTGTACAGAATGGAACACTCTGGAACTCATTTAAAGATTTTTTAATAAAGGCTATTATATAAAAGGGAATGTAGTAACCTTCCGTTTATCCGTCATTCACAGAACCGATGGAGAGGCGGATAATCGAAAGACAGTGCAAGACCGTCACTAAGATTACATTTCTACATGTTAATTTATAAAAAAGGATAATTAAAAGATTTTTCTTATTTTTTGTGTACTTTCGTTTATAAAAAAGAATAACTGATAATAAGAAATCTATTTATCAGGCAAATTTAGAATTTCTTTGAAAACATTTAGTACATATTTATTCAGTAAAATTCTAATTTCGCGGGACCCATTAGAAGGGACCCTGTTCTGTCGTCAAATGTTGCCAAGTTTGTCGCCAAATTTGTTGACCAAAATGAGTAGCCAAAAGTGACGCCAACTTCGCGATGTTTTTCTTCATAGATTATGAAACACTTTTCAGCAATTCTTGAATGTTTTAACAAAACTTCGTTATATAGGGAAATAAGGTAAATAAGATAACTAAGTAAACATCTTAGAAAACGGAGAACATTTGAAAAAATGATTTCAGCAGTTACCGTCCATAGCCAAATAGTATTCCAATTCTCCTCAACATGGAATATATTTTTTTCGGATGCTATCTACCCATTCTCATGTATATCTATATATATATATTACGCTATCATACGCGGCACAGAAATCGCGATTATTTGTTAATTGTTTAATGGGAACGCTTGAATGAAACGCGTCTCATTCGTTATTGAACAGCATTTAATGCCTCTCCATATCTATAAGGGGGGTTACCGTAGAAGGGAGGACCCTGTTCTGTCGCCAAATCCCGCCATGTTTGTCACCAACTTAGCGATATCTCTAATATTTCGCCAAATTCACATAGACTTCCATTGTAAAACCAGAGGGTTTACTTGCTTACAGAAAATCAACAAAATGATATATTTTAATGCAACAAAAACTAATATTAGCTTAAGGAATTAAATTAATTATATTTAATGGAGTCCAAGTAAATTAAATTATGAGTAAAAGTAACATAATACAATGTTAGCATGCTTTCCCAAACGTAAATTTTAAGGAAAACCAATCTGGTCGCCAAGGGTGGCTAGTTTTACTGAATAAATATTTACTACCTGTTTTCAAAGAAACTAACACCAGAACCGCCGAAAATTTTACTCAAGTGTTCGAAAATTATTTTACACCAGAATTTTTATTTTAAACTATTTAACTTAGTTATTTAACTTATTTATCCGGGGTACATATTTAACTTATTTTAGAAAAAAAATTCTGGTTCGAATCGAAATATTTTCCTTTTTTACCGGTCAAAATGACCGTTATGGCGGTTCTACTGTTAATCTATTATACTTTTTTGTTTGTGCTTTTACTGCAGCAAGATTACGAATTCGGCGTAATAAAAGTACTTGTGATGCATCTGCTTATTCTTGCATCTCAAACCATTTAATGCATTTAGAGAGCATAGTCTGCAGAACTGTTTCCTGGATGATCATTCTCCAATGCATCATATTCATCCGTTTCAGGTTTCTCAAGATTCAAAACATTTTCAATAATTTCGTTATCCGTTAATTCTTCACAACCAATATCATTCTCGTCACGCCAGTCTGTGATTTCATGAATATAATCATAGACTTTTTAAAAAAACTTTTTTTTAAATATTTCCGTCCTTTAAATTTGATTCGTTTACAGTTTGTTAATAATAAAATCATAATTTTACTATGGCATTATCGTGAATAGAGTCCTGCTCATCATACGCCCATATAATGGTACAGAATGGAACTCATTTAAAAATTATTGAAAACATTTTGAATAATTTCGTTATCCGTTAATTTTTCATAACCAATATCATTCTCGTCACAATTAAGCCAGTCTGTGATTCCATGAAGATAATCATAAACTAAAAAAAAAAAAAAAAAAAACTTATTTTATAAATATTTTCTTCCTTTAAATTTGATTCGTTTACAGTTTGTTAATAATAAAATCATAATTTTATTATGGCATTATCGTGAATAGAGTCCTGCTCATCATACTTCCATATAATGGTACAGAATGGAACTCATTTAAAAATTATTCAAAACATTTTGAATAATTTCGTTATCCGTTAATTTTTCATAACCAATATCATTCTCGTCACAATTAAGCCAGTCTGTGATTCCATGAAGATAATCATACACTAAAAAAAAAAAAAAAGAAAAAAAAAGAAAAAAAAAAAACTTATTTTATAAATATTTTCTTCCTTTAAATTTGATTCGTTTACAGTTTGTTAATAATAAAATCATAATTTTATTATGGCATTATCGTGAATAGAGTTTTGCTCATCACACGACCATATAATGATACAGAATGGAACACTTTGGAACTCATTTAAGAATTATTCAAAACATTTTGAATAATTTCGTTATCAGTTAATTCTTCAAAACGAATATCATTCTCGTCACAATTAAGCCAGTCTGTGATTTCACGAATATAAGGATGGACTTTTACAAAACTTATTTTTTAAATATTTTCTTCCTTTAAATTTGATTCGTTTACAGTTTGTTAATAATAAAATCAGAATTTTATTATGGCATTATCGTGAATAGAGTTTTGCTCATCACACGACCATGTAATGGTAGTAAATGGAACACTTTGGAACTCATTTAAGAATTATTCAAAACATTTTGAATAATTTCGTTATCAGTTAATTCTTCAAAACGAATATCATTCTCGTCACAATTAAGCCAGTCTGTGATTTCATGAATATAAGGATGGACTTTTACAAAACTTATTTTTTAAATATTTTCTTCCTTGAAATTTGATTCTTTTACAGTTTGTTAATAATAAAATCAGAATTTTATTATGGCATTATCGTGAATAGAATTTTGCTCATCACACGACCATATAATGGTAGTGAATGGAACACTTTGGAACTCATTTAAGAATTATTTAAAACATTTTGAATAATTTCGTTATCCGTTAATTCTTCATAACCAATATCATTCTCGTCACAATTAAGACAGTCTGTGATTCATGAATATAATCATAGACTTAAAAAAAAAAACTTATATTTTAAATATTTTCTTCCTTTAAATTTGGTTCGTTTACAGTTTGTTAATAATAAAATCATAATTTTACTATGGCATTATCGTGAATAGAGTCCTGCTCATCAGACGTCCATATAATGGTACAGAATGGAACACATTGGAACTCATTTAAAAATTATTCAAACCATTTTGAATAATTTCGTTATCCGTTAATTCTTCATAACCAATATCATTCTCGTCACAATTAAGCCCGTCTGTGATTTTATGAGTATAATCATAAACTTTAAAAAAAAAAAAAACTTATTTTTTAAATATATTCTTCCTTTAAATCTGATTCGTTTACAGTTTGTTAATAATAAAATCATAATTTTATTATGGCATTATCCTGAATAGAGTCCTGCTCATCATACGTCCATATAATGGTACAGAATGGAACACTTTGGAACTCATTTAAAAATTATTCAAACCATTTTGAATAATTTCGTTATCCGTTAATTCTTCATAACCAATATCATTCTCGTCACAACTAAGCCCGTCTGTGATTTTATGAGTATAATCATAAACTTAAAAAAAAAAATAAAAAAAATAATTTTTTAAATATGTTCTTACTTTACATCTGATTCGTTTACAGCTTGTTAATAATAAAATCATAATTTTATTATGGCATTATCGTGAATAGAGTCCTGCTCATCATACGTCCATATAATGGTACAGAATGGAACACTTTGGAACTCATTTAAGAATTATTCAAAACATTTTGAATAATTTCGTTATCAGTTAATTCTTCAAAACGAATATCATTCTCGTCACAATTAAGCCAGTCTGTGATTTCACGAATATAAGGATGGACTTTTACAAAACTTATTTTTTAAATATTTTCTTCCTTTAAATTTGATTCGTTTACAGTTTGTTAATAATAAAATCAGAATTTTATTATGGCATTATCGTGAATAGAGTTTTGCTCATCACACGATCATGTAATGGTAGTGAATGGAACACTTTGGAACTCATTTAAGAATTATTCAAAACATTTTGAATAATTTCGTTATCAGTTAATTCTTCAAAACGAATATCATTCTCGTCACAATTAAGTCAGTCTGTGATTTCATGAATATAAGGATGGACTTTTACAAAACTTATTTTTTAAATATTTTCTTCCTTTAAATTTGATTCTTTTACAGTTTGTTAATAATAAAATCAGAATTTTATTATGGCATTATCGTGAATAGAATTTTGCTCATCACACGACCATATAATGGTAGTGAATGGAACACTTTGGAACTCATTTAAGAATTATTTAAAACATTTTGAATAATTTCGTTATCCGTTAATTCTTCATAACCAATATCATTCTCGTCACAATTAAGCCAGTCTGTGATTCATGAATATAATCATAGACTTAAAAAAAAAACTTATACTTTAAATATTTTCTTTCTTTAAATTTCATTCGTTTACAGTTTGTTAATAATAAAATCATAATTTTATTATGACATTATCATGAATAGAGTATTGCTCATCACACGACCATATAATGGTACAGAATGGAACACTTTGGAACTCATTTAAAAATTATTCAAAACATTTTGAATAATTTCGTTATCCGTTAATTCTTCATAATGAATATCATTCTCGTCACAATTAAGACAGTCTGTGATTCATGAATATAATAATAGACTTTAAAAAAAAAAACTTATATTTTAAATATTTTCTTCCTTTAAATTTGGTTCGTTTACAGTTTGTTAATAATAAAATCATAATTTTACTATGGCATTATCGTGAATAGAGTCCTGCTCATCAGACGTCCATATAATGGTACAGAATGGAACACATTGGAACTCATTTAAAAATTATTCAAACCATTTTGAATAATTTCGTTATCCGTTAATTCTTCATAACCAATATCATTCTCGTCACAATTAAGCCCGTCTGTGATTTTATGAGTATAATCATAAACTTTTTTTTAAAAAAACTTATTTTTTAAATATATTCTTCCTTTAAATCTGATTCGTTTACAGTTTGTTAATAATAAAATCATAATTTTATTATGGCATTATCGTGAATAGAGTCCTGCTCATCATACGTCCATATAATGGTACAGAATGGAACACTTTGGAACTCATTTAAAAATTATTCAAACCATTTTGAATAATTTCGTTATCCGTTAATTCTTCATAACCAATATCATTCTCGTCACAATTAAGCCCGTCTGTGATTTTATGAGTATAATCATAAACTTAAAAAAAAAAAAAAAAAAAAACTTATTTTTTAAATATATTCTTCCTTTAAATCTGATTCGTTTACAGTTTGTTAATAATAAAATCATAATTTTATTATGGCATTATCGTGAATAGAGTCCTGCTCATCATACGTTCATATAATGGTACAGAATGGAACACTTTGGAACTCATTTAAAAATTATTCAAACCATTTTGAATAATTTCGTTATCCGTTAATTCTTCATAACCAATATCATTCTCGTCACAACTAAGCCCGTCTGTGATTTTATGAGTATAATCATAAACTTAAAAAAAAAAAAAATAAAATAATTTTTTAAATATGTTCTTACTTTACATCTGATTCGTTTACAGCTTGTTAATAATAAAATCATAATTTTATTATGGCATTATCGTGAATAGAGTCCTGCTCATCATACGTCCATATAATGGTACAGAATGGAACACTTTGTAACTCATTTAAAAATTATTCAAAACATTTTGAATAATTTCGTTATCCGTTAATTCTTCATAACCAATATCATTCTCGTCACAATTAAGCCAGTCTGTGATTTTATGAGTATAATCATAAACTTAAAAAAAAAAACTTATTTTTTAAATATATTCTTCCTTTAAATCTGATTCGTTTACAGTTTGTTAATAATAAAATCATAATTTTATTATGGCATTATCGTGAATAGAGTCCTGCTCATCATACGTCCATATAATGGTACAGAATGGAACACTTTGGAACTCATTTAAAAATTATTCAAACCATTTTGAATAATTTCGTTATCCGTTAATTCTTCATAACCAATATCATTCTCGTCACAATTAAGCCCGTCTGTGATTTTATGAGTATAATCATAAACTTTTTTTTAAAAAAACTCATTTTTTAAATATATTCTTTCTTTAAATCTGATTCGTTTACAGTTTGTTAATAATAAAATCATAATTTTATTATGGCATTATCGTGAATAGAGTGCTGCTCATCATACGTCCATATAATGGTACAGAATGGAACACTTTGGAACTCATTTAAAAATTATTCAAACCATTTTGAATAATTTCGTTATCCGTTAATTCTTCATAACCAATATCATTCTCGTCACAATTAAGCCCGTCTGTGATTTTATGAGTATAATCATAAACTTAAAAAAAAAAAAAACTTATTTTTTAAATATATTCTTCCTTTAAATCTGATTCGTTTACAGTTTGTTAATAATAAAATCATAATTTTATTATGGCATTATCGTGAATAGAGTCCTGCTCATCATACGTTCATATAATGGTACAGAATGGAACACTTTGGAACTCATTTAAAAATTATTCAAACCATTTTGAATAATTTCGTTATCCGTTAATTCTTCATAACCAATATCATTCTCGTCACAACTAAGCCCGTCTGTGATTTTATGAGTATAATCATAAACTTGAAAAAAAAAACTTATTTTTTAAATATTTTCTTCCTTTAAATTTTATTCGTTTACAGCTTGTTAATACTAGGTTGAGCAAAAAGTTCTGGGAAATTTGTGAAAGTTGCGTTGTTATGCGTAAATGAAGAACAAAAGCAACAAGGACTATTCTTCAAAGAAGAGACCATCATAGTCCACGACTTTCTGCCATGGTTCTGCCAGTTTCCGGATTTGTTGGAAGTACCGTAGCGGCTCCTCGGAATCAAAAACCTCTTGACGTGCTTCTTCAACTTCATCAAAGGATTCTAATCGACGGTCCTTGAATAAATGTTGCATTGATCGAAAGAGGTCATAATCGGATGGAGCCACCTCTGGCCTCTAGGCGGGGTGTGGAAGAATTTCGACGCCGTCCAACTGTGTAAACTTGTTCTTGGTCCTCTGGGTCAAGTGCGGTTTGGCATTGTTCTGCTGAAACGAAGCGCGCTTTTGACGACCAATCTCGGATACTTCAGCACCAATTTGTCGCAGAAGCGATCCAACTGCTGGCAATAGAGCTCGGCATTGATGGCACGACCATCCTATACGATACAAATTCTGGTAACTGTTAGATTAAAAATTTCCCAGAACTTTTCGCTCAACCTAATAATAAAATCATAATTTTATTATCGCATTATCGTGAATAGAGTGCTGCTCATCACACGTCCATATAATGGTACAGAATGGAACACTTTGGAACTCATTTGAAAATTATTCAAAACATTCTGAATATGAAATAAATAATGAGAACATTAAAAATTCCACATTCTTACTTAACAGGCGACTAATGTAATGGAAAAGATGTTACAAGTTTAAAATATGCATTTTATTTAAAAACTTCTTAGTACTTTCAAACCTTCCAGGTTCATCATCAGCGAATATCTTGATAACAAAATATTGTTTATTTATACAAATACGTCACTCTGTTTTGAAAATGAGAGGGCCAATAAGTACTAGAGTTAGAAGTAGAAGTAGCAGTAGATTTCCTCTAATTAAATTCAATCCATGAAACTGCTACTGCTACTTTGTTATATAATTTTTTATATATAATATAAATTTATATATATATTATAAATTAATATAATAAATTTTTGTGTGTAACGGAAAAATGCGATTTTCTCAGAAACCATGTGACCTAGGGAATCGCTCTACTTTTCCGGCAAGGTTTAAATTAACTTCTACTCTCCCTAATTTTTTCGTAATATTAGTTTCAGTAGATTTTAAAAAAAGGGAGGTGGGGACCTATTTTTTACCCGATTGCCAAAAAGGGTTATGTGTTTGACGCGTATCTGGGTATGTGGATGTCTTTATACTCTCGAATGGATGGATTTTAATGAATGAGGTCTCTATCGATTCGTCTTAACCGTCCAATGATTATAGGCTAAATTTTGCTTTTATAAATTCAAAATGGCGGCCATAAAATACAAAAAGGCGGTAGAGACGAAAAACTTTTACGCACCCTAGTGAGTGGCATATCATTGGATAGGTCTTTCAAAATGAAGACGATGTTTCATTGGCTATTTTACAGTCAGAAGCTCCGTTTAAATATTACACAGCCTGGAAGTTGTGTAGGTAGGATCTCTAGCTTTACTGCAACTCTAACCTTCATAGACATCTATAGGCCTCATCAAAACTGTGTTTATAGGTAGGAACTAACAGTTAAACACAACTTAAAAGTCATCAATACAAGTAAATAAAAACAAAATAGGTAAGTAATATAAAAAATAGTTTCACATTGATGAGAAATAATTAATTAGTTCGCTTTTCACGCAGTCGGGTTTTTTGAATTTTTAAATTTAATTTTTACTTGTTGTATAATCTTTTAGTACATCTTTAATATTCTTACATTCACAGATTTCTCAATGGATTAGTTTTATTTGTGCAGAAAGGCTAACAATGTTTTAATTCCCCATGTTTTAAGCAACTCCAGCAATATTGTGCTCTAGAAAGCGTTAAAGATAGTGAAAAAAAATTGATTTGTAAAACGATTTTGACCTATACATGTCAAACTGACGTCATCACTAACTAATACAATTCCATCATTCACCAGTTTATGAAATTACACCTGACTCAAAGAAAAAACAGACCTTAAAAAAAGTTCTCATAAAAGCAAATAACAACATTAATAAATGAAAGAAGGGCAAGCTCATCACAATAAAAGGAATCAAAGACGTAACACATTACATAAATTAGATCAATTGTGAAAAAGAAAAAAAAACACATATTATTACAATATTTCTTCCCCTCGTTGGAATAAAAGTCCCATTTGGTTGAACTGTGTTGCAAGACACTTCTTCAAGAGTATCAAATAATGGTGATTTATCTTTTTCCTCATTTTTTTGAACAAAAAGTGTCCGAACGTCATGTCATATGGCATTTCTACTGATTGACTGCCTGATCCCACAGGCAGCAAATCTGTTGCTAATTGAATTTACGCGGTTGAGAAAACGTGAGATGAATCCAGTCTGGTGCTCAGTCCGCCATTTTCAGTCTTGTTCCCTGCTTTCCTTTCTATCGCTATTGGGGACGGTTAGTGTAAGAAAAATGCTAATTTAAGTGAAAAGAAAGGTTTATGTAAAATCTTTGTATTGTTATTAAAAATTGGTATGTAAATATTGTGAAGGCCTGCGCAACCATCGGGCAAACGGGGCGACTGCCCAGGGCCCGCGGCAGTTGGAGTCTTGTCAGAGGCAACGAGCGTTTCTATACAATTAATAACCTGTCGAGTGCGAGTATTACTCGTGCACAAAGGGTCCCGTGCAATAAATCTATTAATTAGTAACTGGATATTGCATTACACAACTATATCATTAAAAGTTGTTATCTAGGCTTTAAGGGGACGATGGACCTTTAAAATCAATTTTTTATTTTTTGTAAATTTCACTTTAAATATCGTTCAAGGGTACATTATATGCATCATGGCATAAGTTTATCACAAAAAAAAAAATTTTTTTTAAACTTTTGAGAAAAAAAGAAATTTTCCGTAATATTTTATAATTTTTCAAAATGCCAAATGCGCACTCAATATCAATGAAAATCCCCAATATTTTTTATGTAAGTTTGGTTTATATATATAAACAAAACTGTGCATCGAATTTTATATATTCGAATATAAAGGTTAAAAAAAAAAAAAATTTGAAATTTTGAGCCTCAAAATTTTAAAATTTTTTTTTTCTTGTGATAAATGCCATAATGCATATAATGTACCCTTGGATAATACTTAGAGGGAAATTTACAAAAAATAAAAAATTGATTTTAAAGCTCCCTCGTCCCTTAAAAGCCGGTGGCACACAGTATCCCGCTCGTGTCTTTATGTATATCCAAACTGTCCGCGTCTTTAAATGTTAATATATCGGCTAATTACCAACATTTTTTTTCGAAAGTCATTATCAACAACACTTTTATACTTCAGCGACAATAGGTATATCGATCGCCCCTCAACTCTTTTGCTGAGTGCCTGCAAAGTGAAATTCGTGTGTAACGGAAAAATGCGATTTTCTCGAAAACCATGTGACCTAGGGAATCGCTCTAGTTTTCCGGCAAAGTTTAAATTAACTTCTACGATACCTAATTTTTTCGTAATTTTAGTTTCAGTAGATTTTTAAAAAAAAGGGAGGTGGGGACCTATTTTTTACCCGACTGCCAAACAGGGTTATGCGTTTGACGCGTATCTGGGTATGTGAATTTCTTTATACCCTCGAAACATCCCAAACGGTTGGATGGATTTTAATGAATGAGAGCACTATCGATTCGTCTTAACCGTCCGATGATTATAGGCTAAATTTTGCTTTTATAAATTCAAAATGGCGGTAGAGACGAAAAAATTTATGCACCCTATTGAGTGGCATATCATTGGATAGGTCTTTCAAAATGAAGATGATGTTTCATTGACTATTTTACAGTCAGAAGCTCCGTTAAAATATTACACAACCTGGAAGTTGTGTAGTTAAACTCTAGCTTTACTGCAACTCTAACCATCATAGGTATCTATAGGCTTCATCAAAACAGTGTTTATAAATAGGAACTAACAATTAAACACAACTTAAAAGTCATCAATACAAGTAAATAAAAAAATAGGTAAGTAATATAAAAAACAGTTTTTCATTGATGAGAAATAATTAATTAGTTCGCTTTTTACGCAGCTGGGTGTTTATTTTTACTTGTTGCATTACATTTTCGACGATATCTCTGAAACTATAATACCTAAATTTAAATGTATTTTTAAGTTCGGCGTTACGAGCGCTTTCACACGATACATATATATATATATATAAATTCAAGTAACTTAAATAGCCCCCTACATTTTCCGCAAATATATTTGTGAATGGTTAGTAATCTATAAGTAGGTTGTGTCAATAGCCTTTATTACTTCTGCCATATTTGAACTTTCCACATTCCATGGTTAGCGAGAGAAACGGCTGTGATAGACAGACACACGAGTGATCTTACAATGGTTCCGTTTTAGGTGCGTTCGTAATTATATAAATACATAGCACCTATAGTCGTCGTTCGGTCCGTGTGTTCGCATATAACAGAGCAAAAACTATTCAACCGAATGGTCTGAAATTTCAAATATATAATTGTTGCAAAATTTTATCGAGTCATTTCAAATTTTATGAAAATAGGATGGATAATTTAATGACAGGGACAGTCAAAAGTTTTCTGTTACATGACGGCCAATGGGAATAAATTATTGCAAGTGCATTTTAATGATGTTACAGCCTTTCGAATGGTCTGAAATTTTAAGTATATAATTATTGCGAAATTTTGTCGACTCATTTTAAATTGTATGATAATCGGATGTATAGTTCAATTACAGGGTCAGTCGAAAGTTTTCCGTTACATTACGGTCAGTGGGAAAATATTATTGCAAGTGCATTTTAATGATGTTACAGCCTTTGGAACAGAATGAAATTGCTATACACTTATGAAGTGCACTAAAATATACATTTAGAACAATAGGCGGTGCAAAAAATATTTATAAAACTAGTTGTAGTACGAACGCACCTCATTTTCCACGTTTCACGAGCGATTTCCAATTTGTTACTTTTTTACTATGGAACACTATAAATCGTAAAAATCACATTATTTCTAGGCCAAAGCAGTAGAATGTCCCCTTAAAATGGATTTAAAATTTTTTTAACCTTTTCCAACAAAGTCGAAAAGGGTTTATGAATATGTCTACCGCGCTCTAACTCGCATAAATAGAGTCATATTGCCATGAAATTCAGAGATGTTATTGGGTATGACTATGGTACATGCGCTATTGAGCATGAAGTGTGTTGGATTTACGTTACATTTACAGTGACACTCAAAAAATTCCGTAGTATTACGGTCTATGGAGGAAAACCGCTTGAGGTGTATTTTAATGATATCTTACTATTTCAAATACAGTATAACTTCAAAAATCCGGCGTCATCGGGAACAAGACTATGCCGGATTTTTAAAAGAATATCAAAAGTAGTAACTAAGAATATCAAAAGTAGTACTTTATTCTTAACTGTGCCTTTAGCCATAATTCAATGCATTATTAAGTGATAATTATGTAAGAAAAAGAGAAATATATAAAAGAAAAAAACTTACTTTATATCATATTTTCTATGTTGCAGAAAAAAATCTAATATGAAATCATTTCTTAACTTGTAATTTCGAAAACATCGATGTCAAATTTCTTTTCTTCCATTTTTTTTACCGTTCTTTAATATATATATGTATTTTTTTCTTTTATTTTATACAAATGAAGAATGTCTATTTCGGAAATACAATCTTGTTTCTCTGAAACATATATTAATACTCCAGTCAAATGTATAGTTTCTCGTATGTATATGTCTGTAATATTTTAATGTATATGTTTCTAGTGACACCTTTTCATCTGCCGGTTGTTCATCGTCGTCTTCTGAGCTACTACTAGCCTTATTGGCGGTTCTATTTAGCACAGGATCGGAGATCTCACTGTCCGTTAAATTTTTTGTTGTTGATGCATTTTTGTCAATGCTTAGACAATCTTCTGTATCCCTCTTTTCGACACTTAATGCATTTTTCGATTTTGCATCTTCAATCAGTTCATAAATTGCAGCCTTTTCACAGCAAATTTGAAAGCCTGAAAAACTTTTTCTCATCGTTGATGTCGCCGTGCCCGAAAATTCGTTCCAACCACATATTGTGCCTATCATCATCCCTCAAAGGTGTCCCCAAAGTAGTTTCCGTTGCTAAGCAACACTGCAACTCCCAGAAAATTTGTTCAGAAATATCGCCTCTCACAAATGTAAAAAAAAGTCAAATATTCTTTTTTTGCATTTTTACTTTCGATCTTGAAGTTTTTAATTTTTTAAAGAATTGCCATTTTTTTTTCTCCCATAACTTGAAAGTGTAAAAGAAAAAGGAAGGGGAAAGATGGTTTTGTTGCCGGATTTTTGAAGTTGTCGGATTTCTGAGTGCCAGAATTTTGAAGTAACACTGTATATTGAAATTTATATAGATCACTGAGGTGTATTACACGGCGCTTACTGTAGAATAGGGTATGCATAGAATTTATCGTTCATTTACAGGGACACACAAAAGAATTTGGCTACAGAAGAAATTGAACAATAACTGAACTATTGAAGCCAATGAACAATGTTTGATGGAAGTACGTTTTCAGTTCTGGTACGCGTTTTTAAACTAAACTTTTTTTAAAAATATTACTTGGTCTGTATAAATTCTATAGATACAGGGCTACACAAAAGTTCTCAAGTACATTTTCGTTTATTCACTAAAACCAGTGAATGTAATTTTTAAACTCTGCTATTCGTTTAACTGAACTAACTTTTAGCATACTGTGTAGTACAGGGGCGGCGAACCTATGGCACGCGTGCCATAAGTGGCACGCTGCAGATTATTTTTGGCACGGCATAGATTTAAGTTTTACATCAAAATATAGTAGAATTTCACAAAATGCATTAATTAATATAGATGTTGTCTGTGTTACTTGAATCCGATTAGTTGGGTTGGTTGTGATTGTCACACAGATTGAAGAAATTGAAATCTAACTTAATTTATCCGAATCTAGCTCAATACTGGCTCAGGAATTTTTGAGAATTAGAAGATTATCGCTAAACAAAAATTAAAAGTGTAATAAGCAAAAATGCTGATTGTAAAATTATAACAACTTGGAATTCAATTCCAGACACTAAAAGCTGTAGTTTCTGGCGCTTGCTAATTTGACAATTTATTCTGCAAGACATTCATTTCGTAAAAAGAAAATATGAAAAATTTAACTAAAAACGTCTTGTCAAGTGAGTGTAATTAAACTTGCATTCTATCGAAAATAACTAAGTACGAAGCGGATATAAATTATTTGGCATATAAGATTGAGACAACAGAAATAATATTTTTTAAATAAATTTCTACCGTATAACATCAAATATTACCTGTATTTTTTAATGCTAAAAACAAAATTTTAAGTAGTTTTGATTCATTATTATTTGATCCATTAATTTTTTTTATTGTTGGCATGTCATGATTACGTAAAGTATATTTTGGGGGAAATTTGGCACGTGGACGTGAAAAGGTTCGACTTCCCTGGTGTAGTATATATACAAATCTGCAGATCCTATACAGGGCTGCAAAAGAAACTAGTATGTTGTGACCATCACAAAACTTTCTTCTATATAAATCACAACAATTAAATCATTTAAATAGTACAAGGAATTACATCAATTTAGTACCAATTTATATCAAAGTGTATCTGAATTTGAAGTTTGATAAAAATTCGTGCCTTAGTTCTTGAGATAGAGCTATAGCGGAAATTCTGAAAAATGTAGCATAGCAGCGCTACCTGTTGAGTGATTTATACCAATACATAAACAGCAATAATTGATATCCAGGTATACATGGATCTGTTGAAAATTGAAGCATTAGTTCTTGAGATAGAGCTATTGTGGAAATCACAAAAAACAGCATAGCAGCGCCAACTATTGAGCGATTTACACCAAACTGTATAAAATGCCAAGTCATGTCAAGGACTAACTGATTCTAAAGTTTGATGAAAATTCGTGCATTAGTTCTTGAGATACACCTATAGTGGAAATTCTGAAAAATACAGCATAGCAGCGCCACCTGTTGAGCGATTTACACCAAAATGTACAAAATGTCAATTCATGTCAAGGATTAACTGTTTCTGAAGTTTGGTGAAAATTATTGCATTACTTCTTGAGATACAGCTATAATAGAAATTCTGAAAAGTGCAGCATAGCAGTGCCACCTGTTGAGCGATTTGTACCAAAACAAAAACAGCACTAATTCATATCAAAGCATACTTGAATCTGAAGTTTGATGAAAATCCAAGCATTAGTTGTTGAGATAGAGCTATTGCGGAAATCGTAAAAAATGCAGTATAGCAGCGCCACCTGTTGAGAGATTTACACCAACATGTACAAAACGTCAATTTATGTCAAGGACTAACTGAATCTGAAGTTTGATGAAAATCCCTGCATTAGTTCTGGAGATTGAGCTATTGCGGAAATCGTTAAAAAGGATGCATAGCAGCGCCACCTGTTGAGTGATTTACACCAAAAACTAATCAGCACCAATTTATATCAGGGACTAATTGAATATAAATTTTTATTAAATTCCATGCATTTGTTCTCGAGATAGAGCGCCCACAAAATTTGTGTCACATACGGATAGACAGACATTTTGTAAAAACATGTTTTTCGGAATCTCTGACCCCTAAAACGTGTAAATCCGTCGAAAACCGAAAGTCGAAAATTTTCACGAATCCAATACTTTCTTCTTGTAAATATAGAAGAAAGTAAAAAGGATATTTTTCCGCCTATTGGTGGTAATAGCAGAAATTGGGATTTCAAATACGCTATGCGTTTTCCGAATTGTTTATTTCGACATCATCTTTTATATTTCGACATCATCTGTGAAATTTTGTTGCTGCCCGTATATAGAATTTTCAATTTTCAGAAAATTTGCAGCAGTGTTGCTTTGAAAACCTGCAAAGTTGCAGCAAGCTCAGCATGACAAGACTGAAAGTTCATAACAAAACTGCAGCAAGATAACGCAAACGCCGAAGTCACCACACTTTGATCTTGCAGCTAACTTGTCGTGCAAGTTAAATTCATGCTGAATCAAATTTATTGCAAATTAACGGCAAACAAGTAATTAAAAAATACTGCAAAGTAGTAATCTTTCCACGCCCTGCTATCTGTTTACAACTGTTACACTGTAAGTTTAACCACTTCGCATCGGTCCATAGACCTGATTCGGTCTATTGACGCCTATTATAACCCTTTATGCATTGACACCTGATTCGGTCTATTTGTTTTCATCACCATAATCAAGTGAAGGTAATATTTGTACTTTTCAAGACGAGCCTTTTTTGGTATTTGATAAGTATAGCGTTTAGAAAAAGAGGTGCCAACAGAATAAAATTTCTGCAATTACTGCGCATGTGTTGATTGTCTATTCTCTCAACAGAGGGATTATTTGCTTTCGTTACTTTCGTTAATTAAAGGCAGTCTTGCCATCAGTTTCACATCAAACTACTCATGCAAGTAGGGGATGGTATGCCTTGCGGGAAATTTGCAGCGAATTTCTGAATTCAAATTTGTCACGGCAAGATAATGTCAGAAAAAATCAAACTTGCTGCTAATGAGGATGCTATCTGGGTGTGGACACATGAGTTTTCGTTCTTGTTTTAATGAACATTTCAGGTACAGTTACTGCGTAAAGGATTATAAAGCAAGCATTGTGACTACAGTAGAGTCCCGTTTATCTGAGTCCCGCTTAACGGAGTTTCCGCTTTAACCTAGTTATTTTCTTCTGATGGACTGATGGTTTCCATTATTATGAAACAGCCATTATAAATTAAGTGTTAGGTGAAGACTAAAGAGCAGCCATAAAATGTTAGAACTCTGATTTTCTGGTCAGAATGGGAAAAAAGATGGCCATAATTTTTTTTTCAAAAACAATTATGGCCATTTTTTTTTTTCTGAGAAAGAAGAGGCTACACCTGCAGTTTTCATGACAAATAGAATCACATATCTACCAATTTGTACGATTTTGTTACCTCTAAAATTTAATAAAAAATTTTACACTATTTAATCGTTGACAATTGTTAGATTTCGGTGATTGAATTAGGCAAAATTTACTGGTAAGTTTTAATGGTAAGAAAAAATCTTAGAAATCGGTAGCTATGCAGTAGCGTAATACTGCAGAAAAAAAAACTGCAGCAAAATTGATATTCAACAAACAAAAAACTATCGAGGGCTTTTTCAAATAAACAATTTAATTCCAGTAACATCAAAGAAATATTGCTAGTACCATAAAAATTAATGAATTGAGTGAAAATTTATATTTCATCTCCTTAGCTTGTGACGATTTGTGTAAATCCGGTTTATCCGAGTTTTTTGCTTATCCGAAGTGAGCTTGGTCCATATTAATTCGGATAATCGGGACTCTAATGTTATATTAGAACAGTTTAACGCAACAAACGATTTCGGAAGACATAATGCAATTAAGCGAGATATTTACAGCGTCTAATTAAATTTGAGAAAACACTTGTTTGCAACCACTATCCTTAGCCTTTTACAGCTATTCCGATGGTCTAGTTTCCGCTCATTGTAACCTCGGTCACGACGTTCGTTTTGCTCGTAAATTTTGTAAGGCCTTTTTGTAACTGCAGTTAAAAGTGAATTTAACGAGTAGCAAAGACACTCAAACCGAGTACTGTTCTCTCTCGGTAGAATACGTCTTGCTAATATTGGAACATCACAGTCATTTTAACAGCAATAAATTTTCTTTTCTATGTTCCTACGGTACATGTTTGGAAATGGAGAAAGGTTTAAAATACATATATGCGTGTTTTCTTTTGAATTTTAGTATGTTGTTACTGATTGTCAGAGATAGAGATTTGATATTTTAATACAGTCAAACCCCGTTAACACGAAATTGAAGGGACTACAAATTTTTTTCGTGTTGTCCGAGATTTCGTGCTAACCGTCAAAATAGTAGCACAATCTGTGTTAAATTATAATAACTAAATAAATTAACCTACAAATCTATCCCTGTTCTTAAAATTATAAATTAATACGAAATAGAAAATTTAATAAAGAAATAAAACAAATTGGCCATCATTTAAGGCAATAATAAATTTATTTACCTGCTAAACATTTTTTTAAAAAGTCCTCTATTCACTTTTGCTTCAATTTTCGTAGATTGCTTCATTTTAGGAACATATGTATCTCATCTATTTTGTCTAAAGCTCAAGAAGCTTTGTCTTGTTTCATAAGGAAACGTTGTACAATTTACACAGCTGCTTCGTTTAATGTCACCAAACTTTTCCGTTCTGTGTCGATTTCTACATATGTCTACGACATTATAAGCCGCTTCAATCTTCTCAGGATTTTTTCAAATCGTAGCGAGATCTATTGGGTATTTCAAATTTTGTTACAATTTTTTAGTACTTTATCTCTGACTCCGTTTAAAAATTTTTGCTTCGTTTCTAAAGACTCAGTTTGCCGATTTCGTCATCTTTCATAGAATTTTACAGAGCAACTGCGAATAGAGTTTTAATTACTTTAGTCAGAAATCAGATAGTGAAGCAGGGATTGTCACTTTTTTTACTCGTAGATAGGGGATTTCGGAAACCCGGTTTATGGTTTATATCACTGTAAATACAATCAAACGAGTAATGTCTTTCCTTTAAAAAGTCCCTAAAAAATCCTTCACCCAAACTTTCGTTGAGGGATTAGTTAAGAATTCAGTATTTCACCATATTTTGAGATTCTGATACTTCCCCCCCCCCCCCCCCTTAGGTCATTTTCAAATCGTGTGAAAAAACATATTTATAATCAGAGGATGTGACATATAAGTTTGAAATATCCAAAAAAATCATGTTTCGACTTCGAAGAAAATAAAATCGTTTTAAGCGGGATTTTGCGAAATTCTATTTCGTGTTAAAGGAATTAATGAACACTGATTTTCAGACTTATCTGACGGGACATGGGTATTATTTCGTGTTAAGCGAAATTTCGCTTTAAGCGATTTCGTGTTAACGAGGTTTGACTCTATTAAATATATATATATATATAAATAAAAATAGTTTTGTAAAGCTCCCTTTTATAAGCATTCAATGTTTATAATAAATAAAATCTTTTGAGGAAAATCACTGAAAAAACAACGTTTGACCACACAATATATACAAATCAAGCACAGTGAAAATAACCAGACATATACGTTTCGTGAGTATTGGGGCTCACATCATCAGCGTATAAGATAAAATCCACATCCCCCCAAATACATGAAAAATGAAAACATTTGAGTTTTCGTCTTATTACTAAAAATTATTAATTTTTTAATAAATAGGGTCAAAACCTGACACAAACCCTATTTTGAAGAACCAATAGCTGACACAAAGTGAACCCATGTCTGACACTTATTAGCCGAGATTTTAAAATAAAATTACAAGAAAATTCTTAATTGAGTTAGATTTTTTACTGAAATGTCAGTTACTGGTTAGGTGTCAACAAATGGTGGTTTTATCTTTCCATTTCCATCTTTTCAATCATTTTCCAATTCCATTTGTACATTACACGATCAAGGTTAAATAAATATAATAGAACTAGAAAACAGGAATTCTGCTTTTTCAGAATTTAGTGTCGCCCCCAATGAAAAAAATATATGTATATATAAATAGTACAAAACATATTTCAATATTAAGACTTAAAGCACACACTTTTATTTTATGTAAAATGACGTCATTCGCATCCGCTTAATAATTCCATATTTACGATCCACTCTTAAACATCTACAGTAAAGCATGCATAGAACGTCACTATCGCGAAATAATACACAAATGCAGCAAAAAGATGCCGTGATTAAAGAAACTCGACAAAAAAACGGCTATCTCATGATTCATAAGCCTTCTTTGTTTGTAACATTATATTAGATACTTAAAATTATATATAGTTAAATAGCTCCATGTTTTAACAGAAATTATTAGTTTATAGTTTTTTAAAATAGCACGTATTTTAATTACGTTTTCTTTCGGTTGTTATGAGAAAATGGCAACAAAAAGATATAATTGCTATTTTCAACTATTTTCCCTTTACTTTCTACATAAATGAAGTACTTGAGTTGCCAAAATTAAACAAATGGTGCTAAAACTACAAAAAAACTAATGTCTCAAAAATAAATGGAGTTACAGATTTTAAACAAATTGCATTTAAAAGTGCTTTTTTCGAATACGACGGTATAAAAATTGAAAATGTGCGATGCTTAGAAGTTAAAAAATTTTCTATTGAGTATTTAATCGTACTGCCTTGTTTTACGACTGGCTTCTGTAAGGTAACGTTATTTTTTGGAAACGTCACAAAATAAGCTGGGAGAAAGAAACAGCATTCCGTACCGGGGGCTAAAAAATGAGTTTAAAAACTTCTTTCTGTCATAAGTAGTATGAAACAGCCAGTTATTGGCATTTAATCAGTAACTGACACTTCAACAAAAATCGAACTTAAATAAACATTTTCTTGTAATATTATGCAAAGTAATATTCTTTAGTGATAACTCAAACACTGATTTTTATTTTGGAGTCAATTTATTAGCGACTAGAAGGTCAAGAATATATTCAATGAGCAAAAAACTTTCGAGAACACAAAAAGTGCCATTTTGAAGCAACCATCTTATTTCTAAAATTAAGGTAGTGTTTTTTAATTATATTTGTAATGCAACCATCCTAAACATTTTCTTAGGGTTATAGTTGTAGAAATTAGTTAAAATATGTATGTGATACATTAGTGCCATGATTTATAATTTATAGTTATTTAATTTACTTTAATAGTACCTCCGGCAGATGTATCAGTTATTGGTTATATTAAAGAAAGTTGAAATCTATTATTTTTACTGTTTAAAAATGCATAATAATAATTTAAATTTATTTTGTAGTAAAAATTATTAAAATTTATGTTTTTCTACCAGTGTCTGACACAATATGTCAATTACATATTGTGATCACAATTAGATTCCTTTATTGGATTTCAGTCAGTTATTGGATTTCTGTGAGGCTAATAATTTAAAACGTGAAAAAAAAAATGACACATGCATATGTAGTATGATATCAAATATAAAAAAAATTAAATAACTAAATACTATTAAATTAAATAATACCTTAAAGTGAAAAGGCAAATTGAATAAGACTTTATACAAGCAAACATTAAAAACCATTTTAGAAATAAACTTTCGTTTCATTTTAATTTTGATTTCAGAATAAGTTCTAATCATTTTCTGTTTTATTAAAGTAAAATAGTGGCATCCAATTTGAAATCGTCTATTGAATTTTGGAAACAGTCAAAATTTCAGTATTCTTTTGAAGTTGTGGATAATACTGTCCCAGATAGCAAGCACATTAGGGGCCTTCCACAAATGATGTCACGCTTGGAGGGGAGGAAGGTGGTTCGTGAAATTGTGACAGTTTGTGACAAGGGGGACGGGAGAAGAAGAAATGTGACATAACACATTTTGGTTAAAATAAAAACATTAAAAATCAGCAGATTAAATTTTGAAATTATTTTGAAATTAAAGTATTTTGTGTTTATAAAGTAGTTTTAAAGCCAAATATATTAAATTCCATTTCAAATTCCAAAATGCGACTGTTTTCAACTGCTCTTTCGTATTAATATTTTATTACTGTTGTATATTATGTTTTCGTTATAAACCTTAATCTTATTTCATACAAAATAAGTACATGAATCAGTTTTATTGTTATGCTCACAAATGTCGTTAAAACACATAGTTAAAGTTTAAAAATAAAGTTTGAAATATGATCTATAACGTAGTGACTTGTTTCTGAACTGAAAGTATATGTTTATGTATTATAGCGTGACATGTGACAATGGGGGGGGGGGGGATGGTGAAGTGTGATACTTTGTGACAAATGGGGGGAGGGGGTCAAAAATATTGAAAAAAAAGTGTGACATCATTTATGGACCGCCCCTTAGCAGCAAGTTTGATTTTTTTTCTGATATTATCTTGTCGTGGCAAATTTAACTTGACAAATTCGCAGCGAATCTGCCGCAAGGTACACCATCCCCCACTTGCATGAGTAGTTTGTAGTGAAACTGATGCAAGACTGTCTTTAATTCACGAAAGGGGCGAAACCAAAAAATTCCTCTGTTGAGAGACTACACAATCAGCACATGCGCAGAAATTGGGTGTTACTCAAAGGCAAGACACACACATCATTGTTACCGTTATGCAAGGGCGCCCATGTGGGGGGATAAGGTGGGGCTTTACACCCCCAGCCCTAGATTTTGGTTTTGTCAAACTTTTTTTAAGGGGACCGTGGTCGTTTATTTGAGCAAAAATCCACTTCAAAATTGACATTTCCTCGTGTGTGTATTGTTATTCTTTAATTTGTACTACGTCATTCGCGGAAAACCGCATACAGAAGCAATTATTTTACGCAAAGTTACAAGTGTTTTAATTTTGTTCAGAAACACATTTTTGGCTTTTTAATATACTTTAAATCTGTTTTTCTTAATACTGATGTTTCAGCTTTTTTCTTAATTTTTCAAATTCTCCCTGCTATTTAATTTTTGAGTAATATTCGTGAAACTAATAAGGAAGAATCCTTATATTGCTTTAAAAGAAACTGTGTATACATTTTAAAATTCGACTTCATTAAGACAATTAAATTTGATTTTAACTTATTATAAGGCAGGATTTTGATGAAAATCGATATGGAATTCAGAAAAATATCTCTAAAAAATTAGATATTTTGGGGATTAAAAAATCGATACGCAAATTTGTTTATAATAGAATTTTACGTGATTAAAATCCAAAATTGAGAAAATATCTAAAAATTTAAGACGCAAGGAGCATTTTAAAATTTCGTTTTAAAATTAGAATTTTTTAAAAGATCGTAAAATTATAATAAGATTGCAAAGCTCTTTTAAGGTGTTCTATATACTTATGGTGAAATGTATATTTGCCCAAAATTTCAAATCTCTATTATGAAAATTCAAAGAAATTTTTTTTAAACGTTCACCGCCCCCTTAATATAAATCAGTTGCCACTTGCAAGATATGAAAATTTTAACTTTATCTTATAAAAACAAAGCATAACAAAACCTGCCTCGACAACATCATATATCACCGGAAGAAATTTCCGTTTTAGACGAGTTTCCGTCTTAGCAGGTATAAATGTTGGGAATTAATTTTGTTATAACCATGAATTTTTTTTTTCTTTTAAAGCTGGATTCTGTTTTAGACAGGTGCTGTTTTCATAATTTTTTAATTAGTCCTTTCGAATAGTCTGCTTTTTACAAAGAGTAAAAGAAAAAAATAGGAAAAAAAATCCGTTTTAGACAATCTTTATCTTAGCAGGTGTTACTATGTGACTTTGTTTTCCCTGCAAGATGATAACACTTCTCTGCATAAGGAAGGATTTTGTTATAGGCAGGATCCATTTTCATAGATAAAACTGATTTTGCATGAACAAAACGCTGAGAAATTTGAGAGATATTTGATAATAAGATGTGAACGGTTCAGTGCAATTTTTAATTAAAAAATTCGTTTCCCGAATCTAATAAAGATTAGAATCCTGAATGTGTCAGATTGTATGCAGCCCAAACTCGAAAATTCTATCAGAAGTCTACAGAACAACACAAAATAATTTCCGCCGACTTGAAACATTATAATTCTTGTAAATCACACTTTCCTGGTCTATGTGAAACAATGTGGTCAGAAAAGTATAAGCCAACACCTCATTTTTCTAATCATTTTGCCACTGTTAAAGAAAACCTCTGTAATCTTTCTCTAGACAATAGTACGAACCAAGAAACACGCTCACAATCCATTCATTTAGATGCTGCTTTTATAAGAATATCTCAAAATAATTTCTCGATACTCTTTCTACCTGGAGCCAGTTGTAAACAAATTGCAATCTGTAGATTAAGATTTGCCTTCGGTTTATCAGAACATAAAGATGGATTTTTCTTATGCACAGGATGGAATCAGAAGAAGAGTTTTCAGAAATTTTCATGGAGCTAATGGAGAATTGTAATTGTAAGAAATCGATGTCAAAATGTATAGAACGTCTACTGGATAATCTTACCGTTCGAACTTTCCTAGGGCCACTCCTCTTGAATATTACAGAGCAGTATTTCTAAATCCATATTTAGACTCCTTCATTATATACCTTGAGTCAAGGTTTTTGAATCGAAATGAAAGGTCATTCAAAGAAATTTTACTTCATCTCAAAATGATGAAAAATATGGAAAAATATGTTTTTGTCAAAGAAATCAAGGAGCTAACTCATTTTTATAGTATTGAGAATTTGGAGTCTGAAGCAAGTACATTTTGATTTGTGGAAAAACAATTAATATAAAAATTTTGTTTTTAAAGTCAATTCCTACTTATGTCATCAAAGAAAAATTTAATATAATCCCTTAAGCTAATATTAGTTTTTGTTGCATTAAAATATATCAATTTGTTGATTTTCTATAAGCAAGTAGGTTTACAATGGACGTCTATGGAAATTTGGCGAAATATTAGAGATATCTCCAAGTTGGCAACAAACTTGGCGGTATTTGGCGACAGAACAGGGTCCCCTCTATGGTAACCCCCCTTATAGATATGAAGATGCATTAAATGCTTCAATAACCAATGGCCGCCATTTTGTCTCCCATGTAAAACTAAAATGAATTAATTAAAATTTAATTAATGAAAATTTGAAGGAAAAAAAGCTGTATTAACAGCAATTGTCATCCAGTACAAGTTTTAAAAAAATTTATTTCAACTTGATAGGATGAATAATAAGTATTTTATTAACGATTGAAAATATGAGATATATAAATAAATAAATAAATATAGGGAGAGTGTAAACTAATATTAGGAATTGAACAAAGACTGTGGTGAGAATGTCATGATGAATGATCTTCTCGCAGAAACTACATTTTCCCCTTTACTTAAGACAGCCATATTAATTACAGACAATTCTGCAAAAAATTTGCACTGTAAGAAGGTCATTTGAGAAGTTCACAACTATAGTAGACCAAGTCCATTTTGAAAAAAAAATATGAGATAACCTATTTAGAAGGTGCATAACATTTGTTTAATCCATTCCCACACTGAAATCTGTTTCCACATACTTTCTCATATATGTCAGCTGTTTACAGACTATGTTTCCAGTTGGAGTGGATAAAACAGATTTTATGCACCTACTAAATGGACTATCACATTTTTTTTTCAAAGTGGCGTTTGTCTATTGTGGTTATGAGCCCCTCATTTAGTAAACCCCAGCCAGCGGTGAAGGTGATTATGTTCCGAATTGTCCGGAACTTTAGAAAATTTAAGGCATTCGATTCCGAAAATTCGAACATAAAAAATATTACAAAAGAATAGCAGAAATTTTGACGAATGGTCGCCGAAAAAACCAATTTCGTCAATCGTTCGCAGAAAAAATTGCCAATTTCGTTAAAGGATCATGGGAAAAAGAGGAATATTGTCAAAAGATTGCGATAAAAACGCAAATTTTATCAAGAAATCGCGGGAAAAACATAAATTTCGCCAAAGAATCGCGAAAAAAACAAATTTCGTCAAAGAATCGTGGGAAAATGCAAAATTTGCAAATAATCTAGGAAAAACGTACTGTTCAAGGATCACGAAAAAAATGCGAATTTTGTCAAATAGCGGAAAAAACGCAAATTTCGACAAAGAATCACGCAAAAAATCGCAGATTTCGTCAAAGAATCGCGTAAAAAGCGCAAATTTTGCCAAAGGTTCGTGGATAAAACGTAAGTTTTTCAAAGGATCACGAAAAAATGCAAATTTCGTCACAAGATCGCGGAAAAAAACTCAAATTTTGTCAAAAGATAGCAAAAAAATGCAAAGTACCTTAAATATTTACTAAAATGTATGATGGCTTTGGTGGAAGTTGAGATTTTTCTCCCCCCCCCCCCACTAAAATTAATCATATGGGCGCCCTTGCCGTTTAGGAATCTCCATTTCATTTATTGGTTAAGGGCAGTTGGAAGGTCAAAACCTAAAATATTTCGATATTTCGATTTTTTAATATTTTGAATCTACCATTTCTCCTCTTTCTACTGATATATTACTTTTGTTTCTACGGGAACCGGAAGTTGGAAAATTTTTAGTAATTCTGTTTGTTTATCTACTTTACTACTAGTGCGTTTATTTACTTTACTAGGGGGCTCGGCCCCCTACGAGCTACGCTCGCCAACCCCCGCCCAGACACCGCAGACTCTAAATGCACGCTAATTTGATCGGCTTTAAAAAGATTTCGAAAGATTGAATTATAATGTAAAAAGCAGTGGCGATCTCCCTATAAACGAATTTCTATTCATTTGTCTTTGATTGGGGAAATTTAACGCCAAATCCGTTGCGGTACTGCTTGATTATCTCGTCAACCAATTTCGCCAAATTATATAAATCGCCAAACCACTCGCCAAATTATACAAATTGACATAATTTTTTATTTTAAATAACAATAGAACAAATAAATTCGTACAACATTAATAAAAATACAAATAAAACGTCGAATAAAAATAACTTGATGACGTAGATACAACATTTCGAAATAAGCTAATATAAAAGGAATTAAGTAAACAGAGTCTTTGTCTCCTGGTATTTTTTAACAAAGCGAAAAGAAAGTTCTTTTAAATGAGACATTTTAAATTAATCGTTTTTAATCTAACGTAATTTTTACCAAGCTATTTTTTTCTCTTTTAAATATTCACGTGAAGATACTTTTGTTAGAAATGAAATATTATTTGCGCTTTCCTAACAAAAATAGTTGAAATGATCCTCTCAAAATATTAAATAAATGTCTAGCGCAATTTCTAAATTTAAACTTTTTTGCAATATTATTTTGTGTTCATTTTATGTAATAACTATAATGTGACGTAAATATGACGTAATTTCTCCTACGACTTCTAACGCATGTTAATGAACTTATTATTTTACAATACTAGGGGGCTCGGCCCCCTACGAGCTACGCTCGCCAACCCCCGTCCAGAAACCGCAGACTCTAAATGCACGCTAATTTGATCGGCTTTAAAAATATTTCGAAAGATTGAATTACAATTTAAAAAACAGTGGCGATCTCCCTATAAACGAATTTCTATTCATTTCTCTTTGATTGGGGAATTTTAACGCAAAATCCGCTGCGTTACTACTTGATTATCCCGTCGACCCATTTCGCCAAATTATATAAATCGCCAAACCACTCGCCAAATTATACAAATTGACATAATTTTTATTTTAAATAACGAAAGAACAAATAAATTAGTACAACATTAATAAAAATACAAATAAAACGTCGAAATAAAAATAACTTGATGACGTAGACACGTGTAACAACATTTCAAAATAAGCTAATATAAAAGGAATTAAGTAGAGTCTTTGTATCCTGGTATTAACAAAGCGAAAAGAAAGTTCTTTTAAATGAGACATTTTAAATTAATCGTTTTTAATCTGACGTAATTTTTACCAAGCTATTCTTTCTCTATTAAATATTCACGTGAAAATACAAGTTGAAAAGTATCCTCTCAAAATATCAAATAAATGTCTAGCGCAATTTTTAAATTTAAACCGTTTTGCAATATTATTTTGCGTTCATTTTATGTAATAACTGTAATGTGACGTAAATATGACGTAATTTCTCCTATTTAATACTTCTAACGCATGTTAATAAATTTATTATTTTACAAATTCCTTTCTCTCTTAAAATTCACGTGTAATTATAGTTTTTATGACTTAATTTTTAATAAGTTCCTGCTTTTTGCACATAATTATTTAATTCTAATTCCAAATGGTTTTTTTCTGTTTATAATAGTCACGTGTAAATAAATTTTTAATTTATTTACACGTATAAATATTTTTTTTTTGAAGCAAACATTATTGCTTCCTCTGTTTATACAGTTGGCAACAGTTTAAATTAATATCACTTTCTAAAATCTGTAAAAAATATCTCTAGAAATGCTGAAAATTTGAATTTAAAATAGAAATAAAACCTCAAAAAATGAGTCAAAATAAAAAAATTAATGCAATCTGCACTCCGGCAAATTCTAACGCATAAAATGATCTAAAAATGATTACACTGCCATGTACAGTTTTTGCTGCTATAAAACTTTTTTAGTGGAACGATTTTGTCCAACTTTAGCATTAAATATCTCTTAAAATAATTCTTCGATTTGAAAACTGTCTGCTTCAGCGTGTTTATCAAACATTTCTGTATAAAACCACCGATTTTTATATTTTTGTATGCATTATTTTTTCTTAATATTAACGAAGAAAGACCTCCAGTCACAGAAAATTCAAAACCGGCGGCGGCGGCGGCGGTGACAGCGGTAGTTACTTTTTTTTAGAATAGAGAGATCCTTTCTCTTTTAAAATTCACGTGTGTACTTTTTATGACATAATTTTTAATAAATTCCTGCTTTTTATACGTAATTATTTAATTTTAATTTGAAAGTTTTTTCCTGTTTATAATAGTCACGTGTAAATAAATTTTTAATTTGAAGCAAATATTATTGCTTGCGCTTTTTATACAGTTGGCAACAGTTTAAATTAGTACAATTTTCTGAAATCTGTAAAAAATATCTCTAGAAATGCTGAAAATTTGAATTTAAAATAGAAATAAAACCTGAAAAAATGAGTCAAAATAAAAAAATTAATGCAATCTGCACTCCGGCAAATTCTAAGGCATAAAATGATCTAAAAATGATTACACTGCCATGTATAGTTTTTGCTGCTATAAAACTTTTTTAATGGAACGATTTTGTCCAACTTTAGCATTAAATATCTCTTAAAATAATTCTTCGATTTGAACACTGTCTGCATCAGCATGTTTATCAAACATTTCTGTATAAAACCACCGATTTTCATATTTTTGTATGCATTATTTTTCTTAATATTAACGAAGAAAGACCTCCGGTCACAAAAAATTCAAAACCGGCGGCGGCGGCGGCGGTGACAGCGGTAGTTACTTTTTTTTAGAATAGAGAGATTCAATGTTTATCTTAAAAATCACGTCTAACTTCATATCTGCAATCCATGTAAGTTTTAAAAAAGAATTCCCATTACAATACGTTAATTTGACGGGGGTTCAAATTATTGAAAATTCAGCGCTTTTATCTTCATTTAACCCTTAAATGCCTGATTTTTCAAAAATCATTGTAATAATGTTTTTCGGCTTTTATTTTTTAAATAAATCATGCGAAAAATACTTTAAAAAATCATATTTTGTTTTAAGTATGGTTTACGGCTAAAAAACAATTTGTTACTAATCGGCAATACTGGTCTTTAATTGAAAAAATAATTTTCCTTGATAAAATTCTATAATATTAAACACACAAGAATTTTAGGAGCTATAATAAGAAATAAATTTTATTTGCTCACTGCAGAACAAAATAGGGTATTTCGCAAGCTCCTAAACAAAAAGAGCAAGTAGCAACAATTGAAAAAATAAATCTATCTTTATTCTTAAAAAGCACAAGTGTTGTCATCTACATGTTGAAAATCGATTTAATAATATTTTCAGAATGTATTTTGTTGGCAACATCAGGCATTATAGATTCAATATTATTCTAATAGTATTTTAGAGCCTAAATTGGATATGTTGCCGAAAAGCAACGCCCGGCATTTAAGGGTTAACAGAAAACAAGAAATATTGAAATTTATTAAAAAATCTGTAACTTCTTTATTTACTAGGGGGCTCGGCCCCCTACGAGCTACGCTCGCCAACCCCCGTCCAGACACCGTAGACTCTAAATGCACGCTAATTTGATCGGCTTTAAAAAGATTTAGAAAGATTGAATTATAATTTAAAAAACAGTGGCGATCTCTCTATAAACGGATTTCTATTCATTTCTCTTTGATTGGGAATTTTAACGCCAAATGCGTTGCGGTACTACTTGATTATCCCGTCGACCAATTTCGCCAAATTATATAAATCGCCAAACCACTCGCCAAATTATACAAATTGACATAATTTTTATTTTAAATAACGAAAAAACAAATATATTAGTACAACATTAATAAAATTACAAATAAAACGTCGAAATAAAAATAACTTGATGACGTAGACACGTATAACAACATTTCAAAATAAGCTAATATAAAAGGAATTAAGTAAACAGAGTCTTTGTCTCCTGGTATTTTTTAACAAAGTGAAAAGAAAGTTCTTTTAAATGAGACATTTTAAATTAATCGTTTTTAATCTGACGTAATTTTGACCAAAATATTCTTTCTCTTTTTAATATTCACGTGAAAATACTCGTGTTAGAAATTAAATATTATTTGCGCTTTCCTAACAAAAATAGTTGAAAAGTATCCTCTTAAAATATCAAATAAATGTCTAGCGCAATTTCTAAATTTAAACAGTTTTACAATATTATTTTGTGTTCATTTTATGTAATAACTTTAATGTGACGTAAATATGACGTAATTTCTCCTATTTAAGACTTCTAACGCATGTTAATAAATTTATTGCTTTACAAATTCCTTTCTCTCTTAAAATTCACGTGTAATTATAGTTTTTATGACATAATTTTTAATAAGTTCCTGCTTTTTGTACATAATTATTTAATTCTAATTCCAAATGTTTTTTTTCTGTTTATAATAGTCACGCGTAAATAAATTTTTAATTTATTTACACGTATAAATATATATATATATATATTTTTTTTTTAAGCAAACATTATTGCTTCCGCTGTTTATACAGTTGGCAACAGTTTAAATTAATATCAGTTTCTAAAATCTGTTAAAAATATCTCTAGAAATGCTGAAAATCTGAATTTAAAATAGAAATAAAACCTCAAAAAATTAGTCAAAATAAAAAAATTAATGCAATCTGCACTCCCGCAAATTCTAACGCATAAAATGATCTAAAAATGATTAAATTCCTATGAACAGTTTTTGCTCCTATAAAACTTTTTTAGTGGAACGATTTTGTCCAACTTTAGCATTAAATATCTGTTAAAATAATTCTTCGATCTGAAAACTGTCTGCATCAGCGTGTTTATCAAACATTTCTCTATAATACTACCGATTTTCATATTTTTGTATGCATTATTTTTCTTAATATTAACGAAGAAAGACCTCCGGTCACAAAAAATTCAAAACCGGCGGCGGCGGCGGCGGCGGTGACAGCGGTAGTTACTTTTTTTTAGAATAGAGAGAAACTTGATTTTCCCAATTTTTTTTTTTTTACTTCGATGTACCTTTTTGAAAAAACTATTATACATTATCCTTTGAAATTTTGCTTGAACATTCTATACATATCCCTATTTAATCTGAGATGAATTGTTTAAACTCACAAAAAGAACTTTTTTTTTATTATTATCATTATCTTTGAAAAAAATGCATGTTTTTTGAAATTTGAATGTGGTTTCCACTTCAGATTAAAAAAAAATGTATCTAAGCTTTATTTAATTATAAATTTAACTTCAAATTATTAAGAATTGTTTATTTTATGCATAAAAATTTTTCAAATACATATATTAAGTAGCTTATGACAAAAGGTACATTAATTTAACATGGCAGGTATAGGGATTCCGTCTGCCCTTAAGTTAAGGAACCCAGAAAAATGTATTTATTATTTTAACTGTTCAAATGTAGTTATTTTTTATAAAGTAGCATTTTATTTATAATCTATAACTTATTCCATGTAAGAAATCTTACAAATTAAAAAGTTCTGTTAATTTATCAAGTTTTGTTTACGTCTTCGGCCATGTTAAATTTATATTGAGAATTTTCATTTTTAAATGAATTTTTCTCAATATTAATGGTTTTTTTCTAAAATATCGTTTTAATTGATATTTATTTATTTTTTCCTTTAACCCTTTCCGGCACAGTGATCCCACTGCGGAACCACCTAATTCTAATTCCTAATTTACAAACGGCACTAAGATTATTTTAGTAAAATATTGGTTTTGTAATGAAAGTTTAAAACAACAGGTTTTTAATTTCTAAGAAATGCGTTTGTAAATTCTGCAGTCAGTCAATCATTTCATAATTTTACAAACAGAATTTTTCTGTGTCGGAAAGGATTTCGAGTCTGCCCTTTCGGGACTGCATCTCTTACACAAATTTTATTCGGTTGGCACCACTTTTTTTAAACGCTTTACTTATCAAATGCCAAAAACGACTCTAATGTAAAAGTACAAGTATTACCTTTATTTGTTAAAGGTGATAAAAAAGAGGCATGCACCTTCTGACGGTGAGTATGCATCAAAAGACCTGAAGGGATTAAACTTATAGTGAGACAGTTGTAAACAGAAAATGCGGCATGACAAAATTACTACTTTGCAATAAATTTGCAATGTTTTTGACAAGACAAAGCTATTTCTTTTATTATCTTGCAAAGAATTTGCAGTACTTTAGTCATGACAGAAAAAAAATTTCTATTTGTTTGCCGTTAATTTGAAATAAATTTGATACAGAAATAATTTAACTTGCACAAGTTAGCTGCAAGTTCAAAGTGTGGTGACTTCGGCGTTTGCATTAACTCGCTGCAGTCTTGTTTTAAACTTTCAGTCTTTTCATACTGAACTTGCTGCAACTTTGCAAGTTTGCAAAGCAAGATTGCTGCAAATTTTCTGCAAACTAAAGTTGCTATGTGGGATACGTGCTGTACAAGTAAAAGGAACATGCAGATATCACATGCAGGTAAGCAATTTGGAGTTCATTGAGTTACAATAATAACAAAGCAGGTCTCGGAATGCTAAGCCATTCTTGAAAAAGAGAGAAAAGTTACTAAAACGTAAAAAAAAAGAGACGAAAAAAGACTAAAATATAAAAAAATTCTAATTATAAATGAAAAATACAATTACATTATAACATGATTTATTAAGTTCTTGACCTTTTCCTAAAGAAATCAAGGCATTCTGTAATTTTACAAGATCTTGGGTACACAATTTTATAAATACTGTGGTATGGAGAAAATATTTACAAGAAATCTTTATGGGTGGATTTCACTACTTTTAAAAAGCGCGCGATGCATTTTACAGATTTTAAAAAGGGTGGGGTTTTGCTCCCTTTAAAAAAGACCTAGAAGGAACAATAGTATTTGAGGATTCTTCGGATCTTGATGCAAATCATGATGTATATGAAGACACAAAAAAATCGTACACTAAAATAAAATGTCACATTCAGCTGAAGACAGAATGTTATTATAATGAGTATTATGATGAGAAGTTATACATTGAGCATATCGTTAAAATTAATAAAGAATGTAGTACAATAAACTTTCTACAAGAAATAAAGAAAAATTCCTATTTATGGGCATAGAAAGCAGAAAATGCAGTGGTAAAAGAAGACAGAGCTATTACTGCTGCTGTAAAAGCTGATTTTTCGGATGAGCCATTGACTGCGGATGTAACAAAATTTCTTGAATTATCCGAACACGTTGCATAGTTCTGCTTCCTTGAATACATGTTCCATTATTAAAAAATAAACAACATTAAAACGAAAATATTACTATTCTTATTCGGATTGGATGAGATCACCGATAATAAACATTAGTGCGTAATTTGTGTCATAGTCTGGCCGAATAGTTCAATATTTCCAGAAAAAAATGCGTCCTCATTTTGAGGGGGTCCATCCAGAATGCAAGGATAAACCAACTGATTCTTTTAAAAGGGAAGTATACTTAAAGAACTCAGGAAAGTTCAGAAATGTATTTCGTATTATTCCTAAAACTGTCAACGAAAAGACTTTGATGGCATCTTACTTAGTCAGTTACCGAATTGCTCAAGCTGGCAAAGCCCATACTGTTGTTGAAAACCTTATCAAGCCTTGTGTAAAAGACATTATCGAATGCATGCGTTTGACAAAAAGGTTGCAAAAGTGATAAATAGAATTAATTTGTCAAATGACACAATCTCGCGACGAATCGGGAACTTAGCAGAGAATGTGAAAGTTGTTTTAATTTCTCGTATAAAATCCACTCAATTTTCACTTCAAATGGATGAACCAACCGAAGATGCTGGTTTGGAAATTTCAATGGTACTATTTGTGCTCTATCCATATTTGTGCTTTTTTTCAAGATGATTTACTTCTCTGCAAGCCATTACCGACTACCGCGAGTGGCAGTGAAATATTTAAAATTTGAGATGAATTTTTCGCGGAAAATAGCATCCTATATGATAACTGTGTTGATGTGCACAGATGGAGCGTAAGCTATGACTGGTAAGATGTCTGGTGCAATCGCAAAAATAAAAGAAAAGCCAAGGTGTGCAGCAGCAGCAGCCACTGCGTACTTCACCGACATGCTCTTGCAATGAAGAAATTGCCCACCTTTTATAAAAGAATTGCTGTATGAAACTGTTAAAATTATAAATTTTATAAATTCACTGCCTAAGAATACCAGGCTGTTCAAAATATTATGTGATGACATAGGGAGTCTGCATACTTCTTTACTTCTTCACACAGAAATAAAGTGGCTCCCCCGTGCTAAAAGTTTAATGCGCCTTTTTGAACTAAAGAAATGAAGTCGGGGTCTTCATGAGTGGCAATCAATTTGCTTTGGGACAGAAGTTGTGTGACGATCATTGGAAAATTAAATTAGAGTATTTGACAGATATTTTTACAAAAGTTAAGGATTTATGTCTCTCACTTCAAGGAAAAGCAGTTTATTGCTTTTGGTGTTACTAATAAAGTGGAAGGATTTAAAAAGAAACTGAAGTATTGGGTAAGTCTAACAAAAACGGAAGCTTGGATTGTTTTCCATAGACAAAAAGATTTGGGGAAGAACTCGAATCAGATACCCCTGCGCTTATCTTAAACGAGCTTGAAGTTCATCTCTTGAGTTTGGTTGATACTTTGAAATTTTATTTTCCAAAGGGATTACATGTAAACATAAAAAACGTTTTGATTGTAACACCAGACTCTATATCCAAAAAATCGTCCCATCTGACATCAAAGGAATATGAATGCTTGCTTGATTTGATATCAGATACATCGATAAGATTAGAGTTTGAAACTGAAAATTCAATCTCAGATTTTTGATGAACGCTAAAAGATGAATTTCAAATCCTATCAGACAAATCGAAACTTATTCTCTTGCCCTTTGCAACCATTTATTTATGCGGAACAGGTTTCTCCGCATACGTCGCTACTAAAACAAAATACAGACCACATCTGAATGCAGAGCAAGATACTCAGTTGCAACTATCCGAAATTCAGCCAGATATAATCTCATTGTGCAAATAAAAAGTGCCTCATACTTCTCATTAAATTTCTGTTTTATGAAACAAAGTAAAAATTTGTAACAAATGTAATAATGCCAAATTTATAAAATAACAAATTATTTTCAACCCTGAATTTATTTTCTAATGACTTCTTTTTCATGTGTGTGTTTTCTTTCTGCAATAGGAAATTAGTGCAGAAAAAAAACTCAACGGTAAAATCTAATGTTCTGCAAGATTAAATGACGAAATTACCTTATATCGTCAATGCTATTTTGTCGTTTCGTTCTATTTACTAAATAGAGTATATAGATGCGAGATAAAATTTAGTGCTGCGCATTGAATTTTCAATTTCAAAGATGCTCCGTGACTGAAAAAGTTTGAGGACTCGCTAGTCGAAAAAGAATACTTCCTAAATGATTTGCTGCTTTTACATTAAAATGAAAAACTTTCAATTATTACTAACCCGATTTAAAATGACAGTAAATTTTATGCAGAAAAATGTATAGTGGCTAATTTTCCGTTTTCTTCCAATCTAGTAAATATATTTTCGCCCAGAAATTTTACTTAGTACATGAAAGTAAATAAGTACTACACAAAAAAATTACGTTTTATAAAATAAATTTTCTGTGATAAACTGTGTGTTTTTGACTGGAAAGAAAAACAAAACTAAATCCAAAGTTGGCAAGTGTGAAAATATTTTCGTGATTGTGTCAAAAAGTTTCTGTTAACAAATTTCGATTTGAGAACTGCCCTAAGGCGGTTCTCAAAAAATATTTTTCTACGGTCAACAATGGTAAACTTTCTTACGCATTTTCGATCCTAAAAGCATGACACTTGCAGATATGATTATTGAAGAGATTTGTAATCAAACAGACTTTTTATTTTCAATAAATTAATTACGTCTCGAGTTATAACCGCCTGTTGTCTTAAGAGGGTAGTCTTTTTCCTTTCCAGAGCTGTCGCGTCCGGAAATTTGGTTCAAAACGCCAACTTTGACGGTGTTTTTTGTGAAATGTTCTATCTTTACTGAAAAATGGAACAAACAGATTACATAGTTTCTAAATAAGAGTGAGTATCTGCCTATTTCATATGTTTGCGAAAAAAATAAATAAAAATTATACCACAAATTAACCAGTTTGGATTTCATAACAGATTTAAATGTCTGAAAGTCTGTTTTGCACTTGACCTAGATGATTTTCATGCAAAACAATAAACCTTTCCTGAGCTGTCGAGTCTGAAAAATCGGTTCAAAACTCGAACTTTGACAGTATTTTCTATCAAATCTTCTGTCTTTACTGAAAAATGGAAAAACGGGTTACATAGTTTCTGAATAACAGTATCTGCCAATTTCATACGTTTGCGAAAAAATTTAATTAAAAATTGTGAAACAAATTAAAGAACATCATTAAATCTTTTAAAGTCTGTGCTGCACTTGACCTAGATGATTTTATACAAAACAAGATATCTTTCCTGAGCTGTCGCGTCCGAAAAATCGGTTCAAAACGCGAACTTTGACAGTGTTTTCTATCAAATCTTCTGTCTTTACTGAAAAATGGAAAAACGGGTTACATAGTTTCTGAATAACAGTATCTGCCAATTTCATACGTTTGCGAAAAAATTTAATTAAAAATTGTTAAACAAATTAAAGAACATCATTAAATCTTTTAAAGTCTGTGCTGCACTTGACCTAGATGATTTTATACAAAACAAGAAATCTTTCCTGAGCTGTCGCGTCCGAAAAATCGGTTCAAAACGCGAACTTTGACAGTGTTTTCTATCAAATCTTCTGTCTTTACTGAAAAATGGAAAAACGGGTTACATAGTTTCTGAATAACAGTATCTGCCAATTTCATACGTTTGCGAAAAAATTTAATTAAAAATTGTTAAACAAATTAAAGAACATCATTAAATCTTTTAAAGTCTGTGCTGCACTTGACCTAGATGATTTTATACAAAACAAGAAATCTTTCCTGAGCTGTCGCGTCCGAAAAATCGGTTCAAAATGCGAACTTTGACAGTGTTTTCTATCAAATCTTCTGTCTTTACTGAAAAATGGAAAAACGGGTTACATAGTTTCTGAATAACAGTATCTGCCAATTTCATACGTTTGCGAAAAAATTTAATTAAAAATTGTGAAACAAATTAAAGAACATCATTAAATCTTTTAAAGTCTGTGCTGCACTTGACCTAGATGATTTTATACAAAACAAGAAATCTTTCCTGAGCTGTCGCGTCCGAAAAATCGGTTCAAAACGCGAACTTTGACAGTGTTTTCTATCAAATCTTCTGTCTTTACTGAAAAATGGAAAAACGGGTTACATAGTTTCTGAATAACAGTATCTGCCAATTTCATACGTTTGCGAAAAAATTTAATTAAAAATTGTGAAACAAATTAAAGAACATCATTAAATCTTTTAAAGTCTGTGCTGCACTTGACCTAGATGATTTTATACAAAACAAGATATCTTTCCAGAGCTGTCGCGTCCGAAAAATCGGTTCAAAATGCGAACTTTGACAGTGTTTTCTATCAAATCTTCTGTCTTTACTGAAAAATGGAAAAACGGGTTACATAGTTTCTGAATAACAGTATCTGCCAATTTCATACGTTTGCGAAAAAATTTAATTAAAATTTGTTAAACAAATTAAAGAACATCATTAAATCTTTTAAAGTCTGTGCTGCACTTGACCTAGATGATTTTATACAAAACAAGAAATCTTTCCTGAGCTGTCGCGTCCGAAAAATCGGTTCAAAACGCGAACTTTGGCTGTGTTTTCTATCAAATCTTCTGTCTTTACTGAAAAATGGAAAACGGATTACCTAGTTTCTGAATAAGAGTATCTGCCAATTTCATACGTTTGCGGAAATATTTAATTAAAAATTGTGAAACAAATTAAAGAACATCTTTAAATGTTTTAGAATCTGTTCTGCACTTGACCTAGATTATTTTCATATAAAACAAGAAACCTACTTCAATTTTACGTTATGGATGACATTAGGTTTCCTCGTTGTTACTCAACACCTCCGAAAAATAATTCCCCATTAAACAGATTCTAGAACAATGCAAAACTTCCTGCGCAATTAATGAGTGCTCATGATGAAGTTCTCTCATGAATGCCATTTCCTCGGCAACTTGGTCATCAATAGAGAGTGATTTGAGCAACAGATTGTAATCCCCTAACAACACGAGAGTCCGATGCATTATGGGGATGATGTATTTCCATTAATGCATCACGTACGTAATTCATTGTAGCATATAATACATTTCTTGGGAAAGTTCTTCGATTAGAGTGAAAGTAGGCCGTCTACAAAGAAAGATTCCAGGAAGTAGGCCTGCTTCTGCTTAAGCTAAAGCACATGGAATAATGAAGTTCTCAAAAGCGATCAAAGTGTTCATGAAAAGAGTACTGATTTTATTTGGATCGAAATCATTGCGAAATGTATGACAACAATAGAGCCATCCAGAAGTTCCACTATATAACAGAATAACAAGCGAGTGAGAATGTTTGGATTGTTTACATAGTATAAGTGCCACGATATAACAGAATAACAAGCGAGTGAGAATGTTTGGATTGTTTACATAGTTCTGCAGTTTAACATTAGTTTGAACACTTTAAGGGGTCACAAGACTCCCATCGCTTTAAAATGTTCGAAATTTTAAATTTTTTTAGATGTTAAACTCCTATATTTTCTGAACAGTTTGATGTAATTGTTTCCATGAAAGTCTCATTAGAACAGAAGTTATGGCTTTTAGAAATATACCCGCTTAACAGCTGGAGCTGCGTTTCCGAAACTTTCAAGTCATTTTTCTCCAAATGACGTTTTTGGGCATAACACGCACGATATTTAGAAAACTTTTGAATATTTTTTCATGAAAATTTCAAAACATATGTTTCGTGTTAGTCTGTATAAACTGAACCTAAAATTTCCTTTTTATTGTTAAAAAAGTATTCTTTTAGATGATTATACTGTTGCAATTTTCTAAATTTTTCATTAGCTAAATACAACTTTGTATTAAAAATATAAAAATGCTTTAAATACAAATCTATTTAGGTTCAGTGTAATTATTACAATTTGAAGAATAAGTAGGCACCAAAATTTTCCTTCTAGCTGCAAAATTTATTTTGTAATCCTGCGCGTAATCTGTTATATCAATTTCGACAAATGTCTGACAGTTAGAAGCCCCCTATAAATTTATCTATTATCCTGTCTACAAAGAAGGAGTCTAGGAAGTAGGCCTGTTTCTGCTTAACCCTCCGAGCGTCTTGCAAAAGGGTAAAATTGTCATGTTGTTTTCTGTTCATTTTGTTTTAAATGCTAATAAAATATGATTCTTTCAACATTATAAAAAAAACTCAATTACAAATATGAATGTAATCCTTAAGAGTATTAATAATTCTTCAATGTATTTAAAATTCCATAAATCTATAAAATTATATTATCTTAAATAATACTTGTATTGCTGTGAAACCTGGAGCATAGTGAACGGAATAATACGCCCCAAACACTTAGAGGGTTAAGCAAAAGCACATGGAATAATGAAGTTCTCAAAAGCGATCAAAGTGCTCATGAAAAGAGTACTGATTTTATTTGGATCGAAATCATTGCGAAATGTATGACAAGAATAGAGCCATTTCAAAGTTCCACGATATGACAGAATAATGAGGGAGTGAGAATGTTTGTATCGTTGACATTAGTTCTGCAGTTTAACATTAGTTTAAACAGTTTAATCCCTTTAATTTGGCAACTACCAAATTGAACCATGGTTGGCGCAAAATGTTATACGCTTAATATATAACGGTATAATCCGGCTACGGTATAATCTATCATTTAACCCTTTATGTACTGAATTATGAATTCATGAAAATTTTATCTTCTAAAGCATTTTTCGTGAATTTTTGAAACTGCATTAGAAGAGTTACATAATCATTTAATAAATTTTAGAAGGATTGAAGGATTTAGAAGGATTAATTAAATTTGAATTTCTAGGGATTTTGTGCGATGGTTATAACCCAAGTCAAATCTTTTATTTTAAATATTTTTCTGAGTATTTTGTAGAATTAAGAAATTAACAAATATAATGTTCATAGAGTAGAAATATAGAAATATTTCCGAATTGAAAAATCCCCCCCCCCCCCTAACGTCAATAAAGCTGAAAAGATGCAAAGGCAAAAGAATTCATCCTTTAAAAAATATTTTTTGTTTTGCGTAACCAATAATGCTATTGGAACAAGATAAAGTTATGTATGTATAACTCATTCTAAACTGTATTAAAACTAATCGATGTATTAAATCAATTTTATAGCAAGTTATGTTAATGGTACTTATAAGTACCGTCAGTAGATATAGGGTTAACATTAGTTTGAACGGTTTAATCCCTTTAATTTGATAACTGTCAAATTGGACCATTGTTGTCGCAAAATGTTACTCTTCGATATAAACTATTATTTAATCCTTTCAGATCGGGTATCTCTTACACAAATTGTAGACGGTTGATGCCGCTTATTTTTAAAACGAAATCTTTAGTTATAAAATACCGAAAGGGCTCTAATTCCACGCACCACCCATTTACACTATACAGACACCTACAGACTCATATAGACATTCACAAAGTGGTGTAACCTATGGCGTGTAGGTATAAATGAAAGCAAAATCTCTACCGTCTACTTCTCCAGAAAATTCACCTATCCCAAAAGACTTACTATCAATACTGATACTACCATTTCCTGTTCTAACTCTGCTAAGTACCTGGGAGTCATTCTTGGCCCAAGACTTACCTGGAACAAACATTTCCGATCAATCAGGATGAACGTCGCTTAGGTCTCTCAAGCACTCAAACCGCTTTTCAATAGTTCTACGCTTGCTATTTATAATGTATATTATCAGAAGAAATAATAAATCGTGGAGTTACGATTTCTTTTATGAAATTTTTAAAATACCCCTTTTAATGAAAATTATAGCATATTTTTAATGAATTAAAATTTGTGAAAATTTAATTATTTACATTCAATCATAAAAGTATTTTTCAGTGTTAAGAATTCAAATACACAATTTATTCCTATTATATGGAATCATTTACGCAGACGATACTTACGCATTTTAAAATAATTGTATCTTTTTTTTTTGTTTAAGTGGCAACAAAAGAATTGTAAACAAATGAAATTAATTGCTAAATTTTTTATTTAAATATTTTGTAAAATTTTACTTCGAAAATATTTTTATTTATACCAGTCTTATATCATAAATAAAAAATTCCGAGGAAATTCTCAGTTATTTGGCTGCATTTACATTTCTAAAATTAAAATGCGCCAAAACATAAAATAACGTTTTTGCTTAATTAAGATGCAACAATAAAATAAAAAAAATATTGTTACTTTCAGATATTTATCTTATTAAATAATGCTTCGCGAATCCAAACAAAGCATGGCTTTTGCTAGTATACTACAGTTAGATTTATTATTCCCAATGGCTCATTTATTATAAGACAATCATCCATAGACTGGGCGTAAAGTTAAAGACAACTCGGAAGCCCCTCAAAGTGTTCAACTGTTAAGCACTCTAGTTAGAAAAGACAAATATTTCTGTTATTTATTAATGGTACCAAAAATAAATTCACCATGCATCTTTTGACGGTGCATAATAATGCATGAGTCGTCCCAAACGGGTTAAGACAGTTCTCAAAAACATATCTTTCCCCTCTTAACAACGCAAAATTTCTGATACATTCACCTTCTCAAATTTATAAGTAAAATCATGAAAATGACAGACATAACTATTAAAATGATTTTGAACAGGATAGCATTTTCATTTTTCGATAAACGTATTAGATCTGGAGTTATAAGCGATTGATGCCTAGAAACGACTTTTATTGGTCTATTGGAGATTTTTATTGGAAATCCATTTTAAAATGTCAAATTTGACAGTACTTTTTGAAAGCTCTTTATCGTAAAATGGAAAACGCTTTTAGCTGGCATATTTTGTTCAATAAGAACACCTACCAATTTCATGTCTCTGAGATTAAAAATGACTTTGTGAAGGTGTCCAAAAGCAACCAATTTTAATGAGGCAGCTTTAACTGTATTATGATTCCCAGAATTACAAAACTTATTTCTAATGTATTTTTTATTACCGTCAACCGGGGTACTTTGGTCCATCCAAAGTCCATTTGGTATATCCATTTGGTCCATCCATTTGGTATATACTTTGGTCCATCCCATAAAAAAAGTTTTTATTCTTTGTATTGAAGAAACAATACAAGATAATTTGGAGTTTTTGCCCTTGAAAAATATTTTATACCCTACTATAGGGTATTTGAATAGTTTGGGGGTAATTTAATTTTTTTTAGTGGCCACTCTCGATGTGTTTGTAAACAACTGTTTTCGTATGTAAATTTTAACTCTCCAAACTTTCTATAGGGAAACAATCTGGATAAGAGCTACAAATAAGGTATCAAAATGTTACCTTTAGTAAACTGTAACCCATGTGTGATCATAGTTTTTCCTTTAACTTTTTATTTTGACAGGAAATGTTTACGTTTTCATAAAGCTAACATGAAAACTGGTTTTTCGGGGCTACTTTGTGCCAGGCCTTTTTTGGTCCGAAAATAGCCCTAATTACTTAGAAAAGCCTTTTATACAACCAAATCTCTTAAATCATGTTTTAAGTAACATTATTTTCAAATGTTACTGTAGCAAAATGTTACATTAATTGTTTTTGTTCCCGTTGCGGAAGATAACATGACGAAAACTGTTTCTCGTTTCTTTAATATTAACAATTGATTTATTGTTTTTAAATAAAAGTTTTAAAAAAAAAAACATTTTTTTTATCGAGTTTGCAGTGTTATTTTATTAGTAAATGCTATTGCAAGGGTTTCAATAAAAATGTATTCATTTACATATGAAATGCATACATTTTATATGAAATTAAGTGAATGAGCCAAAGAAGCCCCCAGCAGAGGCTACTTTATTGCAAAACTTTAAAAATAGTTAAAAAAATAAAAATAATAAAAAATTTCCTCTTTAAAATCCTACAGTTCGCTTCATTTTTTCATGTTAATTGTTTACAACTCCATTTCGACGTTGAAAAATCACCTATAATATTTTTAATAATGGAAATGTGAGTGTAACCAGGTAAAAGTGACCCAAAGTACGTTTGATGCTAATGCTAAAAATCCTTTCAAACTAATTTCGTTTGGAAGTACAGGGTGCTCAAAAATTCGACCGACAAATTCAGAGGGCTGATAGTAAGCATCAAGAGGATAAAAAATTGCCATAGAATGTGGGGTAACCGCCAACCACTTCTTTGGTCACTTACTTAGTGTTTCATCCTAACTGAACTGAGGTTGACGGCAATACTTTCGAGAAAAATAAAAACATTGCAATGAAAATGCAATGATATGTACAGTCGTGGGGGAAAAAAAGTAAACACCCTTTACTAACTCTGCAAAAAATTATCGTATAAGAAAGTTACTGGTACCACACGATTAGTAATAAACTCTACTTTTAAATGATGATATAGAATTTGCTTAGGGGCCCATCTACATATTAAAACGAACCATAAGTTTGTTTTTATCGATAGCACTGCACAATTCTGACAGCATAAATGAACTCTGCACCCTTCAATTAGCTTAAAAACAAATTTTTATGCACTTCGTACAATACGTTTGCGAGAAAATAGTTATTTTAAAACGACCGTATTTTAAGGGCTGTATCCAAGTTGAAGTTCGAACTCGATTGTTAACCGAAAGAGCCTCCTTCTTGATCAAGACGTATTTTTGTTTGGGCATTTTAATATTATTGCTACACAAAAAATGAGCACATTAGAAGTATAATTTCAGGAGATATTAATAAAAATTAGAAGCCCTAAATTTTGAATATTTATAATTCAAAAAATTATCATTCAAATAACTTGAAATTTGGTGTCAAGGCATAGTTTGAACCGAAAATTTGAAATATCTTGTTAAAATTGGGTATTGCCATTGAAAAAAATGAAGTTTAGGTTCGTTTTAATATGTAGATGGCCCCCTAAGCAAATTTTATATACATCATTTAAAAGTAGACTTTATTTTCAATTGTTCAGTACCAGTGACTTTCTTCTACGATAATTTATTGAGGAGTTAGTAGGGGGTGTTTACTTTTTTTTTTCACGACTGTACAGTCGTGGGGGAAAAAGTAAACACCCTCCTCAACAAATTATCGTAGAAGAAAGTTACTGGTACCGAACGATTGGAAATAATGTCTACTTTTAAAGGATGTATATAAAATTTGCTTAGGGGGTCATATACATATTACAATGAACCGAAACTTCATTATTTTTTAAGGCAACGCCCAATTTTGACAGTATGTTTCAAATCTTCGGTTCAAACTATGCTTAGATACCAAATTTCAAGTCATTTGAATGATAAGTTTTTGAATTATAAACATTCAAAATTTAGAGCTCCTAATGTTAAATTACATTTTCATATTTTCATTAATATCTCCTGAAATTGTACTCCTAATGTGCTAATTTTTGTGTAGCAATGTTAGTAAAATACCCAAACATAAATACGTTGAATTTGCAATTTTTATAATTTTATGCTTTGAATTATGAATTATGAAATTAATATTTGATACAATTATGAATTGCAACCTACAATTTTTTTTTATGGATTTAGATTTATTAAGTCCTGCTTTATGGAAATCCAAAATTTCACATTTTTCTTTCAAGTAGTTTTCAAATTATGCTTAAAAAATGGCAAAATGATGGTTTAAGGGGCCGTCTATGATAGAACTGACTAGATATTTTGAAATTTCTTATGCTATCCTGTAATCTGCAGTCTTCAATGACAGCTTGAGTGGCGCTTAAGATGCCTTGATCAAGAAGGGTGTTCTCTCGATCAACAATCAAGTACTGATTTTCAATTTGGATACAGCCGCTAAAATACGCTCGTTTTAAAATAATTAATTTCTTGGAAACTTATCGTACGAATTGCATAAAAATTTGTTTTTAGGTTAATTGAAGGGTGTAGAGTTCATTTATGCTGTCAGAATTGTGTACTGCTATTGAAAAAATACAAAGTTATGGCTCGTTTTATATGTAGATGGCCCTCTAAGCAAATTTTATGAACATCATTTAAAAGTAGACTTTATTACCAATCGTGTGGTACCAGTAACTTTCTTCTACGATAAATTTTTGCAGAGTTAATAAGGGTTGTTTACTTTTTTTTTTCCACGACTTTACCTCGTTTTATGTGAAATGTGATAACACCACAAAATGATCTGAAAAACATGTTGTGCAAACAATAGATGATACCATATGAACTGATAATCACAGTCCGAAATGCGGGGCGCCCAGTGCATACTCTTGAGGCGTATAATGCAAACTTCTACCACTTTTGTTTGGCGCTATCACATTTATAACAAAGGTGAGAATGTCTGTTAAATGTTTTATTATAATATACTTCAGTTTTCTGAAAGTTAGTACCGTCAACCGAAATTGAGTTATGATGAAACTTCCTGTATTTTTGATTCAATACGTGGTTTGCAATCCCATGGTCTATGGTAATTTTTCATCCTCTTGATGCCTACTATCACTCCTCTGAATTTATCGGTCAAATTTTGGAGCACTCTGTATTTTTGATTAAAAGTATATAATCAGAAAATCTCGAGGTTTGATTGGAAAAACACACCGGAGCAGGAGTAGTCCGCTTGGGTGTACGTTGCCGAAGGCAGTGGTGCTACCTGCAATAGGTTCGTTTGTAACTATTTTTGCCTAACAATAAAATGTCACAATGAAGCAGGCTTAGCCCTCAAGGTGAACGCTGACCGAACATTGAGTTCTCCCCGCCCCAGTGTTTTCGCTCAAATATTTGAGCAAGATTGCAAATTTGAAAAAAAGTATGATCAAAATTTATAATTACTGGGTAGTAAATATATTTATGTAAGTGTGTTTGAACAAGTTCTCAATTTCCTGTTAAAATAAAAAAGAATAAACTTTCGCAAGATGCACAAAACAACATTTAAAACATCGAAAAAAACATTAAACATTGAGTACTGATTTCGGTAGTGTGCAGTGTACTCTCATCAGTACAAAAAGTAATAAATTTTTATGAAATATTTGAGAAAAATTAAAAATATAATAAATGTATGATTATTTGTAGTTACCTGCAGTAATAATATTTGTGTAAATGTGTTGGAACGAGTTATGTATTTACCTTAACCCTTTATTTAGTGACGGTACTTATATAAATACCATTAAAATAACTTGTTATAAAATTCATTTAATACATCGATTAGTTGTTATAGAGTTTAGAATGAGTTACAGATATATTACTCTAAATTGTTCCGAAAGCATTATATTGGTTTCACAAAACGAAAATATTGTTAAAAGGATGAATTCTTTTGTCTTTGCATCTTTTCAGCTTTCTTGGCGTTGAGGAAGGGGGAGGGGGGGATTTTTCAATTAGGAAATATTTCTATATTTTTATTGTAAGAATATTATATTTGTACATTTTCTAATTCTACAAAATACTAAGAAAAATATTTAAAATAAAAGATTTGAGTGGGGTTATAAATCGTGCACAAAATCCCTATAAATTCAAATTTAATTAATCCTCCAATCCTTCTAAAATCCTTCTAAAATTTATTAAATGATTATGTAAATCTTGTAATTAAACTTTTAAAAAATTAAACTAAAACTTTAATAAAAAATTAAACAATTCACGAAAAATGATTTAGAAGATAAAATTTTCATGAATTCATAATTCAGTACATAAAGGGTTAAGGTGTTTGGTTCTCATAAGTGCATTGCTCAACAAGCGCGAAACTTTCTGACACATTTACTAACTCATTTTCAAACGTAAAGGCACAAAATTGGCAGCGGTGACTAGTAAAGCGATTTGGAATCGAAATGAGTTTTCTATTTTTTGATCAATAAATAATTTATCGTGTTATAATCGATTTTGGGTCACTTGACAATCGGTTTTTCTCTTTTCTCTGACTGGTTTTCTTCCTTTCGTCCGGAAATTTGATTCAAAACGCCAACTTTGACAGTATTTTCTGTTTTACCAAAAAATGAAAAACGTCTTTCAATCACATGATTTCTAAATAACAACACCTGTCAATTTCATGCGTTTCCGAAAAGAAACCAATCAAGACTTACACTCTAAAATTGGGGGGAGTGAAAAGTTGACTCTTTGAAAGAGTGACAGGCATTTTCACTCTTTTTGGAGTGAATTTTATAAAAATACACTCCTTAAAGAGCGGAATTTTCCACTTCCTAGAAAGGAGTGAAATATTTCACTCCATTGTCGAGAGTGAAATATGTCACTCTCGACAAGATGAAATATGTCACTCATTCGAGAGTGAAATATCTTACTCTACTAACGAGAGTGAATGCCTGGCATTATATAATTTTTAAAAAAATCCGTTCAACTTTGAACAAACATATGGAGTAAAATAATGAAGCGCCAAAATATGTCACTTCTTAATTTTTAAAAACTTCCATTTCATAATGTAACCTTGGAAATTTCTCTGATTTGGTACTAAAGCGCACTCCTTTTCAAGAATGAATACCAATCACTCCTCTGAAAGAGAGAATTTTTACCTTAAAAGTTCAATTAGTGTTACAAACTATGAATTAAATAAATATTGCTAGTAAAGTATTTTATTCCAATCTTCACTACGCTTATATCTGTTTTCATTGCATTCTCTAAAAGATATGATTCTTTCAAAATGCCCATAAAAGCAACATAAAAAAGAATTCACTCCATGAAAAATGAACATTCATTCCTATGAAAGAATGACTCTTTACTCCTATGAAAGAGTGACTATTCACTCCTACCAGGCGTGAAAAACACACTCCTTTAGCAAGAGTGAATAGTCACTTCTCTGAAAGAGTGATTATCCTCCCCTGTTTAGAGTGAATATTCACTTACCAGGAGTGACTAATCACTCTTTCAGAAAGTCAACGATGCCACTTTTGCTCAGAATAAATAGTCACTCTAAAGAGGTTGAGCATATTTTGACTCTGCGATAGAGTCGCAGTGAATGGTCACTCCTTTTCATTTAGAGTGTATGTCATAAATTTGCCCCTTTGGATTTAAGAACAGCCTTAAGAGATAAAAAAAAAAAAAACAGAGAGAGAAAAAACCCCAGAAGAAAACAAGTTTCGTGAAAACATAAGGCGGAAATACTTCTCCTAAAGTTGTGCACATCTACCTGAAATTCTAAAAGAAAAATCGTTAGTTTGTCTAATCGCGAAATGTTTGACATTAAACAGGGCAAGAATAATCTATAATTTCTGGCATGAATTTGGAATTTCTAACTAAAAAAGGGGGTCATACTGGGTACCCTGATCGGTAAACAGTCATTTTTGTAGAATTTTTTCAGCTATTTTCGGAGTATTAATTAAGTAAATTTCGGATTAACGTGTTCCAAAAGTCTTTATTTTTAAGTGCGTTCGTAATTACATAAATATGTAGCACCATAATCGGCATCTGGTCCAATCGTCTGTATGTCCGTATGTCCGCATATAACAGCGCAAAAACTACCCAAACGAATGGTTTGAAATTTAATATCTGGCATTGTTTCAGAATTGTTCGAGTCTTTTCAAATATTATGAAAATCGAATCAAAAATTAAAAAGATATTAATAAAAATTTTCTTCATTCTATTCAATCCTATCCTGCGTCATTAATTCAATGCTATCTCATGATAGGTAATGGTTCTAGGTTGCGATGGTGATGAAGTCTTATTTGAGATGGAGTCCTATTATTTCCGTATGACTGAATTCAATATGTAGAATCGTAATAAATTTTGAATTCATGCATTTTTGCATAAGAGTGCAATAGCTATTGCACCAAGATCTGAATATTTATAAAACTAGTTATAGTACGAACGCACCTCATTTGCCACGTTTGACGTTCAATTTCCGGCATGTTTATTTTGGTACATATTTAATTGTTTGATTACCTCTTCGCTACCTGGGTCCACATATGTGGACCTCTATTCTTTTCCTCATAAAAACTAAACTGCTTGACTTTTTTACAGTTTGACTTCATTTATTAATAGCTGAATGTTTCTTGCTTTAAAAGAAAGCCAATAAATGACAACATCTATGCTGATTTAAACATAAAATAGATGTTTTTTTCATCCGAGTTTAACACGCTCACACTCGACTCTCTCAGAGCTGCCAAGTCTCCGGCTTTTTGGATACCAGTATTTTAATACAAAAAATGTTGTTTTATTTAATTCGAACAATTGGACGATTTAAAGGAACAGCATTTTCTCTAAAATAACAGTGGTGTGCAAAAAGCCGGAGACTTGACAATTCTGAGACAGTCGAGTGTGACCCACCGCGCCGGCATGAACGTGTTAAAAAATGCCTTCAAGACAGTGTGGCCAAGAAATTGAGAAATTTTCATAATTATTTAACTTAAATCCTTTTCAGTAAAATGTTTTGAGGATTTGTATATCATTCACTTGTTTAAAGGCCTTAATTTTGTGATGGTGAGAATTTAGGTTAGTGATAAATATATTGAAATTTTAAGGACATTCCTAATTTTAGATCCTTATTTGTGAACCTAAATTACTAGTCCCCTAAAGTATCAATTTCTGAAAAGTTCTTTTTTCTGTCATCTATGATGTCATTTTGTTTGTTTAAAACCAGTGAATGAGTATTTCAAGTATTATTTTAGCTTCGGGAACGAAGAAGTTAAACTTGTAATGAGAAAGCCAAATTTGTAAATAATGCAACATACACTTAATTATATGTAATTATAAGAAGGTAAAAATAGCTTTCAGTAAATTAGAACAGGGAAAAGAGAATTCAAACAGATACATTGAAAAATATTATTGTCCTGTATGGCTATTCCGAATTAAGGCAATAAACATCCGTTTGTATACCGCAGTCGCATTTTGAACATGAAAGACAAACTCGCACTAAATAACAGCTAGTTATCGGTAACAAAATTTAGGTACAATATCTAGAACAGGAGTCGGCAAGTAATTTTAAGTGGGATCCAAATACTTTTGAAAAATGTTATCGAGGTTCAGAGAAAAAAAACAAACAAACATAACATAAGTACTATTTATTACTTTTAAATTGTTATTTTTACATACACATACATATGATATGAAATAGAAAAGTCGGGTATTCGTTCGGAAAAATTATTACATACACAGGTATACGTTCTGAAAATTTTACATACACATAATAAAATAGAAAAGCAGGTATTCGTTGAAAAATTCATACGAAAAATTACACTTGTGGTCTTGAATCAACTTTTTAAGTTTGGTTCACATCGTGAAGAGCCAAGGTGAAGAGTGTCTTCAAGATGGACGTCCGTTAATCTCAAACCATATTTGTTCTCCAAAAAATTATTTTTGGAGAAAGTTCTTTCATATATATATGTGGAGCCAAACATAGTAGCCAGGATAATATCTACACTGTAAAAAAAAACGGAGATTCTACTGGCAATCTAAACGCCAGTACTATTTCCGTATTTTTACGGAAATTTTTCCCAAAAAATTACAGAAAAATTTCCGTTTTTCTGATTAAAAACGGAAAATTTTCTCTAATTTATGGGGGAAATTTCCGTAAAAAAAAACGGAAATAGTACTGGCGCCAGTAGAATCTCCGTTTTTTAGTCCTTTTTTTTACAGTGAATTTTTTTACAATTTTCCTACTTTTCTGAGACATGTTTACCCCAAACTCCTTCAAGAGATGCAGTTTTATACATTTGCAAGGAAAAATCTTCTTCAAGTCAAATATCGCCATTTGGAGTAAATGTTTTTCAAGATTGAACAACATTGCAGGCACTCCATTCTGCAGCTGGAGCAACTTCATAAAGCGATTTAAAGAAGTGAGATAACATACCTACCTCTGCAAAGTTTTAGAATCTTGCTTCAAATTCCTTCACAAGATCTGACATAAAACGTAGAAACATTGCAGTGTGTATTTCGAAATTCTTTTTTATATTCAAGAATTGTTGAAAATTGAAGAAATTCTTCATTTGGAGGTCCAGGATTCGACCTTCCGCGGTCCGGATGTGGACCGCGGTCCGCCATCTGCCGATCCTTGGTCTAGAAGTATATAGTGTAGAAAATAACAAGCGAAAACATATTTTTAAAAAAATTTCATTTTCGCCAGAGGGCGCTAAGATCGAGTCTATTGATACAAATGAATAGAAATACAGTATGTTTTTAGATATTTATGATTCAATTTAAACTGCGGGAAACTTATTTTTGAAAGCTAAATTTTGCGAAAAACAGAATTCAAAAGATTAATGTTGTAATACGCGATATATTAGAAATGAACAAGAATTTAAGCATATATTAAGTCATGAAGTATGAAACGTCTGATTTAAAAGCGATTTTTATAATTAGAAATTTTGAATTCACACAAGGAAATTCTTAGTAGTAATTTTCTTTTATTTTATTTGTGGAATATCTATCATCTTATAAACTAAAAATAAGTATTAAAACTCTATCATCTTATAAACTAAAAATAACTATTAAAACTCTATCATCTTATAAACTAAAAATAACTATAAAAACTTTCTGGATTCTTTATTCGGATTCTTTGAATAAAAAACCGCTTTCAAATCGACGTTTCATACTTAATTGCCGAAACGTCAGTGAAGGCTTACTGTGGAGACACGAAAAGTTTCGGTTTCCGTTAGTCTGTCTCTTAGTCTGTCTGTCTGTTCCGCGATAACTGCCGCAAAAAGCATTCGATTAACTTGAAATTAAGTGTGTATGTTGGTGAGGTACCCAGAATTAGCTGTATAGTTTTTTGTTATATTTGGTTCATTCGTTCGGAAAATATAGGATATTTTATTTTTCCCAATAATGCTTTTTTATGGCAATTTAGACGATTTTTCCATTTTTATTTGTTGAAAGGAAATGACCCATATGATTGAATGGTTTAAATGGTAAATTATCGATGTTGAAATTTCCTAATTGGAATCACACAATGTTCATATTAGTTTGAAATTTTTCCTATGCATTTGTCAGAGTTTTTAAATTCGGTGTATAACTTATGGAGGGATTATACATATGCGTTCCAATAACATTAAATATTTTCTTTTATAAATTTTCTTCTTTAGAATGTACACATTTCATTGTTTTAATTTTTTTAATTGTTTCCTAGCAACGCAACTACGCCTAAAAATATCACAGATGTGAAAGTATGTGTAATTGTTTGAAGTCAAATGAACGTCAAAAAGGGATGGTTATTTTTTTTTTACGAACAAACCTTTTTGTCTTTGGAAAATATAGATGGATTTTACGCCAGAAATAAAGGCAGGCTATGTTCTATTTATTTTGTTCAAATACATTTCTTTTAAATTAAAAAGTTCATTATTTTCATAAGGAATAAATTGACATTTTTCTATAATATTTAACACTCTTTTTTTTATACCGTTGCCAAGAAAATCAAATCCCGCAATCATAATTTACCCTAAACAGTTAACTTTGATTTGAAAGATTTTCATGTGCAAGAGGAAAATGAAACAAACAATAGACATGAATATACGTCTTTATATTGGAAATAAAACGAAAATACGAAAAGAAGGTGAATTTTATTTCATATATGAAAAACAAAGCGAATATGCTTTGAGGTTGAAATAAAAGGGCCTTGTGTTATGATATTAATTCTTAATATTAAAAAAAAAAAAAAAAAAAAATGTTACCAATATCTCACGGTTTATCGTCTGCACACGGCTAACAGAAATGTTTAATTTTTAATTGAAAATTTCAATAAGAAAAAAACTTTTGAAAAGCGAATAGATAGTAAATGTCAAAATTATGCACCGAAAAATTATCTCTGTTGATAATGACGTCATTGTATCGGGAAATAAATATTTTCATTCTTAAAAGCCAAACATTAACTAGATTGCCTGAAAAAAATATTTTTTGACGAGTGTTACTTCCTAATGCATCCTCATTTCAGAAAATATGAATTAAAATTATTTTATTTTTAAAAAGAAATTACTTTTTCGTTTATAAAACCTAAACTTTTAATATAATTGCGTCAATGTAAATTTTCTTCTGTTCACCGGTATTAAAAAATAAGGCTAAAAATCAATCTAAGATTTACGATAACCGCTAGCACAATGAATAAAATGTTACATATGTAAATTTAATGAAATCACGGGGGGTTCAGAGGGGCGGAGCCCCCTGAAGAAATCTACTTTATTATCTAAAAAAATACCAGAATTAGCAGCTCATGAAAATTTCAGAATATCCTTACATAACGTTTTTAAATTAACGCTTATAATGTCTGAAAACTTCGTATTTTTTATTCTTATGAATAATTACGTAATTTGAAAACTTTAAATTGCGGTTTGCAGGGAGTTGAATGTTACCCAAAAGTGTGTTTAAAAATAATGACTTTCAGTGCTGACGGTGAGGCTCCTGATCTGCAGATTTACTGGTATTTTAGATGCATTTCGCACCGTATATCTGAGCGTTGTAGAGCGTTGGTTCAGAGTCGCTAATAATGAGTAACTCAAACAGTTTTAGGTAAGCGCATGCGCAAGTACTGCTTTGAGATTGACTCGCTTGCAGCGACCCATACGCAAAAAGACGACTCCTGAGCGTAAAGTGTTATTGCTGGGCTGAAGATTCAAAAGCCGTTAGAGTCATACGATTTTTTCCTTTGGGGATTTTTGAAAGATCGTGTGTACGTTCCGCCGCTACCTAATGATTTGTCATAATTGAGACACAGAATGGAAAAAGCCATTGCTTCTATGACTTGTTAAACAAATTGTGGAGGAATCGGACTTTAGGTTGGATGCGTGCCGTACAATGAAAGGTGCACCTATTGAACATTTGTGAGAAAAACAAGGTTAATTTACATTCAATTGAATGTATGGTGTGTTGTAAATAGTCTAAATTAAACTGTTATAATATACTATTGAAACTGGGCCATTCTATATTTCTAGACACTGTAGTTTAGGGATATCTTGACATCTCATCACAAGACCATAACAATATAGAGTCAGGGTGGGGGTTGCTAAATCCCTCCTGCCGATAGCAACTTCTTGAGCCCTCTATTAATCCTTTCAGAATAATTATATTTATATATTTTTTTTAACTTTGTTGTAAGAAGTTTTACGAGAGTGGGGATGTGCCCTCTACGGCTGTCTATATTTATTAATTAACGTAAAGAGAAAAAATCGAATGTGCCTCCATAAAAATTACAAAACGCCCTCTAAATTTACCAATTGCTTAAGTGATTACTTCATACACGCAAAAACACGCGCACACTAATGTTAATCCTATGGGAAGAGTTCTTTTAAAAAATCTCGCTTGCCTTTCAATATTTTTGAAATATTATATATATATATATGTATATATATGCATATATATATATATATATATATATATATATATATATATATATATATACATTTACAGGGTGGCCATAAAAAAACTTTGCCGATATATGTATCTCTAGCGGCTGGTCCGTTCAACCGATCGAAATGATATTTCAGATATAGTTATTCAGAGGTATGAGCTCGCGATTCTGTGAATGGCAATAATGTGGCGCTCACGGTTACGGTTATAGGTACAGAGACTCAAAATTTTCGAATGGCAACGCCCATTTTTTCCAGTCGCAAAATGTTTAGCGCATGCGAAAACCCTAAAGAGCGTTGGAAGGGTACGTGTGTCACAAAAAAAACGGACGCGTTAAGCACGCACAAAAACAGCTCAGCGAACGAGCAAAAAACCACGATTGGGGTGAGAGGAGGAAGTTTGCATATGACAGAGACAAGACACTAATCACTGATTGCTACACATAGAGGAGAAAGGGAAATTCTTATTTGGATTCCACATTTTACACATGGGTGTCATCACAGGTAATTACGTATTGCAAGCGGGAGACTACAGTCGAACGTAACATAGCATGACGTTTGCAACGTTTGCAATCTCACATTTGATAGAGTCTTTCAAATCCGGCAAAGTTTTCAGATTGCACATGTACACTCTAGATTTGAGATATTTCCAGGACCATAAATCCATAGGAGAGTGGTTTGGCGGCCGCAGAAATGGAAAATGGTGTCAGTTGACACGGTCGCCAAAATGCTGGTCCAGGAACCCGCGAACAAACTTCGCTATACATGGATATGCGATATCTTGCATCCCTACAATGTCATTCAGTGCATTTCGCTGCAGCTATTCTGGTTTAACGTAATTTTGTAGCATAACTGTATAGCGAGAGCCTGTCACAGAGCACAAAGCACGTTACAATTGTTGGTATCGCTTCCTCAAAGAAGTAAGGGTCGAAAACTATTGTGTCTACAATGCCGCACCACACAGTAACTTTGCCGTCGTATAAAGATACTGGTGCCCAGGGCCCGACTAGCAAGTTTCTGTGTCCAGGGCACTTTCAATTTTTCGTGCCCCCTTAAATCGGTTGATTTACTGATACTAGTTGTTTTACATATTACACACATATTCGAAAAGTGTCAACTCAAATAATTAAGTATTCCGGAAAACTGAAAAACGGTGCCAGGAATAAAAATAAAATATTTTTTCTATTATTTATTGAAATGTGTTTTTAACTATATATTGAGACATAATTTTGTCATTTCATCGTATTAATATTTCAAATATCACAACTTTTTTCACAATTACGATTTTTTTAATGGAAATTTAGATAAAATTATGAAAAATTCTGTGCCCCTCAGAAATTCTGTGCCCAGTGCACGGGCCCCAGGTGCCCCTGCGATAGTCAGGACCTGGGTGCCACATCCACGTGCGGCTTCGTTTCTGCTCCGTGCACTCAATTTTTGGTATTGACGTTGCAAGTTAAGTTGCAATGTGCCTCGTCCGTCCATAATATGCGGAAAGGCCAGTCATTATCGTCATCATATGGGATAAGAAATTCATTTGCAAAGTCCGCACGTTGTTGATGGTCTCTCGCGTCCAACATCCGGACGGGCTGCTACCGGTATGGAAACATGCGGATTACAGAGCGCAGTAGGCTTTAGAACCGTGGTTTTCGGTATATCCAATGCACAAGCTGTACCTCTTGCAGTTTGCATGCGTCATGAAGACTCTATGTGATGCACTTCTATAACAATGCCCTCAGGAACAGTTGGTCATCCGCACACTCAGAAATGAATACTCAGATTTCACGAAATTTTCTTTGTTTTTGACGAAACGGTTTCCTGGATTATGCTCCGAGCGAATATTTCGTCAAATTGATGAAATTACTTTCTTCACTTGTTTGACGATATAAATTTCCTCAAAAGTTTCGTCAAAAAAGGGCTGGTGGCGCCATCTATTGAACAGTTTGGAAGCTCCTCTACCAAGGGAAGAAAAAAATCACTTCCCGTTTTCCTCGGCGTGATTTGAACCCGCGGGCTTTGGGGTGGGAGACACTTGCTCTACCGATCATACTATTGGGGACTTGTATGAATGTGCTTTTAGACTGATGTAATGAATGCTGCCGCGTGATTATATTTTTATAAGATAGATTGTAATTTTATCGGTACTGAAAGTTTTAAGGAAGGCTAATTTATTATTATGTTTCTCTCATTGTCAATGAATAATTATAATATGGCTTGATTAAATCATTTATTAGTGAAATTTTCTTTGCTCAATGAATGGTTAGAATATGGTGTGGTTAATTTGTTGCACACAAATAACGAACTGTGAAGTGCATATTGCGTGAGATTCTATCACTTTGAATAGGTGGATAAGATTTTAACACTTTACTGTTTATAAAAGGGAGAGGGATCAATTATGTTTATTTTTAATCTGATTGAAAACAGAATATACTTCTTAAATAAATTTTTAAAAAAGATATCCCGGATCTTTGAAATTTTATTGATTAAATTTTCTTTTTGGATGTTTTTGACCACAGGAAATATATTCTTTTCGAATTAAAACATAACGAACAACAACATAAGTAATAATAATAATAATAATAAGCATTCCTAAAAATTTTAACAGCTAAAAAAATAACTTATGAAGAAACAATAACTACCTATATTTCAGTATTTTCTGAAAAGCACTAAAAAGTGCTGTTTTAAAAATAAATTATTACGGGACTAATACAAACAAGCAAATATCTGCTTGCTAAAATCGCAGGATTTGAGGAGGTACAGCAACGGTTTCCTTAAAATGCATTGAGTCTGACCGTGATTGAGGAAAAACTTTCGTCAAATATCTGAGAGTTTACCTTTCCTTAAAAGTCACGTCATACTTTTAACCATTTACCAACACTTTTAACACACATTTCCTATCACCATTTCATGGTGATAGGAAATGATCGTCAAAAACGAAGAAATACAGCTTGAGGATTGCTAAATCGTCAAAAGTGAGAATTCTATTTCTGAGAGTGCGGATCGCGGTCTATCACTGGTGCAGCCAGTTTCTTCGAATTTCTTTACTAAAGCGCGCAGAGCTTGTGGGGTACATGGGCCACGTATTTAGTGATAGGTTCGACTGTAAACACGCAAGACTTCCGCGGCATTCATCCCATTTTGATAATAGAGTTTTACCAATCCGCCACGAACTTTCGCTGGCAGAGTCATGTGTGAGCTCCCGACTGAAGAACCAACATTCCCACCCCGCTTTTTATCCGTTTTCTACGTTGAATATCTGGCAAATGGCGTTCTGTGATTGGTGTCTTGCCTCTGCCATAGGCAAATTTCCACCGTGCGAACCGATCATATTTTTTAGGCCGTTCGCAAAGCCATTTTTTGTGCATGCATAACGCGTACGTTTCTTCTGATACACGTACCGTTTTAACGCACTTTAAAGTTTTCGCATGCGCTGTGCATTTTGCAACTGGAAAAAATAGGCTTCGCTATTCGAAAATTTCGAGTTTCTGTACCTATAACCGTAACCGTGAGAACCACTTTGTTGCCGTTCACAGAATCCTGAGCTCATACCTTTGAATAACTATATCTGAAATTTCATCTCGATCGGTTGGACGGACCGGCCGCTAGAGGTCCATATATCGGCAAAGTTTTTTTTATGACTACCCTGTATCTATGCATTAAAAACTAATGTTGATCTGTATATACACCATTTTTTTATTTTTTAGATTTTGGTTGTGTTTTTTTTCAGTGACGACATTTTCACTTTCGAAACCGGGTCAGAAGGTAAACGTGTCATATCAAATGTGAATTTCCAACTGGGCAAAATATGTTCGGACCAGGATTCGAACCAGGGATCTCTTGCCTGAAGCCGCCAATGCTCTACCATCTGAGCTATCCCGGACGAATCTGGTGGAACTTTTGGATATGGTGGAACTTTTCCACCCAGCTAACCTTATTGGTTTTATCATCTGGTCTGAAATCTGGTTTAGCTCAACAGAATAAATCGCAGGTAATGGAACTCCAGAAACTGCTGGATACGTAATTACACTAGATTAATTTTAACACATTTTTGTCTAATTGGTAAATAAATCATATCAAATGTAAATTTCTAACTGGGTGAAAAATGTCCGGACACCAGGATTCGAACCAGTGATCTCATGGCTGAAGCCCTCAATGCTCTACCAGGGATATCTTGGCTGAATCCAAGAGATCTCTGGTTCGAATCCTGGTCCGGACATTTTTTGCCCAGTTGCAAATTTACATTTTATATGGTTTATTTACCAATTACAATAATTGTGTTAAAATTAATCTACGGCAAACGTATCCTCATAGAAAAAACTGGAAAAAGTAAAAATCGGCGATTGTGGAGATCGACTTTAACTAAAAAAATATAAATTTGAATAAAAAAAATCGTTAAAAATATTAAAATGAAAACGAGATCTTTTAAAAGAACTACCCTATAGGATTAATATTAGCGAGATGGTTTATTCGCGTGAATGAAGTAGCCTTTAAGCACTGCTCATGAAGCAATAACATCCGTACCATCAGTGTTACGAATGAAAGCACTTAACAATCGATCCAGGGCTGATTGAGACGGACCATGTGGTCTTATGTCAAGGCTTCAATTTTTTGTGCAAAGATTATTTTATCTGGAAATGGCAATGTTTTGTTTTTGTTTACGTGTATTATTCTATTCAAAAGAATTCTTGTAAAACCAAGGGGGTTTCATTCAAGTGTGACATAATTCACTTTTTAATTAATACGTGTAACTTAATATGCAATCAACGCTATTAGATGGGGCCGACGCTCTTCACGCCGTTGTGGATGTTTAGTTTTTTATCATTATAATTACTGTCAAAAATAAAAAGAGCAAAAGTTTGATAATAACTTATTCATTACAGAATCCCCCAACAAAAGAAGTAAAAAAATTATGGTTTGGCTGCACTTATAATGCTATTTCCGATGTACCGTTAAAGATATAAAAAAAAGCGTGAAGTCATTTTTCGGCAGTCAGTGTTGTTGGATTATTTGAACAAATCGTTAATATTTGATAAAAATAATATGGGATATATTAAATATATTAAGATTTAATAATTTGTAGAAATGCAAGAAAGAAATTTACTGTTAGTTTTTTTATTTTATAACGAGCCCCACCAGTGGCTGAGAGGTTCTGCTCTCGAAGCTGGTAGACGGGAGGTGCTGGGTTCGATCCCAATCGCACCCGTCGGCCTAATCTTTCGTGGTTTTCTTCGAGCCATGGATTTCCATGCGTAAGTACGGGTTAGGTTCCTTTAGAAAGACCCCCACGGAGGGCACTACGCCCTCGGGCCTATATCCCTAGTGTAGATAATCGGCCGTCAAAAATCAACCAACCAACCAACCAACTTATTTTATAACGAATGATTTCGCTCATAAATTTCCATTAACGCTGAGCGGCCATAAATGTGGACATTATTATTATTATTATTATTATTTTCAAATTTTTGTTGTTTTTCCTTTCTTTTTTTTCTTTTTCTTTTTGAATTCCTATTAATATAAAATGAATGAACCGTAAAAAAAAAAAAAAAAAAAAAAAAAAAAAAAAAAAAAAAACATTAAGCAATTTTTTTTTCACCATAATAAAATCGTCCCTAAAGAGGTTAAGGGGGGTGGGGGGGACAGGTTGAGCAGCCGGAAAATGACAAGTTTCAAAACCAATTAATGGAATACAACAATTTTTTTTCTATACTTTCATATAATACTAATGGTTTTAAAAAGAACATTCAAATATATATATTTAGAATGCTAATTAGTTAAATTTTAATGACAAAATTGACGTTTTAAAAATATGAATTTTCAAATATGCATTTTACGCGCAAGATTTTAAAAATTCTACTGCAGATATATATTTAATATTGTATTTATATTTACTTATACTGCTATATTTTAAACTGAACCTCAATGTAACCTGAGTTTTGTCATAGAAAATTTTTTATTGAACAGACTTTTTTTTTAGGTTCAGTGTAAAATACAGTAGTATAAGTAAATATAAATGCAATATTAAATATATATCTGCAGTAGAATTTTCAAAATCTTTGCCACAAAATGCATATTTGAAAATTCATATTTTTAAAAAGTGAATTTTGTCATTAAAATTTAACTAATTAACATTGCTAAATATATATATTTGAGTGTTTTTTTTAAACCATTAGTATTTTATGAAAGTATAGAAAAAAATGTATTTCATTAATTGGTTTTGAAACTACAGAGCTTTTAGTAGTTGTCAAACCTGCTGCTCAACTTGATTTCCCCCCCCCCCCCTTAAAGGCTTTTCGCAAAAAACACGTCATTGCACCAAATCGTATTAGTTAAAATATCCAATTGGCAATGGACTCAATTACAGAAGATTACTTAACAGGCTTAAAAATCTCCTCATAAGCGAAAGTATTGCAACGGATAAGCAAATGGACATGAAGTACAATTGCTTAAGTGAGTTAAGCGGTTTTTGTCAAGAAAAATGAAATACATAACAACAAAAAATATACGAACTGCTATCATGATCGCATCGCAAAGAGTTAAATTTCTCTGTCAGAATCCCCCTGTTTGGCGAATGATTAAGCAAGAAAATTAAATTATGAATAAAATCAACAAGTTGCAATGCTTAGCATACATTTAAGGGCGATCAAACTGATGGCCAAAAGTGAGAAACAAGATTCATAATTGAAAAATCTTTAAATAAAAAAAAATCCTCGAAAACAGGAATTCTGCCTTTTCAGAATTTAGTTTCGCCACCGATGACAAATATATACAAGGGTTCAAAAGGTCATGTCTAAACACCACGTGTGAGTGAGTCGGTCATGAGGAGCACGAATTACATAGGAACTGGCGGTCGGAAACGCGATCATGAGCGCAGATTCACCGTGCCAGTGATGCAAAGAAAAGGTAACAAACGGTGTAAAAAGACCTTTATTTTACAAAAAACTTAATCGAAGTACAAAATACAAATTAAAAATGTTATCATAACAAGTGCTCAAAATGTGCCCCATTAGCCGTGATGCATGCATCGGCGTCGCATGGAATCGCGAACACGCTCCAATTGGCTAGGAGTCTCCCGGATACGTGCCGCCACTTCAGCGATCCGTGCCATGAGGTCCATGGCCGATGGAACGGGTGTCTCGTTCACCAGAGACATAAGATCCCAGAGATACAAATCCAGAAGATTTAGGTTCGGGGATCACGGTTTCCACGGCACAGGGACGATTGGAATGTGTTCGCGATTCCTTGCGGCGCCAATGTGAACGCTAATGAGGTACATTTTGAACACTTGTTATGAGTTGTAACATTCTTAATTTATATTTTGTACTTCGATTAAGTTTTTTGTAAAGTCTTTTTATACCGTTTGTAATCTTTTCTTTGCGTCACAGTCACGATGCAATTGCACCGTCACGATCGCGTTTCCGACGGCCAATTCTTACGTAATTCTTGCTCGTCATGACCTGACACACAAACACGTGCCGTTTGGAAATGACCTTTTGAACCACCTTGTATACATATATATATATAGATAGATAGATAGTACACAGCATTTCAGTTTTAAGATTTCAAACACACGCTTTTATTTTATATGAAATGACGTCATTTTTACCCGCTGAAGAATTCCACATTTTCGATCCAGTCTTAAACAACATGTATAGAAAAGTATGCATAGGACGTCGCTATGGCGGAATTATACACAAACCAAGCAAAAAGCGATGTCATAAACTCTTAAAAAAAATCGACTGTCTAATGATTCATATGACTTCGTTTGTTTGTAATATTAATATGGATACTTAAAATTAAGATAGTTTAGCTCCATATTTTATCAGAAATCATTCTCTTTTTTTTTTTCTTTCTTTTTTTTTTTTTTTTTTTTTTTTGAAAAAAAGCACGTATTTTAATTATTTTTAATTATTTTATTTTTCAATTGTTATGAGAAAATGGCAACAAAAACATTTAGTAATCTGCTATTTTCCAACTATTTTCCCTTTACTTTCTACAGAAATTTAGTACTTCAATTGCCACCATTACAGAAATGGCATTAAAAACTACAAAAAAATTAATATCTCAAAAATAAATTGAGATGCAGTTTTCAAACAAATTGCAGTTAAATATACCTTTTTTCCCTATAGGACGGTGTAAAAATTGAAAGTGTGCGATACTTAGAAGTTTTAAAAATTTCAGTAGAGATTATCAGCATTTAAATGCACAGTGATACATCTACTTCGCTTTACGGCTGGCTTATGTAACGTAACGTTATTTTGGGAGCACGATAGTTTAATTGTTGCCTAAAAGAAAAGCATGTTGGGGTCTAATAAGTCAATCACATAGTTTTCAAACACATTGCATTTGAAAGTAATTTTTTTTTTTTATATCTAGAAGTAAAAAAATACAATAAGAGCGAAATTCATTGGTCAGGTATTGCCACACTAAATATGATGTTATCATTATTCACGGATACGTTTTTACTTTAAGGGGCTGTGCATATATAACGTTATCACTTTAGGGAGGAGGGGGAGGTTTGACATTAGATATCGTGGGATATCTCTGGGGGGGGAGGGGGAGTTGCTTTTTGATATCGTTGTCATTTTTGATCCAACCAAACTGTTCTTTTTTTAGTAACTTTTTATTTACATTTAAATAGTATGTTACCTTTTTTATTTTATTATTTTTATATGATTTTATAAAAATACAAAGCTATTATTAAAGCCATTAAATGTTTATAAAATCATTTCATTCCAAAATTTGGAATAACCCAAAGTTTGGCTTTCGTGTTCTTCTGCCATATGCACATATAATTCGCTGTTAGAGAAGATCAGGATCATAATATGTACGAAATGATACTTGCGTTTACCAGTAAAGAAAGACAAAGAATGTTGTCTACTGTTTTTTTGATAAGTTCTGCTTTTAACTTGTCTGAGCAGGGAGCAAGTGCAAGAAGAAAATATTACTGTTGAATGCATTATGTAACAATAAGCTATCTAATGCATAAAAATGAAAAATTGTCTGTCTGTCTGTCTGTAACGCTATACAAATCTACAGTTTGTAAGCAAGAATTGTGAAATGTTATTTACATGTGTATTAAAACACGGCCGAGGCAACTAAAGCAATCCGGAATCGAAATAATGTATAATTAACTTTTAATGAAGAAAAAAACCACCCATTTAGCAGCAATTTCTTATCAAATGTAAACATTTTTCGTTACAGCAGCTGCCAACAATTAAAAATTCACAATAAAATACTTTTTTTATGTTCAACCCGTAATCGCGCGGGTTCTTTAACCAACGTGAGATATACATATTACGTACGCCACGCTGCAACACTAAAAAGCTGTAGCGGGTATTACGATAATTCTTTTACCTCACATGCATATAGTTAGAGATATACATATTACGTACGCCATGCTGCAATACTAAAAAGCTCCAGCGGGTATTACGATAATTATTTTACCTCATATACCAATAATTAGAGATTATTTAATTGCGCTTAATTATTACAATTAAAAAAAAATAAAGACAACCATTTTATCACAAACATCAACCAAACTTTTTATTCTATTTATTCCCTTATTCTAACGATATCATTTTATCGTCTGCTGCTATAGTAACATGATAAATTAAATTTCATTAAAAAAATGTGCAGTAGCAGAAAAATATTTTACTAAATCGAATAGTTATTTTTTATTTTCATTTTAGAATTAAAGTCGTGAACTCCTGTGCATAGAACAGGTTAAACAGCTATTTATTAAATACTTTTAAATAGTAACTAACTCTTTTAGATGTTATTTGATATTAAATTTATTTCAAGTATTGATATTTTATTGATCTCTTGAATCCGTAAAGTATGCGGCTAATAAATGTATGAGCATATGTGTAGTGTATATCACTGCAAGCGTATAAAAAGAAAGAAAAAGAATGTAAAAATAAAATAATTGTGAGACAATGATAACGATATCATTAGGTGTGGGGAGCGGTCGGCGAATGATAACTTATAATATCGTAGGGGGGAGGGGGAGAAGGTCCAAAATTAGAAAAATGATGATAACGTTATACAGGGTGTCCGGTCTCAACGGTGTCCAATGGCTAATTCCTAAACCGTTAGTCATAAACATATAGTTCCAATTACAAAAATGTTTTAAATCACGTAAAGAAATATTTTAAAAGCGATTTGGGTCAATAAAAACATTTCTTAAAAAATTAAGAAATTTAAATTTTTATACGGTCCGCCGGTCCTATAAGTTATATTTAGTGAAATTTTCCTTTTACACTGACAAGTAATACAAAAGAAGTCCCGTTATTCTACGATTAAAATTGACCGAGTAATAGCTGTTTAAAGTTGGAGCATATTTTTTGCTGCAAATTGGGGGTCATTCACAAATTTAGTCGAAATATATTTTCGTCAGATATAAAAAATATGTGGGAGTAAAATTAACAATTCAATATAAATTTGAAATCTTTAATCATTCTGGCATATTAATGGAAAATATACAATTTGTAATAAACATTTAAGAAGAAAGAAAAAACAGAATTTTTCTTAAATAAAATTATTCTAAATTAGCAGCCTCAATTCTTTACAAAATGATACGTATTTTAAAATATTATTAGATTGCACAAGCCTGCAAAAGTTGGGTTATGTCATGTTTTTTAGCTAATGATAATTGATTCTTGTATACTCTGTACCGCTGAATCCGAAATTGACCTTCATTTTTAACTATCATATCAGGATTTTTCGCACATTGCAAATTTCAAATTTAAGGAGTTCAACGTTAAAATCGAATTTCCTCCCCCATCTCATCGGACCACTCAGCTGTTTAGCTGTAAGAATCCCAGGATAAGCAAAAATATCGAATAAATTTTTTAATAAAATAAAATAAAATAAAATAAAAAATGTTTTACATATGTTTTATAGTATGAGATTTTAGCTATATTTTAACTTACACATTTGCGATTTGCAAAAAAAATTCTAACGTGATGGTTAAAAATGAAGGTCATTTTCAGATTCAGTGCTAAAAAGTGCGTAAAAATCAATTATCAAAAGTTAAAAAACACAACCATCTCCGCTACTTTATAGTATTCGATTTTTGTTATTCTTTAAATTTGAAAATTTATGATTTGCGAAATATCCTGACATGACGGTTAAAAATTAAGGTAATTTTCGGATTCAGTGCTAAAAAATACATAAATGTGAAAAACCCAACAATCGCAGTCTTGTATTATCTAATCTAAAACTTTTTCTTAAACTCCTTGGCAGAAATTTATCCAAATTTTTTGTGTTATCCTGTAAAATAAGTATAAATGGTAACCACCGAAAATCTTAATAATATTAGATTGTTATCGGATTTGCGCCAGTTTGTAAGATGCAATCTCGATCGGATACTTAAAAGTGGGTTAAAGTTAGAGTACAAATTTTGAACTGGAAAAATATACATATGATTGTTGAAGTAACATAAAAACTTATAAAAAAACATAATTTTTGTTAAAAGAAATCATAAGAGAAACAGTCTCAAATCCTGACAAAATAAAACCTATGTTATTTTAGCCAATTTGAGACTTAATCATAATACTTGTAGGATTTTTTTCAAAGCGCAGATACACATGAAGTAAGACCTTCGAATACTTTAAACACTTGGCATATGATCCCTCAAAGCCAAGCCGAACTCATTTGTTTTCAGAGTAGAAAAGTGGCATAAGTCATGCATTTTTAAAGTTTCATAACTCGCTCAATTTTAGCGTTATATGAATGAGACTTTTTTTGTCTTACTTGTCAGTGTAATAGGAAAAAATTACTAAATATAACTTATAGGACCGGGGGACCGTATAAAAATTTAAATTTCGTAATTTTTTAAGAAATGTTTTTATTGACCCAAATCGCTTTTAAAATGTTTCTTTACCTGATTTAAAACATTTTTGTAACTGGAACTATATGTCTATGACTAACGGTTTAGGAATTAGCCATTGGACACCGTTGAGACCGGACACCCTGTATAAGTACAGCCAATATAGACTAGTGAGATAAGTCATTAAATCCATATCTATAGCTGAGCATGGAGACATTTTGCAGCATTTTTACATGATGTAATGTTTACATGAATAACAGAAAATGAAAGTGTTAGCAGCGCGTGCGGTAAATGCAAATAAAATGAAAAATACCAAACAACTGTTGTGCACTTTTTTAAGATCCCAGGTAACTACCAAAAACTGGGTCAAACGCGAGATGCAGTAACAGCGAAAACACACATTTTTGTCCAGGGAAAAATCGAAGACTCGAATAGCCCCGGGGTGTTTCGCATCGCTGCACGAATTTCCTGAAATTTTGAAATAATATTACAGAGTTTTATGGCACGCCGGTGCGAATACATATAGGCATATTTATCCCAGTGCCTTGACTCGATTTTGTTTGGAATGACGCCGACAAACAAGACAGAGCCGTTCTTAAACAATGGCACATCGTGGTGAATTATTAATTAAATGAGAAAAACGTTTCTTGACAAAATAGACGAACCGTGGGTAGGAGACATTCTTTCTTGGCTAAATTTTAAATATGAAAATAAAATGAAATGCTTCTTAATATAGAAGAATATAACATACAGGCATCTCCCCCCCCCCCCCCGACTTTCGTAAATTCGCAGTTACGTAGTAAATCTCGAAAATTACATTTGTGGAAAAGCGTTTGATACGCAGTTAAATATTTTTGATATTTATAAAATGTATAGATATAAACCACAACCGTAATATAGTTTATATATAACAGAGTTATATTTTTATTGGTATATACAATCAAATCTATAACAGAACAACTTAATCTTTATTGTTAGTGATTCATAGTAGTTACCTAATTCATAATAAATACAGTTTGTACTTATCAAGGATTATTTTATTTTGTGAGTGCTATTCATTTGTCTTGCCATCAGAAATTCACGAAGAATAGGTTAAATGAGTCATCTTTAATTATTTCTTATTTTATAGTCGTTTGATGTAGATTCAAAATTGTTATTAATCAATTCATCCATGTTAGATTTATAAATCCCGTATTCCACAAGATATTTTAAAAGTGTTCTTTAACATTGTTTTTATATTTTATCATATTTTTATAGTTTATGTACGAGTAAATACTATCGCATGATGCTTTATTTGTAAAATAATACGGTGTAATTAATATATATATGCAATAGTTAGTCTAATTGGGTTAAACTAACTCAGTAACTAAGTTCTGAGTTAGTTTAACAATATATATATATATATATAGATAACCATTAAATAAACATTACCGACCACCAACAAAAACTGTGAAATTATGAATAAAATTACATTAACAAATTGACAAAAATAAGTCCCCCCCCCCCCCCCAACACACTTAACATAGATTCCAAAAACAGTGAAAAAACAGCAGAAATTGAGTAACAGAAATGGAATAATGTAAATTTGTAGAACTTAGACAGAATCGTCGAGTCCATATATATATATATATATATATATATATATATACATATATTTGCAGTTTCTTACAAAATTTTACCTAAGCAACATACAAATTCGACTTACATAAAATTCAAGTTACGTAAAACTTTACGGAACGCATTACTTACGTAAGTCGGGGGATGCCTGTACAGTATAACCTCGAAAATCCGGCATCTTCGAGACCGAGACTAAGCCGGATTTTGGAAGATTCCGGATTTCTGAAAGAATATCAAAAGTATTGGGTTGTCCGGAAAATTCGTCCCGATTCATACCCACTGGTATCTATTTTACATTCTATTCGTACCACTATTTAAAAAAATGCGTTTTATAGTATGTTTCTTTTGGAACAATGGAACAATGTAGTCCACTTTCTGGATCCCCTAGTTACCGTGCAACTTTACGTCCAGTGTAGAGGTAGTGCGTTTTTCAAAGCAATGGAAGCCATAGAAGAATATTTAGACGCGGTTGGTGGCCACAAACAAATTAAAGTTTAAGAGTAAGTAAAGCTTACAATAGATATGTTAGTTTAACAATATAAGAGAGAAAAAAAATTGTCCATTAGATCCAATCATACCTGAACAGTCCGTAAACAGGCGAGAAAGCTACCATAAGGATGCCCTAGAATTAAAAAAAAAGACTCTTTTTAGAGTCCATACAATTCAGATTAATCCAATATATAAATGCATAACAACAGGGCAAAATGAGGAAAAATTAAGAAATGTTTACATATTTACAAGTTCAAAATTATAATCAATTACATGAAAGATTAGTAAAAATCGGTAATAAAAACTATAAATGAGGAGAGTTCAAACTAACTGTACATTTAGCCAAAGTATATATGAAAGGATTTTATTTTCAAAAAGTAGTGCAAGATGAATTTAAACATATCACGGGAGTTGCGAAACAAACTTTTGGGAAGTTTGATTGTCAGAAACAAATTCCTTGCATTCGTTTGGGACATTCAGATTCTCCATCCGTACCGGACATGGCTCAGCCCCACTACTCATTGTTTCTTTTTCTCAAAAAATTTCTTTGCCAAAAAAAAAAAAAAAACTAGTCAGTTGTACCAATACCAAAGCTTTCTTCTATCTCATGTATGTTAATACTTCAAAATTCGCTTATCACACTGCCAAAATTACATGGCAATCTATGGCCATCATGAAGATTCTGAAGATATGAAATTCCGTGCATTAGTTCTTGAGATACGACTACCGCTGAAATCGTGTAAATCCAGCAAAATGCAGCCTAGCAGCGCCAGCTATTGGGTGTTTTACACCAAAACCACCACGCAACAACTTATGTCAACAACTTATGTCTGAATCTGAAGTTTGGGGAAAATCCGTGCATTAGTTTTTGAAATAGAGCTATTGTAAAAATAGTGAAAACTGCAGCATAGCAGCGCCATCTTTTGGGCGATTAACACCAAAACCTAATCAGTAGCAACTTGTGTCAACGTCTAACTAAATCTGAAATTAGATGAAAATTCGTGCATTAGTTCTTGGGATAGAGCTATTGCAGGAATCGTGAAAAATGCAGCACAGCAGTGCCACCTGTTGGTCGATTTACACCAACACGTAATCAGCACCAAGTCATATCAAGTACTAACTGAATCTGAAGTTTGATGAAAATCCGTGCATTAGTTCTTGAGATGGGACTATTACAGAAATCGTGTAAATCCTGCAAAATGCAGCATAGACGCGCCACCTGTTGAGCGATTTACACCAAAATGTATAAAACATCAATTCATGTCAAGGACTAACTGAATCTGAAATTTGGTGAAAATCAGTGCTTACTTCTGGAGATTGGGCTATTGTGGAAATCGTGAAAAATGCTGCATAGCAGCGCCACCTTTTGAACGAATTACACCAAAAACTAATCAGCTCCAATTTATATCAGGGACTAACTGAATATAAATTTTTATTCAATTCCGTCCATTAGTTCTTGAGGTAGAGCGCCCGCAAAATTTGTGTCACACACAGACAGACAGACTCACAAACAGACATTTTGTAAAAACATGTTTTTATGGTTCCCAGATCCTTAAAACGTGTAAATCTGTCGAAAACCGGATATCGAAAATTTTCATGAATCCAATACTTTATTCTTGTAAAGATAGAAGAATGTAAAAATTGACTCTTTGATTGGCATAAAAAAGCATCTCGATAAGTATTTTTAGCCCAGTGGTTAGGGGGTTGAATTCGGAATTAATTAGGGAAAAGCTGTAAATTGTTTTATTTCCTTATGTTTAGGTCTAGAATGAATATGCTATGTTTTCCCCCTCGTACTAGGTGAGCGTTAGAAAATATGTATAGAATTATAATCAAAAAACACGTTTTTTTGCATACTATAACAATATCTCAAAACAGCTAACTCTGTCAAAAACATTGTCAATACAAATGTTGTAGAGCTTAAAATTTTGAGTAAAATGAGTACCTACACTCAATACGTATGTTAAATATTAAGGTCACAATTCTACTTCAAATTTTTAGACCCATCATCAGGGGGATGACTTCAGAATTAATTAGGAGAAAACTGGAAATTGTGTTAATCCCTCTAGTTTAGGTCTAAAATGAAAGTACTACGTTTTTTTTCTCGTACTTGGGTGAATGTTAGAAAATATGTACATATTTATTTTCGAAAAACACGTTTTTTTTTAGTTTCCTTAACAATATCTCAAAACAGCTAACTCTATAAAAAACATTGTCAATACAAAGTTGTAGAGCTTAAAATTCTGAATAAAATGAGTACCATCATTAATATTTTTGTTCAACATTAAGGTCGCTATTCTATTTCAAAATTTTTCAAATCAAGAGCTTGAAGCCAGGAGAGACCAAGTTAACTTAACAATATCTCAAATTGCGGCCTTAATATTGAACAAAAATATTAAGTGAAGGTACTCATTTTGCTCAGAATTTCAGGCTCTATAACTTTTGTACTAACAATGTTTTTGATAGAGTGAGCTATTTTGAGATATTGTTAAGTTAACTTGGTCTCTCCTGGCTTCAAGCTATTGATTAGCGATTAGGGCAAAATTTTGAAATAGAATTGCGACCTTAATGCTGAACAAAAATATTAATGATGGGACTCATTTGATTTAGAATTTTAAGCTCTACAACATTTGTATTGACAATGTTTTTTATAGAGTTAGCCGTTTTGAAATATTGTTAAGAAAACTAAAAAAAACGTGTTTTACGAAGATAAATATGTACATATTTTCTAACATTCACCCAAGTACGAGGAAGAAAACATAGTACGTTCATTTTAGACCTAAACTAAAGGGATTAAAACAATTTCTAGTTTTCTCCTAATTAATTCTGAAGTCATCCCCCTGATGATGGGTCTAAAGCTTTGAAGTAGAATTGTGACCTTAATATTCAACATAAGTATTGAGTGTAGGTACTCATTTTACTCAGAAGTTTAAGCTCTACAACATTTGTATTGACAATGTTTTTGACAGAGCTAGCTGTTTTGAGATATTGTTCTGGTATGCAAAAAAACGTGTTTTTTTACTATAATTCTATACATATTTCCTAACGCTCACCTAGTACGAGGGTGAAAACATAGCATATTCATTCTTGACCTAAACAGAAAGGGTTAAAATAATTTCCAGCTTTCCCCTAATTAATTCCGTATTCGGCCTTTTTTTGCTCTCCTACCACTGGTCTATTTGGCATCCAATCATAAACGTTTTGCAAAGAAGACATGAGACTTCTGGACAGATGGAAGAAAGTTTTAGAACAGAATGACACCTATATAATTTAATATTTGTATACAAAAATTTAAATCTTCTGAGTTTCAATTTTCCTTCAAAGTCTGCACGAACTTTCCGTATAACCCAATACTTCCAATTTTGTTAATGGTGTTTTTATTCATATTTTAATTCATTAGCCAATGGGCTGTGCACACTTTGAACCTATAACGTTATCACTTTAGAGGTTAGGGGGGGGGGGTCTGGTACATGATATCTTAAGATATCTGTAGGGGGATGGAAGGGTAGTCTTTTGATATCGTTATCATTTTTGATGGAGTTAAAGTTTTCTCTTTTTATTTCTAAACTTGTTCTATATACTCCGTTAGCTTTTTTTTAGTATGTTATCTATTTTTATGAAATACAAGATTAATATTAAAATCATTAAATGATTATAAAATTATTTAATCCCAAAATGTGGAATACCCTACCTTTGACGTTTCTATTCTTCTGTCGTGCGTCTAAGTACAGTAGAACCTCGATTATCCGAAGTAATTGAGACCGACTACCTTTCGGAAAATCGAAGTTTTCGGACAATCGAGAATGCTTCAATTTTAAGATTAAAGAGAAGTATATGCAATATTTCTTATTATGGTAGCACGTACTTAATAAAAATAAAGCATTAGCCAAATAGAAACAAGAATAAATTAACTGAATTTTAATTTTGATATTAAGTACCTTTTGCATATGTCATATGGGTTTGAAAAAAATGTTTCGTTTGTCACAGTTTCGATTGCCTTTGCTTTGAAGCTCTCTCACGGAATTTTAAATATTATTAGTTCACCAGTATCACAGTCTTTCTGCTGCTCCAGCCATGCCAAACCTTATTCAAAATCTTCAGAATTGCTAATTTGTTCGTTTTCTTCATTCCACTCCGTAGCTTACGGGAGCTCAAGTTAAATTCAAAGGAACTCTAAGAAAGGGGATCGAAAATAGTTATATGTACTCCTAGTTCGGAAAGGACCGCTTGCATACAAGGATTACGATAGTTTAAAAAAGGAAAAGAAAAAAGCTTTCAAAATGGATTTTGCACACAAGGAATGTGATAGTTAAAAAAAAAAAAAAGAAGAAGCTTTAAAATGGATTTCGGTTAACCAAGAGTTTCGGTTAAAAGTGTGTCGAATAAAAGAGGTTCTACTCTATATATAATCAGCTGTTCAACAAACTAGCTCCGAACTCTGTTTTAAATTATACTTGTTGTGTTTACTACTTGAAGAAAAGAGAAAGAATGTCGTCTACCTGTTTTGTTGATAACAAGTTCCAAACCCTCCGCCAGCCTGTGCGGGGCAAAAGCAAGAAGACATTTTAACTGTTGAATGCACTATGTAATAAAAAACTAAAAAAACGTTTAAATAGTAGCTATTTCTTTTAACTATTGTTTGATATAAAGTTATTTCATATACGAGTATAATAGTGATATTTTATCGACTTCTCTTTATTTGAATCAATAAAGTGTGCGAATAATAAATGTTTAGTGGTATCTGTATATCACTGAAAACCATAAAATAAAAGAAAAGAATTTCAAAAATGAGAAAAAAAAAAATTAGACATTGATAGCGATAGAATTATGGGAGGGGGGAGAGGGATGGGTTCAAAATCACCAAAAAAGTTGATAACGTTATATAAGTACAGCCCCCAAGTGGTATTTATGTGAGAAAAAAAGAAAATTAAATATTTAAAAAAATAATAATAATTTAATTGATATTTTCTATGCTACAAAAAAAAAAAAAAAAAAAAAATCTAATAAACAGTTAAATTACTTCTCGTGTAATTTCCGAAACGTAGATGTCAATTTTATTTGCTTCAGTTCTTCCGGTCGTTCTTTAACAAGTTTTTCTTGGATTTTAGATAAGTAAAAAATATCGATTTCGGAAATACAGTCTTGTTTCTCTAAAACAGATAATAATTTTCCAATCAAGTGCATGCATTTTTCCAGTGACACCTTTAGTTCCGCCGACTCTTCGTCCCCGTTCCTTTGAACTGCTACCAGTATTATCGGCGGTTCTATTTAGCAAAGTGTCAGCGATCTCGATGTCGCTAGTCCATCGCTATCGATCTCGAAGATTTTAATTCTTAAACAATTACTATTTTTCTTTTCCCCTTAAGTTGGAAGTGCAAAAAAGTGGGGAGGAGGTGGAGATGACTTTAATGCCGGATTTTCGAAGTCACACTGTAATTTCAAACCAAAATAAATAAAAAATATTTTTTAAACACTCTTTTATAAGTATTAAATATCCTCTTGAAAATCAAGTCTAATTTTTTGACTGCATTTCATGTTTTTTTTTTTTTTTTCCCCAAAAAAGCCCATTATGACACATTCATTTGGCGTTGGTAACAAACTCGTTTACAACAAGTTTCGAATTCCTCGTTAAGCGTGGAAAATGAGGTGCGTTCGTACTATAACTAGTTTTATAATACTTTTTCACACCGCATGTTGTACTGAATGTATATTTTAGTGCACTTCATAAGTGCATATCCATTTCAATCTGTTCGAAAGGCTATAACATCATTAAAATCCACTTGAAATATTTTTTTCCCATTATGGACGTAATGTAACGGAAAACTTTTGACTGTCTCTGTAATCTATTATTATATATATAAAATTCAAACGGAAATTTCGTTCCGAACGTCTAGATTTCGAGTTCTACTGCATGGATTTTGACGAAACTTACACTGTTAGATAGATATCGTTTCAGGGACGGTTTTAAGCTATAACACATCGTTCTGCGTTGATTAGTTATAGAATTATGACGAAAAATTCTGTTATTTTGGACGAAAAGGATGCCATTGGCATACGATTTTCATCTTGGAATATTAAGCAATCTTTTTGAATTGAAACGTCTATATGATTTAGAAATTAAAATATACAAACAGCCCGAAAAAAACTATTACTGATTTATTAAAAATACAAAGAAATACAGTTTTAATGAGAAATAATAGTATAAAAAGAAAATATTTAATTTAAATATGAAAGAAATGTGTTTGTACGGCTTAAAAGAAGATTCATCTTCAAGTTCGATTCATGGAAACGATACTTGGCGATTTATCCTCTTTGTGGTTTATATTTGGCACCTGGATAGCGGTTTTTTTCTGTTTTTTTAAGTTTGTCAGGGTTGATTTCAAAAGTAACAGGATGCATTTTGTTTATCATTTGTTCACCATTGGATAAGTTTTCGGAATCATTTGTATGCATGATTTACCTATATAACTATTATTATTATTTTCCAATTAAAATTTGGTGTTTCTCTTTTTTTTTCCCGTGCGCAAAGGTTGCTGTTGGTCATTGTTTCTCATCTTGGCAACGATATATTATGCTATTATTGAGGAACTGAAACGGCTACATTATTTATCAAAAAATACGAACAGCATGGGAAAACTGTTTGTAATTTTATTTGAAATATATAATTTTTTTTTAAAGCGAATTTAAGGGAACTTAGAATTATTCTTACGGAGAGTTGTGCAATTACGCATTATTAAAAAAAAATCCAATGTGAAATATATATATATATATATATATATATATATATATATATATATATATATATATATTGCTTCATTACTTTTTAGTATAACTGCGTATACACCCTCATTTTTCTGATAGGTGATTACAGGATTTTTGAAAAATCTACCGTAATTGAGCACCCCACCCAATTGGGGTATAAATTGTGTTATTGGAAGCATTTTTCATGCTTGAAGAGGATGAAAAATTGCTTCAGGATGAATCCTATTACAAAAGATGAACCGATTTCACAATTAGTGATTATTTAAAAAATTGTGGTTTTTCACTTAATCAGTTTTCACACTGGCACACTCAATGCAGTAATGAACGATCTGGCTGAGTGTGAAAAAGTGAGAATCTTGGGCCGTTATTCGCGGATTCGAATATATATAATTATGATTTTATGTAATAAAATATGCTTTTTTTTTCTCTTATGCGGGAGCAAATGTTTCCAAAAATGAATTTATTTCATCTTGGCGACAACATACCTCAATGTCCTTGGTTAAAAATTTTAAACTATTAAACCAGTTAGATAAATATTAAACAAAAACATAATTTGAAGAACAAATTTAAAAAATCAAAATTTATTTCCTACATTGTTTAAGCCCGAGAAGGGTCAGATATTAAGATATTTCATTCAATTAGTTCTACATTTAATGTTAAATTTTTGTAACAAATTAGTTCAGCCAATTGAAGATTAAAAAATGAAAATAAAATTCATGCAATATAATACTTAAAACCCCCTAAAAAATTAGATTCCGTTCAAATGAAATCGAAATAAATTCTTAGGCTTCTTCCATTTTTAATTGAAAATATTTGTATTGCAGATTTTGTATTATGTTTATGACAATTGTGCATAAAATGATCAGATTCATGCAACATACAAAACTTTAAAAAAAGTCTAAGATTTATTTCGACTTCTTCCATTTTTAATTGAAAATATTTGTATTGCAGATTTTGTATTATGTTTATGACAATTGTGCATAAAATGATAAGATGCATGCAAAATACAAAACTTTAAAAAAAGTCTAACATTTTTTCGATTTCATTTGAACGGAATCTAATTTTTTAGGGGGTTTTAAGTATTATATTGTATGAATTTTATTTTCATTTTTTAATCTTCAATTAGCTTAACTAATTTGTTGCAAAAATTTAACATTAAATGTAGAACTAATTGAATTAAATATCTTAATATCTGTCCCTTCTCGGGCTTAAACAATGTAGGAAATAAATTTTGATTTTTTTAATTTGTTCTTCAAATTATGTTTTTGTTTAATATGTCAAGTTTTTTAATAACTATTGCACTCGGAAGAACGCATTTCAAAATTAATAGAGAGTATCATCATCAGGCTTTGATATATGCGGTATTGCATCGCAATGTGGGATGCAGTTTACCAATGTGTAATTCAAAATGTTTCACCACTGTAGTAATGCAGGTTGCGGTAGTTTGGACAAAAACTTGTAATCTGCACGTAAAAAATCTATAATCAAAACATAAAAAATTAACTTCACTTAAATTTAGATACCCTATTTCTCACTCAGGAACACTATGAATGTAAATGTAAATTGTGTTGAATCCTTACTGCTAATATTTAGCTGTGATACAGTAAAAAATAAAAAATAAAAGTTTTACTTAAATTTTTAAACCTAATTCTCTCCCAAGGGGTGATGTAAACACATCAGAAAATTATTACCTACGTTTAACTTTGGGTATAAATAGTTCTCATCTGGGAAAAAAAATACATTTTAAAATTTAAATTATGTAATTCCCCACCTGCATAAAAATAGCTATCCATTAGAAACTTTTTACTAAAATATAAACTTGACCAAAGCAAAAACTTATTCTGAAAATATCCTTTTTATTTCTACTATGACGCCAAATTCACCTTTTTAATTAAAAAAAAAAAAACTAGCTCAATTTCATATTTCACGTGAAAATCTTTCAACTAAAAAGAAATAAATTATTATTACGGCTTTTGAAATTTTTGCAACAATGAAGTAAAAAGGTTACATTTTTTATGAAAAATGCCCGTTGATTTTCAATTAAAAAAGAGAAAATTGGAATTATTAAGAAAATATTTGAATAATGTAAAAAAGAAATGGCCCATGTTTCTCTCTGGGTTATAATTCACTCATATGCAAAGGTATTTTACCATTCATTTTGACCCTGACGTCAGGCAAACGTTTTTACACTTTAAATTTATAATATCATTAGAATTAGTAACGAATAAAAAATGAGTGGCATCAGGGACAAAAAGGTGGGAAGAAAAAATGAAAAAGTTATGATCTCCATAGGTTTTCCATGTTAAATTAACATTGTGAAGTGACACTGGAAATAAATAAGTATTGCGCTGCCGCGCAATACTTAAATAAGGAACAGTTCCATATCATGTTCCCGTTTTTATGGCGAGTATTTTTTAGCGATGAATTTTTCGATGTGGTTGTTGCGATCTCTGGCATTTGGGGTTGCTTTTTTTATTACTTGAATGCTACTGGTGGATAAGAAACAATTTTGAATACTTTTTTATAATTCCTTTTTTTAATATATATATATTTTAATTTATAAATTTCCGGAGATTTTTTAAACGGTATTTTTCTGTATATGCAATATTATGTAAATATACTTAAAACTAATACATATATATATAATTTTTCCAATTTAAAAATAAATATTTAGAAATATTCAGAAAACAAGTTTTTCCACCATCTTGGAAATTTTGGCCAAAGATGCCAAATCGACCTATTGGTGCCATTTTGGATTCCTTCGCCAATCGCGCCAACCGGAACAAGATACGTAACTCTCCTCAAAATATAAAATCTCTCCTGCCCTTTATTTTGCTTTTTTTTTCTTTAAAGTTTTTTAGTTTTATGTTAGTATTAACATTTCAGGATTTCGGAATCCAAATTATTCTTAAGGATATTTATGCAATAATGCATTAATATCATTTGCATAAATATTGCTATTTTGGAAAAAAAATATTCTTCCTAAAAGAAAGTTTAGATCGTCTGTTTATTAGGTACTACTTGATTATCCCGCCGACCAATTTCGCCAAATTATACAAATCGCCAAATTATTTAGCCAAATTGTAGAAATGGAAGAACGCTGTCATTCTAAAATTTTCAGATAGGAAAATTAATGAATTTAAATTTAAAAAAATTACTAAAGAATAGGGTTACTTTAATAATGACGTTCACTTATGGCATAGCAACGTACCAAATATAAAATTTGATTTATTTAGATGATTTCCGACAAAAGAATGCTAAAGGTTTACGTATTTAAATGCATAATTATTGAATTAAACTATAAACAATAAAACGGCAATTTTAAGATATTGTATTTGTGAATAAAATTTAAGTAACTTAAATGTAACAATCGAATTTATTAAAAACCACAATAAATATCAATGATAACGGAAAATTGTAACAAACCTGATGCTCTTTATTTAGTCAAACAATGTTGACGGATATAGCTAAAAAATGCAGGTAAACATTAGATATAGAATTGAAGAAAAAAAATCAAAATTTGCAGTAATTTTAAATACGAAAGAACAAATAAATTGGTAAAACATTAATAAAAATTCATATAAAACGTCGAATTAAAAAGACTTGATGACGTTACAAACACGTGTATCGTTTTTAATGTCAAGTGAATGTAGCATTTACGGTCATCCATTACTGGCATTTAATCTTTCAGTTTAGCAACAGGTTTTGGTCGACGGGATAATCAAGTACTACCGTTCATAGCATTTCGAGCTAATATTTCGTAGCTGGATATCTCTCAAATTTGGCGTAATAAATATGATTTTGAAAGCATCGTTTATGTTTGAAGCAAAATCTTCATGATGTATTCCATTACAGAAAATTATATCATCTTTTATCATATTCATTTGCACTTCAACTGAACGGTTAATATTATTTGATAGAAATTACAATGTTAGTTTGTGGGGTTAGGTATACAATACATTGTTCTACAATTCTTAGTTATAGAATTACGTAGAAATTTCTTAATTCTGTGAACCCGATTATTAAAGATTACCCTTTTTAAGAATATCATGAATTAAAGGGGTTTTTTTTCTCTTTGAGAGAACTTTTCGTATTAAAAAGAGTGCTGCATTATAACTCATGATGGAAGCTACAGTATTATTTACTGCTATTACAGTTTTAACTGCATTTTTTTCTGCTAAAATGGAAATATGAAAAACTGTAGCAGAATTGCGTTTTACGAAATATAACAGAACATAGAATGATATAGCACTTAAACTACTAGAATCACACATGCCGCAAAACCGAGAAGCTCGAAATTTAAAAGATAACAAATGAGAATGAATCACCTGAACATTATTTCCATGCGACGGACATTCTCTGCAATCCTTGTAATGAACTTCATTTCAGTAGTGTATCTATTAAAAGACATTGTGATTCCTGTTGCCATAACGGCTTCATTTTCCTGCTAAATCAAACTGTAGTTGATGCTTAATAACTGAAATTTTGTCCCAACACATTAGTAAATATAATACTGCAATAATACATCGTTTACATCGTTTCTCTAAATCAGGAAATACATTACCACATATATATTTCTTTGATTCAAGATGGAAAAATAGGACCAGCGTTGTGGGCATAGCCTGCTAGTTAAACTATACATCTGATTTTCATAAAATTTGAAATGAGTCGACAAAATGTTGCAACAATTATATATTTAAAATTTCAGACTATTCGGTTGGCTAGTTTTTGCTCTGTTATATGCGGACAGACAGACGGATGGACGAACTGAACGACGCCTATAGGTGCTACGTATTTATATAATTACGAACGCACCTAAAAACTTTACTGCCTTTTTTTACGCTTGGTGCTGCACAGGTGAGCAGCATTGAAGGGTTTCCTAGCCGATATCAGCTTAACACCTAGTCTTGAAAATGAATTATCTTATGTTGTGTGAGCCATTGGGATAAGTATAACTGTAGTTAAAAACAACTTAGAAGAAAAATTAAGAAAGTTAAAGAAAAAATAAATTTGGAAAATAATGAGTTTAAAAAATTAAAAATTAAGTTAAAACTTAAGTCAAGTAAGTTAAATGATAAAAATATTAATAAATGGTATAGCTGTAGTTGTAAAACTACTATAATAAAAAAGGATAAAAGTTAGCACTGTTCAGAGTTACTCCCGCCAAGCTTGGGCAGCAAAAACTGTTAAAGGAGACAGCAAAAGCCACATTAACAAAAAAGGCACTAATCAGGGTCATACATTTTTTTCCTATATGATGTGATTAAAATACACATCATCAAAACCATTGATTTAAAGAAAATAAAAGAGAAAACCCCAGCGTTCAGGAGACCTCCCAGTAGTAAAAATCATTATCGGACACATTTTTACAATCACCATTTACAATTAAGCAGAACTATAACAAATAAATTTTACGACCGGACAGTTTTACGACAATGTTCGGACATTCGATTTACGATACTGGACTAGAGGCTTTCCTTCCAGGATATACAGCTGGAAGACAACGAATGGGTGGTACAGACATAGAGGCAGGCATATAATTTTCAGAAATGATCATTTAAATCACAAAACGGCAGAAGGGAAAACAACAGATCAGACCCTATTAGATGCTGAGAAGAGTAAATAATAAAAGGGACGAATAAATTAAAAAAATAAAATGTAAGAGGAATACAACGAGAGAAAAAAAAGAAGGCATTCTAAAAAAATGTTTTGCTAAGAGTGTTTAAAAAAAAAAGAAGGTGCTCTCCACCAGATCTCACATCAGCGTGCTGTAGTCCTTGGTAGAATGAAATCCGAATGGAAGCCAGTACTCTATTGATATGGCCTCTCGATATGGATACTCACCAAATATGGATCGGTCTACATAGAGTGGTAATGTCCCCAACAAGTTATGATTCCTGTCACAAAAGGTACATTTTATTTAATTCCCTTCTGCCTGTTAAGTTGATGAATTATAGCATTTTAAATTGAAATATGCCCTTGCCTACCCTTGTTAGTAAATTAAAGACAGAATATCGTTTACGGGTTTAAAATGAAAGTTACTCAAATATTATATGAACTCAATTGTTTCCAATGGAAATCATTCAGTAAATTATATGTGTTTGTGTTGTATATTTGTGTTTTATTTTTTTTATCTGAATGAATGTTATTGTTTGTGTATAAAACGAAATAAGTGTAAGTAAATGATTCATGTGTCTGTTTAATTTTATTAATTGTTAATTTGAGCATTTTTTGTCGGCAGCTTCAAAGGGAAATTGGTACTGCAATAATACACAGCGCAAGTAGATTAAGTTTATTTTATTATTATTATTAACGAAGATTAATGATTGAGATGTTCCCTTTAGGTATACCAAATTCCCAGAGGCGAAACGATCACTAAGATTTAAATAATTCCAATCAGCCAACTAAAATATATGCTTAAAAGGGGTATTGGTGAGATGCCTAATAAAAGGGGTAATGAGAGCTAATTAGATGTATATAACGTTGATTGTAAAATGCAAATTTCTCCCCATCACTATACATTTCAATATAGAGAAGATATAGCTTTTTTTTTTTATATATATATATCTAAGAAGATATAAAAAAGGTTTTATATAAAAGAAAAAATAGGCATTTAGCAATCTTAGTGTGATGAACACAGGGATCATTGGGGGGTACACGACATTTCGGTCCCGACACTTCGGTCCCGCCATTTCGGTCCCGCCGTTTCGGTCCAGAGACATTTCGGTCCCTGGCCATTTCGGTCCCGAGACATTTCGGTCCCTAGCCATTTCGGTCCTGAGACATTTCGGTCCCTGGCCATTTCAGTCCCGAGACATTTCGGTCCCTGGCCATTTCGGTCCGGAGACATTTCGGTCCTTGGCCATTTCGGTCCCGAGACATTTCGGTCCCTGGCCATTTCGGTCCCGAGACATTTCGGTCCCCAGCCATTTTGGTCCCTGGCCATTTCGGTTCTTAGCCATTTCGGTCCCTTGTCATTTCGGTGCCCACCACCTTATAACTCGTATCCCAATTGTCGTGGGCCGCCAAACGCTGTAAAATAAACATTATTTGGGACCATTTTAAATTTTTTTAACACCCCCCAACCCCCAAATTAAAAAAAAGCTGAATATAACCGTCCGATAAATTTAAACTTTTATAACTCGTGATAATGAAATCACAGCGAGCTGAAAATTTGTTTGATTGAACAATGTGATATAATTTTACAGGGGACATAGTCTTTTTATTATTATTATTATTTAACAAAATGGATTGTTTAAGCTTTATTATTTGTTATTAATATTAGGTATTTTATATATACTATAAACTGCCATAGATGATTTTTTGGTTGTTTTCATACGTTTTTTTAGAACCTTTAAATTATCATCATTAATTAAATAATTTAAAAAACTGTTCTTATTTTTTCTCCTTCTTACAATTAGATTAATAATAAATGTCTTCAATAATTCATTTCGACAATTATAAGCTATTGTAGGTAAATATTTCCTCAAATCATTCTTCTACATCCTCTCCTTTAATAATTCAGAAATGAGATATATTTATTGCAGCAAAAATATTTAATTTTTATTATTACTTTTATAATACAAAGTTATAATTTTGTTTTCATAAGTTACTTTACCATTATAAACATTGGGAAAACAATAGTGATTTGGTAATTAGGTGTGCCAGGAAAAATATTTTGTTGTCAGAAAACTCCACCCACCGCTTTATTTTTTTAAAAAATAATTATTGGTTGCATTTTTAACAGTCTTCTTACCCATTGCAGACGATTTTTGTGAACTAATTTTATTGAAACTGGGCCTATTTCTTTGTAATAAGATGATTATTTTTTATTTTATGTAATAGTGTAAGTATTATTTTAATTAATTTTATTTTCAATTTTTAACTGACAAAACTAAGGTTTTTAGGTGCGTTCGTAATTATATAAATACGTAGCACCTATAGTCGTCGTTCAGTCCGTCCGTCTGCCCGTCTGTCTGTCCGCATATAACAGAGCCAAAACAACCCAACCGAATGGTCTGAAATTTTAAATATATGATTGTTGCATAATTTTGTCGAGCCATTTCAAATTTTATGGATATCGGATGCATAGTTTAATTACAGGGACTGTCAAAAGTTTTTCTTTACATTGCGGCCAATGGGAAAAATTATTGCAAGTGCATTTTAATGATGTTACAGCCTTCCGAGTGGTCTGAAATTTTAAATATATAATTGTTACAAAATTATGTCGAGCCATTTGAAATTTTATGAAAATCGGTGTATAGTTTAATTACAGAGACAGTCAAAAGTTTTGCGTTACATTACGGGGAATGGGAAAAAATTATTGCAAGTGCATTTTAATGATGTCACAGGCAATGCACTCATGAAGTGCAAAAATATATATATATATTCAGTACAATATGGGGTGCAAAAAATAATTATAAAACTAGTTATAGTACAAACGCACCTCATTCGCCACGTTTGACGAGCAATTTCCAACTTGTTTGTATTTGTCGTTTATTTATTGATTTTTAATATTACCCTTTTCCTCCCACTTTCCCAGAAAAAAATTAATAATTTTTTATTTTAGTTTTATTATTAATTATATTAATAGTTTTAAATTTCGGTGACTTTAAATATAAAATAAATAAACATGTAAAAGAAAAATTTCAGTTTATAAATACTATATGATAAATTGAATATAAAATGTATTGTGCATTGAGTTTATTTTAAAGTAAAAAAATGTAATGTATATTAATAATGTTATTAATTTAATAAATTAAGGATACATTAAATAAAAAATAATATAGGAATTTTTCGAAAAAACAGTCAAAAACATAAAGTCTAAGTAATAATTAATTAATTAATTAAACATAATAATAATAATAATAATAATAATGCAACATTGTACAAATACGTAAAAATACCTTTTAACAGTATTAGGTGATATTATGCAGATTTTAATTTTTTAAGTACAGTTATAATTTACAATTCGCAAAAAGTAAGAAATTATTAATTAATTATAATTAAAGAGCAAAAATAATATTATAAGCTAACTAATAAATGAATAAACAACATGTTTATCTTCAGAACCCTTATCACTTTTATACATCCTAATGAAGTTAATAACGTTATGATAACCAAAAATTAAAAAATATATATTTGCATTTACCCTATGAAAACTATTATATAGTTCGTGTAATAGTTTTTAAACAAGCAATTGATAAATTAGTTATCTAAACAATTAATAATTAAAATAATTTTGAATTGATAAATACGTTTAATAAAAACAATTTAATTTTTGAATTTTTTTTTACTTAACAATATAACTATGAGTGTTTTCAACTTGTCGTGCAAGTTAAATTCATGCTGTATCAAATTTATTGCAAACTAACGGCAAACAAGTAATCAAAAATACTGCAAACTTACTGCAAAGTAGTAATCTTTCCATATCACACTATAAGTTTAACCCCTTCGAAGGGGTCAATAGACCTGATCAGGTCTATTGATGCGAAAGCGCCGTCAGAAGGCGCATGCATAGGTTTTATCACCATAAACAAGTTTAGGTAATATTTGTACTTTTCATTTCGAGCATTTTTTGGTATTTAATAAGTATAGCGTTTAGAAAAAACGGTGCCTACCGAATAAAATTTCTGCGTATATGCTGATTCTCATTGTTGTTGAGTCTCTCAACAGAGGGATTTTTTGCTTTCGTCACTTTCGTGAATTAAAGACAGTCTTGCCATCAGTTTCACAACAAACTACTCATGCACGTGGGTGATGGTATACCTTGCGGGAGATTTGCTGCGAATTTCTCAATTCAAATTTGTCACGGGAAGATAATATCAGAAAAAATCAAACTTTCTGCTAATGTTCATGCTATCTGGGTTACCTCAAAAATTTCCATGGGGAGCGCGGCGGATCGCATGAACGGCTCATGCGATTGACACTTACGTGAAATCATTATCCAATATCTATTACAGCACAAATTCTTAATTCAATGGCAAGAAATTAAACATGAAAATTGCTGTTTCACACTTAACCACTTGGCCCTAACTTTATTGTAGGCAAATGTTATGTAATATGAAAGTTGATTTAACCCATTCGCTGCCAAAACTAAGAATTTTCAAATTTTTTGTTGAAGGTCGTTTGCCAGCACAAATTCAGAAAGATAAATTTCGCTTTACTAATACAGCGAAATTTCTGCCAATAAATGAGGCATTTTTTTTTATTCTAAAATAGTGGTGACAAAGTAATCAATAAATTAAAGCCACGAGTATACTCGTGAATGACAGCGAATGGGTTAATTAAATTTAACTCTTCAGTATGCGCTCAGCTTTTTACATCATAAGTGAATCTTTTTCACTGGTAAATATTAATGTAACTTGAATGTATTATTAGTTGCAGTTATAGAGATTGGCCTTATATTTTTTATCCATGCTTTTTTTTTTAATTAAGAAATTAAATAAGGATATACCTAAATTCTTAAAGTTACTCGAAATACTTCTATCATATATACACAGTCAAGACAAGATTCCAAGGACTGGTAAAAAGCTCCATTTTAGACAGGCTTCCATGTAAAGAAGTGTAATTAATTATACTTCTAAGATACACTACCTCAATAAGATCTATTGTTCGTTTCGCAGGGATTCTGAAACTCTTCCGTTTGAGACAGGATTCCGTTATAGAAAGATTCCGCTTTCACAGGTTTCACTATGCTTCACTAAAGAAGGGTGAAAATCCCCTTTTCAGACAGGTTTTCAGCAAATTTAATTGTATCGCAATTCATATTAAGACCATGTAACGCTTACGTTAAAGACAGGATTCTGTTATAGACAATTACTATTTTGACAAGTTTTATTCTATTCATATGATATAAATAAGTATATTTATATAAATACACAGAACTTTTAAAAATGGAACCTGCCTATAACGGAGTTCTGTCTTAAACAAAAATGTTCCATAGTGCTACGGAAAAGAATACTATACAAATACACCAAATAACACGGAAATCTGTGTAAAACGGAATTTTTCACCAATATTTACAATTTTATCTTGACAGGTTTTACTATATATATAACATGAAGGGAAAATTCTGGACCCTCCCCCATCCCCCCCGAAACGAAATCCTGGCTACGCCACTGCATGTCGTCCCGGTTTTTTTAAGCCATTAAAGATAAAAAATGCCGTGTGGCCACAAAAAAGCGCCGGCTGACTAGAACAAAGAGAGCGCGAGTAGAATAATTCTTCTATCTGGATCTTTATTTAGCATAATCAAATGGGGGAAGCCAGGACATCTACACTTGACATATATATATACATGTATAATATTCTTTTGAATGAATAACATGTAGATATCAAGAAAAGCCAAACATGTTTTCTAAATTTCCAAATTTCTTCATTGTGATATATTTATAAAATTTCTTAATTTAAAATGAAATTTTACGTAAAAGTGATTCACTATACATTACTATTTTGAGATTTTATGTTATTCTTTTGTATTTTCATTTTTATTTTTTATTTGTCATATTAAAACATGTAGGCTGCTTTAATTCTAAGTATATAAGTCAAAGAAATAACAAAGAAATATTTGAAATACAGAATTAATTTTAAATACGAAAAGAATATTTTATGACAATAGAAATTTTAAAATTTTGATTTAAGTTTATTGTGCTCGTAGTTTTTTAATGTAATAAGCATATAAATGTCTTAACTATATTAAAAAGGATTTGTAATTGTTGCAAACCACTTCACCGTCGACAGGTATGAGGAAAAAGTGCTTTTATCCCCGAGTTATCTCGGGGCAAACGGTGAAGTGGTTCAAAATTAAAAATATTTTTAAACTTGTCATTCGACACCGGTAGAAATAGCGGTAATATTATTGTTACATGTAAAAAGATGAATGCAAACTTTTAAATAGTTTTTCAAAAAATAGTAAATTAAAATAATTATTAAAATAAAATAGAAAGTTCTAGTCTGTTCCGGTGCAGAATTTAAAAAATAACGTGTCTTTACCACAATTCCATGTTAAGAACCCCCTTTTTAAAAAGTATGTAAAATGCAATACATTTAAAATTGATACGCCGTTAAATAATAGGATAAAATAAAGATTTGTAAAAATATTTGCAGATTTTTTCATTATTAATCACATAGTGTGCAAATTATATACAATTGAATATGTGCATTTTGGCATGGGCATTTGCATATGAAAATTAAAGCTCGACTTATAAATATTTTTAAATTGTCTGGACTTTATATTTATGATAGACTAAAATATGAGGAGCTTCTATAAAGAATCCACAGAACTCTCCCTTCCTCCACTCCTGAAAACGATTACTTCTACCATATAAAATTTGCATAGGGTGCTACAATTTGATTGCGAGTTATAAGTGTTTGCGGTTTTCGGGCCCTTGTATTCGGTTATACTAAAATTTCAAGGGTTCAGTTAAAAAATCTTATAATGTACCGCCTTTTTTAAAGATTACGTTTACCGTACAAAATATGAGTGTGATTACGATAATTACAGAGAGAGTTATAAATGTTTTAATTTATCAGGACCTTATACTTAAGATACACTAAAATATATAAAAAGTCAACAGAGCCCCCCCCCCCCCTGCCTTATAAAACGATTATGATTATCATAGGAAATTTGTGTGGGCTGCGACAATTTTGATCTATGTTATAAGTGTTTGCGTTTTCGAGTCCTTATATTTGAGTTATACTAAAATTTAGGGAGTTCAGTTAAAAAATTTGATAATGTCCCTCCTTTTATAAAGATTACGTTTACCATACAAAATATGAGTGTTTTGCGATAATTATAAATCGAGTTATAAATGTCTTAATTTATCAGACTTTTATACTTATGATACACTAAAATATAGAAAATGTCAATCCTCCCCCCCCCCCCTTGTTTTTTAAAATGATTACCATACGAAATTTGTGTGTGTTTACTAAAATTTTGAGGCCTTTATTTAAAAAACCCTACAATGTCCCCTATAAAATTGTCACCTATTTCAAGTGCACAAAATTTCAGCTTGCTGGAGAAGGGACCGAAATATCTCGGGACCGAAATGTCTTGGGACTGAATTGTCTCGGGACCGAAATGTCTCGGGACCGAAATGTCTTGGGACCGAATTGTCTCGGGACCGAAATGTCTCGGGACCGAAATGTCTCGGGATCGAAATGTCTTGGGACCGAATTGTCTCGGGACCGAAATGTCTCGTGACCGAATTGTCTCGGGACCGAAATGTCTTGGGACCGAATTGTCTCGGGACCGAAATGTCTTGGGACCGAAATGTCTCGGGACCGAAATGTCTTGGGACCGAATTGTCTCGGGACCGAAATGTCTTGGGACCGAAACGGCGGGACCGAAATGGCGGGACCGAAGTGTCGGGACCGAATTGTCTCGGGACCGAAATGTCTTGGGACCGAAACGGCGGGACCGAAATGGCGGGACCGAAGTGTCGGGACCGAAACGTCCTGCTTCCTCATTGGGTGTCCATAATAATGGTGAATCCGGGGGGTTTACGGTGGTGGGGCTCGAAGGCGTCATAATCCGGTAGTTCCGCTACTATTTGATTAGGAAGATCATAAATTTTGCTGTAAAAGTTTTTAGCAAGATGATTGATGCGCTTACGTAAGGTGGTGTTATTGAGATCTTTGCGGACAGTGGTATTACGCAAATAACGAGAAATTTTACGCTTGGTATAACTCTCAAGCAAATGAATTTATTAAAAAATTTCTAATTTTTTCAATGTTTCTTTTTCAAGAAAGAGAACAGGGAAGAAAAAAATTGAAACGTTATGTGAAATATCTTTTTTTCAGGATTTCTAAATTGATTTATCAACGCATAATCGTAAATGAATTAATATTAAACTATTAACTGATAAAAGCGTTTTTTTTATATTATACTCTTTATCTTTTATTTAGAATTTACTTTCTACTTTTTACCTGTAAAATGCTTCATGGTTGCTGTTTCACAGCCATTTGGCTTATTTTGGCGGGCGTATAAGGACGCTTCATTAAATCTGTTGTTGTTTCAAAGCGTATACTAGTAGCAGAGAATGTCTAACGATTTATCGCCTGTTCCGGGCTAACGAAAAAATGCTTTCAAATAATGTATTAGTTTGTAATATATTCTAAAAATAATAAAATTACAGTGAAACCTCCCTGTGAGACCACCAACCTGAACGACCATTTATTCATGGAACGAAATTTATTCCCATAGGTTCAATACTAATTTTACCTCTATTCAGAGACCACCCTAGTTGAACTCCCCTCCATGAGTGACCCATTTCTTTGAGGAAAATGAAACAAATTCCCTTTTTTCCTGGTCGCTTGAAAAAGGTTTTATTAGAATAATAATTCCGGAGAACACATTATTCATCGAACTTCTAAACTAAGTTTAAAATTTTCATTTATCCCGGTAACTTTTAAGTGTTTAAACCTCTTTGTGCCTCTTTAGACACTGAATTTAACTCTGATGACAAAGTATGGATGACGGTCAATAAACTCCCCTGCCCTATTCTGTCAGGAAACTCTCAAATAAATAGATAAGTTAATGAAATCGTCACAATTTGTTCTCGTCCAAAAAAAAAAATGCATTTATTTACTGAACTTCGAAAGGACTTGGAAATAAAAGTTATAGAAGATAAAACCGTAAAATCAATGAAATCGTCAGAATTTGTTCTCGTCCAAAAAAAAATGCATTTATTTACTGAACTTTGAAAGGACTTGGAAATAAAAGTTATAGAAGATAAAACCGTAAAATCAAAGCAAACGTCACTTTTTAAAACTCTGCAATAATTAACTTATGTAATTAACTTTTGTTTTGATACAAAACTTTCTAATGTGGAAAATAAATTTTAGTAACATTAATTGTTACCCTTTTTCAACAATTAAAATCTAGATTTAAACATGGCCTCCATTAAGAGACCACCTTTCGGAGCTGTATGTACCTTACTGTATGTATTGACATCGGAAACACACCTGTAAGCGTAACTTTTATAATTTTAGCCTATCAAAATGTTGGTCTAAAATCTATTAAAAATTCCATCTTTACATACAAAAACCAGGTTTAGTCAAATAATAGAGTGTAAAAATACACTAACCTCTCCCTAGTCACCCACGATTCCAATAAGCTTTGTTTATTTATAGAAACTTCAAAAACCAATGTATTTTTAAGATTTAAAGAAGTAATATTAAAAACAAAGTTTCTTTTGCTGCCAGTGATTAACAGAAAAATTTTTGAATAGTTTTTATAGCATACTAGCTAAAGCACCCGGCGTTACCCGGAATTTTAAGAATCTTTGTTTTGAAAAATCAACGATTGCATGTTAATTTACGCAATTTTCACTCTTTTTCAATTCCTACTATTAGTTCACACTCTCCCTATATATATATACATCTTGTTCAAATTTTCAATCGTTAATAAAATACTTATTATTCATCCTAGCAAGTTGAAATAATTTTTTTAAACTTGTACTGGATGACAATTGATGTTAATACAGTTTTTTTCAAATATTAATTCATTAATTAAATTTTAATTAATTATAGTTTTATATGGAAGACAAAATGGCGGCCATTGGTTATTGAACAGCATTTAATGCATCTTCATATCTATAAGGAGGGTTACCATAGGGGTGAACCTGTTCTGTCGCCAAGTTTGTAGCCAACTTGGCGATATATCGCCAAATTTGGCGACCAAAATGAGTCGCCTAAAGTGACGCCAACTTGGCGATATCTCTAATATTTCACCAATTTCACTCTAATATTTAATGCATCTTCATATCTATAAGGAGGGTTACCATAGGGGGGAACCTGTTCTGCCGCCAAGTTTGTAGCCAACTTGGCGATATATCGCCAAATTTGGCGACCAAAATGAGTCACCTAAAGTGACGCCAACTTGGCGATATCTCTAATATTTCACCAAATTCCCATAGACTTCCATTGTAAACCTACTTGCTTATAGAAAATCAACAATTTGAGATATTTTAATGCAACAAAAACTAATATTAGCTTAAGGGATTATATTAAATTTTTCTTTGATGACCTAAGTAGGAATTGACTTTGAAAACAAAATTTTTTTATTACTTTTTTTTCATTTAATCCGGACGACAGATTACTTACTTAGTATATGTAATTTGTGATCTGGATTGATACCGAGATTAAAACCTTTAGATGAAAAGTTGCTTCCGATTATTTTATTATTTAAATAATTTTTTCATGATTAAAGAAAAATGGCAATTACAAAAATTCTATAAATTTTATTTTTTTTAAAAAAACTGAAATCTTTATTTCAGTTCTTCACTAAGAATGAGCTCTAGAGACCTAAAACTTTGTGGAAATTCTAATATGCACACACATACACACACGTATGCACAGTATCTGAAAGGCTTCAACAAACTTAGAGGGATGATAGTACTCATGACGACGAACAAAAAATGCAATGGAACATGGGGTCACAAATGACGGTTAAAGGATGAAAATAGAGAAAATGTGTCTGGAAATGAACAAACTGAGACAAGAAAAAAACACTCCAGAAAATTAATTATTGCACAGAATAGGTACAACACAGCTCGTGATGCCCAGAGAAAACTAATATTTTACAACAATTGTTCAAAATGTCGACCGCGGACATTATTACACAGAGTACATCTACGGAGGAACGACTGGCGGACACGCTCAAATTTGCATACGTGGATTCCTGCTCACAGATTTGTTTGGCTTTCTTCCACGTTTTTCTTATCTCTTTCTGACCGGATATGCACAAAGTATAAGGAAAACAGCTTCGTGCTACTAATCAATTCTGCAGAAAAGCAGCATCTGAAATTTCGATATTTTTATTAGTTTTGCGATTTTCATCCTTTAAACGTGATTTGCGACCCCATGTTCCACTGCATTTTTTGTTCGTCATGATGAATACTATCATCCCCTAAGTTTGTTGAAGCATTTCAGATACATCTGTATAGATAGAATAGATTTTAAAATGGCAAAAACAAATCCAGATAACCTCAAAATAACAAAATATGACAATGTTTCCATAATCGGGTTTTTATCATTTTTCAAACTCATATGGCGTTATATATTCACCTGCTGAAGTGTCCATAAATTTTCCAATATGACGTAATGTTCAATTTTTTTTTTTTTTTAATTCGTCAAACTATTTATTTCATTTTCATTTTTCACGTGGAAATCTTGCAATAGAAAAGTAATTGTTGTGGTAAGAATTTTATTGTGGATTTTTAATTGTTGACAACTGCTATAAAGAAAATTTTAAAATTTTATAGGAAACTGCTATTAAATGGGTGGTTTTTTATTAATAAAAAATTAACTATAAATTATTTCGCTTTCGGATTACTTTAGTTGCCTCGGCCGTGTTCTAATACACATGTACAGTCGTGGAAAAAAAAAAAAGTAAACACCCCCTACTAACTCCTCAACAAATTATCGTAGAAGAAAGTTACTGGTACCGAACGATTGGAAATAAAGTCTACTTTTAAATGATGTATATAAAATTTGCTTAGGGGGCCATCTATATACTAAAACGAACCATAACTTTGTTTTTTTCAATAGCAGTACCCAATTCTGACAGCATAAATGAACTCTACATCCTTCAATTAGCCTAAAAACGAATTTTTATGCAATTCGTACCACAAGTTTCCGAGAAATTAATTATTTTAAAACGAGCGTATTTTAAGGGCTGTATCCAAATTGAAGTTCCGTACTGGATTGTTAACCGAGAGAGCCCCTTCCTTGATCAAGGTACCTTAAGCGCCACTCAAGGAGGTCAATGAAGCGTGTTAGATTACAGTACAGCAGAATACATTTCAAAATGTCTACTCACTTCCATCATAGACGGCCCCTTAAACCATCATTTTGCCGTTTTTTAAGCATAATTTGAAAACCACTTGGAAGAAAAATGTGAAATTTTTGAATTTCCATAAAGCAGGACTTAATAAATCTAAATCCATCAAAAAAATTGTAGGTTGCCATTCATAATTTTTTCGAATATTAATTTAATAATTCATAATTCATATCATAAAATTATAAAAATTGCAAATTCAGCTTATTTATGTTTGGGTATATTAGTATTATTACTACAAAAAAAATTAGCACATTATGAGCATAATTTCGGGAGATATAAATAAAAATATGAAAATGTAATTTAACATTAGAAGCACTAAATTTTGAATGTTTATAATTCAAAAACTTATCATTCAAATGACTTGAAATTTGGTGTCTAGGCATAGTTTGAACCGAAGATTTGAAATATCTCATTAAAATTGGGTATTGCCATTGAAAAAAATGAAGTTTGGATTCGTTTTAATATATAGATGACCCCCTAAAAAATTTTTATATACGTCATTTAAAAGTAGACTTTATTTCCAATCGTTCGATACCAGTAACTTTCTTCTACGATGATTTGTTGAGGAGTTAGTAGGGGGTGTTTACTTTTTTTTTCCACGACTGTACGTAACCTTTCACAATTCTGGCTTCCAAACTGTGGATTTGTAAAGAATTACAGACAGACAGACAAATTTTCATTTTTATATATTAAATAAACATAAAGAAGAGTAATAATATATATTTAGTGTGAATAACCTGTGAGCTGAATGCCATTAGTTTATCAGGACACTTGTCTTTTTACTATAGCATATTAATTATTTTCCTTAAATGGAATATAGGTTTTTAGAGTGCTATCTACCCATTTTCAAGTAAATATTTTCATGTTCAACTAACTTGTTTTACAAACAAACATGTTAAATTAACAGCATTAACCCTTTAATGCCTGATTTTTATTTGGTTCGGAAAACATTGGGCGAGTCCAGCAGACCTCACCCAAGTCACCGGTGAGATTGGTTACGTGACGTCACGGTAAGTGAACGGTCTCTAACCGGTCGACAGACCTACTGGATGCCACTGGTGTTATTTACTATTGGCGCCATCTGTATTACGTTGTCGTAATTATTCTTTTATTATTGTTTTATCATGTACGATGCAAATGTAAATAACTTTCATGTAACCGATCACGTGACCGAACCAAGAATTTTCTTCGGTTAGTTCGGTCTCTCACCGGTCACTTTGGTTACTTGCGCTGAACGACATTGGTTGCGACCCGGTTAGCAGCATACTGAACGCCTTGGTGACTAACCGATCTCACCGGTCACTAACCGGTGGTTCCTCTGGACGCGGCCATTATGTTTTAACCTATTTTTGTTAATTTTCCACTAGAAAAATACTGAAAAAATTTAATTGAGTTTATGTTGGACACAATGGCATCATGTTACTTATGAGTTTCATAAAAAAAAAAATTACTCAAAAAATGATCATTTTAAATTATATACATACTTTAAAGCGTTTAAAGTTTCGGTTTTAATACTTTTCAGAATTAATAATGACTACTTTATAAAGATAGAAAAAAAAAAACGCCAAACGAGCCCATTGCAAGCGGTATGAACAAAAGATGTTATAACCTCCACGTGATAACAAATCAGAAGAAAAGCTGACTTCACGACCTTAAAACCCATTTGTGCCTAAATTTTTGTTTTCACAAATTTTTTGGTAGAATCACTTTAATATGTTGGAAAATGAACTGAAAAAATACTAAAAAAAATTAAGCTTAATTTTTTTTTTTTTTTTTTTTGTATTTATTTGATAAAATGTAAAAGAACTAAATATGAGTATTTCTAGTAGAATAATACGCATAATTATATATTTTGCCTATATTTATATTTAAAATGTTTTTAAATTGTATATTATGTACTATAATTAGTATTTTAATGAACTACAAAAAAATATATTTACTTCTTTGCAGAGATTAATAACGTTATAACTATTATTAATAATAAAATAAGAATAATCGTATTGCAGACTTAATAACAATTTATTTCATAAGTATCTTCGAAAGGAGATTGCATAAATAACTGTCTCCTGAATTTCTAACAAAAATATGTGCCCATTTGTGCCTAGAACCCTATATTTTGTACATTACAAAAAATGCATAAAAAATAGGCTTGAACATTTAATTTCGCAAAAAAAATACGTATTTCAAAAAAGTCCACAAGCTAAGATTATATCTTGCGATTTTGGGTCCATGATAAAAAAAATACAAATAAACTTACTTTTTACATTTCGCACTCTTGAAAAATTAAAAATCTATAAACACCGATAAAAGCCTTCATTTAAGCAAATAAATATCCACCTTGTGCTGGCATCTCTCGGTTATGGATAAAGACATTTATAAATAATGATTTCATGCAATTTTCATGTTATAAAGAAGAAGAAAATTATACAAACGCATTAAAATTTGAAACGTCCCAAAAATGGGACGCTAGGCATAAATGGGTTAAATGCATGTTATCACACGTAAGTAACATAATAGTTCACCAAAAGACCAATAGATGGCACCAAACGGGGAAAATGATCATGCAACTTCTGAGTTACACTGCATTTAAGGGTTAAATGCATTTTTATTCGAATTAATATTATTTTGTTACTCTTACATGCTTAAATTCAGTTAAGAGCCGAAAATGTTTAATTGAGAATGGATAGAATCCGAAAACAATTTTCCTGTTTGAGAAAAATCACTGATAAAAATACCATTTATAAAAAATCCCGTATCATTCATCTGCTTTTAGAGAGCAACTAAAAACAGCTCACTCTATCGCCGATATCTTTCTGAATTTTTACAATATTTGACTGGATATTTTATATGAGAATCTCCATAGAGTTGACTGTTAAATCTTTCTATATATAAAAAAAACTTTTGATTTAGAAATGGACCAATGAAAATCTGCGTAGATATTCCCTGCAAATCGGCACCCAATTTGAATGCTTAAGCATGGTCTTTCTTCGTTAATATTAAAAAAACTGTTGCATACAAAAATATGAAAATCGGTAGTATTATAGAGAAATGTTTGATAAACATGCTGATGCAGACAGTTCTTAAATCGAAGAATTATTTAAAGAGATATTTAATGCCAAAGTTGGACAAAATCGTTCCATTAAAAAAGTTTTATAGGAGCAAAAACTGTAGGAATTTATACATAGGAATCATATAGGAATTTAATCATTTTTAGATCATTTTATGCGTCAGAATTTCCTGGTGTGCAGAATGCATTTAGTATTTTAATTTGACTCATTTTTTGAGCTTTTATTTCTATTTTAAATTCAAATTTTCAGCATTTCGAGAGATATTTTTTACAAAATTTAGAAAATTGTATTAATTTAAACTGTTGCCAACTGTATAAACAGCGCAAACAATAATGTTTGCTTCAAATTAAAAATTTATTTTACACGTGACTATTATAAACAGAAAATATAAAAAGCAGGAACTCATTGAAAATTACGTCATAAAAACTATACTTAAGCGTGAATTTTAAAAGAGAAAAAATATTGTAAAATAATAAATTCATTAACATGCGTTATAAGTCTTAAATAGGAGAATTTGCATCACATTTACGTCACATTACACTTATTACGTAAAATGAACAAAAAAAAAATATCGCAAAACAGTTTAAATTTAAAAATTACGCGAGACATTTATTTGATATTTTAAGATGATCATAATATTTCATTTCTAACAAAAGTATTTTTACGTGAATATTAAAAAGAGAAAGAAAAGTTTGGTGAAAATTACGTCAGATTATAATTGTCAGATTCAAATTATAATTCAATCTTCCGAAATCTTTTTAAAGCCGATCAAGTTAGCGTGCTGTTAGAGTCTGCGATGTCTGAACGGGGGTTGACGAGCGTAGCTCGTAGGGGGCAGAGCCCCCTAGTTATGAAAAAAAACCTTTGTTTTCGTTTGCACATGCGTAGATTAAAAAAAAAAATCATACAACTGCTCATATTTCCTCAAATATTTAATGTATTTATATTCCAATTACATGCAATGGTTAGGCCATCTAATCATAATGAGGGATGAGAGAAGCACAAAGAATATTTATAATGGTAATTTAATAGGGAAAAGAAGTATTAGTCGACCCAGGAAGAGATGGATAGAAGAGGTAGAGAAAGATCTTGCACAAAACCAAATTATTAAGTAAAGGTCAAAGATCGGAAGGTCTGGAGAGGTATATTGAGGGGGGACATGGATTGTAGTACCATTGTGTATGTATTTATGTATATTCAAATTACACTATATTGTTTCTACTATATTTTGCCAAATTTTTTTAAACTGGCATTAAATTTGGTTGAAAACCCTGCATAACATAAGCAAAAAACATGCGAGAATTTTTTGAACTTAAAAAAAAAACCCTATATCTTCATGAATATACGTGCTTTTATACAAATAAATACACATATTATAAAATATCCACATATTTGTATGTTGCAGCAGTAGATCATTTCGTGCATTTTATTTTACAGGGTGATACCAAATATTATTATTTTTCTTTGATCGTTTGTTGGCCCCCTAAATATTCTCCTTATCAAATTGACGTTGATAAATGTAAGGTCAAACATATTCTTTAAAATCTTGAAGTTCCAGAAAAATCCCACTGATATATCTTTAAATATTCGACAAAATGTCTAAAATTGAAAGTGTGCGGTGATTAATGGCAATATAGTGTATATTCTAAGCAATTATCTTTTTTTACTCTAAGGCATAATTTAAATTACGAAAATGAATAAATTTATATTTAAAATAATTATGGGTCATTCTGCAAAAAGTGTAACATATCGGTCACATGCATTTTACAGTAAAATTTTTAAAGAATTATTCATTTAACTATATTTTTTAATTGCAATAAAATTATGTCTATTTATATCAGTACCCACCTTTTTTATAATAATTTTTCATTTTTTTTTTTTTTTTTTTTTTTTTTTTTTTTGTTACAGTATATGATTTCAAACCCCCGTGGCATGTCACACATCTAGTGTGGCTGTTAATGTTGTTTAATAACTTGTTTAATTTAACAAATATATTTACCTATTTATTATTCCTTCCACAAGTGTCTCAAATACTAAATATTTAAGCATGTTTAAAATATTTATATTGTGATTTAGTTTGTCTTAGTAGAACAATTAACTCTGTCACACAATAAATTCTCACCTCCATTACCTAAACATAAAATGCAATTTTTCACTGATAGATGGCAGTACTGGCATCACATTTTATTTTCTATGATACAAGTCAATCATCTTGTTTACTTACAGCTATAAAGAAGTTCTGAGTTTTTAGTTGCGAAACAAGAAAATAGATTTTGTTTTTAAGAATCAAGTGTGGTTATTGAGAACTCTCAACTCCGTGAACTTGAAGTTCAGGTATGTGAAACAATGTAAAAATACATTTTTTTATGTTTTAATATGCTTAACATGTGCAAATTGTAATACCAAAAAAATAAATTTCTTTTCTTGAAAAAAAAACATACATTAAACCTATTTTTATAGAAGATTCGGAACAGATGTTATATATTCCTGCGGCCGCCATCTTCGACTTTTTGTTGGCGTGAAAACCCCGTTGGCGCCAAGTAGTAAATGTCACCAAGGTAACGATTTATGCGCATGTTAGACTTCACAGGGTTGCCAGAACACGTCACTCGTTGGGGTTGCCTTATCGATAAACGCCAACAAAAAATCGCCAAGAAATGCAAGATGGCGGCCGCGGGAATATATAACATCTAAGCCGAAGATTCCTCACCTCCGTGAATTAAAGCTCATCTCAGTGAATAAGGTTATATATATTTTTTTATTTATGAGTAAACTAATTAAAATTAAGTAGGACCATTGACCATTGTTACTTTTAGTAAGTAAAAGTTTGGTATAAAAATGAAAAAAAAGGGAAACGCAAGGTTTTGAAATTGAAAAATATTTTTGTTGAAAAGGTACACTTTCTGGAGAATGACTCTTATGAATTACGACATGCAACTGTTTGCACATAAAATGAATGGGCGTCGTTAAAAACATTCGTGTGTAAATTTACAGTTTATTCCAAATCATTATTTCTCGAGATATGGCAAAATTTTACTTTTCGAATATCTAAATTCTAAAGGAAGCATGTTTCGCAACCATTCAGTAACAAACAAGGGTTGCCAGTTTGCTTCTTTTTTTTAATCAAAAATTTCAAATTCATACCGGAATTCATAGATTTTTTTATGACCTCTATTGACAGTTCTAGTGTTAAGAAATCACGAAATATCTGCTATTAAATAAACAAAAAATATCATGTGAAAATTCTGGCATGAATGCGAGATTTTGGAATTTAAAAATAAGGCCAAACCGGCAATCCTGTAACATATAAGAAAATACAAAACATATTTTTTTTTAAATTAAAACTGAATAATGCGAGCTTCTTTTCGTTTATTTTATATAAATTGCGTTTAGAATTTTATTAGTGCTATTGTGAATTTTTTTTTTTCTTTGCTGAACTAATTTATTTATTTATTTTATTTGTGGATATACACCTACTAAATTTTCTTTTATGACTTTATGAAAATTTAACAAAAAGTATATAAATTATATCTTTGTCCGTCATAAGGTATGGTTGTAGTACACAGTTGAAATAGGAAACAAAAGATAGAAACTGTTTCTTTAGAAACAGTTCAACGTCATAATGAAATCATTTGATAGAAAATAAAGTCACATTTAAAAGATTATTTTCGCCCTGAATATTTTTCTTGAAATTGGAAAGTTTGCATTATGGTATATGATGTAACACTGAATTCATTTGAATGAAGGTATTAGGTCATTTTAACGCACTTAATTGTGTCCTGCACTTAGAGAAATTAACCCTTAAATGCGCGATTTTTTATTTTGTTTCGAAAAAATTATATATGATTTTCTGAAAGGTTTATTACCAATCCCTTATATACCTTATATTACACAACAAAAATAATGAAAAAAATCAGAGATACATTTTTCATATAATATTTCAATCTTTTCTTCTGTTGCATATCTGCAATATAACAAAAACTACTGTCGTGTGGCTGATTTACGCTAAAATATTGCAAATTAGTAAATATTTTAATAAGTATGTCTCCAAATACCTTATTTTATAGAATTATTTATTTTATAAAACTTATCTTTTAACCCTTTATTCCCATGATAGAATAGGTTCTAGAAATTACGTAGTTCAGAGAATCTGACTTTACACCAGAAAATTTCAATGGTTAATTTCGATTTATTTAAATACGGAATGTGTGTTACTAATTAAAGCAAATATTGCTATTCTAATTTTCTGGTGTGAATTGGGTATATACGAATAAGAAAAATCTATTATATTCAAAACACTGTTGTTTGCAAAACTGCACACTAAAGGGTTAATTATACAGTGCAGGAAAAAGTTTAGGACCACCGACAAAGACAGTAAATCTCTTATTTTAATGAAAAAACAATATCATTGTGCAATTATACGTATAAAGTTTATGCAAGTTTTGTAATTAATTTTAAGGGGGTCCAGGACACATTTAAAATCATTTTTATTTATCGAGTGAAAATTTTGAATTTTTTTGTGATGGTTAACCATATCATTTGTAAACAAAATCACATGATAAAACTTTTCATAATTTTTTTTAATGTAAAATTTATTAAAAATGTAGGGTAATTTAAAATCGTTATAACTCGAAATATTGTTTATAGAATTTCAATTTTTTATCATTTAAATAAACAGAAATATATGTTTTAATTTAGATACAGCATTTTTAAAAATATTAATTTAAAAAAATTAAAATATTTAAAGTAAAAATTTAAGAAAGAACTATGTAACTTTTTAAAAAATCATATTTTAAAAAGTAAATATTTTTTTCCAAATTTGCTGAATCAAAATTAAAGTAAACTAATTGAAAAAGACATGTTCCAAGTTTGAACCAGATATCTTTAATGGTTCTGGAGTTATAATAATTTAAGTGTGAGAAATGGGGGAAAAACCCATCATGAAAAAAAAACGCACTTTCACAAGAAATCGTTTGCATGACAACAATTGCTTGAAAGCTAGATTTTAAAAACGAACCAAAACGAAAAAATTAATATGTTCTGTTCTGATAAGGATATAAACATGATTTAAGCGTCATTTTAAACAGAAAAAAAAAAACGGCGAATTTTTTAGTGCAATAAAATATTTTTAGAAAATTTGAAGATTTTTGTGTCCCGGACCCCCTTAAATTAAAATAACATGTTTAAAAGATTAAGCAAAAATCAATTTCTACAGAACACAACTAAGTGGAAAAACGTTTAGGGCCAGTATATTTAAAAATTAAATTAAAAATGTAAAAGATTCGTACATTAATTTTTAGTACTTTGTTTGTTTCCCCTTAACACTAATGACTTCCTAAAGACAATTTTGAAAGGATTTTGTCAGGTTTTTACGTGTGGAAATGAGTACAGGCATCCCCCGACTTACGTAAATAATGCATTCCGTAAAGTTTTACGTAGCTTGAATTTTACGTAAGTCGAATTTGTATGTTGCTTAGGTAAAATTTTGTAAGAAACTGCAATAATTATTATATTTATATATATGTAAGGGAGACTAGGGAGGGTTGACCCACTTTTTACAAAATGATTTTTTATTTTTTAAATATTGAACGCATAATAAAGTTTTATATATCATTTTATTCGTTATACAATCAATTATCAAAATAAAATTGGTACATAAGTGTAACATATAAGATATTTGAAAAATGATTGATTTTAATCATGAAAAAATAATGGGTCAAGGCTCCCCATATATGGAAGGGTTGACCCACTATATGGGAGGCTTGACCCACTTTGTTTTATATAGCACTATTTGTGTAGAGCAATAAAATCAGTTAAAAAAAAACAAAATAACTTTATTCTACATCTTTTAATTATTATAAAAAAATAATTTTTTTTAAATATGAGGTTTAAACAAACCTGTTAAGACGCAAACGCAAGTCAGGGGGAAAAAAATTTGTTTTAAACATGATTTTGTCTGAGCAGGTATAATTGTACAGCAAGGAAAATGAAATTTTAACATTTCAGGCAGTATTCTGTTAGAGACAGGTTCCGTTTTCACAGTGTTTCATGTTATTGTGTCCGGATTTAGGAGCCACCGTTCCGCTTTTTTCATCTCCTTGTTCCATTTTTGTGACACTCGATCTGACAATTCTAGTTTGTCAAATAGTTTGGCTTCATCTCACCGTATTCACTCTGGTGAATTTTTTCTACATACCTTCCTAAAGTTTTTCGATTGATGCTGTGTTCTTTTGCAACCGCATAAACACTTAACTTATCATTAACATGAATTAAACCTTTAAGGGGCAAAATGCTTACAGTACTAAAATGTTGAAATAAATGACTGGCATCAGAATTTACGAACAAATTTATTTGGAAATAAGAAAAGGGCTATATTTCACATACATACTATATGGAAAAGATTTTAGCAAAATTCTGGTACCATTGTGATGTTTCGGAATTAAAATTAAGTGGTTTTTTAAATATACCACTGCCCTTCAAAGGGTTAAGACTGCTGCTTTCATCCTTTCTAGTCCTTTCTAGTCTTTCCCACTGTTTCTATTTACTTATTGTAAGCAATATTTAAATAGAAAAATGTTCCTATCCACTTTCCCATTTTCTAGCAATTTTTGACATTTTTCTATAGTCAGTATTAAACATTTTCTTTTCCATCACCCCATTTTACTGAAGCTTTACAGAATAAATTTACATTCTTTTATATATATACTATTAATTTTTCACTATGCACAGTGTATAATAAAAAGATTTCCAAAACCACTTAATTAAGGGGGTCCGGGACACAAAAATCTTCAAATTTTCATTTTTTTTTCTTTTATTGGATTAAAAATTTATCTGCCGTTTTCTGCTTAAAATGATGTTTAAATCATGTTTCTATCTTAATTAGAAAAGGAAATATTAATTTTTTAGTTTTGGTTTGCTTTCAAAATCTGCCTTTCAAGCTATGGTTGTTAAAGAAACGAGTTCTTGTGAAATTGCGTTTTTCTTCATGATAGGTTTTTTCACCATTTCTCATATTTAAATTCTTATAACTCGAGAACCGTTAAAGTTACAGGGTTGAAACTCGGAAAATATCTTTTTGAATTATTTTACTTTACTTTTGAGCCAGCATATTTGAAAAAAATATTTACTTTTGAAAATATGATTTTTTTTTTTTAAAGTTGCACCACTTTTTTTGTAATTTTTTCGTTAAATATTTTTAATTTTTTAAAATGCTGGCTCTAAATTAAAAAATATATATTTCTGTTTATTTAAATGAAAAACAATTTAAACTCTACAAATAATATTTTGAGTTATAACGATTATAAGTTATACCACTTTTTTCATAAATTTTAAATTAAAATTTTTTTTTTAAAAGCTATGAGAAGTTTTATCATTTGATTTTGTTTACAAATGATATGGTTAACCATCACAAAAAAATTCAAAATTTTAACTCAATAAATAATTTTTTTTTTTTAAATGTGTCCCGGACCCCCTTAAGGAAGCCTTGAGCATTTGGTCAACCCTCCCTCACATTGACTGGGTCAAGCCTCCCTACATAGACCTTTTCTAAACAATAGCACATTGTTATGTTAAGCCTAACTTACTGTACAATCTTTATGCCTGGAATGAAAGCTCGATATTTCTACATTGCTTAAAACCTACTTACTTAAATTTCTATTATATATTTTATCTGAAAAAAGCTTACAAAATATTTCTAAAAAACACAACTTTTAGGTTGAAAACGTTTCACAATTGATTTTTCCACACCTATTTCGATTAGCTTTATGAAACAAAGACTGTTGTTTGAGCATTCCAATAGCTTTGGTTTACACCTATTGATAAAACTCTAAAATTCTTTTAAATATGAAAATTGATGGGTGGGTCAAACCTCCCGTATGGTCAACTGTCCCTAGTCTCCCCTATATGTTACTGTGAAAGACCGAAATCCGGAGAATGTTGACATTCACCGGTGAATGTCAACATTCACATAGTCACTTGTTGCATGTCCAAAATATTTGCTAATTATCCTTATTTCTCACTTACACCGGCAAATGTTGACATTTACCATGCACTAACGGTGAATGTTGAATATGTCGGAGAGTTGCATTTCATTTCCGTATTTCAGGCTTGATAAAACGTCACAAGGGTGATGTAACTTTTTCGCCTCTCTTGCTGAAGAAGAGTGACCAATCACGGTGAGGAGAGGGTTTAATCACTCTGTAGAGGGGTTTTCACATGGGGTACAGTATCGGTGTTGGCCTAACCGCATTAAGTTTAAATGCTGCTTTAGATATTATGGTCAGCCCGGGATTTTTTTTTTTTTTTTTTTTTTTTTTTGACATGCAGCTTTATATTTTAGCGTGAGAAGAAGAAGAGATGATCGACATTACTTGCCTTCTTAATAGTGATAGCAGTTGTACTTGGATAAATGTTAAGCATTGAGATTTTAGTTTTACGTTTAACCAATAAAGATCTTTGAATTTATACCGTAGTGGACTTTTCTTCTATAAATCATACTTTATTATTAAAACACATTACGATATATGTCAAAATAGGAAAAAGCTTAAATAACAGCACACGTAAATAAACTGTTGAACTTAAAAGAAACAGTCCAGTCTAAATGAGAAAAGTAAATAATACCAATAAAAAACTTGCTTAATTATGTGATTGAAATCTTATTTATTGCGAAAACTTAAACTTTTAGGACACTTTTAATTACACAACAGTCCCTTGCTTTTACATCCGCATTTATTTGTGGAACACTTCCTTTGGGATTGTTCTGTTTAAGTAACATGTACTCTTTTCAAGATTATTTTGATTTAGAGAATATTTAAACCTTAGTAATGAATAAAATAAAAAATGTAATTGTGTGATTTTAATCAATGATTTAAAAAATATCAAGTGATTAAAAGCATGATTTAATCTTGATTAAAATCTAACTGATTTAAATCAGTATACCCTGGTGCAATTTAAAAATTAAATTTGATTACTTGGGTTTTCAGTTAAAAGTCAAAATATTTTATGAACATTACTGAAATTACATTTTTACTAATGTCTGCATGAGAGATGGGATGTATATCGCTGGAAATTGGCTAATTGAGCATTCCAGTAATTGATACGAGTCTTAAAAAAATTAAAAAAATTAATTTTTAAATAACCATTAGTATATAAAACTAAAAGTTATCACTACCCAAACAAAAACATGCAAATTTTGCAAGAAAATAAAGAATATATAAATTTATTAAATTAAATGAAACCAGCTCTTAGCGTGTTCATTAAGATTTTCACTAAAAAACAGTGAAACTTCGAAACGTTATTTTCTTCTTCTTGACTGGTTTCATTAAGAGTTTCGACAATAACCCATATTATAAAACATGCAAGGGGAATTATAAAGAAAAATAATAAAAGTTAAATCTTTTATTGTTTTTTTTATATATAAACCAAAGGCATAGAAGGGTGTCTATTACAGGTCCATCTACCTTACATTCCACTTTCTATAACAGTAAATTTTATTATATATGGATTCCACATTATTAATAACAAAATATAATATAACGATAATTCATGAGTATCACATTAATCACAATTGTAGGAAAAATATAAACTTATCAAAATAACGTAAATTTTCCAATATGAATTCATAAAAATAAATAAATTTGCAAACAAAAATTGGGATAAAATTAATCAAAATTACTCATATGTGGTACATTTTACTACAGGGTTTATACGGTTTGAATGTAAAGTAATTTTGTTTTCTTAAAAGTACTTATTTTTAGCCAGAATCTGCGAAAAGTCCTTAAATTTAGTTTTGCATTATTTCTTAATCAGGGATGTAACACTTCTGCGTTTCTTTGCATTTCTGATTTTTTTTTTTTTAAATGTAAATCAATTCTTTCCTCCTCTTTTTCCGAAATTTCATTACACCCCTTGTCCCCCACCCCCTCACACACACAAACACACAGTACCAAAGTTAAACACCTTTTTTTTTACATTTTTTTCTCTATTTTTTTTAATTTTTAGTAACATTAAATAATCAATCATAAATTTCATAAACAATTCACATTCATTTCATTAAAATTTCATCTAAATTTCCCCTCTTCCAGAATTTTACGTCCCCTTTTTGCTCCTCTTTCCTTTACAATATCCAAAGTGTAAAATTTAAAAACTTTTTTTAAACAAATTTTTGCTCTATTTGTCAGTTTATCGCAATCAATCAAAAAAAAAAAAAAAAAAACTTTCCTCTGACACCCGAAATTCACGTTTTCGCTACACCCCCTCCCCCCTTCTTATGCGAAAATTTTGTGATTCTCAGTTGCTGCAACGACCGTCTGTCAGCTCTCTGTTGACCTCGGCTTCTCTTTTCGACCTCCACCAAAGCATATATTTGCTTGTCGACATACACCGGTGATGGTCCGAATGTACAAGAATATAATCAAGTATTCGATCTTTCACCTACGTATTTGGTATGTGTTGACATCCACCGGTGAAAGTCGACATTCTCCAATTTCTGTCTTTCACGGTAACATATATATATACATATACAGTCGAACCTCGTTATCACGACACTCTAATGACCAGAAAAAAGTGTCATCATAAGCGGAGTGTCGCGGTAACCGGAGTTGGGGAAAATATGTTTATAAAAAGCTGTATTTTTAATTAATTTAAGACAATTTTAAATTCATAACTGTTATTGCAGTTTCAAGGAATAAAAAATTATTATTGAACAAAATAAATACAAAATCAAAATTGATAAGAATAAAAATCAGATTTATGATGACCTTTTTTTTTTATTGTTACATGAAATATTAATGAATTAAAGTTTGCTTATCCTTATATGGGCTTCCTACAATTCCTTTTTTCAATATTATACAATGAATAGTAATCAGTATTCGTTGTTTCAGAAATGGATGTTAGATAATTTCTGATCATTGCAATGCTTCGGTTTTAGTCGGATGAAAAACGCCGTGTAACCACAGGAAAGCGCCGACTGACCAGAACAAAAAGACCGCGAGTAGACTGATACGTCTATCTAGAGCTAAAGTGAGTCATTCATTGTATGTGGGTTTATTTATTTAGACAAAGGATTTAAAATTTCTCATTTATGTCAATGGGTATTTTAGAAACTTTTGTGAAAAGTTTGTCTAAGACATTTCTTTTTAAGTCTTAATTTCCTGCTTATAGGATGGATTATAAAAAATGGACAATTTTCCTAAACCGTCGGGATATCCGGAGTTGAAAATTATTCAACGACGTAAAATCCGGAGTTTATTTACATTAAAATCATATGCAGAAAATCGGGACTTTGAAAAACTGACGTGATAAGCGGAGTGACGTGAAAACCGGGTGTCGGGATAACGAGGTCCGACTGTATATATTATTTACACCGAATTATTTCATAAATAAAGCATTATGTGACAGTATTTACCCGTATATCTACCCTATATACCGGGTGTCTCAAAAATGACTGATGGATTTTAAAATTCAATAACTTGCAAACGATGACAGATAATAAAAAAAATCCTTGCAGTAGTGTTATGTATGATGTCAGGAGTTTTGTTACTGTGATTCTTGATTTTAGTTCGAATTTCAAACAATAGATGGCGCTGAGAGCAATAGGTGCTCAGTCCAGACCCGATTTTGTTATTTCGGGATCCATTCAATGCATTTTAATCTCCTTTTTTCGCATGGAAGAAGAGACAGGCTGAAAAATCGAGCCTGGATTGAGCGATTATTGCTTGTAGTGCCATCTATGGATGCCATTTGTAACTAAAACTGAGAATCGCAGCATAAAAACTCCTGACATCTTATATAATGCTCCTGAAAGAATTTTTATAATATCTGTCACCGTTTGCAAGTTATTGAATTTTGAAATCCATCAATCATTTTTGGGACACCCGGTATATATAAAATCCTAATGAAACGAATTTTTGAAACGATTTTATGAAACTACTGATTAAACGACTGATTAAACGACTGATTAGGTTTCGCGGCTATTACTACTAAAATATGGCAGTTTTGATGGGAAAATTAACACCAATTTTCCATATTGATCCACAGATGTCAAAACTGTGAATAGAATTTTAAAATTTGAATTACTTTTTGAAATATTAATTTATAATTTTAATTACATTTCTGTAGTGACAATCTGTAATGGCAACAAGATTAATCAATTATTTTTGGAAAAAAAGTGGCCAACAGAGAAAAACTACAGGGATTATTAGATTTCTTCTTTTTCGTCAATTTCAAATTGATATTTGAAATTATCTTTTATTTCAATCAATAGTGAAACAATATTGTGATTAAAGTATGTTTTTTAGAAAAAATTTAAAAAAAAAAAATAAAAATTTGATTTTTTTTTTTTTTTTTTTTTTTTATGTGAAAAAAAACAATTACTAAAATCAGAAAGAAATTTTAAAATAACAATTAAATGATTATGTGTCAAAAGCAAAAAAATAAAGAAAATTACGTTATTCGCGTAACTGTTAAAAATGTACAAAAACTTTAAAATAATAAAATTATTACACACGAAACGCATTTAAATGGAAACGCATTACGTCATATTTAAAATTCCTAAATATTAAATATTGTCATAATTAAAGTTTTAATGTTGAATATTTGAATATGTTTGAAAAGCTCAAGTAATCATATTCCCGAACACTTGTTAACTAAATTAGTCAAAAGCAAAAAAATAAAGAAAATTACGTTATTCGCGTAACTGTTAAAAATGTACAAAAACTTTAAAATAATAAAATTATTACACACGAAACGCATTTAAATGGAAACGCATTACGTCATATTTAAAATTCCTAAATATTAAATATTGTCATAATTAAAGTTTTAATGTTGAATATTTGAATATGTTTGAAAAGCTCAAGTAATCATATTCCCGAACACTTGTTAACTAAATTAACTAATATATGTACCCGTGAATCTTAAAAGAGAAAAAAAAGTTTAAAATAAATAAATTATTACATGAGAAAGGCATTTACTAGTAAACTATAAAGGTATGAAAAAATATAAAAGCAAACTTAAAGAACACTTTTCCAATATCTTGTGGATACGGGATTTATAAATCTAACATTGATAAATAGATTTATAACAATTTTGAATTTACATCAAACAACTATTAAAATAACAAATAATTAAGCCAGACTCATTTAACTTATTCTCCATGAATTTCTGATGGCAAAACAAATGAATAGCTCTTACAAAATAGAATAATCCTAGATAAGCACAAACGGTATTTATTATGAATTAGATGACACAATCTGAAATTTCCACAGACTCATTAATAGAGGTGTTATCTTGAAGCAGTTCCAAGTTCTGATCCATAAGTTCATCTTTAAGTGGAACAAAATTTTTACCAAGAACATCTTGATAATCAAAGGAGTTCATCTTTGTCTTGGTGAAAACCAAACTTGTTTTTCCTTTTGCAATAGCCCATTAAGGACGAACCTCTTCTACACTTCTTTTAATTCTTCGCCAGCAGTTTTTTCCACGTTGTAAATTTGAATTATTTAATCGCTCAAAATTTGAGATTAGATAATGTGAAAATTTCGAAACTAAAATACCGGTATTCAAATTTAAAAGTTTTGTTCGCCTTTTATGGTTTTTATCGCCTTTTATAAGTTTTCTTGCCAACCGGCTTTAATGAGTTAAAGCCTACTCAAATCAGGACTGAGCTTTATATACGTTCTGAAAGCAGATATGTCTCACTTGGTAAATTATCCCAGTAATATCTAAAATCCCCTGTTCTATCAAAAGTAAATATTTTTTCATTAGTAATAAAAACACATTGGATCTTGCAGACTAACGGTATATATATTTTTTAATATTGTTCTAAGCCATTGATCTTATCGTTTTAATATAAAAAAAAAATTACCACTGACACTATGTACATAGTCGCTCTGCCACCATGCACGGTTAAGATAAAAACTTTGCTATTGTTAATATCAATATTAATACTTTAATTAAGATAATTGTTATATCTTGTCTATTTCGAGCACGTAATCGTTTAATAATTAACATTTATGTCTCTTTTTCTTCCCTAAGTTTTTTTGTATAATTGATTATAATCCTATGTTGTTTTGTAAATATTCTCTGTTTTACTGTTAATGGTACTTTGTGCTTTAAAATATTCATAACCAGTGGTTATTATACAAATATTTTCTATTACAGGTACTATTGTAAAAATTCATATGGATGTGTGGAATGTGCACTTTCTAATAACTAGCGTTTCATTTTTTTTTTTTCCTTAGTTCTTCTATAATTCATACCTCGTATTGTATAGTAGCACCTGAGACAACTGGGTTGCAATCTAAGAAATTAATATTGTGATATCTTTTTCAAATCTTTAAATAAACGGGAGTCTTAGCAAACATAATTAGCCAGGCAGGGCTTGTTGTGCTCAAGCCATTAGGTAGGCTCCCTGCCTGGTCAGAACTTGAACTTGCCACATAGAATAAATTTTAAGACATTGGAAGAAGCGAGTTTTAATCTTGCATCAATTTGATGCTTTTGTAGTTTTGGCTTGGCTTTGGATTTAGCATAATGCAAGCATTCGTCACTTTTTAAAGGATTTCTAACAGTTCTGGATGTAACTAAGAGTTTTAGAGCAGATTTTATAGTATAAGAATATGCACAATCTTGAACCGTCATTCTAATAACGTTCAGTTTACACCGGGCTGAGAGTTTTGATAGACGTCCGCTTCTATTTCTAACACTAGGGGGCTCTGTCTCCTACGAGCTACGCCCGCCAGCCCCCGTTCAGACACCGCAGACTCTAGCACGCTAATTTGGTCGTCTTTAAAAAGATTTCGGAAAATTGAATTATAATTTAAAAAACAGGGGCGATCTCCCTATAAACGGGTTTCTATTCATTTTTCTTTGATTGGGGAATTTTAAGGCCAAATCGGCTGCTGTTAAAAGATACAATGGATGTTTTCGTCTTTGATTAAATAAAATCAGGCTGAAATATAATTAAAAAGACAGTAGCGATTTTCCTTTTAACGGGCTGTTTTTGTCTTTGAATAAATCAGATCAGTGAAAAATTCGAAAATAAGCTAATATAAAATAAATTAATTAAACAGAGTCTTTGTCTCCCGGTATTTTTTAACAAAGAGAAAAGAAAGTTCTTTTAAATAAGACATTTTAAATGTATCGTTTTTAATCTGACGTAATTTTGACCAAACTATTCTTTCTTTTTTTAATAGTCACGTGAAAATACTTTTGTTAGAAATGAAATATTATTTGCGGTGTCCTAACAAAAATAGTTGAATCATCTCAAAATATCAAATAAATGTCTCAGCAATTTCTAAATTTAAACTGTTTTGCAATGTTATTTTTTGTTCATTTTATGTAATAACTGTAATGGGACGTAATTTCTTCTATTTAAGACTTCTAACGAATGTTAAAGAATTTATTATTTTACAATATACTTTCTCTTTTAAAATTCACGTGTAAATATAGTTTTTATGACGTAATTTTTTATAAGTTCCTACTTTTTATACGTAATTATTTAATTCTAATCTGAAAGGTTTTTTTTTTCTGTTTATAATAGTCACGTGTAAATAAATTTTTAATTTGAAGCAAACATTATTGTTTGCGCTGTTTATAGAGTTGGCAACAATTTAAATTATTAGCATTTTCTAAAATATGTAAAAAATATCTCTCGAAATGCTAAAAATTTGAATTTGAAATAGAAATAAAACCTCGAAAAATTAGTCAAATTAAAAAAAATAAATACTGTCTGCACACCGGGAACTTCAAACGTATAAAATTATCCAAAAATGATTAAATTCCCATGTGTACTTTTTGCTCCCATAAAACTTTTTTAAAGGAACGATTTTGTCCAACTTTAGCATTAAATATCTTTTTAAATAATTCTTCGATTTGAAAACTGTCTGGATCAGCGTGTTTATCAAACATTTCTCTATAATACCACCGATTTTCATATTTTTGTATGCCATATTTTTCTTAATATTAACGAAGAAAAACCTCCGGTCACAAAAAATTCAAAACCGGCGGCGGTGACAGCGGTAGTTACTTTTTTTTAGAATAGAGAGGTAGTTCACTAGATCACAAAGAAAATTATGCCCAATAGTTTTAAATGTACTTATTTTTCAAGCAGTTTGCCTTTCAGTCAGTCCACAGTCTAGAAAAGCCCTTATTCTACCCTTTCATCTTCAGTCCATGATTTCCCGCGACCCACGCTGAAAGAATGGAGTTATAAAATAAGGGGAGCAGGCATTTAGTGCATTATCTACGAGTTGCGAGTGAAGTTACTGAGGAGGTTGTCACAAAAAGGTAGGAGAATTTTTATATCGGGTGAATTGTTTCTAATTACCGTTGAAGCAAGCCTCCACCAGTAAATTTTGTACAGAAAAACTTGCCTTAATTTAGAGAGTTTTTCACGAAATATTTCTCTCATAAAAATGGTTACTTGTTCTATTTGTTTTTACTGGTAACAGTTTTCCCATGCATTAATATCTTTTTCACTGAAACTAACAGGTAGTTGTCTGGTTTGTCACAATATGGCGGAAACACAAGGCTTGATTACCGCCGAAGTAAATTTCCGCCAGTAAAACTGAATATTTGTTTTTGCCATTATTCATGACTGAAATTTTGAATTAATAAGGAGTTTAAATAAGGAGAAAATTTCTATTTGAATTTAATGGTGGAAGTTTGCACGGGAGGCAATCAACCCCAGCGAAAGCGGTTACCGTTGAGGCTTCACTATTTTAAGGATATGTCAATTCCTCTTTATTAGGTGCGTTCATAATTATATAAATACGTAGCACCTATAGTCGTCGTTCAGTCCGTCTGTCTGTCCGTCTGTCTGTCCGCATATAACAGAGCAAAAACTACCCAACCGAATTGTTTGAAATTTTAAATACATGATTGTTGCAAAATTTTGTCGAGCCATTTCAAATTTTATAAAAATCGGATGTATAGTTTAATTACAGGGACAATCAAAAGTTTTTCTTTACATTACGGCCAATGGGAAAAATTATTGCAAGTGCATTTTAATGATGTTACAGCCTTCCGAATGGTCTGAAATTTTAAGTATATAATTGTTCAAAATTTTGTCGAGCCATTTCAAATTTTATGAAAATGGGATACATGGTTTAATTACAGTGTCAGTCAAAAGTTTTCCGTTACATTACGGGGAATGAGAAAAAGATTATTGCAAGTGCATTTTAATGATGTTACAGACTATGCACTTATGAAGTGCAAAAAAATATACATTTAGTACAATATGGGGTGCAAAAAATAATTATAAAACTAGTTATAGTACGAACGCACCTCATTTGCCACGTTTGACGAGCAATTTTCAACTTGTTAATAGTTCCATGGCTCAAAGCATCAGTTGCATATCCCAAAAAATCAAATCTAGCGACTACTAACCTATAAACATAATAATAGATGAGTCTCGCACAAAATACTGCCACCAGGACGTCATCTCATTATACTAGATTTAAAAGAAGCAACTGGTCCTAAACTCATTTCCATTTGTTAATATCACAAGATATTACCACTTGTAGATAAAAATAATTTTTAACTTTTACAATTGAATTAAATTCACATATTATGTCATATATATGTGTCTAAATTCAAGATATATAATTCTTTTCGGAATTTTATTCTAAACACAGGGATGAGAGCGCTCCGACCCAAATGACTAATTACCACTACTAAATTTTAATGGTATTTTTCGCCTTATTTAGTGACAGAATTCCTGAGATTTTATAAAGCAAAGAATACTATTGAAATTTAGTGGTGAAAATCAATCATTTGGGTCGAAACGCTCTCATCCCTGTAAACAACAAAATTAGCATGTTGTCTTAAACTTTTTTCTAGCACTGTACAGTCGTGGAAAAAAAAGTAAACACCCCTACTAACTCCTCAACAAATTTTCGTAGAAGAAAGTTACTGGTACCGAACGATTGGAAATAAAGTCTACTTTTAAATGATGTATATAAAATTTGCTTAGGGGGTCATCTACATATTAAAACGAATCCAAACTTCATTTTTTTTCAATGACAATACCTAATTTTAACAAAATATTTCAAATCTTCGGTTCAAACTATGCCTAGACACCGAATTTCAAGTCATTAGAATGATAAGTTTTTGAATTATAAACATTCAAAATTGAGTGCTACTAATGTTAAATTGCATTTTCATATTTTTATTAATATCTCCTGAAATTATGCTTCTAATGAGCTATTTTTTTTTTGTAGCAATAATACTAATATACCCAAACATAAATACGCTGAATTTGCAATTTTTATAATTTTATGATATGAATTATGAATTATGAAATTAATATTCGAAAACATTATGAATTGCAACCTACAATTTTTTTGATGGATTTAGATTTATTATGTCCTGCTTTATGTAAATCCAAAATTTCACATTTTTCTTTCAAGTAGTTTTCAAATTAGGCTTAAAAAACGGCAAAATGAGGGTTTAAGGGGCCATCTATAATAGAAGTGACTAGATATTTTGAAATTTCTTCTGCTGTATTGTAATCTACTCTGTTAAAAATCTGCAGCATTCTGGCAGGTCATTTGACCGTTTTTTTCCGAAAACGGTTACACAACCGTAATTTTAACACTATTCTGACCATATTATTGGCCATTTTATGTCATAATATAGTTAAATTATGGTTATGAAACCGTTTTTTCAAAAAACGGTCGAATGACCAGCCAGAATGCTGCAAAATTTTTAACAGTGTAGTTCATTGACTTCTTAAGGTGCCTTGATCAAGATGGGGGCTCTCTGGGTTAATAATCGATTTCCGAACTTCAATTTGGATACAGCCCTTAAAACACGCTCATTTTAAAATAATTAATTTCTCGGAAACTTATGGTACGAATTGCATAAAAATTTGTTTTTAGGCTAATTGGAGGATGTAGAGTTCATTTATGATGTCAGAATTGTGTACTGCTATTGAAAAAAAAAAAAAAAGTTATGGTTCGTTTTAATATGTAGAAGGCCCCCTAAGAAAATTTTATCTATATCATTTAAAAGTAGACTTTATTTCCAATCGTTCGGTACCAGTAACTTTCTTCTACGATAATTTGTTGAGGAGTTAGTGGGTGGTGTTTACTTTTTTTTTTTCCACGACTGTACATGTACAAAAAATTCGCCTTATCATATCAGAATAACATCATTCTATAGGATTGAAAATACAGTGAGCTAATCTGAATTTTTATTTCCTTATAAAAACAGTCTCCATACACAGTTTCTTTTTGTGGAAACAGAACAGAAATAATTGTATTACGAAATGAAAAAAAAAAAAATAGATTTCTATAAGGATAAACTATAGCGGGGGGTGCAAAAAAAGGAGCAAAGAGACTTTTTTTTACTGGCCAGATACTTTTTTTTTTTGAGTTAACAGTAATTTTATTCATGTTCTAAAACGTGTGTATAGATATCCCAAAATTCACGAAATAACTAATTTTGATAGATAATACAAGGTTTCTCTGTATTCTAAAAAAAAAGTAAGTAACGCCGTCACCTCCGCCGGTTTTGAATTTTTTGTGACCAGGGGTCTTTCTTCGCTGATATTAAGAAAACTATTGCATACAAATTTGATAAACACGCTGATGCAGACAGTTTTCAAATCGAATAATTATTTTATGAGATATTTAATGCTAAAGTTGGTCAAAATCGTTCAATTAAAAAAGTTTTATAGGAGCAAAAATTATACATAGGAATTTAATCATTTTTAGATCTTTTTATAGATTAGAAGTTCGCGGTGTGCAGACTGCATTTATCTTTTTTAATTTGATTTTTTTTTTTTTTTTTTTGAGTATTTATTTTCATTTTATATTCAAAATTTCTTCTAAAAATTCAAGAAATATTTTTTGCATCTTTTAGAAAAGGGTATTATTTTAAATTGTTGCCGTTTTTAAACCAGCACAAATAATAATATTTCCTTCAAACTAAATTTTATTTACACGTGACTATTATAAACAGAGAAAAACTTTCAAATTATAATTAAATGATTACGTTTTAAAAGCAGGAAAATATAGAAAATTAAATTATAAAAACTATATTTGCACGTGAATTTTAAAAGAGAAGGAAAATTATAAAATAATAAATTCATTAATAACGTTAAAAGTCGTAACTGGAGAAAATTACGTTATATTTAAAATGGCGAAACAATAATATTGCCAAACAGTTTAAAAATATTTTGCGCGAGACATCTATTTCATATTTTCAGATAATTTTTTTAACTATTGTTGCGAATTCTACACTGTTAAAAATTTTGCAGCATTCTGGCAGGTCATTCGACCGTTTTTTGAAAAAACGGTTTCATAACCATAATTTAACTATATTCTGACCATAAAATGGCCAATAATATGGTCAGAATAGTGTTAAATTCACGGTTGTGTAACCGTTTTCGGAAAAAACGGTCAAATGACCTGCCAGAATGCTGCAAATTTTTAACAGTGTAAGACAGCGCAAATAATATTTCCTTTGTAACAACAAAAGTATTTTCACGTGAATATTAAAAAGAAAACAAAAACTTTGGTGAAAATTACGTCAGATTTAAAACGATTCATTCACAATGTCTCATTTAAAAGAACTTTCTTATAGCCTTGTTAAAAAATACCGGGAGACAAAGACTCTGTTTACTTAATTAATTTCATATTTGCTTATTTTAAAATTTTTCACTGATCTGATTTAATCAAAGACGTAAACAACCCGTTAACAGGGAGGTCGCCACTGTTATATATATATATATATATGTGTGTATATAGACATATATATATATATATATATATATATATATTATTTTTAGGTATTTTAAATAATGTAATTATTTTCTATTTATATTATATTAATTGTATTTATCACGGTATTTCAAAATGAATTAACTGAATCCATAAGTTTTATTTTCTGTCTTAACTTAACTGTTTTATTCACCTTAATCTTATCATGCTTGTGGATTCCATGTGCGGGAATATACTTTGAAAATCTACTCGGAATTTATTCGGTAAGTTGTGTAAGATTTCTATTGCTATAAATTAAATATTTAATGGGTTGTAGTGTTTTTTTTCCCATTTCATGCCATTTGATAATGTTCTGTTTTTATCTTGAGACTATTCTTTTGGTTCTATTGGTTGTTCGGGTACAGGAGAGAAAAAAAATTAGCTTTTAGCCTTTTTCTCACAGAAAACAACCGATTTGCTTATATCATTGAATTCTGTACTCTTGAAAACGTAATTCAATATATAAGTTTTTCAATTTTTTCGGAATCCATTTTCTTCTTTTTTTATTCTTCCTTATTAATTCTTGTAATTAAGTATAAGGTACTTTATTTTATACATACAGATCTATATTATAGGTTTGTGGCATCCATTTTTATTGTCAATTCATTCACAATAATGCGGTTTTTGATGATGGTCGGTAATGTTTAATTAATGGTTATATATAATATATATATATATATATATATAATTCAGCCTTCCGATTTTTTTTTAAATCCGATCAAATAGCGTGCTTTTAGAGTTTACGGTGACTGAATGTGTGTTGGCGAGCGTAGCTCGTCGGGGGCAGAGCTCCCTAATATAATTAAAAATAGCAATTTTTTATTAATTCATTAAGTATGTAGTATAGGGTTATATATGGAATAGCATATTTGGTAAATGACCTCTACGGCTTTACTGGTATATGCGCACTCTTTTGTTGAAATTTTCCATGACAGTTTTGCTTAAAAGTGGCTGAATTTCGTTGATGCAGCCCTCTTCAAGGCGTGGGTGGTCGTGGGCTTATTGGCATAAACCTTAGACTTCAAAAACCCCAAAGAAAAAAGTCCAAAGGCATTAAATCGCACGATTTGGGAGGCAACTTCTGATCACCAAAACGGGAAATTACACGAGCAGGAAATTACTCATGCAGTTATTGACTTGTTTCTGAGGCTCTATAGCATATGGTACCGTCTCGTTGAAGCCACATATCGCCCACATCCATATCTTGTAATTTAAGCACAAATGACACAAAACTCAAATCTTGCGAAAAATTTGGGACACACAATAAAGCCATGGAGGCCATTTACACGATATGCTATTCCATACATCACCCTATACTGTATACTTTATTTGACAATTAAAAAAAATTACAATTTTTAATTATAAACCTATTTTTTCTATCAAAATGATTTCGTGCGTGAATTTTGGGACGCTTTACTTCTAACGCTTCTTTAACCCTTTGATTACGAGGTTGGGACATACACTATATTGCCATTAATGACCGGCAACTTTCAATTTTAGACATTTTGTCGAATATTTAGAAATATACTTGGCAGATTCTTCTGGAATTTCAGGATTGAAAAGAACAGGTATGACCTCATATTTGGCAATGTCGATTTGATTAGGCGGGCAATTAGGGGGCCAGCAAAAAATCAAAGAAAAAAAAATACTTGGGATCTCCCTGTAAAATCAAATGCATGAAATGATCTATCGCTACCGAATATAAATGAACAGACATTGTGAAATATGTGTATTCTTTTGTGTAAGAATAGCACGTATATTAATAGAGATACAGCGATTTATTTAAAAAAATAAAAAAAATTCTTGGATGTTTTTCGCTTATAACATGCAGGGTTTTCAACCAAATTTAACGGCGGTTTCAGAAAAAGTGCCAAAATATAGTAGAAATAATATAGTACAATTAGAATATAAAAATATATTAAATATTTTTGGAAATATGAGCAGTTGTATGAAATAATTTTTATCTGCGCATGCGCGAATGATAACAAAGATCATTTTACATAATTTAATAGTCAACTCTATGGAGCAACTTATTAAAAAAAAATTAGTCAAATATCGCAAAAATTCAGAAAGATATCGGCGTTAGAGTGAGCAAATTTTTAGTTGTTCTCTAAAAGCAGCTGAATGATAAGGGATTTTCCACAAATTGTCATTTTTAATTTTAATTTTTTTTAATTTTAATGTTTCATTGATGCTTTAGTTCTTCTTGGATAACTACCAGAACGAGACTATACCATGATCAAAAGAAGTATCAAAATCGAAGCATTTTTTTCCAAATCTACTCGTTGATACTCACTAAATGCTGACTTTTTTCTGAAAGTCAGTTAATAAAAAATGACAATTTGTGTAAAACCCCTTATCATTCAGCTGCTTTTAGAGAACAACTAAAAATTTGCTCACTTTAACGCCGATATCTTTCTGAATTTTTACGATATTTGACTAGACTTTTTTTAATAAGTTGCTCCATAGAATTGACTATTAAATTATGTAAAATGATCCTTGTTATCGTTCGCGCATGCGCAGATAAAAATTATTTCATACAACTGCTCATATTTCCTAAAATATTTAACATATTTATATTCCAATTACACTACATTGTTTCTACTATTTTTCGTCAATTTTTCTGAAACAGGCGTTAAAATTGGTTGAAAACCCTGCATCTTATAAGCAAAAAACATGCAAGATTTTTTTATTTTTTTAAATAAATAACTATATCTCTATTAATATACGTGCTATTCTTACACAAAAGAATACACATATTACACAATGTCTGTTTATTTATATTCGGTAGCGGTAGATCATTTCGTGCATTTTATTTTACAGGGTGATCCCAAGTATTATTTTTTTTCTTTGATTCTTTGTTCGTCCCTTAATTGCCAACCTTAACAAATCGACAAAGCTAAATATGAGGTCATACTGTTCTTTTTAATCCTAAAATTCCAGATGAATCTGCCAAATATATTTCTAAATATTCGACAAAATGTCTAAAATTGAAAGTTGCCGGTCATTAATGGCAATATAGTGTATGTCGCCCCAGAGACTATTGCTTTATTCTATTGGCACCACGTGTAGCGGCCATTTGCCCGATATGCTGTTCCATATATAACCCTATACTGTATACTTATGAATCAATAAAAATTTTTACTTTTCAATTTTAAACTTGTGTTTTTTATCAAAATTACTTCTTGCGTGAATTTTGGGCCACATTTTATGCCAAGTTTCGTGCAATTGAAAAAATATACAAGGGACATACAAACCGAGAGTGAGTTTTAGATATACTGTCAACTGGGGTAACTTTGACCCATAAGGGTAACTCTGGTCCAAAAGAGAAAAAAAAGATTAAAAATGCTACATCACTTGAGTTATAGGCAAAGTTTTGGTCTCAAAATATAGGTAGCAAAACTAGCGTGAGGTTGGCAGCTCATTGTAAATAATTCGCCAAAGTTCCACGGTCGCAGTATGGACTAAAGTTTCCAAAAAAGTTACCCCACAAGTGGGCCAAAGTTATCCCAGTTGACTGTATATAGATTATTGAATCTTTATGAATAGTGAATCTTTATGAATCCTCGAATAATACTACAGATGTCTAAATTTATTTTATGCAAGAAATATGGAAAATTAATAATTCCATTTTCCCTTGAATAATAATAATAAATCGCTTTAATATTAATTCTGATATTATTTGATGTGAAAAGAAAAAAAAAAAAAAACTAGAGAACAGGAATTCTGCTTTTTCAGAATTGAGTGTCTCCCCCGATGAAAAAAATATGTGTATATATAGATAGTACAAAACATGTTTCAATTTTAAGATTAAAGCACCCGCTTTCATTTTATGTAAAATGACGTAATTCGCATCCGCTTAAGAATTCCACATTTACGATCCACTCTTAAAGATCTACAGCAAAGCTTGCATAGGACGTCACTATCGCAAAATAATACACAAATGCAGCAAAAAGATGCCGTCATTAAAGAAACTTGACTAAACAAAATCGGATATCTAATGATTCATAGGCCTTCATTTGTTTGTAACATTAATATAGATACTTAAAATTAAATATAGTTTATAATAACTCCATGTTTTAACAGAAATCATTCGTTTATATATATATATTTTTTTTTTCAAAATAGCACGTATTTTATTTACATTTTCATTCAGTTGTTATGAGAAAACGGCAACAAAAATATATAATTACTATTTTACCACTATTTTTTCTTTACTTTATACACAAATGGAGTACTTCTGTTGCCAATATTAAGCAAATGGCTCTAAAAACTACAAAAAATTAATATTTCAAAAATAAGTTGAGATACAGTTTTCAAATAAATTGCATTTAAAAGTACATTTTTTCCCCAATACGACGGTATAAAAATTGAAAATGTGCGATGCTTAGAAATTTAAAAAATTGCTATAGAGTATTTAATCATACGATGGTACATCAGCTTTGTTTATTGCTGGCTTCTGTAAGGTAACGTTATTTTTTGGAGACGACACAAAATAAGCTGGGAGAAAGAAATGGGCTAAAGCGAAAGATTGGCAGCTATGAAATACGCAGATGTAGATTTTCTGTGGTTTTACTTATGACTCTCCAGGTTTAAAAATTATCACGTTAAGATGGAAAACTGCCTTAAACCAGTTTATTAGTCTGACAATAAGGCTAAAAAAAAATCACGAAAAAGACTTCCCCCCCCCCCCCCCTTCAGATGCTGGGATGAACAATCGTAACTCACAGGAGAGGTCATCAACATTACGGTGTTCACTTTTCTAAGGTGTGAAAAGCTGGATTTTAATTTTCTCTTGTTGTATACCATTTACTATATCTTATCTTTTGTCAACCGATTCTCTGAAAAAAAAGAGAATTATGGGCCACGTGACCCTGTTACCAATATGACTGTGGTTTATGATAAAAGTCATATTTTCTTATCCAAAACCTTGAAGTATATTTTTGTTTATTATCTTAGAAAAAACATTTTTTTCACAATATGATTTCATTCAGTTTATTTATTGACTGTTAAATTAAGAAAGGGTAAGTTTCGGCAGTTTTTACTTTCTATTTGTGAATCCTTTTGTGCGCCGATTTGCACATATGCAAACAACAGTGTTTTGAATTTAATAGATTTTTTTTTATTCGTATATACCTAATTTACACCAGAAAATCAAAATAGCAATATGTGCTTTAATTAATAGCAGACATTCCGTATTTGAATAAAGTGAAATTAACCATTGAAACTTTCTGGTGTAAAGTCAGATTCTCTGAACTACGTAATTTCTAGAACGTATTCTATAATTGGAATTAAAAGGTTAAAGGTTAAATTTTATAAAATAAATAATTATATAAAATAAGGTATTTGGAGACATACTTCTTAAAATATTTACTAATTTGCAATATTTTAGTGTTAAACAGCCACACGACAGTAGTTTTTACTTGTATTGCAGATGTGCAACATTAGAAAAGATTGACGTATTATATGAAAAATATATCTGTGATTTTTTTTCATTATTTTTCCTGTGTAACAAACCTTTCAGAGAATTGTATATAATTTTTTCGAAACAATATAAAAAATCGCGCATTTAAGGGTTAGGTGATAGAGTTAGTTCTCGTCGTCGAAAAAACATCTTGTAAATTAAGTATAAAAGTATATATTTTTTTAACACTAGGGGGCTCGGCCCCCTACGAGCTACGCTCGCCAACCCTCGTTCAGACACCGCAGTCTCTAAAAGCACGCTAATTTGGTTGGCTTTAAAAATATTTTGAAAGATTGAATTATAATTTAAAAAACAGTGGCGATCGCCCTATAAATGGGTTTCTATTAATTTTTCTTCGGTTGGAGAATTTTAAGGAAAAATCAGCTGCTGTTAAAAGATACAATGGCTGTTTTCGTCTTTGATTAATTAAAATCAGTTAAACATTTCAAAATAAACTAATATAATAAGCATATCTGCATCAAAATGCAAACATATTTTACAAATACCAATCCCTTCTTTTGACGAAAACGACACAGAAGGTTAACTAATCTTAACTAAACAATTTAAGCAATTTCTATATTTTCTGCTTCACAGATTTTTCTCTTACAAATCATATTTTTTGTTGATGACACTTCATTTTCAGCTTGTAATCTTTTTTATTTTTATTACATTACTAAATAATCGCTCGAAAGCAGTCTAAACGCGTTTAATAAAATTAATATTAATCTTATTAATATAATCTCAAAATATCAAATTAATGTCTCGCGCAATTTTTAAATTTAAACTGTTTTGCAATATTACTTTTTGTTCATTTTACGTAATAAGTGTAATGTGACGTAAATGTGACGTAATTTCTCCTATTTAAGACTTCTAACGCATGTTAATGAATTTATTATTTTACAATATCCTTATAAAATTCACGTGTAAATATAGTTTTTATGAAGAAATTTTCAATAAGTTCCTGCTTTTTACACGTAATTATTTAATTCTAATTTGAAAGTTTTTTTTTCTGTTAATAATAATCACGTGTAAATAAATTTTTAATTTGAAGCAAACATTATTATTTGCGCTGTTTATACAGTTGGAAACAGTTTAAATTAATACCATTTTCTAAAATAAGTAAAAAATATCTCTCGAAATGCTGAAAATTTGAATTTACAATAGAAATAAAACCTCAAAAAATGAGCCAAATTAAAAAAGTGAATGCAATCTACACAATGGATAATTCTAACGTATAAAATTATCTAAAAATGAATTAATTCCCATGTATAGTTTTTGCTACTATAAAACTTTTTTTAGTGGAACGATTTTGTCCAACTTTAGCATTAAATATCTCTTAAAATAATTCTTCGATTTGAAAACTGTCTGCATCAGCGTGTTTATCAAACATTTCTCTGTAGTACCGCCGATTTTCGTATTTTTCCATGCAGTATTTTTCTTAATATTAACGGAGAAAGACTTTCGGTCACAAAAAATTCAAAACCGGCGGCGGCGGTAACAGCCATAGTTACGTTCTCTCTATTCTAAAAAAAGGTAACTACCGCTGTCACCGCCGCGGGCCGGTTTTGAATTTTTTGTGACTGGGGGTCTTTCTTCGTTAATATTAACAAACATAATGCATACAAAAATATGAAAATCAGTGGTTTTATACAGAAATGTTTGATAAACACGCTGATGCAGACAGTTTTCAAATCGAAGAATTATTTTGAGACATATTTAATGCTAAAGTTGGGCAAAATCTTTCCACTAAAAAAGTTTTATAGGAGAAAAAACTATACATCGGAATTTAATAATTTTTAGATCATTTTATACGTTATAATTCCCCGGTGTGCAAAATTTATTTTTTTTTTTTAATTTGACTCATTTTTCGAGGTTTCATTTCTATTTTAAATTCAAATTTTCAGCATTTCGAGAGATATTTTTTACTTATTTTAGAAAATTGCACTAATTTAACCTGTTGCCAACTGTATAAACAACGGAAACAATAATGTTTGCTTCAAATTAAAAATTTATTTACACATGACTATTATAAACAGAAAAAATTATTTGGAATTAGAATTAAATAATTTTGTACAAAAAGCAGGACCTTATAAAAAATTACGTCATAAAAAGTATACACGTGAATTTTAAAAGAGAAAGGATATTGTAAAATAATAAATTCATTAACATGCGTTAGAAGTCTTAAATAGGAGAAATTACGTCATATTTACGTCACATTACAGTTATTACATAAAATGAACACAGAATATTTCAAAACAGTTTAAATTTAGAAATTGCGCTAGACATTTATTTGATATTTTGAGAGGATCTTTTCAACTATTTTTGCTAGGAAAGAGCAAATAATATTTCATTTCTAACAAAAGTATTTTCACGCGAATATTTAAAAGAGAAATAATAGCTTGGTCAAAATTACGTCAGATTAAAAACGATTAATTTAAAATGTCTCATTTAAAAGAACTTTCTTTTCGCTTTGTTAAAAAATACCAGGAGACAAAGACTGTTTACTAAATTCCTTTTATATTAGCTTATTTTGAAATGTTGTTACACGTGTCTATGTCTACAAGTTATTTTTATTTCGACGTTTTATTTGTATTTTTATTAATGTTGTACTAATTTATTTGTTCTTTCGTTATTTAAAATAAAAATTATGTCAATTTGTATAATTTGGCGAGTGGTTTGGCGATTTATATAATTTGGCGAAATTGGTCGACGGGATAATCAAGTAGTACCGCAGCGGATTTGGCGTTAAAATTCCCCAATCAAAGAGAAATGAATAGAAATCCGTTTATAGGGAGATCGCCACTGTTTTTTTAAATTATAATTCAATCTTTCGAAATATTTTTAAAGCCGATCAAATTAGCGTGCATTTAGAGTCTGCGGTGTCTGGACGGGGGTTGGCGAGCGTAGCTCGTAGGGGGCCGAGCCCCCTAGTAAGTAAAAAATATCTCTCGAAATGCTGAAAATTTGAATTTAAAATAGAATTAAAACCTCAAAAAATGAGTCAAATTAAAAAAGTGAATGCAGTCTACACACCGGGAAATTCTAACGTATAAAATTATCTAAAAATGAATTAATTCCCATGTATAGTTTTTGCTACTATAAAACTTTTTTTAGTGGAACGATTTTGTCCAACTTTAGCATTAAATATCTCTTAAAATAATTCTTCGATTTGAAAACTGTCTGCATCAGCGTGTTTATCAAACAGTTATCTATTATACCGCCGATTTTCGTATTTTTGCATGCAGTATTTTTCTTAATATTAACGGAGAAAGATTTCCGGTCACAAAAAATTCAAAACCGGCGGCGGCGGTGACAGCGGTAGTTACTTGTTTTTTAAATAGAGAGATAGAGAGATTCTTTTATAAGCATTCAATGTTCATCTTGAAAATCATGTATAATATTCTGACTGCAAAAATTTTCCCCAAATTTTTCCCCAAAAAATTCCGAGAAAATACATTAATTTGAAGTGGGCACCGAACCACATTATAGGAAATTCACTGATTTTTTTTAAAGCGTGAACTAGTGAATTTATTAAAAAAATAGTGAATTTATTAAAAAAATAATTATATCTCTGTTTCTTTTTTAAGATATGGCAATAGGAAAGAAATTAAGCATTATTTAAACTATTTTTTTATGGTTTATAAAGTAATTTTGAAACATATAACTCTAATTAAGTCAAAATAAAACTGCTCATTGAATAAAGCATTTTTTTAACTGTAATATGCTGCTTATTTTATATATTTTTTTCTACTTTTGAATGCAAAAAATATTTTGGTTTTACACTTTCACAGCCAGTTGGCCAATTTTGTCGAGCGAGGTTTGGGGCGTCCATAGCCTTTAAATGGCTGATTTTTCAAAAAATCATTGTAATAATATTTTTCGGCTTTCATTTTTTGAATAAATCATGGGAAAAATACTTTAAAAAATCATATCTTGTTTTAAGTATGGTTTACGGCTAAAAAACAGTTTGTTACTAATCGGCAATACTGGTCCTTAATTGAAAAAATTATTTTCCTTGGTAAAATTCTACAATATTAAACACACAAGAATTTTAGAAACTATAATAAGAAATAAATTTTATTTGCTCACTGCAGAACAAAATACGGTATTTCGCAAGCTTCCAAACAAAACAAAAAGAACAAGTAGCAACAATTGAAAAAATAAATCTATATATAAATAAATCTATAAATCTAAATTCTTAAACAGCACAAGTGTTGCCATCTACATGTTGAAAATTGATTTAAAAATATTTTCAGAATGTATTTTATTGGCAACATTAGGCATTATAGCTTCAATATTATTTTAATAGTATTTTAGAGTCTAAATTGGGGATGTTGCCGAAAAGCAACACCCGGCATTTCAGGGTTAAATTTATTGATGTTGTAACTCGTATACAATTGTAACCATAATCGGACGATTGATCTCCTGCCGCGGTATAACTAAAAAATACCACAAAATTAATTAAGTTCTGAAAATATTAAAAAGTTGTACACAGTAATCCCTTAACATTCGCGAGGGATAGGTTCCTGTTCCTGAAAACATCCGCGAATGTTAAAATCGCGAATGTTGAGACTATCTTTCCGTGCATAAAAGGGAGTTAAGTTTTATGATTTTTTTTTTTTTTTTTTTTTTTTTTTATGAAAAAAGCAATTGAAGCGCAAAAATATATTTATTAAGCATTAAAAACATATTGTACAAAGCTTATTTGCTAGTTGAATGGCAGAAAATATCTATTGATGTACGATTATTTGACTGAATAGATCCTTTGTTTTGTAATTTCCATAAAAGGAAAAGTTACTGTCTCGATTTTTCTTTTAAATTTAGGACTCCTCAGCAGTGAATAATCGCATTTCATTGATTTCTCAACAAGTTGTTGTGGAACCTTTAAAATTTCTCATACAATTTTTGCAGAAAATTGTTCACTTGCAATACAAATTTTAATTTAGAAAGTTTAGGATTTTCTTAAATACAATCCCTACTGTTAGTTCACACTCTCCCTATATGTGACATTCTCACAATCTTTTAATTTTCATGTCCCTGAATAATAATTTTTTATTTAATACACTTTTTTGTGTTTTTTCTATTTCATATACTTGGGAACATCCCATTGCATGATTGCACAACAATATTAACGAGATAAATAAGTTTTGGACGATGTTGGGGGTCCAAACACATGGAAAACTCATCTACCGTCCCGTGCCCCTGATCCTGGTTTTGAAGTTTGGAGCTGTCTGGATAAAATTGTTTCAATAAAAATAATTTGATGTAGATTTTTTCTGAAACTGGAACTATTGTTTTATATAAATATGTAGCTAAAAATTAACCTGCACACATTTTTAGGGTTGATATTATTTTTTGAACTCTGTCCCTGGGTTTTAGATTTTTTTACCATCCCTCTTCTAAAATTATACAGAAAATCACTTCAGATGCAGCGACAGAATTTTTTTCAATTTTTTGCTCATGCAGAAATATGCTAGAAAAAGAATATCTAAAATTCTTTGACAGGAAATTTACTGCAGAATATAAATCAGCATTTAAATATCAATTTCAAGCACCGTGGCTTTATTGGTAGTCTTACCGTCCCCAAGGTTTATTCCTGCACTTTTCGAGGTAAATTAAAAAAAAAATTAATTTAATCCAATGTTAACAAATGTTTTGAAAAATCAATGAACATTGTGGCTATCACTTAGTCTTAACATGATTTTCCTAAAAATAGGTGGTAATTTCCCTTACCGTTCCATCCTTACCGTCTCTTTTTTACCATTTCGTCCCTTTTTTTACCTTACCGTCCCTTCTTTAACACCCCTTTAAGACAATGTTATACAAAAATTCTGCATTAAAAATACTACATTTGTATTATTTCTTATTTGAATGTCCTGTGGGTACTATGCAAATCCATTATAAGTAAAAATTTAGAAGAAAATAAAAAGTTATAGGGGTAAAATGGTAAGGAAAATTAAACTCGCAAGTTTAACCTAAACCTCAGTTAAATAAAAAAAATTTCGCTGCAGACCATTTTTTTTTCGAATCATTAAGGCATTCGTCTATCAGATTAAAATGTTATTTTAGAAAGTTTAATTTCGCCAGATTTTTTTCCCCCAAAAGTCAAAAGATTGTGAGAATGCCCCATATATATCTTGTTTAAATTTTCAATCGCTAATAAAATACTTATTATTCATCCTCTCAAGTTCAAATACATTTTTTTAACTTGTAGTGGATGAAACTTGATATTATTACAGTTTTTTCAAATATTAACTCATTAATTAAATTTTAATTAATTAATTTTAGTTTTATATGGGAGAAAAAATGGCGGCCATTGGTTATTGAACATAATTTAATGCATCTTCATACCTTTAAGGGGGGGTTACCACAGGGGGAAATCCTGTTCTGTCGCCAAATACCGCCAAGTTTATCGCCAGATTTAGCGACCAAAATGAGACGCTAAAAGTGACGCCAACTTGGCGATATCTCTAATATTTTGCTAAATTCCCATTGACTTCCATTGTAAACCTACTTGCTTATAGAAAAACAACAAATTGAGTTATTTTAATGAACAAAAACTAATATTAGCTTAAGGGATTATATTAAATTTTTCTTTGATGACCTAAGTAGGAATTGACTTTAAAAACAAAAACTTTTTATATTACTTGTTTTTGCATCAAGTCATGTTTCGAATTTCTCGGAATTACTCATCTATATTTTCCCTCTATACAAGGGTTGAAATTATCGGAACTTAGGCTAAACAGTACAGTGCAGCTGTCCAGTGTCAAATAGTTTGAGGAATCGATAGAACAACCTGAGTTTACTTTGTAAAAAAATATTCTTTATAAAACAAAATTCTTGAATAACCAAGTTAAGTATTCGCGAATGTTGAAATGTTCTTTATTTTCTATTTCGCGAATAAATCAAAACTCGCGAATGTTAAGGGATTACTGTATTGTTGTCGGGGATACACACCTGTTGACATAATTTTCATAATTCTAACTTATCAGAACCTGAGTGAAAAATCCATTATAAAATTCCATCTTTGCATACAAAACCCAAATTAAGTTAAATAAAATAATGCAACAAAGTATTACTCTCTACTTTAACAACATATTAAAATTTCGTGATAATTGCCTTATTTTTAACATTTTAAGGCCCAACCCCGAGTCTGAGTCGGGATCATTTTTCTTTGTAAAATTTGTTTTTGGCACCAGTAATACAGGAAAATAAAATTTGACTTATTTTATTAGAGCATTTTCGAAATTGTGTAATCGAGGGTACAGTCGTGGAAAAAAAAAAGTAAACACCCCCTACTAACTCATCAACAAATTATCGTAGAAGAAAGTTACTGGTACTGAACTATTGGAAATAAAGTCTACTTTTAATTGATGCATATAAAATTTGCTTAGGGGCCATCTACATATTACAACGAACCCAAACTTCATTTTTTTTTCAATGGCAATACCCAATTTTAACAAGCTATTTCAAGTCTTCGGTTCAAACTATGCCTGGACACCAAATTTCAAGTCATTTGAATGATAAGTTTTTGAATTATAAATATTCAAAATTTAGTGCTTCTAATGTTAAATTACATTTTCATATTTTTATTAATATCCCCTGAAATTATACTCCTAATGTGTTAATTTTTTGTGTTGCAATAATACTAAAATACCCAAACATTGGAAAACACGTTGAATTTGCAATTTTTATAATTTTATGATATGAATTATGAAATTAATATTCGAAAAAATTATGAATTGCAACCTACAATTTTTTTGATGGATTTAGATTTATTAAGTCCTGCATTATGGAAATCCAAACTTTCACATTTTTCTTCCAAGTAGTTTTCAAATATGCTTAAAAAACGCCAAAATGGTGGTTTAAGGGGCCGTCTGTGATAGAAGTGACTAGATATTTTGAAATTTCTTATGCTATCCTGTAATCTAGCAGTCTTCAATGACTGTTTGTGTGGCGCTTAAAAGATGGCTTGATCAAGAAGTTGGCTGTCTCAGTCAACAATCGAGTGCCGAACTTCAATTTGGATACAGCTCCTAAAATACGCTCGTTTTAAAATAATTATCTTCTCGGAAACTTATCGTACGAATTGCATAAAAATTTGTTTTTAGCCTAATTGAAGGGTATAGAGTTCATTTATGCTGTCAGAATTGTGTACTGCTATTGAAAAAAACAAAGTTATGCTTCGTTTTAACATGTAGATGGCTCCCTAAGTAAATTTTATATACATCATTTAAAAGTAGACTTTATTACCAATCGTGTGGTACCAGTAACTTTCTTCTACGTTAATTTTTGGCAGAGTTAGTAAGGGGGTTTACTTTTTTCCCACGACTGTAACTTCTTTTAAAAAAGTGGTGCCAACCGAATAAAATTTGTGTAAGATTCACCGGACCGGAAAGGGTTAAGAAAGTTAGAGCGGAAAAGACAAAAACACGTAGGTAGTCAAGCATACTATGTTTAGGGGGGGGGGGGCATCGTCAAGCATTGGCCAGTTTTGGCCATATTGCTATAAGAGGGGTGTGTTTAGAAGAAAAGTGATCCGAATTATCTTTCTCGTAGGAAAAAAAATTCTTAAAAACTTGCACTCCCACTCAGCCCAGGCCGCACTGGTATCAAACCTGCGAACGTTGGTCCAAGCTTCACATTTTGTGGCTGTCATTCTAACAACTGGACTGAGTGGGCGTTTACCAAGTTTGGACGACGATGAAATTCATCATCAAAAAGTACCCTAATAGCAAAAATATAATTATCAGAATCGGAGCAATCATTCAAAAGTTATGCGTGGGCATAAATAAAATCATAGATGCAACCAATTTGGATAATCTCCTTTAGTCCTAAATATGGTTAAAAAATAGTGAATATAATAATAAATGATTGCAAAAAGACAGGTGTGTCTTCTAATAAAACCTAATCTCATTAAAAATTCCAATCTATGCATAAATGTATACCATAGCTCGGGGATCCAAATGCTCTGGACACCAGTATTTTAAAGTAGTTTTCTTTCCTTACCTAATGGCTGAATTAACTGCGACTAAAGATGGCGATTTAAATTGTAGAAATTAGTGGTGTCCAGCTCATTTGGTTGGAGCGCTGATTTACGCAAGTCACCTTGCAACACTATACATAGCTGCCAAATTTCGAGTTAAAAAAATCAAATAAACATAAATTGAACCAGAAAAAATATATAATGAAAGGCTTTTTTTCTTTCTTGAAGCTTTTTAGTTAATTTCTCTTATTTAATAAAAGTTCTAGTTTTATTTGATTTGGGAAAAAATAGAAGGTTGGCAGTTATGAGTCTATTATGTACACAGATGTAGTTTTTATTTGTGAAAGGTTGAAAGGTATGACCCTTTATGTACTGACTTATGAATTCATGAAAATGTTATCTTCTAAAGCATTTTTCGTGAATTCGTTAAACTACGTTGGAAGATTTGCATAATCATCTAATAAATTTTAGAAGGATTTAAAAGGATTAATTAAATTTGAATTTATAGGCATTTTGTGCAATATTTATAAACCCATCTTACTCAAATCTTTTATTTTAAATATTATTCTTCGTATTTTGTAGAATTAGGAAATGTACAAATATAATGTTCTTACAATAGAAATATAGAAATATTTCCGAATTGAAAAACCTCCCCCCTCAACACCAAGAAAGCTGAAAAGACGCAAATTCAAAAGAAATCATCCTTTTAAAAATATTTTTGTTTAGTGTAACCCATAATGCTTTTGGAACAAGATAAAATAATGTATCTATAACACATTTTAAACTGCATTACAACTTATCGATGTAAATATTAAATGAATTTTATAACAAGTTATTTCAATGGTACTTATAAGTACCGTCAGTAGATAAAGGGTTAAGGTGGAAAACCCCTCAAAGCAATTCATGTCACTTCGTTACGCTCTCAAGCTTACATTTTTTCCCTACACAGTCAAGTCTTGCAGGAACTAGACTTAATTGTTCCCACGATGTGTTGGGCAGGCAATTTATTTTCTAAAAATAGCAATAGCGGTAATGGGCTTTTGTTAACGGAATTTACCGGAAATATACCATAAGGTGGTTCTCAAATCACCAGCTTAAAAACGCGAAATTTTCCGACACATTTTTATCACTTATTATTAAATGTAAAGGCATAAAACTGGCCGCAGTGTTGAATTCAGAGGTGGCCCGGAGGGGACATTCCCTTCTGGAGCAATCAGATGCCCCCCCCCCCCCCGGAAGATTTGATATTTTGAGTTTTCAATGGTCAAAAAGTGTAATCCCCCTCCCCGAAACTCTATAATGCCCCCCGCCCCGCCCACCACCGGAGCCACATAAATCCCTCCTGGAGAAAAGTGTCTGAATTCATCCCTGATTGGCCGTTCTGACTATTGAAGCAATTTGGAATCAAAATGAGTTTTCCATTTTTTGATGTGATAAGCAATTTTTGTCACGTGATAACCTGTTGTTCTCCTTTCTCGCGATATCGAGTACGAAAATTCGACTCTAAACGCCCACTTTGATGGTATTTTTTTGAAAAATCTTCTGCCTTTACCAAAAAAAAAAGGGAAAAAGTCTCTAGATTTCATAGTTTTTGAATAAGAACACCTGCTAATTTCATGCGTTTCTGAACAAAAATGAATTTTAAAATGTGTCAGAAAGTAGCTCCTCCCTTGGATTTGAGAACAGCCTTAACTTAATTTAACTTATGTATGTGAATATTGAATTTTATAATCTATTTTTTACCTGTTTTCTGATAGGCTAGAATTATAAAGACCGTGTACACAAGTATATTTCCGATGGCAATACATTTTAATATTTTTAGAACTTAATTATCTGTACTAACCAAAGAAAGTTTCTCTCTGTTTGTGTGTGTGTGTACAATGTCTAGCATAAACTAAGGGACGTACAAGGCTGAAAAGTTTTGTGAAGCTAACCCAAAGTGTCTCCTGATGCAGCTGAGACTTAGATTTTTAAATTTCTGATAATTAATTGAGTTATTAATTAAACATCGTAACTCACTCTCATCAAAAAGCCATTTGATCCCCAGTCAAGGATAAACCCACTTACGCATCGGGAGCTACCGAAGAACAGTTTTTCAACTTTATTTCTGTTTTTTAATTGCTTTGTTTTAATCCAAATCTACCAAACCGTTCGGTACGATTAAAATTGAAAGACGTATTCCAAAAGTTCGTACTTTTACGTCTCAAATGCTGTAATCAATTCGAAAAAATGTCGCAGTTAATCGTTTGCGAATAAAGTTTAAAAAGGGTCATTTTTCCGAAAAACGTTTTCCCTCTTATTGCAACGCTCCTCCACTGCGCAATTTTAGAGGTACCGACAAACCAAAAAAATGTCCTTAAAGCTGAAATCTTTTTCTAATCGATGGTGCAATCGGTTTTAGAAAATATAAATTTCAACCCTTTGAAGTACACCGACGAACGCAGGTCACTTCGTGCCTCACGGAGACGATATTTTTTCTACGCTAAAAGTAACTAAATATCCGTATTTTAACAAATCTTTTTAGAGCATCTCAATATATCAGATTTACATCACCTAAAAAAATTTTGAAACTTTCGGACGGGCAGAAATATTTTTTACAAAATAAAAAATGTGGAAATATCGACGAAATCAGTAAAAACCTGTGTATCGTCGCGATTTCATCCCTCCAGGGCGCAATTTTTGAGGTACCTACAAAACAAAAATATGCTCTTAAAGCTGCAATCTTTTTCTAATCGATGTTATTCTTTCTTTTTAAAAATATGAATTTTAACCTTTTTAAATATATCGGCAAACAACTGTCACTTCGCGCCTCACGGAAACGATATTTTTTCTACGCGAAATGTAACTAAACGTCCGTATTTTAACAGAATATTTTTTCAGCATCTAAATAGAACAAATTTACATCACCTACAAAAAACGTTCGAACGGGTAGGAATATTTTTCACAAAATAAATTGTGTGACAATTTCGACGAAATCAGTAAAAAACTGAGTGTTTAGTCGCGGTTTCGCTGACTTTCGGTACGCATAAACACCAAAAATCAAAGTACGCAGAAAATAAATACCTAATAGCATATATTTTCAATTCAATATTTTTTCGCGATTTTTTCATTTAAAAATATAAATTCGGACAAAATGGAGTTAAAGATATAAAATCATACAAATACGAGGTCCATTTAATGGTCATTCATTAAGGGCCCGGGCAACGCCGGGCGGGTCAGCTAGTAAATTAATAAATTTATTTTAAGAAAATTTTCCATTAGCCGCATGAAGGTGATAAATCGGCAAATAATTTTTATGTTCATAACTGTGTACGAGTCAGAACAAGGATGGAGTTTATTATGCGCCAAACCACTCTTGCTAAAATATGCCAACTGGTTTTAAAACTGCAACAGTTAAATATTTTAAACGCTAAACAAATCAAACATAAATAAAAAATACAGATGTAATGGGTTTTTTTTATAAAATATACGGCTTTTTTTAATTTGTTACTTTAAAAATAAGGGTAAAAAATCACAAGTTTTTTCGCACGTGCGGTGATGAACAGTTGTAACTCATAGTCGAGGTCACAAGCATCTGGTGATCACTTTTCTAAAGGAGTGAAAAGCAAGACTTTAATATGATCTTCTCGTGTATAAATTGCTACATCTTATAATCTTTTGCGACACTATTCTCTGAAAACAGAGAAATATGGACCACGTGAGCCCATTACTAATGTAGGGTAGTCCGACCAGTAAATGAACATTTAAGCGCATTTAAAAAGAAAAGGATTCATTACATTTTAATAAACAATACCTATTGGTGTTTGGCAGTGCAAATACATTTGTTGATTTACAAATGATTAAAAAATAACAAAAGGAATTTTATATTTTACTTGTTTGTGATGCTAGGGGTGTCTTAATAGAAATCTATACAAAAGCCAAGTAATGAACAGTTCTTACTAGTGAATGAACAAAAAAATTTCCCAGTGAATGAACCGGCAGCAATTTAAAAACAAGTGGGTAAGTGTGATCATACATCGCACAAAGGGTTTCGTTTAATATTCCTTTCAAAACACTTTCTTTCAAAACGTCCAGTACATTTATCGCCATGGAATACCTTCTAAATTTTGGCAAAACACATCCTAAACTATGTTAAAGTTTCAAACATATTCGCCTTGTTATATTTCCTAATTTTGTTCGCCCCCCCCACCACCAAAATGCTACGATATACCACATGACGGGTATCTGCCAAATTTAGAAAAGTACCCCCCTTGGGGGGGAGTGGGCAGATGGTCACCATGATTTTTGACGCGGCCTTATTTTAAAAATTTATGTTATGTTTTATAAGCCCTATTAAAGTTTCAAACAGATCGTCCTGTTATATTTCCTAATTTTGTTCGCGCACCTCCCTCAACCCCCCCCCCCTCCTCGAAATGCGACGCGCCCTTCTTCTTTATAATTTATTATCGTGTGTTATAAAGTATCTTAAAGTTTAAAACAGATTGAATTGTTAGATTTCCTACTTTAAATGAAATCGCGGTCTGTTAATTCCACATTCCACCACCAGGGAGCGCACTGTATTCTTAACAAAAGCGTATCTGAACGAAACTCCTTTACACAATCCATTAGTAGATATGTTACTCGAGGGGGTGGCGGTCTTCAGCAAGAATTTAAGATAATTGTTGAAATTACTATTCGGAAATAGTGGTAATTTAACTTTTGACATATTTATATTTAATAAGTATAAGTAGCATGTATCTGAGGACTCCATCAAAAAACGCACCTGAAACGGTATGAAACAAAAAAGAAATATTTTGCCCCTCCCCCTCTCCCCACCTTCCCGAAATTTCACGCGCCATTTTTTATAAACTTTTTCTAATGTGTTATAAACTATCGTAAAATTTCAAACAGATCGCCTTGTTATATTTCCTAATTTTAACAAAAATGTTAGTTCCACATTCCACCACCAGGGAGCGCACTCCATTCTTAACAAAACTGTATCGGAAGGAAACTCCGTTAAACAACCTATACGTAGATATGTTACTCGAGGTGGTGGCGGTCTTAATAAGAAATTAAGATATTTGCTGAAATTACTATTAGGAAATAGTGGTAATTAAACTTTAGACAATTTTATATTAAATAAGTAGCATATATCTCAGGACTCCCTCAAAAAGTCACCTAAAGCGGTCAGAAACGCTAATTTTTTAAATAGAAATCTAGCGCCCCCCCCCCCTCCCCGGAATTTCGCGTGTCATTCTTTCTTACCCTTTATCTTATGCGTTATAAAATATCTTAAAGTTTCAAACAGATCGACTTGTTAGATTTCCTAATTTTAACAAAATCGCGTTATGTTAGTTCCACATTCCACCACCAGGGAGCGCACTGTATTCTTAACAAAAACATGTGTCAACGAAACCCCTTCACGCAACCTTTCCGTAGATAGGCCAACCTTAGATATAGATAGATTCCAACCTTTCGGGAAGTTGGCGGTCTTAACCAAGAATTCTGTTAGTTCCACATTCCACCACCAGGGAGCGCACTCTATTCATAACAAAACTGTGTCGGAAGGAAAGTCCGTTAAATAACCTATCAGTAGATATGTTTCTCGAGGTGGTGGCGGTCTTAAGCAAGAATTTAAGATATTTGCACAAATTACTATAAGGAAATAGTGGCAACTAAACTTTTGACATTCTTATATTTAATAAGTAGCATATATCTCAATGTGTTATGAACTATCTTAAAGTCGCAAACAGATCACCTTGTTATATTTCTTAAATTTAACAAAATCGCGTTATGTTAGTTCCACATTCTACCGCCAGGGAGCGCACTCTATTAATAACAAAACTGGAGCGGAAGGAAAGTCCGTTAAACAACCTATCAGTAGATATGTTACTCGAGGTGGTTGCGGTCTTAAGCAAGAATTTAAGATATTTGCACAATTTACTATAAGAAAATAGTGGTAACTAAACTTTTGACATTCTTATATTTAATAAGTAGCATATATCTCAATGTGTTATGAACTATCTTAAAGTCGCAAGCAGATCGCCCTGTTAGATTTCCTAAATTTAACAAAATCGCGTTATGTTAGTTCCACATTCTACCACCAGGGAGCGCACTCTATTCTTAACAAAAACATGTCTGAACGAACCCCTTCACGCAACCTTTCCGTAGATACATGGGTCGGGAAGGTGGCGGTCTTAACCAAGAATTCTGTTAGTTCCACATTCCACCACCAGGGAGCGCACTCTATTCATAACAAAACTGTATCGGAAGGAAAGTCCATTAAACAACCTATCAGTAGATATGTTAAACAGATCGCCTTCTTAGATTGCCTAATTTTAACAAAATCGCGTTATGTTAGTTCCGTATTCCACAATCAGGGAGCGCACTGTATTCTTAACAAAAACATATCTCAACGAAACCCCTTCACGCAACCTTTCCGTAGATACATGGGTCGGGATGGTGGCGGTCTTAACCAAGATTTCTGTTAGTTCCACATTCCATCACCAGGGAGCGCTCTCTATTCATAACAAAACTGTGTCGAAAGGAAAGTCCGTTAAACAACCTACCCGTAGATATGTTACTCGAGGTGGTGGCGGTCTTAAGCAAGAATTTAAGATATTTGCACAAATTACTATTCGGAAATAGTGGTAACTAAACTTTTGACATTTTTATATTTAATAAGTAGCATATATCTCAATGTGTTATGAACTATCTTAAAATTTCAAGACACATCTACTTGTTATTTTTCCTAATTTTAACAAAATTGCGTTACGTTAGTTCCGCATTCCGCCGCCAGGGAGCGCACTATATTCGTACCAAAAGCGTATCTGAAGGAAACTCCTTCACGCAACCTTTCCGTAGATACAGGAGTCGTAATGGTGGCGTTATTAACCGGGAATTCTGTTAGTTCCGCATTCCACCTCCAGGGAGCGCACACTATTCATAACAGAAGTGTATCTGAACGAAACTGCGTTAAAAAACCTATCCGTGGATATGTTACTCGAGTTGGTGGCGATCTTAAGCTAGAAATTAAGATACTTGCTAAAATTACTATTCGGAAATAGTGGTAACTAAATATTTGACATTTTTATATTTAATAAGTAGCATATATCTGAGGACTCCCTCAAAAACGGTATCTAAAAAGGTCATAAAAGCTAATTTTTAAAAAAGAAAACCAGCGCCTCTCCCCGTTTGCCTATAAAGGATCCAAAACGCACCCCATTGTCCACTACACATGCAGATTCATTAAATAAAAATTAATATCGCAACTTACAAATAAGCTATGATGCACAGAAAGATAGAAATTATCCGATAACGGGCGAAGCACGCTGGTCTTTGTCATAATAATATCTGTAATTCGATTTAATTGGGATATTTAATCAAAAGTATTACCCCCCATCGACACAAACCTAACAAAAATTATGCGATAGCGGGCGAAGCACGCTTTTTCTCACCTCGAATATACTTATCTGATAGCGCTGAACCTCATGCAAATTGATATATTTCCTAATTTAAATTATTTCGTGGTTTAAAAAGCACGTGCCACCCGCATTTCATGGAAATGAAACCTAATTAATTAAATAATAATTAATATCTCCGCTTGTAATTAAGCTAGGAGTTTGAACTGGGTATGTATGAAATCACCGAAGAATTTCAAGTCAGGATGGCAAAAAATTTAATCAAAAAATTTAATATTTAAAAAGTTTAAATTTCGTATTAAAATAAAAACCGCGAGCGCGCCGTAATATCTGAGATAAAAAATCAAGTCTGCAGTTTGCTAGCCTCGCCAGATAAAATCGGGGTTCAGCTTTCGTGAATCCTCCAATGGTAGTGCTCCGAAGCTAGCCTCGCAAAAAGGGTCCAATTTAGTCAGAGAGGTGCTTTTGATAAATTAAAAAGGTGGATTGGTTAATTTTAGAAGTTAATTAGCCCGTAATTCGGTTAATTACCAACTTTTTCAAAATTTTATGATTTGTTGTTTGATGTGAGGTGTTCAGCTATAAGTACCCAAAATTTCAAGTCTCTAACATGTATAGTTTCTGAGAACGGGCTCTGTGACGGACAGACGGACAGACAGACAGAGGAGCGAGACGAATAGGGTTTCGTGAGATGAACGAAACCCTAAAAATACTTAAATTTCATAGTTCTTTATTTATTTTGCAACTTGTACATTGTACAAATAACTTATAACATGTTTTTACTGAATTACGGTCTTTCTAAACAAAGAACGATAATTAATTAGCTTGAAAAATTGTCACTTTTAAGTTTTGAAACTAATCATGAATTACAGATATTTAAAAAAAAAAAAAGAAAAAAACTAATTTTATTTCCTGAAATCAATGGCCCTGTAAGTAATAACTCCAGATGAACGGAAGCATATTGTAGAAATAAGTTCGTTTTTTTTATTATTATGCCTTTCATATTATCCTTAAAATAATAGATCTTATACTTTACTGCAAGCCACTTCCAATTCCACCACAGGTGGGCCTGTGGTCCACATATTGTCATGGTGCTTACTTCATATCTCCAACCTTGTATGCTATTTTATAAAACAACCCTCCATTTCTCCCCTGGATGTTTGTCTTTAAATGGATTTTTCCTTCCTCTTTGTTTCTTGACGTTGTAAACATCACTTTTTACTTCATCCTTACGCATTGTAAATCCAATTTTCATTTTTCCAAATATGCAATGTTCAAGGAGTTTTTCTGCTTCAAAGGACAACAGATGCCCATACGCTTACTTTCCCATAAGCGTTACTTTCCCATAAGAGAGGTCCCATACGCTTACTTTCAATGGAGAAGTTGCACTTATTCTAAATTGTGCCTTCTTTTATGTTTAATTGATGAAGACGATCTTACATTCCTCGAAACTCAACTCAGAATTGTAAAAATAATTTAAAATAACTAGTTACTGCAGTTTTAAACTCCGTTAAAAGAATAACAAAACCACGTGATCCGAAAACGGGACGGGATTGGTTTAACGTCACTACACATGAAACGCTGATTATCCGTAGCGGTTTGCATTGTGAATGCAGGATGTTTTCCATTGCTTTCTGGTTTGTTATCTATTATAAACATATTTTAGAGACTCATTTACACAAAAACAAAATCAAATTAGAGACAAAAGATTATTTTTACATATAATGTATATTAATTTATACATTCGTATTAATTTTCATTTAGAAGAGTGCTGCAGTTGGTTGGATTCGAAAAATATGAAATTATACCTTCTGGAAATAGTTATTTTTCTCAAATTTATTTTAAGGGCATAAAAAATGCATTTCGTGTGGGTAGAGATACAAGAAGCTAAAGCTAAAAAGCACATTTATTTTTAACTTATTCTGATTTACTTTAAAAAATAAAGAAGGATAGTTTTATTCAAAAATAAATCGTAAGTAAAATCGCCTTTATCTAGTTCTTGAAATGTAATATTTCCTTAATTCATTGTAATGCTTAATAATTCTTTTTGTTATGAATAAAATTTCGTGTTAAGTAGGTTATATTACAGATAAAAAATTAACTCGAATTTATTATGAGAAAATAAAATTTTGAGCAATAACGTAGAAAACAAGAAATTTTTTTTTTTTATTTAATATTGTCTTATGGAATAAAAATTTTAAATTATCTATTGTCAGTAATAATTGCGTATTCATAGATCAGAAACAAATTACTACAACATATGTGAGTAAATTTATAAGTATTGTCTTTTATTTATTTTTTTATATGCTTACTTAATAAGTATTAAAGCAAAAACTTAAAAAAAAATACACTCTTTTATAAGTATCCAATGTTTATCTTAATAACACACCTCATTTTATGATTGAAATTCATGATTTTTCCATAAAATGTCCAATATAATACGATAATTTAGTATGGTTATCGAATCCGATTATGTAAAATTCACTGTTTTTTTTTTTTGTTTTTTTTTTTTACATTTGATAGAAAATGCAAGCTCGTGAATTTATTTTGAAAAAAATTATAATCCTTGCTCTATTTCTGTTTTAATATATGGAAAGAGAAAAGAAAAGAAAAGCATTATTTAAACTATCATTTAGAATTTCTAAATTGATTTTTCAACGTATAATCATTGTTCAATTAAGATGAAAGTGTTAATTTATTCAAACATATTTCTTAAATATATTTCACTCTTTATTTTTTACTTATATTTTCTATTTTTTACCGTGTAAACTATTTGCAGCTTCACAGCCATTTAACCTTTTTTGGGCAACCGTGGTTTAGAGCTTAATAAATCCACTGTTGTTGCCACTTGTAACGACAAAGAATATTCGACGATTTATCAACTGCGATGGGCTAACGAAAAAACCCGTTAAAATTAATCTATTATTTTATAATTAACTTCTAAAAATATTAAAATGTTGTATTGTCACTGGAAGCATACCTTTGTGCATAATTTTTATATTTCTTAATTTATCTGAAAGTGAGTGAAAGATCAAATACAAAATCCTATCCTTACATGCAAAAACCAAGTTAAGTTAAATAAAAAAGGGTAAAAATAATTTAATTACTGTTTTAGTATTATTTGCTTACGAATAACTTTTGAATGCATGTAGTTATTTTTGTTTCTTTGAAATGTAATAGTTTCTCAGAATGTCCTACTTAATATTTATCAGGTTCTAAACATGTTATATCAGTCTTTTCCTCAATGTTCTAACTTTCGTAGAAAAAAAAAATAAAAATAAAATAATAATAATTATTATAAATAATAATAATAATAATAATAATAATGAAAATGTTTTTAATATCTTGCTAAAGAAAGCAGTATTTTCATCCTGAAAATAAGCATTACACTATAGAAAACTGCAAAATTTGAATATGTTGTTCAGGTGGAGGACACTCTTTTCACTTTTGAAAGCAGACACGTCATTGTACATAAACTTTTTATAATAATTTAGCATATATTATCATTCAAGATTAATTCTTTGTTTGGGTAATGTGTTAGTATAATAAAGGCAACGTTAAGAGATGGTAATACTTTGCTATAATATCACAATGATTTCTAAATTCAATTCACAAATAAGACATGAATTTGCATGATTATTATTTTTTTTTAATTATTTGGAAGGTATGGATTGAGTATTAATTTAACAATAAAAAATTAACATAAAGCCAAAGAATAAAGAATAAAGAAAGCGTTTATTGATCATGAATAAAAATTCAAACATATTATCATTCTTTCAATCTCAGGCATCCCCCTACTTACGTATTATGCGATATATGTAGATTCGCAAGTACGTAATAAACCTCAAACATTAGATTTGTGAACATACTAGCATGTTTTATAAACGTTTATAATTATTTTATAATATTTGTTTTTTGAAAAGTGTCCTTTCAGTTTGCTTTTATATTTTTCCGTACTACATTATATCCGAGTAAGCACTGCTGTAATTCATTCGAGTAAGCACTGCTGTATTTACAAAATATTACTGTGTAAATATTATATATATGATAAATATTGCACTTTCTTACGAAATTATGCTTAAGTAAGCAATTTACAAATTAGACTTATGTAAAATTCAAGTTACGTAAAAGTTTACAGAACGCATTGCTTATGTAAGTCGGGTGTACTTGAATTTCTCTTTTGGTCCTTTTAACTTCCGTTGAAATACTGCTAATTTATAACAAAAATAAAAAATGGAATTCATAAACTAAACAGTGAGTTGTAATTTGCAGATTTATAAAGCGTAAAATTTTCAATCTCAAAGTCTGATGAAGTTCACAAAACTTACAGTATTTAAAATAACTACTTATCATTTTTTGTCCATGTGAAACATTTTTAGCTTATTTAACAACTGAAGAGATAAAGCATTTAACGAAAGCAAGGCAAATTCTTATTTCAAATATAAAATACAAATACGAAAACTTTTTTATAAGTTGCCACCCCTCCCCTTTGGTAATGAAAGAAATACTATTTAAACCAGTTTGTGAAATCAATTATTGTTGAATATTAATACGAAAAAGAAAAGAACATTATTCTATAAAATACAATTGTAGTATAAACTTGTACCGATATTATATTTCTACATCAAGATCTCGAAATGAAAATCCTTAGAACAACGAGGGAGAAAAAATCTCACTCGAATTCACAATATTATTTATTCACTAGCAAACCCCGCGGCTTTGCTCGCGTAATAGTTGAAATACGCCAAGTGATATTTGCATGACTATTTTTTATTAGAAGAACACTTTTTGGAATAATTCAAAAATTACAAATTAAGCCACAGTTTGACTAAAGTTCATTATAAAAGTCCAATATACAGAAATGAGATTTTAATTAATAAGAAGAACTAAAACTAATTTCAAATAAATGATAATTTAGAAAGTATTTTGAGACTTTTATGCTCATTTAATACGCTCATTTCAGTATTCATTAGAAGTTTTGAATTTTTTGTAAACCATCTTAACACATTTACATCTTAAAATTAACCATCATGTCAAATTCCAAGCTTCTTGTCTAACAACAGTCTACCACCTCTCTGGTGTTAGTGGCACCAACATAAAATGCCGAAACAGAGTTGAAATAGAATGTATCGAAAAATGTTGAAACTGAGACTGTCACCATTAATTTGCCAACATTAACCTTGAAATGGGTTGTTATTTCCTAATATTCCATAGAAAACGGAATTTAGATGTTTTTAAAGGCTTTCTTGTTGTTCCTGCCAACCAGGTGGTAGTGACACCGGCATAAAATATAGCCCGTATAGGATCAGGGACTATCACTCTTGATTCGCAACCAATTACTTCTGTAATCGATTTATTATTTCCTGAGATTCCATAGAAATCATAATTTAGGACTCTTTTATAATGCTTTTCGCTCCTTCCGTTCGCTTCACCCCTTTTTAATTTCGAATTTATTTTCGACTGTTATTAGAGGATATTAATACTTTATAAGTAACTACCGTGCTATATTTAAAGTTTCTAGCCTCTTCAATATACGCAGAAATCGCAATTTAGAAAGTTCTTTGCTCCTGCAACCCTCTGGGGGTTGTGCAATGTGCACCGACATAAAATATAGCTTGTGTTTGAGCAGATTCTATCACCATCAATTTGCAACCATTATCTTTGAAATCGGTTTCATATTTCATACGATTGCATAGAAATCGTAATTTAGAGCGCTTATAAAACGCTTTTCGCTCACTTCATCCTGTTAAATTTGGAATTTCCTTTCGACAATTCTTAGAAAGCAATTTGCATCTTTGAAGTAATTACCATTTCAAATTTAAAATGTTAGACCCCCTTAGTAACACAAAAAACGCAGTTTAGAACATTTTTTGCTCCTCTAACTACAGGTGGTAGTGACAACAACATAAAATATAGGCTATGTTGGAGCAGGGACTGTCACCATCAATTTGAATCATTTACTTCTGAAATCGGTTTATATTTCCTTGGATTGCATAGAAATCGCTATTTAGAACGTTTTTAGAACGCTTTTCGTTCATTTTCACCCCATTTAGATTTCAAATTCTTCAGGAACTCTTTTCAGAGAGCATTTACATCTCATAAATAATTAGCATGCCAAATTTCAAGTTGCTAGCCCCTTCAGTATCACAAAAATCACAATTTAGAACGTTTTTTAAAATGCAACCGCCGCAATGTGGTAGTGACGCCGACATGAAATAGATCCTATATTGGAGTAAGGACTGTCATCATCAATTTCCAACTATTACTTTTGAAATCGGTTAGGTACTTTCTGAGATTGCTTAGAAATTGCAATTTAGAACGTTTTTCGTCCATTTTCACCCCTTTAATTTCGAATTATTTAGGAAATGCTCTTAGAGAACATTTATATCTTATAAGTAACTACTATGCCTAGTTTCAAGTTGCTAGCCCCTACATTATTACAAAAAACGCAATTTAGATCGTTTTTTGCTCCTTCACCCCATTTGGAGTAGTGGCACCGACATGAAATACAGCCTATGTTGGGGCGAGGGCTGTCACCATCGTTTTCACACCATTATTTTTTTAATCGGTTCGGTACTTCCTGAGATTGCGTAGAACTCGCAATTTAGAAAGTTTTTTAGAACGCCCGTAAGGCATGGTGACGTCACGGCGACGCCGTTGTGAAGTCACACTGTGATTTTGTGACCGTCGATGTGACGTCACGTGACGTCGATCTGACGTCATAGTGACTAGAATACGAGGTCGTTATGGCCGTTTTAGAGGTCGTTTGTGACGTCACATTTTGACCACTCTGTGAAGTCACGGTGTGACAAATTTGTGAAAAGTGTGTCATTTGTGACTATTTGGCATTAACTTTGTGACGAACCTGTGACGAAAGCGAAAATGCTTTGAAGTCACACTGTGACCAATTTGTGAAATATGTGTCATTTGTGACGAACTTGTCATAAACAGTGTGATTTCAAATGAAAATCAAATTTCAAATTAATTGCTTAAAAGACGCAAATAGTGAAAAAGATTCCATGCTGGGACTCGAACCCGGGCCGAAAATCAGTACAGCGCACTGACATTCTACCGACTAAATCACATGGAACGATACCCAGGCTGGAAAATTTCCCACTATTACATGTTGGCAAGGCTACAAACGCAGCACAAGATGGAATATTTAGCGTGAGCCACCAACATGATGCAAACACGAAACTTAATTAAATCCAGCATCGATTGAAATTATATTAATACTTCGAAATTTTTCCAGAGAGAACCATTCGCCTTGCATACAATATTTCAAATGAAAATCAAATTTCAAATTAATTGTTTAAAAGGCAATTTTAATTTGAAATGTTGTATGCAAGGCGAATGTTTCTCCCTGGAAAAATTTCCTCTCCCTGGAAAAATTTCCAATTATTAATATAGTTTCAATCTATGCTGGGTTTACCCCATGTCGGTTGTTCACGATAAATATTCCATCTTGTGCTGCGTTTGTTGTCTTGCCAACATATAACAGTGAGAAATTTCACAGGCTGGGCGTCGTTCCATGTGGTTTAGTCGGTAGAATGTCAGTGTGCTATACTGATGGCCCGGGTTCGAGTCCCGGCATGGAATCTTTTTCACTATGTTGGCCTTTGCGCCTTTTAAGCAATTAATTTGATGTTTGGTTTTCATTTGAAATATTGTATACGAGTATAAGGTGAATGATTCTCTCTGGAAAAATTTCTAAGTATTAATACAGCGATGAATTTTAAAATAAACTGTTGCTGTAAATATAAAATCTTATCTTTTTACCGTACTTTTTAGCAAAATATCGCTATTTTGGAGTCCTATTCTTCTAAAACATTTTAAATTTTTCCACTTAAAAAACAATGCTTATCAACCGACATATTTTTTTATTAAGTTCTATGCTTGATATTGAGTTCAAGCTTGATATTTAGAATGTGTAAGTTTTTAATTTGTTGTGATTTGTCATTACTTTATTAAATACGAACATGGAGACTAACGGATATTAATACAACTATTATTTATAGAGCGGCATGATAAGCGATATTTATTTAAATTTTTTATTCCCGTGTATATTGTATTTTGTGAATAGGAGCTAAATAGATTTGGTATGTTTTATAGGAAAAGACTGATCTGGGAAATAGAAAAAAAACGAGCAAGAAAAATCGTGCGTTAAGCATAGATTATAAAATACTTTCCAACACTTTCTGAATGCTTTAACAAGACATCGTAATTTAGGGAAATGACGTAAATAAGATAACTAAGTAAACATTTTAGAAAACGCATAAAACATTTGAAAAACTGATTTCAACAGTTACCGTCCGTAGCCAAATATGTTTTCTAATTCTTTTGAACAGTCCTGTATTTGATCTGTAGGTTGATACACTGAAAAAAATGAAGTACTCAAAAATGAGTAAACCGACGTACTCATATCGAATTGAATATTTTTGGACCAAAAATGAACGTATGCTTTCTCTATTTTGAAACATCACATGTTATCAAACCCAAACAAACGAATAGTTTTGTACCCTGTAATGATTCATTTCATTTATGGCGGCATAAATGATGTTTATTAATGTAAATATTAAATTATGCACAGCATTTAAAAAATAATTTAAAAGTGCTTGGAAATAATGCTCTTAAAAATATTCGATTTGAGTATCTTGTTAAGAATTTTGCTATTTTTCATAATAAATAATCAATTAAACATTTCTTGTTAATAACTTTGAACGGGAAATAAATGTCAGTACATTTTTACTTTAAATTTTAGGGGTTTTTTGGGTGGGGGGTGGGGGGGGTGGGTGGAGTACATAACGATTCATATTTGATCACAACCATGGAATAAAAAATGAGTACATGTGTTTCTCAAGTTTGAGTACATTTGATTTGGAGCTATTAGGTAGCTTTCTTTACGAAAAGCTACCTATTGCAGCCGTTCGGAGGAAAGCGATTTCAAATAATTTTGGTATATTTTCATCGATCATGACCCCCAGACCCCGAAACCACCCTCCGTTCAAAATTGATATATATATATATATATATATATATATATCTGACCTATGTCACACTGTAACTCTCGTATTTAAGAACCGATTTGGATGTAATTCGGTGTGTATATAGTACATACCAATGTCTCGACCGAGTTCGTTGGCCAGTTTCTTCCGCCATTTTGTTTCAAAATGGCGGCCATTTAAAATTTTTTAAAAAATTTAAAATTTGAAATATGGTACCAAAAATATTGAAAATGGAAAAATATTTTTTTCTTATGTATTTGACCTTTATACAAAGACTCCGTAGCAGTTTTTGTTTCGTCTATATCTTAAAAAATGGCTGAGTTATGGCATTTTGAATTTCTAGCGAAGCTGACATTTTGAAACGTCCTGAATTTTGTCACGCGATAAAAGGCGTATTTATGAACCGACTTGGATGTAACTTAGTTTATACATAGTACAGACCAATGTCTCGACCGAGTTCGTTGGCCAGCTTCATCCGCCATTTTGTTTAAAAATGGCGGCCATTTAAAATTTTAAGAAAAATTTAAATTTGAAATGTGGTACCAAAAAATTGAAAATTGAAAAAATATTTTTTTCTTATGTTTTTGACCTTGATAAAAAGATTCGGGAGCAGTTTTTGTTTCGTCTATATCTTAAAAAATGGCTGAGTTATAGCATTTTGAATTTCTAGCGTGGCTGACATTTTGAAACGCCCTGATTTTTGCCAGGTGATAACAGACGTATTTATGAACCGATCTGGATGTACCTTGGTGTGTACATAGTACATACAAATAACTCAACCGAGTTCGTTGGCCAGCTTCATCCGCCATCTTGTTTCAAAATGGCGGCCATTTAAAAAATTTAAATTTAAAATGATATACCAAAAAATTGGAAATTGAAAAAGATTTTTTTCGTATGTGTTTGACCTTAATACAAAGATTCCGGAACAGGTTTTGTTTTGTCTATATCTACAAAAATGGCTGAGTTATAACATTTTGAATTTCTATTGTGGCTGACATTTTAAAACGACCTGATTTTTGTCAAGCGATAACAGGCGTATTTATGAACCGATTTGAATGTAACTTGGTCTGTACATAGTACATACCAATGTCTCGACCGAGTTCGTTGGCCAGCTTCATTCGCCATCTTGTTTCAAAAGGGTTGCCATTTAAAAAAAAAATGTAACTTAAAATTTAAAATGAGGTATTAAAAAATAGGAAAATGAAAAAGATTTTTTTTATGTGTTTGGCCTTGATACAAAGATTCTGGAGCAGTTTTTGTTTCTGAAAATTTGTTGTTTTGTTTATACCTTAAAAAGTGATTGAATTATAGCACTTTGAATTTCTATCATGGCTAACACTTTGAAACGATCTTGTATTTCTCACGCGATAACACACGTATTCGCCTATTTCGATGGAAGAAGGCATGTGGATAGTATACATCAATATCTCGACCAAGTTCGCTGGCCAGCTTCATCAGCCATCTTGTTTCAAAATGGCGGCCATTAAATTAAAAAAAATTATGTTTAAAGTAAGGTGCAAAAAAATTAGAAATTGAAAAAGGTTTCTTTCTTAAGTATTTGACCTTGATATAAGGATTAAGGAGCATTTTTTTGTTTGTCTTTATCTTAAAAAATGGCTCAGATATAGCAGTTTCAATTTCTAACGTGGGTGACATTTTGAAATAACTGATTTTTTGCCTGCGATAGCACTCGTATATATCAACCGATTCCGATGTGAGTGAGCATGTGCACAGCAATTACTAAGGTCTCGACCAAGTTCACTGATTAGCCTCATCCACCATGTTGTCTTAAAATGGCAGGCACTTTAAGAAATCGCCGAATTTGGCAGCCAAATATAAGTTACTTTAAATAAAAGCAGCTTGGATAAAGCTGACTAATTTCGCGAAATTCTCATTCGTAATGATTTAGTATTGATAAAAATTAGTATTGAATCTCCTACATTCGGTTTCCACTTAATTGAGCTTCCTGTGTTTGAATAATATAAGTTGGCTTTTTTAAAATAAGGAATATGAAAGCTACCTCTTCCTCCCGGCACTGGCCGGAAGGACTTTTTTGAGTATGTGACGCATTTAAAATTGAGTATTTTTTACTCAATTTTGAGTACCCATTTTTTTAAGTGTATATATACTATGTAATGGGAAAATTTAGTTTAGCAAGAAAACACCTAACAGGTTGAAATTCTTTTTCAGCAATTTATCCTAATGTAGGGAAACATACTTGAATACTTTTGTACAACCCTGTAGTTTATCTAGAATCTTTATTACACGCCACTATTTAGTTAAAATTTAATTCAAACTAAGACACTCTTAAAACTGCTGAAATCACATTTCCAGAAATTATAATATACTAGGGGATCGTACCCGGGCTTCCCGGGTTAAAGAATATAGGTGAAATCATTTTTTTTAATTGAAAACTAATAATTTTTTTATATTCCATAATATTTTTAGATTGACAACTTACATTAAAAAAGCATTTTCATATGGAAAATACGAATTATACAATCAAATAAATTTTTGAAATTTATCAAAAGCGATATTTTCTTATTAGCCGCATGCTAAGAGTTATTGGACAAGATTTTGCTACTTATGGCATCCTTTTATATTATGATAATTTCAGAGCTTATACATGTCTGGCAAATCTGTGTTTTATTTATATTATTTTATTTATTTATTCATAGGGAATTTTTTTAATAGATATTAGCCGTAAGAAAATGATGAAGTCTGTATTGTGTTTTAAGGGCAAACGGATTAATCTTTCGTAATCGAGCTCCGCGCGATATAGATAAATTAAAAAATATTTCATGCTTAAAAATTATTTTTAAAACTATAGACAATCAGTAAACTGAGATGGACTTTGGAAAGTTATTCCATTAAAAAAAAAAAAAAAAAAAATCCTATTTGGTGATCTAAAAATTTAAATTGTACGATTATAAATATGTTAGATTTGTTGTTTTTTCAATATTATTCTTTTATTTGTTTATAAAAGAAGTATTAATTTCGTTAATTTGTCTTTCACAAATATGTTAGATTGGCGGTTTTTTTAATATTATTCTTTTATTTGTTTATAAAGAAAGTATTAATTTCGTTATGCAAAAATAGTCAGAAACAAATGCTGAAAAATGTTTGTCGCTTTATGTGAAAAATGTTTATTATTATTATGTACTGAAACCGGCACGTGATAAGATAAACTAAAAAAAAATCATGCTTAAAAATTACTTTAGAAAATATAATACATCAGTCAATTAAGATAAAGTTTTTAAACAAATTACATTTGAAAGTAAATTTTTTCTCTATGCGACGAAAATTGAAAATGTAACGATGGTCAGAAGATTGAAAAATATACTTTATAAAGATACTCTAAATTTTTGTAAAACATTGCGTTTTATCAGTGTGTGATTTCGATTACATTATTGTTAAATGTGAAGCATTTTCACCTGTGAATAATTTCAAAGCAGCTGGGCTGTGAAAATGACGCACTTCTACAAAACATAATTCAGGTTTAAGAAATAAAATACACGCTTTTTTATAAAATGACGTCATTTGCATCCACTAAAGCAATCCACTTTTACAATCCAGTTTTAAACTTCGTCTATAGAAAAGTGTGCATATGACGTCATTAGCACAGAATAACAGACAATATTCTTGACATAGCTCATATTTTAATTTCAACTTTTTTTTTATGTTTTATGAGAAAATGGCAACAGAAAGATACAGTATCTCCTATTTTCGACTATTTTCCGTTTACTTTCAATGACTTTCAATGAAATGAGGTACTTTTGTTGCCACGATAAGAAAAATGGTATTAAAAACTACAAAAAAATTAATATCTCAAAAATAAATTGAGATACAGTTTTCAAACAAATTGCATTTAAAAGAGCATTTTTTCCCTTATACGACGGTGTAAAAATTTAAAATGTGCAATGTTTAGAAGTTTAAAAATTTGCAGTAGAGAAAATTGCAAAGCCAAAATTTTATTTCAAATTTCAAAGTGTTGCCATTCGCAAAATGACGTATGCGTTACGCACAGGTATATTTGTCCTTTATAATATAGATAGACGGCCATGTATCCAATTCTTTACGTGACCCTGTATATCATTTTATCTATATTCTACAAACATTTCTTGGTAAATTAAATGCAGTTCAGCGAAAAAAAAGCGTAACTCATTTATAAACCACCTTTAAGCAGTTTGCGTCCATACCCAGTAATCCTTACGAATACTTTTGTGTAGCCTTGTATAGGAATTATAGCATTTATATACACCATATACTATGCATAAATATAGTGAATCATAAAAGCGCATATCATTATTAAAAATACATTTCCAGCAATCATCGCTAATGAACAGTACTTCGGATACAATATAGTATCTGAAATATTTTGTGTGTCCCTGTAAATGCTATATACGTATTATTCGTATTATACATGAAATAATTTATAGTATGTAAACCTCAGCGACATATATCAATTTCATTATATATGAAATAGATTAACATAATTAAAGTATGCCGCAAACAATTCCCTCCACCCCTATATCATTATGTATTTGAATTCCTAAGCCCTGTAAATGAGCAATAACTATTCTTTGCATCGCATAGTCAACAGAATTCATATTTTAGTGCAATTCATAAATGCATATAAATTTTATTCTGTTTGAAAGCGTGCGTAAAATCATTAAAAATTATTGAAACTATTTTTTCCCATAGGCCGTAATGTAACGGAAAATTTTAGCTGTCCCTGTAAATGAACAAAGCATGCTACAAACTTTATTACACATAGGTACAGTGCTATGTTAATCGTCAATAACATCCAAAAATTTCAGGGCAATCCTAGTATATTTTCGAGAGTTAGAGTGCGGACAGACTGCTAGACGGACAGACGGAGAGACAAACAGAAGTCATAAGCACTTTTCAACTTGTGTCCTATATTATGTATCCTGTATTATATGAACTTTTAAAAAATATATTCTAAAGCAGTTTAATCTATAACTTCCTATCAGGCATGAAAAACACTTTATTTCAATGCTTAAATATCATATTTTACTTTTTCGTGCCAATAATTACGCGTATCATAAACGTAGAAAGTGAATTTACAATAGAAGAAATTTTAATAACCGATTCAGAATGTCTATAATTAAATGTTTGATTAAAATCACAAACAGAAAAAATGCTGAGATACAGTTAAAAAAAATAAATATACCAATTTGAAAAACACTAAAAATAATAATTAGTATTTATAATTGTACTATTAAACAACAGCAAACTACAATAGATAAATTAAATGCATTATTAGATTTAACAATACCTCAAAAATATTTCCATATGGTATAAGGAATTCCTATTATTTTATAATTTTGGCAAATGTTAAATCTGAAAACATTGGTTTAAAGATTTATGATTCTAAAAGATAATTTAAAATATTATTAGCACTGAAAGAAAATTCTTTCAAATGTTTCACTACTGTAATATGTAAAAATACGTTTTTCCAGTATAATGTTAATTTCTAATCTGAAACAGTTTCGTAATCTCATGATAATCGAACATCATATTTAACCCCAAAATAATAATAACTATAAGTGTTAGTAATCAAAAAATAGTAAGAAGCCGATAAAATAATTCCAAATCATTGTCGTTCCATACATTTTCAATCTCTCAAGTAAGAGTAAATTAATGTTTATACTAATTCCAGTATGAATGTAGGCATGAATCAGTCTCTGCGCAGTTTTTTTTTTTTTTTTTCAAAGCGATGGCAGATTAAGATATTTTTCTTTACAGTTATCGAATTGGAAAATATCGCTTCTGACAGTTAAAGATCAGTCTCTTACAAATATAACATAAAACTATTTAACTCATACTATACAAATCAGGAACAAAATATTTAAATTAAATAAGACTTTCATATCGTTCCATTAATATCCGTGTATCCTAAAATGGTCATTTCCTTATCTTAAAGTGTTGTAGACGTGGTGATATTCTAAAAACAGTGAATTATTTCCCGCGTCTTCTCATATTTATTTTTCTGTGGGCAGACGATTTTCAAGCAGATGTTCTGTTACAGATTATTTGTTTTTGTATACAAGAAATATGGAACTTCAATGCGCAGTAATTTTCTGAAAGTATCGTTAATTAAAATTTTGTATTTGAAGAAATGTCCAATGTATTTAACCTTTTCTTTTTATCCGTACCAAATAATTCAAGTTAAAATGTATTGTAAAGTTCCTTTTTTCTAAATAATTATAATAATAATATTCATAACTAGAGTTTATTAGATAAAACATTGTTTAAATTTTTAAAAGGTGTAAAAATAAATTTAATGGTAATAACGACCCCCCCCCCTTTTTTTTCTTTTTTTTTTTTTTTAAGTAAAGTTTGTTTTGCACAAATTTTGTATATTTCTTTTATTTTCGGAAAATGCTAATTTTATTTAAAAAGTCTGAAAGAAGTAGAATTTATGACTTGAATACAGATTATAAAAATATTCTAAAGCAAGAAATGCATAGATGACTAAACTCTGAAGACTCTTCCTACGTGCTCATTAAAAGGTGCAGATGTAACTGTAATGGAAAATTTTTAGTTTGAAACCACAGAAGTGTTTCGAATAATCCTGGTCGGTAAAAAAAGAAATAAATAAATAAATAAATTTCCTCCCAGCAAACAAAATATGTAAAGTGTATAAATTTAATATTCCTAATTCTAAATATATTATCCAAATGCTAGATAAAATTGAAATCGTGAAAAAGTATACATTCACTGTCTTAGATATCAAATTGATAAAATATAGCCTGAAAATTTAGTTTATTAATGCTTGTATCGTGCACTTTATTTATTATCCCCCCCCCCCTCGCCTTTAGTGACAGATTTTACCATTTGCTATCTACTAATATATTTTCATTCCTTATGCCGCTGTAACTCGTGACTGTTTAAAATATTTCTCTTCATTTTCAAAGATTTTTGAAGTTCATATTTTTGTCACACTGTGACTTAAATTATGGTGTTTTTTTTGTCACATATGTGATGTGACATACGTTACATAGCAGTGACATAACAGTGACGTCACAATTTTTTTTAATTGCCAGAAAAATATAATTTTACAGTAAATAACATGTTTTGAAGAATTTTCGTAATTTTTTAAAGTTTTCTAAGAAGTTCACATCTCAGTCACAATGTGACATCACTGAGTGGTGGCATTTTGGTCACAGATGTGACGTGACCACAGTGACTTACAGTGACGTCACAACGACGCCACCGTGACCATGCATGCTATGAGGGCGCTTTTCGCTCATTTTCTCCCCTTTTAAATTTCGATATTTTAGCAAATGTTCTTAGAGATCATTTGTATCTTAAAAATAACTATCCTGCCTAATTTCAGGATTCTAGACCCTTCAGTAACACAAAAATCGCAAGTTAGAACGTTTTTTGCTTCTGCAACCCTAGGTGGTAGTGACACCGACATGAAATAGAGCCTATGTTGGAGCAAGGGCTGTCATCATCAATTTCCAACCATTACTTTTGAAATAGGTTGGGTACTTTCTGAGATTGCGTAGAAATTGCTATTTAGAACGTTTTTTAGAACTTTTTTGGCTCATTTTCACCCCTTTTAAATTTCGAATTTTTTAAGAAATGTTCTTAGAGATCATTTTTATCTTATAAGTAACTACCATGCCAAATTCCATGTATCTGGGCCCTTCAGTAACACAAAAATCGCAATTTCGAACTTTTTTTTTTTTTTTTTTTTTTTTGCTCCTGCACCCGCTTTAAGGGTACTGGCACCGACATAAAATGTAGCGTATGTTGGTGCAAAGGTTTGTCACCATCATTTTGACACCATTATTTTAAAAATCGGTTCAGTACTTTTTGAAATTGCTTAAAAACTGCCATTTAGAAGATTTTTTAGAACGCTTTTTGCGCATTTTCACGCCTTTTTAATTTTGATTTTTTTAAGAAATGTCCTTAGAGTTCATAAGTATCTTATAAGTAACTACCATTCCAAATTTCATGTTTCTAGCCCCTTCAGTAACACAAAAATCGCATTTTTAGACCGTTTTTTGCTCCTGCACCCCCTTTTGGCCAATGATACGGACATAAGATATCCTATGTTCTAAGTTGGACTAACACCATCATTTTGATATCATTACTTTTGGAATCGGTTCGGTAGTTCCAGAGCTTACTTCCTACAAATAAACAATTTTTACCTCTTTATAATATTACTAGCAAACCCCGCGGCTTTGCTCGCGTAATATTTGAAATATGCCAAGTGATATTTGTATGTCTATTTTTTATTAAAAGGTACTAACTAAATTTTTATTTTATTAAAAGGTAATATTTTATTTTATTAAAAGTTTTTTTTTATTAAAATGTACTTATTACGTTTAGGAATAATTCACAAATTACTATTTAAAACACAGTTTGATTAAACATCAGTATTACACTGAATTAGGCAGAAATGAGACTTAAATTAATAAAATGAAATAAAATTAATAAATGATAATTAAGAAAATATTTTGAAATTTTATGCTCAATTAATACGCTCATTTCAGTATTCATTTGAAATTTTGAATTTTTTAGAAACCATCTTCTTACATCTTAAAATTAACCATCATGTCAAATTCCAAGTCCTACCATCTCTCTCAACATAAAGGGCTATGTTGAAACAGGAACTGTCACCATTAATTTGCCAACATTAATTTTGAAATCGGTTTGTTATTTCCTAATATTCCACAGAAATGTAATTTAAAAAGCTTTTAAAGCCCTTTTTTAGAACGTTTGTTGTTCTTGTGAACCCCGGATGGTAGAATCACCGGCATAAAATATAGCCTGTGTAGGATCAGAGACTGTTATCATTGATTCGCAACTATTACTTTTATAATCGGTTTATATTCCCTGAAATTGCATAGAATCGTAATTTAGAACTTTTTTAGAATGCTTTTCGCACCTCCACTTCGCTTCACCCCTTTTTAATTCGAATTTGTTTTCGACGTTCCTTCGAGGGCATTTATATTTTATAAGTAACTAACATGTCATATTTAAAGTTTCTAGCCTTTTCAGTATCACAGAAATCGCAATTTAGAAAGTTTTTAGCTCCTGCAACCCTCTGGTGGTAGTGGAACAGACATAAAATATAGCTTATGTTTGAGCAGGTTCTATCACCAAAATTTGTCATCATTATTTTTTTAATCGGTTTGGTAATTTATAAGTTTGCTTAAAAATTGTAATTTATAACGCTTTTCACTCACTTTATTTTTTTTTAATTTGGAATTTTCTTTCGACTGTTCTTAGAAAGCAGTTGCATCTTGTAAGTAAATACCATGCCATACTTCAAAGTGTTAGACCCCTCAGTTGTGCAAAAAACGCAAATTAGAACATGTTTTGCTTTTGCAACCCTCAGATGGTAGTGACAGCAACATAAAATATAACCTATGTTATAGCAGGGACTGTCACCATTGATTTGCAACCATTACTTTTGAAATAGCTTTGGTATTTCCGTAGATTGAGTAGAAACCGCAATTTAGAACGTTTTTAGAACGCTCTTCGCGCATTTTCACCGCTTTTTAAATTTCCAATTTTTTTGAAACTGTTCTTAAAGATCATTTATAGCTAATAAATATGTACCTTGCCTTATTTTAAGTTGCTAGCCCCTACCGATCACAAAAAATCGAAATTTAGAACGCTTTTTTGCTCCTGCAACGTCTTGGTGATAGTGATACCGACATAAAATAGCGTCTATGTTAGAGCAGAGGCTGTCAGCATCAATTTCCTACCATTACGTTTGAAATCAGATTCATTCTTCCTGAGATATTGGTGACAAATCGGCATTTAGAACGTTTTTAGAACGCTTTTCGCTCATTTTGCTCCTGCATCTCTTCTGGGGTAGTGGAAACAGATATAAAATATAGCCTATCTTAAAATATAGCAAGATCTGTCACCATCATTTTTACACCATTATATTTGAAATCGGTTCAGTACTTCCTGAGGTTGCATAGAAATCGCAATTTAGAAAGTTTTTTACAACGCTTTTTGCGCATTTTGACCCCCTTATAAATTTCGATTTTTTTAGGAAATGTCCTTAGAGATCATTGATATCTTATAACTAACTACCATTCTAAATTTCACGATTCTAGGTGCTTCCGTAACGTAAAAGCCGCAATTTAGAAAGTTTGTTGCTGCTGCACCCCCTTTGGGGTAGTGGCACCGACATAAATCATCGCCTATGTTGGAGCAAGGGTTTTCACCATCATTTTGAGGCCAATATTTTTCAGATCGGGTTGGTATTTCCTGAGAATTTGTGGAAACCACCATGTAGAACATTTTTTAGAACGCTTTTCGCGCATTTTCACTCCTTTAAAATTTCGAATTGTTTAAGAACTGTTCTTAGAAATCCTTTATATCTAATAATTAGCTAATATTTCAAATTTCATATTTCTAGGCCCTTCGGTAACGCAAAAATCGCATTTTTAGAACGTTTTTTGCTCCTGCACCCCCTTTCGGGTAGTGGCACAGACATAAAACATAGCCTATGTTGGAGCAAGCGTTGTCACCATCATTTTGACACCCTTATTTTGACACCATTATTTTTTAAATCGGTTTGGTATTTCCTGAGATTGTGTAGAAACTACCATTTAGAACGTTTTTTAGAACGCTTTTTGTGCATTTTAAGCCCTTTTAAATTTCGAAATGTTTAAAAACTGTTCTTAGACATCATTTATATCTTATAAGTAACTAATATTCAAAATTTCATATTTCTAGGCACTTCAATAACACATAAATCGAATTTTTAGAAAGTTTTTTGCTCCTGCACCCCCTTTGAGGAGCGACACCGACATAAAACATAGCCTATCTTGGAGCAAGAGTTGTCACCCTCATTTTGACACCAATATTTTTTAAATCGGTTTGGTATTTCCTGAGATTGTGTAGAAACTACCATTTAGAACGTTTTTTAGAACGCTTTTTGTGCATTTTCTCCCCTTTTAAATTTCGAATTGTTTAAGAACTGTTCTTAGACATCATTTATATCTTATAACTAATAATCAAAATTTCATATTTCTAGGCCCTTCAGTAACGCTAAAATCGCATTTTTAGAACGTTTTTTGCTCCTACACCCACTTTGGGTAGTCGCACCGACATAAAACATAGCCTATCTTGGAGCAAGCGTTGTCACCATCATTTTGACACCAATATTTTTTAAATCGGTTTGGTATTCCCTGAGATTGTGTAGAAACTACCATTTAGAACGTTTTTTAGAACACTTTTTGTGCATTTTCACCCCTTTTAAATTTCGAATTATTTAAGAACTGTTCTTAGATATCATTGATATCTTATAAGTAACTAATATTCAAAATTTCATATTTCTAGGCCCTTTAGTAACGCTAAAATTGCATTTTTAGAACGTTTTTTGCTCCTACACCCCCTTTGGGGTAGTGGCACCGACATAAAATATAGCCTATGTTCTAAGTTGGGCGAACACCATCATTTTGATACCATTACTTTTGGAATCGGTTCGGTAGTTCCTGAGCTTACCTCCGACAAATAAACAATTTTTTCCTCATTATAATAGGAGTATAGAAGTATAGATAGATATAGATTACAACAATTTACAATGCTTTTAGTTTGATCTACTAATCATTTTTAAGAAAAGATAGAAATCATTTAGCGTAACCCAAGCTATCCTCGTAGAAATGTACAGGGGAAAATACAGCAAAGATTTGTTTACATGTGCAGTGACGTCAAAACCGCTTTCGTCACGTGACGCGGCGTTTTCCCGCCAAGACAAAAACTGCATTTTTAAAGTTAATTTAAAGGATTTTCCGAGTCTAAAAAAAAGCGTAAAAATGGTATCAAAATGCTCGTACTGTTGTACTCTATAAAATGCCAGTTAAATTGAAAAACGTGCAATTTTCCCTCGCTCGCCTCGCAGTTTCATAGACAGCGTTGCTTTTGGAATATTAAAATGAAGAAATGCCTTTTTCAAACTACGCTGACCTGAGCCTCATAGCTTGTACAGCATTTTTAAGGTCCTCTGTAAACTACTTTAACCTCCCATATTTCCTTTTTGAGGAATCTTCTTGGTCATCAGTGAGAATATTTCTATCAATCATCTAAAAACATAGAAAAAGTAAGGTTTGAAAGTCATCAATAATTATTACCTTTAAAAATGTGTGTATATGTTCTTTTGTTACATTTTTATATCTTTTAACGTTTAATTTGTTAGCATTGTTGGAAAATCCCTTAAGGCTGTTCTCAACTGCTCTGCTCAACAAGCGCAAAATGTTTTTACACATTTACAAATTCATTTTTTAGCGGAAAGATATAAAATTGGAAAGCCTGGCCAAGGAAGCGATTTGGAATTTAACTGTTTTTTCCATTTTTTGCACAATCAATTACCTATTGAGATATAAGCATTTTTGATCACGTGACAAATACGATTTTCGCTCTTCACGGACTGGTTTTTCTGCTTTCTTCCGGAACTTCGGTTCAAAACGTCAACTTTGACACTCTTTTCTGAAAGATCTATTGCGTTTGCAAAAAAAAAACGGAAAACATAGCTCGATTACATAGTTTCTGAACAACAACATCTGCTAGTTTCATGCATTTCCGAACAAAAATAAATTAAAACTTATGTCAGAAAGTTGCCCTTTTGGATTTGAGAACACCCTTAATTCAAACTATAGCAACAAAATAAGCCACAAAAACATAAAGCCCAAAATAGTTCATTCACTAGGAAAAGTAACCTAATGTGAATGAACAGCTGTTCATTCATTGTATTTTTAGCATTAGCCTAGCCAGTTATTATGCATCCCTATTCTCAAATTGTACATATACTACAATGGTTAAAACAATTAGAAATATAGCTATAATATATATATTTAATGTATGTGCAATAAAATTAGTGCATAATGCAAATAAAAACAGTAAATTCATATCGAACATATGAAATGACATAGCACTTACCTTATTATTTCGGCATAGAAACAATGTGTTTCTCAGACATGAAAAATAAAACACGTTCTCAGTAAAGTAATGTGACTTTAGTAACCAATCAGGAATGCGATATCTTCCTATTGAATGGGATGGCAATGTTAATGGTAAATATAATGATGGATGGCAATTATAACCCCATCTACTGGGGAGGTTTTTAAGCCTTATTCTATTAAAATCTATACAAATTGTTCATTCACTGGGGTCTGTTCACTTACTGGTCAGACTACCTAATTAGTTTAAGAAAAATGCTGTAATTCCTTATAAGAACCTTATAAAATAACTTTTTTCTTTTTTCTTCTTCTCATTCTGAAATATATATAAATATATTATTCTAAATTTAATTTGATTGGGTTTATTTATTGACTGCTTAATAAACAAAGGATAAATTTTGAATATTTTTCTTTCCCTTTAATAATTGACTAAATTCATAATTTTTAATTTAAATTTATTGATAATTTTAAATATGATCTTAAAGGGTCTAGCCGGATAAGCATGGAGAAATGCCCCCCCCCCCCCCCACGGCCGATGTTTGATATAACATGTGTGGTAATGAGGCTCACCATGAGAATACAATATTGAGTGTTTTTAGCCTCTGACCTTGAACTGTCCTTGACATAATCGGGTAAGTATGTGCCGGCGCTACTATTTTTCAAATACTTTTTTCTCAAAAAGTACAAAAGTTAAAATAAAAAAGAAAAGTGCCCAGCTAAACTGATGGCATTGAGCTCACAGGCTATTCACACTAATTGTATATGATACTCTTATTTTAAAGAATTATGCCGCTAAAAAAGAAATAAGTGAAGGGGAATTAGCCCCCGTTTCCCCCTTTATCCTTAACCAATGAATCCCCAAAACGAATCAGGGAAGCTCCTTAACATAATAAACCGGTATACCAAATTTGGAGCAAATCGAATAATTCTGCATGAAAAACCCGTTTATCTAAATTAAGGGGGGTGGACTAGGCCCCTTTCTCCCCCTTTATCCTTAACCAATGACCCCCCAAAACTAATCAGGGAAGTTCCTTAACATAATAAACCGGTATACCAAATTCTGAGCAAATCGAATAAGTTTGCATGAAAAACCCATTTATCTGAATTAAAGGGTTTGGGGTGGACTAACCCCCTTTTTCCCCATTTATCCTTAAACAATGAACCCCCAAAACTAATCAGGAAAGTTCCTTAACATAATAAACCGGTATACCACATTCTGAGCAAATCGAATAAGTTTGCATGAAAAACCCATTTATCTGAATTAAGGGGGGTGGACTAACCCCCTTTTTCCCCCTTTATCCTTAACCAATGAACCCCAAAATTAATCAGGGAAGCTCTTTCACATCATAAACCGGTATACCAAATTCGGAGCAAATCGAATAATTCTGCATGAAAAACCCATTTATCTGAATTAAGAGAGGTGGACTAACTCCCCTTTTCCCCCTTTATCGTTAACCAATGAACCGCCAAAACTAATCAGAGAAGTTCCTTAACATGATAAACCGGTATACCAAATTCGGAGCAAACCGAATAATTCTGCATGAAAAACCCATTTATCTGAATTAAGAGAGGTGGACTAACTCCCCTTTTCCCCCTTTATCCTTAACCAATGAACTCCCAAAACAAATCAGGGAAGCGCCTTATCAGAATGAACCTAGAAAAAAATTTTGAAGCAAATCGGATGTTTCTATCAAGATTTATCGCGTTACGTATGTACGTACATACATACATACATGCATGCATACAGAACAGGCGGGCACATTAGCTCTCAGGCTTTGATAGCCTGGAAGCTAAAAATGAAACCAACGCCAATTATTGAAGAATATATTAGTTTACATTATATATTTTTTTCACATTTTTACAAAAATTTTAACATAATAAAATAAACAAAAATATATATTTTTTAATTATTAATGTAGTAATTTTATATTTACACCAACCAAAAAGTTACAGAATAAGCCTCAAGGTATGTACCTTCAAGAAAAAAAATTTCGTTAAAATCGAACTTGCGCTTTTTGAGTTTAAAAAAAAAAAAAATATTGTTAGCATCTTGCTAAAATATTCGTAACTTTCCCTGTTTGCATTTGCCGAAATACGCTACTATCAATGCATTGGTCGATTCGTGACATTTCCACTCGTACAGGATGCCCAGAGCGCCAAAATAAGGGAATGTTTCCATATATACAACTTCCCTATGGGTTTGTTTCGTGTTTGTAAACATTCTGTTATTTTGGCGTACTGCGCATTCTTCTCGCATAATAATATCAAGAATTGACGGGGGGGGGGGGAGAGAGTCTGGCACTTGACATCGTAGGATATCTGCAGGGGAAGGGGGGGGGGTTATCATTTGATATCGTTATACATCGTTATCATTTTTTATCAAAACAAAATTTACTTTTTTGGTATCTGTTTCTTTACATCTGTTATCTTAATTTTTTTTTAAGTCTGTTTTCTTCTTTTTATAAAAATACATAGTTATAACCATTGAATGATTATAAAACATTTCATTCCAAAATAGGGAATAACCCAACGTTCGCCATTAATATTCGCCTGCCATATGCGTATATAATTTGTTGTTAGAGAAACCATCGAAATTATACTTGTTATTTTTGCTAGTAAAAGATGGGGAAGAATGTTGTCGACCTGTTTTGTTTACAAGAAGCTCTGTTTAGCCCCGTGCAAGTTCAAAGTGCAAGAAGACAATATTACTGTTCAATGCATTATGTAACAAAGAGTTGTTATTAAAAACTTTTAAATAATATTTCTTTAAAATGTTATTTGGTATAAAGTTATTTCTTATATAACAGTGATATCTTATGAATTTCTGCTCTTTATTTAAATAAGTAAAATATGCAAATAAAAAATGTACAACCGTACCTGTATATTATTGCAAACGTATAAAAAGAAAAAAAAGGAAAACAATTGTAAAAATAAAAAGAATTTTTAAACACTTATAACAATATTATTAGGGGGAGGGGGATTCGAGGAATGATAACGTATGATATCGGAAGTTTGGGAGGGGGGTCCGGAATTACCAAAAAGTTGATAGCCTTATATATTTACAGCCCCTATAGCTTCACCTGCACAATGGACTACACCATCGACTTGATATTATTATGAGAGAAGGATGCGCAGTACACCAAAATAACGGAATGTTTACAAACACGAAACAAACCTATAGGGAAGTGGTATGTGTGGAAACATTCTTTTATTTTAGCGCATTGCGCACCCTGCCCGAGTGGAAATGTCACGAATCGACCAATGCATTGATAGTAGTGTATTTCTGCAAGTGCAAACAGGGAAAGTTACAAATATTTTAGCAAATTTCTAGCATTTTTTTTTTTTTTTTTATAACTCAAAAAGCGCATCTTCGATTTTAACAAACTTTTGTTTCTTAAAAGTACATACTTTGAGCCTTATTCTGTAATTTTTTGGTTGGTGTAAATGTAAAATTACTACATTAATAATTTTTTTTTTAAATATTATTGTTTATTTTTCTATGTTAAAATTTGTGTAAAAATGTGAAAAAAAATATATAATGTGAACTAATATATTTTTCAGTAATTGGCGTTGGTTTCATTTTTTTAACTTTTGTATATTTTAAGGATAACATATTTGAAAAATAGTAGCGCCGGCGCATACTTCCCCGTTTATCTCAAGGACAGTTCAAGGTCAGAGGCTAAAAACACTCTATATTGTATTCTTATGGTGAGCCTTATTACCACACGTGTTATTTCAAACATCGGTCGTGGGGGCCATTTCGCTATGCTTATCCGGCTAGAGCCTTTAAAGAATATTTAGTTTATATGGAGATCCATTCATTGTAGCTCATAAAAAACTCAGTTGGATGATTTTTTATTTTTATTTATTTATTTATTTTTTTTTTTTTGGTGGGGATAAGGGGGGGGGGGGGCAGGAATGCGACAGATCAGGGATAATCCAAATTTATTTTGATTGGGTTTATTTATTGATTTATTAATTACGAAAAAATAAATATTGACTATTCTTATTTCTATTTATTAAGTGACTAAACTGATAACTGTTGATGCAAATTTCTTGAAAGTTTTAATAATTAAAAATGTGTTTTTAAATTTGAACCAGAAAAACGTGCCAAATGAGGTACGTTCGTACTACAACTCGTTTTATAAATAGTCAGATCTTGATGCAATAGCTGTTGCACTCTTGTGCAAAAGTGCATGAATGCAAATTTTATTACAATTATATATATTATTCAGTCATGCGGAAATAATAGGACTATCTCTTCAATAGGGTGTCATCACCATGGCAATCTAGAATCATGACCTATCCTGGGATATCTTTGAATTAAATACGTATGCTAGGATTTAATAGTATGAAGAAAGCATTTATTAATATCTTTTTAAGTTTTAATTCAATTTTCATAAAATTTGATCTGACGTGACAAAATTCTGCACCGATTTTATATATTAAATTTCAAACCATACGGTTGGGTAGTTTTTATGCTGTTACATGCGGACAGACAGACAGACGGGCGGACCAGAAGACGACTATAGGTGCTACGTATTTACATAACTACGAACGCTCCTATAAATGTCTAGTTTATGTTGGGATCGATTCATTGTATCTCATAAAAAAATAAGTTGAATGATTTTTTTGTGGTGGTGGCGGTGTGTGTGTGTGTGTGTGGGGGGGGGGGGGGGGTTAAGGGTGGAACAAGATAGCGACAGATCAAAAATTTTCTAAATTTGCTTTTTTGGGTCTATTTATCGTCTGCTAAATTAAACAAGAAAGAAAAATCATGCGTAGATCTTTTTCGTTTAATAAGTTGAAGAAGTTACCTAAGAAAACACATTACACATTTGAAAACCAGATTTCAACAATTACTGCACACAGCCGGAGAAGAACTCCAATCCTTTTTGTGCAGCTCTGTATTTAACCTATAGATTTGTATATTTTCTATACAGTATGCTACATTTTAGTTTAGTTAGAAAACGCATAACACAATTGAAAATTCACTTTTAGCAATTTCTACCAATAGACGGAAACATACTTGAATACTTTTGTACAGCCATATATATTATCTAAAGACACGTATATTATAGACGTACGTTATACACATCACATATTAAGCTGAAATTTAATTCAGGCAAAAACACGTTTAAACAAATGAAATCACATTTCCAGGAATTACTAACGATAGGCGACCATTTATCCAGTTTTTTGCTTAGCCCTGTATAAGATTTTTTTATATACTACAAAGTTTTTTATATCTCTAAGTACACTAAAATTAGTTGATCATGAAAATGCATAACTCAAATTCAAACTAGCCGGATGTACCAATCCCAAAACTTTCTTCTTTCTCATACATGTCAATACCTCAAAATTCGTTATTACTGTGCCAAAATTAAATGGCAATCTATGATCGTCATGAGGATTCTAAAAAGATGAAATTCCGTGCATTAGTTCTTGAGATATGACTATCGCTGAAATCGTGTAAATACAGCAAAATACAACATAGCAGCGCGACCTATATGTGATTTACACCAGAATCTAATCATCATCAACTTATGTGAACGTCTAACTGAATATGAAGTTTGGGAAAATTTCGTGCTTTAGTTCTTGATACACAGCTATTGCGCAAATCATGACAAATGCAGCATAGCAGCGCTATCTGTTGACCGATTTACACGAACACATAATCAGCAGCAATATTAATCAAGGTATACTTGAATCTGAAGCTTGATGAAAATTCATGCATTAGTTCTTGAGATAGAGCTATTGAGGTAATCGTGCAAAATGCAGCACAGCAGCGCCACCTATTGGACGATTTACACCAACACGTAGTCAGCATCATTTCATACAAAATACTAACTGAATCTGAAGTTTGATGAAAATATGTGCTCTTGAGTGTTCTTGAATGTTCTTGAGATAGAGCAACTGCGGAAATCGTGTAAATCCTGTAAAATGTAGCATAGCAGCGCCACCTGTTCGGCGATTTACACCAAAACGTAAACAGTACACTCTAAATTAAAATGTCTGAAATTCAGACACTTAAGTGTCTGAAATGGAGTGTTCAATTTTCAGACATTTTAAAATGTCTGAATTTTTTCAGACACTTTTTGCGTCTGAATTTCAGACACTTCAAACGTCTGAATTGCATCCATTTTTTTGTAAGCATCATACGTAGCCATGTTTGACCACGTTGAATCCTGGAAAAATATTTGGCTGTGGTCCTGCCCCTCCCCCCCCCCCCCCAATACAGCCTGATTTTTTTGGTGCTCTCAGTTTTGGTATACAATTTTCGTTACGTTGATAATTTAAATCTTTTACGACATTGTACTGATTATAATCAATATCTTGAACTTCAGGAGTAGAACAAGATTAAAAAACAAAAAATATTTATCTAAATATTAGATTTTTTTAAATTTATTTTGTTTTTAACCTTATTTTACTTTAAAAGTTCAAAATATTGATTATAATCAGTACAATTTCGAAACAGATTTAAAATATAAGCTTTACAAATATTGCACATCAAATTTGGGGGCACTACAGTCGTAGGGGGACGGGGCACTTCCCAGTTTGCCCTTCCTTTAATCAAGAAGTACTTTTGCAAAAAACGCAACCCTGCATTATAGTTGTCTAAATTGAGATGTCCGGTATTCGGGAGTATCCGTTGTGGAGGTTAATGGACATTCTCGAATAGCGAACACCTCTATTTAACGAATACTTTTTTAATCAGCAGACATACATATTTGTATATTTTTACCTCAAAAAAGTAGACATCTCCAATTATCGGACAAATTCCGCGGTCCCGAAGTGTTCGCTATTAAGGGCTTTTAAGGTACATAGATAAATATATATATATATTTTATAATCTTGTCCTACTCTAAAAGTTCAAAATATTTATTATACTCGGTTGAATGTGGAAAAAGATTTAAAATATCAGATGTACGAAAATTGCAAAAATCCCCCCCCCCCCCCCAAAAAAAAAAAAATGAAAATATAAAAAAATATATTGCCACATAGGCAATTTTACATATACATCACTTGTTAATCACAACAGCCATTTAACTATGAATAATGAAAATAAATAAATAAATATTCTATTTTAATAACATTGGGGAAAAAATGACTTTGGTATTTTGTTAAATATATTTGCGTTTTTAAACTTGTCCTACTCTAAAAGTTCAAAACTTTCATTATAATCAGTGCAAGATTTAAGATATCAGCTTTACAAAAATTCATGCAAAATCCCCCCCTCCCCCCCCCCCAAAAAAAAATGAAAATACTTATTTAAAAATTATGTTTTTAAAAAATTTATATTTCCACATGGGCAAGTTTTTATGTAGATCAGAGGGTACTCACAAAAGCTATTCAACTATCAATAAAAACAAATAAGTACATATTCTATATTAAAAACATGAGGAAAAAATAACTTATGATTTCCAAACTTCTTTCGTCTTAAATATATACAGTAACATCTGTCATTTTTGTATTTTTCGTATAAGTGCATATAAATAAAGTTACCACAATTTTAAATACGAAATCTAGTTAGAGGTTTTTACTTTTTCCCATTATAAATTTCAAATTACTTTTTTATTAAAAATAATAAAAAAATCAGTATTAGAGTTGATTGCAAATCAAATACATATGTATATTTTTACAGCCAGCTTCATATAATAGACCAGTCTCATTTACTTTATTTATCTTTTTTTAATCTGCGGTTTTATGCCAGGAAGTAAGAAAGCATTAGGTCATCTTTCAAAGTTTTTTTTTTCTTTACTTCCTTGTGGCCGTCATTTACTGCGAGATAAAAATTATCCATTGAAACTAAGAACTGACATTGAATATATAATTCGTAATAAAAAAGAACGTCATAAGTTTAAAAATATATACTTCTAGAATTAGTGGGGTTTTTTTGCGAACAGATTCAAAACTAATTAAATTTCATGCAGGATTTTGTTTAGTACAATAAATAAAATCATAAAATACACTAATTTTACTACTATAAAGAAACTTACTTGAGTTGCTGCAAGAGGTAAGAAATATTCCTCGATTTGAAATTTTAAAAACTACCACAACCACAGTGAGGGAGAAAGACTTTCATCAGTTTAAAAGGTAATCCCATAATACATCCGACTAGCCATATTTAAAGAATGAGATGTTTCATCCTTAAAACAGGATCCGCCAGACAAAAGTTTCTTTTTTTTTTGCCAGCTTCGACAGGACGAAGATGAATAACACAATATTATTGATATAAATTGATACGAGTTAACACTAAGCCCATTGCACACGCTTTGTAGAATTTCCGGGTGTAATCTTCAACCGTCGTCTACTTCTGTTCTGTGTCTATCCCGCCCTTGTATCGACGACAGCTTCTAAGAGACATTTGATGTCGAGCACACACGTCAGATGTATGTATTCAATAAATAAATAATCCAAGTTAATACGAATTAAAATCACAGTACTTCACATTTCGCAAAAAACGAATTAAAATACACGCGTACATAAAAACAAACTTTGTTTGAATTACAACGTATACCACTTCGAACGAAGACATCTAAAACGCATGCGCAACTGGGAGTGCTAGTGCCCCCTGGTGGTTATTGCGTCGGAAGAATCAAAACGTCTTAAATTAAGACACGTTTAAAGCAATGAAGTGTCTTAAAATAAGACGTTTGCGGATATTTTAGACATTATTCTCAGTTCGTTTACACCATGGTCATAGTAAGACGCTTATGTATCTTAAATTAAGACATCTATAGTGTCTTAATTTTCAGATTAAGACACTTAAGTGTCTAAAATTCTTTTTCAGTCACATATGTGTCTAAATTTAAGACGCTTCTATTTGCAGTGTACCAATTCATGTCAAGGACTAACTGAATCTGAAGTTTTATAAAATCCGTGCATTTGTTCTTAAGATAGAGCTTTTGCGGAAATTCTGCAAAATGCAGCATAGCAACGCCACCTGTTGGGCGATTTACACCAAAAACTAATCAGCACCAATTTTATCAGATACTACCTGAATATAAATTTTTATTAAATTCCGTGCATTAGTTCTTGATATAGAGCGCCCACAAAATTTGTGTCACATACAGACAGACAGAGTTACAGACTCACAGAGAGACATTTTGTAAAAACATGTTTTTCGGAATCTTTGACCCTTAAAACGTGTAAATCCGTCGAAAATTTTCACGAATCCAATACTTTCTTCTTGTAAGGATAGAGGAAAGTATAAGCACCTTCAAACAATTTACACTCATTCTCAGTAATGCGTACGAATTATTTTGTGTAGTCCTGATATAGTCTATTGAATTTATATACACCACGTTGTGCGCAAAAAGTTAGTTGAACGTTAAAGGCTTGCCATAACAGAAAACACACTTTCAGCAATCATCTCTAATAAACAACATTTCAGATACAGAGTTGTACATATCTGAAATCTTTTATGTGTCTCTGTAAATAAACGATAAATGTGATGCACATTATATTCTTCTGCAAGCATCTTGTATAGTGAACGTCAGTAATGTGTATCATTTTCATCATGTTTGAAATAGTGTAACATAATTAAAATACGCCGCGAACACTACACGATTATTGTACAACCGACTCTTTTGTTTGATCCTGTAAATAAAGAATAAATACTTTGCACCCCATATTCTACAGAAAGCATGTTTTAGTGCACCTTAAAAATTCATATCTATTTCACCACGTTTGTAACTGAGTAACATCATTAAAATACGCCGCAAACGATTTTTCTTCATAAACCATAATATATCGAAATACTTTTGAGTTCCCCTGTACAAGTACTGTATATGCTACAGATAAAATATTCTACAGGAACCATCTTCTAGTGCACCTCAATAATGTATATAAGTTTCATTGTGTTTAAAATTATGTAACACTGTCAAAATACATTGAAAGTAATTTTTTCCCAGAGATCATAACGTAACGGAATACTTTTGAGTGCCTCTGTAAATGAACAATGAATGCTACACACTTCATTTTCAATACCGAACATGCCATAGCAAACTTCAATAACATATATTAATTATGAGTCAATCCTAACATATTTACGCGAGTTAGAACACGGACAGACCCAGACATTACGGCAGACAGACAAACCGAAATCATAAAATTTTTCCGACATTAATACAGGCATCCCTCGATTTACGTAATACTCGACTTACGTAATACTCGACTTACGTAAATTCGTACTTGCGTAAAAAATTTCGAAAATTACATTTATGAACATACTAGCGCGTTTGATACGCATTTGCATACTTTTGATAATTGTTTTATAAATAAAATATGCAGATAAAAACCATAACAATAATATAATTTTATATATTAGATATAGCTATATTTTTTATTGGGATATACATTCAAATCTTTAACAAAACAAACACAAATCTGATTAAAATGAGCCAAAAAAAAAAAAAAAAAAAAAAAAAAAAACACTCTGTTTAACCATTACAATTTTGTTAGCTCAATTCAAACCATAACGAAACCTAATTTTAAAGTTTCGGAGAAGAGGAACGATTATATTTTTTCTTCCAGCTTCAGAGCTGTGCGTTTGATGTAGATTCAAAATTGATATAAATTAATTCATCAGTGTTAAATTTATAAATCCCATATTCCACAAGATACTTTTTATTTGAAAAGTTTTCTTTCAGTTTGTTTTTATATTTTTTCTTACTTTTATAGTTTATATCCAAGTAAATACTGCTGCAGGCTACTTTATTTATATAATAATACTGTGTAAATAATGTATATAGTATATATATATATAATAAATATTGCAGTTTCTGACGAAATTTTACCAAAGGAATTTGCAAATTCGACTTACGCAAAAGTTTACGGAACGCATTACTTACGCAAGTCGGAGGATGCCTGTATAAGTGTGTGGCATTTTATTTTTATTCACAAATTACTCCTAGTCCCTACACCTTTAGTTAACGATTATTTTGTGACTTGGCAATTACGCAGCACATGGAAGTTAGTACGTCAACACTTTAATTATGTTTTGCGTTGGGGTGGGATTATTTGATTAAGGCTGACTATGCACGCGAGGGATAGAAGCCTAAATGAGGGATGCATCGGTTGGAGGCCTTTGTAAAAGACGGGTCTAGTTCGTATTCACGTTACATAGGAAGAGAATCACCCAAAACTCCGGACATTTAGTTGGACCACGAGAGAGTTTTCGCACCCGGGCTTACAATGTTATGTAAAATTATGTCCACGCTACAAATGCATATACAACAATGTGCTCTTATAAATACTATTTTATGCAGTACTTTATAAATAAATATTAATATTAAAATGTTAATTACAGCCGTTACCTTCTCGTGCTGCATAATTGCCAAGTCACAAAATAATCCTAAAACTGAAGATGTAGAGACTAGGAGTAATTTGTAAATTGAAATCTCAGAGTTAATAAGCGATCTAAACTTGTCTCTACACATGGTATCAGAACTTTTTACGGTTATAGAGTCACGAGACTTGGATAATTTTTACGTGAGATGTTTTTTATGGAATTTCACTTCTTTTTGTAAGGAGAAAGCCAAAAAAAGCTTTTCCAGTAGTGTCGATTTCAATTGCCCTATCTTTAGCTTCATAGACTTTATAAGTTTCATGTGCATAAAATGGCTCCTGATTGCTTAAATACTCCGCTTTTCCTAGAAATTCTTCGAATTTGTCATGCATGCTATTATCCGAAATGTATCCATTCATTTTTTCTAGAAAATATATTAGTGTTTGTTTCAGTTTATCAGCTGTGGATCGGGGTGTAATCACTGTAACGCTGTGTGTGTGTAATGCATATTTTTGTTTTCGAGGATAGTTTTGACGATAGAGCTGCAGCTTCTTGGAGTTGTTGAGAACGTGAATTCTCGGAACTTTTAGGCTTCTCCTTTTGATCTCAATAGGTCTTCCAACTTTTTTTCTGCAGCTGATTTCTCTCTGTGATAGGGATTCATTTTGGAAAATTAATAGATTCTTGCGAAGTGTTAAGAAGAGGAAGTAGAACATCATTGTCACCTGCTAAGAAACTACCAGAAAACGTGAACGTTTCACTAGAGTTTGAAAATTATCACCACATGATCCCCTGATGGCCATTTTCATAGACCTCGTCCTCGTACGTATACGGATACAGTTTGGCGGCTACCATGAGCTCCGACATCGACCCATTAAGTTGTAATATTCAGCATAAGCTTCAAGTACAGGTCAATGTTAGGGGACATATTTCCATGCTCATCTCGTGTATGCTTCAAGCTGATCCCAATGCGCAACCACATACTCAACTATAACACACCTGATATCATACGATGAGGCTATGTTACCTAGCACAGAAAAGAAGATATAGAACGAAACAGACACGAACCATCTCCAGATATAGGAGTTACTCGATAAGGATTTTTTTCGCCGCCGTCAAAATATGACGTTTCAGATTTTTTCCTTTCAAACTTTCTTCGATCAACAATGTCTTTCGTTGGAATGTCATACAATTTCACATTTGCCTCCTTCACCGCCTCTTTTCAGCAATTTTGCAGATGCACACTTACATCTAGAATTTAAATTTTACACAATAAAAAACTGTATCGCCAAAATTTGAAATTGAGTTAGTTAAATACAACTATGTATTAAAAATTTATAAATGCTTTAAATACTAATTTATTTAGGTTCAGGATAATTATTATAATCTGGAGTATAAGTAGGCATCAAAATTTTCATTCTAGTTGCTAAATTTATTTTGTAATCCTGTGCGTAATCTGTTATGCCGATTTTATACTCGTCAAATGTCTGACAGTTTGGAGCCCCCTGTAAATGCTAATTATGCATCTTGAATTTTTTTTTAATATTTGAAATGAAAGAACATACTTATATCTTTTATCCCAATTAAAATTGTGTCGTAAAATCAAATCCATTTTAAGATATTAAATGTTGAAAATGGTCTTTTTTTTTTTTAAGAGTACTGGGACCCTTTAAAAGTTTTTCACACAGCATGTTTTATGGGTCTAACAATTTTAAATATGAATTCTGAAAAATGATATCAAATTGTGAGAGATGCTTGATAATAAGTAAATATATATTATTTTTCATCCTCTGTGGCTATCGATCGTGGTTTTAGTTTATCTTATATCAATAATTTAATTTATCATAGTCTTAATAAATGTGTTAAAAATCTTTATTCTTCTGTTACTGCGGTTTTATTTTTCTAACCTTATCATTTTACCATTTTTTAAGAGTATTATCTTTAAAATAGCTAATATCTTAAGACATTATGATTTTAATGTGGTTTTTAAACCAGTTAATAAATTAACTTTTTCACAGCTTAAGGATCAAATTCCTCCTCAAAATTATTGGGGTGTTTACAACATTCAATGCCAATGTGGTTTGTCCTATATTGGACAAACTAAACAAAAATTCCGTTACAGAGTCAAAGAACACATAAACTATGTAAAGAAAAAAAGAATTGCAGAAATCCTCTATCGCTTCTCATTGCTGGGGGGAGGGACATAATTTCAATTTTGACTCGGCTACCATTATCAAGAAATGCCTCTAGATTTAGACGTTTTTGAAGCTGTTTATATCCATAGATTTAAAAACTCCTTGGTTAATGATTTGTCTAGTGTACCACACATCTAAACTTTCTGGGTGGATTTGTTGTGTCACGGCAGTTCACTTCCCCTTTAATTTCATTGGCTGTTGAAACTTGATGGTCTTTTAGTATTGTGTTTTGACATTTCGGTTTTCACCGTACATGTATTTGGGGGGGATTGGGGGGGGGGGATGTTGTTTTTATAGATTTTATACACTGATGATGTGTGTCCTGGAACTCACGAAACGCATACAGCTGTTCAAACCTTATGTATTTTACTATGTGTTTAAACGTTGTTTTTAGGTTATTTATATTGCCACACAAGTTTTGCATTTACAATATATTATTTGGTACTTGTTAGTTATCCCGTCGACCCATTTCGCCAAATTATATAAATCGCCAAACCACTCGCCAAATTATACAAATTGACATAATTTTTATTTTAAATAACGAAAAAACAAATAAATTAGTATAACATTAATAAAAATACAAATAAAACGTCGAAATAAAAATCATTTGATGACGTAAATACGTGTTGTCAAGTGAATGTGACATTTACGATCAACTATTATTGGCATTTAAATCTTACAATTTGGCGACAGTAATTTGGTCGACCGACGGGATAACTAACAAGTACTTGTTATTTTTGTTTCATCTCTTTTTGTTTTGTTTTTTCTTCTTGTTTCTTTTTTCGTTTTTTATATTTACAGGTGCAAACATTATTTTCAACATGAAAAGATATAAGAATATCAAAAATATTCACAGATTTGTTTTCAATCCCATCTCTCCTAAATTCAAAATATGGGTTTTCAAATAATGATATCAAAATTCGAGTGACGCCTTAATGTGGCTTTACATGGTTTGTTTTCAAATTCAGTTAAAATTATTTTTGTTTCGTCTTCTGTAGTATATTTACACATTCAAACAAAACTTTTAGTTTCCCAATACATAGCTAAATATATCTTACTATCACTGAGCCTATGAAAATATATTGTTCACATGGAAAAATGTTTAAAAATTTATTCGCTAATGCTTTTTCATTCACATCTTTCATTAAATTCAAGATATGAGTTTTAAAAGGTATGATATCAAAATTTAAGTGAAGCCTTGAGGTGGCTTAAAAAGGTTTGTTCTAAAGTTCAATTTAAATTATGTTTAGTTTGGCTAAAATATATCTACACATCTAAAGAATACTTTTAATTTTTCAATACAAATGAATATTAAATCCTAGTGTTAAATTCACCTTGAGTAGATAGTTAAAATTCATATAAAAAAGTACAAATAAATGCACTAAAATCACTTGCAGGTACGTACATATAATATTAAATTATATGACCATATAATCATATATTTTATTTAAATGACCACTGATGATGGTCGTGCGATGGCTGGAAACGTTTTGGATTTTTAATGGTTTTTAATGTATTTTTAAGATATGTCTAACGTATTTTGGATAATTTTATATTATATGTATGCACCTGCAAGTAATTTTCGTGCATTTATTCGTGCTTTTTTATATGAATTTTCCAATACACTGTTATATATATCACTTTCACTGAACCTATATTATGCATTGAAATGTATTTATTTCAATATACAGGATGAGTCTAAAATCATGGGACAAACTTTGAGGGGTGGTAGAGCTTACTATAACTAGCAAAAGCTTTGTTTGGATTCACGAAGCATTATTTAATAAGATAAATATATGAAAGTAACATTATATACTTTTTTATTATTTTTTAATCTTTATTAAGCTAAAATGTTATTTTAGGTTTTGGCGCATTTTACTTTTAGAAATGTAAATTCAGCCAAATAACTAAGAACTTCCTCGGAATTTTTTATTTGTGATATAACGAATTTAACAATTAATATTATTTGTTTGCATTTCTTTTGTTGCCACTTTACAAAAAAAATCACAATATAACTTTTAAAAGGCGTAAGTATCATCTGCGTAAATGATTTACATAATAAGAATAAATTGTGTATTTAAATTGTTAACACTGAAAAATGCTTTTATAATTGAATGTAAATAATAGAATTTTCACAAATTTTAATTCATTAAAAATATGCTATAATTTTCATAAAAAAAGTTATTTTAAAAATTTCATAAAAGAAATTGTGAAACTGTTTAATTAATCATGATTCTACCTATAATGACTCCATGATTTATTTTTTCTTCTGAAAATAGACATGTTTCATTTTTTATTTGCAAAAATGCGTCCGTAGTGGAAAAACATGTAAAATAAATTAATTAAAATAATATTTTTTTAAGGTTATTCTGTAAAAAAAAAAAAATAACACTGTGCAAATCTACAGATCATAATTTATTTTTATGTGTAATTTCAAGTCAAAATACTGAATAGTTTTTTTGCAAAGTGTGCGACAAAATGTAATTTATGTAGCCTAGTAGAGGATTTGCTTTGCTCATCCTAATAAACAATTATTGTATAGGAATATATGACCGGAAGTGACGCTTTGAGGTACAAACACCAAGGGGGCAACTTGGCGCTTTTTTTTATTTTAAAATTTCTCATTCATACCAGAAAATTCCTAAACTATTCTTTTCTTTATTTAAGACAGACATTTCATGATTACACACACACAAAAAAAAAAAAACTTCTTTGAAGATTTCTGGTATGAAATCGAAATTTTTGAATTAAAAAAAATCTCTATTCCTTTCCATGTATTTCCTGGATTGGACAGATTTTCTAGTTTTGTGTTTTTTTATTCAAACTTTTCGATTTCATATCGGAAATTTTCAAAGAAGAATATTTCCTGTATGTCATCATGAAATGTTTGTCTCAAATAAAGAAAAGAATAGTATAATAATTTTCTGGTATGAATGAGAAATTTTGAAATAAAAAAAGCGTCATATTGCTCCTCTGGTGTTTGTTACTTAACGCGTCACTTCCGGTCATTATATTCCTATGCAATAATTGTTTGTTATAGTGAGCTCTACCACTGCTCAAAATTTGTCCCATGATTTTAGACACTCAACCTGTATTGATGTATCTTTTGCGTCATGTTATTCAAAATCGTAAGTAAAATTTATGTAAATGGTTACTTTGCGTCATAGTATCCAATGTATGCAAACGGATAGTATGACGCAAAGATAACTTGTACATAAATTTTATTTACGATTTTGGATAACAGGATAAATAAGTTTAACTAAAACCCCAGATTGCGATCGTATTTAGTTTTTATTTTTATTTTTGCATGAAAATCTCTTATCATTTATTAATCTGGAGTAACAGACCACTACTCCACACCCCCTTTTTAAAGAAAATAGTTCGTTTTCGCACTATCACCAGATAATAAGTTAAGAAGGAACTAATAAGGACTAGACTGTCCGACAGACATACACAAGTCATTCACTTAGTTTACCACTGTGTTGGAAATTCTACTTCGAATTAGATAGAACAAAAGGGATCTCGAATTTCGAAATGCGATATGTACATTTTCGGCAAAGATTATTTTGATTCGTATCGGTTACATTCGAACGTCTGAATTCTTGTCATCGTTATGATTTTTCGTAACAGAAAATTCCGACGACTACTGACTCATTCATCGTATTGAAAACTTACTTTTTTTTCATTTTGTTTTGATGACATTCAATTGTTAATTATTCCAAGAATTCTGCTTGTTACGCCATTTCCGTTCCTTTACCATGCTAAAATGAGTTTCCTAATTACATTTTTTAAGTTCTTGCCAAAGTAATAAATGATTTGAGCACCTGACAATTTTTGGTAGTTTTTTTTTTTTTTTTTTTTTTTTTTTGTCTTGTTATTTTTGTTTCTCTGCTTGGGAAAGCGAATCTTTCCGACTCACTGAAGTAATCATTCTTTTTCCCACATACATGAAAGTTTTAAATGTTTTAATTCAAATTACAAAGTGAAAAAAATCAGAAAACTTTGTTTTTCAATTAACTCTTTCGGAAATGATTTTCTTTTTAACAGAAAAAGGGAACATATGGGTCAATATCTGAAAACCGGACAATTTCATTCCAAAAATTTTATTTATTTTTTTAAATTAATGTACCAACTACCACATGCAATTATATACTACTAGGGGGCTCTGCCACCTGATCACTAACCTCGCCAACCCCCGTAAATTGCAACACAATTCACATTGGGACCACTATGCGTCCCCAGCTCGCTTTGCTTGTTCAACACTTTTTGCAGCAACTCTAGCCATAATGAGTACTATCATAAATCCTTTTAACTTATGAAAATTTAAAAAAAATTAAGGTAAAAAAAAAGTTATTGAAACCTTCGTTGAAATCACAATTAAAAATTCATTTAGTTGCTGCTACCAATAGGCATAAATCATTTTAACATTATGACATTCACCAATTTCTGAAATGTGAAATAATCGTACTAAAATATTTCAGTTTTATATAGGATCTAAAGATCATGACGTCATTGGCAGTTCCTAACAAACCGTTCCTGTGTATTTCCTGCGCTTTTTTTCCGGGAGGTAACTCCCTCACACTATGGAAAATTTTCCCAGATATCGGTTCTTTGTTTGAAACAATTTTACCCTGTGCCAGAATACCTTTGGACCTTTGGAGTCCATATGAGAATGAATCCTTTCTTTCAAATGTAACATCATTTTCACTATCAGAACCATTCATTCTTTCCAAGATTATAGTGTCATTTAAGCAATTGTTTTAAAATTCCTGAGTTTCGTTAAATATTCATTTTAATTAATTGGAACTTATGTAATTTTCAGAAATATTTGATTTTATACCAAGGATCCTTAAATAAATACGAAGAGTCCGGTATATGTGTGTGTAGGAATAATGATCAGGAATATCTTGCCAAATGACGTCATCACTGACACAGTTATAGTAAAATATTTTAATTCATGGATGAAAACGCATCTTTTGTTTTTCGAATGACGTCATGATCTTCATCAGAAACATTTTGTTTTCCATATTGCTTACTATGACTGTCATTATATTATCATATATACTGTCATTTTATTTACACAGATTACTTAATGTTATTTCTCAATAAATAATCTGTTTTAATTATGCTCTTACACGAATAGTGCATAATTAAACGGAATCGTTTTAATATGTTTACATTTTATGAAAACCATTGAAATTTTTCTTTTAAATGTGACTCGAGTTTAAGTGGTGAAATCACCCTTCTGATTGGTGGAATGTAATAAATTATAAACAGAAGTTCTCTTATACGTTCATTAAAAATATTTCAAAAATATATATTCTAAAAACACACTCAAAATATATATTAAACATTTAATTGCTAAAAAGGACGTCAAACGTTAATAAAATACATTAAAAGATCTTAATAATTTGACTTGTTTCGATTGAATTTACTCAATCATCATCAGAAAAACAAATAAACACAAAGATGGAAAATGACAATAAACTATTACAAATGAAATTTAAAAATAAACAAATAAAAATCACGCGCGTAATATTTAAACATGTTTCACGTTGCCCTATTTTATTTTCAAATTATCTAACAATTCAATCCAAATATTTGGGATTTGAAATGACAAGGAATCATTGCAGACCATTGAGTTTCTGACGTAAATTTCAATAGATTCTCTAATAAAAAGTTGCAAATAAAAATCTGACCTATAAATTAATCTACTTTCATTAAACAAAATATTTATGTTTTCTATTTTATTTAGCCTAGATTATTAAATTTTATGTCTGCAATGTGCTCTTTACATCTCACTTGGAATTTTCTCTGAGTCATGCCAATATAATAATTTCTATAACCACCTTCTTTAAGAAAAGGAATGATATAAACACCGGAAAGGTCAAATTTATCAATAGGGTCAATTCTAGTGGTTAAAATTGATTTTAATTTAGGAGGGGGTCTAGCAATTAAATTTACATCAAACTTTTTAAGTTGAGTTTTAGCGGATTAAAACAATAGCTATTAACAATGGATATCATGTTAAAATAGTTAATAAATTAATTAAAAAGTTTATTAACAAAATGAGCGATGCAGTTTTTGAGAATAAAATTGACAGAGAAAATAACATGGTAAGGGTGGTTATAAATTATTATCCAAATTTCTTCGAATCCGCTAAAACTCAACTTAAAAAGTTTGATGTAAATTTAATTGCTAGACCCCCTCCTAAATTAAAATCAATTTTAACCACTAGAATTGAACCTATTGATAAATTTGACCTTTCCGGTGTTTATATCATTCCTTTTCTTAAAGAAGGTGGTTATAGAAATTATTATATTGGCATGACTCAGAGAAAATTCCAAGTGAGATGTAAAGAGCACATTGCAGACATAAAATTTAATAGAGGTAAAACCGCATTATCTAGGCTAAATAAAATAGAAAACATAAATATTTTGTTTAATGAAAGTAGATTAATTTATAGGTCAGATTTTTATTTGCAACTTTTTATTAGAGAATCTATTGACATTTACGTCAGAAACTCAATGGTCTGCAATGATTCCTTGTCATTTCAAATCCCAAATATTTGGATTGAATTGCTAGATAATTTGAAAATAAAATAGGGCAACGTGAAACATGTTAAAATATTACGCGCGTGATTTTTATTTATTTATTTTTAAATTTCATTTGTAATAGTTTATTGTCATTTTCCATCTTTGTTTTTATTTGTTTTTCTGATGATGATTGAGTAAATTCAATCGAAACATGTCAAATTATTAAGATCTTTTAATGTATTTTATTAACGTTTGACGTCCTTTTTAGCAATTAAATGTTTAATATATATTTTGAGTGTGTTTTTAGAATATATATTTTGGAATGTAATAAGGCAAATTAATTGTATTATTGCGGTTGTTGCTAAACGGCAAGCTACAAATTTAGCCCTATTTTAGCGCCACGTAAGAGAAATATATATATATACTATGATACATGTTTTGTCATTTAAATGCTGTAATGTTTTGAGATCAAGGATGTATATTTTATGCGTAGGATAAACTTTTGTGGAAGAAAGTGTCTGTTAACATCATGATCAGTGTCTAATAATTGGGACTGAGATGATGGGGGCTGAGGTGATGTTTTTGTCTTAACAGCTGCACACAGGGCCCGATTAACATCCTGAATCTCTGGGAAACACAATGTCCTTTCGGGGTCTTCTTTCATTCGAGAAGCTAAATTCGAAATACCCGGAAACTCACCAATGCATTATTCAAATAAGTACAAGTTTTATACTACAGGATTTTCAGAATTTTGATTGGTTGCACGATAGTAGGGGAGATCGGGGCTAGTAGGCGCAGTTTTTAGTTATTGATTTTTATTAATTTTTTGTTTAAGTTTTTTACGAAACTTTAACTGTACTTTTAAAGAACAAGGATTAGGCTATAAATATCCGGAGTTTTGAGTTTGTAGCTTTTGTAGTTTATGTTTAGAGGAAGCCTAAAGTAAAAGGGAAATTGTGCACCAACCTACCCTGCCAAGGGGCAAGTTGCCTATACCTATGGGGTAAGTTGGCACACGCTTTATAAAAATTTCAAGGAAACTCAAATAAGACCCGGTCTCCCATACTGCTTGATAAACTGACGACTTTGGTTGGCTGGACAACTGAGGAATTATGATCATGTGGTTGAAACTGATCTATTGTATCAAAAATTAATTTGCTATGAAAGGTATTTTTATGAAACACTTTTAAAATATGTATATGCGGCATTTTCACAATCTTTTGACTTTTGGGGGAAAAAAATCTGACAAAATTAAACTTGCTAAAAAAACATTTTAATCTGATAGACGAAAGTCTTAATGATTCAAAATAAAGAAAAAAGGGTCAGCAGCTAAATTTTTTTTATTTAACTGAGGTTTAAGTTAAACTTGCAAGTTTAATTTTCCTTACCATTTTACCCCTATAACTTTTTATTTTCTTCTAAATTTTTACTTATAATGAATTTGCATAGTACCCACAGGACATTCAAATAAGAAATAATAACAATGTAGTACTTTTAATACAGAATTTTTGTATAACATTGCCTTAAAGGGGTGTTAAACAAGGGACGTTAAGGTAAAAAAAAAGGGGATGGTATTGGAAAAAAGGGACGAAATGGTAAAAAAAAGGGTGGAACGGTAAGGAAAATTACTACCTATTTTTAGGAAAATCATGTTAAGACTAAGTGATAGCCACAATGTTCATTGATTTTTAGAAACAGTTGTTAACATTGGATTAAATTAAAATTATTTTTTAATTTACCTCGAAAAGTGCAGGAATAAACGTTGGGGACATTGAGACTACCCATTAAGCCACGATGCTTGAAATTGGTATTTAAATGCTGATTTAAATTCTACAGTAAATTTCCTGCCAAAGAATTTTAAACATTATTTTTCTAGCATACATCTGCATGAGAAAAAACTTGAAAAAAATTCTGTGGCTGCATCTGAAATGATTTTCTGTATAATTTTAGAAGAGGGATGGTAAGGAATCTAAAACCCAGGGACAGAGTTTAAAAAATAATAACAACCCTAAAAATGTGTGCAGGTTAATTTTTAGCTACATATTTATATAAAACAATAGTTTTAGTTTCAGAAAGAAATTACATCGAATTATTTTTATTGAAATAATTTTATCCAGACAGCTCCAAACGTAAAAATCAGCATCAGGGACACGGGACGTTATAGGAGTTTTCCAGGTGTTTGGACCCCCAACATCGGCCAAAACTTATTTATCTCGTTAATATTGTTGCGCAATCATGCAATGGGATGTTAGCCAGTATATGAAATAAAAAAAAAAAACACAAAAAAATGCATTAAAATAAAAATTATTATTCAGGGACATGAAAGTCAATAGATTGTGAGAATGCCTCATATATGTATATGTGTGTGTGTGTGAGTGTGTAAGGACTTGGCAGGTGATGATATTTGAAAGATGTTGCTGGTAGATTAAATAACTGACTCGGGACCTCGCTCCTTGAACTAACGATTCCTTTATTTGTGAGGTGGAAGATACAAAGTAGTCGCGAGTCCGCCGGAGGTCCCGAGAAACCATATTTTTTCCTGTGTCACATTATGCAGGTATTAAAGTGCGCTCAAATCTCTAAAAAAGTATGAGCTCTTGAGAGCAGCACATGAGAACCGTTATGAATTTTGCATATTTTCCAGCAGAGGCCGAAAGTGTCAATTTAGGAGGAAACTAATTTAATTGGCCCAATGCTCCCCAATAGGTCATCACCAATGGCAATTCCACCCACGACACTAATGGTTATACAGTAAAACCTGTGTAAGTTGACCATGTGCGGTTACGTGACACACTTCAGTGGTCAACTTAGAGAAGTGGTCAACTTATAAAGGGTGATGATAAATTTACTTTTTTTATGTAATATTCATACCATATAATTTTTTCCCGCGAAAATTTTATTATTTGACAGTTCTTTAAAATAATATGTATTACCATGCATATTTTTAACACCTTATAAAAGAAAAGACTCATCGTTATCGCAAATAATTTTCTTAACTGGGTTGTTAAAATTGCCACAAACTATTGCAACTGGTGGAAATATTTCTGCTTACCAACTAGCACCTGGGTTTATTGTAAGAAAAGAAGGAATGATAAGAGAATGGGAAGTAGAAGAAAGAAATCTAGAATCAAGGAATAGAGGGGGAGGGTTGAAAAGCCAAATACACAAGAGCAACAATGTAAGAATGGATAAGCCATGCATTATTTACCTACACCTATCACTACTAAAAGCATTTCCCAGGTTAATAACTATTTCCCCCTTTTAGAAATTCTAGTTAAAAAGGCAAAAAAAAAAAGTAGAAAATTTCGTGGAGAGTTACCTTTTTTTTATACATGATTTTCTTAGCTTTTTGGATTGTCAAGTTATAAAGGGTTTTGATGGGCATTTTATAATAGTTCTAGCCAAATTTGAATAATTTCTGTGGTCAAGATACAAGATAGACAGGTGGTTAGGTTACAAAGGGTTTTTCTTATAGTTTTGTATACGATAAATTTGGTTCCTGACAACAGAGGTCGACATAGACAGGTTGTCAACTTACAAGTGTCGTCAACTTTACAGGTTTTACTGTATATGTTTTAATAAAATGATTATTTATGTTTTAATAAATATCAGCTTTGAGAAAAGTTAATTGGGATTTCTGAATTAAATGTAATCTTATTGTGATATTGATTAACTTAAACGCAATCATGTATCCAATAACTGTCAAATCTGAGGAAAAGCAACTAGAATCTAAAGTCCAAATATAATGAAATGTCACATCTAAAAAAGCAAATCACTATCCATGGCCCCAATATCCATTCCATCTCTAGTTTGACCCCATGAGCCCAACAACTGTCACAATGATAGTTGATTGCGATCCATGGCCCGAAGTACCCACCACATCTCAATCAATGTCAAAGAAGCCAGAAATTTATAATATTAAGTTTAAACAAGTAATATAAAAATTTTGTTTTTAAGTCAATTCCTACTTAGGTCATCAAAGAAAAATTTAATATAATCCCTTAAACTAATATTAGTTTTTGTTGCATTAAAATATCTCAATTTGTTGATTTTCTATAAGCAAGTAGGTTTACAATGGAATTCTATGGAAATTTGGCGAAATATTAGAAATATCGCCAAGTTGGCATCACTTTTCGCGACTCATTATGGTCGCCAAATTTGGCGATATATCGCCAAGTTGGCGACAAACTTGGCGGTATTTGGCGACAGCGTCCCCCCTATGGTAACCCCTTATTGAAAATACTTTCATTGACCTTCAATAACCAATGGCCGCCATTTTGTTTCAGATGCAAAACTAAAATTAATTAATTAAAATTTAATTAATTAATTAATATTTGAAAAAACTGTATTAACATCAATTGTCATCCAGTACAAGTTCAAAAAAAATTATTTCAACTTGATAGGATGAATAATGAGTATCTATATTATAAAGGACAAACATATCTGTGCGTAACGCATACGTCATTTTGCGAATGGCAACACTTTGAAATTTGAAATAAAATTTGGATTTTGCAATTTTCTCTACTGCAAATTTTTTAACTTCCAAATATCGCACATTTAAAAATTTTACACCGTTGTAAGAGGAAAAAAATGCTCTTATAAATGCAATTTGCTTGAAAGCTGTATCTAAATTTATTTTTGAGATATTAATTTTTTTGTAGTTTTTAATACGATTTTTCTGATAGTAGCAACAAAAGTACCCCATTTCTATTGAAAGTAAACGGAAAATAGTCAAAAATAGGAGATTACTGTATCTTTTTGTTGCCATTTTCTCATAAAAACTGAAAAAAAAGTTTAAATTAAAATACGGGCTATGTCAAGAATATTGCCTGTTATTCCGCAATAATGACGTCATATGCATACTTTTCTATAGACAAAGTTTAAGACTTGATTGTAAAAGTGGATTGCTTTAGCGGATGCAAATGACGTCATTTTATAAAAAGCGTGTATTTTAATTCTTAAAACTGAATTATGTTTTGTATAAGTGCGTCATTTTCCCAGCCTAGCTGCTTTGAAATTTTTTTTTTTCAAATGGAATTTGTTTGCAAAATTCATCTCAGTTTACTGATTGTCTATGGTTTTAAAAACAATTTTAAAGCATGGAATATTTTTTTAATTTATCTATATCGCGCGGAGCTCGATTACGAAATATTAATCCGTTTGCCCTTAAAACAAAATAAAGAGTTCATCATTTTCTTACTGCTAATATCCATTAAAAAAAAAACTTCCCTATGAATAAATAAAATAATATAAATAAAACACAAATTTAACAGACATGTATAAGCTCTGAAATTATCAGAATATAAAAGGATGCCGTAAGAAGCAAAATCTTGGTCAGATAACTCTTAGCATGCGGCTAATAAGAAAATATCACTTTTGATAAATTTCAAAAATTTATTTGATTGTATAATTCGTATTTTTCATATGAAAAATGCTTTTTTAATGTAAGTGGGCAATGTGAAAAATTTATTGCATATAAAAAAACTATTTGTTTTCAATTAAAAAAAATGTTTTCACCTATATTCTGTAACCCGGGAAGCCCGGGTACGATCCCCTCGTTTTATTAACGATTGAAAATTTGAACAAGATATATAAATATATGATCTCCATAGGCTTTTCCATGTTAAATTAACATTGACAAGTGACACTGAAAATAAATAAGTATTGCGCTGCCGCGCAATACTTAAATAAATAAATATATAAATAAATAAATATAGGGAGAGTGTGAACTAATAGTAGGAATTGAAAAAGGGCCCGATTTTTATCCTTTAATATATAAATGAATTAATAATTTGAAAAAAATATATAATTTTAGAATGGAATTAATTCAATGTAAATTTTCGGGTCCTTGTTTTCTTAATTCCGGGCCCCTTCAAAATTTTCTAAGATAAGCACGTGCTTCTCGTGCTTATTCGGTAATCAGAGTCTGGCTTCACAGCCATTTTGTTGAATCATTTTGCACACATGTAAATTATTAAATATGCTATGTGACATTTGTATAAATAAAGTTGTGATAAACTTTTTTTGTAAATAAAAAGTTAAATGAATGATGCTATAAAAAGTACTCTTTCCTATTCAGAACAAAAACTAAATATTTCTAAATGTGAAATAAAGAGAAGGACAACTTACATTCATCCATGGAGGCTAGTTGAACTTTAGTTGCTGTTGCAATGGAAATAATTCTGCCAGCGCGACCTAGTATATGTTAACTTAAATGTGTGTTTAGAGGGACTGAGATGATGGTCAACCTCAGGGACAAATATATTTACTACAATATTTTACGATGAACTCTATACTAGTAAAGGAGAATTATATTTTCCCATACTGTATATATATATGTATAAATATATAATAGCAAAAGTTAATAATATTTATAGAAAATTTTACCGCATACATTTAACATTGGATATTTGTACCTGGAAACAGGGACTGAAATGATGATTTCGTTTGTTTAAAGATTAAAATTAATTATTTATACATCATTATATGTCGATTTATCATTGGTAATTGTTATAACAAATGTTACAATACATTAGATTTTTCAGTTTTTGGTTTTAGTATAACTAAGGAAATATTATTGACAGTGGACGCAAATTGTTCAATTTTCAGATATTGACCCATATAAGAACATATTTTTATTCAAAAAACATTTTAATTTCATTACGATGCACACACACACACACACACACACAAAATGCTGGCTTTAATTTAACCGTTTACCATAATAATATAACTACATTATCAGTTGTCATATATTTTCGTATATAAGGTAAACGCACAAGTATTCGGCCAGTTAAGGACATATATCTAATTATTATTAAAGTGTTAGTGAATTCCCCAAAAAATAATTTTTTTAGCCTAGTCCTAACCTTTATGTATCAGAATAAACATTAAAAGTTTCAAAATATATTCTTCGGAAAAAATGAAATATAAAATATTGTAACCTCCCTCTATGCTCCAGTAGTGGGCCTAGTCAATTTCTGTTCCATGCACTCTCAGAAATGGTTAATCAGATTTCACGAAATTTTCTTCGTTTTCCACGAAACCGTTTCCTGGGAAATGCTCCGAGTGAATATTTCATCAAACTGAGAAAATTACTTTATTTGCTTGTTTGAGGATACAAATTTCGTCAAAAAGTGCTTGTTCGAAAGATGCAATAAAAGAGCTGGTGGTGCCATCTATTGAACAGTTTAAAAGCAGGATTCGGGGAGGTATAGTAGGGATCACCTCTTCAAACAGCTACCTTCCTTAAAATGCATTGAGTCTGGCCATGAATGAGGAAACACTTTCATCAAATATTTGAGAGTTTACGTTTCGTTAAAAGTCACATGATTTTGATACGAAATGATTCTCAGAAACCACGAAATATAGCTCAAGGATTACTGAATCGCCAAAAGTGAGACTTTTATTTCTGAGAGTATGAATCTTAAAGTTTGCGGCTTATCCAACAAATTATTTAAAATATAATCGAGTATATCAACAGTAGTTTAATTAAAAAAAAAAAAAAGAATTTAACAAATTACAACGATCATTTGGAAAATGATTTTTTCAAAGACTAAAATTTAAGACATAAAAAATCGCACGGAGTTGATTATACATTACTTACGCCATGGATTAAACATTAACATTCCTGGACCCATCATGGTCAAATTTGAAAAGAAATTTCAGTTTTACAATTTTCGGTACTGTAAATTTTTAAACATCTACGGAGCTGGTCATACATTACGTACGCCATGGATTAAACATTAATATTCCTGGACCCATTTTAAATGAAATTTCATTTTTAATTTTCTAAACATCCCACAATATTACTTTTTACACCGTCGTATAGAGAAAAAAAGTGTACTTTTAAATGCAATTTGTTTGAAAGCTGTATCTCAATTTGTTTTTGAGTTATTAATTTTTTTGAAGTTTTTATTACTTTTTTGTCATAGTGGCAACAGAAGTATCCATCTCTGTTGAAAGTAAAGGGAAAATACAGATTACTGTATAGACCAATCAGAAAACGAATAAAATGCGGGATTCAACTAATAAAACGCTTCAGAAATGTTTTTGATTTCCTACCCTGACCGAGGACAATAACCATTTTTCCAAATGGTTAATAAAACATAATATTAAAGAAACAACATTTGAAATAAAAACTTATCTCTTAATTAAATCTCTTAGAATTTGCCAAAAAAATCTGTTTTTGAAGACACTCTAGAAAATAAACAAATGCACTGCAGAAAAAAAAAAACTATTCCAAACAGTTTATGGAAAGTTACGATTTAAAGATGTTAGTCAATCAGGTTTCTTTCAGTCGTTTTTTAGAAATGTAATGTGGGCTTGTTTTTAAACTTTAACAATGTGTGGCCCGCTATAGGTGCATTTACCTTAACCCTTTATCTACTGACGGTACTTATAAGTACCATTAAAATAACTTGTTATGAAATTTATTTAATACATCCATTATTTGTAATACAGTTTAGAATGAGTTATAGATATATTACTTTATTTTGTTCCAAAAGCAATGTTGGTTACACAAAACAAAAATATTTTTAAAATGATGATTTCTTTTGACTTTCATCTTTACAGCTTTCTTCGCGTTGGAGGAGTGTGTGTGTGTGTGTGTGGGGGGGGGGGGGGGGGGGGGGATTTTTCAATTCGAAAACATTTCTATATTTCTATTGTAAGAACGTTATACTTGTACATTTCCTAATTCTACAAAATACTAAGAAAAATATTTAAAATAAAAAACTTGAGTGAGGTTATAAATATTGCGGAAAATCCCTATAAATTCAAATTGAATGAATCCTTCTAAATCCTTCTAAAATCCTTCTAAAATCCTTCTAAAATTTATAGAATGATTATGTAAATCGTCTAATGTAGTTCAAACAATTCACGAAAAATGCTTTAGAAGATAAAATTTTCATGAATTCATAATTCGGTACATAAAGGGTTAAATGATCCCGAGTAAGATAAACAAGAAATTTAAGAAATCCACCCTTTAGATTTAAAATTACAGACCAACCTGAATTATCTGATTTTAAAAGGAAAAAACTGTGATGTAAATAGAATTTTGTATCTGTCCTCAAATGCGGACGCTGAGTTCTACCGGTTTAAGCTCTAACTGATGCTGAAAAAATAAGAAAGTATCGTTTTAATTCGAAGAGTACTTAAAAAAACACCCACACTCCCTCACTCTACCACAAATCATCATATAAAAACGTGACGGGTTACTAATTGATTAGTAATAACGCTTTCTAATAATATATATAATAATATATGTATTTCTAATAATAAGGGGAGGGTAGTACACAGTGAGACGAAAATTATTATTACTTAACGAATGGCAACGATTTTTATTCTTTTGAAAAAAAATTTTGCTACATCTTTAAACTACACAAATACGCTACACATTAATGTATAAATGGTTTTTAAAAGTTATTTATAAAAGCACAGAAGCAGCATAACGGAGTATCGAAAATTGTCTCACTGCGTACCACAAGTGGTACACAGTAAGACAATGTATATATTTTCATAAATCATACATTTTTATACTCTATCAATAATTTTCTGCAGTTTGTGACTTCTAATTAATATTTCTAGATTAAAAAAAAATTAAAAATATGAGGCTCGGGTGGGCAATGGCAGTCCTTGGGCTACGTTCATGCAAATTTTCAGCCTCTTACGTTTAGTAGATTTCACTAGACTTTTAATGACTTCGCGTCCATATATGATCAATGACGTATCTGAAGGTAAAATTTGCCGAAAAATGTAAATGGCAGAATTCGGTATTAGAATTTAAAATCTTAGAATTTGTTACAATTTCTCAATGTAGACGAGTCCTTAAGCTAAATTTTAAAAATAGCAATTATTAGCAGAAGTTATTGGTTATTGAGTGTTAACTGTATGGGGGTTTTTCAATGACTTCGCGTCCATACATGATCAATGACTTCCCGTTTTTATCTGAAGGTAAAATTTGCCTAAAAATGTAAATGGCAGAATTCGGTATTAGAATTGAAAATCTTAGAATCTGTTACAATTTCTCAATGTAGACGAGTCCCTAAGCTAAATTTATAAAATAGTAATTATTAGCAGAAGTTATTGGTTATTGAGGGTTAACTGTATGGGGTTTTTTCAATGACTTCGCGTCCATACATGATCAATGACTTCCCGTTTTTATCTGAAGATAAAATTTGCCTAAAAATGTAAATGACAGAATTCGCACTGCAAATAGAAACGTCTTAAATTTAGACACACATGTGACTGAAAAAGAATTTTAGACACTTAAGTGTCTTAATCTGAAAATTAAGACACTATAGATGTCTTAATTTAAGATACATAAGCGTCTTACTATGACCATGGTGTAAACGAACTGAGAATAATGTCTAAAATATCCGCAAACGTCTTATTTTAAGACACTTCATTGCTTTAAACGTGTCTTAATTTAAGACGTTTTGATTCTTCCGACGCAATAACCACCAGGGGGCACTAGCACTCCCAGTTGCGCATGCGTTTTAGATGTCTTCGTTCGAAGTGGTATACGTTGTAATTCAAACAAAGTTTGTTTTTATGTACGCGTGTATTTTAATTCGTTTTTTGCGAAATGTGAAGTACTGTGATTTTAATTCGTATTAACTTGGATTATTTATTTATTGAATACATACGTCTGACGTGTGTGCTCGACATCAAATGTCTCTTAGAAGCTGTCGTCGATACAAGGCCGGGATAGACACAGAACAGAAGTAGACGACGGTTGAAGATTACACCCGGAAATTCTACAAAGCGTGTGCAATGGGCTTAGTGTTAACTCGTATCAATTTATATCAATAATATTGTGTTATTCATCTTCGTCCTGTCGAAGCTGGCAAAAAAAAAAGAAACTTTTGTCTGGCGGGTCCTGTTTTTAGGATGAAACATCTCATTCTTTAAATATGGCTAGTCGGATGTATTATGGGATTACCTTTTAAACTGATGAAAGTCTTTCTCCCTCACTGTGGTTGTGGTAGTTTTTAAAATTTCAAATCGAGGAATATTTCTTACCTCTTGCAGCAACTCAAGTAAGTTTCTTTATAGTAGTAAAATTAGTGTATTTTATGATTTTATTTATTGTACTAAACAAAATCCTGCATGAAATTTAATTAGTTTTGAATCTGTTCGCAAAAAACCCCACTAATTCTAGAAGTATATATTTTTAAACTTATGACGTTCTTTTTTATTACGAATTATATATTCAATGTCAGTTCTTAGTTTCAATGGATAATTTTTATCTCGCAGTAAATGACGGCCACAAGGAAGTAAAGAAAAAAAAAAACTTTGAAAGATGACCTAATGCTTTCTTACTTCCTGGCATAAAACCGCAGATTAAAAAAAGATAAATAAAGTAAATGAGACTGGTCTATTATATGAAGCTGCCTGTAAAAGTATACATATGTATTTGATTTGCAATCAACTCTAATACTGATTTTTTTATTATTTTTAATAAAAAAGTAATTTGAAATTTATAATGGGAAAAAGTAAAAACCTCTAACTAGATTTCGTATTTAAAATTGTGGTAACTTTATTTATATGCACTTATACGAAAAATACAAAAATGACAGATGTTACTGTATATATTTAAGACGAAAGAAGTTTGGAAATCATAAGTTATTTTTTCCTCATGTTTTTAATATAGAATATGTACTTATTTGTTTTTATTGATAGTTGAATAGCTTTTGTGATTACCCTCTGATCTACATAAAAACTTGCCCATGTGGAAATATAAATTTTTTAAAAACATAATTTTTAAATAAGTATTTTCATTTTTTTTTGGGGGGGAGGGGGGGATTTTGCATGAATTTTTGTAAAGCTGATATTTTAAATCTTGCACTGATTATAATGAAAGTTTTGAACTTTTAGAGTAGGACAAGTTTAAAAACGCAAATATATTTAACAAAATACCAAAGTCATTTTTTCCCCAATGTTATTAAAGTAGAATATTTATTTATTTATTTTCATTATTCATAGTTAAATGGCTGTTGTGATTATCAAGTGATGTATATGTAAAATTGCCTATGTGGCAATATATTTTTTTATATTTTCATTTTTTTTTTGGGGGGGGGGGATTTTTGCAATTTTCGTACATCTGATATTTTAAATCTTTTTCCACATTCAACCGAGTATAATAAATATTTTGAACTTTTAGAGTAGGACAAGATTATAAAATACATATATATATTTATCTATGTACCTTAAAAGCCCTTAATAGCGAACACTTCGGGACCGCGGAATTTGTCCGATAATTGGAGATGTCTACTTTTTTGAGGTAAAAATATACAAATATGTATGTCTGCTGATTAAAAAAAGTATTCGTTAAATAGAGGTGTTCGCTATTCGAGAATGTCCATTAACCTCCACAACGGATACTCCCGAATACCGGACATCTCAATTTAGACAACTATAATGCAGGGTTGCGTTTTTTGCAAAAGTACTTCTTGATTAAAGGAAGGGCAAACTGGGAAGTGCCCCGTCCCCCTACGACTGTAGTGCCCCCAAATTTGATGTGCAATATTTGTAAAGCTTATATTTTAAATCTGTTTCGAAATTGTACTGATTATAATCAATATTTTGAACTTTTAAAGTAAAATAAGGTTAAAAACAAAATAAATTTTAAAAAATCTAATATTTAGATAAATATTTTTTGTTTTTTAATCTTGTTCTACTCCTGAAGTTCAAGATATTGATTATAATCAGTACAATGTCGTAAAAGATTTAAATTATCAACATAACGAAAATTATATACCAAAACTGAGAGCACCAAAAAAATCAGGCTGTATTGGGGGGGGGGGGGGAGGGGCAGGACCACAGCCAAATATTTTTCCAGGATTCAACGTGGTCAAACATGGCTACGTATGATGCTTACAAAAAAATGGATGCGATTCAGACGTTTGAAGTGTCTGAAATTCAGACGCAAAAAGTGTCTGAAAAAATTCAGACATTTTAAAATGTCTGAAAATTGAACACTCCATTTCAGACACTTAAGTGTCTGAATTTCAGACATTTTAATTTAGAGTGCGGTATTAGAATTGAAAATCTTAGAATTTGTTACAATTTCTCAATGTAGACGAGTTCCTAAGCTAAATTTAAAAAATAGTAATTATTAGAAAAAGTTATTGGTTATTGAGTGTTAATTGTATGGGGTTTTTTTAATGACTTCGCATCCATATATGATCAATGACTTCCCGTTTGGTATCTGAAGGTAAAATTTGCCGAAAAATGTAAATGGCAGAATTCGGTATTAGAATTGAAAATCTTAGAATTTGTTACAATTTCTCAATATAGACGAGTCCCTAAGCTAAATTTAAAAAATAGTAATTATTAGCAGAAGTTATTGGTTATTGAGTGTTAATTGTATGGGGTTTTTTCATGACTTCACGTCCATACATGATCAACGACTTCCCATTTGGTATCTGAAGTTAAAATTATCCGAAGTAAATGTGTATCTTTATTGGGTAATAATGATTTACAACGAAATTTCAGGAACTTTTTGACTGCCCCTTGTATGACAGACCTATTAGTGCAATAAAACGCAAAATAAATTTTTGTTCCTTAAAAGTTACTTAAAAGTCCAGTTACTTAAAAGTTCAAAAGTTCAATTGCGAGATTAAATTTTATTATATCTTTCACTTTAGAATGAAAGAAAAAATAGAAATACAAATTCCCATTAACATTGAATAGCATAGTTTGTTTTCATCAGTGTTAGTTAGAATGTTTTTATATAAAAAACATTTGATGCTTTGTAAAAGCCCAAACATATAGTGCATAAATGTTTTGGATTAAGCTGTTTTTTGAATAATATTAAAATCTCACTGACTGTTTGTATTTCATAGATAGTCCTTCTAAAATATGAAACGCAGCACGATGCGATTAACAACAGTTATCCGCATGGATCCTAGTTTGTCATATAAGATATCTGATTTTTAAATTTAGATTAGTTTCCTTGATATATATTTCTTGTGACTTTTAAGGATATTTCTCTAACAATGGCAACTGCAGTACTCCCTTTTTATGTGGAAAAAAAAAAGAAAGGCAAAGGCAGATAATGAGATATCGTTTGTTCTCCGAAATGGTGGATTAAAATCTTAATTTCTGCTTTGTTTGAATAAATCTATTAAATGATTTTCAGTATAAATTTTCTTTAAAAAAAAAACTTAACGTAAAGAATATCCATATAAGTTATTTCTACATTTACCAATATCATTAGCCAAAAACAAAAAGATTTTAATACTATTATTGATCACTATGAAATAATATTTTCCCAATTTTTTACGATGTAAATTAGAAATGTTGATTAGAGATAGATAGTAATTAGAAAGGTAGATTATATAAAATGTGAATTAGAAATGTAACAAAAAGATTATTGATCCGTATAATATAATGTTTTTCTATTTTTTACAATGCAAATTTGAAATGTTAGATTCGAGATAGTAATTTGAAATGGAGATTATAGAAAATGCAAACTAGAAATGTAGCAGAAAGATTTTAATATTATTGATACGTATAAAATAATATTTTCCGAGTTTTTTTTTTTTTTTTTTTTTTTTTTTTTAATGTAAATTAGAAATACAGATTAGAAATGTAGATTAGAAAGGGTAATTAGAAATGCAGTTTACAGAAAATGCAAATTAGAAATGTAGCAGAAAAAAATAATAATATTGATCCGTATAAATAATATTTATCAATTTTTTTTAAATGTAAATTAGAAATGTAGATTAGAGATAGTAATTGAAAATGTGGATTGCAGAAAATGTAAATTAGAAATGTAGCAGAAAGATTTTAATATTATTGATCCGTATAAAGTAATATTTTTCTATTTTTTACAATGCAAATTCGAAATGTTAGATTCGAGACAGTAATTAGAAATGAATATTATAGAAAATTCAAATTAGAAATGTAGCAGAAAGATTTTAATATTATTGATCCGTATAAAATAATATTTTCCGAATTTTTTTTAAATGCAAATTAGAAATGCAGATCAGAAATGTAGATTAGAAATAGTAATTAAAAATGCAGTTTACAGAAAATGCAAATAAGAAATGTAGCAGAAAGATTTTTATATTATTGATCCGTGTAAGATAATTTTTTCCGAGTTTTCCTTAAAAATGTAAATTAGAAATATAGATTAGAAATGTAGATTAGAAAGGTTAATTAGAAATGCAGTTTACAGAAAATGCAAATTAGAAATGTAGCAGAAAAAGTTAATAATATTGATCCGTATAAATAATATTTATCAAATTTTAAAATGTAAATTAGAAATGTAGATTAGAGATAGTAATTGGAAATGTGGATTGCAGAAAATGTAAATTAGAAATGTAGCAGAAAGATTTTAATATTATTGATCCGTATAAAGTAATATTTTTCTATTTTTTACAATGCAAATTCGAAATGTTAGATTCGAGACAGTAATTAGAAATGAATATTATAGAAAATTCAAATTAGAAATGTAGCAGAAATATTTTAATATTATTGATCCGTATAAAATAATATTTTCCGAAATTTTTTAAATGCAAATTAGAAATGCAGATCAGAAATGTAGAAAAGAAATAGTAATTAAAAATGCAGTTTACAGAAAATGCAAATTAGAAATGTAGCAGAAAGATTTTTATATTATTGATCCGTATAAAATAATTTTTTCCGAGTTTTCCTTAAAAATGTAAATTAGAAATATAGATTAGAAATGTAGATTAGAAAGGTTAATTAGAAATGCAGTTTACAGAAAATGCAAATTAGAAATGTAGCAGAAAAAGTTAATAATATTGATCCGTATAAATAATATTTATCAAATTTTTTAAAATGTAAATTAGAAATGTAGATTAGAGATAGCAATTGGAAATGTGGATTGCAGAAAATGTAAATTAGAAATGTAGCAGAAAGATTTTAATATTATTGATCCGTATAAAGTAATATTTTTCTATTTTTTACAATGCAAATTCGAAATGTTAGATTCGAGACAGTAATTAGAAATGAATATTATAGAAAATTCAAATTAGAAATGTAGCAGAAAGATTTTAATATTATTGATCCGTATAAAATAATATTTTTCTTTTTTTTTTTTTTTTTAAATGCAAATTAGAAATGCAGATCAGAAATGTAGATTAGAAATAGTAATTAAAAAGAAGTTTACAGAAAATGCAAATTAGAAATGTAGCAGAAAGATTTTTATATTATTGATCCGTATAAAATAATTTTTTCCGAGTTTTCCTTAAAAATGTAAATTAGAAATATAGATTAGAAATGTAGATTAGAAAGGTTAATTAGAAATGCAGTTTACAGAAAATGCAAATTAGAAATGTAGCAGAAAAAGTTAATAATATTGATCCGTATAAAGAATATTTACCAAATTTTTTATGATGTAAATTAGAAATGTAGATTAGAGATAGTAACTGGAAATGTGGATTGCAGAAAATGTAAATTAGAAATGTAGTAGAAAGATTTTAATATTATTGATCCGTATAAAATAATATTTTTCTATTTTTTACAATGCAAATTCGAAATGTAGATTAGAAATAGTAATTAGAAATGCAGTTTACAGAAAATGCAAATTAGAAATGTAGCAGAAAGATTTTTATATTATTGATCCGTATAAAATAATATTTTCCGATTTTTCTGTGATTGTAATTTAGAAATGTAGATATGAAATAAGGATGATAGTAATTAAAAATGTAAATTATAGAAAATGTAACTCCGAAATGTAGCAGAAAGAATTCAATATTATTGATCTGTATAAAATAATATTTTCCTAATTTTTTTTTTCAAATGTAAATTAGGAATGCAGATTAGAAAAAGTAATTAAAAATGCAGTATACAGAAAATGCAAATTAGAACTGTAGCAGAAAGATTTTAACATTATTGATCAGTATAAAATAATTATTTTAGAATTTTTTCTAAATGTAAATTAGAAACATAACGTAATATTAGTTTTAAACGTAAAGGCACAAAAATGGCAGGGCTGACTATTGAAGTAATTTGGAATCGAATAACGTTTTCTGATTTTTTTTATAAATAAATTACTTATAGAGTTATAAACATTTTGGGTCACGTGACAACCTCTTTTTTTCCTCTCTGTAGCTGGTTGTTCTTCTTTTTTCCGGAAATTCGGTTCTAAACGCCAAATTTGATGATATTTTCTGAAAGATATTTTATGTTTACCAAAAAGAGAAAAACGTCTTTCGATTACAAAGTTTCTGAATAACAACACCTGCCAATATCATGTATTTCGCAGCCAAAATGAGTTAAAACTTGTGTCATAAATTTGACCCTTTGGATTTTAGACCAGCCTTAATCAAATTATCACCATTTTTAATATGCTTTTATTTCAATGTAGCTGATTTGAAATATAAATAATCGAAACTTTTACTGAATATGTATAAAATCATTTATTTAACAGCTAAATTCACATACAATACAACTCAAAACAAGTGTGAGGTATTGGAAATTAAAATCGTCCCTCCGTGTTCGAAGATCAGTGAAGTTCGATAATCTGTACAAGGTTAGTCCTGATTCTGAGTTTATTTGTAGTATAGCCTATTCACACCGTGATGTCCGACGTAACCGTAACCGTATGAGACGGGCGCCGCTGCGTAAGCTATCGTGTTGTAAGCTGGAGCTACTCGGTAAGCAACGGGAGCTGGAGCTACTCGATATGCAACGGGAGCTGGAGCTGCTATCACTCTGAAATGATAAAGAAAACATTAGGAAAACAGCAATATCGCGATCTGCACATGTCTGAAAAAACTGTTCACTGAAAAAAAAAAAAAAAAAAAAAAAAAAAAACGGACTAAAATACGGAAATACTACTGGCAATCAAGGCGCCAGTACTATTTCCGTATTTTAACGCAATTTTTCCCCCGTAAATGAAAAGAAACGGAAATTTTTCTGCAATTTACAGGGGAAAAGTTCTGTTAAAATACGAGAATAGTACTAGCGTCTCGATTATCAGTAGTATTTCCGTATTTTAGTCCATTTTTTTAGAGCGTTCTTTAAATCAAAGATGAGTTACACTCAATTATTTTAACACAATTAATCATACAGTTTGGTAAAGAAATCATACGAGTTCTAATTTTTCCATCTGAGTGAAAAAGGTGTCAAGGCTGGGATTCGAACCCAGCACCTTGGCTTAAGCTGCCAAAAATCTTCCAACTAAGCTATTCTTTACAAATCCGGAGAACCCATTTCTCTAAGACAACCTTTTGGCGATGACATCTGGTCTGTTATCTGAAACAGTTCAACATAATTAACCGTAGGTAAGGGAACTCTAATAAGCGATTGATACGTAATTGCACTTTATTATTTTAGCACAATCATACTGATTGGAAAAGAAACCATAAAATCATCGCTGACAGCTTAATCCAAGGTCGTTCGAGTGAAACGTGTCCGTCGAATTTGTCTAGTATACCTTAGTTGGAAGAGCGTTGTCAGCTTAGGTCAACATCCAGAGTTTGAATTCTGGCCTGCACATTTTTTCAATTAGTTCGAAAAATTACAACTCGTACAAAATTCAGTTAGCTGTTTCAGTTTTTTTTAAAATATATATAAGTAATTAATGTAGTAAACGTGTCAAATAGTTTGTTGTTGTTGTTTTAATTGATAAAGGTTTAGATGCCAACTTTTTCACTATGTTGCTACTATTATTTTTTCATTGTAAAATAGCCTTCTCCCAGGAAATCTATATTTAAAAAATAAAACTTTTCTTCTCAAAAATAGTGCTAAGAAAAAAGCGAAAAAGTGGGCAGCTGAGCTATGTAAAGGAAGTTTTAGGTACATTAACAACTTTTTCAGAACTCACTTTTTTCGTTTCTAACAACATTTTTCGTTTCATTAAGTTCTATATTTCTCACCTACGTTACCGTGTTCAGAAATTATCGTTTGTAACCTATGTTCCCATAAAAACGACAATGATATTTTGCATAGATTAATCGTCTAGCTATTCTTCCGATAAATAAAACTACAATTAATAAATTTCAGATTTTAAACAGACTTAATATATATACATATTTTGATAGGGAAGATGAATAGCTGCAATAGAAAAATGCCATTAAATTATAAAAGAAATTAATATTTCAATAATATTACTTTTTTAATATTTTACATTTAGAAATTTTAAGGTTGGTTGTGTTTATGACGGCCAATTATCATCACGAGGGATATAGGCCCTAAGGAGGAGAGTACCCTCCGTGGGGGTCTTTCTAAGGGAACCTAACCCGTATTTACGCTTGGAAAACCAAGGTTCGAGGAAACCACGAAAACTCCGAAAGATTAGGCCGACGGGTGCGATTGGGATCGAGCCCAGCACCTCCTCGGCCACTGGTGAGGCCTAGAAATTTTAAGACTTATTATGAGACCTTTGGAATCATTCGGATATCTGGTTGTGTTTCTGACGGCCAATTATCAGCACGAGGGATATAGGCCCTAAGGGGGGGGAGAGTGCCCTCCGTGGGGGTCTTTCTAAGGGAACCTAACCCGTATTTCCGCTTGGAAAACCAAGGTTCATTCGGATATCAGCACTGAATATGTGAAATGATAATTGCCCAAATGAATGCAAATAAAATAAAATTTTCTCCTTGCTTTTCTTGTCTGTTTTACTGAGAAACTGACATCAATAATGACATCATTTACTCTTTCCTCTGTTTAGCTCGCACAAGAAAAAAAATGCCGCTCTTAGAGAAATCCTATTAAAATTTAAAACAACTTAATATTTCAATAACATTACTTTTTAATATTTTTAATTTAGAAATTTAAAGCGATATTACGAGACTTTTGGAACCATGCGAATAAGTCATCATAGACGTCACAGTAGACATAAAAGTAGAGGTAACGTCAGCTGAAACTCAAATAAAATGACATCATTTACTCTTTCCTCTATTTCATTCGCAGCAAGAAAAAATAAATATTGCCGCTAATAGAAAAATGCTATTAAAATTTAAAACAACTTAATATTTCAATAAAATTGTTTTTTAATATTTTTAACTTAGAAATTTTAAGAGTTATTTTGAGACTTTTTGAGCCATGCGAACAAGACATCATAGACGTCACAGTAGACACATAGAAGTAGAGGTAACATCAGCTGAAAGAGTCATTCCATGTCAGTTCAGGCAGGCATACAACCCACCATCACAGATTTTGATGAAACTGCCTGTGTTTGTTCCTATTACTAAGATATGATCACCAGTATTTTTTTTTTTACTCCTTGGTAAAATAGTTTCTGAAAAAAAAAATTGTCAAAATTTTGAAAAACTGCCGTCAGTTGGCATTCTTGACTGCTCGGTTTTCAAATGTAGTATGTCATAAATATAATCATATTTCAATATCTACTCTACAAATGATCTTCAAATAATTTATGCATAATATCTAGGGTACGCAGTTTATGAAAAAAAAATACTGTTACGCTTATAAAATTTTAAGTGTGTCTAAAAAAATGTTTGAAGTCGTGAATTTTTTATGAAAAATAATGCATTATCAACAAAAGTCGGTATTTTTATTAAATTTATTTTATGTGGTGGATATATTTAAAGGTGTCCTTTACCTGATTCTGAAATAAAAATAGTGGGATTTGGGGTGTTTTTAATAGTATTTCCTATTTAAAAATATTTTGAGGCGCATTTCAAATCAAATCAAGCAGAGTGTCAGCCATGTCAGTTCCCCTAAGCCATTTAATTCACTGTCACAAATTTCAATGAAATTGGGTATGTTTATAGCTCATTTTAAGACGTAATCACCTTTAATTTTCTTGATACTAAGTAAAATATTTTTTAAGATAATAAAATATCAAAATTTTGAAAAATTGTTTAATTTTTTAATGACATTTCTATATTGAAAGACTGCATTAACAAAAAGTCATTGCAATATAAAATCACTATATGAGTTTTAAATAATGTATAGCTGACAAATAATGTAGGCAGAATATTATTTTTGTTTTTTGTCATGTTTAAACCCGAAGAGTGTCTTTAATCTTGTGAATTTTTAAAATCAAGAATTTTGTGAAAAATAATGTATTAATCAAAAATTTATTATTAACCGAAGGCAGGGTGTTATTACTTTTTTTAATTGTACGTAAAAATATCTTTTAAATGGTTATAAAAATAGTGAAAATATGAGCAACTTTAACAAAAGTTTCATAAAATGTGAATTTTTAATCATAAATATTGAAGATTTTCATGCTAAGATGTACTATAATGATTAAGATATAGTGTAATACTACTCATGCTTAAATATAATATATACAATAATAAAAAAACAAATATTATTTACAGCAATAAAAATTAAATTAAATAATATTCATAAGGCTTATTCTTTGTTAAAGTAAAAATAATAAATGTATGAAAATTTAATTTCTAAACATGTCAAATTAAATTGTTTATTGGTAGAAAGTATTTTGTTTCCTTTAAAGTAATACATTTTTCCTTTTTTTCTAGATGTAGGAATGGATAACACAAGAAATAAATTGAGATAAAGATATATGCAATGCATTTTCTTTCTTTTCTGGGGATCAGTAAATATTCTCGCAGAATCTTATGGATGCACAAATTTTACTTATTTTTACTCTCTTCATCTATTGAAATTACCATCTCCTCAATAAAGTGATTGTAACACGAACATGTGACATAGGACGTAGCTTTCCTTTCATAAGTACCAGTAAAATACCAATTTTAACCCCTAAAATTTAAAAACACCACCCCTTAGAGGCAAGGTCTGCTTTTCACTAATTGCAATGGATTCTTTTGTACTTATTTCCACTTCTCGTGTATATCTAGTTTTATGACACATAGTCCCAGTCCCTTTACCAACACTACACTGCTCAACAGCCGACTTAAAATCAACAGCCCACTCTTATTGAAAAATAGTTTGTTGTTCAAATAATAAATAAACTGCTTTTAAAAATCTTAATACCAACTTATTATCTTAAGACGATAATAATAACTAAACAACATAATGAATTTATAAATTAGCTTTTATTGAAAATACATGAAATGGTCGCTTTAAATGTTGTTGTTCATCGAGTCAATCGAAACAAATTATAAAAAAAAAATTAGTGAACCTAATATGCTGACTGCAATGACACTTCTAACAGAACTGATTAATTCATGATCATTTGCTATCAAACCCGAAAGATCAAAAAGAAAAAAATAGCTGTAGTGTGAATGTGACGTACTCAGTTGTTGTTGAGATAGGAATGTCTTTGTGAAATTTTCACCTGTACTTCAATAAAATATAAACGTGTACGCTTTTTCATTCCTCCAAATTAAGTAAAAGTATTATAAAATTTTGTTGTCATTACACCAGATGTTAAATTTTCCTTACGTACTGTTAGATAAGTTCTTTACTTTAAGATCTTATTGACGTAATATCATAAAATTTACCATATGTATTCTCTATAAGTTTATAAACAATATATATGCTTTATTAAACATAAATGAATAATTTTAAATAATTTGTTTGTGAACAGAAATATACAGGGTGTCCAGCGAATAAGACCCTGATTTCAAAATTAAATATCTCAAAAACAAAGATCAATAGAATCATACGCTAAACGGTTTGTTTATTAGTTGAGCTGTAAAAATGTTATACAGAAGTTTCAAAATTTAGTTGCAAAAACCGTTGACAAATGGCGCTGTAATCGTAATGCTTACAAATTGTGCTTAGTAATGAGCACTAGCGTCTCATTCCTAGATGGTTCCTTATGGAAGGACGAAAAATGGGAAGTCAGCTTCTTAGTTGGGGTGATGTGCAGAAGTGGAGCCATGTGTTGATAGAATAGAGATTTGTTTCAAATTTTGTTATAAGCTTTTTCGGTCTGGATACCAGTATCTCTGAGGTATGTCTGTTCTCTCCTAATTGGTAGATCGTGGAATCGAATCCAAGCAGAGGAGGATTTGAAAAAAAATGGAAATCTTTGCTTTTTAATATTTATTTAAATTGTAAAAAAAAAGTTTGAATAAAAAAAATTAAAGTTTCTAATTTTAAAATTTAATTAAGCTAAAGGAAAACTTTTTTTTTAAATCATTGAGCATTTATAATAATGATTCATAAATCCTTTTTTAAATTGTAGAAAATAGTTTGAATGAAAAAATACAAAGTTTCTATTTTTAAAAACTTAATTAAGTTAAAAAAAATCATTTTAATTTTAAAAACGCATTTTCATTTTTTTTTATCATTGAGCACAGAAGTATGGTGCAGCTTCTAGCGATAGGATCCGAAGTTTTGGAAAGAAGTGCAACCTCCAAAATACTTTTGCTTCAGCGTTGATGATATGACTTATCACCAATTCCTTTTAAAATATGAAATAATTTAATGCATAATTTCTGTTCCTAAAACTTTGTTTACAAAGAAAACATATATACGTGTTGTGCTAAAACCAAAATATTATGCCGTGATTTAAAAATATAAAGAAAAAGTGCAAAATTACTTTTTTATTTATAATAATTCAGGTATAAACAATAATACCAAAATATCATGCAATGATTTAAAATATAAAAAATAAATAAAAAGTACAAAATTATTTTTCTAAATATATGCATTTTGATTTAAATAATTATATGGCATTAAAAATTGAATTTAATAAAATATTTTAACAAGTTCTTATACAATGCTTTCTAAACTTTTTATTGAAAATTCTATTAATTGAAATTCTCTAAAATTAAAACTGGTGTAATAATTCTTTGACCAGATGTCTCCACTTCTGCACATCACTCCAACGAAAAAGTGGGCTTTCCGAAATTTCGTTCTTCCATAGGCAACAATCTAGGAATGAGACACTAGTATTCTGGGCTTCGAAGCACAATTTATAGGCATTGCGATTACAGCGCCATCTGCTAACGGTTTCTGCAACTAAATTTTGAAATGTCTGTATAACATTTTTACAGCTTAGCTAATAAACAAACCATTTACCGCATAATTCTATTGATCTTTGTTTTTGAGATATTTAATTTTGAAATCAGGGTCTTATTCGCTTGACATCCTGTATATACACACACATATATATACATATATATATGTGTTGAAAATCAATCCTTCAGCAATATTGTGATGAAATAAATCAAATTAAATATCATTACAAACTGAATAAAATTACAAAAATACATCTTATTTAGTTTTAAATAGTTTTTTAGATATAGTTATTTGAAGGGTGTAAATATAATGGATTATGCATTTTTTGCACATTTTTAAAGCCCAATACGTCAAAATTTTCTTCAAAAGAGTGAAATTTGGTATTTTTTCAATATTAGCAGCTCAATGTAATCCAAATATGAGTTTAAAGATTAGGAGTGTCATTTTGAAAATTTCTATTGCGAAGTGAGGAGCAAGTGATTTTTCCCTTTTTTGGAAAGGGATAATTGCTCTTCGCCCTAGAGGTTTTACTAAAAACAATATTGTTTATTTTTTTCCTTAAGAAGCGAACATAAAAGATAATTTGAAAAATGAAATAAATGTATAAATAAAAATATTTCCAGGGATGATACATTGGATAAATTTTACATTCTAAATATTGAAAATTTTAAATATGATTTAAATACTACTAAAACCAATCAAAATCCCACTGTTTTTATTTCAGATCCAGTTATAATGCAGTATTATGTACAACTTAAAATTAAAAAATTAGTCATAGAAACTCCGCCTTTGATTGATAAAGCTTTTTTAATAATTTCATTATTTTTTGTAAAATATTTTTGATTTCAAAGATTATACAATTTTTTAGACACATTTAAATATTTTTTAACATGACAGCAATATTTTTTTCATAATATACATACTTTATTTACCTTGCCTAAATTATTTGAAGAAGATTTCGTTATTAGTTATTGAAATATAATTTTATATATGAAATGTTGCCTTTGAAAATTGAACAATCCTTAATGGCAACTCGTGGCAATTTTCCAAAACTTTGATAACATTTTCTCATATTTTCACTACTTTTATTTTATAACCATTTAAAAGATATTTTTACGTACAATTAAAAAAAGTAATAACACCCCTTCGCTAATAATATATTTTTGATTAACACATTATTTTTCACAAAATTCTTGATTTTAAAAATTCACAAGATTAAAGACACTCTTCGTGTTTAAACATGACAATATATATATATATATATATATATATATATATATATATATGTATATATATTCTGCCTACATTATTTGTCACCTATATATTATTTAAAACTTATTTAGTGATTTTATATTGAAATGAATTTTTGTTAATGCAGTCTTTCAATATAGAAATGTCATTAAAAAAATTAAACAATTTTTCAAAATTTTGATTTTTTTTTTATCCTAAAAAATATTTTACTTGGGATCAAGAAAATTAAAGGTGATTACGTCTTAAAATACATATAAACATACCCAGTTTCATTGAAATTTGTGACAGTGAATTAAATGGATTAGGGGAACTGACATGGGAATGACTCTGCTTGATTTGATTTGAAGCGCCTCAAAATATTTTAAAATAGAAAATACTAATAAAAACACCCAAAATCCCACTATTTTTATTTCAGAATCAGGCAAAGGACACCTTTAAGTATATCCCCTACAAAAAATAAATTTAATAAAAATACCGACTTTTGTTGATAATGCTTTTTTTGTTAATGCATTATTTTTCATAAAAAATTCACGGCTTCAAAGTTTAAACATTTTTTTAGACACACTTAAAATGTAATAAGCGTAACAGTATTTTTTTTTCATAAACTGCATACCCTACATATTATGCATAAATTATTTGAAGATGATTTGTAGAGTAGATATTGAAATATGATTATATTTATGACATGCTACATTTGAAAACCGAGCAGTCAAGAATACCGACTGACGGCAGTTTTTCAAAATTTTGGCAATTTTTTTCTCAGAAACTATTTCCCCAAGGAGCAAAAAAGAATTACTGGGGATCATATCTTAATAGTAAGAACAAACACACCCAGTTTCATTGAAATCTGTGATGGTGAGTTGAATATTGATATTTTACTGCCTGATTTGATGTGGAATGCCCCGAAACTCAAACGAAAAATAAATTTACACGCGACTATTAAAAAACAAAACTAAACTTTAAAATAGCAATCAACTGATAAAAGCAGGAAATAAGAAAAATTACGTCATAAACCTTAAATTTACACGTGAAAACTAAAAAAAGTAAGAAAACTTAAAATAATTAAATTATTACACACGAAACGCTATTAATGGTGACAATTACGTCATATGCAAAATGCTCAAATATTTAATATCGTCATATGTAAAATGCCTAAAATAATTAAGTTATCACGCATGAAAAACTTTTAATGATGAAAATTAGGTCATATTTAAAAAGCTGAAATAATAATATTCCCAAACATTTTAAATTGAATAATTTATTTACATGTGAATCTTATAAGGGGGAAAAAACTTTAAAATAATTAAATTATTACACGCGAAACGCATTTAAGGTGAAAATTACGTCATATATTAAACGTATGCATTTAAAATGATTTTCTTTTGGGCAATATCCATGTGACGTCACATTGGAAATTACATGGTGTAAAAGTAACGCAGCTGGCAAACTTGCTTATGCACTACATCACTTGATGCAGCATAAATACAAGTAAATAATACATGCACAAAATGCTTTCAATTTTTTTTGCACGAATTCGATAAAAACATATTAGAAAATCCATATACACATGCCCCACCAGTGGCTGAGAGGTTCTGCTCTCGAAGCTGGTAGACGGGAGGTGCTGGGTTCGAACCCAATCGCGCCCGTCGGCCTAATCGTTCGGAGTTTTCGTGGTTTTCTTCGAGCCATGGATTTCCATGCGAAAATACGGGTTAGGTTCCCTTAGAAAGACCCCCACGAAGGGCACCCCCCCACCCTCTGGGCCTATATCTCTCGTGCAGATAATTGGCCGTCAAAAATCAACCAACCAACCAACCATATACATATATTAATTAAGATTTTTTTAACTACATTTTAAAAATGACATAAAAATATGCATCAGGGTGCATCAAAATATACAAAAGAATTCATGCTATACCTTTTTCTGAAACTATCTAAAACTGGTTCAAAACATAAAATGAAAACGTAAAATTTCAAAACATAGTACTTTTCAATACCGTGGTTTTGGATGTTATTCCCAAGAAGACGGAATTTTTTAACCTCGAACTCAATGGAAGAATATTGTCCATGGCGTCGCTATAAAAGTCCGAGGAGCAGCTACATTTTAACCTAACCATTTTATACAAGCTGATTTTCAAAAGTGTAATTGATCTTATTTATCAATCCAAAAAACAGCCTTCAGCTATCGCGACAGCGGTGGATGAAGCCATGGTAACCGAAAAATGTCCCATTCAAGCGGAAAAGCAAGGCAACCCGAATACAGAAGATAGTCACTGTCCGTTCGTCATAACATCATTCAATTATCCCTAACCGGGTAGTCTTTTTAAAGCAGGATACATTACCATGTTTTTAGAGGCTGCGAAGCCTGAACGGGGGTTGGCGAGCATAGCTTGCAGGGGGCAGGGCTCCTAGTTAGAATATCAAAAAGAATATTAGATTAATTTTTAACACAATTATTCAATTGGTAAATAAATCATAACTTCTGTAAATTTCCAAGTGGGTGAAAAAAGTGCGGGCCAGGATTCGAACCAGGGATATCTTGGCTGAAGCCGTCAATGCACTACCGACTGAGCCATCCCGAACGAATCTGGAGGACTAATTCCCGCAAGTAAACTTTAACGATCACAGAATCTTATCTGATATCTGAATCAGCTCAGCAGAATAAATTGAAGGTTATTTTTGGAACTGCAGTAAACGCTGCATGCGTAATTATATTAGATTAATTTTTAACGCAGTTATTCAATTGGTAAATAAATCATGACAGCTGGAAATTTCCAAGTGGGTGAAAAAACAGTGGGTGGGTGTTTTTTCACTCTCTTGGAAATTTACAACTATTATCAAAAGACAGTTTCATATGTCAAATAAATTATATTCTTACAATTTCTTTGTTTTTTTCCGATTTTAGAAAAAAAGTGCAATATTTGATGCTTACGAAAATGACCTCACGACAAAACTAATGATAGTTTAAAAGCAATTACCTAAATACATACAATTTAATTAAACAATTTAAAAGCACATGAAAATCTTTACAATCGAAAAGGGCATATATTTTAGGACAGACCATTTTTATTTTTATTCTTCTTACAAAAATTCTTTAAAACTTATGTTCTGTTTCTTTGTTATAAAAAACTTATGTTGTGATTCCATAACCTTTTATTTTATCGTGATTATTGCTTCATTTTTGGAACTGTTATTTCAAAAAATCTCCTGTCCATATACTTTTGAGACGCACTGTAGAACGACATGTTATATGCTAAAACTTTTTCTGAAAAGGTATGTAATTAAAAGGGCAAATCCCATCAAAATCCATTCAGCTGAACTCAAGTTATAAGGAGTCGAAGCGAAATTCCCATTTGCATTTTACATATGGGGCATTCTCACAATCTTTTGACTTTTGGGGGAAAAAATCTGGCGAATTAAATTTGTTAAAATAACATTTTAATCTGATAGACGAATGCCTTAATGATTCAAAATAAAGAAAAAATGGTCAGCAGCGAAAAATGTTCTATTTAACTGAGGTTTAAGTTAAATTTGCGAGTTTAATTTTCCTTACCGTTGTACCCCTATAACTTTTTATTTTCTTCTACATTTTTACTTATAATGAATTTGCATAGTACCCACAGGACATTCAAATAAGAAATAATACAAATGTAGCACTTTTTATACAGAATTTTTGTATAACATTGTCTTAAAGGGGTGTTAACGAAGGGACGGTAAGGTAAAAAAAAAGGGATGGTATTGGAAAAAAGGGACGAAATGGTAAAAAAAGGGATGGTGAGGATGGAACGATAAGGAAAATTACCACCTATTTTTAGGAAAATCATGTTAAGACTAAGTGATAGCCAAAATGTTCATTGATTTTTAGAAACAGTTGTTAACATTGGATTAAAATATTTTTTAAATTATTATTTACTTCGAAAAGTGCAGGAATAAACCTTGGGGACGATGAGACTACCAATAAAGCCACGATGCTTCAAATTGATATTTAAATGCTGATTTAAATTCTACAGTAAATTTCCTGCCAAAGAATTTTAGACATTATTTCTCAAGCATACTGCTGCATGAGAAAAAACTTGAAAAAAAATTCTGTGGCTGCATCTGAAATGATTTTCTGTATAATTTTAGAAGAGTGATGTTAAGTAATCTGAAACCCAGGGACAGAGTATAAAAAATAATAACAACTCTAAAAATGTGCGCAGGTTAATTTTTAGCTACATATTTATATAAAACAATAGTTCCAGTTTCGGAAAAAAAAATTACATCGAATTGTTTTTATTGAAACAATTTTATACAGACTACCAAACTTAAAAATCAGCATCAGGGACATGGGACGGTAGATGAGTTTTTCTGGTATTTGGACCCCCAACATCGTCCAAAACTTATTTATCTCGTTAATATTGTTATGCAATCATGCAATGGGATATTCCCTAGTATATGAAATAAAAAAAAAAAAAAAACACAAAAAAGTGTATTAAATAAAAAAAATATTATTCAGGGACATGAAAGTCAAGAGATTGTAAAAATGCCCCATATATAGTAGATATAAAGTCAATCCAATTTATGATATCAATTTCACCAACGGAACAGTCTTCGATTGTTTTAAAACTGAGGTTCTTGGACCTTAAGGAAATCTTCGAGGAGCACCACACCAGAGGCCCCATCAGGGGGTCCTCGAAGATGTCATACAGGGTTCTCGCTGCCGCTCGCCATTGCGCAAAATGTTTCATTTGGCGAGTAAACGAATGATTAGACTCGCCAAATTGCGAGTGCTGAATTTTTCATCATCTTTGTGTGTGTGTATCAGTACAGGCGATACTCTAATTTACATTTCTGAAAGTTTGATGTCACTTATCATGTTCAATCGTACCGTACCATTTACATTACTTTTAGAGATACTAACCCAGCGCCAATTCAATTTAGCATCAAACAAAGCCGCAGTAAGCAAAAATGTCATTTCAGTATGGGTTAATGTGCTCAATAGGCAACAGTACTATTTTGAAATTTCCTTTGAAGTATGGGCTTCAATGAAAAGTCGAAGAAATCTAGAAAAATAAAGTTTTGACACATTTTGTTGTTTATATTTTGAATTTTTCAGAATTCATTGGATATCTTAAAATCGTGAGTTAACTGGGATTGGAAGTTTATTTCATAACATTTTATTGAGTTAAATCAGATTTTTAAAAAAATTTCTTAATTGCGCAAGACGTTTACAATATAGTTATTTTTTTTAGTTTCTGTAGCATATAATTACATTTTGATGAATAACCGATTCATCAAAAACTGATATAAGCAGTTAGAAAAACTTTGGTTATTTTAGAACATATTGAAAAAAAAAAGAGGGATACATTAAGGGGTTAAAGATTTAATTTTCAATGATTAGCAAAGAATTTATTTGCTATTTTCTTTTTTTCGTTTTGGCGAATGTTTTTTATTTCGGATTAGCCAAATTGCTAATAATCGTTAAAAGTCAGCGAATGCCCTGCTTATACTTAATATAAAAAATTTCGCTTGCATAGAATATGAAAAAAATCTTGCAAATAAAATTAAAAAAAATATAGGAATACAGTTTACTTATTTTTTACACTTTTATATTATTTCATAACATTGTATGATTTGTTTATAAGTCCTTTTTTTTTATATTCGTCGTGCATTACATTCTTTACTTTTCACCATCTCTTTTTCAAATAGTATTTTTCGTCTTATTTAGTCACAAGAACTTGTTGGAAATTCTGTGATTAAGTAGTGTGGAAATTACTATTCTGAGATAGCAGTGTTCAAAACATCCGTATGTACCTTGCATTACTAAAGAATATCATTGATTTCAGTTCTAAATCATGATGGTCTGCGACCACACAGCGATTCGCGGTAATCAAAAGTGAATTGCTAGTCTATATAACTCTATATTATAATTGAAACTTGTTAATTTTACCCTTAAACCGCTCTATACAAATTTTAATAAAACACTACACCTTAATGAAGTTGTTCATATATGTTAAAATTGTAAAAAATTGTGTTAAATTTTAAATACAAATTTTAATAAAACACTACCCCTTCATAAAGTTGTTCCTCTGCTATAAATAAGATATTATAAAACCTGCTAAGACGGAAACAGAAACAATCGGTGCGAAATACCGTTTTAGATGGATTGTTTCCGTCTTTGCAGGTACAATTGCACGGTATATTTTTAACGGGATCATGAAAATTTTCCGTTTAAAGCACGACGGGGCCGAAACTAGCCTTTTTTGCACCCGGGGCATGGCAAACATGGATTTTGGCGCCCTCCTCCGTAAAGTATATTTACAAAGAGAATTTTACTAATTTTCTAATAGCCGACTTATTTAAAAATTTTAAATATGTAATAGTATATGATCACATATAGTGCGTTATTAAAATATATGTATCTAATGAAGTACGTTATCTGCTTTGTCAAATATTGATTCATTAAAATCTTGAAAACGGAATCGAAAAAATATCCGCTTTGTACATGATCCTTATGCCATATCATCCTTAGATTTCTCTATGCTTTGGCATACACCAGGCAGGACGATTTTAACAATACCGTGCTAAACACAGACGTGAGAAAAATCGACAAACAAAATTTTAATTTTGCCCCCGGGACACGTGCCCAAACTGCCCCTCCTTAGTTTCGGCACTGAAACAGGATTCCGTTATAGCCACGTATTAGAAAATAAATTTGCTGGGTAGTACTTTTTTTAAAAGTCCTATATATTACCTTACAGTTTTATTATTTTTTCTTTTAAATTATTACAGTTTATGATAAATTTTCGTGATTCTACAATCGTTACCTTGAATAATAAAAAAAAAAAAAACCCGCAAGAAAAACTTTGCATTCTCTGCGGCTTTTAACGCTATACTGCCCCTTTAAAAGTAATAAATATTGAAAATATTTCTTTAAAGTTTCGAACGAGTTGGTCTAAAATTTTAAAGTTAACAATTTTTAAACACATACTAGCTTTTTGTTCTGCTGTTTCTTTACTAAAAACTACTGTTTTTCGAACGTAAAACGCTAAAGTGTCAAATATTTTATACATGTACTGTACAAATGTAGGAGCTCTGAGCCCAGGTCTCCTGGCCAGGCAACAAAAAAGTTCTGGCAAATTCAGACTTTTTAATTTTATCATTTGTTAGTTATTTTAATTTAAAAAAATTACGTAAAGAAGAACGAGTCTACTTTTTTTGAAGTTTTATTTAATAAAACAGGACCGAAGCCAGGCCCCTAGGAAAGTCGGGTCCCGGTCATTTGTACCGTGATTGCGTTATAGTTTAACGTAGATAAAGTTAATAATTTATTTTTGAAGATTGCTCTACGACCCAACAAAATATCATCTGCAAATAGAGAATGGTGTCGCCATCTTGCAGTATCTAAAAGAACTATATGAAGATTTAAAGTTAAATTATTTTAGTGTCTCCATCTACTGTCCGAAATTCTATCCAGAAAAAATCACTGAAACGTAAAGCAGCTTTAACTTTCTCGTTCACTTGAATTAGAAACCCGCAAAATATTTTTCATCAACCGAAAATCCGACACGAACCAGAAATGTTCAAACAGAGCTCGAAACGAAATAAAATAAATGCATATTTTAATACAATTATAGAAAAGTAGTCTAGAATTTTAACTATAATATAAATTTTTATCTTTTTTTGTGTAAAAATGAAAACATACTCACTCATTAAGGGGACTCTTCACTCACTTGAAAACACCCGCTCGCTAATGCTAAACCTATGGGCAAGTTGTTTTCAAATTTCGCGTTTAAATGTGAATATTTTTAAGCGGCAATTTCTACTTTTTCTATTTTGGTTGCCAATTTTTTAAATAAAGGTACTTTTACTTTCGAAATAGTTTCCGAAAGTGGAAGTACCTTTATAAAAAAAAAAAAAAAAAAAAAAAAAAAAAAAAAAAAAAAAAAAAATCTGCAACTTAAATCAATAAAGTAAAAATAGCCATATTAGAGATCGAGCTCAGCTATCCTATGCAAAAAGAATCGTTTAAAAATATTCAAATTTAAACGAGAAATTTGAAAACAACCTGCCCATAAGTTTAAAATTAGCGAGTGGGTGTTTTCAAGTGAGCGAAAAGTCCCCTTAATATTAAAATGTACAGTTTTTTCATTTGAACAATATATTCAGGGCTTTCTTTTGAAAATTTTGGGTCAACACGAACCCGGTCCGCAAGAGTCAAAACCTAACCCGAGACTGATCCGACTCGAAACTAATTAGCCTACCGCAACCAAAAATTAGCCTAAATCCGACCCGACTCGAACAATGTGTCAGGTCGGATTCCGGTAAAATCATGTTACTGGAACTAGCAGAACTGTCCTAAATCTCGTATGCGAATCCTATCTTAAGAACCCCACCAATGGCTGAGAGGTTCTGCTGTCGAAGCTGGTAGATAGGAGGTGCTGAGCTCGAATCCAATCGCGCCGGTCGGCCCAGCCGTTCTGAGTTTTCCATGGTTTTCTTTGAACCTTGGGAAATCTTGCGTAAGTGCAGAGTAGGTTCCCTTAGAAAGACCCCCACGGAGTGCACCCCCTTAGGGCCTATATCCCTTGTGCAGATTTTCGGCCGTCATAAATAACAACAACACCTTTCTTAAGAGCCTGCACTAGTCACACGGAAAAACTCGAACGCTTATGTTAGAACTATTAGAGCGTTATTTTCAAATTTCTCGCTTGCATTTTAATATAGTTAAATGATTTTTGTGGATGGTTTTAAATTATAGTTTTACTTTCAGAACCGGTTCCATCTGGTTCCAAAAGTAAAAGTGTCCGCATAAAAACTGTAACCGAATTCGAAAAAGTACAAACGCACAGAGATCGACCTGAGCTTTCCTATGAAAAAATAAATAAATAAATAAATAAAATAAAATAAAAATATTAAAATGCAAGCGTGAAATTTGAAACTAACGCTCCCATAGGATTAGCATTACCGTGCGAGTTCGTTCGCGTGTGTGGTGTATTAAGATTGTTCTCAAATGCAAAAGGCCTGCTTTCTGACAAATTTTAAAATTAATTTTTCTTCGGAAACGCATGAAATTGGCAGGTGCTCTTATTTAGAAATTTTGTAATCGAAAGACGTTACCATTTTTTGGCAAACAGAAAAGGTCTTTCAGAAAATACTGGTAAAGTTGGCGTTTTGAACCGAATTTCCGAATGCGAGAAATGAAAAAAGGCGGTCGTCACGTTAGCACAATCGCTTATAACTCAACAAGTAATTTATTTATTTAAAAAAAAAAATGAAAATACGATTCCAAATTGCTTCAATAGTCAGACTTGCTAATTTTACGCCTTTGCGTTTAAAAAATGAGCCAGAAAGTTTCATGTGATGAGCAAATTATTTGAGAACCGCCTGAATAATAATATTTTAAATTTTTAATGATAAAAAAGGAGTGTTTTAAAATCTGTTTTCGACAAAATTTTATTATAAGTGACATTATCTAAATATCCAAACCTGATCTATGGCATAAAGTATTTTGTATGTTTTTTTTTAATTATTATTTTATCATTATTAGTTTTTTTTTTTTGATTACGTCAATTCAAAGATCGATTCGTGAATGAAAATTTGTTTATAGGTGAGAAGGTTAATATAGATTCTAGCTATTACTATTTCTTTGAGGACCATTAGAGTTGTATGTGTTGCTCAAATTTTCTGCTGCGTTTTCGAAATAAGGAGAAAACAGGACTGCTATGATAATATAGAGATGATGAAGCTTTTTACATATATGTGTCAAAAATTCAGAAACAATCAATCTATATTATAATATAAAAACATGTCTCGAGTAACGCTGACTTCATGTTGGCGGTAGCAACACCTGACCAACAAATTTTGGTATTACTGCAATTGTTTAACTTCTAAATATCGCACAATTTCGATTTTTACACCGTCGAATCGATGAAAAAATGTTCATTCAAATGCAATTACTTTGAAAACTGTATCTCAATTTACTAACTTTTTATGGTTTTAAAAATAATTTTCAAGCATGATTTTTTTTTCAATATATCTCTATAGCGTGCAATCCGGTTGCACTAAATTAAACCGTTTGCGTTTACAACAATATAAATAGTTCAGCGCCTAATATTCCATTACGAAATTAAAATGCTATCCATCAATAATTATTTAAAAGAAAGATATAAATAAGACACAAAATTAAAACACAGGTAATCGAGCTACGCACTTAAGGCTGCTAGTCACTCAGCTTCTGAATTCCCCTCGCTAATTCTAAGTCTATGGGCGTAAAATACTTTTTCGTATATTTAAAATATCTCCTCAGGAAATTAATGCTTTTAATTGCTTTTCTCTGCGTACTCTTTTTAAGGATGTCTCTTTTTTTCTTAGTTCTCAAAAATATTTCTCAAACATATACTTAATTTTGTATGAAGTGTTAAAATCTTACTCATAGTTCGTCAGCTTTTAATACATGAAATATTAAATTAAACCTATAGTTTAAAAATATTTTGACAACTAAGATAAAGCGATACATCTTTTAAGAAAAGTACACAGAAAAAAGTGTTACAAATATTAATTTCCCGAGGATATAGTTTAAATATACTAATATATTGTACGTCTATAGGCTTACAATTAGCTAGGGGAACTCGGAAGTAGAGTGACTAGCAACTTTAAACTCTTAAATCACTGAAATTATAAAAAAAAATCTCAAAAGGAACTTTTTAATTAATTTTGCCACTTTACTTGAAAACCTAATTGATATTATTGATATAAAAAAAAAATGTTTTGTTACGAAGCAATCTCAAAAATATACATATAGAAGAGAAGGTCCAAATGCCGGCTACAGGGTGTTCTGAGAACTGAGCGCAGCCTAGCGGTGGTAGGCAGAGTTTGTAACTTTAATTGAGAGAAGAAAGTTACGAAAGGTACGTCGCTGAAGTCTGTGTCATTTACAAATAGTAAATGGAAAAGTGTCGAATCTGCGTAATCTGGTACATCAGAAGTTTTTGAGATATGTGTTTCTCATTTTTTTTTTAATATACTGATCGTATATTGGCTTGAATTGTCGATTAAATTATTTTCTACACATATTTAGCTCTCAATTGCACCGCGCACAGTATTGGTATTTTATTATATGAATGTATAATAAAATCTTAAATACGCAATTTTTGAAGCTATTTTGATAAAACAATTACGCAGCGAGAGGGCTAAAAAAGTGAAAAGAAAAATTTTCAACAGAGGAAGATGATAAATTTGTGTCTTCTGCATGGGTGCTTTCTCTGTGGACAAGAATGGGCGAGGGGATTCTGGGTTCAATGTTAAGAATGCGATATGTGGGTTGATAGGGACTATTCCGACGCAGAGAGTGATATTATGCTTTTGATTTTTTCAGATAAAATAATTCTCATTTCAATCAGCAAGCTTTTTTTTTACACGTTAAAAAACAAAATTAGAAACATAATGGGAAGAAGACTGTGAGAGATAGTCGTAAAGAATTTTAGAAATTTGACAAAAATACTTATTTATTAAAAATTACGTATTTTTTCTGTGCATAAGAAATGTTATTAATCAATACAATTTATTAAAATAATATTCTTATTGCTTAATAATTGTCATTAGCTCTATTTGTGTGATCTTTTTGAAAAAAACTTAGGTAGCCGGTATTTAGACCCCATTTTAAAAACTCAAAATTTGAAGACTTTCGGAATTTTGCTTCTTATAAACAGAAAACGCCTTTTAAACTGATTTTTTTTCTCTAAACAGGTGTAAGACGTGTCAAGGTACCCTGCTGTCACTTTTTATTTTATTAATTTTGAAAATTGTATGATCTAGATTGAAAACAAAAGTGGTAGCCGGTATTTGGTCCTTTTCCTCTATATATATCAAATATATAAATAAATAAAAATAATAAAAAAATACGAGTCTTCAATAACAAAAAAAGGGTTTTCACCTGTATTCTGTAACCCGGGATACCCGTATTCCCCCGGGTAGTGTTTTATTAAAATTTGTTTTGAAAAATATAGCACAATGTGTTACTACTTTAATATATATAAACAACTTTATTAAGAGATAGTGCTTTGTTAAAATTTGTATTTCAATTATGATATAGACTTATAGACTGGCGATTCTTAAACTTCAGAACTGGCTTCGTTAACAAGCTGAAGACTGTTTCGTTGGTTTAAATTGATATCATAAATTGCATTGACTTTATATCTACTACATAATGTAAAATACAAATGAGAATTTCGTTCCTGCTGCTTATAACTTGAGTTCTGCTGAATGGATTTTGATGGGACTGGCACTGTTAGTTAGATAATTTTTCAGAGAAGTTTTAGCATGTAACAAGTCGTTCTACAGTGTGTCTCAAAGGTATATGGACAAGAGATTTTTTGAAATAACAGATCCAAAAGTGAAGCAATAATCACGAAAAAAATAATAAACTTATGGAATCATAAGATTTTTACAACAAAGAAATACAGTATAAGTTTTACAGAATTTTTGTAAAAAGAATAAAAATAAAAACAGACTGTCCTAAAAATATATGCACTTTTCGTTTTTAATGATTCTTATGTGCTCTTAAACTGCTTAATTAAATTGTCTGTATTTAGATGATTGCTTTTATCTATCACTAGTTTGTCGTGAGGTTATTTTCGCTAAGTTTCAAAAATTGCACTTTTTTTCTGAAATCGAAAAAAAAAAAGAAATTGCAAGAAAATAATTTATTTAACATATGAAACTGTCTTTTGATAACAATTGTAAATTTCCAAGAGAGTGAAAAAACACCCACTCACTGTTTTTTCATCCACTTTGAAAATATACAGCTGTTATGATTTATGTACCAATTGAATAATTGCGTTAAAAATTAATCTAATATAATTACCCATGCAGCGTTTACTGCAGTTCCAAAAATAAACTCCGATTTATTCTGGTGAGCTGATTCAGATATCGGACCAGATTCTGAATGCAGAACTGATGCACCGGATACATTTTACGGTGCATTTAGTCTGTTATCTATTTTTATGAAAGTACAAAATTATTATTAAAACCATTAAATGATTATAAAATGATTTCATTCCAAAATATGGAAGAACGCAACCTTCGCCATTACTATGCTTCTGCCATATGCGCATGTAATTCATCGTTAACGAAGCCAGGTTCAAAATTGTATTTGTTATATTTACTAAAACAAAATGGGGAAGAAAGTTGTACACTAGTTTTGCTTATATGAAGTTCTGCTTACCTCGCGCACGGAGCAAATGCAAGAATACAATATTACTGTTGAATGTTATTATAAAACAAAAAGCTATTGTAAAATACTTTTAAGTAGTAAATATTTCTTTAAATATTTTCTTTATATCTTTTCATATATTGTAGTGATATTTTTAAAACTTTTTTACTTCATTTAAATCAGTGAAGTATGCGAATAATAAATGTATAACCCTACCAGTATAACACTGAAAACGTGTGAAATAAAACCAAAGAAATAAATTGTAAAAATGAGAAGAATTTTTAGACACTAATAACGATATCGTTAGGGAAAGGGGAGTTGAAGAAATGATAACGTATGTATATCATAACGGGTCCGATGGGGCCCAAAATTGCTAAAAAGTTGATAACGTTATATATGTACAGCCCCTAAACTCAAATATGCCCTGTGTTGGGAACCACTAGATTACCTAGATTGCTTCACAAAATAGGAGAGGGGAGGAATTGATACAATTTGTGATAAATGAGTCAATTCTCCATGTGTTTGTTCTCCAGTGTTCTGTTAAGGGTATTCTGAAATCCAAAAGGTTTACTTTCTGAAACATTTTTTAATACATTTTTGTTCGGAAACGCATGAATTGGCAGGTGTTGTTATTCAGAAACTATGTAATCGAAAGACTTTCTCCTTTTTTTTTTTTTTTGTAAACTCAAAAGAACTTTCAAAAAATATTATATAGTTAAAGGTGTATTCGAAAAAAATATTTTTCCACCATCCTCAACACCTCGAAATTTTCTGAGTCATTTTCAGTTACATTTTTAAAAGTAAAAACATGAAACTTACTGAGGTGATTTTTGAAGAGATTTATAAGAGGCCGCGTGATTTCATTTTTCGCTCAATTAAATACATTTTGATTTTTAAAGAATTATTTTCTCAGCACGACCATTTTTTTTTTCATTCCCAGATCTCCCGCTTCGGAAAATTCGGTTTAAAACGCCCACTTTGACAGCTTTTGCTACAATATTTTCTGCATTTATCAAAAAATCGACAAACGCGGCACATTGCGTAGTTTCTAAATAAGAGAATTTGCCTGTTTGATGCGTTTGAGAGGAAAAATGAATCTTTGTTTTGACGCACGAAACGTCACAAGAAGCAGGGAAAACAAAGAAGAAAAGAATCGAACAACTTGGATGTTTCAATTTCGATGACACGTGGAATTATTAGTTATTATTTACTAATAATATTTTATAATATTTTATAATAATTGATAGTTCCACGAGCCAACAAAATCGAAACATCCAAGTGGTCGAATTTTTTTTCCTTGTTTTCCCTGCTTCATGTGACGTTTCGTAACGTCTCAGAAAAGCGTGTCACGGCTTTCTCCAATCTAGGGGGCGTTTCTCAAACTGTCCGTTTTGAACAGAATTTTCAAACGTGACACCACGGACTGCTGAAAAACCGTTCGTCACGCGACCACGGTCACTTATAACCCGATAAGTAATTTATTTATCAAACTAGTTGGATGTTGGATGTGCCAATCCCAAAACTTTCTTCTATCTCATATATTTTAATATTTCAAAATGCTGTTACAAATGTCAATATTTCATTTTTATTAGTTCAAAACAATATCAACTTTGACTTTCATCTTAAATTTCTGCTTCAGTCAATCAATCGGAGTAAAAACGAGTTAATCTCGATCATGATATTTATTAAAATCGATAGTCTTCAGTTATTCTGATGTATATCAGCTGCTCCCGAATTTTGTGAAGCATTCTCTATATTGGCTTATCAGGATGGGAAGTTCTCGTCGCTTCACGAGCCGTCGATGTACAATAGATATACGAAAAATCAAGAAAATTACACAAAAATCGCTGTTATATTGCCCCCCTTTCGGCGAAATATTTTCAAATTCGGGGAGAACCTTCTTGCTATGGCCAAAAACATACACAAAAAAGTTGGTTCAACTAGGGGGCTCTGCCCCCTACGAGCTACGCTCGTCAACCCCCGTTCAGACACCGCAGATTCTAAAAACGCTAATTTGATCGGCTTTAAAAAGATTTCGGAAGATTGAATTATAATTTAAAAAACAGCGGCGATCTCCCTATAAACGGATTTCTATTCATTTCTCTTTGACTGGGGAATTTTAAGGCCAAATCCGCTGCGGTACTACTTGATTAACCCGTCGACCAATTTCGCCAAATTATATAAATCGCCAAAGCACTCGCCAAATTATACAGATTGACATCATTTTTATTTTAAATAACGAAATAACAAATAAATTAGTGCAACGTTAATAAAAATAGAAATAAAACGTTGAAATAAAAATAACTTGATGACGTAGACACGTGTAACTTGCTTAAAGTCAAGTTAATGTGACATTTACGATCAACCACTATTGGCATTTAATCTTATAGTTTGGCGAATGATAGATTTTTGGTCGACGGGATGACTAAGTAGTACCAAATATACATATGTCAATCGCTGTTTTCGTCTTTGATTAAGTAAAAGAAGTTAAACATTTCAAAATAAGCTAATATAAAAGGAATTAAGTAAACAGAATCTTTGTCTCTCGGTATTTTTTAACAAAGCAAAAAGAAAGTTCTTTTAAATAAGACATTTTAAATTAATCGTTTTTAATCTGACGTAATTTTGACTAAACTATTCTTTCCCTTTTTAATATTCACGTGAAAATACTTGTGTTAGAAATGAAATATTATTTGCGCTTTCCTAACAAAAATAGTTGAAAAGTATCCTCTCAAAATATCAAATAAATGTCTAGCGCAATTTCTAAATTTAAACCGTTTTGCAATATTATTTTGTGTTCATTTTATGTAATAACTGTAATGTGACGTAAATATGACGTAATTTCTCCTATTTAAGACTTCTAACGCATGTTAATGAATTTATTATTTTACAAATTCCTTTCTCTCTTAAAATTCACGTGTAATTATATTTTTATGACGTAATTTTTAATAAGTTCCTGCTTTTTGTACATAATTATTTAATTCTAATTCCAAATGTTTTTTTCTGTTTATAATAGTCACGTGTAAATAAATTTTTAATTTATTTACACGTATAAATATTATTTATTTTTTCTTTTTTTTTTTTTTTTGAAGCAAACATTATTGTTTCCGCTGTTTATACAGTTGGCAACAGTTTAAATTAATATCACTTTCTAAAATCTGTAAAAAATATCTCTAGAAATGCTGAAAATTTGAATTTAAAATAGAAATAAAACCTCAAAAAATTAGTCAAATTAAAAAAATAACTGCAATCTGCACACCGGGAAATTGTAACGTATAAAATGATCTAAAAATTATTAAATTCCGATGTATAGTTTTTGTTCCTATAAAACTTTTTTAATGGAACGATTTTGTCCAACTTTAGCATTAAATATCTCTTAAAATAATTCTTCGATTTGAAAACTGTCTGCATCAGCGTGTTTATCAAACATTTCTGTATAATACTACCGATTTTCATATTTTTGTATGCATTATTTTTCTTAATATTAACGAAGAAAGACCTCGAGGTCACAAAAAATTCAAAACCGGCGGCGGCGGCGGCGGCGGCGGTGACAGCGGTAGTTACTTTTTTTTAGAATAGAGAGATTCTATGCATGACTTCACACACTTTTCGAGGGTACAATATTGAAAATGGCACAAATTAAAGGATTACCTGCTTGCCATAGCCGAAAACTTTAAAAAAAAAAAAAAAAAAAAAAAAAAATGCAATTTAACAAATTACAACGACCATTTGGAAAATGATTTTTTCAAAGACTAAAATTTAAGAAAAATAATAAATAATAGCACGGAGTTGATCATACATTACGTACGTCATGAATTAAACATTAATAGTGTTACTACACGTAAAAATTGCAAGCAACGGAAATCGCCTGCGACGCGTACCTATTATCCGCCTGAAACTTATGTATGATCCAAGCATTTCATTGGCTGTTCGGGAAAAGGCTTTTCCATCGTCAGATTTCCAAGAAATCTGACAACCCATTTTAAATGAAATTTCATTCTTAAACTTCTAAACATCCCACAATATTACTTTTTACACCGTCGTATAGAGGAAAAAACGTACTTTTAAATGCAATTTGTTTAAAAGCTGTATCTCTATTTGTTTCTGAGTTATTAAATTTTTTTTTTGTAGTTTTTATTACTTTTTGGTCAAAGTGGCAAAAGATCTCTGTTGAAAGTAAAGGGAAATACATATTACTGTATAGACCAATCAGGAAACGAATAAAATGCGGATTAAACCAATAAAAACCTTCAGATATGCTTTTGATTTCCCATCCTGACGAGAACAATAACCATTTTTCCAAATGGTTAAAAACGTTCAATTCTATGCATAACTTCATACACATTTTGATGGTACAATGGCGACAGGCATACGGACACACAGACAGACAGACATTTTCTATAAACATGTTTTTTGGGATCTCTGACCCCCAAAACGTGTAAATACTTCGAAAACCGGAAGATGAAAAAAAAAATTTCGATTGCAATAACTTTCTTCTATTGAAGATAGAAGAAAGTAAAAATGGAAAACTCATTTCGATTCATAATCGCTTCCATAGTCATACCTGCCAATTTTATTACTTTACGTTTAAAAATGAGTCCGGAAATGTATCAAAAATTTTCGCTTTGTTGAACAGGGGATTTCAGAACCGCCTTAAGGGACTTGAATTGATGGCGAAGCATTTCTCTGTACATCGAAAAATATGAGGAATTAGAAACATGGGAAATATAACAGAAATAACTGGAGCGTAAATGGGTGGATTAAGATAATCATGCAATCCGAGTCGTGCCAGGACCGTAACCAGCGAGTCGTTACGCTGGGGGCGGGTGGGGGGGGCTCTGAAAATATTGGGGGGGGGGCTAACATCTTTTGACAATCTATAACTTTTAACAAATAAAATATACATGCACCGAATATTCGGTATCTATTCGTATCCGGCCATACAACTGAATTTTCGTTTAGGTCGAATATTCGGATATTGGTCGAATATCAAAATATTCGGTTTGGTAGAATATCGAAATATTCGGCCAAATGGAATACTTAAAAATCCTTTTTTTTTTAATATATTCATAACTTTTACTTTTAACTGTCAATTAATAAAGATACTCAGAATAATTAGAAATATAATTATATTTAAATGAAAGAAAAGGCTTTTATATCATACTGTTGCTATTTGAAAAGTGTCACTGAAGTAAATTAAACATTAATAATGACTTTTATAGTAATTAAGGATGTACAAATAAAAATTCCTGAGTATTGTCTGATAAATAAGCCGTTTCTTGCTTTCTCGAAAACAGGGTGTTTCTAAACAAATTGGAAAAAAATCTTTCAGGGGGGATAATAGACATCAAGACCAACAGTTTTTGTCTTACACTCATTTTTTACATTGTACCACAGGATAATATAATACAACTGGTATGCTTCTGAATAGAAAATGTTTTGGCATATTCTGTTGCATCCAAGGCAGTTGAAACGTCGAAAATACTTTTCTTTTAAATCTAGTTTTTTTTTTTTTTTTTTTTTTGTTAGATAAGTTGAAATTGCACCGAATGGTGATTTTGGCCGAATACCGAATACTGAATTTTGGGCCAACAGGTAAACCGAATACCGAATACTTTTAAATTTCAGAGTTTGAAAGTATTTAAAAAGTTGAATTTAAAAATAATTTTACATAATATTTAACACACATACTTCCATATTGATAAACAAGATCTTTTTAAGTAAATTTTACACACAACAACAACAAAAATATGCCTTGAATTGTCATTTAAAAAGAGGATAGTTTTAAAATTTCTTTAATTGATAATTTTTTTTAATTTCATGGATTCCTCTCTGAGTTAAAACAAGTGAATAAAAGTTTCTTATATTCTAAAACAAACATTTTAAAATCCAAGTGAAATTCTGAAGGAATTGGAAGAAACATTTTACGGTCATATACTGTTAAATTGTCAGGAAGGGACTAAAATTTTCATTATTGGTTAATTTTCTTACGTGATACTTTTCAAACAGCAAATAAAAAATGTAAAAGCATTCTCTTTTATTTAAATATAATTCAATTTCTAATTATTCTAAATATCTATTTTAATTGGCAGTTAAAAATACAAGTTGTTTTAAAAAAATATATTTTTAAAGATCTTTTAAGTATTCGGTCTGACCGAAGATTTCAATATTCGTCCAAACCGAATATTCGGCATACAGAACAGTTTGATATTCGGGCAAGTCGAATAGTTTGATATTCGGCCAAGTTGAATATCCGGCATGTCGAATAGTTTGATATTTGGCCTAACCGAATATTTGGTAGTATGACTGAATAGGCCGAATACCGAATAGATACTGAATATTTAGTGATCCCTAATTAAAATATACATTTTGTTAAAGAAATAAAAATAGAATCATTCGGGGGGGGGGGGCTCTAGAGGAAGCTATGAGGCTCAGCCCACCCTGACCCAACTATTTACTGGCCTGTTCCCTGTGATCTAAGTTAAAGATGATCTGCTTACTGTACAGAGGTTGGATGGAAATCGTTTTCAATTGAAAACTCTAATAGATACATTTAGTGTGTTTTCTTAGATTGCCTACCAACACACTAACATGCACTTTGGTACTTTCGTATGAGCTGCATGCCAGACAGTCAATCGCGAAGCATTTCACTATTTATATAAACCTTTGCGATTCTCATTATTTGAGTTTTTAAGCGCGTAGTTCGATGACATATCTATGAAATTTGAGTATTATTTATTTATTTATATCTGAAGTTTTCAATTGGTTTGGCAATTTATTTACGGAATAATATACGTAAACAAACAAATACTGAATTACTTACGTTGTTTTAAGTTCAAACGGGTTAATCTTGTTTAAATGGTTTTTGCACAGATTTAAAAATAATCATGCTTGATTTTTTTTAGACATAAAAAAAATCTACAAATTGATATGCAATTTTCAAACATACTGCATTTGAAAGTACCTTTTTTGCTATTCGACGTTGTAAAATTTAAAATTGTGTTATGTCTAGAAGTTTCAAAAATTGCACTAAAAGCGAAAATTTCGGGCAGCTCATTACCACCTTCAATATGACGTCATTGTTACGCACGGGCATGTTTTTGCTTTATAATATAGATTACACCTTTGCATATTTTATTTCGAAGGTCATCATTAAAATTTCTTAACGCTTTGAGTGGATATTAGACACAGATGTGAGACAATTTTGTGGCATTATCGAGCATCATAGCACAGAAAAAATGTAGAATGAAATAGTGAATACAATTCAATAGTGAGTACAATACAGTCTTGGAAACAGAGGATGCTAACCCCTTTCTCCACCCTCAGTTATTCGGTCACAAATCACCCTATAAAAAGCTCCCAACCAATAGGTAATAACGTGTACTATTGAACATCGTACAAATGAAATCATAAGCCGAAACGCAATTTTTCGCCTTGATTCAAACATAAAATATATAATGTGAACTTTAACACTTTATCTACTGACGGTACTTATAAGTACCATTAAAATAACTTGCCATAAAATTAATTTAATACGTCGATTAGTTGTAATACAGTTTAGAATGAGTTTTAGATGCATTATTTCATCTTGTTCCAAAAGCATTATGGGTTACACAAAACAAAAATATTTTTAAAAGGATGATTTCTTTTGCCTTTGCATCTTTCCACCTTTCTTGGCGTTGGGGATTTTTCATTTCGGAAATATTTCTCTATTTCTATTGCACGAACATTATATTTGTACATATCCTAATTCTACAAAAAACCAAGAAAAAATTTTAAATAAAAGATTTGAGTGAGGTTATAAATATTGCTCAAAATCCCTATAAATTCAAATTTAATGAATCCTTCTAAATCCTTCAATCCTTCTAAAATCCGTCTAAAATTTATTAAATGATTATGTAAATCTTCTAATGTAGTTTCAAAAATTCACGAAAAATGCTTTAGACGATAAAATTTTCATGAATTCATAATTCCGTACATAAAGGGTTAAAAAGTTCACTGTTTTACTTAAAATGCAACCAAAATAACGAAAAATATGTTACAAGTTTTTAAAAATATCAATTTTATTTAATACTTCTTAGCACTTTCAAGCTTTTCAAAGCTCACCATCAGAGTTATTATGAGTTATTAAAATATTCTCTGATGATGAGCTTGGAAAAGCTTGAAAGTGCTAAGAATCTTTAAATGAAATATATATTTTTAACTTTTAACAGCTTTTTCATTATTTTAGTCGCCTTTTAAATAAGACAGTAAATGTTTTAAAGTTCTTATTAACCATTTGGAAAAATGGTTATTGTTCTCTGTCAGGGTAGGAAATCAAAAGCATATCTGAAGGTTTTTATTGGTTTAATCCGCATTTTATTCGTTTTGTGATTGGTCTATACAGTAATCTGTATTTCCCTTTACTTTCAACAACGATCGATACCTTCTGTTGCCACTGTGACAAAAAAAGCAATAAAAACTACAAAAAAATTAATAACTCAGAAACAAATAGAGATATAGCTTTCAAACAAACTGCATTTGAAAGTGCATTTTTTTCTCTATCCGACGGTGTAAAAAGTAATATTGTCGGATGTTTAGAAGTTTAAGAATGAAATTTCATTTAAAATGTGTCATCAGAATTCTTGGAAATCTGACGATGGAAAAGCCTTTTCCCGAACAGCCAATGAAATGCTTGGACAATACGTAGGAGTCGCAGGCGATTTTTGCGCTTGCAATTTTTACGTGTCGTATAACACTATTAATGTTTAATTCATGGCGTACGTAATGTATGATCAACTCCGTGCGATTTTTTATGTCTTAAATTTTAGTCTTCGAAAAGATCATTTTCCAAATGGTCGTTGTAATTTGTTAAATTGCTTTTTTTTTTATTATGTATTTTAAATCGTACAAAATTTGGGGCTTTGTGGCAGTATTTATAATAAAAGTTCTACCAACTTTGAACTGTACAAAATAATCACTCCGTACTAATTCTCCAGCAAACAACCATTTTTAAAAAAGCCAATCGACTGAAAACTTTTAAATCTACTATTGCTACTATTAAATCTTATTCATAAATTTTCCAGTTGATTTCCTATTCAAGTGGAAATACCCACTTTTGACACCCTATTTGAGTTATTCAGATCAAAAGGGACCTGAAAAAGGTGTAGTTTATGTACATTTTCTCAATTATTCATAGAGTAATAAAAGAAAATGTCCAAACCAAAGAAATGAAAAAAAATGTCTACTAGAGAAATTTGAGCTAATCTTGTAACTAATATCATTTGGAAAATAAGACATAATTTTATGAACGACATGTATTTTTCTTCCTAATATTACTAAATGTTTCAAAATTAGTATATAAACCCCGACAAAAATGACGGAATATTGATTTGCATTTCCTTTTTATCATACAAACAAGCAGAATGAAGATTTTATTACTGAAAGATTTGTATTGTAGAAAAGTACATTTTAAAAATGTCAAATGATTTTTACAAATACAAATGATGAGGATATATATTTTTTTCTTTTACTCAATATTCAATTTCTGAAATAAATCAACAATTGGACAAAACAGACAGCGGTATTTATTGTAATAATAATAATAATTAGCACAGTAATACACAATTTCTAAAGATTTCACAAAACATTAAAATTAAATACCCAATGCATTAAAGTTTTTTATTTTATTTTGCAATATATTATTGTTATAAAAATTAATGAATCTCAAAAATGAATGGCGCACAAAATCGCTTACCATTAAGGAGGGGGGGGGGGGTCAAAACAGCGGTTTTGCTCATCAATTACTGGAACTTTATGTTTCTTTTCTAAATATTGATTTCACGCCATTTATCGGCAGTTAATATAATCGAAGAAATTTTTTGTTAAAATTGTAGTTTTTTTATAGGAAATACGCCGGACGCATTGATTTAACTCAAAATCAATTTATGAAAGCTTCAGCTATATAACTTTAAAATTTCATTAGGTATAAATGAAATCAAAATTATTATTATTATTTCTGTCATAAAATTTTAATTTAGTTTTATCAATTTTTAAGAGAATAGCTTATATTCATTCACTTGAAATTTGCTTGCATTGCAAATAAAATTTATATTTCTTATCGAATGCAATTAAAATGTAAGGAATATATAAAACTATGTTCTACATATATTAATTATATCAATGCAGATAAAATTTCTATTTTTAACTTGAACATTACATTTGAGCATAACTTTGTAATGAAAACAAAACTGTAATTTAATAAGATGAGAATGTGAAAAATAACTTTCAGTCATACAATTGCAATCATGATAACATCTTTTATATCAATTACATCTGAAAAAACTCTTTATTTATAATGCAAACAATTTTTTTAAAAAATAAGCGAATAAATGTTAAGCTCTAAAAAACTAATCAAACTAAAATAGCAATTAAAGCCTTTGTGCAGGAATATTGAAATGCAGTAAACCAACGTTTAAAATGCACAAATAATGCGTGAAAAAGCAGCAAACAGCTGTTTCGAATCTACAGCGAGATTCTTCTTCAGTGCAAGAGAGGGGAAAAAAAGGAACAGCGTGCTAGGAAAAGCAAGGCTGAGCCAAATCCGCCTTGCTCAGCCTTGCTTTTCCTAGCACGCTGTTCCCTTTTTTTCCCTCTCTTGCACTGAAGAAGAATCTCGCTGTAGATTCGAAACAGCTGTTTGCTGCTTTTTCACGCATTATTTGTGCATTTTAAACGTTGGTTTACTGCATTTTAATAAAACTAAGTTTAAATTCTATCAAAGAAATCGCAATAGTAATAACATTAATTTTTTTATATTGAATGGAATTTTAAAATTATATAACAGAATCTTTTAAAAAGTGATCTCGAATTACATCATTACGTCTTGCATTTTTCTTATAAAAAACTATAATTTCAATCAAAAGTCCCTTCATTTACATTGATTGCCGTTAGATGGCGCCAGAACAGTATGTAGGAATGAAGAGTAATCGATGCATGGAACGGCTGCCTTGTTTATGTAAGTAAATTAACAATTAACTCGATTTTTCGTAAATCATGAACGTTACTATGAATCCGGTATGAAAAAGTGAAAAACGCTTTTTAAAATATTTAAAGGCTTATGTGCTTTAAATATTTTAAAAGTAGAATCGGATGTTGACCGGTAATTAAACGTTCTAAAAGTGGTTCATTTGCTTCTAGATTTGGAATTTGTGGTTCTGAATGGTAACACAGTTCGTTTGTTTATAATAGCTGGCTATCCGTTATTTTTAATTTAGAACTTAAAAAATTATAATTGGATAATTTTTGAAGGCTTTAGAGAAAATGAAGAAGAATAGATGTGATACAAAACAGATTTTGTCTACATTTCCATACGTTGAACAATCAGCATTCTTATGCCTAATATGGCCGCGATGAGTTTGCTTTTAGTTAAATTGAACTAAGAATTTTTTACCGTTCCGATAAGTCGCTTGCAAAACTAGAATAGGAATAGAAGAAAATATTTAAGTCGATACTACAAAAGTTGGTACTTTTATGTTAGCCGGGCGAAGGCAATAAATCACCAAATATTCTTCCTGTCACCTTCATTCGTATAGCATTAATTTAATTATACTAACATTATAAAGGAGTAACGTTCCCTTTAAAAAAAAAAAACAATTTTAGACGACTGTTAATTTTTAAAGCCTTTCATTTCAGAATATATGAGTATTATTTAATTTAAATCTCATTATTATTTTAGCTTTAAAAGAGTAAAAATATGTTGTCATTTAAAAAATAAATTTTCCATGTTTTTATTATTATTATTATTATTATTGATTTCTGTAAAGTGTTATAGGATGCAATGCATACACATGCAAATTTCACACCAAATACCACCTAAAATACACTGTTGTAGTAAAGTTCTCCTAACGTTGTTTTTCCGTTTTACAAATCGATTCGTAGATTTCTACAATTTTACTTGGCCCTCCTTTTTTCATTGGTTGCAGTTTCATTTTCGCGATTGTTTATGTTAATTTGCACAAAATTTAATTTTTTTATGACTGATATAGGCCAAACCCCTATAAATAAGAAATACCGTATTGGCTTCTGTAAAATATGATAAAAAGTTAGTTAATTATATATGTTTTTTATTATCGTGAGAGAAATGTTTTACTGAATTTTCCCTTTAATGGTAAGTTAATGACGTCACGGGTAATATCTAGTTTAAAATATGTAAACTTTTCACTCATTTCATTTAAAATACAAAAGTTTAATTTAAAACAACATAAATTTAAAATACACGCATTTCACTCACTTCCTATTTAAAAAAAAAAAAAAAGAAGGAAAATAATAGAAAATAATTTCTATAAACCAAAACACTTTATTTCAATATCAAAGCATTGCTTCTAATTTTCACACGCGAAATATAAAAGCTGCTACTGGCGGGAAAAAAGGCTATTAACGATATTTGCGCCCCGCTAACATAAAAATACCCGAAAGTTATTATCGTAAACATTACCTTAATTTAATTATGGTATAGAACGAGATTTATCAATAAGAAATATCAAGTAAAACATTTATAACCTGAAACTTGAATACAAAGTTTGATATATTATCCATCATAATCTCTAAAAAAATGTTCGAAATCTTTTGTATTACAAACATGAACTAAAAAACACAAACAATATCAAAAACAAAGAAATAACGCCTTTTAGGTTGTGAAAATGGATATTAATTTAGTTGTTTTGAATGAATTCTATGCTTGTTATTTACGGCAGGTTGAAATAAAAGAGATACCGCCATTATCGGATTACGAAACATTAATTCAATCAGTTCTACAAAGAGGAACGACTCATCATCTGTGTAATCGAGTAGATCGTATCGTGTTAGCCGAATCGATAGTTTTTTATAACACTGCTTGTGAAACAGCGGTATGTTCTCATCTGCTCAGCAAGCGGTTAAAATTTGGCTGGAATTTCTTAGTTCAATTTGATTTTATAATCGAATTTCTGATTTCAACATCTCTATTGTTTTAAGAAATACTCAAACGGTTGCTGTAATCAAAGAAGAATGCGCGGTTTTTTTGTTTGTTTTTCATATTTTGTAGTGTAGCTTGGTGTAAAAGTGTTGCTACACTCTATGAAGTTTTGAAATTTGTGCTTCTAACCACAGTTGAAAAATTATTATTATTTTTAATATTTTGTACTGTAGCTTGGTGTAAAAGTATTGTTACACTCCATGAAGTTTTAAAATTTGTGCTTCTAACCACAGTTGAAAAATTAATTTTTTGATATTTTATACTGTAACTTGGTGTAAAAGTATTGTTACACTCCATGAAATTTTGAAATTTGTGCTTCTAACCACAGTTGAAAAATTTATTTTTTGATATTTTATACTGTAGCTTGGTGTAAAAGTGTTGTTACATTATATGAAGTTTTGAAATTTGTGCCTCTACCCATAGTTGAAACATTAATTTACACTCCGTGAAGTTTTGAAATTTGTGCATCTAACCACAATTGAAAAATTAATTTTTTGATATTCTGTACTGTAGCTTGGTGTATAAGTGTTGCGACACTCCATGGAGTTTTAAAATTTGTTCTTTTAACTACAGTTGAAAAATGAATTTAATGCTAAAATTAAGACATGTTCGTTGTTCACCGGCATTTTTTTTGTAAAATCAGGGTTTTAACCCTTAAATGCGCGATTTTTTATTTTGTTTCGAAAAAATTATATATGATCCTCTGAAAGGTTTATTACATAGGAAAAATAATGAAAAAAAATCAGAGATACATTTTTCATATAATACATCAATTTTTTCTTGTGTTCCACATCAGCAATACAAGTAAAAACTACTGTCGTGTGGATGTTTTACGCTAAAATAATGCAAATCAGTAAATACTTTAATTAGTATGTCTCCAAGTACCTTATTTTATATAATTATTTATTTTATAAAACTTAGCCTTTAACTCTTTAATTCCCATAATCGAATGCATTCTAGAAATTACGTAGTTCAGGGAATCTGACTGTACATCAGAAAGTTTCAATGGTTAATTTCGCTTTATTTAAATATGGGATGTCTCCTATTAATTATAGCAGATATTGCTATTTTAATTTTCTGGTGGGAATTGGGTATATGCGAATAAAAAAAATCTATTAAATTCAAAACAGTGTTGTTTGCATACATGCAAAGCTGCGCACTAATGGGTTAAAACAATGGAAGACCGCCCTCTATCTCTAGAAGTTTTTATATGTTTATGCATCAAAAAATTTTATCTTAGAATGCGATGATTAAATAAGTATATTATTTTTTAATCTAACAAAATAGGACCAAATAGAGAATATAAATACATATTCTTTTATATAAAATATTACTAACACTTTATTTAAGAAAAATTATATCGGTAGAACTACGGATGCAGAACAAGCTTTTGATAACGAAACGACGTTGGCTATATAAACCCAAGTTGTCAGTGCGCTCCTTTTTAACACTTTCCAAGGTAGGTAGTTGAAAAGTGTTTATGACTCGGTCTGTCTGTCTGCCCATGTTTAAACGCCTGTAAATATACTCAAATTGACTGTATATTGAATATGTTGTGCAGTTTAACCTTCCGTCTACCAGACGGGTCCATTGGACCCGACAGCAATATTTAATGTAAATTTTTCTCATGAAAAATAGCATTCAAAGTTTCGCGATTACATGACTTTTCCTGCAATTGTCTCCTCTATGTATATGCAATTGCGATTAAAATTTTGTTCGAAATTTTTTACCTATTTTTAATTTGTTTCATTGTTTACCACGCGGGTCCATTGGACCCAACATTAAAACAAACGTAATATACTGTTGCTTTCTTTTTCTAGGGTTGCCATAAATCATGAGGAGGAACAGGGTTACCATAATTGGCTGTTTATCGCCCATTTGGCGATGGATTTTTAGCGCCAATCTCGCCAAATTTGGCGACTTTATAATGAAGTTTTGAGAACATTCTAGACTGATCTAGTAAACTTCGTGCTCTATATATAAAAGGTTACTTGGTTCAGAGAGTCATTTATCAACAGACACAGTTAGTGAGCGAATGGTGTCTATTGATGTTTTTGAGTCTTTTCATTGAAAATAGGACTTGATATTTGAAGACAAGTAATAAGTGTAGTTTGTACGTGCTTTGTTATTTTACAAATATTCATCATTTTCTTATTTCCTAACTTATTTTTTGTTAAAAACTGATTTGAAGATGAACAGAAAAAAAGTATTGACTCAAGAGGAAATTCAAAAAATTATGGAAAATCCGGACGATATAGAATTCGACACCGATGATGAAAATCTGTCGTCTGATGAAGGTGAAGTAGATTATGTTGAAATACATAATGAAATTTCTGATTCCTACTCAGAATCTGATAATGATTCCAATGAAGTAAATGTAGCAACCACAAGTACTTCAAATTCTACTTTTGTTTCCAAAAATAATTCACAGATCTGGTATAAGAATGAAGTTGCCAGACCACAAGGAAGACATACTGAAATCAATATTTTACGTGAAAAATCTGGACCTTCAAGATTTGCAAATCGTGAAGTGGATTCCATATCATCCTCATTTCTTATCTATTTCCGAAAAAGACTTTTGGAAATTATAGTAAAATGGACAAACGCGGAAGGCAATAGAGTATTCGATAAAGAGTGGAAACCTATAGATATTATAGAACTTAAAAAATTCATCGGACTTTTATTACTTATTGGAGTATATAAATCGAAAAATGAAACAGTAAGCGAACTTTGGAGCATAAAAAATGGAAGACAAATATTTCGGGACATTATGAGTCGCAATAGATTCACAAGTATATTACGTGTCATAAGATTTGATGATGCTGCTGAGAGGCGTAAAAGAAGATCAACTGATAAATTAGAGCCAATAAGAGAATGCTTTGAATTGTGGAATAGCTATTTACAAGACCCTTATATTACTAATTGGTCTATGACTGTCGATGAGCAATTAGTTTCTTTTCGTGGAAAATATCCTTTCCGTCAGTATATGCCATCTAAACCTGGAAAGTATCGATTGAAGTTCTGGTTTATTTGTGACAGCGTAACATCGTATGCTTGGAAACTGGAACTATATACAGGCAAAAATGAAGTAAGAGAATCTCATCAGGGAGAAAATGTAGTTAAAAGATTGACGAAGGAAATTGAAAATTCTGGTCGTAATATTACATGTGATAACTTTTTTACGTCATATGCATTAGCAACACATCTTACTTCAAAAAAATTATCTCTTATTGGAACAATTCGAAAAAATAAACCTGAATTACCCGCTGTGTTCACAAATCCAAAACATCGTTCTGTATATTCTACTTTATTTGGGTTTCAAGAGAAGGCGACCATCATCTCTTACTGTCCCAGAAAAGGTAGAATTGTTACTTTGCTAAGCACAATGCATAACACTTATGATATTGACAACAGCTTAGAAAAAAAGCCACAAATAATCCTAGATTATAATAAAACCAAAGGCGGAGTAGATACGATGGACAAAATGGTAAGAGCATATAGTGTGAAACGCATGACACGTCGGTGGCCTTTGATTGTATTTTATAATATGATCGATATAAGTGCGATGAATGCATACATAATATGGTTGTCACTGAATGCTGAATGTGATCCGAAAATGAAAAAAAGGCGGAATTTCATTATTCAACTTGCAGAAGAATTAGTAGGTGAAGGAGGTATCGCCGTCTCAACATCTACTTCAGAACAACTTTACGCAAATAGTTTTGAACCGCCACGAAAAAAATCAAGATGTCATATTTGTCCCTCTAAAAAAGATCGAAAAACACGAACATTATGCAAGAAGTGTACGAAAAATGTTTGCGGAGAACATTCCGTCGTTATTTGTACTTCATGTACAGAATAATTTTATTATGATGAAAAACGTTTTGTAGTCATTATAATATACTATATATATTACTTTCTTACTGTATGTGTTACTTTCTTACTCTATTACTATATATATCACTTTTATATATTGTATAAGGTGCATTAATAACAAATATATTCATTGTAGATAAATGGGTGTTTTGTATATTTTGAAATCCTATATATTTTACATATGGGTCCAATGGACCCGAATGGTAGTTCTTGCATATACTTTTTTTTGGTAGTCTGAAGGTTAAACTGATCTAAACCAAAGCCAGAAAATTTTCCATCTAAAGAAGCGGCGAGTCATTTATTACCTATAAAACAGTTTATCTTGCTGCGGTTGTTCTAATTACACTGGTCAACAAAATTGAATTTTTGCTCATTCGCAAAACCGAAATTAGTTGTGTCATATTCAATTTTAATGTGCTGATGCCGAATCTTGATCGGCCCTACCAGTGGCCAAGAAGCTGTGATCTCGAAGCTGGTAGACGTGAGGTGCTGAGTTCGAACCCAATCGTGCCCGTTGGCCTAATCGTTCGGAGTTTTCGTAGTTTTCTTCGAACCATGGATTTCCAAGCGTAAATACGGGTTAGGTTCCCTTAGAAAGATCCCCACGAAGGGCACTCCCCCCTTGGGCCTATATCGCTCGAGTGGATAATTGGCAGTCAAAAATCAAACCAACCCAACCCGAATCTTCTTTTAAATTTTCTGCAGCAGGTCTAGATTTTGAGATTATTTTCATATTTCGATGTATGCAAATTTTGGAATATTGGTATAATTATATATTTTTTTTTTTCTTGGTTAAAAAGTCACTCCCAGAAATTCTTTATCTACGGAACGAAACTATCAACTACACTCGAAAAAATCATTTACACTTGTTTTAGCAAAAAAATATCAAAATTATCGCACAGAATGATATTTTGAAAATAAATTTAAAATATATAAAGATATCGGAATTATCAAACATCACGTTTAAAAAAATAAATAACTATGGGATATGTTATATCAAGATATATACAAGGTGTTGCCGAATTCGAATGACAAATTCAGAAGGGTGATAGTAGCATCAAGAAGACGAAAATTTATCTTAAACCATGGCGTCGCAAACCACGTATTTAATCAAAAATACAGGGTGTTCTGTACTAATTCAGTCTGGGTTGACGGTAATAACTTTGAGAAAACTGAAGTATATTAGAATAAAACTTTTAATAGACATCTTCACCTTTGTTGTACATGTGATAATATAAAACAAAGTGGTAGAAGTTTCCATTATACGTGACAGTACTATGGACTTGACGCTCCGCATTTTAGACTGAGATTACCAGTTCCTACGGTATCATCGACTGCTTGAGCATCCTGCTTTTCCAGACCTTTTCGTGATGTTATAACATTCCACACAAAGAACGGTACATATCGCTGTATTTTCATTGCAATGTTTTTATTTTCCTTAAAATTATTACCGTCAACCCGAGTTCAGTTAGCACGAAACACCCCGTATTTGTGACTAAATTTGTGATTTGAGACCTCATGTTCTATGGCAATTTTTCATCCTCTTCATGCCTACCATCACCCCTCTGAATTGGTCGGCCGAATTCGACAACACCCTGTATATATATTTATCACCGAACTCTGTTCAAAACGAGGTCATAAGAACGAATCTACAGCTTTATATAGTGTGTAGCTCCCATAAGAAAACCCTCGATCGAGTTTCTGCTCACGAAGTGTCCAATATTTGTAGGGAGGGAAGCTCGACCGTAGAAGCGACCGATTGAACAGGAGGAAATTGGCGGGAAAAAATGCCAGATTTCCCTTAAATGAAATGGACAGACCCGTTATCCTGCAATCGGACAAAGAATAGATTGGCCCCAGAGTTTTACTTGTGAGAAACACACAGTACGTTCGCTATTTGGATGTCAGTGACTACAGCAATTTATTGTTATCAGTAATCAAAATTTTTATGTAAAACGTTTTACGCTTCGAATTCATTCGACATTCATAGTTTTCCCTTTTGAATGCGTAGAATTCCAATAACAGAGTTCCTAGTGGCGAATATATTTTTTCGACCAGTATTTCTAAACATTAATCTTTGTATAGATTTCTGCTTACCTTCGAGGTAGATTGTTATTGTACTACAAAACTGGTAGAAACAATAATGGAAAAAACGTCGATGGTAGTCTGTAATAATGAGCATGTCAGAACTCACCTCCTTGGTACTGTCCTTGCGACACTATATAAAGGTGCTGCGGCCACAATTGGAGCAGCAGCCACTATGGGTGCTGCAGCTACCACTTTAGGAGCTGCAACAGGCGCTGCTACTGGTGCAGAATAAGACTGCACTGATACATCAGCAGAATCTTGATTGGCCGTCCCAGGCTCATTTGTTTTAACATTTGCGTGGAATCCGGTTTCGTCAGCGTAGTAGTCTACAACTCTCACTCGTCCATCGGCATCAGTTACTGTGTAAGACCCCATGACACGACCAGTTCCATCGGATGTTTCGTGCCTTGAGCTTCCACCCCCTATGGCTGGTGCTTCATAACCGAAACTGTAAGGCTTAGGTGCTTCTTCTTTTACTATAACAGGTGCCTGTAAAATAAAGTGAAATTTAGTTTATTCACTTTCATATAGAGTATAAGTGTGGCGTCATGTGAATAACTCCCAACTAGTGTTACCGGCTACAATCACGGCCGACTTCAGTACCGTCCAAGGAAGCTTTTCTTTATTAGCGCGGTGGCTGAAAGACTTCATGACGTCAAATTATGTTATCTCCGCGACCCATTCGGCCGAGAAAGCCTTTCTAGGGAGGAGGGGAGCAAAGAACAGATTTCCCGGCCGATTGGATCGGTCGTAGATAACGTGATCTGACGTCGAGAACTCATCCTAAGCCACCATCGTAACAAAGAAGAGCTTCTTCGACCAGTACAGAAGTCGGCCGTAGTGCATTACGGTTAAAAGCGAGAAAGGGGAACGAAAAAAGTTAAACGATCGCTTCGCAGTTAGAACTATACAAACATACACATATGTTTCTATCCTAAAAAATTAGTTCAGGACTTAATAAAATTAATGAATTTTGAATATCGGTGCACTATGTTTTCATAAAAATTAGCATTTAAAAGATCAATTCTCTCTTGTTAGATAATTTTTTTACCAACCCCATCGTCAACATTCATTAAGGGTGTTGGTCAGTAAAGTCAGTTCTCCATTCCTTCGCGCTAATCTTAAACCTATGGCCGTGGAATGCAGTAGTATTTTTAAATATCTTATTAGGAATATACTGTTTTAACTTCTTTGACTCAGGCACGTGCAGATCTTTAATTCGGGTTAAATGAAATCAAGCTTTTTTGTGAGTATGCTTTGACGCTACTATTGATGATTAGCAGGCTTAGCAGAAGCGAAAAGGATCTACCATCCAATTTAATGGTAAGTCTTCTTTTTTGCCAGAAATTGCAAAATCTTACCAGCCATAAATAAAAGAGGGAGAATAAGTTTTATAAAATAATATCATGATGTACAATTTTTAAAAAAGAGAAATGTACACAGCATTCTTAGATATACAGTTTGTGTTGCCAAGTGTCCCGCGTAAGTCAGGCTCCAAATTCTGCGGACACCACTAATTTCTTACAATTTATTTCGCCATCTTTAATCGCAGACAATTCCGCCATTAGATAAAGAGAATAAAATTAAAATACTGATGCCCAGAGCATTTGGATCTGTGAGTTACGCGAGACACCTGACAACACTATATATATAGTAGACCAGGGCTGTCCAACCCGCAGCCCGCGGGTTGGACCCTTTGAACGATTTCTTGGCGCGCTTTTGAAGATTTCCATCTACTAGTTTTTTTTTCAATATATAAAATTTATTTTTAAAAAATGCTTAAAATTTTAAAATTATTAATGTTTGCATGCTTTTTATATTGCAGGCAGCATCAAGGTTTTAGGTTCGTTACCCTACCAAAGTTTGAGATAAGCCCCTTTCAAATGGATAGAATTATAATTACTGTTATTTATATTTTCTGTACTCTATTTTTACTTGGGCATCCCTATGAGATGTATGCGTTTGCGTGTCTTTCTAATGTTTCAGGTTTCTATCTTTTTTTAAAGCTAAAAATCCATTTTTAAAAATGTTTTATTTTAAAACCATATTAGCATTTGCATGCTTTTTTTATTGTAGGCAACATGGTTTTTAGCTCCTTATCGTACAAAAGTTTCTGAGATAAGCTCCTCTCAGGGTCCATGTAATTCTAAATTTACTATGACTTATGCTTTCGCTGCAGTTTGTTTTTATATGGCCATAGTTATTACTGTGAGATGTATGTACATCGCGAAAGACGAGTATATGTCGCTAACACTACCCAAGTGAGATAAAATTGTGTATGTGAATAATGGCGCCCTTTATTGTTTGCCAACAGCTGAGCTGCGCTCTTGTTAATCGAAAGGTTGGACAGGCCTGTAGTAGACTCCGGCAAATTAGCATAACTTGGGACCAAAGGATTTTAGAATTTTGTGGATTTCTGGTCACGGTTTTGTTTACATTTTTAAACAGTAATTTGAATGCAATAATGCACTCGAAATTATCATGAATGATTGCAGTATTAAAATAATTAAGTAAAATAAGAATGTAAAATAAGAAAATTTAAAAAATACAAAATATTAAAAGTCAAGTAAAGAATTAATAATCCAAATAATTAATAATAATGAGGAGATAATTTTTTCTTGAATTATTCAGTGTAATTCGCCTCATAAAGCTGCAATAATAATTTACGTAAAAATCACGGAGTTTTACTTCATGTTTAGCCAAATGTAAAACCAAAAACTTGATAAATATAAAACTATTTTTGTAAAAAGATCGCGATCGAAACTTATAATCAACGTTATCTTGAATTTTTTCGGAAATAAATTTATGTTTCCTTCATGAGAATGTATGAGTTCTGTTATATTAACCAAAATAACATATTAAACTGTTCACGGATGATATAAAAAAAAATCTCGAATTTTTCTCCTACATCTTAACCGTAAATTTTACCGTCGACGAGGATGTGGGGATCTTAGACTTTTGCAGACTTTAGAATCGCGGATTTTAAAGAATCTATTGTAATACAAATTTTACTTTATTTGAAATAAAATCATCTTTTACACAGAAAGCGCCTGATTTTATCATCGATAGTTTTCCCCCCATAATCATTTCATCGCAATTGCTGAATAGAAACAGTTGATAACCTCTCCATTGCAATTGATCATCATACGATCATCTAATAGATGTTTCTGGTTCAACTGGTGAATAGAAACAGTTGATAATTTCTCCATTGCAATAGATCATCATACCGTCATCTAATAGATGTTTCTGCAACAACTGGTGAATAGAAACAGTTGGTAACCTCTCCATTGCAACTGGTCTTGATACGATCATCTAATAGATGTTCCTGGAGTTTCGTGGGAAATGCGATTCGTGGATGAAAATCCACATTCATATGCAACAGCGTTGACAGGGGTTGCAAATATCAACTCTAGCAGTTTCATAGTATTCAGGAAGTATCCTGAAACTATTTTGGCAGTTATTCAGAAAAATAATGATTCGAAAGATTTCAGAGCGCACCATAAGTTTATTCAAATATACAGGGTTATTCAAAATGATGTACTATATTTTAAAATATTATACACATTTTGAAACATACACTTACCAGAGCGAGTTTAAAATGAAGTAAAATTCAGACATTTCACATTCCAGTTGGCTGGTTGCTACACAAATTGTGTTGACTCTTCTATCACAAACTACTACTATCAAAATGGTATCTCAGAAAGAAAAGGCGTTTTGTGTTCTGCAGTAGTATGCGAAACCAGAATCTGTAATTTTATTGCAAAGTACATTTCGTAGACATTTTGGAAAGAATAATCCTTCTGACAAAAGCATTCGTAAGTGGTGTCACCAATTTGAAAAAACAGTCTGTTTTTGCAAAGATAATGCATTTTCTTGTGTATTTGCAACCATTAAACAATGTGACTTTTTTTGTGGGGGTTTGTGAAAAAGAACGTGTATGGGGTACATCTACCGCGGATCTTAGACGACCTAAATACACGCATATGTAATAGTCTGAACTTAATAACACCAATCATGCTTAACAGCCTACACTAGACACGATAAGAAATGAGAACGCTATGTGAACATTATTTTCAAATATCTCACTTGCCTTTTAATATTTTTAAGAGATTTCTTTTTGCTTAGGATAACTGAGATTTATCTCTAACAGGGATAGTTTTTAATTTTTCGATTTTGGTTTCAGATTACAAAAATTTTACTTTCAAATTCGGAAGCGGTTGGAACCGGTTCTTAAATTAAAACTAACCTAATATAAAAAAAAAAATTCTAGGCAAAATCGAAAAAGTAAAACCTAGACCGGTTAGCGATAGTCTTCAGCTATTATGTGCTAAAAAAGGGTTATTTAAAAATAACATTCCCATAGACTTAACATTAGCGCTCTCTTTTCTACACGTGACTAGTGTAGGCTCTTAACCGAGTTTGGCACGAACTGGATTATCTTCTGGACATATCGACTGGATTATCGTTTGACTAGAAAAAATAACATAGAACATTTTATAATACAATAAAATGATAAAATTTTGATATTTAAAATTTTATACTCGTTCTGGTAAGTGCATGTTTCAAAATGAGTTTATTGTAACATTTTTAAATACCGTACAGTCGTGGAAAAAAAAAGTAAACACCCCCCACTAACTTCTCAACAAATAATCGTAGAAGAATGTTACTGGCAAAGAACGATTGGAAATAAAGTCTACTTTTATATGATGTATATAAAATTTGTTTAAGGGGCCATCTACATATTAAAACTAACCATAACTTTCTTTTTTTTCATTAGCAGTACTTCTGACAGCATAAAGGAATTCTACACCTTTCAATTAGCCTATAAACAAATTTTTATGCAATTCGTGCCATAAGTTTCCGAGAAATTAATTATTTTAAAACGAGCGTATTTTAAGGGTTGTATCCAAATTGAAGTTCCGAACTCGATTGTTAACCGAGAGACCGCCTTCTTGATCAAGGCACGTTTAAGCGTCAACGAAATCTGTTTGATTACAGGATAGCAGAATAAATTTCAAAAATTTACTCACTTCTATCATAGACGGCCCCTTAAACCATCATTTTGCCGTTTTTTTAAGCATAATTTGAAAACTACTTGGAAGAAAAATGTGAAATTTTGGATTTCCATAAAGCAGGACTTAATAAATCTAAATCCATCAAAAAAATTGTATGTTGCAATTCATAATTTTTTCGAATATAATTTCATAATTCATAATTCATATCATAAAATTATAAAAATTGCAAATTCAACGTATTTATGTTTGGGTATATTAGTATTATTGCTACATAAAAAAATTAGCTCATTAGGAGCATAATTTCAGGAGATATAAATAAAAATATGAAAATGTAATTTAACATTATAAGTACTCAATTTTGAATGTCTATAATTCAAAAACTTATCATTCGAAAGACTTGAAATTCGGTTTCTAGGCATATTTTGAACCGAAGATTTGAAATATCTCGTTAAATTTGGGTACTACCATTGAAAAAAATGAAGTTTGGATTCGTTTTAATATGTATATGGCCCCTGAGCAAATTTTATACACACCATTTAAAAGTAGACTTTATTTCAAATCGTCCGGTGCCAGTAACTTTTGTCTACAATAATTTGTTGAGGAGTTAGTAGGGGGTGTTTACTTTTTTTTTTCCCCACGACTGTACATAATTTTGAATAACCCTGCGTTTTATTCTTTAAAATGTCCTTTCACTCTCTCGCATTTCTAGAATTTTGTTCATGGAAAGGAAGGGGCAGCAAGAATTTTTTTATTTTTGCTGTTCTATACTCAGTAATAGAAAACATCTAAGTGTGGCAAACAGTTTTTGCTTCCCACCTGGCGGATATTTTAAGAGTTCGACCATGAGTAGGTCACTCACCATAGTCACTGATATGGGTAAAATTTTACCCATCGTGCATGGACTTCTACTCGCCATTTGGCGAGTGGCAAGTGTCTGTCGCTAAGCCTAGCGATAAATCACATTGTTTGGCGACAGGTTATTTTTATGGCGTGTGGGGGTGTAGGGAGAGGAAGGGTATGGTGATGGGAAAATAAGCAAGTAGGAAAAATAAATACGCAAATAAATATATAAAATAATAATAAGCAACATAGCTATACTTACCGCACTCACGGCGTAAGCCAGAGGCTCTCGCTGCACGTAAACAGGTGTTGCATGACTCGTTGCTGCGACAGCAGCTATCACCAGTATCTGAAAAAGAACATTTTTAAAGCAATTTTCAAATTAACTGGCATTTATATACAGATTTCGACTAAGAATTTTATTAGGAAGACCTTGACATATTCGACCCGCTTTTTATTAAAATGCTCCTGATTTGTGTATGATATACAATAGCCTCTCAGTTTTTCTCATCTCGGGAATTCATTATGAATCTATTAATTACTGAAATATGTTTGTTATTATTATTATTTCCTAAATTTAAAACCAATTACAGTGTAACCTCTGAATAACGGTTACCAGTGGGACCGGTGAAAAGTGACCGCCCTGCAGAGGTGGGCGTAATTCTGAGGTTTCATTTTTTTAAAATCATAATTACATAAATTTAAATAGAAATACACAGTCATTTCATTTTAATTAATCCTCATCGTTTTAATACATTAAGAAGTCAATGATTTGCAGTTGGTTTTTTTTCTTTGCTGCAAATATCTTTCTCCAAAGAAATAATAGTATGAGTTGTTTTGTTGTATAATCATCATCATTATGATTTAATGTGAAATTTTGGATTTCACGAAGGTTCGTAAAAAATTTGGTATACGTATTAATACTCGAAATTTTGTGTGATTCTATAATCTCTTCCATTTCCCCTTCCGCATCACTTTTCCCTTCCTCTCTCCTATCTTCCACCATTTGCTATATGGATCAAATGTGGCAGTATATGCCAAATCTTTGTCCAGACATACAAACTTACTGGCCGTCGTGTTAGTAATACCTACCGTTCTAAGAATATTATCTAAATTTTCCCCATCGTTATTAATGTCTTCATTTTCTATGTCTAGGTTTGTGAAAAGGATTGAGTGTTTAAGAGATAAAGTGACTTTTTGTTGACATGAGTAAAATTTGTTTAACCTGCTTCAGATTTCAGTTTGCAAATAAATATGAAATTATTCCAGAAGCTGATAATTTTTTTTCGTGACTTTTGAACGGCGGTTGTTCAGAATTCCTTATTTAGAGGTTCGTACTAATGTTAATGTTATGGAACGTGTTTGGTCCCATCAATATGTGACCGGTATTAGGAGGTTATCGTTGTTTAGAGGTGACCGTTCAAGGAGGTTTCACAGTATTACAAATTTTGGATGAAAGCAATTATACTGGATTTAAAATGGGAGGTTTGGCCCAAGTCAAGCTAATCAAAATGTTATGTGTCAAACAATACATACTTCCCATTTTGTAAATAAAAGGTATATGAACTCATAGAAACACCTACATCAAATTCTAATTAACTCTTTTATCTTTTACGTAAGATACATTTCAAAAGAAAAAAAATGTTTTTCACCGTGTTAACAACTAGCATATATACTAGTTGTCAATAAAGTTTATAAATATTTGGCAATTTTAGCTTCATAAATGAGGTTACGTTTGACAAACACTAAATTTACGCTTTGGGAAATTCCATGTTACTTTTTTTATGAATACAACAAATTTAAAACAATATCAACCATCAGTAAATAAAACTGCATGCTTCCATTTTGTGCATATTGACAACAAAATGTTGGAAATAAAAGGAATGCCGAATGTATCACCATCTATAATGATGGATCCCGAACAGATATCGGCGTTGCAGCAGCTTTTACGGGAGGAGGGGTGGTGAACCATCAATGGGCCTGCAGACTCGACAACAAAAATTCAACCTTCCAGGCAGAGCTATTCGCAGTTCTCTCAGCTATGGAATGGATTGAAAAAACATCCTGACCTCCTCCAGATCTGGATCTTCAGCGATAGCCTGTCTGGATTACAGGCGGCCATCGCACCCAGAACAAAACAAAATGCACTGGCACTTCAGATCAAAGTAAAATTCGAATATTTCCTACACAGAGGACATATTGGCCATGTCTTCGCTCACAAGGGCATTCAAGGCAATGAGTACGCGGACCACCTTGCCAAACAGGACATCACAACAATCAACATAGACCGCCACCTCCTGTGATCCAGTCATTTATTAAAAGGGTCCTGAAATCCAGGATTATCACTGAATGGAAGAGGTACTGGAAATCCATTGACAATGGCAGGCACGTGTTAGTCTTAAGGGGGTCTTGGGACCCTTAAAGCTTCAAAATTTTCGAAATTTTTATTTTTTTTTTAGATATTAAACTCCTATTTTTTCTGAACATTTTCATACAATTATTTCCTTGAAATTCACATTAGAACAGAATTTATGGCTTTTAAAATAATACCCGCTCAGTAGCTGAAGCGGCGTTTCCGAAACTTTGAAGTCTTTTTTCTCCAAAAGACGTTTTAGGCTTAACGCGCAGGATATCTCAAAAACTTCTGAATGTTTTTTTTCATGAAATTTTTAAAATATGTTTTATGTTAGTCTGTATAAACTGAACTTAAAATTTGATTTTTATTGTTCAAAAAATTATTTTTTAGGTGATTATACTGTTTAAATTTTCTAAATTTTATATTAGCTAAATACAACTTTGTATTAAAAATATAAAAATACTTTAAATACAAATTTATTTAGGCTCAGGCTCATTATTACAATCTGAAGTATAATTAGGCACAAAAAATTTCATTCATGTTGCAAAATTTATTTTGTAATCCTGCGCGTAAGCTGTCATGCCAATTTTCTGATCGACAAATGTCTGACAGTTTGGAGCCCCCTATAAATACTATTTCTGCATTTTGCAATTTTGTAAATACATGAAATGAAAGAACATCCTTATATCTTTTATCCCAGTTAAAAATGTGTTTTTAAATCATATGCATTTTACGATATTAAAGGTTGAAAATGTTCCTCTTTTTTTCATTTTTTCCAATTTTTTTAGTCCTGAGACCCCTTAATAATCAAAGTCTCACTCGACATTTACTGCCCCCACAGCCCCTACAACAAGCTTCCTAATAGGACACAGCCCATTCAAGTCCTACCTATACAAATTATTTACGATTGCCTGAAGCAACAGATGCGAGTGTTGTGAAGAGGGCACTCCTAGCCACCCGTACTATAACTGTCCGCCGATAAACAATTGCCATATAAAATGTCCAACAACTCCGCCAAAGCAATGGCTACACAACATTCTAACTCATCCCGCACTTCTCACCAAAATCAAACGAACACACCAATACCTTCTACATATCCAGTCTAACAAATTACTTTTCTGGGTTCGCCTTGCTTAAGTTTACTGCACTGAGTGGTACCATGCCTTCTCGCTAGTAGAACTTGCTCTGGCGTGGCGGTACTACAGCGTCCTTGCCGCGTGGGATCTGGTCTATAAGGAAAGGGCAGCTGACGTCACTGTTGGTTGAATTACTGTTGGTTCAGCAAGAAAACCTGTCCGTTCTTTATGACTCCTACCTGTACGCATGAGCTAGGGAAATTTGATTGGTCTACGTTTAACTCTTCTCTGATGTGATTGGCCTACATCGCCAAGACTATTCCTGCAATGATGTTTATGGCAAAAATTTAGTTGGTAGATTGGTTGACGGAAGTGTTTGTTTGTAAACATGCCCTTTCCTTATAGCAAGCAACAAATAATAACGTTGTTGTAATGTGGAACTCACACCAGAATTTATCAAAAATTTTATTTGAAAATACATTATGCACTGTACAGATGTTTTCACGTAAATGTAAGGAAAACGTTTTATTTAATTAAGATTATTATGCAAAATTTGATTAAAAATTAAGTATTATACATAATATACTACTGCTCTTCGAGGAGTTAAATACAGTAACTTTTAACTTTAATCGATTTCATTATAAAACGTTTTTATTATAAAATTCTCGTGCTTGGTAACGTAAAATAAAACATTTTAGTTGTAAATAAAAAAGTAACATACGTCTATGCGATATCCAGGACTCGAATGTTCAAGTACAAAGTTTCTCGCGAGATAAAAAATACTTGTCGTGGCAATTCTATATGATTTGAAAATCATTTTACTTATTGTCTGAAGATGTAATGTGGTGCTTTTGCATTTGCTAAGCTTATTTATTAAAGGTTACGTATCTATAATCCTTATTGCAAATTTTTATAAAGTATATAAATTTTTATGAAGTATATAAAATTTTTATAAAGTATATAAAATCTATTGCCTATTAATAAAAAATATTCATGTTGTATCTGTGAATTGATAAAAGGTTGCAGAACTCAAAATACACACTACTTTAAAAAGCTCACCGTTTCACTTAAAAAGTGACGGAAATAATAAAATGGATGTTACAAGTTAAAAATATACAATTTATTTCAAATTTCTTAGTACTTTCCGCATGAAATTCCCGCGACCATTGTCAGAGAGCGATGTCCGCGAGAACTGCTAGCCTAAAGTACATAGAAATTTGAACTAAAATGTATATTTTTTAACTTGTAACATCCATATTATTATTATCATCTTTGTCGCCTTGGAAGTAAAACAGTAAGCTTTTTAAAGTTCATATTGTGTATTTTGTGATTGAATCAAGGTGGAATATTGCATTTCGTCGCATGATTTTACTTAGCTGTAGAACTTTTGTTGAAATCATGGATACAACATAGTAGTATATACAAATGCACTGGTTGGGGAAAAAATCTGTTGATTTTTCATTTAAAAAATTGTCAACGAGGACGCCAGTAAAAAATATTTATTTTACGGACAAAATCTGTATTTATTGCGTAAATGCAGTGTAAAATCTGTTAAAATAACAGAAAGTATGAAATAAATACAGATGATTTCCGTAAAAAAAAACAGTGTTTTATTAGCATCCTAACTGGCCGTGTTTTCTTTACAATTAGCAAATTTTTAATTTTACAGTGCAGCATCATTACATTGTAAAATATTAGATAAATAAAAAAAATAAATAAATAAAACTGAATGTACAGGAAAATGCTGTTGGGAAATGTCAATGGTGAATAGAGCAATTCACATCACGTGAGCAAGTCACTCACATCCGGAGACCAATGAAAGAAGCTGTAGGACACACAAATAGAAAAATTATTGATAAAGGTAGCGATATCTGTCCTATAGCAGCAGCAAAAACCTGCTCGTGACATCACCCTGCACAGCTCTATTTAAACTAGTATCATGTATTTCAAATATACTTGTATTATACTTACACAGGGTGTTCATCAACTCATGGGTCAAACTGTAAAGCATAGTAGAGGAACACTCTAATAATAATTTGTTGTAAAGGAATGTCCACTGGCATCTAGAAAATAAATTGTGCTCCTAGAAAAAATAGTTCCATGTCATTCTTATAAATTCTAGTTCCCTTTGTTAGAGAATTCAAGTTATCCCGAGTAAAATTCAAGGTTTTTTTCCTATAGTATCGTGGTCAAACTTATTTAAAAATCTCTGCAAATAAATGCAAACACAAGAAGTGAGTTTTAGTAACTATAATTCTAGTTCATGAATTCATTCTAGAAATCAAGTGATAATTTCTTGCAATTCAAATGATTCATAATACAGGGTGTCTACAAATTAGTTGGGCAAAATGAATGATTTATTGAATGGAATTGACGGGGGAAAAAATTAAAGTACATATTGTTGTAAGATAGAAAAATAGTTCGAGTTTACCAATATCACAAATGTTCGATGTGACTTCCTTTCGTGATTCTCCAAATGACCCATCGGTAAGCCATTCCTTGCCACAGATTTGTCAGCATGTTTCCGTCGATCCAATTAATTACAGTGCAGATTCTTGATTTTAGTTCACGAAAGGATGCAGGAAGCTTGTACACTTGATTCTTTACAAAACCCCATATACCGAAATAAAATGGTGAAAGATCTTATGATCGTGGTGGTCATTGAATAACACCTCCTCTCGTTAAGATATAGCGTCAGTTATGACACCTATCGCCATCTATGAATAAACTTCGGCGATATTACTACTAGTCTGACTTTCAACTAGTCACTTTAATTTAATATTTCGCAAGTTCTTAACTTACGAAATTGCCCAACTAATTTGTATACACCGTGTATAATGCATCGTTTCGTCGCCTAGAAAACTATAGACTAGAAATTCTTGATCATTACGTATATTCAGTTTATTTGCTTACCTTATTTGCGTAACTCGGAAATCTATATTTCTAGCTTAGGGATTTAGAAAAGGATAATAATTCGTTCTAGATGAAGGCGGTATATTTTTTCTGTCAGTGTATGATCGCGAAGTGAGACGTTGAGGCACAAACACAAGAAGGAGGAAAGAAAGGAAAGTTTGTTAACAGCGTCATTGACAAGTGCTATGTTCACTACTGAATGCCTGGAAGCGCCGATAAAGCGATTGCGTACAGACTCAAAGATGCCAGGTATTTCAGCCACGCATGCAGTAGCAACGGAGATTCAAACGACGAGATCATCAAAGGGTCAACTAGACTCGCATAAACAAGAATCTTCAGATGTGTCCATAAGAAGTAATCGAGGGTTAAATCGGAAGATCGGGTTGGGAAAAGAACTGGTCCAGTATACCAAGGCAGGCAGTTTTTATAATATTTATCTGGAAGAGGTTTTACAAGAACTACTTCAAGATGTTCCGATCACTATTCGTAAGCGGCTGTGGTTTTAACAGGATGGGGTGCCAGACCATTTCAGCACTGTTGTGCGAAATTTCCTGGATGCCATTTTTGGGTACACGATGGATTGGGGGTGCTCGTTTATGTGACTCCAGGAGGATCTCGTCACTCGAATATCTGCTGCTGTAGGTGTGCGAGAAATACTTGGCATATTTGGATCTGTACGAAAATCCCTCCACCGAAGCTGCCAGGCATGTATTACTGTTGGTTGACGCAATTTTCAACGCTTATTGTAAAATTGTGTGTTGCGTGTAGTATTTATTGTACTTGTCAATAACGCTGCCAATAAACATTCTTTTCAAGTCTCTTTTCTGTATTTTCGTCTCAAAGCCTCACTTTCGCCAATGCATTTCTATACAATAAATGATTATTACTATGTCCTCTATCAACCCTTACAGTCTGGCCAATGAGTTAAGGGACACCCTGTGTCTGTATATTTGAAGATAGCATTTTAAATATTTAGGCAAATTAGGTAATTTAGGATAAATTACAAGTTCAGAAAAGGGGGAGGACGCTCATTTATAGAGAGAGAGAAGTAGAAGAGAGGGGAAATATGTGGATTGTGAGATAGTTGCGTTTATGGTGAGAGTGTGTAAAGTGTTGCTTCGAAATAAAAAAAGGGGGGGACCGTGTATGTCCGTATGTTACTTTTTTGTCACTAGTCTCAAATTTCTTGTTGGTAACGGCGATTGACAACTGGATATTTCACGTCCTGCTATATCCATAATAAATTAAACAAAAACATAATTTGAAGAACAAATTTAAAAAAAATTATTTCCTACGTTGTTTAAACCCGAGAAGGGACAGATATTAAGATATTTCATTCAATTACATTTACATTTAATGTTAAATTTTTGTAAAAAGTTAGTTAAGCCAATTGAAGATTAAAAAATAAAAATAAAATTCTTACAATATGATATACTTAAAACACCCTAAAAAATTAGATTCCGTTCAAATGAAATCGAAATAAATCTTCTTCCATTTTAATTGAAAATATTTGTATTGCAGATTTTGTGCTATGTTTATGAAAATTGTACATAAAATCATAAGATGCATGCAAAATACAAAACTTTGAAAAAAGTCTAAGATTTATTTCGATTTCATTTGAACAGAATCTGATTTTTTAGGTTGTTTTAATATCATATTGTATGAATTTTATTTTTATTTTTTAATCTTCAATTGGCTTAACTAATTTTTTACAAAAATTTAACATTAAATGTAAAGCTAATTGAATGAAATAGCTTAATATCTGTCCCTTCTTGGGCTTAAACAATGTAGGAAATATTTTTTTTTTAATTTGTTCTTCAAATTATGTTTTTGTTTAATATGTCAAGTTTTTTAATCACTACTGTATTCAGACGAACTCATTTCAAAATTAATAGAAGGTATCATCATCAGGCTTTGATGTATGCGGTATTGCATCACAATGTGTGATGCAGTTTACCAATGTATAATTCAAAATATTTCACCACTGTAGTAATGCAGGTTGCTGTAGTTTGGACAAAAACTTCCAATCTGAACGTAAAAAATCTATAATCAAAACATAAAAAATTAACTTCACTTAAATTTAGATACCCTATTTCCCACTCAGGAACGCTATGGATGCAAAAATAAATTGTGTTGAATCCTTACTGCTAGTATTTAACTATATTATAGCTGTGATACAGTAAAAAATAAAAAATAAACGTTTTACTTAAATTTTGTTACCTTATTCTCTCCCAAGGGGTGATGTAAATATATCAGAAAATTATTACCGAAGTTTCACTAGGGGTAAAAACAGTTCTCATCTCGGAAAAAAATGCATTTTAAAATTTAAGTTATGTAATTCCTCACAAAGTTCGCTATCTGCGTAAAAATAGCTATCCATTTGAAACTTTTTACTAAAACATGAACTTGGCAAAAGCAAAAACTTATTCTAAAAATATCCTTTTTATTTCCACTATGACGCCATGTTCATCTTTTTAATTCTTGAACAAAAAAAAAAAAAAAAAAAAAAAAAAAAAAAAAAAAAGTTCAATTCTAACTAGTCTAACTTCAAACTGGTTCACGTGAAAATCTTTCAACTAAAAATAAATAAATTATTACTACGGCTTTTGAAATTTTTGCAACAATGAAGAAAACATGTTACATTTTCTATGAAAAATGTCCGATGATTTCTCAATGAAAAAAGCGAAATTTAGAATTATTAAGAAAAATATTTGAACAATGTAAAAAAAATTGATCCATGTTTCTCTCTGGGTTATAACTCATCCATGTGCAAACGCATTTTACCATTCGTTTTGACCCTGACGTCAGGCAAACGCATTTTACCATTCGTTTTGACCCTGACGTCAGGCAAACGTTTTTACACTTTAAATTTATAATACCATTAGAATTAGTAAAGAATAAAACATGAGTGGCATCAGGGATAAAAAGGTGGGAAGAAAAAATGAAAAAGTTATGATCCCCATAGGCTTTTCTATGTTAAATTAACATTGAGAAATGACACTGGAAATAAATAAGTATTGCGCTGCAGCGCAATACTTAAATAAAGAAACTTTGTCATTGGTTGGTCTCAGAAACAGTAGCAATTACTTTCTGTGACTGATGCATGAGCAAACTCAGCTGATCACTGATCGTCTGTATTTTGAGTGTGAAGAAAATATCCTACCCCCTCCCTGTTTCCAAAACCGAATCCTTGATGCGCCACTGTTTGCCTTCCGAGCTCACCTGCAATTACATTACTGAAGAAAATGCATACAGCTTTGTAAAATATCGTCACGTTTACATGGTGATGATTTTTCATAGAAACATAGCGCAGTCTACCAAAGTCAGATGTACGATGTACCGATTCCAGATGATACCAGCGTAATCATGGTAACATCCGTAATCGGCTTGCCATCCATTTTACTTTGCTACGGAAGCACGCCAGCTGACTAGAAGTTTCGTTATATATACCACCTAGTTTACCGTATTACTTTCATTGAATCTGAAATTGGATACAAAAATTTGACTCTGTCCTCCCTACTATTGGCATTTGTTACAATAACAAAATTTCTAGATTTAATTAGAAAAAAATATTTCTAAATTTTGAAAAAAAAAAAAAGCTCTAGGGGAACGTCCACTGTTATATATTACGAGAGAGGAACAGAGTGGTATTTAATTGGCTATATCAATTTTTATCTTAAATATATTTTATAATGAAATAATTGCAAGTATTTATGAAAAATTACTCTAATTGTCACAAGATTAACGAATGGACGTTCCCCTAGAAGACCAGTGAGTCAGGAACATAGATTGTTATTCCCACATTATAAGTATCATTTTAACAACCGTTTCGAAGAAGTCAACCAAAAATTGATTACAGGTTCTATTAATCGGATGCGAACTGGCTGAATCCAACTGTTGCACAAGACGAAATTTATAGCTGAGTATAGCTCAACTATTTACTGCGGAGGGATCGAACACATATTTGTTGAGTTTTTATGGGTTTCACATATATATAACGCCACATTGTACGCCAAATATAAAATTTTTTGATATAGAGGATAAATATTGTGGATTAGAATACAACGAACTTTCAGATCATTTCTCAAAAAAAAAAAAAAAAAAAAAAAAAAAAAAAACACGATGAGAAATTACGAAAAATGAAAAAAGAAACCCGAAAAATAAATAACCATCAAGTGTAAACGCACTGTTTTGCCTTGAATATTTATGCTGATTTTAATAGACTAAAAGTTGCGGAAAAATTTGCTTGATGTAGCGCGATACAATATGTTAAAACTTCAGTGAATTCATGAATAATAACCCCCACGGGACATGGGACACGTATACGTGCCACATAAGGTGCTCAGAATCCTTGATTATTCCCACCAGTAATTTTTTATTTTAAATTTTACCTTATTTAATCAGAGATTTTTTTCGATTCAGGATTTTTCAGAGATTTTTTTCGGTTCAATTAAGCAAAAATTTCTATTTTGAAAAACCGGTGACAAAAGATTAAAAATTCAATAAAAGACGCTCGTCACGAAAGGGATAATAACGGATAATATAATTAAATACAGAAATACTAGAAACAACTACAGGTACCGACCATCGCTATTCTTGCAACTATGGAATAATAATATTAATCAGATAAACTTGAATCTCGATCACTCGCCAGTCACGTGGTGCCGCCAGTCGGTGTCACGTGACTTCTTCTGGTAGGCACTGATAATTCGGCTGAAAGTAAATGCTATGGTAAATGCTACTCTCTTTTAATTTTGTGAGTGGTAACTGACAAAACTACTCATGTAACAGGTCACACCAGATAGCTTATTATCGAAATTAGCCATATGGTGCATAAATTTTGGTACTTTTCTAGTACAGGATCCTTGGCGAGATAGAGAAAATGGGCTTGTAGAAGGAAATTGTTTCTGCATATTTTCCGGCTACTTATTCACTGTTTCATAAACAGGAGCATTTTTTTTTCAATATTTATATATCGGATTTAATATAAATAATTTCTATTTTTATATACAAACAGAAGTACATTTTGTATAAAAAGCAATAATAATAATAATAATAATCATAATAATAATAATAATAATAATAATAATAATAATAATATATATATAAATGAAATGTTTATAATATAAATACATATATAAATAAGCATAAAAGTTTGTCAGGTTTGTTTTCATAGCTGTTTATATCTTTCATTTGTTTATATCATTTGGCAACAAATTTCACATTTTGAAGCCGGAATTAGCCAAGCTTTTTAAAATAATGCCAAGGCTACTATACTGGAATAGTACCTAAATTTTGACTTCTGAAAAATAAAGTTCCGCTAATTTGTAGTACCGTCTGTAATATAACTCGAGAAGAATGCAAGAGAAATAAACCTATTTCTGTCTGAATTCCCCTCCCCACCTCTCAGTACTTTGTTTGATTATAGTTGCTATATGTATAATGCAATACTTATTACATTATTCTTTTCTAAATGCTCTATTTATAAATTGTGTAAAATAATCTTAAAAAAATAAAATAAAAAGAAGTCTATTTAAAAAAATATTGATTTATTTTCTAAAAATGAAAGCGTCCAAATTTCGGAACGTTAGGAATAAATGAATTTAACTAACGTTCTTCTCGAAACAGGGAATTGGAGCTAACACCTATAACTGAACAGAGTATAAAATAATAAGCAAATTGGATGCATTTTTTTTTTTCTTGTAAGTAGAAGAAAATACTCGAATTTACACACCGGAAAAAGTATATCGAAAACATAAAATAAATATGTTTAAAGTTTTGTTAGCAATAACAGACAAGACATTTGGGAATCTAATCAAGGTGCCTAACTGTGCCGCTGAGCAAGTTAGAGCTCACAAAATGAAAAACAGAGAATGTTTAAAACCTCTTCAATCCTTAAGGTAAAATAACACTAGGAATACCCATTCATTGCTTTTGCACAAAAAAACAGACACCATAGATGAAAGAAGGAAGCCTTTTTCTTAAATTACTACTTCAGGGTGCTGGTCATTTAAGTTCACAAAAACAAGTCTAAAATGACTAACACCCTTAAAATATCAATTTAACCCCTTTAAACTACAATGACGGGCATAGCCCGCGTACGATGATCGAGCCAAATGTAAATTCTTCTTACCACTAAAATTTCACAGTAAATATAGTTTAATTTAATCGTCGAAATTCCATGATTAAACAAGGCGAAAATCTCTATTAAATGTTAGTGGTAGTATGGATTTGCCAAGCAGTGGAGCTGTTGAAAGCAAATCGTAGGTTAAGGGGTTAATAATCAACAAGTAATATTTAACAAAAAAAGTCAATTCCTACTTATATTGAATAATAAGTATCTATATTATAAAGGACAAACATATCTGTGCGTAACGCATACGTCATTTTGCGAATGGCAACAGTTTGAAATTTGAAATGAAATTTCGGTTTTGCACTTTTCGCTACTGATAATTTTTATACTTCTAAACATCGAACATTTTCAATTTTTACACCGTCGTACAGGAAAAAAAAATTGCTTTAAAATGCAATTTGTTTGAAAGCTGTATCTCAATTTATTTTTGCGATATTAATTTTTTTGTAGTTTTTAAAACAAATTTTATAATCGTGGCAACTGAAGTATTCCATTTATATTGAAAGTAAAGGGAAAATAGTAGATGCTGCATCTTTTTGTTGCCCTTTTCTCATTAGAACTGAAAATAAAAAGAAATTAAAATACGTGCTTATGTCAAGAATATCGCCTATTAATTAAACAGATGAATTTTGTTTTATTTCGTTTTCATTTATCAATTTAATAAATTATAGTTTATTGCAAACTTACTTTACAAACGATGCAAAGCTGAATGAATGCAATTTTATTATTTCGTGTATTATAATATTTTCGGAATTTTGAAAAATTATACATGAATGATTTCTGATAAAACATTGGGCTATTATTGTTTTTTTTTCTGGGTTTGTATATTATTCCCCGATAATGACGTCATATGCATATTTTTCTACAGATGTTGTTTAAGACTAGATCGTAAAATTGGAATGCTTTATCGGAAGCAAATGACGTGACTTGATAAAAAAAAAGCGTGTATTTAATTCTTAAAACAGAAATATGTTTTATAGAAGTGCGTCATTTTCACCTTAGCTGCTTTGAAATTCTTCACAAGTGAAAGGTTTCACTTTTGAAAATAACGTAATCGAAATCACTCACTGAAAAAATGCAATGTTTTACAAAAATTTAGATTGTCTTTATAGAAAAGCAGTGACATACAGTGTGCCTACTCATATTGGAAGACTTTGTTAAAAAAAATAGCAATTTATATTACAAAACTTGATGATTCTCACCTGGATGAATTCGCTTCGCCGAATTAGACAGTCAAATAAGGAAGATCTTGGGAATAATTCGCGGTTTAAAATAATATCAGGTTCCCAAAGTTTTTGTACAAAATTCATCCCACTAATAAAACTTTATTGCTATTCTTTAACACATTCTATTATAATTTTATCAAAATAACATAATTTGCATAATTTATTTTTTCATAATTTCATATAATCTTTAAATATTTAAAACACAAGGCTATTTTTCAGTCATAAGCCCGGAGCTTTCTGCTGAATCAATTTTACTAATATATTTTTTTTAACTGAAAGCTGATCATTTTTGTAACCTGCAGTAGCTGTTTTTTTTTTAAATATCCCATATTTAGATTTAATTATAATAGTAATTTATGGAATTTCTTCAAAATAGTTGTAATTAGGTAACTTTCATTATTGCAGAGAAGAGAGAAATAATGCTGTTTATTCATGCCATTTTCTGATAAAAATTCAAAATTGTTGATAAAAATTGCTGTGTAGGGTTTAGTTGCGCAAAACGGAAAATGATGTACTGCTTTTTAAAACACTTATTTTTTCTCATAAAGTTTCCATATATATATATATATATATATATTTTTTTACGTCTTTATATGTACTAAGTTTCGGACACTAGACGAAATGCTTAAGTAAGTGAAAATGATGTCATATTTAAAAGAAAACAATCATTTTCTTAGATAAACCTAAACATTTTAACACAAATATGCCTACAAACATAAATCAGGCAATTTTTACTCTCCGGTACTAAGATTAGAATCTCAAGTTAGGAGTGCAGCTATTCACATACAAAGTTGTTGCTGATAATCGTGACTTCAAGTTTTAACTTAAAATTATTTTTAAATGATCAAATTAAAATACCATTTTTTTAAAAAAAAAGGTGAAAACGGACATGAGAAATGCGTATATAAATTTTGAGAAGGTGAAAATTATGTCGGGTTTAGATTTCATAGGGAAAAAAATCTATGATCGTGTCAAAGTGGAATAAATTTTGCTGTTTTTCATTCCGGAATACCAAGAATAAGAGCATCAGTTGCTAACTTCATCATAATAACTGATCGTTATTATAATTTACTAATTAACTATCTATCTATATTATAAAATTCAAACGTATCTGTGCGGTACGCTGACGTCATTTTGCGAATGGCAACACTTCACAATCAAAATTCGGTTTTGAAATGTTCGCTACTGCAATTTTTAATCTTCTGACCGTCGTACATTTTCAATTTTTAGAGCGTCGTTTAGGGAAAAAATCTACTTTCAAATGCAATTTTAAAAAAAACAGTGCCTTAATTGACTGATTTATTATGATTAAAAAAAAAAAATCGAGCAAGATTTTTTCTAATTTATCTTATCACGAACGGGCCTCAGTACATAATAATAATAAACATTTTGCACATAAAGCAATAAAATATGTTCAGCATTTATTTCAGACTAATTTACCACAACAATATTAATAGTACTTCCTCTATAAATAAATAAAAAAGTAATATTAAAAAACACATTTGTAATCGAACAATTTAAATTTTTAGACAGCCATACAAGAAAAAACATTCATATGGAATTTGTTTGCAAAGTGCATCTCAATTTACAGGTGGTTTTAAAAACAATTCTCAAGCATGAAATATTTTTAAATTTATCTCTATTGCGTGGAGCTCGATTACGAAAGATTAATCCGATTGCCTTTAAAACAACATAAAGAGTTCATAATTTTCTTACGGCTAGTATTCCATAAAAAAAAACTTCTCTATGAACAAATAAATAATATAATATAATAATATAAACAAAAAACAAATTTAACAGACCTACAATTGAAGTACGCGCTTAAAGCTCTGAAATTATCAGAATTCAAAAGGGTGCTGTAAATAGCAAAATCTTGGTTTAATAACTCTTAGCATGCAACTAATATGTAAATATCGCTTTTAATACATTTCAAAACTTTATTCGATTGTATAATTCATATTTTTTCTATGAAAAATGTTTTTTTTTTTTAATTGTTAGTGGGCAATCTAAAAATATATTCCATGTAAAATAATATTAGTTTTCAATTAAAAAAATGTTTTTACCTATATTCTGTAACTCGGGAAGCCCGGGTACGATCCCCTAGTTTTATTAAAGATTGAAAATTTGAATAAGTGAATTTTTGTCTCCCATATAAAACTAAAATTAACTAATTAAATTTAATGAATTAATATTTTAAAAAACTGTATTAGCCTCAAGTGTCATCACTACAAGTTTAAAAAAATGTATTTGAACTTGAGTGGATGAATAATAAGTATTTTATTAACGATTGAAAATTTGAATAAAATTAATTTAATTTAAATAATGAATTAATATTTGAAAAAACTGTATTAACATCAAGTGTCATCCACTACAAGTTTAAAAAAATGTACTTGTACTTGAGTGGATGAATAATAAGTATTTTATTAACGATTGAAATTTTGAACAAGATATATAAATATATATAGGGAGAGTGTGAACTAATAGTAGGAATTAAAAAACCTAAATTCGTGCAGTAGCAAATTTTAGGCCTATTAATTAATTGAATGATCTACATCCCTCTGATCCTCAAAAATTTTTATTGTAAATCGTTTAAGTCAAATAATTATGATAACTTTTTTCTCTCTTAGACAAACTGTCTGGAATGCATTTTGCAAACTCAGGTGAAAATATCACTTTTTTTATGAGGAAATAAGCCTCAGTGATGCCATTTAATGGCTTTGATCCAAATCCAAAAACATTCAGCAATATAGAAGTAAATTAAAAATTTTATAAAATCAAATAGTTTAGTTTATATCCTCCTCGGCTCGGAAGTATTGCATGTAATACTTCCGACTTTTACGTGTTTAGTTGAGTCAAGTTTTGAAATAATGCGAAAGTTATTACCTTAGACCCCGCGAAAATGTTCAATGGCAATCTACTAAAATTTCATGAAGCAATAGAATTATTTTAAAACAAAGCACACTTAAACATACTTAACCCCTTAACGCTCGAATTAAATTACGGTTGAATAATTGAAATTGCTTATTGGCACCACTTTTATGAAAAAGAAATATCCACCTTATTTAATGACAGGTAAAACGATACTAAAACATAGCCAATTTCACTATTTTATAAAACTGGTGGGAATCAAACAATTTGGATAAAAGACACCGCCCGAGAATATCTCGGGAGCGAGAATTAAGGGGTTAACCTTCCTACCCTGTTGAAATTTTACTCAATCTTAATAAAAACATTTCATACCAGAATTTTCTTTAAAGACTATTTAATGTATTTATATTAGTTTCCGGTGCATTTTATTTATAATACTTTACGAAAAACATTCTGGTTCGAATCGAATGAAATGAAATACGGAAATGTGTGGATTAGACCAATTCAGGGTTAGGAAGGTTAAACTGCGCAGTTTGTGACAAAAAGTAATATAACAAAATAGAATATCGTGTAGTTTTATTTCCGTATTTGAATATAAGCTTAAGAAGACGTGGTACATACCCTCCACTTTGCGATAAATGACGAAAATATCAGTTTTCCAACTTTTTGCTTAAAATTGATTTAAACGTCACTAGAATATCCACACGAAAGGCCGTAAAAAACCGATAATTAAAAATATGCGAAAATGTTTTTTACTGCATCCATTTCACATTAAATGATTAGAGGTGCAACTTTTAGATTCATTATTCCTCGGTTTGTGTATTTTTTTTTTTTTTTTTTTTTTTTTTTGTCAATATATTAACACATTTACAACGAGAATTCTCGTTGTCATTGAGAAAACATCATTGACAAAGGACGTGGCTCCTACCTTACAGAAAATGCATTTATATCAAGTTGTCCATATTTTTTTAGACTGTAAGACATTATATATTGAATTCGTACGTTGAAAGATATTTACTGACTTGGGAAACCTGTCTAGAACACTCATTTACAAAAGACTTTCAGAACTGGGGGGGAAGCTTCTACTGTTTTAAAATTCAGATTTGATAAAAATTACCCGTCGGCAATGTGTTGGTATGTTTCAAGTGATGAAACTTCATCGAGTATTTTTCAATTCACTCGCTATTCTTGGGCGGGGCTACCCTTGGGTTACAGATTTTTTTAGGAAATCACATTTTATTTCGGAATTGGTTCCTTGAAAGTATGTTGATAACAAAATAAAATAAATAAAAAGCAAAACTGTAATCTAAATTAAAGAAAAATACACGACTAGAGATGGAAGTTTAAACCTTTAACTTTAACTCATTCCTTGCTGGTGCGAAAAACCATCATTTTTTTTTTTTTTTATACGCCGAGCGTCGCGCTCGAAAAGTGTCTACTACTTTTTTTAAAATTCAGATTGTTTGATTGCACCACTTTTTTTTAAGTAGAAATATTCACCTTATTTAATCAAAGTTAAAAAAAAAAAAAAGGATAATAAAGCCCTTTACACTATTTAAAAAAAACTGGTGGTAATCAAACATTCTAAATTTTAAAAAAGGGTAGCCTACACTGCCCGTGAAAGTCGCGGGCGCGAGAATTAAGGGGTTAAAAAATGATTATTCTGTAACCTGAAATCATTTTACATCGGATTTCAGATCTCAGTTCTCAATAATAAGAGTAAAAAAGAAGTTGCAATCCTTAACCCTTTCCCTACTGTTGTGGAAACGCATTATTTTTCATAGCTTCTTTCGACCTCAGGTACACAAATAAGGAACTCTATTATTTTTCTCATAAAAATTAAACTATTTGATTATTTATTTATTTATTTATTTTTTACTTCCGTTCTATATAGCTGAATATTCTTTGCTTTGAAACAAAAATAATACAGTAAAACCTCCCTAAATCGACCACGTTCCGTTCCATTAAAAATGGGTCGATCCGAGAAGTGGTATTTTAATGGATGCCATGTTTAAATCTAGATTTTAATTGTTGAAAAAAAGTAACAATGATGCTAAAATTTATTTTTCCCATTAGGAAAAAATATGAAAATTTAAACATCCAAACAAAGTTAATTACTGCAGAGTTCAAAAAATGAAAATATTGATCTTTTCCTTGATTTTACGGTTTCATCGTTCATAACTTTTATTTCCAAGTCCTGTCGAAGTTCAGTAAATAAATGCAAGTTTTTTTGGACGGGAACAAATTATGACGATTTCATTAATTTATCTATTTCTTTAAGAGTTTCCTGACAAAATACGGCAGTGAAGTTTATTAACTGTCATCCTTAATTTGTCATCAGAGTTAAATCCGTTGCCTAAAAAGGCAAAAAGGGGCAAAAAACACTTAAAAGTTACCGGAATAAATAAAAATTCTAAACTTAGTTTAGAAGTTTGATGAATTATGCGCCCTCTGTAATTATTATTATTATTGAAGTGAAAACTTCTTTAGGCGCGTTGAGCTTTTTTTTGAGATGGGGGAAAAACCACTGATTTCGAGACACTGTAACGTAACGACATGCTAGCATTTTGACACATAGACACTAGCGCGCCAAGCGGTGAATGACAGGAACTTTTCCCTCTTCAGCTCAATCCGCAAATGAAGAAGGAAGCTAAAACTCACTTTTTCTCCCGGCGTATTGCTAAAACAAATTATTACTTTGTTTTTCGTCAGTTAAAATGAATTATACCGTATTCGTGACCTACCTATTTCGTGTAACTAAAAACCGATAACGCTGTATTTTATCGTGTTGATGGTCTGGTCAATAACCAACAGTATTGGCGGGAATTTCGATTACGGAAGATAAAATACGGGGCACAGATGTCAGATACGCACTTGGGTACCTAATTGACAGCAAAATGGCGTTATTTTATTTTACAAGGTAACCCGGCTACTGTTGCTTATTTATTAATAAATTGTTCATTTACTTTTATATTATTTTTTTAAATTGTACAATTGTTTTGTTCTATAATTATTAATGAAATTACCGTTTATTTATTGTTGTTTACTTTTTAAAACAATAGAAAATAATTTAAAAATACATATTGTAACTGGTATTGGAAAACGGGCTTTCGCCAAATTGACGTTAAAAAATCGCGCCAAACCTGGTTCGTATATCACATCTCTGCCAAATTCTCGTTTTTTTTATTTTTCGACTTTTTATCCAAATTTTCCGGATTTTTTAAATTTTCCCTTTCATTGTATCCCAAACACTACCTTCATACCAAATTTCAAGATTCTAGGGATACAGGACGTACCTCTGAGTTTTGATGATCGGTGAATCAGTGTCGAAAAGGCGAATGTTTAAGTTCATATATCTTCTGAAATAAAAAAGACAGAAACGTGAAATTTCAGCATTTAGTTCCATTTCCACATTACTTTAGATTTACGAAGTTTCAAGTTTCTGGGAATCACCAACACAAAGATATTGGGGGGTCAAAAGTACCCTGAGTTGCTTCCAGAAAAAGATGCTTACGGCTGTGCTTTCAAGACTTGGCAGGGGTACTGCCGTGTCCCCAGATGCTTTCATTAGTGCTGCTACACAATTCAACGCATAAAACATTTCCTGACGATTAAAAAAACACACACGTAATTGTTGAAGTTTTCACTTCTATTGGCACTCCCGGAGTGCCACTGTTTTTTTTTTATTATTATTATTTTGAATGGGAACAAATTATGACGATTTCATTAATTCATATATTTCTTTGAGAATTTCCTATCAGAATAGGACAGGGGAGTTGATTGACCGTCATCCTTAATTTGTCATCAGAGTTAAATTCATTGCCTAAAAAGACACAAAGGGGTTTAAACACCTAAAAGTTACCGAATAAATAAAAATCCTAAACTTAGTTTAGAAGTTTGATGAATAATGCGCTCTCCGGAATTATTATTCTAATAAAATCTTCTTCAAACGACCAGGATAAAACAGAATTGGTTTAATTTTCTTCAAAGAAATTGGCCGCTCATGGAGGGAGTTCAACTAGGCTAGTCTCTGAATAGAAGTAAAATGAGTAGTGAGCCTATGGAAATAAATTTCGTTCCATGAAAAAATGGTCGTTCAGGGATGTGGTCACACAGGGAGGTTTCACTGTAAATGGCAGCACTCATGCTTATTTCCTCATACAATAAATGTAATTTTTATCTCAGTTTGCAAATTCCATCAAGACTGTGCGGCCAAGAAACTCAGAAATTTCCATGATTATTTAACCCTTCACTGCACCACGTGCCACATCTTTCACATACCTAAAAACACTGCAATTCTTATTATGTACCATGAATTTGGCCCATATGATCTCATCCCTGATCAAGAATAGTCCAATAAATGGAATAACAGTTATTTTGTCCGTATCAGGTGGCTGCATTTGGCAAAAAATTAGAATTTGTTCTTCGGAAACTAAAAAATAAATAAAAAATAAAAAATAAAAAATCGATCAAGCTAATAAAGTAAAATTTACTTTCATTATTTTTACTGAATGCTTAAAAATATTAATATAAAAAAAGTTGCAGAGTGTTAAGCAGATAAAATTAATTAATTTAAGCTCATTTAGTTCTGAAATATAGCAATACAATATTTTAAATTCCTAGATGTGTATACATAGGGTACACGCCATAAAATATCAAATTTTAGCTAAAAATTTGAAATTTAATTTTTTTTTACTATTTTTCCCATCATTAGACCGATGTATAGATTTCAAATAATTTTTTTCATAAAAATAGAAAAAATCGTGCAGTGAAGGGTTAACTTATGCCCTCTTCCATAAAAAATTTCGAGGATTTGTAAATCATTCACTTGATTGCCCTTCAATTTGATATTGCGTGAATTTAGGTTATGGATAATTAAATTGATATTTTAAGGGAACTAATCATCTTAGATCCTTATTTGTGAACCTAAATGGCCAGTACCGTTTCCACCGAAACACTCAAGGGCTGAGGACAGAAGTTGTGACGTCATCACTAATCGACCGACTTCTCACTAGTGTTGGAATTCCCACCGGAAAATTTTGGATAGCAATTTTCTTTTCTTTTATTTGTGGAATATCTATCATCTTATAAAACAATAATAACTATTTAAACTTACGGGTGAAAATTTGGAGTCCCTCAATAAAAAATCAACCAGATGCGGCAACTCTGAGGCATTCAACATCTGGCTGAATTTTTATTTAGGTATTCCGAATTCTCACCAGTAAGTTTAAATAGTTATTATTTTTTTTATAAGATGATAGCTATTTCACAAATAAAATAAAATTACCATTCAAAAATTTCCGGTGTGAATTCCAACACTAGTGAGAAGTCGGTCGATTAGTGATGACGTCACAACTCGTGTCCTCAGGCCTTGAGTGTTTCGGTGGCGACGCCCAGTACTCTAAAGTATCAATTTCAGAAAAAGGGCTCTTTCGGTGATCTATGGTGTTTGTGCAAAAGCAATGAATGCGTATTTTTAGCGTTATTTTAACTTCAATGTCTCCTGAAGTTAACCCCTTAACAGGTTTGCCCATGCAACGTATGTGTAAGAAGAGTTTGCTTGTTTCATTACTAAAAGCTGACACCATTAATTTTAAGCTGCAATACTCACTTTATTTAATGGCAGACATATACGGGCGATTATCTTTTAACCCTTTATCGGGTAATGGTAATATACTTACCACTTAATTTTTATTGAAGACTGATCGATTCGCACCGGAATTTTTAGCAAAATATTTTGTTTTTATAATGCACGCGATGAAAAGTAACTTTTTAATTTCAAGTAAATTTGCTTGTAGATTTTGGTGGCAGTGAACCTTTTCAACATTTCAGCCACAGAATTGACTTCCCTGATAAGGGGTTAATTCTATTTCGCACAAATTTTTCATAACAAAAATCTTTTACGTATGTCTTGTCAATATTTAGAAGAGAAATATATTACAAAATGTATTTTTTAAAAATAGTGGTTCGAATTGAATATTAAAATAGTCGTCTATGTCAGCCCTGTATATCGGTATATCGATTATATAAGGCGAATCTTTTAGCACGATAAATGTGGTGTATGTTCCTTATTGTGTTTAGTTTATTGTGTCAGAAAAAAATAACCTCTAAAAGAGTTAAGGCTCTTCTTAAATGCAAACTGGCTATTTTATGACACTTTTTTTAATTTATTTTTTATCGCAAACGTATAAAATTGACAAGTTCTTTTATAAAGAAACTATGCGCCTAATTGAACTGATTTTTCAGTTTTTTAATAAAGGAAGAAGATTTTTCAAAAAATATTGTCAAAGTTGACGCTTTGAATCTAATTTCCTGGTGCGACAGCGCAGAAAAAGAAAAGAAATTGCAGTCCTGAGACAACGGTCGCTCATAACTCAAGATGCAGTCCATTTATCAAAAAATTAAAAATATATATATTCGATTACAAATCACTTCAGTAATCATGCTTTTATGTTTAAAAATCATCCAGAAAGTTTTGCGCTTGTCAAGTGGGATTTTTTTTTTTTTTTTTTTTTTTTTTTTTTTTTTTTGAGAACCGAACTTGCGTAGTTTTTTTTCCTCTTGTGAAAATAAATGTTTTGATTAACAAAAGCTATTTTCTTTAACCCCTTGCCTAAGGAATATACAGGGTGTCCCAGCTAAGATGTTACAAACTTCGAGGGTACACCTAGACGACTCGGAACCACATAGGAATGCCTGGTCGGAAACGCCTTCCTGACCCAGTAAGGGCATTGACAGTGTTGTTAGTGGGCTACTTTTTTTAAATTTCAGATTTGTTGATTGGAGCCAGTTTTCTGAAATGGCAAATTTCCCCTTCTTTTCGCCTTAATTAATGTAACATTGAATAAGGTGAATTTTGCTATTTCAAAAAACTGGTGCTAATCAAGAAATCTGAATTAAAAAAAAAAAGTAGTCCACTGACAACACTGGAAATTGAAAAGGCAGGATGACGCAAAGCTGATCTTTGTCCCTGCCAGAGTTGCCAGTGGGCTACCATTTTTTAATTCCGATTTCTTGATTGGCACCACTATTTTAAAATGGTAAAATTTCCCTTGTTTAATGGCATATAAATTAAGTTGAAAACAAAGGGAATTTTACCATTTCAAAATAGTGGTGCAAGTCAATAAATCGGAATTTTAAAAAAGTAGCCCACTGGCAACACTGATTCCATGCCCTCTAGTGCGTCAGGAAGGCTTTTCGGACCAGGCATTCCTATATGATTCCGAGTCGTCTAGGTATACCCTACCTCTCCTCGAAGTTTGTAACATCTTAGCTGAAACAACCTGTATATACTTCATATAACTCCATATTGTACGCCAAATATCAAATATTTGAAATAGAGGATAAATTTTGTGAATTAGAATGGAGCCTTAAGCTCATTTAACAAAAAAAAAAAAAAAAAAAAAAGAAAAAAATCGATGAGAAATTAGAAAAAAAACCCCAAAAATAAGCAACTACCAAGTGTAAATGCACAATTTTGCGGAGAATATCTATGCTGTTTTTAATAGACTAAATTGTGCCGCAAAATCTGCTTGATATAACGCGATGCGACATTTTAAAACTTCAGTGAATTCACGAATAATAATAATGCATAATATAATTAATTATATACGCATATACTGGAAACAACTTCAGGTACAGAACTTTGCTTTTGCAACTATGGAATAATAATATTAATCCGACGTACTTCGATCATTCACCAATCACATGGTGCAGTCAGGCGGCATCATGTGATTTTTTCTTGTAGGCACTGGACCATTCGTCTGCTTCCAGCTTTTTCTGCTAATGCTATGGGAGGTAACTAGAGTTGCCAGGTGTCCCGCGTAAATCAGGATTCCAAATGCTCTGGAGACCACTAATTTCTTACAGTTTATTTAGCCATCTTTAACCCTCTCGCTGCGTAAGTAATTCTTCACGATGAACGTCTTTTACAGAATTTTTAATCTTTTATCACCGATTCTTTAAAGCAGAAATTTTTGACAATCGTAATCGGGGAAAATGCCCTAACTAAATCAGACTAAATTTTCGCTAAAAATGACTGGTAGGAATAAATAAATAGTATTTATTAGATGGAAAAATGCATGCCCGAGAATATCTCGGGTTGCGCAACGAGAGGGTTAATCGCAGATAACTCTGCCATTAGAAAAGGCGAAGAAAATTACTTTAACACTAGAACCGCCGGAAATTTTACTCAAGTGTTATAAAAATATTTTACACCAGAATTTTTATTTAAAACTATTTAACTTACTTATTTAACTTATTTCTCCCTGATACATATTTACTTTTTTTAGAAAAAAAAATTTCCGGTTCGAATCCAAATATTTTCATTTCTTAGCGGTCAAAATGGCCGCTACGGCGGTTCTAGTGTTAAAATACTGATTTCCAGATACTTTTGAGCTCCGATGTACGCGGGACATCTGGCGACACTAAAGGTAACTGACAAAACTAATAATGCAATTGGTCACAATGGATAGTTCACTATCGAAATTAGCCACATGGTGCATAAATTTTGGTACTTTCCCAGTACAAGGGCCCTGGTTAGATAGAGAAAATGGGCTTGGCGAGAGAGGGAAATTTTTCATGCATATTTTCCGGCTACGTATTCACTGTTTCATAAACACAAGCATTTTTTCAATAATTATACAATTTATTTAATATAAATAAGTCATTTATCTATTTTTATATACAAACAGAAGTACATTTTATATAAAAAAGCAATGTATATATAAATGAAATCCTTATATATATTAGGTCTACCGGAGAATTCTGTCGTTTAATGTTCTTTCACGCCTACTTTTTTAGAAATCTGATTTCTTCATTAGCACCACTTTTTTGAAATGGTAAAATTCCCGCAGTTTTCACATTTCACATTAAGGTGAAAACAATGGGGATTTTACCATTTAAAAAAAATGGTGCCAATGAAGAAATCAGAATTTTAAAAAAGTAGGCGTGAAAGAACATTAAACGGCAGAATTTTCCGGTAGACCTAATATATATAAATACATATACAAACAAGCATAAAAGTCTATCAGGTTTGTTTTCATAGGTGTTTATATCATTTGGCAACAAATATCACTTTCTAAAACACGAATAGCGCTAAGCTTCTTAAACTAATGCCAAAGACCCTATGCTGTTATAATACCGAAATTTTAATTTTGAAAATGAAGTTCCGTTAATTTGTAGCACCGTATGTAATCTATACCACTCGAACAGAATTCAAGAACAATTAACCCATTTCTGTTTCAGTTTTCCCCTCATCTGTATACTGTGTTTGATTATAATTGCTGTATCTATGCTAATAATGTGCAATACAATTTTTGTTACATTATACTTTTCTAAATGTTCTATTTATAAATTGTGTAAAATAATCTTTAAAAAATGAAAAAGAAGTTTATTTTAAAAATTTAATTTTTGTTCTAAAAATCAAAACGTCCCAATTTTGGGACGCTAGGCACAAATGGGTGTAATTGACATTGTTTTCAGATCAGAAAAATTGGATAAAACGCCAATAGTTGAACGTGTAACATAATTGGATATATTTTTTCCTTGTAAGGAAAAGAAATTACTCAAACATACGCACCGGAAAAAATCTATTAGTAAAGATCAATTTAAAAAATTAAAAGTTTTCCGTGTTAATGTGATTCCAATAAGGTAAAATATAATCGAGATGCCTAACTGTGCCTCTGGTGCAAGTTAGAGTTCACAAAATAAAAAAAAAGAGAGAATGTTTATATAAACCCATTACCCGCTTACTTTTGCGTTCACGCAACAGTCGAAATAATTGCTCATGCAATGAATTAATTACATTGGCACCACTGTTTTAGAATTTAAAAAAATGTCTAATTTAGTGGCAGAAATGTTGCTATTTTTGTAAAGCGAAATTTACCTCACTGAATTTGTGGTGGAAAACGACTTTCAAAAATAAATCTGAAAATTTCTACTTTATAGTTTTGGCGTTTAATGAGTTACTTTTACATGCTTGGTTGCATCGAATTGTGAAATAATGTCAAAGTTATTGTCTTATACTAGATGTATCCAACTGATAAGTCGCGAAAATGTTCGATCGCATTCTGCAAACTAGGGAAGTGCAAGAAGTGTTAGATTTTGACGAGAGATGTATCGTTGGAAAGATTTCGTCGTGGGAAGTAAAAAACTCAGTAGAACTACCCGTCGTAAATCAGCCGTTTTCGAGATATCTGACAATTTATGTCGCGCAATTTGTTTATTTTTATGATGTATTTATGTTGTAACATTTGTTTGGTCGTTAAATTTATAATTTTTGCTGTTAAATTACTTCCTGCACACTTCTATATAGAAGACTACAACCACCAGTGAACACTACAAATGTTCAGCTTCAACAAACACATACACAGCACACAAAACAATACATTTACAAGACTACCATTGGGGTCTATTTTTAATTCATCTCGCTTCACTTTCCTAAATAAAAATCTTTCAGATGTACTTTGACAACATGTGCAAGAAACATGTAAAACAAAATTTATTTTAAAAAAAATGTCGCCTGGGGCAGCCCTGCATTTACAACCGTTGACTTCACTTCATTTTTTTCATGTTCTTTTCTTCTTTTTTTTCCATATTTAATTTCTAAACATAAGTAACATTATTAAGTTAACAGGAAGCCATTTAACAGCAAAAATTATAAATTTAACGATATGACAAACGTAGCATAAATACATTATAAATAATAAACAAATATAATAAACAAATTGTGTGACATAAATTGTCGGATATCTCCTAAACGTCTGGTTTGCGACGAATAGTTCCATTGAGTTTTTTACTCCCCGTGGCAAGATCTTTCCAAAGATACCACTCTCGTCAAAATCTGCGTGTTGCACTTCTTGCACCTCCCTAGTAAGATTTGATTTGATTTCAAATTATTTTATCGCAGCATACTTAAACTACGCAGTTTACTTTATGATAAGAATTAATGTAAGAAAATAGAATTTCGTTAGTTTTTATTTCGGTGTTTGAATATATGCTGAAGATGACGTGCTACCCTTCCTTCATTTGGCGATAAATCACGAAAATATCGATTTTCCAACTTTTTGCTTAACACAATGCCCACGGAAAATTTTTATCAAATCTGAATTTTAACGCATTTACGACGGGAAACGAGAATTCTCGTTCTCATTCAAAAAACATCATTGACTAAGGGCGTGTCTTCTACTTTACAGAAAACGCATTTATATCATGATGTCCATAGTCTTTTAGATTATACGGCATTTTATGTTAAATTCGCGCATTGAAAGATATTTACCGATGCATAAACTTGGGAAACCTATCTAGAACACCAATTTACAAAAGACTTTCAGAACAGCGAGGAGCTTGTACTGTTTTAAAATTCAGATTTGATAAAAATTGCCCGTCGGCAACATAGATAAACATGCAAGACAGGACATTTACGGCGAAATTTGTAATGACAACAGTACCATGGTTCGTACGCCTTCTTGAATTTTGCAAACCAGAAAATTTTTCGACACCAGTATTATCTTATAGAAAAACTCTTCGTAAAAGAAGGCGAAATTTTGCGCGTTTAACCTAGATTTTTCTTTTCAATAAAAAAACACTGGTAGTTTTTCTGGAGAAATAACGGTATCCATACGAACCATGAGTACTAGAGTCACTAGTGACATGGAGGAAGAACTAACAAACTTTCGAAACTTACCTATGTTGATGAAATATGTTTAGGTCTATGTTTCGCATATTTATTGTTTCCTAAACGAAACAGAGGCAGACGATATTGTATTTACCTGATTTATGTAGCTTATATTTTTTTATCGTACTTGTATCGTTTACCTATAACTTACTATCTAGCAATAATATAAAAGAAAAACCCCAGAAGATTCTGTTGAAAACGTAAACATGTAACTTTATGTGACTGAATTGTAAAAAATCAAATGTAGGTATTGTTTTAATTTATTCACATCAAATAAAATTTTATCATCAGACTCTCCTAACTTTTTAAAATTTTTAGATTTAAGGAATTTTTCCCCATCAGTAACTTTATTATTATTTCTTATATGTTAACATTGCAAATATTATTGAACTGATTGTCCGTTATTTAAATTAAAAACAATCTTTTTATTTTCTCTGTGATAAAGTGAAAATGTGCAAATTTTAAAAGATTATTGTAACGATTGTTTTAATACACAAAACTTCATAAATTAATAAAACATCGGCTGTAAAAAGCTTCCTATCAAATGGGAATATTTAGAAAATTTTCTAGGACTTGTAGAGTGCAGTATTTCGTATTTTTTTCTAAATTACACCATTCCTTTGTGTAGCTTTAAATCCACTTATATCGTATTTACTTGATATATATAATATTCAAGACGAATTTTTTAGCTTGTTTTTCGTTGCACTTATACCGTTGACCCTTCATGTACGCAAAAAGAAAAAAAAAGTCCGTTTAAGATCCTGTTGAAAACGTAAACATGCAACATTAAAAAAATAATAATAACAATAAGGTAGACACTCAATAACAAAAATATTCCAAGGAGAAGAATTTTCTTCCCCATTGTCACTAAAGGCGCTGCGATCGCAATCCCATTACCATTACGCTCTATGGAAGTGTCCTATCTTGTATATTAATCTATGGTCGGCAACGTGTTAAAACAGTAGAAGCTCCTCCCTGTTCTGAAAGTCTTTTGTAAATTGGTGCTCTAGATAGGTTTCCCAAGTTTATGTAGCTGTAAATATCTTTCAATGTACAAAATAATATAAAATGTCTTACAATCTAAAACAAGAAAGAAAAATCCTGCGTACGGCATATATTATGAAACACTTTCCAACACCCCCTGAAAACTTTAACAAAACCGCGTTATTTAGGGAAATAAGGTAAATAAGGTAACTAAGTAAACATATAAAAAATTGATTTCAGCAATTACCGTTCATAGCCAAATATGCATTCCAATTCTTTTGAACAGCCCTGTATTTGATCTGCATGTTGATATATAAACTATATAACGGGGAAATTTAGTTTAGCAAGAAAACGCATAACAGGTTGAAATTTCTCTTTCAGCAATTTATACTATTCGATGGAAACATACTTGCATACTTTTGTGCAGCCCTGTAGTTTACCTAGTACGTTTATTACACGCCACTATTTAGCTAAAATTTAATTCAAACTAAAACATTCTTAAAACTACTGAAATCACATTTCCAGAAATTATCATCCATAGACGGCATGTATCCAATTCTTTGCGTAACCCTGTATATCATTTTATCTATATTCTACAAACATTTCTTAATAAACTAAATGCAGTTCAGCGTAAAAATGCATAAGTCATTTAAAAACCACCTTTAAGCAATTTGCGCTCATACTCAGTAACCCTTACGAATTCTTTTGTATAGCCCTGTGTATAAATTATAGCATTTATGCGCACCATATAGTATGCATAAATATAGGGAAACATAAAAGCGCATATCATACTTGAAAACACATTTCCAGCAAACACCGCTAATGTACAGTACTTATGGTACAATATAGTATCTGAAATCTTTTGTATGTCCCTGTAAATGCTATGCACTTCGTATTATACATGAAATAACTTACAGTAAACCTCAGCGACGTACATCAATTTCATTATATATGAAAGAGTTTGACATAATTAAAATACGCCGCAAACAATTCCCCCCTTCCCTATATCATTATGTAACGGAATTCTTTTGTGTGGCCCTGTAAATGAATAATAACTATATACATTGCACCACATGTTATACAGAATACATATTTTAGTGCACATAAATGCATATAAATTTTGTTACGTTTGGATGCGTGTAACATCATTAAAAATCGTTTGAAATGATTTTTTCTCATTGGCCGTAAAGTAACAGAATACTTTTGACTGTCCCTGTAGATGAACTAAACATGCTAAAACCTTCATTTGAAATAGGGATCGTGCTATGGTAAATGTGAATAACATCCAAAAATTTCAGGGCAATCCGAGTATATTTACGAGAGTTAGAGCGCGTACAGACGGACAGACGGACAGATGGACAAACAAACCGAAGTCATAAACACTTTTCAACTTTGTTGGAAAGCGTTAAAAAAAATGGACAACATGATATAAATGGGGCATTCTCCCAATCTTTTGACTTTTATGTCCCTGAATAATAATTTTTATTTTAGTACATATTCTTGTGTTTTTTTTTTAATTTCATATACTGGTGAACATCCCATTGCATGATTGCATAACAATATTAGCGAGATAAGTAAGTTTTGGACGATGTTGGGGGTCCAAATACCAGGAAAACTCCTATACCATCCCGTGTCCCCGATGCTGATTTTTAAGTTTGGAACTGTCTGTATAAAATTGTTTCAATAAAAGTAATTCGATGTAATTTTTTTCCAAAACTGGGACAATTGTTTTATATAAATATGTAGCAAAAAATTAACCTGCACACATTTTTGCGATTGATATTATTTTTTTTAACTCTGTCCCTCGGTTTTAGATTCCTTACAGTCTTTCTTCTAAACTTATACAGAAAATTACAGTCAAATAGGGTAACTTTGAACCACGGGGTGTAACTTTGCACCACCTCCTATTTTTCAATATTTTTGTCTCTAAAAGACTAAATAAACTCCAGAACTGCGCTCTGTTGGCAAGGTTCTAAACTGGGATTTCTACTCTTTATTTTAGAAAATAAATTAGCAACATTATACACAATTAAATGCATCATCTAACTATTTTTGTGAAGTACTGTTTTCAAGGTAATTTTGAATGCTGTTTTGAAGTTGTTGTAATCTAATTAAATTTTCATAGTAAGTAACAATATACTCATTTATCAGACATATTATTATCTAAATGTTGTAAATGTGTTAATATTTTGTTATTATTTATTTATTAATAGTTGATAAAATGTAAAATAAGAAGGCACTAGCATTTTACCGCATTTTCAGGGTAACTTTGAGCCGGCTCAAAGTTACACTGATGCTTATAATTTACTGATTATAGGTGCTACTGTCGAAAATTTCCCATATTTGCACATATATTTTATATAAATGCCGAAAGTGTGCATTAAATATAACATGTAAATATTTTCACAAATATGTGTAAAATACATGAAATTAATTTAGAGGCGTGATTAGGGGCGGAGCTACTCAAATCTGACATTTCATACGTTCCACGTTTTTTATTCTTGTTTGAATAATACTAGTACTTGCATGTATTACTGTAACTATGGATATATTATTGAGTTAAAACATTGAAAATTGTTTTTCACTGCATTTTTATGTTTTATATGAGCAATAAATAGGGGTTTTTTTATTTCTAAATGTTCATGGTTCTCTTCTTCCATTTTTCTTATGCCTGATATTTGTAGTAATATCATAAATTATACAAATCTTGTGATGTTGGGAAATGTAAATTCGGAGTCTTTACATATCTGAAAATATTTTTGGGGTTTAAAGTTGTCCTGACTACAATACTTTTTTATAATGAATTATTTTATATAAAAATTTATCTTATGGTGCAAATTTACCTTAAATGGCTGAGTAACTTTGAACCAGTCTAAAAATCCATTTTTTATTGCTTTTATCCTTATTATTCCTTAATTTTTGATAGTCAAACAATAATTTAGGATCATTTCTTCTCTTTTATGCCCCTAGTTGGGACAATATTCTTCAAATAAGAGTGTGGCATATGAAAATAGAGAAAATGCGGATCAAAGTTACCCTGATTGACTGTACTTCAGATGCAGCCACAGAATTTTTTTCAAGTTTTTTCTCATGCAGAAGTATACTAGAGAAACAATGTCTAAAATTCTTTAGCAGGAAATTTACTGCAGAATTTAAATCAGCATTTAAATATCAATTTCAAGCATCGTGGCTTTATTGGTAGTCTTATCGTCCCCAAGGTTTATTCCTGCACTTTTCGAGGTAAATGTATTTTTTTTTAATTTAATCCAATGTAAATAACTGTTTCTAAAAATCAATGAACATGTGGTTATCACTTATTCTTAACATGATTTGCCTAAAAATAGTGATAATTTTCCTTACCGTCCCGTTACCATCCTTTTTTTTCCCCTTACCGTCCCTTTTTCCTATACCATACCCTTTTTTTTTCCTTCCGTCGCTTCTTTAACACCCCTTTAAGACAATGTTATACCAAATTTTGTACTAAAAATACTACATTGTTATTATTTCTTATTTGATTGTCCTGTGGGTACTATGCAAATTCATTATAAGTAAAAATTTAGACGAAAATAGAAAGTTATAGTAGTAAAATGGTAAGGAAAGTTAAACTCATAAGTTTAACTTAAACCTCAGTTGAATAAAAAAATTTTCACTGCTGACCTTTTTTTCTTTATTTTGAATCATGAAGGCTAATGTCAGACGAACATCTTTCTGCCCGCTTTTTTCCTTTCGTATTATCCCCACACAATGCTAGCGGCATTGTGTGGGGATAGTACGTAAGGAAAAAAGCGTGAAAAAAGACGTCCCTCTGACATTAGCCTAAGGCATTCGTCTATCATATTAAAATGTTATTTTAGCAAGTTTAATTTCGCCAGATTTTTATTCCCGAAAATCAAAAGATTGTGAGAATGCCCCAAATGCATTTTCTGTAAGATAGAAGCCACGCCCTCAGTCAACGATGTTTTTTGAATGAAAACGAGAATCCTCGTTTCTCGTCGTGAATGTGTTAAATATGGCAAGGATGATATAAAAGTTATGATATAAACCAAAAGTCTGCTTTCACATACTTTCTGATATATGCCATCTATTTATAGACTTGGTTTACTGTGGGTGTAGATGAAACAAATTTTTTGCACCTTTTAAATGAACTTTCTCATTTTTTTTTCAAAATGGGCTTGGTGTACTATGGTTGGGAGCCGTTCGTATGTCCTTATAGATTTATGTATTAGGGCATGAGGTTCAAAACTCGGCTTATCCAGAAAAGTCAAATTTTGGGAAATCACGAAATACCTCTGACTGCGACAATTGGATTTAATTGTAAACCAAGATTTTATGTATGCAGAAATACAGGATAAAGCTAGTTTATTTGCAGACAGTTGTGTTTTCTCAGTGCGGTTTTACCAATAGAATAGGTTGATACAGAAAACACGATTTTTTAAATTTTCGATTACGCGATTTTTCAAACTCATGTCCTTATATGTACTACATAGTATGTTAAAATTCAGTTCAATTAGTAAACGATCATCAGATATGAAAATTCCACTTCAATAATTTCCGTCAATAAACGGAAATGCACTGGAGATCTTTTGAGCAGCTCTGTGTATGATCTATATTATTCTATAATAAGCATATTATAATATGCATCTCTGCAACTTACTGAATGAGTAAATTGCAACACTGGTTTCCTATACAAAATTGTTGCCTTGATGTGTTTCATTCTGGTAATTATGACCATTTTTCTTGTTAAACCCTGCATATATTTTAATATTTTTCTGAGATGTTTGAGACCTGTTTAAATTCGTCAAAATTACACAATAAACACATTTAATCGACTGTTAAAAGTTATTACAGCAGCGCAATTTGCAGCAACTAGAACAGAGCAAAAAAACTCCATATCCAGATATTTCTGAGATTTTTGGGACCTGTTTAAATTCGTCAAAATTACACAATAAACACATTTAACAGACTGTTAAAAGTTATTACAGTAGTGCAATTTACAGCAACTAGAACAGTGCAAAAAAAAACTCCATATCTATATCTTTCTATCTTCTGTATGAAATTGACCTTAAAAAAAGATAATCGGTGTTTGAAACAATAATTAATTGGTGGCGAAAACGTTTAAAACATTTACAGTGTTCATGAAAGAGCTTAGTTATATGTTGAAGTTTAAAAAAGATACTTTTGAGAGAATTGGGGTTCAAAAACTAAAAATACTTATTAATATTATACTAAAATTCGTCTCATCTAATCTCAGAATTATTCCGATTAAATAAAGCGAAATTTTTTTTTTTTAGAAAAAAGTGGTATGCAGCCCCTCTAGACTAATGTTTCCAGGTGTCGCGATTTATGCGGGATATCCCGTTTTTCATGGATTTCATAACCCATTCCGCGGATCCACTGCGCAAAACGCCAAAAGTTCTGTTTTTTTTTTTTTTTTTTTTTTTTTTTTTTCATGATGCACAAATTCCTTTAAATTTCATTTAGTTTCATCTTATTAATCATTATCACTAGCCTGTATGGAATAAAACTTAATATACTTATAAGTAAGTTACAATATTGTGATATCAATTATATAGTTTTTCTTACTATTTATTTATTTTGCAGACATCAAAACATTTGCCTATATAGAAAATTGTGTATACGTTATTTAACCACTTCACCGGCGACGGGTATAGGGAAACAGTGCTTTTACCCCCGACTTATCTCGGGGCAGCCGTTGAAGTGGTTAAAATACTTAACTATCGTCCGAACTGGAGAAGTCGGTCTTAAAAACAATCTGACGATGTTTATTAAACAGACAATACATCAAAAACTGTCTGCAACATCAACAGACTGTTTTTAAGACCTCTCTTTTAAATAACGCCTACATGATTTTTTTTATAAAGAAAACGTTTTAATGACAGTAAAATAGGTAAATACTAAGACAAACTATATAGAGGAAGTTAGGGCATTATGGAATTGTCGGACAATACAGAATACTAGTACGGTGAAAATAAACCAAAAACTGAGTAAAATACAACAATTATGGCCATTTACGAAAATTTGTAAAAAACTTCGTTTTGGAACTAGAAATGAAGATCCGATGAGCCCCCGCATAAAAAAGTTATTTTACCCTGCTTTGGGTAAGGGCAAAAGGGGGAGATTTTACCTCATGTACGGGTGGGGGGACCAATTTTTTTTTTAGTTGTCAAGTAGGGTATCATTTATTATGTATTTTTTAAATTCTGAATCAAATGACACCATAGAGAAGTCGATACGAACATCCGTTTCAAAGTTTTAGGAATAACAAAGTCAACAATTATAGTTTATGCAGGTAAAACAGGTTTTTACAGTAACAAATGATGTTCACGATAATTAGAGAATAATATCGTTTTGGCAATAGAAATGAAGATCCGACGGGTCTCCAAAAAATAAAGTTGTTTTACTGTGTTTGGGGGGACAAAGAGGGACATTTTAACACTTTATCTACTGGCGGTACTTATAAATTGCATTAAAATATCTTGTTATAAAATACATTTAATACATCGATTAGTAGTAATACAGTATAGAATGAGTTATATATATATTACTTTATCTTGGTCCAAAACCATTATGGGTTACACAAAACAAAAATATTTTTAAAGAGGATGATTTCTTTTGCCTTTGCATCTTTATAGCTTTCTTGGCGTTGAGGAGGGGGGGGGGGGGGGTCAATTCGAAATTATTTCTATTACAAGAAGATTATATTTGTACATTTCCTATTTCTGCTAAATACTAAGAAAAATATTTAAAATAAAAGATTTGAGTGGAGTTGTAAATAGTGCAGAAAATCCCGATCAATTCAAATTTAATTAATCCTTCTAAAATTTATTAAATGATTATGTAAATCTTCTAATGTAGTTTAAAAAATTCACAAAAATGCTTTAGAAGATAAAATTTTCATGAATTCATAATTTAGTACATAAAGGGTTAACTCGAGATGGAGGAGAATTCAATTTTTTCAATTAGGTGAAGTGGGGGTATTGTTTATCATGTATATATATATATATATATATATATATTTAATTCTGAATCGACTGACACCAACCGCTAAGTCAACACGATCATTCGTTACGAAGTTAGGCAGGTTTTATGAATACAAAGTTACTAATACATGGATTATGATAACTTTAAAGACCTTAAGGGGGTCCGGAACACAAAAATCTTCAAATTTTGCAAAAACATTTTATTTCATAAAAAATGTATCTGCTTTTTCCTGCTTAAAATGACATTTAAATCATGTTTCTATCTGAATTAGAATAAAAAATATTAATTTTTTCGTTTTCGTTTGTTTTCAAAATCTAGCTTTCAAGCAATGGCTGTCATGGAAACGAATTCTTATAAAAATGCGTTTTTCTTCATGATAGGTTTTTTCACCATTTCTCATATTTAAATTCTTATAACTCGAGAACCGTTAAAGATACAGGATTCAAACTTGGAACATATCTTTTCAATTGTTTTACTTTAATTTTGATTCAGCATATTTGAAAAAAATATTTACTTTTGAAAATATGATTTTTTTTTTTTTTTAAGTTGCACCACTTTTTTTGAAATTTTTTCGTTAAATATTTTATTTTTTTTTATAAATTAATATTTTTAAAAATGCTGAATCAAAATGAAAACTTATATATTTCTGTTTATTTAAAAGAAAAAAAAATTGAAATTCTATAAATAATATTTCGAGTTATAACGATTTTAAATGACCCCCCTTTTTTAATAAATTTTAAATTTAAATTTAAAAAAAATTCTGTGAAGTTTTATCATGTGATTTTGTTTACAAATGATAAGGTTAACCATCACAAAAAAATTCGGAATTTTAACTCAATAAATAAAACTTATTTTAAAATGTGTCCCGGTCCCCCTTTAAAAGGACTCATATAATCCTGATTTTGATTATTGCTATTTTGAGGACATTTAATAAGTTTGCGATTATTTGGTTCGATATAAAAGCGTGTTTGGAACATAGAATAAACGTGACAAAGATGTCCTCATTAATAATGTAAAATTTTCAACTTTATATTAATAAAACCTTCCATAACTTTGTAATGAACAATTGTATCGACTTGCGAATGATGTCATTGGATTCAGAATTAAAAAAATACATAACAAACGATGCTCAACTTGACGTAATTAAAGAAATTTGAATCCCATCCCGAGGTAAAATGTACCCCTTTCCACCCTCAAAACACGGTAAACAACTTTATTTTAGGGGACGCATCGGATCTACATTTCTAGTGCCAAAACGATGTTCTTCACAAATTTGTGTGATATATTTAATATTGAACTATTGTTAAAAGCGTATTTTTTTTATATTACACTCTTAATTTTTTACTTATAATTTATATTCTAATTTTTAGCCTTTAAAATATATCATTGTTGCAGTTTTGAAACCATTTGGCCTATTTAGGTGAGGGTTTATGGGCGCTTCATTAAATTGATTATTGTTGTTTCAATTCCTATGCAATTGTACTAGTTACAGAAAGTGATTGATCACCTGGGCCGGGCTAACGGAAAATGTCTTAAAATTAAAGTATTAATTTATAATTAAGTTCAAAAAACATTAAAATGATATATTGCCATCGGAAATATACCTGCATAAGTAATTTTTATAATTCTAGCCTGTCAGGAATTGGGTTAAAAATACATTACAAAATAGAGCTGTGCAAGGTGACGCCATGAACTGGGTTTTGCTGCTGCTGTAGGACAGCTATCGCTAACTTTATCAACACTGTTTTCTATTTGTGTGTACTACAGCTTGTTCATTGTTCAACGGTAAAAATCACGTGATGTGAACGGCTCTATTCCATCTTTACATGCAAAAATCAGGTCGAGTGTAATCAAAGAGTGTAAAAAAAATGCTCATTAATTAATTTTGTAGGTATACAACAACTTGGTACTTAAAGGTAGATTTTTTAAAACCTATCCCACTGAATATATTTATATTTTTTCGTTTTACGGAACCAATTTGAAAAAAAAAATTACGAGAAATTGAAATACAATTAGAATAACACTGTAACAAAATATATTAACTTAGTGTGTTTAAAATCGATTTAAAATAATTTCATATGGCTTTTAATTTTATAAAAATTCTTTAAAAATTAAAAAATTAAATAATTAAATAAAAATAAAAATAAAATAATTAAAATTAAAAATAGGTATTGTATTAATTAATTTTGTAGACAATACAACAACTTTATACTTAAGCGAAATTTCTTAAAATCTTTCCCACTCAATAAGTTTTTCGTTTTCGATATCTTCCCAGCTTTCCATCTTCAACTTTAAAAAAAAAATTGGAATACAATTAGAATATAACTGTAAAAAAATACACGAGCTTAGTGAATTTAAATTCCATTTCTGAAGAAAAATTATATCATATGTTTTTCGATTTTATGAAAATTTTTAGATCTGATACTTTGTTATTTATTTTTATAATTCGTATAAAATGTAGAATTATATAGAATGGTGATTATTAGTAGATATAAAAGGTAAGGGAATCTAGTTCTTTATTGCAATCATGCTTAAATATTGTGAGAATGCGTTATGCCACATATGATGAAGAGGCTTTGTAAAAACTTCACAAATAAATATTTACTAAAAAAGTTTGAGAATCAGTGCCCGTAGTCATTCATGCACGATCAAATTATAAATGCACGGCACTTATTTTAATCATTCTCTGTCACGGGATGAAACAAACCACACTAAACACTTTCTAACTCGTCAGTATTATATACAAGTAACGGGACACCGCCCTGCCTCTTTTATATATACGCTAACGGGCCCGTGCTCTGATTTCTGTATTTATCTCATTCGTATATAACTCTGAATTGCAACATATTTATACATAAAAATAGGCATTAATTAATTTTGTAGGTAATACAACAACTTGGTATTTAAAGGTATATTATCTTAGAACATTTTCATCTGAATAAATTTGTCTTTTTCCATCTTACGGTATCAGTTTAAAAAAACATTTATAAAAAATTGAAATACAATTAGAATGCATTATAACAAAATACATGAGCTTAGTGTATTTAAATACTATTTCATAATAAAAATTAGATCATAAATGTTTTGATTTCATAAAAGTTTTAGATCTGAGACCGTGTTGTTTAGTTCTATGTTTCATATAAATCCACAATTAACACAGAATAGTAGATTATTTATAGATGTAATAGGTATGAAAAAAAAATCACATTTAAAATTGGAAAACTTTATCTTATTTGCATATGAGTAGTAAAATTTATTTGGCTTTATCTCTATCTCTTCATTGAAATTATGCTTAAATATTTTTAGAATTCAGTATGTCACATATGATAAAGGAAATATGTAAACAGGGTTTATATTAAGAGTATACGGAGGTATTCGTCGTAAACCTTCTGGTTTTTTGTAGTAAACTCCGTGTACTCTCTGTTTTCAAATAAACCTAGCGTATACTCTAAGCATGACGTTTATGACTTTAGCATTTACCCCATGCCTATGGCGTGTACCCTCTGTTTTTTTTTTACGACTACAGCACTGTATGTAAATAGTTCACAAATAAATATTTGGCAAAAAAGTTTGAGGACCAGTTCCCCCAGTCATTGATGCACTATCAAACTACAAATGCACGGCACTTACCGTTATCATTCTCTGCCACAGTTATGAAATAAACCACACTAAACACTTTCTAACGCGTCAGTATTATATACAAGTAACAGGACACTGCCCTCTGTCTCTCTTATATATACGCTTACGGTCCCGTGTTTTGATTTCTGTATTTATCTCATTCGTATATGGATCTGAATTACAACATAGTTTTACTTAACAATTGGCATTAATTAATTTTGTAGTTAAAACAACAACTTGGTACTTCGTAAATTTCTTAAAATCTTTCTGATTGAATAAATTCGTCTTTTTCCATCTTACGGTATCACTGTAAAAAAACATTTATAAAAAATTGGACTACAATTAGAACACACTGTAACAAAATGCATGAGCTTAGTGCATCTAAAATCTATTTCAGAATAAAAATTGGATGATATGTTTTTGATTTTAGGAAAATTTTAGATCTGATATCTTGTTATTTATTTTTATATTTCGTATAAAATCTAGAATTATACAAAATGGTAGAATATTAGTAGATATAATAGGTAAGAAAAAATCACATTTAAAATTGGAATCCACTATGTTATTTGCATATGAGTAATAAAATTTATGTGTGTATGTGTGTTTTCATATATATTGTAGTATGAGTGTTTTATTAAAATTTATTTGGCTTTATCTCTAGCTCTTCATTGCAATCATGCTTAAATATTGTTGGACTTTGTTATGTCACATGTGGTGAAGGGGATATGTAAATAGTCCACAAATAAATATTTGGCAAAACGTTTGAGAACCAATGCCCCAGTCATCGATGTACTATCAAACTACAAATGCACGGCACTTAACTTAATCATTCTCTGTCGCGGAATGAATAAAACCATACTAAGCACTTTCTAACGCGTCAGTATTATATAGAACTAACTGAACACCACCCTGTCTCACTTACACATACGTTAACGGGAATGTGCTCTGGTTTATTTATTTATCTTCGTAAATGACTCTGAATTAGAACACATTTATACTTAAAAATAGGCATTAATTAATTTTGTATGTAATACAACAACTTAACGTAAATTTCTTAAAATCTTTACCGCTAAATAGATTTATCTCTTTTAGGGTATGACTTTGATAATAAAAAAAAATATGAGAAATTGAAATACAGTTACGTGGGTGGTTCAATAATTACTGCCACTAATGTATATAAAATATTTATACTGCGATGGTTGATGTGGAATATCGAAGCCTAATCTCTTAAATGCCTATATGTTCAATTTCAGAACTGTATCTGCTATATTAACATAGTTTTGGAGGGAGCGGTGAAGTTTTAAAGACCTATTTTGGGTAGAGTTTTTAAGGAGGGGGGTGAGGGTGAAATGCTGGTTTGGAGCTTATGAGGCTACATTTGTGACGGTGGGTGAGATGTGGGTACATCACTATGATCCTGAGTTCAAACGACAGTAGTTAAGTCTTATCGACTGTCACAAATCTAGTCCCATAAGCTAAAAATCAACTTTTCACACCCACTCCCCCCTTTTACTCCTCCATCCAAAACTATGTGAATATAGCAGCTACGCTTCTGAAATTGAGCATATAGGCATCTAAGACATTAAAGTTCAATATTCCATAGCAACCATCGCAGTACAAATATTTTATATACACTAGGGACAATAATTATTGAACCACCCTCGTAGAACACTCTTTAACAAAATACACGAGCTTAGTGTGTTTAAAATCCATTTCGGAATAAAAATTACTTCATATGTTTTTTGAATTTATGAAAATTTTAGATCTGATACCGTGTTTTTTTGTTTTATGTTTCGTATAAAATCTAGAATTATATAGGCTAGAGAATTAATAGTAGAGATAATTATCGCATTTAAAATTCGAATACATTACATTATTTGCATATGAGTAGAAAAAATTATTTGGCTCTTTCTCTAGCTCGTCATTGCAATTATACTTGACTATTTTTAGAATTCACATATGATGATAGGTTTATGTATTATAGTCCGCAAATAAATATTTGGCAAAAAGTTTGAGAACCAATGCCCCAGTCATGCATGCACTATCAAACTACAAATGCACGGCACTTACCGTAATAATTCTCTGTCACGGGATGAAACAAACCACACTAAACATTTTCTAACGCGCCAGTATTATATACAAGTAGCAGGACACCGCCCTGCCTCCTTAAAGGACCCGTGCTCTGGTTTCTGTATTTACTTCATTCGTAAATGACTCTGAATTACAACATATTTATACTTAAAAATAGACATTAATTAATTTTGTAAGTAATATAACAAATTGGTACTTAAAGATAAATTTCTTAAAATATTTGCCACTAAATAGATTTACCTTTTTTCATCATTCGGCATCGCTTTGATAAAAAAAATATATATATTTATGAGACATAAAAATACAATTAGAATGCTGCACTTTAACAAAATACTTGAGATTAGTGTGGTTATAATTCATTTCGGAATAAAAACTATTTAATATATTTTTCGATTTAAATTTTTTTTAGATCTGAGACCGTGTTGTTTTAGTTTTATGTTTCATATAAATCCACAATTAACATAGGATTGTGGATTATTAATAGAGATAACAGCTATGGAAAAATCACATTTAAAATTGGAATACACTATCCTTGTTTCCATATGAGAAGCGAAATTTATGTGGCTTAACAGCTATGGAAAAATCACATTTAAAATTGGAATACACTATCTTTGTTTCCATATGAGTAGCAAAATTTATGTGGTTTTATCTCTAAGTCTCTTCATTACATTTATGCTTAAATATTTTTAGGATTCATTAAGTCACATATGAAGAAGGAGATATAGAAACAGGGTTCATATTAAAGTGCTTAAGTTTTTTAAGAAACTCCGTATACTCTCTGCTTCTCAAATAAACCTAGCGTATACTCTAGGCATGCCGTTCATGATTTTAGCGATTACCCCCTGCCTATGGCGTATACACTCTGTTTTTAGGACTACAACAGAGTCCACAATAAATATTTGGCATAACATAGTCCATAAATAAATGTTTGGCAAAAAGTTTGAGAACCAGTGCCCCAGTCATTGATGCACTATCAAACTACAAATGCACGGCACTTACCGTAATCATTCTCTGTCACGGGATGAAACAAACCACACTAAACACTTTCTAACGCGTCAGTATTATATACAAGTAACAGGACACCGCCCTGCCTCTCTTATATATACGCTAACGGGCCCGTGCTCTGATTTCTGTATTTATCTCATTTGTATATGACTCTGAATTACCAATGAATCCGATTCCCATCAATGGCCCTGAACTGTCATTGGAAGTTGTGTAATACTCTCTCCCTCGGACATTCAAGAAGACAAAAGCTCAGCAAGAAAAAAAATTGTCACAAGAATGTAATAGATAAAACGTTAGCTTTGTCTTCGGCAGTGTTGTGTGTGATTTTACTTTTCCTTTTCTGGATTTTCGTCGTCCCACCGATTATACGTCCTCGATCTTTTCTAACGTTGTGGGAGAGATACGGTGCAAGGACGTATAGGGGACGCCTACAAAACCAAAAGGGTTTACAGTGTTATTTCAAGATTTATGGGTTCCGAACATGCTGGGTGTGGAATTTCCGATGTATTCTGCAGAGAGATAACTTGTGTATTTACGTGAGGAGTAATTCATTTGAATTTTCGTATGTCTTCAAGGATTGTTTATCACGTTCAGCAAGTGTTTGTATTCTGTTTTGGATTGTATTATGCCTCTTATCTGACATTTTATAGGCAAACAGAGTAAAATTAGTAGTTTCTTAAACTTTCTTCCCACCTCTTCGACAATATTTATTTAAGGATTCCGAGAAATTATGGACATAATTATCTGTTAAAGTAGGCAGTTGAAGAAATCTGCATGAGCCATTTTTACACAATTCAAGTGAAACTAAATGCAGGGAATGTTATTTTTTTTATGGTAAATAATTTGGGATAAAATATCGTGTTATTACAACTTACACTTTGCGTGTCGCCTGACGGCTTGAGGTCACATGCACTTTTTTGCCATCGCGTACTTGTATCTTACTGGCCGACTGACTGCCGGTTGTTCAGTTTGAAAGGTGCATATAAGTTCGGTCCATAATGTTCGGCATATACCGGGTGCCCCAAAAATGAATGATGGATTTTAAAATCAATAACTTGCAAACGGTGACAGATATTAAAAAAATTCTTGTAGGAGCATTATGTAAGATGTCAGGAGATTTTATGAAGTGATTCCCAGTTCTAGTTACAAATAGCAGCGACAGATGGCGCTGCAAACAATAGGCGCTAAATACTGGCTTGATTTTTCGGCCTTTTTTTTCTCCCATGCGTAAAAAGGAGATTAAAATGTTTTGAATGGATCCTGAATTACCAAAAGTTGGATTTGGAATTAGCATCTATTTCTCGCAGCGTCATCTATTGTTTGAAGTTCGAACTAAAATCAAGAATCACAGTAAAATAACTCCTGTCATCATACATAACCCTCCTGAAAGAATTTTTTAAATATATCTCACCGTTTGCAAGTTATTGAATTTTAAAATCCATCAATAATTTTTGGGACACCATGGAAGTTACAGTTAGATAAGTGTTGGCTTTTCAGCAAAAAGTGCAGGGTTGGCATAAAGCAATAGTTCCCAACGTGGGACGTACGCCCCACAGAGGGGCAATATGACTTTTCAGGGGGACAATTTCAGATTTCTTATTAACAAATTTTCTGTCATTTTTTTCTAATGAAGATAGTGTCGTCGTCTAAAAATAGAAACAATAGATGAGGTGGCAAAATTAAAAAATAACCGATTAAAAATAAATTTTCAAAGCCTTTCCATTTCAAAGTTCAAAATACACTTACACCAGAATAATTATCTGAATTTCTTTTACATATTGGGACATCTTTTAAATATTAAGGAATTAGCTTAATTTTCATGATTTAATAGTATTTTAGCAAAACACATCTCTTTTTACGCGACTGCCAAGAAGGGTTGTGTGCTTCACGTGTATCTGGGTATGTGGATTTCTTTATACCCTCGAAACATCCCAACGGCAGGATGGATTTTAATGAATGAGGTTTCTATCGATTCATCTTAACCGTCCGATGGTTATAGGTTAGGTTTTGTTTTTATAAATTGAAATTGGCGGCCTTAAAATGCAAAATGGCGTTAGACACGAAAAAAAAATTATATACGCACCATATTGAGTGGCATATCATTGGATAGGTCTTTCAAAACGAAGACGATGTTTCATTGACTATTTTAAAATCAGAAGCTCTGTTTAAGTATTACACAACCTGGAAGTTGTGTAGGTAGGATCTCTAGCTTTACTGCAACTCTAATCATCATAGACATCTATAGGCCTCATCAAAACAGTGTTTATAGATAGGAACTAACAATTAAACACCTTAAAATCTATCAATACAAGTAAATAAAAGAAATAGGTAAGTAATATAAAAAATAGTTTAACACTGATGAGAAATAATTAATTAATTCGCTTTTTATGCAGTCGGGTTTTTTGATTTTTTAAATTTAATTTTTACTTGTACTATTTATTTTTAAAAAAAACAAACTTCTATTCATAATGCAATATGCCTCATGAAGGAGCTTTTACATATCAAAATTTGTAGGGCATATCTAAAATTGACTATTTTAACATGGTTAATCTAGAAAAATGCTTTGAATTATTTAAATGAGGTACTACTTTTATGAAATTAATAATAGTGCGCATCGCGGAAGGAAATGGGTAGAAAGTAAACTTCTTATGGCTCTTCTGTAGACTATATACGCAGAATATAAACATGCTTCATAACATATGCATTTTAAAATTTGAAATCGAACAAGACATGGTGACCAAATAATAATAATGGGAAAAAGAAAGTCCACTGTCAAAGAAATATGTCATATGGGGAAAGAAAAATAATTACTTAAAATAGATAAAAGCGTGAATCCGGAAATGTTACTTGTGAATTATATTATACATACAGTCTCGGTGATAAACAAAAATGACTTGTTTTTAATGAAATACATACTGAAAATCCCTGCCGGCCCGGCCTACAGGCAGAGGTAGATTTCGAAGTTAAGTATACTAATTTCACTAACAAAAACTAAATCATTATTAGATATAAATCCACTTTAACAGTTTTATCTGTCTCTTTTGACGAGTTTTTATTTCCTTTTTATAAAATAGCTGGTTTTATCAGAATCATGTTAAGGCGATATTAAAAAAAGATATTTTTCCATACTCAACAACTCGAAATTTTCTGGCACATTTTCAGATTCATTTTTAATAAAAAAAAATATGAAACATGCTGACGTAATTTTTGGAAAGATTTATAAGCGACCTGTGTTTTTATTTTTCTTTCAATTAATTAAAACTTTGATTAATAAACAATTATTTTCTCAGTAGGGCAATATTTTTCGTTTCCAACACAATCGCTTCGGGAAATTCTGTTCAAAATGCCCGCTTTGACATCATTTTTTGAAATATATTCTGCCTCTATCAAAAAATCGATCATTACTGTACATTATATAGTTTCTGAATAAGAGAATCTAGCAATTGGAAGTAGGGGAGAAAAGACAGTTCAGCCCCAGCAGGCGGATTGCGGATTGGGAGGATTGAGGAGGAGGGAGGAATCCACCTTGTGGATAGAGGAGGAGGGTGGAATCCACCTGTGGGAGGTTTCTTAGAGTAGGAGAGGCTAAATTTTTGAGGGGGGCTTAATTTTTGAGGGGGCTTAATTTTTGAGAGGGGCTTATTTTTTTTTTTTGAATCGACTTAGAGTAGAGATGAAAATATCATACTATAACATAGGTCTTTTCGAGAGGAAGTATGAAGACACTAAATTTTTCGATGGGCTTATTTTTTGAGGGGGGGCTTAATTTTTGAGGGGGGTTAATATTTTTTTTTCGAATTGATTTAGTATTAGAATGGAAATATCATACTATAACATAGTGAGTTAGGTGTTTTCGAAAGGGAGTTTGAGGGGTCTAAATATTTTAGTGGGGCTTATTTTTAGGGGGGCTTAATTTTTTTTTCTTCGAATCGACATAGAGTAGAAATGGAAATATCATACTATAACATAGAGATGTAGGTATTTTCGAAAGGGAGTTTGAGGAGCCTAAATTTTTTAGAGGGGCTTATTTTTTAGGGGGGCTTACTTTTAGGGGGGCTTATTTTTTTTTATTTATTTTTTTTAATTGTCTTAGAATTTGAATGAAGATAAAAATGTCTTATGTTTTCTGAAAAAAATTTTTGATGCTGTCGTCTGTAGGATATCGTTTTAATATACTTTTGAAGATAGTATTTTTTTTTTTTTTTCCACAAGATTTGAGTAAGATTTGGACATGCAAAATAGTCTATTGGTTCGATGATATGTTGAAGACTTAACTAATCAAGAAACTATGTCTATATGTTTAGATTTTGATGTTTCAAAAGAAAAATTGTATTCCCCCTTATGTATGCACAAAGAGAGGTTGGTTTCTTAAGATAACTCATTAATACCTATTTTAACTGCTCACTTTGCGAATTCCTTTAATGTATATGATTTTTATTTTTAGTTTAACTGATTTTATCGATTTTGTGTACGATAGTTTAATTATTTTACGCACAAATGTATGATCATTTTAGAAAGCCGTGGTTTCGAACCTGCGAACTCAGATTCAAATTTCATTTTTTGTAACCGATAAGCTATCCACTATTCAAATGTTCGACGTGTGAACCTTTCGTAACGCGACAAACATCTATTCTATAATCAAGTTCATTACACTCATTTTGCACTTTTATACTGTCAACGGTTCTCCTCGAGCAGAGCAGCATTGGTGTGTTCTTTAAGTTCGTTGAGACTTTTAGGCAATGGTGATTCATAAACAAGATCTTTCATGTAACCTTACAAAAAGAAATCATATGGCGTAAGATCCTTTGATTTTAGTGGTCATTTTCTTAATTTCAATTACTGTGTTCAACGGGAGTATTGCCATCTAGTAAGCAACGGCAAAAAAAAAGTTGGAAAGATTTTTTTTTCTTTCATACATCATTTATTATTATATGTGCAATAGTTTTTTGAAATTCGCTTATTCCTTTAGGCCAGTGGTTCCCAACTTTTTTTTTTGGCCACGCCCCACCTAAGCCTCTCTAAAATCAAGATGCCTCCTCCCCCCCCCCTTCTATATCATATAAATCTTATTACATAAAAAATAAACTTTTATTTTCCCGGAAGGATTCGAAAATAGCACTAACTTTGATAAGTGATTTCACATTCTTTAATTTATCAAAATCATATTTTTTTTATAACAAGTATGTTTGTAGCATAGCTCTATGAATGCAATGAGGCCATGGATCTTCGCATTTACATCTATAAAAGTTTTATTGTTTCTGGGAAACTTACCTCAGATTTATAAGTGATAAATTAGCCTAATTTTTATCTTGGTAAAATTTCTTGAAATCTTTCTCACATTTTGTGTGCTAAATAACAAATCTGATAGAATTAATAAATTTTATAATGGATTTTAGGTAGATTTCGTATGAAATACTACCTATTGGGATCGTTCCCATGTTGGAATTTCTGAAAAGTTTTTGTAGATCTACACCGATCATGACTCCTAGAATCCAAAACCACCCCCAGTAAAAAACTTTATCTATCTATCTATCTATCTATCTATCTATCTATCTATACACATATATATATATATATCACTTTCTTCTGGACACGATAACTTTCGTAATTCTGCACCAATCTCTTCCAAACTGATACATAAAATCAAAGGGCATAAAATCTCGGTCAAGTTCGTTAATGGGCAAAATCGGACCAAGGGGATGGAAATAGGGAGGGGTTTTGGGAAAACAGAAAACCCCTCATAACTTCTTAATTTTTGTACATATCAAATCAGTTTAAAGTTTTTATTACTTCTAAAAATAAGGCCAAAATTTTATGTATCACAGATTTTTGATAAAGTTAAAAATGGGCTCAAGGGGCGCAAAAAATAGGGTTTTTGGGAGAAAAAAATCATAACTTCGTCAATTCTCAAGATATCAATTCCAATTAATTTTATTATAAATCTCCTTAATATTATCTACAACTTTTATATTCACAAGTTTTTGATAGGACCAATTCGTACCGCAAAAAAAAAATTAAAAACGAAAACAAAAAGGGGGTTTGAAGAAGTAAAAAATCCATAACTCCGTCAATTCAAAAGATATAAAATCCCCATGAATTTATCATATATCTTCTTAATATTGTCTACAACATCTATATAGACAAGTTTTGGATAGGAACAATTCTTACAGCAAAAATAAATTAAAAATACATAGCGGTTGAAGAAAAAACCCATCTAAGTAAGGGTGTATTCAAATCCAAACTGCGTATTTTCTGACTAATTTTACAATTCATTTTTGCTCTCAAAGGCTTCCAAATGGTACGTTTTCTTACTCAGAAACTATATAATGTACCGTAATGGTCGATTCTTTTAAAGAGGCAGAATATATTTTAAAAAATGCTGTTAAAGTGGGCATTTTGAACCGAATTTCCCGAAGCCGATTGTGTTGGAAAAATCATTGCATTAAGGATGCACTCAAATCCAAACTGCTTGTTTTCTGACTCATTTTTAAATTCATTTTTGCTCTCAAACGCATTTAATTGGTAGATTCGCTTATTCAGAAACTATATCTTGTACCGCAATGATCGATTTTTTGATAGAGGCAGAATATATTTCAAAAAATTATGTCAAAGTGGGCATTTTGAACGGAATTTCCCGAAGCAATTGTGTTATCACTTTCTTCTGGACACGATAACTTCCGCAATTCTGCACAAATGTCTTCCAAACTGATACATAAAATCAAGGGACATAAAATCTCGGTCAAGTTCGTTAATGGGTAAAAGCGGACAAAGGGGATGGAAATAGGGAGGGGTTTTGTGAAAACCGAAAAAAAACCATAACTTCTTAATTTTTGTACATATCAAATCAGTTTAAAGTTTTTATTACTTCTAAAAATAGCGCCAAAAATTCATGTATCACAGATTTTTGATAAAATTTAAAATAGGCTCAAGGGGCGCAAAAAATAGGGTTTTTGGGAGAAAAAAATTCCTTACTTCGTCAATTCTCAAGATATCAAATCCAATTAATTTTATCATACATCTCCTTAATATTATCTACAACTTTTATATTCACAAGTTTTTGATAGGTCCAATTCGTGGCAAAAAAAAAAAAAAAAAAAAAAAAAAAAAAAAAAACGAAAACAAAAACAAAAAAAAGGGGGGGGGGTTGAAGAAGAAAATTTTTCATAACTCCGTCAATTCACAAGATATAAAATCTCCATGAATTTATCATATATCTTCTTAATATTGTCTTCAACATTTATATAGACAAGTTTTTGATAGGGCCAATTCTTACAGCAAAAACAAATTAAAAATACATAGCGGTTGAAGAAAAAAATCATGTTATTAAGGGTGCATTCAAATCCAAACTGTCTATTTTCTTACTCATTTTTAAATTCAGTTTTGCTCTCAAACGCATCCAATAGTAGGGGAGAAAAGACAGTTCAGCCCCAGCAGGCGGATTGCGGATTGGGAGGATTGAGGAGGAGGGAGGAATCCACCTTGTGGATAGAGGAGGAGGGTGGAATCCACCTGTGGGAGGTTTCTTAGAGTAGGAGAGGCTAAATTTTTGAGGGGGGCTTAATTTTTGAGGGGGCTTAATTTTTGAGAGGGGCTTATTATTTTTTTTTTTTGAATCGACTTAGAGTAGAGATGAAAATATCATACTATAACATAGGTCTTTTCGAGAGGAAGTATGAAGACACTAAATTTTTCGATGGGCTTATTTTTTGAGGGGGGGCTTAATTTTTGAGGGGGGTTAATATTTTTTTTTCGAATTGATTTAGTATTAGAATGGAAATATCATACTATAACATAGTGAGTTAGGTGTTTTCGAAAGGGAGTTTGAGGGGTCTAAATATTTTAGTGGGGCTTATTTTTAGGGGGGCTTAATTTTTTTTTCTTCGAATCGACATAGAGTAGAAATGGAAATATCATACTATAACATAGAGATGTAGGTATTTTCGAAAGGGAGTTTGAGGAGCCTAAATTTTTTAGAGGGGCTTATTTTTTAGGGGGGCTTACTTTTAGGGGGGCTTATTTTTTTTTATTTTATTTTTTTAATTGTCTTAGAATTTGAATGAAGATAAAAATGTCTTATGTTTTCTGAAAAAAATTTTTGATGCTGTCGTCTGTAGGATATCGTTTTAATATATTTTTGAAGATAGTATTTTTTTTTTTTTTTCCACAAGATTTGAGTAAGATTTGGACATGCAAAATAGTCTATTGGTTCGATGATATGTTGAAGACTTAACTAATCAAGAAACTATGTCTATATGTTTAGATTTTGATGTTTCAAAAGAAAAATTGTATTCCCCCTTATGTATGCACAAAGAGAGGTTGGTTTCTTAAGATAACTCATTAATACCTATTTTAACTGCTCACTTTGCGAATTCCTTTAATGTATATGATTTTTATTTTTAGTTTAACTGATTTTATCGATTTTGTGTACGATAGTTTAATTATTTTACGCACAAATGTATGATCATTTTAGAAAGCCGTGGTTTCGAACCTGCGAACTCAGATTCAAATTTCATTTTTTGTAACCGATAAGCTATCCACTATTCAAACCGCGCCCCAATATTTTCTAAGTTACTTTTGAACACTCTCTATATATTTTTTAAATACCTACCTCTTCCTCTTTCTTATACTAGGGAAGTTATTACAATTTATGTTTAAATAGAAGAAATAATTAATTTTTTATATTTCTTTAGTAAGCAAGTCATTTTTGTAGATCGATTAGAAGGCTGCCAAACGATTTGAATTAAACATTGTTTTTACCAGTATTAATCCACCTAAGTTTAGAATTGTACTTTTTCTTGTGAACCATATCCTATTCATTGAATCGTCTGAAATAGACTTCCTAAACCCCATTATCAACGTTTCTCACTATCTTTCAGATTTTCTATTTATCAATTATTATAATTTCAATCAACTCATAGTTTGTTATTGCAATAGATAATTATTTGATGATTCTACACTAGTTCTAATGAATTTTAAAACTACTACTTCAATTCAACTCATTCTTTTATATAGTTTAATAAATTTAGTATGAATTAAACCATTGGTTTGTCATATATTTCACTGAAATAATAAAATTAATTTGTAAAACCTTAGAATGACGAATTCAAAAACGTAACAATTATACTTTTTTGTGAACCATATGTTTCATCTGCTATTTCAAATCGACTTTATACATCACCCTTCCAGCAGATGCTTACTGACTTATACAAACATTCAACAAGTAATCAGCTTTTCAACACAAAATAACTAATATGTAAATAAGGATAACTATTGGTTTTAGGAGAGATTATTACACTTAGACACAAATTTCAACTATTCAAAAAAGTTTGGTAAATCTTTACTTCCGTTTATAAACATGATTAATCTTATCAGCAGATATCAACTGTCTTTGTTATACATTTGATAAGCGAATACTATCTTAGGAAAATGTTATCTAATTCGTTTTAATTGTCTTTTTCGTGGGAAATGTAACTGCTTACTTCATTCTACAATTATTTACTCGGATTTTTCGAAGAGATTTCAAACATAAACTTATCGACTGTCTTTCTTAATCATGTAATAGGTGAATGGAATCTTTTTATCAGGAAATAGTAATTATTTCAAAAGTGAAAATGATTTTTGGAGATATTTTAATAGTTTTTAACAAATTCTACTTTCAGAAAAGATAGCATTTTTTTGGATTGTAACACAACCTTTTAATATACTACGTGAATTGAAATATTTTATTTTTTGCATTTAAGTGACCAAAACTTTCAATTTTAATACATATATTTTAGTTTTATAATTTGTTTTTATTTAGAAGGGATTTTCGTGAATTCTTATCTTTTAACCAGAAATGACGAAATCGATAATTTATCATTATTTTCACATTCATCATAGTAAAACTATTTTAATTTTTAGCATTTTAATAAACAGAAAAAAAATGATTGTTTATTACCAAAGCACTACTTATTAGAATTTTTTCCTATAAATTACTTTTTAAAGGTTTTTTAAAAACCCATTAATCGATTACACTAAAGGCGATTTTTTTGAAGAAACATTGTTTGATTTGCTAAAAGTTAGGAATAATTTAAAATCAATTAGAATAATTTCATGTAAGTTAAAGAATAATAACTTATGTTTTTTACACAAATAAGTTTTTTTAATCGAAAATTACTTTTCTGAAATACAGCACTCCTTATTTTTACCATACTTGATACTTTTAAAAGAAATATATTTATTTAGAAATTTGTTTAACTGTTCTTAGAATCGACCAACTTTTGCTTCTGAAACACAAATAACATTTAGAGAGAGAGAAAAATTTGTGAATAAGCATAAACTGAAATTCGGAAAAATCCTAGTCAGGTTTAAAACTTCCTTGTTGAATATCATGAAACACAATATTAAAATGTTTTATCATAAAAAATGTTAATTTTTTAACTCTACTTTCATAATTCGTTACACTTTTTAAAATTGTTCAATTTTATTTTATTTTATTTTATTTTATTTTTTGGATTTGAATAATTTCTCAATAATAACATTTCAGAAGAAAGAATTTTTTGAAATAGGGCATACTCAAGTTTTTTAAACAATAATTCATAAACATTAAAATTTTATCACATAATATTTTAGATTATTTTAAAACTGTACTTACATAATTCACGAACTTGCTGAAACTCTAACCCTTTGATCCAACTTCTTAATTTAAAATGAAAATTTTCTAAGTTCTTATCAGCTAGTTTCCCCTTAATCACGTGATATCCCGAATGACCACGCGTTTTCCTATATAGTTTCGTTACAAGTGATTTCACTTGCGTTATCGCACCAGTGATTAGTGATTTCACAGTGATCTTTTCACGGAGGTTTCTCTTTCCGATTAGGAAAGTTTTATCTTGATAATGCGATAAGGGTTAGTATAAATGTACGTCAACTCGACCAAGTGAATGTATCATTCTTTTTCGCTTAGTTACTTCGCCTTGTCTTCTCGATTCACCCCTCGTTTTACTACCTTTAAAAAATGTCTTTTTTTAACAACAGTGAAAATGAAAAGGATGTTTATTGTTTAGGGGAAAGACCAGAATGTGCATCTTTAGAAGAGGAATGGTTCACCCGAACGTTTCACGAATTGGATGCATATATCCCTTTTTGTGAGTGTATTGGTGAGGAAACACTCGTTGAAGTGATCATGGTGCCGAAGAACAGCGAATTAAAAGTTTATATTCGAAAATATAAAGAGGATGTGGATACCGGTGAATTTTTTCCTACTTTAGAAAGTGTCAGTTTTTCCTCTGCAGCATTTGACTTTCTTCTAAAGAATATGAAAAACTTTCATTTTTCATCAGAGAAAGACACTTTTGTAGTCAATAATGAAGTTTTAATAGTTTTTGTAGATGACCGATCATGCGTACTTCAACAATTAATTAAGACGGATGAGATTGAATATTCACTTAAACCGAACTCTCTTCAGCTAACCAAAGAACAATTTAAAAATCTTGAAAAAATATGTACTGAGGTTAATGATGTCTTGATTACAACCATCCTTACAAAGGTTATCCCCATTGAAGTGATGACTCAACTTAATGACTGTCGACATTCTCACTTAAGATTGATTAAAGCCAAAGAATTTTTCATTTCGTGTTTTACACGGGTATTACAACAATCTGTGGTTCGTGAATTTCACTGCACTTCCTGTGTTCAAGGAGTTTCAACTGTTAGTCCTCACATATGTTTGCAATTGAACCTACGTCAGAAATTCGATTTTTGTAGTGACAGTGCATTGCTAAAATTTAATATACAAAAATTTATTTTATACTTGTCAGAAAAGTGTTCATGTGAGTATACTCATTCTTTCTTTGCATGAATGAATTTAGATATGTATTTAGATTTTTTGGTTAATGTTTTCGTCGTGTAATACAATGCAATTCTTATAAAATTCCATTCAAAGCTTTGAATCGTTTTATGTGTTATTTTAATTCAAGCTTTTTTAATGAATTCAAATTCATTTTCAAAATATTTTATCGTTGTTTGAAGATTTTGTTTATTAAGAAAAATTGTAATTTTTGAATAAATACTTTGTTTATTTATTTTTAACTTTTCTCTGTTTTATTTAATCACCTACTCTTTTTTCAGCTTTTTCAATTTTTAGTGGGGAGAAAGTAATTGTTTCATTTTGAGGGAGGAACTTAGAAATGATTTGAGTGTTTTTAAAAACATGATCTTTTACAGATTTTCAAATTAATCAAGAATGAGTTTATTCTTTTATCATGTTGAATCATATAATTTGTTTAATTGCTTTCACTTTGCTTGGTTTTTAAGTCATTTTAAAAAAATAACATTTTTTGTTTTAGATATGAAATTTAAATTAAGTTTATTTTTGTGAAATCATAATTTTTACTGTTAAGTCTTATTATTCAAAAATCATAAAGAAAAAAAAATCACAAGTTTTATTTTTTGAAGTATATTATCCTCGCACCAGTATTATACATTTTTAAACTTTGATAATTATGTAAAATCAGTGGTATAATGTTGTTTTTTTTTGTTTGTTTGTTTGTTTTCAACAAAGTCTGATTTATAATAACATAAAAAAGCTTATCTCATGGAATATTTTTGAAAACAATGTAGCACTAGATTTTTTTTTTCTTGATAATAAGTTTTAAAATTTGTTTTTATCAAATGAGTCATAAGATGTATGCTTACAACTAGCATGAATTTTCTGAAAAAATATTTTAATTTAATTTGAGATATAAAACTTCCTGATTTGTTTCTTTTAACACGATATTAGTGTTAAATTTTAATAATTTCATCATGCTAACTAAAAAATTTTAGAATTATTCTCACTTCAACTTAAACGAGTATCAATTAGAGAAATTTCAAGAAAAAGTACATTACTTGAATAAGAAACCTCTTAAGCATGTATGTAACACATATACTCAATCGTTTAACAATTTGATTAACTAAAAGAAATGTTATTGACACTTATACATTTCGATTTTGTTATTTGATCGTTTTTTAACGAAGGTTATTGTGATAGTGAAGTAGATAGTGAATTACCTTTTGAACTTTTAATATAGAGTTCGAATTTAATTTGTTCATGTATAACTTAAGAAATCCTCAATTCTTTAGCAATTCAAAATATATAACATAAGTATAAAAATAATAATAATAAAAAAAGTTATAAAAATTAAAATCATAATGATAAAAACAATTTATTTTAAAAGTTTTCAAAATTAGAAAAAAAAATGTTTGTAAATAAAAAGAGTTTTCAAAATAAAAAAAAAGTTTGTAAATAAAAAAAAGTTTTCAAATTAAAAAAAAAAAGTTTGTAAATAAAAAAGTTTTCAAAATTAAAAAAAAAAAAGTTTGTAAATAAAAAAAGTTTTCAAAATTATAAAAAAAAGTTTGTAAATAAAAAAAAGGTTTCAAAATTAAAAAAAAAAGTTTATAAATAAAAAAAAAATTTAAAAATTTAAAAAAAAAAATTCAAAATTAAAAGTTTTCAAAATTAAAAAAAAAAGTTTGTAAATAAAAAAAAAGTTTTCAAAATTTAAAAAAAAAGTTTATAAATAAAAAAAAATTTCAAAATTAAAAAAAAAAGTTTGTAAATTTAAAAAAAAAGTTTTCAAAATTAAAAAAAATAGTTTCTAAATAATAAAAGTTCTCAAAATTAAAAAAAAAGTTTTCAAAATTAAAAAGTTTATAAATAAAAAAAATTTATAAAAAAATTACAAAATTAAAACTTTGAAAAAAAGTTTTCAAAATTAAGTTATCAAAATTAAAAATTAAAAATAAAAAACTTAATAAATTATGTTATCAAAACTCAGTTTACTTATCTGTATATCTGTATGTGACTTTCGAAATTAAAAAAGTTATCAAAAAGTTGAATTAGATTGCAAATTCAAGTATACAATCAATAATATATCAGTCAGTCATAGCAATTAATCGTTCAATCAATTAACCAATCAATGATATCAATTAATCAATAAATCAAACCAATCAATCAATCATATTAATCAACCAAACAATAATATCAATTAGTCATATCGATCAATAAATCAAACCAATCAATCATATTAATCAACCAAACAATAATATCAATTAATCATATCGATCAATAAATCATATTAATCATATCAAGCAATCATATCAAGCTGTCATATCAATCAATCAACCAATCATTCATATCAGTCAATCATATCAATCAACCAATCATTCATATCAATCAATGATTCATATTAATCATATCAATCGATCAATCAAGATACCGAATACAAGTATTCATACAAATAAATCACATCAATTGCAGTTCAAGTATTACAAGTTTGTATAATAACATTATAAGAAAGTTTTGAATTAATACAATGATTAACTACCAACATTTTGTAACAGCACTTTTACAAAAGCAATGTATGAATAGATATTTTAGTTATAAAAAATATTTAAAAGGCTTTTGAAAGTTAACAAAATTATTTTCCAAAAATGTTAAAAACATTACAAGCTGCTAAAACCTACAATTTAACAAGAATGAGTTGTCCTATATTTCCTTTGTATTTGCATGTCTTATATTTCCTTTCTATTTGTATTTGAGTATATGTATACGGATTCCTCCTTTTAATTATGTTCTGTAGTATACACTTAAAAAATATATAGTATATATAAAAGATTAAATTAAAATATTCTTTAGTTATTAAAAAGTTTAAAAAATTAGCAATTTTTTTAATATTATAAGATAACAAAAATTATTTTGTAATTTATTAAAAGTGAATTTACCTATCGCTATATATGCGTTTCATAAGATAAATCTTCTTTATGTCAACATCCTACCCACATTTTATTTTATAGTTATGCACATCGAAACGAAAAAAAAAAAATAAATAAACAATCTATTATTAAATTCTTCAATTTAAAATTTTAATACATACATACTTAAACATTTATATAAAAATAATGAACTCACCATGTTTGAACTCAGAAAAGAGATGATGAGTTTATCACGTGGTAGATTATGACGTAATCAATTAGGTATCACGTGCCTTCCTCGTGCCTTTTGATTGTCTCATCTACAATCAGATTGTATTATCAATCACGTGATCTAACTGATATGAGTCTATACCAAGACACTAGCCATTTTCACTTCAGTCATCGAATATGTAGGTCGTATATTTTTTTGAAAGTCTTTTATTTTATGGAATCTTCAGCAACATGACATCAGATATTTGCAAATAAAATCCTATTAAAATCTTTCTCGCAATTGTGAACAAAGATTAATTTTCATATTGTTTAAGTATAATCATTGATTATTTAACTGGATAATAACATTTTTTAGAAGTAACTTAAATTTCTTATAAAAACGGAAGTATTTATTGCATCATTCATAGAATTCAAGTTTGAATATTAACCGAGTTTTTTAAACTTTTATAATTTATACTAGTATTTAGTATATACTAGTACTTAGTAAAAACTAGTATATATTCTAGTATAAAGAGTTTATAAAAAGTTTAAAAACTTGGTTAATATTCAAACTTGAATTCTATGAATGATGCAATAAATACTTCCGTTTTTATAAGAAATTTAAGTTACTTCTAAAAAATATTATTATCCAGTTAAATAATCAATGATTATACTTAAACAATATGAAAATTAATCTTTGTTCACAATTGCGAGAAAAATTTTAATAGGATTTTATTTGCAAATATCTGATGTCATGTTGCTGAAGATTCCATAAAATAAAAGACTTTCAAAAAAATATACGACCTACATATTCGATGACTGAAGTGAAAATGGCTAGTGTCTTGGTATAGACTCATATCAGTTAGATCACGTGATTGATAATACAATCTGATTGTAGATGAGACAATCAAAAGGCACGAGGAAGGCACGTGATACCTAATTGATTACGTCATAATCTACCACGTGATAAACTCATCATCTCTTTTCTGAGTTCAAACATGGTGAGTTCATTATTTTTATATAAATGTTTAAGTATGTATGTATTAAAATTTTAAATTGAAGAATTTAATAATAGATTGTTTATTTATTTTTTTTTCGTTTCGATGTGTATAACTATAAAATAAAATGTGGGTAGGATGTTGACATAAAGAAGATTTATCTTATGAAACGCATATATAGCGATAGGTAAATTCACTTTTAATAAATTACAAAATAATTTTTGTTATCTTATAATATTAAAAAAATTGCTAATTTTTTAAACTTTTTAATAACTAAAGAATATTTTAATTTAATGTTTTATATATACTATATATTTTTTAAGTGTATACTACAGAACATAATTAAAAGGAGGAATCCGTATACATATACTCAAATACAAATAGAAAGGAAATATAAGACATGCAAATACAAAGGAAATATAGGACAACTCATTCTTGTTAAATTGTAGGTTTTAGCAGCTTGTAATGTTTTTAACATTTTTGGAAAATAATTTTGTTAACTTTCAAAAGCATTTTAAATATTTTTTATAACTAAAATATCTATTCATACATTGCTTTTGTAAAAGTGCTGTTACAAAATGTTGGTAGTTAATCATTGTATTAATTCAAAACTTTCTTATAATGTTATTATACAAACTTGTAATACTTGAACTGCAATTGATGTGATTTATTTGTATGAATACTTGTATTCGGTATCTTGATTGATCGATTGATATGATTAATATGAATCATTGATTGATATGAATGATTGGTTGATTGATATGATTGACTGATATGAATGATTGGTTGATTGATTGATATGACAGCTTGATATGATTGCTTGATATGATTAATATGATTTATTGATCGATATGATTAATTGATATTATTGTTTGGTTGATTAATATGATTGATTGGTTTGATTTATTGATCGATATGACTAATTGATATTATTGTTTGGTTGATTAATATGATTGATTGATTGGTTTGATTTATTGATTAATTGATATCATTGATTGGTTAATTGATTGAACGATTAATTGCTATGACTGACTGATATATTATTGATTGTATACTTGAATTTGCAATCTAATTCAACTTTTTGATAACTTTTTTAATTTCGAAAGTCACATACAGATATACAGATAAGTAAACTGAGTTTTGATAACATAATTTATTAAGTTTTTTATTTTTAATTTTTAATTTTGATAACTTAATTTTGAAAACTTTTTTTCAAAGTTTTAATTTTGTAATTTTTTTATAAATTTTTTTTATTTATAAACTTTTTAATTTTGAAAACTTTTTTTTTAATTTTGAGAACTTTTATTATTTAGAAACTATTTTTTTTAATTTTGAAAACTTTTTTTTTAAATTTACAAACTTTTTTTTTTAATTTTGAAATTTTTTTTATTTATAAACTTTTTTTTTAAATTTTGAAAACGTTTTTTTATTTACAAACTTTTTTTTTTAATTTTGAAAACTTTTAATTTTGAATTTTTTTTTTTTAAATTTTTAAATTTTTTTTTTATTTATAAACTTTTTTTTTTAATTTTGAAACCTTTTTTTTATTTACAAACTTTTTTTATAATTTTGAAAACTTTTTTTATTTACAAACTTTTTTTTTTTAATTTTGAAAACTTTTTTTTTTTAATTTGAAAACTTTTTTTTATTTACAAACTTTTTTTTTATTTTGAAAACTTTTTTTATTTACAAACATTTTTTTTTCTAATTTTGAAAACTTTTAAAATAAATTGTTTTTATCATTATGATTTTAATTTTTATAACTTTTTTTATTATTATTATTTTTATACTTATGTTATATATTTTGAATTGCTAAAGAATTGAGGATTTCTTAAGTTATACATGAACAAATTAAATTCGAACTCTATATTAAAAGTTCAAAAGGTAATTCACTATCTACTTCACTATCACAATAACCTTCGTTAAAAAACGATCAAATAACAAAATCGAAATGTATAAGTGTCAATAACATTTCTTTTAGTTAATCAAATTGTTAAACGATTGAGTATATGTGTTACATACATGCTTAAGAGGTTTCTTATTCAAGTAATGTACTTTTTCTTGAAATTTCTCTAATTGATACTCGTTTAAGTTGAAGTGAGAATAATTCTAAAATTTTTTAGTTAGCATGATGAAATTATTAAAATTTAACACTAATATCGTGTTAAAAGAAACAAATCAGGAAGTTTTATATCTCAAATTAAATTAAAATATTTCTTCAGAAAATTCATGCTAGTTGTAAGCATACATCTTATGGCTCATTTGATAAAAACAAATTTTAAAACTTATTATCAAGAAAAAAAAAATCTAGTGCTACATTGTTTTCAAAAATATTCCATGAGATAAGCTTTTTTATGTTATTATAAATCAGACTTTGTTGAAAACAAACAAACAAACAAAAAAAACAACATTATACCACTGATTTTACATAATTATCAAAGTTTAAAAATGTATAATACTGGTGCGAGGATAATATACTTCAAAAAATAAAACTTGTGATTTTTTTTTTCTTTATGATTTTTGAATAATAAGACTTAACAGTAAAAATTATGATTTCACAAAAATAAACTTAATTTAAATTTCATATCTAAAACAAAAAATGTTATTTTTTTAAAATGACTTAAAAACCAAGCAAAGTGAAAGCAATTAAACAAATTATATGATTCAACATGATAAAAGAATAAACTCATTCTTGATTAATTTGAAAATCTGTAAAAGATCATGTTTTTAAAAACACTCAAATCATTTCTAAGTTCCTCCCTCAAAATGAAACAATTACTTTCTCCCCACTAAAAATTGAAAAAGCTGAAAAAAGAGTAGGTGATTAAATAAAACAGAGAAAAGTTAAAAATAAATAAACAAAGTATTTATTCAAAAATTACAATTTTTCTTAATAAACAAAATCTTCAAACAACGATAAAATATTTTGAAAATGAATTTGAATTCATTAAAAAAGCTTGAATTAAAATAACACATAAAACGATTCAAAGCTTTGAATGGAATTTTATAAGAATTGCATTGTATTACACGACGAAAACATTAACCAAAAAATCTAAATACATATCTAAATTCATTCATGCAAAGAAAGAATGAGTATACTCACATGAACACTTTTCTGACAAGTATAAAATAAATTTTTGTATATTAAATTTTAGCAATGCACTGTCACTACAAAAATCGAATTTCTGACGTAGGTTCAATTGCAAACATATGTGAGGACTAACAGTTGAAACTCCTTGAACACAGGAAGTGCAGTGAAATTCACGAACCACAGATTGTTGTAATACCCGTGTAAAACACGAAATGAAAAATTCTTTGGCTTTAATCAATCTTAAGTGAGAATGTCGACAGTCATTAAGTTGAGTCATCACTTCAATGGGGATAACCTTTGTAAGGATGGTTGTAATCAAGACATCATTAACCTCAGTACATATTTTTTCAAGATTTTTAAATTGTTCTTTGGTTAGCTGAAGAGAGTTCGGTTTAAGTGAATATTCAATCTCATCCGTCTTAATTAATTGTTGAAGTACGCATGATCGGTCATCTACAAAAACTATTAAAACTTCATTATTGACTACAAAAGTGTCTTTCTCTGATGAAAAATGAAAGTTTTTCATATTCTTTAGAAGAAAGTCAAATGCTGCAGAGGAAAAACTGACACTTTCTAAAGTAGGAAAAAATTCACCGGTATCCACATCCTCTTTATATTTTCGAATATAAACTTTTAATTCGCTGTTCTTCGGCACCATGATCACTTCAACGAGTGTTTCCTCACCAATACACTCACAAAAAGGGATATATGCATCCAATTCGTGAAACGTTCGGGTGAACCATTCCTCTTCTAAAGATGCACATTCTGGTCTTTCCCCTAAACAATAAACATCCTTTTCATTTTCACTGTTGTTAAAAAAAGACATTTTTTAAAGGTAGTAAAACGAGGGGTGAATCGAGAAGACAAGGCGAAGTAACTAAGCGAAAAAGAATGATACATTCACTTGGTCGAGTTGACGTACATTTATACTAACCCTTATCGCATTATCAAGATAAAACTTTCCTAATCGGAAAGAGAAACCTCCGTGAAAAGATCACTGTGAAATCACTAATCACTGGTGCGATAACGCAAGTGAAATCACTTGTAACGAAACTATATAGGAAAACGCGTGGTCATTCGGGATATCACGTGATTAAGGGGAAACTAGCTGATAAGAACTTAGAAAATTTTCATTTTAAATTAAGAAGTTGGATCAAAGGGTTAGAGTTTCAGCAAGTTCGTGAATTATGTAAGTACAGTTTTAAAATAATCTAAAATATTATGTGATAAAATTTTAATGTTTATGAATTATTGTTTAAAAAACTTGAGTATGCCCTATTTCAAAAAATTCTTTCTTCTGAAATGTTATTATTGAGAAATTATTCAAATCCAAAAAATAAAATAAAATAAAATAAAATAAAATTGAACAATTTTAAAAAGTGTAACGAATTATGAAAGTAGAGTTAAAAAATTAACATTTTTTATGATAAAACATTTTAATATTGTGTTTCATGATATTCAACAAGGAAGTTTTAAACCTGACTAGGATTTTTCCGAATTTCAGTTTATGCTTATTCACAAATTTTTCTCTCTCTCTAAATGTTATTTGTGTTTCAGAAGCAAAAGTTGGTCGATTCTAAGAACAGTTAAACAAATTTCTAAATAAATATATTTCTTTTAAAAGTATCAAGTATGGTAAAAATAAGGAGTGCTGTATTTCAGAAAAGTAATTTTCGATTAAAAAAACTTATTTGTGTAAAAAACATAAGTTATTATTCTTTAACTTGCATGAAATTATTCTAATTGATTTTAAATTATTCCTAACTTTTAGCAAATCAAACAATGTTTCTTCAAAAAAATCGCCTTTAGTGTAATCGATTAATGGGTTTTTAAAAAACCTTTAAAAAGTAATTTATAGGAAAAAATTCTAATAAGTAGTGCTTTGGTAATAAACAATCATTTTTTTTCTGTTTATTAAAATGCTAAAAATTAAAATAGTTTTACTATGATGAATGTGAAAATAATGATAAATTATCGATTTCGTCATTTCTGGTTAAAAGATAAGAATTCACGAAAATCCCTTCTAAATAAAAACAAATTATAAAACTAAAATATATGTATTAAAATTGAAAGTTTTGGTCACTTAAATGCAAAAAATAAAATATTTCAATTCACGTAGTATATTAAAAGGTTGTGTTACAATCCAAAAAAATGCTATCTTTTCTGAAAGTAGAATTTGTTAAAAACTATTAAAATATCTCCAAAAATCATTTTCACTTTTGAAATAATTACTATTTCCTGATAAAAAGATTCCATTCACCTATTACATGATTAAGAAAGACAGTCGATAAGTTTATGTTTGAAATCTCTTCGAAAAATCCGAGTAAATAATTGTAGAATGAAGTAAGCAGTTACATTTCCCACGAAAAAGACAATTAAAACGAATTAGATAACATTTTCCTAAGATAGTATTCGCTTATCAAATGTATAACAAAGACAGTTGATATCTGCTGATAAGATTAATCATGTTTATAAACGGAAGTAAAGATTTACCAAACTTTTTTGAATAGTTGAAATTTGTGTCTAAGTGTAATAATCTCTCCTAAAACCAATAGTTATCCTTATTTACATATTAGTTATTTTGTGTTGAAAAGCTGATTACTTGTTGAATGTTTGTATAAGTCAGTAAGCATCTGCTGGAAGGGTGATGTATAAAGTCGATTTGAAATAGCAGATGAAACATATGGTTCACAAAAAAGTATAATTGTTACGTTTTTGAATTCGTCATTCTAAGGTTTTACAAATTAATTTTATTATTTCAGTGAAATATATGACAAACCAATGGTTTAATTCATACTAAATTTATTAAACTATATAAAAGAATGAGTTGAATTGAAGTAGTAGTTTTAAAATTCATTAGAACTAGTGTAGAATCATCAAATAATTATCTATTGCAATAACAAACTATGAGTTGATTGAAATTATAATAATTGATAAATAGAAAATCTGAAAGATAGTGAGAAACGTTGATAATGGGGTTTAGGAAGTCTATTTCAGACGATTCAATGAATAGGATATGGTTCACAAGAAAAAGTACAATTCTAAACTTAGGTGGATTAATACTGGTAAAAACAATGTTTAATTCAAATCGTTTGGCAGCCTTCTAATCGATCTACAAAAATGACTTGCTTACTAAAGAAATATAAAAAATTAATTATTTCTTCTATTTAAACATAAATTGTAATAACTTCCCTAGTATAAGAAAGAGGAAGAGGTAGGTATTTAAAAAATATATAGAGAGTGTTCAAAAGTAACTTAGAAAATATTGGGGCGCGGTTTGAATAGTGGATAGCTTATCGGTTACAAAAAATGAAATTTGAATCTGAGTTCGCAGGTTCGAAACCACGGCTTTCTAAAATGATCATACATTTGTGCGTAAAATAATTAAACTATCGTACACAAAATCGATAAAATCAGTTAAACTAAAAATAAAAATCATATACATTAAAGGAATTCGCAAAGTGAGCAGTTAAAATAGGTATTAATGAGTTATCTTAAGAAACCAACCTCTCTTTGTGCATACATAAGGGGGAATACAATTTTTCTTTTGAAACATCAAAATCTAAACATATAGACATAGTTTCTTGATTAGTTAAGTCTTCAACATATCATCGAACCAATAGACTATTTTGCATGTCCAAATCTTACTCAAATCTTGTGGAAAAAAAAAAAAAAAATACTATCTTCAAAAATATATTAAAACGATATCCTACAGACGACAGCATCAAAAATTTTTTTCAGAAAACATAAGACATTTTTATCTTCATTCAAATTCTAAGACAATTAAAAAAAAAAAAAAAAAAAAAATAAGCCCCCTAAAAGTAAGCCCCCCTAAAAAATAAGCCCCTCTAAAAAATTTAGGCTCCTCAAACTCCCTTTCGAAAATACCTATATCTCTATGTTATAGTATGATATTTCCATTTCTACTCTATGTCGATTCGAAGAAAAAAAAATTAAGCCCCCCTAAAAATAAGCCCCACTAAAATATTTAGACCCCTCAAACTCCCTTTCGAAAACACCTAACTCACTATGTTATAGTATGATATTTCCATTCTAATACTAAATCAATTCGAAAAAAAAATATTAACCCCCCTCAAAAATTAAGCCCCCCCTCAAAAAATAAGCCCATCGAAAAATTTAGTGTCTTCATACTTCCTCTCGAAAAGACCTATGTTATAGTATGATATTTTCATCTCTACTCTAAGTCGATTCAAAAAAAAAAAAAATAAGCCCCTCTCAAAAATTAAGCCCCCTCAAAAATTAAGCCCCCCTCAAAAATTTAGCCTCTCCTACTCTAAGAAACCTCCCACAGGTGGATTCCACCCTCCTCCTCTATCCACAAGGTGGATTCCTCCCTCCTCCTCAATCCTCCCAATCCGCAATCCGCCTGCTGGGGCTGAACTGTCTTTTCTCCCCTACTATTGGATGCGTTTGAGAGCAAAACTGAATTTAAAAATGAGTAAGAAAATAGACAGTTTGGATTTGAATGCACCCTTAATAACATGATTTTTTTCTTCAACCGCTATGTATTTTTAATTTGTTTTTGCTGTAAGAATTGGCCCTATCAAAAACTTGTCTATATAAATGTTGAAGACAATATTAAGAAGATATATGATAAATTCATGGAGATTTTATATCTTGTGAATTGACGGAGTTATGAAAAATTTTCTTCTTCAACCCCCCCCCCCTTTTTTTTGTTTTTGTTTTTGTTTTCGTTTTTTTTTTTTTTTTTTTTTTTTTTTTTTTTTTTTTTGCCACGAATTGGACCTATCAAAAACTTGTGAATATAAAAGTTGTAGATAATATTAAGGAGATGTATGATAAAATTAATTGGATTTGATATCTTGAGAATTGACGAAGTAAGGAATTTTTTTCTCCCAAAAACCCTATTTTTTGCGCCCCTTGAGCCTATTTTAAATTTTATCAAAAATCTGTGATACATGAATTTTTGGCGCTATTTTTAGAAGTAATAAAAACTTTAAACTGATTTGATATGTACAAAAATTAAGAAGTTATGGTTTTTTTTCGGTTTTCACAAAACCCCTCCCTATTTCCATCCCCTTTGTCCGCTTTTACCCATTAACGAACTTGACCGAGATTTTATGTCCCTTGATTTTATGTATCAGTTTGGAAGACATTTGTGCAGAATTGCGGAAGTTATCGTGTCCAGAAGAAAGTGATAACACAATTGCTTCGGGAAATTCCGTTCAAAATGCCCACTTTGACATAATTTTTTGAAATATATTCTGCCTCTATCAAAAAATCGATCATTGCGGTACAAGATATAGTTTCTGAATAAGCGAATCTACCAATTAAATGCGTTTGAGAGCAAAAATGAATTTAAAAATGAGTCAGAAAACAAGCAGTTTGGATTTGAGTGCATCCTTAATGCAATGATTTTTCCAACACAATCGGCTTCGGGAAATTCGGTTCAAAATGCCCACTTTAACAGCATTTTTTAAAATATATTCTGCCTCTTTAAAAGAATCGACCATTACGGTACATTATATAGTTTCTGAGTAAGAAAACGTACCATTTGGAAGCCTTTGAGAGCAAAAATGAATTGTAAAATTAGTCAGAAAATACGCAGTTTGGATTTGAATACACCCTTACTTAGATGGGTTTTTTCTTCAACCGCTATGTATTTTTAATTTATTTTTGCTGTAAGAATTGTTCCTATCCAAAACTTGTCTATATAGATGTTGTAGACAATATTAAGAAGATATATGATAAATTCATGGGGATTTTATATCTTTTGAATTGACGGAGTTATGGATTTTTTACTTCTTCAAACCCCCTTTTTGTTTTCGTTTTTAATTTTTTTTTTGCGGTACGAATTGGTCCTATCAAAAACTTGTGAATATAAAAGTTGTAGATAATATTAAGGAGATTTATAATAAAATTAATTGGAATTGATATCTTGAGAATTGACGAAGTTATGATTTTTTTCTCCCAAAAACCCTATTTTTTGCGCCCCTTGAGCCCATTTTTAACTTTATCAAAAATCTGTGATACATAAAATTTTGGCCTTATTTTTAGAAGTAATAAAAACTTTAAACTGATTTGATATGTACAAAAATTAAGAAGTTATGAGGGGTTTTCTGTTTTCCCAAAACCCCTCCCTATTTCCATCCCCTTGGTCCGATTTTGCCCATTAACGAACTTGACCGAGATTTTATGCCCTTTGATTTTATGTATCAGTTTGGAAGAGATTGGTGCAGAATTACGAAAGTTATCGTGTCTAGAAGAAAGTGATATATATATATATATATATATATATAGATAGATAGATAGATAGATAGATAGATAGATAGATAGATAAAGTTTTTTACTGGGGGTGGTTTTGGATTCTAGGAGTCATGATCGGTGTAGATCTACAAAAACTTTTCAGAAATTCCAACATGGGAACGATCCCAATAGGTAGTATTTCATACGAAATCTACCTAAAATCCATTATAAAATTTATTAATTCTATCAGATTTGTTATTTAGCACACAAAATGTGAGAAAGATTTCAAGAAATTTTACCAAGATAAAAATTAGGCTAATTTATCACTTATAAATCTGAGGTAAGTTTCCCAGAAACAATAAAACTTTTATAGATGTAAATGCGAAGATCCATGGCCTCATTGCATTCATAGAGCTATGCTACAAACATACTTGTTATAAAAAAAATATGATTTTGATAAATTAAAGAATGTGAAATCACTTATCAAAGTTAGTGCTATTTTCGAATCCTTCCGGGAAAATAAAAGTTTATTTTTTATGTAATAAGATTTATATGATATAGAAGGGGGGGGGGGAGGAGGCATCATGATTTTAGAGAGGCTTAGGTGGGGCGTGGCCAAAAAAAAATGTTGGGAACCACTGGCCTAAAGGAATAAGCGAATTTCAAAAAACTATTGCACATATAATAATAAATGATGTATGAAAGAAAAAAAAATCTTTCCAACTTTTTTTTTGCCGTTGCTTACTAGATGGCAATACTCCCGTTGAACACAGTAATTGAAATTAAGAAAATGACCACTAAAATCAAAGGATCTTACGCCATATGATTTCTTTTTGTAAGGTTACATGAAAGATCTTGTTTATGAATCACCATTGCCTAAAAGTCTCAACGAACTTAAAGAACACACCAATGCTGCTCTGCTCGAGGAGAACCGTTGACAGTATAAAAGTGCAAAATGAGTGTAATGAACTTGATTATAGAATAGATGTTTGTCGCGTTACGAAAGGTTCACACGTCGAACATTTGCAACTTAAAAAAAAAAAAAAAAAAAAAAAAAAAAAAAAAAAAAAACTTGGAATGTTTTTTTTTATTATCATATATCACTTATTACAATATATGTAATAATGAAAAGGAAATCGCTTCAATTAGATAAATCATCTTCAAGGTTGGAGTAGCATAGTTAAGGTTTATTCCCACAGAGTGCAAAATGCCCAGACCAGGACTCGAACCTGGGTACCTTGATTTGCCGTGTCAATGCCTTTCCCACTGAGCTACCCGGACGATACCTGGATAACATAATTCACTCTTATTTTTTGGACATGACTGTGAACTGTAGTGATAGTCTCATTCATCCGAGCCAAGGTCCCAGATTCAAGTCCAAGGAAATTTTTCGCTCTGCTGGAATAAACCTCAACTATGTTACACCGACCTTGAAAATATGTGTAAAATTTTTGAAAATATAAAGTTTTAAAATCTTTATTTATGCTAAACTTGTACGTTTGACAACTAGCAGTCGAACCAATGGGAACTTGACAAATACATATGAGTCTAATATTGTGACATATTATATTGATTCGGAAGTTCAGACACTAATTAGCATTAATATTCCAAAAACATTTGCAAAAGTTGCAAATTTTTTGCAAATGTTTGCAACGTTTGCGACTATTTTTGAACTATTGACACTTTATTGCAAATATTTCAACTCTAAAGGGTCCGGGTTTTTTTTTTTTTTTTTTTTGTTTTTTTTTTTAATTTTTGAGAATAAAGTATTTGTACGTTAATAAAATTAAATGTAGCTAGTAGCTATTCAAGTCGCAATTGTTAAAGTTTACTGGAATTTAACGAATATGCTAATTACTTAAATCTGACGAATAGGGTTATTTTGAATATTATTCTTATGACAAAAGGCCAAGGAAGGATGTTTAAAGACGTTTAAAAAATGTACAAAAAGATTAAATAAACTTAACAAGTTTCTAGTATTTTTTACAAGCTTTTATTTTGCTTTAAAGTTATATCAAGCTTTTTTTTATCATACTTTTCTGCACATCATAGACCATTCCTTAAACCACCATTTTGATATTTTTTAATTATAATTCGAAAACAACTTGGAAGAAAAATTTGAAATTGAGAATTCGCATAAAGCAGGACATAATAAATATAAATCCATAAAATAAAAATTGTAGGTTGCGACTCATATTTTTTTCGAATATTAATTTCATAATTCATAATTTACATTATAAAAATTTTTAAATTACAAATAAAATCTATTTATGTTTGGGTTTTTTAGTATTATAACCAAACAAAAAAATATCACCTTAGGATAATAATTTCAGGAGATATTAATAAAAATATGAAAATGTACTTTAACATTAGAAGCTCAAAATTTTGAATGTTTATAATTCAAAAACTTAACATCCAAATGCCTCGAAATTTCGTTTCTAGGCATAGTTTGGGCTGAAGATTTAAAATATATTATCAAAATTGGGTGTTGCTATTGAAAAAGAACAAAATTTAGTCTGGTTTTGATTTGTAGATGGCTCCCTAAGCAAATTTATATACATCATTTAAAAGTAGACTTTATTTACAATCGTTTGGTACCAATAACTTTCTTTTATTACAATTAGTTGCAGAGTTGGTAAAAGTAGTTACTTTTTTCCCACGACTGAACGTAATGTTTATAATTCTAGCATATTTGTAAATGGGTTAAAAAATTATTACAAAATTCCATCTTTTCATAAAAAAACCAGGTTGAGTTAAATAAAAGAGTGTAATAATGTATAAACTCCATAATGATAAAATATATACTAATTATAAACTACTAATTAACATAATCAAACATGTACTACCGTTTACTACATTCAGATAATTAAAAAAAAATAATTGTTAAGACAAAGTAATAATGAAAAGACAAATCCTATTAAGGTAAAGTACCCAGTAGTTGACACCTTAAGGAATTTTTCGGCGTTCTTCGCCTTTGGTTCGTGCAGTTTTCAATTAAGGGAAACAGTTTGATCATTACTAGGGGGTTTGAACATTTTTCCACAAAATCATAACGTTTAATGTCCCGAAATGAATACATTTTGTAAAAATTACTAGGGAATATGAAAACATGATTTTTGTCCAGAAGTTGACACCATCGTGAACGTGAGAGTTTAGTAGTTGACACCTTCGTGAACTAGTAATTGACACTGACTGCGCGGGGCCTAAATTAATAATAATAAATACTCTTTATTATTATGTTACTATATTAATTGCCCCATTTGAAGACATAAGGATAAGAACCGTTAATTAGCAAAATTTTTTAAAGAAATCAGAAGTTTTAATGAAAGATCAGAAGTTTTAATGAAAATAAAAAAAGTCCCATAGATCTGAAATTATAACATAAAACCACTTACTTAATTAATCTCAAATAACAAAAATGAAAGATCGAGAGCAAAATCAAGCACTAACGGCCGATATTTTACCTTTTCATTGGGGTTTTTCCCTCAACTTTGTATTTCAGAGTTATTCTAGGCACGTTAAATTTTTTAGCCGCTGTTTTGTACCCAGCTTTGTTGACTTTAACGTATTCTACGGCAGCTCTCGTGCTCTCTTCCGTGTAATTCCTAAAATTTTCCTTCGTAGGTGGCATCTAAAAAAATAAATAATTAATTTTAGTAGTTGACACTCCCTAATTTCAATAATTGACACCCTGTGTCATCTATTGGTTTAAATGCATTTTTAGTTTTTCAAAGATCAGTCATGAATTTATCTGGTAGATTCCAGCTTATTTTCACTGAATTAGATTAACAAAACCCCAACATGAGCGAGAAGTTGACACTGGGTGTCAACTTTTGAAAATCTGTTTCTTTTCATGGTCAATAGTTTACAATCACACTCACTCCAGCTATTTTGCACAAAATGCATCAATTTTATTCCAATACAATTCTTGGACATCGAAACAATCAATATCAATCAAAACATAACCAGAATTTAAGATAAATTACGGGTTTTAATACTTACTGTAACGTGCGATCCTTATCACTTTTCTTAAGATAAATTCGAAAAATTCAACTTTGCACACATGCTTCTTTGTTGTTTTCCGCCATATTGGAATTGGGCTCGACTGTTTATAGTTTTAGTTCTCAGTTTTGCCGCAAGGCGATAGATTTTAAAAATTCTGTGTCTCTCATGTTCCTACCTGTGACGTTTTCTTGTTACACTACTGTTTCTACAAAAGTGTCAACTATTGGTCCAGTGCCAACTACTGGGTACTTTACCTTAATTGAACTTCTGCTCCGAGATTTTCGAATTTTCGTGATTATTAACATTTCACTCGAAATATTTCTTAAGTGCTGCTAGCTTTTCTTCGATATTGAGAAAAAGATAATATTGACACACTCCCAATAGGTAAGTACGCCAACAATGGAGAAAATTGGAGCAAAAATTCTAGTTATGATTAAAACTTAAAACACACTTAAATAATTAATGTTTAGTAATATAATGTAAACATTGTTTAGTAATATAAAGTGATTTTATGGAAGTTTGTTTCACGACTTTAAACGTTAGTTGTGGACTACTTCTTAACCCTTTATGTACTGAATTATGAATTCATGAAAATTTTATCTTCTAAAGCATTTTTCGTGAATTGTTTAAACTACATTAGAAGATTTACATAATCATTTAATACATTTTAGAAGGATTTTAGAAAGATTGAAGGATTTTAGAAGGAATTAAATTAATTAAATTTGAATTTATAGGGATTTTGTCCAATATTTATAACCTCACTCAAATCTTTTATTTTAAATATTTTTCTTAGTATTTTGTAGAATTAGGAAATGTACAAATATAATGTTCTTACGATATAAATATAGAAATATTTCCGAAACGCCAAGAAATCCGAAAAGATGCAAAGGCAAAAGAAATCATCCTTTTAAAAATATTTTTTTGTTTTGTGTAATCAATAATGTTTTCGGAACAAGATAAAGTAATGTATTTATAACCAGAGATGGGCAAATTTGTAATCTCAATTATCGGCAGTGAAATTACAAATTAATCACGTGTAACTGATTGTAGCTGTAAACATTCAAACGCAGAAATTTCGTCAAATAATGGGATGTGAGCGGCTCCGACTACAGTGCTGCAAGAACATTTTTGCGGCATGTAATTTTAACTATAATTTATTACATTCAATTAAATTATAATTACACTGCAGATAATTGTAATTACAAATCTGCCCAACTATGTCTATAACTCATTCTAAACTGTATTACAACTAATCGATGTATTAAATGAATTTTGTAACAAGTTATTCTAATGGTACTTATAAGTACCGTCAGAAGATGAAGGGTTAAAGTCTTCATCATTAAATTTTTTTTAACCACTGCACTTATTGCTCCTGAGCTTTTAACAACTATTGCATGTAATAGCTGCTGAAGTGTGTTAGTTTCCTGTACACATAATGTTAAAGAAACTATGCAAATATAATGTCTATACAGCGTGTCCGTGTCCACTCTGAACGAGGTCCAATGGTTAATTCCCTAATTCCTAAACCGTTAGTCATAGAGATATCGTCACCTCAGAGCAACAGTAGGACATCTAATACTAATAAAAAACGAGATATCTGACTTACTGCTATGAATAACTGTGTTTGCATCGAGTGGAACAACTTCTGAAACACAAAGTTATGTTTAACACTATATCTCAGATCTGTTTCATAAAAATTCCCTACTGTTCAGCCAGATATAGACACATTTTTCCATAGCAGTAAGCCAGACATCTCATTTTCGATTATTACTAGATGTCCTACTTTTGCTCTGTGGCGACGATATTGTTACAGTTTCAAAAATGTTTTAAATGAGGTTAAAAGCGATTTGGGTCAGAAAAAATATTACTTAAAAAATTGCAAAATTTAATTTTTTTCTTCGTTCCCCTGGTCCCTATAAGTTATATTTAGTAAAATTTTCCAATTACACAGGCAAGTAAGACAAAAAAAAAAAAAAGTCCCATTACTCTACGATCAAAACTGACCGAGTAATAGCTTTTCAAAGTTGGAGTATATTTTTTGCTGCGAAATAGCGGTCATTCACAAATTTAGTAGAAATATAAATAATCATCAGATATATTATAAAAAATTAGTTGAGAGCGAAATTAATATTGCAGTATAAGTTTAGAATCTATAATCAATTTGACATAATAATGCAAAGTATACAATTTGTATTAAACATTTAAGAGGGAAAAAAATAATAGATTTTTTGCTAAATAAAATGATGAAAAGCTACAGCCTCAATTCTTTGCAAAATGATACATATTTTAAAATGCTATTAGATTACACTAGCCTGCAAAATTTGGGCTATGTGATGTCTTTAGCTTTGATAATTGATTCTTATGTATTCTGTACCACTGAATCTGAAATTGACCTTCATTTTTTACCGTCGCGTAAATATTTTTTTTTGCAAATCGTAAATTTCAAAGTTAAAAAAAACAAAAAATAACGAAAATCTAATACTATAAAATAGATGTGATTATTGTGTTTTTAACTTTTGATAATTGATTTTTATGAATTTTGTACCGCTGAATCCGAAAACTACTTTCATTTTTAACCATCGCGTCAGGGTTTTTCGTAAATCTTAAATTTCAAAGTTTAAAGTTCAAAGTTAAAATTGAACACTGAGATTGTTCTCCCATACTAGGTACATATTACATGACGATATTGGTAACATATTTCGAAAATGTAAATAGTCTTCTAATATTGGCGCATTATAGAAGAGACGTTGTCTAATATTTCGCCAAAATTTCGCCAGTAGTTAACCGACACAAGAGTACCACTGGTGACTATTTTTTAATTCTATTTCGCACCATTTTCTCAAAATAAAAATCTTTCACATATATTTTGAAAACATATGCAAAAGAAATTTTATATATAATTATATATTAATAGCAGCCAATACAATATAAAAATAGTTACCAGTGGCAGCCCTGCCAATGATATTTAAACTTTTTTTTTGACATATACTCACTGGATCAAAATATTTCAAGTCTTTGCCGGAAATATACAATAACAGACCTAGAGAATTCTTGAAAATACATTTTTATCGGATAAGTTTATGTCAAGAATTCTTTAGTAAAAAAGCAATAAAACAAATGATTCTACAATTCAAAATTTACATTAACATAAAATTAACATATTTTATATATATTTCATAAAAGCTGAAACATTGTATTTGTAAACAAAATAAACCAAAATAAAATAAAAAAGGGAAAAAGCATCGTCATTACTTTTTTGCTGAATTCTGTGAAAAAGAAAAAGAACAAAACACTGATTAGTCAGCTTTAAAACTCGTCACAGCATCAGAGATTCTACGAAGAAGAAAGTCCGAAATGGCCAGAAATTTGAAAGTATTCAATGTCATCAACTTTATGGAAGATCATATGTCTCATCTGTTTTGATATCTTGTTAACAATCGAAAAAAAGGCTTTTTCTGTTCATCCTTTTTCTCGGCCTATGGATAGAAATTCAGGAATAGCACTCTTGAAATTGAGCGAATGCTCATTGTAATTCGCAGCATTGCGTAATCTCACGAATGTTTTATTCAGAAAAGAATTTACACCAGAAATTTTTGAATGGTAATTCTTATTTTAATTTTATCCTTATTTTAAGGAATATTTGTGCTTATTTAAAATAAAAATTAATTCTTGAAACTCTCAGCTGAGAAATAGGAATTTATGAATAAAAAATCCGCCACCTTTGGATACACTGGTACTTCGGTACACAATAACTCTTTATAATTCACATGCATTTACAGTTAAACTCTGAATAAGAATGCTGAAGGCAGCAGAATAAAATATCATTATATTAGGTTGAGCAAAAAGTTCTGGTAAATTTTTAATCTAATAGTTACCAGAATTTGTATCGTATATAGGAGTACAAGTGGTATATCTATAGGAGTTCAGGAATTTCGGCTCCAAAATTCCTATTGAACAGTATGATTTGCGTGTGTTGATGCGGCATTATTGGAGAAAAGGTCTAACGATTCTGAACGAATGAAGTTGAAGGAGCATGTCAAGAGTTTTTCGATTCCAAGAAGCCGCCATGGTACTTCCAACAAATCCGGAATCTGGCAAAACGATGGCAGAAAGTCGTTGACTATGATGGTCTCTATTTTGAAGAATTGTCCTTGTTGCTTTTGTTGTTAAATTGCGCATAACAACGCAACTTTTACAAATTTCCCAGAACTTTTTGCTCAACCTAGTAGATAGGTTCAAGATCAATTCAATCATGTCTCATCAATTCAGTCATGTCAGATCAATTCAATCATGTTGATATCAATCATCATCAACTATATGTGAGAGGAACTGCGAAATTATAGAGAGGATGCGGGGCCTTTGTCCTGGAACCCTAATCAGACAGGACTAGTGTTGCTAGGTATCCCGCATAAATCGGGGCTTCAAATGCCCTGTACACCAGTATTTTAAAGTAATTTTCCTTGTCTTATCCAATAGGGCCATTCCATGAGAAACGGACAACATGTCCGACACGGAACACTTATATATATACCTTTATCTATTAACTTATAAGTTGTTAAAATATAAACTATACATTAAAATTAACAAAAGAACCTATATTTTCATATTAGCATTTTTTTTTTTAATTTGAGGGTACAATAGCAGTGTTAAAACAGCTGTAATATGTAGAAAAGATGTTCCATACGTGATGTGGGGTGACCCTTTAATAGGTTTTAAAATCTTCACATTTTAAACCCCAGACCCACGGTCGGCAACTGGCGGACCGCGGTCCACACCCGGATCGCGAAAGGTCGAAGCCTGGATCGCCGAAAAAAACATTGCAAATGAATAATTTATTTATTTCCCAACAATTCTTGAATATAAAAAGAAGAATTCCGAAATACACACTGCAATGTTCCTAAGTTTTATGTCAGATCTTGTGAAGGAATTTCAAGCAAGATTCTAAGTCTTTGCAGAGATAGGTAAGTTGTCTCAATTCTTTAAATCGCCTTATGAAGTTGCTCCAGCTGCAGAATGGTCCGATGTGGCTGCGAAGTTGTCCAGTCTTGAAAAACCTTTACTTCAAATGGAATTATTTGACTTGCAAGAAGGTATTTTCTTGCAAATGTATAAAACTTGGTCCCCTGAAGAATTTTGGGGTAAACATGTCTCAGAAAAGTATGAAAATTGCAAAAAACTAGTTTTTAACCTGGCTACTGTGTTTAGTTCCACATATATGTCTGAAAGAACTTTCTCCAAAATGAATTTTTTAAGGAACAAATATCGTTCGAGATTAACGAACGCCGACCTTGAAGACACTCTTCGGATTAGCGGTTCACCGCGTGAACCAAAGTTTAAAAAACTGTCTCAAGATCGCAAGAGTAATTTTTCGCATTAATTTTTCAACGAACTTTTCAATTTTATTATGTGTATGTAAAAATTTTAAGAACGTATACCTATGTAATTTTTTAGAACGAATACCTGACTTTTCTATTTTCTATTATATGTATGTGTATGTAAAAATAACGATTTAAAAGTAATTAGTACTTATATAACTTATGTTTTTTTTTTCTCTGGACCTCGATAAAATTTTTCAAAAGTATTCGGACTCCACTTAAAATTACTTGCCGACCCGTGCCCTAGATCTTAGTAAGCTGCCCGTTTTTAATAATAAATAAAGAATAAAAATAATAGATAATAAAAATCTCCACATTTTAAATTCTAGACCTAAGTAATCTGCCCGTTTCAGGGCCATTCGATGAAAAACTGGCAAAATGTCCTGCGAGCGACACTTACTTAGATACTTATATCTATTGACTTATAAGTTGTTAAAACATAAACTATACTCGTGCATTAAAAATAACAAAAACACTATATTTTCATATCAACATGGTTGTATTAATTTGAGGAAATAATAACATTTTTAAAACAGCAGAAATATGTAGAATAGCTGTCCCATACGTGACATGGAAAGACCCAATGCAGGGGTCCCAGCGCTGCGCCAGAAATGGCCGATTGCTACCACTAAATTGTATTAGCATTCTTGTCCTTATTTAAATGTCATAAATTATGTCATTAAATAAGTCAAAAAATACTATTAAAATTTAGTGGTAGCAATCGGCCATTTCTGGCGCAGCGCTGGGACCCCTGCCAATGGCACAATTATCTGTGATTAAAGATGGCGAAATAAACTTTAAGAAATTAATGGTGTTCAGAGCATTTTGAGTATTGTTTTACGCGGCACACCTGGAAACACGAGCCAAGACCAGTGTTGCCAGTGGACTACTTTTTTTAATTCAGATTTCTTTAATGGTACCACTTTTTTGAAATACTAAAATTCGCCTTATTTAATGATATATTAATTAAGGCGAAAACCAGGGGAATTATATCATTTCAGAAAAGTGGTGCCAATTAAGGAATCTGAATTTTAAAAAAGTAGCCCACTGGCAACACTGGTCAGGACCTACAAAATCTAAAATAGACCTAAACTTATTATGATAATAAAGTTTTCATGGGATCCTAAAAAAGAAGTGTCCTTGGGACCTAACTATCATCATTTTTTCCAAAAAGTGTCCTAAACATTATAAATAGTAAGTATCGATATATAATTCTAAGATAAGTTAAGAAAATTAAATCAATTTAACATTAGTAGAAATCTCAACAGAACCAAAGAGCCAGCAAAAAAGTATTAACTCTGAGTAAAATTCCTGAAAAGTATCATTGTGGCCACCAAACGAAACACTTGCAATGCCAAACAGAATTACACTAGTGTGCAAAAATTAAGGACCAATCACAAAATGATAATTTTCAAATACGCGAAAACTCAAAAGGAAGTAATATAATTCAAGTAATTACTATCTCTACAACACAGCTAGTCCATATAACATCTCATTCATGTCATACATGCACAAGTGTCACAGTCACTACGGTGAAGCAAAAAAATAGGAAATTCCATACATCTCATTATGAGTCTCAAATGATCACTATATGTGTCACCACTGAGACGTCAATGTGACTGCTGCTTTGTGACGAGTCACCAGGTGACTTTACAATGTAGTTAAATTGTGACTCTCATGTGACTGTCATTTTTAGACTCAATTTCAAAGTCATCATGAACGTGTCATTATGATAAATCACCAAATAATATCACATTATAGTCACATGAAGACTTTTCACAAAAGAACACAATGGTGACTTCACAATAGTCTCTCTGTCACCTGAAAGTAATCATGTGACTTTAATGTGACATTATTTTGTAACTTATCACAATTCAGCGTTCGCGATGACTTTGAAATTGAGTCTACAGACGACAGTCACATGAGAGTCACAATGTAACTACATTGTAAAGTCACATGTTGACTCGTCACAAAGCAGCAGTCACAGTGACGTCTCAGGGGAGTCACATATAGTGATCATTTGAGACTCATAATGAGATATATGAAATTTCCTATTTTTTTGCTTTACCGTAGTGACTGTGACGCTTGTGACCATGTGTGACATGAATGAGATGTTATATGGAGTAGATCTGTTGTAGAGATAGGAATTACTCGACTTATATTATTTCCTTTTGAGTGTTCGCGTATTTGAAAATTAGCATTTTGTGATTGGTCCTTAATTTTTGCACACCAGTGTATTAATGAATATTATCAATTACAGTGGAACCCGGTTAAGACGCTCACGGTTAATACGCGATCCCGCTTAATACGCGGATTCTTTCCGATCCCTTGAACATCGCCTATAAGGCTAATGCAAAAATATCACGTTTAATACACGAACGGTTAATACGCGATCCCGCTTAATACGCGAGAGATTTCAAGTCCTTTAAGGCAAAAAATCACGCTTTAGACGCGAATTCATTGTTCAAGTTGCGAATTCCTTGTCTCTTTTCCAGTATTGCCAACTTATCGGATTTTTTATATTTAAATAAAACACAGTCTCTCCAAATAATAATATTTACTTTATTTAATAACAGATTAATTAAGCCGAACATTACTAATCGGAAATAGTGGTAGTTATTTGAATTTTAAAAAGCCCGCTAAATTAGCCCACTGCAATTCTTTGACCCCGCGTCCTAACATTCTGTGTTTCTCGCTTCGTGTATGTTTTTACTGTAAAGAGCGAAAGACGAATTCAGGATACTCAGATATGTCATAAAATTATGATTATGGATGATTATACCTATTGTTAGTGTGGTTTTAAATGTAAGTTATATACCTACTATGTTTTAAAATGCATATATATAGGCAAAAAATGAAACTCGTAAATATGAAATAAATACGACTGCGGTTGTTTAATTTTTTTATGTTTTCTTTCCTTTTTTGTATGTTAACAATATTTTTTACAAAAAGTTTAATAAGGATTAGTTTTGTCTTATACTGAAAAGGATAGATTATAATGGTACTCATTATCATAAGTATTAAATATGATTTTAACAACTGGATTGTGCTTCAAAACTTAAAATTTTTTTATATCTGTTAAAAAAATTAGTTTAGCTGGAAATTAATTTTTTTATTTTTGCTTGTAACGTAATAATCTACAACAAAGCCGTTTAAATTCATTTTTTATTTTTAGTTATTATTACAATCATTCCTAAAAAGATAATAATGGGTTAAAAGTTTAATACAATTAAATTCCAATCTAAATATACCTAAAAGGTACAATTTTCTACCGTAAACATCTAACCGAAAGCTCTAAAGTTCCTTTAGACCAGGGGTGTCAAACTGTGGCCCGCCGGATGCCACTAAAATTTTAAAGAAATAGTCGACAAGTTGAATCGCAGCAATTCGACGATTAGATAAGGCAAAGATAACTGTAAAATTTTAGTGGTATCCGGCGGGCCACAGTTTGACACCCCTGCTTTAGACGATTAGATGTGTAAATAGACGCACAGTTTCTGCAACATTATACAAATCACGTTTAATACGCGATCCCGCTTAATACGCGACTTTTGTCCGCTCCCTTGAAACGCGTCTTAACCGGGTTCGACTGTATTTTAACTATATTGATAAATATTGTTTATTTAAAACTTAAGTTATTACTAATATTATTATTTCAATTTTTAAAATAAGGTTGTTGATTTAAATTATTTTTACGTTAGTTTGTTCATTTTCATGAGATAATTTAAATTTATCAGGATAATTATGAGGATGCAATTTGGAAACATGTACTATCCCAGAATTCTTACCTGTATGGTAGCTATAGCGATCTAGCTCATAATTTACATCATATGACTTACTCATTATTCTATAAGGTCCATTAAAAATAGGTTCTAACTAGTATTATATGTATACCCAGTGTTGCCAGTGGGTTACTTTTTTTAAATTCAGATTCCTTGATTGGCACCACTTTTCTGAAATGGTAAAATTCCTCTGGTTTTTGCCTTAATTAATATATTACTAAATAAGGCGAATTTTACAATTTCAAAAAAGTCGTGCCAATCAAGAAATCTGAATTTTAAAAAAGTAGCCCACTGGCAACACTATATATACCTAGTATTTGAGTATTTAAATTCCTCATAAATAAATAAGTCTCCAACATCAAATCTTGGTTCTACATAAAGTTGATCATACAATCTTTTATTTTTTAAATGATATTCAATGCTACGCGTTTTTGTTACTTTGAGCGTTTCATTAACAAGGGGATAACAATTTTGTTTAAGGCTGTTCTCAAATCCAAAAGGGCAACTTCCTGACATAAGTTTCAATTTATTTTTGTTCGAAAATGCATGAAACTAGCTGGTGTTGTTGGTCAGAAACTATGTCATCGAGCTGTTTTTTCCATTTTTTTGCAAACGCAATAGATGTTTCAGAAAATAACGTCAAAGTGGACGTTTTGAACCGAATTTCCGCGCGAAAGTAGAAAAATCTCTCAAGAGAGGGCGAAAAACGGGTTTATCACGTGATCGAAATCGCTTATAACTCAATGGGTAATTGACAGGGTTCGTACGGGTACCGTTATTTTCAAGGCCAAAAATCAGAATTTTTTTTATAGAAAAATAAATCTAGTTTAAGGGGACGAAATATTTCCTTATTTAAGCAGAGATTTCCCATTAAAAAATACTGGTACCGAAAATTTTCTTAGTCTTGAAATTCAAGCTCCCGTACGAACCCTGATTGATTGATCAAAAAATGGAAAAAACAGTTCAATATCAAATCGCTTCCACGGCCAGAATTTCCGATTTTATATCTTTCCTTTAAAAAATGAATTTGTAAATGTGTCAGAACGTTTTATACGCTTGTTGAGCAGAGCAGTTAAGAACAGCCTTAAGGGAAGAATCGTAGGCTAATTGACCAAAAAGAAGATAAGCAGGAGGAAACTTTGTTACTGAATGGAGGGGGTTGGGGGGGGATATTATTATATTCTTGAATAACTTGCTCTAATAATTTAGCCCAAGGAACTTGAGAAATTCTAGAATTAACCTTACATTTTAGTCCAGTAATAGTCGGCTGATCCAACCTCACGACCTTATCATTCGTTTGTGGATGGTGGGTTGAGATCAAAAGCTGTTTAATTTTATAGTTTCGAAGGAATTTTTAAATCTAGAAGAAATAAAGGCTGAATTACTATCACAAAGTAATTTTTGAGGGACTTTCAAATTAAAAATTTGCTTTAAACAATTAACATATGTCTCAGTTGTAATACTTTTTTGATAGAAAAGCCCAAATTTATCTAGTAGCATGGTCTATTAATAAATGCAATTATTTCTTGGTAGAAATATAGTAATTAAACCCACCCACAGTATCAATAGAAAGACATTCAAAAGGTTGATCTGTGGCTGGCATAGAATGTAACAAGTCAATCTTTTTTTGTTTGGGTATTTTATTTATTTTTTTAACAATGCTTTACATATTGAGTTATATCCTGAGTAGGGATGAGATTTCCGCGTTTTTGCACACCGGTATATTCTTAGAGAAAAAGTTGTTCTGTTAAATCCCAACAGTGTTCCGATTAAATGAAATATCATTTTCTCTAACAAAATACTGGTGTGCAAAAACGCGGAACTCTCATCCCTGATCCTGAGTCATATTAAGCCAATAATAATTGGTGAAATGGTATTTAACATTTTTTTTTAAACCAGGGTGGACAAAATTTCTATGAACAAGATCTAACATTTTTTTTTCTCACAGATATGGGAACTACTATTTTTTGAACCCCTACTTTTGGACAATAATAATTCCATTTTCAGTTCTATAATTTTTACCACAAACATTACCTTTTTCTTGCATCGCTACAATTTCACTAGCATTCAGAATAAAACTAACAGGTCTAATAAAATGAGATATGTTATTTCTAGACAACATCTCTGCTTCGACATTTGTTGAACCCCTTTCATATTTAATCTCATAATCAAGCATGCTAAGTTTTAAAGACCATCTAAATAATCCACCTTTAAGATTCTTAATATTCTTTAACCAAACTAATGATACATGATCCGTAGGTGTAGTAAATTTTAAGCCATGTAAGTAATGATAAAACTTATTTAAAGTATCAACAACGGCAAGACATTCTAGTTCGGTAATAAAATAATTTTGTGCATAACTTCTAAAAACTCTGGAGTAAAAAGCATGAGGATGTAGACAGTTATTGCCATCTGTTTTTTGTTTTTTTATTAACACGGCACCTACTGCCAGTGTTGCCAGATTGGGGACATTTTTAATTCAGATTATTTGACTGTGACCAATTTTTTTTTAAAAGTATAAGGGGCATTCTCACAATCTGTTAACTTTCATGTCCCTGAATAACAATTTTTTATTTAATACACTTTTTTGTGTTTTTTTTATTTTATATACTTGGAAACATCCCATTGCATGATTGCACAACAATATTAACGAGATAAATAAGTTTTGGACAATGTTGGGGATCCAAACACATGGAAAACTCATCTACCGTCTTGTGTCCCTGATGCTGATTTTGAAGTTTGGAGTTATCTGGATAAAATTGTTTCAATAAAAATAACTCGATGTAATTTTTTTCTGAAACTGGAACTATTGTTTTATATAAATATGTAGCTAAAAATTAGCCGGCACACATTTTTAGGGTTGATATTATTTTTTGAACTCTGTCCCTGGGTTTTAGATTTTTTACCATCCCTCTTCTAAAATTATACAGAAAATCACTTCAGATGCAGCGACAGAATTTTTTTCAAGTTTTCGCTCATGCAGAAGACGCTAGAGAAAGAATATCTAAAATTCTTTGACAGGAAATTTACTGCAGAATATAAATCTACATTTAAATATCAATTTCAAGCACCGTGGCTTTATTGGTAGTCTTACCGTCCCCAAGGTTTATTCCTGCACTTTTCGAGGTAAACTAAAAAAAAAAAAATTAATTTAATCCAATGTTAACAATTGTTTCGAAAAATCGATGAGCATTGTGGCTATCACTTAGTCTTAACCTGATTTTCCTAAAAATAGGTGGTAATTTTCCTTACCGTTCCATCCTGACCGTCTCTTTTTTTACCATTTCGTCCCTTTTTTCCCCTTACCGTCCCTTCTTTAACACCCCTTTAAGGCAATGTTATACACAAATTCTGTATTAAAAGTACTACATTTGTATTATTTCTTATTTGAATGTCTTGTGGGTACTATGCAAATTCATTATAAGTAAAAATTTAGAAGAAAATAAAAAGTTATAGGGGTAAAATGGTAAGGAAAATTAAACTCGCAAGTTTACCTAAGCCTCAGTTAAATAAAAAAAATTTCGCTGCTGACCATATTTTCTTTATTTTGAATCATTAAGGCAATCGTCTATCAGATTAAACTGTTATTTTAGCAAGTTTAATTTCGCCAGATTTGTTTTCCCAAAAGTCAAAAGCTTGTGAGAATGCCCCATAATTCGCCCTATTTTTAATCTATTTTTAAATAGGCCGAATATTTCTGTTTCAAAAAAGCGGTCACAATCAACAATCTGGGGACAAAAAGTCCCCAATCTGGCAACACTGCCTACTGCCACCTTTGAAGCATTAACAAAAATACGGAGGGTAAATTTAGAATAATAAATTTTAAGAATCGGTTTATCATTTAAGATATTTTTCCATTTTTGGAAAGAATTTTGACAATCTGAATTCCCTTCCCAAAGTGTATTTTTCTTTCGTAATCTATCGAGATGTTGTTTAATTTCTGCATATTTATCTATGAATTTATTCTAAACATTAATGTAATCTAGGAATCTTTGTAGTTTTTTTACATTAGAAGGAGCTTTCAAATTTTTAATGACTTCAATATTAGCCGTTAGCAAGTGATATTGTTCTATTTTGAATCTCATAACCTACGAAATTAATTTTATTTTGAGCAAAACGACATTTAGAGAACTTTAAATTATTTTTTTATGATCTACGTAATTAAAATTTGATTTAAGTGCTGAATATTTTCTTCTTCTGAAGAAGAAAAAAAATAATGATCTCATTAAAATAATGGCAAGCAAATTCTATTTTATATTTTGTAAGAATTCTCCTAAGGATTCTATTAAAAATTGATGGTCCAACCTTGATTCGAAATGGTAAAACAGTCCACTCAAATAATCCAGAATTAGTAGCAAAAGCTAATTTTTCAGTATCTAAAGGATGTATTGGTAGTATATGCGAGTACCCAGAGGCTGAGTCTAAAGTGCAAAAATACTTAGAATTTCTCAATTTATCAAGAATATTATCTATACGGGGCAAAGGTTCAGGATCGTTTTTAATTATTGCATTTAATTTTCTATAATCTACACATAATCTTTTTATATATATATATAACCTTCATTGCGTTTAATAGCTAAAGTGATAGGGGCAGAATATGGGTTATTATAATTTTAATTAATCTAGATTCTAATAAAGATTGAATTTGACTGTTGATTTCTTTTAAGGTGTTTTCGTAATTATATAAATACGTAGCACCTATAGTCGTCGTCTGTTCAGACCGTCTGTCTGTCCGTCTGTCCGCATATAACAGAGCAAAAACTACCCAACCAAATGGTTTCAAATTTAATACATAGAACCGCTGAAGAATTCTGTCGAGTCATTTCAAAATTTTATGAAAATCGAATCAGAACTTAAAAAGATATTAATAAAAGTTTTCTTCATTCTATTAAATCCTATGATACGTCATTAATTCAGTGATATTCAATTATAGGTAATGATTCTAGGTTGCCATGGTGATGACGACATATTTAAGAGGGAGTCTTATTATTTCCGTATGACTGAATTTAATTACATAGAATCGTAATAAATTTTGCATTTATGCATTTTTGCATAAGAGGGCAACAGCTATGGCATCAAGATCTGAATATTTATGAAACTGGTTATAGTATGAACGCACCTCACTTGCCACGTTTGACGTACAATTTCCGACTTGTTCCCCTAATAGTTAAGTACGATAAGGCCTCAAATGCATAAATGGGTCCGACTTAAGAAAAATGCGCTGCGGTTCAATGCTAATTTTACCAACATCATATTTATGTTTAGCAAAAATATCAAAATATTCCTTTACGGTATCCTTTAAAATACCATTTTGAATTGAATTAAATACTTCATTTAAATTATAATCGCTAAAATTGTGTTCGCAAGAACTTTGAGAGGTTATGGATCTTCTATAATCTGGGTTAACACCATTAACATCATTGTTTACAAAAATAACATATAATAAAAATAAAGATATCTTAATTTATTAATTGACATATGAAATTTGTTTGATCATTGAATTCAACACAAAATTTCCCTGAGAAACTACACAATCTTCGCAATTTATATTTAAATTAAATTTAGTAAAATCGTTTAAACCTAAAACACCTTATTTTAAATCAGAATCAAAAACAACGAAGTTAACACATTTTCTAATTTTACCTACTTTAAAAAAAACTTCATACACATCTGATTTATTTGCCAATTAACTTTAGCTTGGATAATATTAATTGGACTGATAATTTTAATTTTAGCGTGAACATTTCTATATATTCTTCTGTATGTGTGTGTGTGAAGGGGGAATAGTCTGCGGTGTATTTTAATGATATTGCGCTATTTTAAACATATTAAAATTTATATACCGGGTGAGCCAAAAGTTCGTTAAAACTTTAAAAACTCATAAAAAGGAAGAAATTATGATAAAGGAGTGCGGTTTGCAAGAAAGGGCTCAGAAGGTAGTTTTTATAGCAGAAAAAAATTTAGTTAAACAAATCACATGTAGAGGGCACTTACGATCCGAAACACAATGAACAGGTACTACGACACAACCTGATTGTGTCGCAGAATGTTCTGGAGATCATGGTGAACATTTGTTATTGAAAGAACAAATGAATGGAGCATATTGTTGTCCTGTTCATTGTGCTTCGGGTCGTCAACGCCCTCTACATGTGATTTTTTAATTACATTTTTTTTTTTTTTTTTTGCTGATAAAAAAAATCCCACTACCTTGTAAGCCCTTTCTTGCAAACCGCACTCCTTTGTCATAATTTCTTCCTTTTTATGAATTTTTAAAGTTTTAACGAACTTTTGGCTCACCCGGCATATCAATGAAGTGTACTACATGGTGCTTACTGTAGAATCTGGTATGCATATAATTTATCATTCATTTACAGACAAAGAATTTGGCTACAGTGCAGCATATGAACAATAATTGCTGGAAGAGCGTTTTCAGCACAAAAGATCTCATGTACATTTCCGTTTATTGACGGAAATTGCTGAATGGGAATTTTCAACTGTGCTATGGGTTTAATTGAACTAACTTTTAGCATATTATGTAGTAAACATACAAATCTAAATAAATCATGTAAGGACTGGACAAAAATATACGGATATTTTCCCGAATATTAATGACAATTGCAGAAAATGGGATTTTTAATGTATTATGCGTTTTCCAAATTGCTTACTTATACGTCATCTTTCACCATATTAAACGGTGAGTTTTGTTACAGTCTGAATGTGCTGGAAAGTGTTTCACATCCTATATTTGACGCCTAATTTTTCTTACTTGTTATAGATATATTTTAATATTTTGTGTCGCATAAAAGATTGCCAAGATTCAGGTTGAGTGTTTTTTTCTTTTCTTTTCTTTTCTTTTCTTTTTTTTTTTTTTTTACTTTAGAGCATCTGCTGGAAGCGAAAGGATAAAACTATCTAAAATTATGAATATAAATATAATATTGCAAAAGATTTAAAGGCGGTCAAGGCTTAAAAACTTTTTATAAATCGATTTTTTTTATCTATTTTGATTATTCAATTAATTCTGAACACAGTACAAAAAACCGCAAAAAAATGTTTGCATTTTTAATAGGATGTTATAAGCATTTATGTAACAATCACATTCAAAGCCATACCCATTTAATTGCAACTTTATGTCGCGTTTTCTCAAAACTTCATTTTTGACGACCATCCGTAACATTAAAAAAAACTATTTGATGGAATGGCTTAATTTTTTTTTTTTTTGCAAGTATATAACATCATTATCTATAGAATGAATTAATGTATTTTAGATAGTTTAATATTTTGAGTATTTTTAATGAATCAAAAATTGTATTTTTAGGGGGTTTTAAATTTTCAAATGTGAGAGTTTTTTTTTAATAAGTTTTCCTTTGAGTGATAGTTATATCCTTAATTCATTGTATAAAGTTTCCTGATCATTTTAAAGCGAAAATTAGGTTCATATATCAATTCAATATTAAGATATCTTACGGATAGTGATATGACACCTAATGTTTTTTTTTTTCGAAAATTATGTTATATAAATTTTGCTATATTTTTTATTTTATTACATTGAAGTACTTCATTTTACAATTCTATAAGACTACAAACATACCTTAAAAATATCAGAAAGTTTAAATGAGTTACATTGAATACTTCTGATTTTATATGGACTCGAAGCGAGAGCTCTGTTTACGTGTTTTTCGGTATCGATCAAGCCCTGAGCCCCCTTAAGGCTGTTCTCAAATCCAAAAGGGCCACTTCCTGACATAAGTTTGAATTTATTTTTTGTTCGAAAATGCATGAAACTAGCTGGTGGTGTTGTTCAGTAACTATGTCATCGCGCTGTTTTTTCCATTTTTTTGCAAACGCAATAGATATTTCAGAAAATAATGTCAAAGTGGACCTTTTGAACCGAATTTCCGTGCGAAAGTAGAAAAATCACTCCAGAGCGGGCGAAAAACGGGTTTGTCACGTGATCGATATCGCTTATAACTCATTGGGTAATTGATTGATCAAAAAATGGAAAAAACAGTTCGATTTCAAATCTCTTCCATGGACAGGCTTTCCAATTTTATAAATTTCCGTTAAAAAATGTATTTGTAAATGTGTCAGAGCGTTTTGCGCTTGTTCAGCGGAGCAGTTAAGAATAGCCTTAAAGGAATACATTTTTCTTCTGTGAATGCTTTATTAGTTATTTTTAAAATTAATTTATTTTTGTGAAAAAATTAAATGTGCTTCTTTCTATTAATAAAGGATATGTTTTTAACGTTGAAGGATCTGAAAATTTCGGTTTGTACAGCCCTCCAGTATGTGGCATATCGAGAATACCGGAAATTGCATGCTGAGAAAAAGCATTTGATATAGAAATTGATTCAATAAAGTAAGTTAAGTTTTTCTTTCGCCAAGATCGTTGTTCTGTCTATGCCATACCAAATAAAATTCTATGTAAGCATCAACTTAATATAAGATTTATGCATTAGATTAATTTTTAACGCAACTATTCAATTGGTAAATAAATCATAACAGTTGTAAATTTCCAAATGGTTGAAAAAGTCCAGACCAGGATTCGAATTAGGGATCTATTGGCTGAAACCGCCAATGCTCTACCAACTGAGCCATCCCGAACGAATCTGGAGGACTAATTCACCCAACTAAACTTTAACGAACACAGCATCTGGTCTGATATCTGAACTATATCAACAGGTTATTTTTGGAACTGCAGTAAACACTGCATGCGTAATTATATTAGATTCATTTTTAACACAATTATCCAATTGTTAAAGAAATCATAACAGTTGTCAATTTCCAAATGGGAGGAAAAAAAGTATGTCATCGTTAAAGTTTAGTTGGGTGAATTACCCCTCCAGATTCGACCGGGATGGCTCAGTTGGTAGAGCATTGGCGGCTTCAGCCAAGACATCCCTGGTTCGAATTCTGGCCCGGACGTTTTTGACCCACTTGAAAATTTACAGCTGTTATAAAATCAACGCTCTGATTTTTTTATTAATCAGAAGGATCAAAACAGATAGTTAAGCTAGGCAGAAAATAAAATAAAACCTGGCACAAATACAGCTTTTATTTCCCGTAAATAATCATTGAAACATTCTATTTGAATACCATTATCCCCAAAGACGTCAAATAATAAGCTTGATCAGATGAATGGAAGAAATTTCGCAAGGTGAAAATAGCGCCCTCTAACGTCTGGCGTTCTCTTTGTATAATCTAAAACGTAAAGTTGACGTTGACACCAGAAAAATTAACTCATTAAAGACTGACGTTGCGTTTTCGCAACATTATATTTGTTATTTTTAAAATTATTTTGATACCAGTAAAAGAGCTAAGCAAAATTAGGCTTATTTAATTCACACATTCCAGTAATTCATAAAGTAAACGTACTTTTTTAACAAAAAGTGGTGTGAACTGAATATAATTCCTGTAAAACATGGTGGTCTTTAACGGGTTAAGCAGAGAAAATTTCAAATATTAATCCAAAACTTATCTGAAAACAAGTGGATCAAGTGTGGAGCCTAGATCTCAAACTCACACTGAGTTAAGGAGATAGCGATGGACTATGGAGTCTAAGAACAACTTGTAGCTATTCAGTTTTCCTCCGGGGCTTTTTACTTGTTAACTCATGGTAGGAAGGGATAGTGGCGCTCATGTATCCGAATAAAATTTACATAATGTACGTTTACAGGTCATTTCTTTTTTGCACACCTGCCGCAAGGTGGCGCTAGTGTACTCTAACAAATTTAACCTGGGTAAAATCGGTCTGATTATCCCGTCACCAACATTACGATCACGATTATCTCTCCAAATGATAAATTCCAATACAGATTTCAAACCAGTGACACTTGCACAAGAGCGATCACGTTTTCATATCACATCTCTCTCTGACCAAACACTTTTTCCATGATCGAAATACGTGTATCATCTAACGCCGTTTCTCTGATGGTGGAAAGCAATAATTACTTTAAAAGGGGAAAAAAGGGGTTATTTTCGGTTAGCCGGGCGCCATGGTTATATACATACACATATATTTACATACATAATTGTATATGTACATATATTTATAGATACACTTGTATATATATAAATTTATTTATTTGTATATATTTTCCTTACACGACTGCATATGATCTTTGTAAACGCAAATATTATAACATGTTCAGTCTATGCGCTAAAAATAGAAATAGAAAATATAAGAATATTCCTGAGGGTACTTCTTAAAAAATGAAAGTGATAGAGAGTTTAAGTTAGCCCTGCCCTTTCCTTATTCAATGTCGATGTGAGGTTACGAAAGTCAGCAATAATAAAATACGAATAAACAATTTCAATAATTTTGGATATGTTATAAAAAATTTTTACTTTTACTATTCATTTAAATTATTCTAAATTGCCGGCATATTCATTATTTCCTTTTTTTAATACGCTCTATTATTTATTTCTAGTTCAATTCCTATAAGTTTAAAACGCGTATCTTAATAATAGTTTTATTCAAAAACGTAATCTAAACTTTTAATCCCTTCATTAATTTTTATCGTCTACCAAACTGTAAAATTCTGAATGCAGTTACTTTATTTTTCGAATATTTATAAAAAGCCATTTTTACATTTTTATTTCATTTCATCTCATTTTCCCGCCAGCTGGGCGAGCGTCAGCTTATTCGCATCGAAATCCTTCCATTAGCAGCGCCCGGATTCTTTTCTGTGACGTTTCTCGATCGCTCTCCATTGGCTGAGTGACGGATAGCATTTTCATTTCGAGTCTCGTTCGTGAATTTGTTTGGTTCGCCTGAAGTTTGCATTTCAATCGGATTTCCTCCGCGCATTCAAATAAATAGCTCGAGCATGAGCTCAGAAGAAGATTTTTTGTGCTGTTTGATTGTTTACTTAATCTGTTACCTGGTGTCCTAAGTCGCGTAGAATATTAAATTATTATTTAACATCTTTTTCGCATGAATAACTAGTTCGTGCTCAACCAGGATGGCTCTGATTTCTCATCCTGCGGGAATTGTTTATGTTGGTATGTTCTGATGTAATAAACAGTTTCGATGACTAGGTTTCTATGTTCTTATTGGGAAAACCCTATATTTCTCCATAAGCCTTTTTTCACCACTCATGCGGCCTAATCTGCCTTGTCTTTATCATGAATAAATGAGTGTTTGATTGTACTTTACCAATCTCATCATCGATCCACAGCTGCTAAATTTCCACAGTGTTGACACCTCCAATAGCGATGCTTGCACTAAGTGGTACGACTGCTATACAACCTCACCAATGGCTGATTAAAATATGGTACTAATCCAGTAATATGTCGTAAAAAGCACGACGTGATTGTTCGACTTAACCCATTAATTTGTTTCGTTATATATATATATATATATATATATATATATATATATATATATATATATATATATATATATATATATATATATATGTATATGTATATATATATATATATATGTATATATATATATATATATATATATATATATATATATATATATATATATATACATACATGTATATATAAATAGATATGTATATATAACACTGGCGCCCGGCTAACCGAAAAGTACCAAAAAAAGTTATATAAAAGCATTTTAGCATAAAATAAAATACTGCCTGAATCACTACAAAACTATACTGAACCGATATTGTATTGGCTATACTTACGCTAACTATTAGAGACCTGTCTAAATTATTGGCAGGGAATTACACCTCAATATAGTGGAATGTTTACATTTAGTCAATAACGAGTAGAAATATTTCATCGATCAAAAGATAATAAAACCCATATTGTCATTGAACTGCAAATATTTCCAATATAGAACCAATATACTATAATATACGAAGAGCTTAGTGGAAGGGCATGTTATGATACATTTTCTCAAAAATTGTTTTATTTTATCGATGAAAGCGTTATGAGGTCATGTCATCGGTACCCGAGGCTAACGAAAAAGACAGACTAACCCGGTGCGTTCCACGTATCTTTTTTTACAGACCGCTGGAGTCACGTGATGCTCGAATACACCAATGTAGGTGTACGAAAGAGCATCACGTCACTCTAGCGGTCTGTAAAAAAGGCACTTGGGATGCACCACGGTAGCCTGTCTTTTTCGTTAGCCTCGGTCGGTACCATGTCAAACTATCCAATGTGAAAACAGTGGGCTAATTTTTTTTAATTCAGATTTCTTGATTGGCACCACTTTTCAGAAATAGTAAAATTCCCTTTGTTTTCGCCTTAATTAATATGTCATTAAATAAGATTAAATAAGGAGAATTTTCCTATTTCAAAAAAAGTAGTGCCAATCAAGAAATCTAAAATTTAAAAAAAGTAGCCCACTGTTTTCACATTGGATAGTTTGTCATGGTACCGAAATGATGTTATGAATAAAGAGGAGGGTACAGTTTACCAGCTGAGGAGGTTGTCACAAGATGGCGGCCGCTTTCTTTAATTCGGATCTACAGTTTCTGATTACCGCTGGAGGCACAATCCCCACCAGTAAAATTGAATCGAAAATATTGCCTTATTTAAGCTTCTTATTCATGGAAAAATTTTCTCAAAAAATGGTAAAAAATTCTATTTGTTTTTACTGGTGTCAGTTTGCTTGGTTAAACAATCAGTGGTTGTCACAATATGGCGGAAACGCAGGATCTGACTACCGTCAAAATAAACTTCCACCAGTAAAAATGAAAATATGTTTCTTAATAAATATTTATGATTGAAATTTTGCATTAATAAGGCGATTAAATAAGGAAAAAATTTCTATATAAATTTGCTGATGGAAGTTTTTACCAGTGGTAATCATCTCTCCGAAAGCGCTTACGGTTGAAGCTTCACTATTATAAGGACGAGTTGGAACCCGTCGAAATTCGACGAAGTAAAATGTTAGAAAGGAACTGTCAGATCGAATTTATAATAAACCTACAAAAATAATTACAATAAAAAATTCATCTTACACTGGTTGTCTAACTCTTAAAACAAATAATATTTTTAACCTAAAATTACCAAAATATTATTTCTACAAACTTCAGCTGCTTAAATTATTGAAAAATTAAACTGTATTAGAATACGTAATCAAGGTGGGTAATTATGATGAAGTTATCGATTGAGGCTCTTATGTTTGTTTTTACGGGATTAAAAATCAGTAAAAAGGATTTCGCTTTGTCACATCATAAACATTTCCCCCATAAAATCTAAACTATACGTTATTTTCACATTCTCATAATTTACATACGCACCACTTAAATTCACAATTTGAAAGTATTTTAATGCGCAATAGTTTATTAATGAACGTATTTCCAAACTTAAAGTCACGTTTGTCCGATACAACTTTTCATATGAACATTCGCACAAACTTGAAGTTCTAATCTCAGTACCCGTGAACAAAAAATGCAGAAATTTGCCTTTAGTTGTCATACTATTGGCCATTTAGTATTGGACAAACATTTAGTTTTATCAAAAAAAAAAAAAAAAAAAATCGTTTTGTTTTAAATATGACATCATTTTTACTCAGTGAATTATTTTGCCTAACGTCTCAAACTCGGTATCAGCGTAATGTAAAAATATTGAAAGGTAACTGATTTATGAAGAAGAATGCGTTTTTTTTTTTTTTTTTTTTTTTTTTAATGTCTGACGTCATTTTCTGTTCAAAAATTATAAAAAAGTTACTTTTATTTGTAATGTGAAAATGGCATCAATACGGATATAATCAATAAAAATAATAAAGCATGACTATTTTTCCTTTACTTTTCAATATAAATGGAGTACTTCAGTTGCCACAATTACAAAATTTGTATTAAAAAGTACAAAAAAAATTAATATCTCAAAAATAAATTGAGATACAGCTTTCAAACAAATTGCATTTAAAAGCACATTTTTTCCCCTCTACGAAGGTGTAAAAATGGAAAATATGCGACATTTAGAAGTATAAAAATTTGCAGTAGCGAAAATTGCAAAACCGAAATTTCATTTCAAATTTCAAAGTGTTGCCATTCGCAAAATGACGTATGCGTTACGCACAGATATGTTTGCTCTTTCTTTATAGTTCCATGGGTACCGACGATATGATCATATATCATATAGTAAAACTAAAATACTAAAATTCTATACTTAGTATTGAAGATATGGGACAGTATCTTTTAATATCGTAATCTGGGGTTACTTTGGTTCTTGCGGGGTTACTTTGGTCCATCCCATAAAAAAAGTTTTTATTCTTTGTATTGAACAAACAATACAAGATAATTTGGAGTTTTTCCCTTGAAAAATATTTTATACCCTACTATAGGGTATTTGAATAGTTTGGGGGTAATTTAAATTTTTTAGTGGCAACACTGGATGTGTTTGTAAACAAATGTTTTCTTGTTTAAATTTTAACTCACCAAACTTTCTATAGGGAAGCAATCTGGATAAGAGCTACAAATAAGGTAAGTGTCAAAATGTTATTTTTAGTAACCTGTAATCCATGTGAGATCATAGTTTTTCCTTTTACTTTTTATTTTGAGAGGCAATGCTCGCGTTTTCATAAAGGTAATATGAAAACTAGTAATTCGGGGCTACTTTGTGCCAGGCCTTTTTTAGTCCGAAAATAGCCCAATAGCTTAGAATAGCCTTTTATACAACCAAATCTATTAAAACATGTTTTTCAAATGTTACTGTAGCAAAATGTTACATTAATTGTTTTTGTTCCAGTTGCTGAGTATAACATGACGAAAACTTTTTCTCGTTTCTTTAATATTAACAATTGTTTTATTGTGTTTAAACGTTAAAAAAAAAAAAAAAAAAAAACATTTTTTTTATCGATTTTGCAGTGTTAATTTATTAGCAAATGCTATTGCAAAGCAGGGGCTACTTTGTTCCAAAATTTTAAAAATAGCTAAAAAATAAAAAAATTCCTCTTTAAAACCATACAGTTTTCATCATTGTTTCATGTTTCATTGTTTCAACTCCATTTCGGTGTTGAAAAATCATATATAATATTTTTTAATAATGGAAATGTGAGTGGGACCAGGAAAAAGTGGACCAAAGTAATTGTATGACCAAAGTAAAGTTGACGGTATTTAATAATTTAAATGGTGAAAATAATTTCTAACTTTCAATAATCAAATGTTAATATCCTTTTCTAGGAGAGTTAATTTCACCTATTAACATTCAAACATATGCTACAAAGAAGGAATTAAGTAAATAACTAAATTACAACTGAAAACTTGAACTTCAATTTTCTCGAATTCTAATTTTTGTTACGTAACGTCTTCTTCCACTCAGGTCTTCATATCTATTTCATTGTAAATATTTCCAAACTAAAACCAGTATTTAATCAGTATCGGTGTTACATTGGCAATATTTACAACAAATATAATATTGGTTCAATCTCCCATTGATACTACGAAAATGTACTACTTTCTTTCCATAATCAAGGTGCAGTTTTAATAAATATTACACCATTTTTTCAATGGTTGAGGACAATAATTTGTCTGTCGCTAAAAAAAAAAAGAAAAAGTTATGTATATATTATATACGAAATATCGTGAACGGATATTATATAAGCAGTAAAATAAAACCTGTGAAACGAAACCTGCATATAACGGAATCCTGTTTTAAACGGACAAAAATAATGGTCCCAATATATTTTTATACAATTTAACTTGTTAAGACGAAAACCTGTCTAAAACTGCAATTTATTTTCCAGTTCCTTGACATTTCGTCTTAGCAGATTTTACTATATTTACAATAAATGCGGTGTAATATTGAATCAATGATGCATTTCTACTAAGGAAATGCATTAATTCCCCAAAAGTCATAACTACCAACTGTCCCAATTTTGAAGTACCGCTATTTCCGTGTAGTAATTTTGGTCTTATTTAATCATAGAATTTCTGTCATTAACCCTTTATTTGCTGACGGTACTTTAAGTACCATAAAAATAACTTGCTATAAAATTCATTTAATACATCGATTAGATGTAATACAGTTTAGAATGAGTTATAGATACTTTACTTTATCTTGTTCCAAAAGCATTATGGGTTACACAAAACAAAAATATTTTTAAAAGTGTGATTTCTTTTGCCTTTGCATCTTTTCAACTCTCTTGGCGTTTGGGAAGGTGGGGGGGGGGGGGGGGGGGATTTTCAATTATGAAATATTTCTATATTTTTATTGTAAGAACATTATATTTGTACATTTTCTAATTCTACAAAATATCTGGAAACATGTATAAAATAAATGATTTGAGTGGGGTTATAAATATTGCACGAAATCCCTATAAATTCAATTTTAATGAATCCTTCTAAATCCTTCAATCCTTCTAAAATCCTTCTAAAATCCTTCTAAAATTTATTAAATGATTATGTAAATCTTCTAATGTAATTTAAACAATTTACGACAAATGCTTTAGAAGATAACATTTTCACGAATTTATAATTCAGTACATAAAGGGTTAAATAAGGTGAATTATTAATTTCGGAAATAGCGGTCTTAAAAAATGGTAGTAATGGCAGCTATATGAAATGTACAAGTTGAAACATTCGTTTTGAACGTATTATCTCGTCCTCAACATTACGATTACAATTATATCCCCAATTCTATTACTAATTCTATTATCTGTATAGCACTTTAAGAAATTTAAGATTACGTCCTTTTTTCTCAAATAGCAAGTGTTATTTTTGCTTTTTAATTTGTGAATATACAAAATTTTCAATTTGAGCCCGATCCCACCCGAGCCCGAAGACTGGTATAAAATTCGAGACCGGACTCGGGTTGAAGGGACAATATCGTAACAATATTGGTTTTCTACTAGGGAAATTCCCAAAAAGTCATAGCTTCCAACTGCCCCATTTTCATAGTCCCACTATTTCCGTTCCGTGTAGTAGTTCTGGTATCATTTAATCCCAGAATTTCTGTCATTAACCCTTTGTGACTCAACAACTCCAATTGGAAAAATATTTACTGAAATGTTAGAATATCATTTTAAGTATGTAAAAATAATAAAAAAATTTAGGGCATAAAAATATATTGACCAAAACATACCCTTTTCACATGTGCAATAAGTAGAAAATACTACATGCTTCTCATAAAAAGTGTCAATTTTCTAATACAAAATTGTTAAGTACACGAACTTATCTTTGTAAAATATCTATTTTTTGGACATCTCCAGCTTTTTAAATTTTATAAAATTCACGAAGTTCATTTAACCCTTTAATTCTCGCTCCCGTGATATTCACGGGCTGTGTCTTTTATTCAGATTGCTTGATTCCCACCAGTTTTATAAAATAGTGTGTTTGGCTTTGTTATGGTATCATTTTACCTGTCTTTAAATAAGGTAAATATTTCTTTTTCAAAAAAGTGGTGCCAATAAGCAATTTGAATTTTTAAACCGTAATTTAATGCGACCATTAAGGGGACCGGGTAATCTCTATCTCGACCATGTTAAAATACACCAACTTTATGTACCTTTTACTCAGAAATGGTCAAAGATATAGAGGTCTAGATTTTTTAGCTTGAAAAGCATGCTTTACGTATTTTAACAGACCATTTTCTTTCTAAGTGAAAATGAAAATGAATTATTAATTATTTATTGAAAGACATTTTTAAATTACATTTTTGGTAAGATTTCACTGCCTGAAATAAGTAATTCTCAACAAACCATTAATTCCCTGTATTCAAGTATGCACTATAATATAAGTATTTAGAAAAATCAGAGTTCTTAAGTTTAATAGATATTGAAAAAAAAGGAACACAAACCTGAAAAATCGAAGTTTTGAGAAAAGATCAATTAAAGCTGTGAAAAAGTGCTGCCAGTGGACTACTTTTTTAAAATTCTGATTTCATGATTGGCACCACTTTTTTGAAATGGTAAAATTCGCCTTATTTAATGACATATTAATTAAGGCGAAAACAATCGGAATTTTACCAGTTCAGAAAAGTGGTGCCAATCAAGAAATCTGAATTTTAAAAAAGTTGCCCACTGCTGTGAAGTCTGTTAGAAAGAATGAAAAAATCTAACACTTTTTCTACATATATAAACATGTGTAATACATCGTTGAAAAGATATAAGTTTAAACTATTTAATGATATAAAAAAGTAAAAATCGATTTTTTGGTTGAATTTCGCTTACGCGGTTGCCTTAACCCTCTCGCTGGAGCATATCTCGCCCGAGATATGCTCGGGCATGCATTTTCCCGTCAAATTAATACTATTTGGTTATTACCACCAGTTATTTTTTAGCGAAAACTTTGTGTGCTTTAATCAGGACATTTTCCCCGATTACAATAGTCAAAAATTTCTGCTTTAAAGAACCGGTGATAAACAATTAAAAATTCTATAAAAGACACTCGTCGCGAAGAATTACTTACGCAGCGAGAGGATTAAGGGGTTAAGCAATAATAATGCGAAACTGCTCAAATGAGAAATAAAACTTTGGCATGAAAAATGAACTCGGTATTGCCGTTTCTTGAGAATTCTATGAACAATTTATATTATCTGATGTGTTGGGCGAAAGTAGCAATCAATAAAATCGTCTTTTAAAGCTCACTGTATAAGATAAGTAAAATTAACTTTTGGGTATGTTGCAGATATGGAAGGCGGTGATAGGTTTAACCCTTTCAAGGGCAAAGCACTTTCATTGCTAAAATGTTCAAATAAATGAATGACACCGGAATTTACGAACGAATTCAATTGGAAATATGACAAATATATATATATCACATACATGATAAACGGAAAAATTTATACGAGAATTCCGGTGACAGTGTGGCGTTTGAGAATTAAAATTAAGCGGATTCATAAACATACCACCGCCATTGAAAGGGTTAAATAAGGCGTATAATTCTTTTGGGAAATAGTGGTATCATAAATGGTAAAGTTGGAAACGGTATAAAATGTACACCTCGAAACATTCGTTTTGAATGTATTATTCCGTCCCCAGCATTACGATTACGATTATGTCTCAAAGTCATAAATTCCGTTACAGATTTCAAACTAGTGACACCTCCACAATAGCACGGTACCGCTTGCCCTTTCCTATCACGTCTCTCGCTTGACGGAACGATTTTTCCATTGTATCCGACAACTGATTCTTTACGACCAACCTTGCATTTTGGCTCGTTAAGAACTGCTCCTCGTTAGTTGATTAATTATCTACTGAATGCTAAAAAATAAATAGACTATAATACACATGTAAGGAAATAGAAATTCCAAGTTGAAGATATGGAAACTACGTTCATTATCGTACTTTGATGATAAAGTGGAAGTCATTTATTAAAAATAAGTAAATGCATGTCGACGGGTGGCTGAATTGGCAGGAAAAATGCTCGGTGAATTTTTATGAGGCATGCTAATTAGCCCTCGAATACCGTTATTTACCTTGAAAATGCTTCTATGCTGGTATGCGATACTGCTGTTTAAAGTAATCTTTAGATACCTGCATTTTAAGCGTTCCTGGGAAGTAATTTGCTGTGTTGTCAAGTAAAATAGTGATTTTAAAACAGACATTATCATAAGAGCTTGGAAAACATTTTTAAAAAATCATAAAAAATTATTAAATTAAATTGCCGTTTTTAATCGAACTTTACCGAAAAGTTTTTGCAGTATTGGATGGAGTAAAGATTGAAATTATGCAACATATGAAAACGATGAGGTATGTGTAATAAAAGCGAAAGCGACACAGAATCTCGCGGCATCTTGTGTTATACTTTTAAGCTAGGCAATAATGAGAAACATTTTTTAATTTACTGTATAGAAGTTTATTAATTATCTACAAATAAAAAATTAACTGTAATATATATGTTGGAAATAAAAATTCCACGTTGAAGATACGGCAACAAAGTTCACTATAGTACTTTGACGATAACGTGGAATTAACCTTTTTTAAATAAATAAACCCATGTCGAAAGGTGGTTAAATTAGCAGGAAAAAATGCCCGACGCATATTTATGAGACATGCTAACTGACCCTCGAATACCGTTATTTACCTTGAAAATTTTCTATGCTGGAATGCGATACTTGCCGTAATTTTTAGATGCCTGCATTTTAAGCGTTTCTGGGAAATAATTTTCTATGTTATCATAGACTAGTGATTTTAAAACAGATATTATCATAAGAGCTTGAAAAACATTTTTAAAAACCATAAAAATTATTAAATTAAACTGCTGTTTTTAATCGAACTTTATTGAAAATTTTAGCAGTATTCGATGGAGTAAAGGTGGAAATTATGCAATATGTGGAAGCGATGAGATATGTAATGAAAGCGAAAGCGAAAAAGAATCTCGCGGTATCTTGTGTTATACTTTTAAGCTTGGCAATAATGAAAAACATTTTTAAATGTATACTATAGAAGTTTATTAATCTCTTCAAATAAAAAATTAACTGTAAGATATATGTTGGAAATAAAAATTCCACTTTGAAAATATGGCAACAACGTTATTATCGTACTTTGACGATAACGTGTAATTCATTTTTTAAAATAAATAAACCCGTGTCGAAGGGGGGTTAAATTAGCAGGAAAAAATATCCCCGCGAATTTTTATAAGACATGCTAATTGTCCCTCAAATGCCGTTATTTACCTCGAAAAAGTTTCTATGCTGGAATGCGATACTGCTGTTTAAAGTAATCTTTAGATGCCTCTATTTTAAGCGTTTCTAGGAAGTAATTTGCTGTGTTGTCAAGTAAAATTGTGATTTTAAAACAGACAATATCATAAGAGCTCAAAAAACATTTTTAACAAATAAAAAAATCATTAAATTAAATTGCAATTTTTAATCGAACTTTATTCTACAGTTTTTGTTGTATTCGATGGAGTAAAAATTGAAATGATGCAATATATAGAAGTGATGAGATATGTAATAAAAGCGAAAGCGATAAAGAATCTCGCGGCATCTTGTGTTATACTTTTAAGCTAGGCAATAATACGAGACATTTTTAAATTTATAGTACTAGAGGGCTCTGCCCCCTACGAGCTACGCTCGCCAACCCCCGTTCAACACCGCAGATTCTAAAAGCATGCTAATTTCATCGGCCTTAAAAAGATTGAATTATAATTTAAAAAAACAGTGACGTTCTCCCTGTAAACGGGTTTTTATTCATTTTCCTTTGATTGGAGATTTTTAAGACGAAATCAGCCGCTGCTAAGAGATACAATGGCTGTTTTCATCTTTGATTAAAAAACAAGAAAGAAAAATCATGCGTACGACATAGATTATGAAACACTTTCCAACACTCCCTGAAAGCTTTAACAAAACTTCGCTATTTAGAGAAATAAGGTAAATAAGGTAGCTAACTAAACATTTAAAAAACTGATTTCAGCTGTTACCATCCATAGCCAAATATTTATTCCAATTCTTCCGAAGAGCCCTGTGTTTGATCTGTAGGCTGATATATATACTATATAATAGAAAATTTAGTTTAGCAAGAAAACGCATAACAGGTTGAAATTTCTCTTTCAGCAATTTAAACTAATAGATGGAAACATACTTGAATACTTTTGTTCAGCCCTGTTGTTTACCTAGTACCTTTATTACACGCCACTATTTAGCTAAACTTTAATTCAAACTAAATCACTGTTAAAACTACTGAAATCGCATTTCCAGAATTTATCGTCTATAGACGGGCATGTATCCAATTCTTTGCGTGGCCCTGAATATCATTTTATCTATATTCTACAAACATTTCATAGAAAACTACATGCAGTTCAGCATAACACATTTTAAAATCCTCTTTCAGCAATTTACGGTCATATTCAGTAACCTTTACGAATTCTTTTGCGTATCCCTGTATATCAACTATAACATTTACACCCACCATATAGTATGCATAAATATAGTGAAACTTAAAAGTGCATATCATAATTAAAAATGCATTCCCTGCCATCGCCGCTAATATACAGTACTTCTGATAGAAAACACTTGTCTGAAATGTTTTGTATGTTCCTGTAAATGCTATGCACTACGTATTATACATGAAATAACTTAAGTAAGCCTAACCAGCGTGTATCAATTTTATTATATATGAATTTGTATAATTAAAATACGCCGCAAACAATTTCCCCTAATAGCATTTGTAATGGAATTCTTTTGTGTAGCCCTGTAAATGAATAGTAACTATTCGTTGCACCGCATATGCTATAATATTCTGCATATTTTAGTGCACTTCGTAAATGCATATATTTTTTATTATGTTTGAAAGAATGTACCATCTTTAAAATTCATTTGAAATGATTTTTTCCCATTTTTCCGTAATGTAACGGAATACTTTTGACTGTCCCTGTAAATGAACTAAACATGCTACAAACTTCATTTGAAACAGGGTTCGTGCTAGGCTAAACGTCAATAACCAAAAATTTCAGTGCGATCCGAGCATATTTACGAGAGTTAGAGCGCGAACAGACAAACCGAAATCAATAATGCTTTTCAACTTGTTAGAAAGTGTTAAAAATTAGTAAAAATTTGAAAGTAAGCTAATGTAAAATGAATTAAGTACACAGAGTCTTTGTCTCTCGGTCCTTTTTAACAACGCTATGAGAAAGTTCTTTTAAATGTATCGTTTTAAATCTGACGTAATTTTTACCAAAGTTTCCTTTCTCTTTTTAACATTCACATGAAAATACTTTTGTTGTTTGAAAGAAAATATTATTTGCGCTGTCTTAAAATTCACGATAATAGTTGAAAAGATTATCTCAAAATATGAAATAAATGTCTTCTGCAAATATATTTTTTGATTTAAAGTGTTTTGCCAACTTTTATTTATTTGGCCTTTTTAAATATGACGTAATTTCTTTCATTTGTGACTTTTAACGCATAATAATGAATTTAGTATTTAAAAATTTTCTTTCCCTTTTAAAATTCACGTGTAACTGTAGTTTTTATGATGTAATTGTTAATATTTTCCTGATTTTTAACACGTAATCCCTTATTTCTAATTTGAAAGTTTTTTTCTGTTTATAATAGCCACGTGTAAATAAATTTTTTATTTGAATTAAATATTATTCTTTGTGCTATTTTTAAAATTGGCAACAGTTTAAAATAATTGCCCTTTTCTAAAATGTGTAAAAAATATCTCTCAAAATGCTGAAAATTTGAATTTAAAATGGAAATAAACCCTCAAAAAATGGGTCAAATTAAAAAGATAATTGCAGTTTGTACATCGGGAACTTCCAATGTATAAAATGATCTAAAAATGTTTAAATTCCTATGTATAGTTTTTCTCCTATAAAACCTTTTTAATGGAACGATTTTGACCCTCTTTAACATTAAATATCTCTTAAAATAATTATTCGATTTAAAAACTGTCTAGATCAGCGTGTTTATCAAACATGTCTGTATAATACCATCGATTTTCATATTTTTGTATGAAACAGTTTTCTTAATATTAACGAAGAAAGACCCCCGGTCATAAAAAATACGGATGCCGATCTAGTAGGAGTATACCCGGATGATCTACGCAGATTTTCATTGGTCCATTTCCAAATCAAAACTTTTTTTATACTACGGGGCTCTGCCCCCTACTAGCTACGCTCGCCAACCCCCGTTCAGGCACACCAAAATCCAAAAAGCACGCTAATTTGATCGGCTTTAAAAATATTGAATTAAAATTTAAAAAAAAAAAAAAACAGTAGCGATCTCTCTGTAAACGGGTTTCCATTCGTTTTCCCTGGATTGGGGATTTTTAAGACCAAATCTGTTGCTGTTAAGAGATACAATGGCTGTTTTCGTATTTAATTAAAAAAATTAGTTATTTGAAATAAGCTAATGTAAAATGAATTAAGTAAACAGTATCATTGTCTCTCGGTATTTTTTTAGCAGCGCTATAAGATAGTTCTTTTAAATAATTCATTTTAAATGTATCGTTTCAAATGTGACGTGATTTACACCAAACTTTTATTTCTCTTATTAATATTCACGTGAAAATACTTTTGTTGTTAGAAGGAAATATTATTTGCGCTGTCTTTGAATTCACGATAATAGCTGAAAAGATTATCTCAAAATATCTCGCGCAAATATATTTTTCAATTTAAATTGTTTTGTCATATTTTTTGGCCATTTTAAATATGATGTAAAATTCAAGTGTAAATATGGTTCTTATGACGTAAATTTCCTGCTTTTAACATGTAATCATTTACTTCTATTTTTAAAGTTTTTTTTCTGTTTGTAATAGTCACGTGTAAATAAATTTTTAATTTGAAGTAAACATTATTGTTTACGCTGTTTATACAATTGGCAACAGTTTAAATTAATGACATTTTCTAAAATTTGTAAAAAATATCTCTCGAAATGCTGAAAATTTGAATTTAAAATAGCAATAAAACCTCAAAAAATACGTCAAATAAGAAAAATAAATGCAATCTGCGCACCGGGAACTTATAACGTATAAAATGATCTAAAATTGGTTAAATTCTCATGTATAGTTTTTGCTCAAATAAAACTTTTTTAATGGAACGACTTTGTCCAACTTTAGCATTAAATATCTCTTAAAATAATTCTTCGATTTGAAAACTGTCTGCATCAGCATGTTTATCAAACATTTTTCTATAATACCACCGATTTTCATATTTTTGTATGCAACAGTTTTCTTAATATTAACGATGAAAGGCCATTTAAGCATTCAAATTGGATGTCGATCTATCCGGAATATCTACGCAGATTTTCATTGGTCCATTTCCAAATCAAAACTTTTTTTATATATATAGAAGGATAGAAGTTTATTAATTATCTATAAATAAAAAATTAACTGTAACATATATGTTGGAAATAAAAATTCCACGTTGAAGATATGGCAACAACGTTCATTATAGTACTTTGACGATAACGTGGAATTCATTTTTTAAAATAAATAAACCCATGTCGAAGGGTGATTAAATTAGCAGGAAAAAATGCCAGGTGCATATTTATGAGACATGCTAACTGATCCTCGAAATACCGTTATTTTTTTCTTGAAAAGTTTCTATGCTGGAATACGATGCTGTTGTTTAAAGTGATATTTAGATGCTTGGATTTTAAACATTTCTGGGGTGTGATTTGCTTTGTTGTCAAGTAAAATAGTGATTTTAAAATAGACATTATCATAACATCGGGGAAAACATTTTTAACAAGTCATCAAAAATCATTAAAGTAAATTCACCTTTTAATCGAACGTTATTCTATAATTTTTGCTGTATTCAATGGAGTAAAGATTGAAATTATGCAGTATATGGAAACGACGATGTATGCAATAAAAGGGAAAGCGACAGCGTATAGTGCTACATCAAATGACTTACAGGGCTAAGGAACCTCTTTTTCGATTGGACGTCTGGAGCTTTGTCGCCACAATAAGCACACTTGCTCGGACTCCGATGGTGCTAAGCAAAGCGTAAACGAAAATCTAAAACAAGCGGTTGGGACGCATCTGAAGATGTCATAAAAATCGTTCAGACTTGGACATCTGTTTTCTACAATTAAATCACATATATACATATATGGTTTCATTTAATACATTTTCGTAAAAAATAATGAAGTTTGACCCATAAAACTCCACAACACATTGTCTGCATTTTGAGTAAAAATATATTATCGTGGTTTATCGCGTTACGTAATACATACATACATGCGTACGTACATGCAGGACCTGCGGACACATTAGCTCTCAGGCTTTGATAGCCTGTGAGCTAAAAAAGGGAAAGCATAACAGCGCCCGTGTTCGGTATTCCAAATTAAAATTAAGCAAACATACATAAATTAAGTTGTTAATAAATATAACATTCGGAGCATTTCTACAGAATCTGTTTATATTTTACGCTATCCTACGTGACACAGAAATCTAGATTATTTGTTAATTGTTTAATGGCAACGCCCGAATGAAACGCATCTCATTTTTAGGTGCGTTCGTAATTATATAAATACGTAGCACCTATAATCGTCGTTCAGTCCATCTGTCTGTCTATCTGTCCGTCTGTCCGCATATAACAGAGCTAAAACTACCCGACCGAATAGTCTGAAAATTTACATATATAATTTTTGCAAAATTTTGTCGAGTCATTTCAAATTTTATGAAAATCGGATTTATAGTTAAATTACAGGGACAGTCAAAAGTTTTCCGTTACATTACGGAAAATGGGAATAAATTATTGCAAGTGCATTTTAATGCTGTTACAGCCTTCCGAATGGTCTGCAAATTTAAATATATAATTGTTGCAAAATTTTGTTGAGTCATTTGAAATTTTATGAAAATCGGATGTATAGTTTAATTACAGGGGCCGTCAAAAGTTTTACGTTACATTACGGCCAATGGGAATAAATTATTGCAAGTGCATTTTAATGATGTTACAGCCTTCCGAAGCAGAATAAAATGGATATGCACTTATTGAAGTGCACTAAAATATACATTCAGTAAAATATGCGGTCAAAAAATATTTATAAAACTAGTTATAGTACGAACGCACCTCATTTGCCACGTTTGACGAGCAATTTCCAACTTGTTTATTGTGTAAAAGTCCTTTGGCAGGATTTAGGCCAAGGTAAATCGGGTTTATTTATGTTTAGGTCTTTCGCTGCAATTATGGAGCTTCAAAATATTATTAGAAATACCCGTAAAAGATCACGTCGAATGCTTGAAAGTGAAGAACAAGCCGAATTAAGAAAAAAAATCGAAATAGATCGAAAACGCCGTCAAGCACAGAGCATAAGCGATGGCCAAAATAGGCTTAACAACCATTGCATACATGAACGCGTTGCTTCTTAAATCCAAATTACTGATTAAAACGTTCTGTCGCATAACTGTAGTACTTTGAGAGAAACGTGCAATTTCTGCCAAGCACTGTATTGGAAATGCGAATTAAACTGCAGCGAGAATTTTACAAAATGTCGTCATGGCGGTAAAGTAATTTTGTCTCCCTTATCAGAAACTTCCGATTTGATAAAAGATTTGTTGTGTGAAAATTCACTTGAAGCCAAAAACTATAGAGAGCATATCCGGCATTATAACGCTGCTTTATCTTTTGCCTCAATGGGAGCAGAAATCAAATTACCTTCTGAAGCAGGGCCATATTGCTTCTGGATACACGGTCAGATACATCACAGGATTTCTCCTTTGTACACTAATGATAACAGGAATCCCGGCTATGGACAGCTACACATATTTGACTGCAGTGAAGCGACTAATAGTCAAATGGAAACTAACAGTGGTTGTATAAGAAGTGTTATGGAAAAATTAGATGCTCTTCTACAAAACATTAATCCATTTGCTGAATAATATTCACAAATGCATGAATTAGTGAATCAAAATTTAATTATGAATGTTAAAATGATTTTTATGGAACATCCTGATTTAGACTTGCATAGGTACAATGCACCTGCTTCCTCAATAAATGTCGCTGCGATATTTGTTGGGAACGATGGTAAACCTTAAGTTAATCGAGACATCTGCATCTATCCAAAGGATGATAGTTTGAAAAATATATCTGCAGTGAATCAGTGTTGTGATCCCATTGTATATCCGTTGCTTTTCCTCACAGGGGAACGAGGTTGGCATTCTGGAATGGAGCTTGTGGAAGTGGGGCGCTCAGCAAAACGAGTGCGAGTTACACCAGCTGCATATGCACATAGACTTTCAGTACGTAGGGGTTTTAGTATTTTGAACAGCAATGGAAAACTGTTTCAACAATATATTGTTGATTCATATGTAAAATCCGAAGATTTACGTCTAAATTTTATTCAAAACAACCAAAAGTACTTAAGAGTTGATTTTTATAGTGATTTTTTAGATGACTAACATTCACATTCGGAAAATAACAATTTAAGAACAGGTAAGTTAATTATACTGGCGTCTACATTTCAGGTAAGTGCTAGATACAGGCAACAAAATTACCAAGATGCCATGGCGATAGTTCGAAAATTTGGGAGACCTGATTTATTTATTACGTTTACGGGCAATTCAGCTTGGCTTGAAATATTGGATGCCATAGAACACCATCAAAGGACGGAAAATAGACCACATATTGTTATTCGAGTCTTTAAAAATGGAATTTAGGAATTATTAAATAATATTTTGAAAAGTAATATAGTTGATGTTGTAATTGCTTATGTTTATGTTTACAAAGAAGAAGCTTACCTCATGCTCATATTTTATTAACATTAGACTCTAATTTTAAAATACGAACAAAAGATGATATTGATAAATATGTAAGTGCAGAGTTACTAAATTCTGATATTAATCCGAGATTATTTGAAACTGTGACAAAATGCATGATACATGGACTCTGTGGGACAATAACTCCTAATTCTCCATGTATGAAGGAAGCAACTGGATGCAACAAACTATTTCCAAAAGACGTGAGGCAAACGACAGAAAAAAATATGAACGGATATTCTGAATACAGAAGGCGGTCCATCGACCCAGTGGAAATTGGTTCATATGATATTGATAATCGATGGATTGTACCGTATAATCCTTGGTTATTAAAAAAAAATAATACTCATATTAATGTTGAGGTATGTGCATCAGTTAAAAGTGTTAAGTATCTGTACAAATGTGCGTATAAGGGACATGATGCAGCTTACATCAAACTTAAAAAAAGGTGATGTTCTCCATCATGATGAAATTTTAACTTTTTTAGATGGTAGATATGGAAGTGTTCTTGAGGCTATGTGACGCTTGAATGAGTTCTGCATGTCAGAAAAATCCCATGTTGTATTCAGATTAGCAGTACACTAACCGGAACAGCAGCAGATTTTTTTTAAAGGAGGTCTTGAGGAACAAGCTATTGCAAAAGCATCAACAAAATATACAGCTCTAACTGCATGGTTTCACTTAAATAGTGTTGATGAAGAAGCACGAAACTATGTTTACCCCAATATTCCAAATTACTACATTTTTGATAAAAATCAAACAATGTGGAAGAAAAGGCAGCGAGGCGGACATAAAGTAATTGGTAGATTATCAGCAGTTTCAATTCAAGATAGTGAAAGATATTACCTTCGAATGTTACCGCTACACAGACCTGGCGCTACGAACTTTAATGTTTTAAGACTGTTATTGGAATTGAATATGAAACATTTCACTTAGCATGCAAACATCTTGGTTTCCTTGAGGGAGATAAACATTGGCATGAGACTTTATCGGATGCTGCAAGGATTCGAATGCCAAATTATTTAAGAGTCTTATTTTCCACCATTTGTGGCTTTGGAGAGGTTTAAAATATTCCTGAACTTTAGGAGTAGCATAAAATTTCTTTGTGTGGGGATTTTGTACATAGATACCCTGAAGAAACAACTGTTCAGTATACCTTAGCAAATACAAGTGGTCTTCTTAAAGCATATGGTTTAACTCTAGAGAAACTTAAACTTCCTCATTTAACTTTGCCAACAGACCTTTTATTTTCGTCTTCCTTTGATATTTTAGCAGAACAAAACAAAGCTCTCATTAATTCAGAAAAATTGAATGCTTCACAAAAATTTGTAGTAGACACTGTATTAAACGCAATATATACAAATCAAGACACTGGCTCAAGGTATTTTTTTTAGATGGTCCTGCAGGAACATGGAAATCTTTTGTATATGAAACCTTATTGCATATTATACGAGGAAAGAGTCACCATGCAACACCTGTTGCATCAACTGGAATTGCAGCTACTTTGTTAACAAGCGGAAGAACTGCTCATTCTGTCTTCAAAATACCTCTAAATCTTACAGCAACATCCACATGTAGTTTAAATCTGAATTCAACAGAAACCAAATTATTAATGGAAACGAAACTCATATTATGGGATGAAGCTCCAATGACGCATTTTCATGCTTTTTTAGCGGTTGATAGATTGCTTCAAGAGCTCACAAAATATCCTGAACCATTTGCCTGAAAAGTTGTTTTGCTTGGTGGAGACTTTCGACAAGTATTGCCTGTAATAATAAGGGACTCCAGATCTTTGACAGTTGTGGTCTGCTTAATACACATCGTTTCTGGTCAATATTTCAAGTGATGAAACTGAAGGAAAACATGCGTGCTCTTGAAAATGAAAGTGATTTAGTAAATTGGCTCCTTGATGTTGGGGAAGAAAAGAGTGGAGGCGAAGTTAGTTTACTTGCCGTTGCAGTATGTTATCCTCCAGTACAAGATCATGTCAAACAACAGTATCATGATATAGATTTCACAACAGTCACCTTTGAACAACTTAAAACACGCTCCATTCTCATTGTAACTAACGATTTGTCTTTACAAATTAATCAACGTGTATTGCATTGTATGCCTTCAACTGAAGTTATTTATAACAGTGTAGATAGCATTGTAAGTGATTATCCAAAAGACAAGCTTACCTATCCGGAGGAATTTTTAAATAGTTAAATTCCAACCGGTATGCCAACTCATGCACTTAAAATTAAGCAGAGAGCCATAATAATGTTACTCAGAAATTTAATTCCATCTAAAAGGCTATGTAATGGTTACACGACTTATAGTTACGAATTTACAGAAGAATATTATTGAGGCAAAATATATTGATAGCATTAACAATCAAACTTTCTTGATTCCCCGTATATATATGACTCCATCTGATGCCACTATGCCGTTTAAATTCAAGCGTAAACAGTTCCCTGTTCGTTTATCATTTTCAATGACAATAAATAAATCCCAAGGACAAACTTTTGATAAAATATGTTTAGATTTATCAAAACCTGTGTTCAATCACGGACAATTGTATGTTGGTCATTGTTAGATCTTTTAACTCTATAACTGTTGTTTCTCCTACTTCAGATATATTTAATTGAGTTTATAATGACGTTTTATAAAATGCATCACATTAGTATTTCACAAATCTTAATTTGCCATATACCAAGCCTCGATCTTATACGGATATGCCATTTAGGTTCAACCGTAAGAACTTCCCTGACCTTTTCATTCGTTAATAGTAAGTGTAATAATTTTCCCTGACCGTTTCATTTTTTAAACGTAATTGTTATACTTTTGAAATTTTAGCAATTATTTATTTTTTTACAAGTTTTTAGTATAAATAAATATTATTCAGTCTTTTTTATGAAGCCCACTCCACTGTTATATCCTTCAATTACAGTCTGCCCAGGCAACGCGGGGGGGGGGGGGGGTGGTCAGCTATTAGAAACTGAAATACAGTAGTAACGTACATTTCAAATAGCATAGAATAACAGCGCTTCTTTGTTGAATAATCAAAGCCAAAATTGAATATTCTCAGTTTTATATCAATAAGCTTATAAGCAAAATACTTCTATTAAGTTTTGGGAAATTCCATGCCGTAGATACCAAAGTGGCAAAAACTACATATCAGCAATGCTAATAACAAAGCGATTTAACCTAGAATCTAATCGGCAGCAATTGTTTTCTACATCTATCTAAATACAAAGTTTTATGGAATTCTGCGCATTAATTCTTCATTACAGTGACCACAAAATTTGTGCAATGCACAAACAGAGTCGAATTTTCACGAACCTATAGCTTTTTTCATGCGAGTATAGAAGAAAATAAAATATATGTGTAATACTAGATTCTATATATCTAATCTGAAGTTAAAAAAAATAACTTTAAAGGCCATATAGTCATGTTGAAATTTGAACAAGTACAGTATTATTCCTTAATATATATATATATATTATGTTACATTTATGTTACAAATGTACTTAAAATTAATACAGTTTTATATATTAAGTTTCATTCCTTTAACAGAGATTTTTTAATTCTATCTCACACCACTTTCTTTCATATATGTTTTGACAGCGTGCGCAAAACTAAAAAATTTACTTTTTAAACCTAGAATATAACTAGTCGGATGTGGCAATCCCGAAACTTTCTTCTATTTCATACATGTTAATACTTCCTGAAAAATGCAGTATAGCAGCGCCACTGGTTAGGTGATTTACACCAAAATCTAATCAGCAATAACTTATGTCAACTTCTAACTGAATCTGAAGTTTGATGAAAATCCGTGCATTAGTTTTTGAGATAGAGCTATTCCGGAAATCGTAAAAAATTGTGCATAGCAGCGCCACCTGTTAGATGATTTATACCAAAAACTAATCAGGGACAGTTCATATCAGTGACTAACTGAAACTTACATTTGAGGAAAATTTATGCATTAGTTCTTGGGATACAGCTATTGCGGGAATCGTGAAAAATGCGGCATAGCTGTGCCATCTGTTGGGCGATTTACACCAAAAACTAAACAACTTAAATTTATATCAGGCACTAACTGAATCTGAAGTTTGATGAATATTCGTGCATTAGTTCTTGAGATAGAGCTATTGCGATAATCATGATCAATGCAGCATAGAAGCGCCACCTGTTAGGCGATTTACATAAAAAAGTAATTAGAACTAAGGACTAACTGAATCTGAAGTTTTATGAAAATTCGTGCATTAGTACTTGAGATAGAGCTATTGCGGAAATCTTGAAAAATGCAGCGTAGCAGCGCCACCTGTTGGGCGATTTACACCAAAAAGTAATCAGAAACAAATTATATCAAGGACTAACTGACTCTGAAGTTTTAGGAAAATCCGTGCATTAATACTTGATATAGAGCTATTGAGGAAATCCGGCAAAATGCTGCTTAGCAGCGCCACCTGTTGGGCGATTTACACCAATAAGTAATCAGCACCAAATTATATCAAGGAATAATTGAATCTGAAGTTTTATGAAATTCCGTACATTAGTACTTGAGGTAGAGCTATTGCGGAAATCCTGCAAAATGCAGCATAGCAGCACCACCTGTGAGGCGATTTACACCAAAAAGTAATCAGCACCAAATTATATCAAGGAATAACTGAATTTGAATTTTTATGAAATTCCGTACATTAGTACTTGAGATAGAGCTATTGCGGAAGCCCTGCAAAATGCAGCATAGCAGCGCCACCTGTTGGATGATTTACACCAAAAACGAATCAGCACCAGTTTATATCAGTGACTAACTAAATCTAAAGTTTTATTAAATTCCGTGGATTAGTTTTTGAGATAGAGCGCCCACAACATTTGTATCACATACAGACAGAAGGACGGACGGACGGACAGACAGACAGACTCGCAGGCAGACATTTTGTAAAAACATGTCTTTCGAGATCTCTGACTCCTAAAAAGTTTAAATCTGTCGAAAACTGGAATTCGAAAATTTTCACGAATCCAATACTTTCTTCTTGTAAACATACAAGAAAGTAAAAGTAATCGCTAGATCTGTTTTAAATATACTTCTGTGTAATCTAGGATAAGTGACTGTTGAGTTTTGTTGGTGTATTTGACATCTATATTTAGATGTATGGGAAAAGCAAGTGGTCCTTAATAAAAAACTAGTTGGATGTGCCAATCCCAAAACTTCCTTCTATCTCATATCTTCTATCTATATCATTTCTTCTATCTACTTCTTACACTTTTCGATGGTACAATATTCAAAATGCCGCAAAAATCGCACAAAAATCGATATTACAGCGCCTCCTACCGGCGGTATTTTTCCTAATTACAGGAGGACCTACTTGTCACAGCCAAAAATTAAAAAAAAAAAATTTGGTTCAATTCTATGCATAACTTCATACACTTTTCGATGGTACAATATTCAAAATGCCACAAAAATCGCTATTACAGCGCTCCCTACCAACGGATTTTTTCCAAATTAAATGAAGACCTGCTTGCCATAGCCAAAGACTTTTTTTATAAATGGTTTAATTCTATGCATAACTTCATGCACTTTTTGATGGTACAATGGTGATAGACACCCGGACAGACAGACATTTTCTATAAACATGTTTTTTGTAATTTTTGACCCCTAAAACGTGTAAATCTATCGAAAACCGGTAGTCGAAAAAAATTCCGATTAGAATACTTTCTTCTATTGAAGACAGAAGAAAGTAATATTATGCAGCAATATTAGAGTGCAAAAACGTTAAATTTGAAAAAAAAAAAAATACATTTTTGCTACTTTAATTAATTAATTCACCATTTTAAAAATTTAGTTCTCAAACTTAGGCAGAAAATCTTCGCAAATACCAAAAAGTTATTTTTCTTCAAAGAAAATGCATGCATTTATATTTTTTTAAATAATTAGTACATTTCAACGTCAAATTGATTTCATTTGAAAATAGAAATTAAAAACCGTAGGAAATTCCCTAAAATACCTTTTATACATTTCATTACAGGTGTTCAATCCATCAAGCTTTGCTACTCAGAAAATAACTCATTTATTACTCATATATCGTCGGTCGTCGATATCATGTCAAACTATCCAATGTGAAAACAGTGGGCTACTTTTTTAAAATTCAGATTTCTTGATTGGCACCACTTTTCTGAAATGGTGAAATTCCCATTGTTTTCGCCTTAATTAATATGTCATTAAATAAAGTTAAATATGGCGAATTTTACTATTTCAAAAAAGTGGTGCCAATCAAGAAATCTGAATTTTAAAAAAGTAGCCCACTGTTTCACATTGGATCGTTTGACATGGTTCCACCGATATCATGTCTAACAAGTAGGAAATTGCTCGTCAAACGTGGCAAATGAGGTGCGTTCGTACTATAACTAGTTTTATAACTATTTTTTGCACCCCATATTGTACTGAATGTATATTTTTTTGCACTTCATAAGTGCATAGTCTGTAACATCATTAAAATGCACTTGCAATAATTTTTTCCCATTGCCCGTAATGTAATGGAAAACTTTTGACTGTTCCTGTAATTAAACTAGACATCCAATTTTCATAAAATCTGAAATGGCTCGACAAAATTTTGCAACAATTATATATTTAAAATTTCAGACCATTCGGAAGACTGTAACTTCATTAAAATGCACTTGCAATAATTTTTTCCCATTGGCCGTAATGTAAAGAAAAACTTTTGAATGTCCCTGTAATTAAACTATACATCCGATTTTCATAAAATTTGAAATGGCTCGACAAATTTTTGCAACAATCATATACTTAAAATTTCAGACCATTCGGTTGGGTAGTTTTTGCTCTGTTATCTCTGTTATATGCGGACGGACGGACAGACGGACAGACGGACTGAACGACGACTATAGGTGCTACGTATTTATATAATTACGAACGCACCTAAGAAGAGCATAATTTTAATACTCTTTCTAATGAAATTTGTTTGAAAACGATAGATCAATATACGAATGACTTTTTATGACAACTTAAATAATTTTCAAGTATGAATGTTTTAAAAATCTATTTCATCAATGACCATTTTTTTTTCTACGATAAAGAAAATTGGGGACTAAAAATGGAAAACGCTGAAAGCCTAAAAGAGGAAATTTTTCACGAGAGCGAAAAAAAGAAAAATTCCTACTTCTGGTACTTACAACGTTTTCCATTTCACTTCTTTAGGGCTCTTAATTAACTCTTTAAAATGTAGGAACCTAACTTCCTTTCGTTTAGTGTTTAAATATCTAATATTATTATTTGTAAACATTTATTTTATTTACTTCTTTAATATTTTTCAACTTGCTTAAAACTATCCCATTGATGCAAACAATAGCAACAAGAGAAAATTGTATAATGGCCGCCAGACGCCGCGCGTCTTATCACTGGCCGCTGCCATCGAAATAGTCAAGGACAGAGGACAGGAGTTGTGGCGTCATCACTAATCGACCGACTTTTCACTAGTGTTGGAATTCTCACCGGAAAATTTTGAATAGCAATTTTCTGTTATTTTATTTCTGGAATGTATGTCATCTTATAAAACAATAATAACTATTTAAACTTACTGGTGAGAATTTGGAATCCCTAAATAAAAATTCAGCCAGATGCAGAATGTCACAGTGTTGCCGCATCTGGCTGATTTTTTATTGGGGGATTCCAAATTCTCACCAGTAAGTTTAAACAGTTATTATTGTTTTATAAGATGATAGATATTCCAAAAATTAAAAAAAGAAAATTTCTATTCAAAAATTTCCGGTGTGAATTCCAATACTAGTGAGAAGCCAGTCGATTAGTGATGACGCTACAACTTGTGTCCTCTGTCCTTTAGTATTTCGATGGCAGCCCACTGGCACTTTCAGCGTTTTCCACTTCACTTCGTATGGCACATTCAACCAGCGACATCTTTCGATTTTTTTTTTAACCATTACAACTAAGGTTGCCACTTTAAGCGTTCTCCTGTTTGTTAAGCTTGACACTGAAGATTGTTCTCAATTCCAAAGGTGAAACTTTATGACATAAGTTTTAATTCATTTTTGCTCGGAAACGCATGAAACTGGTAGGTGTTGTTATTCAGAAACTATGTAATGGAGAGACGTTTTCCCTTTTTTTTTTTTTTTTTTTGTAAACGCAATAAATTTTTCCGAAAATACTTCAAAGTTGGCATTTTGAACCGAATTTCCGGGAAGGGAGAAAAACGCCTTGTCACGTGATCAAAAATGCTTGTAACTCGATAGGTAATTTATTTATCAAAAAAATGGAAAAATCATTTCGATTCCGAATCACTTTCATAGTCAAGTATACCGATTTTATACCGTGACGTTTAAAAATGTGTTCGTTATTGCGTCAGGAAAAACGCAATAGCTTTGCACTTGTAGAGCAGAGCCTTAAGACATTTTTCCTTAAAAATTTTGATTTTTGGGAACTTTCAGCGTTTTCCATTTTTAGTCCTCAATTAACAAGTGGCATTGTTACCAGAATTGACAATTGACTGTCTAGAGCACACCCGGCAAACTTTTATGAGCGGCCCCAGACCAGACACGTGATCATTAATTCTTATTCATAAAATTAATTGTGATGTGCATAAGCATATTTTTAAGACTTTCACTGTCCTTTTAGATATTTAAATGGGAAGACAAAATCTGTACTGTTACTTATAATTGCCAATTTAAAATTATCTTAAATCATCTTAAATGCCGTTTCCTTAGTCAAATGTTCTTTTTACATGTAGTTCCATTAGTGCTATATTATTGTATACATTTCTTAATCTTCAGCACTAACAAACAGTCTTCTTAATTAATTAAATTTAACTATATATTTCTACATTTAAAAAAAAAGTCTGCCTTTATAAAAACAACCATCTTCGTGGCATATTCCTGCAGCATTTCCAATAGAAATCTGCTACGAAGAATATTATTTTGAAACAGTAGTGTTAATTTTCTTTTCTTCTTCTTTTTTTCTCTGTTGGTAAAATTTCTTCCGCGACAAACGTTCAATCCTGATTATATTAAATTTATTATATACAGGGTCTGTCCAGGAAGTAATGAGGCTGAATTTTTTCGCGCAAGGCAGTAGGCCAAAGGGGTGGAGTTTACAGGTGGTACGTGCGAAGGAGACTGTCAGCTACAGTCTGGCTGAAGTCAGTTGCCTTTGAGCCTTTGCAACGCACGGATCGTTCGTGAAGCAGACACGTATTCGAAAGTGGTGTTACGTTTTCAAAATGCAGCGGAGTGTCGAGCAGCATTGCGTCATAAAGTTTGGTGTAAAAGTAAACAAATCGGCTACTGAGACTCTTGCTATGTTACATGAAGCCTACGGGAAGGATACTTTGTCCAAGATTCAAGTGTTTAGGTGGTACAAAGATTTCACAGACGAAAGAGAGGACGACGATGTCGAGCAACACGCTAGGCATCCATCAAGTTCTCGAATTTCAGACAATGTGTCTAAAATTAAAACGCTTTTGTACTCTGATAGTTGCATGAGTGTCCGAATGATTTCAGAAACGTTGTGACTTACAAAATCGATTATGTATCAAACCATCACGAAAGAACTTCAAATGCGGAAAAATTTGGCAAGCTAGTTCCAACACATCCTTCAAAGTGACTCAGTTCCTGACAAGACACAATGTCGCAACTGTACCCCAACCACCATGCAGCCCCGATCTGTCACAGCCGGACTTTTTTATATTCCTTCAGTTAAAATCCAGCTTAAATGGTCATCGTTATGACAATCTGGAGAATTTACGGAAAAACGTGGCGCGCGTTCTAAACATCATTCCAGTTGAAGACTTCCAGGAGGGTTTAAATGGGTGGCAGAGTAGTTGGACAAGGTGTATTAATGCAGGAGGAGACTATTTTGAAGATCAATAAATGTGCGTAAATTACCTTCACTTAAACGAATTTTATGGAATCGGTGTCATTACTTACTTGACACTCCCTGTAGCTTTGTTATACTATTATACTTTTATTACATGTTTTAATTAGCTTTTTTCTTCACGTTATTATATAGGTGTGTTGTAGTCCGTCAATATCGCAAATATATGTTTACGCGCGGTCCGCAAGAAAAAATGGTTAAGGATGTCTGGTCGAGAGCAAATTAGCAAGAAAGATTAAACTTAAGATTACCGAACGTGAGCGATAAACTAAAATCTGTCAACGAAAAAACAGATTCCATCTTATGTTGAACGTAAAGTTAATATCAAATTAAATGAAACTGTTATAAAGATACTTTTTGCAAGAATATGCTCAGAATTTTTTTTTATATATCTGTTTGTGTAAAAATTCTCAAAAAATAATTTTTCGTTTTTTTTTTCCTCCCCAAAAAGAGGGCTTTAGCAGAGCTAATTGGAAAATAACAAAAAAGACAACTATACAATTGAGGGCTAACAATGGAAACGCTAAAAGTCCAAAGGAGGAAATTTTTCAAGATAGCGAAAAAAAAGAAAAACTCCTACTTCTGGTACTTGCAGCGTTTTCAGCTTCACTTCTTTTGGGGTCTTAGTTTAACATTTTAAAATGTAGGTAACTACCTGCTTCCTTTCGTTTAGTGTTTAAAAACCTAATATCACCATTTTAAAACATTTCTTTGATTTATTTATTTAATATTTTTCACTTTGCTTAAAAGTGTCTTATTGATGTAAACAATAACAATATGATCACGTTGTGTAATGGCCACCAGTAGCCGCGCACCTTATCATTAGCACCTTCAGCGGACTCCACTTCACTTCGTGTGGCACATTCAGCGTCTTCCACTTCTCTTCGTGTGGCACATTTTGCGTTTTCCACTTCACTTCGTGTAGCACATACAACCAGCGACATTTTTCTACTCTTTTTTGAATTATTTCTACTAGCGTTCGCAATTCAAGGGTACTCCTGTTTGTTAAGCTTGGCATTTAAGACAAAAAAAAAAAAAATAAATAAATAAAGATTTTCAATTTTTTTTGTACTTTCAGCTTTTTTCCATTTTTAGACCTAAATTCGATCTCGCAAAAAAAATCAAGTGTGCAAAGTACACATTTTTTTCTTTTGTTAAGAGGCTAATTTGCTAAGGTGCGTGGAGGCATATTTGCACTCGGCATATTTATACTCGGTTTAGATTGACACTGGTATAAATCGGTATATTTTTCTGGTATCAAATTAAAAAAAATTCTGTAACGCATATGAAGGCAATTGCTTTCTGTAGAAGCGTAGAACCCGTTCGGTGTCTTGCGTCCTATAAGAGAACGTGCCTTTTCATTGAGCATTTTGTCTTAACAATTAGTTTTCTAATTATATCCATGTAGCAATGATAGTATACTAATCCTAATAATATCATAAATGCGAAAGTGAAAATGTTAGGCTAAAGTCAGTGTCAAAACAGATTACTTAATGCCTTTGTATTCATTATCCGCTATAGTAATTTTTTTCACAATATGAAAAAAATTACTATAGCGGATAATAGCGGATGTGCAAATTTTTTTCTTTATTTATTAGCGATAACTTTTAAATAGTAAAAGAATAATCGTTTCTCCTATAAATTGGTTATTTAGATCTATTGTAGTATAGGGGAGGTAGGGGAGGTGTGATACACTTTTTTTTTACTAATTTTTTACAACCCTTAGAAAGCTATTTTTAAACCAAATTTTTAGTGTTTTCTTATAAAGTGACCTTTTATTCATTTATTAAAAATATTGTGAATTTAAAAAATAGTCATTCAAAAAATATATCCCAATTATTTTACTACTGTATCAAATCTCCCCATTACTGGGGAAGATTGATACACTAGCAAGGGAGGTTTGATACATTATCATGTAAATTAAAAAAAAAAAAAAATGCAGACAATTCAATTTATGCGTCATACAATTTTTTATGATAAATCTTTAAATATTTAAGTAACATTTGAAACGAAATGACATTGACATATTTTTGTTTCAGAAATGTTTTTTACAAAAATATTTAAACTATTGCTATTATATAAACAATCCTATTAACACACTTTTTAGAAACTAAATAATGAAAAAAAACCCTAGAGATCTAGCTGCAAGGAAAAATGAAGTGAACATTGCTGATTTGCAAACAATTTAACATAAATTTAGCATATTTAAGATTCCTTCAACCCTTTCAGGTGCAAAGCATTTTCAATGCTAAAGTGTTGAATAAATGAATGGCACCGGAATTTACCAACAAATTTAATTAGAAATAAGAAAAGGGATATATTTCACTTTCATACTGAAAGGAAAATATTTTACAAAAATGCTGGTTCCAATGTGGCATTTGGGAATTAAAATTAAGTGGTTTCATAAACATACCCCCACCCCTGAAACGGTTAAAACAAAAACTAATAACTCTATCATTTTGATAAGTAAAATTGGGTAGATTTAACATTTTTTCATTTTGCCCCTCGTAAATTATAGAAACATTTTCCCTTTCAGGCCATTTAAACTTTTTCCCTTCTACATAACGAGCAAAGCGAACTAACCATCTATCATCGCACTGCTTTTCTATGCAACCTACATAATGTCTATGAAGTCTCTTTATTCTTCCTTACCAATTTCAGTAGCTCTTGCTGTAAAACAATAATGAATATTACAGTCCTATATTAGTTTGCAAACTTAAAAAAACTATTAAATTTCAAATATATAAGTGTGTCATTTCTCCTCAGTAATAATGTATCATTCCTCCCTATTATGCCTTATTGGATTTTCCATCACTTTGTACAAATGCAGTTGCAAAATGGTAATCTACTTTCTAGTAAAACTAATCCTAACTATGTGCTTTATAAATTAAAAAAAAAAAAATACAAGATATTATCTTCACAGTAATAAGATTATGAAAGAAAATCAGTCAATGAAAAAATTTACACTGACATTCCAAAAACCTTTAAAATTAAAAGAAAAGAAAAGTTGCCAGTTCTTCACTGATTAGTCGAGCTAATGATGGCTTCAGCAAATAAAAGAAGCCTCCACATGTGTTAGAATGGCTGTTAATGCCATTTGTTGAGAAAAATTGTCAATGTATCAACCCTCCCTCTGTATCAAACCTCCCCTACCTCCCCTACGATACAGGCGAATTCAAATATATATATATTTTTTTTTATTATTGCCACATTCTCTAAAATAATAAATCTCCCAGTGGAGCTAGTTCCACCGTCTATTTACAGCAGGAAAAATAAAATGTCTAATGGTAGGTTTTCTTTCTAACCACCGTTAATGGGTTAGGTTGGTTGATGGTTGATTTTTGACGGCCGATTATCTACGCGAGGGATATAGGCCCTAGGGGGAGTGCCCTCCGTGGGGGTCTTTCTAAGGGAACCTAACCCGTATTTACGCATGGAAATCCAAGGTTTCGAAGAAAACCACGAAAACTTCGAAACGGTTAGGCCGACGGGCGCGATTGGGTTCGAACCCAGCACCTCCCGTCTACCAGCTTCGAGAGCAGAACCTCTCAGCCACTGGGTGGGGCGTTAATGGGTTAGGTAATAAAATGCACAGTCGTGGGGAAAAAAAGTAAACACCCACTACTAACTCCTCAACAAATTATCGTCAAAAAAGTTACGGGTACCAAACAATTAGAAATAAAGTCTACTTTTAAATGATGTATATAAAATTTTCCTAGGGGGCCATTTACATATTAAAACGAACCATAACTTCCTTTTTTTCAATAGCAATACCCAATTCTGACAGCATAAATGAACTCTACACCCTTCAATTAGCCTAAAAACAAATTTTTATGCAGTTCGTACCATAAGTTTCCGAGAAATGAATTACTTTAAAACGAGCGTATTTTAAGGACTGTATCCAAATTGAAGTTCTGTACTCGATTGTTAATCGAGAGAGCCCCCTTCTTGATCAAGGCACCTTAAGCACCACTCAAGCAGTCAATGAAGCCTGTTAGATAACAGGATAGCAGAAGGAATTTCAAAATATCTACTCACATCTATCATAGACGGCCCCTTAAACCGTCATTTTGCCGTTTTTTAAGCATAATTTGAAAACTACTTGGAAGAAAAAGATGAAATTTTGGATTTTCATAAAGCAGGACTTAATAAATGTAAATCTATCACAAAAATTGTAGGTTGCAATTCATAATTTTTTCGAATATTAATTTCATAATTCATAATTCATATCATAAAATTATAAAAATTGCATATTCAACGTATTTATGTTTGAGCGCATTAGTATTATTGCTACACAAAAAATAGCACATTAGAAGCATAATTGCAGGAGATATAAATAAAAATATGAAAATGTAATTTAACATTAGAAGCACTAAATTTTGAATGCTTCTAATTCAAAAACTTATCACTCAAATGACTTGAAATTTGGTGTCTAGGCATAGTTTGAACCGAAGATTTGAAATATCTCGTTAAAATTGGGTATTGTCATTGAAAAAAAAAAGTTTGGGTTCAATTTAATATGTAGATGCCCCCCCCCCAAGCAAATTTTATATACATCATTTAAAAGTAGGCTTTATTTCCAATCGTTCGGTACCAGTAACTTTCTTCTACGATAATTTGTTGAAGAGTTAGTAGGGGGTGTTTACTTTTTTTTTTCCACGACTGTACATATACTAAATTGCCATACACTAAATACACTAAATTGCCATTAATGACAGGCAACTTTCAATTTTAGACATTTTGTCGAATATTTAGAAATATACTTGACAGATTCATCTGGAATTTCAGGATTAAAAAGAACAGGTATGACCTCATATTTAGCAATGTCGATATGTTTAGGGGGGCAATTAGGGGGCCAACAAATAATCAAAGAAAAAAATAATACTTGGGATCACCCTGTAAAATAAAATGTACGAAAAGATCTACCGCTACCGAATATAAATAAACAGACATTGTGCAAGATGTGTACTCTTTTATGTAAGAATAGCACGTATATTAATAGAGATATAGCGATTTATTTAAAAAAAATTAAAAAATTCTTGCATATTTTTTGCTTATAACATGCAAGGTTTTCAACCAAATTTAACGCCGGTTTCAGAAAAATTGACAAAATGTATTAGAAACAATATAGTGTAATTGGAATATAAATATATTAAATATTTTAGAAAATATGAGCAGTTGTATGAAATAATTTTTATCTGCGCATGCGCGAACGATAACAAGGATCATTTTGCATAATTTAATAGTCAACTCTATGGAGCAACTTGTTAAAAAAAATTTAGTCAAATATCGTAAACATTCAGAAAGATATCGGCGTTAAAGTGAGCAAATTTTTAGTTGTTCTCTAAAAGCAGCTGAATGATAAGGGATTTTACACAAATTGTCATTTTTTATTAACTGACTTTCAGAAAAAAGTTAGTATTTAATGAGTATCAACGAGTAGATTTGGAAAAAATGCTTCAATTTTGATACTTCTTTTGATCATGGTATAGGCTCGTTCTGGTGCTTATCCAAGAAGAACTAAAGCGTCAATAAAAAGTGAAAATAAAAAAAAAATTAAAATTAAAAATGACAATTTGTGGAAAATCCCTTATCATTCAGCTACTTTTAGAGAACAACTAAAAATTTGCTCACTCTAACGCCGATATCTTTCTGAATTTTTACGATATTTGACTAGATTTTTTTAATAAGTTGCTCCATAGAGTTGACTATTAAATTAATTAAAATGATTCTTGTTATCGTTCGCCCATGCGCAGATAAAAAAAATTTATACAACTGCTCATATTTCCTAAAATATTTAATATATTTATATCCCAATTGCACTATATTGTTTCTACTATATTTTGTCAATTTTTCTGAAACAGGAGTTAAATTTGGTTGAAAACCCTGCATGTTATAAGCAAAAAACTTGCAAGAATTTTTTAATTTTTTTAAATAAATCGCTATATCTCTATTAATATACGAGCTATTCTTACACAAAAGAATACACATGTTGCACAATGTCTGTTTATTTATATTCCATAGCGATAGATCATTTCGTGCATTTTATTTTACAGGGTGATCCCGAGTATTGTTTTTTTTCTTTGATTTTTTGCTGGCCCCCTAATTGCCCCCTTATCAAATCGACATTGCTAAATATGAGGTCATACCTGTTCTTTTCAATCCTGGAATTTCAGAAGAATCTGTCAAGTATGTTTCTAAATATTCCACAAAATGTCTAAAATTGAAAGTTGCCGGTCATTAATGGCAATATTGTGTATATATTTTGTACTATATAAAATAAAAGATATAAAAATAAAACCTACATTCCATCAAATGTAACAATAGAATATTCTATTGCGTTTGTAATACTACTTGACATTTCAAAGAAAAAAATGTGAAAATTAATTTGACATTGCAGTAAATAATATGTACAGCAATGTTAACCTTACTAAAAATAAACCTTAAGCGAAAACCCAGGAGTGATTGTGTTTCCGGAATTTTTGTAACCCCTGTTTCATCCTAATAGTAATATTCGCCTTATAAATTCTGAGATCATATAAGGCGTAGATTACTATTTGAAAATAACGATTATAAAAACCCAAAAATATAATTACTTTGAAAACAAATATCAGTTACGTTATATACAGTACTGGTCAAATTATTATGGTAACAGGAAAATTTACACATAAATCAGCTTAAAAGTTAATTTATTTATTATATTGCATTTAATATTGGGTGAATGTATATGCATTACTTACAATAAACATATTTATAGATATATACAAATATTCTACAGACATACATTACAATAAATACAATAAACCCAACTGGAGTGAAAAATTAGCCAGAGCCAGGAATCGAAACTGGGGTCACGGCTTACTAGGCTGTTGCTCTACCACTGAGCCTAGTATGCCGTGGTTCCTGGTCGATTCCTGGCTCTGGCTAATTTTTCACTCCAGTTGGGTTTATTGTATTTATTGTATGTATGTCTGTAGATTATGTGTATACACTTTTAATAGTTGAATGCAGGCGTTATTTATGTGTGTATGTGTCTTTTTGTCTATATTTATAGGTATCCACTGATGGCTTTTAGTGCTTCGTATGTCCATCTTTAACAGCTATGACTGCCTTTATACCTCTTGAAATCCGTTCGATGTACTTCTGAATTAGTCGTTCCATTTCATGACTATGATGCCATACACGAATTAATCGCTCAATTAGTTGAACCTTGTTCGTTGCTACAATTTTGTTGACTCGAAGAGCAGAGTCTAACAAAATTGCAGCAACAAACAAGGTTCAACTTAATTGAGCGATTAATACGTGCTTGGCATCATAGTGATGAAATAGAACGACTGATTCAGAAGTACATCGAACGGATTTCAAGAGGTATAAAGGCAGTCATAGCTGCTAAAGATGGACTGGCGGAGCACTAAATACCATGTGTGCACAATGCACATCTATAAATATGTTCATTGTATGTAATGCATACATATTCAACCAATATTAAATGTAATACAATAAATTAACTTCTAGACTGATTTATGTGTAAATTTTCCTGTTACGATAATAATTTGACGAGTAATGTATATTGCGATAATATTTGCATTCATCACTGATATTATTGCCAATTTAGAGGATTTCTGAATTCAAAATATCTGCCAGACTTTTTAAATAGTAATTTTCATTTTATTTAATCCACAAATATCTGCCATGAAATAAAGCTAAAATTATTATAAAACAATTCTGCTATATATTTTGAATACAAAAATACGCTTAATTTTCAACACTCTTCAATATCTGTAATACTTGAACTGAAATACTAATATTGATAAAATATTGGGTTTACATTGGAAATATTTGTAATGAAATGTCAATACTGCAGAAATATTGCTATGCATTGCAATTATCTTCAACCAAACTTCAGTGTTGCAAAAATATTTACTCTATGTTGGGAATATTAATAGTGAAATTTATAATTGTGCCTTTGTACGCTTGGACGCTTGAGTCACGTATTTATTAATGTAAGTTATCATCTTTAGCAAATTACTTTTTTTTTTTAAACCGAAGATGATTGGAAATCTTATGAGCCAAATGTAAACATTGCCGTTAATGTTAAAAAATATTGCGTTCAAAGTTTTAAATATTGAATAATTAGTAACATTAGAACTTTTAGGAGTAACATTATTATCTTTATATGTGTTTTGAATGTATATTTAGTTCAATAATTTGATAAGGAAACGTTGAATTTTATTTTTTCCACAAACAATTTGGCCTCGACCGACCGGACCAATCCGTCCTATCCCTCACCTCAGTTTCAAAATATTTCAAAAATCAGAAGTTGTAGTTACACAGTGTTCGAACGATTCTTCTGTTAGAATACTACAATTTTCAAATGGAAATTTTCATTTTATTTAACTGCAAGATTTCTATCATTCGACAAGGTGAAAAGTACTATTCAGAACTAGTGATATTCAAATTCAAGGATCGTACGAACTCTGTATAACTACTTAATGATTAGTGAAACACTTGCTAAAAGATGTATTTCTCGCTGTAAAAAAACTATTGAGCCAATACTGTTTGTATTGTTTATGTCTTGGGCATTGTCGGCAATATTTGCATGAAATATTGTACCGACATTATGAGAAGTTTACATTTTGCCCATATTTGCGCAATACTAGCAACAAATATTTTGAAATTTCACTATTAATATTTCCAATATAAAGTAAATATTTTTGCAATATTGACGTTTTGTTGGAGATAATTACAATGTATAGCAATATTTCTGCAGCTTTGATATTTCATTACAATTTTTTCCAATGTAAACCCAACATTTTACCAATATTGGTATTTCAGTTTAAGTATCAATCATAGCGATTAGTATTGAATTTAAATTTAATTTTATATTCAAAATACATACTATAATTTTAATAATAATAATTTCCACATTATTTGATGGCAAACTCTCGTCGTTACATAAAATGAAAATTACTATTTAAAAAGTCTATTAGCTATCTTTAATTCTGAAAACCTCTACATTAGCAACACTGTTAGCGTTGAAAGCAAATATTGGCGCAATATAACCGATATAACTGATACTGGTTTTAAGGGTAATTGTGCGAATTTTTTAAATCAATATTTACAAATAGTAATATTCCCTTATTTAATTTCAAAATTTATATGGCGAAGATAAAATAGTGGTTATAAAAAAATCCGAAAAAAAAACCCACAATAAATTCTGAGTTTTCGCATCAGGTATATTTTTAGTAAGGTTAACACTGCTGTGTCTGTTATTAGTGCAATGTCAAATCTATTTTCATTTTTTTTTCTTTGAAATGCCACACTATTACAAATACAATAAAATATCCCATTGTTGCATTGGATTTAAAGTTGGTTTTATTTTTGTAAATTTTATTTTATTTACAAACAAGTAAAATATGTAAATTTTAACTTAAGTGAAAATTTTAGCTATTGTAAAAAATATAAATATAACAGATATATACACAAAGGCATATTACGGATTATATAACGGATGATTATATACAAAGGCATCCGTTACATACATAATCATCCGTTTTGACGGAGATGTCAGCATTTTCACATTTATAATATTATTACGAGTACGATATTATGACTATTACATCTGTATAATAAAAGCCTAACTCATGTGACTGCCATCAACAGTTCCGGGTTGACCGCTTCGCTTTTTATATGCCAGGTGGCCAATTTGGTAATTTAATGTTAGCATAGCGCAGGTGATAAATCGCCAAATATTATTCCAACGCCATCATGTCATCAGTATTATAATTGTCCATTTCATGCGATTGTCATAGTTTTTCGCGTGGTAAATTAAAACAAAGCTTTGATGTTGAAATTAAATGTCATCGTTTATGGTATTATTTATTACTTTTCTTCTATTATTTCTTTTCTTTTCTTTTTTTTTTTTAAATAATTGAGAGTCATGAAATTTAAATGTTTTAGTTTTAAATTAAAGTTATGTTTTTTAAGTAAAATGAGTGAAAGTATTATATTTTAAATGAAATTAATGAAATAAAAAAATATGACTGGAAGAATATTTAACGATTAATCACCTCCGCTCGGCTAACATAAAAATACCGAGTTCATGATTTATGTAACAGAATCTTCCGATTTGGCAAAGGACTGAGCAAGTAAATTAAATTATGAATAAAAGTAACATGATACAAAGCTTAGCATACATTTAATAGGGGCCAAACTGGTCGGCGAAGGTGGCTAGTGTAGATAATAACAAAACTAATGATTAAGGCAAAATTATACAAATGAAAAACATGTTCTCTTAATAGGACGCTTGATTCCGAATGTGTTCAATGGGCCATTCCATGAAAAACTAACAAAACGTCCTGCACGTGATAGTTACATAAATACCTATATCTACTAACTGATATGTTTTTAAAATATACACTATACATAAGAATAACAAAAATCCCCAGATTTCCATATTAGAATAGGTGTTTGAGTTTGAGAATACAATAGAATTGTTAAAACAGAAGTAACATAATGTAGAAAAATCGTCCCACACATGACATAGAATGGCCCTTTAATAGGCTTAAAATGCTCCACATTTTTAGCCTAAACCTAAATAATCTGTTCGTTTTTAATAGGCTTAAAAATCTCCACAATTTAAACCCTAGACCTAAGTAATCTGCCCGTTTTCAGGACCATCCCATGAAAAACGGAAAAATGACCTGCCCGTGGCACTTACATAAATAAATATATCTAAATACTTATAAGTTTTTAAAATATAAAATGTACATAAAAAATAGCCAAAAGCCCTAGATTTTCATATTACAATAGTTGTTTGAATTTGAGGATACAATAGAATTGTTAAAACAGCAGCAGTAAAAACGTAGAAAGGCTGTGGCACTCGTGACATGAAACTGCCCAAATAATAATTTCATTCTTCTATGAGATAGCGGTCGCCTTCATTAGTGTTTCAGAATATTTAACATTTCACAACAGAAAAATGTACTGAGAAATACCAATGTTAATCTAAGCCAGGGATGGCGGATCTTTTCGAGTATGCGTGCCAAAAATTTCAAAATTGTTATGTACCAACATTCTAACGTGCCAAAAATATTTTTATTTGGATAAAATCCAATAATTAATTTTCATAGAATTTTTACTTAAATATTTTTTACACTTATATTAAATTCGATTCCTAACTTATTTATTATACTGTATTTACTCAATAATATAGCCGTGTTAAATTCCGTATTAATAATCTATAAATGAGTATTTCTTTTATTGTATACCTCCGAATCAAATCATCTTTAGATCTTCAGGTAGAAGCAGATTCAATATATGCATAATTATTTACACTAACAGTTAAAATTCAATTTTCAAAATTAAAACCTAAATATAATAAAACCTAAAATAACTTAAAACCTTAAAATTAAATAAAATAAAACTTAATCATAAGTAGAAAGCGTGTCAATTAGGCATATTACTATGCAAACTATCTCTTAAAATTCAATTTTCAAAAATAAAACCTTTGAAATTTGATAGGGAAGCAAAATAATTTGGAAAACACGTTGAATGGTTTGGGAAGAAAATGACACTACAAGGTGCTTTCATTGAAATTTATAATACCTTAATTCATTAAAAAGTAACGGATTATTTTAAGATAAATTATATACCTGTTACACAAAACTATACCTTTTGTACAAAAACATAAAATGGATTGTTCTCCATAAATTGAATATCATCTGTAAGTTTTTTCGCTTGCCAGAGAAGTATTCTTGCGTGCCAAGTTTGGCACGCGTGCCATAGGTTCGTCATCCCCGCTAAACCGAGTAGGTACTGTGAATATGCGGAATGGAGGAGTGTTGATATCATATACGACAGGGGTTCTCAAACTTTTAGACCGAAGTACCACCAACTAACAAACTCAAAGCTAATGTAGAAAAACTTGTGTAAACGGGATATATCTAAAACGAAGTATTTTCCCAGTCTTTTGGGCTTCCATCTGAGGAGATTTTAATGATTTACATGGTTATATTATTAAATTGGTGTTTATATTGACTTTAATATTTTTTATTATATATAAAGTGCATCATTTTTGGGTGACAAATAAAGATGTATTTAAATATAAAACTATTGCATAGCTTTGTTAAACATGAAAAAAAAAATACGCATTTGAAGTCGCCTTGATCTCCAATTTTTTGTTATATGAATACTATGTTTATATCAGCATTAAAATACACATAAGAAAATTTAATAAGTGAGTAACCTACATAAGAAATTTACATACCTTCTGAAAGTAAACTGCTTATTAATCCGAGATGGAAGTTTGTAGAAATAAGTAATATAATATACACACATACAATATAGTAATAGAAGAAAACTTTTTTTGGGGGGTGTATGAAAGGTCAACTCAACATCTACCGAATATTAGTTCCATTTATCTAAAAATTCTAATCGAAATAGCATGCAAAACGCTGTCAAAGCAGCAAACACCACGGAGCCGGTGAACTGACACATCAAGAAAGAGGAGAGAGGGAGGCGGGATTGAGCTGATTTTTGATTTCACATGCTATAAGTTTTATTTCATTTCACGTACCAGTAAACAGAGCTTCACGTACCAGTAATGGTACGCGTACCATAGTTTGAGAACCCCTGATATACGACGTAGATTAAAAAACAGTAAATTTTAAATATTTTCAAGAAAAAAATGTAAATCAACACCGGAAAAAATATAGAGAAAAAATATATTTAATAAAATATTGTCAACGAGTTTTGTTCCGTAATAATGTCAGGACTAAAGTTCAAGTAATCATGTTGTTTTTAAAGATAACATGTACAATTGTACAAAAAAAAAAAAAAAAAAAAAAAAAAAATCTTGCCCATGAGGCAGGCAATGTAGCCACAAAGCGATATAAGTAAGCGTCCTATCTTAAATGGGAGAAGTAACTGCAAGATTAAAAGCGAGGTCACATCAAGCAAGGTCACGCGCCACGTAGCGGATGGAGTGTAAACTACAGGTAGATACCTAACTGTTTTCTTACTCACACCACTAAAATTGTAAAGTTATTTTCCCCTTGATTAATAACTGAAACGTATCTGACAAAGCGAAGAAAACCTCTTGGTATCGAGTGCATCTGGATGCCTCTCTCGGTACGCCGTTATATTGCAATAGATGTGGCAAACAAAGTTCATTTCCATGAGTGACTGCAGATTTAGAAAATATGCGCCACACTGAAAGAAAGCCCACTTATATGGATTATCACTCCGTCCACAAGATGGCGCAACTGTGTTACTTTACGCCCGATTCCAGCATTAAGTTTGCACGCTTACTTATATCGCTTTGATGTAGCCATTTTAGAGGTCCTCCCTTTAGATTTAAGAAAAACAAAATTGTGGCTGCGGAGGGAAGGACAAGGGTTAAATCTAAAATTCAATAGGTGTATTTTTAAGGAGGAAAATTAAGTTTTACTCATAGCTTGGATTTTCATTTTTATTTGACTTTAACACGCTAAGTGTTGGTGACTAACACGGTGACTGACCCTGAAGCTGAAAAATTTACAATGTTTTAAGTAATTTTTAAGAAAGTATAATCCTGTAATAAATAAAAGGTAAGTAAATTTTAAATAAATTTTCAGTAATTACTTAAAGCAATATATATATATTTAGTTTTATACCATATTTTAGTCCGTCAGTCATCGATGAATGACGTGTTCTAAACGGAAAATTCAGTGTCAGTCACCGGTGACTTAACGTGTTAAATGAAATTTCCCTTAAGGAAAGCAAATCCAAATTCGCAACTTTCTGACACATTTTATTCTTAAATGCACGAAATTTCCACTTTTAACCAAATCTAGTAAATTTTATTCTCTACGATTTTTGAATTTTTAGCAATTTTTAATGCGATTTTTAGTATTTTTTTATTGTTTCCTGGCGATTTCCTCCCTATTCTCGAAGGAATTCTATTTACAGTGTTTCAGCCCATCATAATATATTTTGTCCTCTTCGATTATTGAATTTTTAGCGAGGGTTTTTTGGTGTTTTACAACGTTAGTAAAATTAAACAATCTTTAATCTTTTATGTAAATATAGTAAATGATATCTTCTTTTCGATAAAGTTATGTTCAGAACACATATTACAATTTTAGAATTTTTCCCCAAATTTTTATGCGATTTTTAGAATTTTTTCACGTTTTGAGAATGTAAAAAGAGTGTGGTTTTAAGCTTTTAGCCTAATATAGTAAATTTTGTTCTCCGCTATTGAACAGCGTTTTCCATTTTTAATTTCTTCCATCTTTACAAGAAGAAAGTATTGGATTCGTGAAAATTTTCGACCCTGGCTTTTGACTGATTTATACGTTTCAGAAGGTCCTGAACATGATTTGACTGTTTTTAGCAAATGTCTATCAGTGAGTTTCTCTGTTTATATGTAACAAAATTTTGTGGGCGCTCTATCTCAAGAATTAATGTACGAAATTTAATAAAACTTTAGAATCCGTTTGCCCTTGGTAAAAATTACTGTTGATTAGTTTTTGCTGTAAATCTCCCAACAGGTGGCATTGCTATGCTGCATTTTTTACAATTTCCGCAATAGCTGTAAAGAACTGATTCACGTATTTTCATCAAACTTCAGATTTAGTCACACTTTCACATAAATATATCCTTATTAGGTTTTGGTGTAAATTGCTCGTCTGGTGTCTCTTTTATTACCCGACTGGGAAGAAGGGTTATGTGTTTCACGCGTATCTGGGTATGTGGATTTCTTTATACCCTCGAAACATCCCAACAGCTGGATGGATTTTAATGAATGAGGTCTCTATCGATTCGTCTTAACCGTCCGATGGCTGTACGCTAGTTGTTGCTTTCATAAATTCAAAATTGTGGTAGAGACGAAAAAAATATTTTACGCACCCTATTGAGTAGCATATCATTGGATAGGTCTTTCAAAATGAAGACGATGTTTCATTGACTGTTTCACAGTCAGAAGCTCCGTTTAAATATTACACAACTTGGAAGTTGTGTAGGTAGGATCTCTAGCTTTACTGCAACTTTAACCTTCATAGACATCTATAGGCCTCATCAAAACACTGTTTATATATAGGAACTAAGAATTAAACACAACTTAAAAGTCATCAATACAAGTAACTAAATAAAAAAAAAAGGTAAGTAATATAAAAAATAGTTTCACATTGATGAGAAATAATTAATTAGTTCACTTTTCCCGCAGTCGGGTTTTTTCATTTTCAAATTTAATTTTTACTTTGCTCTTTGGGTTTGGAATTTCGGTTGCAGACACCTAAGAGGGTGGGTGCCGAAATTCAATGATTCGTTTGAAAAACGAGATGCTTCTATCTCCTTTTTAAATGCACACAATTCAACGAACCTACACATTTAGAATTCTCATGATGGACATAGATCGCCATTTAAGTTTGGCACTGCGATAGCGAATTTGAAGCATTAACATGTGTGAGATAGAAGTAAATTTTGAGTTTGGCACATACGACTAGTTTGATTAAGGCAAAATACATTTAATAAAATGCTTGATCCGGTTGTGCCCTTTGAACTAATTTTTTTATTACCCGACTGCCAAGAAGAGTTATGTGTTTCACGCGTGTCTGGGTATGTGGATTTCCTTATACCTTCGAAACATCCCAACGGCTCGACGGATTTTAATGAATGAGGTCTCTATCGATTCGTCTTAATCGTCCAATAGTTTAATGACAGGGACAGTCAAAATTTTTCCTTTACATTACGGCCAAAGGGAAAAAATTATTGCAAGTGCATTTTAATGATACTAAAGCATTCCGAATGATCTGAAATTTTAAATATATAATGGTTGTAAAAGTTTGTCGAGTTATTTCAAATTTTATGAAAATTGAATGTATAGTTTAATGACATGGACAGTCAAAAATTTTTCGTTACATTAAGGCCAATGAGAAAAAATTATTTCAAGTGCATTTTAATGATGTTACAGCCTTTCGAACAGAATGAAATGGATAAGCACATATAAAGTGCACTAAAATATGCATTCAATACAATATGCGATGCAAATAATTATTATAAAACTAGTTATAGTACGAACGCACCTCATTTTCAACGTTTGACAAGCAATTTCCAACTTGTTTTAATTATTCTATCTTTATAAGAAGAAAGTAATGGATCCGTGAAAATTTTCGACTTCGGGTTTTCGACAGATTTATACGTTTTAGAAGGTCCAGAACACGATTTGACTGTTTTTACAAAATGTTAGTGTGCATGTGCAAAAATTTTGTGGGCGTTCTATTTCAAGAATTAATGCACGGAATTTAATAAAACTTTAGATTCAGTTAGACCTCGATATAAATTGGTGCTTATTAGTTTTTGAAGTAGATCGCCCAACAGGTGCTGCTGCTATGCTGCATTTTTCACGATTTTAGCGATAGTCATATCTCAAAAACTAATCCATGGAATTTCACCAAACTTCATATTCTGTTTGACCATGACATAAGTTGCTGCTGATTATGTTTTCATGTAAATCATACAACAGGTGGCGCTACTATGCTGCATTTTTCCCGATTTTCTATTTTACTGACAGAACGGATGATTTCTATTTCACTAAAACTAATTCACGGAATTTAATCAAACTTCATATTCTGTTACACTTTCACATAAATAGATCTTTCTTGAGCTTGGGTGTATACTTTCCAACAGGTTTTGCTCTTATGCGTTTTAGGTTGGGAATTTTGGTTACTGGCATCTAAGATGGTGGGTACCGAAATTCAATGATTTGTTTGAAAAATGCGATGCTTATATCTAATATTAATGATATAATCAATATTCCAGGGGGAAAAAAATCTATTAAAAATGCCTATAACTAAAGAAACTATAACTAAACACTATAACTGAAGAAAATAAAATTTTGACCACTCGGATCCCCTAAGGTGCCTTCGTATAAGGTGCCTTTGTATGCCTTCGTAGAAGGTGCCTTTGTATGCCTTCGTAGAAGGTGCCTTTGTATGCCTTCGTAGAAGGTGCCTTTGTATGCCTTCGTATAAGGTGCCTTTGTATGCCTTCGTATAAGGTCCCTTTGTATGCCTTCGTGACAATTTTTTTGTGTGTGTGTGTGTATTTTAAGTTTTAAATTCCTAATTATTATTGAAAATGTCAGAAAAATGGGACATAAGCATACAAGTAAATAATTTATTTATTTTTTATTTAAAAAAAATAGTATACAAACACCGAAAAATTGCTTTTTTCTTAAAACTATTTAAATTTAAAACTATTAAATGTAAATACATTCTATGAATTCCATGATAAATATAATATTGTTACACAAGGAATAGACTATTTTCTTAACAATAATATAAATATTCCAAAAGTTATAGGTATAAAAAGACAAACAATGCTGAAAATTCATAAAAACGTTAATAATTTATAAATTAAAACTGTGTAACTCATATTTTTTTTCGATAAATCAGCATAAGAATAGACTACTTCCTTTGAATATATATTTAAAACATAATTTAAAAATTTTGAGATAATTGAACTATTATTTATCATAATTTACTTTGCTTCGTATGTGACATTACTATTACATTTCTTTTTTATTTATATGCCGTATTTTCGAAGTTGCACGCATGTCATGCTGTTTAGGCCTCCACTGGAATTTATTTCCTTTGCCGATCACGCCAATTCTCTTTTTACTGCTAATGTAGTTCAGAGAGCTTTTTCTCTCCGTGTTGCTCTTTTCATTGCATCGTATTTTATGTGCAACGCGCATGCGTCAGCGGTATGGTTTTCTAGTCTACTTTTAGATCGCTTCGGCGCTTCTCCTACGGGGAGTTAGTTTTCTTTTCGTCTGGTTTTATACACTCTTCAATTTGCATCCTCATTTTAATTTAACTCATTCAATGGATTCAAAATTAATTTGGACTTACTCTTGTGGACCCCTTTTCTTCAGTATATGTATTCATGCAGTTAAGTTTTCTAACAGTTTTTATTAGAATTTCAAAGCATTTTTGGACGATGCGATCGCACATGAAATCTGGGTCTTTAGAGCCTGTTTCGAATGGCCGAGAACGATAGTTTTCAAAGCTCCTAATTTTTCAAAGAGATGTCACCCCCTTTGTATTTTTAATGCTCTGGATTTAATCTTTTAAGTCTCTAAAAGCTCATCCGTAAACTGTGTTGCCAGTGGTCTACTTTTTTGAAATGGTAAAATTCGCCTTATTTAAAAAATCCCTGCCGGCTCGGGCCTACAGGCGGAGGTAGATTTCGAAGTTCAGTACTAAATTCACTAACAAAACTTAAATCAAGATTAGAGATAAACCCAGTTCCTTCACTAAGAATGAGCTCTAGGGAGCTAAACATTTTGTGAGAATTCTAATATACACGAAAACAAACACGCATGTATATGGAATAGGTTTAAAAAACAGCTAAAGCAAATTCAGAGAGCCTCAAAGTGTTAAAATAAGTTAATATTTCCATAGTCGGGTTTTTATCATATTTTAATACGTTTTTTCAAATTCACATGACGTTTCATATTCACCTGCTGAGGTCCATTTTATTTCCAATCTGACGTAATATATATATTTTTTTTATTCGTCAAACTATTTATTTCATCTTGACTTTTCATGCGGAAATTTTGCCCTAGAAAACTTATGACGTAATATTCAATTTGTTTTCAATTCGTCAAACTATTTATTTAATTTAATTTTTCACGTGAACTTGCGATAAAAAAGTAATTGTTGTGGTGAGAATTTTATTGCTTTTTTTTTAATTGTTGGCAACTGCTATATCCAAAAATATTTATTTTTTCCTGTCATTGTTGTGTATTATCATTGTAAGAGCTGGTTTTATCAGAATCATGTTAAGACGGTATTCAAAATTTTGAACCCTCCCCATTTCCATTCCCTTGGGCCGATTTTGCCCATTTTCAATCCCCGCCGAGATGTTAGCCATCTCAAAGTTGTTGGCGAGTTTGAAGACGATCCGTGCATAATTTCGACTTTTATCGTGCGGACAAAATTTAGTACATACATACATATATATATATATATATATATATATATATATATATATATAAACTTTTTAGGTGGGGGTGGTTTTGGGTTCCTGGGGTCCTATAATGAAAAGTTATGAAGGAATTTTTCAAAAGTCGCACCATGGTAACGACTGCAATAGGTAGTATTTCTTACGAAATCTACCTAAAACATATTGATTAAGGTGAAAGCAAATGAATTTTACAATTTAAAAAAAGAGGTACCAATCAAGAAATCTGAATTAAAAAAAAAGTAGCCCACTGGCAACACTGTCCGTAAAAATGATTGGATTTTTATTATCAAGATTATCTCTAAGAATGTTTGACTAGCCATAATTTCAATACTATGGAATTTAAAGAAGGATTCTCTCCGTGGAATTTTTATGATAATGTACAGTGACCAAAAGTTTTCCTTCCTACCTCTCATAATTGGATTTAATAAAACAAGAATTTATACAATCTACGTGCCTTCATTTATCTACAAACTTCAATGTCATTTATTTAAAGTAAGGTCAACTTCAGTTGTTATTTCTATATTTTTACTGACAAAAGTGTTTTATGACCTGAAAGAACTAATAACTGGGTCATTCTCTTTCACAATACAATGTCTCAAATATTTTGTTTAATTCAATAGCACTAATTTTTAATATCTCCTCTGCCTATTTTTTAACGTGATAGCACGCACGTTTGTAATGAGTGAAAAACAAAACTAACGTGTATGTAAAAATTTTTTAATAAACTTAATAATTTAAATATTAGCTTAACTTATATGTTTATCAAAATTTGCATTTTGCATTGGCTATAGAGGGTGTCCCGAAAAGTATTAAACACGCTTTATTTTTTTTTCCTTATGGAGAGAATTGGGCAATGTAAGTATCAAAAGTGGTCAGAATAAGGCAGGAAATGTTACTGAATCTTCTCGTTGATTTTCAAAATGTTACACTTTTGAAATTTTTAAACGAACACTCTAGACAAAAATGGTCAATTAGAATTATTTTTTCTTTTTGCTGTAACTAGATCCTTCTAAAAAACTGCGTAGATGTATAAAATTAATTGAATAAAGGCAAAAAGCTGACTTTTTTGTACCGTTTAACCCTTAAATGCATAGTGTAACTGTAAGACTAGATTCCCGCTTAAAGTCAGAAGTATAGTCCTAGGTCATAGATCACTAATTCTTTTTAACACAAAACTAAGTTTATTTATAAAAATGCAGAAGGACAGTACAAATATTCAACGAGGACAAGACAATGAAAAGCACACAAACAATATATAGATTATATCCAATGTAACACATTACAATACTCCACAATTATACAAGTAGTAATATTACACCATTCCGCTTCCACTTACAATACCAACTTTTTACATAGCAGGGCCCATAGCACCTGTGTAATTTTATATCTGACTTTCGTTTTATATATTAAAACTCTCGCCGGCCCCACACGGCATCAAACAATACCTTCACCTTCCACACTGAAAACAGAATCCCCATCCCTTCTCTCCTACGCTCGCCTGTCACTTGTGTCACATGACCAAAGGGGCGCCGGCTAAAGAAATGCACTCCAGACATCACAGTAACTCAGGAGTTACGTGATTTGTTTTTGCCATTTGGCGCTTTCTGTTGGTCTTTTGGTGTGACTATTATGTGTTACTTGTATCGGATAACATGCATTTAAGGTCGTGAAGTCTGTTTTTGTGTTGATTTGTTATCACGGGGAGGTTATAACATCTTTTGTTGATGCTACTTTCAATGGTCTCGACTGGCGTTTTTTCTCCATCTTTATAAGGCAGTCATTATTAATTCTGAAAACTATTAAAAGCATTATAAAAATTACCTTATCGTTTAATAGTTGTTATTGTGCAGTGCAAACACTTTAAAGCAAGTATATATTTAAAAATGATTGCTTTATGAGTCATTTTTGTTATGTAACTCAAGAGTGACATTGTGGTACTATGTCCAACAGAAACAAAAATAAATTTTTTCACTCTTTTTCTAGTGGATAATTAACAAAAACAGTCTCAAATATAATGTTTTCCAAACAAAATAAAAAATCATGCATTAGAGGGTTTAAATCCTATTTCGTCAGTGATAGGAGGGAGCATACACAAATTGGAAATTTCGTTCTTTATCAATATATATCTGTAAAGATATCGGGTTACTGGAAAACAAATTCGTCGATCTAATAGCGATGTAAATGAAGAAGATGAATGTAGCATGGAGTTGGAGCATAGATGTACGAACATGTAGTAAGTGAAACTAGATCAACAGCCTCACCTATTCATACGATCATCATTTCCCATTAAAGATGGTTGACAGTCAAGTGGCTAATGACAAAAAACCATGGAGATGTAGATTGGGATTTCTCCGGGAGACGAGTAACGAAAGCAATTCTGTTCACAGGATTTTATACAATAAGATCGGGCAGCAGTTCTCACAACTCACGATGCAGTGTCATCAATAACTTCGATGTAGAAACGTCTACAATCAATAATAATCATTTGATTACATAAAAAGGGTAAAATCTTAGACCGAACGTCATTTTGTCAGACACACGGCCATGGGGCAGTTTACATTTCAAAAAACTCAGCAAAATCTGTGGAGAATCGTGCGTAACTGCTTTTTACTTCCTTAGCGTAGGAATACAGTTTTGACGTAGTACGCGTTCTAAACCAATTAAGATGTAAAGATATCGCGCCTAGGAAAGAGTACTGACAGAGCGAGTGGAGGGATAATAAAGCAAAAAGGAACGCCGGAAATAAGCGCGAAACGACTACGATCAAGGCACAAAATTTATGAAAAAATATGTTTATTAAATAAAAAGAGATGAAATTTCTCATGAACCTAACACTTAATAATACATGAGTCCCTCGCAACGTATGCAGAATCCGTTATTTAGAGTGGAATAGTCTCTGTTAATCAGACAAAGTCTCTACAGGTACAAAATGTCCAGGTTTTAGAAGTGTCACAAAGTCTGGCTTGTCGTATTAGTTTCCCTACTAAGAGTGAAGAGTCTTAATCACAGATAAAGTTCCCTTATCCTGCATTGAGCAGTTCCGAAGTCTAGACTTCACTTCGTTCAAACCTTCCTTCGATATTTCGAAACCTGTTTCTTCGGTGAGAAGTCACCGAGTATTTTTTCCACCGAGAGAACAAGGTTTTACCGACTTTTCTCTCTGAAATCTAAAAAACCAACTGATCTGGTCTCCCAGCCTCTTCCAACAAAACTTTTCTCCTCCTTTCTGAACAAAGGGAAAATCCTTTTAACCATTTAACGGGCCTGAGTTGGTTGCATCATCAACAAACTTTGTTCCGATAAGCTCGGCTTAATTTTCTCACGCAAACGAGTGCTCCTACGCTCTCTGCTTTCGTTTTCGATCTGGGATGTTGATCGGGTAAGATCACAAGTAAAATCCATTAGCAGGGAAGCTATTTCCTTCGGTGCTCTTTAAGAAATGTTTGACATTTTAACTTCAACTAGGAAGATCGATTGAGATGTATCGTTCCTTTTAAATCCAGCCGAAATATTTATGTACTTTGAAATAAAAAGAGGTTAAGTTTCTAATACGTGGGGATCCCTATGTGAGAGTGTTTCTCGTGAGAAGTTAAGTTCTCACAGTAGCTTTAGATCCCTTCCATTAAGTCAACTACTAACTGCGAAACACAAATAAGTCCGAAAAAAACCCCTTTGATTCTGATACTCTTTTATGTACATTTATATATATATATTTTTTTTAACATCCTAACTATTTACATTTTGAATCAACTTTTGCATTAAATATTACAGTAAACCGGCAAAACTTTGCCACTTTTTGAAAAATATCTTGTTTGGCGCTCTAGGAAGTTTCAGATCCAATTAAAATAGGCGCTAGTGTTTTCATTTCACAAAGAAGACATTGTATGACACTATTCCTGCTCTTTTTTTTTTTTTTTTTTTTTTTTTTTTTTTTTTTTGTCTTATCAGTTGTTTTATGACCGTTATCAGTGAAAATATTTTGTAACTGCGAAAGAGGCGGTTTTGGATGTCTAAAAAGCATTTCATTTCACCTTTTTAATCCGAACGTAAGTAAAAATGCCTATTTTGTCTGTTAGAGTATATAATAAGCTTTCAAAATCGCTTTTGGAACTTGATTTTATGTTATTTTTATGGTGGATAATATTAGTAGACAAAGTTGCATGAGGAAATTTGGGAAGCGTGGGACAACTTTGCGAACCTAGAAGTTTGTAATCTCCCTAGATTCTTTCATACTTTTTCTTAAAATCGGATGTTTTTTAACCCCTTAAAGATCGCTTAATATTTGGAAAAATCATCAAAAAAGTACCTTTTTATTACAGAAATTGAATAATTATAAGGTTTCTAAATAAAATATGCAATTATTTTTTTTAAGGCGAAAAAAAAAAGAATTATAGAACAAATTCACATTTGTAGAAAAGCCATCATGCAAGAATTCTATGTCTTAATGTTTGTCTTACACCATACAAATTAATGCGAACAAGACCTTTATTTTTCACATCTTAGATCTTTATTTATCATCATCACCCAAATTTTTACAAATAATGTTTAAAATAACATATATATATTAAATTTAGATTATTAACAATTTTTTGAGTGTGACATATTTCGAAACATACAATACAAACTAACAACACAATCAGCGCCAAAAGATAAACCGCAACGTTGATATTCAAACGGAAATGCCAGTTAAATTTTTCTTGTGTCAGAAGTTTTTTCCAGCAATTAAATCTCCAGTTCGGAAATATGACGGACACGAGAAATAACGAACGACACCTCAGCCGTTACCACCAAAACACTCAAGGCCTGAGGACACGAGTTGTGACGTCATCACTAATCGACCGACTTCTCACTAGTGTTGGAATTCACAACGGAAAATCTTTAATAGCAATTTTATTTTATTTTATTTGTGGAATATCTATCATCTTATAAAACAATAATAACTATTCAAACTTACTGGTGAGAATTCGGAATCCTTAAATAAAAATTCAGGCAGATGCGGCATGCCTCAGTGTTGCCGCATCTGATTGATTTTTTATTGAGGAACTCCAAATTCTCACCAGTAAGTTTAAATAGTTATTATTGTTTTATCAGATGATAGTTATTCCGCAAATAAAATAAAAGAAAATTGCTATTCAAAAATTTCCGGTATGAGTTCTAAACACTAGTGAGAAGTCGGTCGATTAGTGATGACGTCACAACTCGTGTCCTCAGGCCTTGAGTGTTTCGGTGGCAACGCCTCAGCCCGTGATATTGACGGGAGCGAGAATTAAGGGGTTAATTATTATGACGCATATGAACCAGAATCCGAACAAGGTAAGGCTCCTATAATACGGGCTGACTCACGCCGCCATTTAATTGCCGGTAGGAGAAGAACGATTGGCCACGTCTCGTGGGCAACAGTCGCTCATTGGTCAAAGTGGGAAACAAAATGCTTGACGATTCAGCCTGTTATATAGGAGCCCTAGAACAAGGTGTACCAGAGGAAGAAGCAGAACCCGAACAAGATGCAGAACACGAGCAACCTGGCGAACTCAGTGAAGAGTTAGTGCCAAAGAACAGTGCAAGACATTGTTCCTCAAGATGATGATCAGTAATAAAAGACTGAAGACATCGAGTTAGCCCAAGATGATAAGAACTCCATACAATTGAAGGTTGTGATGTTTGTGATCGTCAACTTCTTGACGAAAAAAAGTGTTAAACATTATGCTGCAAAAACCACCAATTATTATGGACTTTGAAAGTTTCAGGTGCCATACCTTATAACGAAAGACAGTGGGTGAGGTTTTCATTTTCCTAGTATTTCGGATGAGGCGTCCGTCAACGTAGCCAATGTTGTGTACATTGTTGAATCTCCTTACATAGAAAATACAGGAAAATTTTTCGTTTTCTGACAAGAATGTTCTATTTTTTTTCTAACTGCTGTTCTATTTCCCCCCCTTTTATCGAAATGCATATGTCATGATTTAAATACATTATTTGAATTATAAAATTAAATTTCCCTGTTTTTGTTGTTGTTGTTGTTGCTTTTCTCTGTTTTTTTTTTTTAGACAGTTGGCAAAGGTGCACCGTTTCCCAGTTTACTTTGCCAACACGGTTTTACGAGCAAAAATAAATAAATAAATAAATAAATAGAAATCTTATTCAAATTACCAAGTTACCACATAATCTTAAACTAGATTTCAATACTAATGGTTTAAGATGATTTTGAAGCATTTTTGAGCATTTCTAAGCACAATTTGGGTAGGGGAAAAGAAAAGTGGCAAAGTTGTCCCGGTTTACTGCATGTTTAACCCTTTATGTACTGAATTATGAATTCATGAAAATTTTATCTTCTAAAGCATTTTTCGTGAATTGTTTAAACTACATTAGAAGATTTACATAATCATTTAATAAAATTAAGTTTGAATTTATAGGGATTTTGTGCAATATTTATAACACCGCTCAAATCTTTTATTTTAATTATTTTTCTTCGTATTTTGTAGAATTAGGAAATGTACAAATATAATGTTCTTACAATAGAAATATAGAAATATTTCCGAATTGAAAAATCCCCCACCCCACCCCCCTGGAAGCGATGAAAGCTGAAAAGATGCAAAGGCAAAAGAAATCATCCTTTTTTAAATATTTTTGTTTTGTGTAACGAATAATGCTTTTGCAACAAGATAAAGTAATGTATCCATAACTCATTCTAAACTGTATTACAACTAATCAATGTATTACATGAATTTTATAACAAGTTATTTTAAAGGTACTTATGAGGGTGCTTATAAGTAGCGTCAGTAGATAAGAGGTTAATCGAATGTGAAAAATGACCAAACTAAAAGCAGGACTAAAGAAACATACATTTTAAAGGGAAAAAATACTTTATTTTCTCAAGAACAACAGGCAGAAAAATGAACATAAGTATAAGCACAACAGAGTAAGTTTAAAAAAATCTGTTTCAATTTTATAACATATAACAGTTTCATCATAGTTCGTTTATATAATTTAAGAGGCAAACAATATTTGTGCATTGCATTTAACATTCCTACTGGCTATCTCATTTAACAATGCAAATGATATTGTCTGTGATAGTAGTGTAATTTCGGGTGTATAGCCCGCAGATCAAACAATTCAGTTTGGACCCAGAAATTTTATTCAGTATTTGAAGACCAATATTTACCGTGATCTAAAAAGTTACATTTTATTTTTAAAAAATTCTGTGTCGAAACACGATTGTTTGATCCGCGGGCTATACACCGAAAATTACGGTATTTGAAAATAAAATAACAATATATATATACTCCTTACTTAAACTTATATTTTTTTTCTTGCAACAGAATTAAAAAACATCCTAAATGTACATATTATCGGTATAGTTCAGATCCATAATTCTATGGTTACAATCATAAATGTGTAAATTGTGTGCACAGTTACAAAATAAATTTTAATATTTCTAATAGTTAATAAATATTTAATAAATAGCATTTACTTTATATACTGTCAAGACACCAGAAAAAGATACAAATTAATTAGAAAATGATTTCAAAAGCAATTACATTACAAAAAATTATATATTTTTTAATAAAATAGTTGTACGATTAATATAATACAAAAATTTTGATAAAACAAAATTTTTATTATTTTTCACATGATACAAAACATACAGAACATAAAATACAACAGTAACATAGTATCGCAATGCTCAGAGCTTGAAAGAAATATTATAAATATTGGTATAAATATTAAGCCTGAAAATAATAATAATTATTCCAAAGAATAATGTAATAATAGAAGCACGTTTATATTATTGAATAAAGAAAAATTATTAAGAAAATCTAATAAAACCATTTTATAAATTTTAATTGAAATTATATTAGATTTGAATAAAGAGAATTATCAAGGAAATTTAATGAAAGAATTTTACTACTTATTAATGATATATTGCGTTTTTTTTTTCTTTTTACTGTAACAATTCTAAAAAATTTTAAAAGTAATCTTTAGTACACTTAAAATATTAATCTACCATTTTAATTATTAGCATTTATACCGAAATATACAGTTGTTACAGAATTTATGTTATTTCTGTTTACTTTAATACTTATTTTTAAATACCTATTAGAAATTCTATGTTTCTATTTCATGATCAATGTCTTTACTTAACCACGGTAGATAATGAATGGCAGCTGGCGGTCAAATATACTCGCTTTTTTCAATGTAACAGATTATTAGTCGAAATATAGCTGGACCTTATAAACTAAATAATGTAAATGACAACCATGGCAGTCAGTTGGTCAGGAAAGAAATATTCAAAATGACCGAAGCCAATGTTAACAAATACTTTTTAGGGTGAAAAAGGTGACCGCCAGCGGATCATATGCGGCGATTAAAGTGTTAACTAAATTCTGCCCCAGAGAAATGTCAATATTCAATGAAGATTATTTTTTGTCTTATTCTGAAAAATTTATAAATCTCTAAAAAGTTAAAGTTCCAAAGTATTTAGAATCATCTAAAATCCTCTTTGTACTAAAATATTCTTTCTGAAATGCAATCAATTTCACAGATCCTAAATTTTAAAACACCAAATGGACACCAAACTTAAAGCAGAAAAAATAATTTTAAATCTAATACTTTTCTTAAAATATTTCAACAATACTCAAGAACATTTAAACTCAAGGTTTTCTTTACAGAAATTATCACACTAATTTTATCGATATCAAATTTTGTGTTTGAGATTTTTGTTTTTTTACTTAAACTTTTTTCGTAAAGCTGAAGTATTTATTGAACAATTTAAACCATTAAATATTTAAATATTTAAGAAGTCAAAAGCTCGATCAACAGGAAAATGTGTTTTTCATTATCAAAAGAATGTATTTTGCATCACAAACAAATAGTGAAATTTTTCCAAGACACTACAGAAGCCGTGGCATGATAACTTTAAAGCCACGGGAAGCACAAGTTTCATTTCTAAACCTTACAATGAGCCCAAAATGACTGAAAAATAGGGCCTCAGATTAACGTTTTTAGTTTTTATTTTTCCGAGAAAGTTTGCAAGAAAAGAATTCAGGATACTTCTAGATACTTCTATTATAAGAGTGAAAAGATTTGTCTAATTCAAGAGAAAATTCAGGCTTACGTCTAGGTACTTCTGTTGTCAAACCGAGAAAGTTTGTCTAATGCAAGAGAGAATTCAATATACTTCTAGACACTTCTGCTATTACATTGAGAAAGTTTGCCAAATACCAGGATTCTTCTAGTTATTCCTGTTATCACACTGAGAATTTTTTTTTTTTTTTTTTTTTTTTTTTTTTTTTTTAACGGAAGAGAAAATCTGGGATACTTTTAGATACTTCTCTTATCAGAGTGAATAAAGTTTGTCTAATGCAAGAGAAAATTCAGGCTACTTCTAGATTCTCCTGTTATCAAAACAAGAAAGTTTTCCTAATGCAAGAGAAAATTCAGGATACTTCTGTTATTACATTGAGAAAGTTTGCCTAATAGAAGAGAAATTCCAGGATTATTCTTGTTATTTCTGTTACCAGACTGAGAAATTTTCTTTAATGGAAGAGAAAACCCAGGATACTTCTAGATACTTCTCATATCAGTCCGATAAAGTTTGCCTTATTCAAAGGAAAATCCAGATTACTTCTAGAGGCTTCTATGATCAGACCGATAAATGTAAATCGTCTTGTCAGCAAACCACCTGGTTAACTGAAGATATAACACTATGCATTAGAAACATACTCGGTAATATTTTTATACAGGGAACATAAAAATAATAAATCTAATAAATGAAATGCTAATTCTGCTAAATCACACTAGGGAATAATATTTATAGCAGTGATAAGCTTCCGTGTATGTGGAATTTACAAATTTTTTCCCGAAAGAATAGGGTCTCCGAAATGATTATGTGCTTCCTATAACTTCAAAGGTTAATCAGATTTCTGACTGAAGTATTTAGTGAAGTGCGTAAAAGATGGAAAAAACAGTATAGCTGGCTTAAAGAAACAAGAAAGAAAACGTAGAAAAAAAGGGGGGGAAATCTGACAATCATATTGCAAGGGAAAAGTATTTTTTTTTTCTTTATAAAGAGTTCAAATAAATAATGGCCTGTACTAATTAATAACCATATGGTAGACCACCACCATAGGCCACGCCTCCGTAGCCTGGAGCTGCTGCTACTGGAACGGGAGCTGGAGCAGCTGCATATCCACCGACGCCTCCATATCCACCGACAGCTCCATATCCACCGGCGCCTCCATACTGAATGCCTGCAAATAAAGTCATGCAAAATTAGTACCGATATAATGATTTTATTACCAAAGATTACATTTTTTTAAAAATATATGACATTAATTGTGAAAGTTCCAGTAAATTCCTATATGTATAGTTGCCAACCTCTCGATTTTTTTAATACCAATATTTTTAGGCAGAAATACTTGTTTTATATAATCGCACAATTTCTGCAATTAAATAAAGCTACCATTTTTGTAAGTACTGGTATTCAAAAAATCGGAAGGTTAGCAACTGGTATTTTGATTAATTTCTAAAAATTCCCATTATATATTAGCCATTTAAAATTTGCCCTTTGAACACGGCAATACCTCTTGTGAGGGATCTACTAGATACATGATTCTATTTTTATATTCTACTCGCACCACTATATTTTAAAAGTACATTTTTTAGTAATTTTCTCTTGCTCATGTTGTCAAATTGCAGATAAAATTGTTTCTTAAGAAAAAAGTGGTGCCAACCGATAAATTAGTGTAACAGATGCCGGTCCCTGGGAGAAGTATTTCGATTGCAAAGGGTTGGGAAATAAGCCATTTTTATGTACTTGTCCAGCATATCAAGGTTATTATAAATAAAATTTCATAAAAAGCTTGTAAAGGTGTCTTGTATTTAATAACCTTTTGTTACTCTAATTCGAATGTATAATGATCAAATGATGTTTTTATGTATTGGGTCAATCAGAAAGTCGTGTCGTGTTGGGAAAATCATTTCGTACTGGAAAATTCTGCCTGGTAATTATTAGATTTAGATATAGAAATCAATGTCTAATAATTAAATGATAGAATTTTCCGGTACGAATTGATTTTCCTAACGAGACACGACTTTCCGATCGACCCAATAATTAACTCAAAACTTATTTAAGTCATCTTTTTCAATACAGAAGAAAATCAGACACAAATTCATAAAAGTCTTGTAAAAGTGTTGTGTATTTAATAATCTTTTGTAACTCGAATGTATAACGGCCAAATGATATCTTTATGCAATTAACTCAAAACTTATTTTAATTCATCTCTTTAAACACAGAAGAAAATCAAACATAAATTCATAAAATTCTTGTAAAAGTGTTATGTATTGAATAATCTTTTGTTACTTGAATGTATAATGACCAAATGATGTCTTTATGCACTTAACTCAAAACTTATTTTAAGTCATCTTTTAGAATACAGAAAAAAATCAAACATAATTCATATGACTTCTAAGCAGCAAAATTAGGCAAGCAAATTGTTTTCTTCTATCTTTTTAAAGAAAATACTTAGAATTTTTAATCATTTTTAACTCATTTTAAAGTTAGTTTGATCTTCATCACCGGGCTGTTATTAAAATGTTTTTGACAAGTAATAAAAAACAAAACATGCATACAGTTGCTGTAAGTTATATTGCAGATGTAAAATATGAGTTTGCAATAAAAAAAATGTAACTACGTTTTATAAATATATATCCTAAAACGTTTAGAATCAATTTATAAAGGGAGTTGTTGTGAGACAACCCGCTCAAATAATGTTTATGTTATCGTGTTGCAAAAAGCCAAGCTTATTTTCAGTTTTATCTCTCAAACAGACGGTCTATTCCCGGATTAAAGCAGGGTTTTTTTTTTCATTCTTTGCGATTCTAATTGGGTAACACAAACTTATGCTGAGGAAGACGTACGTTCTTAAACACTTGCAATATTTCAGCGACTCAACAAGGGGAAGATATAACAACACCTATTTTCATGTACAGTCGAAAAAAAGTAAAAATTAAATTTAAAATTTTAAAAAAACCGACTGCGTAAAAAGCGAACTAATTAATTATTTCTCATCAATGTGAAACTATTTTTTATATTACTTACCTATTTTTTTTTTATTTACTTGTATTGATGACTTTTAAGTTGCGTTTAACTGTTAGTTCCTATCTATAAACACTATTTTGATGAGGCATATAGATGTCTATGAAGGTTAGAGTTGCAGTAAAGCTAGAGATCCTTCCTACACAACTTCCAGGTTGTGTAATATTTAAACGGAGCTTTTGCCTGTAAAATAGTCAACGAAACATCGTATTCAATTTGAAAGACCTATCCAATGATATGCCACTCAATAGGGTGCGTAATTTTTTTTTTCGTCTCTACCGCCATTTTGAATTTATAAAAACAAAACCTAGCCTATAACCATCGGACAGTTAAGACGAATTGATAGAGACCTCATTCATTAAAATCCATCCAGCCGTTGGGATGTTTCGAGGGTATACAGAAATATACATACCCAGATACGCGTGAAACACATAACCCTTCTTGGCAGACGGGTAAAAAGTTAACACCCCTACTAAATCTTCAGCAAATTTTCGTAGAGGAAAGTTATTGGTACCAAACGATTGGAAATAAAGTCTACCTTTAACTAATGTACATAAAATTTGCTATGGGGTCCATCTACCATATCAAATCAAACCCAAACTTTGTTCTTTTCCATGGTTCGTACATCTCCTTGAATTTTGCAGACCAGAAAAGTTTTCGGCACCAGTATTATCTTATAGAAAAGCTCTTCTTAAAAGAAGGCGAAATTTTGCGTATTTAACCTAGATTTCTTTTTCTCTAAAAAGATACTGGGAGTTTGCCTGGAGAAATAACGGTATCCGTACGAACCATGTTTTCTATAACAATACCCAAGTTTTACGCCATAAATAAATTCTACACCCGTCAATTAGCCTAAATACAAATTTTCATGATATTCGTAAAATTAGTTTCAGAGAAATTAATTATTTTAAAATTAGCCTATTTTAGGAGCTGTATCCAAATTGAAGTTCGGTACTAGATTGTTGAAATGCTACAGAATGACTATGTCACTTCTATTAATATGTTATTTCTTGCCAATATGACCATTTCACTCATCTAATATTTTGCGACTATTACTAGCCCAAATGTTTAGATAAAACGGGCAAAATATATATTTATCAAATTATGCTTTTCTGTACATCATAGATGGCTCTTTAAACCATCATTTTGATGTTTTTTAATTATAATTTGAAAACTACTTGGAAGAAAAATTTGAACTTTTGGATTATCATAAAGCAGGACATAATAAATATAAATCTATCAAAAAAATCATACGTTGCAATTCATATTTTTTTCTAATATTAATTTCATAATTCATATTATACATTTTTTTTTAAATTACATGTTCAATGATGTATTTATGTTTGGGTTTTATAGTATTATAACCACACAAAAAAATATCCCATTAGGATTAAAATTTCAGAAGATATTAATAAAAATATGAAAATGTAATTTAACATTATAAGCTCTCAGTTTGGAATGTTTATAATTCAAAAACTTATCATCCAAATGACTTGCAATTTCGTTTCTAGGCATAGTTTGAAGCGAAGATTTAAAATAAATTGTCAAAATTGGGTTTGCCATTCAAAAAAACAAAGTTTGGTCTGGTTTTTATTTGTAGATGCATATAAGCAAATTTTATATACATCATTTAAAAGTAGGCTTTATTTCCATTCGTTTAGTACCAGTAACTTTATTCTACTGTAATTTGTTGCAGATTTAATAAGGAGCGTTTATTTTTTTTCCCCACGACTGTGCTTTAAACCATTCCTTTCACATTTAAATTTTGTAAAGAAAACTAGGATAAATTTTATGATACTGTAATTAATAGATAAATCTTAATATGTACAGTCGTGGAGAAAAAAAAGTAAACACCCCTTACTAACTCTGGAAAAAATTATCGTAGAAAAAAAGTGACCGGTACCACACGATTGGTAATAAAGTCTACTTTTAAATGATGTATATAAAATTTGCTTAGGGGGCTATCTACATATTAAAACTAACCATAACTTTATTTTTTTCAATGGAAACACCCAAATTACTAACAGCATAAATGAATTCTATACCCTTCAATTAGCCTAAAAACAAATTTTTATGTAATTCGTACAATAAGTTTCCGAGAAATTAATTATTTTAAAACGAGCGTATTTTAGGGGCTGTATCCAAATTGAAGTTCGGTACTCGATTGTTGACGGAGAGAGCCTCCTTCTTGATAAAGGCATTTTAAGCGCCACACAAGCAGTCATCGAAGACTGCTAGATTACAGGATAGCATAAGAAATTTCAAAATATCTAGTCACTTCTATCATAGACGGCCCCTTAAACGATCATTTTGCCGTTTTTTAAGCATAATTTGAAAACTGCTTGGAAAAAAAATGTGAAATTTTGGATTTCCATAAAGCAGGACTTAATAAATCTAAATCCATCAAAAAAAATTGTAGGTTGCAATTCATGATTTTTTCGAATATTAATTTCATAATTTATAAAATTATAAAAAAAAAATGTAAATTCAACGTATTTATGTTTGGGTATTTCAGTATTATTCCAACGCAAAAAATTAGCACATTAGGAATATAATTTCAGGAGATATTAATGAAAATATGAAAATGTAATTTAACATTATAAGCACTTAATTTTGAATGCTTATAATTTAAAAACTTATCATTCAAATGACATGAACTTTAGTGTCTAGGCATAGTTTGAACCGAAGATTTGAAATATCTTGTTAAAATTGGGTATTGCTATTGAAAAAAAAATGAAGTTTGGGTTCGTTTTAATATGTAGATGTCCCCTTAAGCAAATTTTACATACATCATTTAAAAGTAGACGTTATTTTCAATTGTTGGGTATCAGTAACTTTCTTCTACGATAATTTGTTGAGGAGTTAGTAGGGGTGTTTACTTTTTTTTCCACGACTGTACATTAAATCAATATATGTCATGACCCTATTCACAAAAACATTCACTGAAGAGTACAGCGCTTTTGTAAGAGAGGGGTGACATAGGCACAAGGCGCATGAACAGAATAGAGACCAATATGGCAACTGGCATTACAAAACTCAGCGGTACTCGTCTAGGCAAATTTATATAGACGAAGTAGGCAAGACCGCCAAGGTTTCGCCCAAAATACTTTTGACAATTTAAATCTTATTGCCCCTATGTGGGTCTAAGGATATCAAATGTCTTCGGAATTTGAGGACGACCTCCAATTTGGGCATTGTTTTTCACACAAATCCCACAACTATTCATTTAAATAAATTTTAAGAAGGTGATAAATTAGTCGGACAAAAAATAAATAAAGCTTAAAAAGGTATAAATTTTTAATTAACCCATTTATGCCTAGCGTCCCTTTTTTGGGACGCTTCAAATTAAAAAAAAAATTGCATAATTTTCTTCTTCTTTATTACATGAAAATTGTATGAAATAATTATCTATAAATGTTTTCATCAATTGCCGAAAGATGGCAGCATAAGGTAAACATTTATTTTCTTAAAATAAGGGCTTTTTTCGGAGTTTATAGATTTTTCATTTTTCAAGGTGGCGAAATGGGAAAATAAGTTTATTTGTGTTTTTTCGACCAACGATCCAAATAAATGAGTCATAATCTTAGTTTGTAGACTTCTATGAAATACATATTTTTTTAAACTGTAAAATTATATGTTCAAGCCTATTTTTTATGCATTTTCGTAACGTACAAAATATAGGACGCTAGGCAAGAATAGCTACATATTTTTATTAGCCATTGAGGAGACAGTTATTTATATAAACTCCTTTTCGAAGTGATTATGAAACAAATATTTTTTAAGCCTTAAACACGATTATTCTTAGTTTATTATTACTAATACTTATAATGTTATTAGTCTCTGCAAAGAAATAAATATATTTTTTTAGTAACTCATAAAAATACCAATTATAGTGTATAATATACAATTTAGAAGTTTATTTTACATAAACATAGACAAAACATATAACTATGCGTATTATATTAGTACAAATATTATGCATATTTCCATATTTAGTACGTTTATATTTTGTCAAATAATTACGAAAAATGTTTAGCGTAATTTTTTTTGGTATTTTTTCAGATCATTTTTCAACATTTTAAAGTTGTTTTACCAACAAATTTGAGTAAACAGAAATTCAGGCACAAATGGGTTAATGAACATTTTTAAAAAGTTGTGTTATGAAACCGTTATAAAATTTGGTCATGTCCCACTATCTTGTGGAGGTACTCTACAGGAGGTATCATGTTTGCTCACTTCCAAAGAAAAGGATCAACCTGTCACATAGAGCTTAGGCCACTAATTGTGAGGTGCCGAGAAGTAATTCACGCTATGTCTTGAATATATTTTGTGTTTCGAAAATTTGTATATTATATAACAAAAACGTCAAGATAAACTGAAGTAAAAGGAATCCAGCAGTTTTATCCTCAATTAAGGGGTCTCAGGACTCTTAAAATTGGAAAAAATGAAAAAAAAAGACCATTTTCAACATTTAATATCTTAAAATGTATTTGATTTGAAGACACAATTTTAATTGGGAATGAAAGATATAAGTATGTTCTTTCATTTCATGTATTTAAAAAATTATAAGATGCAGAATTAGCATTTACAGGGGGCTCCAAACTGTTAGACATTTGACGAGCAAAAAATCGTCATAACAGCTTACGCGCACGATTACAAAATATTTATTGCAACTAGAATGAAAGTTTTGGTGCCTAATTATACTTTAGATTGTAATAATTACCCTGAACCTAAATAAATTTGCATTTAAAGCTTTTTTTGTATTTTTAATACAAAGTTGTATTTAGCTAATGCAAAATTAAGAAAATTTCAATAGTATAATCCCCTGAAAAAATATTGTTTTGAACAATAAAAAGGAAAATTTAGGTTTAGCTTATACAGACTAACATGAAACATATTGTTTTGAAAATGTCATGAAAAAATATTCAGAAGTTTTTGAGATATCGTGCGCGTTATGCCCAAAAACGTCATTTGGAGACAAATGGCTTCAAAGTTTTCGAAACGACGCTTCAGCTATTGAACGTGTATAAATGTAAAAGCCATAACTTCAGTTCTAATAGGAATTTCAAGGAAACAATTATATCAAAATGTTCAGAAAAGATAAAAGGTTAACCTCTAAAAAAACTAAAATTTCGAAAATTTTAAAGCTTTAAGAGTCCTGAGACCCCTTAAGGTGTCCGGGACACAAAAATCTCGAAATTTTCTAAAAAAAAACTTTTATTGCATTAAAAAATTTTCTGTGTTTTTCTGCTTAAAATAACGTTTAAATCATGTTTCTATCTTAATTAGAACAGGAAATATTAATTTTTTCGTTTTGGTCTGTTTTCAAAATCTACCTTTCAAGCAATGGTTGTCATGAAGATGATTTCTTATGAAAATGCGCTTTTCTTCATGATGACTTTTTTCACCATTTCTCATATTTAAATCGTTATAAGTCAAGAACCCTTAAAGATAAATGGTTGAAACTTGGAACATATCTTTTTCAATTGTTTTACTTTAATTTTGACTCAGCAAATTAGAAAAAAACTTTTACTTTTGAAAATGTGATTTTTTTTTTAAGTTACGCCATTATTTATTACATTTTTACTTTAAATATTTTTGATTTTTTTCAAAAATTAATATTTTTTATAATGCTGAATCTAAATTAAAACTTATATATTTCTGTTTCTTTAATGAAAAAAAATTGAAATTCTACAGATAATATTTCGAGTTATAACTATTTTAAATTACCCCATTTTTTTAATGAATTAAAAAAATTTTAATTTTTTTTTAAATATATGAGAAGTTTTATCATGTGATTTTGTTTACAAATAACATGATTAACTATCACAAAAAAACCCTCAAAATTTTAACTCAATAAATAAAAATTATTTTTAATTGTGTCCCGCACCCCCTTAAGCTTAAACTAAACCCTTTGTCGAAAATGCGATGTTGCAATTCGGGAGCCTAACTTACCTCCGCCGTATGCTCCTTCAGCTGAAGATTGGATGTTGACATCAGCTGGAGCTTGATTGCTGGTTCCGGGTTCGTTGGTGGTGATTGAAGCCCTGAACCCACCTTCATCAGCAACGTATTCCACCACTCGAGACCTGCCATCTTCATCGGTGACTGAATAGGAACCTGTCACTCGTCCGCTGCCATCGCCTTGCTCTTGGTGAGAACTAGACCCACCCTCTGAAGGAGCACTGTAGCTGAATTGGTAGGGATTTGGAATGCCGTTGTACTCAAGACCCTGCAAAAATAATCTTATTGTAGTGAAACTAGAATATTTCTCGCTACACATTCAGGGGCAATAGTTTTATCCAGTGGTTGGGTAAAATAAATGTATTTTTTAAATAAAAAAAGAAGTTAATGTATGCTGCAGAGAAATGAGTTCCTGTAATATCCAAGCACATAACGCGCACCCACATTTTTATACATAGGTTGGTCTTTGTTATGGCCGATTATCTGAGCGAGAGATATAGACCGAAGGTGGGAAATATTCCTGCTTAGGGTTCTTTCTAAGGGAACCTAATCTGTATTTACGCAGAGTCTACAAAAGTTCAAAGGAAATCACGAATCCCCCCCCCCCCCCCCAGCGGTTAGGCCGCTGATCGCGGCATGCCACAGTGGGCGAAATGCCTAAAATCCGCGACATTGACCAAAATTGTGAAAAAAAAAATTATGACTCAAAAAACGAGATGAGCGTGTTCTATACATTCCAGAGGTTAATGAAAAATCATTGAATAGAACAAAAATACAACATATACATTTAATAAACCTGTCCATTATATCCAATTTTGCATAATTTTGAGACTTTGCCAAATTTTTTAGTTGGAGTTTAGTTAGTTTCTCAGTTGGTATTTCCATTTGAAAAATTATCAAGGTTTTTTTTTTTTTTTGTCGTTCTGCATCATTCAATTAAATACAACTTAGTTCTAAAACATGTTTTTTGTACCGTTTTTTTACCTTTTGTTTATTAAAATATGTGTTTTTAAATGCAATTTCTACAAAGGCAGCAATTTAAAAAAAATGTTCTGAATTGTTCCGGAAAAACGGCCTTTGTTCTCTTTTTCCTTGGGTATTGGGTGAGAGTAATTCATAATACAGGGTGATTCAAAAGGAATGGGACAAAAAGAAAACATACCTGTGACTGCTGTAATAGGTTTATTTTTGAAATACAAATTTAACGTGAAACTATAATTACACAAGTTTCTAAGGATGTTCAATGTGGATACGGCAAATGTGTATACGGTAATCCAATTCCTGCCATACTTTTGCTAGTATATACCGTATTATTGTGTCCAACTACTAATGGTCCAACACGTCACTTACGCACTGCTTTAATTGCTGTAAATCCTGAGGCAGTGTGGGCTCAAACACTTTGTCCTTCACGTACTCCCAAAGGACAAATCGCACGCGTTAGATCAACTGATGAAGTTTTTGCGTATTCAAACACACAGTAAGCTTTCTTTTGCGGGGATGTCGTCATTTTTAATAACAGCGCCTCTAGTGGCAATTTCGATAATAGCAGAATTCTCGTTGTTACCAGATAAAATTTGTATAGTTGTACCTCACGCTCTATTTTTATTTTATTTTCTAATTAAATCCATTACAGCAATGTAACTTGCTTGCTTTTTTATCCCATTCGTTTTGAATTACCCTGTAATCATCGGGTTCAGCAGATACGCAATTATGTTTAGACGTCCTTAGCACGTTCGACGTTGATTTTGCACTCGGATTTTTAAAATACCACGTAGACAGGGAGGAGGCTGCATAGACCATCGCCTCACCAAGTTGACGGCTAAAATTCAAGGATTAGGCAGAACTCAATTAGCACATTAAAATGCAACTGGTCTGTTAAGTCCTATCTTGCTGGAAACCACCTGAAGAACCAATTTTAGGGGTTGATCAGGTTTATCTTTGTTTTATCCGGGACCCAAAGAAATAAAAACATGGAGGGCTAGGAGCAGGAAAACATAATGGTAAACCTACCAGTCAACCACTAAAATCGAGTTTGCAGGTGTTTTCTACCAAGATATGACTTAGCAGACCAGTTGCATTCTAATATGCGAATCGAGTTTTAACTAATCCTGTAATTTCAGCCGTCAACTCGATTAGGTGATGGTTTGTGCAGCAGCCGCCCCCCCCCGGTCTAAGGTTTAAGCATAGGATTCTTCATTTTCTCCATAAATTTCCCAATTCTGGGTTCAGATTCGCATTCCCCACTTTTAACCCTTTCAGGGGCAAGGCATTTCTGCTCCAAAAATGCTCAAATAATTCATTCACACCGTAATTTACGAACATATTTATTTGAAAATAATAGCTTTTCCTCACTTATATTATGAGATCGAAATTGTACTTAAAAATTACAGGTGCCATTTGGCAGTTTGGGCATTAAATTCAAGCATTTGCAGACTGCAAATGGCGCCCCTGAAAGAGTTAACAACATAAAGTTATCATTTCGACGTCTTTTAGTAGCTCTTCATCCATGTCCTCGAAAACACGCCTTTCGTCCAGCTGCACATGGATTTGAACCCAGCACCTTCCGTCTACCAGCTTTGAGAACAAATAGAACCTCTCCGTCGTTGGGGAGGCATAAAATAACAGGATCTACACGCAACTTTATTCAACAACCGGGTATCTCGAAAGTGACGTCTCTTGCACGGCAATCAATCGCGGTCAAATTTTAACTTATTTGGATTTAAGAAATCTCTCGACCCTTTGATGACGAGTTAGGACAAATATGTCTCAGTGGACTATTTTTTATACCATTAGTACTACATTTTTAAGGCCTACTTTCGGAGCGCTTTTTTTATGTGCAATATTGAATAAACAAAGATATTTTCAGTTCAACTGTAATACAGAAAGATGGGAAAAAAAACATAAAATCCTAACAATATCTTCATGACATTAAAAAAAATTATGGTTTTTTGCCATTTTTTTAGCAAACTTTCACGCTTACGCCAGACAGCGTGCACTCAAATAAACTAAATATAGTTCAATTTCATTTACAATACATTACTATTACACTTACTATTACAATTACTATTACACTTAGCTGTGCACTGAACTAGGGGTTTAACAATATCTTTAAAATTAACTGAAATATTCCAAAATATGTCAAAAGAAAAAACATATTTTGTATTAAAAATCACCATTTTTTTAAATTATTTGAGCAGCTATAAAATAATTGCATTACCAGATATTAGATTCTAGTTCAGAACGTAGTGAGTAATATGGAAAGAATTCTGATAAAATTTCTCTGAAATAGGTTTAAAACATTTTATGTAATGGAGTTTATCGAACATGGAAATAACGGAAAATTTGACTTTCCAGAAATCGCATTTAAAGAGTTATTATCTATAGGTATTGTTTCTTATCTAAACAACTAATCTACAAGTTCAATTAAGGTTTATTAGTGTTTTTATATATAAAACGTAAGAAAATCATGCATAGAAAAATTGTTTACATTTCTCCTGGCCATCTACGCCCGCTTCCGGTATTTGACTCATTACTACCTATTTCTTAACTTGGCCGTAGCTCCTCTTCTACTAATCGTAGCAATAACATAAATCAGATTTGGAATCTTAAAAGTAATATTTTTAATATAAAAAAAAACAATAAAGAAAAAATCGAAAAGTTTCACCAGAATTTCAATTTTAATGTAGGCAGATGCTATAAAAATAGTCTCTGTCATGCATTTGACTTATACTAGCATATTTTCAACAGAAATCTACTAGAAAGTTTTTATTTTTAATTGTTGTACGAAAGAGTATAAAAATAGCCGCCAGTCCTATCTCACAATTAAAATGTTAATAAAGCCTACTTCATTATATAATTTTATTGAACATTATCTGCATATAAATGTGTTAAAAATAGTTTTACAAATGTTTAATTACTTACTGGATACTGGGCACAGGCAATGGCTGCAAGACTTACGAGGATCAGAGCCTGGAAAGGAAAATTAAAAACATCTTAAAGAAACTTAAAAAGGTTATATACACTTTATAAAATTAACAGAACTAGTTCTGAATTCCTTCTTAATTAGCAAGATTAAGATAAAATAAATAAATACTTGTCAGTATCTTTTAACATTTTAAACGTGAATACTTCTAGTAGTTCAGTCAAATTATCGTTCTCGAGATATTAATAACTTACCCATCATACGTAATATAGGGTAAGTATACGTAGTATAGTCTACATAGTATAGTCTTGTAATTGTTTTAAAAATCGAAAAACAAAATTTGATGGATTTACACGTTTCCGACACTGGAGATTCCGAAAAACATATTTTTAGAAGAAAAAGAAATGCCGTCCTTCTATCTGTGTGTCTGTAAACGCTCTATCTCTCGAACAAAATTGAGATAGAGACTTAAATTTGGTGTGTACTTAATAATGGGAAGATGCTATATTCCTATTGAATATCAGTAACCTCGATTATCTGAAATTATTTTTTTCGGACTCTCGAAATACTCGTTCTGATAATAGATATGTAAAAATTTTCGAAATTGTTTATTTTAAGGAGTGAATATAAAATACAATAAAAAGACATAAATTTTGCCTAAAGAATTAAATCAATCGGATAATTAGTCGCAGAGATATTTGTAATCTTATTTTCCACACTCTTCGATTTTTCATGACCCTGCATTTCATTCAAATTTCAATTCAAAGATATGTTTTAATTGGAAATGAGACGCTTAATCCGACGCAGTAAACTGTTAGTTAATATTATTATAATTTTTCGAGTTATAAGGATTTTTTTTAGGCAATTCGGTACTACTTGATTATCCCGTCTACCCAGAAACTATCGCCAACTATAAGATTAAATGCCAATAACGGCTTATCGTAAATGTCACATTCACTTGACACTAAACACGTTACACGAGTTCGTTACGTCACCAAGTGATTTTTAATTCGACGTTTTAGGTAGATTTAGTATTTTTTAGGTAGATTTCGTAAAAAATACTACCTATTGCAATATCCCCTATCTTGGAATTTCTAAGAACTTTTTGCAGATCTACGCTGATCGTGACCCCTAGAACGCAAAACCACCTCCAATTCAAAACTTTATACATATATATATATATATATATATATATATATATACATATATAACACTTTTTTATGGACACGATAACTTCCGTAATTCTGCACAAATCTCTTCCAAACTGATATATAAAATCAAGGGGTAGAAAATCTAGTCGAGTTAGTTAATGGGCAAAATCGTGGAAATATAGAGGGGTTTTGTGAAAACCGAAAAAAAACCATAACTTCTTATTTTTTATACATATCAAATCAGTTTAAAGTTATCATTACTTTTAGGAAAAGGGCCAAAGATTTATGTATCGCAGATTTTTGATAAAAATAAAAATGGGCTCAAGGGGCGCAAAAAATAGCGTTTTAGGGAGAAAGAAATTCATAACTTCGTCAATTCAAAAGGTAAAAAATTCACTTAAACTTATTGTAAATCTTCTTAATGTTATCTACAACTTTTACACTGACAAGTTTTTGATCGGACCAACTCCTACTGAAAAAAATTAAAAATAAATAAAAACGAAAAAATGAAGGGATGGGGTTGAAGAAGAAAAAAAATCATAACTTCGTCAATTCACAAGATGTTCAATCCGATTAAATTTACTATACATCTTCTCAATATTATCTACAACTTTCGTATTGGCAAGTTTTTGATAGGATCAACATTTACAGCAAAAAGAAAAAATAAATAAACAAAAATAGGGGTTGATGAAAAAATTATCGTATTAAGGGTGCACTCAAATCCAAACGGCTTATTTTCTGACTCATTTTTAAATTCATTTCGCCTCAAACGCATCCAATTGGTAGATTCTCTTATTCAGAAACTATATAATGTACCGTAATGATCGATTTTTTGATAGATGCAGAATATATTTCAAAAAATGCTGTCAAAGTGGGCATTTTGGACGGAATCCCCCGAAGCGATAGTGCTGGAAACGAAAAAAAAGGGTCGTACTGAGAAAATAATTGTAAATCAAGTTCTAAGTAATTGAAAGAAAAATAAAAACACAGGTCGCTTATACATCTCTTCAAAAAATCACATCAGCAAGTTTCATGTTTTTACTTTTAAAAATGAATCTTAAAATGTATCAGAAAATTTCGAGTTGTTGAGCGTGGAAAAATAATTTTTTTTAAACCGCCTTAATATGATTTTGATAAAACGAGCTCTTACAGAAAAAATGAAATTAAAAATTCGTCAAAAGCGGCCAGATAAAATTGTTAAACTGGGCTTATCTCTAATAGTGATGTAGTTTTTGTTGGTGAAATTAGTACTTCGAAATCTGCTTCCGTCTGTAAGCCGAGCAGGCAGGGATTTTTATTAATATTTTACTAATTTATTTGTTCTTTCGTTATTTAAAATAAAATTACGGCAATTTTTTATAATTTTGCGAGTAGTTTGGGTATTTATATAATTTGCCGAAATGGGTCGACAGAACCAAGAAGTACCCTCAAATCAGTAATAGAGTATTGCTATGTATTAAAAATATTTAAATATACGTTTAAATTTTATTTTTGACTTGCAGTGCATTTTGTAAATAGTTTACACATGTTTCATTTTCATGTTTTATATTATGCATATCCATGATTTGTAGGTATGACGGCGGCGCCCAACGACTAGTTTATTCAATTAATGAAAGATTCAGCATTTTTACTCATTACAAGAAAGATGAACTAGCTAACTGAAGTCCTCGAGTCCCCTAATAGGAAGCGGCAGAAAGGGATGGGGGGGGGGGGGGCTTTGTGGAATTCTAGGAGATTATTTTTTCTTCCAGGTCGTTAATATAATAGAAATTTCGAAATCTATGAAAGAGGGGGGGGGGACTTTTCCCTGGAATTCATCCCTAAGCTTCAACCACTTCAAGCCGGATAAGAACACAACCATGGATTCAATTAGATAAAAAAAAAAAAAAAAATTAAAATGGTATTTTATTGTTACTTTTTAATGAATAATATATTTTTTGGTAATAAATATTCAGGAAGTTTCAATGTAAAGGATAGCCCGGTTGAGTTTCGTTTCACATTTCCGATCTTCGTCATTTTCGAATATTGCGAACACCTGCGACTATGTTAGTGGGAAAGGAATAGAAAATATTCCTTCTTCCCAGCAAAATCCGATCATCTCAAGGTGGACAACTTCGATCCGAATCATATTTCCACTCACTGATTCTCATTAATTATTACTTTGTTCCTTATATTTCCAACAAAGCAGATTTTACCGAGAAGTTGAAACATGTCTAATCAATTTTGATGTCGATCTTTCTAAAAACGAATATCGTTTATATCGTTGTGGGCTACACAACCCAAAGGTGGAGTGGGTGGAATTCGAAAATAATTGGGGACGTGATTAGATGATATTAATTTAAATGATCAAAATATTACAGAAAAAACTTGAATATTTTTTGTTATTATTATTAATTTTAGTTTGCTGTCGTGCGTTTTGAAACTTTATTTTCAGTTTTCTTCGCATTTTGAGGTCATTTCCTATTATTTTCATTATTTGAAAAAAAAAAAAAAAAAATATTAGTGGTTTTTGTTCCTCGATAGTTCAACTATCTTTATGGGTTTTTTTTCCCTTTTTTCGTGCTTGCCTTGAATTTTAGAAGTTTGTTTAAACTAAATTAGTCGTCATAGCTTTCGCTATGAATAAAACTTCACTTTTTAAATATATGTGTGCGTGCGCGCGCGTCACAGAGAGGAATAAGAGATTTTAGACATACTTCGGTGGGAATTGCCCCCTCCCCCAAATAAAAAAGGGGAATGTTGTTTTAGGCTATTTCAACGATTAATCTTTCTCGGGAGAAAGTCGTAATATATCTTTGTAATTTAAAATATAATAAATTAAAATAAAATTTACGAATTTCTAAAATGAATATGTTAGATACAAAAAATAAACATGTTCCAAATTTTTATATCTTTTTCCAGTTACAACAGTTGTCAAAGTTACAAACGTGTAAAGAGTACTTTTTATACTTTTCGGAATTTTATGAAAGTTTAACACACATTTTAAAATAGTCATAATTATCTTTAAAATATTTTAAACTTACAGAGGAATAAAGAACCTTCCTATCTAAGTGCTGGAAAATTTTTTTTGTTGAAAATTCTAAATTCGAATGAGCAAAGAAGGATACGTATTTTTCCCCCATAGGATATCATCCACTGTTTTTCTTTCCCATCAGTTAATTTTACAGCGTTTCAATTTATATAGCAAATATAGAAAATCTCTGTAAAATATTAAATTTAAATTCTTATAAGAATCGTTATTAAGATTGTTAACAGCAAATTTCAATGATTTTAAATTTAGTGAATTCCTAAGTTACTATTGGTCGACTTCAGTAAATTTAAATTCAGCGAATCTGTAAATTATTTTCAATAAATATAATAAATTATTGAGCTTTATTAGTATGATATTTATCCTATTTTGCAGTTGAAAGTATTAATAATTGGAGCCTTTCAGTGACTTTATTTCTTTTACCTCTTGAAATACAGTCGGACCTCTATTTAACGAACCTCTATTTTGCGAATTTCTCTATTTTGCGAACTTTTACTTATAACCAAGAACATTTTGCAAATTTCTTCGTAAAATAACCTCCAAATAGCGAAGTGTATTCTCTATTTAACGAACTTTTCCTTGGGATCCAAATTTTTTTTCTCCCTATTTCTTAAAATATTACTGGACATTTCAAACTTATTCTTTCTTTTAACACATTTTATGATGATCAATGACCACGAACAGGTCTTACCAGGCACTTAACTCACCGAGAGCAGTAAAATCGTTGTGATTCTTTGCTTTCCATCCAATTAGAGCAAAGTTTCAATATCCCCTTTTAACCCTCAATGGAGCTGCCCCGTGTCTTTAAACTATAGTTTCCCGTTTTCTAGATTGTTGATCATGATCAATCGTGTTGGTAATTTCGGTTCTTGTAGCTCGAAAATATCAAAGCGAAAATGCTTGAGCCTCAAAGAAAAAAAAATATATATTCTTGATGAGGTGCATAAAGGCCTGAAGAAAAAGAATACTGCTTTAAAATTTTGTATTCCTCCAAACAGCTTATGAACCATAATAAAAAATCGTGATTTCAATGTAAAATTATTTTTTTAACTGAAAATACAAGTTATTTCCAGACAATGTTTTGTTTCATTCTTATTTCCCTTGCAGATTTCTTTTTGATGGGTAAAATAAGTAAAACAAATCGATATAAATTATAAAAAAACTGTGACTAATTACTTTTTTTTTAAATTATATTTAGTGTTTATGGACTTAAAATGTGTTTTACGTAGTTTAAAGTATTTTAAAATGTGACTCTCTATTTAACGAATTTTCCATATAATGAACTTATTTTCGGGATTTAGCGACTTCGTTAAATAGAGGTCCGACTTTAGTTCATAAAAATATTTTTAGCAGCTATATTTTTATTTCCGGATTTATGCGATTTAGCGTTTTGAAAGTATACTGAATAATATTTTTATAAGATTATGTTTATTCATCTAGAAGAGACAGGGTTTGCTTAATTCCCGTAAAGTTTAAAAGCATGTGAAAATTTGGAGGAAAACAGTGCTGATAAGTTATACAAATTATTTGCAAAATGTAGTCTTGCTTCTTTACTTTAGAGTTTACGTTAGAATAATATTTTCACAGACCGAATTAAAGGTTATAATTATTCTCTTTTGTTGTTGTTGTTCTTATTGAAGCATGCTTAAACACTCGTTACTTCTCGTTTAATTAAGTAACTTCCTTTGGTTTTTATGCGTGCTTAAGTATTTTCAATACCAATATTCTCGTAAAGTTATCTTCGCTTTATTTAATCGCAGAATGTTACAATTACGAACCTTGCATACAGAAAATTGTTTTCCATTTAAATTATTCAAAAACTATCAACCCTACACTACGCAGTGATGCATAATATAATTGAATTAAAATTTAAACTTTAATAAGTTATTTAATTTTCATTTTATCACTATATTCAAATAAAAATATTCCCCTTTTGTTATCACAGAAGCATGCTATTGAAAAAAGTGAATCATTACTCTTTAAAATTTGCGGTATTTAAATCAAAATATGAGTATTAAAAACATACTTCCAAAAGAGCAATTTGTGTACTGCAGAGTTAAGTCGAAAATTTTCTTAATCACTTTCAAATTTTAAGAAATAAAGATTTTAACTTTATATTAAAAACTATATATATATATATAAGTTTTTTTTTAGTTTTTATTAAATTTGTAAAATAATATTTAAAAAAAATAATTTTCTTTAATAGCCTTATAGATCATTAAAAATGAACAAGATATGCTTAATAAACATAATGAAAAGAAAATTAATTTTTATATTTATGAGAGAAAAAACGTAATGAAAATAAATTGAATTTTAATATTTATGAAAGAACCCCATAAGTTTGCGGTCTCAAAGACTTAAAACTTGCGTTATATTTTAAGAATTAAAGGTTGAAAAATCGCTTCATATTACATAAAACATACTTTAAATTAAATTGAAATTTTATAATTAATTATTTTTATTATTCATTCAAGTTTATTTCTTTCAAGAAAATAAATTTATTTAACATGATAATACTTGAAACTTACTTTAGCAGAAATTAAATAAAATCCAGTATATTTAAAAAATTATTAATGCTTAAAACTAATATATCCATGCTTTGATTATTAGTGGTGGAAATTAAAAATTAATTAAACGTGCGTTCAGAAGATGTAACCTTGTATGAAAAATTATTTTGCTTGATATTTTGATAAATAAATATTTAAAAATTGTTTTATATGAATTAAACAAATTAAAAATTAATATTTAACGTTACTCTGTTTTTTATCACTTCAAAAATTAACTTTAAGCAAATCACCAATTGCTTTACTTAGTATACCAATAAGACATAAATCTATATTCATTTAAGGTTTTATTAATTTATAAAACAAATTTTAGTAAATTATTAATCTAAATTATGCTATTTGGAATATATTGATTTAACATAATCTCAACAAATTAAATCTCAGACTAAAATTCACGATTTTTTAAATATTTCAATGTCACTTTCTACTTTTCGAAACAAAGATTTAAAAAACCGCTTTATGCCATTTGAATCAATTAAACTTTTATTTTACATTATTATATATTATAACATTTTAAATTATGTATTAACAATGTTTTTTTAACATTATAAGTATTAAAATCAAGTTAATAAAATTATTAATTTGAATCACGTTATTTGAGATTTTAATAAGATATCTTTATATTTGAAGAACGGTGCCTTTATGTTTCAAGAAATTATAATTTTAATTTAAACATTTGTTTATTACACGTGTTTAATTTACGTTAGTATAGGTTAAAGTTTAAACACTTATTTTATGGCGTTTTATTAAGAAGCGATAAATCTATATTAATTTCAAGTTTTATTAATTTATAAATCAAATTTTAATAAATTATTCATTTAAATTATTCTATTTCTAATGTATTGATTAAACATAATCTAAACATGTTCGTAACAAATTAAAGCTCAGACCAAAAATAATTCTAATGTCAGTTTGTTTTTTGATAAGCAAAGATTTAAAAAATCGCTTTTTGACATTTGAATATATGACATTTTCAAATAAAATGAAAAAAAAAAAATATTTTACATATCTTATAACATTTACATAACATGTTAACAATATTTAAAATTTTTATAAGGATTAAAAATTAAGTTTAGAAAATTATTAATTTAATTACTTTTACCCACTTTAATTGGAATTTCAATGAAGTACTTTTATGCTTTTTAGGTTACAACTAAAATTTAATAAAATTTTTTGCTTTATTTAATCACATATTTTTGAAATTAAATAAGAGAAAACTTACTATTAAATTTTTGTGGTAAGAACAAAGCGTAAAAGTTCGCAATACTGGCATAAAACGATATTTGAAGAAAGACATATTTATTTTTTTTATGATTATTAAAAATTAAGTTAAGAAATTTATTAATTTAAATCACTTTAATTTAGATTTCAATGAAGTACTTTTATGCAACTTTATTTAATCACATATTTTGGAAATTAAATAAGAGAAAACTTACTATTAAATTTTAGCGGTAAGAAAAAAGAGTAAAAGTTTGCAGTACTGCTATATACAATATTTCAAGAAGGATATATTTATTTATTTTTTTTTTTTTATAATTATTAAAAATTAAGTTAAGAAAATTATTAATTTAAATCACTTTAATTGAGGTTTCAACGAAGTACTTTTATGCTTTTTAGGTTACAACTAACATTTAATAGAAAAGTTTTATCATATTTAACCATATATTTTGGGAATTAAATAAGACAAAACTTGCCATTAAATTTCAGTGGTAAGAAAAAAGCGTAAAAGTCTGCAGTACTGGTATAAAACGATATTTGAAGAAAGATATATTTATATTTTAAGGAATAAATAATTTGAATTTAATAGACTTGAAAATGTAAGCACTTGTTTTATATATCATTATAAATTATTATTTAAGAATATTGTTCTTTTTATCCGTTTTAATCAATCCAGCAAAATAAAATTTTTATTTAAATCCCTTTACTTAAATGTTAGTTGATTTATATTATTTATAAGAAACAAAGTTATAGAAAATAGTTTTATGCCATTTATATAAATTAAAAATTATTAGTTGACATTATTTTATTATAAGTAAATAATCATTTCAAATTATTTTACTTGACATATAAGTAAGACGTCTTTATATTATTTATAATAAATAAAGATATAGAAAATCGCTTTATGCCATTTATATAAATAAAATATTATTGGATATCATTATTTTATTATAAGTAAATAATCATTTCAAATTACTTTACTTGACATGTAAGTAAGACGGCTTTATATTATTTATAAGAAAAAAAGATATAGAAAATCGCTTTATGGCATTTATATAAATAAAAAAATATTAGTTGACATTATTTTATATAAAGTAGAAAATTGCTTTATGCCATTTATATAAATTAAAAATTATTAGTTGACATTATTTTATTATAAGTAAATAATATTTCAAATTACTTTAACTAACATGTAAGGAAGACGGCTTTATATTATTTATAAGAAATAAAGATTTAGAAAATCGCTTATGGCATTTATATAAATTAAAAATTGTTAGGTAGAATTATTCTATGCAAAGTAGAAAATCGCTTTACGGCATTTATATAAATTAAAAGTTATTAGTTAATATTATTTTATTATAAGTAAATAATCATTTCAAATTACTTTATTTGACATTTCAATAAGACAAAACTTTCTTACATACCTTAAACATTTTTGGAATAAGAATTTCTTTGAATTTAGGAAATTTAAAATTAGTTTATCTGGAATCGGATGTGACTTTCTCTCGTGATTCTCGCTTTATATACTTTTCCAAACTCATACGTATCACGTTTGAACCTTCTTTATCATAGTAGGTGGCAGTGACAAAATACAATTAAAGAAAAAAAGAAAAGACAAGCTAAAGACAAACGAATTTAAAAAAGGGGTGAAAGTGATGCAAAACTAGAGCTACTTTCGAAACGTTTCATCTTCGTTAGCATACTATGCGAAGCGTTGAAAAACAGAGTGGCATAAGTCATAGCTGCAAACTTTTACGCTCTTCTGTTACCGATAAAATTTAATATAAATGTTTGACTTATTCACTCACAGGTTTTGGCAATTATGTATATATATAGCGTTATATTAAATTAAATTAAATTATATTATATTATATTAACGCTGTTTATACTAGGTAGTACATATATAAAGATATCAACTTTTTGGCAATTTTGAACCCTCTCCCTCTCTCTTGCGATATCATACGTTATCATTTCTGGACCCCCCCCCTCTTAATGATATCCTTATCAATGTCTGAAAATTCTTTTATTTTTTCCCTCTTTTTTTTTCTTTTTATACGTTCGCAGGGATGTACACATATTGTTATATTACATTTATTATGAATTTAATAAAACGTTACTATTATACAGGAAATTTCCCCAACAGCGGATAATATGCGCATATGGCAGAACAATAGGATTGTCGAACATTGGGGGATTCAATATTTTGAAATGAAATGATTTTATATTCATTTATTGTCTTTAATAATAGCTTTGTATTTTCATAAAAATAGATAACAGACAAAAAAAAAAAAAAAAAAAAAAAGATTATTTTGATGTAAAGAAAAAGTTACAGAAAGAAGAAAAGAAACTTTGATTTGATGAAAGATAATGATATCAAAGACAAAACCCCTTTCCCCTAGAGATACCTTACGGTATCAAATTCCAGACTCCTTCTATCCCTAAACTGACAACGTTATATATATATATATATATATATATATATATACACTAAAACCTCCCTGTACGACCACCTCCCTGAACGACCATTTTTTCATGGAACGAAATTTATTCCCATAGGCTCAATACTAATTTTACCTCTATTCAGAGACCACCCCAGTTGAAATCCCTCCATGAGCGACCAATGTCTTTGAAGAAAATGAAACAAATTCCGTTTCCCCCTGCCCTATTTTGTCAGGAAACTCTCAAAGAAATAGATATGAAATCGTCATTATTTGTTCCCGTTCAAAAAAAAAAAAAAAAAGCATTTATTTACTGAGCATTGAAATAAAAGTTATAGAAGATAAAACTATAAAATCAAAGAAAATGTCAATGTATTCATTTTTTAAACTCTGCATTAATTAACGTATGTAATTAACTTTTGTTTTGACACTTAAATAATCCTTTTCTTCCTAATGTGCAAAAATAAATTTTAGTAAAATTAATTGTTACCTATTTTCAACAATTAAAATCTAGATTTAAACATGACCTCCATTAAGAGACCACCTCTCAGGGCGACCAATTTTTATTGGAACGGAACGTGGTCGCTTTAGGGAGGTTTTACTGTATATATATATGTGTATATATATATATATATATATATATATATATATATATATATATATATATATACACTGCTCAAAACAATTAGGGGAGCACATGGTTTTAACAAGATTACGCAAATATTTACACCGATAAGTAACGTAAAATAAAACAATCATAATTTAAAACGTAGTAGAAAACAGATAAAAAAAACTTCACATGCAAATTAAAGTTCATGACGTCAAAAAGTAGAAAACGGAGATAAGTGTAGAAATCGAGATTTTACACAAACGTCGATTTCACTGTCTCAGTTGAAAAATTCTGTTGTACAGCTTGTGTTTTGAGAAAAAGTGACTTGAAAATGTCACAACAATGTGATTTAACGAAGTCCATGGCTTGGCGTATTATCGGGACAGTTGAATCTGGGTAAACACAACGAAGTGTAGCGGACGCTGTTGAGGTCGCAAGAAGTGTCAATTCAAGGCTGTGGAATCGATTCCAAGGCACATGGGATGGTGACCATATACAAGGGCAAGGTCGCCATGTGCTACCAAAGAAACTGACGACCGATATATACTGTTAACTGCTCGTCGAGACGGAACGGGTAATGCTACTCTGCTGCCAACACAGTTGTTCTTGGCCACAGGACGAAGGGTGTCCAGCCAAACATTCCGAAATAGACTTCATCAGGGTGGTCTCTATGCACGTAAGCCAATGGTCTGTATTCCGTTGATCTCAAGCAACTGTGCAGCCCAAAGAAGGTGGGCAACTAAACATCGAGTTTGAAGGCAATGTTATTAGAGTCAAATTCTGTTTACAGACGAGTCCCGATTCAGTCTGGATGTGACATCTGATGTGTTTTGGTGAAAGAGGCACTCAAAATAATCCCATATTCGTCCGTGAAAGATCACATCACAGACGATATGGGTTCTGTTATGGGCTAGAATCAGCATAGGTGGACGTACGGGCCTGCATATCATTTAGAATAGCACTTTGATGGCCCGAAGTTATACAGACGAGATACTGAGACGTCATGTCGTATTTTATGTTGTAGCAATTATTGATTTATTTTTTTCCATGCATGATAATACCAGACCTTATACAGTTCGTCTTGTAGAAAACATGCTTGAAGCTAAAACAATACAGCGTATGGAGTGTCCAAAATGCTCTCCTGCTCTAAATCCGATCGAGCATGTTTGGGAGATACTCAGACGACGCATTGCTGCGAGACCAAGGCCTCATTTTACTGTCCGGGACTTGGAGATTTCAATTCTTGAGCAGCGGAACAGTATTCCCCAAGTCTTATCGATAATTTCATCGCATCCATTGAAAACTAGTGCGCAGCAGTCTTAGCTGTTCGAGGAGACCACACGCCACATTAAAAATCTTGCATCATTTCTAAACAATACTTTATTTTTATCATTTACATGAAACCCAATTGTTGCCCTAAACTATCTTTTCATACACTTTCCATCTTTTCAAAGAATAAAAGCTCCCTTACAATTTTTTTTCGTTTTTTTTTTCTGTATTGCGCATTGATACACGTGTACTATCCATTTTATGCCCATACATGGCTGTCTTGCACTTTTCTCTTCACTTTTTTGCTTGCTCCCCTAATTTTTTTGAGCAGTGTGTATATAGGGTAATTCCGGGATTTATGTGGCACATTTTTTTTAATTTGTGTGTATAAAGTCCCATGATGGACATAAAATAAAAAAAATCATGTTGTGCTATTTAATGTTAAATATACAACGCGTGTGCTGCGACAAAAAAATTAAAAAAAATTATTAATATTTTTTAACAATTTTTTTCTAAAACATTACACTGCGGCGCGTCACCTCTACATTCAGGCTGACGCGCCGCACTTGTGCGGTAGTTATGCCGCTCTTGTAATAAGAACAGAATGAAATTATATATAAAAAAATATATATTCATATCTGGACTATAATTAACGATGTAATAACAAAATAAAACTAAATGAGTACAATGAAGCATATTAGTAGATTCAAATTAATAATTGTTGCCTACTTTCACTATTAAAATTATCGATTTATTTTTTTACGTTAAATTTTAATTGTTATTTCAACAAAAACGTAACATCAATGTATTAGAAAGGGAAAAGGAAAAAGTAAAATTGTGTTTACATAATTTATTTGTTAACCCTTTCGGGACCGTTGGCTTTTACACAAATTTTATTTGGTTGGTACCACTTTCTTAAAAGAAGTTACCTTTAATAAATAATCATGAAAATGCTCTAATTAAACAAAATAAATATTACTTTTCTTTTTTACTGGTGCCAGAAACAAATTTTGTAAGCTCTTTATGAAGGTGCTTATATGCATCTATGGTCCCGAATGGGTTAAGAGACCTGATTTTTCGACTACAATCTACAGAAAAAGTGTCGAAAAAGTATAGTCTTTTTGTAACTACATTTAAACACATGATGCAACGAAGCCAATTACACTTCCTCTTTTTTGGAGTAGTTTGCAAAGAACGTCTGCGTTACGCGTAATCCAATTTTTCATTATTATCATCTTGACTTGCATCTTTCTAGCCCTTCTTACTTTTTATTTTCCCATTCTTCTCCTTTGGTTTTACTAAATTTGATAACATGCCTAACATGGTTAGTCTTTCCAAAAAGAAAAGGAAAAGTTAATAACATTTAATCATCCCATACAAAAGAAACTGCGGCATGTATACCGGAATAGCAATGCGGCATGTATCCCATTTTGCATGGTCAGACGTCGGCCATCACAGTTACCTGACATCGCTAAGGGGAATGGCGTAACCATACACACAGTACTCTATACAAACGCTACACTTAGTTTTGACTTCGAAATCATGCATGCATTTAGTAATTAGCGTATGAAAAGTATTTAAAGATAACGTGTTTAAAAGTTTGGACTGTGAAATCATGCACTTACGTCAAATTAAGGATTGCACTTCTACAAGTAAACATCGAAATGAGATTCACGCTATACACTGGTTAAAATAATCTCATTGCGGACCTGTACTGTGCGTTTGACAACCATCTATCGATAATTACAAGAAATACAAGGGGTGCGGCATCTATCCCGTATGCGGCGACACTCCCGGAGTTACCCTATAACGATATATATATAATTATTAGCTTTACTTTAATACGTTTTTTATAATGATTAATGTATTATATTTTTACATGCCATCTTCATTAAGAATTTTGATTAACATCGTTATAAGAACTTTTGATAAACTTTTATATTCAAAGGTATTACAGCAGTACACCTACTTACGTCGCCCCGCTTTTACGTCGTCTGATCTGGAATTTTCCTTAATTAAGACGCACTTTTAACTTTTTTATTGAAGACTTTTGTTTCGACGAAGGGAAAATTTCCTGCGGCAGTCACGTGATAGTGTCAAATAAACAAAAAAGCCACTATAAAAAGTTTAATCCATTCACTCGGTTTTTAGAAATTGCTTCTATGGAAAAAAAAAATGTCGGTTCAAACTTCATTGCAAGATACTTTTGCATTTTTAAAAACACGAACGGGACAGCTAGAAGAACAATAAATTGTAAGTTAACAACTTATTGATTTATTCCAAATTCTTGATTTGCAAATGCATTTTTTTGCTAATGTTAAATGTATGCAACATAATCCCTAAATACAATAGAATATGTTCATTAGATTATAGAAATTTTTTATTACTTATCGATGTTTGATTATCTAAATGTACCTCGACTTACATCGTTTTCGACTTACGTCGCTAGTCTTGGAACGACTTGCTGACGACGTAAGTCGATGTATTACTCTCTCTATATATATAATAAGGGACGAAATTTATTGTTAAATTTCAGTGGTAGGAAAAAGTAAGCCATATATATTTTCAATGCTCTGAAACAATGTGTTCTGAATGAGTTACAATGACTTCCTATAGTGTAAAATATCTTCGGGTGCTGTGGCCGCGCGAACATGCGAGATCCTAATGCCGAAAGTACATACAGCTCATATTCAAAATATTAGAATAATTACTTTTTTTTCACAAACTGGAAATATCCTTTGGTAATTTAACATCTTTTAATGCAAATATGCAAACGATATTTTTATTAAGAACTTATTGTTGATTAAACTTATTTATTATCTTAAAATCAATATCATTTCTGAAAAGAATAATTGAAAAAAAAAATTATTTTGAAAAGTTAAAATATTAGAATATTTATTCAAGTTGTTCAAAATATTAGAATATTTCGCATTAATTCTCCTTTAATTATCACCAAATCATAACTGGTGGCATCATTGATTAAATTCAGACGATTTTATTTAAAATCAGTGTTCTTTTTATGGTTCGTTTGCTTTTTCGTCTTAAAATGGGTCGTGTGGGTGATATTCCTGAATTTATTAAACTTCGCAAGTTTGATTTGTATCGGCACGGTAAAAAACAATGTTATATAGGGAATTATTTACATTTTTCGCAATCAAGCGTTAGTAAAATACTAACACAATGTTCAAAAAATGGAAAATTTCAGAATAATCGCCAAAATGGTGGCCGAAAACCAAACGCATCTGCTAGAGCTGACAGGAAACTGGAGCGTATAGTTAAGAAAAACCGATTTAAAAGTGTGCAATTCTTGCACCGAAAATGGAAAGAAGAAGGAGTTGAAGTTTCTACATCGAGAACATTAAGACGTCTCCATAAATTTAAGTTTGAATCTCGTATACCGAAAACAAAATCTCTCATGACTGCAAAACAAAAACGTATAAGATTCAATTGGTGTAAATCAAGACGTTTATGGAGCAAAGAAGGTTGGAAAAACATATATGTTAGGGATGAAATTATCTTGTATAGATACAAAACATACTTTCATCGCTAAATAATATATTTTCCCAATCTTCTTCGCTCCATAAACGTCTTGATTTACACCAATTGAATCTTATACGTTTTTGTTTTACAGTCATGAGAGATTTTGTTTTCGGTATACGAGATTCAAACTTAAATTTATGGAGACGTCTTAATGTTCTCGATGTAGAAACTTCAACTCCTTCTTCTTTCCATTTTCGGTGCAAGAATTGCACGCTTTTAAATCGGTTTTTCTTAACTATACGCTTCAGTTTCCTGTCAGCTCTAGCAGATGCGTTTGGTTTTCGGCCGCCATTTCGGCGATTATTCTGAAATTTTCCCCTTTTTTAATATTTTGTTAGTATTTTACTAACGCTTGATTGCGAACAATGTAAATAATTCTCTATATAACATTGATTTTTACCGTGCCGATACAAATCAAACATACGAAGTTTAATAGATTCAGGAATATCACCCACACGACCCATTTTAAGACGAAAAAGCAAACAAAATGTAAAAAGTACACCAATTTTAAATAAAATCGTCTGAATTTAATCAATGATTCCACCAGTTATGATTTGGTTATAATTAAAGGAGAATTAATGCGAAATATTCTAATATTTTGAACAACTTGAATAAATATTCTAATATTTTGACTTTTCAAAATAATTTTTTTTTCAATTATTCTTTTCAGAAATGATATTGATTTTAAGATAATAAATAAGTTTAATCAACAATAAGTTCTTAATAAAAATATCGTTTGCATATTTGCATTAAAAGATGTTAAATTACCAAAGGATATTTCCAGTTTGTGAAAAAAAAGTAATTATTCTAATATTTTGAATCTGAGTTGTAGTACAAAAATGCCAGTAACATTTTAAAATTGTTTAAAGATTGACATTGAAAAACTCTTATCGCGTTGAAATAACTTTTAATCTTACATACTTGTGATTTCGCGATTTTCATGGTCCCCGAAAATAAGTTTAAAATAGCAAATTTGTCATTTATATCCCACCAGTGTTAGAAATTGACATTTCTTATTCTTTTACAGTATTATCGTACAACAATGACAGAAACACACGAGTTCTGTTTTCCAAGAAATTCTGAAAAAAAAAAAAAACACTTCAAACGGAAAGAATGGATAGACAAGGGATATACCATGGCTTCTTTATGTTACTGACATTGACTGTGCAAGGCTTCAGACTGAGATAGAATATATCTTTTGTTATTGTTGGAATATAAATAACAACAATTCAATTCCCTTTCAAATTGATTTTTTAAAGATTGTAAAATACTTTACAAAACTTTGGCTTCATTCTTGTTTCTCAAATAGCACTTGGATTGTTTGTTCGTTTTCCTTTTTAGCTGCATTCGTTATTATATAAATACGTAGCACTTATAGTCGTCGTTCGGTCCGTCTGTCTGTCTGTCCGTCCGCATATAACAGAGCAAAAACTACCCAACCGAATGGTCTGAAATTTTAAATATATAATTGTTGCAGAATTTTGTTGAGTCATCTCAAATTTTATGAAAATTGGATGTATAGTTTAATGACAGGGACAGTCAAAAGTTTTCCATTACATGACGGCCAATGGGGGGAAAATATTGCAAGTGCATTTTAATGATGTTACAGCCTTCCGAATGATCTGAAATTTTTAACATATAATTTTTGCAAAATTTTGTCGAATCATTTCCAATTTTATGAAAACCGGATGTATAGTTTAATGACAGGGACAGTCAAAAGTTTTCCGTTACATTACGGCTAACGGGAAAAAGATCATTGCAAGTGTATTTTAATGATTTTACAGCCTTTCGAACAGAATGAAATGGATATGCACTTATGAAGTGCACTAAAATATACATTCAGTACAAAATGCGGTGCAAAAAATATTTATAAAACTAGTTATAGTACGAACGTACCTCATTTGCCATGTTTGACGAGCGATTTCCAACTTGTTTCAATTTATTAGTAAAACCCGAACTCCCCCCCCCCCCCCCAATCCTCAGAGCCTCAATACTGGTATAAATATCAAGGCCGAGCCCGACCCGGGCTGACCCTGTGTCATCTCTACTATTTACAGATTAATTTTGTAAAACTATTCCTGATAACGATATTCCTATGTATACAGGGTGTTGCCAAATTCGACCGACAAATTCAGAAGGTGATAGTAGGCATCAAGAGGATGAAAAATTACCATATTACATGGGATCGCAAACCTAATCACATATACAGGGTGTTTCACCGTAACTAAAGCCGGCTTGACGGTAATAATTTTGAGAAAAATAAAAATATTGCAATAAAAATACAACGATATGTATCTTGTTTTGTATGAAATTGCATACTGCTGGCGTGTATAATGGAAGCTTCTACCACTTTTGTGTGTGTGTGTGTGTAATCATATTTGCAACAAAGGTGAGCATGTCTATTAAAAATAATATACTTCAGTTTTCTGAAAGTTATATCCGCCAACCAAAGTTGGGTTCCGGCAGAACAACCTGTATTTTTGATTAATTGGGTAGTGTGTGACTCCATGTTCTATGGTAATTTTTTATCCACTTTATGCCTACTATCACGGCGTACTCCAGGATATTGAAGCAGGTCGTGCTACTATCACCTCTCTCAATTTGTTGGTCGAATTCGTAAACACCCCGTATATTGGTATGTCTAGATATGCAGTCGAACCTCGATTAACCGAAATAAATGGGATCGACCCTCTTTCGGAAATCGAAATTTTTGGGTAATCGAGAATTTTAAGATTAAGGACAAATATATGCGCTATTTCATATTATGGTAACAAGTGCTTAATAATAATAAATCAATAGCAAAATAGAAACAGGAATAAATTACCTGAATTATAATTTTGAAATTATGCACTTTTTACATACAAGGTGGCCATAATTAAACTGACGGTACTCAGAGTGTTATGTAGCGCGATCTAATTGCGGGAATGGTGCCAAATTTTGTAGGGAGATTAAACAAGACGGGGGACGAAGGATTCCGGGAAAAAAAATTAGTTCCAAAAATCACCGCCAGGGGAATATGTGGCGCTGTGTATTCGAAAAAGAGAGTTTCCAAAAAGAAGAATCAATACTGAAATGAAATTACCGTTTATTTAGCAGATCCAATTCAGGTTCGATGTGTCCGCCGTTTTTGTTGACCACATATCGCATTCTGTGCACAGCATTTACAACAGCAGAGTATAACATGTCTGCAGGAATCTCCCGAACAGTTCGCGATATGTTATCCTTCAACGTAGCCAGGTCCTGGATACCACCGTGATAGACCTTGGACTTTAGGTAAATCCACAGCCAAAAGTCGCAGGATGTAAGATCAGAGGACCAAGTTGGCCATGCAGTTGAAAAAACAGCGGCTAATGACTCTTTCTGTTGTGAATTTCTGTCGTAGCAGCTGCTGTGCCCGCAAAGCAATATGTGGAGGGGCTGCATCTTGCATGAAAATGATTTTCTCCAGGCACTGTCTTTGCTGAAGTATTGTTTAGTTGTTTAGCATTTGGCGATATATGTCTCCGGTAACAGAACAAGTTACAGATCCTGTCGGAGTAATGTTATCATAGAAGAATGGACCTATCTGCTGTGAAACCACACAAAACAGTTATCTTTGGTAAATGCAAAGGAATTTATTTGAATGCTCTTGGTGACTTGTTATCCCAAAGCCGGCAGTTCTGGGTATTTACAGTTCCATTCAGGTAAAAGTGAGCCTCGTCTCCCCAAAAGATTTTCCAGGGCCAAGCATCATCCAACTCCATTCCGGCAAGAAAAGGGAGAGCAAAAGTCAATCGCTTATCGTGGTCGGTGTGACGTAACTCTTGTACACGGCTGATCTAGTACGGATAGAAGTGGATAATCTTTCGTAGGATTTTCCATACCGTACAGTAAGGCATATCCAGATTCCGAGCTATCCCACGAGCGCTGGAAGTGGTAGCAATATTGTCTGGTGCTCTGTCGACAATCGCCGTTGCCATTTCTTCGATTGTATCCTGTGATACGGGTTTTCGTCCTCTGCCTGACTGAACATTTAGAGAACCTGTTTTCTCAAACTTCTCAGCCATTGCTTTTAAACCATTAACTGACAAAAGACCGTTACCTTTACGCATTTTTTGCGGTTTCTAAAAGCACGAAGAGCGGCTGGCGCATTGCACTGGTTTAGGTAAAAGAATTGACCACACGCAATGGGTGGAGCTCGCAATATTTCCCACAAGCATTGCGATATTTGATTGGCTTTTGGCGAGCGGTTGTGGGAAAAATCGAGAAGCTGATTAGCTATAATCCATCGTGACGTTGTATGACGTCAGTAATGCTTGTGGTCCATTTGACTAGTAGAGCTCGCTCGACTAAAGGAGAAGACATTATGAAAGATAACTTTCAATGAAATTGCTTTTAACAGTTAGCACATTACCTTTTAAAGCCGATCAAGCTAGCACTGGGCCAAAAGATGTAACGTGAAATTTGAATAAAGAACTTCTTCTTCTGCTGTTGCTTTCTTTGGGGCTCTGTGAGTGAAATTGCAGATAAAGAAACTTTAGCAGTGTTTATGTAAATTTTTAGTTTTTTATAAACTGTTACCATTTTGAGCTTGGATTAAATTACTAAATTTGTTAAATAAATGGTAATTTTATTTCAGTATTGATTCTTCATTTTTTGAAACTCTCTTTTTCGAATACACAGTGCCACATATTCCCCTGCCGGCGACTTTTGGAACTAATTTTTTTTTTCGCGGAATCCTTCGTCCCCCGTCTTGTTTAATCCACCTACAAAATTTGGCGCCATTCTCGCAATTAGATCGCGCTGCAGAACACTCTGAGTACCGTCAGTTTAATTATGGCCACCTTGTATTTCACAAGGGTTTGAAAAAAAGTTTTGTTGGTCGCGGTTTCAATTGCTTTTGCTTTGCAGCTCTACCACGAAGTTTTTTTCAATACTATTAGTTCACCAGTATCGCAGTCTTTCTGTTGCTCCAGCCATGCCAAAACTTTTTGCAAAACATTCAAAAGCTTCAGAATTGCTACCTTGTTCATTTTCTTCGCCCACATCGTTATCCTCTTCTTCATTTTGATCAATGTGATAGTACAAAAATAGCTTTAAAATGGGTTTTGTAAACAAGGAAAGTGATAGTAAAAAAAAAGAGAGAGAGACAGTAAGCAAGCTTTAAAAATGGATTTCGGTTAATCGAGAGTTTCGGATAAAAGAGGTTCTACTGTACTTCATGCACCCATTAATTGCATGGTGTAGCTGATCAGCTACATATTTTTTTTGTGTGTGTGTGTGCACATAAATCATGCTGAGCTTTTTTTTTTTTTTTTTTTTTTTTTTTTTTTGGTAAATGCCGTTTTGTATCTTTTTGTATACATCCTTATTTAACTTCTTAGTAAAAAAAAAAAAAAAAAAATCTCAAGGATTGCAGCATAATATTTTTATGAGCGATCTTTAAAGTGGGCATTTGCATCCCTAATAAGTTGTGTATATCTTTATATAAAACTGAAGCGTAGAAAGTGTTTTTTTTACGGATTTTTTTTTTAAATACCTTTTTGATTAGACAGGCATGTAGAAATGATTCAAATCCTAAAATGCTTATATACTTTTGTAAGAATGATGGAAATTATAAAAACATGTTTGTAGTTACAATCCATTATTAATTTATTTTCAGTCGTGATTTATAAAATATAATTTCTTTAGTATATTTCAAGTATTTTGAATAGTCTGAGAACACTGAATGATCATGTCATTCGAATAAATCATTCGAACAGAATGAAATTGATATGCACTTATGAAGTGCACTAAAATAGACATTCAGTACAATATGCGGTGCAAAAAAGATTTATAAAACTAGTTATAGTACAAACGCACCTCATTTGCCACGTTTGACGAGGAATTTCCAATTTGTTTTTATTAATTTCCCCCCAGAAATTTTGTAAAAAGAAAGTAGTAAAAAAACAGTTAACCTACGTAATTTTTTTTTTTTCAATTACCCCCGAAAATTAAGTAAAAAAAAAATAAATTTCATATTTTTAGGTAGTTTTTAACTTCTAATTAAATTTCATTTTTTTTTTCTGGTAGAAATTGATTTGAAAAAAATACGAAGGTTGGCAGCAATGCTTTTGCGCATGTTCGAATGATTTATTCGATTATCATAAATGTTCATTCTGCATATCACTAATTTCTGATACTAAAATATAATGAAAGTATTTTTTAAATAAATTTTTAAGAAAGCTTTCATTTAAGTGTTAATTCATTTTTTTCGAAATTGGTGTACTTACACCGCTATGCCTTACAACACCTCATTTGTAATTCAAACCCATTCAAGATGCAAAAGCAGACGGGAGTTTTTGATGCAGAGCATGCTGCGAGGCGGTGTCGAAATTTTTACTTCAGAAGGTTGACGGCTTATTAAAATTCACGCCTGAATCAGCTTGTTAAAATCTTCGCCTAAATTTGGTTTCTTTCCTAGCATTGAGATATTAAAGTGTTTAGTAATTCTTATTAAATTTGTTGATAAGGTATCTTTTTGAGGGACAATGACTATTTTGCATTTTTACATCGTACATTCTTTTATTTCCCATTGTTTTAGAATATTGTTACAGTGTGTTAGTCAGCTTCGCTTGTTCCTCTGTCCTGACTCGAGTCCTGCATCGAATCGGGTTACCCGATTTTCACCGAACTCAACCCATGCCGGGTTGAGGCCAATTTATTTCGGTGCAGGTCGGATTCATTTTAAACGTTTCGTTTCGGGTTCAGTTTTGATCCTTTGGTTCGGGTTTAGATTGACCCAAGGACTTTAAAAGAAAGTGCTGAATACTTTTTTAATGAAGAAATAAACTGCATATTGGAATATTAATGCATGCATATCTGTTCATTTGATATTCGAGATATAATTACAGACTACTTTCCCATAATTGTAATAAAATAAGAATTAATTTTCGTTCGAGTAGGATTCTGGTTGAAGTGTGCTCGACTTGGATCGCGATTCGGGTTGAGTTCAGCAGATGTTTCGGGTTCAACCCAACACGTGCAGGACCCTAGTCCTGACTTCTATAAACTTTATCAAGGATGTCATAATTTTTTCATTAAATTAATTTATAGTACTGTTAAAAATTTCTTTAAAAACACAGGGAGGAAAAGAGATTCTTTGCAAATTTACAATAGTTCTCGGTTAAAGGCATTCAATTAAGATTCTCTGTAATCATTTTATAGTTATTTCTCTTTTCTTATATCAAATTCCCTGTAGGGATTTGCATGTCTTTATTTAAAGCTTTTTTTTTTTTTATCTTTGTTATAACCTGTAATTCAAAATACACACATTTAAAATTCTTTTGCAATTTTATTAGAAATAAAAAAAAATTGTTTAAAAATTGTTTTATTAAAAATTAGATTATTTTAGAAAGTGAAAATTCGTCTCTGCAAAGTTAGCGGGGATCTTTATGAACAATTACTTTGTAGCTGTTTTATTCACTATCTGCATGAAGCTTGGTAATATTAAAAGTAAATTAAAAGTGAAAGTATTTCTCCGCTGAATCATCAAAGTCTTCCTTTGCAGAAAGTAATAACAGCTTAGTCAGTAAGGTGTTCGTCTCAAACCCAGCGTACTCAGGATCTAATTCCGGGTCGGCTAGAAATAAATATTGTAAAAATTAAATGGTACAGCAGTTCAAATTCACTCGAAATATTCTAATTCTTTCTAGCCCAATTTTTCTTCTAGTACCTTAAAATGGTAGAATACAAAAATTAGTCAAAATCCCGTTTTTTAGATAAAATTAGCTTGACCCATAGTGAGCCAAAAATGACCCACTAATCGAATTTTCTCGAACATGTGACTTAGTCCAACTGTCTTCTCCTAATCCAAAACGGTAGAATACAAAATTTAGTCAAAATCGTTTGAGCCGTTTTCTATACATAATTAGCTTGACTCTGCCCGTAATGATCCAAAATGACCCACTTATCAAATTGTCTCGAACACGTGACCTAACCCAATGGTTTTCATACACACACACACAATTTTTACTCATATAACAAAATTAATCCTTTTTTTTTTATCTGGTACTCATAATTTACCTTTTACTTTTACTTTTACTGCCCGAGAGAGACTGCTCAGACTAGGAATGAGTCTGTAGAGCATAGATTGTCCCTCCCGGTCCCCTTTATTGAGGTCTTAAAAAAAATTATGAATCTGTTTGCATAATGCAAGTAAATTTTCTGTATTATTTCTTATTAACTGAATTTTAGTATCTGATTTTCCATATTTAGATACTAAATTTATTAAAATCGAAACTTGTTTTTGTAATTTTTAATATTTCTTTCATTTTCAATTCTTTTTGTATGTTAATGCGCTGAAAATGTCGTTATTAAAATTGATCGTAATTACGAAACTTTGTTTTGAAATATGGCGATCACTTTCAAAACTTTAAAACATTAACTTTTTTAAAGTGCCGATAAAACCACTTTAATTATGAAAGTAGCCGCCATATTAGTTTATCTCGGAGTTTCAAATTAGCGATGATTTTCAAAAATGGCAGTTTGGAGTGTTTTGGGGAAAATTCCGAGGCACGCTCTGCGGATCACAAACACATATGTTCCATACATTACATATATTCATTGCATTGTGTTCATTAAATTAATAACGAAATTAGCTAAAAAAAGAAAGCAATTTATTTGTTGACTCCTGATGCTCAAGGATTTTTGAGTTATGTTTGGAAAACTTCCCACATTGCAATCTCTTTCGCACAAAATTACAAATGAATTAAACGTTAGGAGTTCCAACTTTCATAATGTTTAAACTGCCTGGCACAATTACTTACCGTTTAATTTCCTATTGTAAAATTTACTGAAAAATCCTAATGTGATGCTATAGTATTGAAAATTTCAGTATGTATGAGGTAAAATTTTGCGTTCGTATTGAAAATTTCAGAGTTCAGGTACAATTTTACTGTAAAGCAAAAACTCTAAGCTTATTTTTTATAACACAAATTGTAAAAAGACAATTTTTCCAGTCGAATGATTATTTTCGTTTTATTTTATTTTATTTTTTATTTTCCTGGAACAATTTGACGATTAAAATGAATAAAATTGTCCTCCTCTATTTTTCTTTCGCCCATTTTTGTCCATATCTCGTCAATTACAGGATTCGTAAATATTATACTGTGAAACCTCCCTAAAGCGATCACGTTCCGTTCCGATAAAAATTGGTCGTTCCGAGAGGTGGTCTCTTAATGGAGGTTATGTTTAAATCTAGATTTTAATTGTGGAGAAAAAGTAACAATTAATGTTACTAAAATTTATTTTTCACATTAGGACAAAATATGAAAATTTAAGTATCCAAACAAAAGTTAATTACATAAGTTACTGCATAATTTTCTAAATCCTGCATAATTACATAAATTACTGCAGGATTTAGAAAATGAATACATCGATGTTTGCTTTGATTTTACGGTTTTTTTTTTTATAACTTTTATTTCCAAGCCCTTTCAAAGTTCATTAAATAAATGCAATTTTTTTTTTTTTTTTTTTTTTTTTTTTTACAGGAACAAATAATGACGATTTCATTAATTTATCTATTTATCTGAGGGTTTCCTGAAAGAATAGGGCAGGGACCGTCATTCTTAATTTGTCATCAGAGTTAAATACATTGCCTAAAAAGGCAAAAAGGGGTTTAAACACTTTAAAGTTACCGGAATAAAAAAAAAAAACAATCTAAACTTAGTTTAAAAGTTTGATGTATAATGCGCTCTCCGGAATTATTTTTCTAATAAAACCTTCTTCAAGCGACCAGGAAAAAACGAGATTTGTTTCTTTTTCTGCAAAGAAATGGGTCGCTCATGGACGGAGTTCAACTTGGATGGTCTCTGAATGGAGGCAAAATTAGTATTGAGCCTATGGGAATAAATTTCGTCCATGAAAAAATGGTCGTTCAGGGAGGTGGTTGCACAAGGAGGTTTCACTGTAGTTATAAATTTTTGCAAACGAAATATAAATCTGAAAGTGAAACATATTGCCATTAAGCATGAAATTTGAATAAAACAATGTATTTTTCTTCCCATAGCAAAATTGAAGATCAACTGATTTAACAGAAAGACAATCTGCTTTTTACACTTAAAAAACAAAGAATAGGATTTTGTATCAATGATCGAGAAAACTTTGTTTTATACGACAAAATCTTAAATGCAAAAGATTCTGTTTTTATTGAGAAGTTTGAATATACCAGATGTGGCGGGTAATAATTCTCAATTTTTTCAAGAGATGGCCCCTCGAAAAAACGGTTCGTTTACAGTCTAACTTTTTATGTCATTTTGTAGCCAGAATTGTAGAAATGCACCAAATTTAATAAAGCAATATTCTAATGTTTTTATCTTCCCGTAACGAAATAGGCAATATCTTTCAACATGCCATTGATGTTTAAGAGTTCTCGAGTTAGCTTCATATTTTTTTTGTGCGGTAAACATGTGAACTTTCTAGCTAAATAAAGAGCATGCGCAGCACTTACTGTGTTTCTTGTTCAATGAAAAGTAAAACGAGAGTGAAAACCGTCTACTTGTGGGAACTTGCTGTGGGAACTTGCTGTAACAACATGTTAACAGAAGATGAAGGGTTGATCCAGGACAACTATCAACATCGACCGCAAAACTGAATCGCGTTGGGGAAAAGACAATTCTGTGCATTTGGTGTGATTAGAAGGCTGTCGTGTACCATGAGCTTCTAAAATCAGGTGAAACAGTTAGCACCATTCCCTACACTCAACTAATGATCAATTTTAACCATGCATTGATCCAAAAGCGACCAGAACACACCTGGAGAGACCTTTTTTATGCTTGGCCTGGAAATCTTGCTTACCTGCCGTACTCACCAAACTTAGTCCTATCCGACTACCACTTCTTTTCACCGATGTCCCACGAATTCTCCATGAAACAGCTCAATAATTACGGGGATGTCGAAAAATGGTTTCATGACTGGATTACCTCAAAAGATGCGCGATTTTTCTGGAATGGGCATCTACAGAAAAATTGGGAAAATGTGTAGCTAGCGATCTAGCACATAGTTTGAATAAATCATTTTTTGCCTTTCTCCTAAATTATATACGTTTTTTTTATGAAAATTCAAAATTATTAACCTCCATACTAAGTAAATTCTATTCTAATCTAATTCTAAGTTGTTCTATGAAGGGAAACTTTCCCACGACAGTCAAGTGATATTGACAAACAAATAAAAAAAATCACTAGAAAAAGCATAGAAAACAAACTCACCTATTACAAAAAGCTTCTAAAAGTAATGTATATCAGGGATGGAACAGTGTAGCAGCAGAAAATCAATTGACACCGAAAAATTTTATTAGTATTCTTCATCTAACTTCAGGAAAGAATTTCTAAGAAAATCAATTGACACCGCAAAATTTTATTAGTATTCTTCATCTAACTTCAGGAAAGAATTTCTGAGATTTTTGAAAACGAAGAACACTATAAAAAATTAATGGTGATAATCGCTCAACTTCTCCGCTACTGTTCCACCACTAATATATATAGAAAGAATCTTGATATTCTATAAATAAATATCGGGTAGATATCAAGATATATATCATGATTTATAACCATTGATGCATATCGACGAACACTGGATGTATGTAGCATAATCCTAAATATAGAATATGTTCATTAAATTTTGCAGAATTTTTATTACTTATCCTTTTTGCTTATCAAAATGTACCTCGACTTACGTCGTATTTGACTTGCGTCGCTAGCCTTGGAATGAGTTATTGACGTAAGTCGAGGTATTACTGTACTCGTATTTTAGCGATTTAAAGAAACATTTATATTTAAAAAGTTTAAAATTGCTGCCACTGATTTCTGGAAACGTTTTCAAGTAATTTTACAGAGTATGATTCAGTTTTCTTAATCCGGAAAATCAGTTTTTGGGATGCAATCACTGTATTAAACATTTTTAGCTCCGCAATTGAACCGATATATGCAAGAATAACAAAATAACATTAATTTCAGTGTTAATGTTAATGCATTTATCAATGCATATGTTAATGTTAATACATTTTTCTTGTTTGTATGTGAATCCTGTTTTTCGAACATGAAACTGTTTACTTGCGAAGAGATAGCATACGAAAATCACGAAAATCCTGTTTAAAGTCAACCCGAACCCGACAAAAGAAATCTACTCGAAACCGACACACTTCAACCGGAACTCGAAACATTCAAACTCGAACATGCAGCAATAAATTAGTCTATATTCTAATACAATTGTCAAAAGTATAGTCTACAATTATGTCTCTAACACCAATTTTATCTTTTTAGGGTTCCGTACTTAAAAAGTAAAAACGGAATCATTATAAGATCACTCCTGTGTCTGTCTGTCCGTCTGTCACAGCCATTTTATTCGTAAACTATGGAACGTGGAAAGTTCAAATTCGGGGAAATAATAAAGACTATTAACCCACGCATTTACAGATTATTAAACATTCACAAAAATACTGGAAAAATGTAGAGAGGCTGATTAATTTACCTGAAAAAAAATATTTTCTTCGTATATCGCGTGGAGTATCGTGTGAAAGCTTTCGTAACGCTGAACTCAAAAATACATTTCTTTTACATTTAGGTTATATTTTCAGAGATATCGTCGAAGATGTAGAGCAAAAATATGCCCCGCCCCCATCTATTTCCATATCTATTGAAATTAAAATTTTAAAATAATTAGAGGTAGTAGACGTTAAGTTAATCTTTGCAGGAAAATTATAACGATTACCCTAGGTCACATAGTTTTCGAGAAAAACGCTCTTTCCGTTACACACAAATTTCAATTTGCAGGCATTCAGAAAAAGTGTTGAGGAGCGATTGAGGTACCTATCGTAGCAGAAGTATAAAAGCATTGTTGATAAGGATTTTCGTAAAAAATCGTTGGTAATTAGTCGAGATATTTAAAACTCCTAGGTATAACCATTGACGCAAATCTTAACTGGATCCCACACATTAACGACCTAAAACTTAAATTGACAGCATATCATAATAATTCATTAAGACTAACTTCTAAATTGGGAGGGGTAGACAACAAAACACTGAAGATCTGGTACCTAACAATAATCGAAAGAATAATACTTTACGGGGCCTGTATCTGAGGGGGGGGGGGGAATTTATCATCCATAGCACAACCTAAACTAAAATCAATACAACGCACTTTTCTCCTACAAATTTCAAGAGGCTACCGCACAATCTCCACAGATGCTCTACATATACTTACAGGTATTCCACCCATCACACTTCAACTAGAATACGAATACGCCAAATCCTCAATCCTACAGCTAAAACGTGACACAGTAATAGATTCTCTTTTTCCAAACACAACATTGCAATACAAAGTCAGGAGCTGGCAGCTCCACCCCGCTGAGGAGACTTCACATTTTCAAGTAAACACAACACGCAACAGCTACACACCTGCCCTTAGCACCACACTCTTCACTGATGGTTCAGGCACAGAGACTGGCGTGGGCGCAGCCTTCTGCGCCACGGAGGGCACGGTGGTGGTCCATCAGTGGTCTGCAAGGCTAGATGATAATAACTCCGTATTCCAAGCGGAGCTGTTCGCAATACTAAACGCATTAGAGTGGGTGGAATCCCACTCTAGCAATAGTATTATCATCTACAGTGACTGCCTCTCTGGCCTGCAGGCAATACAGGCACACAGGACAAAACATCCTCTAGTACTGCAAATCAAACTAAAACTTAAGAATCTCCTACATCGTATCTCACTAGGTCACGTCTCGGCTCACAAAGGTATCTTTGGCAATGAACTAGCAGACAACCTAGCGAAGAAGGCCACACAGAAAGAAACAATAGACACACACCTCCCAGTGCCCCAGTCATACGTCAAAGGGGTCCTTAGAGCAAGGATACTGACGCGATGGCAGGAGCACTGGAATACTTCAAAAAAGGGCAGGCACACATATAAGCTAATTCCTAAAGTTTCTCTCACATTATATAACTTAACACCCTACACCACTAGCTTCTTAACAGGACATGGCCCTTTCATGGCATATCTGGACCGCTTCAAAATAAGATCCACTGCCACTTGCGTCTGCGGTGAAGATGGCACTATAAGTCACCCGTACTACAGTTGTACTCTCACGCAACGCTGGCACTTGAGGCGTCCAGACATACTGCCAGTCAACTGGCTCCAAAACGTCCTTTCCCGCACCCTCCTACTCAACAAATTAAAACACATTCACAATTTCCTTACATACTTAACAAACTTAACTTAAGCCCTGGTTCTGCTTATCTGCTCGTGCCATCTTACTTGTGCCACACAAAGCATTACATCTCCAATGGACGCTGAGTATTCGCTCGTGCCATCTTATTTGTGCCACGCAAATCATTACATCTCCAATGGACGCTTGAGTATTTGCTCGTGCCATCTTACTTGTGCCACGCATTCCATTCTTTTCCCTTCCTGCCGCCCCTTGTCGCGAGAGGGGTTCCTACCCCGGCGGCCAGGATCAGTGATGTTTATTATTATTATTATTATTATTTATTTTATTTTATTTTTACTTTAAATGTTCTCATACTCCCGCCCTCTGTCGCGAGTAGGCGTTTTCCTGGCGGGAAGGCATTCGTCTAATTTTTGTAATCCCACTTTGTTCTTTTTAAAATAAATTCTGGGTTCTGTGGTCGGTGGTGCATAGACGCCCTTAGCGGGTGAGCGTCGCCCCTTGAGCATTTTGTGTTTGTCCGTCTGCATACGGCCGGACAGGGCTGTACTCACTAACGAGCCCCAACGTGTCGGGGAACATACCGGGAGAGACGTTAAGCTCTAAGGGGCAGGCCTAGCCGGCCCTGAGCAGTCTCTCTTAGGCTGCCTAACCTTTAAAGACACTTACGATTTGGACATACATAATGACAGGGGCGGAGTACGCTATGTACCATTAACTTTTAAAGCCCAGATAGCAGCTTTTAATGATATATTTGTGTAATGCAATGCCTACAGAAGCAGTATAAAATCATTAAACGTCAAATTGTTAAAAACAGAGTAATTTAATTAGAATTAATCACATAAATACTATGGGATTCGAGGCTAGTTTGCATTGAGTCTGTGTTGCCAGAAAGGGGTCTTTTTTTATTAAGATTATTTGACTGTCAACACTTTTTTAAAATAGTATAATTCGCCTTGTTTTTCAGAATTTTTAATCTATCTCTAAATAGGCCGAATATTTCTATTTAAAAAAAGGGGTGGCAATCAACAATCTGGGGACAAAAAAGTCCCCAATCTGGCAACACTGCATTGAGTGGATCTCTTAATGTGCCTCTCATGTCTTTAAAAGTTAATTAAAAATCTATCTGAAAAAACGCGGCACGGACCAAGGTGGCGTTGCAAAATTGCGACCTCCTTTCGAAGCGCGCTTAGCACAATGTCAAGTTTAAACTTTGAACAAGGATTTTGTTTTAGCTACACTGTAAAAATGAAAGATTATTACTACGATGAATTTAGTTTTATAAAATGCCAAATGAAGTTTCTCTGGCGCTCTATGAATTACGCTGCGTACGTCATGCTATTTTTGCCATTTCCGACAATATGATATATATGGCTGATTTTTTAATTCGACATTCCAAATTCTTACTAGAAAATTTTAACTGCTATTTTTGGTTTAGAATACAATTGATTTCCCATAAATAAAAGTAAAAGATAATTACCAATTACCTTTTTGTGCTGTGAATTCAAAATTTCTAAAAAAAAAAAAAAAAAAAATCTGCTAGATGCGGCAACACTGGTGGCTAGTGACATACATCCGCTAACAGTGCCAAAGTGCAAGGAGTTAAATTTGAACTATTTTTATTGTCAGTATTGAATTAAGTTCATCATAGACAGATTAGGATAAGAAAAAAAAAAAAGAGTTGTACAGAATAGCAATATTTGATATTATTTAGGCTTCATATTTCTTTGAGCTTTTATGATATACCAATTCATACTTTTCTAATATATACAGCTATACCCATCCCTACATTGTATAGTTTTTTACAAAGTCTTATTATTCTTTTAGCAACGATCTTTTTAATAATACAGTTAATAATTCATATATTTTTTGTACCCTCTGAGCGCGAGTAATACTCGCACTTGACCATTTATTTTTATATACCGTGTGTCCACGTATAACCTGATCGACCTTTATTTTCGCAACCGTTGGTCCTAGATGCATACTTCCAATTACAAAAATGGTTTAAATAAGGTAAAGAATTATTTTTAAAGCGATTTGGGTCAAGAAAAAAATTTATTAAAAAATTACGAAATTTAAATTTTTATACGGTCCCCCGGTCCTATAAGTGATATTTGCTAAATATTTACTGTGACACTAACAAGTAAGACAGAAAAAGTCCCATTCAACTAACATTAAAATTGACCGAGTTATGAAACTTTGAAATGCATGACTTATACCACTTTTTTGCATATCAAAACAGATGATTTCGACCATGCTTTCAGGGGTCGTGTATAAAGTACTTAAATTTATTTCAAGGTATCTGCGGTTTGAAAGAAATCGTACAACTATTATGATTGAGTTAACTTTATTAGTTAAAATAATTGTATTTTAACATATGTTGTATTTTGTAAGGATTTGGGACTATGACTTCTTTTAACAAAAATTATGTTATTTTCATAAGGCTTTATTTAACTTGCAACGATCGTCTTTCCAGTTTAAAATTTGTACTCGAACTTTAACTGACTTTCAAATGTCCGATCGAAGTTAAAATTTTACATACTGACTTAAATTCGATTATAATGTAATATTATTATGATTTTTTCGACGCTTACCATCTCATACATATTTATATTAGAAGATAACATAAAAAAATTCGGATAGATTACGGTCAAGAAGTTTAAGAAATGGTTTTAGATTAGATAACATAAACCTTCGATGGTTGTGTTTTTTAACTTTTATAATTACGTTTTATGTATTTTTTAACGCTAAATAAAAAAAAATATCTTCACTTTTAACCATCATGTCAGGATTTTTCGCAAATCGTAAATTTAAAGGTTAAAAAATAGCGAAAAATCTGATACTAAAAAGTAGATGTAAGACTTTTTTATTCAGTTTAATTTTATTTAATTCAATAATTTATTCAATTTTATGACTTATACTGGGTTTCTTACAGCTAAACTGCTCAGAGGTCCGACAAGGTTGGGAGGAGAGGGGGGATCAATTTTAACTTTGAGCTTTTTAACTTTTAAATTTGCGATTTGAGAAAAATCCTGACGTGATGGTTTAAAATGAAGGTCATTTTCGGATTCAGCGCTAAAAAATACATGTGAATCAATTTTCAAAAGCTAAAAAACGTGACACAACCCACAATTTGAAAGACGGTGTAATCTAACAGCATTTTAAAATATATATCATTTTTGTATAGAATTGAGGTCGTTGTTTTTCATCCTTTTATTTAACAAAAATTCTGTTATTTTTATCCTCTTATATGTTCAGTACAAATTGTATATTTTGCAGCAATATGTCAGAATGATTAAAGATTTCAAAGTTATATTGCAATGCCATTTTTTTAATATTTCTGACGATAATTATATTTCTACTAAATTTGTGAATGACCCCTAATTTGCAGCAAAAAATATGCTCCAACTTTAAACAGCTATTACTCGGTCAATTTTAATCGTAGAATAACGGGACTTTTTTGGCCTTACTTGTCAGTGTAACAGGAAAATTTTACTAAATATAATTTATAGGACCGGGGGACCGTATAAAAATTTTAATTCTGTAATTCTTCGCTAAATTTTTTTTGCGCTTCAAACTTTTTTCATCTTAACTCTTCACTTAATTTTGACCACTTTTGTAATTGAAAGTATGCATCTAGGACCAACGGTTGCGAAAATAAAGGTCGGTCAGTTTATACGTGGACACACTGTATAAAAATGAACGCACATACACTCATTAACATTAAATATATAGTTTTTTTTTTTCATTTGAAAAAAAGCTAAGACTTTCTTTTGGAAAATCGGGTCGCATCGAATCTCACCCGAAAGAGTCAAAACCGGCCCGAATCTGAAATATTTAAAGACAACCCGACCCAAGCCCGAAAAAATTAGAGTCAAACCAATCTTACTCGAAACGCGGGTCGGGTCAGATTCGGGTAAAATCGGGTTATTCGACTAATGAAGTATTCTAACACACACACACACACACACACACACACACACTACCCAGATAGCATTTTTAATTTTCAGAAAATTTGCAGCAGTCTTGCTTTGAAAACCTGCAAAGTTGCAGCAAGCTCAGCATGACAAGACTGAAAGTTCATAACTAGACTGCAGCAAGATAACGCAAACGCCGAAGTCACCACACTTTGAACTTGCAGCTAACTTGTGCAAGTTAAATTCATGCTGTATCAAATTTATTGCGAATTAACGGCAAACAAGTAATCAAAAATACTGCAAAGTAGTAGGGGAGGTAGGGGAGGTTTGATACATAGGGAGGGTTGATACATTGACAATTTTTCTCAACAAATGGCATTAAAAGCCATTCTAACACATGTGAAGGCTTCTTTTATTTGCTGAAGCCATCATTAGCTGGACTAATCAGTGAGGAACTGACAACTTTTCTTTTCTTTTAATTTTGAAGGTTTTTGGAATGTTAATGTAATTTTTTTCATTAACTGATTTTCTTCCATAACTCTTATTATTGTGAAGATAATATCTTGTAATTTTTTTTATTTATGAAGCTCATTGTTAGGATTAGTTTTACAAGAAAGTAGATTACATTTTGCAACTGCATTTGTACAAAGTGATTGATAATCCAATAAGGCATAATAGGTAGAAATGATACACTTGTATATTTGAAATTTAATAGTTTTTTTAAGTTTTCTAACTAATATAGGACTGCAACATTCATTATTGTTTTAGAGCAAGAGCTGCTGAAATTGGTAAGGAAGAACAAAGAGACTATTCATACACATTATGTATATTACATAGAAAAGCAGTGCGATGATAGATGGTTAGTTCACTTTGCTCGTCATGTAGAAGGGAAAAAGTTTAAATGGCCTGAAAGGGAAAATGTTTCTATAATTTACGAAGGGGAAATTGAAAAAACTACCCGATAAAATCTTAATTAAATTGATCTTGATTAAATTGATCTTGATTAAATTAATCTTGATTAAATCTTAATAAAATTGTTAAATCTACCCGATTTTACTTATCAGAAAGATAGAGTTATTAGTTTTTCTTTTAACCATTTCAGGTGTGTTTTTATGTTTATGAAACTACTTAATTTTAATTCCCAAACTCCACATTAGCTAGCACCAGCATTTTTGTAAAATATTTTCCATTTAGTATGAAAGTGAAATATATCCCTCGGATCGGGTCGGATCGGGTTCAGGTAAAATCGGGTTATCTGACGAATGCAGCACTTTAACACACACACATATTAAGCCGTTGTGACTTATTTAAATGATTGATTCAGAGTTGAAACAAAAACGTTCAACTAATAGCAAAAGCGTAATGATATCCATCTTTAGCGTTTATTCTATTTATGTTGCTTAAATTATGCTGAAATAAGATAGCTGTGAGGGAAGATTTTTAGGTGGAGCATGTAGGTTCAGAAGACATAATATTGACTCGTGACGTTGGTTCAGAATACTTATTGCAACGAAACGTGTTTAGAATAGCAAATATTACTTGTAAAGAGCCAACTGCTTTACATAACATACATTTTCTCTCCTTTTTTATTGTGATTTTTCAAACAGAAGATTTATTAGAGCAGGTAATGTTACAGAATTTATTTTTCACTTCACACGCACGGTGGGTGATTTAGCGACTCAAGCTGTCCAAAATTACTTTTGGCGTCAATAGATTCGTATCGCCATAAAATTGAAAAATGTTATTGATACTCACTATTGAATGTTAGGTATTGCAAAATGTAGCATGTAGAAGTCATAATTTCGTTACAGGGATTTTCAAAAGTGTTTCATAACATTACGGCCTATAGGAAAAAATGGTTTGCGGTGGTTTTTAATGATGTTTCATAATTTCAAGCGCTTTGAAATTTATATACATATCTATGAAGTGCAATACAAGATGATTGCTATAGAATAAAGTATGGATAGCATTTATCGATCATTTACGGGGACACTAAAAAGAATTATGTTACATTACGGTCTATGGAGAAAAATTATTTGTGGTATATTTTGTTCATGTTACACTATTTCAAAGTATTTAAATTGATATATAACTCCAAGGAGCTCTATAAGATGCTTACTATTTAATATGATGTGCATGGCATTCATCTTTCATATACAAGGGCACACAAAATAAATCAGTTATATTTCTCTCTATAAACAATAATTGCTGGAAGTGCGTTTTCAATTGTGGAACACTTTTTTAAATGAAAAATAATTGTATACTATTTAGTGTGTATAAATTCTATAAATCATATACAGGGCTGCACAAAACATCTAAAGCACATTTCCTTTTATAGAATGAAATTGGTGAAAAGGAATTTTCAATTGTGCTATGCGTTCTTAACTGTTCCAAATGTTAGCATGATATGCATTACATGATAAATCTACAATTCATATACAGGGATGTACAAATTTCTCAGCTACTTTTTTTTCGACTTTGGTTGGAATTGTGTTTTCAAACGTGTTATATGCTTTACAAATTATTACTTAGACATCGTTTTTCACGTTATTACGCTATGAAGTTTTATTATATTAGTCCGAATGCGTAGAATTATTTTTCATAATCTGATTGACGCACGATTTTACGTTCTTCTTGATAATTTTAATGATACTTTCTTAATGGTATGAAAGCTAAAGTGATAAAACTATTTTTATATTATTATAACAAATCCTAAAATTTCTTTTTTGAAAATTTAAGATACGGGACAAACATTCGACAGCTTTAATGAAAGTTGCTGTGTTGTATACTTATATTTATCTCTGCACAGAGGAACCTTATGTAAAGAATGGGAATCATGAGATATCATGAGAAAATGTCTACATTATGTTTTGCATTGTATCAAACCTGAATTTGGAGAATTTGTTTGGATCAATTTTGCAACCACTCGAAATTTGCAGCCAAGTAATATATTTTAAATCATTTTGTCCTGAGATAATTCCATACAACTGGCAATTTTTGTCCAAATTTGGTATAAATTTAAACTTTTTACTCTTGCAAAACTGCATGTGCCCTTCATTGTAATTTTCCTCTATAAACAAAATATTTTCAATCAAATTCACATTTTCATTAAATTTTAAATCTTGTTGCCGTTGCATAATGGTGGAAGAGTTTATTTATGCGACTAATTTAAATTCTACTGTCTTTGATAAAAAGTAAATGGTACTTAAACTAAAATTTCAAAAAAAATTATTTAGACTTAATAAGCTAAAAACAAATCTAAAAACTGGGGAGGTACCTAAAGGCAGACAAATTAAATTGGAACGAAAAGGTAATAATCTGAACTATTTAATCATATCAAAAATTGAGCTTAATCGTGCTTTATCATATAACTTTTTATATATTAAAACTGAAAAATTGTAAAAAAAATACTGAGTTTTTTGCGACATTAAATATGAAATAACAGCTGACGTGTGCAAACTTTATGCACATAAATCCGATAAAATAAAGTCCATATTTTGTCTGGAAGCGTCTATAATCGAACAGTATATTTTATTTCGCTTCAAGTAACAGATTAAAGAACTATACTCAAATTGATTGATTCATTCCCAAGTATGAAGCATCAACTTTCCGCTAATATATGGACCATACAATTATATTTATATCAGAACCAATAGCAGGGTACAACGCCCTAACTATTGAGCTACAACAGGCAAAAAATAAATTATGCTAGGATAAACTTTTAAAAATCGACTTTTGGCCAGCTAGAATTGGTAAATCACCCACCGTGAGACGGTGACAGATGAATTCAACATTATCAGAGATCATTACTAGCCAAACAAGTTACTAGCAAGAACAATTGAGAGACCCTTGCCTTCCAAACTAAATAATTCCCCATCCTTTCCACAGCAAATTACTTTTCGGAAATCTCAGATACAGTGCTTGATCAAATCAAATACACTGCTCAAAACAATTAAAGGATATTGCAGTTTTAGGTGGATTTTGTACCTGGTAAACTATTTAGCTGATTGATACATGGTCGACAGACATAGTAGGTTATATGAGAATAAATTACACATGTTTGGCAGAAAAAAATGCATTTTATTGCGCATTTGTGTACTAAAGGAAAAAAACACAATTTGTGCATATGAGAAAAAAAGCATAAGAAAAGGTGTTTTCTTCAAAGAAAATCATTTTCAGTAGGGGGTATGGTTTCCACGGGCGGCCAGTAACGTTGAACACCTTTGAGGCATGGACTCAATGAGGCTATTAATGACGAGTTGGGGTATTCTGCCCCACTGTTCCAGAAGAGATCTTTCCAGTTCTTGGAGAGTTTGTGGGGGTTGTTGGCGGCCAGAAACTCGTCTTCCTAGAGCGTCCCAAACGTGCTCGATTGGATTCATGTCTGGAGAACACGCTGGCCATTCCATTCGAACGATTTCTTCCTCGAAAAGGAAATCCTCTACCAGGTTTGCACGATGTGGCCTGCAGTTATCGTTCATTAAAATGAAGTTATCTCCGATTGCTGCAGCGTAAGGGACTACAATAGGTCTGAGGATCTCATCCCTATATCGGCGACCAGTCAGAGCTCCATCTCGAATGATGTAGAGATCAGTGCTCCCGTCAATGAAGATGCCACCATACACCAACACTCCTCCACCGCCAAATCTGACACTTTCGTGCACGAACGCAGGATTATTCCTACTGCCACGGTCCCTCCAGATGAAAATACGCCTATTATCCGGATGCACAGAAAAACGGGGCTCGTCAGAAAACAGAATATTGCTCCATTCATTTCTCCTCCAGTTGACATGCTCGGTTGCCCACTCCCTGCGGTCGCGACGATGCCTTGATGTTAATCTAACACATACCATCGGTCGGCGAGTATACAGACCTACAGCATGGAGCCGGTTTCGGACAGTCTGAGTTGAAATCGTGGTGCCTGTAGCCGAGCGAAGGTGTTGTTGGAGAAGAGTAGCGTTCATGGTTCGGTGTCTCCGAGCTGTTAACGCTAAATACCGATCTTCATTGGGCGTTGTTGCCCGTCTACGACCTTGCCCTGGTCTTCGGCCTGCACATCCACTCTTCAAAAAACGGTTCCAGATCCTGGAAATGACACTTTGTGACACTCCAATGGCTTGCGCTACTTCGGCTTGAGTTTGGCCCCCTTCTAACCCACCAACAATTCTCAAAGCTTCTGAATCTGTCAAATGACTTCGCTGAGACATCGTACTCATCGAAACAAAGCAATCACTGAATGCCGATCATCCTTGTCTTCATTCTCTTTTATCCAGTTGAAAGTCAAATTTCATTCGCTGCCGCTGAAGCGACGTTTTTGACGTCGAACTCATAATTTGCATACTCCACAGTTTGAAAACCAGAAAAATTTGCATTTGTGATTCTCTTCTTCTATTTTCGGCAAAAAAAATTTCGTTTATATCTTTATTTTATATAAAACTTCAAATATCCTTTAATTGTTTTGAGCAGTGTAGATTGCCCAGTGCCTGGTATTTATTTGTGGCACTCTTCCCGCAGTGTCACAAAAAAGATGTAAAAAGATGAACAAACTTTTAAAAAATTCCTTTAATTCAGATATTATATGTGTCAAATGATAACATATTTTAATGTATTTTTGTATGCTGAATCGAGTGGTACCAAGTAAATTCTTTGAAATCCAATAGTTTGTGAGATATTTCATATTTTCTAATTTGATGTTATCTTTAGCGCAAAAACCTCAAAATTTCTCAATTTACAATGAAACTTTCTAAAAAATACATCCGTTACTATAGCAAAAGAAGAAATTCAAATTAAAGCTTTTTGTTAATCAATTCTTTTTGTTAAAGAATTAAAACGGCTATATTAGAAGAAAAATATAAAGCATCAAAAATAAAATTTAAAAACTTTGTTAGTGATTTTGTTTAAAATAGAAAGAGAAAAGGTTTATTCAGAAATTAGTACCTCTATAAAACGAAAATATTTAATTTAAACATCATGTTTGTGCGGATTAAAAAAGTTTACATTTTCAGGAATTTGAATTGAAACAATATTTGGTGGTTTATCATTTGCTCCTGGTTAAAAAGAGAAAATGGATACTTTTATGTCAGCCTTGCGAAAATATCGCCAATAGCATTTATTAAATCGCCATAAGCTGTATTTACATTTGTGTGCTCCTTTACAGGTGTAAACTCTGGAATTATCGAACCTTTTAAAAAATAATGCTGGTGAACATCTCTTCTCCAACATACGCTATATTTTATGTCGTACAACAACTTCCAAAGGGGTGCAGGAGTAAAAAACGTTCAAAAATTGTGATTTCTGTTATATTGTTGGGACTATAAATTTGAAATCTGGTGTGGTGGTTGCATTTAAGATCTAATTACTTTTTAGGAAAGGTTTTTAAAAAGTTCGAAATTTAAAAGGGTGAAAGGAGCTGAAAGCGTTCTAAAAACGATCCAAATTACGATTTCCATAGATTTGTTCGAAATTTAAATTCGAATTTAAATTCGAAATTTAAAACAGTGCAGGTGAAAAGACGTTCAAAACTTCTGATACTTGTGGGATTAGAAACTTGAAATTTTACATGGCAGTTAGTTTTAAGAGTTAACTGACTAAGAAGAGTTTCTAAAAAAATCGAAATTTAAAAGGGCGAAGTGAGTAGAAAATGTTCTAAAAACGTTCTAAATTATTATTTCTATGGAATTGTTAAAGGTAGAAATTCGATGTCCTACATAGTTGCTACTTTTAAGATACAAATTCTCGCTAAGAATAGCATAAAAATATTCGAAATTTGGGTGAAATGAACTGAAAGAATTCTAAAAACTTTCTAAATTACGATTTCTATGGAACTGTTAGGGGTAGAAACTTGAAATTTGACATGACTGCTACTTTTATGATGCAAATGCAAGTACAGAACATTTTTTAAAAATTCAAAATTCAAAAGGCTGCAGGGTAAAAAACATTCTAAGCTTACTATTTTTGTGATACTGACTAGAAACCTGAAATTTGACATGGCGGTTGTTTTTAAGATAGAGATGTTCGCTAAGAATTGTTTTTAAAAAATTTTAACATTTAAAAAGATGAAATGAGCAGAAAAATTCTAAAATATCTAAGTTACGATTTCTATGAAATGGTCGGGACAGAATCTCGAAATTTCTCATGGCTGCAACTTTTAAGATGTAAATACTCGCACAGAACTGTTTTTAAAACAAATTCAAAATTTAAAAATGTGAAACGCGCGAAAAGCGTCCTAAAGACATGCTAAATTACTGTTTTTATGGAATTGCTAAGGACAAAAACTGGAAATCTGTAATGGCTGCTACGTTTATGACACAAATGCGCACACTCAGAACATTATTACAAAAAAAAAATTTAAATTTAAATCAGTGCAGGGGGGAAAAAACGTGTGCATATACTATTTTTATGAGACTGTTGGGATTAGAAACTTGAAATTTGGCATGGCGGTTACTTTTAAAATTCAAATGTTCACTAAGAATAGTTCTGAAAAAAATTGAAATGAACGGAAAACGTTCTAAAAATGTTCTAAATTACAATTACTTTTATTACCACGTTAAAAATCACAGAGCTAAGGCGATTCCGAATTGGATTAATTATATTAGGGAAAGTCCTGTTCTAATGAACAGAATATCAGCGCTAATGAGATTTATAGAGAAAAATGAAGTCATTTTTAGAAATAATTATCTGTACCTCTCGGACACATCTTCAGAAGATCATTTATATATTTTTATTTTTTTATTTATTTATTTTTTTTTAATCTTTCTTGTTTCCAAAGTAGTTTTCATATATATTCATTAAGTATTATTATTATTAATTTTATTATTATTGGTATTATAGTTATTATAAATAGTGTTTTTGTTACTAATATTTTTTGTTTATTATAAATCGACATGTTTTGAACCAGGCAGCTACATTGGGAATCTTACAGTTTTTTGAATTACTAAATCATAAATATAAACATTGAACATTTTTTTGGCTGCCAAAAGGGAGAACTAAAAAATGGGTTTCGGCCATCCGTAGGAAAACACTCCATCAGGTTTGCAGCTTGGAGCTACGGTTCAGATTTCCCTCCCCCCCCCCCCCCCTTACAATTACTGTAGAATTGTTAGGGATAGAAACTTGAAATTTGACATGGCTGTTACTTTTAAGTCGTAAATATTCGCACAAGACAGTTTAAAAAAAAAAATCAAAATTTAAAAGTCTCAAATGCCAAAAAGCGTTCTAAAAACATTCTAAATTAAGATTTCTATGGAATTCTTAAGGATAGAAACAGGAAATTTGATATGGCTGCTGTTTTAAGACGCAAATTTACGCACGGAACAGTTTATTTTCTTATTCGAAATCTAAAAAAAACAGGGAAAAAAAAAGTTCTAAACTTACGATTTGTGGGAGACTGAAGGGACTAGAAACATTGAAATTTGGCATGGTGGTTACTTTTAGGATATAATTTTCGCTAATGATGTTTGATTAAACAATTCGAACTTTAAAAGGGTAAAACGTGGGAAACACGTTCTGAACTACGATTTTTTGTAATTTTTACGTAATATTTTATAATTAATTGCACATCATTTCAAATTTAGCTGACATATTTGGAATTCTGACTAAAAATCACTACCAGCTCTATCTATTTGATATTCCAATATTAATGTCTTCATTATTGAAAAATTCGTTTATTTATTGAATTCTAACTCAGTTAAATGACTTTAAAACTACTCCAAAAACACTTTAATTTGTGCAGTTCGTAATTAAAATGCTTCGCTGTATAAAAGCCAACCATGGTCAAAAAAGCCCTATTTTGGTCACAAAAAGCGTTAAAACCAATAAAAGCTAATAGCCTCACTTTTTTAAATTTTAGCCAGCTTTTTTAACAATCCTGCAATATAATAAATTTTCTTTTCTGATAGTTTTGTGATTATTATTTTTTTTTAATCTCAGGCCCAGACATCGTCGAGCGGGCCAGTTAGTACATATATAAAAAAGTTTGTCCTGACTGACTCATAATCAACGCACAGTTCAAACTACTGAACCTAATCTTCGGGCAAACCTTAGTTGTCAATGGTGATTATACTGAGCGAGCCTTTTTACCGACTCTGGCGTTGTAGGATTTCCATACTGGGAGATATAGCGATGAGTTTGGCGCGCAGAAAATCCTTTTTCGGATTTAATTTATATTATTTGTTTACTGCTGAAGTATATTCTTGGATCGCCAGGCTGTTTATCGTTGTTTGGAGGAATAAACTTGTGCGAGTTGAATTTACCAATTAATTTGTTTTTTACCGTTCCACACAGATTTTTTTCATATTCTTGAAAGAATTCCGGTTGATGATAGACAGCCAAAATACATTTAGAATAAAATTATTAAAAAAAAAAAAAAAAAAAAAAAAAAAAAACGAAAAAAACGAAAGATCCCCTTTAGGGACGCCGGCTGGGGAGGGGCCAGGAAGGCCACGGCCTCTCTCTGGATTCTGAAAATTAATTTTAAACGAAACTTTCTTCATTTCTGATTGTTAAAAATGAAAGATAAAAAACTGCCTTGCCTTCCTCAACCCCTACCGTGGCAAAGAATTTTTAATTATTTTTCTATAATTTTCTTTTTACATTCACGTGTTTTTAATTTATCCAAAGGGGATCAGAGACCCTGTGGCAGGATTTTTTTTTTTTTTTTTGAATTGTCAGTTTTGTTAAATGTTGGTAGAAATCTATTTTTGAATATTTACTATTTCTTAATTGTTGTATTATTTTATTGTTTCTGAATATGTTTAAAAATTGTCTTAAATGGAGAACTCTGTCAATTTTTTTTTTTTTTTTAATTTAGCTTATTTTATACTTACATTCTGCAGCGGGCGAATGTAGACCATGGACCTCAGTCATCCAACAACAACAACAAAAAACATTTAAAAATTTGTAAATGCAAACGAGATATTAGAAAAGAACCTTCCCCTTGGTTTAACATTAATTCACGTGTAAGGCTCCTGTCCTTACAGACGAAGACACTCGCGAACTAATGCTAACCCTATGAGGAGTTTATTTTCTAATATCTCGTTTGCACCTCGGAATTTTTAAATATTTTTTTTTTGCATTGGATAGCTGAGGTCGATATCTACATCGCTCTTTTTTTTTTGTTGTTGGTTGCAGATAATTTTTATTAAGTTACTTTCACTTTCGAAACCGGTTCCGAAAATGAAAGTGTCATTCTAAAAAAATATCTGCAAACAAAATCGAAAAAGTAAAAAAAAAAAAGAGATGTAGAGATAAACCTCAGCTATCCAATGCAAATAATAATAATAATAATAATAATAATTAATTAATTAATTAATTAAAAATGTCAAAACAAGTTTTTAAAAGGAAGAAGTCCTTAATCAGAAATTTGTATTCGGGTATGGGTTGAGGAACGGTGAAACTTTGAAACGAAAAATGTATGTATTTCCATTTTGAAAAAACATTCTCGATATGTATATCTATAATTTCTTGTAACAATCAAAATAAGATGTTTGTGTTGGTAGTCGAGCCCCTCAATCTCCGCGCCTGGGACGACTGCCTCCCTTCGCTCCCTCCATTTCGTACGGGCCTGATTGATTTATGTCAAGTTAAATTATAATTTTACTTATCAAATCAAATTAACTTACATTTATGCATAAAACTATAGCATGCATTATGAATAACTGGTGAATTTTTTCTTGTTTTTTGTGTCTAAAATACTGTTAAAATGTTAAATTTATACTATTGTTTAAAAGACAAATTAATTTAACTGCTGATCAATTCTTTCTAAGTAAAATAAGAATAGTTTAAACTTCTGTTTGCGGAAAGATAGAAATTATATCGTGAATGTACTTAAGAAAAGCCGCATGAAAAAAAAAAAAAAAAAAAAAAAAAAAAAAAAAAAAAAAGATTAGTTTTAATTTACACAAAAAAGAAAATTCTTGTTATTTTACATATTCTTTCCAGGTGCTTCATATTTACTTGAGATGGAATTGTCTAATCCACTAAAATTTTCTATCCAACGCGATTGTCCAGTAAATTACAGAAATAAAAATACATTCTTAGATAACAATTGCTTGTAATTAATTTACCGGAAACTAATAAAAACTGTTCGATTTCAAATCCCTTCAAATATCATGCCTGCAAGTATCCTATTTTTACGTTTAAAAACAAGCCCTAAAATAGAAAGTTTCCGGTTCTTGGGCGGCGGAAAATAGTTTTATGATAAGTCTTAAAATAAAGAGCTTCTTTTATTCATTTTAATTTGCAAAAAAAAATTTTCTTTGTTATTTTAAATGTCTCAGCCATATATTGGGTATGTACTTGGGATGAAATTTTCCGAAAAATTCGAATCCACCGAAAATATTTCTCTATATTTAATAGTTTAAAAAAAGAAACTTTTGATTGGACATCAAAAGTCTACTATCTCTAATAATAAGAGGAGGCTTTATCTATTGACCATCACCCCGCAGATCTCTGTTGGGGGTCTAAGGTTACTAGCCATTTGCTTGCACCGCGCCAAATTCTCGCCAGAATCCTTCCTTGCGAATAAATACATTTCCTTGATTATTATTAGATATTTAACATAAAAATGAATATATGTTACGCTCAATCGATTTTGATTAATGAGTCAATCATTTTTCATATAAAAATGTGGAAAAAAAGAGATTTAATATGCCATTTCTTTCAGATTCTGTACAGAACTATTTATTGTCGCGGACTTACACTCCTCTCTAGTATAATCTCCATTGACAACTAAGGTTTGCCCCAAGTATAGAAGCATGAAAATTGAGAGATAAATACCTCTTATGGCATAGGCGCGGGCTAAGAAAGGATTTTTTAAAAATTCCCCCCTAAGAGGGTTAAAGGGAGGGTCGAAAATTTTAGAACATTTGACTATGTCTCAGCAGCTGTTTTTATGTAGGAGTCTGAAATTCCAGAAAATAAATCTACTAAAAACATAATTAAACACGTATTTCAGCGATTTTAGAAATTCCCTCGAAAATTTTAGAACGTTTGACTGTATTTCAGAAGCAGTTTTAGGTAGGAGCGTGAAATTCCAGAAAATAAATCTACTAAAAAAATAGTTAAACATGTATTTCAGCAATTTTTGGAAATTCTCCCTCTAAGAGGGTTAAAGGGGGGGGGGGTTGAAAATTTTAGCACATTTGGCCATATCTCAGCAGCCGTTTTAGGTAAGAGCGAGAAATTCAGGATAACAAACTTATTCAAAAAATAATTAAATACATATTTCGGCGATTTTAGAAACTAAGGGTTAAATCCCTTTCGATCGAGGGGATCGAAAATTTTAGAGCATTTGGCTGCATCTCAGCAGTCATTTTACGCAGGAGCGTGAAATTCCAGAAAATAAATCTTACTTCAACTAGTCGGATATACCAATGCCAAAACTTTCTTCTATCTCATGCATGTTAATATTTGAAAATTCGCTATCACACTACCAAAATTAAACGGCAATCTATGCTCATCAAGAGGATTCTATAGATATGAAATTCCGTGCATTAGTTCTTGAGATATGGCTATCTACGAAATCGTGTAAATGCAGCAAAATTCAGCCTAGCAGCCCCACCTATTGGGTGCTTTACACCAAAACCTATGTTAAACAAAACTACCAAGCAACCACTTACGTCAAAGTCTAACTGAATCTGAAGTTTGGGGAAAATCCGTGCATTAGTTTTTGAGATAGAGTTATTGCGAAAATCATGAAAATGCCAGAATAGCAGCGCCACCTATTAGACGATTAACACCAAAACCTAATCAGCAACAACTTGTGTTAACATCTAACTAAATCTGAAGTTAGATGAAAATTCGTGCATTAGTTTTTGAGATAGAGCTATTGCAGGAATCGTGCAAAATGCAGCACAGCAGCGCCACCTGTCGAGCGATTTACACCAACACGTAATCCGCATCAAGTCATATCAAGGACTAACGAAATCTGAAGTTTGATGAAAATCCGTGCATTAGTTCTTGAGATAGAGCCATTGCGGAAATCATAAAAAATGCAGCATAGTAGCGCCACCTGTTGAGCGATTTGCACCAAAAACTAATCAGCATCAATTTGTATCAGGGACTAACTGAATATGAATTTTTATTAAATTCCGTGCATTAGTTCTTGAGATAGAGCGCCCACAAAATTTGTGTCACACACAGACACACAGACAGACGGACAGACAGACAGACAGACTCACAGACAGACATTTCGTAAAAACATGTTTTTTGGGTTCTCTGACCTCTAAAACGTGTAAATCCGTCGAAAACCGGAATTCGAAAATTTTCATGAATCCAATACTTTCTTCTTGTAAAGATAGAAGAAAGTAAAAAAACAGTTAAACTTGTATTTCAGCGATTTTTGAAAATTCCGCTATAGGGGAGTTAAAGGGGGGGACAAAAAAAAATTAGGAAATTTTCCATATCTCAGCAGCAGTTTTAGGTAGGAGTGGAAAATTCAAAATAACAAATCTATTAAAAAATAATTAAACACTTGTTTAAAGGGTTTCAAGACTCTTAAAGCTTCAAAATTTTCGAAATTTACATTTTTTTTAGATTTTAAACTCCTATCTTTTCTAAACACTTTGACATAATTGCTTCCTTGATATTACCATTAGAACATAAGTTGTGACTTTTAGAATTTTACCCGTTCAATAGCTGAAGCGGCGTTTCCGAAATTTTGAAGTCATTTTTCTCCAAATGACGTTTTTGGGCATAGCGCGAAGAATATCTCAAAAACGTCTGAGTATTTTTTCATGAAATTTTCAAAACATATGCTTCGTGTTAGTCTGTATAAATTGAACCTAAAATTTCCTTTGTATTGTTCAAAAAAAAAAAAATTTTTTTTAGTGATTATACTGTTGAAATTTTCAAAATTTTGTATTAGCTAAAAACAACTTTGTATTAAAAATATAAATATGGTTTAAATGCATATTTATTTAGGTTCAGAGTAATTACTGTGATCTGAAGTATATGTAGGCACCAAAATTTTCATCCTAGTTGCAAAATTTATTTTGTAATCCTGCGCGTAATCTGTTATGCCGATTTTCTGCTCATCAAGTGTCTGACAGTTTGGAGGTCCCTGTAAATGCTAATCTGCATCTTGCTATTTTTTAAATATTTGAAATTAAAGAACATACTTATATCTTTTACTCCAATAAAAATTGTGTTTTAAAATCATATACATTTTAAGATATTAAATGCTAAAAATGGTCTTTTTTTTTCTTTTTTTCCAATTTTAAGAGTCCTGGGACCCCTTAAGCGATTTTAGAAATTCGGGATAACAAATCTATTAAAGAAATAATTAAACATATATTTCAGCGATTTTAGAAATCCCCCCCCCCCCTCCCTAAGGACACTAAACTGTGTCGAAAACGTTAGGACATTTCGCCATATCTCAGCAGCAATTTTATGTAGGAGCGTGAAATTCCAGAAAATAAATCTACTAAAAAAATAATTAAGTACGTATTTCAGCGACTTGAGAAATTCCATCCACCTAAGGGGTTAATGTGCGGTCGAAAATTTTAGAACATTTGGCTATATCCCAGCAGCAGTTTTAGGTAGGAGCGAAAAATTCTGGATAGCAATTCTATTAAAAAATATAATTAGACATGCATTTCAGCGATTTTAGAAATTCCCCTGCCCCTAAGGGAATAAAAGTGGAGCTTGAAACTTTAAGCCATTTTGACATATCTCAGCAGCCCTTTTAGGTAGGAGCGTGAAATTCAAGATAACAAACCTATTGAAAATTAATTAATCGCGTATTTCAGCGGTTTTTAGAAATTTCCCACCTAAGGAGATTAACCTCTTCGCTACTGAGTACTAATGCAGTATTATTAATTAATACTGAATTATTTCTTCTCCCGTTTGACTTCAGAACAAAATTTTTATTTTATTTGCATTAGTTCGAATCTTAGTCTTCGAAACATATCATTTTGATATCGAAATTGAAATTATGTTCGAGTACCATTAATAAAATGGGGCAAAACGGATGTCCCCATTTGTGGACCCAGGGAGTGAAGAGGTTTTAAAGGGAGTGTTAAAACTTTTAGGCTACTTCGCCATATCTCAGCAGCAGTTTTAGATAGACGGATGAAATTTAGGATACCTAATCTACTAAAACATACTTAAACATGTATTTTATCGATATTATTAATATCCACCTAAAGGGGTTAAATGGGGCGATCGAAAGTTTTAGGGCATTTCGCCATATCTCAGCAGCAGTTTTAGGCAGGAACGTGAAACTCAAGATAACAAACTTATTAAAAAATAGTTAAACACAGGTACTTCAACGATTTTAGAGCTACAGTGAAATTTGTATTTACGTTTAATAGTTACGTTTAACACGAAACTGAGGGGACCGAAAAAATTTTTCGTGTTAAAAGAATTTCGCGTCAAAAGAATCGTAAAAAAAGAACAAAACTCACAAATATTTTCGACGTCGTTAACTTTTATTTCGATTTCCTGTTAAACTATTCGTAAATTGCAACCATTAGGATAAAAAGCAACTTAAAAATATATTGTTTTTTGGGAGAAAAAATCAGATACTTTCTTTTTTGTAAGTGTCTTTTTCAGCATTCTGTTTCAGCAGCTTGTTTCAACCAAATAAGCAAAGCTGTCTCTAAATCTTCGTGCTTAGCAATTCTCATGGGATCCCTGTTTTTTATTATTGTTAATAAAGTAGAATTGTTAATGCAAAGCTCTTTGCAGATCTCCCAATGGCTCATTAATTTGTAAGACATCATATCTACAGCCTGCGTGTTAAGTCGCCTGACACCTAGGAAACCCCTCAACGCTGCTCCACTGTTCAGCACTGTTCTTTTTATTTTTTTAATTCATTTTATAAAGAAATTTTGGGTTCGAACCGAAATGTATTCATATGGTAGGGGTCAAAATGACCCCTGACGGTCCTTCTAGTGTTAAAAAGAAACAGAACCAAAATTATAACTTTTTAAAGAAATTCACGAGTTTGCGGGGTTTTATCAAGCGTAAAACAAAGCTGTGAATTTTCAATAATCGGGGTTCCCGCAATAGTAATGTCTTGTACCGGTATTTTATGTAAACTGTACAGTCGTGAAAAAAAAAAAAAAAAAAAGTAAACACCCCCTTCTAACTCCTCAACAAATTATCGTAGACGAAAGTGACTGGTACCGAACGATTGGAAATAAAGTCTACTTTTAAATGACCTATATAAAATTTGCGTAGGGGGCAATCTACATATTAAAACGAATCCAAACTTCATTTTTTTTTCAATGGCAATACCCAATTTTAACGAGTTATTTCAAATCTTTGGTTCAAACTATGCCTAGACACCAAATTTCAAGTCATTTGAATGATAAGTTTTTGAATTATAAACCTTCAAAATTTAGTGCTTCTAATGCTAAATTACATTTTCATATTTTTATTTATAACTTCTGAAATTATAATCCTAATGTTTTAATTTTTTGTGTAGTAATAATACTAATATACACAAATTATAAATACGTTGAATTTGCAATTTTTATAATTTTCTGATATGAATTATGAATTATGAAATTAATATTAGAAAAAAATATGAATTGCAACCTACAGTTTTTTTGATGGATTCAGATTTATTAAGTCCTGCTTTATGGAAATCCAAAATTTCACATTTTTCTTCCAAGTAGTTTTCAAATTATGCTTAAAAAACGGCAAAATGATGGTTTAAGGGGCCATCTATGATAGAAGTGACTAAATATCTTGAAATTTCGTAGGCTATCCTGATTGTTAACAGGCTTAATTGACTGCTTAAGGTGCTTTGATGAAGAAGGGAGATCTCTCGGTTAACAATCGAGTAACGAACTTCAATTTGGATACAGCCCTTAAAATACGCCCGTTTTAAAATAATTAATTTCTCGGAAACTTATGGTACGAATTGCATAAAAATTTGTTTTTAGACTAATTGAAGGGTGTAGAGTTCATTTATGCTGTCAGAATTGTGTACTTCTATTGAAAAAAAAAAACAAAGTTACGGTTTGTTTTAATATGTAGATGGCCCCCTAAGCAAATATGTATATACATCATTTAAAAGTAGACTTTATTTCCAATCGTTCGGTACCAGTAACTTTCTTCTACGATAATTTTTTGAGGAGTTAGTAGGGGGTGTTTACTTTTTTTTTTTCCACGACTGTACATGAATTGTAGTCATGAAATTAGGCGTGATAAACATTGATTGCTTACAAAAGAGTGCTTAAAAAAGCTATTTTTACTTTCATTCCGTTTGTATTTCTTAAATTATGATGAAATAGGAAAGCCGTGGGAAGATTTTTTTACGTGAAGAATGTACGCTTAATGTGTTTCAGAAGTTCATAACATTGACTCGCAACGCAGGTTTAGAATAATTATTGCAACCGAGCGTGTCTGGAGTAGCAAATATTACTTGTAAGAAGCCAACCGCTTGACAAAACATATATTTTCTCTACATTTTTATTGTGATTTTTCGAACACAAAATTTACTGGGGCAGGTCGTCTGATGGTCGTCCCTTTCTATTAACAGTTTCCAACATTTCAAAAGCATTTATGAACTCGGTTTAAAAGAAAATAAGTCTAGAAAATAAAGAAATAAAAGAAAATAAGTCTTTAAAAGGCTTTAAAGAAAATAAAGAATTCGGTTTGTCTATCCGTCTGTCTGTCCGTACTCTAATTCAGGGAAATATACTCGGATTATCATGTAATTTATCTGTTATAGAATTTCGCCATTGCATGTTCGGTATTGAAAATGAAGCGTGTACACTGTTAAAAATTTCTGTAAAAACACAAAAAAACTAGTCTTTTGCGACCACCATAATACTTACCCATCATGGATATACATGATATAAAATATGAAAATAAAACATGTTATACATGCTAAGCATTGTATAATGTTACTTTATTCATAATTTAATTTACTTGGTCTCCCTTAAATATAATTAATATAATCCCGTAAGCTAATATTACTTTTTGTTGCATTAAAATATCTCAATTTGTTGATTCTCTTAAGCAAGTAAACACTATTGGTTTACAATGGAAGTCTATGGGAATTTGGCGAAATATTAGAGATACCGCCAATTTGACGTCACTTTTGGCAACTAATTTTGGTCACCAAATTTGGCGATATATCACCAAGTTGGCAAAAAAATAGGAAGTATTTGGCGACAGAACACGGTCACCCCTATGGTAACTCCCCTTATAGGTATGGAGATGCATTAAATGCTTGAAATTTACGATAAGCCATTATTGGCATTTAATCTTATAGTTTGGCGATAGTTTTTTGGTCGGTGGGATAATCGAATAATACCGAATTGCGTAAAAGAAACATCCTTATAACTGGAAAAATTATAATCATATTAACTAACAGTTTACAGCGTCGGATTAAGCGCCTCATTTCCAATTAAAATATATCTTTGAATTGAAATTTGAATGAAATGCAGGGTCATGAAAAATCGAAGCGTGAGAAAAATATGATTACAAATATCTCGGCAACTCATTATCCGATCGACTTCATTCTTTATTCAAAATTTATGTTTTTTTATTTTTTAAATTCACTCTTTCAAATAAACAATTTCGAAAATTTTTGTATACCTTTTATCAGAACGAATATTTCGAGAGTCCAAAAAAAATAGTTCTGGATAATCGAGGTTACTGATATTCAATAGGCTTTTCCCCATTATTACTTGCTAAGTACACACCAAATTTTAAGTCTCTATCTCAATTTGTTCGGGAAATAGAGCGTTACAGACACACAGACACACACACACACATGCGGACGGACGGCAATTTTTTTTCTTTTTTAAATATGTTATTCGGAATCTCCAGTGTCTGAAACATGTAAATCTGCCAAAAAAAAATTTTCGATCTTAAAACGATTACAAGACTTACCCTATACTACGTATGATGGGTAAGTAATAAACAGACTGTCTGGAAAAATTTAACAATCGCTGTAAGAGCCTCGAATAAACTTTATTGCACGGAGGACAAAAACATACCATATTGTGCTAAAATATTGAAATCGGATTATTTTTACTAACGTAGAAAAATTGTTGTAAAATGCGAAAAACGCTAAAAAAAACCCATAAAAGATTAAATTTAAAAAATCTTATCAAAAAGGTTAAAAATCGGGTCTTTGCACAGCGCACGCAGACAGGCACCTATCTGTATTATTATAGATTCATCATGATTGTATAATTTTTATCTAACTTGATAAAATTGAGCGTATATTATCATGACCTGCTTTACCTTAATATATTCGAAGCAATGTGAGGTAAAAATATGAATTATTATAAAAGAGTATTCTTTATAATAAATTTATTATGAAAGTTATTGTATTACCAGTTACTATATTGTTTAGTTGAACTGCCCAATGTTGTTCGAAACACAAATTTGTGTTTCAAATTTAAAACAATAACCGAAAACATCTTCAGCCATCTGTCTGTGGACTTTCCTTCAAAATTTCTTGAGCCCCTCCGGTGAGAAGCGGTGCCCGCTAAGACGTCATGCAGCCACGTTTTGAAAAACTGTCGTGTGTATAGTACAGTCGTGGATAAAAAAAAGTAAACACCCCCTTCTAACTCCTCAACAAATTATCGTAGACGAAAATTACTGGTACCGAACGATTGGAAATAAAGTCTACTTTTAAATGATGTATATAAAATTTGCTTAGGAGGCCATCTACATATAAAAACGAATCCAAACTTCATTTTTTTCAATGGCAATACCCAATTTTAACGAGATATTTCAAATCTTTGGTTCAAACTATGCCTAGAAACCAAATTTTAAGTCATTTGAATGATAAGTTTTTGAATTGTAAACATTCAAAATTTAGTGCTTCTAATGTTAAATTAAATTTTTATATTTTGATTTATAACTTCTCAAATTATGATCCTAATGTTTTAATTTTTGTGTAGCAATAATACTTATACACCCAAACATAAATACGTTGAATTTGCAATTTTTATACTTTTATGATATGAATTATGAATTATGAAATTAATATTCGAAAAAATTATGAATTGCAACCCACAATTTTTTTGATGGATTTAGATTTATTATGTCCTGTTTTATGGAAATCCAAAATTTCACATTTTTCTTCCAAGTAGTTTTCAAATTATGCTTAAAAAACGATAAAAAGATGTTTTAAGGGGCCATCTATGATATAAGTGAGTAGATTTTTGAAATTTATTCTGCTCTCCTGTAATCTAATAGGCTGGCGCTTAAGGTGCCTTGATCAAGAAGGGGGCTCTCTCGGTTAACAATCGAGTACGGAACTTCAGTTTGGATACAGTCCTTAAAATACGCTTGCTTTAAAATAATTAATTTCTCGGAAACTTGTGGTACGAATTGCATGAAAAATTCTTTTTAGGCTAATTGAAGGGTGTAGAGTTCATTTATGCTGTCAGAATTGTGTACTGCTATTGAAAAAAACAAAGTTATGGTTCGTTTTAATATGTAGATGGACCCCTAAGCAAATTTTATTTACATCATTTCAAAGTAGACTTTATTTCCAATTGTTCGGTACCAGTAACTTTCTTCTACGATAATTTGTTGAGAAGTTAGTAGGGGGTGTTTACTTTTTTTTTTTCCACGACTGTACTGGCGTATCGCAACCATTATCCGAGATTTATCATTAGGCAAAATTTCACCCGTAAGACCTTGTCTGACATAAATTTAGATGTAATGCAGCTCGCCCCTGTGCCTAATAGAAGCGCGCAACATGATTAACCCTTAGTGACTCAAAAACTCAAATTTGAAAAAATATTTACTCAGAAGTTAGAATACATCATATTAAGCATGTAAAAAAATAAAATGAAAATTTAAAGCATAAAAATAAACAAGTCGGAAACTGTACGGCAAACGTGGCAATCGTACTGTAACTAGTTTTATAAATATTCAAATCTTGGTGCAATAGCTGTTGTACACAATATGCAAAAATACACGAATACAAAATGTATTACGATTCTATAGAATTCAATAATACGGAAATAATAGGACTCCATCTTAACCCCTTCGGGACGGGAGCCTTTTACGAAATTTTTAATCTTTTGTCACCGTTTTTTAAAAAACAGAAATTTGTGTCTTCTTGAATCAAGAAAATGCGCTGATTAAATAAGGCAAATTTTGCAGTAAAATTTTACTGGTGAGGAAAAACAAGGATTCTGAGTGCTTCATGCGGCGCGTATACGTGCCGCTCGTCCCCAAGGGGTTAAATAGACGCAATCGACCTGGAAACCTAGAATCATGACATATCATGTGAAATCATTGAATTAATGACGTATGATAGGGTTTAATAGAATGAAGAAAATTTTTATTAATATCTTTTTAAGTTTTGACTCCATTTTCATAAAATTTGAAAGGGCTCGACAAAATTCTGCATCGATTATATATATTAAATTTCGAACCATTCGGCTGGGTAGTTTTTACGTTGTTATATGCGGACAGACGGACAGGCAGACAGGTGAACGGACCAGAAGATGACTATAGGTGCTACAAATTTATATAATTACGAACGCCCCTAAAAATTAGAGACTAAAAGGTACTTTTTGTCACATCTGCAATAAATGGAAAATTACATACATAAATAATGTCAATTTTCTAATACAAAGTATACGAACTTATCTTTGTAAAAAAAAAAATTTGGGACGTCTCCGCAGCCTTTAAAAAAAAAAAAAAAATGTGCGAAAATGTTTAAAAAATGTGCGAAAGTTTATTTTAGCAACAACGATGTGAAGCTTCTCAAATGATAAATAAAACTTTGACATGAAAAATTAACTCCGTATCACCGTCTGTTGAAAATTCTATGAACATTTTATATTAACTGCTGTGTTGGAAGATAGCGCCAATAAATAAAATCGTCTTTTAGAACCCATTGCATAAGTAACATTGACTTTAGGGTATGTTACGGATATGCAACGAGGTGATACAGAGGGTTAAATGACTCGATTTTTTTAGAAATCGTTCTTTGCGAGCATTTACATCTTAAAAGTAATCACCATGCCGAATTGCAGAGCGAAGTTATCCAAGCTTCTATATCAACTACTTCATAGAAATCGCAATTTTAGGTCTTTTTTTTTTTTTAATCTTGCATACTTTTAAATCTATAAATTTTTAAAAACTGTTCTGTTGATTTACGTCTCTAAAGTCAGAGTTCAGGTCAAATTTCAAGTTTCTATCCCTAACAATTTCAGATAAATCGTAGTTTAGTATATTTTTAGAACGTTTACAGCTCATTTCGCCCTTTTAAATTTCGAATATTTTAGAAACAATTTTTAGCGTACGCTTACATGTTAAAAATAACCATGCTGCATAGCAGAAATTTGAAACAGCCATTTCAAATTTCTAGCCACAGCAGTATCACAAAATTCGCAATTTTAGAATGTTTTTTCCTTTTGTATTTTTTAAATTTTGAATTTTGTAAACACTGTTCTGTGCGAGCATTTATGTCTTAAAAATAACAGAAATGTAAAATTTTAAATTTCTATCTATAACAATTCTAAATAACACTTCTAAATTTATAAATTTTTAAAAATTATGTCCTGTGGATTTACGCCTTTAAAGTAAGCAGCAAGTGAAATTTCAAGTTTCTTTTACAAGCAATTTCAGATAAATTATAGTTTAGAATGTTTGTAGAACATTTACAGCTTATTTCACCCTTTTAAATTTCGGATATTTTAGAAACCGTTTTCAGTGGGCACTTAAAAATAACCATACCATTTCAAATTTCTAGCCCCAGCAGCATCACAAAATTTTACAATTTTAGAGCGTTTTTTGCTTCTGTATTTTTTTAAATTTCGTATTTTGTAAGAATCGTGCTGTGCGAGTATTTACGTCTTAAAAAGTAACAGATATGTAAAATTTAAGTTTCTATCCATAACAATTCTAAAAAAAAATAAATAAATAAATAAAATAAATAATGCAATTTAACAAATGACAACGACCATTTGGAAAATGATTTTTTCAAAGACTAAAATTTAAGACATAAAAATTAGCACGGAGCGTTACATTCCTACATTAAACCCCATGAATTAAACATTAATAGTGTTATTACACGTAAAAATTGCAAGCGACAGAAATCGCCTGCGACTTGTACGTATTATCCACCTGAAACTTACGTATTATCCAAGCATTTCATTGGCTGTTCGGGAAAAGGCTTTTCCATCGTCAGATTTCTAAGAAATCTGACGGCCAATTTTAAATGAAATTTATTTCTTAAACTTCTAAACATCCCACAATATTACTTTTTATATCGTCGTATAAAGAAAAAAATGTACTTTTAAATGCAATTTGTTTGAGAGCTGTATCTCAATTTGTTTCTGAGTTATTAATTATTTTGTAGTTTTTATTACTTTTTTGTCATAGTGGCAACACTCTGTTGTCCATCTCTGTTGAAAGTAAAGGGAAATACAGATTACTGTATAGACCAATCAGGAAACGAATAAAATGATGATTAAACCAATAAAAACCTTCAGATATGCTTTTGATTTCCTACCCTGACGAGGACAATAACCATGTTTCCAAATGGTTAATAAACCGTAATTTATAATGTTTTCTGCTCATTTCGCACTTTTAAATTTGTAATTTTCAATAAACTGTTTCTTACCGAGCATCTGTATCTTAAAAGTAACTAGTTCATATATCATTGCGGTGTTACTACAAGTTGCTTACTATACATTAGGTTATGCATAGCATTCGTCGTTCACTTATAAAGACTCAAAAGAAAGTCTCTGTTACAGTATTAACTATCCACACTGTAAAAAAAACCCGACATTTTTACAGTACAAAGTACTGTTCATCTCGCGCACAAACTCGATCACAGTGAATGTGCTGTACCTTTCTTTGGTTTCCTGACTATATTAACATGGAAAATACAGTAGTTGCGTAAAATTAACACTGGCAATTTTACGCAACTACTATATTTTCCATGTTAATATAGTCAGGAAACCAAAGAAAGATACAGCACATTTACTGTGATCGAGTTTGTTCTGGCAAATTTACAGTGGTTTTTTTACAGTGCATCTTATAAAGGACAAATGTGTCCGCGCGTAACGCTGACGTCATTTTGACGGTGGCAACAGCAGACGATTAAATTTAAGTTTTAATAACTTTTCTTGCAATTTTTTAAACCTCTAAATACCGCACATTTTCAATTTTTACACCGTCCAATAAGGAAAAAATTTACTTTCAAATGCAATTTGTTTGTAAACTATATTCCAATCTGAGAACTGTATCGCCATTTACTCAACTTTTATTGCTTTTAAATTAATTTTTAAGCATGTTTTTTTTTTTTTCAATTCTACACTGTAAAAAAAAAAAAAAAAAAAAAAAAAAAAAAAAGGACTAAAAAACGGAAATACTACTAGCAATCTAGACGCCAGTAATATTTCCGTTTTTTTACGGGAATATTTACCCATAAATTACAGAAAAAATTCCATTTTTAATCAGAAAAACGGAAAATTTTCTGTAATTTATGGGTAAAAATTCCCGTAAAAAAACGGAAATAGTACTGGCGTCTAGATTGCCAGTAGTATTTCCGTTTTTTAGTCCGTTTTTTTTACAGTGTATCTCTATTGCGTGCAGACGAACACGAAAGATAAATCGGTTGAACATAAATTAATATAAATAACTCATCATTTGATTCCAGCAAAATATTCCATAACGAAATTAAAACATTTCTCAATCAATAAATAAAACAATAAAATATAAATAAAACACAATTTTAAGACATTTCATCGAATTTCACGCTTAATCCGATGAAATCAACAGAATTAAAAGGCTGATTGTAATTAGCGATCTTTGGAAAATTCTTCGGCTGTTGACTCCTGAGTCCTGACATGAGGCTAATACGAAAATATCGCTTTTAATACGTTTCAAAACTTTATTTGAGCGCATTATTTCTGTTTTTCCTATAAATATGATTTTTAGTATTGCTAGTGGACATTCTAAAAATTATATTAAATGTAAAAATTCTATTATCAATTAAAAGAAAAAAATAGTGTACGTGACTTTCTCATCGCAATCTTTGAGATTATTTAATGGTACATTTTTTCATTAATTTTTGATTAACTGCAATTATTTTTATCGAACAACGTGTTTTAACGCTATAGTATAAGTACACTATGTCAAAAGCCGCTTGCAAAACCTTTCGAGAAATACCTCATTCATCGATGCGTCTTTAGCATGAGAAGAGAAGAAAGGATGTTACATCAGAAATAATATACACTGGTTATCAAAAATTAGGAAAAGTCACAGAATGCTAATTTTCAAATACGCGAACACGCAAAAGGAAATAATATAATTCAAGTAATTACTATCTCTACAACACAGCTAGTCCATATAACATCTCATTTATGTCACACATGGTCACAAATCTCACAGTCACTACTGTGAAGCAAAAAAATACGAAATTCCATGCATCTTATTATGAGTCTCAAATGATCACTATATGTGACTCCAATGACTGCTGTTTTGGGACGAGTCACCATGTGACTTTACAATGTAGTTACATTGTGTTTAATAAGTCATATTTAAGTCATGTGTAGACTCAATTTCAAAGTAATCGTGAACGCTGCTTTGTGATAAGTTACCAAATAATGTCACATTAAAGTCACATGATGACTTTCAGGTGACAAAGAGACTACTGTGAAGTCACCATTGTGCTCTTTTGGGAAAAGTCTACATGTGACCATAATATGATATTATTTGATGACTTATAATGCAACGCTCGTGATGACTATGAAATTGAGTCTCAAATGACAGTCACATGAGAGTCACAATTTAACTACATTGTAAAGTCACCTGGTGACTCGTCATAAAGCAGCAGTCACATTGACGCCTCAGTGGAGTCACATATAGTGATCATTTGAGACTCATAATGAGATGTATGGAATTTCCTATTTTTTTTTGCTTCACCGTAGTGAATGTGACACTTGTGACCCTGTGTGACATGAATGAGATGTTATATGGGCTAGCTGTGTTGTAGAGATAGTAATTACTCGAATTATATTATTTCCTTTTGAGTATTCGCGTATTTGAAAATTAGCATTTTGTGACTTTTCCTTAATTTTTGATAACCAGTGTATATGATGGCATGGTTTTCACCTATAGTCTGTAACATAGGTATGCTCGTAAACCGGGAGCCGGCAGTACAGACAATCACCTCATCGAGTTCAAGGCTGACATTCCAGAATTAGTTAAAACTCGATTTGCTTATTAAAAAGCAATCGGTCTGCTAAGTCCTATCTTGGAGGAAAACACCTGAAAACTCCATTTTAGCGGTTGACTCGTAGGTTTACCATTGTGTTTTCCTGCACCCAAAGGCATGAAAACGTGGAGGACTGGGAGCAGGAAAACCCAATGGCAAACCTACGAGTCAACCCCTAAAATCGCGTTTTCAGGTGTATATCACCAACATATCACTTTGCAGACCGATTGCTCTTTAATATGCAAATCGAATTTTAATTAATTCTGGAATTTCAGCCGTGAACTCGATGAGGTGATTGTCTGTACTGCCGGCTCCCGGTCTGTCGGGCTTACCCCCTTGTGAACAATAATTGCTGGAAGTGAGTTTTCAGTTGTGGCACGTGTTTTCAAATTTAACCGATTTTTGCCTATTATTTGGTGTGTATCCTGTATATACAGAAGAGCGCAATATACAGAGCAGCACAAAAGATCTCGAGTACATCTCCCTTTATTGAAGGGAATTGCTGAAGAGGAATTTTGAACTCTACTATGCGTTTCCTACCTGAACTAAAGTTTAACATACTATGTAGTATACATACAAAATCTACAGATCATATACAGGGCAGCGCAAAAGAATTCGGATATTTTTCAGACTATCGATGGTAATTCCTGAAATAAGGTTTTCAAGTTTCTTATGCTTAGCATTTATAATTCCTTTACAGGACACTCTAAGCAATTCTGTTACATTATGGACTAAGGAGAAAATCGTTTCCGGTGTACTTTAATTATGTTACACTATTTCAAACATAAGGAAATTGGATATACATCACTGAGATGTGCTACAAATGCTTACACGGTGAAAAAAGGGAGGGGGGCTAAAATACGAAAATTGTACTGGCAATCGAGACGCCAGTACTATTTCCGTATTTTAACGGAAATTTTACCTCATAAATTTCAGAAAAACGGAAAAATTTCTGTAATTTACGGGGAAATTTTTCCGTTAAAATACGGAAATAGTACTGGCGTCTTGATTGCCAGTACAATTTCCGTATTTTAGCCCGTTTTTTTTTTTTTTTTTTTTTTTTTTTTTTTTTTTTTTTACAGTGTACTGTAAAATATGTTCGGCATAGAATTTCTCGTTTATTTACAGGGACAAACAAAAGAATTGTTTTACAGTACTGTCCATGAACGATAATTGCAGGAAGTGCGTTTTGAATTGTGGTATGTGTGTGGAGTGACGTTTTTTAATTTAAATTTTTTTTCATATTAATTGGTGTGCATATATTCTATAGATCATATACAGGCAGGGTTCGTAAATATCATGATAGTTTCGAAAATATCAAAAATATCCGATATTTTGATATATATCCGATATTTTCGATATATATCTGATATTTTCAAAGTAGTCAACTTACTGCTGATACTAAATATTTTCAAGCATAATATAAATTAGAACTTAAAACATATTGCACTTAACATGCAAACGTAAACAATGTTCTAAAAATGCATTTCTCTTTTCCTTTTTTTTTTTTTTTTTTACTAAGAACAAAATTGAAGATCAAATAATTGAAAACAGATACAATTTGCTTTATACACTTATATAAATATAAACTATAGGAATTATATCCAGTTTCAAGAAAGTTTTGTATTTTATAAAACAAAATATAAAATACAATATAGTTTTTTTTTTTTTTTTTTTTCAAATTGAAGAATTTTAACTTAAATGTAAGCTTGTCTTATTTTGTATTCCCTAACTTATTGTACTGTTTAGACTCAATCAAACAAAAATCAGAAAAGATTCTTTTCTAAAGGAAGAGTATATTAGTATGAATGATTATCTAAATTACAGTTTATCTTCAAATGGCTGTTCTGAATTAATTGTCAGACATAATTATTAGCTATATATTTAAAAATGAAAGTTTCAAACATGAAGCTTGGAAAAGATATTTTTCGTCTTTGCCTAAAAAAGTCACTGCAGAGACAAAAGTTGTTTATCTACAGTATGACACAGTCAATAAGAGTTGAAATTTTCATTTACTTTTGTTTTGACTGAAGAAAATATTAAAATTATCTTGCACGGGGATATTCTGAAAATAAATATCAAATATACAAAGCATCAAACATCTTGATATTTTGAAAATAAATATCAAGAATTTGAAAGTATCAAAAATCTTGATATTTTAAAAATAAATATCGGATGTATATCAAGATATAACATGATATATATCCATTGATATATATCAACGAACCCTGTATACAGGGCTTCAAAAAAGAATCCGTGTACATTATCGCTTATCGACGGAAATTGCTAAAGAGGAATTTTCAGCTGTGTTATGCGATTTCTAAATAAAGTGAATGTTTGCATGCTATTTAAAATACATACAAATCTATGATCATGTACAGGATAGACCATATACAGGACACTTATAGGGGTTCGGATATTTTTCCGATTATAATTGGTATAATTTCTGAAATTGGATTTTCCAAATGTGTCACCCGTTTTCTAAATGATTTCCTTAGACATCCTTTTTCACCTTAATAAACGATGAAGTTTTATTAAGGCGTCTCAAGACTCTTAAAATTGAGGAAAAAAAAAAAAAGAAGAAGAAAAAGACCATTTTCAACATTTAATATCTTAAAAATGTATTTGATTTCAAGACACAATTTTAATTGGGATGAAAGATATAAGTATGTTCTTTCATGTCATGTATTTAAAAAATTGCAAGATGCAGAATCAGCATTTATAGGGGTCTTACAGTCAGATGTTTGACAAGGAGAAAATCGGCATAACAGGTTACGCGCAGGATTACAAAATAAATTTTGCAACTAGAATGAAAATTTTGCTGCTTACTTATACTTCAAATTATAATAGTTATCCTGAACCTAAATAAATTTGTATTTAAAGCATTTTTAGATTTTTAATACAAAATTGTATTTAGCTAATGCAAAATTTAGAAAATTTCACCGATATAATCACCTAAAGACAATATTGTTTTCGACAATAAAAAGGAAATTTTAGGTTCAGTTTATACAGGCTAACATGAAACGTTCGTTTTGAAAATTTCATGAAAAAATATTGAAAAGTTTTTGAGATATCGTGCGCTTCTGTCCAAAAACGTCATTTGGAGAAAAATGACTTCAAAATTTCGGAAACGCCGCTTCAGCTATTGAGCGAGTATAATTCCAAAAACCATAACTTCTGTTCTAATGAAAATTTCAATGAAACAATTATATAAAAATGTTCAGAAAAGATAAGAGTTTAATATCTAACTAAATTAAAATTTCGAAAATTTTAAAGCTTTAAGAGTCCTGAGACCCTTAAGAATTCTAGAAGTGTTGGAAAGTGTTTAATGATCTATGCTTGATGCATGATTTTTCGTTGTTGTTTTTGTATTCCTATATTTTCTAAAGAAAGTAATTTTATTGGTTTATTTGGTTTACAAGAGCAAATTCAAATTACAAGAGCAAAGAGCAATACCAAACATATTCATTGTCATAAAAAAAATATTAGCAAAATAGTAAAACATATTTTCAGTTTGTAACTTTCGCCCAATGTGATAGAAATACTAATTATATAATGTATTTAAACGAGAAATAATAGGAGCTCTGTCAGAGAAACCATCACTGATACACAGATAAACAACCAGACAGATAGATAAACAGAATGAGTGAGCAAACGAAACACGTTTATAGTCATTAAAAAAATACATTTTTACTTTCTTCACATTGTTAACTTCCCAAAGTGATAAAACTACTAATTAAATATCGTATTTAAAAGAGAAATGGCAACAGCTGGGTCAGTAAAGCCGTCACGTAATTGTGTTAGAAGAACAAAGTCGCAATAGACGATTTTTTTTTCTTTGCGATATCACCGTTTCGAAAAGCGACAAAAATAAGCGAAAAGTCGAAAAATTACGCTCCAAATGCCTATCCCAAAATGCAAAATAGAACAGTGAATCGCATACTAAATTCGCAGAAAAGAAAAGCAGCAGATGAAGAAAAACGCCTTTTTTACACATCTTTGGTTGATCTAGTTTTTGTCAGTTTGACAGAACGCAGGTTGAAAGAATGAAACATAATAATAATAATGATGATAGTAGTAATAATAATAATAATAATAGAAAGATTAAGTTAAGGAGGCAGTGCGCGTTTAAATTAAGAATTTTCTCTCTTTATTTAAAAGCTGTATGAATTATGACTGATATGAAACAGTCATTTCCTACGTATATATAGAGTTTTGAAATAAAATGTATAACTTCTTTACACGAAAAAATCTTTTAGTTGTGTAGCAATCTGTTGTGTTGTATTTAAATAATTGTAGGAAGCCTTGTGGACGGAGGGGGGGGGGGGGAATCTAGTTTTATACATTTCAATTATTTTATATATTTCTATTATATATTTCAAGTTTCTAGTCCTAACAATTCCAAATAAATCATAATTTAAAGAGATTATTTTTAGAACGCTTTCCGAGCATCTCACCCCTTTAAATTTAGAAAGCATTCTTAGCGAGCATCTTTAATAACCACCTTATAAATAAACCCCCCCCCCCCCCCAAATAACAAGTTTCTAGCCTTAATAGTATCACAGAAATCGCAATTTTAGAACGTTTTATTGTTTTTAAAATCAATTTTTTTAAAAACTGGTCTATGCAAGCATTTACGTCTTAAAAGTATAACAGCTATGTCAAAGTTAAAGTTTTTAACCTTAACAGATTAATAGTTCCAAATAAATCGTAATTTAAACATTTTCCTGTCATTTCACGTTTTTTAATTTGAAACTTTTTTAAACCGTTCATAGCGAGTATTTACATCTTAAAGTAGCCATCACGCCAAACTTCAACTTTCTAGTCCCAACAATATTACAGAAATCGCAATTAAAAGAATTTTTTTGCTCCTGCACCCCCAGCAAGGTTTCTGTACCGGCATACAATATAGCCTATCTTGGAACAGTATCACCAGTATTTTGTCACCATTATTTCGAAATTGGCTTGGCAGTTCCAGAGTTTAGGGGCTGTGCATATATAACGTTATCACTTTAGGGGGAAGTTGGGTCTGGCACATGATATCGCAAGATATCTGAAGGGGGAGGGGGTAGTCTTTTGATATCGTTATCATTTTTGATGGAACCAAAGTTTTCTCTTTTAATTTGTTAACTAGTTCTTTACCTCAAAATAGTCGGTTAACTTTTTTAATCTGTTATCTATTTTTATGAAAATACAAGGTTAGTAGAGGAAAGGGTCCAAATACCGGCTACTAGGTGTTCTGAGAACTGAGCGCAGCGCAGCCGTGCGGCGATATGCAGAATTTGTAACTTTAATTGAGAGAAGAAAGTTACGAGTAGTACGTCGCTAAAGTCTGTATCATTTACAAACAGCAAAAAGTGTCGAAAAGACGTAATCTGGAACATGAAAAGATTTTCAGATATGTGTTTCTCATTTTTTTTAAATATACTAATATACTGGATTGAATTGATGAGTAAGTTATTTTCTAGACATATTTAGCTCTCAATTGCCGCGAGCACGTTATCGGTATTTTATTATATGAATGAGTAATACCGGTTTTAACTTAAACATAGCAGTGGTCCGAATACCGGCTACCTAGAGTGGTCTAAATACCGGCTAGCCGGTATTTGGACCTATCTCGGTTGCTCTGCTTGAAGGAGAGGAAAAATATAATTTAAATAGTTCCATAGTTAGTAAATTAATTTAAATGGTTCAAAAATAATCCTAGCCCCATTTCGCAATATGAAAAAAAGCAACCGTGGCCGTAATTCTTCAAGAGCGATATTGGCTAACGGATCACTTCACAAAAAAGCGCTGTTGGACACTCCAAAATTGCCTGCAATAAATGTGAAGGGAAAGAAGAAAAATGACGGAGGAAAACAGGTGAAAGGGGCAGAAATTGGATTTTTAAAAAGTGAAAGAGGAAAATATCTAACAAAGGAAGATGATGCAATTTGTGTCTTCTGCATGAATGCTTTCTCTGCGGACAAGAGTAGGGGAGGGGAATCTGGGTTCAAAGTTAAGAATGCGATATGTAGGCCTATAGCTACTGGACCGACGCAGAGAGTGATATTATGTTTGTGATTTTATCACATAAAATAATTCTCATTTCAATCAGCAAGCTTTTTTTTTTACACGTTAAAAAACAAAACTAGAAACATAATGGAAAGACCACTGTGAGAGATAGTCGTTAAGAATTTTATAAATTTGACAAATATGCTTGTTTATTAATAATTACGCATTTTCCCTGTGCATAGAAAATGTTATTAATCAATAAAATTTATTAAAATAATATTCTAATTGATTAATAATTGTCATTAGCTCTATTTGTGTGATCTTTTGGAAAAAAACTTGGGTAGCCGGTATTTAGACCCCATTTTCAAAACTCAAGATTTGAAGACTTTCGGAATTTTGCTTTTTATAAACAAAAAAAGCTTGTTAAACCGATTTTTTCACCTCTAAATAGGTGTAAAATATGTCAAGGCGCCCGCTGTCACTTTTTCTTTTATTAATTTTGAAAATTGTATGATCTAAACCGAAAACAAAAGTGGTAGCCGGTATTTGGACCTTTTCCTCTATTAAAATCATTAAATGATCATAAAAATATTTAATTCCAAAATATGGAATACCCCAATTTTTGACATCCTATTCTTCTGTTATATGTGCATGCATATATAATCCGCTGTTTGAAAAACCAGTTCCGAGTTGCGTTTTAAATTATACTTGTTGTGTTTACTACGTGAATAGAATAGAAATAATATTGTTCGCCTGTTTTATTGATAAGAAATTCCGATACCCCTACGCCACCCTGTGCGGGGGAAAGTGCAAGCAGACATTTTTAACTGTTGAATGCATTATGTAACAAAAAGCTATTATTAAATACTTTTAAATAATGGCTAATTCTTTTAAGTATTATTTGATATAAAGTTATTTCATATGTAATAGTGATATTTTATTGACTTATCTGCATTTGAACCAAAAAAGTGTGCGAATAATAAATGTATAACGATATCGGTATATCACTGAAAAGAAAAGAAAATAATTGATAAAAAAAAATTAGACATTGATAACGATATCATTACCAGGGAGGGGGGTGGTCGTGGATGATAACGTAAGATATAGTTAGGGGGGGGGCGGTGCAAAATTATCGAAAATTTGATAACGTTACACATGTACCGCCCCTTACCCCCTACAAACAAAAACATAAACGTTAGTTCTTTATAATATTATAGCATAGATTAATAAAACAAAGTTAGTGACTATATGTCTGTGTACACTTTTAGGCTGTGATGAAAAACTTTTGACTGTCCCTGTAATTAAACTATGTATCCGATTTTCATAAAATCTGAAATGACTCGACAAAATTTTGCAACAATTATGTATTTAAAATTTCAGACCATTCAGTTGGGTAGTTTTTGCTCTGTTATATGCGGACGGACGGACGGGCGCGGACAGACAGACAGACGGACTGAACGGCGACTGTAGGTGCTACGTATTTATATAATTACGAAAGCACCAAAAAAGGGTGTCTTCTAAGCTCTCAGAATTTTTTTATTTGAATTAGTTTCCAAAATATTAATTATTTTCTAACTTTTAGTAAAGTTTATCTGAAGATAGCAACTTAATTCATGAATCAGTTTATTCTACAACAACAAAAATCGTCTGTTACTTACAATTATACATTGTACATTTTTTTTACATTCAACGAAAGCGTGATATTTTAGCTTCTTACATTTAGGTAGACGATTATTGATCTGTATAATCACAAGAATTGAATTTCAAGAAAAAAGCATATACAATTTTCCATTACTTATTTTTGAAAGATGACGGTTAAAACGCTACACAAAGGCATTAAACGTAAAATGGTTTAGCGGGTAAAATATTTTTTCTTGTAAAACATTTATTTTAATTCTTTAATTAATTATTTTTGAAAGCTGGCGGTTAAAACGTTTCACAAAGACATTACAGGGGCCGTTCAAGTATTACGTAAGCATATTTTTAGTCACTTTTTACCCCTCCCTCCCCCTTATAAGGAAAAATAAGCAAATACTAGACCCCCCCCCCCCCCCTTTGCTTACGTAACATTTTATGACATTCTAACATCAAGATTATTTGCCATAAAAAATTACAGTGAGCGATAAATTACATCATTAATCTAGCAAATTTACATAAACAGACACATAGGGGTTGTGGTATTGAAGGGGGAAAAAATCGGTTTAATATATTGTTACTTATAGCATTAAACAATTCATAGAATACAAAATAGTTTTTATATATTGTTATTTATCGCATTGAAAAAAAAAAAGAAAAAGAAATACAACCGACCCTAACTTATTTAGGCACATAACTAAAAAATTTTAACAAGAATCATAGGGATATTAAGTGTTTGGCGTTCAAATTTCTAGTCTGGTGTCCAAGATCTTTGAATCCATGTTTCTACATTCTCTATTATGAAGTTTTCAATGTAGTGGTGGGCTGGAATGATCCTCGTTTCCAGTCCTTGTTTACTCCATATCTTTTTTCTCAAGTCGTTCAACATCCGCAGAACCTTCATCTAAATCGCGCTCTTTTGCTTTTTGTTGTTAAACTATAGTTGCTTCGTTGTCTAATGCTTACGTAAGAATTTTCGTGACCCTCCTATCCCCCTTGTCAGCAAAAAAAAGCAGACACTGGACCCCTCCCCCCCTCTCCCACTTACTGCTTACGTAATACTTGAATGACCCCACACGTTAAATGGTTTATCGGACTAAAAAAAAAAAAAAAATCTTGTAAAGCATTTATTTTAATTCTTCATTAACCCATTAACTGCCAAACCAAAAGGTTCAATTTTTCAACTTATTAGCTGAACGTCGTTTGCCACCAGAAACTGTGAAAGAAAATTTTCGCTTTATTTTATCTTTAAATTTTGTGTCATTAAGTAAAGCTAATTTTATAATTGAAAAATAGTGGTGGGTATGTAAATAATTTAAATAGGTGCATTTATTTTTACTGTTGCGTGAACGCAACACCAGCGGTTAATGGGTTAATTATTTCTGAAAGATGGCTGTTAAAACATTTCACAAAGGCATTAAAAGTAAAATGGTTTATCGGGTAAAAATATTTTTTCTTGTAAAGAATTTATTTTAATTCTTCAATTAATTATTTTTGAAGAATGGAGGTTAGAACGTTTCACAAAGGCATTAAACGTAAAATTATTGTTTAAAAATATTTTACCTTGTAAAGCATTTATTTTAATTCTTCAATTAATTATTTTTGGAAGACGGCGGTTAGGGCGTTTCATGAAGGCATTTAAACGTAAAATGGTTTATTGGATAATAATATATTTTCTTGTAAAGCATTTATTTTAATTCTTCAATTAATTAGTTTTGAGATGGTGGTTAAAACGTTTCATAAAGGCATTAAGCGTAAAATACTTTATTGTGTAAAAAATATTTTTTCTTGTAAAGCAGTTATCTTAATTCAAAAAGCTAAAATATTTTTTTTTTTGTCAAATTGATATCATTTTTATTCCACCAGCTCTGAAATTAGAAACCAAATATTGAAAGAAGGAGAATTTTGACAAATAACATTTCGCATAAAAAATCACGTAGTCTGGTCAAAGGGTAATTTTCGCAATTTCTACTTAACTTGTATTGTAAATAAGATAAGTTATTTAAAATTTAGTGCTTGGTAAAATTAATGTTATATATATATTTTTCTACATGTACAATGATATTGGATGTGTTTTTCCTTCAAAAAATCGAAATGTCTGATGAAATGGAAATGCAACGCATCGGATTGCCACTCACTTACTATATTATTAAACACAAACGTAGATACTCTGGCAGCTAAAATTCGAAAACACTGGCAACATTACATAGCATTCGAATATTATAACTTTACACTAAAAAATGATATTAGATGATCCTTTGAAATACTAAAAATAAAACCTATTTTAAAGAAATACGAATATCGTATCAAACGAAATACATTCTAAAATCGTTCCAAAAATGGATAATATGACATATTGATAGACGCAACTTCAAATTTTTTGTATATTCCAAAAAAATGATACCAAAAGTATCTTATAGCGATGACTCTTACAAAAAGTATCGTGTATAGAGTTTCTAGATACGGTTTCCAAAAATATCGAGTATCGGCGGTACTTTTTTACAAAAAAGGGGTATCTTCCATATCTCTTATACGTATCAAGGCTGTATGCATATGTAAATATATTATTTTCTCTTTTAAAACCAGCGTGCTCTACATTAGGATCAAATTCTGACATTTTTTACTCTTTTTTAATATGTAAAAAGATCTGTTAAAACAAACCATGATTCTTTAGTATTTAGGTGAAAATTATTCAATGTCAATGAAAAAAAAGTCAAGAACGGAAAGTCATGTATCAGGAATAGAGTATGAAACATTTTCCAAAAGTGAAAGAATATTATTAAAAAATTACTTTTTTTGTACAATGAAAATGAGAATGAATTTTATACAATGAAATGAATGCTAAGCAATTTAACCCTTTGTAACTAAACAGCTCCAATTTGAAAAATATTTACTCAGATGTTAAAATATATCATTTTTAAGCATGTAAAGAAAAATTAAAATTTAGAAAATAAAAATTTATCATGAAATATGTATTTGTTGCATTTCTGCAACATCTTGCAAAAAGGAAAAAAAATTCAAGATTTTTAAGATTTTAATTTAGATGAAAATTTTTGAAAAAATTGTTAGCTTTATTATAACAAAGTCCCACAGGGCCATTCCATGAGAAACGGAGAAAATTTCCCGCACGTGACACTTACATAAATACCTATATCTATTGACTTATAAGTTGTTAAAATATAAACTATACATTAAAAATAACAAAAAAATCTTATCTTTTCATATTAGCATGGTTGTTTTAATTTGAGGATACAGTAGCATTGTTAAAACAGCAGTAATATGTAGAAAAGTTGTTCCACACATGATATGGAATGGCTCTTTAATAGGAAAAATCTCCACATTTTAAACCCTAGACCTCAGTAAGCTACCCATTTTTAATAATACACAAATAATAAAAATAATAAATAATAAAAAATCTCCACATTCTAAATCCTAGACCTAAGTAATCTGCCCGTTTCAGGGCCATTCCATGAAAAACTGACAAAATGTCCTGCGTGCGACACTTACATAAATACCTATATCTATTGGCTTATAAGTTGTTAACCCTTTAAGGGTCAAGCAATAATGTGTCTGTAATATAGAATTCTCACCGGAATAATCGAAAAATTACATTTTGAAATAAGGAAAAACAATTCTTCAACATTTCGCCCCCAAAGTTAAAAATATAAAATTTAGTTAAACGTTCCTGGTGCGGATCTTGTTTAAATTAGGTGGGATATAATATATCCCACCAAGGGTTTAAAACATAAACTATACATTAAAAATAACAAAAAACTTTAGATTTTCATATCAGCATGGTTTTGTTTTTATTTCAGAATATAACATTATTAAAACAGCAGAAATGTGTAGAAAAGCTGTCCCACACGTGACATGGAATAACCCCGCTACACATTTCTGTTTGGACATTTGCTCTTATTCTTTTTTCTGCCCTATTTGGCTAGTGCCTACTTTCGTCTAAAAGCACTTATTTTTGTGGAATATGCTGATTAGGCCCTCTAAGGTTTTTCTATCGAATACCTTTTTCTACACCGCTTTTTCGTTTTCGGGTATCTTTGGATTTGTTATTAATTTCACAGAGGATTCCACAACTTTAACGCGAAAGTCGCAGAATTCAGCATCTTTTTAGTTTTTTTTGTTTTCCTCTTGCACGCATTTGTATATAAAACCAAGCATTGGACATACTTAATTCCAAAAACTTGTAGAATAGGAAAACTTGTCGAATAGGCCATCTTTTGCTTATCAATAATATATTTTGTCCTCCTATAATTCTGTTTGTCAAATCTACTTCACCCATGTGTCTGTTATATTCAGATGCAACAAAAGGTCCGGTCAATATCGATGTACGTTTTTGCAGATTTGTCATACTCTTGATTTAGGGTTCTTCACCAGCAAAGGATGATGCTAAATAAACAATTTTGTTGTCTTTCCATAAATTTGTTGAAACATCCATCCCTTCAACTGTTCCGCTATATTCCATATATAATCTACTTTTTTTTTCTTCATATCTTTGCCATTGGGGAACTTGCAATTAAGTATGCTGTTTCTTCTTATTGTTTCTAAGCTTACAATACCCTCCTTTGCAAAATATACAATCAAAGGGATTAATGTGAAAAAATTGTCAAATTATATCTTGCAGTGGCGCCAACCAATATGGGCCGATAGGGTGCAAGCCCACCTAATAATTTGATCTCTCCGCCCACCCAATTTCAATTGATTTAATTCATAATTCATTTTTTTATATATAATCACTGAAATGAAATATTGGTTTATTAACGTTCTCATAATAATTTTGTTTGAAAAATAGTAAGGGCATCAATCAGATTTACAGGAGCACTGAAAACTCCTTCAGCAAATATAGTTAAATTTCTCCCCAAAACAAATTTCCTGCTTATTTTGCCATCTGTTTTGATATCTTTAATTGATAAAGCACTTTGGTGACTAAAATGTATGCTTTTCTTGACATTTAGTTTTTTGCACTTTCAATAGTTAACAATTCCAATGTTATTTAAAATAAATATTAATGCATTTACAAGTAAGAAGTTATTAGAATATAATTTAATAATATTGTTTATAAAACTATAATTAAATTATAATAATTTAAAAATTTGTTTAGAAAAAACAAAATTTAATTTCGAATTATCATCTTTATTCAATCACTCCTCCCCTCTCTCTCTCCACATACATACACACTAATTGAAAATAATTATATGTTTTATTTTACACAAAAATATTTGAGCCCATCCAAAATTTTTGAAAAATTGAGGCTACTGATATCCTGTAATTCTTATGTGGTGGAATAATTCTTGCTAAACGCATTACGAGGGTAGGCTGAAAAGAAATGCACATATGCTTGTAGAACACAGATAAAAACAAATAACAAGATCGGACAAAAAGTACATTAAAGTACAATTCTTAAGCTTCAAAATCATATATTTATTTCCCAACATAGTCACCGTTAAGGCTAAAAAATTTCTCCTAACGTGTAACAAGTTTTTTTATTCCGCCACTAAAAATTTCTTCCAACTTTTCTCGAATCCAGGACTTCACAGCTGCCTTCATCTCATCGTCCGAGGTGTAATGATAACCCTTGAAGTTTCTCTTGAGTAGAGGAAGAAAATAAAAATCGCAAGGCCCAAGATTGGGGAAGTAAGGAGGTGTGGAATCGGTTCAAACTTCAGGCTTCGCAGAGCCTCTGCAGTTGAGGATTTTACGGTATCCCAATTGTTATAATGAAGACGACACGTTCCTTGGATATTCCAATATGGTTTGCGATACACTTTTGAGTGATTTGCCGGTCATTTTGAATCAAATTGTCGACGAGTTTGTGATGTTTACCGTCTGGGCAGGGATCGAACGTCCGCTGCGTTTTTCATCAACAATTATGGCTTTTCTAGGCTTGCAGTCACAAAATTTTACTGCCGATCAATTTACAGTAGACTTATCAACAGCATCTTTAAACGACGATGAATCTCAGCACGAGTCACATTTCAGCAGTTAAAAATTCGATAACAGAACGCTGTTTAACTCGCGTCGACATAGCACTAGAACACGTCTCCAAACTTCCGCTTTTTAAAACACACTGGATGAATTCAGCTACTTCAAATCTCACAAGCGTATAGAGAGGAAATGTCATTTCCACATGCCATCAGATGCACTTCTGAAGGTTATTTCGTTCGCGCTTTACAAGTATGTGTGCATTACTTATCAGCCTACCCTCTTACATTGTTGGAAGCTGCACCAAGATCTGTCTCCCCTGAGTTTATAACATTTTCTTTGCCTGAATCTGGCTGTTTTATAGGTTTCTTTTGGTGAACAAATTTGTTCACCTACACATAGATACTGCTCAAGAAGAATATTTTTCAGATTCGGATTTTTCAGTAGAATATTTTTCAGAAGAAGTCTCATTTTGAAAAGTTTATCACGATCAGAGTTGGAAGAAGAAAAGCTTTAGGTGTTATCCTTGAAGTGAAGCAATTGCTGTATCTGTTCAAAATTATTCAGAGACATGGATTCTTGAATAATTGGCAGACCTATTGAACTAGACCAGTAAATTCTTACTTTTGAGAAGAGAATTACAGATATATAGTAAATAATACTAAAACAAATGCCGAATATCTAAGTTAGTTACACTAAATATTGCATTTGGATTTTTCTGAATAATATGCAAGTTTGTTTTACTTTTAATTATTTTAAGAATTTCATTCGAAAACAGGGATTAAATGAACCGATCAGGCGTATCTATTTTTAAATGCCCGGTGGTGATGCACAGGGTGATTATAAATGAATATCAATATTTAAAAAAAAATACAGCTTTATTGTTCATCGGAAATCAAAAATAACAGTTGAAAGTTTAAATTCAACACAGTTATAAGTGTTCAATATGAGTCCCTCCAGAAACATGAACGATATTAAGGAGGTACGATAACTCATCCACACTTTTCTCAGCATGATTTATTTTTCGGGCCTCATCAAAGAGTCGGGTGTTTGCTCACCGCTACCAACTGATGTTGAAAAACTTAGTACACGCATAACTGTAGCCATTCAAAGAGTCACACCGGACATAACAAAAATACGATCTTGTTGTTCATCAGAAATCAAAAGTAACAGTTGAAAGTTTAAATTCAACACAGTTATAAGTGTTCAATGTGAGCCTCTCCAGAAACACGAACAATATCGAGGAGGTACGATCACTCATCCCACACTTTTCTCAGTAGGATTTTTTTTGTGGCGCCTCATCAAAAGTCAGGTGTTTCCTCCACCGCTACCAACTGATGTTGAAAACTTAGGACACGCATATCTACAGCCATTCAAAGAGCCACACCGGATTTAACAAAAATACAACCTTATTGTTCATCGGAAATCAAAAATAACAGTTGAAAGTTTAAATTCAACACAGTTATAAGTGTTCAATATGAGTCCCTCCAGAAACATGAACGATATTAAGGAGGTACGATAACTCATCCACACTTTTCTCAGCATGATTTATTTTTCGGGCCTCATCAAAGAGTCGGGTGTTTGCTCACCGCTACCAACTGATGTTGAAAAACTTAGTACACGCATAACTGTAGCCATTCAAAGAGTCACACCGGACTTAACAAAAATACGATCTTGTTGTTCATCAGAAAACAAAAGTAACAGTTGAAAGTTTAAATTCAACACAGTTATAAGTGTTCAATGTGAGCCTCTCCAGAAACACGAACAATATCGAGGAGGTACGATCACTCATCCCACACTTTTCTCAGTATGATTTTTTTTTTGTGTGGGGCCTCATCAAAAGTCAGGTGTTTCCTCCACCGCTACCAACTGATGTTGAAAACTTAGGACACGCATATCTACAGCCATTCAAAGAGCCACACCGGATTTAACAAAAATACAACCTTATTGTTGTGAGAATACTTCTCCCAGTATTTAAATTTGGTTTAATTTTATTCCCTTTCAGCCTTTTTTTTTTGCATCGATGTCTATTTAAACTCAATCTTTACGCCGCGATGTTGACGCTTTTATCTCTCGCCGTAAAGCAAGTTCATTTTTCACCGCCGATATTCATATCTGCGTTGGGAGCGGATCGGCAGCTTGCGCATGCGCACTCCGTATTTTAGGAGCACATTTCTGGAGCTCTCGTTTCGTCGGAGCCAATTTGATTATGATGACGTCATTGAATGATGCGCCGCCCTCTTTTGTTGCTGTTCGCTGACAGGAGAATTAAGTTTGGTTTCGCTTTCCAATCAGTGAAACATTTTGAATTCTGCAGCTTGTAATTCGATTTTCATTAATTTCCCGTAAATGTTAATTTAGCTAATCAATTTAAATTCTGCCTTTTAATTACTTTGTCAACCCCGTATTCGTCATTTAAATACTAAAACTCGTTAATTTTAAATTCAGAATTTTGGTTTGATGTTGTCTGAAAAAGATGTAGTTTTTTAACGTAGTTTTAGCGGAGCGCCAGCCCGCTGGCCGGCCGTTCGAATGCCGTGCCGCTCTTTTGATCGAAAAAGTTTGCCGTACTATGGGTCATATTTTTGTTATGTGGATATGTTCTTTCTCAAAGTTTAATCCTTTAAAGTTGTGCTGCTCTCATTAAAAGGAATCCCATGGATTTATTCCATGTTGGCCGTTATTTTTCTCTTCTTAAAAGATTCAGTCCTTTTATTTAAAATGGTGACCAGAAGCAAGAATTTCATAACCTTCTATTCAACTAACGTATGGAATAAAGGATATTATTTGTTTTCATCAAATTGCCTCTTCATTGTCTACATTTCAAGTAAGACGTTTCCAGTTTTATTATTTCTTTAACGATCAATAGTAATTTTATTAAAAGAACTTCACAACGTGTACTTTAACCCTTTTACGATCACAACACATTTATTATCGCCACAATTGTTCATCGGAAATCAAAAATAACAGTTGAAAGTTTAAATTCAACACAGTTATAAGTGTTCAATATGAGTCCCTCCAGAAACATGAACGATATTAAGGAGGTACGATAACTCATCCACACTTTTCTCAGCATGATTTATTTTTCGGGCCTCATCAAAGAGTCGGGTGTTTGCTCACCGCTACCAACTGATGTTGAAAAACTTAGTACACGCACAACTGTAGCCATTCAAAGAGTCACACCGGACTTAACAAAAATACGATCTTTTTGTTCATCAGAAATCAAAAGTAACAGTTGAAAGTTTAAATTCAACACAGTCATAAGTGTTCAATGTGAGCCTCTCCAGAAACACGAAAAATATCGAGGAGGTACGATCACTCATCCCACACTTTTCTCAGTATGATTTTTTTTTTTTTGTGTCTGGGGCCTCATCAAAAGTCAGGTGTTTCCTCCACCGCTACCAACTGATGTTGAAAACTTAGGATACGCATATCTACAGCCATTCAAAGAGCCACACCGGATTTAACAAAAATACAACCTTATTGTTCATCGGAAATCAAAAATAACAGTTGAAAGTTTAAATTCAACACAGTTATAAGTGTTCAATATGAGTCCCTCCAGAAACATGAACGATATTAAGGAGGTACGATAACTCATCCACACTTTTCTCAGCATGATTTATTTTTCGGGCCTCATCAAAGAGTCGGGTGTTTGCTCACCGCTACCAACTGATGTTGAAAAACTTAGTACACGCATAACTGTAGCCATTCAAAGAGTCACACCGGACTTAACAAAAATACGATCTTGCTGTTCATCAGAAATCAAAAGTAACAGTTGAAAGTTTAAATTCAACACAGTTATAAGTGTTCAATATGAGTCCCTCCAGAAACATGAACGATATTAAGGAGGTACGATAACTCATCCATACTTTTCTCAGCATGATTTATTTTTCGGGCCTCATCAAAGAGTCGGGTGTTTGCTCACCGCTACCAACTGATGTTGAAAAACTTAGTACACGCATAACTGTAGCCATTCAAAGAGTCACACCGGACTTAACAAAAATACGATCTTGTTGTTCATCAGAAATCAAAAGTAACAGTTGAAAGTTTAAATTCAACACAGTTATAAGTGTTCAATGTGAGCCTCTCCAGAAACACGAACAATATCGAGGAGGTACGATCACTCATCCCACACTTTTCTCAGTATGATTTTTTTTGTGGGGCCTCATCAAAAGTCAGGTGTTTCCTCCACCGCTACCAACTGATGTTGAAAACTTAGGACACGCATATCTACAGCCATTCAAAGAGCCACACCGGATTTAACAAAAATACAACCTTATTGTTCATCGGAAATCAAAAATAACAGTTGAAAGTTTAAATTCAACACAGTTACAAGTGTTCAATATGAGTCCCTCCAGAAACATGAACGATATTAAGGAGGTACGATAACTCATCCATACTTTTCTCAGCATGATTTATTTTTCGGGCCTCATCAAAGAGTCGGGTGTTTGCTCACCGCTACCAACTGATGTTGAAAAACTTAGTACACGCATAACTGTAGCCATTCAAAGAGTCACACCGGACTTAACAAAAATACGATCTTGTTGTTCATCAGAAATCAAAAGTAACAGTTGAAAGTTTAAATTCAACACAGTTATAAGTGTTCAATGTGAGCCTCTCCAGAAACACGAACAATATCGAGGAGGTACGATCACTCATCCCACACTTTTCTCAGTATGATTTTTTTTTTGTGGGGCCTCATCAAAAGTCAGGTGTTTCCTCCACCGCTACCAACTGATGTTGAAAACTTAGGACACGCATATCTACAGCCATTCAAAGAGCCACACCGGATTTAACAAAAATACAACCTTATTGTTCATCGGAAATCAAAAATAACAGTTGAAAGTTTAAATTCAACACAGTTACAAGTGTTCAATATGAGTCCCTCCAGAAACATGAACGATATTAAGGAGGTACGATAACTCATCCATACTTTTCTCAGCATGATTTATTTTTCGGGCCTCATCAAAGAGTCGGGTGTTTGCTCACCGCTACCAACTGATGTTGAAAAACTTAGTACACGCATAACTGTAGCCATTCAAAGAGTCACACCGGACTTAACAAAAATACGATCTTGCTGTTCATCAGAAATCAAAAGTAACAGTTGAAAGTTTAAATTCAACACAGTTATAAGTGTTCAATATGAGTCCCTCCAGAAACATGAACGATATTAAGGAGGTACGATAACTCATCCATACTTTTCTCAGCATGATTTATTTTTCGGGCCTCATCAAAGAGTCGGGTGTTTGCTCACCGCTACCAACTGATGTTGAAAAACTTAGTACACGCATAACTGTAGCCATTCAAAGAGTCACACCGGACTTAACAAAAATACGATCTTGTTGTTCATCAGAAATCAAAAGTAACAGTTGAAAGTTTAAATTCAACACAGTTATAAGTGTTCAATGTGAGCCTCTCCAGAAACACGAACAATATCGAGAAGGTACGATCACTCATCCCACACTTTTCTCAGTATGATTTTTTTTTGTGGGGCCTCATCAAAAGTCAGGTGTTTCCTCCACCGCTACCAACTGATGTTGAAAACTTAGGACACGCATATCTACAGCCATTCAAAGAGCCACACCGGATTTAACAAAAATACAACCTTATTGTTCATCGGAAATCAAAAATAACAGTTGAAAGTTTAAATTCAACACAGTTACAAGTGTTCAATATGAGTCCCTCCAGAAACATGAACGATATTAAGGAGGTACGATAACTCATCCATACTTTTCTCAGCATGATTTATTTTTCGGGCCTCATCAAAGAGTCGGGTGTTTGCTCACCGCTACCAACTGATGTTGAAAAACTTAGTACACGCATAACTGTAGCCATTCAAAGAGTCACACCGGACTTAACAAAAATACGATCTTGTTGTTCATCAGAAATCAAAAGTAACAGTTGAAAGTTTAAATTCAACACAGTTATAAGTGTTCAATGTGAGCCTCTCCAGAAACACGAACAATATCGAGGAGGTACGATCACTCATCCCACACTTTTCTCAGTATGATTTTTTTTTTTGTGGGGCCTCATCAAAAGTCAGGTGTTTCCTCCACCGCTACCAACTGATGTTGAAAACTTAGGACACGCATATCTACAGCCATTCAAAGAGCCACACCGGATTTAACAAAAATACAACCTTATTGTTCATCGGAAATCAAAAATAACAGTTGAAAGTTTAAATTCAACACAGTTACAAGTGTTCAATATGAGTCCCTCCAGAAACATGAACGATATTAAGGAGGTACGATAACTCATCCACACTTTTCTCAGCATGATTTATTTTTCGGGCCTCATCAAAGAGTCGGGTGTTTGCTCACCGCTACCAACTGATGTTGAAAAACTTAGTACACGCATAACTGTAGCCATTCAAAGAGTCACACCGGACTTTACAAAAATACGATCTTGTTGTTCATCAGAAATCAAAAGTAACAGTTGAAAGTTTAAATTCAACACAGTTATAAGTGTTCAATGTGAGCCTCTCCAGAAACACGAACAATATCGAGGAGGTACGATCACTCATCCCACACTTTTCTCAGTATGATTTTTTTTTTGTGGGGCCTCATCAAAAGTCAGGTGTTTCCTCCACCGCTACCAACTGATGTTGAAAACTTAGGACACGCATATCTACAGCCATTCAAAGAGCCACACCGGATTTAACAAAAATACAACCTTATTGTTCATCGGAAATCAAAAATAACAGTTGAAAGTTTAAATTCAACACAGTTACAAGGGTTCAATATGAGTCCCTCCAGAAACATGAACGATATTAAGGAGGTACGATAATTCATCCATACTTTTCTCAGCATGATTTATTTTTCGGGCCTCATCAAAGAGTCGGGTGTTTGCTCACCGCTACCAACTGATGTTGAAAAACTTAGTACACGCATAACTGTAGCCATTCAAAGAGTCACACCGGACTTAACAAAAATACGATCTTGTTGTTCATCAGAAATCAAAAGTAACAGTTGAAAGTTTAAATTCAACACAGTTATAAGTGTTCAATGTGAGCCTCTCCAGAAACACGAACAATATCGAGGAGGTACGATCACTCATCCCACACTTTTCTCAGTATGTTTTTTTTTTTTTTTTTATGTTTTGTGTTTGCCCCAAGTTGGTGGTTCGCGGAAAATATTGCATCTTGTGCTGCACTTGTAGCCTTGCCAACCTGTAATAGTGAGAAATTTTACAGGCTGGGTATCGTTCCATGTGGTTTAGTCGGTAGGACGTCAGTGCGCTATACTGATGCCGCGGGTTCGAGTCCGGCATGGAATCTTTTTCACTATGTTGGCCTTTGTGCCTTTTGAACAATTAATTTGAAATTTGATTTTCCTTTGAAATAATAAAACAATTGAAGCCTATGAAAAACAATTGCTGGAAGTGCAGTTTCAGTTGTGGAACGCGTTTTTAAAATGAACTTTTTTTTAATATTACTTGGTGTATATAAATTCTTCATATCCTATACAGGGCTGCACAAAAGTTCTGACGTACATTTCCTTTTTGTTCAAGGAAATTTCTGAATGGAAAATTTCAACTGTGCTATTCGTTTAACTGGACTAACTTTCAGCCCACATACAAATTTATAGATCATATACAAAACTACTCCCCCCACCCCCCCCCAAAAAAAAAAATATCGGATATTTTTCCGATTATTGATGTTATTAGCAGAAATCGTGTTTTCAAGTGCATTATCCGTTTTTCAATTTTTTCATTTAGACATAATCTTTCACCTTAATGAACTGTGAAGTTTTACTACAGCATTCTGAATGTGTTGGAGTTTCACAATCTATGCCGTACGCATGATTTTTCGTTCTTGTTTAACACTTTTGTCTGGCCGCCCGTCTGTCCAGAAATAGACTCGGATTTTCATGCTATTGATATAGATTAATGATGTTTACCATGGCATGTTCGGATTGAATAAGAAGTGTGTAGCATTAAAAGTTCATTTATAGTAGCCTTCAAAAGAATTCCGTTACCTTATAGACCGGGAGGAGACAGCACAGATTATCACCTCATCCAGTTCACTGCTGAAGTTCCAGAATTAGTTAAAACTCGATTCGCATATTAAAACGCAATCGGTCTGCCAAGTAGTATCTTGGTGGTAAGCACCTGAAAACCTGATTTTAGCTGTTAACTCATAGGTTTACCATTGTGTTTTCCTGCACCCAAAGGTACACTGTTAAAAATCTGGGGCATTTGCTGCATCGTCACTCCATCGCTTTTATAGGAAACTGTAATTTGACTATATTTTGGGGCATTCTCATTGGTCAGAACAGAAACATTCTATAAAAGTGGCGGAGTGAGTATGCAGCAATTGCTACATATTTTTAACAGTGTATGAATTATGGTGGACTTGGAGCAAGAAAACACAATGGTAAACCTACGAGTCAACCGCTAAAATCGAGTCTGAAAGTAGTTTCCAACATGATATGACTTGCAAGACCAATTGCGTTTTAATATGCGAATCGAGTTTTAACTAATTCTGGAATTTCAGCCGTGGACTCGATAAGGTGCTGCGTCTCGGTGTATTAGGGTCAGTGGGGGGAAATCTGCGGTACATTTGAATGGCATTACGCTATTTCAAATGTATTGAAACTTATATAAATCACTGAATTTCAGTACAAGATGATTACGATAGAATAGGGTGTTCATAACATTTATAGCTCATTTACAGGGTTCACACAAAAGAATTTGGTTACAGTACTGTCTTTGAGCAATAATTTCTGGAAGTGCGCTTTTAAATTGAAATGACTTTTTCCATGTGACTCGTAATGAATAAATTCTATACCTCGTATAGAATACGTCGTGATACACAAAAGTATTCACGTACCATTCTCCTTATTAGAGAAAATTGCTGAAGGGAAATTTTCAACTGTGGTATGAATTTCCTAACTGAGCTAAAGTTTTGTATGCATGTTGTTTATAGATACAAATCTACACAGGGCTGCTCAACGAATTCGTATAGTTTTTCGACTGTAGATGGGAATTGCTGAAACTGGGTTTCTAAGATGAAGGGATCCATATCTTTTTTTTTTTTTATGTGCGTGATGAAACCTGATCAGGCAAATACGCTAACTACTAAAGAGAAAGGTAAAACAGACATATTTTCATATCTGTATTAACATATTTTGAATCTTTTAATGGCCGGTGGAATGTTAGTAGAAAGCCTACGAAGGAACGTCAACCTCTTCCACCATCTCGTAGGTCACTCTTTTTTTTTTTTTAAGGGAAAGAGGCTCTCACAGGCTTAGGCCAGATAAACCTGTGATACGGAGAAAACCCTTACGTAATTTCCTTAATCCTGAACACATATTCACCCCATTTTGTGATTTGTATAAGACTTTTACGGTTGAGGCGAGCTTAATCTTTGAACTATACTTGAGATTTGCTGACCTAGTCTCCCCCTCAGATGAGGCTTCACAGACTAGGTTGCTCAGCACTAAACACCTAAAAGTGTCCAATGTTCTGTCCAATGTTGCTCGGTCACATAACCGGTGAATAGCTTACAGTTCTTTCTTGCACCTTTCAACGCCCGATTCCATTTTTTCGTTATCCAACTTTTAATATTTTTGCCGTTTTTTTTCTTCTTTCCTGGAGATGGTTTTTGCGCTGGAGTATTAATTACGTTGCCCTTCTCTGCTGAACGTTGATTTTTTTCACAGGAAACTAAATGTACAGAATTCCCTTTGGTTTCTTCCAGCAATGGATTTATGATTTTTTCTTCCTTTTTAGTACATTCTTCATCAACAGATATTTTATTCTGACCAACTTTTATCGATAGGAAAGGATATTTCAGGATTTGGGATGCAATAGGTCGGTCATTAGGATGCCACTGTAACGTGGTCAACACGAATTCATGGCTGATACAGATATCTTTGTCTGTCACTGTAACCGCAGGTAGCGACGATCTCATATTTCTGTTAAAATTTTCAAACTTTAAAGATTCTTTCAGCACAGGTTCGATGTTACTTTTCCATGAATTGTAATCATATACATCTCCAAAGTGATAAGTGGCTGAATTTTTGGTCAATGCGTACAGCGACATCAATGCATAAGTTCATATATCAAAGGATGCACCATCTATTTTTCCAGATGGACTGAAACTTTTGGGCGATCTATATATGTATGGAGCAGCGAGCCTTGTACATGGCATTTTTTTTCAAACTAATTCCTGAAAAATCGCATAAAACGGCTGTATCTTCTGCAGTAATTAGCACATTGTCGGATTTTACGTCCAAGTACACAAATCCTTTACTGTGCAGGTATTCTATTCCTTCGGCAGTATTTTGTAACCATCTACGAATTCTATTTAACCCATCACAATCTGCAAGAAATTTGGAACTTATAATCAATTTATCAAAAGAAGTGGGGTGATACGGCATGACGTAGAGTTTTAAATTCGCTTCTTTTAAATCAAAGATGTAATACAGTGGTAAGATGTTTGGATAGCTCAATACTGGCCATATCATTTCTTCCATCTTCCACGACAGGGTATTCTTCACAATTTTAACTGCAACAACTTCATTTTTGGGTGTCACAGCGGACAAAACGTCACCAAATCCACCACGGTCCAGTGACATAACAGATGTGAAGTTTTTCTTCTCCAAATATTTCTTTACAAGGTTACGAGAAGCTGTATCGCTAGATGTAAACTTGTTTTTTTTCAAACATTTGTTTACTATGGTAAAAGAAGATGAATCTTCTGATTCCATTATGACAAATAGTTAAATATAATCAAGACAAAATATCTTGATCGGCTATAGAAGATCTTTATAGAGATAATAAATTATTCAAAATTCACTTTTATAATTAGTAAACTCAAAATAACTCGTTTTTAAATCGCTTTAGCAGTTTTTAGATGCTAAAAGTAGCAAAATCTTTTGAGAAAGACAAGAAGTTTTTTCTTATTGTTAACACTTTGATTGTTTAATACGACATTATCTCTTTGTTTGAAATTATTTCCAAGTATCTTGTATTGTTGAATTAATGTAAACAATTACAAATGCTACACCTAACAAATTTAGATTGCTTTGTAAAACATTGCTTGCCTTTGTTTCAACTTATTTTTTAAGTATAGTATTGTTGAACTAATCCTTCTATATATAAAAAAAAGTTTTGATTTGGAAATGGACCAATGAAAATCTGCGTAGATATTCCGGGTAGATCACATCCAATTTGAATGCTTAAGCATGGCCTTTCATCGTTAATATTAAAAAAACTGTTGCATACAAAAATATGAAAATCGGTGGTATTATAGAGAAATGTTTGATAAACACGCTGATGCAGACAGTTTTCAAATCGAAGAATTATTTTAAGAGATATTTAATGCTAAAGTTGGACAAAATCGTTCCATTAAAAAAGTTTTATTGGAGCAAAAACTATACATGAGAATTTAATCATTTTTAGATCATTTTATACGTTATAAGTTCCCGATGTGCAGATTGCATTTAGTTTTCTTATTTGACTCATTTTTTGATGTTTTATTTCAATTTTAAATCCAAATTTTCAGCATTTCGAGAGATATTTTTTACAAATTTTAGAAATGTTTATTAATTTAAACTGTTGCCAGTTGCATAAACAGCGCAAAGAATAATGTTTACTTCAAATTAAAAATTTATTTACACGTGACTATTACAAACAGAAAAAAACCTTTAAAATTAGAATTACATGATTACATGTTAAAAGCAGGAAAATTACGTCATAAGAACCATAGGCACAGATGTCATATGCGCGCATTTTGGCGCAATTTTTTTCCGACGCCAATTTGGAGAAAACATTAATAGCATAAACAACAACACCCGGGTTACCATATCGAGCAAAATAACAACACTTTAGCACCAGTTAAGTACCCGTTGCGTATATGAAATTGGCGTCAGAAAAAAATTGCGCCAGTATATGACATCTGCGATGAACCATATTTGCACTTGAATTTTAAAAGAGAAACAAAATCTTAAAATTAAAAAAAAATCATTATTATGCATTAAAACTTGTAATTTGAGGAAATTACGTCATATTTAAAATGGCAAAAAATATAGCAAAACAATTTAAATTGAAAAATATATTTGCGCGAGATATTTTGTGATAATCTTTTCAACTATTATTGTGAATTCGAAGACAGCGCAAATAATATTTCCTTCTAACAACAAAAGTATTTTCACGTGAATATTAATAAGAGAAATAAAACTTTGGTGTAAATTACGTCAGATTTAAAACGATACATTTAAAATGAATTATTTAAAAGAACTATCTTATAGCGCTGTTAAAAAATACCGGGAGACAATGACGCTGTTTACTTAATTCATTTTACATTAGCTTATTTTCAAATGTTTAACTAATTTTTTAATTAAATACGAAAACCGCCATTGTATCTCTTAACAGCAGCAGATTTGGTCTTAAAAATCCCCAGTCCAAGGAAAACGAATGGAAACTCGTTTACAGAGAGATCGCTATTGTTTTTTTGCTTTTTTTAATTTTAATTCAATATTTTTAAAGCCGATTAAATTAGAGTGCTTTTTGGATTTTGGTGTGTCTGAACGGGGGGTTGGCGAGCGTAGCTCGTAGGGGGCAGAGCCTCCTAGTTTAATAAATAAAAACATTCCTAATAATACCTTAACAATTGCTGATTGTTGAACTTGTGATACATTTTCAATACTAAATTAAGTAGGAATAAGTATGCAACTATACAGTTGAATACTTTTGAACATTGCACAATACCACGTCATATTTTAAGGCTGCGTTGAATAATGACATTCTTGAGGTTTGCTGAAGCATATTGGTCATCTGAATTGATCATCATTATATTGGTCAACCTCAAACAAACTGGGTTCAAATTCATTCATTCTTATACAATAATGATTACAGCTTGGTCATTGTTGGCAATATTGACCAAAAATTAAGTTGTTTACATTTTTTGTGTACATTCATTGAGTGAACACATTACATTTTTGCGAATATAGACAAGGCACAGTTCAGGTACTTTTATGTTAGCTGGGCTCAAGTGATAAATCGCGAAATATTGTTCCAGTTGCCATCATTTTCATTGCATTCATTTCTTTTAAAATATAAATCTTTCACACATTTTATTTAAAATACACAATTTTCATTTGAAATACATACATTTAAAAAACTTTACATACATTTAAAATACATAATTTCATTTAAAACAGAAAATAAAGAAATAAGAAATAATACCATAAACTTAAACATTTTATTTCAATATCAAAACATTGTTTGTAATTTACACGTGATAAAAATAAAAACTTTATAGCCCGGAAAAAATGCTATTGGCGAGATTTACGCTCGGCTAACATAAAAGATCCACAGTTTATTACCAATATTGCCAACCTAAAATCAACATTTTCGTAATAGGCAAATTTCATTGGCATTTCATAAGAAATATTCCTTATTAATGCAATACTGGCATAATTTTGGGCCTCAAATATAAGTAAGATTGGTTTGCTAATGAGGAAATTTCAGGCTAACATCTGTTATATATTCACAGAAAGCATTCAGATCGGAATAATATCTCAAAAAAAAAAATATTTTTAACTGAAAGATGGTTTTATCTAAATTTTACTTTCCTTCTCCTCGATAACACAAAACTTTCCAATACAAACAAAAATTATTAGGAATTTTTTTGATAAAATTGCATTCGTATATTTCTGAAACTTTCAGTCCCAGAAACGGAGTTCCCACGCCCCCCCCCCCCCCCCACACACACACACACAAGTGTTTCATAATCTATGCCTGACGTATGATTTTTTCGTTCTTGTTTTTTATTTTTAACTCATTTCAACATAGTTGAAAGTGTTTATGAATGTCGGTTATGAAACGATTGTTTTATCTGTCTATCTCCCGTCTCTCCGCGTTCTAACTTGCATAAATATAATCGGAGAGCCATGAAATTGAAATATGTTATTAGGGTTTACCATGGCATGTTCGGTTTTGAAAATTAAGTGTGTGCCGTTCATGGTTCGTACACAGGGACACTCAAAAATATTCCGTTGCATTATGGTCTATGAGGAAAAATCTTTTGCAATGCATTTTAATGATGTTACACTTTCGCAAACATGTTGAAATTCATATACATCACTGAGATTCAAAACAAGATTTTGCAGTGCGTTCGCAGCACGCCCGCTATAAGGTGCCGTAGGCAGAGGAGACCCGGTTCGAGATTCGTTCATTTCGAGATTTCATATTACAAGATTGCGTGTAAATTAGAGGCCCCGATGTAATTAGGGGCCCACTAGCGGGTGAAGCTAGCCAGGGGCGTAGCTACCGTGGAGCAGTTGGAGCACACTGCTCCAGGCGCACGAATCCTAAGGGCGCAAAATTAGAAAAAGTGAAATAAATATTTCTTAAAATATTTGTATATTTTTTCATTATTAATCAGACATTATAGATAAATCTTGTTACAATCAGCGTATTTCTATGATATTTTACCTTGTGTTTAACCTCAACTATCTCGATTTAAAACATATTTTCATACGCAGTTGAAAGAAATGACTTCTGTTCATCAAGTTTTAATTTTAATTCATACCATATTGCAGCCTCGAGTAACTTCTCCAACACCGTTTCAGCATGCCTGACTTTTTTCTGTAACTTTTCCGTAGACGACTGTTGAAGATTTTCCGATCTTAAAGTAATCAAAACTTATTTAACCGGGCTTATTCAACTTAATTAACATCGGCCACTTTACTGTCTACTACTATTTCCAAACAGTAATATTTCTGGTACATTTCTATTAGAAATGTTTTAGACATTTATCATGGTGATTACTGTACGGAAATAATGGTAGCCAAAGAATTCACCGCTGAGAAACCTATATGTACGATGTAAGAGTAGTAATTTACGAAAATTATTTTACTATTTGGGAAAAAATATAGCGTGACAAGTTGAAGAAAATTATTGACCATTTTACAAACGAAAAGCAATAAATGAAAATTTTGAAGGTTTTATTCTTTTTGTTTGTTTTGTGGAAACTAAACATGCATCAATACAGATTACAAAACAATATTAAGAGCCGGATTTAAACATATTCTGTCTGTCCGCATAGAGCAAAAACTACCACCCTAATGGTCTGAAATTTTGAATATATAATTGTTGCAAAATTATGTCGAGTCATTTAAAATTTTATGAAAATCGGATGTATACTTTAATGACAGGGACAGTCAAAAGTTTTCCGTTACATGACGGTCAGTGGGAAAAAAAAGTATTTCAAGTGCATTTTAATGATGTTACAGCCTTTCGAACAGAATCAAATGGATATGCACTTATTGAAGTGCACTAAAATATACATTCAGTACAATATGCGGTGCAAAAAATATTTATAAAACTAGTTATAGTACGAAAGCACCTCATTTGCGAAGTTTGACGAGCAATTTCTAACTTGTTCAATATTGTCTATAAATGTGATAATCAGAACGGCAGCGGTCAGCAATTTTGTATATAAATTAGAGCAGGACTGTTTTTTTAACCGATTTTTGGAGCGCGTATTTCACACAAAGTCGTGTTAAAGATATGTGACAAGACGTTTTTCTCCCTTCGTTGACTGGCTTTTCTGCTTTCGTCGGGAAATTCCATTGAAAATGCCAACTTTGACAGTGTTTTCTGTAAGATCTACTGTGTTTACAAAAAATACGGAAAACATCTTTCGATTACAAAGTTTCTGAATAACAACATCTGCTAGTTTCATGCGTTCTCAAGCAAAAATTAATTAAAACGTATGTCATAAAGTTGCTCCTTTGGATTTAAGAACAGCCGTAAGAAGTAAAATCCTACAAATTTCAAATTCATTTAAGAATATTATCACGGGCCTGGGCAAAACCGGATGTGTCAGCTAGTCTATACTAATAAAAGAAAGTTTCGCTCTGTGTGTGGCGGCTAACGAAATCTATTGCACGTAGAAGTCTGAAAATTTGGGTGACGGTAGTCCAAGACAGGTCCTGATGCGCCTGGAGCCCATATTTTTAATTGTTTATGGACGGTCCCCCAGAGCCCCTTTCAGTTTTTATACCCTGAATTGCTCATAACTTGCCCCGATCTTCTTCGTTTTGGGGGCCTTTTCCCCATTTAGCTATTCTCCGTTTCTACATTCCAGTTAAGACCCTGGGCCTCTTGAAATTTTTGTGCGCCATACATTTTTCACCCCTAATATTGTCAACCTCTCAATACATAATTTTAAAATTGAGAGTTGGACTCCTCTCCCCGGGCCAGCACTCTCAAACTTTTATTGGGCACCCAGTGCCCTTTTTAAAGAATTTTCCCCCCTTTTTTTCGCGCTTCTTTAAAATTTTATTCGAATGATTAATACATACCCCATGCTTAATTTCAACTTATTGAGATCTAAAGCGCCAAGTACTAGAACTTTTTAACATGTTTTCATCTTAAGGCCCTGCTCTCAACTATCATTTGGCCCCTTTTGGACCTCCAATTATATCTCCCTTAAAAATGGTCTGATTCACTAACTTTTTTTTGTAACAACATCTTAGGAAATCCTATACGAACGACAAAATTTTTTTTGCACTTCAGCTACCACAAAATTTGAATATTAATCGCCTTCTTGGGGCCCTTGGTGCAGTTTCTTTAAAAATGATCCGATTATCTTGCATTTTTCTTTGACGTTGTTCTAGCGTCCTTTGACTACTATATAAAATACTAAAAAAATTTCCTTTTGCCCTTCAACATTCCAGTTGTGACCCTGGACCACTGGGGCTTGGTACAGATCCACTTGAAGTTTTTGTGTTCCTAAATTGTTAATAAATTGCCTCCTTTTAATCCGATCTTCGTGTTTGGAGCTCTTTTTTCATTTAGTTTTTCTTCTGCTTCTACATTTCAGTTAAGACACTGGCCCCCTAGGGTAACTTTTTGTGCGCCATGCTTTTTTTACTCCCTAATTGTGTCACACTCTCATTGCATAGCTTCAAAATTGAGTCTTGGACTTCTCTCCCCGAGACAACACCTTCATATTTTTATTGGGACCCTAGGGCTCTTTAAGCATTTCTTTGAAAAAAATTTCTAATGATTAGTACTTGATTAGTACTTATACCCTATACTTAATTTCGACTAACTGAAAATCTAAAGCGCTAAATACTAGGACATTTTAACATGTTTTCTCCTTAGGCTTTGCTCTCAATTATCAGTTGGCCCCTTTTAGTCCCCCTATTATAGCTCTCATAAAAATTGTCCGATTCACTAAGATTTTTTTCCTAACAAATTCTTACGTCCCCCAGCTACTACATGAATAACAAAAAAATTACTCTCACTTCAGCTACCACCAATTTTGAATATTAATCGCCTTCTTAGGGTCCTTGATGCAGTTTCTTTAAAAATTATCCGATTATCTTGCAATTTTCTTTAGCATAGTTCGAGGGTCCTCCGGCTACTTATAAACGACTAAATAATTTTCTTATACTCCAGCTACCACCTCTTCCGAATATTAATCTTCTTTTTCGGCATCAACTTACGTTTACTCACTGCAGCCGTGAATTAAATGTCGCGTTAATGTTAAAAGTAATTTGTTAAATTTACAGGGGGTGGGGGCCACAAACACCTTCCACTCCTTGGGGGCGCATTCTTTCCTCGGCTTCTTAGGGGATCGATTTCAACGGGAATTGGTTCATTCAACCTAGATTACAATTCAGCTACTTTTTGTATTATAAAGTTTGTCTCAGACTTCTGTTACTACCATTTTTGAACATTAACGGCGCATTCTTTTCTCGGTTGTTATGGGCCCTATTTCAACGGAGATTGGTCCATTCAACTTAGCTTACGACTGTTTTAAAGATTATAGATTCACCGCCAGGATTCGCATACTTATATCGGGTTCTATGAGCTCGATTACTACGGGGTTTGACTCATTCAATTTGTTTTCGATTGTCTCCGGCGCGTACAGAACACTCCTGGCATAAAGAAAGGGCATGTTTACAAACAAACACTTCCGCCAATCAATCTACCACTACGTTTTTATCATAGCGATCATTGCAGGAATCAACTTGCCGACGTAGGGCAATCATATCATAGATCTGTTAAATCAGTCTGTTAAAGACCAATCAAATTCCCGGAGTTCATGTCTATTGTAGGAGCCATAATGAATGAACAGGTTTTTCTTGCTGACCAACAGTAACTCGACCAACAGTGACGTCAGCTGCCCTTTCCTTATACGCTGCCTTTGGTAGCGGGGACCCAAGCCACAGGTTAGTTCAGAAAGAGGCTTGTCGGGAACACACTAGACACTACCGAAGGCAGTGGGCCACCCCTAAGACCGAGTTCATTTGAACTACTTTCGGAATATATAAAATCATACAAACTTGAGTTTTGTTTACGTTATTATAACGGGCGCGGGCAACGCCGGGCGGGTCAGCTAGTTACACACACACACACACATATATATATATATGTAACTTCAAATCAAAATTACGCAGAACTTTTTTGAGTGACAAGAAGGCGCACAAACTGTACTTGCTCCAGGGCGCTGAATATGTAGCTACGCCACTGCAACAGATTGTACTGGCCCCGATGCATTTAAAACGAAAATTCCGCCCAATTTGCAGAAAATATTGCTAGACACTCCTTACTTAAAGAATTATAATTCATTTCATTATTCATTATTTATTTTTAATTATTTGTATTTAATACGGTATTAAAATACTTCAACTTTTAAATAAAAGTAAAGTTTTAAATCCAATTAAGAATAGTATATAAATTTTAAACTTTAAAACAAAAATGCGCAGAACTTTTTTGAATTACAAGAGGGCGCACAAATTTTACTTGCTCCAGGGCGCTGAATATGTAGCTACGCCACTGAAGCTAGCTGGCAATGTAGATTAATCTCACTTGGTTACCGATACCCTTCCAAGTAACAGATCATTCCTGCTATTATGATTATCTCATTTCCTAGTGACAGACGTATTCTTTAAAGTAGGGGTGCACAACCTTTTTGAGAGAAGGGCCACTTACAAAAATGTTTGGGTTGTCGAGGGCCACATCAATAACACAGACAGATTTCTATATCGGGGAGGTTGGGGGGGGGGGGGGTAATAACTCTTTATTCTTGAAAAATAATGATTTTTGTATATAAAAATGAAATAAACAAATGGAAATAAATAATTGTATGCAGGGCTTATTCAGATCTGTATGAATATCCATACAACTCTTTATGAAGATTAACTGTGCCTTCTTGATAAATGGAAAATTTTGACAAAATTCACGAGTTTTTTCCACGAGCGATTGAAGAATTTCGTGATATTTTTGCGACCAATCGACAAAATTTGTATTTTTTTTCCATCAATTGTCGAAATTCGTGATTTTTTTACCGCGACAGAGTGGCAAGTTTCGCGATTTTTCCTCGCAATAAGTTAATGAAACTCGCGATTTTTCCTTTGCCGATCAACGAAACTTGAGTTTTTTCTGCAAATGAAAAATGTGACGAAATTTGTAATTTTTTTCCCGCGGAAACTTCACAAAATTCGCGATTTCTTCTCGCGATAAACTGACGAAACTCGCGATTTTTCCGCACACGATCAACGGAATTTGCAATGTTTTCGCAGCGCGATTTTTCTGTCGATTAACAAAACTTGAGATTTTCCCCTCTCCGAATCGACAACATTTGCTATTTTTCCGCACTTTAACAACGAAATTCGAAATTTTTCGGCACTCGATCAACGAAATTCGCGATTTTCTACGCCCGATCAACGAAACTCACATTTCTTAACTGACTGTGATGAAATTTGCGTCTTTTTTTCGCGATAAATGGATGGAACTCGCGATTTCTCCGCAGCCGGTTGAAAATATTCGAGATTTTTTCTCACATTATCGAGAAAATTCGTGATTTTTCAAAACGCGATGAACGATATTCGTGATTCTTAACTGCCTGACGAATTTTGTAATTTTTTCTCGCGGAAAATTGGCGAAATTTGCGATTTTTTCTCGCGATTAACTGACGGAATTCGCAATTTTTCCGCAATTGATCAACAAAATTTGCACTTTTCTCGCAGCTCATCGAAAAAATTCGCGAGTTTTTCGCACTCGATCAGCGAAATTTGCAATTTTTCTGCTCCCGATCGACGAAATAACCGACTATGTCGATATATATTCTTAGCCGACTATGTCGATATATATTCTTAGCCGACTATGTCGATATATATTCTTAACCGACTATGTCGAAATTTGTAATTTTTCCCGCACAAATTGAAGAAATTAGCGAGTTTCTCTCGATAAACTGACGAAACTCGCGATCTTTCCTCAGCCTATAAAGGAAATTTGAGATTTTTCCGCGCATGATCGACAAAATTCGCGATGTTTCCGTACTTGATCAACGAAATTCGTGGTTCTTAAAACTGACTGAAGAAATTTATAATTTTTTCAAGGGGAAATTGACGAATTTAGCGATTTTTTTCTTGCGAGAAACTGACGAAACTCGCCATTTTTCCGCAGACGATCAACGAAATTCGAAACTGACTGACGAAATTTGTAAAATTGACGAAATTGGCGATTTTTTCTCGCGATAAACTGACGGAACTCGCAATTTTCCCATAGCCTGTCAACGAAATGAAGTTTTTACGCACTCTTGTGCACGAAACTAGCGATTTTCCCGCAGCCAATAAACGAAATTTGAGATTTTTCCGCAGATGATCGACAAATATCGCGATTTTTCTGAACCCAATCAACGAAATTCGTGATTCTTAACTGACTGACAAGATTTGTAATTTTTTCACCCGGAAAATTGACGAAATTCGAGATTATTTTCGCAATAAACTGACGAAACTTGCGATTTTTCTGCAGCTGATCAAAGAAAGTTGGAATTTTTCAACACCTCATCGACAGAATTCGCGATTTTTCCTCAGTCGATTAACGATATTCGCTATTTTTCCACGCCCGATTTACGAAATTCGCGATTCTTAACTGATTCTGACTACATTTGTAATTTTTTCCGCGGCAAATTGGCGAAATTAGTGGATTTTTTCTCGCGATAAACTGACGCAACTCACGATTTTTTGCATCCGATCAACGAAATATGAGATTTTTTCCGCTCATAATCGACAAAATTCGCGATTTTTCAAAACCCGATCAACGAAATTCCCAATTTTTTCTAGCGATAAATTTACGGAATTCCCAATTTTTTCCAGTGACATATGGACAAAAATTGCGATTTTTCACAGTTATAAATTGACGAAGTTCGCGGGCCACACGTTAACCCATCGCGGGCCACTTTTGGCCCGCGGGCCACAGGTTGTGCATCCCTACTTTAAAGCAACTCCGGATACAAAAAATCTGATCTCCGGGACTCAAACCTGTCGAAAACTACCAACTGGAGAAGGGATTTTTATGGCAATGCAGAAACGCAAACTAACCAATGAAATCACTTACATCGCGGAACTCGATTTCTAACAGCGGAAGAAAAATTAAGTAAGCTGTCTTTTCCCCAAAAACGCGCTAAAAAGGCCTTTTAAAATAAAAAAGAAAATGGTAAAAAATGAGAATTGCAGAACAGATAAATTTAATAGAATTCATATCGGAATTTGAGATTGAAATAAAAATGAAGAGACCTTGAAACAAAAATAATAATACGAGAAATGTTTTTAAAATAGATTTTGAAAGAGAAATAAAATATTAAAGTAGGCATCTCTTCTCTCTATTCTAAAAAAAAGTAACTACCGCTGTCACCGCCGCCGCCGCCGGTTTTGAATTTTTTGTGACCGGAGGTCTTTCTTCGTTAATATTAAAAAAACTGTTGCATACAAAAATATGAAAATCGGTAGTATTATAGAAAAATGTTTGATCAACACGCTGATGCAGACAGTTTTCAAATCGAAGAATTATTTTAAGAGATATTTAATGCCAAAGTTGGACAAAATCGTTCCATTAAAAAAGTTTTATAGGAGCAAAAACTGTACATAGGAATTTAATCATTTTTAGATCATTTTATGCGTCAGAATTTCCCGGTGTGCAGATTGCAGTTAGTTTTTTAATTTGAATATTTTTTCGAAGTTTTATTTCTATTTTAAATTCAAATTTTCAGCATTTCGAGAGATATTTTTTACAAATTTTAGAAAATTGTATTAATTTAAACTGTTGCCAACTGTATAAAAAGCGCAACCAATAATGTTTGCTTCAAATTAAAAATTTATTTTACACGTGACTATTATAAACAAAAAATATAAAAAGCAGGAACTCATTGAAAATTACGTCATAAAAACTTTAGTTACACGTGAATTTTAAATGAGAAAGAATATTCTAAAATAATAAATTCAGTAACATGCGTTAGAATTCCTAAATAGGAGAATTTACGTCATATTACACTTATTATGTAAAATGAACAAAAAATAATATTGCAAAACAGTTTTAATTTAAAAATTGCGCGAGACATTTACTTGACATTTTAAGATGATCATAATATTTCATTTCTAACAAAAGTATTTTGACGTGAATATTAAAAAGAGAAAGAAAAGTTTGGTGAAAATTACGTCAGATTATAATTGTCAGATTCAAATTATAATTCAATCTTCAGAAATCTTTTTAAAGGCGGTCAAATTAGCGTGCTGTTAGAGTCTGCGGTGTCTGAACGGGGGTTGACGAGCGTAGCTCGTAGGGGGCAGAGCCCCCTAGTTTAGAAAGAAATGAATTTAAGCAAAATGAATGATTGGGATATTTTTTAAGACATGAAAAAATTGAACAAACTATAAGGCCATAAAATTACGTTAGAAAGGAAAAATTTATGGAATATTTTTAATGAAGTACGGAATTTTAATTTTCGTAATATATATAGTAGAAGAAAGATATTCTAATAGTGAAGTATGGTTATGAGTAAAATAGAATGCAGTGGTCATCACAAAACTTTCTTCTATATATTATCCTAATGTATTTATTTAAGTAGCTGTAGAACAGTTAGGCACCAACAGTTACGAAGTAGGATGCATTTCTTTGGGAAGCATCCTAACTTGGAGTTACAGTGACCACTGAATAAAAAAAGTCACAGTTCAACAGCGCTCCCTGTTGGATATTAAAGTACACAATTGGACCAACATACATCATACTTTTACTAATCAGTTTCAAATGTAAAATTTGGTGCATTTCATCGTAAAAATATAGCATAGCAGTGAGCCCTGTTGAGTGACCAAAGTCAAAATTTAATCAATATATCTATATAAATAAAAATGTAATGTTAGTTTGTTCAAAATCTTAGATCTCCGAAAGTTCTTCACCGATTGCTGTGTAATTAATTCACTGATTGTGTTGCATTCGAATACATGCGCGTTTTTATATACCTAGTATTACCCCTACCCCAATTTTCCCCCCGGAGGCTCTTAAAACTTTTTCCGACACCCATTATGTGACATGCATCATTAGAAAGCCCTTGGATCACCCTTTCATATTATGAACCTCACTCCCCCCTCCCGCAAGCGGCCTTTTTTAAAAATGTTTTCCGACACCATTCATGTCATATATCTGAAAGACGACACCGAGAAACAGCAGATCAGCGTCAAACACAACTCAGTGGTCAGCAATCAAACAATTACAATCGACTTGCATTCCGGTACAACCCAGCACATGATTATAGTTTTAGTCGGTATGCTCTCATCGGCACTATGACTAAAGTGCGTTCTTATTACAAGGCTCTGACATTTAACACTAGAACTACCGTAAGCCGTCATTTTGACGGCTACCATATGAATATGTTTAGGTTCAAACCAGAAATTTCATTATGGAATAAGTTTAAAAGACACAAAGAAGAAAAACGTTAAATAATAAAGTTAAACTGTTTTAAATCAAAATTCTGGTGTTAAATATTTTTGTAAAACTTGACTCAAATTTCCGGTAGTTCTTGTGTTAAGGAAGAAATGATAGGAATGTGTTGCGCCGCCAACTGCCTCAACTTGGAGAACCGCCAGAGCCATTAAAAACTTTGCTTGAAGGATATACTGCCTAATCAAAGCATTTCCTATCTAACGTCAGGAAATATAACCTATACTTCCAAATAACGCCGTTCTGTGCAGAAATCGTAACAGCTCAATTTATGCCAACTTTCAAAGTGAAAGGGCAAATTTATCACAAAGCCGGCGACCAGCTTCCATTTCCAGATGGTCAACATAAATTCCTATAAATGTATGTATTTCATCGGTGATAGCAATGCTGAATTGAATGCAAGCTGCGGAATTTCTACAGGCATAAAATAGGTCCATCGTTTCCTAACTGAAAGTTTCTTCACAAAAAAAAAAAAAAAAAAAAAAAAAAAAAAAAAAAAAAATTAGTGCGTTTGTTTAAAACAGCAATCAACATGATGCCATCTGATACACACAAGATTGTTATTCATGCTGACAAAACGTCTGCATGAGAACATGTGTGGAGATTCAATGCTCCAACTATGGACGAAGTGGCACTGTTATAGTTGGAGGTCACTTTCGATCTAGAGACATTGTTCTTCATCAGAGAAACAATCGACAAAAGTTGTAGAATCTCATCAATGCTACAATGCCCTGCAATATCCAATCATTTTTTGGGATGGTGCCGATGGATATAACTTCAATGTTAACATGATAAACCAGTGGAGAAAAAACAAATAAGAAATGCAGAGCAATGAACTGTTATTCATACCGATTAATGATTGGAGAGAATGAAGACAATCACATTTTAAAATGCCGTAAATTGTTTCACCGATACATTGTACATATGTATGCAAAAATCGAAACAGAATGTTTGATATTCAACAGTTTGAATCAGATCAAGCTTCACGTTGAAGAATATGTTCATTTGCGAGATGCAGTTGTAAATGGCGGCAATACAACTAACGTTGGAAGGCTAACGATTTTTCCATCTTTATATACAGGCAGTCCACGTCATATGCATGAGTACGTTCAAAATGCAATTGCGTATGATCGTCACTACGGCCGTTCAGACCTATTCATTGCATTCACATGCAATCCAGCTTAGGACGATGTACAACAGCTCTTACTTTCTGGCGGAAAGGCATGACATCACAGCACGTGGTGTTTTCAGACAGAAGCTGAAATAACTGATGGATTTCATGGTAAAACATGAAGTGTTTGGGTCTGTGCACTGGTAGATGTACTCAGTAGAATGGCAAAAGAGAGAACACGCACATAAACTAATCTGGCATTATAATAAAATCACTTCAAACGAAATCGACAATGTAATATGCACTGAAATACCCGATGCCGACGTCGATAAGGATTTGCCTAAGCTTGTGACAAAAAATATGATGCATGGACCTTGCGGTATATTGAATCCAAATTCACCACGCATGATGGATGGAAAATGCTCTAAGCTATTCCCGAGCATTGGTATCCAACACAGTTACGGGAAACGATGGATATCCTTTAGACAGAAGAAGAACAGCGGAAGATGGCGGTAAATTAGCAACCATACAAATGCGAAACGATGCAAATGCATCGAAGTAGATAACCGATGGGTTATTCCATATAAAAACATACAATGCGCACATAAATGTAGAACACTGCAACTCCGTTAAATCAATGAAATACATTTGTAAGTACGTGAATAAATTCAGCGACATGGCAGTTTTTGGCGTGCAACCAGAAAGAAGTGATAGGAATGCGTTCATACATATTGATGAAATCGCACAGTATCAGGCTGAAAGATACATAAGCAGCAATGAAGCTGTTTAGCGAATTCTTTCGTTTCCCATACATGAACGAAGTCCAGCTGTTATTCACTTAGCAGTACATCTAGAAAATGGACAACGTTTATTTCACAGCTGCAAATGTGCAACAAATAGCTCTGAATCCACCGGCTACAACGTTGATTTATTTACGTTATGTCAAAATGATGCGTTTGCGAAAGCACTGCTTTATACGGAAGTGCCTACGTATTACACATGGAATGAGAGTAGAAAATCATTTTAACGACGCAAACGAGGAGAGCAGTCGACGGACAACTTGGCAGATTCAAAGAAACTATACAATAGGCAGACTGTACACCGTGCATCCCAATCAAAATGAATGCTTTTTTCTATGCATGCTGTTGGTAAATGCACCAGGTCCAACGTATTTCCAGCAATTTAGAATTGTCAACGGCGTTACATATGCCACTTTTTACAGTGCGGTTGTTTTCAAGAAAGGGGGGGGGGGGGCTCTGAAATATTTTTGTGGGGCTAACATCTTTTAACAATCTCTTTTGCAAAAAAATACAATAAAACCTGCGAAAATGGAATTATCTATGAAGGAATTGTTTACACCGTAACCTGTCTATAGCGGAATATTTTACAACAAAATCCTTAAACGGAAAATAAAAATTGTGATCCGGGGAAAAGAATGCAAAACAAATTAAGAGTGGTGTACCTGCTGAGACGAAAACCTATCTAAAATAGAATTTTTTCTCATCCTGTGAGATGTTTTTACTGTATATAATGCAAAACATAGATTGCATATGACACCAAATAGAAAAAGAAATATTTCATTAAAATTTTAATACAGAAAAAAAATCATGCATTTCACCCTGGTTACGTGAATTTTCGAATTCTCAAAGTCTATTATATTTTTTTACTTTATTGAGCGCGCATGTTTTGTAAAATGTAGTATGCAAAAATATTTCCGATAACATTCACAATTGACATAATATGTAGAAATCTCTAACTGGTGTTAAAGTAAGATTTAAGCAATTGATAACTTAATACAAGTGGGTAAGTGTGATCATAGATCGCACAAAGGGTTTCGTTTAATATTCCTTTCAAAACGTCCAGTACATTTATTGCCATGGAACATCTTATAAATTTTGGCAAACCCTTCCTAAACTATCGTAAAGCTTCAAACAGATTCACCTTGTTATATTTCCTAATTTTGTTAGTGCCACCCCCCCCCCCCTCGAAATGCTACGATATATCACATGACGGGTATCTGCCAAATTTAGAAAAGTGCCCCCTTTGGGGGGGGGGGTGAAGTGGGGTAATGGTCACCATGATTTTTGACGCGGCCTGATGTTTAAAATTTTTGTTACTTTTTATAAGCTATACTAAAGTTTCAAACAGATCGTCCAGCTATATTTCCTAATTTTGTTCGCGCCCCTCCCTCACCCTCCCCCCTCGAAATGCGACACGCCATTCTTCTTTATACTTCATTATAATTTAAACTTTAAATACTTTATAACAAAACAGATCGAATTGTTAGATTTCCTACTTTAAATGAAATCGTGGTCTGTTAGTTCCACATTCTATCACCAGGGAGCGCACTCTATTCTTAACAAAAGCGTACCTGAACGAAACTCCTTTACACAACCTATCAGTAGATATGTTACTCGAGGGGGTGGCGGTCTTCAGCAAGAATTTAAGATAATTGTTGAAATTACCATTCGGAAATAGTGGTAATTTAACTTTTGACATATTTATATTTAATAAGTACCATGTATCTGAGGACTCCGTAAAAAAAAAATGCACCTGAAATGGTATGAAACAAAAAATAAATATTTTGCCCCTCCCCCTCTCTCCACCTGCCCGAAATTTCACGCGCCATTATTTATAAACTTTTACTTATATGTTATAAACTATGTTAAAGTTTCAAACAGATTACCTTGTTAGATTTCCTACTTTAAATGAAATCGCGGTCTGTTAGTTCCACATTCCACCACGAGGGAGCGCACTCTATTCTTAACAAAACTGTATCTGAACGTAACTCCGTTAAACAACCTATCAGGAGATATGCTAGTCGAGGGGGTGGCGGTCTTAACCAAGAATTTATTATATTTGCTGAAATTATTATTCGAAAATAGTGGTATCAATACTTCTGACATTTTTATTTGGCATAAGTAACATTTATGCTGTATTTTTAAAAATCGGACACCATTCAGAAGTATACTGCAATGAAACATCACGTAACTGCCTTGTAAAATAAGTATATAATAGAAATAAATCAATTAGTCAAATTAGCGCCCCTCCCCCCCTACCCGAAATTTCACGCGCCATTTTTATAATTTTTTTCTTATGTGTTATAAACTATCTTTAAGTTTCAAACAGATCGCCTTGTTATATTTCCTAATTTTAACAAAATCGCGTTATGTCAGTTCCACATTCCACCACCAGGGAGCGCACTCTATTCTTAACAAAACTGTATCGGAAGGAAACTCCGTTAAACAACCTATAAGTAGATATGTTACTCGAGGTGGTGGCGGTCTTAATAAGAAATTAAGATATTTGCTGAAATTACTATTCGGAAATAGTGGTAACTAAACTTTAGACAATTTTATATTAAATAAGTAACATATATCTCAGGACTCCCTCAAAAAAAGCACCTAAAACGGTCAGAAACACTAACTTTTTAAACAGAAATCTAGCGCCTCCCCCCCCCCCTGCCCGGAATTTCACGTGCCATTCTTTTTTACACTTTATCTTATGTGTTATAAAATATCTTAAAGTTTCAAACAGATCGACTTGTTAGATTTCCTAATTTTAACAAAATCGCATTAGGTTAGTTCCACATTCCACCACCAGGGAATGCACTGTATTCTTAACAAAAGCATATCTGAACGAAACTCCTTTACGCAATCTTTCCGTAGATACATGGGCCCGGATGGTGGCGGTCTGCCGTAACAAACGCTAAGATTTTAAAAATAATTCTAGCTCCCCTCCCTTCCACCCCCCCCCCCCCTCGAAATATCACACTCCATTCTTTTTTACACTTTTTCTTATGTGTTATAAACTATCTTAAAGTTTCAAACAAATCGAGTGGCGGTCTTAACCAAAAATTTAAGATATTTACTGAAATTACTATTCGAAAATAGTGGTATGAATACTTGTAAACTTTCTGATGATGAATGAGTTATACTTATCTCATAGCGCTGTTCAAATATCCCACGCAAATTATTAGATTTTCGAAGCACGTTAGTCTTTATCATAATAATATTTGTCATGTTGACTAACTGGGATATTTAATCAAAAGTAGTTCCCTCCCCCCCCCCTTTTCCATTCCCACAAACCTAACAAATACAAATTATGCGGTAGCGGGCGAAGCACGTTAGTCTTTGTCATAATAATATTTGTAATGCGCACTAACTGGTATATTAAACAAAAGTAGTTCCCTCCCTCCCCCTTTTCCATTGACACAAACCTAACAAAATAAAATTATGCGATAGCGGGCGAAGCACGCTTTTCAATTTCGCTGGAAGAATGCGTCTCATTTTACATCAGCCTCGCACGGACTGAAATAATCCGATAGCGGGCGAAGCACGCTAGTCTTTGTCATAATATCTGTAATGCGAACTTTCCTAATTTTAACAAAATCGCTTTATGTTAGTTCCACATTCCACCACCAGGGAGCGCAAACTATTCATAACAAAAGTGCATCAGAACGAAACTCTTTTGGGATATTTAATCAAAAGTATTTCCCTCTTCCCCCTTTCCATTTACCCAAACCTTACAAATACAAATTATACGATAGCGGGCGAAGCACGCTAGTCTCCCCTCGAAATATCACACTCCATTCTTTTTTACGATTTTTCTTATGCGTTATAAACTATTTTAAAGTTTCAACCAGATCGAGTGGCGATCTCAACCAATAATTTAAGATATTTGCAGAAATTACTATTCGAAAATAGTGGTATGAATACTTACTTACAAACTTTCTTATAATGAATAAGTTATACTTGTCTCATAGAGCGGATAAAACCTCACGCAAATTGTTAGATTTCCCAATTTAAATAACTTCATGGTTAAAAAAGCACGTGCCTCCATTTTATTCTATTCATTAGATAGAAATGAAACAGATTAATTAAATAATAATTAATATCTCAGCTTCTAATTGAGTTATCGCTTTGAATTGGGTATGTATGAAATCTGCGAGAGATTTCCCGTCCGGATGGCAAAAAATTTTATCAAAAAATTTAATATTTAAAAAGTTAAAATTTCGTATTAAAATATTCCACTACGGAAAACCGCAAGGTCGCCGTCATGTCTGAAGTTGAGGACACCTGCTTTCGCGCCGTTGGAGAAAGTTCATTTGAATCTGCATTAAAAATGTGGATTGGTTAATTTTAGAAGTTAATTAGCCCGTAATTCAGTTAATTACCAACTTTTTCAAAATTTTATGATTTGTTGTTTGATGTGAGGTGTTCAGCTATAAGTACCCAAAATTTCAAATCTCTAACATGTATAGTTTCTGAGAACGGGCTCTGTGACGGACAGACAGACAGACAGACAAAGGAGTGAGACGAATAGGGTTTCGTCAGATGAGCGAAACCCTAAAAAGTACAATGAAGAAAAATCAAGCATAGAGCACTGATATGGGTTGTACTTTATAGACGTCACTTAATTCAATCCATTCAGAAGTGATCTATATTAATAAAAGAAAAATGCTTGAGTGGCCAGGATGGCTACCACACATAGAGGTCTGAAAAGTAGATGAGAATAGTCCAAAACATGTCCTGTTGCATCTGTGGCTCCGATTTTTTGACACGGTGGGCAAGATTTAAAAAAAACCTACTCAATGTATTATCTTGATTTTTTTTTTTAAATTGAAGCTTATTTAATTGCCTTCGATATGAATTAAAGCTTTTACTAAAATTATTTTTTTAAAAGTTATTAACAAAAAAGAACGAATTTTTTTAACAAAAAAAAATTTTTTTAATCAGCCATTGCATAACTTTTTAAAAACAAATTTATGGGTTCCTTTAATTTAACTAGAAGCTATACTCACGAAGTTTACGAAAAAAATTTATTTTTGTGTTTCATATAATTCTACAAGGCGCTATCATAACCATCGTACAGACGAAATTTTCCAAAGCAGTTGAACATATTTGTTTATAACTTAGAGTAGAGGCAACAAAATCTAATAAAAAAATTCTTGTGTATACCTTAAGATATGTACAGCAAACTGTTAAAATTTCAAAAAGATCCATCATGTAGTTTTCTTACAAAAAAAAAAAAAAAAAAAAAAAAAAAAAAAAAAAAAATCATAAAAAGTGCTTTTTTTTGGTCTTCTAATGTAAAAGGTCCCCTTAATCGTACTTTTTTTTTTCATATCTCGGCTAGACGAATAGAGATACGTAAAGGGAAAAAAAAAAAAAAAAAAAAAAAAAAAAAAACATATACGCTGTATTAGCACATTTTTATCTTTCTAATGGTTTAATCCATTTAAAAAATATTGATATTAGCCCTTTAAAAATTCTTTTGAAACGTCATTTTTTGCGCCTCCTCCCCTTCCATCTTGCATACATTTAATCGTTCGAAATACAGAAAATAAAACAAATACTCGTTTAAAGCCGGTGCCTTCTTCATTTCGACAGTGCAATCTGTTTTAAAAATTATGAATATAAACCCTTTCAAAAAAATTCATTCTCGGACGACGTTTCGATATTTATTATTTTTTTTTTATGTTTAAAAATCTGCATCCGTGCTTTGGATCAATACAAAAAAAAAAAAAAAAAAAAAAAAAAAACCACTTATTTAGCATTCATTTTTCTTACGAACGGTTCATCTGTTTAAAAAAGATTAACCTTTCTAAAAAAACTTCTTTTCCGAAAGGCGATTTTGTTTTTTTCTGCATACTTTAAAACTCTGCATCGGCTTCGAAAAACAAAATACATAAATAAATAAATGAAGTAAAATAAAATAAAATAGCCCTTTTTTGAGCGTACATTTAGTTTTAAAACGACGTTTTCGGTAATTGCTCTGAAATTTTAAAACAATATCCACCAACATTTTAGCTAATGATCGAGTATAAATTTGGATTAGAAATTATCAGATTTAGGTGTGTGTGTGTGTGAGGGTGGGTGGGGGGGGGGGGCAGTTTGAAAATAAAATGATTCCGATAGGGTTAACATTGCACACACTTATTAGGTAAACTTACTTATGCGCTAATCCTTTAAAATTTTAATACCGTGAACCAACTTTTTAGCTGCTGTTCGAGTAAAATTTTGATTTTGAAATATTGAGATTTAAGGGCAAAATAATTAGTTTGCAAATAAAAAGTTCAAATTCAAATTTTTAGCCCTTATATAGTAAATTTTATGCTCCACGATTTTTGAAGTTTTTGCAATTTTCAATGGAATTTTTACCAATTCTTTTGCCTTCTGTGGAGATTTTTTGACATTCCTAAAAGGAATTCGGTCTCAATTTCAAACATTTAGCCTAATATAGTATAATTTGTCTTCAGCGATTTTTAGCATTTTTTTCGCGTTTCGTGCCAATTTTTTTGGCATTCGGAAAAAGATTTCCGTTTAGTGTGTTTTAGCTCATTGGACTAAAGTTTGTCGTCCTGCCATTTTCGAATTTTTGTGCAATTTTTAGTGTTCTTTTTTTGTTTTTCAATTTGCGGAGATTTTTCCACATTAGTAAAAAACATCCGGTTTTAGCCCAATCGATATAGTAAATTATGTCCACTTTTCATTAAAGTTTATTCGGAATCCGTACATCAATTTTAGAATTTTTCGCGCTTTTTGGAGTTTTTTCATGTTCTGAGGCGATTTCTCGACATTTGTAAAAGAAATATTATTTTCAACTTTAGCCCAATAAAATAAAAATTTGTCCTCTGTGCTTATTGAAATTTTGGCGATTTTTTTATGAGACCTTTAGAGTTTTTCGTGATTTGCTGCGATTTTTCAACATTAACCCTTTATCTACTGACGGTACTTATAAGTAACATTAAAATTACTTGTTATAAAATTCATTTAATACATCGATTAGTTGTAATATAGTTCAGAATGAGTTATAGATACATTATTTTATCTTGTACCAAAAGCATTACTGGTTACACAAAACAAAAATATTTTTTAAAGAATGTTCTTTTTTTGCCTTTGCATCTTTTCAGCTTTCTTAGCGTTGGGGGGGGGGGGGGGGGGATTTTTCAATTTGAAAATATTTCTATTGTAAGAACATTATATTTGCACATTTCCTAATTCAACAAAATACTAAGAAAAATATTTAAAATAAAATATTTGAGTGGGGCTATAAATATTGCACAAAATACCTATAAATTCAAATTTAATTAATCCTTATAAATTCTTCGAAAATTTATTAAATGATTATGTAAATCTTCTAATGTAGTTTAAACAAATCCCGAAAAACGCTTTAGAAGATAAAATTTTCATGAATTCATGATTCAGTACGTAAAAAGTTAATTAAAATAATCCGGTTTCAATCTTCCAACCCAATATTTTTAATTGCTCTTTTCAATGCAGATTATTCGCAATTCGTGCAGCGATTTTTAAAATTTTCGCGTTTTGTGCTGTGTTTTGACGTGCCCAGCTAGTTATAAAAATACATTAATTACCTATTTTCAAAACATACATAACAAACATTTAATGATAGTTTAGAAAAAAAAAAAACTATTATAAATGTAATGTCTACGACTTAAATTTTTCGTTAGAGAATAACAACTAAAAAAAAAAAAAAAAAAAAAAAACAGAAAAAAAAAAAAAAAACGGGAGAGAGTAAAAGAAAAGAAAAAACATTTGGGAATGCTTATATTTTCTGAAATTCGATGGTCCAACATCATTTCGAAAAAGGAGCTCCTATCATAATTTTCGCTGAACGTTGTCCTTCGAAAGTAGTGAACAGTTTTCATTAAATGTAGGCGAATATTATACGCGTTTCCTCCAGTTGTAAGGGTCTCAAAAAATGTTTTACTTTCAATCGACAACGCGTTCTTGACACATTCAAGAACTAATTTTCTTTCCTATTTGTCTAAAAATTTCCAAGTTCTCACATTAATGCGCCTAAGAATCGAATAGGATTCTCCATTTTCCTATACATTTCATACATCTTGAGTTACAGTCAGGGTTGTTTGGTTTAAACCAAATGGTTTTTTTTAAAAAAAACCATGCTGGTTTTTTTCTCTTTTTTTCCTAATGTTTCATTATTGAAAAATGCAAAATCCAAGTTATGCAGAAGCTACAAGCAAAGCTTTAGAAAAATAATGAATTAATAAACTTGTAAAGTGACAAACATTTTTAGTCAACCAAACTTTTCTTATAAGCTTTAAATCTACATGGCAGACTAACTAATTTTTCTAAAATTAGCTGGGGGGGGGGGGGGGGGCAGGAAAAGGTAGTTAGCTTTCTTTCTTCTTCTTTTTCAAGCCTTTTTTTTTTTTAAATAGCCAAGATGGCAGATTTGAGCTAAAAATACACTTTTACTACTTAGATTACTTGATTAGTTAAGATTTACAAAGGATTACATTATGGCTCAATGATGACATAATCATAAGTAATTCTCTCCATTGGTTACTCTTTGTTCTGTATGCTTATGAATGATTGGCTGTGAGTTTTCTTTGTTGTATCATGGCTATTGGGTTTAGTAAGCATTTGTTCTTCTTGCATTCCTACATTGGGATTGGGGTTTTGCATTATGTTTTATTCTGTTACCAGCAGGGTTGGCATGGTTTAAATCAATTGGTTAACCAACTGTTTTTTTAGAAAACATCTAATATAATGTTTTCTCATTTTTGTAATTTAAATGTTTCAAACTATTGGATATAAATAATTTCTACTTTTAACCAGGGATGTAGTGGAGGGTATATGTAAGTATACGACGTATACCTTCTGAATTTTTTAAAGAAGCCCCATATACCCTCTATTTCTCAAATAAAGCTATAGCATATACCCTAAGCATGAACGTTTAGGACTCTAACGTATACCCTCTGGCTATAGCGCATATACTCTCTGCATTTTTTACGACTACAACACTGGTTTTAACAGTCTTATTCTAGCAGTCAACGCGAGACATAATGAGTATAGGTTAATTTGTATGCATGTAGAATGCAAATTGCATGTGTGTTGATAAACATATCTGAAGCTCTAAAGAGAAAATTTAAAACATGTGAATGTAACAAAGATAAAATAGATTAAAAATATCCAATATTTTGAATAAAATATTTACCTTTGAGAAAACGCAGATTATTTACAATTAATAACATAAAATGACCTTTAAGATTTCAGTGAAGCTGCAGAAGAAAATTTTCTTGATTGGGGAGATTATCTTTTAAGACTGTTCTCAACTGATCTACTCAACAAGCGCAAAACGCTTCGACACATTTACAAATTAATTTTTTAACGGAAAGATATAAAATTGGAAGGCCTGACTATGGAAGCGATTTGGAATCGAACTGCGTTTTCCATTTTTGATAAGTAAACGACCTATTGAGTTATAGGCAATTTTGATCACGTGTCAAAGATGTTTTTAACCTTCCTTGAGTGGTTATTCTTCTTTCATGTGGAAATTTGGTTCAAAATGCCCACTTTGACAATAGTTTTTGAAATATCTATTGCGTTTGCAAAACAACAGCATCTGCTAGTTTCATGCATTTCCGAACAAAAATAAATTAAAACTTATGTCATAAAGTTGCCCTTTCGGATTTGAGAACAGAATAAAAAGAAACTCAAAATATGAAGTCGAATAAGAAGACATTGAAAAATTGGGTGCTAGCAAAGCACCTGTTTTCTTTTTACTAAAATATACAATAAGATATATTTAAATCGTCTATTGCATAATCGAGTCCACTATTTAGATCTCACAAAAAAAAAAAAAAAAAAGGTTCAATTGAGACATAATAGAAAAAAGTCTCATAAAAATGCTTAAAAAGGTATATTATTAATTTTTAGTTTAGACATTTAAAAGTAATATGCATTATAACATAGCTTAGAAAAAAAGCCTGTGTATTAAGTCTGATGGCTATTTAAATGTTTTAGTGGATGACAACTTTTATAAATCTATTTTCCATTTGAAGATCAATGTTTTCAGTAGTCTGAAAAGCTGGTAAATAGGTATTTCTGTTTATTTTACTGTCGCCTTTTTTTTTTTTTTTAACCTGGCAGTTTCTGAGAAATGTCAAATTACAATATACGATACTTCTTGAAACGTGTAAAGACTCCACTGCTAAATTCAAATCATTCCAGGAATTCTTTATAAAATGCTTATTGATAGTAATCAATAAAAGATAATAATTGTTCATGTGTAGTGTTTTAACAGAAAAATCAGATATCTCAGATTGCAAATATTTCAAAGAAATTATTTTGAATAGCCATGGGAAAGTATATTGTATTTATGAAACTACACCATACATTTATTTATAGTACTATAGTAATCAAAAGATTGTTTATTAAGATTTTCAAGGTATCAATGTTTCACTATGTAGAGCATTTTTTTCATGGAACATAAGATATAGCTTTTACTAAAAATGTTTAAATTATTTCAATTTTCTACATAATTACTGTAATTATTTAATTTAAATTATTTTTAAATGAAGTTATATTACTTATATATCCAACAATGTTTATTTTTATCAATAAATATGCATGTATATGTAATGGGAAAATATATTTTTAAAAAACCGGGTTTTTTGTTTGTTTAAAAAAAAAAAAAAAAAAAAAAAAACGGGTTTTTTACCAACTATAGTTACAGCCAATTGCTACCAGATGACTACTCCCATTATGTTGTTGTCAAGTCATGAAAACCAGCCTAAAGCTTCAAATATGCCATTATTTTCTGATAAATTGTTTACTGTTATAGGTAAGCAGCAATAAGTATTTTTCGCAAATATATCAGAAAGTAGCTGGTTTAGATTTGAAAACTGCTTTATAAAAACGCAGTTCAATTCTTTGAGCATGAATAACCATACCTGTAAATTTTATACATTTATCAATAACACAAATGTGTCAGAAATTAGAGGATTTAAACTTCAAAACAGATTTAATTACATTATCATTTAAATGAAGAGATTTTTTTGTTAAAAGTTTTATTAAATTTTACCTTATTCATACTGTTTGGCTTAATGTTTAATTATCATAAGAGAAAGTGGAAAAAAAAAAGGTTTTACAAAGTCATGAACAAAAGAAAAAATAGATGAGTTAAAAAACCAAATAAGAATAAGACTCCTCCGGTTTCTTAGTATAGCCTTGGCCGCAAATGCTCTACCGACATCTGTGACATGAAATAATTATTGGCATCCATTCAATGTTTTTTCTTATTTCATTTGTATAAATTGGCAGTCTTATATCTTCTTAATTTCTTTCTACAAGTGTACTCGTTTATAAGCAATATTTCACAGTTAACTAAATCTACTGTCAACTAAACACATATAGTCAAGATGCAAACGATTAAACGAGCGTATTTTTAGTGATTTATTAATTACTGAGAAGCTTGAATAACACATGTCTATTTCCGTTCACTCTGACTTTCGAAATGTCACTAACAAGATTCAAAAGCTTAGTTACTATATACCAAAACATGTGGTGATTTAATTGGTAATGATCTGGACTCAATTTTTTCAGGAGAAGGAAACGTTTGTGTTTTGTTTGCATTTCGAGAATTTTACATCAAGATAGTGTAACAAAACTAATATGCTTCTAAATAAAAAAATTTTGTCATATTCGATTCAAGGTAGTTTAAAGATCAAAATGCTTCTCTTGCAAGTAATTTTTTTTCAGATTAGTTGAAATTCATATATATTATTAAAAAATATAAAAAAATGAAATGATAAAGGGGGGGGGGGGGCTTTTCCTCCTTCAAAATTACATATTATATTTTTATTTCAAATCATTTTAATGCTATTTTGATCAGAATGAAGGGAAAACAGAAATCGTGTTTTCCTATTCTAGTGATATTTGAAAATTTATGGTGGCAACACGTTGAAAACGGTGCCACTCAAGAGACTGAAAAATGAATTTGCTTTCAGTTCGACTTTCTTTTGAGACAGTAGGATAATTTTTAATTGGCTGGTTTATTTTATTTTATTTTTATTTAGATGTCTAACCTGAAAAGAATATTTTCTGTTTTTAGCCAACAAGCATCAGCTTGAATTTTTGTTTATTTGAGGTTTTTTGTCTTCTATTAAGTAAGAGTATAAAAATCACATTAGTGATTTTTCTATTTATTTTGTATCATAAACACTTCCCATGCTAAGGTTCTGCTCTTCACATTTATGAAGTCACTTTCATTTGTAAGTAGATACAGGGTGCAATATGTTATCTATCGCTGAACTTTAATTTCTCAACCGTTGGTCGTAGACATATAGTTCCAATTACAAAAATGTTTGAAATGAGGTAAATATTCATGTTGTGGCATTATTTAAAGTAAAAAAATCAATTTTATGAAAATTACGAAAACTAACTTTTCATACGGTCCCCCAGTCCCTATAGTTATATGTAGTAAAAGTTTACACATATCATAACAGATGTAACACAAAAAGTTTGACATCTGTATTACAAAAATTGACACAGTTGTTAAATTTCAAAGTTTAAGATTTTTCCACATGATTTTGTCTTTCATTGAGGGATCAGTTAAAAGATGAATTAATGTAATTCGAGATCAAAATCAGGGTACAATGTCCTTTTTATGGTGAAACCACCTTTAGTCGGTATCTTCGGTAGGTTTGAATATTGTTCGACCTATAAAAGTTAGCTCAACTTTTTGGATGAAATAACCCTATTTGGTGATTCCCTAATTAGGCGATACCAGCTAAAGGTGGTTTCGCCGTAAAAAGGACATTGCATCCTGATTTTGATCTCGAATTACATTAATTCATCTTTTAACTGATCCCTCAATGAAAGACAAAATCATGTGGAAAAATCTCAAACTTTGAAATTTAATAACTGTGTCAATTTTTGTAGTACAGATGTCAAACTTTTTGTATTATATCCGTTATGATATGTGTAAACTTTTACTAAATATAACTATAGGGACTGGGGGATCGTATAAAAAGTTAGTTTTTGTAATTTTTATAAAATTGATTTTTTACTTTAAATAATGTCACAACATGAATATTTACCTCATTTGAAACGACGTTTTTGTAATTGGAACTATATGTCTACGACCAACGGTTGAGAAATTAAAGGTCGGCGATAGATAACATATTGCACCCAGTATAATTTCCATGCATTGTTATTCTGATGGAAAGTAATCAAGCAGTGTTTACTATTTTTCGATAAAAACCTCGAATATTTCCGATAACAGTGTCAAATTTTAAATTTAATCTGATTTTCAGGGACTCACCACAAAAGATTGCTATGCGGAAGGAATCGATTGTAGTTTAAGATATGCACCTTTTATAGGAAATTCAAAAACTTCTTCAGCATATTAATTTCTGTAAATTTCATTCATTTTTTTTCATAAAAAATGCATACCTGCAAACTATCCCTTTTTTGTGTTAACTCTATTTCCGAATTATAATCCTTACCTTTTATCACAGATTTCTACAATTAATTAACATTAAAATTAGGCAAAGATTACTATTTGGAAGGAGTAATAACTAAAAAGTGGAATACATGACAGCTAAGGGTACGCTGATAGATATATTTAAAATTTTTATTTTGCTAAAGAAAAAAAAATGCTTTAAATTTTGTGAATAATGTATGAAATATAAATATTCAGATTGGAGTGACATATAGTTGAAGGGACGATACAGTTGTTAGTACCATGAGTACCACAGAATATTAAGGCTCCAGCACTTATTTTGTTAGAAATTAAGTCCTGCAGTTGATTATTGCGATAATACATAATAAAAGTATTTTCAAATGCTCAGTTTCAAAGTATTAGCTTTAGAGCTAATACTATAAGTAATTCCATAATTAAATATTTAAAATAGAATATATTATAATTGTAGCGACATATTACTTGCACCTATTTCATTCAGCATAACACATTTAACATCTTAATGATTTAAAAATATTCATAATGTTTAAATATAATTTTTTATATTGAAATTGAAATGCACAATAAAACAAAGATAATCAACATTTAAATGTTTACTTATCAACAAGCAAGTAATTACAAAAACATATGTATTTATGTATGTATTAGTATTTGTAATAAATAATTTATCACGTGTCATACTTTAATTCATAAATTATCATTATAAAAGAGAAAAATAATATAGTTTAAATGTTTCTTACAAACAGAAGTTCTGCAATGCTATTATAAATATGTGAAGCACCACCGAACTCGTGAAATATCAGAGAAAATTGAGGTATGGACAGATTTCAAATATGTTTGACAGACTCATGTCTGCATTTTTTCGAGAATATATATATTGCACTCATTTTAGCAGGTATAACATGCTGACAGAAATAAAAATGCCATCGAAAATATCTTCAATTGCTAAATGCCACCAACCTGATGTTATGTATATAATAGATGTATACTAAATTACTGTTTTTTATTACTTTAATTTGCTTTTATTTTATTTATCATTTTTAACAATGATGCATATTTAAAACAAATATATTATCAAATTACCATTTTTAACACAATTAGTGATTAGCAACAGTAAACACAATTAGTGATTGACAATGGTTTTTGGTGATCTATCTTCCTCACATCAATAATATGTAAGTACCAAAATATCTCAGTTAATCACAATATATTAGAAAACTATTGTATTGGAATATTGAAAAGTAGAGGCATCTAAATCAAACAATGAAAAAGAATTTTTTTTCAGAATAAAATGATTTATTAGAAGTATACATTTTTATACATTAATTCATTAGAAAGTATAGATATAATATACTTGAGATGATACTAACAGAAAATCATTGCCAGTGACTTTTAATTTACACATACTTGAAAACAACATCAGTTTTGCTAGGGGTACTTTGCAATTCTAACTTGACAGGGCATTTAAAAATGTAACTCAACATCTCTTCTGTATAACCAATAAGGAAATAAAGCTTCCTAACTTGAATATTTTGAACAATTATGCCAGCAATTACAATTAAATTATGGCGTCTTTTAATGATAACCTCAGATAAAAACAACCTGTGCCATGTTCCAAACATAAATTTACGAATGAAAAAATCTTCAACTGTAGTTTCAGATCGCCTTATTCCATCAAGCAGATTACCTGTGAAAAAACAATGAATATTTTAAAGGTAAATATTTAACATAACTTAAAACACAAAAGAAATTAAAAATCGAGTAGTGTAAAAGCATCAGTAGTCAGCCTCTTACACCGAAAGAAAAAATCAAGTAGTGTAAAAGCACCAGTAGTTAGCCTCTTATACCAAAAGGAAAAGGTATCCAAAATTCTTTTCTATTGGTTGGTGATAGGATTTTGGGCAGTGGGAAATTATATTTCATTTAAACCCAAAATAAGCTATTTATAAAAGCATTTTATCCAGGGGCATAACTACAATTTTTTTTTTTTTTGGGGGGGGGGGGGGGGGAGAGAGAGAGAATTAATAAATTTCCCAACTTATAATTCAAATATTTCCCAACTTGAAACAAATTGTTTTATTTTCCAACTGAAATGATATGTGCAATGTGTTTAATGATAATGATATTTATACATAAGAAAATTATCATTTTCAGTGAAAAATACTGAAAGTAAAAATATAAAAATTATAATTATTAGTTCATTTAATGTAAGTTTAAATACGCGTCTTTCTGTGACGTGAATATTAGAATATTCACAAATTGTTGTGATCGTATTTTGGAAATAGTTTGTTGTAAAAAAATTCTTCTTTTAGAAATGGAGACAATAACCCTACACTTAGTTCTTTTAGGTCATTTAAAAGGAGAAAATTGAAAAGATCTTACTTGAAACAAGCAGTGTTGAGGAAGAGACAGGAACTACACTTTTTTTGAGATTAAATCAATCTTTATTTAAGTATATTTTTAGATGAAGATGAATAATTTTCAATTTTGATCACCCGTAAATTGTTCTTGAAAATACCAGCACTTAGATTAAAAAAATTCCCGAGAGAATATCGCATATGAACTGAACATATGAACACTGAAGAACAAAAACTTCGTTGATAAAAAAAATGGCACAACTACAACCAGATATCGACATCGTTGTTTCGGACATCCCGTCAGAACTTTAACTGCCTAAAAAAATTAAGGGAGACAGTATATAAACATCGCTACGGGGCCCGCAAAAGTAATTAAGCGAGAGGTTTAAAACAATTGACCAAATTCAAAAGCCACCGGTATTCGGAAAACAAATGAGAAAGCGAAACCAAAAGTAACGCAATCTAATTTGTTCGTGAAACGAAACATCACTCGTTTGAAATCATAGCAAGCGCCCGTTTTCTACTGAGCATGCGCACACTTACAGCCTCGGATGAAACATGGAGAGAAAAGGGAAGGGAAGAATAATGAATGAATGGCGTGCGTATGCAAGCACTGGGGGAAAGCCAACTTACAGACTACGCTAAGGTTGTCAGCGAGAGAGACGGGAGAAAAAAGAAAAGAAACAAAAGCACGGCCGCGACACCGTCACAGATGCAGACCGGTGAATAGGTGCAAAATAATGTGAGATTTCATCTCACAATACCCCCCAACGTCGAATAAAATTTTGATGTGCCAGACAGATGTAAAAAGGTGACCTTTTGCATCAGGATGGGAAAATCAAAATTTTGAAAGCCAATTAACAAGCCCTACAAATAAAACGTGGTGATCAAAAAGGAAAAAGAGAAGGAAAAGGAATACATAAATGTTACATCAATGTAGTATATACAATATAAATATGTACATTTAGAATGAGTATTCCAATTATTTACATGTGGCATGCCATAAAAATAATTGTGCATGTAGTATATCTTTAAAAAGGTCTCATATCAAAAAAATATTAAACATTAATATTTCACCAAAAAAAGCAAACAACTTTGCTGTCAAGAGATATCATGAAACATGTATTATTCGAATAATATAAAATAACAGTTGCAACTATAATAAGTAAAATTGGTCGACCAAGAGTATTATAGAATAACTTACATCTTCAGCTATTCAAGTTTTCATCAATCAAAGTATCTCATAAATCAAGAGTACTAGTATAATTTGTTTACTCATTGAAGATATTTATATAGCTACTCACTACCATTAACATATTAGATAAAATGTATATCAAAATAATATCAACAACAGTAAACAACACGTATAATCTCTAAAATAAAAAAAAGTCAACATCAATATATTACTCTTCAACAAAAATATTTAACATAATTACTCAAAATTCATCAACCTAGGTATGGTACATATATATATATATATATTGCTGTATGAAAATAAAAAAAAGGTGGAGATCTCCAAAAAAGAAAAAAAATTAAAAATATACTATCAAAATCATTGTACATTTCTATGTAATAAGCTTGATCATGTCAATTTATAAATGAGAAACATGGTACCAAAAAAATAAAAAGGAATAGACAGATAACCTGGAACAGATATTGCCATCATGTTTTGCTAAAATTACATGAAATTTACTAGAACTTAGAATACTAGGTGAACAAACTATTGCCATAAAATCATCACATTGTCAGGTGCAACTACTCATAAACCTAAAAATAAATACAAAAAAAAATTAACTATTAATATTTATGAAAATACATATTTAAATGCAAATATTAATGTCTTTTTCGTAAATTATAGCTGTGGGGTAGAGGTGTAATTGGATGAGGACTTTGCAACACTAAGTGTTGTTGGCGTTTCTGTACAGGTATTACTCTATTAATGTTTATTGTAAAAGGCTTGTCCAGTTCATCTTCTAAAACCCTAACAGAAAGAAGCACATCTGAAATTACATTTATCACAACATAAGGACCAATGTTTCTTGGCTTAAATGCATCATTGGTTCTAATGTAAACGATATCACCACACTGGAACTTTCGTAGATGAGCACGTTTATGTTGACGTTGATTACGTAACTGTTGAGCCTCTTTCATGTTTCCATAAACTTTCTGGTACACATGTTTCATTGTTGACATATGCTGATAGTAATCGTACGGATATGATAACGCTTCCAGATCAGGATAATCGAAAAGATCAAAAATATTGGATATAGATCTGCCAAAATGCAGAAAAGATGGTGAGTATCCAGTTGAAGAATGTATTGTGTCGTTATATAGGCTTTTATGTATCATTAGGGACTGTTGAAAATTATATCCCTCCTGAGCTAATGTAGCAATTGATGACTTAATGCTGGTATTTATTCTCTCTGATGATCCTTGTGTTTGAGGATGCCCAGAGGATGAATGAACAATACTGATCTTGAGGCTCTCCGTAAAATTATCAAATACTTGTGAATTAAATTGAGGGCCCAGATCAGACATTAAAGAAGCCGGACGACCATAGGTGGTGATGTAGTTGGTCAGGGATTTAACAACAGACTGAGCAGTAGCAATCTTGATCGGGTATAACTCTATATGTTTTGAGAAATGATCCAGGAATGTCAGCACATAAAATTTATTCGAAAAAGGGCCTAGGAAATCCATTGAGACGAGCTCACCAGGTTTAGAAGGGATGAACATCTCTTGTAATGGTGCTGCAGGTATTCTTCGTGGTTTATGTCTAACGCATAACTCACAGGACAGAACAAAATTTTTTGTATCTTTATAAATTCCTGACCAGTAAAATTTTTTGAGTAGTCTTCTATAAGTATTTCCAATACCGAAGTGAGGCATATGGCAAATATGCAAGATTTTTGACTTTAAAATATGAGGCACAATAATTTTAATATGTGGTGAATTTTCAGGTTGTAATAATTTACGTTTTATCATAAGTAAACCTGTATCAGGATGAATAAAATAATTTTTGAACTTAGGATTAGGTTTATCTGAAGTTATGGAGTCAATTATTTTCATTATTTTAGGATCCTTACGCTGTTCACAGAGGAATGTGGACTCAGAAATTTCCATTTTGGGGTCTTGAGATTGTTGGTTTTGATCATCTATGTGATGCAACTCAATAGTTGGTGACTTTGTAGTGACTGGAAGAATATTTTTATCTCTTATTAAAGCAGGGTTAGTGTTAAGATCTTGAGAATTATTTGTAAAATCTTCACGAGAGAAATAATCTGCTAACACATTACTCTCGCCTTTAAGATATTGAAAGGTGAAATCATAATTGTAAAGGTCAACCAACCATCTCGTAGTCAGATCAACTGGTGAACTAGTAGACTTATAATGTTCAATAGGTTTGCTGTCACTTAAAATCGTGAAATGTCTATTATACAGAAAAAATTTAAATGCATTAATTGATTTCACAATTGCCATCAATTCTAGCTTCAGAGCAGGATATTTTCTTTCTGAAGGAGATAAAGATTTACTAAAATAACTCACAGGTAGTAGATGACCATTTCGCTTTTGTAGAAGGACACCGGAAATAGCTATACCACTTGCATCTGTATTGAGGTAAAATGGTTTGGACCAATCAGGCAAGGAGAGAAAAGGTTTTGAGAAAAAAATGTTTTGAACTTCTGTAAAAATTTTATTATGATCTGGCGTCCATGTAAAAGGAACCTTTGGAGAGGTAAGTTTAATTAGTGGATCCATAAGTTTAGAATATTTGGGAATAAGTCTGCGATAAAAACCACATAGACCAATAAATCTTTTTAAGTGTTTCTTAGTTTTTGGAGCTGGAAAAGATGTAATTTTGGTTATATTAGAAGACACTGGTTGGATAGTATGATTCTGCAAATGAAAACCAAGGTAATCTATGGCTGTTTGATGAAATTTGCATTTAGCAGGAGACAAGGTAAGGTTATGTTTCTGTAAAATTGAAAACAAAACATCTAATTTGTGAATCATTTCTTGAAATGAATCACCAGCAACAATAATGTCATCCTGATATGCATAAACACCTTGTAATTTACTTTCTTCGATTATTGCATCAATTAACATTTGAAATGAAGAGGCTGCGGATCTGAGTCCAAACATTAAACGAGAAAAACTATAAGTACCCCATTCGGTAGTAAAAGAGAGTTTCTTGCGAAATTCTTCTGGGAGATTTATCTGATGATATGCAGATGGAAAATCTAATGTGGTGAAGTATTTAAATTTTGAAATATTGTTAATAATAGTATCAATTCTAGGTAATGGGTAAGAAGAACTACGAATCATGGTATTAATTAATCTTAGATCAAGTGCCATACGAAATTTTGGTTTTTCATTTGGAGAGGATGCTTTCTTTTTAACCATAAGCATTGGACATGCCCATTCGGAAATACTTCTTTCAATAATTCCTGCATCAACTAACGTGTCCAATTGCTGTTTTGCCTCTTCTTGGATAGATTGTGGCACAGGGAAGGGCAGGGTCTTAACAGGAACATCTGAGATAAACTGGATATGAGGTATAACTCTGTCCGTTTGACCCAAAGATTTCAAGGAAGAAGAAAACACCGTATCATATTTAGTTAATAAATTTTGTAATTCTGTTTTCTGATATGGAAGTAGATGATTTAGGCTAAAATTACTAAGTTTAAACTCGGATTTTCTTAACTTTAAAATGTCAGTAGAAGCTTGAATTAAATTAATTTCATGGGGAGAACTAATATTTTGAGTATCAAAATCTTCTTGAATTTCATCTATCTCGTGAATTGTTCCCAAAACTAAATCTTTATTAATGTGAATGGGTTCTTCAGCATTATTAGTGATAGGAATATAAAAGTAACTACTGAGGTTTTTAGCATTTTTAGATTTCGAGCTAAGTTCTGCAGAAATTATGGATTGATATGCACAAGTTGGTAATTCATACTCCTTTGGTTCAAACAAAAATTGATCACAAGAATGAAAGGAAGACACCGCAGGTACATATACAGTACTGTCAGGTGGAATAACGACTTTCTTTCTTGAATAACAAGAATTATTTGAAGGAAGAGAACTATGTACTTTATTATTGGAATTAACAGACACTGATACATTTTTATTGGAAGATTCAGGTAGAGACCTTTTTTGAGTTAAAGTGTTGACTTGTAAATCCTGTGTTTGATCAACCTCTTGAGCAGAAACAGAGTCTAAGATGTCAAGTAGGTTATTATTTATCTTAATTTGGCTATTATGTAGATCAATAACAACTCTATGAGATTTCAAAAAATCAAAGCCAAGGATACCAACAAACTTAGAATCTTCAGGAATATCAATGAGAAAAAAGGAATGTTTGTAGAAAAATTTCCCTATCTTAAATGACAAGTTTATACAACCAGAACAAATAACAGCAGAATTTACTGTGGTAATTTTTACATTTGAAGCAATTCTGCTATAATGTACATGCTGTTTTATACGTTGAAAATAATATTTTGATAATAGAGAAATGCTTGCACCTGAATCGAGAAGAAAATTTGCAGGATTCTTGTTAATAGTTAATTGAATAATTGGAAGGGTAGGGTGATCAACTTCCGCATGGAGAAGAAATTCGATGGACTCAACAAAGATTATGTCATTTTCAGATGAGGTTGTTTGTATACCAGAGTTTGCAAAAAGTGGAATTTCTTTATTTGTTTGACTAGCAACTGATTTCACAAGTCTCTGTGATGAAATCGGATAGTTAATTTTAGTCTATGGAGACCGCGGTACAATAATATCATTCTGGACTTGAAAAGGCGTAAAGTCACGACTTAAGGCAGAAAAATCATTAAAGGACGGAAGTTGAGTATTTATGTCTGGAGTTAACTCTTGAAAACATTCAGGAGTTATGTTTGAATTATAGAATGTTCTTTCACATTGAAAAACGGGAACAGCAAGGTCTTTATCAGAATTTACATTATTGAAAGAGACAGCTTGAGAGTTATACTGTGGAGAAAAATGACACAGGGGTGAAGCAGCTCCACACCCACTTCTCCCCAAATCGTGTCAGTACCTATGAGGATTTTTATTTGAGTAGTTCTGACGGGAGGTCGAAACCTTAGAGGAAGAATGTCGAGAGTCGGATGAATGTGGTTTATCATATGAGGAGTTGTGATGCCGTTTTTTAAAAGATGCTTGTTTTGATTTGGAAGTTAAATTTGCTTTCAATTTGAAACATCTGTTTGCTGAATGTCCAGGTCTTGTGCACCACTGGCAAATAATTCGTTTATACGAATGTTTGAAATGATGACTTAGTCTTATGTTTCTGGAAGAATTCTGCCTGGACTCTGTATTGCAAGATGAGTTATCACCTGAAGTAGCGGAGTGAGGTTTGTTACACACCTCCGATGAGTCCGCAGAATGACTATTATGAGACAGAGAATCCTCAGGTTGTTCATGTAAGTTATGTAACATACTGTATGAAGGTGGGACCGAATTAGAAATTATAGGTGCTTGAACAGAATCAAGAATCTCTTGATATGAAGCAGCAACTTCAATCATTTTGTCAAACGAATCTATGTGTTGTGTAAGAATGTGAACTTTTAAATTATTAGGGATGAGATCAGTGAATTTTGATATTAGAATCTGTTCAATGGAGGGATCAGGCAACTGAGGAAAATGTTTACGAACAACATCATCTAACCTTGTAGCAAAATTCCGGATAGATTCTGAAGGTAGAAACTTTATACTATTGTATTTAAGAGCAATGGAGGTAGCTGACTTCGTCTTAAAATGCTTTCTAAAAATATCAAACAAGTCTTCAGGAGAAGTTGCCTTTTTACATGCATTAGAGGAAACATAAAATTTTAATGCCTGATCAGAGAGTTTAGATTTGAGGAAAATAAGTGCCTGTTCATTACTCCAGTTAGAATAAGAAATGGTCGCTTTAACTTGCTCAGCAAAAAAATCTAAAAGTTCGGGATCACCCGAAAAAGGTGTCACTATTATTCTTAGAGGTTTAATTTTTGACGTCATGATGAATAAATACAACAAAATTCAAAAATAATGCAATAATTCAAACAAACAGCATTCAAATAAATTACTAATCTCAACAATATATAAATACATCAATAGTTCTAATAAATTGTGCCTTAATATTTGCCATATGCCCCTTCAAACAATGTAAAATTATAGGTCATTGTAAAAATATTTGCATACTAAGAACAAAAATATCTTCTATCACTTCATACAATCGAAAGAAAAATCATGCTCTGCAAAAATAAAAGGAGATATTTCCTACCATTTACTTCTCAGAACAGAAAAAAAATCTCTTCAAAGTACATAAAAATGAGCAATTTGTTCCCCAAATACAAATATAAGTTCAACAAAATAATATATTGAAATAAACTCTTCAAAAAAACGTAACAGCTTCAGACTAAAATATTAAAATATCACAGCATTATAACATATTATTATTATTATTTTTTTTAATTAAATAAGTATTTCCGTTTCTCATAATTCCAGGGTGCATTTTTCAAGAATTTCTCCAAAGTCGGCACCAAGAATTGTGACGTGAATATTAGAATATTCACAAATTGTTGTGATCGTATTTTGGAAATAGTTTGTTGTAAAAAAATTCTTCTTTTAGAAATGGAGACAATAACCCTACACTTAGTTCTTTTAGGTCATTTAAAAGGAGAAAATTGAAAAGATCTTACTTGAAACAAGCAGTGTTGAGGAAGAGACAGGAACTACACTTTCTTGAGATTAAATCAATCTTTATTTAAGTATATTTTTAGATGAAGATGAATAATTTTCAATTTTGATCACCCGTAAATTGTTCTTGAAAATACCAGCACTTAGATTAAAAAAATTCCCGAGAGAATATCGCATATGAACTGAACATATGAACACTGAAGAACAAAAACTTCGTTGATAAAAAAAATGGCACAACTACAACCAGATATCGACATCGTTGTTTCGGACATCCCGTCAGAACTTTAACTGCCTAAAAAAATTAAGGGAGACAGTATATAAACATCGCTACGGGGCCCGCAAAAGTAATTAAGCGAGAGGTTTAAAACAATTGACCAAATTCAAAAGCCACCGGTATTCGGAAAACAAATGAGAAAGCGAAACCAAAAGTAACGCAATCTAATTTGTTCGTGAAACGAAACTCGTTTGAAATCATAGCAAGCGCCCGTTTTCTACTGAGCATGCGCACACTTACAGCCTCGGATGAAACACGGAGAGAAAAGGGAAGGGAAGAATAATGAATGAATGGCGTGCGTATGCAAGCACTGGGGGAAAGCCAACTTACAGACTACGCTAAGGTTGTCAGCGAGAGAGACGGGAGAAAAAAGAAAAGAAACAAAAGCACGGCCGCGACACCGTCACAGATGCAGACCGGTGAATAGGTGCAAAAAAATGTGAGATTTCATCTCACACTTTCATTTAAATAATTAAAATCAAAACTAGATTCATTTCCATTTTCTCATCTTCGGATCATTGAGTACGAAAATAATAAGATAACTAATTCCTAAATGAATAGTTAAGTAAGCAATTTCAAACTATACAGTAAATGTAAAATAAAAGAAATAGATTAGATACATTGTGGACGGACAACAGCAGGAAATTTATTTTCGTAACTTAGAGAAACACAATGACAAATTGAGCCTGGCTGCTTTTTGATTTTTTTTGATAATGTAACTTGTTTACTCTTACAAAACTCAGAAAGGTAGTTAGCAAAACAATAAAAATGTCATGTTTTTTTAATATCCTTCTATATATAAAAAAAAGTAACGATTTGGAAATGGACCAATGAAAATCTGTGTAGATGCCGTGAAATGCTTATGATTGGTCAGAGCTTTCTGACGATATAAGGCGGTTACCAAGGAAGCGGGTCTGTCGCCAAACGTCGCAAAAAGTGATGACAACTTGTGTCTATTTCCAGTATTTCGCCAAGTTTTCATTGACTCCCATTGAAATCTAATAGCTTACTTGGTTGCAGAAAATCAACAAATTGACATATTTCAATGCAACAAAAACTAATTTCAGCTTATGAATAGAGCTTAATTGAACTATTTACATTATTTTTAAGCACAAACACTAACTATTTAAAATATCCGAAACATTATAGATATAATTTTACATGTATATGTTGGCGAAGAGAAGGAGGCAAAATGAAAATTTCAGAGGAGAGGAGATTTATATGATTATTTATTTAGATCCAGAATGGCAGCGTAAAACAATTACGATTGGGGTTGGCTAGAAAATAGGGATTGCTTCGCGATACCGAATGAAATACCGAAGCGATTACGTGGGGGTGTTAGTGAGCATAGCAAGCAGGGGGGTGGAGCCCTCCTAGTTATTTAAAAAAAAAGAAAAAGACTTTCAAAAATCCAGAATTTCCCAACTCTAAGCTCAAATTTCCCAAGTTCACATATATTGGAGGGGGAGGCTCCCCCGCCCCATCGCGACGCCTCTCATTTTATCTCATTGTGATAGACTACAAGGGGGTGGTCGACAACTGGTACACTTACCCTATGTTATAAAATAATGAGAAATAAGTGAAAATTAGGAAAAGGCATGCCAAAGCCTCAATTCTTCTACAATTTTAATACTCTGATGCATGGTAATGTAATATTAGATTGTATTGAAAAACAGCCTCAAGCAAAGTCTGCATCATACTTTTATTCCTGTATCACACATAAACCTTAAGGCTTGGTTGGTTGGGGATGCTAAGGTTACCTTTTGCCCATGATGGTCAACAGACCAGGACCTCCACTTAAAGTGGAATCTGACTCACTACACACATCCATGACTAATTTGGGATTCAATCTCAGCATCTCTTGTACAGTAGCTAGCGCTGCAATCTTTAGACAAGCAGGGCTTGAGAAAGATGCAGTTTTTTTTCCTACCAACATTTGTATATGGTGGGGAATAAAACTGTTTGAAAAAGCAAAATAATTATCTTTAAACCTGTGTTTATTAGCTGCAATTTAATTTTTTCAGAACTCATTCGTATGGTTTTTCGGTACTACTTAGTTATCCTGTCGACCAAAAATCTATCGCCAAACTATAAGATTAAATGCCAATAATGGTTGATTGAAAATGTCATATTCACTTGACTTTAGGCAAGTTACATGTGTCTTACGTCATCAAGTGATTTTTATTTCAACATTTTATTTGTATTTTTATTAATGTTATACTATTTTATTTATTCTTTCGTTATTTAAAATAAAAAATTACGTCAATTTGTATAATTTGGCAAGTGGTTTGGCGATTTAAATTGGCGAAATTGGTCGACAGGATAACTAAATACAGTAGACTCCCTTAAATCCGCGAACACCAAAAAAATCTGCACATTTTTTCAGAAGTAAATAATGAAATTTACAGTTAAGTTGCAGGAACAAAATTCAAGATGGCGCCGAAATCAGCGACTACTGCAATGTTTTTCTACTAAATTTTTTGTTAATCACTTGGCTATTGTTACTCTTTTGGCCATTGTAGCTGATTTATTACTAAATAAATTTACATTACTTTTGATTTTGATATAAATGATCATATCTATATAAAAAATTCCAGGTTTCAAAACGGAAAAATCCATGAACCAGAACGCTTTTTTTAAATTATTGTTTGCGGATTTAAAAAAAAAAAAAAATATAGACAAATTTATTTCTAAACATACAAAGCAGTATAAGAAAAGCATTCAAGACTCTAAATAACAATGAAAAAAGTTACAGAGAGCGCAATAAGCTATATATATACTGATAATAGCATTAACACTGTTCTCCTTGCTTCTTTTCCTATTTCTTATGTCATCACTAATTTGAAAAACTGGTCTTTTCTTTACTTTATACATATTATATTTAACTACAGTTACATTAATAGTTTACTTTTATTCATCTTTATTTATTTAAATATGTAACATACTCACCTTTTTCTCAGCAATCTTGAACTTCAAATATTTTTTATTTAATTTATTTCTGGGATGTTTAAGAAGTGTGTGGATGTTTAATTCGTAAACATCGTTAAACCTTGCCGTTCTCCATATGTAAAACCCTCCATGTAGTGCTAAGAACGAATAAAAGACGTACCGATCTTACGATCACTTTATCTCTAGATGGCAGCATAGGATCTTTGGAATCGAACTGAATCGATTTCATCGGTAATAATTTAATATTCTACATTTTTATTTTACATAATTATTTTCATAATTACTTACTTTTAAACTAATAAATTATTTTAATATTTTACTTTTAATGTTTCACATTATTGTAAGCATTCATTATAATTTCCCTTGCTTAACTACCAATCAAATTAATGTTTCAAAAATGTAAACAAATCAATGACCAGAAATCCGCAAAATTCTAAAATCCGCACGACCTCTGGTCCCAAGCTGTGCGGATTTGAGAGAGTCTACTGTAGTACCGTTTTTTCTCTTTTCTTTTAACCCATAGTGCCATGCTATCCTAAATCCTGAGTTAACTCTGATTTTGTTTCATAACATTATTTGGAAATAAATTGGGCAAGAATTAATTTCTTGACTTTGCAAAGAATGCTGAATACACTTATTTTACCAGTTTCTATAGTCAGCAATTCAATTTAAATCAAAAATTCATTTAAAAGCAATTACAAAAAATTGGAACAAATATTAAAAAAAAGCAAAAGAGTTTAGGTCAGGAGGTAAAAAAAAAACAATTTTAAAATCAACATTTCACAACAGATTTATTGTTAATATTATTTTCATTTGGGTATAGCTTTTCTTTATGCTGATTAACCAAATTGCTAAAGTTAGCCGAAAACCAAGTAGAAACAAACAGATTTTAGTTTTGTACACAATTTGAGCTGAAATATAATGCAAGCAAACAGGATAAGACTTGGTTCAGACAGAGCTAGCCAAAAAAGAAATTAGCTGAATTTATTTTTGCAGTTCATTTCAGCTTGTGATGTAATGAAGAGGTATTGAATTTTAATGCCAAAAAATATTTTTTTAAATCACGCAAAATAAAGACTAATTTAGTCTTCTAACTCATTTCAAACTCCAATCATATAAAATTAGTAGGAGAATAGCAGCAGTGGAGGCAAGATTTCTTTTGGCAAGGGTGGGTAGACTTTTGAAACATTGAAAATGTTTGGAGTGTGTTTAAATTTACTTAACTTATGTTTGCAACTTTTTTATTACACTTCAAGACAGTGGCAATTTAAAAAATTACAATCAGTACAAGACAGGATTCTTAATTTTAATACTTGGTATTGTATTTTCGTATATTCAAAGTGATGTTATACATGGTGTGGCAATATACCCGATGCGGCATTAAACTAGCTTTTTTTTAAAACGTAAAATGTGGCGTTATATCCATAAAATACGGTAATATAAAGAAACCCAAATTTAACAGACATGTAACTGAATTACGCCCTTAAACAACTGAAATTATCAAAATCAAACAGGCTGCTGTAAATAAGGATCTCAGGAGATTTCTTCAGCTAGTAAAGCCTGACATGTGGCTTTTATGAAAGTGTTGCTTTTAATTTCAAAACTTTACATGCATAAATTATTGATATTTTTCAAATAAAAATGCTTTTTTGATGTTAGTGAGAAATATAAAAATATATATTAAATTTTAAAAAATCCATTAGAGTTTTCAATTTAAAAAAAATGATTTTCACCTACGTTTTGTAACGCAGGTCGGATCACTAGTTTTATTAGTAGCCACTTCTCTAAACCAGTGGAGATTCTTATAAAGTTCAAAATGCTAAATGATATACATATATATATATGTTAATATCATTTTACAATTGTCAACAGGGAAATCATTGATCACATGTAGGAAAATTTATTATTTCCTAATATGTAGTGCCAGGTATAGGTGCAGATCCCAAAATCTGGAAGGAGCCAGTGGCTCCTAAACCCAAAAAATCCAGTGGCCACATTGTTAAACAAACACATAAAAGCAATAGCGTTTGTATAAGGGAGAGAGGGAGAGAAATAAATTCAAAATGAAGGAAAATTATTTAATATACAGGGTGATTAAAAAAAGATGGGAAAAATTTTAAGAGGTGATAGTACACACCCAAACAAACATTTTGTATCAAAGAATGCATGGTCGTAAACTAAACGTAAAAAAGTTAGAGGGTGCCAAAAGTTATGTTCTTATACGAGGCAAAAACACACAATGAACGATTAAGTTAAGTTACGAAAACAAATTTAATGGCATTTGATTACAATAAGTGCTCAAAACATTGAGCGGCAGCTGTTATGCACGCAGTACAATGGCGAAGAACAGATTGGCGAATTTTCTGAAACACACCAGGCATATCGCGAACTTCCTCTACAGCAGCCGAAAGCTTGGCGACAAGTTCTTCTGCGGATTCAATGGGAGTCTCATACACAAGAGCCTTTAGCTGTCTCCACAAAATAAAATCGAGACATGAAAGATCTGGCGAGCACGGTGGTGTCTGGTGTGTTTCAGAAAATTCGCCAATCTGTTCTTCGCCGTTGTACTGCGTGCATAACAGCTGCTGGTCAATGTTTTGAGCACCTATTGTAATCAAATGCCATTAAATTTGTTTTCGTAACTTAACTTAATCGTTCATTGTGTGTTTTTGCCTCGTATAAGAACATAACTTTTGGCGCACTCTAACTTTTTTACGTTTAGTTTTCGACCATGCATTCTTTGATACAAAATGTTTGTTTGGGTGTGTACTATCACCTCTTAAAATTTTTCCCATCTTTTTTGAATCACCCTGTATACACAGACTAATTACATCAAATGAGTATGTTTAATTTAATCATAAAATTCTTAAATTTGATCACTAAATGTAATACAAATCTTAAACTATGTTCATTCAGAAGATATAGTTGGGCAAGATACATTTAAAAAAATGTTAAACTAAGTCATGGTAGTGCAGAATATTAGAAAATTTATCATGATAGTAGGGAATATTAGAAAAACAATTTCTTATTTTGATTTTGTAATATAAAATTGCATATAGAAAAATTGTGAATGTGTAAAATTATTTTGCTTTATAAAAATCAAAACACACTTCAGACATTTGTTTTTCTAGCAATGCAATAGTCTGCTTTGTTAAACAGATCATTCTGGAATGTCAGAATTATGTAGGAAAATACAAGAATGATTTTAAGTAGAAATCTGCATTTGCAGAAAAGAGACATTCACATGGCGAGTGAGACATTGAAAGTTAGTGGCCAAAGCAAAAAATTTAGCCATCACGTGGCGACTGGTGACCGTGAATCTGCACCTTTAGTGCCAGGGTGAAAGATCAACAAAGATTGTAATTCACTGGCCTTTGAGTCTTTTAGAGACAGTAGAAAGAAGTTATTGCAGACCTTTTTTGAAACAATATGACAAGAAATGAAAAGTACATGTTTTTAAGCATATGGGATGCAGTTTAAGAAAAATTTCAAATAAGAAAGGCGACAATTTTTTCGAATATTTTCATTGAGTCACCCTTTTTGTGGCCAGTGGTAGCTACTAATTTTGTCCTTTATCAGTGATACTGAAAGGGAATAAAAAATTTTACTGAATCAAAAATACCTTAAATGCTGTATTCAACTTTTGCTTTAAAAAAATACTTAGAAATAATTTATTACAAGGCGGCAAAACATAATATGATAACCGTCTATGAATTGATCATGCTAATGAACATGCTAATTTTATTATAATAGCTACATAGCCATAGAGAGCTGTAGAGTTTCATATGTAAATTAAAGATATATTATTTAATCTAAAGCTCTTAACTCTCCTGACAGTAAATTTTTCAGATACACAATATAAACTGTCAAAGACGTTTATTTCTATAATTATTATTAAAACAGAAATAAATATAATATAATTTCCTAAAATGTTATTTGCAATAAAACTGCAATTCTACGTTAACTCATGCAATGAATAAATAAATAAATATATACTTGTATTCCAACTATTCCAAGATTTCCTGTGATGTATTTGATGAGGAGCATTGAATTGTTCATAAGTTAGAGCTTTACTGCGATCTCTGGTACGTTTGTATCGGCCAGCTTGGCATTTTGCACATGCAGGTGTAGTAAATAAAGAACGTTTAGGCAGCACAAGATTAAGGGGATTCTGAAAAGTAAATAAACGTAAACTAGTTAAGGTATTTTAAATCAAATAAAAGGAGATACAAGATATAACAATAAAATTATTTTATTCCAAATTTAAATTGAAAGAGGTTAAACAATAATAATTTTTAAAAGGTGAAAATTTTATAAGCAGCCAAAGTTAACCACACGTAAAAATCATTTTATGTACAATTTGCAAGTAATACCCTTGCTATGAGTCTGGCGTTAGCTGAAGTCAGGGTCCATAAATATCATGATATTTTTGAAAAATATCAAAAATCATATGAATTTTGAATATTTCCAACTGAGCAAAAAAATGCCCAGGTCAGGAATCGAACCCAGATCCTTGGGTTACAGGCAGGGCCAATGCTGTACCATTTAAGCTAACTAGGCTGAAATGCTCCAGATAACCTTATTGGTAATAACATCTGGTCTGTCATGTAGGCAGCTCAACAGAATAAACTGCAGGTAAAGGAACTCCATATAAACATTGGGTATGTAGATAAACTATTATTTTAACACAATCAAACTGATTGGTAAAGTTATCATACGAATTGAATATTTCCAACTGAGCGAAAAAAACAGATTTTATTTTTTATTTTTGGCAAACTAAGCAAATGAAAAATGAGGTGTTTTTATAACTATATTACCACACTTAACCTTATTAAATAAATTGTATCAGATTTCATACTAGATAAATTGATTCTTTTGGTACTTTTCTGTTTTACCAACCCCATGTTGAAATGCATGCTAATGCGCTATTTATTTCAACCCTAGCCGTACAAAGGATTTTTATTGTAAATAGTTCCAAACATTGTACTAGTAATTGAACATGGATCATTTTTCAAAATAGTTATTTAATGCCGCCATTCAAATCATCTTAATTTGCTATTTATAAAAATCAAAAATATTTTATATTAAGTTGTAACTTATACATACTTCTCTGATGCTGAGAAGAATTTCACCTTTTGACAGTTATACCTGATAATGAGGAAGCTACAATAAAATTGTTTAGTGGCAAAAGCATTATATACATATAGCAAGAAAGTGTTTTACATGAAGCCGAATACCAACATTTCACAGCAAATTACAAATATAATTTTGTTGACCCTAACATTAGATGTTGTATCCAATCTTTTGAGAGATTTTGGGACATTGCCAAATGATGCACAAAAGATAGCTTGGCACTGTTCATCATTATTTACGAAATTGCATTTTTGCGAAAAATGTACGTTACAACTTAATCAAAACATTTTTTGTTTAAAAAATAAGCAGTCTTGTGCTGTTACATTTAAATAATAATAACTAAAAAAAAATTCACATTCAATTAAATCGGGATCCCAATGTTTGGCATGGTTTGAGTTTAAAAAAAAACACCTTTTCAGATTCACCACTGTTTAAATAAATGGCATATTAGCATATATGTTGGTAAAACGAAAAAGTACCAATTTGTCTTTAAATATAAAGGAAACTGCTTGTGTGTATGAAGCAGTGAATAAGTTGCAAAAAGTTTCTATTTTATGCCAAAGTTATTTTCTTTTTCTTGCCAAGACCTTTATAAAAAGGAAGCACCAATTATTAAGTAAATAATTTCAAAATACAGAAGAAAATTTCGTCAAATACTTCTCTAATTATTCGTTAAAATGTCTAAAATTAAAAATGTCTGGGTAGTTTCGCTATAATATTGTTTCTATCTATTTTTGTCTAACGGTATTAATTTACACGTAATCAGTTAATGGCACACAATAATACTATATAGATATAATTTATTTTATATTAATCATAGTCAGTAAGAGGGATTCAACTGTGATCGTATACACAACCAACAAGAGCATTTTGGCGAACGTAATTTGGCAGAAAATTAATTTCATCGGTATTTTAACGCTCATATACTTCAAATAGCATGGTTCATGTTTGATACCAAACTTCGTTATGGATCCAATTACAGATGATTAATCACCATAAGCAAATAATTAAAATCCTCGTTATCCTCTATCTGTATAGAGGCACGATAACAAGATTAACAAAAACTACATTTAACTGGTAAAAATACGACCTTGATAAAAACTACGTGATTTAAAATTTTAATTTACATCAGATGACTGCTTACAACATGCATAAAATTTAAGAAATCAACTAATTCCCAAGACACTTACGGAAAACAACTTGCAGATATTTATCAGTGTCATGATTTTCTATTTGACTGTACAAAAAGCTAATTAGTATCAGCTAATTAATATATCTAATAACTTTTCATCCTGTTAAACGGACGTAGTTAATAAAAAATTTTAATTTTTACAGCATAAAAATAAAACACAAATAAACAAACAGTCGGCACAGTTACAGTGAAAGAAAATACGCTCTAACAGTTACCGATAAGAAATGGGCAAAAAAATTTATAACCCAAAGTAGATGATTACATGCGTCAATTTTTTAACGAAAGATAGTTAATTTTATTTGCTATAATTAATTAAGTATAATTATTCCTATAATTTATTCCTATTGAACCACAGCATCCCTGGCTTTCGAGTTAATCTGTTTATTATTAACGATAAACAAACAACTAACCCACCAACTCACCAAACATTCTTTTTGAATTGAATGAAAATTTTAACAGTAATAATTATATAATTACCATTTTTAAGATGGGCGATGTAATGAATATTAATAATGTAAATTGTGCTTGGAATATCATCACGAAAATTCTCAAATCTTGCCCCAAAGAAGTTAGTTGTTTTGTATTACTTGTTACGTTATTACTTTCGAAAAGAATATATTTATAATTTCTCATTTGGCTGCATGATTAGATGTGTTTATTAAATACAATCTACATTTTTTTTTTCATTGGACCTCCAGCTGTTTATGTATCGCCTAAATCATTAAATATTCTATAAGTTAATAAATGTGATTACTAGTCAATCCTTACTGTAAATGCCTAAAAATTCGATATATTTGTTTATTAAAGTGTCAAGCATTTAAAGAACATCCCAATTACTCAAAATAAGCACTAAAGTGTTGATTATAAATTTATGTACTCTTGCATGAAAGTGTACAATTAAGACGAATTTACTAAGCATTTATTCTGTTGAAAACCTTTTAATAATTAGGATCAGATAGACAATAATGATTAAACAACAATATCCGGGTTACCATATCAAGTGAAATAATGACACTTTGGCACCAGTTAAGTACCCGTTGTGTATATGACATTGGCGTCAGAAAAAAAATCGCGCCAGTATGTATACGTAATCGTGTTACGTAATGTACGTGTTACGTTACGTGTACGTACTATATGACATCTGTGCCTTATCATGATCCTTGTTATTAATATTCAAACTCCAGCAAGATTAGTGTACAGTTTTATTTTTGGGAGAAAGCTTACACATAGGTAATTTATGAATTACAAAAGGTACATATAATGTCCTTCTTACTTGTAGATTTTATAAAAAAAATTGTAATTTTTTAAAGAAAATTACCTATTATGATAAAACTAAAGTTAATAAAATGCAGGGCTTGAAATTCAATTTCTCCTACAAGGGGTGTCTCCCTCCCAACATTTACAAAAGGTGGGGAGTTTTGCGAGGGAGGAAGAAAAAACTTTAAAACCCACTGTTATTTTATGCGCCATTTAAAGAATTACATTAATACAGACATGACAAAAATCTTGAATTCTGTCGATCTGTTGCGAGAAAAGATAGTGAAATTCGTTGATAAATCTCGGTAAAATATCGCAAAATCTGTCATTCGGTCTTGGAAAAATATTATGAAATTCGTCTGTAGGTCATGGGAAATTTTTCTCTTGGATGCAGGGAAAAAACTCTAAATTTTATCAATCTGTTGCAAAAAATAACTGAAATTCATTACAGGGGTGATTCTGACTAAAAAAAAAAATTCTAAAATTCACATAAATTTTTCTGGAAGGTTACAGCAGAAAGAAGAGTGTTCCCCTGCCGACGCTAATTATTTCTCTTGCAGATCGAGTAGTAAACTCTGTTTTTGGTTCAGGTGGATTTCAGACAGTGTAGATTCCTGCAAGTTGGGTTTGGGTCAAATCCAGCTTTTCAAAAATTAGTTCAGTATATTATTACACATTAAAAATTATACCTGATAATAATAACAGATATTTGTATGTGTGCTGTTTTCTAAAGAGACCACTGTGTTTTCTCTAGACCCTTTTCCAAAATTTGAGTTTTTTCTGTGGCACTTTGACAAAATTTGTGTGTGTTTTTCATGATCTTTTGCTGAAATTTCATTTTTTTCTGTGATCTTTTGATGAAATTTGCGTTTTTTTTCTATAATCCTTTGACAAAATTCACATTTGTTTCACAATCCTTTGATGAAATTCTTGTTTTTTTCTATGGCCCTTAGCTAAATTTAAATTCGCATATATTCTGTGATCCTTTGACAAAATTTGCGTTTTCCCATGATCCTTTGATGAAATTTGCATGTTTTTTGTGACCCTTTGATAAAATTTGCATTTTTTCTGTGATCTTTTGAAGAAATTAGCATTTTTTCCTCGACCCTTTCATGAAATTCCTGTTTTTCTACGATCGTTTGATGAAATTGCTAATTTTTTCGGCATAGGTACCGTATGTTCCCTCAGCCGTTGTTGTTTTGAATTGTTTGGCGATTTTTTGTTGGCGGTGTTTACGGATATGACAAACTCAATATGGAAACCCCGTGTGACGTATGTGTTGTGACGTGTCTTGTTCTGGCAACCCCTGAGAAGCTTAGAATTTTGTGGATGTATTTTGATTTTGATATTGTGTTCTATGGTTGTCTTTTTATTTTTATGTTAAATTTATAGGATGTATTTCATTGACTATAGTTTCTGTAGTCCGTTTAAACGCTCTTGCTGAAATAATTAAGAAATATGAGGAAATTTTGACAAGAAATGGAGGTTTGTTTATAGCGTGTCAATGCGTATTAAGCCTATTTTGGAAAATGACGGCGGTGTTATGAGATATTTTGTGCTGTAGGTTTCAAGAAAGCAGATGTCTGTTAAGGTATGTTGATAATTTTATGTATATTTTGTTGCTTTAAGAGTTTTTTACATTTTGAGATTGCTACAAAACGAAAACTGCTGAATTTTGAGAATGCTATACCGCGAAAAATGCTGAATTCGGCTATGTTTTTTTTCGGTAAATGAGTGCGAAGCGCTCATACAACTATTGCTGATTGCCACTTTAGCGAGTTTCGTTTTTTAGGTATATTTTGCTGCTTTAAGAGTTTTTTACTTTTTGAGATTGCTACAAGACGAGAACTGCTGAATTTTGAGAATGCTATATCGTGAGAAATGCTGAATTCGGCGATGTTTTTTCTTTCGGTAAATGTGTGCGCAGCGCTCATACAAGGATTACTGATTGCCAGTTTAGCGAATTTTGTTTATTATTTACATTTTATTTTCGTTAAGCCAAACATGCGTATAAACCGGTGCTTGACGACATTTACTACTTGGCGGAAAAGGGGTTTTCACGCCAAGAATTCAAAGATGGCGGCCGGGGGGAACTTATGACATCTGTTCCATTTTTTCTGTAAATGTTTGATGAAATTGATTTTTTTTGCCTATTTGTTGTTATTTGCGATATTTTTGGGCCATTCCATGTTACGTGTGTGACATTTTGAACAAAAAAATTTCTAATTAATCAAGGATTTTTCAATATATTTCTTATTTAAAAATACAAACAAAAGTTCTTAAAAAAATATACTTTACTGTATTCTTTTATGCAAAAACCTATCATTTTGATATAATAGCTTAATGTTATGTGTGTGACTTAGAAAAAAAGCAAATTTTGAGTAATGAAATTAAATGATATATTTCTGTGAGTCTTATTTCCACACATTTAAATTAAAAAATATGGTAATGACTTATTTATCATACCACCTAAAATCACAATTAAAATTAAAATCTAATAAATAATTGAATAAATGAAAATTAAAGCCTGCGTTACGTGCGTGACTCTCTGCACAGAATTGCCCTTTTTTGTTATTCTTTTTCATTTCTGAATTTACGAAATTCTGATCAATTTTTCATAATTCTCGGAATCAAATGTCTTAAATTTTTGGGGAATTCAGAACAAAATCATCCCTGTGTTTTTTTTTCTGTGATCCTTTGACTAAATTTGTGTTTCTTTTTTCACAATCCTTTGATTAAATGTGTGTTTTTTTTGCAATCCTTTGATGAAATTCAGTGGCGTAGCTACATATTCAGCGCCCTGGAGCAAGTAAAGTTTATGCGCCCTCTTGTCACTCGAAAAAGTTCTGCGCATTATTGTTTTAAAGTTTAAAATTTATATACGATTCTTAATTCGATTTAAAACTTTACTTTTATTTGAAGGTTGAAGTATTTTAACACCGTATTAAATACAAATAATTAAAAATAAAGAATTAATAATGAAATGAATTATAATTCTTTAAGTAAGGAGTGTCTAACAATATTTTCTGTTGCGAATTGGGCGGAATTTTTGTTTTAAATGCACCAATGGACCAGTACAATCTGCTGCCCTTAAGGTGCTTCATCAGTCAGACTGGAAATTCTCCTCTAATGCTAAACCTCTAATGATTGGAATGCATCCGTATTTTTCAAATTTCTCCTCGAAAAATTAAAATTTTTACTACTTGTTTTCTGTATGCTATTCTTGAAGAATGATTTTTTCTTCTTTATGGGCAAAATATTTTTTAAATGCATTGTTAGTCTTATTTACAGTCTTACTTACAACTCGCCTGCTTCACTCAATGGCGGATCTAAGGGGGGGGCGAGGGGGCGATCGCCCCCCCCCTTGGGCAAATAAAGGGTTTGAAAAACGGCATTATGCATCCTCACAAGAAATGACTTGGGTCGAAGCTCGAGCGCGGCGCGACCCGTCCCGGGTCGCGCCAGTTTTAATCCACAAGACTCGTGCTGTGTCAGGTCTTCCCTCTTTTAGAGCCGGGCCGTGTCCTGATCTTAAATTTTTCTGCAGATTCGGGTCTGACCAGACTTCTTTTTCTTCCAGGTCGAGCCTGGCCTGGACTTCATTCTTCCTAGAGGTCTGCACTGGCCGAAATTTCCAAGTCGGGCCTCGGCGCGGAATAAAAGCTAAACGTTCAGTCTGTGTCAGTCCTTATGATAAGCGTTACTGGACTGATCGCGACCTGTGCACTCCTCTAAATTCCGACTGTCTGTATGTGACACAAATTTTGTGGGCGCTCTATCTCAAGAACTAATGCGCAGAATTTAATAAAAATTTATATTCAGGTAGTCCCTGATATAAATTGGTGCTGATTAGTTTTTGGTGTAAATCGCCCAGCAGGTGGCGCTGCTATGTAGCATTTCGCAGGATTTCCGCAAAAGCTCTATCTCAAGAACTAATACACGGAATTTTATAAAACTTCAGATTCCGTTAGTCCTTGACATGAATGGATGCTGTTTACGTTTTGGTGTAAATCGCCCAACAGGTGGCGCTGCTATGCTGCATTTTGCAGGATTTACACTATTTTTGCAGTAGCTCTATCTCAAGAACCAATGCACACATTTTCATCAAACTTCGGATTTAGTTAGTCCTTTATATGGAATGATGCTGACTACGTGTTTGTGTAAATCGCCCAATAGGTGGCGCTGCTGTGCTGCATTTTGAGCTATTTCCTCAATAGCTCTATCTCAAGAACTAATGCACGAATTTTCATCAAACTTCAGATTTAAGTATAACTTGATTAATATTGCCGCTGATTATGTGTTGTTGCAAATCACTCAACAGGTGTCGCTTCTATGCTGCATTTGTCATGATTTGTGCAATACCTCTATCTCAAGAACTAATGCACGAATTTTCCTCACACTTCATATTCAGTTAGACGTTGACATAAGTTGGTGATAATTAGGTTCTGGTGTAAATAACCCAATAGGTGTCGCTGCTACGCTGAATTTTGCTGGATTTACACGATTTCAGTGACAGTCATACCTCGAGAACTACTGCACGGAATTTCATATTTTTAGAATTCTCATGATGAACACAGATTGGCACTGAGATAGTGAATTTTGAAGTATTGACATGTATGAGATGAAGAAAGTGAGAAGAAAAGTGATGAGAAGAAAGTTTTGTGATGGCCACAACATACTAGTTCCTTATAGAGCTTTAAAATTGTGATTTTCTTTTATCATCCGTTTCTTTCATTCTAAACTGATTTTTTAACTGGATTTTCATTTGAATGTAATTGTCTCATATTTTTAAGTAGTGTTTATGTACATAATTGCCTAAATAGTCCTTAATAATATCGTTTTTATGTATTCATGAATTTGGAACATAATCTGAAAATAAAATATGAGCATAAGTAAGTGTGGGGTGCTTTATGAATAGTTTTAAAGGCAAAATTGCAGGCTGTGCTGGAGTCGATATTTTACCTTTTATACCGGGCCGGGCGATAATTTTTTTGTGCGGGTTGGACCTGGACTTGGACCAGAAAATTTCAGCCCGGGGAAACCTCTAACTGACATATCGAAGGCCGCTTTATTTTTTTTTAAAATGCTTCTTTCATCCATCATCCCATAGCTAATGAACATACAGGGTGTCCCAAAATGCACTGGCTGATTTTAAAATTCAATAACTTGCAAATGGTGGCAGCTATTAAAACAAATACTTGCAGGAGAGTTATGTAAGAAGTCAAGGAGCAGGGTGATTATGTTCCGAATTTTCCAAAAATTTTACCCTCTCGCTGCGCATTCCGCGATTTCCACGGCCAACGTAAAAGTAGCAAAATTTGCACAACCCGCGATTTCCGCAGCAAATCTTTTTTTTTATGATCTAATTCTATTAAAAAAAAAAAAAAAAAAAAAAAAAACTCTTTCACAAAGGTTTTAGACATATTTTAACTCTAAAATATATGAAGATTTGAAATATGTAATAAAATAAATGCGCAATTTTTGAAGCTATTTTGCTTAAAAATACGCGGCGAGAGGGTTAAGGCGTAAAAAATCATCAATGCTTAAATTCGGAAATAAAAATAGTCACGAATTTTGACAAATGGTCGTCATAAAAAATCTATTTCGTCAATCTAAAAATAACTTCAATTCCTCCAAAGGATCACGGAAAAAGCGCAAATTTTGTCAAAAGGACGACGAAAAAGAGTGAATTTGTTCAAAGAGACGCCGAAAAAGCGCGAATTTGGTCAAAGGGCCGCAGAAAAAACGCGAAATTCTTCAAATGATCGAGAAAAAAGTGAGTTTCGTCAAAGGGCAGCAGAAAAAACTTAAAGTGCGTCAAAGGATCGCGGCAGTAAATGGGAATTTTGGCAAATGGCCACGAAAAACCACGAATTTCGTCAAAGGTTTGCGAAAAAATGCAATTTTTATCAAAGAATCGCGAAAGAAACGCGAATTTCATCAAATGGTCGCGAAAGAAACGGGAATTTCATCAAAGGGTCGCGAAAGAAACGCGAATTTCATCAAAGGATCGCGAAAGAAACGCGAATTTCATCAAAGGATCGTGAAAGAAACGCAAATTTCATCAAGGGGTCGCGAAGGAAACGCGAATTTGGTCAAAGAATCTCAAAAAAACTCAAATTTTGTCAAAGGATCGCGGATAAAACTCGAATTTCGTCAAAGGATTGTTGAAAAACGCGCATTTTGTCAAAGAGTCGTGGAAGAAATGCAAATTTCACCAAAGAGTCGTCGAAAAAATACACCGATCTCTTTAGAAAACAGCACACGTATATATATCTATATGTTTATTATTATAGATATCGTTTTTAATCTGAAATAATATACTGAACTAACTTTTGAAGAAACGGGTTAACACAAACACAGCTTGCGCAAGAATCTGCACTCAGCGACTCAGCCTGAAATCGACCCGAATCTAAAACAGTTAACCCGACCTGCAACAAAAATAATTAGTGCCAGGATTGAATCCCCCCTCCCTCTACTGTAACCTTTCAGAAAATTTGCTTTGAATTTCAGATTTTTTTTTTATTATTATTTATTGGGAATCACCCCTAATCAGGAGTTTTTTTACTGCGATTCTATATTTTAGTTTAAAATAGCAACGATAGAGGGCGCTGCAAGCAATAGACGCTAAATCTGTGCCTGGAGGAGGAAGGCCAGAAATTGGGCCCCAATTTAACGACTATTGATTGCAGCGCCATCTATCGCTGCTATTGTAAAGTAAAATCAAGAATTGCAGCAAAAAATCTCCTGACATCTTACATAACCTGCAAGATTTTTTTTAAATGGCTGTCATCATTTGCAAGTTATTGAATTTTAAAATCAGTCAGTCCATTTTGGGTCACCCGGTATGTTTTTTGATAAGTTTCAAAGCATTCTTTACTGAATTACAACTGATCTTAGATATAAAGAGACAAGCAGTTTTATACCAAATTAGTACTTTTTACATAATCCTGAAGATTAAAAAGTATCCCTAAATAATTATTTGGACGTGTCCGTTATGGAGCTTTTACTGTATATTGCTTTTATCTTCAAAAATATTTAGACTTACTTTTCAAAAATCGGGTCAACCCGAACCCTTCTCGCAATAATGAAAACCCAATCCGAAACTGACTCAAGCCCGAAATAATGTATGTCAATCTAACCCAAACCCAGCGTGCTAGGCACAGCTAAAAAGTAGAAGTCAACCCGACCCGCAGCAGAAAAATAGAAGTCAACTGGGCCCAAACCCAACCCGCAGCAAAAAAGTAGAAGTTAACCCGACCCGCAGCAAAAAGTAGAAGTCAACCGGACCCATACGCGACTCACAGAAAAAAGGAGAAGTCAACCCGACCTGCAGCAGAAAACTAGAAGTCAACCGGCCCAAGCCCGACCCGCAGCAAAAAAGTAGAAGTTTACCCGACCCGCAACAAAAAATAGAAGTCAACCGGACCCAAACACGACCCACAGAAAAAAGTAGAAGTCAACCCGACCCGCAGCAAAAAAGTAGAAGTTTACCCGACCCGCAGCAAAAAATAGAAGTCAGCCGGACCCAAACGCGACCCACAGAAAAAAGTAGAAGTCAATCCGACCTGCAGCAGAAAACTAAAAGTCAACCGGGCCCAAACCCGACCCGCAGCAAAAAAGTAGAAGTTTACCGGACCCGCAGCAAAAAGTGGAAGTCAACCGGACCCAAACCCGACCCTCAGTGAAAAAAATTAGTCCCGACCCGCGCATCAGATTGGAGTCTCCAAATTTCTAAAATCGCCCCCCCCCTTGAGGACCCTCCAGATCCGCCCTTGGCTTCACTTAGGTTTTAGCACTTAAAATATAAAATTAAGATTTTTTTTTAAACTTAGAAACATTTTGGCAAATAAAAAAGACAGAAACATCCTTCAAGAAGAGCGCACAGAAAACAGAAGGTAAAAATTTTAATTTTCTGAGGAGTAATTTCAAAAATGCGGATGCATTCCAAACCCTTAGGTTCAGCAATAGGGAGGGGAATTTGCGTCCTATGTGATAACAAGCCTTCTTTTTCTGTTTTTCTTTTTAAAGGTTTCGAAGCATTGTAGAATACTAATAAAAAAGCACCCTACTGTCAAGACTTTATTTAAATTTTTTTCTACTTTTAGCATATGGTATAGGTATAAATTAGCGGTCGCCACTCGCCACATGGCGATTAAAGTTGTAAAAGTGGCGATTAAAATATCGGCCCTCGATCGCCACTATAGTCGCCACTCGCCAAGTGGCGATAAAAAAATCTGTTATCGATCACCAACTGATTCTTTTTCCAACCGGATGCAAGCAGATTGCAGCGATTTAGCTGTATTTTCAATATTTCAGTTTTTCGCCATGCTCGCTCTTCAGTTGGATTATTTTTTCAAGAAATATAGTTTTATGCAAAATATATTCATCAGCATTAATTCCACATGTATTTCAAATAATTTATTCCTTTTTTTTTTTTTTTAACTGGATGCAAATGCAAGTGGATTTTAACCCTTTTGGGTCTGGTTTACTACTAATAGTACATGTCTTTTCATCAAGTATTATTTTGTCTTAAAAATTACTTTTGTTACTATCTACACATAGTAATGATAGTATATGGCTATGCCTTTCTTATTATGAGTTCATTTATGTTTGGACATTTAGTAATTTATTTTATACATATATTTCACTGTTTAAATTTAAAATATTGGTTACCTTTCTGAATGAATCGTGTGGTAAAACACAAAAAACATTATAAAGTTGTAATATCTGTTAAACCCTCTTGTAATACGAGATTTTCCAAACGTCTCCAAAAACTCTTAACCTATTATCATATCAGTAAATCTATTTGGATAGCTACAATTAAGATTATTAAAGTAAAAGTAATTTTGTTCTCAAAATTGAAAAAAAAAATTGGACCCTAAAGGGTAAGGACATTACAATATTTTAATGTGTTTGATCAGTTAGATTATTTTTCTGCAAGAGATACTGTTTAATCCTGCAAAATACACTCACCAGCTTAGATTTCAACTGTATGTAATGCATATGATATGTTAATAACACATTTAATTATTAAATAAAATCGAATAGCATTTTATTGTGTTTTGCTTGATTTCTTTTTTTTTTTTTTTTTTTTTTTTTTTTTTTTTGTGTGTGTGTGTATACAGACACCTAGTTGTTGGAATTTTGATTTAGTTACAAACTTTTTATGTAAAGAAAGTAACAGTAATCTGATTGATAATTCTGTTTATGAACATTTACAAATAATCTAAAAATATATTCTAAAAAAATTAATATGATAACAATTTTGTAGTTTTAAAGTAATTTTCTTGAATTTAAACTGTGTCCTTTTCTTATCATGAATAGTTGGCTGGTATGAAACTGATTTATAGAAAATATGTATATATACAACGATTATAGTTTATCTAGATGCCAAGAAAGTTTGAAACATTACAGTGGCCACTAACTTTAAAAAGTGGCCACTAATGAAACTGAGTCTACCGGCCACTGGCTACTAACTCAATTTCCCAGTTTTCACCTATAGCATATGGGCGAAATACGTTTTTCTGTTTGTAGCGCCAGAAAACACTAAAATTCCATAAAATCCAAAGTATCATAACTCGGTAAGTTTTGGTCGTACAAAAACGAAGTTTTTATTATTTTACCTGTTAAAGTACGAAGAAGATTTTTCGAAATATAACGTAAAGAAACCACGGACCGAATGAAAATGGAAATCTCGTAACTTTTAAAAAATAACTATTTTGATATAAATTACTTTCAAAAGGATGAAGAACGGACTTTGAAAAATTTTTACTATTAGAACTATATTTCTACAGCTAATGGTTTAGAAAATTAACCAATGGATAAAGATAAAAGTTGGTACCGGGGTTCTCACTGGCTTTTGACTAATCTGAGCAATTTGGCTAATCGCTAAAGAAAAACTAGCAAATACAAATAATGGTAATAATAGGTTCGTCGTGAAACACTAAGAATATCAAAACACAAATAATGAGTTACACAGAATTTTTTTTATCGTACAATAACATCATTGAGAGTGTCGCTGAAAGAAAAGAAAACTGCATTTTGGCGATTTCAATCTTTAGTTTTATCACCAAATGAAATATTTTGGCGCAGTGACGATTGGCAGCGAGATCACTGAATGACACTCTCATATGTTACTCAAAATTGCAATTTTTGCTTTCTATACACATATACAATCTAAGGAAGGAAATAGGAAAGCATTCAAATCATAATAAGAATAAATGAAAATAATGGTACCTTTTTACATTTTCAAATACTTTGAATTCGTTCTCACGATTTTTACAATGACTCAATACGCATGTGTGTATGGATGCGTGTATTTAAAAAAAAATTTAAATAAAAATAAAACGTTTTCAGATTCCCAGAGCACGATTTGGTGTGTTTTTGGTGATGTCGGCAGGTAGGTTATAAATCTGTCGCATGACTTGTATTAATTTTCGAAGAAATCGGCCAACGTGTTTGGTATCTAAACTATTTTTCAACCATTCTGTGATGATAACTGATGAATATTTTCTCTTATATCTCAATTATTTTTTTTATTGTGCACGTTCGTCTTAGATCGTTACAACAACGTTTCACCAAGCAGACAGTGGCGGCTCGGCAAGAGGTTCACAATTACTTTACTGCCATATCAATTTCACAAAAAAAAATTCTCCTTATTTAATCGTAGAAAATCTCACCAATAAAACAGATCAAATTTTATATACCAATATTCTGATGTAAAAGTGATTGTGAACCCCCGAAGAACTGCTACTGTACGCAGGATCGGACTCGGTCACTGTTATAGGCAGACCTTGGATTTTTGCAGAGCGCAACATTTTAGAAACTCGTTATTTTACCACCTTCTTAGCAAAACCAATAATATCCATTACCATTCCAGTTTTTCGTTCCGGGGATGGTTTCAATTTAGGAGCTGGATCCGAATTTGAATCTGCCCTTAGAAAAAAAAGGAAAAGAAAAAAGAAGCAGTATAAAGATAACCGTTTAGACATCGACCTGATGTTAAATATTCTATTAAAAAAAAAAAAAAAAAAAACATTGAAAAATACTAAATTGTAAATGAGAAATTTATAAGGAACACTGTGATTGGTTTAACATTAGGTTGCGAGTGACTACTGCAGAATTCTAAGTACTATACAGAATTTTATAACTAAATAAGAATTTTATGATTAATTAAACCTATTCTAAATTGTTTTTTTGTAGCGGGAAGATAAAAAACCTTAAGACTGCTGGAAATATTAAGAAACGTGTAAATATTATTTAGCCTGATTACGGCCTAAGCAAACTCACACTGCTATTTTTGGAAAATGTGTTTTGCCTTATTGCATCCTAAAATTCTGCGATTAAATAAGTTTAAATGCAGAAAATTACTTTTCGAAAAAAAAAGTGGTGTAAATTTGCATAGGTGATAATCAGGTCCTTATAAACTGCGAATTTGATACTTCACTTTTTCTCCTATTTTTCTTAAAATACTTATCAATTCTGCATTTGAGATTTTCAAAATCTCAAAAACAATATACACAAAATTTAATTATCCTCTTCCTCCTAACCCCCCCCCCACCTTCCCCCCCAATCTAAATTTTGTCTCCGTGGACTGATGTGGAATATGCCTAAATCCGGCTCTTATTATTGTTTTGTAATCTGTATTGAGGCATGTTTTAATTTCCACAAAACAAATTTTCGTTTTCTTGGTTTTCATTTTAATTTGTCAAACCATCATTTTTTTTTTTTTTTTTTTTTTTTTTTTAAATCTTAAAATAACTAAATAGCTAAGGTATTGCTGTTACATCGCAAATATCGGTTTTCTTCGGCGGTGACTTCTTTGGCTACCATTATCTCGATACAGTAATCATCATGATAAATTTCTAACATATTTTCAATAGAAATGTAGAAGGAAGATTATTGTTTCGAAATAAAGTGACCGAAGAGAGAGAACAGTAAATAAGTATTGATTACTTTAAAATTTGAAAATCTTCAACTGTCCTCTAAGAAAAAGTTACAGAACAAAAATCAGGCATGCTCAAACGGTGTTGGACAAGTTACTTGAGGCCACAATATGGTATAAATTAAAATTAAAACTTCGCGAATAAAAGTAATTTTTTTTAACTGTGTATAGCAACATGTTTTAAATCGAAATAGTTGAGATTAAACACAAGGAAATATATCATATGAGTATGCTGATTGTAACAAGATTCATCAATATTATCTTATTAATAATGAAAAAAAATTAAATATTTTTACAAATCTTTATTTCGCTCCACCTAATTTTGCGCCCTTAGGATTCGTGCGCCTGGAGCAGTTCGCTCCAACTGTTCCACGGTAGCTACGCCCCTGATGAAATTAGTGTTTTTTTTTCAGCGGCCCACTGTCTAAATTTGTGTTTATTCTGCAATCCTCTGACAAAATTCGCATTTTTTTCACAATCTTTTAAAAGGAAATTCATTTTTTTTTTTTCCGTGATCGTTCGATGAAATTTGTGATTGTTTTTCTGCAAATGATTGACGAAATTTATTTTTTCGGTGCTCATTTGTCGAAATTCATGATAGCATTCTTCCGTTATATTTTTCCTTTCCAGACTTATTATCAATTTTTCATAATTTTCAGAACTGAATACCTTAAATTTTCTGGAAATTCGGAACAGAATCACATCTGTTTTTTTTCCACGATCCTTTGACAAAATTCAGATTTTTTCTGTGGTCCTTTGATGAAATTCATGTTTTTTTTCACGATCCTTTGCCAAAATTCATGTTTTCTTCCGCGATCCTTTGATGAAATGTGCAATTTTTTCATGATCCTTTGGCAAAATGTGTTTTTTTTACAATCCTTTGGTGAAATTCAGGGCTTTTTAGCAGCTCTTTAGCTAAATTTATGATTTTTCCATGATCCTTTGACAAAATTTACGTTTTTTCAGTGATCCTTTGATGAAATTTGCATTTTTTCTGTGATCATTTGTCGAAATTGCTGATTTTTTTGGCACCTATTTGTCAAAATTCATGATAGTTTTCTGTTATATTTTTTCATTTTCAAATTTCCTGACTTATGACTGATTTTTCATAATTTTCGGGAAATTCGGAACAGAATTACCCCTGATTTGCCAATTGGTCGCAAAACTTGTCAATCGATCATGGGGGGAAAAATTGCAAAATGGATCGATTGGTCATGGAAAAAAATGGTGAATTTCAATGATCTTTCACAGTTAAAAACTTGCAAAATGTGTCAATCGGTCGCACGAAAATATCATGAAATTTGCAAGGCAGTCGCGGGAGTTGATCATAGTTTCAAAATGTGAGATTTTCCAGAAAAGGGTGACATTTTTTGGATGGGAGCCTCCCGCTCACGATATTCTTTTGGGCGGGATTTCAAATTTTTCAAAAACCCTCCCTGACATGCTAAAAGTAAAAATGTACATTTAAAGGCTTATAAATATCTTTTAATAAACAGATCTACACATTTTGTGCATACACTCGGCAACTTTATCAAAATTAATACTGATAAACAAACTATTTCTGCAAAAAAATTTTAAATGAACTTGATAAACAAAAATAACCAGATCACAGGTATAATGAAATTATGTGCTTTAATAAAAATGGTGATCTGAGAATGTGAATTATTGTATCCTATTGTTTTTTATTTTATAGAGCATCTCGTTCTGAATTCTAGGTAGCTCAAAGGTGGCTTTTTGTGCAGAATATATAATATTATAGCAATTTATTATTAATTAATTAATATGAAGGGTTAGGGAGAAAAACATTGATAGTCACATTTTGTGAGATTTGAAATGACAATACCATCTGTTAGCTTGAGAGCTGTACTATTGTTTGATAACCTTGGATACAGTCAAACATCAAGGTAAAAAATACAATAGAAGATATGTGTAAAGACTAAAGAGGAAAGAATGGTGAAAGTCCACAGAATTACAGAAAAGAATAATGGATAACTAGTTTGTGATTTTTTTTTGTGTGTGTGTGTGTGATTTGAGTGACAGTGCCATCTGTTGGCTTGAGATATGTATATTACTGTTTAGTGATTTTGGATTGAGAAAAAATGAAGGTTGAAAAACACAAATGAAGATAGGTATGAAGGAGAAAGAATAATGAAGGTCATAAGTACAGAAAATAACAATGCATATAACTTGTTAGTGATTGTCACTATTTTTCTGCTCGCCCTTCTTATCAGTGCTTGAAATTCAATGCCTTTTTCCTAGGAGGGATACCTCCCTCCCAATTATATATATATATGGAGGGATTGAGCTATTTGGAAAGTAGAAAAAAATCTTTAAACACGACATTTATTTTACATGCCCTTTTAAGAATTATGTCGATACCATTTAAAATATTTAAATCAACAACTCAGCATAATTTTGCAAAATGTTTATTTTAAGTCTTAATTTCTGTGAATTTGAATGGTTGTTTACTTTGTTGTTTCTAAATATGCTTCCTTGGAGTTAGGATTTTTTTTTCCTTCATGTGTGTCACAAGATTGTGGCAGTTCTTCAAATCTCACTTTTGTTTAGTTCTGACTCTGTGCCAGTTTGGAAAGGCACAGTGACTGGTGGCCCTTACTGCCTTTTTTGACACGATATTTTGGTTCTTTTCCTTTATTGAGCGCAAGAAAAGAAATGCAAAATACGTCTATCAGTTGTAATAAAAATAACTTTAATTTTGTCAGTTGGTCGAAAGACAATAAATTATAAAATTCGTCAGTCAGTCTCAGAAAATAAATCATCAATTTTGTTATCTGTTGTGACAAAGAAAAAAAAAATCACACAGTTTGTGAAACAGTTGCGGAAAAATATCACAAAAATCGCCAATCAATCTCAAGGTAAAAATTATGAAATTATTCTGTTTGTCGCAAGAAAAAACTTTGGAATTCACCAATTGGTCTCGGAAATTATCATGGAATTTGTCAATCGTTCACTGGAAATATTGTGAATTTTGTTGATCTGCCCAGGGGGAGAAAAGTGCAAAATTTGTCGACTAGTCACTGAAAAAATATTATGAAAATCATCAATCGGTCGCAGGAGGGAAAAAAAAATTCATTTTGTGAATGGATATCAAATTTCTTGTTTAAGAGGTCAAACATAAGAATGTTAATACCTTAATCTTCTTCATGCTTCCATATCGTTTTCTGGATTGATTCTGCCACTTGATTGTCGTTTCAAAAATGCAAAAAATCTCTGGAAAATGGTAAAAAAAAAATTTGGGCACAAATCCCAACCTGAACTTCAAGACTTGCTTATGATAAATAATATGATAGATATAGAAGAAAATTTGCAATTTTTTTTTCTTTTAAATTTCAGCTTCTAATAATAAACTTAAGTAGTAAATAGTAATAAGTACTAAAAATTGCCTTTGTATAACTTTGTCGTAATTTTTTTTTTAATTGAATTTGTAAGTGCCAAAAAGTTTTTAATTTGTAATAAAAAAAAAGAAAAAAATACATATAATTTCTTCTGTATTATTTATTTGTATATGTTTTTCTTGTAGGCTGACGTGTCTCAACCCTCTCGTGAAGAATTCAACTCTGCTGTTTCTGTTTTACATCACAATGGAATGTCTCATATTATTAGAGATTGGTTCATGACATCCTTTCAAGATGACTTGCACAATATAATTATTCCAGAATTTTGGCAGAAGTTTCAGACAGGTAGTCGTGGAAAGTTTTGGAAATTCCCTGATGCTCTGAATTGTCTCTACGAAAGATTACAGCCATATGTTCCTGCCATCAATGAGTTGCAGTCCATACAAGATAGTTTGTTAGCACAAATACACACTTTACCTCCTGATGGACAGACCAATTTATATAACAACAAAACACCACTGATGGCTGAAATGTTTTCGGTAGCTAGATGTCTTGTGTTTGCCAAGTGGCCTGTTGATTTTCGTGCAGTATTAGTTGAGTTTTTTTCACAGTCCTTTAAATCATACCAGTCAAAATTCAAGTATGTTAAAGGTAATTCCTTAAGTTCTTGTTACTGTAATGTAAAGCAAAATTGGCTCTTTTGTTCATTTATGAATATTATCACGGGCCCGGGCAACACTGGGCAGGTCAGCTAATATAAAATTGCCTATATATAATTTTTCTTTAGAAATAAAATTTATGTCAGTATATATAGTCATGTTTGTAGAATATTTTTTTCAGAATTTTATTAAATTATGGATCAATTTTCTTTAATTTTGTGTCTGGTCTAGGTTAATAAAAAAAATTCTTCTGGTTTCAGATTGCCATTAAGTAGAATTTTCTGTTTTGCGTCTAATTTATATAACCTGATCCATACAGAACTCTAACATTAGGTTCTGTTATCAGTAAAGTCAATTTTATGAAAATTGCTATTTATAATCTATATTAATAAAAGAAAAATGGTTGACTGCATATGTGTGTACTAGCTAGGGAAATAGAGGTCTAAATGTTCAGATTTTCAATTTTTTGTTATTTTTTATTAAACCTCTCCATTTTCTATGTTTGCTGGTGATTTTGAGCCACTCATAAAAACAATCCAAATTCAATCTTTCATCCCAATATAATAAATTTAAGGTAATAAAAAATATTTCTTCCTTTCAATAAAGTTTATTCGAAATTTGTGCAACATTTTTTTTAATTTATTTATTTTATTTACTTCATTGAAAATGAGAACTTTGTTTTGGTCATCTGGTATCTATTTGATACTTTAATCATTCAGTATTATATTTTATATCCCCATAAGGAGAAAACCTTCAGGGATTGCTGAATTATTTTTTTTTAATAATAATAATTTGAATTTATATGAATTTTTAAAATGATTATCAAAGTGGAAAATTTTTGTTGATTCGGAGGAAAAACTCATGAGAGAATCTTCTTGCATTGGGTTGCTATATTAACTAACTTATCACCAAAACCTGTTTTATGGCAACAAGTAGCTCTCTTATTAGATGTAAATTTCCAACTGGGCGAAAAACGTCCGGACCAGGATACGAACCCGGGACTTCCCTGGCTGAAGCCGCCAGTGTTCTGCCATCTGAGCTATCCCGGACGATTCTGGTCGAACTTTTTCACCCAGCTAACCTTGATGATTACAGCATCTAGTCTGAAACCTGGTTCAGCTCAGCAGAATAAATCTCAGGTAATGGAACTCCAGAAATCGCTGGATACGAAATTACACTAGATTAATATTAACACAATTATTCTAATTGGTAAACAAATCATATTAGATGTAAATTTCCAACTGGGCGAAAAACGGGTCCGGACGTTTTTCGCCCAGTTGGAAATTTACATCTAATATGATTTGTTTACCAATTAGAATAATTGTGTTAATATTAATCTAGTGTAAGTAGCTCTCTGTTTGAACCTTAAGATAAAGTAATCACTCTCCCTTTTTTTTTTTTTTGCTGAGTTCATACAGGGTATTTTTTCAAGGCTATTTTTAGATAGATTGCTTTTGTTTGCATACATTAAATATATTGTGTAAATATTGAACATATTTTTTGGATGAATGAAGTAGTGAATTGGTTGCTAGAAAGTGTTTGTGAAAATTTTTCTTCTCACACCAAGGCCATTTACCAAATCTCCTTCTATAAAAGGAAAGTACTACCAGAAATTTGTGTCATAATAATATGAAATTTAAAATGGATAATATAGAGTTAAGATTGTCAAGTGCATCCAGAAAATTACACAAGTACACATTGTTTTTGAATTTGTATACTTTAATTTGTTACTTTAAAATTGAAGCTCATATTTATTTTGTTTATTTATTTAATGCTTTTTTCTTCTTCTTCTTACTGATTTATTATAATTCCAGAGGAAGAACCAGCTTTGCAGTGCATATTCTGTAGCAATAATACAGAGCAGTGCTGTTGTGAAGAATATCTAGATTCATTCTATGCTACTATGAAAAAACTGTAAGTTGTATATTTTCTTTCTTTTCATATAATTGTTATTGTATTATCTTATACAGTAGGTTTCAGTTAACTGGGACATATCAGTTCCAGCACAATTTGTTCTGATAAAGTGACTAACTAATTATCAGGAGTACTGTTTTACATTTTGTCCCTATTAAATGGCAGGCACATCGTGTTTCCCTTTGAAAGCATCTGATACGAAAATTAATATAATTTTTCAAATTATTTTTTAATTATTATAAGGTCCCTGTAATTATAGTGGTGACAGTGTCTTAAAAATAACTAAAAACTCTAAACTGAATTAACTGAAATTTAGTATACATTTGGTATATGCATATTTGAAGTTTCTAAAAATCGATTTCTGTTAAAATATTTATTAGTTTACAATTTATAATTTTTTAGAATGCTAATTTCATAAGTCTGATTTGATCCAGTAAATTTTTTTTAAATGCATGAAAATCACATAATTATACTAAGGCTACCACTATATCAAAATAGAAGCAAACTTAAAGAATTTAATTTTAACACTGAGTGATATTTCAATTCTAGGGGAATAGAAACAAATATTAAAAATTTTAATGGTAATAATTAAGTTTTAAAATTTCAAAATTTTTACTTAACGACCCATGGGCTAATTTTGTTTTGCATTAGACTTGTGCTGGGCCCAAACCTTAGTTATTACTTATTTTCTATAAACTTGTGTCAGGCTTGTTCTTTTCTAGGTCGAACCATGCCTGGATTTCATTCTCTTCCCTAAAAATGTGGTGGGCTGGTATTTTATTTATTTATTTAATTTTATAAAAATTAAATTGATTTTTTTAGCCATTTTTTTTCTTTTATTCTAAACTATATTTATTTTCTTACTGAATCTTCATTTGAATGCAATTGTGCAAGTCAATTTTTTAAATGAGTGATGATGAATGTGTTAGTGTTTAAGTGATGATTAATACTATTGTCACTCCATATTTCATGAATCACAGACATATAATCTGAAGATAAAATCCATGCATAAGTAAGTGTACTTTTTGAAAAATTTTAATTTTAGGATAATGTTTGTTCCAAAAATATTGGTATGTATTATAGAAATTAAATTGGGTCTCCTAGATCAAGTTTTTAGATTTCATAATGGGCTGGACTAATAAAGTTTTTGTATGGGTTGGTTCCAGACCAAATTTTTTAAACAATAATTTCCGGCCTATAATCTGCGGATTATTTGTTAAAAAACCTCAAAATTTTTAAGTGCAGATTATCTGCTGAAATTTTTTTTAAGCAGAAGTTCAGGGCAGACATCCAGTTTCCACCGGCAGTCATAAAATAAAAATGTAAACAGCTATCAAACGAACAATTGTCTGCTATCGACTGTTCGTGGAGTTGCTTGTGATTGGTTCACACATGACGTGACATGCTAGTGGGAGCGGCTTCTGATTATGATTTTATTTTTGCTTTAACTTTTTGGCAACATGTTTCTATGAAGAACAAAACGTTTCTCAACTCATCCCTTTCAAAAATTACAATCTCAATCATTTATGAAATAGCTCCTCCCAAAATTATGCAGTTTTACTGATTACGATGATTGATATTACGATGCAACCAATGGGAATCCATCACACATTAATTGAAAGAATCATTATCGTATCGTAGTTTCATGGTTTTACTGCTGCCCTCTATGGATAGGATAATAAAATACAATTATGTCCTTGTAATTTATATTAAAAACCAAAATGTATTTGATGGTATATCACGTTGAAAGTTATAATAATGTCTAAGAGAAAACCTGTTATTTAACACTGCAGAATTTAAACAGAACGTTATTTAAAAAGCAGAAGATGATTTAAAAACAGCAATTATTACAGAATTATCTGTATTCACAAGACATTCAACGTTTTAGATATAAGATTCAATGAAAAAAATTATTCATATTTTTTAACTTATTATTTTTTTTTCAATTATTTTATTACAGTTATCATTTAAATAGAGCAACTAAATAAATAGGGAGGTGGTTTATTAGTAGTACTTTGGAATGTTAAAAACAATAATTCTCGTATAGTCCGGCATATAATCCGCGATTTATATGCCGATGCAGATTATCTGCTGAAATTTTTTTATAAGGGCTAAAAATTGTGGCTGCGGATTATACGCCGCCGTGGATTATAGGCCGGAAATTATGGTAGTTCATAACAGGCTGGGCTTAGACTGAACTGTTAGCTTTTATGCAAGTCCGTGCCTAGGCCTGGAAATTTTGACCTATTCAAACCTCTACTACTAGTCAAGAAGTGCCAGATTCAAATACTTGTTTAAGGGAAGATGAAAGTATTATCTGAAACAAACCCATTTGACAGTTTTTGAAGGTATATGAACTTTGTCACAGTGCAGATATTTTTCTTCTTTTCACCTTTCTATGACTTATATTTGAGGACATGAGTTTTAAAACTCGCCTTATCCAGAAAATCAAATTTTGGGAAATCGCAAAAAATCGCTGACTGCGTTGTTGGTTTTCACTGTAAACCAAGATTTTACAGTGCCAGAAATACATGAGAAAACTAGATTTTTTGCAGTTTGTAGTATTTTTTTTTTTTTTTTTTTTTTTTTTTTTTGGTGCAGGTTTATTAATAGAATAGATTGATAGAGAAAACTCTATTTTTTAAAATTTGGGATAAGGTGAGTTTTGAAACTCACATCTTTATATCTGTCTGTATTATAAAGCATAAATATGCCTATCTTCGTTTCTCAATATTTTATAATTCCAATCTTTACTTCATTAAATAGATTACAAAATTCACTTTCACATAAAGTTTATTTGAAAACTGTAAATAAACTGTTAGTTTTTGATGACTTAAAATAATTTTCATACATGTAACTTTTATCTGTTAACATATGTTGTACATAAAAATAAATATTTGTTTGTTATGATAATATAAAGTAACATTTTTTAGCACCTTAAGGGGTTACATACATTCTCGGCATCAAAAAATTGTTATGTTTTGGATATTTTTTTTTTTTTTTTAGGAAGGGAGTAAAATTAATTGTAAAACTAATATTTCCATGTTGTTTTTTATTTCTTCAAGTATTTAAAATTTTTTTTTGCTGTTAAGTTTCATCACATAATAGATACTATGTCAGAAACCTGCAGCCATGTTGACCTGTACCAAAGTATCCGTCTCAATGGGCAGCATCCTAACTTCCTGTCGAAACAAAAAATTATTAAACTCTCAGTTTCATCTTGTAGGTGGGTAGGAATTATTGAAAATTCATAAGAATCGTGCACTTTGTGCCAAGTCTTTGAAATTCGGTATAGTATAAGTTATGGTCTTAAGCTTTTCAGAAACCATCGCAAACAACTTGTGCGCGCCCTCTGGTGGCCTGTTTGCTAGAAGTCCAATATGGCTGCCATCTGTATTGGTATTTTTTAATAGATGGCCTTCTATTAAACACAAAATCTTGAAATATATGAATAATACATGAATAATATAATACCAATATAGAATATGGTCTTTACAATAATATAATAATATATAATAATTCAGTAATATAATACCAGAGCAGCAGCATAAAATATATTAGTGCTTTTTTCTGGTTTATAAGTTCTGAATAGTGACTTCAGAAAAACTACAGTGTATTTCTTCATATCAACACAAACATAAACATGAATTTAGGAAAAGGGAGAAAAATCAAAAATCGGACTTTGTGTTGCTTGTGCCAGCAAGATATCCGAAAAGACTTACAATGTCCATATAAGAAAGAGTGTCATCACAAAGCGTATGATGCACTAGAAGCAGATTTGAAAAACTTTGTTGATAATGAGGTACCTATGCCTCTTGACGTGATTATGGAGTATTGAGATGATGGCCAAATCACCAACCGTACATTACTGGGTAACTATCAGAGGCTTTCTCCTGTTAATTTGTCGTTTCGTTAAGGGTCAGCGAGTGGGTAATTGGTTACTTACTAAGAGTTCTAGCGAAGATCTTTGCCCATGGTTTTTCGTCTTTGGCCACACAAACTATTCACCCTAGCTGCCCGTTTCTCTGAATGTTTACAACATACCCATCCAAGTGTCCATGAAGCTTTTATGAAAGGGCAGTTTGTCGTTCAACGTTGCATTAAAAAGTTCTCCTTCATGGCAATAGATCAGAGACACGAGCATAGTATACAATTCATAAAAGCGGATAGTGGACCTCTAAGGGTCTTTATGGTCAGAAAGAAGAGAAGGAGGTCATCGAAATTTCAAGACCTAAAGTGCTAAGGGTAATAGATGATTTTGAATGTAATTCGAATTATTCATCCGTAAATAATCAGGAATCTTCTACCACCGAACAGACAAAATTTCTTAAGCAATTAAAAGCCCTTCTTAATGTAGTACAAGATGAAACAATTGTAAATCCGTTTAAAGAGACAGGTATGGAACTCGTCACATTGGATACCGGTGAGGTCATGGATCCTGTTTTTGCTACGTACCTGAAGGAAGCCAAGTGGATGGGCGAAACCATGTATAAGGACTTTGTGAGGGAGAGAATTCGAAGTGCTACAAAACACCTATAAGATACAATTCCAAGGGCAACCATATATACATTCAGCAACTGGCCGCCTGCAAATCTCAAGAAAGGAACCAGTATGTTGGGAACAGTGAAGGAAAATGCATCTCTCATCACGAAGCTATTTCTATATCTGCAAGCATGACCACAAGCAGACATAGATGACTTCTTCAGACACAAGAGCCAGCGTGACCCGTCTTCATTATCTAACAAGGGATAATTACTGTCAGAAACGAAATCTGCTCTACTTGGGTGCTTTCCTGGTATGCCTGACACAGGATGCTCTCAATCATTCAAGGATGCATCAGTTCTTGTACTCGATATGCTGGCAGTTATTCATATTATAAAACCACTGCATGCCACAGTTTTCGGGGAATATATAAATATGCACCTACTGCTATTTATAGAAAGCAAAATGATGCCTAACATCACAAGAGTAGATGCAGTCTGGGACACATATCACGATGGTAGTCTCAAATTACAAACCCGGGACAAACGAGGTGACACTTCAGGGCATCAAACTAGAGTGACTACGAAAACACCTATACCAAAGGGTTCGGCAAGGCAGAACTCCAACAATAAACAAAAGTTATTTAACTTCCTCAGCGTGAAATTGGCTGAAATTACCACTGGTGCTGGGTATTAACTGTTCACCACAAAGGATAATCAAGTGCTAAGGAACAGAACGAGTGACATATCAACCATGTCTCCAAGCCAGCAAGAAGAAGCAGACACCAGAATGATGTTGCACTTGCAACACGCAGCTGAGCAAGGACAAGCCAAAGCATACATCATCACAGTGGACACAAACATGGTTGTTCTGACCATATATCACTTGAAACGGTTGAATATGTCAGAGTTATGGATAGGCTTTGGATCTGGAAAGACCTTTAAAGAGCTTCCAATCCATCACATCTGTCAACAACGTGGACCTGAAAGCTCCGAAGCCCTTCTCTTTTTTCATGCATTTACGGGGTGTGATGGAACATCATCGATGTTTGGAATAGGTAAAAATACGGCATGGAATGCATTGGCTGCTTATTCTAAGGTCACTGATGTAATAGTGTTCAGTGGGATGGTTCGCTTAAAATACAAAAAAAACTCCAACCATATTACAGGAACTATTTCTTTATTAAAAAATCTTATAAAAAAACGGCTCAAGTGGAGCTAAAATGGGAGAGAGAGATCCCATAATACATGGGACGCCGAAGCGCCTTTTCTTTTTAGACAACTTTACATCTTGAGAGCTGAAACAGAAGTGAAGTTTTTTGCACGAAATCAAGAAATCTTGGCGTTGCACAGCGTCGCCAATTTACAACTTTTGGTGACCGCGCGAAAGTGTACAAAGGGTTTTGGCGATAAACATTACCGCAAAAATGTGGATTGCAAGTAAGCGCTTCTAATTAGGATGAGAAAAGTAACAGACAAACCGAAATTGTTTATCCAACAGCTTTCACAAAGTAGACCGCCGCCTGAGAAGAATGCTGGAAATCACAGGCATCTGGCTTTTAGCTCGCCCACAAAACACGATAGCTACATGCTTCCCATAAGATTCGTTCATTTTTACTTTTTATTGTTAATGCATATTCAACGTTCACGTATAAGTAGCGATAAAAAATTTCTTATCACTGCGGCGGGGAAAAAAAATCCAATGCAAGAACATGAAATGAGACTAGCAGCTGTGCTATTTAATTCTTATTTATTTCTTTGCACACGCAGCGGTAACGGGTAGTTACAGATTAAAATAAGAAAGGAAAAAAAGGAAATGATTATTTGAGCGCTTTGAATTAAAGATAATTTTAGAAAGATGAAAGAAATCACTTTAACAAACTCTGGATGGTTTTGAGAAATGAATTTAATCACATATTTCATTATAGGAAAGAGGGGGGGGGGGAGGATAATATGATCTAAAAGTAAGAAAGTTATGTTTTAAATTAAATTTTGAATTAAAAAAAAAGCTATGGGACAGAAACGCTGTCACATAACTCACCCCCACAACAAAAGAAAGCTGAAACGTGTACGTTGCAGCTTTATATGTACCTAAAATCCTTTGTCCACTTTCGCACTTACAGAATATGCACCAAGACAAAATAAGTAAAATTAACTATTTAAGTTGATATCTACCAAGAAATCTATTTTAACTTGTCTGTGAAACTATTACCCTTTAGCTCCTGTAAAATATTTTATAGAACTATAAGCAAGTAGAAAAAAAAATATTTGCTTGCTTTCAAAACAATTCACAAGAATTGTGTTATGTCCATGACTGAGCGCTCATAATATTCAAAATAATCTTTTTTTTTTAATTAAATGGTCCACAAAATAAAATGGCCACATTAGTTGATAACACAGGATCCTATATTTAATTTTTTTTTTTTTTTTTTTTGTGGCATTGTATTGTGGCGCTGGTACCAGCATTTTAGTCATGTATGTATTCATATAGAGAAGCATTTACTGTATTTACGACTTCTCCAAAATTTGATCTTACATGAGATCATAATATTAAATAAATGCAAGCAAATAAAAACAAAGGACAAAAACACACCAGTAAAAATTGTTACTTTAAGGAAAGATGAATTCTTTCATAAAATTGAAGCTTATTTGTATTATCTTAGGTTGCTTCATTACTGGCATAAGAAACTTACAAAAATTTGTGCATAACGCACAGGACTACCAGAGACAAAAATTGTGCAAGCTGCACGCGCTCAAACAAGTGTAGCCCTAAATATTGGAATTTTGGGAATTCTAGTGGCATCATCTTATGGCTTCTGCCTTAAATAATAAGGGGTAGTTTTTTTAGATTCCTGCAATTTAACTAAGTCCCCGGTTTCCAAAAAAAAAAAAACACAGTATGTTATAATTTAGCATTTTATGAATTTTTACACTGCCATCCTGACTTTCCGTGTATTGATCCAAATTTAACCCCTGGCAAACTTATAAAAAATTAATAATAAATTGCATACAATTTTGTATAGTGTAACAAGATATCTTACTCGATCTGCCACCTCCAAGTAAGAAGTATCTAATGAAAGTGTAAAAAAATGTTACCTGTTAAAATTAACAACTTCGAAATGTATGTGTAGTTTAATATGTCATGTGACGGATAACTCCTAGAAACATTAAAATCTTTGTATAGATACAAAGTGATGATGCCATTGATATGTTCTGACATTATGCAAACACAAAAAAAACTGTTAAAAAAAGAAGTATTTTAATATTGAAACATGGTGTAAAATTTAAAAGATAGAAAAGTAAAAGGAGAAACTGTATGTGTGTGGGAGTAGGGGGGAAAAACTCCCAAACTCATGAACTACTTGTAATGCAACACATGAACAAAAGTGTACGCAAGCATACACAACGTGTAAGTAAACACATGAACAAATTGTATAATTCCCATGAACTCTATGTATTAATGTCTCAATGAACTAAAATTGTAATGTAATTGCCAACAAAATAAACAGACAGTATATGTGTAAAAACCCAAGACACTTGCATACGAGTGAGATTCAATTACATAATTAATGAGTTATCATCAAAATGTAATGAATAAGGGTTAAAAAACAAATGAACTACATGTAATGTGTGTGTAAGCTCTGGTTAAACTCTAAACCAGCCAGTGTGTACAACTCAATGAACTACTTGTAAGAAAAAAAAAAAAAGAAATACTGCCGAATAAATCGCTAGCAAAGTACAATGTGTAAAAGCAAATGAACAAAATATGTAAATCAACACATGAACTAGTGTAATGTATGTATAAGAATGTACCAAAATGTATTAAAAAAAACAACTGTTGTGAAACACAAACAAATATCCAACATATGAACTACATGTGAAAGAAAACTGTTGAATAAGTGGTTGACTAAGGGTTAAAAAGAAACTAAAACTGCATCTGCCAAATTCATTACTGTCTTAAGTTAACAGAAGCGTGCATAAAATGTATAACTCTACGCTAAAAATTGTAGAAGTTATGTAAGCCGAACATGTTCCAAGAAAAGAATGAAAGTGAAAAAAAAACATATTGATAGCCAAAAATAACAAGCAATGTACCTTATGTGGTATGAATGTATGTATCCGTCACAAGACAACTGTGAGACTTGAGCTCGCAAATTAAAAATTTTAAATCTGAAGAAGAAAAAAAATGCCAAAGATTTAGTTTAATGAGTATATGTGAATAGCCCTTTAAAAAAAATAAAGTGTACCTAACAGCTCACATTATGCATGTGACTACATTTTATAAAAAAACTCTTACCGATATCAAATACCATGTCAGTTATAATAAAAAAAATACCTTATGTTATAACTCAAAATAGCAACGAGTCACCAGCCGCGCGTAAACAATGAAGTCTAACAGTATATTAGCTGCATGTGTAAAACTGTACACCCGGTTAATTATCCCTTGCAAAAAAAACTTTAAGATGACTGTGTAAACAATATACAACAGCTACATTATGTTATAATTTCTGCAAAACTTTTAAACACACGAAGTAAAAAACACTTGACATTAAAAGAAAGTCTATCTAAAAACAACTACGAAGTTGTGAATGCAGTGAAAAAAAAAATACAATTTTTAAGTTAAACACAAATGATGCTAAAAGAAACGTATGCATGCACAGACGGCACTGAATGTCCTTAACCATGGTGAGTATTAATTGAAATATAACAAAATTCAGCAAAACTGAACGAGTCAATGTGTGTGTGTGTGTGTGAAGTACCAGGCCAAACATGACATCCCAAACCATGTGCATGAGAGGGAAAAAAAAAACAAAAACAAAAAAAAAAAACATGTGTGATTAATACCTAACAATGCTATCTGCCCATAGCAAGTTAGAAATAAAGTGTAAATTAGTGTAAAGGTGTTATCCATCATCAGCATTAGGAAACAATTACAGGAGAAATTTTAGCAATCTAAAAATAATTTTTAAAATGTAAACAATACTCCAATTGTAAAATTAATATTAGTGTAACTCCATCAATCATGTGAGGAAACATATCCGATCCCTGATTAAGCTAGCGGCCAACTTGCTCAACCATAGATCAAAATACACACCTCAGACATTTTGCTATCCCATGGAAAATAGCGCAATGACTGAAGTATCCCACATAAACCATGACAGAAGTACAAGCAAACAAACTTGCACACAAAAAAAACCAAAAAACAATGTATTAATGTGAATGCATGTCATTGAGAAACATAAAAAAAATAACAGTTTAAAACTATACGTCAAACCTATGTTGTACATCTTATGTATTTTGCGAAAGCAAATGAGAGCCAAAAGGGAAAAAAATATTTTGTAACCGTGACATGATGACTCGAGCTATGTAATATGCCTAAATAAAATGTATGCCAGGCTAAACTAATCTAAGCTTACTAAATATTTTGCCAAAGTTCACAATCCAAGAAAATATTAATGTGAAAGATAACTAATCTAATATATATATTTTTTTTTAACATATGATTACGCCAACTGTATGTAAATTTCTAATCAAGTGCCCACATCTAACTGAGAAAAAAAAAATGTTATGCTCACCTCCTCTATACTTATTTTAAATTGCCACGAATATGCAAATCCAACATATTTCACATTACTTTTAATCAGTGCAAAAAAAAAAAAAAAAAAATTTAATAAAGTCATAAAACACAAAACTTTCTGCATAGAAAAAAAAAATAATATATATTAACTCTAAAAAGAAATTTCAAAAGTGTGTCCCAGGTCTAATAATGTAAAAGGTATTCAAAAGCAAGTCATTTACAATCAAAGATAAATATATCTATAGATTTTTTTTTTTTTTTATACCATCAATAAGAAAGGCTGAGTGACAGCATCTTAACTAACAAAAAAAAAACATTTAAAAATCCCCAGAAAACGACTCATAAAAGACACTATACTGACTAAGTTGCAATATGACACAACATATTATTTAAATCACACTGTTAACAGACAACATACGAGCCAGCGTATTTATGTGCAACAAATGATAAAACAACAGAGAGGCAACTTCAAGGCCTAGAGATAAAATAAAAGGAATATATTATCTCTGAAGTGCGTCAATGTGTCAATGCAAGATACTCAGGAAGTTTCTAATATGAATCAAAGGCAACACACTTAAAAATAATTGCTACCCCCTTTTTTTTATCCCCTTAGAAATGCATCCCAAATATTCATAAATTTTACTTTACACATCAACTGCCGATCTGTAAGTAACAACTTATATTTTTAAAAGCAGATGAAATATTACCTAACATATTAAATATTCATAACAGAGATAAATACAAATACATCTCTTTTCAATCAAAATAGAAATTAAATTAAAAATAAACACACCTTTCGTTAAAAATATGTCATTCATAACTATAATTAAAACAACAAAATGTGCACAGATAAATTAGATAAATTTTAAAAGGCTATTGTTTGTGCAATAGCGACAAGGAATGCAAGCGCAATATGTTTCACGATAAATGTTAAACCCAGAAAATCCTTGTCATGCATGAAAATAAAGTATATTTAAACATTCCTAAAATAACTGAACTTAAATAGCACTTACCTTTTAAACATTAACATGCAAAGAGCAGCCTAGAATTATAGCTGCAAGTATACCGATTTAAAAAATACAATAATTTTTCTTTATAAAGCCGATATCTTCTTTCTTCCGGCTATTACCTTTTATAAGCAGCCTTAATAAAAACAATATGGAATAGTATGGAGTAAAAAATGTTAAACCAGTATGACTATAGACACATTTATCATAGCATGAAAAGAGATGAAACTGAAAAAAAATATTAAAAGGAAAATACTGTATTAATTAAAATTAAGATTTTAAAACGGAGAAAAAAAGTTCATGTTGAAATTTGTATTGTATTCTTATTTTATTTATTTATTTATTTTTTTTTTTAACACAACCTAAAAATGCACTTTTTTAACTGTGGTAATTAACACAAGTAGTGTCACACTAAGTTCACTTTGAGATTTTATCTAAATCACAGAAAAGCACATACTTTTTAGATGGTGCGTCCCTGTTATTGTAAGTGAGAAACACTTTTTTTTAGATTTCCTTGAGTAAAAACACATTTCGACAAGAAAAGAAAATTCTATCACAAAGGCAATATTCGGAATGAAGCACGATGAATTTTGACCTTGTCAGGTGCACTTTTTTGTAGGAATCACTAGATTTAACTTTTTTCTTTTTTGCAATTTCACAAACAAACTGAAAAAGAATTGTGATGAATAGGGACATGATTAGGTACCCTTTTTTTGTCGGGTACACTGGTTCCGAATTACTCTTCTTTTTATTTTTTTGTTGTCACACTTTTGAAGAAAACACAGATCACTTGTAAAAACTCAAATCACTGATAACACACATGTAGAAGACTCCAGGAGAGATTGAGCACAGCACCAAGTAGTAAGCAGTCTTGAATAAAAAATGAAAAACAGTGTCGCGCATCACAGGCACGTCAAACAGGCAACCATGGCTTGTCGCTTAAGTGGAGAGGTGATGACATACTCTTGATTCCAACATCACAAGACACAGAGACAGGAATGGCAGGAAACTTTAAGAAGACAACTGTCCTTTTAATATCTAACTGGAATTCATCGAAAGCGGAGCATACATCCATTTTAACAGTGGGGGGGGGGGGGGGGGATTTCTCTCTCTCAACTATATATATATATATTTTTTTTAGGTTGGAGAAAACGCCGGCCGATGGGCCAAATTTATGTAATAGTGTTCAGTGGGATGGTTCGCTTAAAATACAAAAAAAACTCCAACCATATTACAGGAACTATTTCTTTATTAAAAAATCTTATAAAAAAAACGGCTCAAGTGGAGCTAAAATGGGAGAGAGAGACCCCATAATACATGGGACGCCGAAGCGCCTTTTCTTTTTAGACAACTTTACATCTCGAGAGCTGAAACAGAAGTGAAGTTTTTTGCATGAAATCAAGAAATCTTGGCGTTGCACAGTGTCGCCAATTTACAACTTTTGGTGACGCGCGAAAGTGTACAAAGGGTTTTGGCGATAAACATTACCGCAAAAATGTGGATTGCAAGTAAGCGCTTCTAATTAGGATGAGAAAAGTAACAGACAAACCGAAATTGTTTATCCAACAGCTTTCACAAAGTAGACCGCCGCCTGAGAAGAATGCTGGAAATCACAGGCATCTGGCTTTTAGTTCGCCCACAAAACACGATAGCTACATGCTTCCCATAAGATTCGTTCATTTTTACTTTTTATTGTTAATGCATATTCAACGTTCACGTATAAGTAGCAATAAAAAATTTCTTATCACTGCGGCGGGGGAAAAAATCCAATGCAAGAACATGAAAGGAGACTAGCAGCTGTGCTATTTAATTCTTATTTATTTCTTTGCACACGCAGCGGTAACGGGTAGTTACAGATTAAAATAAGAAAGGAAAAAAAGGAAATGATTATTTGAGTGCTTTGAATTAAAGATAATTTTAGAAAGATGAAAGAAATCACTTTAACAAACTCTGGATGGTTTTGAGAAATGAATTTAATCACATATTTCATTATAGGAAAGAGGGGGGGGGGGAGGATAATATGATCTAAAAGTAAGAAAGTTATGTTTTAAATTAAATTTTGAATTAAAAAAAAAGCTATGGGACAGACATGCTGTCACAACTGACACGTTCATTGACATAAAAAATACACCTAATAGTTTCACGTTACAATCACAGCAACTGTCTCATCTTAAACGTTTCACATTTCTTATGTAGAGCAAAAACTGTGGTGCAGATTCAGTCAATGATGCAAGGAAATTGATGTTTACCCAAAGCCTTAAGTCCCTTGAATCTATACCACCATCACAATGTGCTTTATTTCAGTATACAAAGCGATCTCTGCTCATTACCGCATTCATTTGGAAGATGTCGCTGTTCAAATCATCTGATATTCCTGATTATAGTAAATGGGGTTGGGAATCGAATGATAGAACCAAAGAATGGGTACCCAACTAGACTGATCTTCCAGATGCAAGCCACGAATGTTCATTGCTACTGAATTGTGGTTGTTTGGTCTCATGCATAGGCTGATGTAAATGTTATCGAGCTGGGATTTGTTGCAGCCCATTATGCAAGTGTCAAGAAGGCTGTACAAATAATTCGCATAATACATGAAGTAATAAGTATATATTATGTTGCAAAGCTGTAACTTACGTCAAATTCTATAATATTTGTGTCAACCATTCATTTTTCTTTATATTTTGTAATTAATAAATTACATCGAATTAATAAAAAAAATTGCTTCTTTACCTTGAATTTTACTGTCTAATCAAATACGTCATAACCTTGAAATTGATTTCTAAACATAAATTAGACCTGAGAAATGTATTCTAGAACCTATAAAATATTCCTCGTATTCTAGAACCTATAAAAAGTGATATTATGTAAGTTTTTGTGACTAATAGAAGCCCATCAATTTAAAATACCAATACAGATGGTGGCCATATTGGATGTCTAGCAAACAGGCCACTAGAGGGCGCGCACAAGTTGTTTGCAATGGTTTCCTTAAATCTTAAGACAATATCTAAGATTATACCAAATTTCAAAGACTTGGCACAAAGTGCACGATTCCTCATAAGTTCCTGCCACGCTATTGTAAAATAAGGTTATAGCTAAGGGCCATTGGGTTGAATTTTTGAAAAATAAGAAAATTTTGCTATTTAAAAAAAAAAATTGTTCATTTTTTGTCTAAAATTTTGACTTTTAAACTTATTAGGAAAATATAAAAAAGTAAAAAAATTAAAAAAATGGCTCGATGCCCCTTAGACAATTTAATTATGCATAGATTATCACAAATTTTATCCAAAAATGTTAAAAATTGTTCAAGTTATCATGCTGCCCGTGTTAAAAAATGTAGTTTCTGGAAATTCACGTTTAAAGTTTCAGAAGAAAAAAATATACTGATAATTTTTTTCCCCAACTTACACTTAATTTGATATTCTTGAGCTATACTCTACTGTTGGCTCTCTTGTTCTTAATCTGCTCATTTAAAATGTTTTTGTTACACCTATGAGCAGTACGAGCCTCTTTCGTCTCTTGTGTCACTTTTATTCTAGCATGTCACAAACGGTGTCCTCCTTATTGCAGTAATTATATCAGGGGCTCATAACTATAGTAAACCAAGTTCATTTTGAAAAAAAAATGAAATAGTCTATTTAGAAGGTGTATAAAATATGTTTTCTCCACTCCCACAGTGAACCCAGCCTGTTTTTACATACTTTCTCATATATGTCATCTGTTTAAAGACTTGATTTGCTGTGGGAGTGGATAAAATGGATTTTATGAACCTTCTAAATGGACTATCTCATTTTTCTTTTCAAAATGAACTTGGTCTACTATGGCTGTGAGCCCCTCATATAATTGTTGTCCAATTTTGCATCCCGTTACTTGTAGTATCTGCATGTAAATTTCTGCACCATCATTATATTTGGCAGAAGCAATATAGGTGGCAATTTGAACAATCGAGTGACTTTTGGACAATTTTTTCAAATTTTAGCATTAAAACTCTCATTACTGTTCAGTTGGGCTGTGGGAGTTGGGGTCTCACTGCACACCAAAGTATCAAAATTCCCTTCCCATAATTTTTCAAAATTTATGTTGATTAATGGTTTGAAAGTGCAATTTCCCCCTGGAATTCCATTATGTGTCCTCCCTCCCACCACCAGAAAGTCAGAAATTAGTCTTTTATAAAAAATGTCTGAATCCAAAACTGCCCTTTTTAATGTTAATAAATTACTGTATCTAATTAATTTCATGTAAATATTTATATTAATTGATATATTTGATATAATTAGACTGTACATTTTTTTTAATTAATATTTTTGAAGGTATGAACTTCAATTTTTTGAAACTGTTCTGGGAGATGTTCCTATAAATGTTGCTCAAGATGCTCTTGAGCGGCATATCCAAGAATCATGTCGAGGAAATTTTGAAGTGCCTCTCTTAAACTGTCTTCAATTAGTTAGTATTTTATTCTGATTGTTATATTAATTCTTGCAATGTAATTTTATCTAAAATTGATTCAATGTTCTTTATTATTTCAGTGGCTTGAAAACACTGTCATTACATGGCTAGCATCTTTCTATGGGGAGTCCTATGGCAATGTTCGTGCAGAAAAATTAATGTCAGAGTATAAGGTATCAATTTATCTTGTGTATTTCCAAAGAATAAATTTATTTTTGTTTCTATAATTAATCATCACATTATTCATGCTCATTTGTGATTTTAAAGCATAGAATTATTAGTATTTTTTTTTTCCTTAGTACAGATACCAAGAACACATGTATGTTCGTAAAAATACAGTAACAAGTGCAATACAGTAATCCCTTAACAGTTGCAAGGATACCCACGAATGTGAAAATCGTGAACGCTGAAACTATCTTCCCATGCATAAAAGGGGGTTAGGTTTTGTGATTTTTTGTAAAATGGAAAAAGCAATTGAAACATAAAAAAGATATTTATTAAGCATTACAAAGTATATACTCTAAATAAATTTGAATAATTATAAATATATTGTATAAAGTTTATTTGCTAGTTGATGGCTGAAAAAATTTAGTGATATGTGATTGTTTGGCAGAGCAGATCTTTTGTTTATGAATTTCCATGTAAGGAAAAGTTTTGGACCTCTATTTCTCTTTTAAATTTAAGACTCTTCACCAGTGAAGAACACATTCTATTGCTTTCCCAGCAAGTTGTTGTTGAAGTTTTAAAATTTTCCTGACAAGTTTGCAGAAAATATTTCACCTGGAATAAAAATTTTGAATTTTAGAAAATTTAGTAAATTTTTAAAACATCTACATAAAAAATGAAAGAAAAACGTTTACGTGCAGTTCCAAAGTCCCTGCTCTCATTATCAGTGTCGTTGTCTGGTAATGTATTTTTTTCTTTAAGGATTTCTAGAATTTCTTCGTCATAAGATGTAATCAGATTTTCCACATCTTCTCGCATCATGTCGTCGAAACCGTCACCTCCTCAATTTCTTCGAGAGGTTCAGAAATTAAAGGCATTTGGTTTTCTTTTTGTACCCTTTGGGATAAATGTTTTGCCAACAAGCATTGATTGACTTTCATTAAGTTCCATCAATGATGATGCACCAATTTCAGCAATAGAGTCTGCTATGTTGAATTTTTTCAAACTCTATGTAACCGTGGCTTCTGAATTTTCTTCAATGGATTCCAAAAATTGTTTGAAAAATCTTCTTGTGTAGTAAGCCTTGACTTCAGCTGTACTTCCTTGGTCTAATAGTTGGATCAGCAAAGTCATATTAGGGTGTAAAAAAATACTTCAACGTCAGATGAGCCTCTGTTAAACTAAACGATGTCTAGGCACGTTGTAAATGAGAAGTAGAACTTTTAACACAAGATTGTTAGGTAAGAGATATTTTATCAACCTCACAAATAAAACAATCATTAAACCATTCCATAAATACAACACTAGGTACCCATACTTTGTTATTTGTTCGCCAGAAAACAAACACTTTATTTTTAGCCTTGAAGCACAAGGGTTTTACAACCTGTAAATTAACATAGACTTTACCTTAAAATTGCCTGTAGCATTGGTACACAACGGAAGAGATACCCTATCTTTTGCTGCCTTAAAACCTGGGGCTGTGCATTCTGTTTTAGCACGAAAAGTTCTCTTTGGCATTTTCTTCCAGAACAAGCCTGTCTCGTTGGTTTTAAACACTTGTTCTGGAACATATCCTCCTCTTTCAGGAATTTTTTAGCACTTACATGATCTGCAAAACCGATTCACCAACTAACTTAAGTTGTGCAAACTGTGTCTTGTTTGAAATTTTCAAACCATCTTTTTATTTTACCTAGAAGTCAAATAAAGTCAAATATTTTTCCCTTATCGAATCAAATATTTTTTTATCTTTGGCTCATATTAAAGCTGAACTAAGCAGACTTGCTTCTGGTTGATATCTTCAATCCAATTACTTAAGGCATTTTCAATTTCTTCCAACGACTTGTTTGGTACTTATGATACTCTTTTCACATGCTGTTTTCTGTTTCTGTTCTGACACTGTTTCTTATAGCCTTTTTGCTTTTTTTAATTGATCTAACCATATACTCGTTAATACAGTCAAGCTCTTTTATAATGATACCACTTAATATGAGTTATTGTTTATTACTATTTGTCTTAGTTCCTCTTTGAATTTGTATACCTAAAGTATGGTAAAGAAACCAGATACAACTTAGTGATTGCTTATCTATTAAAGCAAACTTTTGGAGCAAGCACGCAACTGAAAATTTCCTAGGCTTTAAACCTAGGTGGGGTAAAATAAGTAATTAAAAAATATTGTTTAATTTTTTCAAATTTTTTAACATATTTATAGTTTTTAGAATTATATATGATTGCTTGATGTTTAAGCTTTCTTCTCCTACTTTATATTTGTTTTTATAGTTTGTTCTATTTGAGTGGCAACAGTAAAACTGTTTTTTGACAATTTCACTCAACATGTCGTCTGATTAAACTTCTTCCTGTAGCTCATAATATTTCATATAAACTCATTTGTTTGATCTTATTTTGTTCATTAAGCACTTCTAATACTTTTCCAAATTACAAATAAGAAATTGTCTTTTGTTTTTGTTGTTTTATCTTAAATCTTATGAATGGAGTAAAATGGGTATAGTGTTAGGCTTAGCGTTTTTTTGTATATTTTCTGAATAAAATTCTTTATTTTACTAGAATATAATAAGTTTTAAAAATACTTTAAAATGTTTATATAATGAACAGTGTGTTTTTCTCAAGATTGGAAAGACTTGAAATTCATTGTATATAATTTTGTCAAATCATTGCTCATTTCTAGAAATATTCCATGTCTAGATAGCATATCAGGTACTGATTGGATTTGAAATTTTAAGAAGAGGTAGTCGAAAGAGTTGGGAAATAGAAAACCAGAATTGTTGATAAAAGTAAGAGCAGTGTGGCTTTGATGCATCTTTGCTTTCTTGACATGTATCAATCTGTCACATCTCCAAATAATCTAAGTAAAAACTTCAAAGCTGAATCATAAGCATGTCCAAGCAAAAACAGATGAAGTTCTAACAAATGAAGACATTATGAAACAGTTAAAAAATGACTCTGATAACCGGAACACCAAAAAAGTTAAAATGGACAAGAAGAAAAAAAAGTGTTAAATGAGGCTCAAATTAGACTATAACGTGTGGAATATATCTTCAAAGTAAAAATAAATGTACCTGTAGGTGCATGATTGAAAGTCCAGTATTTTGGAAAAAAGACAAACAAAGAACTCATTGGCAGAATTACTAATATTGAAGAAAATGAAACACTAATATGAAGTACAATTCTTGGAAAAGTCTAAGATTGGTTGCATTTTATATTTTCCATAATGCTAAAGACTCAGGAGTACGTCCATTTGTTACTCTTGTGACCATTCGAGCAAGTCTTCAGAAATACTTCTAATTATTTTATTATTAAGATAAAAATTGATATGATTAGCTTAAATATTGTGTTTCACTCACATAAAATATATTTAATTTGAAACCAAAGCATTGCTTGTCTATATCAAAATTTTGTTACAAATTAGATATATTTCATGCGAGTGGAATGCAATAGTATTTAACTGGTTATATCAATTTTATCCTAATTATATCTTATAGTAAAATAATTGGAAGTTTTTCCAAAACTGTGCTGTAATAGTAACAAGAGTAACAATGGACGCTATCTAACACTTATAATGTAACAGGGTTAGAATATATGAGTTGAAAATGTTTTCATTTGCCCCTAAGCTTAATTCATAGTAAAGTTTCTCATTTATCTATTAATTTAAATTTCATATTTAAAAAAAAGTTGACATTTTTTAAGACATATAAAATTGTTTTACACATTACTTCATTATATAATCTCTGATAAATCTACTTATACAGTATTTATTGCTAAACTTTTATGTACCCATTTTACCCCACGCTATACCCATTTGTACCTGCATAGGGTAAAATGGGTATAGCAAACATATATCTATTAAATGTTTTCTATTGTAGACATACTTCTGTAGCCTAATAGATAAAAATTGTGTATTTTCATTCCAAGAATGTGCAAAGTAAAGAAAATACCAAAAAGTTTTAATTATTTAACATTTACCAGAAAATTTTAACTGAACATCGAAAAATGATGAATTTTATACCCATTTTACCCCACCTGGCCCTATAGAGGTTTCCGAAGAAGTTTTAATACAGTATAAAAGGTTTTAAAGTTTGCCACCTGTTCAAAAATTTGTCTTCATGATTTTCTTTTTTTATTAGAGTGCTTTTCACACTTTTCTAAAAAAGTCAGTATATTACAGTAGTATATTGCAAAGTATATGGCAAAATCTTCAAATAATGCATTACATAAAAAAAAAAAAAAAATTGTAGTCAAAATACTCGCCTAGGTGGGATCTCTGATGCATTTGGGTAGAGGAGGTAGATAGTTGTCCAACACACAGAAAGGAAATTGCATGTTGTTGTCAGTGACAACCGGTGGCAAATGAATGTACATGTGAAAGACAGCAGTAGATGGACAGGCAGCAGGGCTAGAGTACAAGATGGAGATTTTATTTTCAACTTTCCACAATGACTAGCAATAAGCATGAATCTCTGAGTATATAAAATAAAGTTAAAATTATCCATTTAGTGGATGGTGGAACAATGAAAATATGTGACATTGCCAATCAAAGTATAAAGGATATAATTTTCACAGCTAGAACACAATTTTAAATGGAAATATTTTACATTGCAAGAAGCAAAAATTGTATAATTAAAATGTGTGAAAGTTTGTTTTAATTCAAATAATAAATATTGTTAAACGGAAATATTTTCCATTATAAAGTACAAAAATGCTTTCATATTGAGGGTGTAATTAATTAAAACGTAAGAGATTTTGTTTAATTTAAAGTCTAAATATTGCTGTTAAATGATCTTGCAATAAAAATTATAATTATTCTTTGTAAGATGCAAAAATATTTGTATACAAATGGTATAAGTAACTTATAAGTAAGAATATAATTTTTAACTTAAATGTAATTTTATTTGCATTGTACTATAGATTAACTGTAATTTAAATTATAATTGTCATTGTAAAATTATTTAACAGCAATACTTTGACTTAAAAAAAAACAAAATTTCTTATATTTCAATTAGTTATACCCTCAATATGGAAATATTTTTGCATCTTATAGTGCCCAATTAGCAATGTTTATTTTTTGGATTAAAACAAACCATTTTACATTTTGAATTCTATTTTTGCATCATATAAATTTTTTTATTCGATATCATTAGCTAATCTGCAAAAGATTATATGATATTGTATTGTACTTGGTATAAAAGATTACTAAGTGACCAAATTATAGAAACTAATATGCAAAAGCTTCAAAATTGATTCAATAATAGTGAGGATGCAATGCTCAAAAGGCGATTTGTCGGGCAGAAAATGAGACTTACCTGCCAGCCCCAGAGAATGAGATCTCCAAGACAAAAAGTAGTCGAGTTAGGGCTTTCGGCAGAAGTTTGGCCAAGGATATTTGCTGCTTTGGTATAATAAGCAAAATTTGCATTTACAAATATCTTGCTAATACAGTCAACTAGGTGAAATCCTTACATCTTAGGACCAAAGGTTTCATGTATTATAGAATTCTGCAGATTGTATATTGTAGTTTTGTTTATGTATGTTTTCTTTTACCCTGATTATAGAAATAAATTTTGCATGAAAAGGCAGAATGGAAACAGAATGCTAGAATAGCTTATTTAAAACAAAATTGTATCTGTCTTCAAGTTTTATTGTCCATTATTTGAATTTTAAGTATTCATATGTAATTAAAGTTTTGGTTTATGATGAATAGTTTTCTATATTCTACAATTTGTTGTTATCTCTCTGGTTCTGAGATAAAATGGAAATGAAATCATATACCAATGTACAGTAGACTCCCTTAAATCCACGACCCTAAAATCCATGAATGCCTAAAATCCGCATATTTTTACTGATGTAAGCAATGAAATCTACAATTAAGTTGCAGGAACAAAATTCAAGATAGCGCCAAAATCAGCGACTACCGCAATGTTTTTTTTACTAATTATTTTGTTAATCATTCTCTTTTGGCTATTACAGCTGATTTATTACTAAATAAATTTACATTACTTTTGATTTTGATATAAATTAGCATATCTATATTAAAAACTCCAGGGTTCGAAATGGGAAAATCCACGAACCGGAACGCTATTTTAAAATTATTGTTCGTAATTTTTTTTTTTTTTTTAATTATAGACAAATTTATTTCTAAACATACAAAGCAGTATAAGAAAAGCATTCAAGACTCTAAATAAGAATGAAAAAAGTTACTAAAGTTAAAAGTGCTAAGAACAAATAATAACATATCGATCTTACGATCGCTTTACCTCTAGATGGCAGCATAGGACATTTGGAATCAAATTGGGTACAGATGTCATATTCGCCCCATATTGGCGTGATTTTTTTCGGTTGCCAATTTGATGAAAACATCAACAGCATAAACAACATAATCCGGGTTACCACATCAAGCAAAATAACGACACTTTGGCGCAAGTTAAGTACCTGTTGCCTACATGATATTGGCGACAGAAAAAAATCATGCGAATATGACATCTGTACCTCAAATTGAATCGATTTCATCAGTAATAATTTAATATTTTTCTAAATTTTTATTTTACATAATTATTTTAATAATTACTTACTTTTAAACTAATAAATTATTTTAATATTTTACTTATTTTAATGTTTCACTTTATTGTAAGCATTCATTATAATTTCCCTTGCTTAACTACCAATCAAATTAATGTTTCAAAAATGTAAACAAATCAATGACCAGAAATCCGCAAAATTCTAAAATCTGCACAACCTCTGGTCCCAAGCTGTGCGGATTTGAGGGAGTCTACTGTATTAAGCACAAGAACTTTACTGATAAATACATATTTTTTCCCCCTTGCAAAAAAAATTATTTTAGTACACAATATGCAAATTATAGAAAAATTCTTAAAACACAATACAGTTGTTTAGAAATGTGATAACTAATGTTAAATTGGCTCTATAAGTTTAACTGAATCATGATTACAATTGTTTAAGTTACAACAACAAGGGATTTAATGATGCACCAAACCATGCTCACCTAAAAATAGGAACCAACTGTGAAACTGCAACAATGCAATATTTTAAACACTAAGCAGTAAAAAAATAAATTAAAATTAAAGAGTGTAGTAATTTAAAAAAAAACATACTCTATCAATTAACAGTTTAATATTAATTAAATTATGATTATACATTGAGAAAACTATTTACAAAGTTTGAATAATTAGTTAAATGATGCTTTTTTTTTCCTGTCGCCATATCTTAAATAAGAAAAAAAAATAATAAATTCATTAGTTCACTCTTTGTAATAAGCATAAAAAAGCTGTGAATTTTTCATTATCAGCTTTGGTGTTTGTGCTAAATTAATGTCAACAGCACTTTTTTGGGGGGGGGGGGGGGGGGAATTATAAATTGCAGTCAGGAATGACAAACATTAAATGCTTGTAAAAGAGTATATTTTAAAAAAATACTTTTATACTCATTAAATGAAAAGAACATGATAAAAATATATGATACTAGAGTGTTGAGATTGTTACTTATTTTTTAGGATAGACTGATGAATATCCTTTATGATGCATTCACAACTATACGCATGGAACAACTCTTTGATATAATTATTGAATTTCCAGAATCTCAAGATGCATTGGAAGATTTGAAAGAGTGTTTAGAAATTACAAACATGAGATCAAAATTGATTTCATCACTACGTTCATCTCTAGAAACTCGTCTGTTGCATCCAGGTTTGTAATGTTTTAATCTTAATTAAAAGTTTTCTACATTAAACATTTAAAAAATTTTTAAGGTAAATTTCATGAAAGAAATTAACTGCATAATTGAAAAACTTTCAATGTTTACATTATATGTAGTAAAGCATCCTAATAATGGAAATCAACAGGATCAGAAATTTTGTTTCTTAAATAGCTGTGTCCTTTATTAGGAAGTATTGTTTAAAAAATAAGAGAAACAATAACTCATAAGTAATGTAATTTAATTTCAATCAAGGTAATTTAAGATAATGGAAGTTTAATGAAAATATAATAATAATAATAATTCAAAAGTTTGTGCATTAGTTTAATAAGGTGCATTGATTTAAAATTAGTACTTAGTATTCGTTTAATTTAATAGGTAATTTATTGTTAAAAAAATTTGAGAAATGTATAAAAAAAAAAAAAAAAAAAAAAAAAAAAGATTACTTACATCTGCTTGTATAAAGTAATTCATTAAAAGAGTAGATCTAATAAATTTCTTTTCTATCATCATCTACACTTAAAAATAATTTTTCTAGCTCTAGGCAATATTTTACACTAGATGTCTGCACAGGCTGAAATTTTCAGTCCCGAACCCAATCCATACTGGGCAAAAATCAATCAAATTTGGCACAGTCCGAGTTTAAAAAAAAGGAGAGTTATTATTTCTTAATCAACATTATCCTGCAATTAAAATTCTTTTAAAAGAATATTTCATATATATTTATGCAAAGAGTACAGCATTTTTTAGCTTATATGTCTCCAAGCCATGTATACAGAATAACAGCATACTTGGATAAATAAATTCAAATGAAGATTCATTAGAAAAATTAATTCAATTTAAAATGAAGGAAAGAGACGCTTAAATGCTCTATACAGAAAAAATATAGATTTGTGAAAGTATTTCTCTGTAATATTAAATCAAAATAAATTTCTAAAGATTCTATTAAGCAAATGTATGGTATCATTAAAAATTTCACACACACACACAAAAAAAAAAAAAAAAATACCAGTCTGCCCCAACCCAGAAGGAATGAGTACTAAGGCATCACTGCCTTAAGTCTAAAGAAAGAAAATTTGCTTCAGGTCAGTCCTGAGCCTTTGCAGACCTTTATTTTACACCACTTATATTTTTAATAACACAGTTTTCTTTTTTTTTTTTTTTTTTAGGGTTCTGTACTTAAAAGTAAAAATGGAGTCTGTCTGTCCATCTGTCACAGGCGTTTTACTCGTAAACTATGAAACGTGGAAAGTTCAAATTTGGGGAATTAATAAAGACTATTGAGCCACATATTTACAGATTATTAAACATTCACAAATATATTTAGTAAAAATATAGAGGGGCTAATTAAGTTACTTGAAAAAAAAATATTTTCTTTGTATATCGTGTGAAAGCATTCGTAACACTGAATTCAAAAATACATTTCTTTTCATTTTATGTATTATATTTTCAGAGATATTGTCGAAAATGTAGTGCAAAAATAAATTCCTCCCCCCCCCCCCCCTCCTCTATTTCCAAATCTACGGAAACTAAAATTATGAAAAAATTAGAGGTAGTAGACATTAATTTAAACATTGCAGGAAAATTATAGTGATTACCCTAGGTTACATAGTTTTTGAGAGAATCGCATTTTTCTGTTACACACAAATTTCGATTTTTGGGCATTCAGCAAAGGTGTTGAGGAGCACTGGAGGTACCTATTGTAGCAGAAGTATAAAAGCATCGTAAAAATGATTTTTGAAAAAAATCATCAGTAATTAGCTGAGATATTAACCCTTTAAAACACAGACGGTTAAGACATGCATAATGACAGGGGGGTGTACTCTATGTACCATCGACTTTTAAAGCCTAGATAACAACTTTTTATGATATATTTGTGTAATACACTGCCCAATAGCAATATAAAAGTAATAAACGTGAAATTGTTAAAAACAAACTAATTTAATTAAAATTAATCACATAAATACTATGGGATTTGGGACTAGTTTGCATTGAGTGGATCTCTCAATACGCCTCCCATGTCTTTAAAAGTTAATTAAAAAGCTATTAGGAAAAACGCAGCATGCACCAAGGCGGCGTTGCAACTTTGCGACCACCTTTCAAAGCGTGCTTTACACAATGCCAAGTTTAACAAGGGTTTTGTTTTAGCTACACTGTAAAAAGAAATGATTATTACTACACTGAATTTAGTTTTATGAAATGCCAAATGAAGTTTATATATGCACTACTTTTATTGTCAATACAGAATTAAGTTCATCATAAACAGATTAGATAAGATTAAAAAAAGAGCTATACAGAATAGCAGTATGTGATATTATTTAGGCTTCCTATCTCTTTGATCTTTTATGGTATACCCATTTGTACTTTTCTTGTATATACAGCTAAACTCAGCCCTATGTTGTATAGTTTTTTTACAAAGTCTTATTATTCTTTTAGCAATGATTTTTTTTAATAATATAGTTAATAATTCATATATTTATTGTACAGAACCCTCTGAGCGCAAGTAATATACACACTTGACCGTTTGTTTTTTTCTTACTCTACATCATTTTCTTCTAAGAAAAGAATTAACTTCTGATGTATTTAGCCAATAATGTATTTCTTCAACAGTTACACTGGTGTTGCAGTCTTCGAATTCGAATGGAGTCATTTTTGTATTTTCTTCGTTTTCATCATCATCAGCTACTTACATGATTAACATTGTTTTGCTGAACATCACACTTGATTAATAGGTGTCTTCTTGTTTCTTTCTTTGTTATCATTATTCAAGACATTACTCATCAACTTCATGATTTTAAAAGAAGAAATGTTCACAGTAGCCTTGCACTCTTTTAAAAGTGATTCTCTATTTTTTGGAATTGCTGATTAGTTTTGTTAAAGAATTTTAAAAGTGGTTTATAAAAGACACTTTATTAAGGAGTCTTTAAACAATTTTCAATAATCAATTTTAGCTTTTTTATTGATGTTATTAGTGTCCTTTTCGAGGAAAATACATACTCTATTCCAAAGGACTGAAACTTAGAAAATTGTTCTTTAAATAGAGTTGTCCCTCTTTCAGAAGTGTTCCTTAAACCAGGTTTTGCTGTAGTTGCCTAAAAATGGATAAATTTTAATACACCTGCCAAGTCATTCTTTTTTTTTTTTTTTTTAAAGAAGACTTCTATATTTTGAGGCTATCTCATATTTTAATACATTTAAAAAAGGTTAATTTAACATAATTCATTATCATTTTGCAAGATATAAGGGAGGAAGATGGTCATAGTTTGTAGCTCGGCCAACTAGCTGTGAAACTGCATCAATTGAAAATAAAATATAAATAAAAATCAAAATGTGTAATAATTTTTAGAAAAATGTGTGCTTCTATCAATTAATTGTTTAATATTAATTAAATTGTGTTTGTTCATAGAGAAAACAATTTAGAACTCTTTTCGCAAACATATATTTTTGGAAATTAATTTTAAAAAACAATGGGAATTGTAACCTATGATTTTTTTAAAATAGAAATTGATTGCTAGAAGCTTAAAGTATGCAAATCCAAAATTACAGCTCATTCTACCGAATAGTTCTTGAGTTATGCTTAAAAAAATTACCAGTATTGCAGTCTGTTTTGAGACAATTACAAATAAATTAAACATTATAAGTTCCAAACTTTAAGCCTTCATAATTTCTAAACCTCTTGACTTCTTGTTTGGTTCTGAAAGCCAAGTATGATGCCAAAATTAGTTTTTCGTATTAAAAATTTCAGAGTTTGCACAATTTCAGTGTGAAGATAACTTCCTAAGCTTATATTTTTTACCATGAATTAAGGAAAGACATAATTTACAGTTAAATGGCTATTTCTTTTTGTGTGTGTAGGTGACAACTCAAAGATTAAAATAAAAATATATGGGGTGTTTTGTCTTTTTTTTTTTTTTTTCTTGGTCAGTTGTGCATAAAATATGCCACTGAGGCAGTTTTTTTATATATTTGTTACATTATTCTTTTCATGCTTTCTAGGAGTGAATACATCTGACATCTTAACTGCCTACATTTCAGCCATTAAAGCTTTAAGAGTTCTGGATCGTTCTGGTGTTGTATTACAAGTGGTCAGTGAGCCTGTCTGTAAATATTTAAGGTGTGTCCATTTTTCTTTTTTTGCTTGGAATTAGTTATTAAAATTTTACCTGAAAAATAAGGCATCAGAAACTAACTTTTTCAAAATATTTTGTATTCAATGTTCTGTTATCATAATTTCCAAATCAAATGTAAATTCATAGGCATTTTATGTTTTTTTTTTTTTTTTTTTTTTTTTTTTTTTTTTAAATAAAGTATTTTTCTTTCTTTTAAAGCAAAATTTAATTACCTACCAATAAAATGTTGATTTTATTGATTTACTATTAATATTTAGGTCATTTTATAAATTTATTATTATTATCATCATTTTAATTTATCAGTTATACTCAATTACTGTTCCTTATATATCTTCTCCACACCTCCTTGAAACAAATTGCCTGTGATATAAAATTTTTACCTTTTTATTTGTGAAACTTTGTTACGACACCATGCTTTGAGATTTAATGATTGTGACACTTTAAGTGGTTAACCATACAAGCAAATTACTTCATTTTTAGGGTTCCGTGCTCAAAAAGTAAAAACGGAACCATTATAAGATCACCCCTGTTTCTGCCTGTCTGTCACAGCCATTTTACTCGTAAACTATGGATCATGGAAAGTTCAAATTGGGGGAAGTACTAAAGACTATTGACCACATGTTTGCAGATTATTAAACATTCATAAACACATATAGGAAAAATGTAGAGGGAATAATTAAGTTATTTGAAAAAAAAAAAGTCTTTTCTTTGTATATCATGTGGGACATTGTGTGAAAGCTTTCGTAATGCTGAACTCAAAAATACATTTCTTTTAATTTTAGGTATTATATTTTGAGAGATATCGTCGAAAATGTAGTGCAATAATATGTCCCCCCCACCCCCTCTCTATTTCGAAATCTACTGAAACTAAAATTATGAAAAAATTAGAGATCGTAGACATTAATTTAACCTTGCAGGAAAACTATAGCAATTACCTGAAGTCAGACAATGTTTGAGAAAAGCGCATTTTTCAGTTACATACAAATTTCGATTTGTGGGCATTCAGCAAAGGTGTTGAGGAGCATTGGAGGTACCTATTATTCTAGTAGTCAGGGTTGGAAAAAAAACGAGGTTTTTTTGTAAAAAACCAAAAAAACCGGTTTATTTGGTTTAAACCAGGTTTTTTTAGTTTAAACCGGGTTTTTTTAAAATATAATTTCCTATTGCATACAGATGCATATCTGTTGATAAAATAAACATTTTTGGATATTATATAAGTAATATAACTTTTGAAAATATTTAAATTAAATAATTACAGTCAATTATGTAGAAAATTGAAATCATTTCTAATTTAAACATTATTAGTAACAGCTATGTCTTATGTTCACAGTAAACTGTTCTACACAGTGAACATTGATACCTTGAAAATCGTATGAAGAATCCTTTGATTAATAATATAATAATCAATCAATGAAACATTTGATGCAGTTTCATGAATATAATATTATTCTGTGGTTGTTATTATTTTTTTAATATCCAAATACTTCTGGTTATTTTGTTTTCTGAGTGGTAATTCCAAGTGTCCAAGTCAACATTTTTGGCCATTAGATTCCGCAACTAACAGAAAAGATTGATTGGTATTATTGAAATGCTATAACTAGCACTCAGATTTTGCAAGCTGTGTTATTCAATTTGATATCTTAAGTTACTCTTTTAAATTCTTTAAGGATAATCTTCCCCAATCTCAATCCAGAAAATTTTCTTTTACAACTTAACCAAAATCTTAAAAATCATTGTATTTTGTTATTAACTGCTGTAAATAATCTGCATTTTTTAAATGAAAATATTTTATGCTAAATATTGAATATTATTTATCTATCTTATCTTTTCTAATTTCACATGTTTTAAGAAAAATCTTTAGGGTACCAGATATGTTCATCAGCACATGCTAATTTTCATTCTACATGCATAGAAACATGATCTAAGCTCATTATGTCTCATGTTGACTGCTGAGATGAAGTGTTAAAAGTAGAAATTACTTCCATCAATAATTTAAAACAAATAAATTACAAAAAAGAGAAAATATTACATTAGATTTTTTTCTAAAAAAACCAAATGGTTTTTTTGACAAAAAAACCATGGTTAAAACCACTTGGTTTAAACCGTGCCAACCCTGCTAGTAGTATAAAAGCATTGTTGATAATGATTTTTGGAAAATATCATCGGTAATTAGCCAAGATATTAACCCTTAAAGACACGAACGATTTGGACATACAGAGGCGGCATAACTCTATGTATCATTGGCTTTTGAAACCTAGATAACAACTTTTAATGATATATTTGTGTAATGCAATGTCCAGTAGCAACATAAAAGCAATAAAGGCCAAATTGTTAAAAATAGACTAATATAATTAGAATTAATCACATAAATATTATGGAATTCATGATTAGTTTGTGTTGAGTAGATCTTTCAATAAGCATCTCATGTCTTTAAAAGTTAAATAAAAGCCTATTTGGAAAAACGCGGCATGGACCCAAGACATTGCAACTTTGTGACCTCCTTTCGAGGCACACTTAGCATTATGTCCAGTTTAAACTTTGAACAAGGGTTTTGTTTTAGCTATACTGTAAAAAAAAAAAAAAAAAAAAAGATTTTTACTATGCTGAATTTAATTTTATGAAATGCCAAATGAAGTTTAAATTTGCACTACTTTTATTGTTAGTACCAAATTAAGTCCATCATAAACAGATTAGGATAACATTAAAAAAAGAGTTATACAGAATAGTAATATTTGATATTATTTAGGCTTCATATCTCTTTGAAATTTTATGGTATACCCATTCATACTTTTCTAGTATATACTGCTGTAACCAACATTACATTGTATAGTTTTTTATAAAATCTTATTATTGTTTTACAAACAATTTTTTTTAATAATACAGTTAATAATTCATATATTTATTGTACGGAACCCTCTGAGCATAAGTAATACTCATACTTGACTGTTTATTTGGTGTTAAATTGGTTCTTTGTCTGAACTGAACATTTGTTAGCTTAATTTATTAAATATTTATAACTCTTAAATTTAGTTAGTTACAAAATTATTACATGTATGAAGATAAATATTTTTTTTTATATTACACTATGTCAAAATAATCTGTATTTAACTATGACTCATAATGGAAAGAAATAAGAAATTTCTTCCTGATTAGACACACTGAATAGAACCTGGTACTGAAAGTGCGTATTCTGCATAATTTTTAGCGTATGAAAAACATTCTTACTAAGCAGACATTAGCCATGAAATAAATATCTTGATGTTCAAAAATTTGCTATAATAATCTGCATGCAGCTTCAGAATCAGTTATGAATTTTTTACTCTCAAATTCCTAACTTTTAAGATTTTTTTATGTTAAAAGTTTAATATCTCTAAAGTTTTTGTTATGGGTATGGAAAAAAAGGAAAATTTATATTTGAGCCATAGTAGGTACCCAATTTTTATTTCTTGCAGTATTTTGCAATCATTTTCATTATATTTCAGCACACATAAATTATTGTCTGAATTCATTAAAGTTACAGATATATAAAGAATACTTTATTTCAGAAAACACTATACAATAATCCCAACACAAGTTAAAAATTAGCTGCGGCCCGTCATCCTGTTTGCTTGCTGGTGACTTTCCCCAACAATTTTAAAGGTGAGAAATTGCCGAGCTAAGATATAGGCCAGAGTAGCTTAGTGGTTAAAGAAACAGTACTGTAGTCCCAGGTTCGATTCTTAACCCTGGCACATTTTTCACTTGTGTTGGGTTTATTGTATTGTGTTTAAAATCTAAAATAAAGCATTTGTTATATATGTAGAATTTTCATTATAGACTTTACTTTCTTTCTTTCTATTTATTTATTTATTTATTTTGTATCTACAGAAGTTATCAACAGAATTGCTGCTATTATTTCCTTAAGTAATAACTTTAGCTTTTGATTATACTATGTAATTAATTTTGGTATGAAGTCTTCTTTATTCATTTGTTTAAAATTCAAAACAATTTGAAGAACATTTAATTATTGTTACCCCTGAATTTTTTGTAACAATCTGTTTCTTGCTCCCTTCCTTTTCAGAAATCTACCATTCAATTTACCAATTCTTCTTCTTTTTTTTTTCTCCCCCCAGAAGCAAACACTGCTCATAATTTTCTCCCAATAATTTTCATTAATGCATCAACAGCATTTTTGTGTAACCAAACATATTTAAATAATGAGTTTTTAAGATTTATGTTAACTGCCATCTCATTCAATATTTTTTACAAATGTTAAAAGTTAGAAAATTAATGTTAGAAAGTTAATGTAAAAAGTTAGAAAAACACAGAGTAGAAATTCACTTAAATCATTTGTTATTTTAACTGAAAGCATTTGCAATTAGATACCATATGCATATAAAACTCGTATTTAGTCTTAGTTCAATGGTTTTTCCCCCTTCTGGCCTATATTTAGTTAATTAAATGAATATATGGTATTTTAACCCAGATTTAAATAAATATGAATCAATACTTTTTTTTTTTTTTTTTATTATTAAGTGATCTACTCAACCCTATGATTATTATTCTAAGTATAAATTTAAGGTAATCATAAAAATACATAGAGCTCAATATACTTTTAAAATATGTAAGTGATAGTGCATGGAAAATATACACCAATATTTGACATGGCCTATATTTTTAAATTTGTTTCAAGTTATAGAATTTTTTACAGTGTCTCAGGCATTTCAAAGTTAGCTTGTGAGTTTATTTTGAAATGCTTCAAGACTTAATTTTGCTCTTAGTATAACTTAAAATGTTCATTGTAAATTGTCTGTTTATTATTATTATTTCAAATTAAATGCAATTTTGATCACAATACTGGTAAAATTATTGGATTAATTTTTTCATGAAATTATTTCAGGTCTCGTGAAGACACAGTTCGATGTATCATTTCCAGTCTCCGAGAGGATAGTTGTGGTGAACTTGCTTGTGAATTGATGAAAGGTGTTCCCCTGAAGCTTGAAGATACTTATCCAAGTGATGAGGAAGTTGATGATTGGGATAAATGGTGCCCTGATCCTGTAGATGTTGATCCTGGTAATGTATAATTTGTGTATTCATTTTCTTGAAGTATTTATTTTAATATTGTACTTTTATATATTGATTAAATATTCTTTTTATTTGAATGCAGTCAGTGTTCACACTGCCTATTGCTATTTTGCCAAATCATGACAAAAATTTCATATTGCGAGAAAATGAAAAATTGAAAAAACCAGATTGCAATATTTACAAAAAACTTTTGTTCCTTTCAGTGTCACTTTCAATGATGTTATTGAATGGCCGAAGGTTTTTTCAACTTGTATTTCATTTTTCTCAGAACTCATTCATGTATATTTTTTGTTCTATTAGTACTTACTAGTGCTGGATTATTTGTCAATATATTGGTCAAATATTGATAATTTTTAATTGTCGCAATAACGATATCTAAGCTCTGACTCTGACAGTTTATCCCAGTAACGATATCTAAACTCTGACTCTAATGATATATCCAAATAACATTTTTTAAACAGACAATCTCCTTAGAAAGGAAAGTCTCCAAGGAGTACTTAGAACTCCTTAAATAAACAGAGTATTCCTTAAAAATTTCTCAGATTATTGTAAATATAATATTGAATAATGATTTAATTGAATCATACAAGAGTAGAAAATGGAATCTTATATCTCACACAATGAATAAATATTGTTAGTACAATCATCTTTCCTAAAGCATTTATGCCATGAAAGAGATTAACCTTTAAAGGAAGTAAAATAAAACTCTTCTCATGTTTACAAAAGTAAAGCTAAAATGATTGCTGCATTCTAAAAATAAATAAATGAATAAATAAAAAGTTACAATTTTTTTTCCCCCTTCAACATTCACCTTCAAAATCTAGAGTGCTTGTGATTGGGTTATATGATGAATGTTTGGGATTTGACTGGCTTCTGTATATATGACAATTGGTCACTGCATAAAATAGTTTTCTGGCAATTTTATATTCACATTTATGAAACCAGTTAACAATACATTTTGAGTATTGTGCAATTTTAGCTCTAGCGATTAGATTTTAATCAAACAAAATTTGTTGTCTCTCTAAATGAGGTATTAAAAGTTAGATTGAATATACACTGGTGTGCAAAAATTAAGGACGAGAGGGTTTTTCGAATGTAACGTCATGAAGAAGTTTTCCACATTGACCTAAATTATACCATAAGGTTTCCAAGATGTGAAAATATGGGACAAGTGATGAAAACCATCTAAAGAAAGAATCAAAAGGATACAAAAGCACTTTATTGGAAAGGTCACTTGGAGCACATTTGCAGAGAAGACAGAAATGGCCATCTTATAGGCACCTGGCAGGAGAAATTCAATTTGTAATAGGGGATATGGTCAGCCCTGACTGCAATGCAGGATTTACAAGATCTGTCCATGCTGAGGACGAGGTTGTCAAGGAGTTGTTAAGGCATCGAGTCCCATTCCTCTTGTAACGCCAATTGCAGCTTCAGAATCGTTGCTGGTGCCTGGTCATGTGCTGCCAAGCATCTGCCGAGAAAGTCCCACACGTGTTCTATGGGATTTAGGTCCAGGGAATTTGCAGGCCAATCCATGCGTCAAATATCTCCATTCTCCAAAAGCTCTTCGACAGCCTCTGTAGGTTGAGGGGGGAGCGTTGCCGTCCATGAAGAGGAAGTCCTAACCCACAGCACCTCTAAACAGATGCACGTGAGAGAAGATAAGCTCGGCACAATAGCAGGCACCAGAGACTGAACCGCTTTGGAAGACGTGGAGGTTCGTATGGCTACCAAGCATGATACCGCCCCAAACACGAACTCCGGCACCTCTAAAATGGTGCTTATAGATGATGTTGAAGGGATAATTACGTGTTCCCTGCTCTTTCCAGATGTGTATAGGTCCAGAATCGTTGGTCAGACTAAATCGGCTCTCATCCGTAAAGAGTACTCAACCCCTCTCCTGTTGGGTCCAGTTCTTGTGTTCCTGGTACCACAGAAATCGCTGTCTCCAAGGAGCAGGCGTTAATGATACACACTGTACTGGTCGTCGTGCGTATAGACCACCTTTGTGCAGCATCCTAACCATGGTAAAACATGATATCAGACGTCCAGTATATACGTCCAGGCTGCTCAGTCTGCCTTGAGATTTCTCCAGCTGTCTGCCGCCTGTTTCTTTTCGCCTGTAGGCCAATATAACTGTCTTCTGCTGTTGTTGCTCGTGGGAAACCACTGCTGAATGCGGGGACAACTGTTCCCATCGTTTGAAATGCACTCGAGGCTTGTGAAATAATGCTGTGAGCGATCCCAAACTCTTCTGCCACACTTGTCACACTTCGGCCTTCTTCCAACCTCCCAATGATGCAACCTTGTGTAAGGTCATCCAGATGACATCTCCTGGATTGCCTCTTTACTATATCACACAATAGTAGAAACAAACTGTCATTAAAATCACTGTACACAGAGCAATAGATTTCACCAAATTGCTGAACGTCCACCACCTCTGTACTTTATCCCCTTAGGACCTCCTTCTTTTATGTCATACGCCATATATGCGCATGTCCTACTGCATTTGTTCCAGGTCTATCTCTTGATTGGTCTTTCATTTCGTTCTGTTGCCTTTTTTGGCTTTTATGCTAATTTATCTGCTCTGTTCTTAATTTTTGCACACCATGTGTAACACATGATGTATGTGTTAACATGAGGGTTAACATGTTAATGTTAATGTTAACATGTCCTACATGTAATATACAGTAAGTCCTTTAAAATTCTTGTACTTCTTAGAATTTTACTAGACTCCTTGGATTTTTTTTTCTTCTCATCTTTGCATGAAACCTGCATTCCTGAAACATGATTCATGCCGATCGCAATAGATTGGCATTTTACGAAAGTCAGATGTTAAACAAAGTCTGAAACTTGAGAAGGCTGAACATATGCGACTGCTTTTGTATATTTCTTTTATGTTTGCTATGTTTTGTTTATTTTTTGCAATGCTAATAATATTTTTCTATACAAAGATTTATGTGGATAGTTAATATAAATATGCATAAATGACACAATTTTTGACCATAAGCAGATAAATGAAAGTTCTAAAGTTTATTTATAATGATTAGCTGCATAAATAAGCTCAATTCCTGCAACATTATGTAAATCACATTTAATATGCAATTTTTGTCTAGTCCGTTGAAACATGTCTCAACTAGGTTTGACTGTGAATATTATCAATTCATAGTCCGAAAATTGAATGATTAGTTACATGATAATAATCAGTATTTAAGTTTAACTATCTTAGGTTAAATTTGCTTTTTACTGTATCTTTGGATTTGAAACTTCAAATATTACCAATATGCCACTTTCCTTGATTGGTGCCTGTTATTTTCTAAGATTTGGCTAACTTAATTCCCATTACATAAAGTTAAATACTAAACTTTTCAGAAATTCCTTTCACGTATCAGTGACACTTTTTTAATTGTGCCAGTTATTCAAATATTGTGTACCATGCTCATTGTATCAATTGGAGTTTTTTGCTAGCTTTAGACTAATTTTAGCAGTTTGGCTAATAAGCAAAAAAAAACTATAGCCAAACAAAAATAATGTTATGTTAGTTGTATTTTCATCATGAAAACATTGATTAAAAATTGAAAATGAATATACCATAATTTCCGGTCTATCTGCAGCGGCACATAATCCGCATATGGAATTTTTCTTTTCACCAGAAAAAAGTTAGCAGAAAATCTGCACTGTCCTATAATCCACACTATTGGCGAATCGAATATAATTTTATTGAATCGAATACTGGATTCATCAATATTCACAGCCTGCTGCTCTGTTTCCCATCTTTTCTTCATTTTCTACAACTTTTAGTTTGAATTTGGTGGTATAACTCAAGTTTTTTGCAAGGCATGTTATCAAAGATGCACTGATGCTGTCACTAAAGAAATGGTGATGACGTCAAATAGCGCTTACTATTAAAAAATTCTGTTCTTCGTTACTTGTACAAGCTTGCTTGTTACAGAACATGCGTGCAATGAGTACCAAGTGCACGTAAGCAGGCAGCCAGATTAAGCGATTGTATGGTGCTGCCATCTATATGAAATGTAGCAAACCAAACTAATAACTTGCTAAAATTTTTCGTTTTTTGTTTTTTAAAAGTTAAAAAAAAATCAGATAATCTGCGGCGGCCGATTATCCGCATTGCAAAAATTTTCACTGTTTTGGCAGATTATCTGCAGGTTATAGGCAGGAAATTACAGTAATATAATAATAACTATTTTTAATATAGTAAAATCATATTTTATATCTTAACATGATACCTAAATTTTATTGCAATTGGTGTTTTTTTTTTTTTTTTTTTTTTTTTTTTTTTTTTTTTTTTAATGATAGTATTTCATCAAAAGTGTTTAAGCTTGTATTTACTTCTTTATATTTTTAATTTAGCTAAAGCAAGTGAGAGTCAACGATCATCTGATATCATTGGAATTTTGGTGAATATTTATGGTAGTAAAGAACTGTTTGTAAATGAGTATCGGAGTTTGCTTGCCGACAGGATACTCACCACGTTTTCTTACAACACAGAACGAGAGATACGATACCTGGAATTACTGAAATTGAGGTTTGGAGAATCTCAGCTGCATCTGTGTGAAGTTATGTTGAAAGACATTGCCGACTCTAAGAGATTGAACACTCATCTGAATTCGGGAGAATTTAAAAGTTATGAACAAGGAGTGAGTATTTAAGTTAATTGCATTTGTATTAGTCTACTTCTAGATATTTTTTCTATGTTTAGAAGGTCTTGGTGGATCATTATTAATTTCATAAGTTTGCTTACTATTTGGAGCATTATTTCTAGTATAGCTACAAAGTGTTTCAATTTCGTTAAAGTTCTAATATTTTTGACATGCTGCAAAAATTTAGCAATTGTGAGAAAAATCTCATTTTTTCAAGATGTGAAGATAATCACTATTCAAAAACAATGATAACAGGGTACTTTTCAGTTAGCCGGGCGCCAGTGTTATATGTACACACATATACATGTATATACATACAAGGGTTGGACAAAAATATGGAAACACCTTGTGAAATGTATGCTTGAACGTAAATGTTGATTCTACCCAATTCTGTGGGTGGTGCTGTTGTATTTTCCTACAAATGCCACCAGTACAATAATATGTTGCAAGTGTCAGTCGTTGTCAGAACAGTGCTTTGCGTCTGAGCTAAGTGAATTCGAACTTGGACAAATTGTTGGTGCTCGTATGGTGGGTGCTTTCGTTAGCAAGGTAGCTGAAGTTTTTCATGTTTCAAGAGGCAACATATCGAAGATTTAAACCGCATATAGGAAAAGCGAAAAACATCATCCGTTAAGTCACAATGCGGACAAAAGTGTGTGCTGGATGTTCATGACAGACAGTCATTAAAGTTGATTGTGACGAAAAATAAGAGATGACAGCTGCAAAAGCCACTGCTGAACTAAATGTCAAGCTCATAAAGCATGTCAGCACCAAAACAATACGAAGGGATTTTCAGGGCATATGTTTTTTTTTTAGGTGTTTCCATATTTTTGTCCAACTCCTGTATAAGTATATATATAAATATTGTATATGTATATATAACACTGGCATCCAGCTAATCAAAAAGTACCAATAACAGTTATATATGTATTTTAAAAATCTCTTGATTTTTGCTGTTAGAGCTTGGCAATTCTGTACATATTGGTAACTCTGTGGATATAAAATATAATTGTGAAGAGGTCAGTTTGTTTTATTATGATTGTAAAATAAGATATTTTTTTTAGATAAATTTCTTAATATTGTGTTTAGTAAACTAATACCAAAATTATTTGTTATGAAATCTAAATTTCTGGGGTTTTCATGCTTAAAATAATAATAATAATAATAATAATAATAATAATAATAAATAAATAAATTGAAGATATTTTAATATGCCACACAATACCTACTTTAAACCAAAATATACTGTAATCAATAGAGAGTTCTTTTTATGTATATAAAATAAACAATAGGCAAAAATTGTAAATTGATAATTGTGAAGGTTGTGACAGCAAAATTATGTCTATAAGTTAGATATTCCTGTTTACATCATGCTTAGTGAACTAAAGTAAAAGATTCTATTTAATAATCTTGAAAGATAATAATGATGTTTGTGTAATATAATGTGTGGGAAAGAAAATTCTTTAAATGCAAAAAACGTGAAGCCTTGCACCTTCTGATTGCAAATTTCTAAACTTAGCTTTCTCTCTTTTTCTTTCTTTCTTTTTTTTTTTTTGTGTGTGTGTGTGTGTGTGTGTGTGTTTGTGTGTAAAAATGAGTTGAATTTTGTTATGAGCAGTTTGGGAGAAGATGTTTTCAAAAATACACTGTAATTTGGCAATAGCTTTAATGAAAGTTAAGAGAAACAAATTTCAATTAAATTTTATAATGAAACTTCCAAAATAAATAATTCCTGCTGTGTTTATTATAAAAAGGTTTTGAATTTTTCTATATTACTATTTTCCTATAAATATTTACTATATTGTTACTTTGTAACATTTTTTAAAATAAATATTTGTGTGTTAGATTTGGAGAAGAATATACGTATGTCTTGAGATTGCCAGCTATTTGCCTGAATTTGCTTCAAACTCTATCATATTAACTTGCATATTTTTTGCACTATGTTTAACTAGTTAGGAAATTTAACTAAATCTGGCTGTACTTTTACTAGGCTATAAAATATTTTTGTCTACACATTTTTGTCTTGATTGTCTGTTTGCAGATTTGTAACTATTTTTACTGCACAAATCACGGTATTTTAAATTTTTGATCAGCTGCAAATATTTCTGTAGTAATTTAAAACAAATTTAATTTTTAGCTACAAGTTTGCTGATAACTTTAATGTGTAAAATTTTTCATCTTATGTATAATTGATATGTGTTATTACACTCCCTGTTGAAAAAGTTATAATCATAATGTAATATTTGGGTCCAAATTTTCTTATTTGCTTAGTCCTCAATTTATCCTGATCAGGCCTTGTTTGTGAAGGGATAATATTTATTGATAGTAATACAGTACACTTTTAGGTAGCTTTCATTACAAAAAGTAAAAAGCTACCTATTGCAGCCATCCTGGGGGAAGAACTTCTGAAAAATTTTGGTATATTTTCACCGTTGATGACCCCCAAACCACTCTCTGTTCAAATGTGACTTATATACAGTGTGTCCACATATAACCTGACCGACCTTTATTTTCGCAACCATTGGTCCTAGATGCATACTTCAAATTACAAAAATGGTTTAAATAAGGTAAAGAATTATTTTTAAAGTGATTTGGGTCAAGAAAAACATTTATTAAAGCATTACGAAATTAAAATTTTTATAGTCCCCTGGTCCTATAAGTGATATTTACTAAAAATTTACTGTGACACTAATAAGTAAGACAAAAAAAGCCCCATTCATCTAACATTAAAATTGACCGAGTTATAAAACTTTGAAATGCATGACTTATATCGCTTTTTTGCGTATCAAATCAGATGATTCCAACCATGCTTTCAGGGGTCGTGTATAAAGTACTTAAACTTATTTCAAGGTATCTGCGCTTTGAAAGAAATCGTACAAATATTACGATTAACTTTTATTAGTTAAGTTTTAGATTAGTTAAAATAATTGTATTTTAACATCTATTTTATTTTGTAAGGATTTGAGGCTATGATTTCTTTTAAGTAAAATTATGTTGTTTTCATAAGGTTTTATTTAACTTGCAATGATCGTCTTTCCAGTTTAAAATTTGTACTCAAACTTTAACTTTCTTTCAAATGTCTGATCGAAGTTAAATTTTACATACTGACTTAAATCCGATGACAATGCAATATTATTATGATTTTCGACTCTTACCATCTTATACATATTTTTATTAGAGGATAACACAAAAAAAAATTTGGATAGATTACCGTCAAGAAGTTTAAGAAAGAGTTTTAGATTAGATAACATAAACCTGTGATGGTTGTGTTTTTTAACTTTTATAATTACGTTTTATTTATTTTTTAACACTGAATCAAAAAATTACCTTAACTTTTAACCATCATGTCAAGATTTTTCGCAAATCGTAAATTTCAAGGTTAAAAAATAGCGAAAAATCTGATACTAGATAGATATAAGTCTTTTTTATTCAGTTTAATTTTATTTAATTCAATAATTTATTAGATTTTATGGCTTATACTGGGTTTCTTACAGCTAAACAGCTTGGGGTTCCTATGAGGTTGGGAGGGGAGAAGGATCAATTTTAACTTATAGCTTTTTAACTTTTAAATTTGCGATTTGAGAAAATTCATGATGTGATGGTTTAAAATGAAGGCCATTTTCAGATTCAGTGCTAAAAAATACATAAGAATCAATTTTCAAAAGCTAAAAAATATACCACAACCCAAAATTTGAAAGACAGTGTAATCTAAACAGCATTTTAAAATATGTATCATTTTGTAAAGAATTGAGGCTGTTGTTTTTCATCCTTTTATTTAACAAAAAATCTGATATTTTTATCCTGTTCAGTACAAATTGTACATTTTGCTGTAATATGTCAGAATGATTAAAGATTTCAAATTTATATTGCAATGCTAATTTTACCCTCAACCATTTCTTTAATATATCTGACGAAATTATATTTCTACTAAATTTGTGAATGACCCCTAATATGCAGCAAAAAATATACTCCAACTTTAAACAGCTATTACTCGGTCAATTTTAATCTTAGAATAACGGGACTTTTTTTGCCTTACTTGCCAGTGTAACAGGGAAATATTATTAAATATAATTTATAGGACCGGGGGAGCATATAAAAATGTAGATTCTGTAATTCTTCACTAAATTGTTTTTTTGCTTCAAACTTTTTTTATCTTAACCCTGTACCTAATTTTGACCATTTTTGTAATTGGAAGTATGCATCTAGGACCAATGGTTGCGAAAATAAAGGTCTGTCAGGTTATACATGGACACACTGTATATATATATATATGTATATGATTTTTACCATGCGATAACTCTCGTATTTATAAACCGATTTGGATGAGATTTATTGTGTGTATAGTACATACAAATGTCTCGATCGAGTTTGTTGGCCAACTTCATCTGCCATCTTGTTTAATGGCAGCCATTTAAATATTTAAAACTAAAAAAAACATACAAAAAATTTAGAAATCTAAATTTATTTTATGTTTAAGTGTTAGGCCTTGATATAAGGATTCCGGAGTATTTTTTGTTTCGTCTCTAACTTAAAAAATGGTTGCGATATAGCAGTTTGAAATTCTAGGGTGGTTGACATTTTGAAACAAGACAACAATTAAAGAAAATCAGGTATTCATTTATGAGTGTTAGTGAACATTAGCTTCAAATTCTCGCCAAGCTTGGTGACACTTAGCAAAATATTGCCAAATTTGGCAACCAAAACTAAGCAACCATAAGTGATGCCAACTTGGCTATAGCATACTAATTTGGTGCAATTCTCATTCAAATTCAGTATTGACGAATATACTTTCATTGGGTTCGTCGCATTTTAGCTTCTTAAAATTTGAGTAAAATTTGCAAAATTTGAAAACCAAGAAATAAGGAATTTTTATTGAATCATCTAATCGAGTTCCATTAATTTTAGCTTTGTGTGTTTGAGTAAAATAGGCTGTATTTAAAAAAAACAAGGAATATAAAAGCTACCTTTTCCTTCTGGCACATGCCAAAAGGACTTTTTAAAATCTGCACAGCTTAGGTCTAAAAGATCTTTGTGGATTTCTGAATTTTTCCAATTTTAGATCATTGCTCTGCTTGCATCTTAAAAACTCATCAAAATAGTCTTTATGAAATAACTATATGTGAAAAATAATAAACGATTCTAAAATTACTATATCTAATGAAAATACAAATACAGTAGAACCTCTTTTATTCGAAACTCTTTTAACCAAAACTCTCAGTTAACCGAAATCCATTTTTAACTTTTACTATCACATTCCTTGTGTGTAAAATCCATTTTGAAAGCTTTTTGGTTATTTGTTAACTATCATATCCCTATTGTCCCCAGTCCTTTTTGAACTACAAGTACATACAAATATTTTCGATCCCCTTTCTTAGATTTTCTTTGAATTTAACTTGAGCTCCCGTAAGCTGTGGAGTAGAACGTAGAAAACAAACAATTTAGCAATTCTGAAGCTTTTTAATGATTTGCAAAAGGTTTGGCATGGCTGGAGCAGCAGAAAGACTGTGATACTGTTGATATAATATTAAAAATAATATTAAGAAACTTCATGATAGTGCTTCAAAGAAAAGGCAATCGAAACTGTGACAAACAAAATATTTTTTCAAACCCTTGTGATACATGTAAAAGGTACTTAATTTCAAAATTAAAATTCAGGTAATTTATTCTTGTTTCTATTTTGCTATTGCTTTATTTTTATTAAGCACTTGTTATAATAATAAGAAATGTTGCATGTTTTTTTCCTTAATCTTAAAATTCAAGCATTCATTCTCGATTTTCCGAAAGATGGTCAGTCCCAATTACTTCAGATAATCGAAGTTCTACTGTAATGCATTAAAAACTGTTTAATGAATAATTTTGGTAAAGTATAATCTCTCATTATATTACAAATTGCAGTTTGAACATTTGAACCCTAGTAGTTTGAGTAGGAACATTCTTTTTTTTTTCCAATATTTCTTGAATCCTACAGACATTTAGCAGTTCTTGTTCAGTCAACAAAGTGTGTCTTTGGAAAATTGAAATATTTATCTTCATGAGCAAGTCTCCCATCAAAAGTTTTGTCCTTCTTCCTGTAATTCAGTATCTGATAAGTGTTCTGAAAACTGCATTATAACATTTATAATTTCTTCATCTCTGACAGGTTAAATGGCTAGTATTTCATCAGCACAAATTTCATACCTTAGAATCAACTTATCAAATGTGAACAGGATTTTTTTTTTCTTTTTCACTGAATCTTAATTGAAAATTCCATTGTTTATGTTGTAAATGATGCACAGATCTTTGATAGTTTATTGTATTTAATATTTATTTTAATGATAAAAACAATCAATAAAATGTTAAAAGTAAATAATAATAATAATCAGATTTTTTTTTCATTACTTTTTTTTTCTTTACACCCTTTCCCCATTAAAAATTATGATGTATTATGAAGTAATGAAGTATGAAATTATGAAGTAAAAGGAAATAACATTTACAGAGATAAAATAATTTATATTTAAGTAGGATTATTTATTTTCCTATTTTATTCACTTAACATTTACGGAGATAAAATAATTTATATTTAAGTAGGATTATTTATTTTCCTATTTTGTTCATTTAACAATTACAGAGATAAAATAATTTATATTTAAGTAGGATCATTTATTTTCCTATTTTATTCACTTTTTTATATTTAAAATTTTATATTTTTGCATTTGTCTTCTACTCCTTCAGTCCAATAATGGCTAGAAACTTTTCTATTACGTCATTATTAAAAAATATGTTCAACAATTGTTTTAATCAAGTTTTGCTAACTTTCATTTTAATTATCAGCTTATATATTCAGAACATAACTTTATTCATTGTCTTGTAATTAATGGTTATCTTAATTAACATTTTAAAAGTTATAAGTTGTAGAACTTTTTATCATTCATTTAAAAATAATTACGTAAGCTATAATGAAAGTGTATTGTTAATTTGCACATAACTTGTTTTTATCATACATTGTGCTTGGAAGGACTTTGTTCCTTTCTCTCTTTGCCTGTTACAAATTTTTTGAATTCATTTTATGTGGATTGCTTGTTTCCATCAGGCATTGAATTGTCACTTGCTGTGTGAAGTGACAATGAGCATGGATGTAGTACATCGATGTAATGACACCAAAAATCTTTTTAAAATTTCTGTGATCATGCCATCTGTACCAATCAGTAGACCATCAGTAGACTATTATTTTGTCTTTATTGTTTGATCATTTATCTCTAAAAAAATATTTGCATATAGCGAAATACTATAAATATTAATTAGTAAATCTGCTAATCAGGGACTTCATAACCCTACATTAAGTCATTTTACTTTATTGTTAAAACTTTCAAACATAGTTTCATTTCTTTCTTATCAGAATCACTGCAAGCAAGATTTCAAGACAGCTATCAAGAAATTATCTCCCGCCTCTCCCACTCAATTATAACGCAAATTTAACGCAATTATACTGCTAGCAAGATTTCAAGACAGCTATCAAAAAATTATCTCCTCCCTCTCCTGCCCAGTTATAACGCAAAACCTTCTGACTCTTAAACATAACAGCATGTCACTTGCAAACATGATTAGTCAAGTGATTCGTAGTCAAACAGTTTTTCATTTTCTGCTAAATGAGTTACATTTTGAGTTATAAATTATTGCTGTCTCAGGACAACAGTTTTTTTCCCTTTCCTATGCTGTCACGTCCAGGAATTAGGTACAAAGGGCCAACTTTTACAGCATTTTCTGAAAAATCTGCTTTTACCAAAATATGTAAAACACGTTTTGATTACCTAGTTTCTGATTAAGAGAACCTGTCGATTTGATCAAACAAAAATAAATTTAAAAAAGGGTCAAAAGATTTAAAAACAGCCTTAAGTAGTTTCAGGAGATTTAACTCTTATGAGAAATATTGTTACATGTAACTAGACTCCCTTGGCGACCAGTTTGGTCTCCTTTAAACCTATGGTAAGCATTGTATCATGTTGCTTTTATTCATAATTTAATTTACTTGCTCAATCCTTCGCCAAATCAGAAGATTCTGATACAGAAATCATGAACTCGGTATTTTTATGTTAGCCGAATGCAGGTGATAAATCGCCAAACATTGTAACTGCTGTAATTTTTCTTATTTCATTAATTTCATTTAAAATATAACACTTTCACTCATTTTATTTAAAATACATAACTTTAATTTAAAACTGAAATACTTAAAATTCATGACTCTCAATTTTTTCTTATTTCTTAAAAAAAAAAAAATAAATAAATAAAATAATATATAATACTATAAATTGTGACATTTAATTTCAACATTAAAGCTTTGTTTTAATTTACCTCGCGAAAAATTGTTTATGACAGTCGCATGAGATGGACTATTATAATACTGATGATATGATGGCGATGGAACAATATTTGGCGACTTATCACCTGTGCCCGGCTAACATTAAATTACCAAATTGGTTGTTTGGCATATAAAAAGTGAAGCGATCAACCCAGAACTATTGATGACAGTCACATGACTTAGGCTATTATTATAGAGATGGTACTTTCAGACTACAGTAAATTTTTGTTTATCCATCACTCTGTCAACTGCCACCATCGGTTTTATCTGACATTAGCGAATAGCAGCTAGAAAGATTCGGCAGTAATGACCTTAGTTTCAAACGTACCATGTTTAAAAAATATTTCTGCGCATAAAATTACAGACTGGCTTAGTTGTTACGAGAATGATATTGGTTATGAAAAATTAATGGATGATGACATTATTCAAAATGTTTTGAATCCAGAGAAACCTGAAGCGAATAAATGTGATGAATCAAGTAATGGTGATTCATGAGTCAGCCATGCCGAAGAAGAGACAGTGCTCTCTGAGTTAATTAATTGGTTTGAGATGCAAGAGAAAGCAAGCTAAGTACTTTTATTAGGTAGAATTTGTAATCTTGCTGCAGTAAAACTGCAAGCAAAATGCAAACAAAAATGTATAATGTACTATTTTGGAGGAAAACAGGTACTACATATTTATTCTGTAAAATTTTTAATTTGTCTCATAAATTTATTTTTTATTATCAATTATGCTTTTTATTAACAAAAATACCCAACAGATAAAATGTTTAAATATTGTTATTTATAAACTGACAAATAGAAATGTAATTATAGTAACGGTCTTCTACTGTCTTTTGATTATCTGCCACACTGTTGGTCCCGTGTGTGACGGATAATTGGAAGTTTACTGTATTTATTTTTTGTAAAAATTTTTTATTATATGGGAAGATTGTGCTTCCACCCTTCGTGTTGCCCCATTAATTTGACAGTCATAAAACACTGGAATTGAATGTCTTAACTCTAAAATAATTAAAATATTGATTCCATGATAATGACAGTAAGCATTACTGAGAACAATTAATCATACTTATAAATATTTTAATAATTATTAATAATCCCAATTGTGAAATTTATTTGATGTAGCCCTTTCATAATTTTTGAACTGTTATGCCACTGCAATGGGCTGAGACTTTCTGAACATTGTGCAGAATGACAAATTGAGTCTTTAAACTGTTTTTTGAAAGAAGGGAATAAAAAACCAAATAACTTCCACCTTAAGAGCAGTTTTGAAGATAGATTTTTTTTTTTTTTTTTAATCTTCAATTTGTCAATAGCCAGTTTGGTAGAAGTTAAGAGTAACAAATTTTAATGAAATTTTGTAATGAAACTACTGGAATAAATAATTTGTGCTATGTTTGTTATGATAAAAGTTAATTCCTTTTTTTTATGTTGCTATTTTTCTATAGAAATTATTTAGTTTTAAATATCTTGTTTGCAATATATTAAAAATAAATATGAGCATTAGATTTTAGTAAAAAGGTTTTACATGCAAAATTAAAATTATATGTAAAAAATCCTATGGTATTTTTATACACTAGGGGGATCTGCCCCCTACGAGCTACGCTCGTCAGCCCCCATTCAGAAACCGCATAATCTAAAAGTACGCTAATTTGATCGGCTTTAAAAAGATTTCGGAACATTGAATTATAATTTAAAAAATAGTGGCGATCTCCCTATAAACGGATTTCTATTCATTTCTCTTTGATTGGGGAATTTTAAGGCCAAATCCACTGCGGTACTACTTGATTATCCCGTCGACCAATTTTGTCAAATTATATAAATTGCCAAACCACTCGCCAAATTATACAAATTGACATAATTTTTATTTTAGATAACGAAATAACAAATAAATTAGTGCAACATTAATAAAAATACAAATAAAACGTTGAAATAAAAATAACTTGATGACGTAGACGCGTGTAACTTGCTTAAAGTCAAGTTCATGTGACATTTACGATCAACCATTATTGGCATTTAATCTTTTAGTTTGCCGAATGATCGATTTTTGGTCGACGGGATAACTAAGTAGTACCAAAGATACAAAAGCTGTTTTCATCTTTGATTAAGTAAAATCAGTTAAACATTTCAAAATAAGCTAATATAAAAGGAATTAAGTAAACAGAGTCTTTGTCTCCCGGTATTTTTTAACAAAGCGAAAAGAAAGTTCTTTTAAATAAGACATTTTAAATTAATCGTTTTTAATCTGACGTAATTTTGACCAAACTGTTCTTTCTCTTTTTAATATTCACATGACAATACTTTTGTTAGAAATTAAATATTATTTGCACTTTCCTAACAAAAATAGTCGAAAAGTATCCTCTCAAAATATCAAATAAATGTCTAGTTCAATTTCTAAATTTAAACTGTTTTGCAATATTATTTTGTGTTCATTTTATATAATAACTGTAATGTGACGTAAATATGACATAATTTCTCCTATTTATGACTTCTAACGCATGTTAATGAATTTATTATTTTACAATTTCCTTTCTCTCTTAAAATTCACGTGTAAATATAGTTTTTATGACTTAATTTTTAAAAAGTTCCTGCTTTTTGTACATAATTATTTAATTCTAATTCCAAATGTTTTTTTCTGTTTATAATAGTCACGTGTAAATACATTTTTAATTTATTTACACATATAAATATTTTTTTTTAATTTGAAGCAAACATTATTGTTTGCGCTGTTTATACAGTTGGCAACAGGTTAAATTAGTACAATTTTCTAAAATAAGTAAAAAATATCTCTCGAAATGCTGAAAATTTGAATTTAAAATAGAAATAAAACCTCCAAAAATGAGTCAAATTAAAAAAAGAAATACAGTCTGCACACCGGGAACTTCAAACGTATAAAATGATCTAAAAATGATTAAATTCCCATGAATAGTTTTTGCTCCTATAAAACTTTTTTAGTGGAACGATTTTGCCCAACTTTAGCATTAAATATCTCTTTAAATAATTCTTCGATTTGAAAACTGTCTGCATCAGCGTGCTTATCAAACATTTCTGTATAATACTACCGATTTTCATATTTTTGTATGCATTTTTTTTCTTAATATTAACGAAGAAGGACCTCCTGTCACAAAAAATTCAAAACCAGCTGTGGTGACAGTGGTAGTTACTTTTTTTTTAGAATAGAGAAATTTTTATTAGAATCTTCAGTCTTACATGGCAAATGTAAAAAGCTATACAAATTTATTAATCACTTTAATATTTTTTAAACTTCAATATGAATTTCATAAGTGACTGGCCTGTTATAACAGATGACTTGTAGGAACTAAAGGTTAGGGGGGAGGGGGGAGACTATGTTTAGCCTATGATTCTTATAAAATTTTAACATAGAATAAAATGTTAAATTGCCTGATGAACTTCATATAAAATGTTAGATTTATAAATGAAAATCTACGTTTCTTGCTGAATCCACATTCTTTTTAGATACTAGAACATTTTCTATGCATCAGCTAAAGCTATTATTTTCAGCTCGCTTGATTGGATATCTTAATTTTATTAATAATTCCAGAGATTTCCTTCTCATTTTAATCATAAAGTTGAATCCCATAAAACTGAATTTGGAGACATTTGCAGAAACTTTCTAAAAAATAGTGCAATTTTGTTGGAAAGCATGTCATGATTAATAATATGTAATGTATAGTTTTCTTTTATTCATGTCTTCCTTCGTATGTTTTTATTTTTCCTATTCTTGATTTACTAAATCTTTATCTGATATTTAAATATATTTTCTTAAAGGACTTTCCTGTCAACACAATGATACTATCTGCTCAGTTTTGGCCATCTTTTAAAGAAGAAAAATTGAGACTACCAGAATACATATGGAAGCACTTGAAAAAATACACAACAGCTTTTGAAGCGCTGAAAGGAAACAGGACTTTGGTCTGGAAACCCCATTTGGGAAATGTTGACTTAGAAATTGAACTGAAGGAGAGAACTCTTCAGTTGTCCGTCAGTCCAGTCCATGCAACAATATTGTGGCATTTCCAAGATAAACGTGAGTTGATTTTTTTCTTTTTCTACTGCAGTCAAATCTTGAGTATGTTTAAAAATTTAATAGAAAAAATTTAATTCTGAGTTAAAAACAAAAGAAAATATTGTGTGAGTATATGTTCTTAACCACTTCATCGGCAGCAGGTGTAAAGAAACAGTGCTTTTACCACCAACTTATCTCAGGGCAAACATTGAAGTGGTTAAGGTTCTCTTCTTTAATCTATAGCTTTAATTCAAATTTTTTTAATCAGCAATATATCTTGATTTTATTATTCTGCGACATTTTGCAATTTTGTAACTTGAAATTAGTTCTAAATGAGTGAATAAGTTCTTTGGGAAATTTTCTTCAGTTTTTACAGAATTTTTTAAGGATACACAATGCAGCTATATCAACTTGAAATTGAATGTTGTTGGACTTTAAGATATTGATGTTATGTTCAGGGCAGTATTTTAAGCGAATGATGGTATAACAAGGACTTAATATATATAGTCTGAAAAAAAATATCAAAATATTCATTGGAACATTCAAAGTATTAATTTTCAAGGCAGTATTTAGGAAAATTATTGTTTTTTCCCTTCATATAATCTGCAAGGCAATGCTACCATCTAGTATGTAGAAACTATACTTTGGTTTACTTATACACACTACACATTGGGTACGGGAAGCTACAATTCTTTTAGGCTTCCATACTTCAAAAGGTAAAGACAAACTCTTATAGTCTATGCAGAACTATAATCAGGTGAATCCAATTATGAAAGACTAGCCTTTTTAAAAGGTTCTACCTGATGACTTACATTATCAATTTTTCAGGGATAATTTTAGTATATTACATATTCTTCTATTGTTCTTTACCAAATCTTATTGTAAATGATCAACTAAGTATAATTGTGTTCAATTCAAGGTTCGTTTGAAGAAGTCGACCAGCATAGTAGATGAAGGCTGCTAGTATTTTGACAACTTTATTATAAGTAAATACATTAATTTTAAGGTATTTTTCAATTAGCCAGCCACATGTGATAAATCGCCAGATATTATCTCTAACCCGTAAAATTGTATTGGATTTGTTAAAAACAATGGATTTAATTATGCACAAATAAAAGTTTGCCAAATCGATGTGGAACCACAACAATGAAATATTTTAAGTACTAAAAAGTAGAAAATAAATTATAATAAAAAAGATAATATTTTTTTAAGTATGCTTTTATCAGTTAATAGTTTGATATTAATTAATTTATGATTATGTATCAAGAAATCAATATAGAAATCCTGAAAAGAGTTTAAATAATATTTAATTTTTCTTTCCTCTTGCCCTATCTTAAAAGGGAAACAGAGCAAAAATTATTTTTCAGAATAGAGTTCAGTGCCATAGAAAATTAATGTATTTTAACGAAAATGTTTGGAAAAAATAATGACTTGCAGTCAAAAAAGGAGGCGTGATTTTCAAGATGAGCATTGGATGCTTTAAAAAAAATAGTTTTTTTTTAACTATTTTTAATTTTATACTTATTTTTCTTGTAATAAGAAATAATGCCATAAAGTAAAATGCTTTATTTTTACATAAAAGTATTGTTTCTAATTTACACATGCGAAAAATGAAAACTGCCATTGTCGGGAAGGGAAATGCTGTTAGTGAAGGAAAAAAAAATTATTCGCGAGATTTGTACTTGGCTAACATAATAGTACCAATAAGACTTATGCTAAAATAATCTGTATAAATTGTTTTCTGCTTAGAAAGTTAAAATATATCCATTTAAATAATATCTCTGTTTTACTTCACTCTCTCTTTGTAACTTTTTGTGTATATAGGTTTTTAAACTGCTTGATAATAAAAGAATCTCTTTATGTTTTCTATTTAAAGCTGACAGCTGTATATAATGATTGTGCCAAATATATTTAATTATTTAATGATTCAATTAATGTCATTGTATTAATTACATGAATCTTCTTGTGTATAGCAAGATAGACTATAATTGAGTTTAGTGCTGAAATTCAGATGCAGGCATCTGTGCTCCAAAGAAAGATCACATTCTCTGAAGAAAAATCGCAAATACAAAGAAGAAATTTTTTTTATTGTAATAAGAAATAGTATCATAAACTAAAACATTTTATTTAAACATCAAAGTATTATTTGTAATTTACGCATGGAAAAAAAAAAAAAAAACTACTATTACTGAGGGGAAAAAAATGGTTTTGGCAAGAATTGTGCCTGTCTAACATAGAAAGAAGTACTGATAAGTACAAGGTGCAGATTCCCAAAAGCTACCTAAAAATCCAATGGCCACACTGTGAAACAAACATACAAAAGCGAAGGCATTTATATAAGGGGGAAAAAAATTAATAAAAAACTCAGTAATTCAAAGTGAAAAATAATTTATTCAACATATACCCATGTGCAACAAAACACAGACTAATGTGTATATTTAATTTAATCATAAAAATCTTAAAATATATGCAGTCAGAAGATAAAGTTGGTCAAGACAATGTATAAGCTAAGCAACCAAGATTGTGTAGAATATAACAGCATTTCTTATTTTGTTTTTATCATGCAAGAGTACAATATTAAAAAAAGTTAATGTGTGAGATTATAAATCAAAGTACACTTCAAACATTTGTCTTTCTATAAGAAAAATTATCTTAAAAAAACATGGCGACTTAGATACTGAAATTTAGTGGTCACAGCAAATAATTTAGTCGCCATATGGTGACTGGCGACCATAAATCTGCACCTATACTGATAAGACTTTTGCTAAAATATCTGTATATATTGTTTTCTGCTTAGAAAGTTAAAAATATCTCTGTTTTACTTCACTCTCTCTTTGTAACTTTTTATACATGTGGTTTTTTAAACTGTTTGCTAATAGAAAAATCTCTTTATTTTTTCTTTCTAAAGTTGACATCTATGTTATAATGATTGTGTGCCAAATATTTATAATTATTTACTAATTCAGTTAATGTCACTGAATTAATTACATGAACTTTTTTATGTACAGCAAGATGGACTATAAATGAGTTGAGTGCTGAAATGCAGATGCAGGCGTCTGTGCTTCGAAGAAAGATCACATTCTGGCAGAACCATGGAATTCTGCATGAAGAAGAAAATGATGTTTTTGAACTGATGGAAGACCAAAAGAAAAGCACCAAGGATGCTGTTGTGATGATTGAAGATGAAGAAGAATCAGTTACTGCTTCCTCTCAAGATATGAAAGAAGAAGAATTACAGGTATTTATCTGTTAAAATTATTCATCATTATTTAAGGCTAAAGTTCCATAATTATGTATGTCTCCAAGGTTAGCTTCAAACAATAGCAATGTTGGCAACTCCTGTAGCAGAAACAGTGCAGCATGGTAACAGGTTATTTTAGAACTTGTATATTAAGAGTTTAAAAAAAAATACTGGTCTTAAAATATTGCTAAAATGTAATCTTTGTCTCTAGATTATTATTCGTACTGTATCTTGTAATATTGTATTCTCTTTGTAATTGCAAAACTTCTTTATTGTGTGCTACTACTTTTTATTACGATAGGGTTAATTCCAACATTGTTTTGGTCTCAGATAAATTTTAGTTTGCTGCAGTTTGATACAGAAAATTCTGTTTCAAACTTGGTTGACAACAATTTAATATTGGTTTGAAATAAAACAAGAGTTAATAAACACTCTAACTTTTTCTTGAGTTGACTAAATATCAAACCAAGTTGATATGGGATCTGTATATGCCATTAAAAAAAATACAAAATGGAAAATTAAATATACATTTAAAAAAAATAGTTATATTTAAAATATTTAAAAATTTTGAAAGAAAGAAAGGTTTGCATATTTAGAGAATGTTTAGAAAAATATTTAAATTCGCCAGACCAATTAAATTTACCAAAATAAATTTCCTGAAAAAAAAAAACAAAAAAAAAACAGTATTTACTCTGTTTAACTTTTTTTTTCTCTTTTTTTCAATATTCCATAACAAACTGTCAAATAACATACTATAATGTAAATATGTTTCAGAAACTATCACTAAAAAATCTATCAAGCCAGATTACAATAATGAAATTAAATTTCCATGAACCATTCTCAGTAAAATATATCATTGCACAATATACCTGATTTTGAAACTTTCACCTTATTTAATAATAATAAAAAAAACTTGTACCTAGTACTTTCTATTGATTATTCGAACAAACAATTAGAAATTTTAATATTTGCCAATACAAGTTTAAACTGTTGTCACTGTATTCATGCACGCTGACTACTGGAAATCATGTTGTGGTAGGGAATTAGCTTTCCTGTTATCGATGGTGTTCAATATTCTTTAGGGGAAACTGAGGCTAGTTGGCTACAGGGGTAAGAAGGCACAGTCCTCGTAATTTGTCTGTTTATGGATAGATGGCGCACCCAGTCACAGAGTACCTTTCTTTTTGCTTTCTACAATATCCATTGTAGTTTTGCAGTGTTACCCACATGCAGTGGTCCTTTATTACGATTTTCCTTCTTTTTGCACTCATAAGTAATTTTTTGTTGCTTCATTCTTTTTCTAATTTCTAATACTTATCTTAATAATTGCAATGTAACTTTTGTAGTTTTTCATAGTATATGATTAACTCTACCTGTTCCATATGTGATTTACTTGGATTTTTTATGTTTAGAGGGTTACATATCCAATTTTGTGAAGAAATTTGTTATGGGGCTAGTAGGCGCATTGAACACGGGGCAAGTTGGCTCGGTGTGCCAACTAACCCGGTTACACTGTTTCGTAATATTTTCTGCTATTTTATCCCGTTTGATAAATAACTTACTTTTATTTACAAAAAACATGCGTAATTACCAAATATAAACTGAACAAGTTAACACACAAAAGAATTCTTAAATATCCTTGATGTGTTTAACACGATCTTTAGACTTAAGCTTATTAAGAGAATAAACAAGACACGACTTCGTACATAGTGACATAACTTTATTCTGAATACTCATGCTGGCTGGTACGGCCATATAGCAGATCTAAACGTAAACACTGGTACAATATGTAACAAAAAGATTCGGTATCACCTTTTTGGTTTTATCTTCAGCAGTTACTGGAGCTCCTCTGATTTCAGCTTAGGATGTTGGATAGTTATATTCTGAGGATATTAGATCAATAAAAAAGACAGAATCAAAAAAGAAAATATGGAAAAATAGATGTAGGTAAGAGGCAGCCACATGCATATTGACAGATTCACCAAATCTGAAGGCATTGAAAGAGGAAAAGTAAGCTTTAGAGAGTAAAAAAGATGAAATACAAAAAAGAAGAAAATAAAGGTAACAGAAAAAGTTGGCAAAAGGTAAACAGATAATAAGGAAAACTTTGTTTCCACCTATGATCAAAGAGAACTTGTTATGGAGAAAAGCACGAATCTTGACAATATCTCAGATGACGAGGAAGATTAATATCTGGTGTGTGTTGGTACTTTAGAAACAGCAAACACTGATATAAGTTTGTGCGATGCAGTGTTTAAGCACATGTGGCCTGCACTACACTCGATTTTACATTTGTGATAATCATAACTCTGATGATGATATTGAGTACGATAGAAGCTACTCAATGTTAATGTTTTATTCATTATTTTTATGTCTGTATAATTTAGAATCTATATTATACGGGGAATCTATATTGCCTTTGTTTAAACTTGCTGGTAATAATAAAATTTATTTCTCTTAACTACGTGTCTTATTTGAGTTTAAATTAACTTTTTATGAAGCGTGAGCCAACTTACCCCATAGGTATAGGCAACTTGCCCGCAGCAGAGTAGGTTGGCAGGCATTTTTTCTCTTACTTCAGGCTTCCTCTAAACATAAACTACAAAAGCTACAAACGTAGAACTCCGGGCATTTATAGCCAAATGTCTGTGCTTTAAAAGTGCAGTGAAATTTTGTTAAAAAACTTAAACAAAAAATTAATAACCAAAAACTGCGCCTGCTAGCCCCGGTCTCCCCTAATCATACTCAAAATCAAGGACACATTATTTCAAAACTTTCCTGAAGGGGAAAAGGAAAGAAGCAATTGACATAGTTTTTTATTCTCAGATATATATCTTTTAAACATCCATAGTATTTATAGATGATTGTCTGTCTTTGAGAATTCTGCTATTGCAAGGCTTGGCAAATATTACAATATGTGGTACAATAAAATTGCTTTGGAAGTAAAAAATGTGCAATTCTGTAAAAATTACCACACTGAGTATAGATATCACCATGAAAAAACTTCATTGGCTGTGGTTATTGGCTTTGCTGCTAAGTTAAATTGTTTTCAAAAGATATATTATTTGAAATTAATATTCAAAATAAATATGAACTGTAACCAATCAATTTTTTGACAGAAATCGATTTCTATAAGCTAATATACAAATCCAAAATTACACCTCATTATTTCCAGCAGTTTTTGAATTATGCTTTAAAAACTGTAATCTGCATTGTTGTTAGATATGCAACTACAGTATAACCTCGAAAATCTGGCATCGTCGGGGCCAAGACTAAGCTGAATATTTTTAAATTCCAGATTTCTGAAAGAATTGTCAAAAGTACTTCTGATGTTCTTAATTGTGCCTTTATGCATAATTTAACTTGTAGCCATGTGATATTATGTTAGAAAAAGCCAAAGTAAAATACTTTAAAAAACTTACTTTGATATTTTCTACGATACAAAAAAAAAAAAAAAAAAAAAAAAAAACAAGTAAACAGTGTAACCATTTTTTCTCTTGTAATTTCCAAAACAACGTCAATTTTATTTGTTTCAGTTTCTACAGCATTCTTTGACAAGTTTTTCTTGGATTTTATACAAATGAAGAATACCGATTTCGGAAACACAGTCTTGTTTCTGTAAAGCAGATCTTAAATTTCCAGTCAAATTTATTTATTTTTCCAGCGGCATCTTTTCTTCTGCCGGCTCCACGTTCTCATTCAATTGAACTGCTGCTAGCGTTATCGGCAGTTCTATTTAGCAAAGTGTCAACGATCTCACTGCCTGCTAATCCATAACTTTCGATCTCGAAGTTTTTAATTCATAAACAATTACTATTGTTTTTCTCCCATAAGTTGGAAGTGTAAAAAAAAGGAGCGGGGTTGGAGGATGACTTTGATGTCAGATTTTCGAAGTCACACTATGTTAATAAAAAATTAACATTAGAAGCTCCAAATATTACATCTATATAATTCCGAAATTACTTTGAACTTACCATTTGGTATCCAAGTCACAGTTTACTGAAAAATCCAAATATGATCCCATATTCATATTAACAATTTAAAATGTTGTTACAATTTCAATATGGAGACAGCTTCCTGCATTTTTTTTTTTTTTTTTTTTTTTTTTTTACACAAACTAAAAGAAACCGAATTGAAAGGCTATTTTTTGTTTTCCCTGCAAGAATTTTGTAATTAAAAAGTATGGGAGGTTCTCTCTTTTTTAATTTTTTGTTTGACAACATATTTCAAAACTAAATTTAATAGAAATGTAGAAAAAATAAAAGCAGTATGCTATACTATATAATTTTAATTCTACCATGATTACTGTTAGAGTTTTTGATAAATTCTGGTTGTATATATTTACAAAGAAGTCTTATTTTCTGCACGCAATGAGAGAAATATTAAGGCATACATATTCATCTGTAAATTATGAAATAAATGTAGCCAATTTGGCTTTTAGTTCTCGTTATTATATTCATGTTCAGCACACCAAATTGTTTAAGATTCAAGTATTTTTATATTGGAAGCATTTATGACATTTAGTTATTAGGAATTTTTGTTACACAGCATTATTAATTTCTGTGCTTAAAGTTCTTAATTAATGATTGTATTCGATTGTAATCAAACCAATGAAAATTTGTTATAGTTTCCGTACATTTTCTGCACTATATGGCCAATGATGATTGGTCACCTGTGATTTTAGACGTTTTGTTAAATTATCTAGAAAAATACATGAGAAATTATCCTGAAACTCCAGGGTAAACAGAATAGTATAGGTCATATATTTCTGTGAAGATTTTCCACTGAAATCCAGTAGGGGACTGTCACCAAATTGAATAATTATGAATGTCTTTTGCATAACCCTGTAAAAACTAATGTAGCAAAAGCGTTCAAACTGTAGAAGCATGATTAAGAGGCTTATTGTAATAAACTGTGTTCATTTTTATGAGGCTAGCATGTATACTAATAGAGAAATTAAGGTTTTTATAAAAACAGTCCAAAATTTTGCCAAGTTTTTTGCTTATAATTTGCAGGGTTCTTAATATAAAAAAAAGGATCTTTTCAGAAACTATGACAAATAACATTGTACACAATACCCTGCAATCAGAATTAAAATATAATAAAAATTGGATGAAAGATAAGCAGCTTTACTAAACAATGCTTCACTGTGCACGCGTGAATGCAATCAAAATGATGTATTAGCTAAGTATATAGAGCAACTTTTGTGAAAGTCTCAAAATCATAGCTTGAAAATTCTGAAAATTATCATCGATAGAATAAGTTCGAAATCCGTTGTTCCCAAAAGGAAGCAAAAAGATGAGGGGTTGTATCCAAATGCAGTAGTACATACAGACCTGCCAACTGCTACGAAAAAATCGTAGTTTCTACGATTTGGAGCTATAAACTACGATGCTATGAAAATCGGTCTGAAACTACAATTTTCTTGCGAAAAAGCATGCATTTCGTGAAAACATCGCGAAAAACTCAAATTTGGTCAAGAGATAGCGAAAAAAAACGTAAATATCCTCAAAAGATCGCGAAAAAAACATAAATATCATCAAAAGATCGCGAAAAAAACGTAAATATCATCCAAAGATCGCGAAAAAAAGCAATTTTCATCAAAAGATCACAAATATAAGATGAATTTGGTCAAAGAATCGTGATAAAAAAAAAAAAAAAAAAAAAAAAAAAAACGCAAATTTCATCAAAGGATCACGGAAAAACATGCATTTTGTTAAAGAATTGCAGAAAAAAAGCTAATTTAGTCAAACATCGCGAAAAAAAATACGAATTTCATGAAAAAACCACGGAAAAAAAGCATATAATTAGCACCGTGAAGAAATCCTTTCTACGTCCCACTGCTGTAATTTTTCAGGAAACTTTCTGTGAATTTTTATTTTTTATTTACTCTCTCAGAATCACCCGTGCTCTGTGTTCTCTTCAGGAAACATCACACACAGAGAAAAATGTATGTTTATTATTATGATACATATAGTTATCTGAAAGGATATACAGAATTTTTAAAATCGAGTTAACCTGAACTCAACCTGCAGGAATCTAAACTCGGGCGTCGGGCCAAACCAAAAGCAATGCGAGTTAATCCAATTTCTAGTGTAAAAAATAGCTACCAACCAACCAACCCATTTCGAGATTAAATTGAATTATGGGTGCTACGATTTCTCATTTTCAAAGGTTGGCAGGTCTAACATGCAATATTGTGTATGCTATCTTGGCACTAATCAACAGATATTTGGATACCTCTCCTCGTCTTTTTACTTCCTTTTGGGAACAATGGATTTCGAACTTATTCTATGGATGATAAATTTCAGAATTTCCAAGCTATATTTTTGGGACTTTCACGAAAGTTGCTCTATACACTTAGCTAATTAATTATGCACATTATATTTTGATTGCATTCATGCATGCGCAGTGAAACATTGTTTAGTAAACCTGCTCATTTTTCATCCAATTTTTATTATTTTTTAATTCTGATTGCAGGGTATTGTGTACAATGTTGTTTGTCATATTTTTTGAAAAGAACATTTTTTTTATATTAAGAATTCTACAAATTATAAGCAAAAAACTTGGCAAAATTTGGGACTGTTTTTATTAAAACCTTAATTTCTCTACGAGTATACATGCTATCCTCATAAAAATGAACACAGTTTATTACCACAAGCCTCTTAATCATGTTCTACAGTTTGAACGTTTTTGCTACATTAGTTTTTACAGGGTTATCCAAAAGATATTCGTTGTTTTTAAACTTGTTGACGGTCCCTTATGGGGTTTCAGGAAAAAATCTTCGCGGAAATATAAGACCTATACTATTCTGTTTATACACCTGGAGAGTCAGGATAATTCCTCATGTATTTTTTTAGATATTTAACAAAATGACTAAAATTGCAAGTGACCAATCGTCATTGGCCATATAGTGTGTGTATATATATATATATATATATATATATATATATATATATATATATATATATGAGTGTGACGACTGCTACACTCTGAAATATCCAATTCCTCATGTGTTTATGTGGGAGGTGGGTGGAAGGTAGCCCTAGCCCTACTCCTTCCCAAGTGGCATCCCAGCTCAGCATTGTCTGGACTTGAGAAATAGTTAACTATTTCAAGGGCCGAAAAAAATCTGTTCATAAAATGATGAAATAATTGTCTGACACCAGAATTTATAAAAGACTTTCTTAGAAAATAAAAACCTGTTTTTCTACACTTTTATTATAAAAGCAAAATTTTATTAAAATATTCTTGGTGCTGTTTGACAGTTTGGAATTAAAATTAGATGGTCATGCTGTGTGACTACCGCCCTTGAAAGGGTTAACTTACAATTTTACTCATATCAATCTCTTGCATTGTTCTTATGTGAATTTAAAACTAAACTTGATTATAAATAATTGCTCTTATATTACTTCATTACTTTTGCAAAATAATAACTGAATTTCAAAAACCATTTTCTCCCATTTTATTGTATGTGTTCTAATGATGAAAAAAGAAAATTACTTTTAATGGGAATTGTTATAAAATTTAGGGACAATTATGAAATAAGGATAGTTGTAATTTTGGCACTTAAGTTTTAAAGTTTATGAAATTTGCTGTCTTTTTTTTCTTTTTTTTTATCTACTAAGTATACAAATTTTTTTGGTGACAATGTTATTTGTATTAATTGCTTTACTGAGTTGCTGTTGTTATCATGCTTTGCAGTCATTTAGAACATGGAATTTTCATTCAGTAAAATATGTCATTGGTTTATTAAAATCAATGAGTTCAGTTGATAACTAAATGAAAATCAATGGTCAATTGTTTTATGATTTATTTATTACTACATTTGGATTAAAAAAAAAACTTTCACCAAAATTTATAAGTATACATAGATCAGATGTAGGTCAGATGTAGAAAATTATTTTTCAAATATGTTACAGATATACTCAGTGTCCAAGAGAAATCAGCTATTTCAAAGGTTTATGTAATTATGAATTGGAACTGGATTACTTATATCATTAATAAGTGAATTTAGATTTAAGTAATTAAAAATACTCAGAAATAAGTAATGTCAACCTGTCCTACAATGAAATAAATTGTCATCGACCTGATTCAAACTGCAAATTGGGCTGAGTTTGAGTAAAATCAGGTTTACCGACCTGATGCAGGATTTACAAGGAACAACATTTAGAGGCTTTCATTTGTATTTTAGAGAATGCTTCACTTGTTCATTATATTTTTCATGGAGTTAATTTACTACATTATAAAAAGTACTTCATTCACTTTTCTTCAGTTCTTGTTTTATGTTTGGAGTTTTGATATGTCTGAATTTTTTTACAACATTTGAATTTATTTTAACCTCTTCAGTTCCGAAGCTAAAATAATAATACAAATGCTTATTTATTGTTTTTTTTCCAAACAAAATGACATTGTATGACAGAAAAAATATCTTTTCTTAAATGGATGCTTTAGGCGCTTAGTAATTTCGGTTCCAAAATATGGATCTAAAACTACAAACCCCCTTAAAACATGAATTTAATAACCATTAACCTAAATTAACACAATCACAAATTTAAGAGTTTTAAACAAGTAATTAATCTACAAATCCTCAAATTTTTTTATTGAAAAAGATTTAAGTTAAATATTTGTGAAAATTTCTCACTTTCTTGGCCATACTGTCTTTTGGGCATTTTTAGGCATTTTGCAAACTCAGATGAAAATAAACATTATTTTATGTGGGAATTATCTTAGATACTGCCATTTATTCGTTTGCTTTGAACACAAAAAACATTCAGCTATTAAGAAGTGATGTGAAAATGTAAAAAAAATTAGACATTCTAGTTTTTATAAAGAAAAGAACAGAGGTCCCCATATGGGGACCTAGGGACCAAAGAGGTTATACTTTGATAAGTGACCAAAACAAAGGTCATATTACCAAAAGGCTCCAGATGTCTTAGTTTTTGTCCTTAATGCAACTCATTAGACCCAATGCAGATTGGGTTCATTTCAAGTAAAATCAGTTTTACTGATCTGATGCAGGATTTTACAAGGAACAACATTTAGAGGCTTTAATTTCTATTTTAGAGAATGCGGTGCTTGTTCATTACATTTTTCACTGAGTTAATTGTCTACATTATGAAAAGTACTTCATTCACTTTTCTACAGCTCTTGTTTTATGTTTGGAGTTAAGGGGTATTTGAATTTATTTTCAACATTTGAATTTATTTTAAACTTTTATAACTGACTAAAACAAAGGCCATATTACCAGAAGGGTCAGATGTGTTAGTTTTTGTCCTTTATGCAAATCACTAGTATCATATAAATAGTAAAGCAGCTGAAAATATAATGGCAAAATGTATTTTATTGCTGAAACTCTGTTTTTTTGTCTGCTCCCCTAAACTGCTTTCTCTGCTCCGCTATATGAATAAATTACTTTACCATTTGATGTAGAGAACTGTCCTTTACATTATACAAGTTTTTTGTTAAAAAAATTATTTTTAGCTTGATTAGATGTTTTTTTCTTGAATACAGTATGGAACCATTTGTCTGGAAACCAGTTTTATGCAGAATTGTTGTTTCTAACGGATTTCCATATATTGCCTTCTTTCAAACCCTGATTAATCTTTGATCTTGATTGGATCTGATACATAATCTTTGTCTAATCTAATAACTAATTGGAAATGAGAAACAACACCATAGTCACATATATTCTACAAATCTGAAGAAATGGATATTGCTTATGCCCAACTATACAGGAAAACCAGTTATCCAGAATACATCTGGCCCTGACTGTTCTGGATAAATGGTTCTATACTTACTTCAAAATTTCAAATTCTGCACTTTGGGATTTCCGAAGTAAGCAATTCAATTACCTTAGTTTAAATTTAATACTAATAATCTATATATTTAAAAGACAAGGCTACTTTTTTAGTCATCTGACCTGAGATTTCTACTGAACCGATTTTGATATATATATATATATATATGTATATATATTTTTTTAAATGAGAGCACTGCATTTGTAGATATCCCTACACTCACTTTAAAAAAAAAAATAAACCCATTTTTATATTTTAATTTTATAAGTCCTTTATGAAATTTCTTCACATTGGTGCCAGTGGTAAACAATGGGAATTACCATATCGGTTTGGATGTCATTTTTTTATTACAATTTAAAATAACTTTTTTAAAACTTTTGAACAGAAGATGTCGTCACGATTTAAAATAATGCATTTTTACTCATAAAGCTTTTGCATTTCAATACTTTTTTATTCTGCTGTTACTGAGATTGAGATGCTCATCTTGGGGGGAAAATGATGTCATAGTAAAATGAAATGAATATTTTCATTGATAAAACTAAATATTTTACTAGGAATGAGTCTAAAAGTAAATTTATGGATTTTACCGGCACTCAGATTAGAAACTCAAGTAAAGATTGGGAACATTTGCGTGCAAAATTGTAGCTGGCAAATGTGACATCAAGTTTGAGAATATATTTATTAATAATCTATTCCATGTTAAAATGTTTTTAAATAGTGGAAATCAATATGAAAAGTATGCATGTAAATTTTGGGACGGTGAAAAGGATGTTATTTTTGGAGTTCGTTGAAAACAAAAATTATAATTGTGTCATAGTGATGCAATTTTTCGTTGATTTTTCCTTTCATAATACCAAAGATCAAAGCCTGAATTAATAATTTTATAATTGCATGTTTCTAATTATGTATAGGAATAAAGTTTAAGTTTTCAGTACTTTGAAAAGTTGAAATTAAACTTTGGTTAAAAATATTTGTTTTAAGAGTTAGGCTGGCCAATTTAAGATTATTTATTGTAATTATTTTTGTGATTTTTTTTACAAATTCAGTCAATCAGATCTTAAACATTTTCATTCGTTGAATTCAACTGGTTTTGACTCATAATTTTAAGTGTTTCTACTTTTTTTAAGGTGTTGGTGGTATATAATATTATCTAAAATATTTTCTCTCTCTTTCTCAGACTTTTTGGTCTTTCATCGTTGGAATGCTCACAAATATGGAATCCTTACCCCTCGAAAGAATTCACAGTATGCTGAGAATGTTTGCAGTTCAAGGCACTAGCACCAATGAGTGTTCCATTGAGGATATGAAGCAGTTCTTAGAGAAAAAAGTGAGAGACAGGCAGCTTGTTTATACAGCTGGCATGTTTAAGTTGCCAAAGTATGATTCATAAACACTGTATAAATTATATGTATATAATATGTCTTGTATATATATATTTTTAAAAACTGTACAGAACATATGAGTGGTTAGAATTTTTTTATCAAAAAGTAAAATGTCCATAATAAATAATACTTTAAAATGAAAAATGTTTTACTTTAATGAGTGTAACATTTTAATTTCATGTGTTCCCATTTTTAAATATATGCGTGTTGTTTTAATTTTTTTTCCTTCCCAATTTGCTTTCTTATTCCCCTTCTACCCTGTGTTCTTTTGTTTTGATTATACTCTTCTGTGATTGGCTGTTGTCTTCTACTTTCCTATTGGCTGTTGATTTCTAATTTCCTATTGGCTGTTTCTTCAACTTGTTTCCTTTCCCTTATCTCTCATTTTATTCTTGCTGCTGCTTTCATAATAGAAGCATGTCTTCTTTGCGCCTGACGAAGAAAGACTCGGATCTTTCGAAAGGCCTAGCGCATTTAAAAGTTTTTGATGGTGTTTTAAGAAGATCTTTTGTACTTATTTATTCACACCAGTTTTAACTTATTTTCTTTGTTAAAATTTAGTTTATTTAGGAAATGCATAGCACACTTATAAATTCCCCTTCAGCAATTTCTGTTAATAAATGGAAATGTACTCAGGTTTTGTGCTGCCCTGTATATCATCTGAAGAATTTATACATACCAAGTAAGAAGCAAAAAATTAGTTTAATTTTAAAATGCATACTAAAACTTAAAATGCATTTCCATCATTTACTGTTCTTAGACAGTACTGTAACCGAATTATTTTGTGTGTCCCTTTAAATGAACGATAGATACAGCAAACTTCCAATTATCTGCTACCCTATCAATCGCCACCCCTCCTTTCCTAATTTTTCTTTTCAATCAGAAATGAACAACGAAAATTCAGATGCTCATGAACCCGGGTGGGATTATTCTGAATAAAAGGCTTCTCTGACGTCAGGAACAGCAGCTAGAAAATATTTCTGCAAATGAAATCACAGACTAGCTTAATTGTGACAAGAATAATATTGGTATGAAGAATTTATTCAAAATGTTTTGAATCCAGAGAAACCTGATATGGATTAATGTGATGAATCGGGAAATGATCATCCAGGAATCAGTCATGCAGACTATGCTCTAAATGCTTCGGCATGCAAGAAGAAGCAAATGCAACTCAAATATTTTTATTACATAGAATTTTTAATCATGCTGCAGTAAAAGCTCAAGTAAAACACAAAAGAAATGTATAATGGATTAGTTTGGATGAAAACAGGTACTACATATTTATTCTGTAAAATTCTAAAATTGTCTGATGAATAGATTTCTTATCAGTTATTCTTTTTATAAATGAAAGTGCACAACAAATTAAAAAAAAAATCTTTTAATTATTCTTATTTATAAATTAACATACAGAAATATAATTTTAGTAATGGTCTTGTACTGCCACACTGTCGGTCCCATGAGTGACAAATAATCGGAAAGTTACTGTACTATGCACACAGTATACTATTGTAAGCCTTTTGCAGTGCACCTTAGTGTATATATCAATTTAAAATATGTTTGAAATAGTGTAATATCATTAAAGTACATCACAAATGATTCCCTCTTCCTAGACTATAATGTAACAAATTCTTTTGAGTGCTCCTGTAAATGAACTGTAAACTCTACATTTTCAATACCGAACATGCCATAGTAACCCTCACTAATGTGTATTTCGAGTATATTTACACGAGTTAGAGCACAGACAGATAGATGTACTGAATTCATAAATACTTTTGAATTATGTTGTAAAAGGTTGAAAATAGAAAATTAATATTTTTGCCATTTTTTATAAAGTGAAGGGTACCAAGTCCCCTTAAAGAGTAAAATGAGCATCTGTTTATTTATTTCCATAATGAAATTGTTTGAGTTTTCTATAAATTCTAGAAAAATCAAAAACTGAAATAAATAGTTGTATCATGATTCTTGTAAGTAAAGAAGCTGTTGATATGAATGGAAGAGGGTGGTCGTAAATAAAATCAGTATAATAGAACATTTTTTTTTTTCTCTCATGTCTTAATTTCTTAAATATTTGGGTTGGATAATTTGAAGAAACATTTCCTCTTGTCTGAATTTAAATATGTCAAGGTAAAACTTTCAATTTATCATCAGTGTGTTGTATGAAAGGTAAATGAATCTAAATATTTTGATATATTTTTTAAATCATTATCTTCAAAAGTTTGGGAAAGAAAATGAGACATTCAAACTTTTTCTCTCTGAAAATTCATAAAACATTCTATTTTAGATTAGGTAATAAAGTTGCAAGATTCCCTGTAGCTTAGTCGTTAATGCATTGCGCTGAAACACAGTTACGTAGTTTGCCTCCCAAATTTGGAAAGGTTCATTTGCTTTCATACAACCTTTCATAAAAGCCAGGGCTTGCAAAATAAGTATGAAGTGTGCTTGTGAACTAAACAATGAGAATTCAATGTCAAGTTGACCACTTGGCCAGGACATATGCTATACATGGCACCTGAGGACTCATGGCCAAGAAAGGATAGTTGGAAATGAATGCAAGAAAAATAAAAAAAACAATTCAATTACAGTTTACACTTGTGAATATTGTACAGGACCTACAATATGGCAAGTTTTTGCTGTAGATATGCCAATTTACATCAAAATAAAAAGTAACGTAATTTTATTTAGTAATTAATCAGGTGTAATAGCCAAAAGAGCATGAATAACAAAAAATTTAGTAAAAAAACGTGATTGCCGCTGACTTCAGCACCGTCTTGAATTTTGTTCCTGCAACTTAAGTGTAAGTTTCACTGTTTACATCTGAAAGAATGTGAACATTTTAAAATAGATGCCTTTCAATCATTTCATTAAAAAAATAAACTAATAAGAAATAATACCATAAACCAAAATATTTTATTTCAACATCAAAGCATTGTTTCTAAGTTACTCAAAGGAATAATAAAAGCTCATTTTTAGGTAGCTTCCATTACAGAAAACTAGAAGCCACCATTCAGAGGATAGCAATTCCAGAAAATTTCACTACATTTTCATTGATCATGACTCCACCAGGGGTGCAGAAAATGTTTCTACTCCCACCATTTCCCCCAATCCACACGAAAATTTCCCCAAAATTTTACGGTATGTTATAGGTAAGTGCTGTATTACTGTAGGTATAGAAAATTTATTTTTCAAATATTTCTCAACTTATGCGCGAGTATATATGGCAGAGGTGATTCTGAGTGAAAAAAAATTTCCTAAAATTCACAGCAAATTTTCTGAAAAGCTTACAGCAGAGTGGGGGAAATTAACTCCCAACACTATGTATTTTTCATGGACCTTTTGACACAATTCGCGATCTTTTGACGAAATTTGCAGTTATTTCGCGATCTTTCGATGAAATTTGCGGTTATTTCTCCTTCCTTTTGACGAAATTCGCAGTTGTTTTGCCATCATTTGATGAAATTCGCGGTTGTTTTGCGATCGTTTGGTGAAATTTGTGGTTCTTTCGTGATTTTTTGACGAAATTTGCAGTTTTTTGTGATCTTTTAACGAAATTTGCGATTCTTTCGTGATCTTTTGACGAAATTTGCGATTGTTTTGCGATCTTTTGGCGAAATGTGCATTTATTTCACGATCTTTTGACGAAACCTGCGGTTATTTCATGATCTTTTGACGAAACCTGCGGTTATTTCACAATCTTTTGACGAAACCTGCAGTTATTTCACAATCTTTTGACAAAACCTGCAGTTATTTCGCGATCTTTTGAAGAAACCTGCGGTTATTTCGTGATCTTTTGAAGAAACCTGCGGTTATTTCACGATTTTTTGATGAAATTTGCGGTTCTTTCATGATCTTCTGATGAAATGTGCGGTTATTTTGCGATCTTGTGACGAAATTCACGTTTTTTCCGTAATTCTTCGCGAAAATTCGCGGTATTTTTATGTCTGAAATTTCAGATGACCGATTTTCTTCTTTCTTTTTTTTTCCGGAACCGAATGTCTTAAACTTTCGGAAAATTCGGAACATAATCACCCCTAATATATGGTACCTATTATTCTGAGATCGATTTTGTGAAGGTCGCCATACGGATATTTTTATTTGTACTGAAATCGTTCTATTTTAGGGAATTATGGAATTCGTTGTTAAAATCGAAATTAATTGAATAAGTTTCTGAAAAATTTCCCCCGATCGGACATATTCTGCACCCCTGGACTCCCAAAATCACTCTCAGTTGAAAGGTTGATTTATATATATGTATGTACAGTAGAACGCCGATTATCCGAACAAGTCGGGACCGACCCTAGTTCGGATAAGCAAAAGTTCGGATAAATGGACAGGCAATTTATGGGACTATACTAAAACCTTCACACGTTATCTAAGCTTAGGGTTGGCAGCACCAGTTAGTGCTGGCATGTTCAAAAATTGTTTTTTTTCTTTTCTTTTCAATTTTTTGTTTACATTTTTATCATTATATATTTTTTTCTTTTTATCATTTTCTGAACACCAGAGGTTATAATTTAAGCAAAAAAGCTTTTGATTGTTGCTTGCTTCAACGAAGCCATTCTTTTCAATGTTGCCATCTCTCTAATTCTTCTTAAATACGTTAGTTGAACAGGATCGACGTTCTTCTGGCATTCGAGCCATTTCATAACTGTTTCCAAACATTCAAAGGGTTTGTTATGTGATGGACCTGGGTTATTTTCAGAGCATTCGTTTTCATTTTATTCAGTTTCTTTTTCAACATGAATCTCATCCACAATCTCATTTAAAATCTGATATCCAGGGTCATGTATTTCACACTATTGAACCACTCGTTAATTTCATTTTCTTCATAGCTTAGGATTCTCGCCATCTTCTTTATTGTTTTACATTCCTCATTTTCTGATCCTTTATCAGTTTTCAAAATTTTATTCCAAGCCAATGGATAATTGGGAGTTCGGTTAAATTTTTTTTTGGAGAGAAATAGGTTGTTCGGATAATTGGAAGTTTGGTTAATTGGAGTTCTGATAATCGGCGCTCTAGTATATGAAAAGGACACATAAATTGACATAATATATTTATTTATTAAGGGTACATATATATTAAGACAGACTTGAACACAGTTAATACAATAACCCAACAAGAGTGAAAAATTAGCCAGGGCAAAGAATCGAACCTAGATCCACAGTGTACCGTGTTGTTTCTTTACCACTAAGCTACCCTGGCTGATATCCTAGCCCGGCAACTTCTAAGATATCAGCCGGCTAATTTTTCGCGCCTGTTGGGTTATTTTGTTCAAGTCTGTCTAATATATATGTGCCTTTTATAATATGTATATGATTTTCGTCATGCCATAGCACTCATATTTATTAATTGATTTGGATGTAACTGAGCATTCGCTGCCTCAGAGCAACAGTAGGACATCTAGTAATAATCAAAAATGAGATGTCTGACTTACTGCTATAAAAAAAACTCTGTCTGCATCGAGTGGAACAGTAAGGAATTTTTATAAAACACATTTGAGATATCATATTAAACATAGCTTTGTGTTTCAGACGTTGTTCCACTCGATGCAAGCACATTTTTTCATAGCAGTAAGTCAGACATCTCTTTTTTTATTATTACTAGATGTCCTACTGTTGTTTTGGGACGATAAATGCAGTGGGCTTAAGATCCCAACTGAGTATATTGGCCTGCTTGATTACCGTCTTGTATCAAAATAGTGGACACTTAAAGATTTCAAACTCAAAAAACTTGGAAATCGAAAATTTCTTTTTCCTTTAGGATTAGACATTGATACAATGATTTTAGAACATATTTTATTTTTCTTATATCATAAAAAAAATGGCTGGGATATAGCAGTTTGAAGTTATGGGTGGTTGACATTTTGATACAAAACAGTGGATTAAAAATAAGGGATTATTTCATAATCATCATCATCGCATCTGACAACTACACGTTTTCCTTTAGGGAAGTTAATTATTTTTTGGATGAGAGAGGGCTGCAAAATGTGTTGCTAGTGTATTTACTTTATAAAAGATTTTCCATGTGCTTAAATTGTTTTGTCATACCAATCATCTTAAGTTTTGTTTAGACTCTAGTTTAGAGATCTGCACGGGCCGTCCTGAAGCTCAGGCCAGGGATGGGCCATACTTTTTTTCTGAAGGCTTGGGACGGGACGGGCCTTACCTTTTTTCGGAAGAATCGGGCTGGGCCTAACTTATTTTTTCTGTACAGAGTCGGGTCTAGTTTCTTTTCTAGCCTTCACGACCCGAAATTTTCAGTCCTAGTTTTGAGCCAGCCAGTATGAAAATCATTGTCTCAGCGTGATCTGTCCGTTCAAAGGTTAGTAAAATTAAGCCTGGTCCAAAGATTTTTGCAAAATATGCATACATTTTTGAATCGCCATTATTCCACAATTAAACATTAATATTTATTCTTTTTAAAGAATAGTAAATTTCTACGCTAATTAAAGTATAGTAAAACGTGTGAAAAGGAACCTGCCTATGACGGAATCCTGTTTTAAACTGAAAAACGTGTTGATACATGCAAAATTAATATACTAATACGTAAGAAAAGTATATATAATACATTTACATTTGCTAAGAAGGGAACTTGTCTATAACGCATTTTTTTTTTTTTTCTTTTCTATGTAATTGAGTCTTAGAAGATTTTACTGTATAGCATTTTTGAGATTTTTAACAATTCAATGCATAGAATACGTATTAACAATATTAATGATAGCTGAAACATTTACATAGAAGAAATAGCGATTCATTAAAAAAATAAATATCACAGCCTGCGGCATTGATATAAAAATGAAGTTTAGAAACATGAAAAAAAAGTTAAGATAAATATTTTTGGTCAGAACTCCTCGTAAGAGTCAAATTTTTTACCAAATCAGGATAAAAATCAATGTTCTTCAGCAATTCACGCAGGCCGGGCCCGGGCCAAGATTTTAACTTTTTTCCAGTCCAGGCCAATAATATTTTTTTTACAGGCCGGGGCCGAACTTGTAACTTTTCTATGGGGCCGGGCCCGGGCCTGGAAATTTCAGTTCGTGCAGACCTCTACTCTAGTTGTATCTTGGTAGGTACTTAACTTTCATGAATTATAATAAATGCAGATGTAAAAATGCATTTTTCATGTACAATAAACATTTCCGTACATATACTGAGAAATTTTAAGAAGTTATAATCTTTTTAAAATAAACTACGTTCATTTTAAAAGATCGAATGTTTTTGTTTATGTGGAAAAGCGATACGTTTGAAAAATTTAAAAGGCAATATCTTATGAAATAAAGATTTCTGACAAAATATGAATAATTTGGATCATTCTTATTTTTGAGAAAAAAAACTGTGGTGGACGTATAAAATTCATTCATATTTGTTTTGGACAATTATGTGATATGCACTTTTGTAATACAGATATATTAGGAAAAATACAGTTTTCAAACACTGTATTTTCAAAAAAAAATATTTATCTAATTTCACAATACCTAGTAAAATATTGTTTTAATTATATTGATGCAGTAGATAAAATTAATTGCACATTTTTTATGATCTAACCAATCGTTTGCAAAAGTTGCATTATACTTTACGTTTACAATTCTTTATTATACAACTAACACTGATTCAATTCTTTTTCTTATACAGTATAACATCTTTAATCTGGAAACTTCTGTAATCCAGGTATTTCGGTATGCTTATTCGTTTTTATTTTCAATTAAAGATCATAGATGACGGCATAGCACATATATGAATGAATTTCAGAAAAGGATTAAGAAAAATGAAAAGACTACCTAATTTACTTCTTTTTTTGACTACTTTTGAGCATTTTGAATTTATTTTTCTAAATGTTTTTATAATTTTTTCAATTATCAAGTTCCTTGCATTTTTATATTGTCATATTAATGAGAGATATTAGTATTATTATTTATCTAAATGTATTCTAGTTTCAAAACTTCTGTAATTCAGAATCATCATAATCACGACGATTCCGGATTAAAGAAGTTATACTGTACTACTTTTGATATCTTATTTGAATTACCCCTTTTTAACATTATTATTTAGCATAGTATATTGTGGTCTATGAAAAAACATTTCAGTATGCCGGGGTTAGGCGATGTAATATATTGCCTTAAAAGCATAATTTACTTTGAGAGCTGATCAAGGCAGCATTGAAAATGGAAAGAAAGATAGATTTTTTTTGGTGGGTAAAGAAAAAAAATTATTTTTTGTAGGCTTAACTCCAGTATTCCCTCTTAACCCCCCCGAGTGTCTTGTGGGCTTTCCTACATTTTCATAAAAATGCTTATAAAAATAATCTTAATTAAAATTTTCTGTCTCTTTGTTTCTAAAATACATTTCATGCCTCTTTATTTGATAGACATCTTGAAATACAATTCTGTTGAAAATATTTTTGTCTTCAACTGATTAAAGTTGTTTTGGGGAAACGGAAAAATACATCCAAACCTCTCAGAGGGTTAAAGGACAAAATGAAAGTCTGTTTTCAGTGTTACCTGACCTGTATAACAATTTCTTGATTGTAATTTCTATAAATAAAAGGCAAGAAATAAGTGGACAGTATGAAAATAGCACAAATTGTAAATATGTGTGTACAAAAGGGTGCAGACAGCAGTTTCAGACATTCTAAAACTCCATCACTCCACTCCATCATCAGTGCAAAGGTTAAAATTAGTGTTTAAAACATAGAAGTATGCAAGCGACATAGTTCACAGCTTGCAGCCACAGGCAAAATGACAGTAAGTGTTGAAAAACATACAGCAGAGTCTATTCTCATGTACCCGGGCAGGTCAATGAAAAACATTTAGCCCAAAATGTAAGGGAGGAAGGAATAGGGTGAATTAAAAAGACGGGAGCCAGACATTAGAAAAATTGGGTGTTTTGGACATATCAATAAACCAAGCTGTTAGAATTCTTCATTATATAACAAGCTTACAAAAATCAAATTCGTAAATTGATGAGTATTTCTGAATTATTGAATCTTCAGAAAAGTTAAAATTGTTATTGTTAAAACCAACAATAGTTAGTAATAGTGGAGCCTTTAATATCACCATTTTTAACATTGGTTTTATGCCACTCCAAGCAGATCTTAAGAGGTCGCTCGGCTTGATCAATACAGTAAACTCCCTCAAATGCACAAACGTCCAAAATCCACACATCATTGCAGATGCAAACAATGAAACTTTCAGTTCAGATGTAGGGGCTAAATTACAGATTTTTTTAGTTTTATATCATTCCATATGTATTTTAATATGCAATTATCGATAATATGACTGCACTCATGATTTTTCATGAAGATAGTATAAATTTATTTCTGAAAAAAAAGATATTGTTGATATCACTGGTAATTACAATCTTATTACCAAATATATTTATGTATTAATCAAGCTTTTTTGGTTATTAAGACTGGCTAAACGTGAAATAAAACTTTCTTATTTTATGATTTTGATGTGAATTAATTGGGTACCTTTATAAGAAAAGTTTCATTGACAAATTCAAGAATAATATATATCATCTTCATTATGCAAATTTGCCCCACCAGTGGCTGAGAGGTTCTGCTCTTGAAACTGGTAGACGGGAGGTGCTGGGTTCGAACCCAATCGCACCCATCGGCCTAATCGTTTGAAGTTTTCGTGGTTTTCTTCGAGCCATGGTTTTCCATGTGTAAATACGAGTTAGGTTCCCTTAGAAAGACCCCCACGAAGGCACTTCCCCCTCAGGCCTATATCTCTAGAGTAGATAATCAGCCGTCAAAAATCAACCAACCAACCATCATTATGCAAATTTAATTATACATTAATTAGTATTTACTTGAACTTTACTTTTAATAACTTAATCTTTTCTGAAATTATCGTACTTTTTTTCATTTTAGTTTACTACTTTACTTAATTATTTTAATATTCTACTTCATTGCAAGTATTCATTATAATTTCAATTGCATTATTACATTCAAATTGCTATTTAAAAAATGTAAACAAAGCAATGACCAGAAATCTGCTAAATTTTAAAATCTGCACAACCTATGCAAATTTGAGAGAGTCTATTGTATACATTTTATCACACTTGCAAGATATCTTGTAATGTTCAATCTTCCCATTTAAACCATGTAATCATGTACAAAAAATTTTTACTTTTTCCAAACAGAAATCAAATGTTGCATCAGGGGTCGATCCAGGCAAAATTTGGGGCCTATTTAGCACAAAAATCTATTTAATAAAATAGGCCCCTTCACGAAAATAAATTTAATAAAATGGGCCCCTTCACAAAAATGAATTTAATAAAACAGGCCCCTTCATAAAATTCCATTTAATAAAATAGGTTCCCTACATAAAAAATTTTTTCATAAAAACTGTTTTGAAATGTATAATTTGTAAATAAAACCAAGTCACGAAAAGCAAAAACTTTAGCAAGGGGATTTAAGAAGTTTTTGTTAACAAATTCTTGGTTCAAATTTGAGTAACTGGATTTCAACTTTCGTTACAAAATGTTATTTTTCACAAAAATATATAAATCAAATTCACAAAAATAGCTTTTACTTTTCACAAAATGGGCACCAAAAATAAAAACCTGCATCGACCACCGTGCATATATTAATAAGTTATATTCAATCATTTGTATTGTAATTGTAAATAAGTAGGTTCGCTTCCTCCCCTCAGAAGTCAACCACAATGAGATAAAATGCTTTCTAAATAGTTTATTTTTGGTTAAAAATGGAATATATTCCAAGTGCAGCTACCTTGTACAAGTTGCGAGCAAATAGATATTTTTTATAAAAACTACTAACCAGCCATTTATGTTAGGTTGTTACTGCAGCTTTTACCTTATATTCAGGGGTATAGTGGAGGGTATACAGAGGTATACACTGTATACCTTCTAGATTTTATTAAGGAGCTCCATATAACATCTGTTTTTCAAATAAAGCTATAGCCTTGAATATTTATGACTCTAGCAAGCATATACCCTCTTGTTTATTTATGACTACAACAAACTGCTTATATTCTTTTCATAAATTTCATGAAAGTAGTCTAAATACAGTAAAATCTGTCTAAGGCGGAATTGATTGGGACCAAGGAAATTTTCCTCAGTAGACAATATTCCGCCTTAGACAAATTTTACTCTATGTGTATGGATTCGCAGGGACTTGAAATCTTTTCACCCTACACAGAGTCCGCCTTACAGAGAGTTTACTGTATAGTTGGATAATGTACTTTAGATGCAGCACTAATGATGAATGCATTAGAAATCTAGCTTTCAAATTAAATTTAAATCTTTACCTCTAATTTCACTTTTAAATGATTAATGTATGAAATTTCATTTATATAAAAATCAAAATTTAAGAATTTAGTAAAAGAAAAAAAAAAACATATAGGGTCAGCGAGGGTAATTCCTGGTCACTGAGTTTTTGGGGTAATTCTTGGTCATTTTTATTAGGGTTTCGTTCATCTGACGAAACCCTATTCGTCTTGCTCCTCTGTCTGTCTGTCTGTCCGTCACAGAGCCCGTTCTCAGAAACTATATCTGTTGGAGACTTGAAATTTTGCATACCCTTAGCTGAACACCTCACATCAAACGACAAATCATAAAATTTTGAAAAAGTCTTATATTAAACCCTCTGCGCTCTAACTTATGTATTTTAAGCTTTCTTTTTTCTAACTGATCCCCTATTAAGTTGAAGACTTGTAATTTTGCATACGTATAGCAGAACACTTGCGATCGCACGAAAAATCATAAAATTTTCAAAAAGTCTTATATTATTTACCCACCGTGCTCTAACTTGTGTATTTTATGCAGTTTTTCCAACCTCCCCCCATTGCAACCGGTGGGTACTTTTCTAACTTTTGCCGACACCACTTTGACCACTCTTTCATATTATGCACATAGCATTACATATTTCAGTTCCACTTTTTACCACCAGGGGGCGCCTACCTATATCGGGTGCTATAGACCCGATCCCCTCGACTAATATATCTACGGATAGGTTGTAAAATGGAGGTTTGTGTAGAATAGACTGCGCCCCCTGGTTGTGAAACGTGAAAGTAAAAGATTTCGCAAAAGGATAAAGTGTTTTGAAAGGAATATTTAACGAAACCCTCTGTGCGATCTGTGATCCCACTTACCCACTTGTTTTCATTATCAAAATAACAATTTATCAAACTGTCAAAAAATTGAAAGATACTTTGAACCCTTTGCTTTGCAATGTATGTCTTAATTATTCATTTAGTTAAAATTTAACATTGAAAAAAAAAAAAAAATTCAATTCTGCTACTAAAATTTCTGCAAAACAACATTGACCTTGATTTTTACAAAAATCTGTGTCATTCTTAAAGCTTTAATTGTTTTATTTTATTTCAACTATGACATATAACAGTTTTTAAAAGTGATTATAAAATTTTTCTCTATTAAAAACTTCCATATGAGCAACTTAAAGGAAGATCGTATTTGTGCACTAATTCCTGGTCAGTACTTAATAATGTAATTTTACAATATTTATGTATGGTATTTTATCTATTATAACTGTGCATCCCCCGACTTACATATTATGCGACTTATGTAAATGCACAGTTACGTAATAAAACTCGAAAATTACATTTGTGAACATACTCCCGCGTTTGATACGCAGTTGCATACTTTTGATATTTATTTTATAAATAAAATATATAGATATAAACCACAACTGTAATATAGTTTATATATTAGATAGAGTTATATTTTTATTGGTATATAGTATATTATATACAATCAAATCTATAACAAAACAACTTTATCTTTGTTGTTAGTTATTCATAGTAGTCATCTAATTCATAATAAATAGTTTGTGCTTATTAAGGATTATTTTATTTTGTGAGTGCTATTCATTTGTCTTGCCATCAAAAGTTCATGAAGAATAGGTTAAATTTAACCTCTTTAGTTATTTCTATAGTCGTCTGATGTAGATTCAAAATTGTTATAAATCAATTCTTCAATGGTAGATTTATAAGTCTCGTATTCCACAAGATATTTGAAAAGTATTCTTTAAGTTTGTTTTTATATTTTTTCATATTTTTATAGTTTATGTACAAGTAAATATTGTCGCTTGATGCTTTATTTATAAAATAATACGGTGTAAATAATACATATGTACCTAAAGCAACTTACAAATTCGACTTAAAGTTACGTAAAACTTTATGGAACACATTACTTACATAAGTCGGGGGATGCCTGTATTGTCTTATAACTTTTTTTTTAACCATAAGTGTAAAGTAGCGTCCTTAAATGTAACTGTAAAAGAGGAAAATAGTAAATGCTCTGAGGGTAAGTCACGCTAGTTGACTGAACAATTAAGTAGATATACTAGCTCTTTGTAAAATGATGCTTAAAAAAATACATAATGCAATAGAGGAACATAATTATGCTGTGTATTATGATAAAGATCCATTTTGAAGTTTGTGTAAAATTTCTTGAAAAAGGAACTGGAAACTTAAGTTGGCCTAAGCAAGATAGAATCAAAAACAAACATTCCATTATATACAAGGGCGGATCTGGAGAGTCCTCAAGGGAGGGGCGATTTTGGAAATTTGGAGAATTCAATCTGATGCGCGGGTCGAGCCTAATTTTTTTCACTGCGGGTCGTGTTACTTCTACTTTTTCCTGTGGGTCAGGTTTGGTTCTATTTTTTTCTGCTGGTCGGGTTAACTTATACTTTTTTGCTGCGTGTCGTGTTTGGGTCTGGTTGACTTCTATCTTTTGCTGCTGGTCGGGTTAACATATTTTTTTGCTGTGGGTCGCGTTTGGGTCAGGTTGACTTCTACTTTTTGATGCGGGTCGGGTTAACATCTACTTTTTTGCTGCGGGTCGGGTTTGGGTCCGGTTGACTTCTATTTTTCTGCAGCGGGTCAGGTTCACTTCTACTTTTTAACTGCGCCTAGCGCGTTGGGTTTGGGGCAGATTGACATATATTATTTCGGGTTTGGGTCAGTTTCGGGTTGGGTTTTTACTCTTGCGAGAAGGGTTCGGACCGACCTTAATTTTGAAAAGAAAGTCTAAATATATTTTAAGATAAAAACTACATACAGTAAAAGCTCCATAACGGGCATGCCCAAACAATTATGTAATAATTCTTTTTAATCACCAGGATTATGTAAAAAATACTAATTTGTATAAAACTGCTTGTCTCTTTATATCTAAGATAATGCTTTGAAACTTATTAAAAAATATACCGGGTGTCCTGAAATGGACTGATTTTAAAATTCTGTAACTTGCAAATGGTAACAGCAATTTAAAAAAATCTTGTAGGAGGATTATGTAAAATAGCAGGAGATTTTTCACTGTGATTCTTGATTTTGCTTTACAATAGCATACACTAAATCGGTGCCCGATTTAACGTCTATTGTTTGCAGCGCCATCTGTCGTTGCTATTTTAAACTAAAATTAAGAATCGCAGATTCTCAGTTTAAAAAAAATCTGAAATTTAAAGCAAATTTTCTGAAATGTTACAGCAGAGAGGAGAGGGGGGGGAATTCCCTCCTGGCACTAATTATTTTTGTTGCAAGTCGTTTTAGCTGTTTCTGTTTCGGGTCGATGTCAGCCTGATTGTAGATTCTTGCAAATTGGGTTTGGGTTAACCCGTTTTCTTCAAAAGTTACTTCAGTATATTATTTCAGATTAAAAACTATACCTATAATAATAAACATAGTTGTATGTATGTGTGCTGTTTTCTAAAGAGATACTGTATTTTTTCCACGAATCTTTGATAAAATTCTCATTTCTTCAGCGACTCTTTGGCGAAATTTGCATGTTTTCGCAGCCCTTTGATAAAATTCGCGTTTTTCCGTAGCCTTTTGATGAAATTTGCATTTCTTCCATTGCCCTTTGACAAGATTTAGTTTGTTCCGCAACCCTTTGACGAAATTAGTGTAATTCTGTAGATCTTTGATAAAATTCGCATTTCCCCCCCACGACCCTTTGATAAAATTCTCGTTTTTCCGCAATCCTTTGACGAAAATCGCGTTTTTTGAGCGATTCTTTGGGTAAATTCGCTTTTTCCGCGATTCTTTGACGAAATTCGCGTTTACTCCGCGATCTTTTGACGAAATGAGAGTTTTTTTCGCGACCCTTTGACGAAATTCGCGTTTCTTTCACGACCCTTTGATGTAATTCGCGATTCTTTGATAAAATTTGAATTTTTTCGCGATCCTTTAATGAAATTTTTTTTTTTTTTTACAAAATTCGTGTTCGCTCTCCGATCCTTTCAAGAAATTCACATTTTCCGTGATCATTTGAAGATAAGTTCGCGTTTTTTCCTTGGCCTTTTTACCAAATTAACATTTTTCCTGCGATTCTTTGACGAAATTTAAGTTATTTTCTCCGAACGATTGACGAAATAGATTTTTTAAGGCGGCCATTTGTCAAAATTCGCGATTATTTTTATATCCGAATTTTCGGATTGATGATTTTTTTTAATTTTTGGAACCGAATGCCTTAACCCTCTCTCCGCGTATATATAAATATATATATATATATATTTATTTATTTATATGAATGTATTGCGCATTTAGTTTATTACATATTTCAAATCTGCATATATTTTAGAGTTCGAATATGTCCAAAATCTTTTTGAAAGAGTTTCTCTTTTAAATAAAATTATATCATAAAAAAAATTTTGCTTCGGAAATTGCGGGTTGCGCAAATTTTGCCACTTTTACGTTGCACGTGGAAATCAGGGGATGCACAGCGAGAAGGTTAAAATTTCAGAAAATTAGGAACAGAATTACCCTTGCTCCTGACATCTTACATAACCCTCCTTCAAGTATTTTTTTAATAGCTGTCGCCATTTACAAGTTATTGAATTGTATTTAAAATCAGTGAGCCCATATTAGGACACCCTGTATATTCAGTAGCTATGGGATGGTGGCTGAAAGAAGCATTTAAAAAAATAATTAAAGCTGGCTTCGATATGTCAGTTAGAGATTTACCTGGGCTGAAATTTCTAGGTCCAACCCGCATAAAAAAAATTATTGGCCCGGCCCGGTATAAAAGCTAAATAATCGACTCCAGCCCAGCCTGCATTTTGTAATTAAAATTAATTCATAAAGTGCGCTTACTTATGCTCATATTTTATTTCAGATTTTGTTCGAAATTCATGAATACAAAAAAACAGTTATATTAGTGACTATTTAGGCAATTATGTACATAAACGCTACATAAAAATCATTACTTAGACAAATTACATTCAAATGAAAATCCAGTAAGAAAATCAGTTTAGAATGAAGAAAACGGGTAATAAAAGGAAATCACAATTTTAAAGCTCTACAGAGAAAAAATGTAGATTTTAAAAAATGCATCTCTGTAACTTATTAATTCAAATTAAATTTTTAAAGATTTCGCTAAACAAATCTACAACATAAATATAATTTTTACGAATAACAAATTAGTAAAATGACAAACCAACTTGGGCTCGGAGAGAAGAATTTAGAGAAGTGCACTATTCGCGGTCTGACCAATACTGCTTATCATACGGGCTGAAATGGACCGAACGTTTAGCTTTTATTCCGGGCCGAGTCCCGACCTGGAAATTTTGGCCAGTGCAGACCTCTAGAAAGAATAAAGTCCAGGCCAGGCTCGACCTGGAAGAAAAAGAAGTCTGGCCCGACCCGAATTTTAAGATCAGGGCATGACCCGGCTCTAAAAGAGAAAAGACCTTACCCAGGCCGAGTTTCATGGTTTTAAAATGGCGCGACCCGGGTTGGGTCGCGCAGGGCTCGAGCTTCACCCCAAGTCATTTCCTGTGAGGGTGCATAATGCCGTTTTGCAAACCCTTTATCCGCTCAAGGGGGGGGGGGAGGGGCACGATCCCCCCCCCCCTTAGATCTACCATTGATTATATATTTTATGGACCAATAAATTTGCAAGTTATAAATTAATCCATTCATAGTGGATGAAGAAGTAATAAATACTGCTTATAAATGTTACAAAAATTCTTTGGCTAATTAATGTTTTGTAAAATGAATAAGGCTTTTTTACATCAAATAAATTTGTATTTATATCCAAAACAAAGTCTATGCATTATTATTCCACAATAATGAGATGAACAAAACTTTTGCAAGATTGACTCTACTTATTTTAATACCCAGTCTTAAAATATTAACTTTACTACTTTATTTACATCAAAAAAAGGATAATTAACCCAGAAGTGATTAAGAATTATCCCAATTCCTGATCACTAAATATTATAATAATTTCAATTGTAAGTGCATACATATATTTAAGTAAGCATTTTATTATATAGCCATTAGAGCAGGGTTGTCTCAGTTTTAACCAGTGGTTTAAACCGTCTTGGTCAAAATCAATTTTGACCACTGAAATTGACTATTCAATTTATTTACTACTAATCAAATATGTTTTACTAGCACATGTTAAAAACTAAGTTAACATTTGTTAAAAATGTCATAATATAAGTAACATAACACCAGTAAATACTAAATTAAAAAAGTCATAACATAAATAACACCAAGATGCACATACAACACAATGTTTTAATTATTTTTTTACACAAGCTGTTTTATGTTTTTATGTAATTTGTATTGAATTTAAAAAATGCTTACAAGTAACAAGTTTTGCAGTTGTCTCTAAACTTAGATAGTTTCGTAATTTATTTTAGATTATTCCAAATTTAGAAAACAATCTTTCAATTGATGACGATCTGGCACAACAATTCATTAGATGTAATGTGAATTCAACAAATTTTATATCAATTCCTTTAACCTTCTTCATTGCTACACACCAGATATCAGGCCCAATTGTATATTTTACACTTTCAGAAAAATAGAATTTTGGATATGGTGAAGGTTGTGCTTGAAATGCAATCACAACAGGCAAAAAGGTAGGATAAATATTATCGTGTAACCACTGCCTTGCTATTTCTTGCTTCTCTTCATAAATACTTTTACTCATGTAAACAGGATTCAGCATATGAGCCAGAAAATGAACTAGGTAATATTTTCATTAAATCGAGACTATCATTTTAGAATAAGTTTCAAGATCTTTCTCTTTTAGCAATCTTAACCATTTGCTGCATGCATCAGATATCTTCTTTTTGAAGTTTATCTAAAGCAAGGGAAATAAGTTGATTTTGTAAATGTTTTACTTTGTATATGCCTACATTGTTAATGATTTTAACAATGTTGTCATCGATATTATCCTTCATGCTCATCTGCAATTTTTCATTTCAATAACATCTTCATTATTGAACTAACTTTGTTTGTGTTTGTAATATCTTGTCCTAGAAGATTAAAGTAATGTGCAGCACATCCATAAGAAATAAACATAACCTCTTCTTTAGCATCAGCTGCTAGTTTTAAACAATACTGGGCAGTTTTTAGATACCTCTGTATCAACAGCTGAAAGGAAGAATAATTTTTTCCTTGTTGATACGCAATTAACAATGAAAGGGCAATTATGGATCTAGCTTTCTTATTGTATTGCATAAGCATATTTTACTAATGAGCCTCCTTAACTTATCAGTGTATTATTTTTTTAATAGACCTTATGCATGCGACCTGAGGTCGAGGCTAAAATTCGTCTGCTGGCGGTGTTTAGCATAGCAGTCTATGGAGTGTGAGTTATTAATTCTTGTTTGTTAAAAATACCGCAAAAAAATTCTTTGATGCAGCAGCATATACTTAATATATTGTAATCTAAATTCAAAATGTTGTTCTGTATGCGAGAAAGTTCCCTAAGTTTGTAAATTTTCAGTTAAAATGTATGCACTCAACCTGGGTCAAGGCTAAAGTCGTCTGCTAGCAGTGTTTGTGCCTGCGCATACTGGTATTCCGCCGGTGCAGTAACTGGAATAACAGATCATCATACCGCCAGCTCTAGCGTCTGACATCACTGAATAGAGTCCATTGCCTGTTACTTTTATTACTTATTAAGTTACATTTAATTGGAAAGAAAAAATTATTAAAATGAAGACCATTTTTAACAGTTTTGACCAATTTTGGACGGTTAAAACCACTTTTATCCAGTGTCCTGGTCAAAATTACAACCCTGCATTAGAGGGTACTTATTCCACAAAAAAATTAGGAACAATACCTTTAATAGCTTTTATAATAATTGGATGTTGTTGATTTTTGACCAGGAATTACCCCTGGTGACCCTACTGAATAAAACCTGTAGTTTTGATGAAAATCTTGGCTGAAAAGGCCCTTTTCCCAAAATGAAAGATTTTTTTTTTTTTTTTCCTTACCTTGTTCTAATTATCAAATAAACATGAAATATTGAAACTTTTAAAAGAGACCCAGGGAAATATTTTGAAAGAAATGAAATAACTTACTATAGCTCTATTAAATTCAACATAAAGTAATCATAAATATAATTGACACATAATTAAAATAATAAAACTTTGTAAAAAATCACCATAAAATAAAAACAAAACATAGGACGTGTTTCGAGCTAAAATATAACAGTTTTATTATTTTAATTGATTCATATCGCCAGTTTTCGGTGCTGTTTTGCTATAATTGACACATATTTTATTACCATTTTTTTTTTTTTTTTTTTTTTTTTTTTATAATTGATACAAAACTTTGATAATCCTAGAGCTACACTAAAAAAAATCTGTCACAAAATATCTATCAAAGTTAGAAATATAAGAATTTGTAATGAACAAAATAGCTTGTTAAAAAATAAGTTTTTCATATAACCAACAATCAAGAAACATTACCAGTTCGTTTTAAGTTCCAATGCATAGAACCACTTACGTTCATTTAAGGTACTATAGTCAGGGGCGTAGCTACAGATATTTTTTTGGGGGGGAGAATTCGAAAATTTCCCAACTTGAAACAAATTGCTCCAATTGTCAACTAAAGTGATATGCATAATGTGTGTGATAGTGATAAGGAAACTTATGTATAAAAAATTTCTTTCCAAAGAAAATTTTTTAAACTAGAAACATAAAAATTCCAATTATTGTTTTTTTAATAAGAGAACCAACCAGCTTTTTACTTTCTTCTATCTTTACAAGAAGAAAGTATTGAATTCGTAAAAAAAAAAATCGACTTCTGGCTTTCGACGGATTGATATTATTGGTGCAGATTCACGATCGCCAGACGTCACGTGGTGACTTAATTTTTTGCTTTGGCGGCTAATTTTCGACATTTAAGTCGCCATCCTTTGGCGAATTTCGCGTTTTTTTTCCAGCGATCCTTTTACGAAAATCATGGGTTTTTTCGCGATGCTTTGACGAAATTCGCGGGGTTTTTTGCAATCCTTTGATAAAATTCGCATTTTTTGTGCAATCTGTTGACGAAATTCGCGTTTTTTCTGCAATCTGTTGACGAAATTCACGTTTTTCTGCAATCTTTTGCCGAAATTCACGTTGTCTATTTTGAAACCCTTTGACAAAATTACCGTTTTTTCCGTGATCCTTATAAAATTGGTGGGGTTTATTTTTGTTATCCTTTGACAAAGTTGATGATTTTTCTGCAAAGAATGGCAAAAGTCGCATTTTCCCCACAATTCTTTGACAAAAAGACGCGTGTTTTTTGGGATTCTTTGACGAAATTTGCATTTTTTCTGCAATCTTGACGAAATTCACGTTTTTCTGCAATCTTTTGCCGAAATTCACGTTGTCTGTTTTGAGACCCTTTGACAAAATTATCGTTTTTTCCGTGATCCTTATAAAATTGGTGGGGTTTATTTTTGTTATCCTTTGACAAAGTTGATGATTTTTCTGCAAAGAATGGCAAAAGTCGCATTTTTCCCGCAATTCTTTGACAAAAAGACGCGTTTTTTTTGGGATTCTTTGACTTTTCCCTGATCCTTTGACGGAATTCGCGCTTTTTCTTATTAACGATTGACAAAATTGATTTTTTCGGCGTCCACTTGTCGAAATTCTTGATATTTTTCCTCACCCCTGTTATAATCTGTGACGAGATTGTTTTTTAAGATATTTTTTCTTCTGTATTCTTGAAAAACAAATGCTTGAATTCTGTTTTGACTTTTATAGTGCAAAATAATCTTACACATTCTTATTTTTTTCTTTTATGAACTCTTGTATGGCAAAATGAAAATAAGAAATATTCTTTTCCTACTATTCCCCACTACCATGATTCCTTAGCTTATTCTTATAGATATATATGTTTTCACCTCTGTTTTGCCCAATTTTATCTTCTGACAGTACATAGCTTAAGATTTATATTATACTTACTTTAAATCCAAATTAAAAGAATTGGGTGATTAAATGAACTATACAAATTTGATATAATTAGTCTGTTTCTTTAATGTATTTGTAGATTATTTTTTCACTTTGATTTCATGAAATTTTTTCTCATATAATTGCTATTGCTTTTATGCATTTCTTTCACAATGTGGCCACTGGATTATTTGGGTTTAGGAGCCACTGGCTCGTTAAAAACTTTGGAAATGTGCACCTATAATTGATACATTTTAGAACGATTTGACTGTTTTTAGAAAATGTCTGTCTGTGTATATGTGACACAAATTTTGTGGGTGCTCTATCTCAAGAACTAATGCGTGGAATTTATTAAAACTTTAGATTCAGTTATACCTTGATAAAAATTAATGCTGATTAGTTTTTGTGTAAATCACCCAAAAGGTGGCGCTGCTATGCTGTATTTTTCACGATTTACATGATTTTAGCGATAGTTATATCTCAAAAACTGTTGCACGAAATTTGATCAAACTTCATATTCTGTTAAACCTTGACATAATTTGGTGCTTATTAGGCTTTTGTGTATATCATATAACAGGTGACACTGCTGTGAAACATTTTTCACGATTTTTCCGTTAGCTATATCTGAAAAACTAATGCACGGAATTTGCAAAATTTCATTAACGGTTGCAATTCCTTATTGGGCTTGGGTGTACACTGTACACTCTTCAAAGGTATCGCTTTTGTGCTCTTTGGGTTTGGAATTTTGGTTGCAGACATCTAACAGGGTGTGCGCCCAAATTCAATGATTTGTTGAAAAAATGCGATGCTTTTATCTCCTTTTTAAATTCACACAATTAAACGGATCTATTCCTTTATAATTCTTTTTGCATTGTGATTGCAAATTTTGAGGTATTAACATGTATTGGATAGAATAAAGTTTTGGGATTGGCACATCCGACTAGTTTTCATTTAACATTAATTCTTCTGGTCTTCAAAGAAGCCAACCTGATGATAACATCGTCCAGTTTAATAAAATCCACAATTCCACTTTCACATCTTAAAATCATTAGGCTGTCAAGTCTGTCATCCCACTTTGTAGTTTGCAATATATATATTTTTTATTTTTATTTGACTAAAGATTCTTTCATTAGATGCAATGCCATAAAGATAAGCTGCTGTGGATGTTAAGATACGAGTATATAGTTTGACGGCGTGTTCAAATCGTCTTTGAATTTCAAGGCATGAGAAAAAGGTTTTTTAAGTGAGTTGGGATTTGGTTTATTTCTATTTGACTCTGCAAGTCATGTACATCCGGTTTCTCATATCCAGGTGGAAACATTATTAACAGAATTAAAAACTCTTATGATACTCATCAGCTTACATGTAAATAAAAACTATATTAAAAACACATTAAAAATTAATCCCAACGTTTTATGCTCTTTCTAATGAGCCATCATCAGGGGAGAGGGTTCTTGACCTCCACGAAGTAACGTTACAAACAGCACAGTCACTTTCACAACATCAAACTAGCATGAAACGTTGGGATAAATTTTTAATGTGTTTTTAATATAGTTTTTATTTATATGTACGCTGATGAGTATCATAAGAGTTTTTAATTATTAAATTTTGACAGCGTAAGTCCAAGTTTTTCTTATTAACAATATTAACTTTCCTAAGTTAGTGATACTCAAATTTGCCTTGCACAATTGTAATTTAAATATGAAATGTATTGGTGCAATATTCTCCTGATATAGGGAACATTGTCATTTAAGCCCATTACTAAGTTTTTTTTTTGTATTTCTTATAATTCTTTCCTGTAAAACTTGTGTGTATCAATGTTCATTTCGGTACTATTATTTTTATCTATTCCCTTTGGTGAAACCATTTTTCTACGGTGCTTTCGGAAGTCAGCTTCTTCAGTTACATTCTAACTGTTTCATAACTGTTAATGAACATGTCTATAGGGAAATCTTCATTGATTCAAAATTTTATTCAAGTGCAACGTGTCAGTGTTGCAATGCATGTCGATTTTTTCTTCAGTTGATGGAGTGCTTTCATGGTCATATATCTGTTCCAAATTCAAATGGTCCACTTTTTACCTTTTTCATCCTCGAATGGATTTTTAGATGCTCCAAAACCTTGCACGAAAAATCTTTTCCTTATTATGAAGGGTTCTTTTGTGCTGAGATTAATAGTCATTTTTTACTACAGTTTTAAAGACACAACACTGGATTTTTGGTTTAAAATTTCATAAACACCTATAAATATAAACGAACAGGACTGATATATATTTCTGCTCACAAATAAATGTAACAAATTTATTAAACTAGCGATTTCTTATATTCATATTTGCTCATATAACGCTTTTTTCTTGACAGCGAAGGGTTAACTAATTTTTGCGGAAAAAATCATGAAAATGAGTGAAGGAGTATCCAAAAATCACACAATTAGTTCAAAAATTAGTGCAATTTGTGAAAACTCATCAAATCTTCTTGCCCAGCTGTGTTTTCAAGTCTGTAACTCTATATTCCTTTTTGTTGTGCTACAAGTGATCTCCAATTTTCAAAAGAAGATGCAATCCCTTTGGATTAAAATAGCTGGATTCTCTTTTGGGACGAGAAGAGGACGTAGGGTGAAATTTTTGAGAAAGGAACAAAGTTTTGGAGGAAATAAAGGAACTGTATAGTCAGCTATTGATGGTTAGGAGTAGAGAAATTTTGGTCTGGTAGATGTATAATATTTTTGTAGAACTGAAAAACACAATGCTAGATTGAATGTGGCTGATTTCTTTTGTATTTCTTTTGATAATTTAACATGTTTATTGTTACAGTACTCAGAAACATAATCACCAAAACAAAAATTTCGTAATTTTTTTACTAAAAAAGGAAATGTCTCAAAAATCTAGAATTTCCCAACTCTAAGCTCAAATTTCCCAACTTCACATATATTGGGGGGGAGGATCCCCCCCCTAACCCCCCCCCCCCATGGCGACGCCCCTGACTATAGTATAATTGCTTTTTCAGCTAATGTTTCAATATCAGCTCTTTTAATAAATTTTAAGCACTCTTTCTTTAAAGCAATATCTTCAAATGTGTCTGATAGTTTCAGAACTATAAATGCATTCATTTCAGTTAGGCTACTACCTAAATATGAAGAACACAGGCATTCCAATTCAGATATTTTTAGATCACTGGCCACAACATATAATTCATAAGCTAACTTAAAATGTAAATCAGGAATATTTCTTGAATATAGGAAGGTGAGTATATGATGAAAGATGTCGGGTTCAATATTCGAAAGTTCAAAATATTGTTTAGATTCATTAGCATCGAACAGCTCTTGAAAGTATGGTATTTGTGCAAGTACTGTTTTGTGCGTCTGAAATAAATGATCATTGATACTGATTTTCATATCAGTGAAGGAATCATGCTTGACGGTTTGTTTGCTTGAGTCATAATCCCTGCTTTCACCATAGCAAATCATTTCCTTGTCAAATGCACATTTTACCTCCCTCATGCTGATTTTCATTGAACAATAGATGGTGACACTACCGTCGTATTTAGTAAAATAAGTTCCCCATTCTGGTGATAAAAAATTATGATTAGTAAATTCAATTTTTTTGTCGAAATCTTTTGCACTAACGCTGAATGTTTCATGTTTTTCATAATGACACAGTCCATCAAAGTATATTTCACCTTTAACCCATGCACAATTGGGAAGTTTTCTATTAAAAATAATAGATACACAAACTTCTTTATCATACCCATAATAAAATTTACCAGCCCATCCCCTTACATCGTATGCACTTGGATAAACACTGATATAAAATGAACAGTGTGAAGGCGAACCGATTGAAAACCAATTGCTCTCAAGCTCTGCATATTTAGCGTTTTTGCTACAGTTGCAGAGAACCTTTTCAAAATATTGCTTGATTTCAGGTTTAGGAATGTGCCATTTTATGGCACCTTTATAGGTTTTCTCTTCTTCAGAAATGACACACAATTCCGAAAAAGGTTTCTCTGAATCTTCTTTGCTATTCATTTGTAATTAATAAATAAGGATAGTATAAAAATATCGATAATGTTTCTAGACAATCTTCAGATTAAAAATTTCTCTATTTTTTAACTTACTAGGAAGAGGAAAAATAAAATGTCTGATTAAGAACAGTCACATAAGATAAAATTATTCTTCTAGTAATCGTTTATAGCTCGAAAAGTTTTTAACTATCCACTGCAAGTTACCAAAGCCGGTTATGGCTATATGGCTTCGCTGGTTTGTTTACATTTATATCACAGATCCCAGCCAAGGGGAATCCCCGACCCGCTTAGAAATAAAGTGCGCGCGCGCGCATGACATGCGCAAAAGCCCGTGGATTCAAGAGGCCGAAGGTGTTTTTCTTTTTGTCCCGGTCGCTAGATTACAAACCAACAAAACTTGGAGGGTTTGGCGAGATAAAATATAATGAGCCAAGAGCGCTGAAATCTTCACTTTCTACCCTTACTCCAGTAACCCATTTGTTTACAGGGAAGGGAGGGGGACTGTTTCAGTTCATCTTGTTGATTGTGGAAGAGGGTGCTGTGAACGAAGAAACAGGATTAAATTTCGGGGGGGGGGGGGGGGGGGATGTGCTAAAGCAATTAAGTTCTATGAGCAACATATGATCACAAATGTCTTAATAAAAATGTAAAATACTTATGAAAAATGTTATTTTAATGTTTATAAAAATCGCCTACACTACCTAAGATGTTTGTCATTGTTTTTTTTTTCTTGTTTTTTTTAAGTGCATGTTCTGCATTGTATATGTCCTATGTTATAGCTATATATTTTGCGTTTTAATGAATGACATGATGATTGATTACCCGGTAAAATGGCATGATATGCTGACTTATGTTTTTATGATTGCATGTTCATTAATGATTTGTTAAAAAATTTAAAAAAAAACTATTTTCTAAATTATTTAGTTTAAATAGAAAAACACATTTGTTCCTTTATTAATTAAAGGGAAATTAAAAAATAACCACAATATGTATGTTAACAATAGCGAATTTGCAAAGGTATATTTTAAAAGAAATAATAACATTTTAGAGAGTATCCAAAAGTAATATTAAATTTTTCTAAATTAGATAACTCCGTTTATCATTTAAGCTCTATCGTACATAAGACAACAATATTTAGATTATTGCTAAATGTTTCAACAGCTGATATTCAAAGTTCATTTTTTTATTCTTAATTATTAAGCATTTTCTTTTTTAATTTGCTCTTTTTTATTGACTCATACTTGAAACGAATTTAAAAAGAGTACACGTGATCAACCATTAGAGCACTTTCACTTTAAGATATCATACAATTTTGAATAAAGTAAGCTGATTATAAAAATTATAAAAAGTAAATCTAAAAAATAAATATTTCAGAAAACATAATGACAGCAGCGCTTCAATAACATTTTCTTTAAATGTTAAACATTCTATGTCATGAAAGAATAAATGAATGGATTTTAACCCTTTATGTACTGACGGTACTTATATGCACCAATAAAGTAGCTTGTTATACAATTATTTTAATGCATTGATTAGTAATAGTACAGTTTAGAATGAGTTATAGATTCTTTACTTTCTCTTGTTCCAAAAGCACTGTAGGTTGTACAAAACAAAAATATTTTTAAAAGGATGATTTCTTTTGTCTTATGCATCTTTTCAGCTTTCTTGACGTTGAATGACTGGGGGAGAAAAATTTCAGTTCGAAAATATTTCTATTGTAAGAACATTATATCTGTACCTAATTCTACAAAATACTAAAAAAAATATTTTATATAAAAGATTTGAGTGGAGTTATAAATATTGCACAAAATCCCTATATATTCAAATTTTATTACTAAATTTTAATGGCAAAATCCTTCTAAATTGTATTAAATGATTGTGCAGATATTCTAATGTAGTTTCAAAAATTCACGAGAAAGGCTTTAGAAGATAAAATTTTCATGAATTCATCATTTGAGACATAAAGAGTTAAATTCCAGTGGTATTAAATATTTTTATCATAGAATTACAATATATATATATATTCATATACATTCTGTCCCTTAAGGTTGTTCTCAAATAAGGGCAACTTTCTGACATAAGTTTTAATTTACTTTTGTTCGAAAATGCATGAAACTAGCTGGTGTTGTTGTTCAGAAACTATGTAATTAAGCTGTTTTTCCCCCTTTTTTTTTTTTTTGCAAACGCAATAGATTTTTCAGAATATATTGTCAGTCACGTGATCGAAATCGCTTATAACTCAATAGGTAATTGATTCATCAAAAAATGTAAAAAACAGTTCAATTCCAAATCGCTTCCATGGCTAGGCTTTCGAGTTTTATATCTTTCCATTAAAAATGAATTTGTAAATGAGCCAAAACGTTTTGCGCTTGTTGAGCAGAGCAGTTAAGAAGAGCCTTAAGTTATCGAATTTACAAACCTAATTTATAATGTTCAAAAAAGGAGGTGGGCTATCCTTTTCTTTTGTGAATGCAAGAATTATGTTTTCTAGTTACAAAAGGTTATATTGTCCCTACTCTATCAGATTATCTCAAATATTGATTTTAATTTTGAAGTGATACTTCATTATTAGCTTACAATATATTTATCAACATTGTTTAAATTGATTTACTGTATATATATTTTTTCTTTTTTTAAGAAAACACTACTTTATGGGTCTGAAAATAATTGAAAGATTGCTATTCTACAAGATTTAGAAATTTGATAATCACACAAAATACTGGATTTAGCTATGCATTTTAATTTAGAATATACTTTTAACAAAAAAGTATTATATATTACAAAATTATTCATGTGTTCTTATTCAAATTCAAAATAAACTTTTTTTTTTTTTTTGCAGTTCAGTTTGTACATTCGATACTTTTTTAATAGTTGGTCTTTAGATGATGATAATATTTTTTTTGCCGAGCAGGGGTTTCCCACCACCTCTGACGGTACATACAAAATTAATAAGTATTTTGTTTATGTTAACAATTCTTACAGTACAAATTAATAAAGTTTCATTTTTGATATACGTACTAAATATATGAGGTTCACAACATCTTTCCTGAGGCAATTTAACTTTTAACAACTAAATAATCAACCTTTTTATTAAATAGTCCTTTTTATTTTTTATTTTATTTCATTTTATTTTACTTTTTTTTTTTTTTTTTTTTTTTTTTTTTTTGTATATGCTTTATTACTAAAACCCTTTTTTACAACATTTTTATAAAATTTACGATTTTAGAAAAACGAAGAAAGGGTGTAGACTTAACAAAGTACTAAAAAGTTTTAGGAAATTTTAGCAAAATATATTACAGGTGTAGTAAAAACTAATAACAATGTGCAATAAAAACATTAAAATGGGAAAAGATTTGAAAAATCTATATTAATTAAATCATTTATTTTCATAAAAAAAAACCCAGAATTATAAATTATCTTAAAAAGTGGTAAAATTTATCATTTGTTTTAGGTACAGAAGAGCAATTTTCTATTTCCAAAGCATTTCACAATACATTACACAGTACAGTATCACAGGATACGAAGAACTGCGATGCATTTTTCCTCCCTAAGAACTGGTTTCGCTCCACCAACAAATGTGCCAAAAGCTGCCAATTCCCCCTTCAAGTTTTGTTGGATTGTAATGTCGCGTCCCGGTCCGGTAAGATATAAAGGGGGCAGACGGTAGTTGTCGGGAAGCTCGGCTCTCCAACAACCAATCACAGTGAACCATTGAAGGAGACTCTTCCCACAGATCGCCAACGCGCCAAGAGCAATTTCGAGCTTCCCGACGCGAGCGGAGCGAGCTCCCTCGACTCATGAATGCAAGCAGCTCCGTCTCCGTGTCGTTGGCGTCCCCGTTCTCACAAACATCCACATTAATGGATTAGATTTATGTATAGTAATATAGTTCTAGTTATAAAGGGTCGCCCGGTGGCGTGGTCAGTAAGCGGAGGCTGCTGTCACCTCGAGTGCCCGGGTTCGAGTCCCTGGGTAAGACATGGATGTAATTGTGAATGTCCCATTGTAATTATATAATATATGTAATGGAAAATAAAAATTGTTGTGACTTGTTGTTGTTTCTGTATAATAAGGATCATTCGAGGCGACAGCCATTGTAGCTATAGGCCCCAAAGCATTCTCCACTTCGGTGGACTTCAAATGAGATATAAAAGTTAAAAGTTCGGTCTCGTCCGTACAAAAATTAAATTGGCGCGTTTCGACCAGAAACGACTGTATTTTTACAAAATATACCGATAATTTTAAAGAAATTAGTCTAAAATTAAAATTATTTAAAAACATACTTACTTGTGCATAGATTTTATTTTCAGATTATGTTCGAGAATTCGTGGAATAAAGAATAGCAACGATATTAATGACCACTCAGACAATTACATACATAACACTGATTAAAAAAAATTGACTTAGACAATTACATACAACTGAAGATTCAGTAAGAAAATAAACGGAGTTTTGAATAATGTAAAAAGACGGTTTTAAAAAGAAATCGTAATTTTAAAGCTCTAGCAGGAAAAATCATTGATTTAAAAAAATCTCTGTAATTTACTAAACCAAATTAATTTTTTTAAGACTTTGCTAAAGAAATGTACAACATCACTATAGTTTTTACAAAAATAAATAAATAAAATGTTAGTCCAACATTGGTTGGGAGGAGGGGGGGGGGGGATTTAGAGGTCGGTCAGTATGGGCTTGGGGGCTTGCTCTGAAAGTGAAGTGAATACCAGATCCAGCCCGATCAGCGTATCGTGAATGAAATTTCGTCTGGCACTGGCTTTGCAGATCAATAAGATTTTGTTGATATCAAGCAGTGCTTAATTTGCGCCGGAGCTCAGCTCCGGTACTTCTTTGTTTTTAGTGAATATTTCAAAATTAATCTGAATCCACCGGAGCTCATAAATACTGCGCTCGGGAGCCCAACGGAAACACGCTTCAGAAAAACAGAAGTGTAAATTATCTTTCTTTGCGTTCTTTTCTACCAAAGATTTTGCATATATGACATAGGATATCGCGTACGTAGGAGCATACTTCTATCTAGCGCTGGGAAGAGTAGTCTCAATGGTTTCCGTACGGCGACGAGGAATGCTAGAATCAGAATTAATCGCAGCTGCATCTACAGTTATTACTCCCGTGGTTGTGTTATGTTCACTCGCTGCCCCCCCCCCCCCCCATGCGTGTACTATATTTTTACTGATCAACTTTTTATTTCAACGCGGTACTTAATTTTCACCGAAGCGACAGGAGCACATTTCTAACACCTTTTTATTTTTAATGAATATTTAATTATTAGTTGGAAGCCACCTGCGCTTATAAATATCGAATCCCACCAGAATAGCGCTTTGTATTGTGTTTTGCCAGTTGATGCAAAGAAATCCTCGGCATTAGGATTTTTTGAAAATTCCCCACTCCTGATTTTAGTGTTTTTGCTCAGTTCATTTATTAGATTTTATTATATAAAAATGCATATAGATATAGTAAAAATATAATTAAAAAAATATTTTTCTGAATTCATTTTGCTTTAAATTTTGCATATAATGTGTGAAATATAAATTTTAGGGTGGAGAGGACTGGAGGCCATACTACTGATGTTATTACTGCAGAATATTACAGCTGCGGTACTTTTTTTCTTGGAAATTAAGCCTGGATATCAAGGCTAATCTAGATTGTGCGCCTTCAAGTGAAGACGCGCGATCTATTTTAGAGGTATTATAATAGAGGTGAGGAAGTTGTGTTATCATGTGGTTGATCCTTAAAATGATTGTTTACAGGAAGAGATAAAAACAGGCTCATTACAGACTTCATAGATTACTTAACTTCAGTCTAGAACTAAATCGAAAACTGTATTATATATTTCAGATTATATACCTATCTCGAATTCAGTAATGCAAATTTGTATCTAACCCCTAGGAGTTTTTTTTTTTTTTTTTTCAGAAATACCATTAATATTTAAAAAAGTATTAAAAGAACATTACAGACTTCCCGAATGTCTACTGACAGACAAAACTTCATTCCTAAGCTGATGTACACATATAAAACTAGTATGTTCTAGCTATCACAAAACTTTCTTCTATATAAATCACATAAACAGCACTAATTGATATCAAGGTATACCTGAATCTGAAGTTTGATGAAAATTCGTGCATTAGTTCTTGAGATAGAGCTATAGTGAAAATTCTGAAAAATGCAGTATAGCAGCGCCACCTGTTGAGAAATTTGCACAAAAACATAAACAGCATTAATTCGTATGAAATTATTCCTGAATCTGAAGTTTGATGAAAATCCGTGCACTGGTTCTGGAGACTGAGCTATTGCGGAAATCTCGAAAAATGCTGCATAGCAGCTTGACCTGTTGAGCGATTTACACCAAAATGTATAAAACGTCAATTCATGTCAAGGACTAACTGAATATGAAGTTTGATGAAAATTCGAGAATTAGTTCTGGAGATTGAGCTATTGCGGAAATCGTGAAAAAGGCTGCATAGCAGCACCACCTGTTGAGCGATTTACACCAAAAATTAATCAGCACCAATTTATATCAGAAACTAACTGAATATACATGTTTATTAAATTTCGTGTGTTAGCTCTTGAGATAGAGCACCCACAAAATTTGTGTCACATGCAGACAGGCCTCACAGACAGACATTTTCTAAAAACATGCTTTTCAGAATCTCTGATCCCTAAAACGTGTAAATCCGTCGAAAACCGAAAGTGGAAAATTTTCACGAATCCAATACTTTCTTCTTGTAAATATAGTAGAAGAAAGTAATAAGGCTAAACTAGATCGCGTACATACTTCTATAAGGATAGGCTTATTTTAAGATAAAGCAACAGGCAAGACCGTAGCCAAAAAAATATTTTTGAGGAGGAGTATATGGGTCTCTTAATTTTATTCATGTCTTATTTTAGATTTATATTTTAGTAATTGAATAGAAGTAAGTGTTAAGAATCTTTATATTAAATTTTATTGGGAATTCGTAGAATTCAATTTAATATAATTAATTACAATAGAACATTTTAAGCCTTTTTCATTGCAAATAGCATTATCTCATTTAAGTGCTTCCTCGGTAACGTATTGACATTAGTATCAACTAAATTAATATTTTAAAATTCATAAATTACGTTTTCAAATGTTTTATGGCCAAAAATGTTTTCCCAGTGATAAACGTCGTAATATCTCTAAGTTTGCGGATAACTTAAATGACTTTCATTGCATTTTTCAAGAATTTGGGCTAAAAAAGTCTAACGATCTGTATGTTGAAGACATTTTATTTTAACGTTCTGCTTTTATTTTGAATCTCATCCCAAAAAATTAAAACGAATTTTAAAGATTTCTTAGAAAATGCATTTATTTTTAGGTACGTTAGTAATTATATAAATACGTAGCTCCTATAGTCATCGTCTGCTCCGTCCGTCTGTCTGCCTGACCGCATATAACAGCGCAAAAACTACTCAACCGAATAGTTTGAAATTTAATGTATGGAATCGTTGCAGAATTTCTTCGCGTCATTTCAAGTTCTATGAAAATCTGATCAAAACTTAAAAAGACATTAATAAAAGTTTTTTTCATTCCATTAAATCCTGCCATACGTAATGAATTCAATGATATCCCATGATAGGTCATGATTTTAGGTTGCTATGGTTATTACGTCCCATTTTAGATGGCGTTATGTTATTTCCGTATTACTGAATTTACTATATAGAATCGTGATAAATTTTGCATTCAGGCATTTTTGCATAAGAGTGCAACAGCTATTGCTCCAAGATCTGAATATTTATAAAACTAGATATAAACTGAATCTTTATAAAACATCCGATTTTCATAAAATTTGAAATGACTCGACAAAATTTTGCAACAATTATATATTTAAAATTTCAGACCATTCGGTTGGGTAGTTTTTGCTCTGTTATATGCGGTCAGACAGACAGACGGACGGAGCAGACGATGACTATAGGAGCTACGTATTTATATAATTACGAACGCACCTAAAATCTGTATTCTTTAATATTCCAAATGTAATAAAATATCTTAATAGAGGGCACCCATTCGGGCTGTCCCTTTTATTTATTTATTTATTTTTTTTTTTTTAACCATTTGGAAAAATGGTTATTGTCCTCGGTCAGGGTAGGAAATCAAAAACATATCTGAAGCGTTTTATTAGTGGAATCCCGCATTTTATTCGTTTTCTGATGGGTCTATACAGTAATCTGTATTTTCCCTTTACTTTCAACAGAGATGGATACTTCTGTTGCCACTATGACAAAAAAGGTAATAAAACTGCGATAAAAAAAATAATAACTCAGAAACAAATTGAGATACAGCTTTCAAACAAATTGCATTTAAATGTACATTTTTTTCTCTATACGACGGTGTAAAACGTAATATTGTGGGATGTTTAGAAGTTTAAGAATGAAATTTCATTTAAAATGGGTCCAGGAATATTAAAGTTTAATCCATGGCGTATGTAATGTATGACCAGCTCTGTTGAAGTTTAAAAATTTACAGTACCAAAAAATGTAATTCATGGCGTACTTAATGTAGGATCAACTCCGTTCGATTTTTTATGTCTTAAATTTTAGTCTTTGAAAAAATCATTTTCCAAATGAGCGTTGTAATTTGTTAAATTACATTTTTTTTTTTTTTTTTCTTGTTGGTGTGACTGTAATTTTTTTTTCCGTGTGGTCGGGTTCACTCTAGAATATTTCTTGCGTGTCAGATTTCGGTTTTTGAAAGTCGAGACATGATTTTCAGAAACAAATTAATGAAAATAAGCATAACTGTGTTTCAGATGAATTAAATTTATTGTATTAAGTTTTTAAAAACGTTCGCTGTCATTAATGTTTTAGTTTATTCGTATATATTAGTAGATACTTTTTAATTATTAAAAAATATATTTCCCAATTTTAAGCGAATGATTAAGTGGATCTCCTCAAGCATTAATCCAATACTACTAATTTAGTAATTAAAAAAAAAAGTTTATTTGATAATATTTAAACAAACTGTTAGTTTAATTTTATTTCGGTATATGGTTCGGGTTTGGGTTGAAGTGTATCGGGTTTCGATCGTGTTGCGTATCGAGAGAAAATATTTTGAAGGGTTCGCGTTGGTTGTCAGTTGACTTCAAATGGATTTTTTTTTTGTTGTGGATCGGATACAATCGCATCCGCGAAAGATAATTGTAGTCTACTTTCCATAAAGGCATTAAAAGATGAATTACCTTTATCATTTAGTGTTCATTGAATCATTTAGTGTTCGAGTTAAAGCATTTCGGGTTCAGGTTTAAATGTGTCGGGTTGGATGTCGACGGAAATTATCAATTTGAGTTGTGATGGAGTTGCGTTCAATATAATTTTCTTGTCGGGTTCGGGTTGATTTCAAATGAAATTTTCAGGTTTGGGTCCGGTTGCGGGTCCAAGGAAATCATTTTGTCCTGTTCGGATCGGATTGCGGTTTGATGGATTTTTTTTAAAAATCAGGTTCGGGTCGGGTGTCGGGCTGAAATCAAATGGAATTTTCATGCTCGGTTCGAGTTGCATGTCGACGAAAATAATTTTGTCGCGTTTGGATCGGGTTGCGTTTCGATGGAATGTTTTTGTCGAGTACGTGTCTGATTTCGGGTTGACTTCAAATGGAATTTTCAAGTTACGTGTCAACGGAAATTATTTTGTTTTGTTCGGATCGGCTTGCGGTTTGATGAAAATATTTGTGTCCGACTTCAAGTGGAATTTTCGGGTTCTGATCGGGTTGGGTGTAGACGGAAATTATTTTTAAGCTTTCGGATCGGATAGTGGTACGATGGAATTTTTTTGTCAAGTTCGCGTTGTTGTTTGGGTTGACTTCAAATGGTATTTTCAGGTTCGGGGTTCGGGTCCCGTTGCGTGTGGACGGAAGTTATTTTGTCGTGTTCGGATCGGGTTGCGGTTCGAAGGAACTTTTCTTTATCGGTTTCGATTTGATTTTAAAGGGAATTTTCTGGTTCGTGTCGGATACAACAGGATATTTGGACAAACAGCTGGTCATTTTCTAATTAGCTTAAAATTGCATAAACTTTATGCAGTTATTAACCTAAAAAAATATCAGGCTGATTGTGAAATAAATAGCCATATTCCAATTACCCTAACGCTCTCTGAGCTCTTTGCAATAAGCCTGAAAAATATCAGGCTGATTGGGAAAAGGGAGATTTTTCTCCAATTAGCCCGACTGTTTGCAAACAGCCTAGGCTCTTTACAAAGTGCCTGATTTCTCAATTAGCCTACGACATACATAACTGGCACCGCGGAATTCAAAATTGCTTAACCCTCCGTCGATCGCAATAGGCCTGGCAGGCACGTCACAGTTATTTCCCGTCTGATCACTTTAAGAGCGTTAGAATTGCGTCAATTAATTGCTAATGACGGTTTTCTAACAGGCGCGTTGCAACCGAACTCGGGAGTCCCAGAGTTGCGACAGACAGAAGGTTAAGATCACTTTTACTAGATGGCAGCACCACAAAGAAAAAAAGAATACCAGAGAAACAGCGGAGAAAATCTTCATAAAAAATTATAAACAAAACCCAGATAGCAATTTTAGTTTGCAGAAAATTTTCAGCAATTTTACTTTGCAGACTTGCAATGTTGCAGCAAGCTCAGCATGACAAGTCTGAAAGTTCATAACAACACTGCAACAAGATTATGCAAACTCCGAAGTCACCATACTTTGAACTTGCAGCCAAGTTGTCGTGCAAGTTGCAATCTTGTTGCATCAATCTTACTGCAAAATCATAGCAAACTAGTAATATTGCGATGTCAGACTATTTGCAAACGCATTGTAAATTTGCAATATTGTCATGTCAGAACATCTGCAAATGAATTGCAAACTCGGAATCTCGTCATGACAAGTATAGCTGCAAATATGTAGTAATTTCATTGAAATGTTGTCAATTCTCTGAATTTTGCGTGTAGGACACAGGTAAAATAGGTTTTTTTGAGACAACAGATGGCCATTCACCCAAATTTGGGAAGAACTTCGTTTTGATACTAAAAATGAAGATCCAATGAGTACTAAATAATAAAGTTGTTTTATCATGTTTTGTGCGCAAAAGGGGGCATTGTTAGCTCAGGGAGGGGGGTAACTAAAAATAAATAAATAAGTAGGTGAGATGGGATATTGTTTATTATGTTTTTTATAATTCCGAATCAGGTGAAATCATCAGCAAGTCAATACGATCATTTCTTACAAAATTACGCAGGTTTTATTTATACAAAGTCTTTTACAGGTAAAATAGGTTTTTACAGTAACAAGTGATTGCTATTCACGAAAGCTTGAGACAAACCTCGTTTTGGCACTACAGATTAAGATCCGATGAGTCTCCAAAATGTAAAGTTGTTTTACCGTGGTTTTTTATTTTTTATTTTTTTTTTGGGGGGGGGGGGGGATGGGCATTTTAGCTCGAGTGGGTAAAATTCACCTTTTTTTTTAAATAGGTCAAGTGGGATATGGTTTCGTATGTATTTCAATAACATTATCGCCAAGTCGATACGAACATTTATAAGAAAGTTACAGAAAAGATTTTATCAATGCAAAGTGGAGAATTATATTTTATTTTTAGCATAGTTTTGTCACATTTATTTTACGTTTAAAAAGAGTTTTTTATATCATATTAAGTCATCTCAAAACTATTAAATGTCTTCAAAATAGCAATAATCAAAATCAGGATAATTTTGAGTTTATTTCAAAGTCATTAAATTTACCAAAATCCACTACTTATAACCTGGCCTAACTTTGTAAACAATGATCGTATCGGCTTGCGTGCGATATCATTTGATTCAGAATAAAAAAATTCATAACAAACGATACCCCATTTGACGTTTTAAAAATAAGTTTTGTTCGCCCATGCAGTGTTAAAGTCCCCCCCCCCCAGCCTCCTGAAAAGAACACCACGATGAAACAAATTTATTTTGGGGGGGACTCATCGTATCTTCATTTCTAGTGCCAAAATTACCAGATCTTACCAGATAAATTTTCTTGAATGGCGGCTATCAGTTGCTGCTGTAAAAACCTACGGTACCTGCACCAAATTATAGTTTTCGACTTCGTATTCATAAAACTTGTCGTAACTATGTAAAAACTAATCGTATCAATTTGCAAATGGTAATCATTCGATTAAAAAAAAAAAAGAACATAATAAACGATACTTGTCTCTTAACATACTTAAAAATTTTTTAGTTTGCCCCTCCCGCTCCCTGAGTTAAAAATGCCCTCAAAACATGATAAAATAACTTTATTTTTTAAGGACTCATTGAATATTCATTTTTAGTAACAAAATGAAATTCTTCCCAAACTTTAGTGAATGGTCACTAGTTGCCGCATTTCTACTCAATTTTTGATTGTATATTTTTTATCTGTACGTTAATAGTCGTACTTTTGAAGGTTGTGCGAGTTTTGTGCAGGATTCTATATAATCGGAGGTTTGTCAAATGCTTGACATTTTTATGATATACAGACCGAGTAAACAAGGACTTATAGTTTAAAATAGATTCCAAATCACCACAAATACGCTACCACACCCGCAGGAATTAAACCCGACATAGCTGAATCGGAGGCCACAGGGCTAACCATTCAACTACCTGGTAAGCCCCAATAACTTCCAATAATATACCTTAATTTGTTTAGAAGTTTTATTAGACTCACCAATTCTCAATTAGTTGCTTATTCCCTTCTAATTCTTAGAAGGTAATTAAAAACATTATCTAAAAATATATGGTCCATGTACATAACCAATGCAAAGCAAACCTAGATGAGTATAAACACACACCCTCAATCTTAATTTCATATATAATTTTATTAAAGAAAATATAATTTATTTTCATTTCTTTTTGGCCAGAGTGGAATATATTGCTAAAACTTATTAACTTCCAGAAGGAAAAAAAAAACTCATTTTAAAATTGAAATTTCCCTATTCTTAAATCTGAATATAATTCCACAAAAACAACATATTAAGTTTCAAGAATTTAAAAAGAACAAAGTTATAATAAAACAATACAGTCTATAAAATTACAAAGTTTATTTTCACACAGTTACAAATAATAGTTTCTAACACAAAGTATTAACATAATATTTACCAAATTAACATACAATTATTTAACATTCTTCTCTATATTATTTCCGTGTCTTTGCATCCTAAAAGAGAGAAACAATAGAGTGCATTTTAAAAGTTACAAGTTAAATTTTCACTGTTTTCAAGAATTCTGCTTAGAATTAATTCTAAAGGTGATCACAAATTATAACTCTTCAGGCCAAATGACCTAATCGCTAATGTTAATCCAACGAGATACATTTTTTTAAAATATCTCGTTTGTATTTTTATATTTTAAAGACTTTTTCTTTTGCATTGGATAGCTGAGGTAAATTTCTGCAACTGTGGTTTTTTACTTTAAGTTCGTTGAAGTTTTTATTTTATTTTCTTTCTTTCTTTTTATTTTTTTTATTTTTGTGCGGACACTTTCACTCTTTTCACTGTTATCGGCTCCAAAAGTGAAAGTATATAAAAAAAATCATTTAAAAATATTGAAATGCAACCGAGTTACCTTAAAAAAATTCTCTTATTGGATTAACATTGGCGAATGGGTGTTTCCGCTTGACTGATGTAGCCTCTTAACCCTTTAAGCCCTGACCCACACAATTGTGCGGCGATACTCAAGTAAAAGAAAATTTCAAGTTTTTGAGCGATTTAAAACCAAATCTGCACATTTATATGCTTTAGATGTTCTGATAAAACATAATTAGGGGGTACCAACTACAATACAGGGTTAGATTTTCTGCTTTTAAAAAGACTATATCATCTGACAGCAATAGACAAAAAGTATGTACTGTCGTAAATTCTTTTAAATATGATTTATAATGTTTGCTTAGATTTAATATTTCTTTTCATATAGTTTATTCATGAATTAATTTTGTCTTTGATAAATTTAATTAGACTTCAGAAAAGTTGAAAAACAAATGAACCACACAATTGTGTGGGTCCGGCATTTACCATTTCCAAAATAGATACAATTCCTAATATATAAAATTTTTATTTTTAAGTGATTTTTTTAAACATGTTTTTAACAATTTATTTTTTATTAATTACATTTTTAAAGCTGACCAATTTTAAATTAATAGGTTTGTACTATTCATGATTTCTATTTAAAATGGATAGTATTAGATATATAATATGCACATGTAACGAACTGTATGTTTCTGCTCTGAGTTACAGATGCCATATATGATTTATAAGTTTTATATGAGTTATATGCATACCACGAGATTGATTTTTAAGTTTGATAAATTCATTCCATTTTGTCGACACAGCAAGTAAACCACCAGGAATAAATAATAAATTATGGAAAGTTCAGCAAATGCTCGACAGATTCCGTAGTGTCTGCTTGAATTTACCAGGAGATCAGGGAAAATTTTCCATAGATGGGCAGACGATTCCTTTTTTTAGGACGTGCCTCAGTAAAGCAGTATATAAAAAACAAACCACACTCTGTTGTAACAGCATCATCTGGGATAGTTTTAAATTTTGTATTATACCAGTGGGAAAGTACAGACCTGGTCCACAAGGATCTAGGCTTAGGACCTGTTGTAGTCCTTACTCTGGTTCAGACCTAGTTTTATGTACTTCGATCGGTATTTCAACAAAATACCGCTGCTGGAAAAACTAAAAAAAAAAAGAAATTTGAAGGATCAGGCACAATCCAAACGAAGTGAAGGGCATACCACTTGTCAAAGGCTCTTAAGAGGGGTGCGAGCATCGAGCACGTCTCAGAAAATGAAATTGTAGTGGTCTGTCCAACAACAAAAATTGTTTCAAATATTTCCATTGTGGCTGATGAAAGTTCTCAATAAACAACAACTTTTTTTGCTTAAACTTTTATTTTTAGATATTTGCACACATAATCCCAAACTACACAATTGTGTAGATTTAGCCCGAAAACGGCTGCATTAAGGCCGAACCCACACAATTGTGCGGGTCCTCTCTTGTCATAACCTGACATCGGGTATTTTTTTCAATCAAATACCCCGTAAGGCATGGTGACGTCACGGCGACGTCGTTGTGAAGTCACACTGTGACTTTGTGACCGTCGATGTGACGTCACGTGACGTGGATGTGACGTCACAGTGACTAGAATGCGAGGTCGTTATGGCCGTTTTAGAGGTCGTTTGTGACGTCACATTGTGACCACTCTGTGAAGTCACGGTGTGACTAATTTGTGAAAAGTGTGTCATTTGTGACTATTTTGGCATTAACTTTGTGACGAACCTGTGACGAAAGTGACAATGTTTTGAAGTCACACTGTGACCAATTTGTGAAATATGTGTCATTTGTGACGAACTTGTCATAAACTCTGTGATGATTTCAAATGAAAATCAAATTTCAAATTAATTGCTTAAAAGGCGCAAAGGCGAACTAGTGAAAAAGATTCCATGCTGGAACTCGAACCCGGGCCATCAGTATAGCGCACTTACATTCTACCGACTAAACCACACGGAACGATACCCAGCCTGGAAAATTTCTCACTATTACATGTTGGCAAGGCTACAAACGCAGCAAAAGATGCAATATTTATCGTCAGCCACCGACATGGCGCAAACACGAAACTTAATTAAATCCAGCATCGATTGAAACTATATTAATACTTGGAAATTTTTTTCAGAGAGAACCATTCGCCTTGCATACAATATTTCAAATGAAAATCAAATTTCAAATTAATAGTGTAAAAGGCAATTTTAATTTGAAATTTGATTTTCATTTGAAATACTGTATGCAAGGCAAATGTTTCTCTCTGGAAAATTTTCCAAGTATTAATATAGTTTCAATCGATGCTGGATTTAATTAAGTTTCGTGTTTGCCCCATGACGGTGGCTCACGATAAATATTCCATCTTGTGCTACGTTTGTAGACTTGCCAACATGTAATAGGTAGAAAATTTCCAGGCTGGGTATCGTTCCATGTGGTTTAGTCGGTAGAATGTGAGTGCGCTATACTGATGACCCGGGATCGAGTCCCGGCGTGGATATTTTTCACTATGTTGGCCTTTGCGCCTTTTAAGCAATTTATTTGAAATTTGAATTTCATTTGAAATATTGTATGCAAACCGAATATTTCTTTGTGGAAAAATTTCCAAGTATTAATATTGTGATGAATTTTAAAATGGACAATTTTAAAATAAAGTTTTGTTTGAGATATAAATTCGTATCTTTTTACCGTACTTTTTAGCAAAATATAGCTATTTTGGAGTCCTATTCTTCTAAAATAGTTTTAATTTTTCCACTTAAAAAACAATGTTTGTCAACTGACATCTTTTTTTATTAAGTTCTAAGCTTGATCTTGAGTTCAAGCTTGATATTAAGAATGTATAAGATTTTAAGGTGTTGTGGTTGTGATTAATCTTTGCTTTATTAAATACGACGTAAGCCATATTTATTTAAATTTTTTATTTCCGTGTAAATTGTATTTTGTGAATATGAGCTTAAATAGATTTGGTATGTTCTATAGGAAAAGACTGATCTGGAAAATAGAAAAAACAAATAAGAAAAATCATGCGTTAAGCATAGATTATAAAACACTTTCCAACACTTCCCGAATGCTTTAAAAAACTTCGTTATTTAGGGAAATAAGGTAAATAAGAGAACTAAGTAAACATTTTAGAAAACGCATAAAACATTTGAAAAACTCATTTCCGCAGTTACTGGCCATAGCTAAATAGGTTTTCCAATTCTTTTGAACAGCCCTGTATTTGATCTGTAGGTTCATATATATATTATATAATGGGATAATTTAGTTTAGCAAGAAAACGCATAACAGGTTGAAACTCTCTTTCAGCAATTTATACTAATATATGGAAACATACTTTAATACTTTTGTACAACCCTGTAGTTGACCTAGAACCTTCATTACACGCCACCGTTTAGTTAAAATTTAATTCAAACTAAAACACACTTAAAACAGCTGAAATTACATTTCCAGAAATTATAATTTATAGACGGCCATGTATCCAATTCTTTGCATGACCCTTTATACCATTTTATCTATTTTATACAACAGTAAATTAAATTCAGTTCAGCGTAAAAATGCACAACTCATTTAAAAACCACCTTTAAGTAACTTGCGCTCATACCCAGTAATCCTTGCGAATACTTTTGTGTAGCCCTGTATATGAATTATAGCATTTATATACACCATATACTATGCATAAATATAGTGAATCATAAAAGCGCATATCATAATTAAAAATGCATTTCCAGCAATCATCACAAATGAACAGTACTTCGGATACAATATAGTATCTGAACTATATTGTGTGTGTCTGTAAATGCTATATACACTTCATATTCTACATGAAAAATTTATAGTATGTAAACCTCAGCGACGTATATCATTTTCATTATATATGAAATAGATTAACATAATTAAAGTACGCCGCAAACAATTCCCTCCACCGCTATATCATTATGTATTGGAATTTCTTTTTAGCCCTGTAAATGAACAATAACTATTCTTTGCATCTCGTATTCTTCAGAATGCATATTTTAGTACGTTTCATAAATGCATATCAATTTTTTTCTGTATGAAAACGTGTAAAATCATGAAAAAACCTTTGAAACGATTTTTTCCCAGAGGCCGTAATGTAACGGAATACTTTTGACTGTATCTGTAAATGAACTAAACATGCTACAAACGTCGTTACACATAGGGACCGTGCTATGGTAAAGGTCAATAACATCTAAAAATTTCAGACCAATCCGAGTATATTTACCAGAGTTAGAGAGCGGACAGACGGCTAGACAAACCAAAGTCATAAACACTTTTCAACTTTGTTGAAAGGTGTTAAAAAGGAAATATAAAAGTAAAATAAATGATTGAAAGGAAATATAAAAGTAAAGTAATGAACTTTAAAAAATATATACTAAAGCAGTTTAATCTATAAGCTTCCTATCAGGCATGAAAAACACTTTATTTCAATGCTTAAATATAATATTTTATTTTTTAAGGGTGTATTTCAATCCAAACTGCTTATTTTCTGATTCATTTTTTAATTCCTTTTTGTTCTCAAACGCATCAAACTGAAAAATTCTCTTATTTAGAAACTACCTAATGTGCCGTGCTTCTCGATTTTTTGATAAATGCAGAAAATATTACAAAAAAATGCTGTCAAAGTAGGCGTTTTGAACCGAATGTTTCACAGCGGAAGATCTGGGAATGAAAAAAAAAAAAAGGGTCTTACTGAGAAAATAATTATTTAAAACTTAAATTCTAATGAATTGAGGGGAAAATGAAATCACACGGCCTCTTAAACATCTCTTGAAAAATCACCTCAGCAAGTTTCATGTTTTTACTTTTAAAAATGAGTCTGAAAATGTCTCAGAAAATATCGAGCTGTTGAAGGTGGAAAAATATTTTTTAGAATACACCTTTAATGCCAATATTTATGTGTATCGAAAACGTAGAAAATGAGTTTACAATCGAAGAAAATTTAATAACTGATTCTGAATGTCTATAATTAAATATTTGATTAAAATCGCAAATAGAAAAAAAAATGTTTACATACAATTAAAAATAAATAAATAAATATACCAATTTGAAAAACACTAAAAATAATAATTAGTATTTTTAATTGTACTATTAAACAACAACTAACTGCAATAGATGAATTAAATGCATTATTAGATTTAGCAATTTCTCAAAAATCTTTTCATATGTTATAAGGAATTCCTATTATTTTATAATTTTGGCAAATGTTAAATCTGAAAACATTGGTATGAAGATTCAGGATTTTAAATAATAATTTAAAATATTATTAGCAAAAAAAAAAAAAAAAAAAAATCTTTCAAAAGTTACGCTATTATAATAAGTAAAAAGACATTTTCCCACTATAATGCTAATTTCTAAACTGAAACAGTTTCGTAATATCATACTATTCGAATATAATATTTAACTCCAAAACAATAATGACGATAAATACTGTTATATGAGTGTTAGTAATCAGAAAAAAAAATAAGAAGCCGAAAAAAATTCCACATCACTGTCTCAATCTCAAGTAACTGCAAATTAATGTTTATATTCATCCCACTATGAATGTAGACATGAATTTTTTTTTTTTTTTTTTTTTTTTTTTTTTTTTTTTTTTTTTTGAGCGATGACCGATTAACACATTTTACAAAACAGTGTCGATTAGGAAAATTTCGCTTCAAGACAATTCCAGATCAGTCACTTTCTATATGTATAACATAAATCTATTTAATTCATAATCGTAATATACAAACAGAAATAAAAAATTTAAATTAAATAAGACTTACCTTTTTTTGCTGTAAATTAATAATATCCGAGTATTTTTGCCCGAAAATGGCAGACGTCTTTCTCTTACATTTAAAAAAGCAAAAACAAAAGCTGACATTGTAGGCTTGGTCATGTTCTTTTCCCGCGTGTATGACAAAAAGTTCTCTGTTTACCCCGCGGTTGCGGTCATATAATCCGACGCAGACGATCTTCAGCAGCTGATTTTACCAAAGCCCTTGCTTTGGATTTTACTGTTTATTTGCAGTCCTAACTTTCAGGCGGAATAGTTTTATGAGTTAGTCTGTAATTAAAATTTTCTATTTGAAGAATTTTCCAATGCATTTTACCATTTCTTTTTTATCAGTTTCAAAAAAATTCATTTGAAAACGGAAGTTTATTAGATAAAACACTGCTTAAATTTTTAAAATGTGTAAAAATAAATTTAATGGTAATAATACCCCCCCCCCCCCTTTTTAAGTAAAGTTTGTTTCATGCGTAATAAATAAAAAATATCTTCTTAATAAATAAAAAAATGTTTTCGAGGATAAAAAATTTTTATTTGTCAATCTGTCAATATTTTCATGTTAATTTTCTGTAGAAGAAAATAATTTGTAAAATAACTTTTTTTAAAAGTCATACCTCTAAAACACAAATTGGAAATGCGAAAAATTAATTATATCATGTGTTTTGCATAAATTTTGTATATATTTTTTTTTTTTTTTTCGGAAAAGGCTAACTTTATTTGAAAAGGCTGAAAAAAGTAAAATTTTTTTTAAAAAGCAGTTACTAAAAATAGATTAACAGGAAAAAATATGACTTGAATGCAAATTATAAAGCAATAAATGCATATATGACTAAACTCTGAAGATTCTTTGTGCGTGCTCATTAAAATTTGCAGACTTAACTGTAATAGAAAATGTTTAGTTTGAAACCACAGAAGTGTTTCGACCAGTGGTCGCCAAAAAAGTTAAAAAATTTCCTCCCTGCAAACTAAATATGTAAAAAGTATAGATTTAATATTTCTAATTCTAAATATGTTTCAAATTGCTCCAGCACATAGCATTTTTCTGAGAAATACTTTTATAATAATAACAATCCGTGATGTATTATTATATTAAATTGCAATGCTAGATAAAATTGAAATCATGAAAAAAGTATACTTTCACTTCTTAGATATCAAATTGATAAAATATAGCATGGAAATCTAGTTTGTTGATACTTGTACCGTGCATTTTTCTTTTTCTCCCCTCCCCCTTCTTTTCGTGTCCGAATTTACTATTTGCTGTCCACTAATATTCATTCCTTATGCCGCTGTAACTAGGGCATGTTTTAAATATTTCTCTTCATTTTCAAAAATTTTTGAAGTTAATATTTTTGTCACACTGTGATTTACAATATGGTGGGTTTTTTTGTCACATATATGACGTGACGTACGTTACATGCAGTGACATAACAGTGACGTTACAATATTTTTTTAATTGCCGGAAAAATAAAATTTTACAATAAGTAACATGTTTTGAAGAATTTTTATAATTGTTTAAAGTTTTCTAAGAAGTTCACATCTCAGTCACAATGTGACATCACTGAGTGGTGGCATTTTGGTCACAGATGTGACGTGACCACAGTGACTTACAGTGACGTCACAATGACGTCACTGTGACCATGCATGCTATGAGGGACAATCCTATCGATAAGGGGAAACTCAAACTTTCAATTTCTACCAAAAAAACTCCCAGTCTTAAAGGGTTAAGAACCCGTACTAGTCACTTGGAAAAAGTCGAACGCTAATGGTAAGTCTATGGGAGCGTTATTTTCAAATTTCTCGCTGAAATTTTAATATTTTTGAATGTTTTTTTTTTCTTTTGCATAGAATAGCTGAGGATAATCTACAACCGGACTAGTTTTTACTTTTTCGATTTTGATTAATTTATTTTTTCTATAATAGGATAGTTTCAATTTCGGAACCGGTTCCGAAAGTTTTTTTTTTTTTTTTTTTTTTTTTTTTTTTTTTTTTTTTTTTTAAGAATCTGAAACCGAAATCGAAAAAGTAAAAACTAGCCAGGTTGTAGATCGTCCTCAGCTATCCTATGCGAAAAAAATCATTCAAAAATATTAAAATTTGAGCGGGATATTTGAAAATAACGCTCCCATAGACTTAGCATCAGCGTTTTTCCTTTTCCCCGTGACTGAAGAAAGTTCTTAAGAATCTACATTAGTCATGCGAAGAAACTCGAACCCTAATGTTAAGTATGTGGGAGAAATCTTCACAGCGATAAAGCTATACAGTTTAAATGAGAGAGAAATATATGCATAGGATACCTGAGGTCGATATATATAGTTGTGCGTTTGTAATTTTTCAATTTTGTTCAGTTTTTTTTTTTTTTTTTTTTTTTTTTTTTTTTATGCGGACATTTTCACTATTGGAACGCGTTGTGAAAGTGAAACTATCCTCATATAAAAAAACAAATGCAAACAAAATAGAAAAGTACAAACTCACAACAATATATATTGACCTCAGGTATCCTGTTTAACGAAAATTATTTAAAAATATTAAAATGCGAATGAGAAATCTGTAAAGATTTTTTTCATAGATTTCACTTGAGTTTTCCCGCGTAAAGGGTCTACACTAGTCACGCGAAGAAATTTGATCACTAATGTTCAACCTATGGTTAAAATCTTTTCAAATTTATCGCTTGCGTTTTAATATTTTTACACGATCTTTTTACAGGATACCTGAGGTCGATATCTAATGTTAGCGTTTGTGTATTTTTTTTTTATACGAAAATAGTTTCACTTTCAGAACAGGTTCCAACCTCTTCCGAAAGTGAACGAGACAAATCTGTAAAGATTTGTCTCATAGGTTTAACGTTAGAGTTCGAGTTTTTCCGCTTAAAGGGCTAAAACTAGTAACGCGAAGAAATTTTAACGCTAATGTTAAACCTGTGGGGAAAATCTTTTCAGATTTCTCGCTTGCATTTTAATATTTTTAAAAGATTTTTGGCATAGGGTACGTGAGGTCGATAACTTTTATCGTGAGTTTGTACTTTTTCGATTTTGGTTACCAGTTTTTCATATCAAGATAGTTTCACTTTTGAAACCGGTTAGAATCGGTGCTGAAAATGAAACTGTACTTATATAAAAAACTGCAACCAAAATCGAAAAAGTACAAATTCACGATAAAAGTTATAGACATGGGGTACCCTATGCAAAAACTCTTTTAAAAATATTAAAATGCAAGCGAGAAATCTGTAAAGAATCCTCCCATAGGATTAACATTAGCGTTAGAATTTCTCCACATGACTAGTGTAAGAGGCTATTTCAGTCACGTGAAAACACCTGTTCGGCAATGTTAATTATGTGGGAGAAATTCCTAAAAATATCTCGTTTTCATTTGATTATTTTAAAATGATTTTTAGGTGTGCGTTCGTAATTATATAAATGCGTAACACCTATAGTCGTCGTTCGGTCCGCCTGTCTGTCCATCCGCAAATAACAGAGAAAAAACTACCCAACCGAATGGTCTGAAATTTTAAATATATAATTGTTGCAAAATTTTGTCGAGTTATTTCAAATTTTGTAAAAATCGGATGTATAGTTTAATTACAGGGACAGTCAAAAGTTTTCCGTTACATTACGGCCAATGGGGAAAATTATTGCAAGTGTATTTTAATGATGTTACAGCCTTCCGAACGGTCTGAAATTTTAAATATATAATTGTTGTAAAATTTTGTTGAGTCATTTCCAATTTTATGAAAATCGGATGCACAGCTTAATTACACGGACAGTCAAAATTTTTCCGTTACATTACAGCCAATGGGAAAAAAATTATTGTAAGTGCATTTTAATGATGTTACAGCCTTTCGAAGAGAATGAAATGGATATGCACTTATGAAGTGCACTAAAATATACATTCAGTAGAATATGTGGTGCAAAAAATATTTATAAAACTAGTTATAGTAAGAACGCACCTCATTTGCCACGTTTGACGAGCAATTTCCAACTTGTTTTTTTCGCATATGACAGCTAAGGTCGATCTCAAAAAAGACCGTTTTTTACTTTTTCGATTTTGTTTGCAGGATTTTTTTATGAGGATGCTTTCACTTTCGAAACCGATTCCAAAAGTGAAAGTGTTCTAATTAAAAATACTTGTAAACAAAATAAAAAAAGTGCAAAAGGATCTTTGTACAGATCTACCTCAGCTTTCAAATACAAAAAGAATTAAAATATTAAAATGCAAACGAAAATACTTTTAAAAAATTCTCCCATTGTATTAATATTAGCGAACGGCGTGTTTTCGCGTAACTGAATTAGTCTCATAACACTACATATACATATACTAAACCCACTACATAATTATACATAACCTACACTAGTCACGCGAAGAAACTCGAACGCTAACGTTAGTATATGAGAGAAATCTTTACAGGTAAAATGCTATACAGCTTAAATAATATATATATATTTGCATAGAATACCTGAGGACTACGAGTATATATGGGACATTCTCACAAACTTTTGACTTTCGGGAATAAAAATCTGGTGAAATTAAACATGCTAAAATCACATTTTAATCTGACAGACAAATGCCTTAATGATTCAAAATAAAGAAAAAATGGTCAGCAGCGAAATTTTTTTTATTTAACTGAGGTTTAAGTTAAACTTGCGAGTTTAATTTTCCTTACCATTTTACCACTATAACTTTTTATTTTCTTCTACATTTTTACTTAAAATGAATTTGCATAGTACCCACAGGACATTCAAATAAGAAATAATAAAAATGTAGTACAATTAATACAGAATTTTTGTAAAACATTGTCTTAAAGGGGTATTAAAGAAGGGACGGTAAGATAAAAAAAAGGGGGGGGGGGCGGTATAGGAAAAAAGGGACGAAATGGGAAAAAAGGGACTGTAAGGATGGAACGGTAAGGAAAATTATCACCTATTTTTAGGAAAATCATGTTAAGACTAAGTGATAGCCACAATGTTCATTGATTTCTAGAAACAGTTGTTAACATTGGATTAAATATTTTTTTTTCTTAATTTACCACGAAAAGTGCAGAAATAAACCTTGGGGACGTAAGACTACCAATAAAGCCACGATCTTGAAATTGATATTTAAATGCTGATTTAAATTCTGCAGTAATTTTCCTGTAAAAGAATTTTAGACATTATTTCTCTAGCATACTTCTGCATGAGAAAAAAACTTGAAAAAAATTCTGTGGCTGCATCTGAAGTGATTTTCTGTATAAGTTTAGTAAGAGGGACGGTAAGGATGAAAAACCCAGGGACAGAGTTAAAAAAATAATATCAACCGTAAAAATGTGTGCAGGTTAATTTTTTGCACAATATTTATATTAAACAATTGTCCCAGTTTCGGAAAAAAATTACATCTAATTACTTTTATTGAAACAATTTTATACAGACAGCTCCAAATTTAAAAATCAGCATCAGGGACGGGACGGTATAGGAGTTTTCCTGGTATTTGGACCCCCAACATCGCCCAAAACTTATTTATATCGTTAATATTGTTATATGCAATCATGCAATGGAATGTTCCCCAGTATATGAAATAAAAAAAAAACACAAAAAAATGTATTAAAATAAAAATTATTATTCAGGGACATAAAAGTCAAAAGATTGTGAGAATGCCCCATATATTGTTGTGCTTTTGTACTTTTTCGGTTTTGGTTACAGTTTTCTTTTATATGAGTACAGTTTCACTTTCAGAACAGGTTTCAAAATTGAAAGTATCTGGATCTGCATATAAAAAATTGCATAAAAGCTCGAAAAGGTACGATTGCACAACTATATATGTCAACCAGGTGTATCCTATGCAAAAAATAATATTAAAAAATGTTAAAATGTGAGCCCGAAATAAAATAATATTTTGGTGCTATGGTATCCGAGGTTTTAAGTATCACATAAAGCTATTTTATAACTTTTTTTTTTTGGGGGGGGAGGGGGAAGAGTTTAAGTGATTAGTCAATGCCTTTTAGTTATTTAGCTCTAATTCATTGCAAAAAAACTTACCAATCAAGTTTCAGTACAATTGTTTGCGGCAGGACTCGAAATGGAAAAATTCACGAGCCGGAAATCTATTTTTCAAAGTTTGACAATTTTTTTTTAAAGTTTTAGGCAAATTTATGTCTAACAATAAAAATCAATTTAAAAAAATGCATTCAAAATTCAAAATAATCAAAAAAGTTATAGTCAGCACAATAAAAGCTATATGTATAAAACTATAATAATAATATGTGTTACCGAATCGTAACGATATTTACCATAATTTCACAAACCAGCCGGAGTGTATTGGAGGGTATACGGAGGCATAAGCCGTATACCTTCTGGATTTTTAAAAAAAGCTCCGTATACCCCGGTTTCTCGAATAAATCTATATCGTATATACTCAAGACATGATGTTCATGAATTTAGCGTACACCCTCTGATTTTTTTACGATTACAACACTGTAAACCAGATCAATATTTGTCATAATTTTACGAACCGGAATATTGTTCCGATTTGCTCCGGCACTGTTTGCTGACACGAAAAATTAACAATTTCAAAATATTCGTAATTAAAATTTAAGAAAAATAGGAAATAAAACGACTTATACACATCCGATTAACAAGCAGTTATGTCAGAAGAAAAGAGAAATTTTTAAAGAATGAAATAAAACTGACGCCGGAAGGAAATACTGTTAATAACTTTAATAAAAATTAGAAAATAGCGATACAATAGAAGTCCATGATAAGAAGCATGGAGAATAGTACACTAAGAAACTGTTTAAAGTACTTAATATTTATATATAGAAAAGGGTTTAATGGCCATGAAAAGATAATTTAAATTTAAAAAATACATTCGAACGCACTGCTGAATTCAAGAGGAGGGGCATTCCCCCGGAAGGTTTGAGATTTTATGCTTTTTAATAAGCAATTTCCACACCGAATCTCTAAAATGCCCCCCCCCCCCCCCCCCTCCACAGCCGCAGAAATTGCTCCCGGAGAAAAATATCTGGATTCAACACCGCTCGATCGGCCTGAGCAAGAAAAAAAGCAAATATTAATTAAAACTATATCTTAGAAATTCCCATTAAAGTTGAGAAAAATTCATTTAAAAATTAAAATTTTCAATAATGCCTTAACATGGACCAAAACCAAACTATTTAAAAAAAATGTAAGCATTCCTCAGTAAATAAACATAACTTTTTAATTTATTAAAATTTCTGTACGAAATAAGTTGTAGTTTGTACAGAGAAAATACAAAAATATCCGAATCACATTTGAATAATTAAAATAATAAATACCTTTATATCTGGGTTCTTTACTTGAACGCTAATCCAATGGCGCTGCTTCATGGGATTCAATAAAGAAGTGTTGTAATTTTGTCTTTGTCAAATTTCCGCGCATGCGTGTTTATATCTGTTCTTCCAACAAAAGGAATTTTTCGCTTACGTCGTTATTTTATGACAGTGTTGTATCAGGTTTAGAGCAAAGTTGCGTTGCAAGAAAGCGATTGATTATATTCCGTCTACCTAGTAATGTCCTTGCGGCAATATTATTACTTCAAATTTGTCGTGACAAGAAAATATCAAGAAAAAATTAATCTTGCTGCAATTGTTCATGCTATCTGGGAATAGCTTGCTATGTTCCGCATTTGAAATCTACCTGATGAGGAGCTTTAAGGGAAGGGAAAGGGATTCTAACATAGACTTCGATTCTAACCTCTAATTTTGGAAGATTTGGATTTCGGAAGATAGCTTGGTTATTTGATCGTAGATCGTAAATAGAGTAGACAGTCCATTGCTGTGAAGATGATTAGTTCTGATCAGGGACCGATTTATAAATTTGGGAACCTTGGGCACAAATGCTTACGGGGGCCCCTTGCACCGATACTTACAGGGGGATTGAATTTAAAAAAAATGAAAAAAGGTACTTACTAAAATAACCATAATTGACTTTAATAACTACTTTAAAGTATCCATTAAAAATTAAATATGATAATCATTCATTTACTTTTAAATAATTATTTCACAATTATGAAATTTAAATGAGTACACGTTTTATAATAAATTGCGTGGTGTTGATTATCTTTTCCTGTACTAATAATAATTTTTTGACAACACCAATCAACAATTATTTAAAATATTAGGGGGTTCTACTGCCTGGAAGCTACGCTCACCAACCCTCAAATAATCTGACGAAATTAGGAACAGGGTTAAATGAGAATTTAAAATGCAATGCATTTATAAAGTGATAAAGATAAAAGAAAATATTCAGTATAATAAAGTAATTATAAATGGGTGTTTCAGACAAAATGTACAATGTTTTAAAAATACAATATGAGTAGAATGTAGAAAGAAATGTAAAATTTCATTAGATATTAAAACTACATCAGATTTTGAACAATAATTGAAAAACCTTCACCAGCATTTGGGGGCCCCTGAAAATCAGGGCCCGTGTGCCGAATTCCCTGGCATAAATCAGGCACTGGTTACATGTCTAACAAATTTTATTCCCGATAATAGGGCGGCAACCAGACTGGAACAGGGTGTGCTACCTAGAGAAACTCCAACTTGTAACCATTATCCATTGGAGTTTCTCTAGTGCTACCTCCACCTCCTCCACCCTTTCTCCCTCGGCCTAGCAACTTCTTTTTAAACGTAATCGTTTAATACTAGTACAAAGACTGTGCCTATTTGATTAAAGAAGAATGAACCTCTGATCCCTTAACCCTTTATGTCCCAAATTATGAATTCATGAAAATTTCATCTTCTAAACCATTTTTCGTGAATTTTTGAAACTCCATTAGAAGATTTACACAATCATTTAATACATTTTAGAAGGATTTTGCCAATTAAAATTAATTAATTAAATCGGAATTTATAGGGATTTTGTGCAACATTTATAACTCCATTCAAATATTTTATTTAAAATATATTTTCTAGTATTTTGTAGAATTGGGAAATGTACAAATATAATGTTCTTACAATAGAAATACAGAAATATTTTCGAATAAAAACTCCCCTCCCCCTTCGCCCCCAAATCTTTCAACGCCACGAAAGCTGAAAAGATGCAATTAAAAGAAATCATCCTTTTAACACTTAACGTTACCGATATTTTTTTATACCTATTCCTACCGAAAATGGTCAAATGACCCCTAGATAAAAAGCTATCTATTTTACGATGTTTTGTGAAAAATATACCAGTAGATACGCTTTGGTGCATGAATAAAACATTTTTATAATTATTACAAATTGTTTATTTATTAAAGTTTAAAAAAATATATAATTACGCAAAAAAATAAGAAAACAATTAATTATTTCAAGAAATTCGAAAATTTAATAAACAATTATTGTGCAAATTTGGTTTATGTTCACCACATATTTTTAAGATTATTTCGTTCTCGATATAATCTGAATTGTTCAAACCAGAATCTCACCCGGAATAAAGTCAATTTCTAATTGCACCCTCCCACATTAACCCTTTCAGGGGCGGTGGTATGTTTATGAAATCACTTAATTTTATTTCCTAAACGCCACAATGGCAATAGAATTTTGGAAAAATATTTTCCATTTAATATGTATGTGAAATATAGCCTTTTTCATATTTACAAATAAATTTGTTGGTCAATTCCGGTTCCAATTATTTACTTCAACACTTTAGCATTGAAATTGCTTTGCCCCAGAAAGGGTTAACAAATGTGATGTAATGCAGTAGAATAAATGATGTAATAGCAAAAATTCAAAAGTAACTAATGTTCTTACAAAATAAAACATTTATACTTTTATGATTTAACATAAATTTATTCAGGGGTCAAATGACCCCTTGCGGTAGTTAAGTCTAAAGTATTTTTTTTACTAGGCAAAAAGAGTAGTCCGGAGATGAGGTATTTTAAGGAATAATATGATCCTATATTTCAATAAAAGTCGTGAAATATAAGGAAATTTCGTAATGTTTTAGTTTGAGAAATTCCAAAAAGAAATTCCAAAAGGGTCATTTGACTCCTCGCGGTAGCTTTAGTGTTAAAAATATTTTTGTTTTGTGCAACCCATAATGCTTTTGGAACAAGATAAAGTAATGTACAGTCGTGGAAAAAAAAAAAGTAAACACCCCCTACTAACTCCTCAACAAATTATCGTAGAAGAAAGTTACTGGTACCGAACGATTGGAAATAAAGTCTACTTTTAAATGATGTATATAAAATTTTCTTAGGGGGCCACCTACATATTAAAACGAACCATAACTTTGTTTTTTTCAATAGCAGTACCCAATTCTGACAGCATAAATGAACTCTACACCCTTCAATTAGCCTAAAAACGAATTTTTATGCAATTCGCACCATAAGTTTCCGAGAAATTAATTATTTTAAAACGAGTGTATTTTAAGGGCTGTATCTAAATTGAAGTTCCGTACTAGATTGTTAACCGAGAGAGCCGCTTCCTTGATCAAGGCACCTTAAGCGCCACTCAAGGAGTCAATGAAGCGTGTTAGATTACAGTACGGCAGAATGCATTTCAAAATGTCTACTCACTTCCATCAGAGACGGCCCCTTAAACCATCATTTTGCCGTTTTTTAAGCATAATTTGAAAACTACTTGGAAGAAAAATGTGAAATTTTTGAATTTCCATAAAGCAGGACTTAATAAATCTAAATTCATCAAAAAAATTGTAGGTTGCAATTCATAATTTTTTCGAATATTAATTTCATAATTCATAATTTATATCATAAAATTATAAAAATTGCAAATTCAGCTTATTTATGTTTGGGTATATTAGTATTATTACCACAAAAAAAAAAAATTAGCACATTAGGAGCATAATTTCGGGAGATATAAATAAAAATATGAAAATATAATTTAACATTAGAAGCACTCAATTTTGAATGTTTATAATTCAAAAACTTATCATTCAAATGACTTGAAATTTGGTGTCTAGGCATAGTTTGAACCGAAGATTTGAAATATCTCGTTAAAATTGGGTATTGCCATTGAAAAAAATGAAGTTAGGATTCGTTTTAATATGTAGATGACCCCCTAAGAAAATTTTATATACATCATTTAAAAGTAGACTTTATTTCCAATCGTTCGGTATCAGTCACTTTCTTCTATGATGATTTGTTGAGGAGTTAGTAGGGGGTGTTTACTTTTTTTTTTCCACGACTGTACCTATCTATAACTCATTCTAAACCGTATTACTACTTATCGATGTATTGAGTTCATTTTATAACAAATTATTTTAATGGTACTTTAAAGTACTGTCGGGGCCTAAAGGGTTAATGCAAAGCAAATAGGATTCACACAACGCAAATTTAAATGCAGTGTAAACCGTATTTGATTCATATGTCGGTCAACGTATTAAAACATAAAATCAATAATTTTTTAAAACCACACTGGAAGATAAAATTAATTAACTTTAAAAGTTAGATTAATTTAAAAAAATTAAATCAAGAAGACTAATTTAATAAATTAAATTAATGAACACTGCTCTAGTAAATGAATAAAATTTAAATTTGCGTGATAAAAAATTAAATATAACATTCAGTTATTGAATAAAATTAATGAAGTTTTGAGGCGATATTAATTAAAAGTCCCGAAGCAGAATGAAAAATAAAATCAAGAAAGAATAAGGTTGCTTTTAAGTTTTACTAACTAAAATAAAATAACTTAAAGCTATATTAATAAATGAGTTCAGATTGATTTGATTTTTTTTTTCAATTTTCATTTCGCACACTTAATACAGAGTTTCAAATAACGACCAAACTATATACATTCATGGCTACATATTTTCAATAAGAAGTCATGATATAATTTTAGCTGTTTTTAAAATAATTAAATAATGCGTCAAAATAAATTTTTATAAAAAATATTATTTTAATCTGTTTTATTCATACGTTATCTGGAAATTTGATTACCTTTTCTCTTTTTTGAAAGTTTAACATTTTAATTAATTCGTTAAAAAAAACTTCAAGTTCGCACACCGTTCAAATTAATTTCTGTAATATTCCTTAAGCCGACATTCGTTAATTAAAAAGTTTACTTCCGTTTTTCGATCTTGGTAAAGTAATTAATAATTGCGTTTTCTAAATAAAGTTCGTAAATAAATCTGATTTGTAGTAAATCACTGTATTTTCGATGAAGTTGAAAACTGAAATTTGCTTTTTTTTTTTTTTTTTTTTTAATTATTTTACTAAGATATGCCATCTTATTTGGTTACGTCTCAAAATGTTCTGAAAAGAAGATATTACGAGGGTGTATCAGTAAATTTTTTCCCTCACATAGAAATAATTGAGTGAAATTTATGAAATTGCTACATTTTATGAGTTCTCTTCTATATATTCAGTGCGCACAGTCACACCATTGTGCAACCGGTATTTCAAAGAGAGGGGGAAGGATGTATTCCAGGAGCCGTGATAGTAGTCCCAAAGGGAGTCATTTTTCTAACTTTTGCCGACTCCCCACATGTGACATATTGTTGGTAAGACCTGTGACCACTTATTCATGCTATGCACCTCCCGAGCCCCTGCCCCAAAATTTGCCCTCCGGGGTACTTTCCTAAAGTTTGCGGGCATCATTCATGCCCCCCCCCCCGGGGGGGGGCTATTGAAGAACTGAAAAAACGTTTCACATTTTTTACTTTCTTCTATCTTTACAAGAAAAAAGTATTGGATTCATGAAAATTTTCGACTTCCGGTTTTCGACGGACTCGCATGTTTTAGGGATTAGAGATACAAAAAAAAACATGTTTTTACAAAGTGTCTGTCTGTATATGACACAAATTTTGTGGGCCCTCTATCTCAAGAACTAATGCACGGATTTTCATAAAACTTCAGATTAAGTTAGTCCTTGATATAAATTGGTGCTGTTTATGTTTTGGTGTAAAACGCCTAATAGGTGACGCTGCTGGGCTGCATTTTGCACGATTTTCTCAATAGCTCTCTCAAGAACTAATGCACGAATTTTCATCAAACTTCAGATTCAAGTATACATTGATTAATATTGGTGCTGATTATGTTTTGTTGTAAATCGCTCAATAGGTGGCTCTGCTATGATGCATTTGTCATGACTTCCACAATAGCTTAATCTCAAGAACTAATGCAGGAATTTTCATCTAACTTCAGATTCAGTTAGACGTTGATACAAGCTGATGCTAATTAGGTTCTGGTGTAAATCATCCAATAAGTGGCGCTGTTATGATGCATTTTGCTGGATTTACATGATTTCAGCGATAGTCATATCTCAAGAACTAATACATGGAATTTCATCTTTTTAGAATCCTCATGATGAGCATAGATTGCCATTTAATTTCGGCACTGTGATAGTGAATTTTTAAGTATTAACCTGTATCAGATAGAAGAAAGTTTTGGGATTGCTATATCCGACCAGTTTAAAATAAAATTCATAGAATTTTTGTACTTGCCATTTTTCTTTAATCATGGAAAAATTACTTAAATAACAAATTACTCGGAAACAACTTTTCATCAAAAGGTTTTAATCTCAGTCTCAATCCAGATTACGGATTATATTTACTAAGTAATTAGGTAATCTCTCTTCCGAATTAAATGAAAAAAAAAAATGAGTGAAAATGACGTAAATTAACACGCAATCGTTTATTTTTCAAAACAAACATTCTTAAAATTCCGGGCAACGCCGTGTACTCCAGCTTGTATAATATAACCACAATAATGATAATATACAATAACATTTTCCGAATTACCCACAATTGTGAAAAGCATTCCTTATCATTAGAAACCTCAGAAATCAACCTATTTTTGATATTTAAAGAAAGATTTATAAAAACGAAATTTCTTTTGCTGCCCCTGATTGTTGGAAACTTTTTCTCAAATCAGTTTTTAGTATGCCACCCAATCTCAATGAAATATTTTCAGCTGCATCTTTAAATTTATGCGTACAAAAGTAGTAAAATAATATTCCTTTTCACTTTCTGCTAAATTGGATCCAACTGAAATGCAAATTTATAAACTAATAATAATTAATTAGTTATAATAAAAACAAATTAACAAATTTATGCCTTATCCATAATTCGTTTCATTTTAAAAGTACAAGTACGCAGTTTTTTTTTAAATTTATTTATTTATTGTAATGATCTTCTAGCAGCATAAGAAAACTTTTTAATAGATCAATATAGTAGAAAATCGTACAAATGTTTAAAAAGTGTAATTATTTGAAAATTAATGGCAGGACTATTCTATTAATATAATCTTATCTTGTCTTGTCTTTTTAACACCTTTTCAATTTACATTACCTACTATCTCTAACAGATAATCATTTAACCCTTTATGTACTGAATTATGATTTCGCGAAAATGTTATCGTCTAAAGCATTTTTCGTGACTTGTTTAAACTACATTAAAAGATTTACATTATCATTTGATAAATTTTTGAAGGATTTTAGACGGATTGAAGGATTTAGAAGGATTCATTAAATTTGAATTTATACGGATTTTGTGCGATATTTATAACCTCACTCAATTCTTTTACTTTAAATATTTTTCTAAGTATTTTGTTGAATTAGGAAATGTACAAACGTAATGTTCTTACAATAGAAATATAGAAATAGTTCCGAATTAAGAAATCCCCCCCCCCCGCCCCACCCAACGCCAAGAAAGCTGAAAAGATGCAAAGGCAAAACAAATCACCCTTTTAAAAATATTTTTGTTTTGTGTAACCCATAATGCTTTTGGGACAAAATAAAATAATGCATCTATAACTCATTCTAAACTGCATTACTACTAATCGATGTATTAAATGAATTTTATAACAAGTTATTTTAATGGTACTTATAAGTACCGTCAGTAGATAAAGGGTTAAAACGAGTTTTAATCTTTTTGGGCAACCTTGTTTAGTTACAAAGCATTGACTGCAGAAACGCATTGCGACTTCTGAAGAATAGAAATAATTTCAAAACAATATACTTTTAATGCCTTTTAAAGTATTTTTCAACAATATTCGACGAAATTTTCTTTTTTCGGTTTTGGTTTGATTTGAGATAGAATTTTCTGGTATAACCCAAACTGCGCAGGATTTTACTGCCGACGTATATTATCAGGATTCATACAACTCATTTCGAAAAGTAATAGTTGTCTTAGTTAAGGACAGAAAATTGTGATAAAATAAGGATAAATATAAATAAAGCTATTTTAAAATGAATGGTGTTCAAAAGTTGAAATCCTACTCCAGTTTTTTTGCATCTATATTAGATATTTATAATGTAAAAGCTACAGCTAGCCCAGTGGTAGGGGAGCAAAAAAAGGCAGAATTCGGAATTAATTAGGGGAAAGCTGGAAATTGTTTTAATCCTTTCTGTTTAGGTCTAGAATAAATATGCTATGTTTTCCCCCTCGTACTAGGTGAGCGTTAGGAATTATGTATAGAATTAAGAGTCAAAAAACACATTTTTTTTGCATACCATAACAATATCTGAAAACAGCTAACTCTCTCAAAAGCATTGTCAACACAAATGTTGTAGAGCTTAAAATTCTAAGTAAAATGAGTACCTACACCAAATACTTATGTTGAATATTAAGGTCACATTTCTACTTCAAAGTTTTAGAACCATCATCAGGGGGATGACATCAGAATTAATTAGGAGAAAACTGGAAATTGTTTTAATCCCTTCAGTTAAGTCTAAAATGAACGTCCTGTGTTTTCTTCCTCGTACATGGGTGAATGTTAGAAAATATGTACATATATATTTTCGAAAAACACGTTTTTTTTTAGTTTCCTTAACAATATCTCAAAACAGCTAACGCTATAAAAAACATTGTCAATACAAATGTTGTAGAGCTTAAAATTCTGAATAAAATGAGTACCATCATTAATATTTTTGTTCAACATTAAGGTCGCAATTCTATTTCAAAATTTTGCCTTAATCGCTAATCAATAGCTTGAAGCCGAGAGAGACCAAGTTAACTTAACAATATCTCAAAGCAAGTAACTCTATCAAAAACATTGTCGGTATAAAAGTTATAGAGCCTAAAATTCTGAGTAAAATGAGTACCTACACTTAATATTTTTGTTCAATATTAAGGCTGCAATTTGAGATATTGTTAAGTTAACTTGGTCTCTCCTGGCTTCAAGCTCTTGATTTGAAAAATTTTGAAATAGAATTGCGACCTTAATCTTAAACGAAAATATTAATGATGGTACTCATTTTATTCAGAATTTTAAGCTCTACAACATTTGTATTGAAAATGTTTTTTATAGAGTTAGCCGTTTTGAGATATTGTTAAGGAAACTAAAAAAAAACGTGTTATTCGAAAATAAATATAGATATTTTCTAACATTCAACCAAGTACGAGGAAGAAAACATAGTACGTTCATTTTAGACCTAAACTGAAGGGATTAAAACAATTTCCAGTTTTCTCCTAATTTATTCTGAGGTCATCCCCCTGATGATGGGTCTAAAACTTTGAAGTAGTATTGTGACCTTAATATTCAACATAAGTATTGAGTATAGGTACTCATTTTACTCAGAATGTTAAGCTCTACAACATTTGTACTGACAACGTTTTTGACAGAGTTAGCTGTTTTGAGATATTGTTATGGTATGCAAAAAAACGTGCTTTTTGACTATAATTCTATACATATTTTCTAACGCTCACCTAGTACAAGGAGGAAAACATAGCATATTCATTCTAGACCTAAACAGAAGGGATTAAAACAATTTCCAGCTGTCCCCTAATTAATTCCGAATTCAACTCCCTAACCACTAGGCTAAGCAATTAGTTACTAGTTTTGATGTTGTCCCATGAACTTTCGAGTTATTCGACTATGCTGTTTTTTTCTGACACACTTTCCTGTAGGCCAAATAATAATAATAATAACAATAATAATAACTAGAAAACAGGAATTCTTCTTTTTCAGAATTTAGTGTCGCCCCCAATGAAAAAAAAAATATAGGTATATATATATAGATAGAATAAAACATATTTCAGTTTTAAGACTTAAAACACACGCTTTTATTTTATATAAAATGATGTCATCCACATCCGCTGAAGAATTCCTCATTTGCGATTAAGTATTAAACAACATCTACAGTAAAAAAAGCATATGACGTCACTATCGCTGAATAATACACAAATCCAAAAAAAGAGATATCGTCATTCAAGAAACTCAACCAAAAAAAAAAAAAAAAAAAAAAAAAAAATCAGCTATCTCATGATTCATATGCCTTCATTTGTTTGTAATATTAATACAGATACTTAAAATTAAATTTAGTTTATAATAGCTCCCTGTTTTATCAGAAATCATTCATTTATATTTTTTCAAAATAGCACGAATTTTAAATACATTTTTTTTCAGTTTTTATGGGAAAATGGCAACAGAAAGATATAATTGCTATTTTCCAACTATTTTTCTTTAGTTTCTACGGAAATGGAGTACTTGAGTTGCCAAAATTAAACAAATGATGCTAAAAACTACAAAAATATGAATATCTCAAAAATAAATGGAGATGCAGCCTTCAAACAATCTGAATTTAAAAGTACTTTTTTTTCCCAGTACGACGGTATAAAAATTGAAAATTTGCGAGGCTTAGAAGTTTAAGAAATCGCAGTAGAGATTACTCCGTACAATGATACATTTGCTTTATTTTACGGCTGGTTTGTACAACGGAACGTTATTTTTTGGAGACGACACTTTATTTGTTGGGGGAAAGAAATAGCGTACCGGAGGCTAATAATAATAATAATCATAATGCGCCAAGCATAGGTTACAAAAGTTTGTGTCGGAATTAACAATTTGGAAAACCTATAACACATTAGAAAACCCAATTTCAGCTGTTATCATCTACAGTCTGAACAATGTCCGATGATCTAATGATTTGTATGCATGCTACATACTATGGAATAACTTGGTTCAATTAGGAAGCGCATAACACGGCTGAAAATTCCTCTTCACCAATTTTCGTCAATAAGAGGAAACTTACTCGAATTCTTTTGCGCAGCCATGTATAGCATCTGCAGGATTTATACGCACCCAGTAATATCCAGACAAATTTAAAAATGCATACCACAGTTGATTAGGCACTTCAACCAGTTATCGCTTATACACAGTATTCTAACCGAATTCTTTTCTGTGTCCTTGTAAATGAACGATAAATGTTATTCTCATACTATTCAGTAGTAAGCATTTTATAGTGTACCTTAATGATGGATATCAATTTCCATATGTTTGAAATAGCGGAACATCTTTTAAACATTTTACAAACGGTTTCCCTATGTAGATTAAAATGCAATGGCATTCTTTTCAGTATCCCTATAAACGTTCTGTAAATGCTACGCACTTCATTTTCAATGGAGAACGTGCCATAGTACACCTCAATAACATATAGAAATTACAGGACAATCCGAATATATACAACACGCATTAAAACACGGGTAGACAGACATCCAGACAAACCGAATTCATAAACATTTTTCAACTATGTTGGAAAGTGTAAAAAACTAACAATTCAACAATAACTGTCATATGTCCTTAGGCATTAATGACATACGACGGTGGAAACTATTGTATGTTTAAAATTCAAAGTATATTTTAATAATAATAACAATTATAAAAAAGGATAGATCTCGGAATAAATTGGTAAAATCAGTCGGCATTAATTGTTCCGCTAAAATTTCCCTCACGGAGTGGTGGGAAAGACAGTTACGCGTATAGAGTCAGGTCATGTAACATTGAATTATATGATGCTAATAGAATTCACCGGAGGATCCAGCCCTCGATTTCAAGGGGAGGGGGGGATCGCAACTTTAAAGAATGTTCTCGAAAGATATTTCTCGTGAAATTTTGAGATGTTTACGGACTCATCTTTAAGCATAAAACGATAATGCTACTTTTAGGCACCCACCGTAACCATTCCCTTGTATCCACCCTTTATCAAATTATACGTCTTATCACAATTCGTCAAAATGGCGTGATTATCGTTACATTATTCAAAACCCTCGGACAGGGGCGGATCCAGAGAATCGTTTTGGGGGGGGGAGGGCGATACCGAGTGACATATAATCAACGTAGTCATAACTTCTGTTTCTCAAATCATTCCTTTCAGTTAATTATTAAATGAATATGAAATAATTAATGCGATTTGAAAATATTACAGACTCTCGATTATCCGAACTCCGATTAACCGAAACACTCGGTTATCCAATACTCTTATTATATAATCCCGCCCTCTCCTCAAAATATGATTTATTGTTACTTATTAGGTCGTAAAATTAAAAACGTTATAACAGAATATATTTATTAAATGCCTTATTATTTTTCTTTTTACTCTTGTACTATGGTAATTATGTATTTTATTTTTTGTTCTTTTAGTTATAGTGAACAACGTTAATAACACAAGCCTGCGATGATTGTGTTTTTTAACTTTTGATAATTGATTTTGATGTATTTTTAAAATATCACCGACTCCGAAAATGACCTTCATTTTTAACCGTCACCTCACGATTTTCGGAAATCGTAAATTTCAAAGTTAAAAAGTAAAAATAGCGAAAATCTCACAAAGCAATTTGTGAAAAATGCCTTAACAAAAAAAGATAAATGTTTTAAATGCATCTGCGACAAATTTCCCAGCCTTATCATATCAACCGCCAAAATAAAAGAGGATACCGAGATGAACCCCATAGAGAAGATTAAAAGAAAAGCGGGAATCAGAGAATGAGCGGTTCAAAAAAACTTCCACGCATGGAATGAAATTATAAAGATTTTAAATACACAATATTTTACATGTTTAACTGTAAAAATCCATAGTATAAGCAAAAAAATGAATAAATTATTATGAAAAAAAGTTACGTCTATTTTATAGTAGCAGATTTTCGCAATATTTCGACTTTTTAAAAATTTGCGATTTGTGAAGTGATGGTATGGTAAAAAATGAAGGTTATTTTTGGATTCAGCACTAAAAAATACATAAGAACCAATTATCGAAAGCTGAAAAACATAACCATCACATCCATTTTTTAATAGGATAATCTCTGAAAAAGGATCCCCTTCAGAAATCTGAAGGGGCCTTAACATCCTTGAAAGTCAAAATGTGTCATCTAAGTGGTGTGTATACCTCTTCACAAGCGCGGATCCAAGGAAGGGGGGAGATCGACCCGTCGACAAATGGTCGCTGAAAAAAATCATTTTCATCAATCGTTCACAGGTCAAAAAATCGCGAATTTCGTCAAAGGATCGCGCAAAAAACCGCGAATTTCCTCAACGGATCGCGCAAAAACGCGAATAAGGCGAAAACGCGTCAAAGAAGCGCGAAAAAACATGAATTTCGTCAAAGGGCCACGGAAAGAAAGCGAATTTCGTCAAAGGACTACAAAAAAAAACGCGAATTTAGTAAAAGGATTGCAGAAAAAAACACGAATTTCGTCAAAGGATGGCAGAAAAAACGCGAATTTCGTCAAAGAATCGCAGAAAAAACGCGAATTTTACCAAAGGATAGCAAAAAACGCGAATTTCGCAAAGGGTCGCAGAAAAAAAGCTTATTTCGCCAAAGGATCGCAGGAAAAAATGCTTATTTCGCCAAACAATTAGGGAAAAAACGCTAATTTCGCAAAAGAATGCGCAAAAATGCGAATTTCGGCAAAGAATCTCTAAAAAGATACGCGAATTTCGTCAAAGGGCCGCGGAAAAAGCGCACAATTTGCACCATGAGGAGATTGCCCTAGGCGCCCATCCATGGGGGGGGTCTATCGGGGAGGTCGCCCCCCCCCAAGATATAAATCCAACGCCTTTAACGGCAGTTTTCGCGGAACAGACAGACAACCAAACGAAAACCAAACAGTTTTCGGGTGTCAATGGTAAACCTCACTGACGTTTCGGCCATTAGTGAACAAAATAGGATTATGTCCTGTTAAAAGGCATATGGCGCCATAATTTTTAACACTATAGGTTGAGGAGGGAGACGATGCCACTTCGTGTACCTTTTGGTGAATCTCTACAACAGAAATTGACAACGTTATGCGGATTCCTCCAAAGTGTTGAAACTTTTCGCTCCTTCAAAGAAGCTGCAATTCTAATTTCTGTATAACGATATTTTTGAGGATTGCTTTATTGTTTGAGAAAAGAATGGGATTCATTGCAATTTCCAAAAAAAGAAAGAAACAAGAAAAAGAAAGGTCCTTTGAAAAATTCAAGCATCTTAATGTTTTCTGAAGTAAGCCACTAATGTGTAAAAATTGTACAGTTATTGCCACCCACATTGGTAAATTTCAAGGAGTATTTGATGAATGAACAAAAAAGGATTATGTGCTGATCCTAGACAGTTAAAAGCTAAAATGCTTATGGTGTGTTGATTTCTTAAAAACCAACATGGTAAATTTGTTCTTCCCTTCTTTGCCCCGATCGAACCCCCCCCCCCCCGTGGATGCGCGCTCAGGGGAATCTCCTCCCGGTGCTAATTGTGCGTTTTTTCCGCGCGCTTTGGCGAAATTCGCGTATTTTTTCTCAATTCTTTGAAGAAATTCGCATTTTTTCAGAGGTCTGTTGACGAAATTGGCGTTTTTTTGATCGATTCTTTCGCGAAATTAGCGTTTTTTCCTTAATTCTTCGGCAAAAGTCGCTTTTTTGCGATTCTTTGACGAAATCTGCGTTTTTTCTGCGATCCTTTGACGAAATTTGCGTTCTTTTGACAAAATACGCGATTTTTTGATGAAATTTGCGTTTTCCGCGCTTCTTTGACGAAATTCGCGTTTTTCCGCGATCCTCTGACGAAATTCGCGTTTTTTCGCGATCCTTTGACGAAATTGGGGGTTTTTGCGCGATCCGTTGACGAAATTCGCGTTTCTTTTGCGATCCTTTGACCTGCGAACGATTGACGAAATTAATTTTTTTCGGGGATTATTTAGCGAAAGTCGCGATAATCAGTGGATTTATTTAATTTTTGTGGGGGGGGGGCGATCGCCCCCCCCCCCCCTCGTGGATCCGCGCCTGCCCTCGGATTAGAGGATAGAAGAAACAATGTGGTCGTCATGCTAAAAGATCGAGAACTAATTTTTTTCACAACTTTTCTTCCTGGATTATATAGGTAATGATTTAATAAACGAACTACTCAAACTAAATTTTAAAGTATAAAAGCATAATGCACAAGTCATTCATTATTCTAACTTATCTTCTCAGGTTTAAATAATATAACATTCATCGGTGGTGCTGGGCGACACTTTGGCGCAGCAATTTTTTGGATTATTTGCTGATAAATGTTTTCATTCACTTTTAATTAACTGCATTTTTTTTTATCAAACAATGGACTCCATTAATGTGACGTCACAGGCAACTGAACTTCACGTATCAACAGAAAATGGACTATATTCCAAATCTTGGTTCGAGGCTGAAAAAAATCACGTGGTACTGGTAATTTATCCAAAGAACTTCTAACTGATAAAAAGGTAAGCTACTGCTGCTTTCCCCATGAACTGTTTCACTGGCTGACTTGGATTTACATTGCGTCTACGAAGCTTTCCCTTTTTTATGCTAGAAGTTTTTGCCTCGACCACGTGTTCATGACGTAGATGGAATATCCTCCATTAGATCCATACAAACCCACAAAGTTTAGTGTATACTAGAGATGCTCTAGAATGTAAAAGCGGCTTGCAACTTGAAGCCTATTGCAGTTTAAATCTATCAACCACAAAAAGATAAGCACGTGGAACAAGGGCTGCATTCATTTTAGCTTTTCATAGTGAGTCGAAAATGTTTAGACCGACTTGTGACTGGTTTTAACCGGTTTCAGGGTTGCATTTTTAGCTTTTCGCCAAAGCAACACATTTCCTCGCTATCTTTCATTGAACTCTGTTGTTTGTTTGAATTCAATTTGTGGTTGATAATCGAAGTTCAGTTGCTTGTGACGTCACCATTCATGGGGCCCTAATGTTTTAAGAAAATGAAACGTATTGAGTCAGAAAACTTTCGAATGATAGCTCATTCATTCCAGTGAGTTCTGTATGTTCTTAGAAAAAGGGCTGTTGATTTGAGAAATAATATATAAGATTATTCTTTGAAAGTTATAAAAGAAATAAAATTTTAAGAACATGTAAAAATTTATATTTGATTATCTTTATTATACAGAACACAGGAAGAAGAATAAATACTTTTATCTTTTAACTATACTTTTTGAACTAATTAATTTTTTTTTACATGAAATTTTATTCATGAAAACACAGGTTATAGATTCTATTTATATGCTAAAATTGAATATAAATATGTTTACTGCCACATCCAGAAAAGAAAGTAAGCAGAGATAAGCGCTAAATGTTTTTGGGAAAAAAAATTGAATAACATCAACCTTAATTTATATTAAAAATTTGTTTTAAATATATACAAATTACGGTTCAGAATGACTAGAGCTTTAAACTACGATGATAAAGTAGAATTTTTCTGTTAAAGTCAAACTAGTTTCATTAATAAAGAGCTTCCACATCACCTATTATCAACATAAAATTATTAGTTAATGTAACACTCAAACGCAGATACTTATTTATATTTTAAACTCAATAAAAGTATCTATTTATAAAACATGCATTATATTATTATCAATAATTTTTTGTTGTTGTTTTAGTGTGTGATTTCAACGTTAGGAAATGTCGAAAAATACAACTATTCTACATTTTTGCCGATTCTTATCGGTCTTTTGACCTTCATTCCTTAATTTACCTCTTTCTAAATGTCCAATCCGTCTAAAATAATACTATAGAATACAATGTGATATAATTAACAGTAAGCCAGCAAAGCAAGTTAAATTTATAAGAATGAGATATAACAGTTTGATTTTTAATAAAACTTAATGGTTATGAAATAGGTTACAATCTGTAAATGCTAGAAAATAGAAAAAAAAATGTGTGACATAAGATTTTAATGCGTTTCAAGTGACGACAGAAAAAAAAATAGTTATCGAGACCTTTATGGAAGAAAAGTCCCATTAACGAAAATTTGATATAAATTTAATGTACGTAATTAACCCATTTGTGCCTCAATTTTTGTTTTCTCAAATGAGTTGGTAAAATCACTTTAAACTGTTGCAAAATGAACTGGAAAAAAAAAATACGCTATAATATTTTTGTATCTATTTGATAAAATGTAAACGTACTAAATATGGGAATATCCATATATGAAAAAATGTATAATTGTATGTTTTGTCTAAATTTATATAAATTAAGCTTTTAAATTGTATATTATATACTATAATTAGCATTTTTATGAACTATTAACCACTTCACCGGCGAAGGGTATGGGGAAACAGTGCTTTTACCCCCGAGTTAACTCGGGGCAGCCGGTGAAGTGGTTAAAAAATATATTTATTTCTTTATAGAGACTAATAACATTATATGTATAATTAATAATAAATTAAGAATAATCGTATTTGAGGCTAAAAAACAATTCATTTCAAAATCATCTTGAAAAGGACTTTACACCAATAACTGTCCCATAAATGGCAAATAGAAATATTTACCCGTTTGCGCCTAGCGCCTTATATTTTGTACGTTACAAACATGCATAAAAACAGGCTTGAACCTATAATTTCACAATTAAAAAAAAAATACGTATTTCAAAGAAGTACATTTGAACCTAAGATTATGACATATTTAATTGGATCCTTGATACAAAAAATACAAATAAACTTACTTTTTACATTTCGCTATCCTGAAAAATGAAAAATCTATAAACACTGAAAAAAGGCCTTCATTTAAGCAATTAAATATCAATTTTATGCTGTCATCTCTTGGTAATAGATAAAGAGTTTTATAGACAATTACTCATGCAATTTTCATGTTGTAAAGAAGAAAATTAAAAAAAAACATTAAAAATCGAAACGTCCCAAAAATGAGACGCTAGGCATAAATTGGATAACAACAATATATTTTATTAATCATGCAAAATACTTTGCTTAGTCGCATTTAGTAAGTAAAGGTAAATTTAACTAAATATATTTTTAAAGGGGTATTTTTTTCAATCATTTAGATATTGCTAGCTTTTACGTTATTAAAAAATATGGAGTGGAAAGTTTTACTCTCCGAAAAATCTGATCTATCATACGAAAAACAACATTTCTACTTTTACTATTATTAAGTATTGAAACATAAAAAAGTGCTATTTGTTAATTATTCTACTTTATATTATATCTTACGAAAACGCAGGTAAATATTAATTTAATAAATCCGTTTTAAACAACCAATCCTTTCTAAATTTCATATAATCATAACATATGTCTTCTAATCTTTTTTTTCCAGATATTAAGGGGGAAAATATGGAGATAGGATTCTTCTAAATTAATAACTTGGAATATAACTAGTTTAAATAACATTTTAAAAGATAATTTAGCTAAATATAAGCTTTTAATAACTTGAATTTAATTTTTTTGAACATAAAATTAAATTTGGCAATTAAGTTACCAATTTTCAAAGAACTACTCTAAAATAATCCTGTAGGTTGTAGTGTGATTTAAATTAAGTAGGAGGGTCGTTCTGCCAAACTATGTTTAAAAAATATTAATCTCTCCAATCAAACAACCGTGGAGAACAAAACATTAGAACGCTTAAAGCTATTTATACAGGAGACAAGTTCTCCATGTTAAATCGACTAAACACGCTAGCATAAATTATCAAATGAGCGAAGTATCTCAGAAAAATAAAATTAAAAGTAGAAAAATCTACTAAAGAAATTCTTTAACAATTTTCTGATAATTTTAAATCTTTGCAAATATTATGAGTATTTTTTTTCTTTTCTTTTTTTTTTTTTTTTTTTTGAGGCTTTCTTTGTTCAGTCACACTTTGATACTGAGAATTGGTCAAACAAAAGGAATGAAGTAACTGAAGATTCTAGTGTAAGTGCATGTTTATTTTCATAATTTTATTTCTTATTTGACTGGTTTTAGTATTTCACAAAAAAATTCAACAATCTGTCATAAGCAGCATCAGACTGAGACTGGTAAACCCCGTCACCACGTTAAGGTGAAGCCTCTTCGATGGGGAGGAAAAGCTGACCAACATAGCGGCACGAGTCATATTAAAAATAAATGAAAAGGTTAACCTGCTTTCATACTGTTCATTTATGAATTCAAGACATATACAGTACCAAATTAATACATTCATGCTGTCCATGATTATGTAGACAACAGAAGATCGTCAGATCACCAATTGTATGGTGCAGGCAGAGGTGACAATAATATATATAAAGAGATGATTTTGTAAAAAACTTAATTTCTTTAATTTTTTATATGTTTTATACATATTCTTTTACTTTATGGATACAAATGTTTTTCCTCCGCGCATTCTGCACAACTTACATGCATGTCTAACAGATTCTTTTTTAATGGAAGATTATTCTCAGCAAAACATTGCCGTCCATTAAAATCTGAAATTTTATATGCAGCAATCCCTAAAAGTTAAAAAAAAAATAGATTAAATTTTTCACTAAAGACTTTGTTTAGTAACACTATTTGATATCCTTCTATAAACGATCTAAAGAATTATTTTCTCTATTTGTTTCGTGTTAGAAAATTAAAGTTTTTTTCATATTCTGACCTCATAGCAACATCCTGTCGTGCCCTTTTTGGCCAGCTTTTCCAACGCGATATTTTCAATGCTGAACCCAAAATTATTATTAAACTTATTTTTAACAAATGTAGAATCCCCGAGAGGCAAAAGACGTTCCACACAATATTTGGAAAATATCTAATTATCTGGTTAACTTCTAAAAATGTTAGAGGGTTGTTGCGAAATTTTAAAGATAATATAAAATAATTATTCTTACTCAAATTCCATTAGAAAATGCGCAATTTATAAAAATTTCCCAGATTTAGAGATGCTAGGAACCAGTGGCGCCAACTCATATGGGCCCATGGGGCGCGAGCCCATTCAATAATTTGATATTACTGCCCACCCAGTTTTAATTGATTTATTTTGTTATTTATTTATTTGTTTAATAGCTGAAAAAAAATTATTGACAGTCTCAAAATAATTTTGTTTAAAAAATAGTAAGGACACCAATTAGACTTACGGAATACTGAAAGCCCCTTCAGCGGATGTACAATACAAGGTTGCCATAATTAAACTGACAGTACTCAGAGTGTTCTGTAGCGCGATCTAATTAACAGAATGACGCCAAATTTTGTAAGAAGATTAAACAAGACGTGGGTTGAAAGATTCCGTGGAAGAAAAAAAAATTAGTTTCAATACTCACCGCTAGGGGAATATGTGGAGCAGTGTAACAGAAAAGAGAGTTTTAAAAAATGCAGAATCAATACTGAAATAAAATTGCATTTTATTTAGCACATTTAACGATTTTAATATTGATTGTTATTTTTTTAAACTCTCTTTTCTGTTACACAGCGCCACATATACCCCTAGCGGTGACTTTCGGAACTATTTTTTTCGCGGAATCTTTCGTCCCCCGTCTTATTTAATATTCTTATAAAATTTGGCGTCATTCTCTCAATTAGATAGCGCTACAGAACAGTCTGAATACTGTGAGTTTAATTATGGCCACCTTGTATAATTAAATTTCTCTTTAAAACAAATTTTCTGCATATTTTGTCATTTATTTTAATGTCTTGAACACGTAAAGCACTTAGGTGACTAAAATTTATGCTTTCCTTGACATTTAGTTTTTTTCACTTTCAGCAGTTAGCAATTTTTATGTTATTTAATATTAATGTATTTATAAGAAAGAACTTATGAGAATATAATTTAATAAAATTATCTATTAAATTTTATTTAAATTATAATAATTTTATATTTTGCTTAGTAAAAACATAATTTAACTTCGAATTACCATTGTGATATCGTACCTTCGCCACACATTTTCGACGGGGAAAGCAACAGGCATTTCCGAGGAGGACAATGGTCTTTTGTGTAAAGGCATGCAGGGGAAATTCCTGGCATACTTCTGCCCTTGGGATCTGCTCAACAGGGTATTTCAACTTTTCCAAGAAATAGGGGTGGCTGGACAATGTGTGGGAATTCGTCCCTAAAGTGAAAGTAAAAAGAGACTCATGCAGAAGCTAGTGTGGAGGCTGATAGTAGACTGGTTGACACTGATGAAGTGAGGTGTTTTTTAACAACGGAAGAGATGCGAGTAAAAATCGTTTTTACTCAGGTTGGCTATGAGAAGTATAGAACTGTTAATAAAAAGTGAGAGTGTCTACCTATGAATGGTAAAGTTTGTTATTACATTTTTAAAATCTATTTTAGTTGTTCTAATAAAGAACTTTGGTAAGAAACATGTATTATTTTTCAACGATCATCTCACAAGAGCTTAGTGAAGCAAAAAGCTCTGGCCCACTACATCACAGCTATAGTATTATAAATGGTGGCAGCTTACGGATTAATTAGGTCTAGCATAAATTAGACTGGACCCACGTGAACTTGATGTAGAGAAGGAAACTGTGTAGAAACAAGGACAGTCGGTGATGAAATCTTGTGTTTGACGAGAAAGATTTTCAAGTGTATCCGGTGAGGAACTGTGAAATCTGGAGTGTCGAATGTGTTAGCTGGTATGTAACAAGGACTAAGGATTCGACGATATAGAAAATTTCTTCAGTAAACATCCAGTGCAGTGGATAGTAGACTATTTCATCGATCGCCCTTAGGAATCCATGGAGACAGCTTGTGTGTAAATTTCCCGGCGGAAATCAAGTTAGATCCGGAGATACGGCAGTACCTGAAAAAAAAAAAAAGTGCAGGAAAGCCTTGGAGCAGTGTGGAGAAAGGTCTACATTTGAAGGTAAGCCCTTTTATGAAATTTTCCAGAGAGGTCTGTTAGGATTTAATATTGTATATGTCTGTTCTTGGTAATTTGTATATGTTTAATAGATAAAAAGTCTAGGGTAGCTATTAATTTGGGATCGAAATTTTTAGTTAGAATTTTTATATTAAACGGGTTTCTTATGGTCTGTACGGTAATTCATTTGGTTTTGAAAATTTAATATTTATGTATTTCATAATTAACTTGAGGATAGTAAATTACGGTTGATTAATAAAAGAATATTAATCATTAAAATTAATCATAGTTGTGGATGTAACTTTTAGTTATAAAGTTGGGGCATATACAGCTTTTGTTTATTACAGCAATAAAGTTATTTGAAATTTTATGGGTATGCTGTAGGAAATAGCAGGATTAGTTGTTTTTATACAAATTGTATTTATATAGTACTGTGAGTATCAAAATAATTTTGAGGATTTACTCAGTTTTAAAGGATATAACAAGTGCATGAAAATTTTCGGTAGGAAAATTGTATTATTGTTTTATTCATTGAAATATATCTAAAGGATAAAATCCTATTCCTTATTGTGTTATATATATATATATATATATATGTATTTTTTTTTGGTTTTTGGTGTTTTACAAATTGTATATATTTGTGTATTGTTGTGATTAGTATATTTTGGGGGAAAACAATGGAAGAATTTCTAGGGAAATATACTAAAAACATCTTGCTTTTGCTGGCAGAGGAATTTGAGACCAACGTGTCGGCAACTGATAAGAAAAAAACTATAATTCAGGCTATTTTAGCAGCATCGGATTATAATGAGAGTTTTGCTAAATCGAATTTAGAATGTATTCTTAAGGAGGATGCAGAACGAAAAGAAATGGAACGGGAAAAATTAGCTTTGGAACGGGAAGACGAAGAGCGCGAAAAAACAAGACAATTTGAGTTAGAAAAATTAAGAATTCAAAATTCTTCGGAAACTGTTAGTCTTTCGTCTAGTGATTTGAATGTAGGTTCGCATAGGAATCCAAAAATTAATTTGAAAGAATTAGTTCCACGTTTTGATTGTAAATTAATTGACATCACTCTTTTCTTTATGATCTTTGAAAAACAGGCGGAAAAAGCTAAAATTTCGCAGGAGGATATGGTTAGCCAATTAATTCCCTTATTGCCATCAGATATCGCGGAAATTATAGTGAAGCAACCAGCAGAATTAGGAGATGATTTTCAACATGTAAAAAAAGTTTTATTAAATCGTTTTAGATTGGGAACAGGTGCTTTAAAACAGAAGTTTGAAAATCATCAAAGGAAACCTGGAGCGTTATGGGTAGACTTGGTATACGAATTAAGAGGTTATTTGGATAATTGGTTGGAATCATTAAAAATAAAGGATTTCGAGTCTTTAAAAGAGCTCATGCTCACAGAGCAAGTAAAAAAACGCGTTCCTTTTGAAGTAAAAGAAAAAATTATGGATGAATGGGATGAAATGAAAGAGGCTTCGAAACTTGCTGATAAATGTGACAAATATGAGAGTATTAGAAGTAGTTTCAGGAAATCAGAAAAAAAATCTTGGGAAAAAAAACCTTATTCAGAGATGCAAAGAAGCAATTTAAATCCGAAAATTAGGGGTGAAGTAAAAGATAAATCGGAGTTAGAGAATAAAACGGAAAAATTTAAAAATGATAAACTTAAACAAGACCAGGCTTTTGAGAGGAAAAGGCAGATTAGGTGTTTTTTTTGTAATCAACCAGGGCACATAAAACCAGATTGTGCGGAATGGTTAAAAAAGAAAAATGAGTTCAATACAGTTAATCATTTAGGTAATGATGTTGATTTAGGGGATTGTTTTAAACCTTATCTAAAAAAAGCTCTAATAAACGGGGTTGAAAGACACTATTTGAGGGACACGGGAGCAGGGATTGATCTATGCGATAGAAATTGGGTTAAAACAGAGGATTTTACTGGAGATATAACTTGGGTACGTCAACCTCTTGATAATGAATGTAAATATTTACCATTAGCATGGGTGACTATAAAAGGGGATTTTGGTTGCATCACCACTAAGGCGGCGATTAAACCATCGGAGTCGGAGCAAGGTTACTATCTCTTAGGTAATAAAACTGCGGAGCTTATTGAGCAAAATAAAGGAAGTGGTGTTCCTATAAATATGGTGGTTACCCGTAGTAAGACGAATTCTTTAAAAAAAGGAATGGAGCAATGGGATGTTGATAAGGAAATGTCGTTTGTTGATCAGGCAAAGTTAGAAGAGCAACCAGGTAGGGTAGATAAAATTGGGGATTGCTCACAGAACAAAGAAACGCAGGTAGTTCAAATGGATGAGAATAGACAGGATGAAAGTCAAATCGAAGATCTTATGTTATTACCGAAATGGGAGGTGAAAGATAATGTGGGATTGAATAAAATTACAGCGAAAGATTTCAGCTTAGCTCAGAAACAGTGCTTATCTTTAAAAACATTATGGGAAAAGGCAAATAATGTAGAAGAAAAGGAATTTAAAATAATGGGAAATAAATTAGTAAGAGTTTCACATTCAAATAGTGGGGATGAGAAATTACAATTATGTTTGCCATTAGAATTTAGAGAGAAAATAATGAAGATGTGTCATGAGGAAGTTGCGGGACATTTAGGGGCAACTAAAACAAAAGATAGGGTAATTAAATGCTATTTTTGGCCAAATTGTTACAAGGAAATTGAGGCATTTGTAAGAACTTGCGATCTGTGTCAAAAGGTTGGTAAAAATAGAGATAAAAAGAAAGCTCCCTTGAAGCTCGTGCCGATAATTTCAGAAGTTTTCTCCAGGATAAATATTGATGGTGTAGGCCCTTTGAGTTTAAGCGAGAAAAATAATAGATACTTGATTACTTCAATTTGTGTTGCGTCAAAATATCCAGATGCGATTCCAGTAGAAGATTTAACTTCTCCGTCAGTGATTGAGGGGCTAATACAAATATTTTCTAGGACTGGTTATCCAAAAGAGGTACAATGTGATTTGGGTAGGTCATTTACAAGTGAGTTGGCATCGGAATTTTTTGATAGGTTTGGTATTAAGGTTGTACATAGTTCAGTTTGCCACCCAGAATCGAATAGCGTTGAACGGATGCATGGTAGTTTAAAAAAGGTTATAAAGACATTATGTTTGGAGGCAGGAAAAGATTGGGAAGCAGTCTTGCCAATGGCTTTATTTGCTTTGAGAACTGTAAGTCATGAAAGCACGGGATTTAGCCCTGCTGAACTTGTACATGGTAAGAGTTTACGAATGCCACATACTCTTGTATATGAAAATTGGATGGAAAAGGAGACGGTAAATCAGAATGTAGTGGACTATATTTTGAACTTAAGTAATAGATTGAAACATTGTCAAGAATTAGCGTGTAAAAGAATGAAAGAGTGTCAGGAGAAACGAAAACAATGGTATGATAAGAATGCGGTGTATAGAAAATTTAATGTTGGAGACAAAGTGTTAGTTCTGGCTACTTCGAAACCAAATAAAATGGCGGTTAATTGGATAGGACCGGGAACTATTACTAGCGTAATATCTCAAACTAATTATACGATCGATATTCCGGAAAAGAGAAATAAGTCTACTATTTATCATGTTAATTTAATTAAACCATATTATAGTAGACCTGAATTTGTAAATTTGTTGATTGATGAGGAGTGTGAGGAAATTGAGGATCAAGCGGAAATTCCTTATCCCATTGCGGATCCCACTCAATTAGACTTTTGGGAATTAGTAAAAGAAAGTAATTTGGAAAAACGTGTTTCTACAGAGCAAATAGGAGATTTCAGGACAATGATTGAGCGTCATATGAAAGTTTTTTCTACGGACCCTGGGAGTACCCCGTTAGTTAAAATGGACATTGTTTTAACGGATGATGTGCCGGTAAGATCAAAACCATATCGTATGTCGCCGAGGCAATTAGAGATTATGCGTGAAGAGATTCGGAGGCTTTTAGATTTGGGTGTGATTGAGGTCGGGCAATCAGATTATGCTTCGCCTATGATTTTAGTTGAGAGTGCGGGTAAAGACGCTCTCCCTTGTGTGGACTATAGGAAATTAAATGCAAAGACCAGAACTGAATTTTTCCCTTTGCCAAACATTGAAGAGGTTGTTGAGAAAATGAGTACAGCGCCTTTTATTACTGTTATGGATCTGACGAAAGGTTATTTTCAGATTCCTCTCACGTAAGAAGCTCAGAGATATGCGGCTTTTGTAACACCATTTGGGACCTTTTTACCTAAAGTCATGATGTTTGGACTTTTAAATTCAGCATATTATTTTTGTAAATTGATTGCCATAGTTTTATATGGGTTAGAGTCATTTGCGGTTCCGTATATCGATGATATAGCTATATTTTTTTTGACATGGGAACAGCATTTAAAAGATGTGGAAGCGGTTCTTAAGCGGTTAAAAGAAGCAAATCTAACGGTGAAACCATCCAAATGCCAATTCGCGCAAGATCACGTAAAATTTCTGGGACACGAAGTTGGGTCAGGAAAAAGGTCTCCTAGTGAAGCTAAATTGCAGGCTATTAAAGATTTTCCAATTCCGACGACGAAAACACAGCTAAGAGCATATCTGGGAATGGTAGGGTATTACGCGAGGTACATAAAAAATTATGCTACCATAGCAGTGCCGTTAACAGATGCTTTAAAAGGGAAAATAAAAAAAGAAAAAATCATATGGGACGAGAAGTGTAATAATGCATTTGAAGAATTAAAGTTAAAATTAATGAAAAGTCCTGTGTTATATGCGCCTGATTTTAAGCAGAAATTCATTGTGCAAACAGATGCGAGTTTGTATGGGGCAGGAATTGTTTTATCTCAAATTATTGCAGGTGAAGAGCATCCAATTTTGTATCTTAGCAAAAAATTTTCTCGTGTGGAGCAAAATTATAGCACGATAGAAAGAGAATTAGCGGCTATAGTATATGGATTAAAAAAGTTAAATTATTATTTGGATGGGCAAAAATTTGAAATACAAACCGATCATAATCCATTAGTGTACTTAAAGAAAATGGTTGGTACAAACTCTCGTTTGACACGTTGGGCTCTATTTTTGCAGCCATTAAATTTTGAAAACACATAAGCCAGGAAAATTACATGGAAATGCAGATGGTCTAAGTAGGAAGATTTAGAATCAGAGTTAGATTTTCTGTTTGGAATTTAGTGTTCAAAATTTTAATACTTGTAATTAGGGCGTTTTATTAAGATATTGTGCTGTATGTAAAAATTTAGTTACCTAGATTGTGTTATAGTGTTTTTTTTCTTTTTTGAGTTAGTATTACATTCAAATATTTTAAATTTAAATTAATTGTTCTAGCATAAAAAATGTATATTATTTTTATTCTTTTGATTGATTATGTGTAAGGAAAATTCTAAAAATTTCATATTTTGGTATGTCCTTTGAAACTGAGAGTGGGTATTCTTGAATTTAAGTAGAACTTTCATAATTGGGTCAAAAGTCTAAATAATATTTTATTGCTGATTTAATGGTGTGCTTGACCTCTCGGGAAATCTATTAAAAGGGCTTATTATGTGAATTCCTGCCAAATATTTCCTGTGGAAATCTCTTTTGGGGGGAGGTGTTGTGATATCGTACCTTCGCCACACATTTTCGACGGGGAAAGCAACAGGCATTTCCGAGGAGGACAATGGTCTTTTGTGTAAAGGCATGCAGGGGAAATTCCTGGCATACTTCTGCCCTTGGGATCTGCTCAACAGGGTATTTCAACTTTTCCAAGAAATAGGGGTGGCTGTACAATGTGTGGGAATTCGTCCCTAAAGTGAAAGTAAAAAGAGACTCATGCAGAAGCTAGTGTGTAGGCTGATAGTAGACTGGTTGACACTGATGAAGTGAGGTGTTTTTTTAACAACGGAAGAGATGCGAGTAAAAATCGTTTTTACTCAGGTTGGCTATGAGAAGTATAGAACTGTTAATAAAAAGTGAGAGTGTCTACCTATGAATGGTAAAGTTTGTTATTACATTTTTAAAATCTATTTTAGTTGTTCTAATAAAGAACTTTGGTAAGAAACATGTATTATTTTTCAACGATCATCTCACAAGAGCTTAGTGAACCAAAAAGCTCTGGCCCACTACATCACACCATCTTTAGTCACTTGCGCCTCCCCCGCCTTTCTCTCCACATATACGCACACTAAGGGGTGTGTGGGGGGGAATGAATGTGTTATTTTCCAGAAAAATTTTGAGCCCACCCAATATTTTTGCAAAAGTTGGCGCTTCTGCTAGGAACAACATTTTTCATGTCACTGTTCCCTGCTGCACTCTAAAATATTACGAATATCTGCGCTTACATACAACCATCAAAATGTCGGTTTATTTCAGTTTCTTCCTATGCAGTTTGTATTACCGTGCATTGTTTATAAGTATGCTTTGAATTTATTTTTGCAATTTATGAAACTTTATACATTTGTATTATATAATATTTCTAGGAGTTACTTTCTTCTTTTTAAACAGAAAATTTGCTTTTATAAAATTTAGCCCTTGTTTCATAATATTTTATTGCTTCTGAGACAATTTAAATTTTATAAACGACCGATTTTTTCACATATTACTGTCGGTGCTTGAATTAAAAGTAATGCAATATTTTAGCATGTCAGACCACCGCTTGATTTTTTAAAACTGTTTCAACGTCCCTGGCCTCCCTTTGAATAAGAATAAAAATGATTTACTAATTTAAAAATGAGTAGAATGACTTCCGTGTTTGTTTTTATGTATAAACCGTGCCTAATGTGTAAAAAATGTGATTTATGTAGAAATATAAAAGATTGACGAATACTTCACATTACAACTAGATATCTCGAAAATTAAATATTTTGGATGAATACAGGCATTTTATATCTTCTTGCTATCGTTACAATTGAAACGGATATGCTTCACATACAGCCTGTCACATAGGACGGCTACTCCGGTCATAGAGAAACATTATTTTCAACTAGTCATCTTATTCAAACTCAGAACTTCTGGTATAAATAATTAAAAAATTACCATTCGGAAGCAGTGGTGGTTGTCTGCGGTGGTCAAAAAAAAAGTTAGCGGACCCTGGTCTCATGTAAGCAAGTTGTTTGGTTTCATGCAATCATTTTCGGAAGGTTAAAAATGAAACAGAAATCGAGTACACTTTAATTCTTAATAGCCCAAAGCAGGGATATTTCGTAAACTTTTGAGAAGTTTCCTTGCACAAAATCAGAAAATGAGGTACTTATTCTTAGAAATTCCACGTTTGAATCATTCTCCTTTCAGAAACACTGGTTTGAGTGGCCAAAGTCTAGTAAAATCCCACTTTCCCTCCCAACAAGATGCCAATGAAACGCTTAAAAAGGGTACCAGAAAGCAGTGAAATACATTTTTTAAATTTTTAGACGAAATTTCTAGAAAGTAATATATTTCTAGTTGTTATGTGAAGAATTCGCCATGATATGTAAATGTGAGAAATGGCAATGTGCTGTGAAAAAAAGACAAGGCAAAGAGATATCTTTTCTAAAGGTTTATTTCCTTTAAGTAAAATTACACAGTTTAATGTACAAAAGTGCACATAATACAAAAAAAATACACAGTAGATCTAGTAACAGCATGCGTAACAAATAAGAAAACGAGATATAGCACATGTTTATTTATGAATATGTGCATGTGTGTGTTTATGCATTGTTTATGAATGATTTTTGTATGTTTTGAAGATTTAATTAAGAAGAAACAACACCAGATCACAAAATATTTTATTAACTAATTCCATACAGTACAGCAAAACCAAGTCCTAAAAAAACAATGCATGGGAATTATAACAACTACTAACGCGACACTTATAAAAACTACAAACGCGAGAATTATAACAACTACAAGCGCGACAATTATAACAACTACAAACGCGACAGTTACGAAAACTTCACATCAAAACCCTGTAAATGCTTTATTTACTTTATGTAAAATTACGATATTTTAAAGTACAAAAATACATGATAGGTCACGGAAATGAGTGTGTATCTGTGAATTCTACATGAATGACTTTTGTATGTTTTGGGAATTTATTTAAAAAGAAGCAACACCAGATTACAAAACATTTTATTGGCTAATTTTCATACAGTACAGCAAAAACAAGTCACAATGTAACAATACACGAAACTTAAAGCAATTACAAACACGAAAATTACGAATATGTTACACGAAAAACCTGGAAATGACACCCCCCCCCCAAAAAAAAAAAAAAAAAACCTCAACAGAAACTCATGCCAAAACCCTGACCAGCATGACAGTGCCATATACTAATTATGATTACGCAAAGAGCTGCAGAAACCTCAAGTTGACCTTTCACTAAAACGCCTGACCAGTCTGACAATGCCGCTCGCTATTATAATATTTAATTCTTTTACTATTACTAAATCTCTTGGATATTGTAACAATTACGGATGTTATTTAATGTTTTTAATGTTGTGATAGGCTATCGAAACGGGAGAGTTTAACAGAATACTATTGAAGTAACAAGATATTTATTTGTTATTGCTTTTTTTTATATTAAATTATTGTATTTCATTTGTCATATTTAATTTAATTATATAGTTTTGTTTAAGTATTGTTCACTATTGTTCACTATTGTTTTATTTACTATTGCTCTGCTGGGTAATTTTGAATATATTTGCCAAAAAGAGTATTTTTCTTTTGAAGATTAATTCAATCTGAATTATAAATTTATTTTCTAAATATGGTCTAAAAATTATCTTTTTATATGCAAGTAAGAATAAAATTTAGCTGCAAAGGAAATTTAGTAACTATGTACAACATTGGACGAACACCAACGTAGCGCAAGATGGACCAGACACGAGACTAAAATGTATTTCCATGAGTTCTGACCTTACAAACTGCGAGATTATGGACCTAAAAAAATAATATTCACCCTTAAATACCTGCTATTGTCTGTACGCTACAACCAATCTCTAAATGATTAGATAATTGTGGCTTTTCTCTGGAACAAAATTCATAAAAATCATATTTAAATTAATCAGAAATGAGGAATCAAAAACCCGCTAATAATAGTATGTCAAACCGTTTCCATGTAAGCAAGTGGAATATAAAGGGAAGGGTTCTCTTATTTTATAATTCCAAAAGATCAAGAAAAGAAATTTTTGTTATTATCTATTCACTATAATTTGGCTATATGCCTGTATTTCACACGTACTCTTCGAAACATATGACTGATTGCATGCTGAAACTAACATTAATTATTCGTAAGTCTGAGACAATGTTAAATGACTCTCCAAATTTCAATATTAAAATGAATTTCTCAATATGATTCTTAAAAAGAATTTTCAAAGAATTTTCTTTATTGAATTCAAATAGTGGCAAATTGGGTTCTTCAATTATTGTGTTAAAAAAAAAAAAGAATAATGATTGTACCATTACTCTTGCCATGTTTCTAGTTAAAAATTAAAAGAAGAAATATATTTATATTTTCACTAGATGAAACTGGGAATAACGTCACTAAAAATTTGCATTTTCATTGACAAAGCTGAAACTTTAAATTATAATTGCATTTAATGCACTTGATTTTGAAGATATAATTTTCATTTGACGTACACTAGAAATAAAGTTTCATATTTATTATAAGAAATTTAATAAATTTGATATTGTGATTTTTTTATAAACGCAGCAATTGTTTTCCAGAAAATAGAAATATATCATTATTTGTAAAAACAATTAAATTTGGTTGCCAATGAATTAATTATTAGTATTTTTTGCGAGTTAGAAACTAAAACAAGTTAATACTTACATAGTATTTTGTTCAATTATTTCAAACCACTTAACATAGTATAAACTTTTCTATCAACTGCATTTAATGGCTCTCTAGCTATAATGAGAACAAAGTAATTCAGGCCGTGAATAAATTTTCTGGTGGAAAACTTCAATCGTTTTTAATCGTTGCGATTTTTCCTATCCAGTAAGGTTTAACTGTTTATTAAAATGAGTGATCCATCGTGCTTCTACGTCGAAGTTCGTCTGATTCCAAAACATATGAATTCATGCAAAGCTTAAACTACGTAAAATACTAAAAACTTAAGCTAAACTTAAAAACTAAATTTAATAAGCTGAAAAAGAATTTTATTTGGGGGACGAACTCCTGTATGTGGGGAATTCACGTTTTTTGGTGTTTTAAAATCATTTAAAATTTACAGACATTACATTTTTGTTCGCTATCTCGTTAATATTATATCTCCTCTGCCATGGAAAAGCTGGGTTTAACATGTGTGTACAACTGGTACTATGTACGTGTAATAATTACTGACCTGATAAACATGAGATGTAATGCATTTAAGAGTAGGGAATTAAGATTTTCGCTAGAAAGACACTTTTTAAATAAATTAAATAAATATATAAAATAAATAAATTTTTATCTGAATTTAAAACGTTTGACAGTATCAAGATGATAGAGATGGGTTCAAGCTGCAAAGAAAAGCAAACTATAAACTGTTATCTGATTTTAGATAAAGAAAAAAAAATCTAGAAAAAAATTACTAAAAATTTATTGGACTAGTATAGTTAAAAAAGAAGCTATATCTTTTAACATAAACAAAATCATTGACTCAATAAAATTAAAAATCCAAAACAACTTTTTCAAAATATTTTCTATTCAGGAGTTCGTCTGTAAGTTACAAAAATAAATATATGCACTCTCGCACGCATTAATTTTTATTTCAAGAATTTCAAATTTTAGATATGGTCTATTCTCCCCAAAACGTATAATACTAAATGTTTTACCCGTCTCCCCTTCTGCAAATTAAGGATATGACAATTTGTTTTTACATTTCTTTGGACTTATCTAACATCACACCAGTATTTATCCAGACCGTGAAAGAGTAGTTTTTGAAAGTGCATTACAGGTTCTCCCCTACTTACGATGAGATCAGATGCCTAAGAACACACGTAATTCGAAAATAGCGGAAGTCGAAAATAATAAAAATAAAATTCTAAATCGCTGTATATAGGTAGAGGTTTACGATGAATGAATACAAAATTTATATGTTTTACTATTAATATTTGCAATACAAGAGACAAGTACACTGCAAATAGAAGCGTCTTAAATTTAGACACATATGTGACTGAAAAAGAATTTTAGACACTTAAGTGTCTTAATCTGAAAATTAAGACACTATAGATGTCTTAATTTAAGATACATAAGCGTCTTACTATGACCATGGTGTAAACGAACTGAGAATAATGTCTAAAATATCCGCAAACGTCTTATTTTAAGACACTTCATTGCTTTAAACGTGTCTTAATTTTTGATTCTTCCGACGGATTAACCACCAGGGGGCACTAGCACTCCCAGTTGCGCATGCGTTTTAGATGTCTTCGTTCGAAGTGGGTATACGTTGTAATTCAAACAAAGTTTGTTTTTATGTACGCGTGTATTTTAATTCGTTTTTTTTTGCGAAATGTGAAGTACTGTGATTTTAATTCGTATTAACTTGGATTATGTATTTATTGAATACATACATCTGACGTGTGTGCTCGGCATCAAATGTCTCTTAGAAGCTGTCGTCGATACAAGGGCGGGATAGACACAGAACAGAAGTAGACGACGGTTGGATTACACCCGGAAATTCTACAAAGCGTGTGCAATGGGCTTAGTGTTAACTCGTATCAATTTATATCAATAATATTGTGTTATTCATCTTCGTCCTGTCGAAGCTGGCAAAAAAAAAAGAAACTTTTGTCTGGCGGGTCCTGTTTTTAGGATGAAACATCTCATCCTTTAAATATGGCTAGTCGGATGTATTATGGATTACCTTTTAAACTGATGAAAGTCTTTCTCCCTCACTGTGGTTGTGGTAGTTTTTAAAATTTCAAATCGAGGAATATTTCTTACCTCTTGCAGCAACTCAAGTAAGTTTCTTTATAGTAGTAAAATTAGTGTATTTTATGATTTTATTTATTGTACTAAACAAAATCCTGCATGAAATTTAATTAGTTTTGAATCTGTTCGCAAAAAACCCCACTAATTCTAGAAGTATATATTTTTAAACTTATGACGTTCTTTTTTATTACGAATTATATATTCAATGTCAGTTCTTAGTTTCAATGGATAATTTTTATCTCGCAGTAAATGACGGCCACAAGGAAGTAAACATAAAAAAAAACTTTGAAAGATGACCTAATGCTTTCTTACTTCCTGGCATAAAACCGCAGATTAAAAAAAGATAAATAAAGTAAATGAGACTCGTCTATTATATGAAGCTGCCTGTAAAAATATACACATGTATTTGATTTGCAATCAACTCTAATACTGATTTTTTTATTATTTTTAATAAAAAAGTAATTTGAAATTTATAATGGGAAAAAGTAAAAACCTCTAACTAGATTTCGTATTTAAAATTGTGGTAACTTTATTTATATGCACTTATACGAAAAATACAAAAATGACAGATGTTACTGTATATATTTAAGACGAAAGAAGTTTGGAAATCATAAGTTATTTTTTCCTCATGTTTTTAATATAGAATATGTACTTATTTGTTTTTATTGATAGTTGAATAGCTTTTGTGAGTACCCTCTGATCTACATAAAAACTTGCCCATGTGGAAATATAAATTTTTTAAAAACATAATTTTTAAATAAGTATTTTCATTTTGGGGGGGTGGGGAGGGGGGGGATTTTGCATGAATTTTTGTAAAGCTGATATCTTAAATCTTGCACTGATTATAATGAAAGTTTTGAACTTTTAGAGTAGGACAAGTTTAAAAACGCAAATATATTTAACAAAATACCAAAGTCATTTTTTCCCCAATGTTATTAAAGTAGAATATTTATTTATTTATTTTCATTATTCATAGTTAAATGGCTGTTGTGATTATCAAGTGATGTATATGTAAAATTGCCTATGTGGCAATATATTTTTTTATATTTTCATTTTTTTTGGGGGGGGGGGGGATTTTTGCAATTTTCGTACATCTGATATTTTAAATCTTTTTCCACATTCAACCGAGTATAATAAATATTTTGAACTTTTAGAGTAGGACAAGATTATAAAATATATATATATATATTTATCTATGTACCTTAAAAGCCCTTAATAGCGAACACTTCGGGAACGCGGAATTTGTCCGATAATTGGAGATGTCTACTTTTTTGAGGTAAAAATATACAAATATGTATGTCTGCTGATTAAAAAAGTATTCGTTAAATAGAGGTGTTCGCTATTCGAGAATGTTCATTAACCTCCACAACGGATACTCCCGAATATCGGACATCTCAATTTAGACAACTATAATGCAGGGTTGCGTTTTTTGCAAAAGTACTTCTTGATTAAAGGAAGGGCAAACTGGGAAGTGCCCCGTCCCCCTACGACTGTAGTGCCCCCAAATTTGATGTGCAATATTTGTAAAGCTTATATTTTAAATCTGTTTCGAAATTGTACTGATTATAATCAATATTTTGAACTTTTAAAGTAAAATAAGGTTAAAAACAAAATAAATTTAAAAAAATCTAATATTTAGATAAATATTTTTTGTTTTTTAATCTTGTTCTACTCCTGAAGTTCAAGATATTGATTATAATCAGTACAATGTCGTAAAAGATTTAAATTATCAACGTAACGAAAATTGTATACCAAAACTGAGAGCACCAAAAAAATCAGGCTGTATTGGGGGGGGGGGGGGGGAGGGGCAGGACCACAGCCAAATATTTTTCCAGGATTCAACGTGGTCAAACATGGCTACGTATGATGCTTACAAAAAAAATGGATGCGATTCAGACGTTTGAAGTGTCTGAAATTCAGACGCAAAAAGTGTCTGAAAAAATTCAGACATTTTAAAATGTCTGAAAATTGAACACTCCATTTCAGACACTTAAGTGTCTGAATTTCAGACATTTTAATTTAGAGTGTAGGCTTGAAATTCGATGCAAACAATTAATGAAATTTATTTTTGCTCATAGATAGTAATGAATTAAAGGCAATAGAGTCATCCGTTATCTCTGTTTCTACGCCGTCGTTTGGATTGCCTTTTTTAAGACTGATAACAATACTAGATGTAAAGATTGTTTCTTTTCGCAGAAATATCTGTATAACAAACAATGGTATCTTTAATTGTCGATGAATTCTTGAGAAGTATCAATTTCTTTTATCATTTGTATGTCCTTGCTTATGATGGAGATAAATATTCAGCCATTTATTTTCTGTGAAATTTTAAAGCTGTCCTATAGCTTTTCTCTTTTCAGTACCTTCTAATTCAATTCATAGCACCAATTGAACTGAATTCATTTTTCACATTTCTTAGTTTTTTTCCCACAGGCTTTCTTTTTGGCTTTCTTTTCGTTGCATAGTAACGCTTTGCGCGCCTGAAAAAAATGAAACTCAACGATCGTAAGTAGGCGACTTCTGTATCTCATTGCTTGATGTCGGGTGTTTAACCATGGTGTTTTATGGACATAGTGTTTGTTTTTTATATTAATCGTATCAAATTAAACATTATATTTAGATTGAAATAAATGTTGCTGTTAAATTAAGTGTTGCGAAATTAACATCACATGCTCATTCTAATTAATATTACTATTTTATAATATTTGTCTGTCTTATCTTGACCATAGAACTGATGGTATATTTTTAGGTTCCAAACTTTTTTTCGCTTATGTTAATGGAACAAAAAACTTCTACATTGATAAAGGTTATAACGTATTATTACTTTCAAAGTATCTAACAGCTGAAGTGCCCATTTGGTACTATGTTTAAAGCAATTTAGCAGCTTTTAGTTGTCTGCTCCAAGGACATGACTCAGTTTATTATAACATAAGGTTTTTATCAAATAAAACTGTAAATACGACATATGATTTTTTAAATTTTGGTTAGCGATTATTTTTAAGAAGTACATTATTTATCATGAAAGCAAAAATTATATAAACACTATACACTCAATCCACGGACTTGATTTTCGCACACTGTAAAAAAAAATAATTTTTGAACATCTAATTTATTTTATCACCTGATTAATACAGGTGATACAGGTGCATGTATTTTATGATTACACTTAACCACATTCTCAAAATTACGTAATTTAAATTGCAAATATTACTGTTATATATATTGCATGACATTAATAGATACGTTTCTAAAAGATAGACCATTATAGCTACTATTTTTTACACAAAAATGTTTTCATATAAGTATCCCTCTCCCCCCCCCCCCCATCTAACACCCCTCCCTACCAACGGTCTGGGCCATCATCAGTCCTTGATCGACCTTTTCGACTGTTCGAAGAAGGCGATTAAACCTCATACGAAGAGGCGAAGCATCTAGCCTAGTATACATTTCTAAGGATCAGATGTTTAGGTCCAAAGACCCCAGAATGCGAATCAGCCTCCAAACATCCTGTTCGCGCCTACGCCGCAGAGGCAGTTGTAACAGGGGCTGTGTTGGTGCACAGTCCCCCGATTCTCCTACACATCCCAGATCCCCATTCCCTTCCCCCCGTGGTGCAAAATCACCACTCCCTACCTCTAATCCCAAAACATCCGGGGTCCAAATCTCCTCAACTGCCTCCTCTAAAACCCTCCTAACCAAAATCCTAACTAGAGCCGAATACACACCCGCGTCCCCTGTGCGAGAGCGCAGATCTGCAAAGTTACTTACTGGTGGCGTATCTGGAACGGGGGGGGGGGGGGCAATCTGGAAAGGGTTCCACTGCAGCTGGAGCTTCCTCCAAAGGAGCTGCAGCTGGAACGGCCTCCGATGGTGCATCCTCCGCGTCCACATCACCACAAGACAGACAGCAGCAAAAGAGGCGTCGACTGAAAAAAGTGAAAGGAAACATAAACATACCAGTAACCACACTAAAATTTAAAAAGAACAGACTTTAAGATACAGGAAAATATGTACATCCATACTAATATTATATTGTAGAAACGTTTGTATTTTTTATATTGGGGTTAATCTCTAGAACTACGGAAACGATTTAAAAAATAATGGCGGCAAAACATTTCCAACGAAGGCTATGTTTTAGGCCAGTACCATCTTCAAGATAGTACAGAAACCAAAAATGTTGTAAAATGCAGATTTTGGTGATAACCCTGAAACTAAAAACTTCAAATTTCGCATGGTGCTTTCTTTTAAGGCCCTACTTCAGTCACGCGAAAAGACCCGTTCGCTAATGCTATTCCTAAGGAAGAAATTTATAAAGATATCTCGGTCGCATTTCAATATTTCTAGATGATTTTTTTTGCAGTGGCTAGCTGAGGTCGATCTGTATGCAGGACGTTTTCTACTTTTTTGATTTCTTTTACAAGTATTTTTATTCGGGAGACTTTCATTTTCAGAACCGGTTCCTAAAATGAAAGCACCCTCTTGAAAAAAATCCCCAATGAAAATCGAAAAAGTAGAAAACGTCCTGCATACAGATCGACCTCAGCTAGCCACTGCAAAAAAAAAATCATCTAAAAATATTGAAATGCGACTGAGATATCTTTATGAATTTCTTCCATAGGAATAGCATTAGCGAACGGGTCTTTTCGCGTGACTGAAGTAGGGTCTTAATATGTAAATGCTCGCTAGGAATGGTCTCTAAAAAATCGGAATTGAATGGGGTGAAACAAGCGAAAACATTCTAAAACGATTTATTTTCAAGTGTTATTCATAGAAACTTGAAATTTGAAATTATTGTTTCTTTCAAGGACGTAAATGCTGGCACAGACATTAAAAAAAATAAAAAATAAAAAATAAAATTTTAAAAGGATGCAGAAACAAAAACTTTTCTAAAATTGTGATTTGTGGTACTGTTGGCGCTGCGATTTAGAAATTTGGCATGCTACCACAGCTATCAACTACAAAAAAGTCGTCGACATGTAAAACGAGATCTTTTAAAAGAACTGTTCCATTGGGTTGCCATTAACGAGCAGGTATTTTCGCGTGAGTAAAGTAGCCTCTTAAAAGTACTATTATGTATCGCTTTCTAAATACACAATGAGTACTTTACTACGTTTTCTTAATTCTATTATTCTTTACTAGCTCAATAATTCGAAGGATACAGGAAACTTACAATATACGATTATAAATATATACAGGGTGCAATATGTTATCTATCGCCGACCTTTAATTTCTCAACCGTTGGTCGTAGACATATAGTTCCAGTTACAAAAATGCTTCAAATGACATAAATATTCATGTTGTTGCATTATTTAAAGTAAAAAATCAATTTTATAAAAATTACGAAATCTAACTTTTTATACGGTCCCCAAGTCCCTATAGTTATATTTAGTAGTGTTTACACATATCATAACAGATATAAGACAAAAACATTGACACCTGTTCTACAAAAATATACACAATTTTTTCACATGATTTTGTCTTTCAATGAGGGATCAGTTAAAATATGAATTAAAGCAATTGAGATCAGAATCAGGGTGCAATGTCCTTTTTACGGTAAAACCACCTTTAGCCGTTATCGCCAAATTGGGGTATCACTAAAGACGGTTATTTCATTTAAAAATTTGAGCTGACTTTTAGGGGTCATATACAAAGCGACGAATGAAATATTGAAATTAAACAAATAAATATCAATTTATTATGATATAAGAAAAAGATCTACTATAAAAAATGAATACATCAAACGCTGGGATCTACTAGAGATACTGTTCAAAGTGTTATTTAATACTTTTATGGGTCGAACAACATTCAAACGTCAAAGTAGGTAGAATCGACAACCGGAAAATAAAACATACTCACTAAGGAGTAAGGACTACATAAACGGCAGCTGAATGCAAACGACCAGCCGAGTGATAATGAGCATGAAAACTGGGATTATGCAAATTACAACAGTACCGCAGCTCCACACGTTCAGGATAAAACACGAGCCTTCTAGCAATGGACATGCTAACCAGCGCTGAGATCGTGATCGCATACATGCAATATGCCAAAATGATACTTATTTGTGGTGAATGTCAAATGAATGCCAGAAAGGCTGCGAGTGTTTATTCAGAACGTTTCCCTAAGGATCTACATCCAACGCATGAAACATTACTGATGCATTGCACCATCTTAGAGAGATCAGCTCTGTTTCACCATGACCCAGAACAAGTAGACTGGCAAGGTGTACAACATGAATATTTACCTCATTTGAAACGTTTTTGTAACTAGAACTAGATGTCTACGACCAACGGTTGAGAAATTAAAGGTCGGCGATAGATAACATATTGCACCCTGTATAATGATATAATATGATATAACATGATGTAACAATATATGATATAAATAGTTGAAATCTTTCGCTAGGTTTAATTCACTCATTACCAAACAAAGCAAAATCTGTCTATCACTCTAAAAATTCATATATATATTTGCTTCATTAAAATAAAATGCTTAAGATTAGGCTAAACGTTTACCTGCCCTTTTATTTGGATACAATGTTTGAAAAAATATAAATAATTGAACATGCTTCTCTTGATTAAGTGATATTCCTGATTAAATTGTTCAAGTGATTTATACTTTTCTAACATCTATCTCTATGAAAAAAAGTAATAACGTTTATGCTGCCGTAATTGAAATAAATGAGAACTTTTCACTTTTTCGACTTATACTATAAAAACTATTACATATAAAACATGAAAACTAGTAGTTTTTATAGAGAAATGCATTATAAACACCTTGAAGAATACAATTTTTAAATCAGAGAATTACTTAAAGCGCAGTTTAATGTTGAAATGGGTCAAGATAGTTCAGTTAAATACATTTTATAGGATACGAAACTATGCTTAGCAATTTAAACAACTTTTGCAGGCATTACTTGTGAACAGATTGTAGTGTGGAGTGTCCAATTATTTCTTACATTTGTCTAATTTTTTTAGATTTTTTCAAAATTTTTTATTCGAAATTTCATTATATGAATGCAGATTATATTCATAGTTTGAAATAGCAGTTTTTATGTACTGTTGGTAAAAGATCAAATAATAAACACTCTCAATTGAAAACATATTTACACGTGAGTATAAAAAGATAAAAAAAAACTTTGAAATAGTTAAATTATTACTTACGAAAAGATTTTGATGGTGAAAATTACGTAAAACTTTAAACGATTTTTTTTCAGCGTCTCTAAAAGAAATCTTTTCTTTTAAATGTCATTAAAGTCCGGGAAATAGCGATATTTTTTTCAATTCCTACTATTAGTTCACACTCTCCCAATATTTATTTATTTATTTATAGATCTTGTTAAAATTTTCAATCATTAATAAAATACTTATTATTCATCCTATCAAGTTGAAATAATTTTTTTAAAACTTGTACTGGATGACACTTGATGTTAATATAGTTTTTTCAAATATTAATTCATTAATTAAATTTTAATTAATTAATTTTAGTTTTACATTGGAGACAAAATGCGGCCATTGGTTATTAAAGCATTTAATGCATCTTCATATCTATAAGGGAGGTTAGCATAGGGGGGACCAGTGTTGTAGTCGTAAAAAACACAGACGGTATATGCTCTAAGCAGAGGGTATACGCTCAAGGCAGAGCGTATACCCTAGAGTGTATATACTATAGCTTTCTTGAGAAACAGAGGGCATACGGTGTTCCTTAAAAAAATCCAGAAGGTATACGGCGTATACCCCCGTATACTCTCCACTACATCCCTGGGGGGGACCCTGTTTTGTCTCTTTATACCGCAAAGTTCGTCGCCAACTTGGCGACCAAAATGAGTCGGCAACGTGGCGATATCTCTAATATTTCGCCAAATTCCCATAGACTCCCATTGCAAACCTACTTACTTATAGAAAATCAACAAATTGAGATATTTTAATGCAACAAAAACTAATATTAGCTTAAGGGATTATATTAAATTTTTCTTTGATGACCTAAGTAGCAATTGACTTTAAAAACGAAATTTTTATATTACTTGTTTACTTAATTATTTTATATAAGCTGATTTTCAAATGTGTAAGCGATTTTACTTCATCAATCACGAAAACAGCCATCAGCTGTCGCGAAGGTGATGGATGTGGCCTTAGAAACCGAAAAATCCTCCGATAAAATAGAAATGAATGGCACCCCGATTGCAATAGAATGTCACTATCGTGATAACATCGCTCAATCTTTCGTAATCGGTTAATCTTTTTAAAAAGAGAGCAAATTAGAGTGTTGAGCCTGCGGACTCAGGAAGGAGGTTGACTCATAGGAGGCGGAGAGTCCTAGTCCTAGTTACCGAAATAATGTAGTGTTTTGAGCCATCAAACATAAAAAAGTATTATTGGCTAAAGATTTCTATAATTTTGGCCACTAAGTGTACATACTAGAAAATTTATAGATAACCGCTGCACGCGTGCGAGACTCTCGCACTGCAATCTTTGAGATTATTTGTTGATACATTTCTTCATTCATTTTAACCCTTTAGTGCGCAGCTTTGTATATATGCAAAGAACAGTGTTTTGAATTTAATAGATTTTTTAAAATTCGTATATACCTAATTCACACCAGAAAATTAAAATAGCAATATATGCTTTAATTAATAACAGACATTTCGTATTTGAAATAAAGAGAAATTGACCATTGAAACTTTCTGGTGTAAAGTGAGATTCTCTGAACTATGTAATTTCTAGAATGTATTCTATCATGGGAATTAAAGGGTTAACCCTATCGCTGCGCAAGCCGAGAGTTTCTCGGGCAATGTAAAAGTAGCAAAATTTGCGTAACCCGAGATTTCATCGGGATGCATTTTTTCGTCTAATTAACCCTCCTTGATCATTCCCACCAGTAACTTTTTATTGTAAATTTTGCCTTATGTAATGGAAGCTTTTTCCCGATTAAATAAGGCGAAATTTTTTATTTTGAAAAACCGGTGACAAAAGAATAAAAATTCTTAAAAGACGGTCGTCGCAAAGGAATTAAATACGCAATTTTTGAAGCTATTTTGAGAAAACAATTACGCAGAGAGAGGGTTAAAGGTTAAGTTTTATAAAATAAATAATTATATAAAATAAGGTATTTGGAGACATACTTATTAAAATATTCACTAATTTGCAATATTTTAGAGTAAAACAGGCACACGACAGTCGTTTTTACTTGTATTGCAGATGTGCAACTGAAGAAAAGATTGACGTATTGTATGAAAAATGTATCTCAGATTTTTTTTTTTCATTATTTTTTTTTGTGTAATAAACCTTTCAGAGAATCATATATTATTTTTTCGAAAGAAAATAAAAAATCGCACATTTAAGGGTTAATTATAACTGCATTTCGTATGGATAGTCGTGAAAAAAAAAGTAAACATCCCCTACCGATTCTGCAACAAATTATTGTAGAAGAAAGTTACTGGTACCAAACAATTAGAAATAAAGTCTACTTTTAAATGATGTGTATAAAATTTGCTTAGGGTGCCATCTACAGATCAAAACAAACCCAAACTTTCTCTTTTTAAATAGTAATACCCAAGTTTGACACCATAAATAGATTCTACATCCTTCAATTAGTCGAAATCCAAATTTTCACGGAATTCGTATGAATAGTTTCCGAGAAATTAATTATTTTAAAATGAGCCTATTTTAAGGGCTATATCCAAATGGAAGTTCATACTCGATTGTTGAAATGTTACAGAACGACTATGTCATTTCTATTAATGTATTATATCTTGCATGTATGACCATTCTACTCGCTTACTATGTTTCGACTATAGCTAGCTCAAATGTTTCAACAATATGATTAAAAAATATTTTTTTTCAAATTATACTTTTCTGGACATCATAGAACATAACATCATTTTGGCTTTTTTACTCATAATTCGAAAACTACTTGGAAGAAAAATTTAAAATTGAGAATTCGCATCAAGCAGAATGTAGTAAATATTCTGCTAATATTTATTATATTAATCAATATATATCAATACATCAATAATAATATATATCAATTAATATAAAATATATAATAAACCATCAAGAAAATTGTAGGTTGCAATTCATATTTTTTTTCGAATATTAATTTCATAATTCATATTATAAAAATTTTAAATTTACAGATTTAATGTATTTATGTTTGGGTTTTTTAGTATTATAATCAATCAAAAAACTTATCACACTAGGATTATAATGTCAGGAGATATTAATAAAAATATAAAAATGTAATATAACATTAGAAGCTCTAAATTTTGAATGTTTATAATTCAGAAACATAGGTCCAGATGACTTGAAATTTCGTTTCTAGGATAGTTTCAACAGAAGATTTAAAATACATTGTTTAAATTGGGTTTCGCCATTGAAAAAAAGACAACGTTTGGCCTGGTTTCGATTTTTAGATGGCCCCCCTAAGCAAATTTTAGTACTTCTCGGTTAGCCAGGCTCCAGTGTTATATATACATACATATATATGTATATATACGTATATAAAAACTTTCTGTGCAATTATATGCATATATTGTATACAGTAGAGCGCCGATTATCGGAACTCCAATTAACCGAACTTTCAATTATCCGAACAGCCTGTTTCTCTCTCAAAAAAAAAAAAAAAAAAAAAAAAAAAAAAAAATTAAACCGAACTTCCAATTATCCGAAGAGTCTATTTCTCTCAAAATTTTTTTAAAACCGAACTTCCAATTATCCAAACACCCTATTTCTCTCATTTTTCGGGTAAAGTTCTTGCCACCTAATGTTACATCTGTAATCCAACCCATGGATCAAAGTGTGATAGAGTCATTCAAACGACTTTATAGAAAGCAAGTGTTAAGAATGATTTTTTTTATCAGAAGAAACAGAAGAGCCTGATTCCCTAGATACCATAAAAAATGATTTGAAAGATTATGGCTTCCGATTCCTGGAATCTAGTAAAATCCTTAACATTAAAAAAGGCTTGGAATAAAATTTTAAATAATAAAAAAATTGATAGTGGATCAGAAAATGAGGAATGTAAAACAATAAAGGAGTTTTGAAGAATCCTAAACTATGAAGAAAATTAAATTAACGAGTGGTTAAATAGTGACTTACATGGCCATGGATATCGGATCAGAATACTGTGTATAATGGGCACCAACTATTCCAGTAATGGGCATCCATTTATCCAGTAATATCCAGTACTTATCCAATCTGTAATGAAAATCTTACAAAAAGCAACATATGATTGTATTTAGAATCAGAACTGAATAAAAGAATACTAATGAAACAAAATGGTCATTTTCAATACATTTGACATTCAGGATATCAATAATTGATAAAATATTTCTGTGAATAATTTATCCTTCAGATTAATTATAGTCATTATCACAAGATTAATAGTTTAAATATTTTAGATAGAAATTTTAAAATACCGAATTCGAGAGAACTGCATTTATCAAATTATTGAGAGAATTTGGGCGGGGGAGGTGGGAGGTAGTAGCAGAAATCAGAGAAATTGTCTTTGAGCATCAGTGCATAGAATTATGTTTCCCATTAAAATTCTTAGGCTAATGTCAGACGAACGTCCATTTCAACGCTTTTTATTTCCACATGAAAAAGAGACACATGTTAGCGAAGGTGTAGGAAGGCTGTAGGAAGGAAAAAAGCGTGCAAATAGACGTTCGTCTGACATTAGCCTTAAAATTATTTTACTTGATGTGTATTACTTATAGGGTTCGGCGATATATTTCAATGGATATATATCTTGATATATATCATGATATATATCCGATATTTATTTTCGAAATACAGTAGAGTGCCGATTATCGGAAATTGAATTAGCCGAACTTCCAGTTATCTGAAAAACCTACATACATGACCTTGGATATCAGATTTTAAATGATGATGAGATTGCCGATGAGATTCAAGATGAAAAAGAAATTTAAGAAAATGAAAACGAATGCTCTGAAAATGATCCAGGTCCGCCACATAACAAAAACTTTGAATGTTTGGAAACAGCAATGAAATGGCTTGAACGGCAGAAGAACACTGATCCTACTCAATTAACGTATTTAAGAAGAATTAGGGATATAGCAGCACTGAAAAGAATGTCTTCTTTGAAGCAAGCAGCAATCGAAAGCTTCTTTGCTTAAATTATAATCGCTGAAACTTAGAAAATGATAGAGAGAGAAAAAGAAAATTTTAAATGATAAAAAAGTAAACAAAAAAATTAAAAAGACAAAAGTAAAATATAAAAAATATACAAAAAACAATTTTTAAACACGCCAGCACTAACTGGTGCGCTGAGTGCAGTCCTAAGCCTGGATAAAGTGTGATGTTTTTAGTATAGTACGAACATCCCTTAAATTGTCTGTCCGTTTATCCGAACTAGGCTCGGTCCCGACTCGATCGGATAGTTGGCGCTCTACTGCATATACACACATATACATATATATACACGTATATGTACATGTATCTGTATATATCCATTTATATAGACAGACATATGTATATGCAACACTGGCGCCCGGCTAACCGGAAAGTACCCAAATTTTATAGACATCGTTTAAAAGTAGACTTTATTTCCAATCGTTTGGTACCAGTAAATTTCTTCTATTATAATTAGTTTCAGAGTTAATAGGGGTGTTTACTTTTTCTTCCACGACTGTACACAGAAATAGGGGTGTTGACATTAGAAATCTATTTATATAAAATCCAAGCCTTTGTGTGTCCCTTACAATTCCGGTTGCACCACCTCATTGATCGCAGCCGTGCTAGGTTTCCTGTGGAGAAATCGGTATCATCTTCAACAATGAGTAATTGTTGAAAAGTACTATTGGCAGGGTTGCCACAATAGCGCCAAATTTTGACCTACTTGACGAAATATCTCCAAATTTGGCGAAAAAATAAGTTGCCATACATGAAGTCAACTTGGCGAAAGCTGGTTAATTTGGTAAAAATTATCGTTTTAAAAATAGTTTTTTCTTTACTTATATGTTTAAGTGTGTAATTTATTTATTTTTAAGAGTTAACAATCTAAAGTGTCCAAAATATGAATTTTAAAAAAATGCAAACAAAGACTGAATAGAAAAATTCGCGCAACTCTTGAAACCAAGCTGTGCGGATTAGTGGTCTTCTACTGTACAATGCTTTTTATAAAAGTGTATTATTTTCATCGTTCACTGCGGAACAAGCGAGAAAAACTCATAATGTTGCTCATGTGTTGTATATATCTTTATATCTCATTTTCCGTCATTTTTGACGGGCTATTTTTCTAATAATAACATATAATAGTAACGGAAAAATCGTGTTATCGAAACGTTCCAATACGAGAGAAAAAAATGTCTTATTAGAACTAGTATGTTATGGCCATCACAAAACTTTCTTCTATATAAATCACATCAATTAAATCATTTAAATAATACAAGAAATTACATCAATTTAGCACCAATTCTTATCGAAGTATATCTGAATTTGAAGTTTGATGAAAATTCGTGAATTAGTTCTTGAGATAGTGCTATAGTGAAAATTTTGAAAAATGCAGCATAGCAGCGCCACCTGTTGAGCGATTTGCACCAAATCATAAACAACAGTAGCTCATATCAAGGTATACATGAATCTGAAGTTTGTTGAAAATCCAAGCATTAGTTCTTGAGACTACTAAAGCGGAGAGTATCTATTAAAGCGGGAATCGAAAAAAATGCAGCATAGCAGCGCCAGATGTTGAGCGATTTACACCAAAATGTTCAAAAAGACAATTCCTGTCAAGCACAAACTGAATCTGAAGTTTGATGAAAATCCGTGCATTAGTTCTGGAGATTGAGCTATTGTGGAAATCGTGAAAAATGCTGCATAGCATCGCCACCTGTTGAGCGATTTACACCAAAAACTAAACAGCACCAATTTATATCAGGGACTAGCATAATACAAATTTTTATCAAATTCCGTTCATTAGTTCTTGAGATAGAGCGCCCAAAAATTTGTGTCACACACAGACAGACATTTTGTAAAAACATGTTTTTCAGGTTCTCTGACCCCTAAAACGTATAAATCCGTCGAAAACCGGAATTAGAAAATTTTCATGAAACCAATACTTTCTTCTTGTAAAGATAGAAGAAAGTAAAAAGTACAGTTCAAAAGTCAATGCGATTTATGAAATTGTTCTGCACTCACGACATATAGTGTGTGTCGGAATTGGAACTTTTTTGAACATTGTATTTTCGCAAAGACATTCTACTTACGTTCATATCAATGTTTTTAGCATATTAATGCAGAACATAAAACTGTACATTTTTGAAGATTTGGATAGTTACGCGACTCACCAAAACTTTTCCGACGACTCACAATCTGAGGACTGCTGTGACAGAATATTGCTGTCGCCCCCCCCCGAATCAAGTGGTGCCGCCATGCCGTTCTGTTTAAATTATATGTCCACTATGATTGAGAGCAGGACAATTTGAGGCACTGAAAATCTTTCGTAAACGGGTCTCCCGCTATTTTAGCCAGTGGAGTTTGGTGCTATAGAGTGATTTTTTAAGACAACACAATCATATAGATCGGGAGCTGGCAGCACAGGCACATGGTTCGTACAGATACCGTTATTTCTCCAGGAAAACTACCATTATCTTTTTATAGAAAACGAAATCTAGGTTAAACGAGCAAAATGTCGCCTTCTTTTAAGAAGACATTTTCTATAAGATAATACTGGTGCTGAAATATTTTCTGGTCTGCAAAATTCAAGAAGGCGTACGAACCATGAGACAACCCCTCATGGAGTTGGAGGCTGAAATTCAAGAATTAGCTAAAACTCGACTCCCATATTAAAACGCAATCGGTCTGCCAAGTCATATCTTGGTGCAAAACACCTAAAAACCCGATTTTACCGGTTGACTCGTAGGTTTACCATATTTTTTCCTGCTCCCAGACCGCCAGTTTTTCATACTTTTGGCTGCAGGAAAACGCAATGGTAAACCTACGAGTCGACCGCTAAAATCGGGTTTTTAGGTGTTTTCCACCAAGATAGGACTTGGCAGACCGATTGCGTTTTAATATGGGAATCGAATTTTAGCTAATTCTGGAATTTCAGCCTCCAACTGGATAAGGTGGTTTGAAACTGATAAAATAAGGTATTTCTTTATTATAGAGACTTCCGCAATTACGATTTACCAAGGCTACATTTATGATTCCTCTAATGTTGTTGCCAAGCTTATGTCTGAAGGTTATGTCTGCATCATACATATGCCTCATACGTCATATTTACATGTTATATGTGTTCTAATATGTTATATTTACATCTTGTATGTCATATAATACGTCATAGGTCTATTAGACATGTCGTATATATGTATAAAAGTCCTTTATGTGTCATATATGAGTATATTTTGTTCAAATACATCATACATGGCTAACTCGGATATATTATGCAACTTGGCTATACATTTAGGTCACTATAAACGATTAATCTGTGACGGCCGCTATAACAAGGAAGTACCACGATATTTGTGCGACTTCAAGTTTGTATTGGTTTAAGTTTGAGGTAGTTAATTGCTGTAAAGGCTTCTAATTTTCATAACTATTATTCGCCGATTTTCGCCAAGAAAGTCTAAAGTATGAATTAATTTAAATTCTTTTTTTTTTACACTATCAACACTGTAACTTACCTAAAGAAACTTATAACAGAAAATATATTGAATTTCAAGCACACGATTATTATGCAATTTTAGTGGCCTTGTGGTTTAAATTTTATTTGAGTTACGAAAACTAACGGGAGTTGGTATATAGTACTTAAGTGTAACTTTTCTTGACAAACTCTTAACGCTAAATAAAAAGTAGTTTTGTTAATAAAGTATGAAATACATTCAACATTATAAATAAATAGCAAGTAGATCCATGCGAGATTTGTGAAATGCAATCTTTGGGTTTCTTTTCTCATATATTTCTCATATATTTTCAATGCAAACGGTGACAGATATTAAAAAAACTCTTGCAGGAGTGTTATGTAAGATGTCAGGAGTTTGTATGCTGCGATTCTAAGTTTTAGTTACAGATAGCATCGATAGATGGCGCTGCAAGCAATAACCGCTAAATCCAGACTCGATTTTTCGGCCTCTCTCTTCTTCCATGCGAAAAAAGGAGAATAAAATGTATTGAATGGATCCCGAAATGCCAAAAATCGGGTCTGGACTGAGCATCTATTGCTGTCAGCGCCATCTATTGTTTGAAATTCGAACTAAAATCAAGAATCGCAGTACAGAAACTCCTGACATCATACATAACCCTCCTGCAAGAATTTTTTGAATATCTGTCAGCGTTTGGAAGTTATTGAATTTTAAAATCCATCAGTCATTTTTGGGACACCTGGTAACTGCGTTTTTTTTTAATCGAACAACTCGATTGAAAGAAATATGAGTGTATTATGCCAAAAGCCTGGTCAAAAACCTTTCGTATAACATACCCTTTACGTTGTGCGCTTTATTGGTTTATAGAAAAAGGGATGTTCACATCAGAAGTAATATGTATGATGATACGTAACCTAAAAGTTTAACGAAAATGCAGTATTCAATGTCAGATATTGACAAAGAATCCCATCCAATGATACCCTATTCATCGTCGTACGCTACATATTAGTCTAATTGAATATGCGATGTCAGATGTTTGCAAAAAACCAACCCTATTCAAAGACACTTTATTTATCGTTGTACGCTACATATTAGTTTAGAAAAATGGACGTTGACAACAGAAATAATATATATGATATTAAAAAAAATAAGGTACTATTCTGTTAGTCCGGCGCTAGTGTTATGTATACATATACCGGGTGTCCTAAAAAGGACTGACTGATTTTAAAATTCAATAACTTGCAAACAGTGACAGATATTTAAAAAATTCTTGCAGGAGAGTTATGCATAAGGTCAAAAGTTTTTTTACAGTGATTTTCAATTTTAGTTCGAATTACAAACAATAGATGGCGCTGAAAGCAATAGGCTCGATTTTTTGGTCGATCTCTTCTTCCATACGGAAAAAAGGAGATGAAAATGTACTAAGTGGGTCCCGAAGGACCAAAAATCGAGCCTGAATTTAGCGTCTATTGATCGCTGCAAGAATTATATTATTACTCCTGCAAGAATTTTTTAAATATCTGTCACCGTTTGCAAGTTATTGAATTTTAAAATCAGTCAGTCCTTTTTAGGACACCCGGTATATATAGGTGTATACATATATACATACATATATATGTAATAATAAAAAAAATTTCGCCCTTTTATCTTCGTTAATTTATTCCAAATTCTTATAATATCTTTTTTTACCTGTCTTTTAATAATATCTTAAACATCCTTTACATTTTAATCTCATGCCTATAATCCAGCGCATTCTTTTATTTCTTATTCTAAAAATCTTAATCTTTTAATAGCTATACTTCTTTATAAAAACCCACTCAATTATTTTATTCTTTCATATTTTGAGACATTAAATTCTTTTGGTACTTTTCAGTTAGCCGGGCACCAGTGTTATATATACATATATATATGTGTGTGTATAGATACATATGTATATATAGATATACATACATATGTATATATAAAACACTGGCGCCCGGCTAACCGAAAAATACCATTCTTTTTTCTTTCGAAGATTTAGAAATACTATTTTATTTTTTTATTAAATTCATTCGATTTCCCATGAGCCTTTGAGAGAGCTTTGGAGCTCTGTTTTCTTTTTAAAACTTCCACCGTTAGGTAAAGAAACCTGTGTCCACGTCATACTTCCCTGCCCCCTCCCGGGATCTTTAATCCTATCACGTGCGTGGTTTTCCGTTCCTCTCCCCCCTCTTTTCTCTAGACTGGTTCGTTGCCATGTAGCCGTATGCGCTTTTCTAGTATTTATACGGTTACATTGGCTTGCGAGAGCAGATTTTGTACGGTTTTGTGTTGCTTAAAAAACCTGCATCACTTGGAGAGTGTTTTGTCATTTATTCGTGATGTCGCTTCTAACCAGTTTAACATCTTAAAGCTATTTTGAAATGTGACACTACTCGAAAATGAGTAATTGCAGTACTAGTGGAGTTGGAATAATCTGCCTGTCACTAATAAATATTTTGATTTAATATTACGGCTTCTTCCATTATGCACGGAAAATACCTGAGGAATCACATCCTAGCCTTACCATCTTACTGCCGGCCTTGCCGCCGACCACGAAGGTACGATTGCACTTTAATCATTCTGGTTGGTGATATACATGAGTAATTTTTCTATTGCCTATTTTCAACATGTAATAATAATACTACTTAGTTATCCCGTCGACCAATTGCACCAAATTATATAAATCGCCAAACCACTCGCCAAATTATACAAATTGACATAATTTTTATTTTAAGTAACGAAAGAACAAATAAATTAGTATATGGGTCATTCCAAAAATAAAGCACCCTTTTGCGTCCCGACACTTTGTAAGGTTATATTTCCCATAATTTTATTCCAAAATTAAATATAAATATTTGAAAAGATAGTTCAGAAATATTTTTCTTTAATGCAATTCTGAAATTTTGGATAAATTGCATTTATTGCCTTTTAAATAGCTTTATTTAAAATTGTGTACTGTAAAAAGCCATGTCCCAACAACAATTTTTGATTTTTAGACCATATTTTTTTCCCCATATGTATATTAAAAGTTATGTCTGATGATATTCTTAAAGCCTCTGTAGTCTTAATATTATACCTACATACTTTAAATATATATTTTTAGATATTTTTTTCATTTTATAAGGAAAATTCTCATGTCCCGTAATATTTGTACCCTGTGTTACTTCCACTTTGTTCTTAATATTAAGACAAAAATTTGGAACCTAAATGTTGTTAACAACAGTCAATCATGCACTTTTAGAGCTATCATTTATCTTAGTTAGCCATTATTTCAAATGTTAAATTTTGAAAAATATTACCCGAGCTAAAGTGATTTTTGAAGGTAGGTGTGTTTTTTAAGTGTCCCCTATGTTACCATCAATTTACATTAATAATATATATATATTTTAATGAATTAGGGTTTAAAGTGTACATCTCAGTTAAAAGAAAATATTCCATAAGAGTTTGCATTGTTTCTTTAAAAATATAAATATATGGGTAATATTTTATTACATTTTGTCCCCCCTGTTACTAGTCCCCTGTGTTACCATGATGATGGTAACACAAGAGACAATGAAGTAACAAAATGGGTTTAATTTATTTTTTTAGCTAATTATGTGGCTAACACTTATATATAAAGTTTTGTGTGTTATTTTAACTCGAGAAATATGCAGATTTTTATTATTATTAATTGAAGTTAGATTTTTTAGGAAGGTGGAAAATATCCTTATGCTTCTGCTACTGCAAACAGCCAATTTTATGTTGCAGCTACTCTCTTAGTTGATATTTGAAGTATATGTTAATGCCAATTATGCAGTAATGTAAAATTCAAAACATCTGTCCTAAAAAATTTGGAAATTTATGCAAACTAATCGTGTTAATTGCCTTATAGAAATGACATTGTGCAACTCTTGATTCAAAAGATCATGCATCAGGAAGTGTATCACATTTACGCTTGTTTTAATGCAACCAAAACCATATTTTTACAAGGGAGAAACAAAAAAAATATATTTATATATTGTATACCATACTATTTAAAAGATAGAAAATCCAGAAATTTAAAAATAAACTTCTGTTAAAAACTCAACTACTTTTTTTCTTCAAATCAAAGTTACCGTACTTAAGATTCACACATGTATTTTTTGTCCCTTTATTAAAATACCAATAAAATTAAGCCTTCTATAATGCATACTTTTCTGTCACTGGAAACTTTATTTTAAAATATTTATTGATGCCAGATAGCAATATCACATTTGTTCATAACAAACTATTGAATGAAAACATGTAATTATTTTAATTTACTTTACTTGTTACATCTATATTCATATATATTTATGAAAATATTTAATCTACATGTTGTATTCAGCGACTTAGTGAAAACGTGTACCGGTTCATATACAGGATGCTTATTTTTGAGTACTCCTATTTCTGAATTTTACCATGCTGTTATGGGATTGAAAACCTAAGTTTAAAAAATCAAAACAACAGAATATTCTAGTATTTTGATCTACCTGTTGCTGCATATGAGAAATAAAAATCTAATTAATATATAAAAACACTTTTCTAAGATTTTTTGCATTCTTAGTGCTGAACATGTGTGCACTTTGTTATTTTGGTGTCCCCTGTGTTACCGTATGTCCCCTATGTTACTGACATGTTTTTTGCAATCTTAACAAAAAGAAAGAACTTTCTTAAGAATCAAAGGGTTAAATATGCAATGACTAATATGTATAAGTAAGAATGACTGAGATTTTATTATATTACTATACTTTTTACGTAAGTATATAAAGTTTTATATTGCGAGAATACTAAAAAAGTCACACAGGGGACATAATATGTCCATTTTGTGAGAAAATATATAACATAAACAAAAAATTATGGTGTAGTGAGAAAGATCGTTCATATCAAAATGTTAAAATCGTAAAAATAATTTTTTACTTTCATAAGACAATACGGGGAGATTATTTAAAATATGGTAACACAGGAGACACTTTTCATTCAATGTGTCTATGTTTCTAAGTGTAGTAAATAATATATTTTAAAAAGTGTGCTGCTGATATTCAATTTCTATTCTTGAAGATATATACAATCCTCCCAAAGGTTTTTTTACTTCATTTTTAGTGAAAAAAATTTTGAAAAAACAAAATTCTCAAAAGGACCTTTATTTTTGGAATGACCCATAACATTAATAAAAATACAAATAAAACGTCGAAATAAAAATCACTTGATGACGTAAATACGTGTAACTTGCTTAAAGTCAAGTGAATGTGACATTTACGATCAACCATTTTTGGCATTTAATCTTATAGTTTGGCGCTACATTTTTGGTCGACGGGATAACTAAGTAGTACCGTAATAATCTACAGTTGTAGAGTGTCATAATTAGTCTACAGTCATAATGCTACAATTAGTCTACAATCATAATGTTACATATATATATGTGTAAAATGACTTATGATATTAAGAAATAAGATATTTCATATGTGTATAATAAACAACGTTGTGAATATTAATTGCGGTGGATCAGTAAACGGAATTGCATGTAGAACAAAGGGAATTTTCGGGATCACTGTAAATACATGTATTATATGTGATTAGTAAGAGATGCACAAAAAGTGAATAAAGTATACCGATACAATGAGAGACTGTTTGTGGTAAAAAGCTTCTAAGATCTAGGGCAAAACAATCATTTATGCAACATTATAATCACATTAGTATTCCACTGTGTCATTTACAATGCATCTACAATGTATTATTGTATCTTAGCAATGGTATCTTTAATTGGTAGATATATTGGTAGATATTAATGCATTAAATCTTTTAATTTCAAGTCCATACACAACCGTATGTCTTAAAATAAATATATTACACTCAAAATATTACAATATACGCAAATAAATGAAATTACATTATATAACTTGCACGCCTTATAAAATGCTCATGTGCAACGGTCGCGAGCTGAAAAGAAAATTCTTCTTACTTTAAAATATAAGCATAAATAATGATAAAAATGCTTACAAACAACGTAAGAGCTTCATAATAGAGTCTTTAAGGTCGAATATAATCCAAAGTTGGACTTTAAAAAGCTAAAAGTTCAGTATTTAACCAGAGTTATGTATATTTCACACAACTCAGTCAAAAATTTAAAGCTTTAGAACACTAGGTTTTTAAATTGCCAGATACATCATCTGAATGAATTAGATATCGCTGAAAACCAGGAATTCACCATGGGAGTAGATGTTTACACTAAATGTGTAGACAGTGTAAATATTCTAGTTCATTTTTGACTCATTAGAAACTTTTTAAGCGTTTAATTTTAATATTAATAGAATTCTTAGCTTTATGACTTAAATTACATTGATTATTACTAATCATGACGTCTTTTTCGCCATAGAAAAATTTCTACTTACTCATATCAGATGTTTCTCGTTAGAAGAGAATAATTTTGCTGGTGAAAATGACGTCATACTAAAACAAATATGCATTGTCATTTATACAGTTAAAACGTTTTCTCCGACTGCTTACATTTGTACAATTTTTAGTCTGTTTTAGGAATGCAATAGCATTTTCCCCGAAATTCATGTATTTCAAAGCGTTTAACTTTCCTCAACTGTATATAAATATAACTGAAAATGTCGTCAATTTGGAGCTATTATTACTAATCATGGCGTCATTTTCGCCATAGGAAAATTTCTACGGTATTTACTCATATCAGATGTTTCTTGTTAGAAGAGAATCGTTCTGCTGGAGAAAATGACGTCATAATAAAATTATATAACGTTATAATAAAATATGCATTTTCATTAAAAAAAATTAAAACCTTTTGCTATGTTTTTTGTACTAAACTTAAATATATTTAAATATTGAGCTAATAAACAGTAGCTTTAACTGGATTCATTTAAATTTTATTTTCATGCGACCGTTCAGAAGAAAGTATAAATGAAGGCTATAAGCAGAATAACCAGATGACAACCGTATTGCCCTGGTGTGAAAACCTGAAACTAGCTTTCGCTTATGTAAATGTCTTAACGCTCAGTGGAAAACGGCCATTTTTGGCCAGGAAATGAAAATTCTTTAGAACGAATGTGTCAAAATGACGTCATTTTCTTTTTCACTCGTTCGAATCCCGCTGAATTCAAAGTCGCTATTTTTTACCGTGATAGAAAAAAGTGAGTTATTTTTATGCTGAGATTTTATAAAATGTTATTTACTGCATTTCTTTTATGCAAATGTTTAAACGGAATTATTATGGTTGTATCACTCAAGATCCTCAACTTAAGAATCTTTTACTCTTGTGCAGGAGAATGGCGTTACATTTATAAGGAAGCATGAAACACAAATCTGAAACATTTTACCACGATTTTTTCATTTTTATTGGTTCATTCCTCCGGTGCTGAGTTTAGTTCTTCCAAGTACTGTTGTGTTTTATCATGCATACATACATCGTTTATACACACGTACACGCACACACACACACACACATATACAAAAACGTTTGTACTGACTGACTCATAATCAACGCACAGATGAAACTACTGAACCTAAAAGCATAAAAATGGGGGGGGGGGGGGGAGTACTTCTTATGACGTAAGCGTGCACTAAGAAAGGATTTTTGAAAACTCCCCTCCTAAGGTGGTTAAAGGGGGAGTCGAAAATTATAGAATATCTGGCCATATCTCAGAACCCGTTTTAGGTAGGAGTGTGAAATTCAGGAAAAAAAAATTAAACACGTATTTCAGAGATTTTAGAATATCTCCTCCTAAGGGAGTTAAAAGGGGTGTCGGAAATTTAAGAACATTCGGCATACCTCAGCAGCCGTTTTAGGTAGGAGCGTGAAATTCCAAAAAATAAATCTACTAAAAAGGTAATTAAACACGTATTTCAGCGATTTTAGAAATCCCCCCTCTAAGAGGGTTAAAGGGGGGGGGGGGTGTTCTAAAACTTTAGAACATGTGGCATATCTCAGCAGCCGTTTTAGGTAGGAGCGTGGAATTCCAGAAAGTAAATCTACTAAAAAAAATAATTAAGCATGTATTTCAGTGATTTTTGAAATCCTCCTCTCTAAGGGCAATAAAAGGGGATCGAAAATTTTAGAACATTTTGGCATACCTCATCAGTCGTTTTAGGAAGGCGCCTGAAATTCCAGAAAAAAAACCCTACTAAAAATATAAGCAAAATCGTATTTCAGCGATTTTAGAAATTCCTCCTCTAAGGGGGTTAAAGGGGGTTCGAAACTTTTAGAACTTTTGGCATATCTCAGCAGCCGTTTTAGGTAGGCGCGTGGAATTCCGAAAAATAAATCTACTAAACAAGTAATTAAACTCGTAATTGATAAATTTTTCAAATTCCCGGCGGGGTCAAAAATTTTAGAACATTTGGCCATGTCCGAGAAGCAGTTTGAGATACGAGCGTGAAATTCAAGATAATAAACCTATTTAAAAAATTATTAAATACTTATTTCAGCAATTTTAGAAATTTCGCCCTTCGAAAATGGTTTAATGGGGTAAAAAATATTAGGACATTTGGTCATATCTCAGCAGCAGTTTTAGGTAGGAGCGTGAAATTCCAGAAAATAAGTCTACTAAATAAGTAATTAAACAATAAATTAAGCGATTTTAGAAATTCCCTCGTAGGGGGTTAAAGGGGGGCAGAAGTCGAAAGTTTTAGAACATTTAGCCATATCTCAGCAGCCGTGTTAGGTAAGGGCGTGAAATCCAAGATAATAAATCTTGTCGCTCATTGACAAGAACACATAAAAGAATTCGGTCGCAGTACTATCTATAAGCGATAAATACTGAAAGTGCGTTTTAGTTGTAGTACGCGATTTTAAATTTAATATATATTTTTTTACATATTACCGTATATTTCCGTGTATAAGCCGAGCATACGACTTTTGAGTGAAAAATCGTCCAAAATCGAAAACCCGTATATAAGCCGATGTTTAAAAAATGATAAAAAATTCAGTGACCGAAAACTAATAGTAACGCTAAATAAATAGAAAAAAAATGCGCTCTCCAAAATTATTTCTTTTTCTGTTTTAGCGGGCTTCCAAATCTGTTTAATTGGGTTCCGCTGGAAGTTTGTATAAATACGCCATTTAAACAGAAGCTCCTTTCAAAATTGGCTGAATGTATGTCATCTGTGGATGCAGCTGTGACAAACTGCGATAATTTAAAAAAAAAGATGACATCGTCACTATCTCTGAATGGGTGAAAGAATATTGGCTTGAATTGCCATAAAGAATCAACGTCCGATCTTTCAAAAAATGTTGCAACAGTAATGAAATGGATGGAACTGATTGGATGGCGATGATGATGATTTAGACACTGGCGATATTCATCGTGATGCACCAATGAAAGAAAGTGATTTTAAGTAGTTGCTTAAAAATTCTGATGATGACTTAGTTATAGTGAATGATAATTGGTATCTTGTCTATTATAAAAGAATGAAGTATTAAAATATTTTTAGAAATTTGCAAATATTTTGAATGTTTTTTTTATATTTACTCTCTTTTTTTATTGTAGAATATCCAATTTTTGAAATTTTCTTAGACTCGTGTATAAGCCGACCCCCCACTTTGGAGCCAAAAAATTGCCCAAAAATTCCCGGCTTATACACGAAAATATACGGTACTTGGTGTGTATAAGTTCTATAGATGATATACAGAGTGTTGCTTAAAAGATATCGATTACTTTTTCGTTTATAGACGGAAATTGCAGAAGGGGAATTTTCACCTGCGCTATGCGTTCCCCAATTGAACTAAATTTTACCATACAATGAGTATATAAACAAATCTAGAAATCATGTGCAAGGTTGGAAAAAAATGGCTACTTTTTGACTATTGATCATATTGGGTTTTAAATGGGTTATACGTTTACAGAATTGTTTACCTTAGATATCCCCTTTCACATTATTAAGTTGTGAAGTTTTGTTATAGTGTTTCGAGTGTATTGGAAAGTGTTTCATAATCCATGCTTGTCACACCATTTTTCTTTCTTGTTTCTTATAATTTTGAATGGCTGTGTTAAGGCTCTTTGATAATTTCTTTTAAAATATTTAATAATTATTGAATTTTAGCCCAATGACTGTAACCCACGACGGTGATTTCGTGCTATTAGGAGGAATTAAGCCGACATTAATTATTCCGGAAAAATTTCTTCTCGAGTATGCTATATACATGTGAGGGGGGAGGGGTTGTCACGCGATATTAAATTTTACTACGCGGATCAAATTATGAGCATTCTCGACTTTGTCAAATTGGCGTGATTAAGGTCTGGTTATTCAAAACATTCTGATCCGAGGATGCGAGAAAGAATGTATTCTGTCGTGCCAAGGGATATCTCTTTTCGTAGCTGTTGTCTCCCTGGAGGATCCGGTTAATGGTTTAACGAATTAATTAATTTATTAAATGAGATACTCAAGCTCATTTTTAAAACTCAGGAAGCTTTGAATTCCACTAAAACGCATTGATTGTGGAAAGTTAGTTCAAAATAATGTGCAATGCTGTTTTTAAATCCACACTTACTGTTTGCTGACACAATCAAGAATTTTTGTACGTAATTGTACTAATTTTTTTGTTTCTATAGTGTTGCCAGTGGGCTACTTTTTAAAATTCAGATTTCTTGATTGCTACCACTTTTTTGAAGTGCAGAAATTCGCCTTATTTAACGACATATTAATTAAAGTGAAAACAAAGGGAATTGTACGTTTCAAAAAAGTGGTGCCAATCAAGAAATCTGAATTAAAAAAAAGTAGCCCACTGGCAACACGGCTTCGATATCATGGAATGAAAAGAATTCTCCTGTCTCACTCTCTTTTATTTATTTTTTTTTTTTTAAATTGAGACATTTTAAAAATATATCTACTAACATATCTTTTTTACTTTGAAAAACTGATCTGTATTTTAAACTGTTTTTTTATAGGAAAATCATGAATATTGTAACTTGTTGATCGCAAATATAAGTAATTTATTGTTCTTTTAGCGTACATCAAGCAAGAATAAGAAAAACTCCTATTTCACATTTAGGTATTTTCCAAATTACGACGCAAAAGGAGAAATGGTTGATTTAACCCTATACAGGTTGATTCAAAAGTTTTTACACAAAATTTATAGAGTGATAAAGCAGTTTACAACTATAAATTCTTATATAGTGAAAGAATACATTTGTTCTGCCAAAAGTGTAGGTTGTCCAACGCCAACACAAACATAAATATTGTTCATTATTTTAACAAAGAAAAGGGAACTTTTCAAGAGACTTACCTTGCTTCGTATGAAATGGAATGGCATGACTACAAATTCCGGAACTGTACAGCATTTCATTGAGTTATGCTTTATATGATGTCAATTACGTTCGGAAATGGACAGTGTCTCGTTCGGAAATTTGGATCATGATGATGGCGACTTATACCATTTCTCTTGATGTTGTTACATATAGCTAAACAAAATGAAAATCTATTAAAAATTCGTTAAAATATTTTCATTGTTGTTAATATTATGTATGAAAACCTTGATCTGTACTGGCCTGAGAAATTTTGTATTTTTAACAGAATAAATAGATTACGATCTTGATTTCTTATACAAAAGTTGTTTGTTGTAGTGTACATTTCAACCTCTAAATATTGGTCTAAGAATATTGTAATCTCCCTGTATTAAAACTAATAATAGTGTCTAACAAATAAATAACGATTGTAATACTTAACAAGCTGAAAATTGCACGTCAAAAGTGGCAAATGAGGTGCGTTCGTACTATAACTAGTTTTATAACTATTTTTTGCCCCGCGTATCGTACTGAATGTATATTTCAACTACACTTCATAACTGCATATCCATTTCATTCTGTTCGAAAGGCTGTAACATCATTAAAATGCACTTGAAATAATTTTTTTCCCATTGGTAGTCATGTAACGGAAAACTTTTGACTGTCCCTGTAACTAAACTATACATCTGATTTCCATAAAATTTGAAATGACTCGACAAAATTTTGCAACAATTATATATTTAAAATTTCGGACCATTCGGTTGGGTAGTTTTTGCTCTGTTATATGCGGACAGACGGAAGGATGGAGAGACAGACAGACGGACGGACCGAACGACGACTATAGGTGCTACGTATTTACATAATTACGAACGCACCTAAAATGCAATTCTGTTTATTTCAAACTATGTATCTATGCTGATGAGATTTTGCTGTAGTCAGCATTGTTTTTCAAGATTATCGTGATAGATGTATCTCAAGAACGACGCTGAGGGAAAAAATACGGCCTTCAACTAGAATGGATACTTAGTCATTTTCTGAATTCCTAAACTAGAAATATAGATTTCTGTACTATGCGAATAGAGTAAACAGCAAAGCTGAATAGACGAAATCATCTAGAATTTCTAGTCTCTTGTTTTCTAGGTGACGAAACGATCATGAATCGTTTCAGTAGCGAGAAATGATCGCTTGATTTCTGGAATCGTTTCATAAACTAGAATTATAGGTACTAAAACTAACCTCTTGTGTTCGCATCTATTTGCAGAGATTTTAAAATACGTTTGACCACGAGAATATAGGAAAATGCTCTTGAATTCTTGTAGGAGACTCTAGACTTCTCTAGCAAAGGGAACTAGAATTTATAGGGATGACATGGAACTAGTTTTCCTAGAGTCACAATTTAGATTCTAGATGCCAGAACCATATTTTTTCTCAGTGTAATTTGCGGAATTTTATCTTACTTTACATTTAGTTAGACTAACATAAATCAATGCTTATCACATTTTGGTGCATATTACCCAGCCGATGGCACTGGAGTACTATGTTTTAAGGATATCCGTGATATCTATATCTCGACCTCTATTGTATAGAATTCCACCCAATTTTATATTCAAACTGTTTTTATTTTATTTTATCGATGCTGATTTAGTTTTTATCTTAATCAATCAACAGCGGTCGCTGCTATCCTATACTATCAAAAAGTTTCGTAATCAATCAGTCAATCTACAATCAATTGATAAAATTTAGCAATCGCGGTTTTCCACCCGTAGGTTTTTTTTCAAAGTACATGACTCCATTCTTGTAACTTTCCACACTTATAACCACATGTTTATCAGGATCGACTATTTTTGACGACCATTTTGGCTGCAAACTCGATTACAAAATTTTAGCCCCCTGTTATTTTTGCGACAAATTTTATGACCACATTTCATTTTACTTACCCATCATACGTAGTATAGGGTAAGTCTTGTAATCGTTTTAAAAATCGACAATTTTTTTTGACGGATTTACACGTTTCAGACACTGGAGATTCCGAGAAATATATTTTTGGAAAAAAAAAATTGTCGTCCGTTTGTCTGTATGTCTGTGTGTGTGTCTGTAAAAGCTTTATCTCCCGAACAAATTGAGATAGAGACTTGAAATTTGGTGTTTACTTAGGAAGTAATAATGGGAAGAAGCCTGTTGAATATCAGTAACTTCGATTATCTGGAACTATTTTTTTTTTTTTTTTTTTTGTACTCTCGAAATATTCGTTCTGATAAAAGGTATACAAACATTTTTGAAGTTGTTTATTTGAAGGAGTGAATATAAAAGACAATAAAAACATAAATTTTGCATAAAGAATGAAGTCGATCGGATAATGAGTTGCCGTGATATTTGTAATCATATTTTTCACACTCTTCGATTTTTCATGACCCTGTATTTAATTCATATTTCAATTCAAAGATATATTTTAATTGGAAATGAGACGCTTAATACGACGCAGTAAACTGTTAGTTAATATGATTATAATTTTTGGAGTTATAAGGATGTTTCTTTTACGCAATTCGGTACTACTCGATTATCCCGATGACCCCAAAACTATCGCCAAACTATAAGATTAAATGCCAATAATGGCCTATCATAAATGTCACATTCACTTGACATTAAACACGTTACACGTGTTTGTTGCGTCATCAAGTGTTGATCGCCAACGGCGGCTAATTTGTATAATTTTGCGAGTAGTTTGGCGATTTATATATTTTATAGAAATTGGTCGACGGGATAATCAAGTAGTACCCTCAATTCATTAATAAAGCATTACAAATTAAAAATATTTAAATATACGTTTAAATTGTATTTTGGAATTTAAATGCATTTTATAAATACCGGGTGTCGTAAAAAGGACTGACTGATTTTAAAATTCAACAACTTGCAAACGGTGACAGATATTTAAAAAATTCTTGCAGGAGGGTTATGCATAAGGTCAAAAGTTTTTTTTACAGAGATTTTCGATTTTAGTTCGAAGTACAAAAAATAGATGGCGCTGTAATCAATAGACGCTAAAAACAGGCTCGATTTTTTGGCCGATCTGTTCTTCCATGCGGAAAAAGGAGATGGAAATATATTGAGGGGGTCCCGAAGGACCAAAAATCGAACTTGAATTTAGCGTCTATTGATCGCAGCGCCATCTGTTATTTGTAATTCGAACTAAAATTGAAAATCACTGTAAAAAAACTTTTGACCTCATACATAACCCTCCTGCAAGAATTTTTTAAATATCTGTCACCGTTTGGAAGTTATTGAATTTTAAAATCAGTTAGTCCTTTTTAGGACACCCCGGTAGTTTACACATGTTTTATTTTCACATTTTATACTATGCATATCCATGATGGGTAAGTATTACGTTGGCTCTCAACGACTAGTTTTATTGTGTAGAAGTGCACCAAATTTTATATTTGATATTATAGATAAAAAAAAAAAAACTTTATTTACATCATTTAAAATTTTAATAGCCAACCTGTGAGAACTGTTGTGCTGTGTTTTTTTTAATTCCCTGATCACTGACACTCTATGACACATTTTTCACTAAGTTGGTTTACGACTTGTTAGCAATGTGATTATTCACGTATCACGTATTACTCTGTGTTAAATTCGTAGCAATGCACTATGCTTTATATTCATAATCGTTGATGCTATTACAAATTATTATTTTAGAATGATAGGGAAAAGTTGATTTTGGGATGACCACAGTATACTACAGTTATATAATGAATTTAATTTATTAAGATGTTTGATATGAGGCATGCAACCTCTAAAAAATTGTATAGGGGAGGGTAGTACACAGTGAGATGAAAATTATTATTACTTAACAAATGGCGACAATTTTTATTCTTTTGAAAAAATTTTTGCTACATCCTTAAGCTACACAAATTTGCTACAAATTAATCTATAAATGGTTTTAAAAAAGTGATTTATAAAAGCACAGAAGCAGCATAACGGAGTATTGAAAATTATCTTACTGTGTACCACAAGTGGTACACAGTGAGACAATGTATATATTTTCATAAATCATACATTTTTACACTCTATCAATAATTTTCTGCAGTTTATGACTTATAATTAATATTTCTAGATTATCAAAATATTAAAAATATGAGCCACGGGTGGCCAGTGGCAGATCTTGGGCTACCTTCATGCAAATTTTCAGCCTCTTACATTTAGTAAATTTCTCTAGCCATTGCATGCCCACTCACGCACAGAGAAAGAGAGAGAGAGAGAAAAACCTTCTTTTATTAATAAATAACATTTTAAACATCAAAACACCTAGTAGGTACACAATAAGACACGTTTCACTGTGTACCACAACTGTGTGTCTCACTGTGTACTTTCTTTACGTTGTAACAAAATGGATGCCACATCTGTTACATCAATTTCATCGCTTTAAAAAGTTTATGTCGTTTTGCCGAAATAGTCTATTATTAGATATAGCTAGGTTTGGTTAAGTAAATATAGGTCATATTGAAGGAAATAAACTCTAAAATAGACGTTTATGTAACTTTAACCACTATAAAATAAGGAGTTATTTATTATTTTGTCGAACGAGTAACTGAAGTGCCGAAACTACATCCACGTGTTGCATAAGATGAGATCATTGTGTGTGTGTGCCAGCTTGAAGAAAAAGTTACAACTATGCAACAAAGAGGCTGCTGTCTCACTGTGTACCATGTCTCACTGTGTACTCCCCTACCCTAATCAATATTTAAATGCTAAAGTAATCAAATCTAATTATTTCCTTTATAATTAATGCTATTCACCCTTCTCTAATCCTATATGCATAATCTTTGTCCTATAATATCTAAAGAGCTTTAAAATTTCATACTCTCAAAAATTAACTCAATCGTGGGTTGCCCTTTCATACAATATTCATATAAATACGGCTATGAGTATATCGTTGTGTTTGGATTTGGACGTTCATGGCTCGAGGTTGTTTCGCTGCTGATCCGATGAATATTGATCTACGTTTCCAATCTTTCACTTTAAAATTTTAAAACACTTAAAATTAGAAAGATTATTTCTTCATGCTGATACATATTAGGTTAAATCCTGCACGGGTAGTGTTGTACCTGATTCGAACCCCAAAGTACTGCTTAAAATCAACCGAAACCCGACAAAAAATATTTGCCAACCACAAACTCAACTCGAACTCGGCACACTGTAAAAAAAAATCTGTGAAGTTACTAAAGTTTTTCTAGGAAACTGGGATTCCTAGAACTTTTCATGTAACGGCAACAACAAAATTTCATTTAACAGACACACTTTTGCGCCGAAAATCAAAAAATCTGTAAGGTTACTAAGAATTTTTTTGGAAACTGGGATTCCGAGAACTTTTCATGTAACTGCAGCCAGGGTTACAAATAAAAGTTTAGTAAGATTAATGAAATTTTAGCAGATTCATTTGTAAATTTACAGATTTTTGTAGCTTTACAAAAACTAGTTTTGTAGATTTGCAGCTTTTTTCGTACAGTTACAGTTGAAAGTTTAGTAAGCATGTAACTTTACATCTGTAGAACTACAGATTTTTTTTTACAGTGCACACTTCAGCTCGAAATCGACACCAACTCAAAAAATTCAAATCCAAACCCGTGCTAAGCCCGAAGTGAAAGAAAATTAATCCATATTTTAATACAAATGTGAAAAAGTAGTCTATAATTAGGTCTGTAATATCAATTCAATTGTATCAATTTTGTATAAAAATTAATACATATACACACATTAATCTTCAAATATATTCTTATTTACATAAAAAAAATATATATCAGAACTTTATTTTGAAAAGTCGGGTTAAAGCCAATTAGATACGTGCACCGACCAATACTGGCCACAACACGGTGCACCCCCAAAGGACCGCCACGGCACCCACTGCAAGGGGGTCTTCACCAGACACGGGCCGGTCACTCAGGACTTGCACCGATGAGTCTGTTAAAATAGAGCATCCCAAGCAGTATTGTCCCGCTTTAGTCTCCTCTGGGGCATTGCACTATCCGGGGAACCACGGACCCAAGTCGGGTTAAATCGAACCTGACCTGAAAGAATCAAAATTCGGCTTGAACCCGAAACATTTAAAGTCAACGCAACCTGAACCGAACCGCGGGTCGGGTAACCTGACCCCGACCCGGTGCGGGTAAAATCGAGTGACCCGACCCGATGCAGGACTCTAATTCATATGTGTAATGAATAACGAAAATGAAACCGGTTTAATCTTGTTTTACATTCCTGTTTAACCCATTTCCTGATGATGATGAAAAAACACAATTAATTTAAGCAATTTTTACTCTTATGAAAATAAATGTTTAGAGCGACAAACATATTTTTGTTAAAAACTAAAATGTTTGTTTAAACTTTTTTTTTTTTTTTTTTTTTTTTTTTTTTTTTTTAGTTTGTAGTAGCAATTTTTGGTATTAAAATAAATCAAGGAATACATCTCGGACATTCTGGATTACAGAACATTAGGTGAAAACCATTTTTAATTGAAAACTCTATATTTTACATTTAATGTATTTTTTTTTAACTGACCTCTATCTACACGAAAAAGCATTTTCATAGCAAATTATGTATTTAAATAAAGTATTAAAATTTATTAAAAACGGTTCACTATGTATAGCAATGTTTTTGATTCCGATTATTTCAGTGTTTAACACCTTGAGAGGCGGTGGGATATATTTTATCCCACCTACGATTAATGAAGATTTACACCAGAAAATTTTTATGAAATTTTACTTTTCTAACCTTGGTGGAATAAAGTCGTAAAGTAGCTTTTCCTTATTTTGAAATAAAATTTTTCTATTTTTCCGGTGGGAATTCAGCATTACTCAAACACAATTGCTTTCCCCTCAAGGGGTTAAGGCGCCTAGTTTGATTATATGTCTGTTGAACTCGTGTTTTATTTAATTATTTATTGATGAAGTTTTAATTTTGTTCTGGAATATTAAACGGAAACAAATGATAAACTATTTATAGTGTTTGAAGTGCAAACGCGTTAAACTTCCGTAACCGGTCTGCCTGCAATACAGATAAATTATTTTAAAAATTCGTTTTTAAAAATTATTTTTAAAATGATACAACATTAGTAAATTGAGATATAGTTTTAAAACTACACTGTAAAAAAAATCCGACCAGTTTTCCTGTAGGAATCGGAAAAATAGTTGCCCTTATCTTACCGGAAAAATTTCCGACCCAGCTCGGAATAAAATCCGTAGAAAAAAAGGAAATAGTCAATAAAACGGTATTTTACGGATTTTATTCCGATTTTATGGTTTTTATTCCGAGCTGGGTCGGAAATTTTTCCGGTACGATAAGGGCAACTATTTTTCCGATTCATACAGGAAAACTGGTCTTATTTTTTTATAGTGTAATTGCATATTGAAGTACAATATTTTCCCATAGGGAAAAATATTGTACTTCATTCGAAGGTATAAAAGTTAAAATTGTGCGATGTTTAGAAGTGATTTTTACGAAAGGAAATTGATGATGACTGTTACCCACCGGTGACATGACGCCAGGGTTACATATGAGCCAGTTTTTTATTTATAATATAGATAGATGTGAAATTAGAGTTTTTGACGCTTAGGAAAAAAAAGGTACTACTTAGTTATCCCATAGACCCATTTCGCCAAATTATGTAAATCGTCAAACCACTCGCCAAATTATACAAATTGACATACTTTTTTTTGAAATAACGAAAGAACAAATAAATTAGTATAACATTAATACAAATACAAATAAAACGTTGAAATAAAAATCATTTGATGACGTAAACACGTGTAACTCGCTTAAAATCAAGTGAATGTGACATTTACGATCAATCATTATAGCCATTTAATCGTATAGTTTGGCGATAGATTTTTGGTCGACGGGATAACTAAGTAGTATCCCAAAAAATCCCTATACATGCTAAATGCACTGAAAATTTTCAGAAGTAATTAAAAGTTGAATTTCCGTGATTTTTTCCTCATTTAAGAAAGAATTCATGTAAGTAATATTTTGTTAATACCTGATTCTATCTAATTTGAGCTTCTTTCTATTTTTGAATCAAATACAGTTAGTTATGTTTGCTATAGTGGCCTTTTCTTTTCTCTCTTTTTTTAAATTTTATTTTTGTAAAATTTTGTGTGACAGCAAAGCTATTTTTCTCTGCTAAAGTATAATATTTGCATACGGCAACAAATTTAATCAGTTTCTGCGTAATCACATTTATATCAAAGAAGCATGAATTTCAACTAGAAACGTTTCATTTTTCAATATTTTCAATATACGACTTTTGAACCTCGGTAAATACTATAAAAGTAAATTTATTACTCAATTTTTTTTAAAATATTGTATCTTCCATTATCTATCTCTGTTTTGCTGGGATCGCAGCGTAAGAAAAAAAATCAAGTGTGAAGCTTAGATTATGAAACACTTTCCAACAGAATAATGTAACAAAACTGCCCCGTTTAAAAAATTAAAATATTACGTCTAATTCAACCATATGGAAACGCATAACACATTTCAAAACCCAATTTTAGCTGTTCCCATCTACAATTCGAAAATTATTCGAATTTTTTCAATAGCTCTGATGTATATGATACATAGATTTGTATCTATTAACTGCATGCATGCCAAAATTTAGTTCAGTTTAGATATACATATACTCCAATTGAAAATTCCCCTTCAGCAATTTTCTCTAATAAGGAGAATGGTACATGAATATTTTTTCAATAGCCCTGATGTATATGATACATAGATTTGTATCTATTAACTGCATGCATGCCAAAATTTAGTTCAGTTTAGATATACATATACTCCAATTGAAAATTCCCCTTCAGCAATTTTCTCTAATAAGGAGAATGGTACATGAATATTTTTTCAATAGCCCTGATATATATGATACATAGATTTGTATCTATTAATTGCATGCATGCCAAAATTTAGTTCAGTTTAGATATACATATACTCCAATTGAAAATTCCCCTTCAGCAATTTTCTCTAATAAGGAGAATGGTACATGAATATTTTTTCAATAGCCCTGATGTATATGATACATAGATTTGTATCTATTAACTGCATGCATGCCAAAATTTAGTTCAGTTTAGATATACATATACTCCAATTGAAAATTCCCCTTCAGCAATTTTCTCTAATAAAGAGAATGGTATATGAATATTTTGTGCAGCCCTGTATATGAGGTATAGAATTTATATATAACGAGTAACATGCAAAAAATTAATTAAATTTAAAAGCGCATACCGAATTTTAAACCTTACACCCGAGCGATTATATCCCAAAGACAGTACTGTAACCGATTTCTTTTATGTGTCGCTGTAAATGAATAAAAAAATGCTATGAATGCCCTGTTCTAAAGTTATCATAGTGAAATTCAGTGATTTATATCAGTTACAATGCATTTGAAATAGCGTAAAATCATTAAAATTCTCTGAAAACGATTTTTCCCCCATATACTATAATGTAATGGAATACTTTTGTGTGACCCTATAAATGAACAATTAATACTACATACTTCATATACAATACCAAACATGCTTTGGTAACCCTAAATAACCTCTATCAATTGCATGAAAATCCGAGTCTATTTACGGGAGTTAGAGCGTGGACAGACGGACAGATGCCAGACAAACCGAATGCAAAAACGCTTTTCAACTTTGTTGGAAAGTGTTAAAAACCGCTCGTGTGGCCGATGCAGGTGGCGCGTTTCATGCGGAAACCATCAGCGTAGAAACAGTCTGTCGTTTGACATTAGCCTTAGTGTTACAACTGAATACGGTTTACAACAAGAATGGATTTAATGATGTGTCAAACTATGCTTACCAAAATAGGCCACCTGTGAAACTTAAACAAAGAAATAATTTAACAAGTAAGAAAAATCACGCGTTTAGCATAGATTATGAAACACTTTCCAACACTTCCTGAATGTTTTAACAAAAACTTCGCTATTTAGAGAAATAAGTTATATAAGAGAAATAGGTAAATATTTTAAAAAACGCATGAAACATTTGAAAAACTGATTTCTGCATTTACCGTATATAGCCAAATATGTATTCCAATTCTTTTGAACAGCCCTGTATTTGATCTGTAGGTTGATATATGTACTATATAATGGGAAAATTTAGTTTAGAAAGAAAATTCATAACATGTTGAAATTTCTCTTTCAGCAATTTATACTAACAGATCAAAACATACTTGTAACTACTGAAATCACATTTCCAGAAATTATCATTTATAGACAGCCATGTATCCAATTCTTTGCGTGACCCTGTATATCCTTTTATCTATGTTCTACAAGCATTTCTTAGTAAACCAAATGCAGTTCCGTGTAAAAATGCATAACTCATTTAAAAACCATCTTTAAGCAATTTGCAATCATATCCAGTAACCATTACGAATTATTATTATTATATGAATTACAACATTTATACACACCATATACTATGCATAAATATAGTGAAACATAAAAGCACATAACATAAATAAAAATGCATTTCAGCAATCATCGCTACTGTACAGTACTTCGGACACAATATAGTATCTGAAATCTTTTGTGTGTCCCTGTAAATGCTATGCACTTCGAATTATACATGAAATAAGTTATAGTAAACCTCAGCGACGTATATCAATTTCATTATATATGAAATAATTTAACATAATTAAAATACGCCGCAAACAATTCCCTTTACCCCTATATCGTTCTGTAAAGGAATTATTTTGTGTGGCACTGCAAATGAATAATAACTATTCGTAATAACATCATATATTCTACAGAATGCGCATTTTAGTGCACATGATTTATAGAAGATGTACAAAGGTTTATTCATTAAATAATTTTGGTTATTTTTTTAAATTGTTTTTTTTTTTTTTCAATTTTAGTATTTCTTATAATCCAGTTCCATATTACACGATTGGTTGCCATTACCTCAAAAATGTACCTTTTCCAAAAAGCTAAATATTGATAGGTATTATTTTTCTTCCACTTTAAACACATTAAAAATAGGTTAAGAAATAGTCAAAGTTTGTACGTTAATAACTTTGAATGTATCGCAATTTTAGTTTCCCCTATCTTCAACAGAAGAAAGTATTGTATTCGAAATTTTTTTCGACTTCCGGTTTTCGACGGATATAAACTATTAAACTATTAAAATGTTGTATTGTCATCGCAAACACTCTTGTGTACACTAATTTAATAATTCTGGATTATCAGGAAGTACGTGAAAAATTATTTACAAAATTTCATTTTTACATATATTATTTGAACCAAGTTATTAAATTAAATAAAAGAGGGAGATAAAAAAAATAGCACAACTTTGATTTCAGTTCAGTATTCTTTTCGTTGAATCTTAAAACTTCTCCGTTTCTGAATAGACAAAGAATGTTTGCGGACGGTTTACAGTTACTGGGAAATTTAAATTTTTCGATGGGAACTTTGGCTTTGGTGGGTTACAAGTGAAAACGTTTTATTTTTCCGCACGAAAGTTGTTTAAAATGTAAGCTATTGACCGCTTTAATTAAAGTGAATAATTGGAAAGCGGTTTCACTTACAAATTATTCATCGGTATTCTTGCCTCAGTGGATTTAACTCTGAAAACATTTTTTTTTTCGGTGACTTCTAAAGTTATTTTTTAATAGTAGAAAATTTTCTAAAGATGGTTTAAACATAAGAAAATATTACAGGGTAAGTTAAAAATGGTCCCACTTATTGTGATCTAACACCGGTTCTCAGGTCAGCGTCATATTTTTGCAACCAATTTTAGTGTCATTGATTTTGGTATATAGGATAGATTACATGATGCACATCAGAAATTACCAGTCAGCTGGTGCGGTCCTCCTGCACCAGCTGGGAGGGGGTTGTCATAGATACAACATACACCATGTTTCTACATTGCAATGTAAAATGAATAGCAATTCAATTACTGAGGAAGCTTCCGACTCCCGAGTCTGTCTAACGTCAGTAATCGGATGCCATTCATTTCGCATTGCAATGGGTTGTGCGATGCATAGATAAATATACAAGATAGGACACTTACGGCAAAATCTGTAATGGCAATAGTACTAGCGTCACTTACGGAGGAAAGATATAAATGGAGATGCATTAGGCTGTAAAAACGGTTTGCAATATGAAGCCGGTTATCGCTCAAATTTAAATGAAGTCTTTAATGAAGTTTTGATGGCTCAAACAAGAAAAGCACGTGGAACAGAGAACATGTACTACATCTTATAACTGCGCCATATTCTCATTTTTAATCGAAATTTTAATTACACCTACGGTCAACACGCGGTTAATGAATAATAATTTGCAACGGTAAAAGCAAAAGCAAAGAAATACAGGTTTAAATTGACAGTCGCGTCTAACAAGGAAGGTCTCCATACGGGTATATTCAGAAAAATCTGAAAAAATTACAGAGTGTTCGTCTCATGTGGATATATATATATATATATTTATAAAAAATTTTTTGGCGGAACCCCGATAGAACGTTCGTAAAAAAATAATGAAATTTTCGTTTATTTGGCGATTTATCCTCGGTTGGCGATGAAATGAAATTTCGAAAAATACTTTTTCATATCGGATACTCTTTAAGGTAAAAATATTTCATATTGAACTTGTTTAAATAAATTTCACTTAAATAACTGTAGTTTTGTCAGTTTTAGTTTGATTTAGCTATAGTTTTGTCATATACCGGGTGTCCCAAAAAGGACTGACTGATTTTAAAATTCAATAACTTGCAAACGGTGACAGATATTTAAAAAATTCTTGCAGGAGGGTTATGCATAAGGTCAAAAGTTTTATTACAGTGATTTTCAATTTTAGTTCGATTTACAAACAATAGATGGCGCTGTAAGCAATAGTCGCTAAATTCAGGCTCGATTTTTGGTACTTCGTGGCCCGGATAATACATATCCATCTCCTTTTTCTGCATGGAACAAGATAAAAGACCAAAAATCGAGCCTGTATTTAGCGACTATTGCTTACAGCGCCATCTATTGTTTGCAAATCGAACTAAAATTGAAAATCACTGTAATAAAACTTTTGACCTTATGCATAACCCTCCTGCAAGAATTTTTTTAATATCTGTCACCGTTTGCAAGTTATTGAATTTTAAAATCAGTCAGTCCTTTTTGGGACACCCGGTATGTATTTATAATGAAAGTTAAATATCAAATTTTATGAATTAAAACAAAATTAAAATTGTTTCAATATCTCAAAATTAAGTCCAATTGAGTGCTGTCGGTTCAATTTTGTTGCTATGGAAACGACGAATTCCTTGGTTTGAAATGAATAACTTCTAAATGAATCTTGCCTTTATTTTGGAATACGCTTAAATATATGAGAGTATTTTTTATAGATGAAATTGTTTTTAAAGTAATAAAATTAAGTAACAAGCAACATAAATATGTAATATGAAAAAATGTATTTATGAAACTCTCTCATTATTTATGTTTAAATTCATTAAATACTTTTTATACGCATTCTAAAAATCAATTAACAAACAATTTTCAGATACATTAAAATCGTTTGCTTTTGGCGAGGAAAAGTACTGTTCGTCAAATCGCGTGACGCTTTCGTCTTTTCGCGCCAAATACTCGAAAGTATTTTATTTTTTTACAGACTTTCTACTGTAATTCCGCCGCTAAATTTGACTGATCCTTTATTACATACATAAGTAGATTAATTGGTATTTTTTTTTTCAAAATATTCTGCATATGCCCTGTATGGAGACCTTCCTTGTAAGTACGTGGTTGTGTTTGGGCCGAATGTAACGTATTTTAGGGTTACGTTTTCGACGTCATGCTCAGACACCATACTTCATCTCTATTCTTTTTTCTTCACTCTGTGAGCCGACAAGGGGGAAGAATTCACAAGCCTCCGAAATTTACCTATGTTGATGAAATATGTTTATGTTCTATATTTTAAATATCTATTCTTTCCTAAACGAAGCAGAGGCAGACGATAGTGTATTTATATTTGATTTATTTAGCTGCTTTTTTTTTATCGTACTTGTATCGTTCACCTTTAACCCCTTAACCTACAATGACGGACATAGCCCGCGTACGATGATCGAGCCAAATGTAAATTCTTCCTACCACTAAAATTTCACAGTAAATATAGTTTAATTTAATCGTCGAAATTTCATGATTAAACAAGGCGAAAATCTCTATTAAATTTTAGTGGTAGCTATGGATTTGCCAAACCGTGAAGCTGTTGGAAGTAAATCGTAGGTTAAGAGGTTAACTTTCAAAATGATAATTATAGTAATAATATAAAAGAAAACTCCCAGAAAATTCTGTCAAGAACGTAAATATGTAAGTTTATGAGATAAAATTGTAAAAAGTCAAATTCAGGTATTGTGTTAATTTATTCACATCGAATAAAAATTTTATTATGGGTCATATCAGTATCTCTATTTATTCTTAACTTTTAGATTTACATAATTCTAAAAATTTGAAAAAAGGAATTTTTCCCCATCTGTAATTTTATTATTATTTCTTATATGTTAATATTATAAATATTATTGAACTGATTGTACGTTGTTTAGATTAAAAGCAATATTTTCATTTTATCTGTAAGAAAGTGAAAATTTTAAAAGATTATTGTAACGAGTGTTTAATACATTAAACTTCATAAATTAATAAAACATCGGCTATAAAAATTTTCCTACCGAATGGGAATATTTATGAAATTTTCTGGGATTTGTAGAGTGCAGTACATCGTATATTTTTATATTACACCATTGCTTTATGTAGCATTAAATCCAATTATATCATATTTACTTGATATATAACATTTAAGACGAAATTTTTAGCTTGGTTTTCGTTGCACTAAAATCGTTCACGCATCATGTACGAAAAAAAATATATCCGTGCATGAACTAGAATAGATATTAGATATATAGAATAGAATATCTATTCTGTGTTCATGTATCGGTGTAATATTCTGTTGAAAACGTAAACACGAAACATAAGAAAAAAAACAAAGATCACAATAAAGTAGATGCTCAATAAGAAAAATATTACAAGGATGGGAAGTTTCTTCCCCATTGTCACTAAATAACACTGCGATCGCAATCGCATTACCATTACGCTCTATGGAAGTGTCCTATATCTTGTATGATAATCTATGGTGTGATGTTGCTATTAGACATGAGTTCGAGCTCTTTTTTCGGATTCGCAGCCGGACGATTTGAAATCCAAGTCCGCTCGAGACTGAAAAATTTTGTGGTATCAGGGCTCGAGCTACCCGAGCCCGATACCGATAACACGCAGTAGAAACAAGTTAATAACATTTTAAAATTGTTTCAAGATTCATTTTCTCATTTTAAAATCTCTTCTTACATACAAATAAGTATTAATTCTAAATATACCCTCAGGGAAACGTTTCGCGATTTTCATGTCCCTGAAAATCTGTTTAAAATAGCAAATGATTTATTCATAGGTAACCACTGGCAGAAATCTGGAAAAGTTAGTATTCTTATTCTGTTAAAATATCATTGAACAACTATATGGCAGAAATATATTAGTTCTGTTTGACACTTAACTAAACATCTTTTATAGGAATTAGCTATCGGACATTAATAATAAGGAGCACCCTGTATAATATGAAAGAAATAATAACTAAAAGTATGTTATTCTTCTTTCACATATTTCCATCCAACTTCAGATTTTGAAGGAAGAACACAAACATTAAAGGAAAGGAGGATTTATTTAGAGAATTAAACGAGGATTTGCTAGATTAAGTACTTCAGCAGTTTTGATGTAAGTATCTGTAAAAACATTGTATCGCCTTAAGGCGGTTTCTCCCACACTTTTTTTTTCTAGTGGTATCTAAAATTTATCGATCAGAAATATTATTAGACAAACTTTTAGCTTCGAATACAAAAAAAGAGAAGGACTTTGATCCGATGAATTAAGACGCTCGTTTATCAACAGGTAGATTAGTAGAAAAGAGTGACACATGTTTATATAAAAGAGGAACAGTATATAACCCTGGGAATCTTCACAGTGTATTATCAATATTTTCTTGAAGTTCAACTTCTGTGTCATCTATGAAGATCTACCGGGAAAATGCAAGTAAGATACTATATAATATAGTACGAGATGAACTCCGTTGAAGTTCGGGAATTTAAAACGGCTAAAAGGGAACTATTAGATTGAAATTATAATAAGCTTATAAAAATAATTAACAGTAAAAAAATAATCATAATCTAATTTCTAAAACAACTATCATTTTAAACCAAATGCACCAAAATACTATTTTCTTTCACTTCTACTTTTAAAATTATCTAAAAATGAAACTTTGTTCACATAAGTAATCGGGATCATGTAATCAACATAAGCACGGTTAATTGAGGTTCGGATCTTTGGTATTACAGAATGAAACATCAGTAAAAATCCCGTCACTTTGACGCAATCATAATTTTTTTTTCAAAGAAATCTCAACCTAATGTCATTTTTACCATCACAAATGTACAAGCGTTCTTCTCATATTTATACGCCATTTAAAAAATAGTTTAATGTACTATATGTTATTAATAAATATAGTTCCTTGACTTTATGTTTTCGAGCTGCGAAATTGCATGTCAATATTCGCACACTTGATTTGAGGTTCTAATCTGAGCACAGGCAAATAAAAGGGTCAAGGAATTTATGTCTTTTAGACGCATTTGAAATATAATATTTAGTTTTACCAAAGATACTTCTCGTTTCTTTCTAAATATGACATCATTTTCAGTTAGTTTGAATTATTTGAAGGTAAAGTCTGAATGCGTGGAAATAGGAAGAACCTGTTCGAATAGGAGCAATTAAAACCATTTTTTCCCAAGTGTACTTTATAACGCGCTTTTTTTCTACCTCACGCTCCCCCTCTCCCCTTCCCCCACATTTTTTTATTGTTCGGGTAGATCTGGTAGGAGGTGTTGAAATTTTATTTCGGTGTTGAAGTTGTATTTAAAATACAATTCATTATTTATGTAAGTTTGAGGACTGAAATTTTTCTCTTCTGTGTCAAAAGTGTGAGTTTCTTTTTATTTCATGGAAATACGTTTTTAATGGAGTAAAGTTATCTAAAATCGAGAGTTGAAATAAAAAAAAACATGAAAAGCTCCATTTTCACAGTTTTTCCTATATTAGCATTACTTTTGTTACCTGGTGGTACGCGGAAGTATGAACTTCGGATTTAGTAGTACGTCGGTCTAAAAAGTTTAGAGTTAGGGGTAAAACATACTCTAACCTCTTCGGTCCCTGGGTCCCCATACGGGGACCCCTGTTCTTTTCCTTATAAAAGCTAAAATGTCTTATTTTGCTACATTTTCACATCACTTCTTAATAGCTGAATGTTTTTTGTGTTCAAAGCAAACTAATAAATGGCAGCATCTAAGCTGATTCCCACATAAAATAAATGTTATTTTCATCTGAGTTTGCAAAATGCCTAAAAATGCCCAAAAGACAGTATGACCAAGAAACTGAGAAATTTTCATAAGTATTTAAATTAAATCTTTTTCAATAAAAATTTTTGAGGATTATTTACTTTGTTTAAGGCTCTTAAATTTGTTGTAAGGCTCTTAAATTTTGAGAATTATTTACTTTGTTTAAGGCTCTTAAATTTTGAGAATTATTTACTTTGTTTAAGGCTCTTAAATTTTGAGAATTATTTACTTTGTTTAAGGCTCTTAAATTTGTGATTGCGTTAATTTAGGTTAATGGTTATTAAATTGATTTTTAAAGAGGGTTTGTAGTTTTAGATCCATATTTTTTAAACTAAATTACTAAGCAACTAAAGGATCCATTTCAGAAAAGATATTTTTTCTGTCATTTGCGATGTCATTTTGTTTGGAAAAAACAATGAATAAGCATTTGTATTATCATTTTAGCATCGGAACTGTAGAGGTTAATATATTTATAAGATCTATGCACTTGTTGCAAACTGAGCGAAAAATGTTAACCCTTAACATTTTGGGGACGAGTCACCGGTATACGTGCCGCGTAAGGTGCTTAGAATCCGTGATTATTCTCACCAGTAAATTTTTATTGTAAATTTTGCCTTATTTAATTCGAGCATTTTCCCGATTCAATTAGGCAAAAATTTCCGTTTTAAAAACCGGTGATGAAAAATTAAAAATTCTGTAAAAGACGCCCGTCCCGAAGGAGTTAATGTCACAGAAATTGTCATACAGCTACTGCGAGCAGTCTCTGAGGTTGATGGATTGAAAAATAAATACAAATAGGAAATTGTACGTCAAAAGGGGTAAATGAGGTGCGTTCGTACTATAACTAGTTTTATAAATATTCAGATCTTGGTCCAATAGCTGTTGCACTCTTTTGCAAAAATGCGTGAATACAAAATTCATTAAGATACTATGTATTAAACTCAGTAATACGAAAATAATAAGACTCTGTCTTCAATAGGATGTCATAACCATGGCAACCTAGAATCATATCTATCACTGAATGAATTACGTATGGTAGGATTTAATAGAATGAAGAACATTTTTATTAATATCTTTTCAATTTTAATTCGATTTCTATAAAATTTGAAATGACTCGACAAAATTCTGCAAGGATTCTATATATATTAAATTTCAAACCAGTCGGTTGGGTAGTTTTTGCGCTGTTCTATGCGGACAGGCAGACAGACGGACGGACCAGAGGACTATTATAGGGGCTACTTATTTATATAATTACGAACGCACCTAAAAAAGGTGGGTTAACTAATACTGTTTCTGTACAAATATTTTCCAGGATTATTGTTAAAATTCTACCATTCAGAAGCCTCTAGCGATAGTAAAGGCTACAAAGGAAACAAAATTTCATTAGTATCTATAATTAAACAGAAAATTTAGAAGAGGGGACGGAAAACAACACCGGTGTTTAAGACCGCTAACAACAGCTGAAGGTTAATGACAACTTTCGACTTTTAATTGTATATTTAGCAATTCAAATGAGAGTTTTACCAGGTACTAGCCTGAAGGACTTTTTTCTTTTGTTTATTTTGATCATTTTGTCCTTTTTATAATAAAATCTTGGCACAGATGTCATAAATGCATATTGGTGTGATTTTTTTCTGACGCCAATTTGGCGAAAAGCTCATTTTTGAATACCAGTTACATATATATTTTTAAAAAGGGAATAACAATGATTAAAAAAAAAGTTTAATTTATAACTATAGAACAAAACAATTTATATAACTTAAAAAAGAAAATAAATGTAAATAAAAAATTTGTTAATAAATAAACAACTACATCCGGGTTACCATATCAAGCAAAATAGCAACACTTTAACACCAGTTAAGTACCCGTTGCGTATATGATATTAGCGTCTGAAAAAAGTCGCGCCAATATGACATTTGTGCCAAAATATTTTAAAGGGTGTTTTGTTTTAAATAAAGTTTTTTAACAATTACAGAAAATAAACCCTATATCTACCCTATATATATTTAAAATTCTAATGAAACGAATATATGAAACGGCTGAAATGTATCGATTCTTTGAATCGACTGATTAAACAACTGATTTTGTTTCACGGCGATTTCTTCTAAAATATTGAATACTTTGCGATGAAATTAACACCAAAAATCCGTGTTGACCCACAGATCTCAAAACTAGTATTAGAACTTTTAAATTCGAATTAGTTCTCGAAATATGAATTTTTTTGTAATTTTAAATACATTTTTTCTAATGATGGCAACTCAAATTTTGATCATAGCAGAATTTTTTTTTTTCATAATTCAGAAAAGGTTACTATTTTAAATTAATTTGGCGACCAGTTTGGCCTCCTTTAAATCTATGCTAAGAACAATGCTTTTTTTGTATTTCGTTATCATTTTATTAAATACAAAACTTTCATTTAAAAATGAAACATTTAAATTGATGGCTTTCACTTCTTTTTTTTAAAAAAACAAAAAACAAAACGAAAAGAAAAATATTAGGCACAGATGTCATATACGCACCGGGGTACCTAATTGGCGCACAAATGGCATTATTTTGATTGACATGGTAACCCGGCTATTGTTGTTTATTTAATAATAAATGTTTATTTACTTTTTTTTTATTTATATAAATTATTTTGTTCTATAGTTATTAATTATTTTTTTGCTATTTCCTTTTGAAAATAATAGGAAATAATTAAAAAACACGGTACAATGTAGTAATTATTCCGTGAACCAATTTCGCAAATTATATAAATCGCCAAACCACTCGCCAAATTGTACAGATTGACAAAAATTTTATTTTAAATAACGAAAGAACAAATAAATTAGCATAACATTAATAAATATAAAAATAAAAATCACTTGATGACGTAAACGCGTGTAACTTGCTAAATTTCAAGTGAATGTGACATTTACGATCAAGCATTATTGGCATTTAATCTTATAGTTCGCGATAGATTTTTGGTCGAATTGATAACTAAGTAGTATCCCAAAAATACATATGTAATTGGTATTCGAAAACGAGGTTTTCGCCAAAAAAAAAAAAAAAAAAAAAAAGAAAAAGACAAAAAGGGTACTTTTTTGTTAGCCGGGCGCCAGTGTTTTATATACATATTTATATATATACATATATGTAAATATAATATATATTTACATATATGTATGTGTGTATATAGACAATATTTGTAGACAATATATGTAAATATATATGTATATTTACATGTATGTATATAATTATGTATGTTTATAAATATGTATATAAAACACTGGCGCCCGGCTAACCGAAAAGTACCAAAAAAAAAAAAAAAAATCATGCCAAACATGACATCTGGCGAAATATTAAATTGCGTAACAAACCATGACATTTAATTTCAACTTCAAATCAATGTTTTAATTTACCACTCGAACAATAAAAAAAATGCTAACTGGCGAGTTGAAAAAAATATATCGGCGGGATTTGCACCCGGCTTTTTTTTCTTTCGGCACAGATGTCATATACAGCCCCATATTGGCGCGATTTTTTTCTGACGCCAATGTCATACATGCAACGGGTACTTAACTGGCGCCAAAGTATCGTTATTTTGCTTGATATGGTAAGCCGGATGCTGTTGTTTATGCTGTTGATGCATTCTCCAAATTGGCGTTGGAAAAAAATCGCGCCAATATGGTATATGACATTTGTTCCAAACCTTTATATAAAAGGCGAAAGGATCAAATCGTATTTGTTTATGGTATTTCATGACTTGAACTATTATAATATAGATGAAATGATGGAGATAGAATAATATTTGGTGACTTATCACCTGTGCCTGGATAACACTGAAGTATCAAAATAGCACCTAGAGTATAAAAAGCAGAGTGTTCCGCCCGGAACTGTTGATGATAGTCACATGATTTAGGCTATTGTCATAGAGACTGTTTTAAAATATCGGTTGACAAAGACTTTGATTACTTAATTCATTTTATTTTAGCTTCTTTTCAAATGTTTAACTGATCCTCTTTAATCAAAAACGAAAACAACCATTGGATGTCTTAACAGCAACTGATTCTCCGTTAAATTTTTGAAATCAAATGGAATTGAATGGAAACCCGTTTACAGGGAGATCTGCGCACCTTTTTCAGTATAATTTAATCTTCTCTAATATTTTTAAAACCCATCAGATTAGCATGTTTTTAGATTTTTAGATTCTGCGGTGTCTGAACGGGGGTTGGCAAGCGTAGCTTGCAGGGGGAAGAGCCCCCTAGTATATATATATTATAAATCACATTCATACATTTTTTGGTTTCAATTTGTAATGATGGTGAATTTTATTTAGCTGCTGCAGTATTCTGGAAACAATGAAAATTCTGTTGTAATTGTTGCATTTCTAACAATGCAGCAACAATGCAAATTATCTTCTATTTCGTCAAAAATCCCATTAAACAATATGCAATTTTTTAACAGAATTTTTAGTCAATAATAAATAAATAAAAAAAAAAGCAAGAATCATTGCAGATATTTCACACTCAATTTTTGTGTGCAAAGAGCTTTTTTCAGCGTATGAGATTTATAAATATCTACATTGAAAAAGACGAATTTGTGAGTATTCTTAAATAGAAATAAAACATTTTAGTTTCCGTGTAAACGACATACAAAATGGATAAAGAAGTAATATTTGATAGGCAAGAATTTAAGCAAACGATGGAGATATTAGAAAAAAGGGATATTAAGTGCCTTAAACATATCAACAAAGGCGCATTCGGTACAGTTATTGAGGTAAACCATCCTAACTATCTGAAAAATCTGGCAGCGAAATTTATTCTATCTTCTCATGGGACAAGTGGCGAGAGTGTAATCTGGAAAAATCTTCACCATGAAAATATAGTGCCTTTGCTGAAATCCTACAGTTTCAAGAGCTCTAAAACCAACGTCTTCTTGATGCCAGTATACAAGAGCACCTTATTCAATACGATGACAGACGAACTCTTTCGAAAAGATTCAAATGCATTTCCTAGAGCTGTATCGTGGTTAAAAAATGCAACGTCTGCTGTCAACTATCTTCATCGACATGGAATTTGCCATTTAGATCTTAAAGCAAACAACATCCTAATTGATGATTCTGATGTGGCATTCGTCACTGATTTTGGTTTTACCACAAAGCCACTTGCACTTGTTGAAAGTTATGGAATTCCATCCATCTACAGGCCTCCAGAGGCCATAGGGACAGCAGATGGCTTATCACTTGTAGATGGTATTGCTTTAGATAAGTGGTCAATCGGAACTCTGACAGTACAAATGTTCAGCAACTTCGCCTTGCGACGACTCATTGTTCATGAGAATAATTTTAATTGGCCACAACACGTGTATCCGATCGTGTACAGTATTTTGCAAGCGGACCGCTTCAAAGTTTTGCTGAGCACCGGTTTTATGAACTGTTCTGTTCCTTCGAAGGCAATTAAGGATGTTTTGGATGTCATTAAGTGTTTACTGGCGATAAATCCAAATACTCGCCCAGAATTGAGAGATGTTTTGAACTATCCGTTGTTCGGAGGTGAAAAAATAGCTCCAAGTGGTGATAAAATTTGGAAATATCAAGTGCAACCTAAAGAGATAGAAGAAATGGTTGGAAAATATTCTCCCAATCCTCTTCTTGGTGTAGAAGAGTTGATAGAAAAGAAAAAGATGAATCTACATGATAATTTCGTTGATAAAGAATTATTCTCGAAAGAAAGTGTAGTATTTTCTCCAAAAATAAAGCCAAATGAGACTTTGCTTGATGTCAGAGATTACAGCGTTATAGAATATCCGGGTGAAATGGATGATGAAAATGAAAACAGATCTCCAAAAACTGAAAAGAAAAAGAGTAGAGGTGAACAGATTCGAGATTGGATGATAAGAAAACGATCATGGATTGGAGAATTTCTTCGTTCCTGTTTACCTCAGCGACGTTCACGGAAATAAGATGATATTTTTTAGAACCTCCTAAATACTATATCATATGTTGCAGTAAAAATACCGGCACCCTACTGGAAAGAAATAAATCTCCACCCATTCAATAACCCAAGTGATAACAATAGCACATACCCGGCAACCTCCTATTTTTTTCGCTGTGGAAGAGGTCTTTATTCTAAATTCTGTAGATTTAGATGAAACGTATATGTAACCTGCAACTTTAAGACCCAGTTTGGCTTATTCTCTACGTTATTGTATAACAAGTAATTGTGTTTATTGGCTTTCTGGTCCTAATAAAGATACTTTTTCAGAGCATTTGAGTGTGTAAAATTACTTGTTTGTTTTTTGTTGTTTATTTCATTAATGATTTTTTTTTATTTTCAGCAAAACTCACGGGTAATATTATCGACTGTATTTAATCTGAAAAGGAGATGGAATTAAACGGATATTACTATTTTCGTGATTAAGAAATAAGGTTATTTTCTTCTAAAATATATCAGCTCCATTAATTAGATGTTATTAATATTGCCAGATAGTTAAATTCAATTTCCCCCAAAGTGGTTTTTTACAAAAAAATTCCTCTACTCAATTTCAATTCAAAAAATTAAATTTTTATTTTTAATTTACCACTATTAAAAATATTTAACTAATTTAAGCTTAAACATTTTTCCAAATCAAGCCTTTTTTTTTTTTTTTTTTTTTTTTAAGAATTCTTTATTTACAAAGAAACGCAAATAAATAAATAAAATAAAATAAAAACAACAAACTTGTAAACCGACATTTTCGATCGACTACCTTCTGAAAAAAAATAACTTTAATTACAAAAGAGATTAATAGATATTATAATTAGATAAAGAATAAATCTGAACTTAAAACAAATGTAAACTTTTCACCTAGCACGAGGTTGTGGTTACAGTTAGGCTATGGTTATGTCACAGTTAAGTTATAATTAGGTTACGGTTAGGTTAGAGTTATGATCTTGTTAGGTTACGGTTAGATTACAGTTAGGTTACGGTTAGGTGATTATTTGGTTATAGTTCCGGTTACGGTTAGGTAACAGTTATGCTACGGATAGGTGACGATTAGGTTATAATTAGGTTACATTGAGGTTAGAGTTATGATACAGTTAGGTTACTGTTAGGTTAACGTTATGTTACGTTTACCTTACAGATTAGTTAGGGTTAACTTACTGTCAGGTTAACAGCTAGGCTAGAGTCAGATGATAATTTGGTTACAGTACAGTTAGGTTATGGTTAGGTAATAGTTAGCTTACGGCTAGGTGACGGTTAGATTATGGTTGGGTTACGTTTATCGGACAGTACGCACGAACGTCACCAATAGGTCACGAAATTTGGAAATCATGTGATCCATAATGATAAGTAATTCTTCATAAAAGATTTTCTGCTAGTAAATATTTTCCTTAATTAATTTCTGACTTTTTCTTCAAACTGTTATCTGAAATCCGTACAATTCAGAAATCTGCAAAATCCTTGATCCCAGGCAGAGTCCTGCATTGGGTCGGATAATTCAATTTTACTCAAACTCAATCTGATCCGCGGTACGAGTCGAGCCGGGTTAATGGTTTTCTTTTTACTTTCTTCTATCTTTACAAGAAGAAAGTATTGGTTTCATGAAAATTTTCGAATTCCGGTTTTTGACTGATTTGCACGTTTTAGGGGTCAGAGAACCCGAAAAAGATGTTTTTACAAAATGTCTGTCTGTGAGTCTGTCTGTCTGTCTGTCTGTGTGTGACACAAATTTTGTGGGCGCTATATCTCAAGAACTAATGCACGGAATTTAATAAAAATTCATATTCAGTTAGTCCCTGATACAAATTGATGCTGATTAGTTTTTGGTGCAAATCGCTCAACAGGTGGCGCTGCTTTGCTGCCTTTTTTACGATTTCCGCAATGGCTCTATCTCAAGAACTAATGCACGGATTTTCATGAAACTTCAGATTCAGTTAGTCCTTGACATGAATAGACAATTTATAGATTTTGGTGCAAATCGCTCAACAGGTGGCGCTGCTATGCTGCCTTTTTTACGATTTCCGAAATGGTTCTATCTCAAGAACTAATGCACGGATTTTCATGAAACTTCAGAGTCAGTTAGTCCTTGATATGTCTTGATGCTGATTACCTGTTGGTGTAAATCGCTCAACAGGTGGCGCTGCTATGCTGGATTTTTTACGATTTCCGCAATGGCTCTATCTCAAGAACTAATGCACGTATTTTCATGAAACTTCAGATTCAGTTAGTCCTTGACATGAATAGATATTTTATAGATTTTGGTGTAAATCGCTCAACAGGTGGCGCTGCTATTGGGCATTTTTTGAAATTTCCGCAATAGCTCTATCTCAAGAACTAATGCTTGGATTTTCAACAAACTTCAGAACCATGATATGAATTAGTGCTGTTTATGTTTTGGTGCAAATCGCTCAACAGGTGGCGCTGCTATGCTGAATTTTTCAGAATTTCCGCCACAGATGTATCGCAATAACTAATGCATGAATTTTCATCAAACTTCAGATTCAGGTATACCTTGATATCAAATAGTGCTGTTTATGTTTTGGTGTAAATCGCTCAACAGGTGGAGCTGCTATACTACATTTTTCAGAATTTCCGCTACAGCTCTATACAAGATCTAATGCACGAATTTTCACCAAACTTCAAATTCAGATATATTGTTATATGAATTGGTACTATTTAAACGATTTAATTGACGTGATTTATATAGAAGAAAGTTTTGCGATGGCCACAACATACTAGTTTTGTTGTGGGTCAGGTTGGTTTTAACAATTTGATTAAGGTCAGGCTGGATATATATATCCCACTGGACTGTTATAATCTCTACAAAATAATCTACAACAAAGAATTTTTTTGGAAATTTTAATACGATTGAATATAAAAATAGTTGCTAATACTGGCGTATAATCAAAGGGTTAATTGTTTCAGGTTCAGGATGTGCTTTGCCTCTTTCGAGTCATGTTCATGTTGAGTTGATATCAAAATTTGGATTCTCAAACCTTTATGGGGGGACATTTCAATGCTCGGGAAGAATTCTCTCTCCCCGGCTACCCACTGAATTAAAGATTATTTGAATATTTCGGTTTCGGTTTGACGAAATTTTTTTTGTCGTGTTCGCTCATGACTCCAGTCCCAGGCTGTGGAGATTTTTGTGAGTGTTCTACATAATGACTTCATAAAGCAAATGATATATGTTATTTTAATGGTTGCAGTAAATGTAAAGTGTCACTATTAATAATAAAAACTTTAATACTTAAGAATTTAAATATATAAACCACTCCCTCCCACAAGAAAAAAAGGAAAATCCCTTCTAAATTTTGGATTAAAGGAGAAAAGTCACATATAAAACTTTAGCTCTGAGGGGGGGGGGGGGGGGGGGGGCGAAGTTTCTATTGATCAAGTCGTATACAGTTGAAAAGCGATTGATTGAGGCTTTTTTTTCCTCATATGTTTTTTAAATTAGCCAAAATACTCATTAATGATAAATGTCTCAGTTTGAGAATGTTGGAATAGTAAGGCTTTAGAAAAAAGAATTGATTTTTATTAATTTCTGTTCTTAAAATGTTTATTTAATGCGTGTGTTTTTATTGTAATTAAATCTGGTAAGTTACTTTAACTTTTGAGCAACTTTTGATTTTCGTTTTTTGTTTGACCTGTGACTGTTGATAAATTTTCTGAAATATTAAATTCCTTGGGAGGGGGACAACTATTCCCTAGAATCCTCTAAATGGTACCCCTGCTCAGCAAGATCTAAAAACACGCTAATTTGCCCTGTTTTAAAAGGATAATTTCATTACGAAAGATTGGATGATATTCAGGGCTGCGGAGTTGGAGTCGTGGAGTCGGAGTTCGAGTTAGGCCCGTTTTACAGCAAAAGAGTCGGAGCCGCTAAAAAACAAGCAGACTCCGACTCTGACTCCAAATTTTTTTGTTAGACAGTTTAAAGTGAAATTAAGCCTATTATGTGTAATTTTAAATGTATAAAAAAGAATTATTATTGTTATTTTTGGACTATACCAGGCTACCTAAGTTAAAGATGCCCAATATACTGTCTAGTGTACAGAGTTAGATGAACACAGTTTTTAATTAAAAACTCTAGTAGCTATTTTACATTTAGTATATAAATACTTTTCCTCAGATTTTTTGAGTTCGTGGAATCCGAGGTACAGAGGTTTGCAAGGGCCCAAGGCAAGCAAAATGAAGGCAATTTTTCAAATGGTCCATGTCAGCAGAATAAAGGCAATTTTTGTTAATGGGTCAGACCCGACTGATAAAAAATCAATCAGACTGACGGGCCCAATATAACAAATTTGAAAGGAATTACTTTGATAAAATACGAACAATTTTCAATGGACGATGGCTGGAGTACAAACATCTGGGATACTGATAAGTATAAATGTGCTGCATGAGCTGATGATCAATATAGAAATATAATATATCCAACTTAGAGATCGGCATCGGCCTGATAGATTGTGTCTGAGCCCGAGTTGAATTTTTTCAGTATACTCGGGCCATGCCGAGATCAAGTTTACATTTTTCCTACATACTCGCCTATTTTTTACTTTTCCTACATATACGCTTTTTCAAGAAGGCTCACGTTTTCAGCACCAGCCTTGGCGAGTTGGCGAAAGCGAGAGCGTTCAGCCAGCTCTGACGCCAATCGTCGTCTTGTGTTTTGTTTTGAACCGAAATGGCGGAAGACGAACTAGCATATTTTAGAATAACAGTCCTACCTAAATTAAAGAAATATTTTCAGTTGTGTTCTAGATGAAAAGAAATCTTCTTCGAAAGAAATTGTATTACGAATTCTTATACTCTGTTTTATCGAAGGCCTTTATTACTTTTGATGATATAGACTAAAATTTTGATTATTTAATCCCTCAAAAATCTAAATTTTCATTCAATCGAGCACTATTAATTCTATACCTCATAAACAAAAACTCATTACCTTCATATATTTAAATATTTGATTACATTTAAAGATGGATTTATGGGGATCATGAATTAATGCAGTTTCAGTGCATTTTGATGTATATAAACACAGATTTAAAAAAATACCTGTGGCAGAAAATTATTATATTTTCTGCGATGAACTTATATAATTAATTTAATACCAAATCATTCTGCAGAAACAGCCCTAAAGTCGAATGAAAATAGGCCAAACCAAGAAAGAAAAAAAACGTTTCTCACCCCCCAAACAGGATGTTTACAAATTGCCTTTTTAATGTGAGATGAAATTCTTAAGGGGAGGTGGGGTAGAAGGAAGACTGAATGACTATCATTTTGTTACTTCAAAGTAACAAATAAAATCATTAGAGAAATTTTTTAAGTGTATATGATAGTGAGGGGCTATAGATTTAAATAGTTAAATTTATCAATTAATAAATAGAAAAAACAAACCAAAAAATTAAAAACTTGGAATATTTAACTTTTTTTAGGGGGGGGGGGGTGTGAAACAAAAGCAAGCTTTTCCTTTTTTTCGGGGGGGGGGGGCAGAATTTGAATAATTGGTCTTTTACTTATAGTTACTTCAAAGTAATAAATAGGACAGAAAATTTAAAAAACTGTAAATAATTTAAAAAAAAAATGAAAGCGTGTGCACAAAAGGTTAATCCTTATTATTTTTTTTAAATCTTTCATTCTATTTGTTTCCTTATCTTTTTTATGGTAAATTATTTATTTGTTATTTAAAAATCCACAGATAGAGCAAAACAGTAAACTTTATGCACTGTTATGGATAAGCGAAGGAATAGTTAACATCATTTCCGACGCAATTTTAACTAATCTTTTCTGCAAGGCAATAATGAATTTTAAATGGGCAAAAAAGTAGTGTGATGGAGGAGAGGGGTGAGGGGGGGGGGGGCGAGAAAATTCGAAATGGGAGGTTGCCTCAGACGATTGAGCATTATTTTATTGCCACTTCAACTTAATAAATAGAGCAATATGTGTGCAGAATGGCGAAATATAAAGTGTGTGTGGGGGGGAAAGGGGGGGGATTTCATTCGAGAGAAGAATTTACATGATTTATTCAAATATGACGAATTATTATTTTTAAATAATAAATAAAATAACTAAGGCGAAATAATATTTAAAAATATGGCAAAAATTTTAAAATAAAAAACTGAAGAATTTTAAAGATTTTTAATTTTGTGCACTAGGGACAGACCAATGTCTTTTTCATAAAAAATCAAATAATGATAAAATTTTAACAATATTAAAATGTAATAGTAATTGATTTAATTGCATGCACCAACTTGCAATTATTTTAGCTGATAGATTTAATTGCAGGATACGGCTAAATAATTTATGCTTTATCGTTCAATCTAATTATAATCGAATTGATTTTAGTTTCAACTTCCTATTAACTTCTAATAGCAATTAAATTAAAAACAATTAATTCTTAATGAATTATTTCAGTGAAAATGTGTTTTATTAATTCAAGCAACACGTCACACAATTAGGCCGCTTAATAATAAAAAACTAAATTAATTCAGTAATAATACTAATAAAACTATGTTCAATTGTGTCATAAAAACATGATCAATACAATTATATTTATTAAAGAAAATTTTTACGTCTGTTTTAAAAATACGTTGTCAATTTCTTCGAACATATAGCGAATTAATGAAATAAATGAATATTATAGAACTGAAAAAAAAATAACTTATGTTTGAATTATATATATTTGTGCAATTAAAAGTTATTTTAATCCGAAAAAGATCTTTGTTTTAAGCAAGGTTCTAATTGCAAACCACGGTGAAATAACATTTCGTCTAGCGTTTTACATTTGCGGAAAAAACAAATGAAAAAAAGCACATCTCTTCCTCTCAGCAAAGGAATGGGGTTGTTGTTCGCTACGCGTACGACGTCACAAACAAAAAAAATCCCTTCCGGCTCGGGCCTACAGGCGGAGGTAGATTTCGAAGTTAAGTACTAAATTCACCAACAAAACTTAAATCAAGATTAAAGATAAACCCAGTTCCTTCGCTAAGAATGAGCTCTAGGGAGCTAAACATTTTGTGAAAATTCTAATATACACAAATACACACACGCATGTATATGGAATAGGTTTAAAAATGGCTAAATCAAATTCAGAGAACCTCAAAGTGTTAAAATATGTTAACTCGGGTTTTTATCATGTTTTAATACGTTTCTTCAAACTCACATGGCGTTACATATTCACCTGCTGTGGTTCATTATATTTTCAATATGACGCAATATTTTTTTTGTTGTTGTTTTAATTCGTCAAACTATTTATTTCATTTTGAATTTTCATGCAGAAATCTTGCTCTAGAAAACTTATGACGTAATATTCAATTTGTTTTCAATTCGTCCAACTGTTTATCTAATTTAATTTTACACGTGAAAACATTGCATTAGAAAAGCAATTGTTGTGGTGAGAATTTTATTGCTTTTTTTAATTGTTGGCAACAGCTATAACGAAAAATATTTATTTTTTCCTGCCATTGTTGTCTAAAAGCTGGTTTTATCAGAATCATGTTAAGACGGTATTCAAAATTTTTAACCTTCCCAATCCCATTCCCTTGGACCGATTTTGCTCATTTACAATCCCCGCCGAGAAATTAGCCATCTTAAAGTTGTTGGCGAGTTTGAAGACGTTCCGCGCATAATTGCGACTTTTATCGTGCGGAGAAAATTTAGTACATACATACATACATATATATATATAAACTTTTTAGGTAGGGGTGGTTTTGGGTTCTTGGGGTCATGTAATGAAAAGTTATGAAGGAATTTTTAAAAAGTCGCACCATGGTAACGACTGCAATAGGTAGTATTTCTTACGAAATCTACCTAAAAGGGTGCGTAGCGTTGAATTCATCCCCGCGCCAACCCTTACTCTGGCGATAAGGTGCTCAAAACGTGAGCCTTCTTGAAAAAGCGGCCGGGATGAGCCATAACTGGACATTCTCAGAACATGTCGGACGCAATGTTTTGTAAAAATAGTAACAGCTATAATGAATTTCAGTTAACAGAATCTTTAAAAATGTACTATAATAAATTGCCGAGAAATATTTTTAAAAATATTCTTACTTTATACGGCTTCAAAATGTATGATATTTTAACCATTTTTTTTCCTTTATTCTAAACTACATTAATTTTTTCGATCAGTCTTCATTTAAATGTATTAGCCCAAGAGTCCAAGTAATAATTAATGTTGCTATTCTGTATTCTATGGCTTGTGAACATAATGTAATCTGAAACATACGGTAAAATGTTCCCATAAACATGTAATTTTTTAAAAGAGTCTTAATTGCATATTATGAAAATCGGATATTTTTTTTGTAGTAATTTAGTCTGGCCGTGCCGGATATCATTGATTTTTACATATGCCGGGTTTGTTTTCAATTTTTGCACAGGCCGGGGCGTGAACTGCAAAAATATAAACAGGCAGAGCCGAGCTTTTAAGGATGCGGGCCTGAAAATTTCGGCCCATGCAGATCTCTAACCGGAGGTAATGCGAAAATTGTAAATTTCTGCTATTTTTGGAAGTCGGAGAATCCGAAAAAGTATTGTAATAGAAACTTTATCCCTCTTTTTCTATTGGATTCTTCGTGTCTGTAGGAGCAAAAGTAACGCCAAAATTGTAAATCCCCCCCCCCCCCCCCCTTTAATTCTATGTGCGCAAGACACAAAATAAAGTGAAATTGTAACTTTTTTCTGAATAGGTGATACTCAAAATAACAATAAAATAGTGATTTTAGTATTTTTCAGGTCTGCAAAACCCTAAATAAAGCCGAAATCGGAAAATTTAAAATTTCCACTTTTTCTTTTGAATCCGCAGAACCCGAATTATTTCCAAAATATCTTTATTTTTCTTCCTTTCCATCGAACCTTTTTGGGTCTGAAGGACGCGAAATAACAACAAAATTGTAGCAACTTTGGCTGTTCTCTTCCAGAGTCCGCGTATCCGAAATAGTAAAATTTTCGTTTTGTTTCTTCTTTAAATTTCGATAGTTGGATTTTTCGGGTTTGCGGGAAACGAAATTGTATAAAATTAATAAAATAGAAAATATATATTTTCTCTTTTTCCCTTTGAAGCCCTAAGAGCAGAATTAATGCCGAAATAGTGAGCATTTTTGGCTTTATTTTTCTTGCGTTCCCTCACAATTTTAACAAACAAGCAGCACTAGTATAAGTATTTTCGTCAGTGTATATAAGTATTTTCGCCCGCTGCCTGCGGCACTGTATACGGGAGTCCTGTGCACGCGCCGGAAAAGCCTGTTTCTCCACCTTTCATCGCCAAGAGGTACAATATGTTCTAAATGAGTCTTCGACACGTGATACGCGTCCTGCGGCAACGTATAGCAAACGTACTGCCTCTGAAAAATCAATTAGTTCCACCTTCTACCGCCAGGGGTTCACTCTGTTCTAAACAGTCCCTAAACAGTTCTAAGCAGACTGTTCTAAACAGCCCTCACCCTTTATTAGCGCAACCCTCCTGAATTATCGAAGTTTAGTGCATGTTATGAATATAATGAATGTATTTGTAAAATATAATTTCGGTTTAAGAGAATGACGAGGTTGTTTAATTATTAATGCATAATTAAAATAAATTATTACAATTTTCTTTCATAAAATCGCCGATTAATGAGTGCAATGAGCTATCGAGAGTCTAAGGCTTTAACATAAATTAATAATTATGTTCGAATGAACAAAAGAATATAACAGAGGTGAGTTATTGAGGTTTTATTGGGAAAGTTTACAGAATAACTGTAATTGAAGAAAAAAATTACTTTATGAGAGGGACGAAATTTCGAGGTTTAAGTGTATATCATAAATAAAAAAGCTGAAACATTGAAAAAGCTGATTTATGATGGTGACGAGTTATTGTGGTTTACATTGTGGATAAACTGCCGTGCCTTCTAAATTATTTCAGCAAAATGTATATGTCTCTTAAATGTTGTGTCACCTAATTGTCCCGTCAGCTAATTGATCCGTCGGCTAAAGGTTCTGTCGGTTAATTGTCGTGTCGGTTAAATAACTGTTCCGACTAATTGATCTGTCGGCTTATTGTTCGGTCGGCTAATTGTTCTTTGGGCTAATTGACCTGTCGGTTAAATGTCCTCTTTTCAGAAAGAAGAAATAACTTCGCTTCAAGCCACTACTTACTGATCGTGACTCTTTTTTTCAAGATGCTTTTACATCATCGGCATCGAAACTCTGATTTGTGACTTATTCACCCGGATGTGACATTTTATTACCCGAATTGTGTCTTTTACTTACCCGAATTGTGACTTTGATTTGTTTTACTCCTTCCTCCGTGTTTGATTGCTGCCACCTGTACCATCACCTTCATCATCTACACCTTCTGCTTCCTCACAATGTGACTTACCTACTCACAATGTGACCCGGATGTGACTTTTTACTACCCAAATTGTTTCTTTTACTTACCCGAATTGTGACTTTGATTTGTTTTCATTGTACGTCATTTAACATCTCTTGTATTTGCTCCTTCCCCTGTGTTTGACTGCTGCCACCTGTACCATCGCCTTCATCATCTCCACCTTTTGCTTCCTCGCAATTTTCAATAAAATTTTTACTGCAGTGAATGAATCTGATTCTCTTACATAATTTAGTTTAAAAAGGTATCAATTTTCTATTTTGAGTTATTTTAATTCAATGTTTTGAGATATTCATAATATTCTCGTAATGAAATATACCAACATCATTTTAATGCACAGCAATTTAACAGCCTCACTTTCGGTGTTTTTTTTATTACAAATTTTTTATATCGCCGCTCTCTTATTATAACTAATTACTCTTAACTAAGGAAGAATGCATAACTATAAGATTACTTATAGTTTATTATATACATTATTTACAGCAGCTGCTAAACGCAGCTCTCAGAACAACACAACTGCGCAGAATATTCTCGGCTACGTGCAAAGCCTTACAATTCCAGACTGTCCGTGTATGGTGCTGCCATCTATTAATACAGATCGCTACAAATTGTTGGTCTGCGATATGACACCCCCCCCCCCTCATAGTTCAAACGAACTACAGGCAATCTTGCTCTTTGGCTTCTTCGAACTGGAGCACTTTTCTTACAGTCTTCGTCATTGTTTTTAGTCAAATTGTCTTTTACAGTTTTATCTGTCGTAACATCATTTTTATTACTCACACCTGTACCTGCCACAATATCATGCGAAGGTTGAGATTGGCTTGGTTCTGTAGTATCATCATTATTAAGCTGTTCTTTTATTTTTCCATTAATTCCAGAAAAACGGTTTTGGTTAACCCTTTCATACCTATCATAATCACTGTAATTTTTACCGCTATGTCCCATATTTTCAACTTTGTCTGACATTAGTTTATCATTTAGATTTATCTCTATAACTCTCTCTGGTATTTCATCACTTATCTCTTTATTTCGTCTCAACTGATCAACGTGACGCTTACACATTTCTCCGTCACATCTATTTACTAAAACCCATCTACTCCCCAATAATTTCATAATTTTTCCTTTTACCCATTTCTCCCCTTTTCCAAAATTTTTAACAAAAACTAAATCATGAAGCTTATATTTGTGAAGGGGTTGCTGTATTTTAGGTTTTGATGGTAATACCAAGTGAAGGGCTTTTCGAACTGGCCTTCCAAACATTAATTCAGTAGGAGTTTTACCAGTCACCGAATGAGGAGTGGAATGATTTTCTAACAAAAATCGTGAAATTGACAATGTTATGTCACTTTTATCTAGCTTTTTAAGACAATTTTTCACAGTTTGCACATACCTTTCCGTTTGTCCGTTGGAAGACGGATGATAAGGTGGAACAGGCGTGTGCTTAATTCCATTATTTTTAAGAAATTCCTCAAATTCATCACTTGTGAACACGGGACCGTTACCACTGACCAATTCAACAGGTAATCCAAAAGTAGCAAAAATTCTCCTTAATACCTTAATTGTAGTTTTACTATCAGACCTGGGTACTACCTCTACCTTTAACCATTTAGTATAAGAATCGACTACTATTAAAAACATTTTACCTTCAAAAGGACCGGCATGATCTATATGAATCCTTTCCCAGGGCAGTTCAGATTTCCATTTCAATTGTTCCATTTTGGGACACTCCCTCGCAAACATCTGACATCTATTACAAGAATTTACCATTAGTTCAATTTCTTTATCCATATTTGGCCACCAAACTACCCCCCTAGCTTTCGCTTTCATGCTCGATATACCTTAATAATTTTAATATATATTCACGGCCTTCCTCTGGTACGATCACTCTATGTCCCCACAATAGACAATTTTCTAGACAGGAAATTTCCTCCCTTCTACGAAAATATGGTTGATATTCTTCTTGTTTAAACTTTCGCGGCCACCCATGTAACACTCATTCTAAAATTTGTTTACTTAAAGGATTTTCAGTTGCCCACTTTGCAATAGTTTTAGAAGTAACAGGCCAATTATCATTATTTGAAACGAATATTATTTCCGCAGGGTTACTCACTATATTTACAGTTTCTGGGAGAGGTAATCTACATAATGCATCCACATTTTTATTATTTTTACCTTCGCGATACTCAATTGTATAATCATACCCAGCTAACGTTAACGACCATTTCAGCATTCTTGGTGATAATGTATCAGGTACCTTTTTAACAGGATCAAATAATCTAATTAAAGGTTTATGATCTGTTATAATTTTAAAATGTTTTCCAGCTAAATATTGGTGAAATTTAGTGACACCAAACATTACAGATAAAACTTCTTTATCAATCATAGCATAATTCCTTTCAGTTTTATTTAAAGTTCTCGAAGCATAAGCAATAGGTTTCTCTTTACCCTCAACAATGTGGCTTAAAACTGACCCTATATTATATTCAGAAGCATCACATTTTAACACTATATCTTTGTTTACATCATATAATTCTAAAACAGGAGATGTACATAATAATTGTTTCACTTTTTTAAACGCTTTTTCATGCTTTTTTGACCATGTCCAGTTTACATTATTATCTTATAATCTATGTAAGGGTTCTAAGACATCTGAAATATTAGGCAGGAAGTTTCTATAATAAAAAATTAAGCCTAAAAATGAACGCAATTGTGACACATTATTTGGAATAGGAGCATTCGAAATAGCATTAACTTTTTCTGGAATATGTCTAATTCCTTCCTGGGATATTTTATGCCCTAAATAAGAAACTTCCGAAACCATAAATTTTAATATTTCCTTATTTAATCTTATACCATGCTCAGAAAAGCATTTCAGAACATTTTCAACTCTTTCAGAATGTTCTGATTCATTACTAGCACTAATAATAACATCACCTAAAAATACATCAACATATTCAAATTTTTTTTAAAAATATGTTCAATTTTTCTTTGTAACATACCAGGGGCACATTTTACCCCAAATGCTAATCGTAACACATTAAACAAACCCTTATGTGTATTTATAGTCAAAATTTTACTGCTTTCGATATCTACAGGTTGTTGTAAATAGGCATCTTTTAAATCAAAAACAGTAAAAAATTTACCACCTGATAATTTAGAAAATAATTCTTCCATTCTAGGAAGAGGATAGTTATCATTTTCAATGTTTGCATTTACTGTTGCTCTATAATCACCACATATTCTAACAGAACCAATAGGCTTAGGAACAATTAGTATAGGACTGGCCCATTCTGAATGACACATTCTGGCCCATTCAACAGGTTTTAAAATACCCTCATTAGTTAATCGTTCCAATTCAACATCAGTAGCTTTTCTTAAAGCAAAAGGAAAAGGTCGAGACTTAAGAAAAACTGGTTTTGCATCTTTTTTTCAATTTTATTGACGCGGGAGGACCCTTGATTGTTCCGATCCCGTCAGCAAAAACATTAGGAAAATTTCTAATTAAATCCTCTTTCGAAATGCTTTTAATCATATTTACATTAGGCCAAAATAATTTCGATGCTTTTAACCAAGTTTTTCCGATTAGACTCGGACCCTCCTCTTTAATAACTAGCATTTTTAAATCAGGTATAGAATATTCATCAATAACAGCATTTACTTTTAATTCCCCTAAAACAGTTAAAGAATCTTTAGTATATGTTTGCAACTTAATATTAGATTTAATTAAAGGCAGCTTACCTGAGAACAATTTATGAGTAACACTTTTACTTACAATAGTATTAGCCGCACCACTATCAATTTCAAATTGTATATTTACACCATTTATTTTAACAGATTTTTATCCATGACAGCTTATTGGAGTTGTCGTCCATAAAATTTAATCACTTTCGGTGTTTTTTTTTATTACAAATTTTAATTTGCTGACTCATTTTTCAATCGGATATATAGTTTACATAACATTATTTTGCATAGTTTAGGAGATAAGACTTTTTAACTAAAAATTTGAGCACGCATTAAAAAAAATCAATCTATGGATGAAGCCGATTTTCACACACAAAGAAGAAAAAATATCTGTAATACGAATATAGTAATATATTTTGTTTATATTAAGAAAAAAATTTCAAATATTCCTAGATATAACCATAGTAACTGCATTTTTGTAGTTGGTTGTTTTTTTAAATAGGTTTTCTATGTTCTACTGCTTATATCTAGGAGTATTTGAAGAATTTATTTTTAATGTAGACAAAACATATTATTGAAATGTTTTAATATGGAACAAACAGATAGACAAATTTGTAATTTTCTGTCAAAATGACGTTTAACCGAAAACGTTTTGAGCAAAATTCGGTATTTTTAAATTTTTATGGGAGCAGAAAAAAAGAGTTTACATGGAAAATTATTACGTATTGTTGGTTCCAACCATATGTGTATCGAACAATCCCTAAAAATTTCATTCAGATTGACTGAGAAATATTTTCGGATACCCCGGGACAAGGTGAAAAAACGTTGTTTAAAAAAATAACATGTTTAATTTTTATTTTATATATTTTAATTTTATTTTTTTTTTCTTGAAAAATAATTTTTTTAAACCTAAGATTAATTGTTATATCTCGATTCAAATAAGCCTACAACAATTAGTAACGATCTGTATTAATAGATGGCAGCACTAAACAATCTGTTTTTAAGGTATTGCATGTTACCAGAAATATTCTGGTTATTCTGGTTGTTACCAGAATATTTCTGCGCAGTTGTAAAATGTGACTTGTTGAGAATAGCTGCATTTTAGCGGCTTGTAAATATGTAAATAAAAACTATAAGTAATCTTATAGTGATGCATTCTTCCTTAGTTAAAAGTAATAAGTTATAATAAGGATCGGCGTTATAAAAGTGACGACGAAAAGGGATTGAACTCAAATTAAAATACAGTGAATTTTTTTTTTTTTGTTGTTGTTGTGAAAAAAAAAGAAAAATCTTTTTCGAAAGAGGAAAAGAAAAAGTGGCACGGAAAATGGCAGATAAAGAAATAATTTCTCTGGGACGCTTGGAAGAATATAATGCAAATGTTCCTTGGACTATTTACGTCGAGAAAATTGATTTTTATTTCTCAGCAAATAGCATCAAAAATGATGAAATGAAAAAGAACATATTATTAAGTTCTGTGGGAACAACAACATTTGCTATTTTACATGATATAATTGTTCCGAATACGCTGAAAGAAATCAGTTACGAAGATCTTTTAAAGAAAGCTAAAGATCATTTTTCACCACGCCCGAGTGAAATTGTGGAACGATTTAAGTTCCAGAAACGACTAAGGAAGCAAGGAGAAAATATAGCCGAGTTCGTGCGAGATTTACGTCGTTTATCCGAACATTGTAATTTCGGAAATACGCTGAATGACCGCCTCCGTGATCAGTTGGTATTTGGGATCCAGGATGAGAAAATACAGCAAAAATTACTGGATTCTAGAGACTTAACGTTCCAAACAGCGATAGAAATAGCTGAGTCTTTCGAGCGTGCTGAGGCTGGAGTATAATCCCTACACATTGGAGATAATACGACTGTCAATCAAGTGCGTGTTTCTAAAGGAGAGAAATCGAAAGTTGATAAGTATACTCATGCACCTAAGCCTAAAGAAGATAGATTCGCGCCTGAGAAACCGTGTTATAGATGTTCTAAAAATCATAACCCCAAGTTATGCCCTTTTAAATCTGCAGAATGTCATTTTTGCCATCGATTAGGTCATCTTAAAGTTTGTTGCAGAAATCGAAAATTTGGAATGAAAAGTGAGAAACATTTTAAGAACAGAAAAATTAAAACTGTTCAGGAAGAATACTGTTTAAATTTTATGAACGATAATTCAAATAATCTGTCGTGGGTAAAATCTGTTAAAATAAATGGTGTAAATATACAATTTGAAATCGATAGTGGTGCGGCTCATACTATCATAAGTAAAAGTGTTGCTCATAAATTGTTTGTAGTATTTATAGAGGTGGAGAATGCATAATACTTTCAGTAAATACTAATTAAGAAAAGCATAATTTGTTTAATAAAAATCAACGTGGTTCAGCGTCTGCAGCGACATGCTGCTCAGGATGATACAGACTGATGTTGCCAATTGGCATAGACAAAAGTTAAAGAGAGTTGGCTGTTGCCATCTTATATTATACATTACAATTCTCCCACACTAATTTAGGAGCACTTACAATAATTAAGACTTACCTTATATATCTGGATACAATAATGAAAATTTAAAATTACTGAGTTTGGCAATAAAAATGTAATACAATAATAAAGTTTGTTATTGGGGAATGAAGGGGGAGGGGAATGTCCTATAATTAATTTACAATGTACACAAGTTTATAAGTCCAATCGCTGTACTGGTTTTCTTGTTCGTGTGGATCGCCTCAGTCCTTGAGAAGCAGTACTCACTAGGTCTGATGATCCATCTCTGGTCCCCGATTCAACTGGAGCAGTCACTTTAGGGCTACTGGCAGCAGGAGTATTTGCAGTTTGTATTGCAACACTGGTAGTTGATCTGGATGTTTCTTTGTGTTTTGCATCGTCTCTAAATGTGACAGACAACTTCCTCCGTGGAGTAACATGCATGGCAGGAAACTGTCGGTCAACTTGGCACTGGCGGAGTTGGTCGAAATGTCTTTTAATAATATATCCATCATCTAATTCTATTAAGTAATGGACACGTCCAAGACGTTCGACGACTGTTCCATACTTCCACAGTATTGAGTTAGAATAATTTCTTGATTGTACTCGAGTACCTAATTTGAATTATTTGTCAAAATTGGGTTGAGGTGCAGTGTTTCTCAAGACTTCAGATGATTCAGGCCTCAAGAGGTCTAATTTAGTTTTGAGATTCCTCCCATAGGGTAGTTCTGCAGGTGTCTTTCCACAAGAAAGTGGTGTTGCTCTGAAACGAATAGTAGTTCACACAGCTTCTCTTGAAGGGTGCCTGGCTGAAACCGCATGCACTTTAGTTTGGTTTTGAGGATTTGGCAATATCGTTCAGCTTGACCATTCGTTTCAGGGTGTCCAGGCGCACTATGTCTTTGCCTTATGCCATTTCGTTTGCAGAAACTTACAAATTCTGTTGATTTGAAGATTTTTGCATTATCACTAACAAGTATGTCTGGCAATCCATGACGGCTGAATATTTTTCTCAGGAAACATATAGTCGAATTAGAATCTGGATCTCTTTTCATAGAATAGATTTCAGGCCACTTGGATTTAGCATCAATAGCAAGGAAGATGAAATGTCCCATGAATGGTCCAGCATAGTCTATGTGGACACGGTGAAAATTTCTAACTGGTATGTCCCAATTGTGTATTGGAGCTTTCTGAGGATTTTTCTTTATATCGCAACATTCCTTGCAGCTTTTTACTAAGGCTTCAATATCTGTGTCAATGTTTTTCCAATAACAGTAATTTCTGGCAAGGGCTTTCATCTTGACAATGCCTACATGAGTGGAATGGAGTTCTTGTAAAATAGCTGGTTGAAGTCTTTTAGGGACGATGACACGATGACCTCTTAATAAAATACCTTCTTGAAGTGTGATTTCTGGATCCATGATCTTACCATTTAGGACGTTTTCTTTTAGATTTGAAAGTTCTTCATCACATGATGTTTCCTGCTGTATAGTTGTTGCTGTAATGGTATCTGTTGAAATTTGATGTATCACAGATTCTTGAAAAGCAAATTCATCATCAACTATATTTACTTCATAATCACTTAAAGGAAGGGGGCTTCGAGACAGATAATCCACATTTGTATGGTCTGATGACTTCCGATACACAATTTTGTAATCAAAGTTTGAAAGGAAATGTGCATATCGAAGCATTCTTGTTGCAGCCAGAACAGGGAGTTTTTTCTCTGGATGAAGAATTGTCATAACAGGTTTATTATCTACAATCAATGTAAATTTTCTTCCAAAAATATAATCATAAAACTTCTTACATGCCCAAAAGACTGCTGTGGCTTCTCTGTCAAGTTGACTGTAGTTCCTCTCTGCTGCGGTGAGTGATCTGGAGGCAAAGGCTATAGGTCGTTCACTTCCATCAGGCATGGTATGTGAAAGTATACCTGATAGTCCAAATGGGCTGGCATCTGTAGCTAATGTTACCGGTAATTCAGGAGTAAAGGGTATCAGAACTTGTTCACTGGCTATTTCTGCTTTAGCCTTTATCCATGCGGCTTCGCAATCAGCTGTCCACTTATATGGAACATTTTTTCTGAGGAGTTCATTCAATGGATATAATAAGGTAGGTACATCTTTTATAAATTTGGAATAGTACATCACTAATCCTAAGAACTGTCTGAGTTCATCCACATTCTTTGGTCTGGGGGCATCTTGAATTGCCTTAATTTTTTCAGGGGATTTACTTAATCCTTCAGAACTGATTACATGTCCAAGATATTCCACCTTTTTCTGAAAAAATTTACATTTGTTGACATTTATGTGTAAATCATATTTCCTAAGTTTCTGTAACACTTGAAGTAAACGCCGTTTGCATTCTTCAAGGGTTTTCCCTTGAGTAATTAGGTCGTCAAAATATGCTGTGGTACCATCTAGATCTTGGACAAATTGGTCAATAAAGGAATGGAATTCATTCGGCGCTGACTTGATACCGAAAAATAAACGTTTAGCCAAATATGTGCCTTTATGTGTTGAAATTGTTTGGATTTTGGCACTCTCTTCATCAACAGGTAAGTGTAAATATGCTTTGTGTATGTCTAAAGTACAAAAATATGTTCCACCGCGAAGTTCATTAAAAATTTCTTCAATCTTTGGGATTGGATGCCTGGCATCATGTAATTGTTCATTTACGGTTACTTTGTAATCAGCACATAGTCTGACAGACCCATCAGATTTTGGAACAACAACAAGCGGTGTACCCCACTCGGAATGATCAACTTTTTCAATAATGTTCTGAGATATTAATTTATCAAGTTCTGTCTCCACCTTTTCTCTCAGGGCATATGGAACTGGGCGTGGTTTTATAAATACAGGCTTGGCACCTTCACGTAACTTGAGGGAGCAAGTATAATTTGGAATTTTTCCAACTTTTTGTTCAAATACATCGGAATATTCTTTTAGAATAGAATCGACAGAGTCTTTGATATTCACCAAGGGTATCTGGTTGACTGTTGTAATATTTATGTCATTTAAATTAATTTTTAAATTTCTAATCCAGTTTCTACCTAAAATGGCTTCTTTTTTCAGATCAATTAAATATAAATCCTCTAAGCTGGAATATCCATTGTATGGGGCATTAATTTTAACATATCCAACTGGCTTGAAAATATTTCCAGTATAACTGCGAAAAACTACGTTTGTGTTTAAAATTGGAGTATTTATGTGGAGTTGTTGAAATTGATCTATGTTCATGATACTGACGCGCCTTCCAGAGTCACATTCAAAGCGGTTTGGTTTCCCATTTAACTGGACGGTTGCAAAAATTCTGTCATCATTTTCTAAGGAATTTAAACATATATCTATAATCTGGCCAATTTGAAAATCACTAGTTTCTGCATTCTCAACATAGCGTACACTGTTATCTTCATGATTAATTTTTTTTTCTTTTTAATAAGTTCTGTAATGCAAACTTTGCTAATGTGCCCATTTTTTGAGCAATAATTACATTTGAGTCTGTTTTTGACGCGGCATTGGTCTGTAGGGTGGTTATTTTTCCCACAATGTAAACAAACATCACCTAATCCTAAATCTTTCAAATTAACTGAACGAGGATTTCGGCTGTGTGATCGATCCCTGCTGGATACTTTTGATTTGGATCGAAAACTATTTCTTTTATTTGAAGTTGAAAATTTAAATACGTTTGTAGCACTACTTTTGTATATTTCTTTATTTTCTATTTTTGACGCTTCAATAGCTAAAGCTATTTCTAAAGCCTGATCGAAAGACAGTTCCGATTGTTGAAGTATTTTTTCACGAATCTCAGCATCATAGAGACCACGAATAAACTGTGCACGTAATAATAAATTAATAACAGATTTTTAACACTCTGTTGTGTCGCAGGTCGATTTAAAATCAGCAGTTTTTATCAGTTCTTTTAACGCAGTAATGTAGTTAGAAATGGACTCACCTGAATGTTGAGTTCTGCACAAAAACTTGTGTTGTTCAGTCAAAATATTTATTCGTTTGCACAGATGATCTTTAAGCAGTTGCAGGAGTTCATCATAAGTTTTTTTCGATGGCAAATCAGGTGCCGTTAAGTTTGAAAGCAATCTGTAATACTTGGCTCCGAGGCAGTTGATTAGCACTAACTTTTTTGCTTCTGTAGTCTCCGGAGTTGTGTCCGTTAATCCTTTAAGTTGATAATAATTTTCCAGTCTCTGTATGTAGTCGTCAAATGATTCGACGTTTTCGTCAAAACATTCAAAGTTGATAGTTTGATTTTGAAGCAGGCCCCGAGCCCTTGCTGGTTCATTTGAAGCGGCTGGTGTCGCGCTAAGCCTACCCACGATTGTATTTAAGGCGGTTATTAGCTCGGTTATTTCGGTCATGTCGACTTTTTTTTTTTTTTTTTTTTTTCTCGTCGCCACTGTAGTATTTATGGAGGTGGAGAATGCATAATACTTTCAGTAAATACTAATTAAGAAAAGCATAATTTGTTTAATAAAAATCAACGTGGTTCAGCTTCTGCAGCGACATGCTGCTCAGGATGATACAGACTGATGTTGCCAATTGGCATAGACAAAAGTTAAAGAGAGTTGGCTGTTGCCATCTTATATTTTACATTACATTGTTCTAAGGTAAGCTGCCTTTAATTAAATCTAATATTAAGCTACAAACTTATACTAAAGTTTCCTTAACTGTTTTGGGGGAGTTAAAAGTAAATGCTGTTGTTAATGAACATTCTATACCTGATTTAAAAATGTTAGTTATTAAAGAGGAGGGTCCGAGTCTAATCGGTAAAACTTGGTTAAAAGCATCAAAATTATTTTGGCCTAATGTAAATATGATTAAAAGCATTTCGAAAGATGATTTAATTAGAAATTTTCCTAATGATTTTGCAGGCGGGATCGGGACAATCAACGGTCCTGCCGTGTCAATAAAATTGAAAAAAGATGCGAAACCAGTTTTTCTTAAGTCTCGACCTGTTCCTTTTGCTTTAAGAAAAGCTACTGATGTTGAATTGGAACGATTAACTAATGAGGGTATTTTAAAACCTGTTGATCATTCAGAATGGGCTAGTCCTATAGTAATTGTTCCTAAGCCTAATGATTCTGTTAGAATATGTGGTGATTATAGAGCAACAGTTAATTCTAATACTGAAAGTGATAATTATCCCCTTCCGAGAATGGAAGAATTATTTTCTAAATTATCAGGTGGTAAATTTTTTGCTGTTTTTGATTTAAAAGATGCATATTTACAGCAACCTGTAGATAATGAAAGTAGTAGAATTTTGACAATAAATACACATAAAGGTTTGTTTAATGTGTTACGATTAGCATTTGGAGTAAAAGGTGCTCCTGGTATGTTTCAAAGAAAAATTGAACATATTTAAAAAAAAATTTGAATATGTTGTTGTATTTTTAGATGATGTTATTATTAGTGCTAGTAATGAATCAGAACATTCTGAAAGAGTTGAAAGTGTTCTGAAATGCTTTTCTGAGCATGGTATAAGATTAAATAAGGAAAAATTAAAATTTATGGTTTCGGAAGCAGGGATGTAGTGGGGGGTATACGGTGGTATACGCCGTATACCTTCTGGATATTTTTAAGGAACGCCGTATACCCTCTGTTTCTCAAAAAAGCTACAGTATATACACTGTAGGGTATACCCTCTGCCTTGAGCGTATACCCTCTGCTTAGAGCGTATGCCCTCTGCTTTTTTTACGACTACACCACTGTTCGGAAGTTTCTTATTTAGGTCATAAAATATCTCAGGAAGAAATTAGACCTATTCCAGAAAAAGTTAATGCTATTTTGAATGCTCCTATTCCAAATAATGTGTCACAATTGCGTTCATTTTTAGGCTTAATTTCTTATTATAGAAACTTCCTGCCTAATATTTCAGATGTTTTAGAACCTTTACATAGATTATTAGATAATAATGTAAACTGGACATGGTCAGAAAAGCATGAAAAAGCGTTTCAAAAAGTGAAACAATTATTAACTACATCTCCTGTTTCAGAATTATATGATCTAAACAAAGATATAGTTTTAAACTGTGATGCTTCTGAATATGGCATAGGGTCAGTTTTAAGCCACATTGTTGGGGGTAAAGAGAAACCTATTGCTTATGCTTCGAGAACTTTAAATAAAACTGAAAGAAATTATGCAATGATTGATAAAGCAGCTTTATCTGTAATGTTTGGTGTCACTAAATTTCACCAATATTTAGCTGGAAAAAAATTTAAAATTATAACAGATCATAAACCTTTAATTCGATTATTTGATCCTGTTAAAAAGGTACCTGATACATTATCACCTGGAATGCTGAGATGGTCATTAATGTTAGCTAGTTATGATTACACAATTGAGTATCGCGAAGGTAAAAATAATAAAAATGCGGATGCATTAAGTAGATTACCTCTCCCAGAAATTGTAAATATAGTGAGTAACCCTGCGGAAATAATGTTTGTTTCAAAAAATGATAATTGGCCTATTACTTCTAGAACTATTGCAAAGTGGACAATTGATAATCCTATAACTAAACAAATTTTAGAGTGGGTATTACATGGGTGGCCGAAAAAGGTTAAACAAGAAGAATATCAACCATATTTTTGTAGAAGGGAGGAAATTTCCTGTTTAGGAAATTGTCTATTGTGGGGACATAGAGTGATCATTCCAGAGGAAGGTCGTGAATATATATTAAAATTACTGCATTCCGTTCATCAGGGTATATCGAGCATGAAAGCGAAAGCTAGGGGGGTAGTTTGGTGGCCAAATATGGATAAAGAAATTGAACAAATGGTAAATACTTGTAATAGATGCCAGATGTTTGCGAGGGATTGTCCCAAAATGGAACCCTTGAAATGGAAATCTGAACTGCCCTGGGAAAGGATCCATATAGATCATGCCGGTCCTTTTGAAGGTAAAATGTTTTTAATAGTAGTCGATTCTTATACTAAATGGTTGGAGGTAGAAGTAGTACCCAGGTCTGATAGTAAAACTACAATTAAGGTATTAAGGAGAATTTTTGCCACATTTGGATTACCTGTTGAATTGGTCAGTGATAATGGTCCCGCGTTTACAAGTGATGAATTTGAGGAATTTCTTAAAAATAATGGAATTAAGCATACGCCTGTTCCACCTTATCATCCATCTTCGAATGGACAAGCGGAAAGGTATGTGCAAACTGTGAAAAATATCCTTAAAAAGCTAGATAAAAGTGACATAACATTGTCAATTTCACGATTTTTGTTAGAAAATCATTCCACTCCTCATTCGGTGACTGGTAAAACTCCTGCTGAATTAATGTTTGGAAGGCCAGTTCGAACAGCCCTTCACTTAGTATTACCATCAAAACCTAAAATACAGCAACCCCTTCACAAATATAAGCTTCATGATTTAGTTTTTGTTAAAAATTTTGGAAAAGGGGAGAAATGGGTAAAAGGAAAAATTATGAAATTATTGGGGAGTAGATGGGTTTTAGTAAATAGATATGATGGAGTAATGTGTAAACATCACGTTGATCAGTTGAGACGTAATAAAGAGATAAGTGATGAAATACCAGAGAGAGTTATAGAGATAAATCGAAATGATAAACTAATGTCAGACTAAGTGTAAAATATGGGACATAGCGGTAAAAATTACAGTAATTATGATAGGTATGAAAGGGTTAACCAAAACCGTTTTTCTGGAATTAATGGGAAAATAAAAGAACAGCTTAATAATGATAATACTATAGAACCAAGCCAATCTCAGCCTTCGCATGATGTTGTAACAGGTACAGTTGAGAGTAATAAAAATGATGTTACGACAGATAAATCTGTGAAAGACAAGCTGACTGAAAACAATGACGAGGACTGTCAGAAAAGTGCTCCAGTTCGAAGAAGTCAAAGAACAAGATTGCCTGTAGTTCGTTTGAACTATGAGGGGAGGGGTATATCTCGATTCAAATAAGAATACAACAATTAGTAACGATCTGTATTAATAGATGGCAGCACTACACAATCTGTTTGAAAGGTATTGCATGTTACCTGAATATTTCTGCGCAGTTGTAAAATGTGTCTTGTTGAGAATAGCTGCATTTTAGCGGCTTGTAAATATGTAAATAAAAACTATAAGTAATCTTATAGTGATGCATTCTTCCTTAGTTAAGAGTAATAAGTTATAATAAGGATCGGCGTTATAAAATTAATCAGAGATTTCGGGGATATAAAAGACAACTACGTCTCGTACAATGCATTCATAAGATTTGTTCGATATTGTAGGCATGCCAATGCTATAGGAAAATCCGAATGTGTACGTTATACGTAGATACCACATTTATGCTGTTTTTCAAGTCAAATAATTTTTTTAAAGAGAGTATGCATTTTTATTTGGTTTGTAGATCTGTATCTTTGTATAAAAGGTACCAATGTCCAATTTTTGGCATTTTGAGATACAGATTATTTATTGTTTTATTATTATTATTTTTTAATTCCTTTGAATAATGAATAAGAGAATAATAATGCGGATTGAAGTTCATTTAAAAGACATAACTTTCATTTAAACTTCATACATTATATACATTTAAAATATACGCCTTTCAATCACTTAATTTAAAATACAATATGATAATAACAATAATAATAATAATAATAATAATAATAATAATAATAATAATAATAATAATAATAATAACAATACCACGTACCAAAATCTTTTATTTCAATGTTAAAGTATATGGTTACAAATTTACACACGCGAAAAATAAAAGGATATTGCCGAGAATTGCGCCCGGATAACATAAAAATAGCGATTGGGCTTTTAATGTATCTATATTGGTGACATTAGTAATGCAACAACAATAAAATAATAATAATTTTGAGTATTCTTGAAAACTTTAAAAGCGTTCGAAACTCGTGGAAATTACGAATTTACTACTGTAAGTTCATTTAATTTTGAAGTTCGACTTATGTTCGGTCGAAAATCGTAACACTTACGCACTTCAGTTTCAGTACCAAAACCTTTGGTACTCAAAATTACAGTCAATGGTAGAAATATACCCTCCACTCTATATTATGAAGTTTCACCCTCTTGAAATATCCTGAATTATAGTACAAAACATTCCAAACGTCTTTCAGACTGAAATTTTTAACATTCGAAACAAACAGAAACGCACTTCGAACTTCGAAATCCAATGATGGGTTTTAAGTTTTCCTCCGCGACTTATATATTATTCATTATTATTTTATTCAGTTCGTTCTAGTAGTTCTCCTCTTATTCCAACTGTTTTATATTTTCTATAAAAATCAAAGCAAAAAAATTCTCATCTTCTTCACTTTGGCGAATTGTGCTTGGAATAATTAGTTTAATATATTTGAGGACCCCAGAAGCCAAGGGGTATAAGGGGCTCAAGTGACAAAATTGAAAAAATTGTACTAAGTGCACAGACGATCTGGAAATATGTTTTTTCTTTTCAGGTAAAGAAATATAAGTGATTTTCTAATTATGTGTTTTGTTTTAGAGATCAACCACTTTTGCCGAATAATGACCAATATTGAATAATTATAAATTTAAAGAAAATTGCATTCTACTTTTTTCATATTTATTGAAATAAGAGTTCAAAGATCACTGTGAAACAAGCAGCAGTTTCCTATTTCAGTTCAGTCAATTATTATTGAAGTTCAACTTTAACGTCAATTATCTTTGAACTCAGTTTACTCCAAATCGAAATTTTGTCACTAAATACCCCTTGGCTTCTGATGTCCTCATTTGTAAAATATTCCTTTGATTTCTCTTACATAAATTTTCCAACCTTCTTTGCCGCTCTTGAAAAAAGCATTTACAGAAACATTTAAATAAGTGCTGAGATTTTGTCAAACTTTAAAAATCATCAGAATACCCTTTTTACCGTTTTTCCACTCTCAAATTTTAATTTTTCAACCCATAAATGCGGAAAATAGCCTCAGGGATTATTTGGGTTCAATTTTTAAGCATCACAATTACGGATTAGAAATATTCACTTATTTTTAATTGGGAAATTCCTCTCATAAAATAAGTGGAAAATTATTGCTCGGAAATAGCAGTGATGAAATGTGAAAGTCGTGCAAACCCTGGACATAATTTTGATCTCTGAGACTATTTCCAAAATGCGAAAAAAGTATCAATTTAAGGGGTCTTGTAACTTTTAAACGCGACGAAAATTAGCAAAAACTTTCAAAGTTCGAATTGGTGTATTTTCAAGCCCTTTTTATGTATGAACATAAAATTTTGACTATTGATTAAACAGATTTTTCTGTTTAGTATACTACCATTAGAAACTGACTAGCCTTTTTCAGAATTTATGGATTATTGAAGTTAAAATAACTCCTTTTATTACTCTGTAAGTCATTGCGCGCATGATATCTTGAAAACGTATGTATACATACGTTCATGGATTTTTATAAAATTTGAAATAGATGATACGCACATTTGTGAGTTTAAAATGATCTACTTTTAAGTATTTATAAAGGTAAAATTTTTAGTTATGACTATTTTTATTCATTAAAAATAAAAGAAAATTGATTTTTTCTCACAATTTTTTTTTTTTTTTTTTTTTTTTTTTACATGGTTAATAAAATAATTTTTATCTAAGAGTATACCATTTTAAAAATACATATGTTTTTATTAATTATATCAAATTTCATAACAATCTATACATACGTTTTGAAGATATTATGCGCAAAATCACTTACAGATTTAAAAAAGAAAGAGCTATTTTAATTTCAACAATGCGTAAATTCTGTCAAAGACTGGACAGTTTTTAGTGGTGGGAAAAAAAATATCTGTTTAATCAATAGTCAAAATTTCATGTTTATTCATATAAAGGCTTGGAAGATACACTAATTCAAACTTTGAATGTTTTTGTCGATTTTCAGCGAGTTTAAAAGGCACAAGACCCCTTAATTTAATCATGTAATGTGCCTTCTGAAAAAGGAGACAAATGTATCTTAATCTTGGAAAACATAACCTCGCTAATGCGCTAGCTGACTGATCGTTTCGTTAGCTGTACCATACAATCTATCATATATACCGAAATCATCGACGCCAAATCTTGTTGCAGTAAAGTAACGTCGTATTCTTAATTATAAGGAAAAATGTTGAGGTGCTTCGGGACACAGAATCTCGAAAAAATAAAAAATAAATAGCATTTTTACTTTATATTCTTTGGTTAAAAAATTCTATAAAGTATTTGAGTATAAACTGACGCGAACTGCACGTAAATACGATAATTATATAAATATATATAACGCTTTATATGTTGGTATAGGCTTGTGATTGCTGCTCTTTCTTCGACAATTTAAATGTATTTATCTCAGAATGTATTTTTTCAAAATTTATCCTATTTAAAATAATATCGTTAAATTTCTATGAAAAATAAAGTTATCAAACTTTCTGCGGTTCTCTTAAGTTATGTTTTCTTTAAGACCGTCGGGACCGGGATTTTCAGAACGAAAGAAATATTTTTTTTTTAAGGAAAGGTAAGTTAATTTTTATATGCTCAATAGTTCTTTATGAACAACTATTTTTATATTTTGCATTTCTAGGTATCACAGTCGTTTAGTGCTGACAGACCAGAAATGTTCAAAATTCAATAAATTCGATCTACAATCCTGCATCGGGTCGGCTAAACCAATTTTACTCGAATTCGACCTAACCTACGATTCCCACGGGTCTATTCGGGTCGTGTTGACGCTTATTTCTTCCGTTGTGGGTCATGTTCGACATTAGATTTGCCTCTTGCGTGTCGGATTCGTGTTGACCCAATATATATATATATATAAAACTAGAATATTTTTTAGATGAAAATCATATATATTAGTTAACATAATTTTTTCTCAACTAATTTTTCTCAACATAATTTTTTCTCAACTAATATGTAGCGCACAAAGATAAATGAGGTATCATTGAATAGAATTTTTTGCTCACATCTGACATCGCATACTGAATTTAATTAGCATGCAGCGTATAACGATGGATATTGTGCCATTGGATAGGATTTTTAGCCTACATCTGACATTGCATAGTGAATTTAATTAATATGTACAGTACAGCGATGATCGAATGAGGTGTCATTGGATAGGATTTTTTATCTACATCTGACATCGCATACTGAATTTAATTAATATGTAGCGTACAAAGATTAGTGAGGTGTCATTGGATAGAATATTTTTCCTACATCTGACATTGCTTGTTGAACTTTTTGGTTAAGTATCATCATGAATGTTATTTCTGATGTCATCATCGCCTTTACTATATGGATATACAAAAAGCACAACGGTGAATGGGGTATTAAACGAAAGGTTTTTGAACAGGCTTTTGACATAGTGCACTCCTATTTCGTTAAAAGAAGTTTTTTTGTTTTAAAAAATCGCAGTTAATTATAAATTAATGTGTGAATGAAATATAAGACTCAATGGTTAAATGAACGTGATATCTCAAGAGAGACTCGTAAAAGGTGAACTCAAAATTGCAGAGCGAGATGTGGTTGTGGTTCTAGAGATATTCAGCAATGGAACCGGTTAATGTTTTTTAACGCAAAGCTCAGGGAAGCTTTTGCGAATTCTACGATATTATTTTGAATGCTAAGCTGTATGTTTTTTGATATAGTAAACCTTTTTATACCTATTCACAGTTTGGAGAACATTAGTTTCAATTAAGCAATACAGTACTCACATTAAAACCCACAGTTTTGGGGGCTCGGGCCGGGATTTGGACTATTTGGATTATTTTGACTATTTGGATGATTTGGAAGATTTGAATTTGAATAACGAAGCTATTTTGTACTTGAATAATAAAAAAAAAAGTTTTTCTGAACTGAAATTTATAATACGAAAAAAATGAACTGTTCGTCTGATGTACAATGATTAGAGATGATCCGTAATCAAGCTTACGAGACAGTAATATTTTGTTCTGTTGAAGTGTTAACAAATTGAACCATGTCTGTCCTGAATAAAGCTAGAAAAGCAGATTTGTTTACATTGTATAATGACCTAGGTATAGTTGCGCCTCAGAGTTCAAGAATTATTGACTTGATAAAGTTGGTGACTGAATCAAATGATTATGAAGAAAATTTTGTTAAATCTCGACTTGAAGTCATTGCTGCTGAGAGAGAAGAAATGAAACACCCAGTGATGTAGTCGTAAAAAAACCAGAGGGCATATAGGCACACGCTATAGGCAGAGGGTGTACGCTAAAGTCATGAATGTCATGCCTAGGGTATACACTATAGCTTTATTTGAGGAACAGAGGGTATTCGGTGCTTCTTAAAAAAATCCAGTAGGTATACGGCGTATACCCGCGTATACCCTCCACTACACCCCTGGAAACACCTAGAAGCAGAAAAAAGAAAGCTAGAAGCAGAAAAGGAAGAAAGAAGGCTAGAAGCAGAAAAAGAAGAAAGAAGGCTAGAAGCAGAAAAAGGAGAAAGAAAGCTAGAAGTAGAAAAAGAAGAAAGAAGGCTAGAAGCAGAAAGAAGATTAGAGGAAAAGAAATTGCAAATGGAATACGAATTAAGAAAAATTGAGCTTCAAGGCAATATGACAAGTGTAAATGACGGTTCGGCAGTAACTGGTCCAGGTAAGCAACCAGATTTGTTCAAATTAATGCCACATTTTGACGGGAAGGGTGATATTAGTATCTATTTATCTTTGTTTGAGCGACAAATTTCTAGGATGAATATAGTAAAAGGAAATTGGGTAATGCATTTATTAAGTTTAATTCCGTTAGAAATTGCTAATGTTATAGCTAGAGAACCAGAAACATTAACAAACGACTACGATTTTGTAAAAAACCTGCTTTTTAAAAGATTCAAAATGACGCCAGAAGAGTTTAGGCAAAAATTAATGTCGCATAAGAAAGAATATTCAGCCACTTGGCGCGATCTAGCATTTGAGTTAAGAAATTATTTGGAAGAGTGGATAGGTGGTTTTGATGTATCTAATTTTGAAGACCTGAAAGAACAAATAGTAGTAGATCAAATCAAGCGAAGATTACCTATAGAAATGAAAGAGCATTTCATCGATGATCTTCCAAAAATTAAAAACGCTGAAGTATTAGTAAATAAATTAGACGATTATGAAACAGCAACACGTAATGTTAAAACCATGAATAAATTTTCACACCAATTTGAAGATAGAAAGTCGGAAATGCGCGAAAATAGTAATTCAAAACCATGGTTACCAGCTCAAAATTACGATAATTTAAGAAAACAACAATTTATAAATAATAGCAGCCAAAATCATCGGAGCCAAAACCCGCAATTATCCAATCACAAAGAAGTGAATTTCGCAGTAATCAAAGGAAAAAAAAACAGCGCCAAGCCGGATTGCATGATAGATATTGATATTAACGGGGAAAAGGCACATGTATTTTTTGATACTGGAAGTGATATAAGTTTAATGAGTTATGAATATTATACTAAGATGGGACCGCCAAAATTATGCTCAAATAACATCTCTTTGTCAGGCATAGATGAAGTAGTTGTTTATCCTAACTTTCCTTATGAATTTAATATTGATGGATTTCTAATCACAGCAAAATTGTATGTTTTAAAATCTCTTGCATATGATATTTTATTGGGATATGATGTGATTAGCAAATTGAATTTGGCGATAAACGAGAACGGAATTAAGGGTGTATTCCGATCCAAACTGCTTATTTTTTGATTCATTTTAAAATTCATTTTTGCTCTCAAACGCACCAAACTGGGAAATTCTCTTATTTAGAAACTATATAATGTGCCGTGCTTTTTACGTTTTTGATAAATGCAGAAAATACTGTAAAAAACGCTGTCAAAGTTGGCGTTTTGAACCGAATTTTCCGAAGCGGGCGATCTGGGAATGAAAAAAATGGTCATACTGAGAAAATAATTGTTTAAAAATCAAATTCTAATTAATTGAGCTGAAAATGAAATCACACGGCATGTTAAACATGTCTCCAGAAATCACTCCAACAAGTTTCATGTTTTTACTTTTAAAAATGAGTCTGAAAATGTCTCAGAAAATTTCGAGCTGTTGAAGGTGGAAAAATATTTTTTCGAATACACCCTTAAAATCGTTGGCGAACGCAACAATGTTCAAGCAGGTTACATTGAAGTTCAGAAGAATTCTGTTGTAAAATTGAATTATGCTGCCAGAAGTAATAATAAAATGAAAGCGTCATCTTTGGATAAGTCACGTGATGAAAATATTATAGTTGCAAATGATAATAATGCACGAGATAATTTTTTGATTAATTTAGCGAGCGTCATAGATGATGATGAAATTGATTTGAATCACGTGAGAAATTTGAAAATAAGAAAAGAAATAAATAAATTAGTAAAGGGAAACAAACCAAATAAATCAAAAGATACAGGATCACGGATGGGCAAAATTTTATCTGATGAAAATGATAGTCCTGCACATGATAGAAAAGGCTATGTAAAAGATTGCCGTAGGAATTTCGATTATAGGGGAAAGAACAGAAATTTTTATAGACCAATTGATAACAGAAGCAATAATAGAAAAGGCCAAAAATGTGTTAAACAGTCATTTAACCATGGAAGTTACAATAAATATAGATATGGGAAACAGAGTTCAGAGAATTCTTACCAAGATGAATCAGAGATTCCCCAAAATTTTGAGATTAACGATTCTTTGATACCTCAAGATATGATAGAAAGTGGATGTTTGATGAATAGTTCATCGGATATGGTTGAACCTAATGATGCATTTGAAATGCTAGAAAGAGCTTCACCTACTTTAAAAGCAAAGTATAATCCACATTTTTCTCCTAGGTACAAAAATAGAGGCTACTATCATGGTCGAAATAATTATAATTATGATGGTCGACAATCAGACAGAGGTAGCTATCAGGAACAAAGAAATTCCCAACCATCACACGGATATAGTGTACAGCGAACTACAGATTCGTCTAGCAAATTTGAAAGGAGATATGAAAATGATCTTAAAGCTCATGATCATGACAATTACAAATCGCATTATAGGTCTGGAAGTTATAGACACGTTAATGGGTGCTATGGAAAACAAAGGTATAACGACGGTAGAAATAGTTCTCATCATGGATTTAAAAGAGCTAATAGTGGAAGAGATTGCTTGTTCAAATTTTTATAATTCTAGAGGTAGTAGGTATACAGCTGCTAAAGATAGAGATCAATATACAGAAAGAAATTACAAGGAAAACAGGTATGCTGATTCTAAAGATAGAGATCAATATACAGAATATATGAAGCCGTGGGATAACGCATCTGCATAACGTGATAAGTTTTTGTTTTATGTTTATCTGTTTATTTGTCTAAATTTATGTGTCTAAAGTTTTGTAAGAAGAAACTGACGAGGTCGCCAGAAGCTTCAGGATGACCGAAAATGTGGGAATGAAATATAAGACTCAATGGTTAAATGAACGTGATATCTCAAGCGAGACTCGTAAAAGGTGAACTCAAAATTGCAGAGCAAGATGTGGTTGTGGTTCTATAGATATTCAGCAATGGAACCGGTTAATGTTTTTTAACGCAAAGCTCAGGGAAGCTTTTGCGAATTCTACGATATTATTTTGAATGCTAAGCTGTATGTTTTTTGATATAGTAAACCTTTTTATACCTATTCACAGTTTGGAGAACATTATTTCAATTAAGCAATAACAGTACTCACATTAAAACCCACATTAATGAAAAATATATCAGAAAATAAACTTAAAGATTACAGTGCAAAAGTCTCGCAACGTGTCTATTATGGTAACTATATTAATGGTTGGACACTTTCAATTTTAGACATTTTGTCGAATATTTAACCCTTTAAGACCGGGAGTTTTTTTTTTTTTTTTTTTTGGTAGAAATTGAAAGTTTGGGTGGTTTCCCCTTATCGTATTTGATTGAAAAATAAAATATTTAAAAAAATACCCGATGTCAGGTTATGACAAGGGAGGACCCACACAACTGTGTGGGTTCGGTCTTAATGCAGCCGAATTTAGGCTAAATCTACACAATTGTGTAGTTTGGGAATATGTGTGCAAATATCTAAAGATAAAAGTTTAAGCAAAAAAAATTGTTGTTTATTGAGATAATTTTCATCAGCCACAATGAAAATGTTTGAAACAATTTTTGTTTTTGGACAGACCACTACAATTTTATTTTCTGAGCTTTTCAATGCTGCATCCCTTTTAAGAGCCGTTGACGAATGGTATGCCCTTCACTCCGGTTGGATTGTGCCTGATCCTTCAAATTTCTCTTTTTTAGTTTTTCCAGCAGCGGAATTTTGTTGAAATACCGATCGAAGTACATAAACCTAGGTCTGAGCCAGAGTAAGGACTACAGCAGGTCCTAAGCCCAGATCCTTGTGGACCAGGTCTGTACTTTCCCACTGGTATACACTGCAAAAAATAAATTTTTGATTTTACAGTATTATACTGGCAGCTGGAGTGCCAGTATTATACTATAAAATTAACAGTAATAAACCGTAAATAAACAGTAGTATACTGTTTTATAAATGAAAATGCAAAAATATACCATTACATTACTACTTAGCCGTATATTACTGTTTATTTTACGGTTTATTACTGTTAATTTTACAGTATAATACTGGCGCCTCAGATGCCAGTATTATACTGTAAAATCAACAATTATTTTTTGCAGTGTACTACAAAATTTAAAACTGTCCCAGGTGATACTGTTACAACAGAGTGTGGTTTGTTTTTTATATACTGCTTTACTGAAGCACGTCCTAAAAAAGGAATTGTCTACTCATCTATGCAAAATTCTCCCTTATCTCCTGGTAAATTAGAGCAGGCACTACAGAATCTGTCGAGCGCATTTGCTGAACTTTCCATAATTTATTATTTATTCCTGGTGGTTCACTTGCTGTGTCGATAAAATGGAATGAATTTATCAAACTTAAAAATCTATCTCGTGATATGCATATAACTCATATAAAACTTATAAATCATATATGACATCTATAACTCAGAGCAGAAACATACAGTTCGTTACATGTGCATATTATATATCTAATACTATCAATTTTAAATAGAAATCATGAATAGTACAAACCTATTAATTTAAAATTAATCCGATTTAAAAATGTAATTAATGAAAAATAAATTGCTAAAAACATAAGTTTAAAAAAAATCACTTAAAAAGAAAAATTTTATATACTAGGAATTGTGCCCATTTTGGAACTGGTAAAGGCCGGACAAGAACAATTGTATGGGTCATTTGTTTTTCAACATTTGTAAAGCCTAATTAAATTTATCAAAGACAAAATCAATTAAAATCATGAATAAAGTATATAAAAAGAAAAATTAAATCTAAGAAAGCACTAAAAATCATATTTAAAAGAAATTACGACAGTACATACTTTTTGTCTATTGCTGTTAGATGATATAGTCTTTTTAAAAGCAGAAAATCTTACCCTGTATTGCAGTTGGTGCCCCATAGTTGTGTCTTATCAAAACATCTGAAGCCAATTAACTCATATAAATGTGCATATTTGGTTTTAAATCTCACAAAAACAGGAAATAGTCATTCTCTTTTACTTTAGTATCATCCGCACAATTGTGCAGGTCAGGGCTTAAAGGGAAAAATAATACCTTTTTCAGGCTGTCTCGATCGAAGAAACTCAAGTAAGGCATCAAAAATGGCCGTTATTATTTGAAAATTCAAAGTTGCTGCAACTTTTGATATGTAGCCGACTTCGGAAATATAATTGCGCTAAAATAGAGTTGCTACTGTGCTGCTAGCGGGTTTAACCTTTTTTTTTAAGTATATATTTTTTAACGTAATATGAATTTGTTATTAGTCTTTTAAAAATCAGATAAATTCAATCTCTGTTAGAACTTGACTGCAGTCACTTTGTATTTACCACAGTCTTTGCTTTAGACAAAAACAAAGTAACATTTTAAAATGTGTTATCTGCAGCGGTCTTCCTTCCATACACAAGGAAAATTTAATACGCAAACTTTTTAAAAAAAAGTCGGAAATTGAACGTCAAACGTGGCAAATGAGTCAAAAAATAACCATTTCATGGCAATCGGACTATATTTACGCGCGTTAGAGCACGGACAGACGGGCAGACAAACCGAATTCATAAACACTTTTCACCTATTTTGGAAAGTATTAAATAGGGTATTTGAATGCTAAAATATAAGGATATTTAGACATTCAATCAACATCGCATAAAGAAATGTGAAAATGACACTTACCTGTAAAAATAATATTCGTTACACTTGCAAAATTTTATTTCATGTATTTTTAATTGCAAGTCATGTGTTTTGTGGGAAGAGGCATTTTGTATACTTAAGAAATGACTTTATTTATCCATAAAATTTTGAACTAATAATGGACTATTAGTATGTTTCTACAGAAAAACTAAACCAAAATATTCGCTTTGTTTCTAAAATCACTTAAATAACTAAGTTAATTTTTTCCTCAGCACACTCTTCTCACGATTTTCAAAATTTTTATGATAATTAGAGATCAAGGGAAGTAGTAAAGCTTTCAAAGTTGAGAGAAATGCACCCTTGATTGTATTCATGCAAGTTGCAGGATCCCATAGCCAGTGTTTTCTTATTCAAAAAACATATCATAATTTCTTAATAGTAATTACTGCTTTATTTAATGATTTTTTCCCTTGATTAAATTGAACAATTTTTTATTCAAAATACATACTGGAATTTCCAAATAGTTATTTAAAAACGGAAAGTATGTTATTAAATAAAGTGAAGATTACTAACCGAAAATTATGGAGTAGATTTCGTGAATGAATAAAATTAAATTAAAAAATAAAAAAAAACCCGACTGCGTAAAAAGCGAATTAATTAATTATTTCGCATCAATGTGAAACTACACTGAAAAAAAATGGGTACTCAAAATTGAGTAAAAAGTACTCAATTTTAAATACGTCACATACTCAAAATAGCTCCGATGCAAATGTACTCAAAATTGAGAAACATGTGTACTCATTTTTGATTCCATGGTTGTGTTCAAATGTGAATCATTATGTAGGGGAGACTAGGGAGGGTTGACCATACAGAAGGCTTGACCCACCCATCAGTTTTGTCAATAGATGTCAAGCAAAGCCACTAGAATGCTCAAACAACAGTCTTTGTTTCATATAGATAATCGAAATATATGTGGAAAAAATCAATTGTGAAGGGTTTTACCCTAAAAGTTGTGTTTTTTAGAAATATTTTGTAAGCTTTTTTCAGATAAAATACATCATAAAAATTTAAGTAAGTGGGTTTTAAGTAATGCAGAAAAATCGAGCTTTCATTCCAGGCATAAAGATTGTACAGTAAGTTAGGCATTACAGAAAAATGTGTTATTCTTTAGAAAAAGACTATGTGGGGAAGCTTGACCCAGTCAATGTGAGGGAGGGTTGACCAGATGCTCAAGTCTCCCTTAATTAAGTGGTTTTTGAAATCTTTTTATTATACATATTGCAAAAAGAAAGGTTAATGGTTATATATATATTTTTTAAATGTACATTTATTTGGTAAAGCTACGGTAAAGTGGGGTGATGGGAAAGAAAATGTTTAAAAGTGATTAAAGAAATATGTAAAATATTGCTATAGTATCCACTGAAGAAAAAATATCATGAAATATAAATGGGAAAGTTGATAGGAATTTTTTTCCTTTTAAATATTACTTACAATAGGCAAATAGGAATCTTTCAGCGGCAGTGGTACGGTTATTAAACAACTTAATTTTAATTCCAAAACGCCACAATGGTACCAGAATTTTGCTAAAAGCTTTTCCGTTTAATATGTATGTGAAATATAGCCTATTTATTATTTACAAATTAATTTGTTCGTAAATTCCGGGGGCAGTCATTTATTTCAACATTTTAGTACCGAAAGTACTTTGCCTAAAAGATGTTAATGATAAGTTAAGTACTCATGCGGCTTCAAAAGAACATAGCATCGATCGAAAAAGCTTAAGATAGTCTGTAGACGAATCTCACCAGGATGAATACAGTGAGATGAAGTCAAACTATGTGAAAACTAGAGATGTCAGATCGAGTGTCACAAAAAGTATGACAGGGAGACAAAAAAGGGGGACAGTGGCCCATAAATCCGGTCATAATAATACATGAAACTCTATGAAAACGGAACCTGTCTCTAAGGGAATACTGTCTTAAATGTCAAAATTTCATTTTCCTTGATATACAATTATACCTTCTCGGAGAAAATCATATTTAAAACAAAATTTTTTTTCCTCTGACTTGCAATCGCGTCTAACCAGGTTTGTTTAAGCATCATATTTTCAAAAATATATTTTTTATAATGATTAAAGCATGTAGCATAAAGTCATTTTGCTTTTTTTAAACTGATTTTATTCCTCTTCACAAATATTTCAATTTAAAACAAAGTGCGTCAAGTCTCCCATATACTGGGTCAACCCTCACATATGTGGGGAGCCTTGACCTATTATTTTCTCATGATTAAAATCAATGATTTTTCAAATTTCTTATATATTGCACTTATGTAGCAATTTTATTTTGATAGCTGAATGTATAAAGAATAAAATGATATATAAAACTTTATTCTAGATTCAATATTTAAAAAATAATAAATAATTTTGTAAAAAGTGGGCCAACCCTCCCTAGTCTCCCCTACTCCCCCCCCCCCCTCCCTAAACCTAAAAATTAAAGTACAAATGTACTGAAATTTATTTCCCGTTCAAAGTTATTATCAAGAAAATTTTAACTGATTATTTATTAAGAAAAACAGCAAAATTATTAACAACATGCCCAAATCGAATATTTTTATGAAAAGAGCATTATTTCCAAACACTTTTAAATTATTTTAAAATACTGTGCATAATTTAATATTTACATTAATAAACATCATTTATGCCGCCATAAATGAAAAAAAAAAACTATTACAAAGTACACAATTATCGTTTTTTTTTTTTTTTGTATTTGATAACATGTGATGTTTCAAAATTGAGAAAGCATAGGTTCATTTTTGATCCAAAAATACTCAATTCAATATGAGTTCATCAAAATACTCATTTTTGAGTACTTCATTTTTTCAGTGTATTTTTTATATTACTTATCTATTTTCTTTTATTTACTTGTATTGATGATTTTTAAGATGTGTTTAATGGTTGGTTCCTATCTATAAACACTGTTTTGATGAGGCCTATAGATGTCACAGTAAAGCTAGAGTAAGTTACAGTAAAGCTAGAGATCCTACCTACACAACTTTCAGGTTGTATAATATTTAAATAGAGCTCTGACTGTAAAATAGTCAATGAAACATAGTCTTCATTTTGAAAGACCTATCCAATGATACGCCTCTCAATAGGGTGAGTAAAAACTTTCTTTTCGTCTCTACCGCCATTTTGTATTTTACGGCCGCCATTTCGAATTTATAAAAGCAGAATCTAGCCTATAACCATTGAAATATTAAGACGAATCGACAGAGACCTCATTCATTAAAATCCATCCAGCCGTTGGGATGTTTCGAGGGTATAAAGAAATCCACATACCCAGATAAGCGTGAAACACATAACCATTCTTGGCAGTCGAGTAAAATCGCATCCAACCTGATTCCACATAGCTTGCAGTATTGTAATCCAGAAGTGTCATCAAGTTAGTATTCCTCAAAAAGAAAAATAATATTTTCCAATCAACAACAGAATCGCAACAAAAATCTTTTTGCCTTCTGATATTTATCTCTCTTTTCTCAAGTTCTTTTAAAAAAGCATGTTCCAGTGCCAGCTTTGAAGAGAGGCAAGGTATTAAAAGCAAAAGGACTGAAAATATGCAAAATATCTGGTTAAAATCTAAAAGATATATCATTTAAAGAAGCAATAAAAAAATATCTTACCCGGGGCGTCGCGTTTACTGAAGCTTTTCCTTTGTACAGTCGTGGGGAAAAAAAAGTAAACACCTCCTGCTAACTCCTCAACAAATTATCGTAGACGAAATTTACTGGTACCGAACGATTGGAAATAAAGTCTACTTTTAAATGACGCATATAAGATTTGCTTAGGGGGCCATCTACATATTAAAACAAAGCTAAACTTCATTTTTTTTCAATGGCAATACCCAATTTTAACGAGATATTTTAAATCTTCGGTTCAAACTATGCTTAGACACTAAATTTCAAGTCATTTGAATGATAAGTTTTTGAATTATAAACATTCAAAATTTAGTGCTTCTAATATTAAATTACATTTTCATATTTTTATTTATATCCCCTGAAATTATGCTTCTAATTTGCCAATTTTTTGTGTAGCAATAATTCTAATATACCCAAACATAAATACGTTGAATTTGCAATTTTTATAATCTTCTGTGTAAAGAAATGAACTTCTATGTTTTCAGATGATGGGGGAAGAAGTCTCCCTAAAGAAAAACTGGATACACCCAGGTGCATAGAAAGACTAGCAGACATTTTTCTCACGCTCTCACGCTCTAGGACATTGTAAGTGATGATGGATTAGCACTTAGGACGTAGCACGCCCTGATAAAGGATATGAGATACATCTAAGGGTTCGGAGTATAGACTACCCTGTTTAGGTCTCGCAAAGGAATTCGCTAATGCCTAAAGGCATTGACAGAGATGGATGTTGAAAGTTTTCTCACGGTGTCCGGGAGAGTGACCATTTTTTCGGAGGAAAATAGAGGAGGGGAGCAGTTTGGAGTCGGGAACTGGAGTGTGCGTTTGGCTCGCACGAACGAGGGAAAAAGCGATTTTTTTCCCGGGCTGAAGGAACGAGAGGTGCCGAGTAAAATTGAGCGAAGCGCTCGGAACTTGTATAGGACGGCGGGAGACCTTCCTGTAAAAGCCACCCGACCAACGAACTTGCTGCTGAAAGAGAAGTTCTAGAGTGAACTAATTTCCAAATTTGAAGCTACAAGGACTCAGTGTTTTATATAATCATATAAGTCAACGACCTACGCATTTAATTTATTATTTTTGTTGTATTCTACGTATTCAAGATTTCAAAATAAAACTTTTGATTAATTTTCCATGGTAGAGAGATTTGTTCCTCACAGCTACCGTTCAATTAAATTGATCAAGGAGCAAATTCTTAACAGCTGGTGGCAGCGGAAGATCATGTTGACCAGATGATGAGTAGAACAATAGGGGTCCTCAAAGAACATTTGTGAAGTGCAACGTTAATAGTGACAAGCATTGTGGTGATTTACAGAACTTGTTATCAAGTGCTATTAGTGGTGACAACGTCAAGGATTATTGGAAAGGAACATTTCTTAGAACTGACTGCCTTGTGTTTAGACTGTGTATCTTGGGTCAAGCTAGAAAAACGTTTCTTTGTGGATTACAAACCTCTGGAGCTAAAGGATTATCGTAGTGACGACGTTGATTGACAGTGCCTTCTATTCGGAACAGCTGGGTGGACGACAACGGATTCTGTCTTCAAAGGGGTGAGCTAACAAATTCTTTTATCTCAGTGGCATTCTGTTGAGTTTAATTTCCTTTTGCCGTAAGCTGGCTATTGTGTGTCAGTGGTTTATTGTGTGTGACACAAGAAATATCTCAGTAGATTTCAATGATAAAGGGCAGTTATTTTTTTTCCTCTCAAAGGAAAAGTAATAATAAAGGATAGTCTTTCTGTTATTGGCATGAAAAAAAAAAGAGAAATGTTAATAATTTTTACTGTCAGGGAAATTTTAAGTGCGTTTATTCTGTTAATAACAAGTTTTGTTTAGGAAAATTTTGCTTGAGCTGTATTTAAAATTTGATATTTTAATGTTCTGGTTTTTCTTTCGGGAAAATGTATTTGTCGTGATCTGGCAAAGACGTTTAATATGTGAAAATTTTGCGAGATGATGGGTTGCAGAAGTGAAACATAGTGCCATTTTTTTAATACAAGTTATAAAAAGGGGAAATTATATTTCTAACTGTTTTGTAAATGTATAACTGAATTATAATTTTTTGTGTATGTATGTATTTTTTCTGTTTTAAATTTTGATCTGATATCCATGTAAATTAGGTTTTGGGGTTAATTTTTCAAAAATGTCAGAGTGGAAAAATTTCAAAAAGGTAGATTTGCGAATCCTGGCGGGTGAATTAGATGTTCAAATAGATGAGAGCGACACGATTGCAAAAATAGTTAGTAAAATAGAAGCGGCTGAAGATTTTGATAGAGATTTTGCATTGGCACAAGCCAAAAATATACTGCAAGATCGGGAAGCGCTTATAGCGGAGGAAAAGGAAAGAAAGAAATTAGAAAGGGAGGATCGAGACAAAGACAGGGCTTATGAACTCGAAAAGTTAAAATTATCGCAAGAAGCAGAGACGCGTAGCTTAACATCAAATCATGGTGCAGAGAAAAGCAATAAATTGCCCTTAAAATCCTTAATACATCGTTTCGATGAGAGTCGATCAGAAATATCTTTATTCTTAAATTTGTTTGAGAGGCAGGCAAAAAATGTAATTTAGAAGATGATGAATTAGTGACAAATTTATTAGCGCTTCTACCGGTAAATGTGGCAGAATTCATTCTTAGAGAGCCATCACATTTGATTGATAATTATGATTATGTGAAAGGTAAATTGTTAGAAAGGTACAAATTAAATGCAGAATCGTATAGACTAAAATTTAATCAACACCAGAGGAATCCAAATAATCCGTGGCGTGATTTAATTTTCGAATTGAATAGCTATCTGGAGGGGTGGTTAAATTCTTTAAAAATCACTAATTTTGAGGAATTAAAGAAGCTTTTGATCACTGATCAAATTTAAAAAATAGCCCCTCAAGAATTAAAGAATCATCTGATTGATGCCTGGTCAAATTTCACTGACCCAGAAGTTTTAGTGAAACGCTTAGATGAATTAGAGGTTGTGAAAAATTCCCAAAGGAAAACAGGAAATTCGAGAAATTTTTTTGATAAGAAATTCGAGAAAAATAGCTCGGGGATGGAGAATAAAAGTGCAGATAAAAGTTTCAATTGGAGGGACAAGAATATAGTGACAGACAGGGATCGTGTTTTCGAAAACAGGAGGGTAAACAAGTGTTTCCTTTGTGATTCCACAACTCACCTTCGAGCCAATTGTCCGCAGTTAAAAAAGAAGGAGAAAGACACCGCTAAAGTAAATCATGTGAGTAAAACGTCGGATTATGAAGAAGGGTTCAAACCTTATCTTAGTAGAGCGAAAATAAATGGGCGTGATATTGTCACTCTAAGAGATACGGGTACCAATTATGATTTGTGTGGTGAGGAACACGTGAAAAAGGAACAATTGACCGGAGATTATATCTTCGTGAAACAGCCCTTGGATTCTAAAATCCGCTGTTTACCTGTCGCTCACATAGAGATAGATTTTGATGGATTGGGTTCCCTAAAAACGGAAGTTGGGGTTGTAGACAAAGAAGCAGACTTGCATTATTATCTCTTAGGGAATAAAACGCAAAAGATAATTGAATTAGCCCGAAAAAAGGTTAATGCAGTGAATGCGGTAATGACGAGATCGCAGGCAAAGAAAGACACTGTTAGTTTGATGGACAGGGCTAGTGTAAATACGAGTTGCGAAAGGGGAGAGGGGAAGCAGGTCGTGGATTTAGAATGTGAATCGGACGAGTTTGCAGAACAATGCGAACAGGAGTTAGAGCAGCTAACGGTAGATGAAACCTCGGGAAGTGTATTGTTACCTGCGGATTTAAATGACAAGTTCGGAATTTTAGCACGGATTAGTCGTAAGGAATTTAAAAAAGAACAGGATGTTGATCCTTCGTTAAAAGAAGTTAGGGAAAAAGCGAGAGCCAAGAAATCTCACTATGAAATTATGAATGACTTGGTGTTTAGGAAAACTTTTGACAATCGTAGTGGGGAGAGATTACAGTTAGTGGTGCCTTCGAAATTCAGATTAGACGTATTAGGAGCCTGTCATGAGGGGATTTCATCGCACTTTGGTGAAATGAAAACAAAGGATAAGGTTCTGCGTCATTACTTTTGGCCAAATGTAATAAAACACATAGAGAATTTTGTCAAAACATGTGATTCATGTCAGAGGATTGGAAAACCTAGAGAAATAGGGAAAGCGCCGCTCAGACGTGTGCCGATTATTGGAGAGGTTTTTTCGAAGTTATCAGCTGACATTGTGAGTCCCTTACCGAAGTCTGAAAAAGGGAATAGGTATATTTTAACAGTTATTTGTGTGGCGTCCAGGTATCCGGAGGCTGTTGCGATATCTAAGGTCCGATCGGAAACTATAATTGAAGCATTAATGTGGGTATTTAGCAGATTAGGATATCCCAGAGAGTTACAAACAGATCTCGGAAGATATTTTGTAAGCGAGTTAACAACCGCATTCTTAAAGAAATTTGGAGTTAAGTTAACTCACTCGTCGGTTTGTCGACCACAAAGTAATTTGGTTGAGTGATGGCATCGCTCAGTGAAAAGATTATTGAAAGTTTTGTGTGTTGAATATGGCGCAAGTTGGGAGGGAAATTTGCCGTATGCGTTATTAGCCTTGTGGACGGTAACTCATGATTCTACGGGTTTTTCTCCTGCAGAGTTAATACATGGAAAGAATTTACGAACTCCCGAATCATTGCTCTTTCAAAAGTGGACGGGAGGAGAGGAAGAGAATGAGTTAGTTACTGAATATGTATTTAATTTGGTTAATAGGCTAAAACACTGTCAGGAACTAGCACTGGAAAATATGACCGAATCTCGTGAAAAAAGAAAGTTGTGGTATCACAAAACGGCGGTAGAACGGAAATTTAAGGTGGGTGACGAAGTGTTGGTTCTAGCTACCAACAAAAAGAACAAATTATCGGTATCGTGGATAGGTCCAGGAAAAATTCAGTCCAAAATCTCAGAGACAAATTATATTGTGAATGTTCCAGGTAGGCGCGAAAAGGCTCAAATATATCACGTCAATCTCTTAAAACCATATTTGAAAAGAATTGAGTTAGTGAATTTTGTGGCGCAAGAGATAGATGAGGGCGAGGAAAATCAAGATTTGGACATAGCATTTCCAGAAGCGGGGGCTGAGATTTATGATTTTGAAACTGTTATTAAAGACAGCAATTTGAGTACTAGATGTACGTCGGTGCAGATAGAGCAATTGAGAAATTTATTAGATAAATTTAAATCTTTATTTTCTAATGATCCGGGGCGCACTGACTTAATGGAGCATGACGTGGAACTATTAGAATATAAACCTGTAAAGATAAAACCTTACAGATCTTCGCCTAGACAAACTGAAAATTTGAGGAAAGAAATCAAAAGAATGTTAGAGTTAAATATAATCGTTGAAGGGGAGTCAGATTTCGCTTCCCCGATGATTCTGGTAGAGGCCCCTGGGAAAGACGCTCGTCCTTGTATAGATTACTTAAAGTTAAATGAGATCACCCGGGCCGAGTTTTTCCCCTTACCAAACATAGAGGATAGGGTAGAGAGAGTTGCCAGTGCGAAGTATATAACAGTTTTGGATCTCACGAAAGGATATTGGCAAATTCCATTGACAGCTAGGGCGCAAAGGTTGGCCGCATTTGTAACCAGTTTCGGTTCTTATATCCCCCTGGTCATGCCTTTTGGAATGTTAAACGCGTCCTATAGATTTTCGAAATTTATGGATAAAATGTTAAGAGGTTTAGAGAAATTTTGTTTACCTTACCTTGATGACATGGCCGTATTCTCGGAAACTTGGGAGGATCATTTGAGGCACCTAGAAAAAGTGCTCATGAGAGTAGAAGAAGCTAAGGTAAAGATTAAATTAGCTAAGTGCAAGTTTGCACAAAAAACGGTCAAATATCTGGGGCATGTGGTAGGCGACGGGAGACGCTCCCCGGCAGAAACTAAAATTCGTGGTATTTTAGATTTACCAACCCCTAAAAACAAAACTGAGATACGTCGATGCTTGGGTATGGCGGGTTACTACTCGAGGTGCATAAAAGATTATGCAGTTATGGTGGAACCATTAACGCGCGCGCTTAAAGGTAAAAATAAAAGGGAAAAGGTAACATGGAGCAACGAAATGGAAAAGGCTTTTCAACTGTTGAAAACGAAACTTACGGAAGAACCCATTTTGTACGCTCCCAATTATTCTAAGGAATTTATCATACAAACGGATGCTTCTGAGAAGGGTATTGGGGTTATTTTAGCACAACGTGAGGGTTCAGAGGAACATCCCATAATTTACTTAAGTCGGAAATTTTCGGAAACAGAAAAAAGTTTTTGTGCGACGGAGAAGGAATGTGCAGCTATTATCTTTGCAATCAAGAAATTGCGTCACTATGTTGACGGCCAACTCTTTGCTATAGAAACCGATCACAATCCTTTAGTTTTTCTTAAACGAAATTCTGGGAATAATCCGAGGCTTTTACGATGGGCTCTCACACTGCAACCCTATCATTATGTAATAAAGCATAGACCAGGACGAGATATTGCACATATTGATTATTTAAGTCGTGCGGAATAAACTCGTTAAATACTAAAAGCTAAAAGTACTATTGTACGAAAAAAAATAATAATTTCATTTGTTTATACTTTGTAAGCCAAGAAATAGTTGTTTTATTCTAAATTTTTCATTTGGTAATTTTTGATCTTGTTATGTATACATATATGTATATTTTTTTAGTGTAATGTATCAGAGCGCGCATTGATAATTGTATTTATTGCATCTGCCCCTCTGAGATATTGGAATTTGTTGCGTTCATCCACTGGTCATAAGATTCTTCATTCAAGCCTGAAGAATCGTCTTTTAGAGGGGGGTGTTGTAAAGAAATGAACTTCTATGTTTTCAGATGATGGGGGAAGAAGTCTTCCTAAAGAAAAACTGGATACACCCTGGTGCATAGAAAGACTAGTAGACATTTTTCTCACGCTCTAGGACATTGTAAGTGATGATGGATTAGCACTTAGGACGTAGAACGCCCTGATAAAGGATATGAGATACATCTAAGGGTTCGGAGTATAGACCACCCTGCTTAGGTCTCGCAAAGGAATTCGCTAATGCCTAAAGGCATTGACAGAGATAGATGTTGAAAGTTTTCTCACGGTGTCCGGGAGAGTGACCATTTTTTCGGAGGAAAATAGAGGAGGGGAGCAGTTTGGAGTCGGGAACTGGAGTGTGCGTTTGGCTCGCACGAACGAGGGAAAAAGAGATTTTTTCCCGGGCTGAAGGAACGAGAGGTGCCGAGTAAAATTGAGCGAAGCGCTCGGAACTTGTATAGGACGGCGGGAGACCTTCCTGTAAAAGCCACCCGACCAACGAACTTGCTGCTGAAAGAGAAGTTCTAGAGTGAACTAATTTCCAAATTTGAAGCTACAAGGACTCAGTGTTTTATATAATCATATAAGTCAACGACCTACGCATTTAATTTATTATTTTTGTTGTATTCTACGTATTCAAGATTTCAAAATAAAACTTTTGATTAATTTTCCATGGTAGAGAGATTTGTTCCTCACAGCTACCGTTCAATTAAATTGATCGAGGAGCAAATGCTTAACATCTGATATGAATTATGAAATTAATTTAAAAAAAAATTATGAATTGCAACCCACAATTTTTTTGATGGATTCAGATTTATTAAGTCCTGCTTTATGAAAATCCAAAATTTCACATTTTTCTTCCAATAAGTTTTCAAATTATGCTTAAAAAACTGCAAAATGATGGTTTAAGGGGCCGTCTGTGATAGAAGTGACTAAATATTTTGAAATTTCTTATGCTATCCTCTAATCTAACAGGCTTAATTGACTGCTTAAGGTGTCTTACTCGGTCAACAATCGAGTATCGAACTTCAATTTGGATACAGCCCTTAAAATACGTTCTTTTTAAAATAATTAATTTCTCGGAAATTTATGGTGCGAATTGCATAAAAATTTGTTTCTAGGCTAATTGAAGGGTGTAGAATTCATTTATGCTGTCAGAATTGTGTACTGCTATTGAAAAAAAGCAAAGTTATGGTTATTTTTGATATGTAGATGGCTCCCTAAGCAAATTTTAAACACACCATTTAAAAGTAGACTTTATTTCCAATCGTCCGGTACCAGTAACTTTCGCCTACGATAATTTGTTGAGGAGTTAGTAGGGGGAGTTTACTTTTTTTTCCACGACTGTATACATGTTTTCTCTCTCAGTCGCATACAAAGACGTCCATTCGGTTTCTAATCCTGAAATTTCTTCATTGTACAATATTTAACTTATTTGTGATAATAAAAAATACTTCTCGTGTTGTCTGTCTATCAATTGATGATTATACCTGGTGGAGCCAACTTTTAAATATATTGGGTGGACTCAATCATTTCAAGGTAAAATGACATGAGTATTTTGTTTTATTTGGAGATAAGAAGATGGATAGGGAAGTTACGATGTGAATCACTGTTTGGTATTTTCAATACCGAACATGCCATAGTTATACCCAAAAACATATATCCATTTCATGGCAATCGGACTATATTTACGCGCGTTAGAGCACGGACAGACGGACAGAAAAACCGAATTCATAAACACTTTTCAACTATGTTGGAAAGTGTTAAAAAAGAAACAATGCAAATCTGGGAAGCTAACAATTAAGAGTCAATATGTTTTTAAACTAATTGAATTTTAATTAAATTTAACAAACTATAACAAAATAAGTAACAGAAAACAACAGGATTTGTGCAAAGACAGACAGAAAGCATTCAAACAAAAGCTACCTATCAACCAATGCAAAGAAAAATGCTGCAGAGATTTTTATAAATTACTACAAATTCGCATCTAGAACCAACATAAAAATAATTATTTCGCACTTAAATGTTAATTGGAGGATTTAAAAACTCAGACGAGCAAATCTATTATTAATGAGGAAGTTATAAAGAATTTCGGATAAGAATTAATAAATGAAATACAAAGTACGTTTTAAAAAAAAGTATTTAAAAGCTCAATCTATAGGAGAAAATTCATTTTATAAACAAATAGAAACAAATAGGAATGCGATTGAATCCTTTATTTATTTGCTCACTGTAATATAATCCTTCATATAATCCTTTGAAATTGCATTTACTTTATGAAATATGTATTCCAATTACGAACGATTCGTTTGGATGTTTTAATTCAGTAACAGCTTTAAATTTTATTTCAGTTAAAAAGAGTTCTCGATTTATGCAATTAGTAGAATCGTGTTTTAGTGATACTGAATCAACAGATGATTATAAAACAGCTCTTCGCAAATAATCAATTTTAAATGTGTTTTTAGTAGAAACATATTTAAAAATTTGAAATGGTGTAAATGAAATTAGGTTGCTACGATATTCAGTTTAACGCGTTCGATTTTTACCAGGGAGGCGACTGCAAAAAAGTATACGTCATAGACTGTCATCACAATATTTTATACTATTCGAAAATGAATGTTGTTTAGTACATTAAACAATTTCAGTATTTAGCGAGAAAAAAAAATATTTATGAATTTTTATGTAGTATGCGGGTTTTTTTCATTCAAAAGCATCAAATAATCTTAATATATAACCCCCCCCCCCACACACACACACAAAAGAATAATTTATAGCGACACACTTTGGCTAATAGCATCGGAAATGTCATGCAGTTGGTAACTTACTATTTCTCATTGTGTTTTTTATTTACCATAACTAATATAATTTGTTCTGGTGAATTGTTTATTAACGTAATCTCAAAAAAAATTTCTTAATTATTAAATTTGTAAGTAGATATTCAGAGCGCCTTTAGGTCGTCTATGTTTAGAGTTATAAATTTAAATGTTTATATTAACCTATGAAAACTGCATGTATTTCCACATATTGTTATTTATATATGTTATACTTTAGAACAGCGGTTTTTAAACTGTATTCTGCGGAATCTTGGGGGTTCGAGAGTTTACAGCCGGGATCCCCAAGCCCAGTGTTGAATTGGTACTTTTTCTGTAACTTCGGTTGTGTGTGTGCGTGTTTCGGAGGAAAAGCGGAGTTACTGAATAAGAACTTATAATTTAGATCATTAATAAGCATAAAACCATAAATCCCTCGACGGTGTCATTTCAATGCCCTCCGACTGTCTTGGAAAAGGTCAAAATTGTAATGTTGTTTTTTCTGCATTTTGTTTTAAATGCTTAAAAAATTGATTCTTTGAACATTTTAAAAGAAAACTTAATAACGAATATAAATGCAATCCTTGGAAGTATTAATCATTGTTCAATGTATTAAAAATACATTAAATCAATTGAATTATATTACTTTAAATACTGCTTGTATTGCAGTGAAATCTGGAGCTTAGTGAACGTATTAACACGGGCTTGTCAGTGAGGGGGTTAAGAGAAAAAACAACGAAAGATTTTAAATTTTATTTTATTATCTAATGATATTGTTCAGAACAAATTCACAGACTTGTGCTAAAAATATTGAGAACTAATTGACTGGATATGTAAAAATAACTCCCATTAATATATAATTCCATTGGAAATTATTTCTTTCAACTTATGATTAAAAAAAAAATTTAGGGTTCGTCTTCATATCATAATTGTACTACATCTGAAATTGTCAGTATAAACACCTAATTTTGACATTATATTTAACTGCTACGGTAGATTGTATCTTAGCACGGCAAACGGGAAGTTATTCGGTAAAGTAGCTAACGAATGATAAAGGTATAAACATTAATACCCGTAACATTAAATTCATTATAATCGTTGGAAATCAGTTTGCAATGAGGGTAGTTTTTTAAACATTACTTAAGAACTACTTGGCGGAATTCGCTGCAGTTTAGAATTAGCAAATGTTTAGCTTGAAATCGATATCGGTTAAAAAAATTATAGGTAATTATTTTTTTTATCACAATTTTTCATTAAAAATACTTTCGAAAATTTAATTATAAAACACAAGTATTTTAAACTAATTTTCGAAAAAATTACGAATTCATAACTTTAAAATTTTTATCAGAAAAATCGATTTTTACAAGCTCAAAATATCTGCAACGATTTCAAATAAATTTAGCATTGAGAATTTTAAATTTTAAACCTTCATAACTCCTAAACTACTTGATCGAATATTTTCCCGTTTGCCATGCTAAGATACAATTTAACTTAAAACTTAAATATGATGTCAGAACTCTGGTGTTCGGATTAAAAATTTCAAAATTTGGTACAATTTCAGCATGAAGACGACAACCCTGTTTTTGTTATAAAAAAAATTTAAAGAGGACATAATTTTTAGTCGAATGTCTATTTTTTTTTTTCTGGAACAGTTTGGGTGATAAAAATGTGCGGAATATATATATATATATATATATATATATATATATATTTTTTTTTCTGTGGCGGACTGTATATGTATCGGTTAAAAGCAAATTTCAGAATTCTGGTATATGCCTGGAAAAACAGAAACGTAACATCTCAGCAAAGAGCTGACAAAAGAACTTTTCTGAATCGTTGAACGACTGAAGAAAAAAAAACCTCTGCCGTAAAAGGAAAAATATATATATATATATATATGCATTTTTTTAAGTTCAAATTATTTTGAAACCTTCATTTCCCAAATAGCAAACGCAGCCATCGATTTTCTCCGTTGTTTTAGATCGTTCTGAAATACGTGTAGCTGTATTCTTTCTATTCTGTATTTTTTTAAAATATTGTTCTATTTTCTAGTTTTTTTACCATTTACCTTTCTGTTAGGATAAAACTGTATTTATTTTTAAATTTTTTTTTGTTGTTACTGCTCTTTTAAGTTTTCTGTAAATAAATTTACATGAGATCATACATTACTTGATGTCTTCCTCTATTTATAATTTAATTTTATGTTAGCCGGGCACATATGATGAAACGCCAAACATAGTTCCCATCGTTATTATTCATATGGCATTCATTTAATATAAAATATAAAAACTTCACCCTTTCCTCTTAATTCCATACCGTTTATCCATTTTATTTAGCATACAAAAATAAATAAATAATAATGCCGAAACCAAAACGTTTTATTTCGGCATCCATGGATTATTTCTAATTTACACACGCAAAGATAGAAGCTGCTAGGGAAAATAATAATAAAAATAGTTTTATTAAAAAACAATCTTTTATAGACATTCAATACGTCTAACTTCAAGGGTGCGATGCTGCAATCCGTGTAGTTAAAAAAATTTCCTTTTACAATGCGTTAATTTGGCGTGGGTTCAAATTATTGAAAATTCGGCGCTTTTATTTACATTTAACAGAAATCCCGAAACATTGGAATGCATTAAAAAATCTATAACTTCATTCTTTAAGCTTTCTATTTATGATTTCTTAATTGTTTTCTCATAATCACAATTTAATTATTATTCAAGTATTGAACAATAAAAGAGTATTTAAAAAAGTATTACCCTACTTACTTTTTATTTGTATTTTTTGCTTTCCTGTGTTTAAAATATTCGTTGTTGCCGTTTCGCAGCCAGTTAGCATACTTTGACGAGCGCAATTTCGAACATCATTAATTCCATTGTTCTTCTAACTCATACACAGTTGTAACAATTCATGTATTAATTTACAATTTAGTTTTGAAAATACTATAATGCTGTATTAGAATCGGAAACACACATCTGCGTACATAATTTTTATAATTCTGGGCTATCAGGAAGTGGACGAAAAATTGAGTATGAAATTCCATCTCAATATACGTGAACCAAGTTAAGTTAAAGAAAGAAAATAATGTAAAAATATCTATTCTATTGGCGAGATTTGCGCCCGGCAAGCATAAAAGTACCATAATTTTTTAATTTATTCGGAATATTTTGCATTACAGAAGTTTCCAATATTTTTAATCGACTTCCAAAAATGGGGTTATATAATTCGTTACATATATTTTTATATCTTTATATACATTTTTTTATGTATGACTACGCATAACTACGCTGCCTTCTGATTTCAACTTGATGTAAATGTAAATATTTATATAATATACTGACTTTTGTCAGTTTCTAAAGATTCATTTCATAATTTTGTCTAATATCGCATAATTTTGAACTTAATGCAGTCAGGGGTCCCAAATGCGCCGCTTTTTCAAAACCAGTATTTTCTAAGAAAAAATTTCAGATTTGGTTTCTACAACATTTTGAAAGAAATTTTTTTTATAAAAAATACCGGTTTTCAAAAATTTGGGAGACCTGTACATGTACAATAGATACAAAAAAAAAAAAAAAAAAAAAAAAAAAAAACGATTTAGGTTAATTTTGACCTCTGAATTCGATAGATATCTAGTAATAAAGAAAAATTTAACACATCTGCGCAAAGAACTGAGAGAAGAGCAGTGAGTGGCAGGAAAAAATCGAATTTTTTCCATTCTTATAGATTATTCAAAAACGTGCATAGTTGTGTCTTAGTCTTTCCTATACTTCTATATTTTCTTCAAATAATTTTTATCATTTTGGGTATTTCGATTAAATTTTCTGTAACGCAAAAATCGGATTTTATTCGAATTATTGGCTTTCCGTAAACAAATATATTAGATCGGCCATTACTTCTTTTCTCATTCCATTAAATTCCGTATTAAAAAAAAATAAAAATTGTGGTTACATTCACAGAAAAATAAGCGTTACGTATATTATGCATTAATATAGAGAAAAGGTCCAAATACCGGCTACGGTTCAAATACCGGCTAGGGTCCAAATACCGGCTAGGGTCCAAATACCGGCTACTAGGTGTTCTGAGAATTGAGCGCAGCGCAGCTTACCGGTGATAGGCAGAGTTTGTAATTTTAATTGAGAGAAGAAAGTTACGAAAAGTACGTCGCTGAAGTCTGTGTCATTTACAAATAGTAAATGCAAAAGTGTTGAATCTACGTAATCTGGTACATCAAAAGTTTTTCAGATATGTGTTTCTCATTTTTTAAAAATATACTGATCGTATATTGACTTGAAGTGTTGATTAAGTTATTTTCTAGGCATATTTAGCTCTCAATTGCAATGCGCACATTATTGGTATTTTATTATATGAATGAGTAATACCGGTATTAACTTAAACATAGCGGTGGTCCGAATACCGGCTACCTAGAGTGGTCTAAATAACGGCTAGCCGGTATTTGGACCTCTCTCGGTTGCTCTGCTTGAAGGGGAGGAAAATAAATTAATTTAAATAGTTCCATAATTAATAAATTAATTTAAATGGTTCAGAAATTGTTCCAGTCCCATTTCGGAACATGAAAAAAGCAACCATGGCCGTAATTCTCCAGGACCGACACTGGTTACCGGATCACTTTCCAAAAAAGCGCTGTTGGACACTGCAAAATTGCCTGTAATAAATGTGAAGAGAAAGAAAAAAATTGACGGAGTAAATCAGGCGAAAGAGGCAGAAATTTGATTTTAACCCTCTCGCTGCGCAACCCGAGATTTCCTCGGGCAACGTAAAAGTAGCAAAATTTGCGCAACCCGAGATTTCCTCGGGGATGCATTTTTTCCGTCTAATTAACCCTCCTTGATTATTCCCACCAGTTATTTTTTTATTCTAAATTTTGTCTTATTTATTTAAGAATAAAAATTCATTAAAATTAAAAATGCCTTATTTATTTAAGAATAAAAATTCTTAAAAGACGCTCGTCACGAAGGTGTTAAATACACAATTTTTGTAGCTATTTTGATAAAACAATTACTTAGCTAGAGGGTCAAAAAAGTGAAAAAGGAAAATATCCAACAGAGGTTATGATAAATTTGTGTCTTCTGCATGGGTGCTTTCTCTGTGGACAAGAATGGGTGAGGGGAATCTGGGTTCAATGTTAAGAATGCGATATATGGGCTGATAGGGACGATACCGACGTAGAGAGTGGTATTATGTTTTTGATTTGTTCACATAAAATAATTCTCATTTCAATCAACAAGCTTTTTTTTTGTTTTACACGATAAAAAACAAAATTAGAAACATAATGCGAAGAAGACTGTGAGAGATAGTCGTAAAGAATTTTAGAAATTTGACAAAAATACTTATTTATTAAAAATTGTGAATTTTTTCTGTGCATAAGAAATGTTATTAATCAATACAATTTATTAAAATAATATTCTTATTGCTTAATAATTGTCATTAGCTCTATTTGTGTGATCTTTTGGAAAAAAAAAAAAACTTGGGTAGCCGGTATTTAGGCCCCATTTTAAAAACTCAAAATTTGAAGACTTTCGGAATTTTGCTTTTTATAAACAGAAAACGCCTTTTAAACTGATTTTTTTTTCTCTAAACAGGTGTAAGACGTATCAAGGTACCCTGCTGTCAATTTTTATTTTATTAATTTTGAAAATTGTATGATCCAGATTGATAACAAAAGTGGTAGCCGGTATTTGGACCTTTTCCTCTATACTTTTTCTAAAATCATAGTTTTTGTGACAATTTGGAAATTTTATTTACTTAATTGATCGTTGTTTAAATTTTTGTTTTTACTGGGACAATTTAATTATATTTAAAAGAATAACTTCGCACATTAAGCAATATGGATTTATAGTTACTTTTTTTCTTTGTATTGCTGGTATTGGGTTGTGAGATATTTAATATACACATGTACATACACACATTTTCAAGTTATTCTCTTCTGCTATGCCTGACATACACTCTTCCATACTTCGTTGTGTTTACCTTTGTGTTTATCTTTTGTGTTTACCGTTGTGTTTATCTTTTCACCATTCATTTTATTAGCGTATGTGTTTCTGCTCCATAAGTTACTGCAGGCAAAACACATTCATTAAACAACATTATTTTCAAGCAAAGAGGCATGATACTCTTCAGAATAATACTGTACTTACCGAAAGTACTTCACACATTTCTTATTCTTCTATTGATTTCATTCATGATATCGTTGTTCGATGTTATTTCATTCCTAAGTAATAGACTTAGGTTTAGGCTTAGGCGAAATGGTCTCTAATTGCCTAACACCTCTTCCAATCCTGATCTTTGCTTTTCCTCTTTCCAAACGAATGGTTGCTGTTGTTTTCATATGAATCATCTTTATAATATTGATATTGGGCTTGTCTACAATGTTGTCTTCCAGGAATTTTTTTATTGCTGATGTGTCGACAGATCAATTTCCACAATTTTATAAATTCACCATAGCTCTATAATATCGCTATTACTCGATACTATTCATAAGTTCTCGGTACCAGTTTAACCCTCTATCTGCCGATCGTACCTATACATACCATTAAAATAACTTGTTATAAAATTCATTTAATAGATTGGTTAGTTGTAATACAGTTTAGAATGAGTTATAGATACATTACTTTATCTTGTTCCAAAAGCATTACGGGTTACACAAAACATAAATATTTTTAAAAGGATGATTTCTTTTGCCTTAGCATCTTTTCAACTTTCTTGCCGGTGCGGGGGTTTGGGGATCTTTCGATTTGGAAATATTTCGATATTTTTATTGTAAGAACGTTATATTTGTACATTTCCTAATTCTACAAAATACTAAGAAAAATATTTAAAATAAAAGATTTGAGTGGGGTTATAAATAGTGCACAAAATCCCTATAAATTCAAATTTAATTATTCTTTCAAAATTCTTCAGTCCTTCTAAAATCCTTCTAAAATTTATGAAATGAATATGTAAATCTTCTAATGTAGGTTAAACAATTCACGAAAAATGCTTTAGAAGATAAAATTTTTATGAATTCATAATTCAGTATATAAATGGTTAAGGGGCTACTTCAGTCACCTGGAAAGACTCGCTCGCTAATGCTAATCCTCTGGAAGAAATTTTTTTAAGATATCTCGTTTGCATTTTAATTATTTTAAATGATTTTTTTTTCATTGAATAGCTGAGATTGATCTCTATCCGCGAAAAATCTGGGAACTCGTTCCTTTCAAAGTTAAAAAGAGACATATAACAGAAATAAAATATTATAAAGTGGAATGACACTTGATAAGGAAAGCTAAGATAAAAAGTGTAAAAACAATTAAATTTTGATAGGGAAATAAAGGAAAAAGTATTTTATCGTGAAAATATGTAGACTAAATGGGAAAAATATACAAATTTATTATATAAATATATATATTAAATTTCTAAATTTTCCCTTTTAATTTACTTATTACTAATTCAAATATATTATATATATATTTCCCCATTGGAAAATGCCCATTTGCAGACATTAAAGCACGACAATTGCAAGAATGATTATGGAAGTGATTTGAAATCGAATAGTTTGGCTTTATTTTCTGATGAACAAATTACATACATTTAGAGTTATAAGCAATTGTTGTCTCAGGACGGCAGATTTATAATAGAATTTTCCGTAATATTTTCTGTGTTCACGGAAAAATAGTTAAATTTCTCAGAGTCTTAAAGTGTGCCTAATAGTTTGATACATCTGCGTAAAAAAATATGTGTATCAGAAAATTGCTAGGTTGCATTTGAGAAACAGCCTTAAAATGTGGATGATAATATATGATTCATAATGTGTGATCTATGTTTTTTGATAAGACCGTTTTGCTCTTTGCTTAAAAGAAATAGCCTTTCACTCTGTTACTCATATATACCAGAAAAATGCTTCATCCAGAAACTTGATCGCATATATTACTATACTATAAATAACACTGTGAATTTCGCCAAACTGTTATGTTAGCGAGATAATTAACTTATTTATGACAATATTTCATCTCATCGCTGATTGGAGTTAATTTGGGAAATATGTGTGCGTAAGTATACGTTTAAATGCATGCAAGGCTTATTATGCAATTCCACATCACATCGGAATGCTACACATCTTCAATTCCGTTTTAGCATCATGACATCATATCGTCCAGTGACGTAACATCCCGACGTCAGCAAGGACACGTGTTTTGATAACATAATTTGCATTTGTAACAATATATTTTAAACAATGCCAATTTTTAAAATTGTTTAATTCATTGTTAAATCATATTCGTTGCTTTTCATTGTTAAATATATTTTAAATACGAAACATGTTGCATATACATTGTTGTTGCATTGATAAAATTTTACTTTAGATTATTAAGTATCATTGCTGTGTGCATTGTTGTTGTAAGTATGACAGATGCTTTCAAAGAAGTTTTGTTCTGGTAAAAATCTTATTGCTAGAAGTTTGCTAAGAGCTAACGATAAAGTAATTTTTGCTTTAAAACGTTTGTTATTTTATAAGATTGTTTATTCTTGATATATGATATTGAGAAAGATGAGTTTTAAAGGTTTCTTTGAGAAATTTACGTAAGTATAACTTTTCTGAAACATATTATCTTTAGCTTTGAAGGCGATATACAGTTGCTAGTTTAATTATATCTAAAATAACTTTTATCCACAACTTAAAAAAAATAACTCTTATTTTGAGCACAAGATGAATTGTATTTAACTAATTAAAATGAATTCTGTGATAAATTGCTAAAACTCTAAAACCAAATTTCTATATTTAATTATACAAAACTAGGTTGTTTCACCAAATATAAAATTTCATTTTGAATTGTGGAAAAAAAAAATTATTTTAGCTCTTGAAATGTGATAAAAATTAAGTGATAAAAAATAAAATTCTGAAAATTTTAGTCGTATATTAATCTGTTATGTTAAAAGTGAGTATGTGCTTGTGTTTTACATTTATTGGCACAAGAATTGGATGAAATACGAGTCGAAAGTAACGCAAATTATTTGTGAGGATGTCACAATAACCTTTATTGTTTTAAAAAAACAGAAAAGGGATATTAATGAGAATATCAGATTTTTTTATGCCATCATAATGCTATTACATGTACTTGGCGCAGGTTTTAATATTTTAAATACCAAAATAAATTATTTTTGTAATACGTAATTCACCTCTAAGTAAAAAATTAAAAGAGATTTTGAGTTCAAGTTTCATTATTGTCATACAGCATATTCTTTTTCATACGTGTATTTTGCATAAATTCTGGGATATAGAGTTTTAAGAAAATGTAGGTTTTGTTAGTTTATGGATAATTAAAAAATAAAATTAATTGAACCTATTTATTTCTTCACCACTTACTTAGCACTTTGCACTCAGCACTTACTTAGCACTTACTTTGCACTTACTTAGCACTTTGGAATAATAAGGGTACGCTGTGAAAAAGGCGAAATTTTACCAGACTTGTGAATTAATAAGCGCGATTTAATTCGCACTTCTTAACTCCTTAAGCGCCCGATAAGTGTAGGCTACTTTTTAAAATTCAGATTGTTTGATTGCCACCACTTTTTTGAAGAAGAAATAGTCACCTTATTTAATGGCAGATAAAATGATGCGAGGATACAGCCAATTACATCATTTAAAAAAAACTGGTGGGAATCAAACAATCTGAACATTAAAATACATATAGGCTACACACTGGCCATGGAAGCCGCGCGCGCAAGACTTAAAGGGTTAACCTACGAAAATATAATATAACTATAAACAAAAATGTGTAATAACGTTTTGTATTCACAATTTCGAAAAGCTTTCTTTACCCTAATAATCCTCAGAGCCCAATACATTCCCATGAATTACAGAAGCATTTTTGAAAATTTCAGAAACGATATTCAGAAACGTTTTCAGTCAATTTTATGGTGCATCCATAAGTTTACTCCAACCAGATTTTCGATTTTGGCATGCTATCTTTTTTCAATTAAAAATTTCAGCCGCGTATTTTGTAAATGCAATAATAAAAAAGTAATATTAATTTTGCTTTTATGTTAATACTTTTAATTTAATATATTTGAATCTAAATCATGTTTGTCGAACACAAAAATATTTATATGAGAATTGTTAGCATCCTAAAAACGATATTCCAGTTTGAGAAAGTTGATTAATACCTCTAAAAACTACTAGGAAAATAAAATATAATCATAAGACGAAATGCCTTGATCCAATCACAAACGAAGATTCAGAAAATGAAGTGACCTATTTGAATGGAGGAAATACCATTAATGAAAATATAACCTGATGATGGCTGCGGTATTGCAGACCGAAAGTACTCGGAAATTTAAATAAAATGTATGTTTTCGAACTTGTAACGTCCGTATTATTATTTTTTGTCAACTTTTATGCAAACGGTGAACTTTTTAAAGTTCATATTGCGTACTTTACTTGGAGAATGCTTCCAAAAATTATGTTTCCACAGATTAATAAACATTCCTCTTTATTACAGTACAAATTAGCCATTTTCAATGACTCATTTCATAAAAAGAAGAAGTTTCCATTAAAATTATTTCTTTATCGTTGAACCTATGATCTTGATATTTGCATAAGTTTTAAGTCTGAAAAAGAAAATAAGAAATTTTCTGAAACCCGAATGTAGGCTTTTTTGGATGCTATCTGTTCTCTAATAAGTATTTTAGGTCAAAACAAAAAAACATTCTTTATAAACAAATATGACAAATTAACACGAATTTCAGAAATGTGTGTTGTATACTGTATTTTTATACTGTAATTTTTATACTGTTTTTATAGCACTTTTCTCAAATTGGATATTCGGTTTTGGGGTCCATTCTCAATTAAGGAATCTGCCTAAGTTCGGAACGATTTTTTTTTTAAATGCACAATATGGAATAAAAACACATAATTTTATTTCAGTTGTAATACAGAATATTGAAAAAATATAAAATCCTGGCAATATCTTCATAACACTTATGAAAAAATTGTGTGTGTGTGTGGGGGGGGGGGGGGGGGTGTTTTCTTTTAAGCAAAATTTCATGTTTATGCTACACAGCGTATTCTCAATAACTAAATATATTACAATTTTCTATGTACTACATACTACTATTTCACTTACCTGTGCGCTGAACTAGGAGTATCACAATATCTTAAAAATTAACTAAAATATGTCAAAAAATACATTTTCTTTTTATTAAAAATTACCATTTTTTACTTTCTTCTATCTTTACAAGAAGAAAGTACTGGATTCATGAAAATTTTCGAATTCCGGTTTTTGGCGGATTTACACGTTTTAAGGGTCAGAGAACCCAAAAAACATCTTTTACAAAATGTCTGTCTGTGAGTCTGTCTGTCTGTGTGTGACACTAATATTGTGGGCGCTCTAGTTCAAGAACTAATGCATGGAATTTAATAAATATTTATATTCTGGTAGTCCTTGATGTAAACTGGTGCTGATTAGTTTTTGGTGTAAATCGCTCAGCAGGTGGTACTACTATGCTGCATTTTCCCCGATTTCCGCAATAGCTGTATCTCAAGAACTAATTCACGGATTTTCATAAAACTTCAGATTCCGTTAGTCCTTGACATGAATAGATGCTGTTTACGTTTTGGTGCTGTGCTGCATTTTGCAGGATTTACACGATTTCTACAATAGCTCTATCTCAAGAACTAATGGACACATTTTCATCAAACTTCAGATTCAGTTAATCTTTGACATGAAATGATGCTGACTACGTGTTGGTGTAAATCGCCCAATAGGTGGAGCTTCTGTGCTGCATTTTGCACTATTTCCTCAATAATTCTATCTCAAGAACTAATGCACGAATTTTCAACAAACTTCAGATTTAAGTATAACTTGATTAATATTGCTGTTGATTATGTGTTGGTGTAAATCGCTCAACAGGGGGCGCTACTATGCTGCATTTTTCCCGATTTCCGTAATAGCTGTATCTCAAGAACTAATGCACGGATTTTCATAAAACTTCAGATTCCGTTAGTCCTTGACATGAATAGATGCTGTTTACGTTTTGGTGCAAATCGCCCAACAGGTGGCGCTGCTATGCTGCATTTTACAGGATTTACACGATTCCTGCAATAGCTATATCTCAAGAACTAATGAACACATTTTCATCAAACTTCAGATTCAGTTACTCTTTGACATGAAATGATGCTGACTACGTGTTGGTGTAAATCGCCCAATAGGTGGCGCTTCTGTGCTGCATTTTGCACTATTTCCTCAATAGTTCTATCTCGAGAACTAATGCACGAATTTTCAAAAAACTTCAGATTTAAGTATAACTTGATTAATATTGTTGCTGATTATGCGTTGGTGTAATGCGTGGTTGTGTAAGAATTACAAAATAATAATAATTTTCATTTTGATGTAAATGCTTTTCATTTATTATATTTGTCTGCGAAAAATGATTGTTGAACACAAAAATGTTCTATAGAATTGATAGCATCCAAAAAAGTGCATTCCGGATTGCGAAAGCGTATTAATACACTTAAAAATGACTGGGAAACAGTGACAATAAAAGAAATGCTGTTTTGATAAATGTTCCTTTAAAATTTCAAAATATCTTGCTTTTTTACGGTTTCTGTAGTTAAAGAATGCTTTTCGGAATCGTGGTGACACGAATGAGATACTTGTATATTTTCGAGATTGTGTTAATATTATATTTTCCAAGAATAAGAATTTTTTTTTTCACAGATTATACATTAATGTATATTCGATTGTTTAATAATATAATATTATATTGTGGAATGAGACCCACTCCATATGTTTGACCTCCTTCGTTGACACCATGGCTGAGTAATTTCTACTCCTGCGTTGATGAGAAGTCTATTGCTGGCAGCGCCATCAATCGCTCGCACTTGGAACATTTGGAACCGGTATATTCGATTGTTTAATCTAATAATAATAATAATAATAATAATAATAATAATAATAATAATAATAACAAGGAATAGAGAAGTGATCTTTTTCTTCCGGTACAAGCCGACTTTTTTAATTAACAAAATATCTGGAACTGTATGTTTGCAAAATGATCTTGCCAATGCAAAGTCAACGAGAATTTGTTGGATGTTGCGCGTATGTTGACTCCGTACTGTAGTATCTAGATCTGAAAGAAAAAAAAAAGTAAAAAAAAAAAAAAAAACATTTGAAAGCCGGTTTTTGATACAGCAGTAAAAACGTTATGATTTAACTGAGTACACAATGATCATTTGCATAAATGAAGAAAACATATAAATAGTATTTCAGTATTAAATAAATACAAAAAAAGAGCTGTAGATGATTCTTCATATATGAATTAGGTATTATTTTTATACTTAAATTTAATTAATAAATTTCGAACATTGTTGAACTTAATAGATACTCTTTGACGGATTAACAAAATATTTTTTATTCTGTCGATACATTCAGAAACAGGGGAGAATCACGTGATTCATTTACATACATATATTTGTATGTAAATCAAGAGAAGGTAATGAAATACATTTTGCAACAAGGTGAAAACAAAAAAATAACAATAATAACAATAACAACAGTAATTATATTGGAAGAAAATACCAGATTTTTAAATTCAGTAACAAGTAAATGAGGGAAACTATTGGGGTATATTCCCTTACAGAAAAGTACTGTGTGAAGTGGGGTATTTATTTAATAACCTTCTTGTTTTTAGTTCCAAATATTGGCTAAAGAGGTCGCTGAGAGTAATGAAACTGTCAGAATGTTCAAACTATCGTTTAAAAATGGATCAGCAGCAAATAAGTTTTTATCAGTTCATCCTGCTTAGCTGTTTAAACGTAGAAAAAGGCGGGGGCAGGGGCAGGGGGGATGGGTTGAAGAAAGTTTGCGTGTTGGTATTACAGTATTATTTTGAGCAGGATGACAGTCTGAGAAAATGAAGCCCTTTTACCGTTAAATTTATAAGATTTCAAAATTTTTATTTCATAATTTGGTAGCCAGCTATTTTGAGTAACTTCTGTAAAAAGTCCAGTCAAAAATTGTGAAAACTCTGATAGATACAGTGAGTTGATTGAAAAGTTGTGGAAAAACCTTTAAAATAAAGCTATTTTTAGAAAGCAACTCACTATATCACCCCTATCTTTGTGAAATTTCTCGATATTTGACTGGACATTTTAGATAAGTTGGCCTATATAGCTGATACTAAATTCTGAAATAAAATTTTGTGCTTCCACGCGTGCGCTATTAAAAATTATTTCATACAAGTGTCCATATCTCATCAAATATTCAATATATTCATGTTTTAATTGAAGTGTACTGTTGCTACTGTTCTTTGCCAGGTTTTCGGAAAGTTGTGTTAAATTTGGTTGAAAACTCTGTATGTTATAAACAAAAAAGTTTTGAATTTTTCACAAAAACGTTAACATCGTTACGAATATGAGTGATATGCGTACACAAATGCACACAAACGTTGAACAGGACCCAAATAGTCATTTAACGCAGTGACAAACTATTTCCAGCATTTTCTGTTGCATAGCTGATCGCAAATATTATTTTATTATTAAATTTATTATTAGCCCCCTAATTGTCGGCCCGACTAAACCTGCATCGAGAAATATGAAATCAAACACGTTCTTTACATCCCAGATGTTCAACAACAATTCGTTAGTAATGTTGGTAGATATTCGACAAACCGTGTGCAATCGAAAGCATCCAGTCCCCGTACCTTATCTTTTGAAGGCCAGTGTACTTTCGTGATAATAAAATATTTGATTTCTAAAAGGATGTCAATTATTTTCCTGTACAGAATTCGCGATAGAGTATTTCATATACATGAAAAAAAAGGTATTGTGCACAACTAGGCATTTTTTAAAATACTTGATATCAAATTAAGCTGTGGACGATACATATATATTTTTTTTTCACATAAAGGTTTCTGACCTTATTTCGTCTTTTTGGGACGAGGGGAGATCCGTATAAAAATAAAATAAGTTCTCTGTTTTTCACATATTGAGCCAGTACTAAAATATTGTATTGCACATATGATGCAAATTATAATAAGTGATTATATGAGAACTGAGTAATTTATTTTTAGGTTATGTGTGGTCTACATTAAAAGCATTTAAAAACAGATAGATGGCTCTAGAATAATTTCAAATGAGTATTACTGGACTTTATTAAATTCTCAAAAGTGAGAAATTGTTAAGTCATTATTTACAATTGTTAAGTCATTATTTACCAATTTGTTTGGTGAATGAAATCCAATAACTAAGTGGTTTGGAAATTGGCCTATTTTTATTCATCAAAAATAAAATAAATAAATGTGAATTTTGAATTATGCTTGAAAGTTTTTATTTTTAATGATAAAGGGTTGATTAAACTGAAAAATCTATAAACATTCTTAAAGTTAAATAAATGTATAGATATAAAAAAAAAAAGGCTTTTATTGATGCACATAAAAATAGATATTTTTTTTTATGAAACAGAAGGATCTCAAAACAAAAAATAGTGAGGCGCCGATAGATATAACCCAAATAAATTGGAATTTTACCCGTATTCAAAATATATGTTTATTCTATTTGTTTTATTTTTTCCATTGTTTACGTAGATTATCATTGACAGTTTTTTTATTAAAATTAACCGATTAAATCTTAATTAAGGTATAAAAATTTTAATGTAGTGTATTATTATCGCAATCATACAAAACTCATCAGGAAGTGAGTGGAAATTTGATTACAAATTTCCACTTTTACAATTTTCAATATTAAATTATCAGCGTGTAAAAAATACTGTAAACAATGCTGAACTCAAAACTTTTAAAGAGAATGTAAATAATGTGAAAAAAAACAACAACAACAATCTCTTTATAACAAAGGAAATTGAAAACAAATCTATATTGTTGAAAGGATAAAAAGCAACGCTGAATCAATTTTAAAACTATTATTTTCAATGCTATGTACCATTGTTGAACACATTGTTGTTATAACAATGTTAGAATCTTTCAATTTCGTTTTGTTCTGGTAAAAATCTTCTTGCTTGAAGTTTGCTAAGAGCTAAGATTAAGCGATTTTTGCTTTAAAACGTTTGATATTTTTAAAGTTTGTTATATTTTGACCTATGAGTTTGAGAAAAATGAATTTTAAAGGATTCTTAGAGAAATTTGCGTAAGTTACAGCAGTTTTAAAACATATTTTTTTGTAAAACGACATATATTAGCTAACTTGGTACTTACGTATTACACGTGTCAGATCATATTCACTGCGCCACCAAATGATGACAAAAATATTAATTACACTAACCCTTATTTTGCTTTATTTCATTGTTACTGCATAGTTAATGTTATATAGTGGCCATATTAAAGGCTGTAGCAGAAGTATTTATATACGTATACCTCTAATATAATATAGCATAGATTCAGATATAATATATTGTATTAATTGATAAGTATATTTATATTACATAATATTTATGTTATATTCATTCTGGTGAGCAGAACAATCCATCGGATGTAAGAATTACAATCATTGATATCGCTTATTGCTAAAAGTCGCCATATTGATCTTATGTGCCTAATCATTGCATATTAAATTAATATTTTATATTATTTTTGCTTTACCTTTATCATATGTATCCTTTTAACGATAGTATGCATTTATTAAACATACATTAAACTACCTTTTTGAACGCAACTGGCGATTTACATCTATTTTTTTGCGATCCTTCTTCTAGCCACTGATGATATATAAGTACAGCTTGCGCCAATATATTTACAATTGCATCATCTCTAATATTCTACATAAAAGTCATTGTATATCTCTTTGATTTAAGAGTATATACAAGCACTACTATATAGGAAAGGAATGCGGTGAAGATAATCTAACAACACAGATATAAAAAAAATAAAAAAACAGAATTATAGAAAACAATATTATTTAATCCTCCCCCCCCCCCCCCCACAAAAAAAGGTTAAATTTATTTTAAAAAATAAAATTGAATTTTTTATTTTCTCAAATTACTACACTGTAAAATAATTCGTACTTTTGCGGACTATATTATAAAAATGGCAATTTAACTAGACTTTTAACAGTGTTAACTGTCAAAGAATCTAGGTGGATTTCATAGATGTATTCACAAAGAAACCACCCAATTGTGTGTATTAAAGTTGATATTTTGATCGAACGTTTTCACGAGTACACTGCAAAAAAAGTCAAATGTTTCATAATCTTTGAAAATGTAATGTGTTAATGCACGGAAATGTACACTAACTTTTCCGAGTTACTCATGATTCTGAAAAACATTTTTTATCATTTGAAACTTCGTAAACCAATGTATTTTTCGGTTTTAAAGAATCATTTATAAAAATAAAAAATTTTTTGCTCCACTGACTTTCGGAACCGTTTCCGAGTAGTTGTTGTAGTAATATTAATTTCATTTCTCAGTCTTGAATGTATGATTTTTTTATCATTTTTAGGATACTATTTATTCTTGATTAAACGTTGTATTAATGTGTTAATGCATAATATAACTTATTAATGCAAGAGTAACAAAATAATATTATTGTTAAAGTTGCTAATTGAAGACCTGAGTGGATGAACATGTTATGCTACATTTTCTAATTTTTTTTTTATATTTTGGATGAAAGCGTTATGAGGTGTCCTATCACATGGTGAAGATAAAATACTAGCATTAAAAAAACCACTATTCCGGACTGAGAAAACTGATTAATAAATTGCACAAAAATAGTTGGAAACGTTTTCGAAAATCAGTGGCCGCAAAATAAACTTCGCTTTTATAAATGCTCTTGAAAAATTATAGTAAAAGAGAATAATACATTTAATACATATTAAAAGGATGGGGGAGGTTTAGAAGATACATATTCAATTACTTTAATCTAAAAAGACTTCAATAGTATTTAAGAAACTCTATAATTTTATGTAAGTAAAATGCAAATATATTTTTATGTATATATTCTGATTGTGTATGATGAATTAGAATTGCTGTTTATCTTATACTTACATTTCTATGTTTATATTTCTCTAATGTATATTTTCAGATTTCGATCTCGTAAAGATTTCGATGACGATCAGGATAGTAAAAAAGAAGAAAAGTATTGGAAAATTTTGAGAAGAGAAGTTGTAGTTGATAGGTATAGAAATTTTTGATAATTTTCTTTTTTTATGAATTTAAATAGAATGTTTTGTTAATATTCTGATAAGTCATTCACCTGTACTGAATTTTTATTTCATAAAACTATCCACACAGTAAAGAACACTTTTTAATAATTTTTGTATGCCTCCCTTAAATTCCAAATATGAAACTGACATTTTCCCCCCTTTAATAACATGCGAGAGGCAGGATTTTTTATAAATTTATCTTTTATTACTAATTAGTTAAAAATATATTCCTATGAATGAAAAAAATCTTTTAAGAGTTAGAACAAAAAACATTAGATTGTAAGTGAGGTGTTTAATCGTTTAGTTCTGGTATGATAAAGTGCTATAATATTCTTATTTAATAATGTAATACTTTATTGTAACGCTATTAGTTAATTATTATATATATATATTATAATATGATTTATAATATATTTTCTTACTTTTTTATATTTACACTTATATGTCTCTAATCGGTATGTCTCTAATAGTAATGCTGTATCTGTACACATATATAACTAATGTGCTCTAGCTTATTTCATATTATATGGTTTTGAGAAAAATGTTTTTTTATTTATGTTTAACAACAAAAATAAATGTAACTAATTAATAACAAAAAATTCCACAGAAAGAATGTGTTCACAGGACCGGACGAATCGTTTCTGTGAACTGTCTCAGCTCTAATTTGTAATTGTACAACTTACTGGGTCTATAAATTTTATTTAAAACATTTTTCACGATGTAGTGTTTATTTTCAATTTAGTGCATTTTAAAACTTAACTCAGATTCAATTTCGTTGAGAATCATTTGTTTATTTAGAGTTGTATTCGATAAATAATTACTGTGATAGAAAAAAATGGTTCATGCTGCAGATAGAAAGTTAGCAACTGCCTAAATAGCTCAATAAAAGAAGCAAAAAATAAAAACAAATTAGTGTAGCAAAGAAGCCTGGAAGTCATTTCCAATGTAACAATTCGTTGCCAGTGTTACTTGTGTAATATATATATATATATATATATATATATATATATAACCATTATATAATTACAAATAATCATCTATTTCCAATTACTATAATTAAATTAATAAATTTAGCAACAAAACATAACTCTGCTATTAAACAAAATAAAGATGGAACCTTTAACTAGTAATACAAAATCAAGCACAATCCACTAATTCACTAGCACATTACAGACGATTAATCCATATAAAACATATGAAAAACCACCAAATTTTGAAAAAATAATATATTAAAGAAAAAAGAAACAAATAACCTGCGAAATATTGTTGAACCATTAAAAGACGTATCGTATACAAAAGATATATCAAATGGATGGAAGAAGCCGGAAGCTTATATAGCATTTCACTTTTTCAAGAGTACATGAAATACTAATATTAGCAAAAGCATAGTCGATTTCTGTAATAGATTCCAGCAATAAGCTAAAAATTGAAATCCATATGTACCCAATGCCAGTCGACCACACACAAAAAAGCATAAATTTATCATGCCATATAAATTGCATTGAAAAACATTATTAATCAATACAAGATCCGTAATAATGAACAATATGAATAAATTTTAAAATTTAAATTTAAGACATACCCAGCAAGAGAATTGCAATGACCGTATTACAACCCATACATGCATTCAATTTTAGAACTGCAAAAAACCCGCCTGATTAATTGGTACAGTTAAAATCATATCCTTACGGTTGCAAATCATCACAGCTTGCAGATAATTTTGAAATTCATATAAATATAATAATTATAATTAACATATATAGTCAATATAATAAAAATTATATGCTATTTAAAGAATTCTGTATTAAGTTATTATTAAAAAGTACATAAAGTAGTAATTTTTTATAAATTAAACAGGTTACAATTAAGAGATATAATAAAATATAAAAAAGTATGGCAACATTATTATTTAGAGCAGAATAAATAATTATTTAATGCTGCCATCTAGCGGAACTTCATAAAATAAATTTAATAATGACTATTATACAACACGATCACGTCAAAAATAAAAATAATGTGTAGTCGTGCCATCTATTGTAAATATCAAATATAACTATAGAAAAATTGCAAAGTTAAACTTTTTTATTTAAAAAGTTGCTAATTTTAGAACCGATTTAATTACTTTAAAACAGCACAACAGTATCATTCTAAAAGAGCTGATCTAAATATCAATAATGATCACATAGCATCTTTATTATAATGTTTTATAATTATTTATAATTATTTTATTAAATATTAAGTAAATTAATAATAATTTCAAATAAGTTACAATTATAATAATATAAAGGTGTATGTTTCTAACAAGAACTTTTTAAAATTTAATCAAAAATTTTCACAATTTAATGTTTTAAATTTTAAATGTTCTTTACAGAATGGGGGGGGAGGGGGAGTTAAATACAAACAAATTACAACATTTCTTCAAACTGATAGATACAAATATCATAAACTGTATTAGCGTCCCCCATTATAAAACGAAATATATTGAAGTGAATCAATGAAAGTGACTTAAACTTATGTTAAGATAATATAAATATTTTTATACAGTACAAAGGACGGCAACATCATAAGGACCAAAATAACCATGGAATCTCATAAATTAAATGTGCAATTCTCCCTCCCCTTTTTTAAAAATTATATATATATATATATATATATATATATATATATATATATATTATATTATATTAACATTTGCGTATAAATTATCCAGACAACTCCTATATATATATATACAGAGTCACCAAAAAATGTGTTCCGGATTTCGAATTAAAATAAATAATGCTTTAATACAGGAAAATCATATATTTTTACACTGTTAGATTAGAAAAATGTGTGAGGTTTTTTCATTACATCCTTTTTTTATTATTAAACTTCTATGTGAGCTATCCCTGTTGCTCAACAAACATCTAACAGGTAGTCGATCTTTAACCAGGTGCGCTTTAAGCTGCTTAAACTAATGAACAATGATTTTGCTTGTTGGCGGATCTTCTCCATACTTACGGCGAAAATGACGTTGTATAACAATAACAAACATAAACTGGGCGTACCACAACACGGAAACCGTTTTCTGCTGTACACTCACCATGATTGCTGTGAACTGACTGAAGAGTGAAATGACATCGTGTCATAAAGTGGCGTCGGCGGATGCGCGCAGTCACGTCAAGTTCAACGCCGTAACCACTGCCAAAACTCCTTCAGATGTTCTAAGATTTCAGGTTGGTTTCGTACAGATTGATTACATGTTTTTCGTGCAATTTATTTCTCAGTCAGTATGGACACCTTTTCGATGCCCTTGTACATTAAATACCAATTGTGGAAAAATCACGAACATCATGCAACCATCAATTACGTGTGCTAGATAAATTCGGCAATGGTTTTAAAATAGTAAAACAAATAGAATAACAAGTAACATCAAATACACTAATATTAAACTTAATTGAACAGGATAATCCCATTCCATTTTATATTTAACGATATATATACATAAAAAAACATCAAGTCTGTCGAAATCATGGTTCCGAACGCAGTAACCACGTAATAAAGAAAAGCAATTTTAACAAAATATTCCTCACAATCTGTGAAAATACTGGTATGATGATAGATAAGTTTAAATCTATTAAAAATATCTTTTTACCCTTAATTTGAATTTATTTGTCAAAAACTGTATCGCTGAAAATGCACATATCTGGGAAAATTACTCATATCGGGTAATATTGTTTTAGATACTTCTATCGTATGAATTTGGTTTGTCTGTCCGTCTCTTTGTAAGTTTGTCCGAGCTCTATCTCGCGTAAATAAACTCAGATTGCCATGAAATTGATATACGTCATTGAGGTTTTCTATGGCATGATCAGTATCGAAAATTAATTAAGTCGCATTTATAGCTTTAGAGGAACGCTCAACAGAATTCCATTACTTTAAGGTCTATGGGAAAAAATGGTTTGCAGTGTATTTAATGAGGCTATTCTGTTTCATATTTATTGAAACTGATACACATCGCTGAGGGACACTGTAAGAAGCTTGCTGTGTGCATAAAATTTTATCGCTCATTTACAGGAACACAAAAATGAATTCGGTTACAGAACTGTGAGTGAGAAATAATTATTGCGTTTCAAAGCGTTTCAACTGTAGTATGCGTTCATAGATTTCACTAATTTGTCGTATACTACTTGGTAGGTTTATATTCTATAAAGTCTGTGTATAGATTCTATAGGGCTGCACATAAGAATTTGACAGCATTTTCGTTTATTTACGGAAATTATTGAAAAAGAAATTTCAGCTAGGTTATACTTTTCCCAATGAAGTAAACTTTAACATACCATGCAGTATATATAAATCTACGATCATATACAGGGCTTCACAAAAGAATTTGGATACGCTTCTATTTTATGGACGTCAATTACTGTTATTAGACCTTTAAAAATTTTAAGGGTTTTTAAATGTTTTTCACTTTTTTTTTAGATTTCTTTTTTACACCTTATTAAATGAGGATGTTTTATTACATTATCATGAATATGGTGGAAAGTATTTCTGAATCTATCCATGACGCATGATTTTTCTTTCTTTTTAATGTTTATTTATACATCCCAAATTGTTTTCAGATTCATGTTTGATTCTGCTGAGTTTGATCACAAAGTTGAAGCGGCCTTCATGATGATGAAAAGATCGTCAGAAGTTCGTGAAGAGGCCTTAAAATGGTTTGAAAGTGATTTGAAAGTAGAAAGAGAAAGAGTATGGAGAAAGTTGATGAGAGAAAAGAACATAGACTTGTCAAGTGCCATGCCTTACTTGATAAAGATAAACCAAGCCGATGCTGCTTGGCGGGATATGGATGATTTATCTAGAGGATATGTTTACGAATGGCAGCGTAGAGTTAATTTCACCATCTTGGAAATGTTTATCCTTAGACACAAAGCGTAAGCATTATTATTATTATTATTATTATTATTATTATTATTATTATTATTTGCTAATAATAGCATTAATAAAATTATGATACTCTTGTTATTTTCTGAGTATTTCAGAAAATGGCTCAATTTTCTTACATTTAATTTCTAAAATTCTTGTGTTTTTTTTTTTTTTTTTTCAATGGAAAAATTACTTTAATCAAACATAATTGCACATATCTAATGTTGTTTATTTTTCCGCTCATAATGTGAAATGAATAATTAATCTTTTATTAATTTGCCAAATCCTTAATCTTTGAAGACACTGATAAATAATAATTATGGAAAAATTGTTTATTACATTAATCCTCACGAAAAGCCTTTGTTTTAAAGTAAAAATGCAGCTTCAAATAATAGTTTTCTCAAGCTCAAAATAGCTTCTTTCTGACACAAGTTTATTTATTTTTAAATACAAGAAATTTTCAGCTTGTATTATTTAGAAAATAAGAAATCTTATAGATTTTGACATTTTTTTTCTAAAGGCAAATGATAGTTTTCAAAATGTTGTCAAAGTAGATTTAAAGTAATTTTTTCGGACACAACAGACGCGAGAAGTTCGTCATGAGACAATACTCAATCATAACTCAAGGTGTGAGCATTTGTTTTTGAAAGTGGAACAGGTTGATTAAAAAAAAATAGTTAGAGCTAGATGTTATTGCAAATTAATATATATATGTTTTTTCTTTCAAGTGTTTAAAAATTAACTTAAACACAAAAAGGGATTTATTTGTACCACACTTTATGTCTCTAAAGTTGTTTTAAGCATTATTCATGATGTATTATTTATTTTCAATTTAGTGCATTGATTCACGCATCCCTGGATGTAAAAGAATAAATTATTTCAATTCTCCGCAAAAGAAAAAAAAAAAAAAAAAAAAAAAAAAAAAAAAAAAAAAAAAATTAGAGACTTACTTTTAGACATTTAAAATTTCTTATTTGTGATATTTCTGTATAGCATTTTGTGTCTTTAGGCCTACCTAATTCAACTAATGTTCCTTCTTAGATTCTGTTCATCCAGCATTGTCCGTGGCCCGAAGGAAAGCTCGAGTTATTTAGCATTAATAATATATGGATACGACATACACTGTAAAGAATAAAAAAATCGTTTTTTTTTTTCGAAAAAAAAAACCTTTTGGTCAAGACACCAGTTAAAAAATTTTTATTTTACTGGATTTTGGCTGCCAGTTCGCAATAAAGACAGATTATTTCCATGAAATAAATAAAAATAAAAAAATTTCTTACTGGGTGACAAATTTTTCTGTGAAAGCAACAGTTTTTTTTTTTTTATGAAAATAGGTGTATCATAATAAAGTTTTAGAAAAAAAGTGTTCGATCACATACTTTAAAAAAGATAAATGTTTCTTAATCTGCGAAAATATAACTACGAATACAGATAGAAAAACTCGTTTTTCGAGTTACAATAACTCTGCAAACCGTTCGTTATTACTAGAAATCTCAAAAACTAATATATTTTTGAGATTAAAAAAAAAAAAACATTTATAAAAAAATTGTTCTTTTCTACCACTGATTTTCGGAAACTTGTTACAGTAGCTTTTATAGCCTAATAATCCGTATTCTCAAACCGGAACATCGGTTTTTAAGATAATACTTATTCTCAAATATACATTTTCAGCTCCGTAATTCAATTTATACATCCAGGGTTTACAAAGGAATATTGATTTTAAGATTAATATTAACGCTGTTAATTAATTATGTTTGCCTGTAAAACATGCATGGTGAAAAGAAGATTGCTTTTTTCAAAAGGGAATAGCATCCGAAAACCTGTATTACGGGTTAAGGAAATTGATTTTTGCACTCTAAAATCTGCTATTTACAGTTTACGAAAGTCAGTGGTAGTAAAATTAGCTTTGTGTTTATAAACGTCTCATTAAATCTCAGAAATATATCGAGTTCTGAGTTTTCTAAAGAAAAAGACTGCATTTCGGAATTATTAACTCAGAAGAGGTTGCTGTAAATTATCTTTCCTTATCTTATAATTTTCAAGACTAAAAAATATTTGACTTTTCTTTTGCAGTTGAAGATTTATGTATTTTTTAAATAATCGCCTCGAATGTTTTCTTAGATTTGTTGTAATTTTTTTAAGATAGCTAATGTAAGGTTTTCCAATAAGTTGTTTTTGATAATGTCTTAAATTATTGTTTCCAGGTTGCCTTTGTCTAAAAGAATCAAGAACACTCTATTCAGAAAGAAAAAATAATGTCGCTTCAAGGCGCTACATCCTGATCGTGACTTTGACTTCCTGATTTGTGACTTTTTACCCGGATGTGACAATTACCTGAATTGTGACTTTTTCTTACCCGATTTGTGACTTTGTTGTGTTGTCTTTACCATTTTTTGACATATCTTTTATTTGCTCCTTCTTCCGTATTTGATTGCTGCCATCTGTACCACTGCCTTCATCCTCTCTACCTTTTGATCCCCCAAAATTTTGAATAAATTATTTACCACAGTGAATGAATCTGTATCTTTTACATAATTTAGTTTAAAAGTTTATCAATTTTCTATTTTGAGTTATTTTTATCTAATGTTTTGAGACATATAAAGTATCCTCCAAATGAAATATGGCAACGTCAATTTAACACATAATCATTTAAGTTGCCATTTCAATCACGAGAAGAAAGGAAAACTCTAATGTTAAGTCTATTATTGTGCAAATCTACTAGTCTGTTATGATATTATTATTAATCAAATTGTGTTCCAAATTTTAAATAGAGACTTTTGATAAGACTTTTTTGTCACAAGCACTCAAAAATCAGACTTAAGAGCACGAACTATTCACGAGGATAAATTAAAAGGCTAATGTTAAGCCTATGGAGGCGTTCTTTTCCAATTTCTCGGTTTGATTTTAATATTTTTCAATGATTTTTATGCAGAGGATAGCTGAAGATGATCTACAACCGGGATAAATTTTACTTTTTCGATTTAGGTTATACTTGTTTTACAGTAGGATACTTTCAATTTCAGAATCGGTTCCAGCCGGTTCTGATAGAGAAAGTAATTTTTTAGAAAACATCTGAAATCAAAACCGAAAAAGTAAAAACTATCCTCGTTTTAAATCGTTCCCAGCTATCCTATGCAAAAAATTGATTAAAAAATATTAGAGTGAAAGCGAGAAATTTGAAAAAAAAAAAAAAACACCCCAATAGACCCAATAGCGTTTTCGTTTCTCCCCGTGACTGTGTTCTCCCCCAAGGTCTGTGTTACACACGCGTTTTTTTTTTTTTTTTAATGTGTATCAGGTCGTGTTTGAAAAAGTGTAAATAACTTAAAAAAATTCAAACCAGGCAGATCATGTAAATTATATTTCAACTAAAGAACGTTGTAAAGGAAACCTTTGCAGCCAAAGTGTCTAAAAAAAAGCACCAAATGTGAAATTATTAGATTTTTTTAAACTAAAAACGTAAGAATTATGTAATAAGTATAAAAGTTACATGGGTAATTTAGGAAAAAAAACCCAGGATAAATTTATGAACAAACGCGTGTGTAAGTACTTAAGTATCTCATTCTCTTTTTTATTTACGTACCTCAATAACAGTTCGATAAGTCCAATAAATCAGTGGAGAATGTAACCATGTTTTTATATCGAACAGAGCTATATTTTAGTGGTCTCGATAATTTTCTAATAATGTCACTTTGTCTTACGCCTCTTCACCTGCATCGTAAAATTTCGAGGTTTGCTCTATCTCAATTAAGAAATTTGGTTTGATACCCGCCAACATGCATTTTTAAAATTTTACTATGTAATTTTAATAAGGTATTATATAAATTTCTTTATTGCAAGCAAAAATTTGAGGAATTAATTTACCATTATGAGAAACTCCAAAAAAATATTTATAACTTTTGGGGATCCCACATGGTCCAGTTGCCCCCGATACATGTACCAGTTTCTCCATTCTTGAAAAAATTATGAGATAATTGGAACACCGGCCTTATATTTGAAACGTGAAGTAAATATGTAAATATACCTAATAATATTAATGTATTTATATGTCTAATCTAAAGAAAAAATAATTTTTTGTTGAAAGTATCGTATTTTAATAAAAAGCCTAGGAAGTTCAACCTAATCAACGTTGTTTTTAAAAAAAGAAAGCTAAATTTTCGGCAACCTATCACAGCAAAAGCAGAGTTTTGATTGTGTTGACACACAGTCTGTCTGTCTGTCTGTCCGTCTGCCTGTCTGTCCGCATATAACAGAGTAAAAACTACCCAACCGAATGATCTGAAATTTTAAATATACGATTGTTGCAAAATTTTGTCGAGCCATTTAAAATTTTATGAAAATCGGATGTATAGTTTAATTTCAGGGACAGTCAAAAGTTTTTCTTTACATTACGGCCAAAGGGAAAAATTATTGCAAGTGCATTTGAATGGTGCAACAGTCTTCGGAATGTTCTGAAATTCTATATATATAATTGTTGTAATATTTTGCCGAGCCATTTCAAATTTTATGAAAATCGGATGTATAGTTTAATTACATGGAGAGTCAAAAGTTTTCAGCTACATTACGGCCAATGGGAAAAAAATTATTGCAAGTGCATTTTAATGATGTTAAAGCCTTCCGAAAGGTCTGAAATTTTAAATATACAATTGTTGCAAAATTTGTGGAGCCATTTCAAATTTTATGAAGTATAGTTTAATTACAGGGACAGTCAAAAGTGTTCTGTTACATTACGGAGAATGGGAAAAAATTATTGCAAGTGCATTTTAATGATGTTACAGACTATGCACTTATGAAGTGCAAAACATTGTACATTCAGTACAATATCGGGTGCAAAAAATAATTATAAAACTAGTTATAGCACGAACGCACCTCATTTGCCACGTTTGACGAGCAATTTCAAACTTGTTTTTTATATTACTTTTGATGGGCATGAATATTGATTATAAATGCTATACGACAATCTGTAGCAAATATAAAATTTTCCTAAAACATGGACATTTCATTGACTTTGAAATAGAAAATGACATAAGAATATACTTTTGACAGTTATTTCTCAGTCGGTAAGAATATTTTAGGTGCGTTCGTAATTATATAAATACATAGAACCTATAGTCGTTCTCTGGTCCTTCCATCTGTCTGTCCGTTTGTCAGCATATAACAGCATAAAAACTACCCAGCCGAATGGTTTGAAATTTAGCATATATAATCGTTGCAGAATTCTGTCGAGTCATTTCAAATGAAGAAATGAAATGATTTATGGAAATCGAATCAAAACAATAATAAATGTTATCTCCATTATATTAAATCTTATCATACGTAATTAATTCAATGATATCCCATGATAGGATATGATTTTAGGGTGTCATGGTGATTTCTATACTTAAGATGGAGTCCTATTATTTCCGTAATGCTGAATTTATATAATCCTAATAAATTTTGTTTTCATGCATTTTTGCGTAAGAATGCAACAGATATTGCACCAAGATCTATAAAACTAGTTATAGTACGAACGCACCTCATTTGACAAGTTTGACTTACAATTTCCGACTTGTTATAAAATAGCTTAGGGTCCAGTTACGTCTTGAGTCCAATTACCCCATCTTACCTTATATGATAGAATAGTATCGTAACAGCCTAAAGTATTCTTTCATATTAGTCCCACACGTTGTTTCATATTAGCCTCAAACACTGTCTTACATTAAGTCCCTGGGTTTGTTCCTTTATAACAGTGTCCTTAAACTGCCGTTTTTAGGTGCGTTCGTAATTATATAAATACGTAGTACCTTTAGTCGTCGTTCAGTCCGTCTGTCCGCATATAACTGAGCAAAAACTACCCAACCGAATGGTCTGAAATTTTAAATATATGATTGTTGCAAAATTTTGTCGCGCCATTTAAAATTTTATGAAAATCGGATGTATAGTTTAATGACAGGGACAGTCAAAAGTTTTTCTTTACATTACGGCCAATGGGAAAAATTATTGCAAGTGCATTTTAATGGTGTTGCAGCCTTCCGAATGTTCTGAAATTTTAAATAAATAATTGTTGTAATATTTTGTCGAGCCATTTCAAATTTTATGAAAATCGGACGCATAGTTTAATTACAGGGACAGTCAAAAGTTTTCCGTTACATTACGGCCAATAAGAAAAAATTATTGCAGGTGCAAATTAACGATGTTAAACCCTTCCGAATGGTCTGAAATTTCAAATATATAATTGTCGCAAAATTTTGTCGAGCCAGTTCAAATTTTATGAAGTATAGTTTAATTACAGGGACAGTCAAAAGTGTTCTGTTGCATTACGGGGAATGGGAAAAAATTATTGCAAGTGCATTTTAATGGTGTTACAGACTATGCCCTTATGAAGTGCAAAAAAATATACATTCAGTACAATATGGGGTGCAAAAAATAATTATAAAACTAGTTATAATACGATCGCACCCCATTTGCCACGTTTGACGAGCAATTTCCAACTTGTTTTTTTCTGGTTACGGGGTACTTTTCATCTTACTTATTTTGAAGGATCATTCTGAAGGACGGAAATCTTTCCGTCAAATCCATCTCCATCTCTTTCCATTGTTGCGTCTGTCAGTCCTCTTGTCAATAACCGCATATGGTGGGAGAAGAAAGGGCGATAATTGCTCCTGAGGGAGAATATTTGAAGGACGGAGTAAACCCAGCCTTAGCGTCGGTGATTTGGATATAAACTATGATAATTAAAAGTTAAAGGTAACGAAACCGCCAGTTATCTGGTGCACCAGCAGGGGTGTTGCCATCGCAACATAGCGGAGAAAGCTGCAATGTGAAATCTATGACAACCCGATTACGGAAGTTATTCCGACTCAGAAGGAACTCACTCGTAGTCGGGTCACCAATCATTTTACAAAGCAGCGTGTTGTGAACAGGGTCGGCCTGCGCTAGGCAAAAGGGCACAGGCGTCGGATTTTCAGAGGGCGCTAAAATTTTAAAGAACTTATGTCAATTTTACTTGTGTTGTATCTAGTTTGACAAGGTTTAACACATTCACTTAGCATCAAGTATGAAAATGGCTTGATATTATATCTCTGAGTCTAGATAAAGACCGCTATATTCCCCGCGCATGTTTAAAGTTTCATCAAATCTACGCAATGCTAGGCAATTTTCTAAAACGAGTCATGTAATATCTAAAAGTTCCAGCAAGTTGAACATAGATTACCTTGTAGTAGATGGCTGATATCAAGGCCAGGTCTTTCGTATTTTATTCTGTTGCCAAGAGATATCTTATGCGAGTCGTGGAAAACAAAGTGATCAACCCCTACCAATTCTCCTGCAAACGACCGTATAAAAAAGACATGGGTACCAATTTATTTGGATAAAAATATCTACTATTAAATGCTATTCATAAATTTTACTTTGGGATAATATACATATTTAAAAATGCATGAAAATTGATTTTTCAAATGGTAACAACCACTTTTGACACTCTATTTGAATTCCTTGCCAGCTAGGAAAGAGATATAATAGATTATGTAATGTTCTTAAATCTTAATATAGGTACAAAACACAAAGTTTTAGGTGTTTATTTGTAAATTTCGAAAAATAAATCGAAGATCTTACCAGAAAGAACATCAAAAACACGCAATTTTTTGCCAGTGAAACTATACAAGAATTATAAATTTTGTAAAACTAACCTACTTTGCCTTAAAGAAAATTCTACGAAGTGTTTCTTTAAAGATCTGCATTTTTTTTTTTTTTTTTTTTTTTTTGTGGCTCTTTTTATGAAAGAAGACGATCCCTTTAAATTACGGAAAGGCAAAATTTCCCTTTTTCCCGAAAACTAACTATTCAAACGAGCTGCAAACTTATACGTCGATGTTTTTAATGATTGTAGCTTGCTGTATGCGGAAATTAAAGTAGGTCATAATTCATATTTTTAATATGAATTTATTAGTAGGTTTCATAATTTAAAAGAAAGTTTCTGAATAGAAAAAAAATGTGTGTAATATACTTGGATCTATTGAGTGTATCTTTTCAATAAATTAATAAAAAATCAATCAGATGCCTTTTTTGAAGATATAAATTAATGTTTCTCAAATGGGTTTAACTTTAATATTCTCAAATTTAAACTCTTCTAACTCTGTCAAGGTTTAAGATAATTTATATAAACAATACCTTTTCCAGGCTTTCTCGATCCAAGAAACTGAAGTAAGGCATCAAAAATGGCTGTTATTATTTGAAAATACAAAGTTGGTGCAATTTTTAATATGTAGCCGAATTCGAAATATAATTGCGCTAAAATAGAGCTGCTACGGTGCTGCTAGCGGGTTCAACCTTTTCTTTAAGTATATATATGTTTAACGTAATATGAATTACACTGTAAAAAAAAATCTGTGAAGTTACTAAAGTTTTTCTAGGAAACTGGGATTCCTAAAACTTTTCATGTAACGGCAACAACAAAATTTCATGTAACAGACACACTTTTGCGCCGAAAATCAAAAAATCTGTAAGGTTACTAAGAATTTTTTTGGAAACTGGGATTCCGAGAACTTTTCATGTAACTGCAGCCAGGGATACAAATAAAAGTTTAGTAAGATTACTGAAATTTTAGCAGATTCATTTGTAAAGTTACAGATTTTTGTAGCTTTACAAAAACTAGTTTTGTAGATTTGCAGCTTTTTTCGTACAGTTACAGTTGAAAGTTTAGTAAGCATGTAACTTTACATCTGTAGACCTACAGATTTTTTTTTACAGTGTAGTTATTAGTCATTTAAAAATCAGATAAATTCAATTTCTGTTAGAATCTGACTGCAGTTACTTTTTATTTACCATACTTTTTGATTTAAATAAAAACAAAGTAGCATTTTAAAATGTGTTATCTACAGCGGTCTTCCTTCCATACACAAGGAAAATTTAATGCGCAAACTTTTAAAAAAAAGTAGAAAATTGTACGTGAAACGTGGCAAATGAGGTGTGTGAGTAGATACTATAACTAGTTTTATAAATATTCAGATTTTGATGCAATAGCTGTTGCACTCTCATGCAAAAATGCATGAGTACAAAATTTATTACGATTCTATATATTGAATTCAGTAATACGAATATAATATATGTCTCCATCTTAAATAGGACGTCATCAACATGACAACCTAGAATCATTACCTATCATCGGATATCATTGACTTAATTATGTTTGATAGGATTAAATAGAATAATCACCATGGCAACCTAGAATCTGTCAGTGATATCATTGAAATAATTAGTATGATAAGATTTAACAGAAGGAAGAGAACTGTTATTAAAATATTTTTAAATTTTGATTCGATTTTCATAAAATTTGAAATGACCCGACAAAATTCTCCAAAGATTATATATATTAAATTTAAAACCATTCTGTTGGTAGTTTTTGCTCTGTTATATTCGGACAGACGGAAGGACCAGATGATAACTATCGTTTCTACGTATTTCTATAATTACGACCACACCTAAAAATTGTTTATCGAAATAAAAAATGTACTTTTCGAATATAAATAGAAATTTTTAAAACTGTAACTCACGCTTCTTTTTTTCTTTTATAAAAGTGCTACATATTATAGGGTATTTGAAAGCTAAAATATAAGGATATTTAGACATTCAATCAACATCACATAAAGAAACGTGAAAGTAACACTTACTTGTAAAAATAATATTCGTTACACTTGCAAAACTTCATGTCATATATTTTTCATTGCAAGTCATGTGTTTTGTAGGAAGAGGTATTTTGTATACTTAAAAAATGACTTTATGTATCCATAAAATTCTGAACTAATAATGGACTATTAGTATGTTTCTACAAAAAAAGTACACAGAAATATTCGCTTTCTTTCTAAAATCACTTAAATAAATGAATTAAAATTTTCCTCAGCACACTCTTCCCTCAATTTTCAAAATTTTTATGATAATTAGAGATCAAGGGAAATAGTAAAGGTTCCATAATTGAGAGAAATGCACCATTGATTGTATTCATGCAAGTTGCAGGATCCCATAGCCCGTGTTTTCTTATTCAAAAAACATTCGTAATTTCTTAATAGTAATCAACGCTTTATTTAATTATTTTTTCCCTTGATTAAATTGAACAATTTTTTATTCAAAATACATACTAAAATTTCCAAATAGTTTTTTAACCACGGAAAATATGTTATTAAATAAAGTGAAGATTACTAACCGAAAATTACGGAGTAGATTTCGTGAATGAAAAAACGCTTCCAACGGGATTCCACATAGCTTGCAGTATCGTAATCCAGAAGTGTCATCAAGTTGGTATTCCTCAAAAAGAAAAATAATATTTTCCAATCAACAACAGAATTCCCACAAAAAGCTTTTTGTTTTCTGATATTTATCTCTCTTTTTTCAAGTTGTTTTCAAAAAGCATGTTTCAGGGCCGGCTTTAAAGAGAGGCAAGGTACTATTAGCAAAAGGACTGAAAATATGCAAAATATTTGGTTAAAATCTAAAAGATATATCATTTAAAGAAGCGTTGAAAGAATATCTTGCCCAGTTCTTGTCTACAAAAGATTTCCCTTTGAACAGATGTTTTCTCTCTCAGTCGCATACAAAAAGTCCCATTCGGGTTCCCGATCCTGAAATTTCTTCAATGTACCATATTTAATTTATTTGTGATAATAAAAAATACTTCTCGTGTTGTCTGTCTATCAATTGATGATTATCCCCGGTGGCACGAACTTTCGAAAACATTGGGTGGGCTCAATCATTTTAAGGTAAAATGACATGAGTATTTTGTTTTATTTGGAGAAGTGTTCGGTATTTTCAATACCGAACATGCCACAGTTATACCCAAAAACATATATCCATTTTGAAGGGAAAGAATATATTTTCCAACTGGATCAAATCATATTCAAGGCTGGAGTAGCACAGTTGAAGTTTATTCCAACAGAGCGAAAAATGTCCAGACCAGAAATCGAACCTGGATACTTGGCGTGCCGTGCCAATGCCTTACCTAGGTAAGGCATTTGCACGGCACGCCAAGCATCCAGGTTCGATTCCTGGCCTGAGGCATTGGCACGGCACGCCAAGTATCCAGGTTCGATTCCTGATCTGGACATTTTTCACTCTGTTGGAATGAACTTCAACTATGCTACTGTTGCGAGCCTTGAATATGATTTGAACCAGTTGGAAAATATATTCGTTCCCTTCATTATGACCTAATTACATGGTATACAGGAGTTTCCATATTAAAATACACTTTCATCATGTAAATGCTATAGTTATAGCACGGATGAATGAAGTTAGCGCGGCGGTTCGCAGCCAAGTCCAACAAATAAGAGTGAATTATGTCCGCCAGCAGTGGCGTGGCGTCCGGTCATCGCTGGATGCGGCGATGACCAAGCAATATTTTAAAACTCTTAATAAGCTTTTAAAACTCTACGATCCAGTTTTAGCAGAACATTTGGAGTTCATGTATAAGTGAAGGTAAGATTTAAAATTTCTTTTTTGAACATTCAACCATTGAATTTTAGAGTTAATAATTTTTCACCACAAACTTAAATAATTGCGATGACCACCGAAAATTTTCACGCCACGCCACTGTCCGCCAGGTACCGTTCGGATAGTCTTACAGGTAAGGCATTGGCACGGCATGCCAAGTATCCAGGTTCGATTCCTGGTCTGGACATTTTTCGCTCTGTTGGAGTAAACTTCAACTGTGCTTCAACCAGCCTTGAATATGAACATATATCCATTTCATGATAATCGGACTATATTTACGCGCGTTAGAACACGGACAGACGGACGGACAAACCCATTTCATAAACACTTTTCAACTATGTTGGAAAGTGTTAAAAAAGAAACAATAGAAATCTGGGAAGCTAACAATAAAGAGTCAATATGTTTTTAAACTAATTGATTTTTAATTAAATTTAACAAACTATAAGAAAATAAGTAACAGAAAATAACAGGATTTGTGCAATGACAAACAGAAAAGCATTTAAACAAAAGCTATCTGTCGACCAATGCAAAGAAAAATGCTGCAGAGATTTTTATAAATTACTACAAATTCGAATCTAGAACCACCATAAAAATAATTATTTCGCACTTAAATGTAAATTGGAGGATTTAAAAACTCAGACGAGCAAATCTATTATTAATGAGGAAGTTATAAATAATTTCGGATAAAAATTATTAAATTAAATACAAACTACACTTTAAAAAAAAGTATTAGAAGCTTAATCTATAGGATAAAATTCATTTTATAAACAAACAGAAACAAATAGGAATGCGATTGAATCCTTTATTACTTTGCACAAAGACAGTCACATGTTCATATAATCCTTTGAAACTGCATTTACTTTATGAAATATGCAATCCAATTACGAACGATTCGTTTGGATGTTTTAATTCACTAACAGCTTTAAATTTTATTTCAGTTAAAAAAAGAGTTCTCGATTTATGCAATAAGTAGAAACATGTTTTAGTGATACTGAGTCAACAGATGATTATAAACTAGCTCTTTGCAAATATTCGATTTTAAATTTGTTTTTAGTAGAAACATATTTAAAATTTTGGAATGGTGTAAATGAAATTAGATTGCTACGATATTCAGTTTAACGCGTCCGATTTTTACCAGGGAGGCGACTGCAAAAAAGTATACGTCATAGATTGTCATCACAGTATTTTATACTATTCGAAAATGAATGTTGTTTAGTATATTAAACAATTTCAGTATTTAGCGCGAAAAAACAATATTTATGGATTTTTATGTAGTGTGTGTTTTCTTTTTCATCAAAATGCATCAAAGAATCATAATATATACACCCCCTCAAAAGAATAATGTATAGTGACACACTTTGTCTAACAGCATCAGAAGTTGTCATTTAGTTGGTAAGTTACTGTTGCTTATTGCGTTTTTTATTTCCCATAACTAATATAATTTGTTCTAGTGAATTGTTTATTAACGTAATCTCAAAAACATTTTTTGCCTTTAGGTCGTCTATCCTTTGGAATCATAAATTTAAATGTTTATATTAACCTATGAAAACTGCATGTATTTCCACATATTGTTATTTATATATGTTATACTTTAGAGCAGCGCTTTTTAAAATGGGGTCTGCGGAATCTTGGGGGTCCGAGAGGTTATAGCCGGTATCCCCAAGTAGGAATGTAGTGGAGGGTATACGGAGGTATACGCCGTATACCTTCTGGTTTTTTTGAGGAACATTGTATACCCTCTGTTTCTCAAAAAAGCTATTGTATATACACTTTAAGATATACCCCTTGTCTTGAGCATATACCCTCTGCTTAGAGCGTATACCCTCTCTTTTTTTTTACGACTTCATCACTGTCCCTAAGCCCAGTGTTGAATTGTAACTTTTTCTGTAGCTTAGGTTATGTGTGCGTGTTTCGGAGAGAGCGTGTTTCGGAGTTGCTGAATAAGAACTTATAATTTAGATCATTAATAAGCATAAAACCATAAATCCCTCGGCTGTGTCATTTTAATGTTAAGAGAAAAAAAAAACGAAAGATTTTAAATTTTATTTTATTATCTAATGATATTGTTCAGAACAGAATCACAGACTTGTATGGAAATGTTGAGAATTAATTGATTGGATATGTAAAAATACTTCCCATTAATAAATAATTCCATTGGAAATTATTTCTTTCAACTTATGTTTTTTAACAAATTTTAGGGTTCGTCTTCATAACATAATTGTACTAAATCTGAAATTTTCAGTATGAACACCTAATTTTGACACCATATTTAACTGTTACGGTAGATTGTATCTTAGTACGCCAAACGGGAAGTTATTCGATCAAGTAGTTTAACAATTATAAATGTTTAAACATTAATACCCGTAATATTAAATTCATTATAATCGTTGGAAATCGGTTTGCAATGAGGGTTGTTTTTTCAACATTACTTAAGAACTACTTGCCGGAATTCGCTGCTGTTTAGATGTTTAGAATTAGCAAGTGTTTAGTTTCTTGAAATCGATATCTGTTAAAAAAAATTATAGGAAATTTTTTTAATTACAATTTTTCATTAAAAATACATTCGAAAATTTAATTCTAAAACACATGTATTTTAAACTAATTTTTGAAAAAATTACGAAATCCAAACTATAAAATTTTTACCAGAAAAATCGATTTCTACAAACTCAAAAAATCTGCAACGATTTCAAATAAATTTAGCATTGAGAGTTTTAAAATTTAAACCTTCATAACTCCTAAACAACTTTATCGAATATTTTCCCGTTTGCCATGCTAAGATATAATTTAACTTAAAACTGAAATATGATGTCAAAATTCTGGTGTTCTGATTAAAAATTTCAAAGTTTGTTACAACTTCAGCATGAAGACGACAACCCTATTTTTGTTTAAAAAAATTTAACGAAAACATAATTTTTCGTCGAATGTCTATTTTTTTTCCCGGAACAGTTTGATAAAAATGTATGGAGTATTCTTTTTTTTATGGCGGACTATATATGTATCGGTTAAAAACAAATTTCAGAATTCTGGTATATACCTGGAAAAAACAGAAACCTAACATCTCAGCAAAGAGCTGACAAAAGAACTTTTCTAAATCCTTGAGCGACTGAAGAAAAAAAATACCTCTGCCGTAAAAGGTAAAAAAAAAAAAAAAAAAAAAAAAAAAAATGCATATTTTGAAGTTCAAATTATTTTGAAACCTTCATTTTCCCAAATAGCAAACGCAGCCATCGATATTTTCTGTTATTATACACCGTTCTAAAATGCGTGTAGCTGTATATTTTCTGTTCTGTATTTTTTTTTTTAAATAATGTTCTATTTTCTAGTTTATTACCATTTACCTTTCTCTTAGGATAAAACTGTATTTATTTTCAATTTTTTTTCTGTTCCTACTCTTTTACGTTTTCTGTAAATAAATATACGTGAGATCATCCATGACGTGTGTCTTCCTTAATCTATAATTTAATTTTATATTAGCCGGGGTTAGCGTTATGATGAAACGCCAAACATAGTTCCCATCGCTATTATTCGTATGGTATTCATTTAATTTAAAATATAAACATTTTACCATTCCCTTTTAATTGCATACCGTTTATCCATTTCATTTAGCATACAAAAATAAATAAATAAATAAATAATAATGCCGAAACCCAAACATTTTATTTCAACATCCATGGATTATTTCTAATTTACACACGCAAAGATAGAAGCTGCTATGGGAGAGGGAAAATAAATAAAAATAATTTTATTAAAAGCACACTTTTATAGTACGTCTAGCTTCATGACTGCGATGCTGCAATCCGTGTAGTAAAAAAAAAAAAAAAAAAAAAAAAAAAAAAAACATTTTTTATTACAATACGTTAATTTGACGTGGGTTCAAATTATTGAAAATTTAGCGCTTTTATTTACATTTATCAGAAATCCCGAAACATTGAAATGTATTAAAAAAATCTATAACTTCATTATTTAAACTTTCTATTTATGATTTCTTAATTGTTTTCTCATAATCACAGTTTAATTATTATTCGAGTATTGATCAATAAAAGAGTATTAAAAAAAGTATTACCCTATTTACTTTTTATTTGTATTTTTTGCTTTCCTGTGTTTAAAATATTCGTTGTTGCAGTTTCGCAGCCAGATAGCATACATTGACGAGCGCAGTTTCGAACATCATTAATCCCATTGTTCTTCTAACTCATACACAGTTGTAACAATTAACGTATTAACGTATTAACGAAAAAAAGAGAGACGAGAAATTCCATCTCAACATACGTGAACCAAATTAAGTTAAAGAAAGAAAAGAATGTAAAAATATCGATTCTATCGACAGGATTTGCGCTCGGCAAACATACAAGTACCATAATTTATTAATTTATTCGAAATATTTTGCTTTACAGAAGCTGCCATTATTTTTAATCGACTTCCAAAAGTGGGGTTATATAATTCGTTGTACAGGGTGCAAAGGAAAACCACTTTAACCTAAAAATACTTGCGAACGGAGAAAGCTACTGCTGTACAAGTGAGGTAACGGTATAGTAAAGAGGCTATTTCCAATTTAATGCAAACGACAGCATCGCCCCTAGTGGCGAAATTTGGAAGATAGCCGCTGCAAATCCAAAACGAAAAGAGATAGAGGAAAATTTCCAATTGGAACGTATTAGAGCATCAATTATTTAGCACGAAACGAGATTTGCTTCTCACGAATAATATAAATAGTCGCCTGTATACCCAGAAATGTCCCAAATCGATGAGCGACGATTCTACTTTGCATATTCACATTTCGAATATGTAGCAGCGCACACTTGCAGATTATGACCTTGTACTGTGCTGTAAAGCCCATAACAATTTAATTTCCGATGCATTTAAAATTTTAGATTAACCCTTTCAGGACCAGAAGAATTCTGTTCGTAAACTGATGAAATAATTGACTGACACCAGAATATTCAAACGAATTTCTCAGAAAACAAAAACCCGCTAATTTGCACTTTCATTACAAAAGCAAAATTTTATTAAAATATTCTTAGTGCCATTTGTCAGTTTTGGAATTACAATTAGGCGACTAGACCATCTAGCCACCGCCCTTGACAGGGTTAAATCTATGTCGTCGTATTAAAGAGGCTTGCAATAGATGTTCCATGCTGAGAAATGTGCATGCAGAATTAGCCCCACGAATACAAACGTGTATCGTGAGCAATGGCGAATTTTTCGAACATACTGAATATTAACTTTTTATCACTATGAGACAGTTTGTCTTTTTTGTTTTTTATGTGATGTTATCATAATGTATTGAGATAAGGACGCATTTACACAAAAAATTGTGCGTATTTCTTCATATTTCTGGCTATTCTATTCAAACGTTTACACAAAATGGAGTGCATCGATTTCGGACATTTTTTGGTATACAGGCGACCATTTATATTATACATGTGAACCAAATCTCGTTTCGTGCTAATTATTTGATGCTCTAATACGCTCCAATTGGAAATTTTGCTCTATCTCTTTTCGTTTTCGATTTGCAATGGCTATCTTCCAAATTTCGCCACTAGGGGCGCTGCTGTCATTTGCATTCAATAGGGCGTAGTCAATTTACTATACAATTACCTCACTTGCATAGCTGTAGCTCTCTCCGTTTGCAAGTATCTTCACGTTAAAGGGACTTTCCTTTGCACCTTATATATATTTATATACCTATAGATCTTTTTATGTTCGCCTACGCATAACTACGCTGCCTTCAGATTTCAAATCGATGTAAATGAAAATATTTATATAATATACTGACTTTTGTGAGTTACTATAGATTCTTTTCATAATTTTATGTAATATCGCATAATTTTGGACTTAAATGTAGTGAGGGGTCCCAAATACGCCACTTTTTCAAAACCAGTATTTTCTAAGAAAAATTTTAGATTTGGTTTCTACAACATTTTGAAAGATTTTTTTTTTTTTAAATAAAAAATTCTGGTTTTCAGAAATTTGGGAGACCTGTACATGTACAATCTGTACAAAAAAAAACAAAAAAAAAAAAAACAATTTACCTTACTCTTCACCTATGAATTCCGATAGATGTCTAGTAATAAAGAAAAATTTAACACACCTGCACAAAGAGCTGAGAGAAGAGCTTTCAGGAATTGATGAGTGGCTGGAAAAAAAATAAGAAAGAAAAATGCTCCGTTGAAAAAGTAAAACATCGCACATTTTTTCATGTTCAAATTATTTATAAATTTGCATTTCCCAAATAACAGACGCAGCCATCGATTTTTTTCCGTTCTTATAGATTATTGAAAAAGGTGCATAGCTGTGTCTTTCCTTTACTTCTATATTTTCTTCAAATAATTTTTTATCATTTTGGCTCTTTCGATTGAATTTTCTGTAACTCAAAAATTGGATTTTATTTTAATTTTGTGTTTTTATTCGAATTCTTGGCTTTGCGTAAACAAATATATTAGATTGGCCATTACTTCTTCTCTCATTCCATTAAATTCCGTATTTAAAAAAAAAAATAAAAATTGTGGTTACATTCACAGAAAAGTAAGCGTTAAGAATGTTATATAATATATACTTTATCTAAAATCATAGCATTTGTGACAATTTGGAAATTTTATTTACTTAATTGATCGTTGTTTAAATTTTCGTTTTTACTGGGAAAATTTAAATATATTTTAAAGAATGACTTCGCACATTAAGGAAATATGGATTTATAGTTACTTTTTTTCCTTTGTATTGTTGGCATTGGGATGTGAGATATTTAGTATACGCATATACTGACACACATTTTCAGGTTATTCTCTTCTATTATGCCTACATACATTTTTCCATACTTTGTTGTGTTTACCTTTGTGTTTGTCTTTTGTGTTTACGGTTGTGTTTATCTTTTTACCATCCGTTTTATTAGCGTCTGTGTTTCTGCTCCATAAGTTAGTAGAGGCAAAACACATTCGTTAAACAACATTATTTTCAAGCAAAGAAGCATGATACTCTTCAAAATAATACTGTACCTACCGAAAGTACTTACGTATTTCTTATTCTTCTATTGATTTCATTCATGATATCGTTCCCTCATAGCATGCATGGTCACGGTGACGTCGTTGTGACGTCACTGTAAGTCACTGTGGTCACGTCACATCTGTGACCAAAATGCCACCACTCAGTGATGTCACATTGTGACTGAGATGTGAACTTCTTAGAGAACTTTAAAAAATTACGAAAATTCTTTAAAACATGTTATTTACTGTAAAATTATGTTTTCTGGCAATTAAAAAAAAATTGTGAGGTCACTGTTATGTAACGTACGTCACGTCACATATGTGACAAAAAAACCACCATATTGTAAGTCACAGTGTGACAAAAATATGAACTTCAAAAATCTTTGAAAATGAAGAGAAATATTTTAAACAGTCACGAGTTACATGGCATAAGGAAAAATATATATTAGTGGATAGCAAATGGTAAATTCTGTCACTAAAGGGGAGGGGGGGGGGGCATAATAAATAAAGTGCACGATACAAGCATTAATAAACTAAATTTTCAGGCTATATTTTATCAATTAGATATCTAAGATAGTGAATGTATACTTTTTCATGATTTCAATTTTATCTAGCATTTGGATAATATATTTAGAATTAGGAATATTAAATTTATACACTTTACATATTTAGTTTGCTGGGAGGAAATTTATTTATTTATTTCTTTTTTTACCGACCAGGATTATTTGAAACACTTCTGTGGTTTCAAAATAAAAAAAATTCTATTACAGTTAAATCTGCACCTTTTAATGAGCACGTAGAAAGAGTCTTCAGAGTTTAGTCATCTATGCATTTCTTGCTTTAGAATATTTTTATAATTTGTATTCAAGTCATAAATTCTACTTCTTTCAGACTCTTTAAATAAAATTAGCATTTTCCGAAAATAAAAGAAATATACAAAATTTGTGCAAAACAAACTTTACTTTATAAAAAAAAAGATAAAAAAAGGGGGGGGGGCTCGTTATTACCATTAAATTTATTTTTACACCTTTTGAAAATTTAAACAATGGTATATCTAATAAACTCTAATTATGAATATTATTATTATAATTATTTAGAAAAAAGGAACTTTAAAATACATTTTAACTTGAATTATTTGGTACGGATAAAAAGAAAAGCTTAAATACATTGGACATTTCTTCAAATACAAAATTTTAATTAACCATACTTTCAGAAAATTACTGCGCATTCAAGTTTCATATCTCTTGCATGCAAAAACAAATAATCTGTACCAGACCATCTGCTTGAAAATCGTCTGCCCGCAAAAAAATAAACATGAGAATACGCGGGAAATAAATAGTTCACTGTTTTTAGAACATCACCTTCACCACGTCTACAACACTTTAAGATAAGGAAATGACCATTTTAGGATACACGGATATTAATAGAACGTATGTGTAAGTTTTATTTAATTTAAATATTTTATTCCTGATTTGTACATATGAGTTAAATAGTTTTATGTTATATTTGTAAGAGACTGATCTTTAACTGTCACTAGCGATATTTTCAAATTCGATAACTGTAAAGAAAAATATCTTAATCTGCCATCGCTTGAAAAAAAAAAAAAAAAACTGCGCAGAGACTGTGCATGCCTACATTCATACTGGAATTAATATAAACATTAATTTACTCTTACTTGAGATTGAAAATGTATGGAACGACAATGATTTGGAATTATTTTATCGGATTCTTACTATTTTTTGATTACTAACACTTATAGTTATTATTATTATTTTGGGGTTAAATATGATGTTCGATTATCATGAGATTACGAAACTGTTTCAGATTAGAAATTAACATTATACTGGGAAACTGTATTTTTACATATTACAGTAGTGAAACATTTGAAAGAATTTTCTTTTAGTGCTAATAATATTTTAAATTATCTTTCAAAATCCTAAATTTTCAGACCAATGTTTTCAGATTTAACATTTGCCGAAATTATGAAATAATAGGAATTCCTTATACCATATAGAAATATTTTTGAGATATTGTTAAATCTAATAATGCATTTAATTTATCTATTGAGTTTGCTGTTGTTTAATAGTACAATTATAAATACTAATTATTATTTTTAGTGTTTTTCAAATTGGTATATTTATATTTTTTTTAATTGTATGTAAGCATTTTTTCTGTTTGTGATTTTAATCAAACATTTAATTATAGACATTCTGAATCGGTTATTAAATTTTCTTCTATTGTAAATTCATTTTCTACGTTTATGATACGCGTAATTATTGGCACTAAAAAGTAAAATATGATATTTAAGCTTTGAAACAAAGTGTTTTTCATGCCTGATGGGAAGTTATAGATTAAACTGCTTAGTATATATTTTGAAAAGTTCATATAATACAGGATACATAATATAGGACACAAGTTAAAAAGTGCTTATGACTTCGGTTTGTCTCTCCGTCTGTCCGTCTAGCAGTCTGTCCGCACTCTAACTCTCGAAAATATACTCGGATTGCCCTGAAATTTTTGGATGTTATTGACGTTTACCATAGCACGGTACCTATTTGTAATGAAGTTTGTAGCATGCTTTGTTCATTTACAGGGACAGCCAAAATTTTTCCGTTACATTACAGCCTATGGGAAAAAATCGTTTCAAATGATTTTTTTATGATTTTACGCACGCTTTCAAACAGAATAAAATTTATATGCATTTATGAAGTGCACTAACATATGTATTCTGTTGACTATGCGATGCAAAAAATAGTTATTGTTCATTTACAGGGCTAAAAAAGGAATTCAAATACATAATGATATAGGGGTGGAGGGAATTGTTTGCGGCATACTTTAATTATGTTAATCTATTTCATATATAATAAAATTGATATATGTCTCTGAGGTTTACATACTATAAATTATTTCACGTATAATAAGAATAATACGTATATAGCATTTACAGGGACACACAAAATATTTCAGATACTATATTGTATCCGAAGTACTGTTCATTAGCGATGATTGCTGGAAATGTATTTTTAATTATGATATGCGCTTTTATGATTCACTATATTTATGCATAGTATATGGTGTATATAAATGCTATAATTCCTATACAAGGCTACACAAATGTATTCGTAAGGATTACTGGGTATGGGCGCAAATTGCTTAAAGGTTGTTTTTAAATGAGATATGCTTTTTTTGCTGAACTGCATTTAATTTACCAAGAAATGTTTGTAGAATATAGATAAAATGATATACAGGGTCACGTAAAGAATTGGATACATGGCTGTCTATAAATTATAATTTCTGGAAATGTGATTTCAGCAGTTTTAAGAGTGTCTTAGTTTGAATTAAATTTTAACTAAATAGTGGCGTGTAATAAAGATTCTAGGTAAACTACAGGGTTGTACAAAAGTATTCAAGTATGTTTCCATACATTAGTATAAATTGCTGAAAAAGAATTTCCACCTGTTAGGCGTTTTCTTGCTAAACTAGATTTTCCCATTATATAGTATATATACACTTAAAAAAATGGGAAGTAAAAATTGAGTAAAAAGTACTAATTTTAAATGCGTCACATACTCAAAATAGCTCCGATCCAAATGTACTCAAAGTTGAGAAACACATGTACTCATTTTTTTATTCATTGGTTGTGATCAAATATGAATCGTTATGTACTGCCCCCCCCTCCCCCCCCCAAAAAAAGAAAAACCTAAAATTTAAAGTAAAAATGTACTGACATTTATTTCCCGTTCAAAGTTCTTAACAAGAAATGTTTAATTGATTATTTATTAAGAAAAATAGCAAAATTCTTAACAAGATACTCAAATCGAATATTTTTATGACAAGAGCATTATTTCCAAGCACTTTTAAATTATTTTTAAAATGCTGTGCATAATTTAATATTTACATTAATAAAACATCATTTATGCCACCATAAATGAAATGAACCATTACAGGGTACAAAACTATTCGTTTGTTTGGGTTTGATAACATGTGATGTTTCAAAATAGAGAAAGCATGGGTTCATTTTTGATCCAAAAATATTCAATTCCATATGAGTACGTCGGTTTACTTATTTTTGAGTACTTCATTTTTCTCAGTGTATCAACCTACAGATCAAATACAGGGCTGTTCAAAAGAATTGGAAAACATATTTGGCTATGGACGGTAACTGCTGAAATCAATTTTTCAAATGTTTTATGAATTTTCTAAAATGTTTATTTAGTTATCTTATTTACGTCATTTCCCTAAATTACGATGTCTTGTTAAAGCATTCAGAAAGTGTTGGAAAGTATTTTATAATCTATGATTAACGCATGATTTTTCTTACTCGTTTTTTTTCTATTTCCCAGATCAGTCTTTTCCTATAAAACATACCAAATCTATTTAGCTCATATTCATAAAATACAATATACACTGGAATAAAAAATTTAAATAAATATCGCTTATCATGCCGCTCTATAAATAATAGTTGTATTAATATCCGTTAGTCTCCATGTTCGTATTTAATAAAGCAATGACAAATCACAACAAATTAAAAAATTTACACATTCTAAATATCATGCTTGAACTCAATATCAAGCATAGAACTTAATATCAATCATAGAACTGAATAAAAAAATATGTCAGTTGATAAGCATTGTTTTTTAAGTGGAAAAATTTAAAATGTTTTAGAAGAATAGGACTCCAAAATAGCGATATTTTGCTAAAAAGTACGGTAAAAAGATAAGATTTTATATTTACAGCAAAAGGTTATTTCAAAATTCATCGCTGTATTAATACTTAGAAATTTTTCCAGAGAGAATCCTTCGCCTTATATACAATATTTCAAATGAAAATCAAATATCAAATTAATTGCTTAAAAGGCGCAAAGGCCAACATAGTGAAAAAGATTCCATGCCGGGACTCGAACCCGGGACATCAGTATAGCACACTGACATTCTACCGACTAAACCACATGGAACGACGCCCAGTCTGTAAAATTTCTCACTATTACAGGTTGGCAAGGCTACAAACGCAGCACAAGATGAAATATTTATCGTGAGCCACCGACATGGGGTAAACACGAAACTTAATGAAATCCAGCATCGATTGAAACTATATTAATAATTGGAAATTTTTCCAGGGAGACACATTCGCCTTGCATACAACATTTCTAATTAAAATTGCCTTTTAAGCAATTAATTTGAAATTTGATTTTCATTTGAAATATTGTATGCAAGGCGAATGGTTCTCTCTGGAAAAATTTCCAAGTATTAATATAATTTCAATCGATGCTGGATTTATTTAAGTTTCGTGTTTGCATCATGTTGGTGGCTCACGCTAAATATTCCATCTTGTGCTGAGTTTGTAGCCTTGCCAACCTGTAATAGTGAGAAATTTTCCAGCCTGGGTATCGTTCCATGTGGTTTAGTCGGTAGAATGTCAATGTGCTATATTGATGTCCCGGGTTCGAGTCCCAGCATGGAATCTTTTTCACTATTTGCGTCTTTTAAGCAATTAATTTGAAATTTGATTTTCATTTGAAAACACAGTGTTTATGACAAGTTCGTCACAAATGACACATATTTCACAAATTGGTCACAGTGTGACTTCAAAGCATTGTCACTTTCGTCACAGGTTCGTCACAAAGTTAATGCCAAAATAGTCACAAATGACACTTTTTTCACAAATTTGTCACACCGTGACTTCACAGAGTGGTCACAATGTGACGTCACAAACGACCTCTAAAACGGCCATAACGACCTCGCATTCTAGTCACTGTGACGTCACATCGACGTCACGTGACGTCACATCGACGGTCACAAAATCACAGTGTGACTTCACAACGACGTCGCCGTGACGTCACCATGCCTTACGGGTGTTCAATGTTATTTCATTTCTAAGTAAAAGACTTAGGTTTAGGCTTAGACGAAATGGTGTGTAATTGCCTAACACCTCTTCCAATCTTTATCTTTGCATTTCCTCTTTCCAAACGAATGGTTGCTGTTGTTTTCATGTAAATCATCTTTATAATATTGATATTGAGCTTGTCTACACTGTTGTCTTCGAGGAATTTTATAATTGCGGATGTGTCGACAGAACAATTTCCACAATTTTATAAATTCGCCATAGCTCTATAATATCGCTATTACTCGATGCTATCCATAAGTTCTCGGTACCAGTTTAACCGTCTATCTACTGATGGTAACTATAAATACCATTGAAATAACTTGTTATAAAATTCATTTAATAGATTGATTAGTTGTAATGCAGTTTAGAATGTGCTATAGATTTATTACTTTATCTTGTTTCAAAAGCATTATTGGTTACACAAAACGTAAATATTTTTAAAAGGATGATTTCTTTTCCCTTGGCATCTTTTCAACTTTCTTGCCATTGCCGGGGGGGGGGGGGGACCTTTCAATTTGGAAATAATTCGATATTTCTTTTGTAATAACATTATATTTGTACATTTCCTAATTCTACAAAATACTAAGAAAAGTATTATTTAAAATAAAAGATTTGAGTGGGGTTATAAATATTGCACAAAATCCCTATTAATTCAAATTTAATTAATTCTTCAAAATCATCCAATCCTTCTAAAATCCTTCTAAAATGTATTAAATGAATATGCAAATCTTCTAATGTAGGTAAAACAAATCACGGAAAATGCTTTAGAAGATAAAATTTTCATGAATTCATAATTCCGTATATAAAGGGTTAAGGGCGGCTTCTTCATCCACCTGGAAAGACTCGCTCGCTAATGCAAATCCTATGGATGAAATTTTTAAAGATATCTCGTTTGCATTTTAATATTCTTAAATGATTTTTTTTTATTAAATAGCTGAGATTGATCTCTACATGTGCCCTTTTTTCACTTTTCGATTTTGTTTAAAAGTTTTTTTTTTTTTTTCAAGAGGATGCTTTCACTTTCGAAAACAGTTCCGAAAATGAAAGTGTCCTCATTAAAAATATTTGTAAACAAAATCGAAAAAGTAAAAAACGTCCTTTGTGCAGATTGATCTCAGCTAATCAATGCAAAAAGAATTGTTTAAAAATACTGAAATGCAAACGAGATATCTTTTAAAATGTTGTTAATGTCTATGATGACAGTGGAAAACATAAAAATTTCTCTCTTTGAGGGCGTGCATCAGCTTTCAAGAGACAGAGAAAAAAAGGCCACGGAATTCCTCACTGCGGTAAACTGTGTCGGTAAACCAAAGCACTTGCAGGAACCCTTTAATGACATATGAAAAAAAGGATGTAAGATGGAAATAGCCAAGAAAAATCTGGGAACTCGCTCTTTTCAAAGTTAAAAATAGACACATATCAGAAGTATAATATTATAAAATGGAATGGAACTTGATACGGAAAAGCCAAGATAAAAAGTGTAAAAACAATTAAATTTTGAGATACGGAAGTAAAGGAAAAAGTATTTTAGCGTGGAAATAGGTATACTAAATGGGAAAAATATAGAAATTTATTATATATATACATTAAATTTCTAAATTTTCCCTCTCAATTTACTTATTACTAATTCATATGTATTATATATATATTTCAACCATTGAAAAATGCGAAAATTTTTTACACATTTTCTAACTCATTTGTAAACATAAAAGTACGACAACTGCAGGTATGATTATGGAAGAGATTTGATATCGAATAGTTTGGCTTTATTTTCTAATGAAAATTTCGTACATCTTTATTTATAAGCGATTGTTGTCTCAGGACGGCAGATTTTTAATAGAATTTTCCGTAATATTTTCTGTGTTCACGGAAAAATAGTTACATTTCTCAGCGTCTTAAAGTGTGCCTTATTATCTGATACGTCCGCATAAGAAAATATGTTTGTCAGAAAGTTGCCATGTTGCATTTGAGGACAGCCTTAAAATGTGGATGATAATATATGATTCATAATGTGTGATCTATGTTTTTTGATAAGACCGTTTTGCTCTTTATCTGAAAGAAATAGCCTTTCACTCTTTCACTTATGTAGGGGAGACTAGGGAGGGTTGATCGACTTTTTACAAGATTTTTTATTTTTTAAATATTGAACGTAGAATAAAGTTTTATATATAAGTTTATTCGTTATACAATCAGTTATCAAAATAAAATTGCTACATAAGTGTAACATATAAGAAATTTGAAAAATGAATGATTCTAATCATGAAAAAATAATGGGTCAATGCTCCCCACATATGGGAGACTTGAACCACTATATGGGAGGATTGACCCACTCTGTTTTATATTTCAATATTTTTGAAGGGAAATAAAATCAGTTTAAAAAAAGCAAAATAACTTTATGGTACATGCTTTAATTACTATAAAAAAACATTTTTAAAAATATGATGCTTAAACAAGCCTGTTGAGACGCAATCGCAAGTAAGAGGAGAAAATTTTTGTTTTAGACAGGATTTTGTCTGAGCAGGTGTAATTGTACAGCAGGGAAAAGAAATTTTAACATTTAAGGCAGTCTTCCTTTAAGAGACAGGTTCCATTTTCATAGTGTTTCCTGTTATTATGTCCGGATTTAGGAGCCACTGTTCCGCTTTTTTTTTTTTTTTTCCTTGTCCAATTTTTTGTGACACTCGACCTGAACACTCTAGTTGTTACATAGTTTGACTTTATCTCACTCTATTCACCCTGGTGAAATTTGTCTACATACCTTCCTAAAGTTTTTCAATCGATGCTATATATCGATGTTCTTTTGCCAGGCGCATGAGCACTTAACTTATTATTAACATGATTTAAACCTTTAACAGGCAAATTACTTCCAGTACTAAAATGTTGAAATAGATGACTGGCACCGGAATTTAATAAAAAAATTATTTGGAAATAAGAAAAAAGGCTATATTTCACATACATATTAAATGGAAAAGATTTTAGAAAAATTTTGGTGCCATTGTGACGTTTCGGAATTAAAATTAAGTGGTTTTATAAACATACTACTGCCTCTGAAAGGGTTAAGACTGCTGCTTTAATCCCTTCCAGTCTTTCCCACTGTTTCTATTTATCTAATGTAAGTAATATTTAAATGGAAAAAAAGTTCCTATCAACTTTCCCATTTCTCAGCAATATTTAACATCTTTCTTTAGACAGTTTTAAACGTTTTCTTTTCCATCACACTATTTTACTATAGCTTTACAGAATAAATTTACATTATTTTATATGTATAACCATTAACTTTCCATTATGCGCAGTGTATAATAAAAATATTTCCAAAACCACTTAATTAAGTGGTTTTGGGGAGCCTTGAGCATCTGGTCAACCCTCCCTCACATTGACTAGGTCAAGCCTCCCTACATAGATCTTTTCTAAAGAATAGCACATTTTTATGTTAAGCCTAACTTACTGTATAATCTGTAAGCCTGGAATTAAAGCTCGATATTTCTGCATTCCTTTAAACCTACTTACTTAAATTTCTATGATCTAATTTATCTGAAAAAAGCTTACAAAATATTTCTAAAAAACACAGCTTTTAGGTTGAAAACGCTTCACAACTGATTTTTCCACACCTATTTCGATTATCTCTATGAAACGAAGACTTGTTTGAGCATTCCAGTAGCTTTGGTTGACACCTGTTGATAAAACTGTGAAATACTTTTAAATATGAAAATTGATGGGTGGGCCAAGCCTCCCGTATGGTCAACTGTCCCTAGTCTCCCCTATACCAGAAAAATGTTTAATTACGAAAGTTGATCACATATATTACTATACGATATATAACACTGTGAATTTCATCAAACTGTTAAGTGATTTTTAACTTATTTATGACAAGATTTCATCTTATCGCTACAGTTGGAGTTAATTTGGCAAATGTGTGTGCGTAGGTATGCGTTTAAATGCATGAAAGGATTTCTGTGCAATTCCACATCACATCGGAATGCTACACACACATATCTTCAATGTTTCTGTTTTATCATGATGACATCATCGTCTACATTTGTAACAATAAATTTTAAACGATGCAAATTGTTAAAATATTTTAATTCATTGTTAAAATATATTCGTTGCTTTTCATTATTAAATACATTTTAAACACTAAACATGCTGCATACGCATTGTTGTTGCATTGTTAAAATTTTACTTTTCAATATTAAGTATCATTGTTGGGTGAATTGTTGTTGTAAATATGACAGATGCTTTCAAGGGAAGTTTTGTTCTAGTAAAAATCTTATTGCTAGAAGTTTGCTAAGAGCTAACTATAAAATAATTTTTGCTTTAAAGCGTTTGTTATTTTATAAGATTGTTGATTCTTGATATATGATATTGAGAAAGATGAGGTTCAAGGGTTTCTTCGAGAAATTTACGTAAGTATAACTTTTCTGAAACACATTATCTGTACCTTTGAATGGCGATATACATTTGTTAATTTAATTGTATCTAAAATTACTCTTTATCCACAACTTAAAAATAAAAAAAAACTCTAATTTTGCGCACAAGATGAATTGTATTTAATTAAGCAAAATGAACTTTGTAATAAATTGCTAAAACACTAAAACCAAATTTCTGTATTTAATTATACAAAACACTATTGTTTCACCAAATGTAAAATTTCATTTTGAAAGTTGAAAAAAAATTAATTTTTATGAAATATGTTATGATATGCTTGAAACGTCCAAGTGATAAAAAATAAAATTCTGAAAATTTTGGTCTTAAAATATCAGTTAGTATAATAAACTGTTATGTTAAAATTGACTATGTGCTTGTGTTTTACATTTATACATTCAAGAATGGGATGTAATACGAGTTAAAAGTAACACATATTATTTGTAAGAATGTCACAATAACTCTTGAAAATTTGGAAATTTAAGTTAATTTCAAATATATTAAACTTTAGTGAAGTTTTGGTTTTGGTGGCTATTTCATTATAATTGTTTGTTATACAATATTTTTGTTTAAAAAAAGCAGAAAAGGGAAAATAATGGGAATATCAGATTTTTGCATGGCATTTTAATTAACGTTTAAAAGAGAACAACTTTCAATTTGAATATAAAGTTCAAAAAAATATCTTTATTAAATTATATTTTCAAGAATATTTGATGAAATAAATACCTAACATTACATGTTCAAGCTTCGTGAATTTTATTGTAGAGAACAAGAACAAGTCTGTCGAAAAATTCATATCTAGAAGTCATGACACCGTACCTTTTTTTGTGATTTTTTCTTCTTTTTAAGTTTTACATTCTACCAAGGAACTCATAAATTTATTATTACACGACATCATAATGTCATTACATTTACTTGGCATAGGTTTTAACATTTTGAATACCAAAATTAATTATTTGTGTAATGCGCTCACTGACAGAGTGACTTTTGATTCCCCTCTAATTAAAAAATTAAAAGAGATTTTGAGCTCAAGTTTCATTATCATTGTCATACAGCATATTAATTTTAATACGTGTATTTTGCATAAGTTCGGCAATATAGAGTTTAAAAAAACTGTTAGTTTTTTGATAGTTTATGATAATTACAAAATCAAATCATTGGAACCTATTTATTTCTTCAGTTATACTTAGTAATTTGAAAGAACAACGGTACACTGTAAAAAGGATGAATATTTCTTAACCCCTTAAGCGTCGCGCCCGATAAGTGTAGGCTACTTTTTTAAAATTCAGATTGTCCGATTGCCAACACTTTTTTGATGTAGAAATATTCGCCTTATTTAATGTCAGATTAAATGATGCGAGAGTAAAGCCAATTACCCATTTAAAAAAAAAACTGACGGGAAACAGTCTAAATAATAAAAAAAAAGCAGCCTACACTGGCCGTGAAAGTCATGTGCGCGACAATTAAGGCGATAATTTACGAAAATTTAATATAACTATAAAGAAAAACTTATAATAACCTCGTTTATTCACAATCTAAAAGTTTTATTTACCTTAATAAACCTCAGAGTCCAATACATTTCCAAGATTTAAAGAAGCATTTTCAAAACCAACGTTTCTTTTGCTGTCACTGATTTTCAGATGCGTTTCCGAGTCATTTTTAGGGGGCATTAATAAGTTTACTCCAACCAGATTTTCGATTTTTGTTATGTTATGTTTGTTATATCTATTCTCAATTAAACAATTTCAGCCGTAAAACTGATTTTATTCATGCAATAGTAAAAAAGTAACATTAAATTTCTTTTTATGTTAATACTTTGAATTTATTATATTTGAATCTAAATGCTGTTTGTCCAACACGAAAATGTTTATTTGACAATTGTTGGCTTCTTAAAAAACGGTATTCCAGATTCCCATTATCGATGTTTCATTTCATAAAAAGAAGACATTCTCATTAAAGTTATTTCTTTACAGTTCAATATAGGATCTTAATATTGGCATGAATTTTAAGTCTGAAAAACAAAAGTAAGTCATATTAAAAATCTTTTAAAGTGAATGTGAAATATCGTTTTTCTGTATTTTCGGACATTTTCCCAAAACATTTATTATATATCTTAGTTAAAAGGAAACAAAACAACGTACATTGTAAAAAGAGGCAAATGCTTGTAAGTTTACGAAAATATAATATAACCACAAACGAAAATATACAATAACCTGTTCCGGGTGACCCAAGATTCCGAAAAGCGTTCTTTATCTTTAGAAACCCCAGAAACGAAAATTTATTTTCGAAATTTAAAGACGCATTTATAAGAAAAAAACTTTCTTTTCTTTTCACAGTTTTTCGGAAACGTGTCTGAATTGTTTTTATAACATTTTAATCAGTTTTCACAATCCGAAATGTAGGCTAATTACGGAAGAGATGGACCACGTTTTTTTTTTTTTTTTTCGCGCTCTAAATCCATATATATTGACAAACATTTTACTTTTGACGGTACATACGTATAGTGTATGATGTTTCTTTAAAAAAGTCCTAATGCAGAAGTTTATATCTTTAAAGGAATTTCTATTATATAGTTTTTAATTTTTTACAATGTGGTCCACCTCACCCGTACAACTCCGGATGAGATGGACCACAATAAAATATTGAAATAATCGCACATGTATTAAATTTAGAAAAGTTTATTTTCATTACATGAAAATTAAATGATATTTATTTATATTTATCTATATATTACTATATATAATTTTGCTTATATATAATTTACTTATATATTGCTGAACATTAAGTTTACATGAATTATTATTTGACCTTTTAATATATACATTGACAATTAATTTTTCTTCTTGGAATCTTAATAGATTTAAACGTTATTTATGAAAATGCGTTATATACTATGAGTTAAGATTGTTTTGCGGTAACTTCTTTCTGGCTATTTAATTTCTTATCACAATTATCTCATGTTACTTCTAAACCTTGAACATCCTTCATGAAGGCAACGCAAACAAGACACACACTGTATCCAATCTACTTTTTGTGTTGTCGCATTGTAATTTTTGCCGCATCCCACACAAACTTTTTCGTTTCAATTTTGTAAATCGTTATCCTCGTCATCACATATTTCTTGAATGTTTATATCCATGTCAGAGACGAACCTTTTCTAATATCGGTACTCGGTAGTCGACATTTTCCGAAAACAGAAATATACAATCTCTTAGTATTTTAAATTCAGCTCTTATAAAACTACATTTGAAACTCAAGATTGTACGGTGAATCCCTCCCTACAGAAATCCTGGTCCACCTCCCCTGTCTATTTGGTCCATCTCTCCAGAACGCCTAGGTCAGAAGTATAGCCCACCATGACTCTACACTGTCGATATTGCGTCGCAAATTTTAGGTTATTTAGAAGCCTAAATGTTCTACGAGATTACGTCATAACACTAGATAGATCACATACAAACAAAAACCTTTAATTGCACAACTATAACCATATGGAAAAATTATTTAACTTATCAAAAGCAACAATGATTTTTAGCAGAAAAAATATTATGTTTTTTTGAGAAACAAAAAGTTTCACGTCATACAAAATATCTTTAAATGTCTGACTAATATACACTGCTCAAAACAATTAAAGGATATTTGAAGTTTTATATAAAATAAAGATATAAACGAATTTTTTTTTTGCCGAAAATAGAAGAAGAGAATTACAAATGCAAATTTTTCTGGTTTTCAAACTGTGGAGTATGCAAATTTTGAGTTCGACGTCAAAAACGTCGCTTCAGCGGCAGCGAATGAAATTTGACTTTCAACTGGATAAAAGAGAATGAAGAGAAGGATGATCGGCATTCAGTGATTGCTTTGTTTCGATGAGTACGATGTCTCAGCGAAGTCATTTGACAGATTCAGAAGCTTTGAGAATTGTTGGTATGTTAGAAGGGGGCCAAACTCAAGCCGAAGTAGCGCAAGCCATTTGAGTGTCACAAAGTGTCATTTCCAGGATCTGGAACCGTTTTTTGGAGAGTGGATGTGCAGGCCGAAGACATGGGCAAGGTCGTAGACGGCAACAACGCCCAATGAAGATCGGTATTTAGCGTTAACAGCTCGGAGACACCGAACCATGAACGCTACTCTTCTCCAACAACACCTTCGCTCGGCTACAGGCACCACGATTTCAACTCAGACTGTCCGAAACCGGCTCCATGCTGTAGGTCTGTATGCTCGCCGACCGATGGTATGTGTTAGATTAACATCAAGGCATCGTCGCGACCGCAGGGAGTGGGCAACCGAGCATGTAAACTGGAGGAGAAATGAATGGAGCAATATTCTGTTTTCTGACGAGTCCCGTTTTTCTGTGCATCCGGATAATAGGCGTATTTTCATCTGGAGGGACCGTGGCAGTGGGAATAATCCTGCGTTCGTGCACGAAAGTGTCAGATTTGGCGGTGGAGGAGTGTTGGTGTATGGTGGCATCTCCATTGACGGGCGCACTGACCTCTACATCATTCGAGATGGAACTCTGACTGGTCGCCGATATAGGGATGAGATCCTCAGACCTATTGTAGTCCCTTACGCTGCAGCAATCGGAGATAACTTCATTTTAATGGACGATAACTGCAGGCCACATCGTGCAAACCTGGTGGAGGATTTCCTTTTCGAGGAAGGAATCGTTCGAATGGAATGGCCAGCGTGTTCTCCAGACATGAATCCAATCGAGCACGTTTGGGACGCTCTAGGAAGACGAGTTTCTGGCCGCCAACAACCCCCACAAACTCTCCAAGAACTGGAAAGAGCTGTTCTGGAAGAGTGGGGCAGAATACCCCAACTCGTCATTAATAGCCTCATTGAGTCCATGCCTCAAAGGTGTTCAACGTTGCTGGCCGCCCGTGGAAACTATACCCCCTACTGAAAATGATTTTCTTAGAAGAAAACACCTTTTCTTATTCTTTTTTTCTCATATGCACAAATTGTGTTTTTTTTTCCTTTAGTACACAAACGCGCAATAAAATGCATTTTTTTCTGCCAAACATGTGTAATTTATTCTCATATAACCTACTATGTCTGTCAACCATGTATCAATCATCTAAATAGTTTACCAGATACAAAAACCACCTAAAACTGCAATATCTTTTAATTGTTTTGTGCAGTGTAGTTGCAGTAGAGATGTGGACGGACCGGTCTCGGGCCGATTTTCAATCCGGCACTCGGGCCGGTCCGGGACTGGTTCTCCACTCATTTCGGGCCGGGCCTAACTTATATTTTCGGTAGCGATCCGAAACTGATTTCATTCCTAGTTTTCATGGTCCAAAATTTGAAGTCCTAGTTTTGACACAGCCCGCATGAAAATCATTGCCTCAGCGTGTCCTGGTCCATTCAAAGGTCAGTAAAGTTAGGCCTGGCCCAAATATGTTTTTAAAAAAATGTATACATTTTTCAATTGCCATTACTCTACCTTTAAACATTACAATTTATTCTTTTTAGAGAATAGTTTTTCTAGGCTTATTAAAATATAGTTAAATTAAAATATAGTAAAACGTGCGAAAAAAGACCTGCCTATAACGGAATTCTGTTTTAAACTGAAAAACGTGTTGCTCCTTGTAAAATTAATATACCAATACGTAAGAAAAGAATGTATAATACATTTACACTTGCTAAGAAGGGAACTTGTCTAAAATGCACTTCTTTTCTTTTGTATGCAATTTCGTCTTAGAAGATTTTACTGCAAGCATTTTTTAGATTTTTAACGCTTCAGTGCATGGAATATGTATTAACAATATTAATGAATACTGAAACATTTACATGCAAGAAATATAGATTCATCATTCTATAAAAATGAAGATTACAAACATAAAAAAAAAAAAAAGTTAAATAAATATTTTTGGTCAGAACTCTTCGTACAAGACAAATTTTAACCAAATCGACGTAAATATCAATGTTTTGTAGAAATTCACCCGGGGCAGGGCCGGGACAATATATTTTTTTCCTACGGGCCGGGCCTTGCTCGAGCCGAACTTTTAACTTTTGTATTGGGCCGTTCCGGGGCTGGAAATTTTGGCCCGTTCAGAACACTAAGTTGCACGATCTATGGGACACCACATTAACGAAATATTTGAGTGGTCCATCTCACACTGTGATCCATCTCCCCCGTAATTACCCTACGTGTTTCGGATGCAATCCATTCTCCAGAAAGCATTTTCAGGTTCAAAAAACATTGTTTTGAAACAAATATAAATCAACGTGAATCTCAGAAACGTGCTTCTAAATCTTTTTTTATAGTGTATTAATCGCTTTTCTCAAACTGGATATTCGATTGTTTTGATGCTATCCATTCTCAATTAAGGTATCTGCCTACTTTCGGAGCCCTTTTTATTTTAAATGTACAATATAGAATAAATGCACCTATTTTTAGTGCAATTGTAATACAGAATAATAAAAAACATAAAATCCCAGCAATAATTTCATAACATTTAAAAAAAAAATTGTTAGTTTTGTCTTGAAGAAGAAAATCATGCTTACGCCAGACAGAGTACGTTCAATTCAACTAAATATATTTCAATTTATTTTGTACTACATACTGCTAATGCACTTGCATTTGCACTGAACTAAAAGTTTCACAAAATCTGCAAAATTCACTGAAATATTTCAAAATAGCTAAAAAATCCATATTAATTAATTAAAAATTACCATTTTTTTAAATTTAGAGTACCTCTAAAATAATTACATTATCACGTAGAGCTTAGATTTTAGTTCAGAAAATAGTGAGTAATATGGAAAGCTTTCACTGAAATCTGTTTAAAACATTTTATGTAATGAAGTTTATCCAACATGGAAGTAACGAAAAAATTAATTTTCCAGAAATCACATTTAAAGATTTCTTACCTATATTATTTCTTGCATATAAAATTATTCTATAAGTGACAATTAAGGTTTATTAGTGTTTTTATATATAAAACGTAAGAAAATCGTGCACAGAAACATTGTTTACATTTCTCCTGGCCTTCTTAGACCCATTCCAGGTATTTGACTCGTTACGTCCAGTTTGCTAAATTGGCCATAACTCCTGTTATAATACTCTTAGAAATAAACATATTTGCAAACGTAAAAATTGCTCTTTCAAATAAAGTGCTAAAAAAATTTCGTAAACTTTCACCAAAACAGTCACTTTAATGTAGGCCTTAAGCACTTTCAGTTGTGTAACTGAATTCATAGATGCAAAATTTACAAAATACTATTAATTTTAATATTAATGTTAATGCTGTTCATTTATTATATTTTTCTGCGAAAACATGATTGTTGAACACAAAAATGTTTACTTGTAAATAGCTAGCACACGATAAAAGTGCTTTTTGGATTGAGAAAACGTGATTGAGAATACACTTAAAAACGGCTGGGAAAGAGTGATAGCAAAATAAACGTTGTTTTGATAAATATTTCTTTAAATTTTCAAAATGTCTAGGTTTTTTAAGGTTCATAAAGCTAAAGGACACTTTTCAGAATCGTGGGTGACTCAAATGCGATAATTGTATGTTTTCGTATTTTTGTTAATATTATATTTTCCTAGAATAAAAAAGGTTTGTGGTTTTTTTTTTTTTCTACAGAGTATACAATAATGTATTTTTGATTGTTCAATAATATAATATTACATTAGCGAATGAAACCCACTCCATACGTTTGAGCTCCTTCATTTGCACCATGGTTGAGTGATTTCTGTTTCTGCCCTAATGAGTTGTTTATTGCTTGTAGCGCCATCTATCTCTTGTACTTAGAATTAAAACCATGCATAAAGGTAAAAAAACTCCTGACATCTTGCATACACTTCCTAGAAATTTTTTTTTAATAGCTGTCACCATTTGCAAGTTATAGGATTTTAAAAACAGTCAATCAATTGTAAGACAACCGGATTATTGCATTGTTTAAACCTTTTAATGCGGTTCTCAAAAAAATATTTTTCAACAACGCTAAACTTTCTGATACATTTACAGACGCATTTTTAAACGCAAAAATTTTCTCAAATCCAAAATGACTACCTTCTCACCCATTTTTGAATTCGTTTTTGTTCGAGAAATCATGCAAGTGGCAGGCGCTTTTATTCAACAACTGTGTCACCAAACTGTTTTTTCCGTTTTTTGGTTGGTTGGTCGATTGAGGTTTTTTTGGCACAAACTCCCCTCAGGGGGATGCTGCGCCCCGATTTTTGGAAATGGCAGAAGAATTTTCAGAAAATGCTGTAAAGGTTGGCATTTTAAACAGATTTTTTTACACGAGAGCGCGGTAAATGCTAAGAAACTGATGCCGTGAGAGAATAATCACTTATAATACAGATTTTGATTCATTTATCGCAAAATTAAAAAAAAAAAAACATTCGATTTCAAATCAGATCAATTATCATACCTGTAAGGGTCATGGTTTCGTGCTAAAAAATGAGTCAAAAAATACACCAGAAAATTTCGCGTTCTTAAGCGAGGGAAAAGGTTTTTTTGAGATCCGCGTTAAATGCACATTACATGCAGGCATGACTATTAAAATTATTTGAAATCGAACAGTCTATTTTTTAAGTATATTAACATCTTGAGTCATAAGATATATATATATATATATATATATATATATATATATATAAGAAATTAGAAATTCAAAAGATAAAGAATTCCTTGAAGTGTTCGGTCTTGAGCCGAGGATTCCCGCGCATTTTTTGAAAATGGTTTCGTGCAGTATTTGTTTTAATTGTTGTAACCGTTGTTGCGAATATCATACGTTTAAAACTACATAGTGTTACTCGCCAGCTTTAAATTCTCGACAAATTTGGCGATAAAATATGTTGCCATAAAAGAAGTCAATTTGGCAATAGCTGACTAATTTTCCGAAATTCTGAAAGCATCAAATTCCCGCCTCAGTTTGGCGTAACCTGGTGAAATAGCGCCGAATTTGTGGACCAAAAATAAATCCCCATAAGTTAAAACAATTTGGATAGAGCTGACTAATTTAGCGAAATTTTAAATCAAATTCAGTATTGAATCTTCTATAATCGGGTTTCACGCATTTCAGCTTGATGTGTTCGAGTATAATTAACTGAATTTTAAAAAACAAGAAATCATGAAGTAACCTTTTGCTCCCGGTACAAGGCAGAAAGACTTTTTAATGAACAACATGGTCTGGAACTGAATGATTCCAAAATGATGCCAGCGCAAAGTCAACGAGTTATTTGTTGGATGTTGTGCGTATGTTGTCTCTGTATTGTAGTATCTAGATCCTAGAATCTTTTTTAATAATTTGACAACCTGACTTTGATACAGCAGCAAAAACTTTATGATTTAACTCTGTAAACAATGAATGTTTATGTAAAGGAAGAAGACATGTAAATCGTATTCCAGTATTAAATAAACAAGAAAAAAGAGTTGTAGACGATTCTTCATACATTAATTAGGTATTATTTTTATAATTATATTGAACTGGAAAATTTCAAACATTGTTGAAATTACTAGTTACTCTTTGACAGATTAACAAAATATTTTTAATTCTGCCGATATATTCAGAAACATGGGACAATCACGTGTTTTATTTGCATACATATATTTGTATGTACGTGACGAAAAGATAATCAAATACCTTCTGCTACATGGCGAAACCAAAATAATAACTATAATAATAATACCGGAAGAAAATACTGAGCATCCTAAAATAAACTGACAGATTTTTAAGTTCAGTAACAAGTAAATGGGGGGGAAACTATCGGGGTATATTGAAGTGGGTTATTTCTTTACAAAGCGTCTTTGTTTTAGTTCCAGTTATTAGTTATAGAGGTCGCTGGTTCAAATGAAGCTGTCAGAACACCCAAACTATCGATTAAAAATGGATCAGCAGTAAATCAGTTTTTAACCAATCGTACTGCTTATCTCTTTGAGCGTAAAAAAGGGGAGTGGGGGTGAGTGAAGAAAGTTTCAGTTTTGGAATTACAATATTATTTTGAGCTTCATGACACTTTGATACAGTGCAGCCCTTTTATCTTTCAAATTCGAATCTACAACGAGGAAGCAAGTAATGGAATTTCCTAATTTCCTGCAAGAATGATTTCAATAGCCGCCACTGTTTACTTGTTATTGAGTTTTTAATACCGCCAGATCGTTTTTTTATGATAAACCGCATATAACTGATGATATTTAATTTCTAAAAGGATGCCAATTTCTTTTCCTCTATAGAATTCGGAATAGAGTATTTCATAAGCATGAAAAAAGTGTGTTGTACACATCTAGGCTTTTTTTAAAATACTTGATACCATATGAGCTGTGGCTGATATATATATATATATATTTCACATAAAGATTTATGAGTTTATTTCGACTCTTTGGGACGAGGGGCGATCCATATAAAAATAAAATGAGTTCTCCGTTTTTCAGACATCGGGACAGTACTAAAATCTTGTATTGCATATACAATGAAAATTATAATACGGATTATATGACAGCAGATTCATTCATTTTTAGGTTATGTGTGGTTTTGTTTAAAAACTCAGTGTTTAAAAACAGATAGAAGAGTCTAGAATAATTTTAACTTGTATTACTTGACCTTATTAAATTATCAAATGAGAGGAATTGTTAAGTAATTATTTACCAATTTGTTTGCTGAATTAATTCCACTAACTAACAGGTGATGGTTGGGAAATTGGCCGAATTTTTTCTATCGCAAAAAAAAAAATAAAAAAAAAAATAAAGAAATAAAAAATAAATAAATAAATAAATATGAATTTTGAATTAAGCTTGAAAGTTCTAATTTTTAATGATAAAGTGTTGTTTAAATTGAAAAATCTAAGAACATTGATAAAATAAAATGAAAGTAAAGATATTAAAAAAATACGCTTTTATTGATCACTTAAAAGCAGAAAATAATTTTTTTAATGAAACATCTGGAGCTCAAAACGAAAATAGTGAGGCGCCGATAGGAATATCCTAAGTAAATTGGAATTTTAACCTCATTCAAAATATATTTTAATTTTATTTGCTTTATTTTTTCCGTTGTTTAGGAAATTATGTTCGATAGTTTTGATTAAAATTGACCGATTAAATCTTAATTAATTTCTAAAAATTCTAATAAATTGTATTATTTTCGAAATCATACAAAGCTTATCCGGAAGTGAGTGAAAACTTGATTACAAGATTCCACTTTTACAATTTTGAATATAAAAATTAAGAGCGTGTAAAATATACTGTAAACAATGACGAACTCTAAGCGTTTAGTGAAAATTTAAAAAATGTGAAATCAAACAACCATTATACTTAACAACAAAGGGAATAGACAACAAATCTCTATTGTTGCAAAGTTTAAAAACAACGCCAAATCTTTTTTTTAAACTGTTATTTTCAATGCTAAGTACCATTGTTGTACACATTGTTGTTATAATAATGATAGAAGTTTCCAAATTCGTTTGTTCTGGTAAAAATCTTCTTGCTTGAAGTTTGCTAAGATCTTAGATTAATCGATTTTTGCTTTAAAACGTTTGATATTCTTAGAGATTGTTATATTTTGATAGATGAGTTTAACAAAAATGAATTTTAAAGGTTTCTTAGAGAAATTTACGTAAGTAACAGCATTTTTTTTTTTTTTTTTGAAACGACATACATTAGCTAACTTGATACTTACTTATTATCCATTTCAGATCATAGTCATTGCGCCAAATGGTAACAAAAAATTAATTACAGTAACACTTAATTTTTGCTTTATTTTATTGTTACTGCATAGTTAATGTTATATATTGGCCATATTAAACGCTGCAGCTGAAGTATTTATATACGCATAACTGCTTAAAATAATATAGCATAGATACATATAAAATACATTATATTAATTAATAAGTATATCGTTTATTGCTCAAAGTCTCCATACTGTTGTTATGTATTTAATGATTGCAAATTAAATTACTGTTTTAAATTGTTTTAGTTTGATTTTAACTTATTTATCCTTTTTAACGATAGTATGTAAATATTAAGGGTACTTTCAACTTTAGTTTTCAACAGAGTTGGCGATTTAGATCTATTTTTACCGATCTAAATCTGGCCATTGATAATACGTAAATTCAACTTACGTCAATGTATTCAAAATTACATCATCTCCAATATTGTACATAAAATCTATTGTACATCTCTTTGATTTAAGAATAAGATACAAGCACTACTATATAGGAAAAGAATGCAGTGAAGATATTCTAAGTAACACCGATATAAAAAATCAAAAACCAAATTATACAAAACAATATTCTTTCCCCCCACCGCCCACCCCCCCCCCCCCAAAAAATGACAATTTCAAACAAAACCCGTCAATTTTATGCATTAAAATAAAATTGCATTTTGTATTTTCTTACATTACTACACTGTAAAAAAAATCTGTACTTTTACGGAAACTGTACTATGAAAATGGCAGTTTAACTAGACTTTTAATAGTGTTATCTGTCAAAGAATCGAGATGCAATTCATACACGCTACGCTTTGATGCATTCACAAAGAAACCACCCAATTGTCTGTATTAAATTTCATATTTTTATGGAACTTTTTCACAGTACACTGCAAAAAATGTCAAATGTTTCATAATCTACGAAAATGTAATGTGATAATACACGCAAACGTACAATAACCTCTTTGTAGTTATTCGTGATTCTGAAAAGCGTTTTTTCATTAGAAACTTCCGAACAGATGCTGCATATTCCCGCGGCCGCCGCCATCCTGGATTTTTTCTTGGCGTGAAAACCTCTTTTTCGCCAAGTAGCAAATGTCGCCAAGCAGCGATTTATGCGCATGTTAGGCTTAACGAAAATTTAATTCAAGACAGAACACGCCACTCGTCGGGGTTGTTTTATCGATAAACGACAACAAATAATCACCAATAAATACAATATGACGGTCGCGAGAATATACAGCATCTAAGTCGAAACTTCCGAAACCAATGTAATTTTCGGTTTTAAAGAATCATTTATAAAAATAATTTTTTTTTTTTGTTGTAGTATATTAAATTGATTTCTCAATCCTGAATTTATCATTTATTTATAGATTTTAGGATACTATTTATTCTTAATTAAACGTTTTAATAATTTATCAATACATAATATAATTTATTAATCCAAGGGTAACAAATTAATATTAATGTTAAAGCTGTTAATTATCACGCTTGTCCGTAAAACATGTTTTGATAAACATGAAAATGTCTTACTTGAGAATGGATAGAATAAAAAAAAAAACAGTGTTCTGGATTGAGAAAACTCATTAATAAATTATAAAAAATAGTTGGAAACGTTTCCGAAAATGAGAGGCAGAAAAAGAAACTTTGTACTAACGGTATATAAATGTGTCTTAAAAAATTAAAGTAAAAGATAATAAAATACATTTAATACATTTTAAAAGAATGGGGAAATTTAGAAGATACATATTCAATTACTTTGATCTAAAAAGACTTCAGTTGTGCTTAAGAAGCTCTATAATTTTATATAAGTAAAATGCAAATATATTTCTATGTATATATTCCGATTTTGTATGAAGAATTAGAATTGCTGTTTACCTTATACTTACATTTATATGTCTATATATCTCTAATGTATATTTTTAGGTTTCGATCTCGAGAAGATATCGATGAAGATCAGGATAGTAGGGAAGAAAAAAAGTATTGGAAAATTTTGAGAAGAGAGGTTGTAATTGATAGGTATAGAAATTTTTGATATTTTCCTTTCTTAATTAATTTGTATAGAATGTTTATTTAATTGTCTGGTAAGTTATTCATCTGTACTGAATTAATTTTTCATAAAACTATGCACGCAGTAAAGAACACTTTTAAATGTTTTTTGTATGCTTCCCTTATTTCCAAATAGAAAACAGAGATTTTTTACCCTTAAATAATAACGGGCGAGAGGGTAAAAATTTTTTTAACTGCTCTTTTATTACTAATTAGTTAAAAAATATACTCCTATGAATAAAAAAAAAATCTTTTAAAAGTTAGAATATAAAACTTTAGATTCTAATGGAGGTGTTTAATCGTTTAACTCTGGTATGATAAAGTATTATGATATTCTCATTTAATAATGTAATACCTTATTGAAACGCTATTAGTTAGTTATTTTATACATATTATAAGCTAATTTATAATATATTTTCTTACTTTTTTATATTTACATTTGTATGTCTCTAATCTGTATGTCTTAAATAGTTATGCTGTATCTCTACAGATATATAAATAATATGCACTAACTTATTATATTATATGGTTTTGAGAAAAATGTTTTTTTTTTATGTTTAACAACAAAAATAAATGTAATTAATTAGTAATAAAAAAATCCACATAAAGAATGTGTTCACAGGATTGGACGAATCGTGTCCGTGAACTGTCACAGCTCTAATTTGTATTTGTACCACTTACAGAGTTTATAAATTTTATTTAAAAAATTTTTCACGATATATTGTTTATTTTCAATTTAGTGCATTTTAAAAAATTAACTCATATTCAATTTCGAAGGAAAATCTTGTTTATTTAAAGTTTTATTTGATAAATAATTACTGTCAGAAAAAAATGGGGTCATGCCGTAGATAGAAAACTAACAACTGCTTAAATAGCTCCAAAAATGAAGCAAAAAATAAAAAACAAATTGGAATAGAAAAGAAGCCTGGTAGTCATTTTCAATGTAACAATTCGTTGCCAGTGCTAACTGTGCAATATATATATTATATACATATATATATATATCTATAGGGGTGTTCCTGATTTCGAATTAATATAACAAAATCCTTAATAAAGGTAAATCATTTATTTTTACACTGTTATATTAGAAAAATCTGTGAGTTTTTTTTACATTATTCTTTTTCTTATTATTAAACTTCAATATGAGTTCTCCCTGTTGCCCAGCAATCATCTAACAGGTAGTCGATCTCCAACCAGTTGCGCTTTAAACTGGTAAAAAAAATGAACAATGGTTTGTGTTTATTGACAGATCTTCTACATACGTACGGTGAAAGTGACATTCTACCACAATAACAAGCATAAACTGGGGGTACCAGAACACGCACTCCTCTTTCTGCTGTACACTCACCATGATTGCTCGGAACTGGCTGAAGAGTGAAATGGTATCGAGTCTCAAAGTGGCGTCGGCGGTTGCGCGCAGTGAAGTCAAATTCAACGCTATCAACACTGCCAAAATTCCTTCAGATGTTCTACGATTTCACGTTGATTTTGTACTGATTGATTGCATATTTGTTCAATTTATTTCTCAGTCAGGGACACCTTTTTCGATGTCCATGTACATTAAATAGCAATTTTAGAAAAATCACGATGATGAAACTCAATTCCGTGGGCTCGATAAAATCCACAATCATTGTAAAATAGTAAAATAAATAGAATAACAGGTAATATCAATTACACTAATATTAAACTTAAGTGAACAGGATCATCCCATTCCGTTTGATATTTAACGGAAAGAAACAAAACAAAAAAAAAACCATCGTGTCTGTCGAAATTATGGTTCCGAACACAGCAACAACGTAAACCAAAACATACAATTTTAACAAAATAGTTCTCACAATTTGTGAAAATACTGGTGTGATGACAGATAAGTTCAAATCTATTAAAAATATCTATTCACCCTTAATTTGAATTTATTTTTTAAAAACTTTATCGTTGAAAATGCACATATCTGGGAAAATTACCCATATCGAGTAATGTTTTTTTGGATACTTCTGTCCTATGAATTCGGTTTGTCTGTCTGTCTCTTTGTAAGTTTGTCCGAACTCTAACTCGCGTAAATACGATCAGATTGCCCTGTAACTGATATATGTTATTGAGGTTTTCTATGGCATGATGAGTATTGAAAATTAAATATGTAGCATTTATAGTTTTAGAGGAACGCTCAACAGAATTCCATTACTTTGTGGTCTATGGAAAAAAATGGTTTGCAGTGTATTTTAATGATTTTATTTCAAATTTATTGAAACTTATATACATCACTGAGGGGCACTATTAGAAGCTTTCTGTGTGCTTAAAATTTTATTGTTCATATACAGGGACACAAAAAATAATTCGGTTATAGAACTGTGCATGAGGAAGAATTATTGAAGGGCGTTTCATCTGTAGTATGTGTTTTTAAATTTCACTAATTTGTTGCATACTACTTGGTGTGTTTATATCCTATAAAGTCTGCATATAAATTCTACAGGGCTGCACAAAACAATTTGAGAACATTTTCGTTTATTGACGGAAATTCTTGAAAGAGAAATTTCAACTGTGTTATGCGTTTCCCAATGAATTAAATTTTAACATACCATACACTATATATAAATCTGCGGATCATATACAGGGCTTCACAAAAGAATTTGAATACGCTTCTATTTTATGGACGTTAATTACTGTTATCAGAGCTTTAAAATTTTAAGCGTTTTTAATTTTTTTTCTCTGTTTTAAAAATTTTTTTTGCACCTTATTAAATGGGGTGGTTTAATATTAATATTTGGAATTTTTTTTTTTCCAGAGAGAAACATTCGCCTTGCATACAATATTTCAAATAAAAATCAAATTTCAACTTAATTGCTTAAAAGGCGCAAAGGCCAACCAAGTGAAGATTTTACTAAGGGTCTTACCCTTAAATTAAGGATTAACCCTTTAATTAAGGTTCTGTGTTTGCCCCATGTCGGTGGCTGACGGAAAATATTCCATCTTGTGTTGCGTTTGTAGACTTGCCAACCTGTAATAGTGAGGAGTTCCAGGCTGGGTATCGTTCCATGTGGTTTAGTCGGTAGAACGTCAGTGCGCTATACTGATAGCCCGGGTTCGAGTCCCAGGCTGGAATCTTTTTCACTAGGTTGGCCTTTGTGCCTTTTAAGCAATTAAGTTGAAATTTGATTTTCATTTGAAATAGGGGAAGTTTTAATACATTATCCTGAATATGTTGGAAAGTATTTCTTAATCTTTCCATGACGCATGAATTTTCTTTCTATTTTATGTTTACTTATTTGTCCCATATTGTTTTCAGATTCATGTTTGATTCTGCTGAATTTGATCACAAAGTTGAAGCGGCCTTCAAGATAATGAAAAGGTCTTCTGGAGTTCGTGAAGAGGCCTTAAAATGGTTTCAAAGTGATTTGAAAGTACAAAGAGAAAGGGTATGGAGAAAATTGATGAGAGAGAAGAACATAGACTTGTCAAGCGCCATCCCTTACTTGATAAAGATAAACCAAGCCGATGCTGCCTGGCGGGCTATGGATGACATGTCGAGAGAATATGTATATGAATGGCAGCGTAGAGTTAATTTCACCATCTTGGAAATGTTTATACTTAGACACAAAGCGTAAGCATTATTATTATTATTATTATTATTATTATTATTATTATTATTACCTATTGCTAATAATAGCAGCAATCATTGATGTTTAAAACAGGAATTTTTAGTAATGCAATCGTAACTTTTCTAATAAAATACAATAGATACGTTAAAAAATCGTGTTGTAATATGAAACATGCAACGTGATAATATATATTATAAATGCATTTTAAAGATCAGATTATCTCTATACCTAATTTTACTGGTTTCGATACGATTGACGGGTCTAATAAAATTATGATACTCTTGATATTTTCTGAGTATTTTAGAAAATGGCTCAATTATCTTACATTTACTTTAAAATGAATGGCATTTCTAAAATTCTTTTTTTTTTTTTTCAATCGAAAAATTACTTTAATCAAACATAATTGCACATTTCAAATGTTGATTATTTTTCTGCTCGTAATTTGAAATGAATAATTAATCCTTCATTAATTTGCCAAATCCTTAATCTTTGAAGACACTGATAAATAATAATCATGAAAAAATTGTGTATTACATTAATCCTTACGAAAATCTTCGTTTTGAAGTAAAAATACAGCTTCAATTAAGAGTTTTCTCAAGTTAAAAATAGCTTCTTTCTGACACAAGTTTCTTTCTTCTTAAATACAAGAATTTTTTAGCTGCTATTATTTAGAAAATGAGAAATCTTATAGATTTTGACATTTTTTCTAAAGGCAAGTGATATTTTTCAAAATGTTGTCAAAGTAGATTTAAGGTAATTTTTTCGGACACAACAGCCGCGGCAAGTTCGTCATGAGACAATAATCGATCGTAACTCAAGAAATGAGCATTTGTTTTTGGAAGTGGGACAGGCTGATTAAAAAAAATAGTTAGAGCTAAATGTTATTGCAAAATAACATATATAAATTTTTTACTTTCATGTGTTTAAAAATTAACTTAAACATAAAAAAGGATTTATTTGTACCACACTCTATGTCTCTAAAGTTGTTTTAAGCATCATTCATGATGTATTATTTATTTTCAATTTAGTGCATTGATCCGCGTATTCCTGAACGTAAAAAAATAAATTATTTCAATCCTCCGTAAAATAATAATAATAATAAAAAATTAAATAAATAAAATAGAGACTTACTTGAAGACATTTAAAATTTATTATTTGTGATATTTCTGTATAGCATTTTGTGACTTTAGACCTACTTACTTCAAGCTAATGTTCCTCCCTAATTGTGTTCAGCAAGTGTTGTCCGTGGTCCGAATGAATAACTAATCTGTGGTTTTGAGTTATTTAGCATTAAAAATATATGAATATGACATACACTGTAAAAAAAAATCTGTTTATTTTTCCGAAAAAAAAAAAAAACCTGTCGGTCAAGACACCAGTTAAAAACTGTTTATTTTACAGAAATAATCTGTATTGACTAGGAGCTTTCTGTTATTTTAACGGATTTTGGCTGCCAGTTCGCAATAAATACAGATTATTTCTATGAAATAAAAAGTTTCTTAGTGGCTGCTGGGTGACACATTTTTCTGTGAAAGCAACATTCTTTTTTTTTTTTTTTTTTTTTTTTTTTTTTTTTTTTTACAGTGTAAAAGGCATATTTGCCATAAAATACAAATTTCAAGTACTGCAGACTTTCAATGTCTAGATTTTGGCCAAAATGTTATGATAAGACAAAAGAAAATAAATAAATAATATTATAAATCATCGATAAAGACGGTATTCCAGGGTTCGTACGCATCAAGGAATTCATGCGATTTTAGATGTTTTAGTACCTGAAAAATAGTAAAAAACTGGTCGCAATATTACAATTTTCTTTTCATGAACAAAGGCTAATATTACTTTACGAAAATTCTCGTAAAAGGTCCTTGAAAGCCTTTGATGCGTACGAACCCTGCATTCGGGCTCATTTCAAGGCTGAAGGTGAAAGATTTTGACGAAACGTTTTTCAAAATGTCTTTGGTTTAATATTTTGTTACATTAAGGGTTTCATTCGTAAATTTCCTCAGGATTGTACGAAAGATAGCTGTTAATTTCTGAATTCATTTATCAAAAATAAGTCTCTTTAGCTGATAAAATAGCAAAATTCAAAGCGAACTTCTTTACTTGCCTGAAACTTGTACTAAAGTTATTCATTAATTGTACAAATTTTTGTTTCCATATTTATCATTTAGCTTTTGTATTAATCTTCTGTTATAGAAAATATATACATATAAAAGGAAAACAGAAAAAACATATTTTAACATTTCAAAGGTCAAATGTTTTTTTTTTTTTTTTTTTTTTTTTTTTTTTATGAAAATAGATGTGTCATAATAAAGTTTTAGAAAAAAAGTGTTCCACAACATACTTTAAAATAAACAAATGTTTCTTAACCTGCGAAAATATAACTATGAATGAACATAGAAAAACTCGTTTTCGAGTTACAATAACTCTGAAAACTGTTCGTTATTACTAGAAATCTCAGAAACCAATATAAATTTGAGAATTTAAAAAACATTTATAAAAAAAATTCCATTTTTTATTATATTTATAATTTAGCTTTTGTATTAACATTCTGTCATAGAAAAACAAAACAACAACAACAACAAAAAAAAAAAAAAAAAAAAAAAACAGAAAAAACATATTGTAACATATTAAAGATCAAATGTTTAAAAAAAAATGAAAATTGGTGTATCATAATAAAGTTTCAGAAAAAAAGTGTTCCACAACATACTTTAAAAGAGACAAATGTTTCTTAACCTGCGAAAATATAACTACGAATACAGATAGAAAAACTCGTTTTTCGAGTTACAATAACTCTGCAAACCGTTCGTTATTACTAGAAATCTCAAAAACTAATATATTTTTGAGATTTAAAAAAAAAAAACATTTATAAAAAAAATTGTTCTTTTCTACCTCTGATTTTCAGAAACTTGTTCCAGTAGCATTTATAGCCTAATAATCCGTATGCTCAAACCGGAACATCGGTTTTTAAGATAATACTTATTCTCAAATATACATTTTCAGCTTCGTAATCCAATTTATACATCCAGGGTTTACAAAGTAATATTGATTTTAAGATTAATGTTAACGCTGTTATTTTATTACGTTTGTCTGTAAAACATGCATGTTGAAAAGAAGATTGCTTTTTTTTTTCAAAAATGAATAGAATCCGAAAATCTGTATTTGCTGGTTAAGGAAACGGATTTTTGCACTCTAAAATCTACTATTTACCGTTTACGAAAATGAGTGGTAGTAAAAGTATCTTTGTGTTTATAAACGTCTCATTAAATCTCAGAAATATGTAGAGTTCTGAGTTTTCTAAAGAAAAAGACAGCATTTCGGAATTGTTAACTCAGAAGCGGTTGCTGTAAATTATCTTTCCTTATCTTTATATAATAATTTTCAAGACTAAGAAATATTTGCAGTTGAAGTTTTATGTATTTTTTTAATAATCTCCTTGAATGTTTTCTTAGATTTGTTGTAATTTTTTTTAAGATAGCTAAAGTAAGGTTTTTCAATAAGTTGTTTTTGATAATGTCTTAAAATATTGTTTCCAGGTTGCCTTTGTCTAAAAGAATCAAGAACGCTCTATTCATAAAGAAAAAATAATGTCGCTTCAAGGCGCTACATCCTGATCGTGACTTTGATTCCCTGATTTGTGACTTTTTTACCCGGATGTGACAATTACCCGAATTGAGACTTTTCCTTACCCGAGTTGTGACTTTGTTGTGTTGTCGTTACCATTTTTTGACATCTCATGTATTTGCTCCTTCTTCCGTATTTGATTGCTGCCATCTGTACCATTGCCTTCATCCTCTCCACCTTTTTATTACCCAAAATATTGAATAAATTATTTACCACAGTGAATGAATCTGTATCTCTTACATAATTTAGTTTAAAAGAGTATCAATTTTCTATTTTGAGTTATTTTTATCTAATCTTTTGAGATATATAGAGTATCCTCCAAATGAAATATGGCAACGTCAATTTAACACATAATCATTTAAGTTGCCATTTCAATCACGAGAAGAAAGGAAAACTCTAATGTTAAGTCTATTATTATCCAAATCTACTAGTCTGTTATGATATTATTATTAATCAAATTGTGTTCGAAATTTTAAATAGAGACTTCTGATATGACTTTTTTGTCACAAGCATTAAAAAATCAGACTTAAGAGCACGCACTATTCACGAGGATAAATTAAAAGGCTAATGTTAAGCCTATGGGGGCGTTCTTTTCTAATTTCTCGGTTTGATTTTAATACTTTTCAATGATTTTTATGCAGAGGATAGCTGAGGACGATCTTCAACCGGGATAGATTTTACTTTTTCGATTTAGGTTATACTTGTTTTATAGTAGGATACTTTCAATTTCAGAATCGGTTCCAACCGGTTCTGATAGAGAAAGTAATTTTTTAGAAAACATCTGAAATCAAAATTGAAAAAGTAAAAACTATCTTCTTCCCGTGACTGTGTTCTCCCCCAAGGTCTGTGTTCCACACGCGTTTTTTTTTTCTTTTTAATGGGTATCAGGTCGTGTTTGAAAAAGTATAAAAATTCAAACCAGGCAGATCATGTAAATTATATATCAACTAAAAAACGTTGTAAAGGAAACCTTTGCAGTTAAAGTGTCTAAAAAAAGCACCAAATGTGAAATTATTAGATTTATTTATACAAAAAACATAAGAATTATCTAATAAGTATAAAAGTTACATGGATAATTTAGGAAAAAAAAAAACAGGATAAATTTATGAACAAACGCGTGCCTAAGTACTTAAGTATCTCATTCTTTTTTTTATTTACGTAGCTCAATAACAATAAATCAGTGGAGAATGTAACCATGTTTTTATATCGAACAGAGCTATATTTTAGTGGTTTCGATAATTTTCTAATAATGTCACTTTGTCTTACGCCTCTTCACCTGCATCGTAAAACTTCGAGGTTTGCTCTATCTCTATTAAGAAATTTGGTTTGATACCCGCCAACATGCTTTTTTAAAATTTTATTATGCAATTTTAATAAGGTATTATAGTAATTTCTTTATTGCAAGCAAAAAATGGAGAAATTAATTTACCATAGTATGAGAAACTCCAAAAAGTTATTTATAACTTTTGGGGATCCCACATGGTCCAGTTGCCCCTGATACATGTACCAGTTACTCCATTCTTGAAAAAATTATGATATAAATGGAACACCGGCCTTAAATTTGAAACGTGAATTAAATATGTAAATATACCTAATAATATTAATGTATTTATATGACTAATCTAAAAAAAATGATTTTTTGTTAAAAGTATCGTATTTTAATAAAAAGCCTAGAAAGTTCAACCAAATGAACGTTGTTGTAAAAAAAGAAACCTAAATTTTCGGCAACCTATCACAGCAAAAGCAGAGTTTTGACTGAGTTGACACACATTGTTTTAAGAAGTAGAGATTGGTTTCAATGTTCTCAAAAGCTAAAACTTAAAAGACATCAACGGTTTTTTATAAAATAGCTTAGGATCCAGTTACGTCGTGAGTCCAATTACCCCAGCTTTCCTTATATGATAGAATAGTATCGTAACAGCTTAAAGTATTCTTTCATATTAGTCCCACACGTTGTTTCACATTAGCCTCAAACACTGTCTTACATTAAGCCCCTGGGTTTGTTCCTTTATAACAGTGTCCTTAAACTGCCGTTTTTAGGTGCGTTCGTAATTATATAAATACGTAGCACCTATAGTCGTCGTTCAGTCCGTCTGTCTGTGTCCGCATATAACAGAGCAAAAACCGCCCATCCGAATGGTGTAAAATTTTAAATATATGATTGTTGCAACATTTTGTCGAGCCATTTAAAATTTTATGAACATCGGATGTATAGTTTAATTACAGGGACAGTCAAAGTTTTTCTTTACATTACGGTCAATGGGAAAAATTATTGCAAGTGCATTTTAATGGTGTTACAGCCTTCCGAATGTTCTGAAATTTTAAATACATAATTGTTGTAATATTTTGTCGAACCATTTCAAATTTTATGAAAATCGGATGTATAGTTTAATTACAGGGACAGTCAAAAGCTTTTCGTTACATTACGGCCAATGGGAAAATATTATTGCAAGTGCATTTTAATGACGTTAAAGCCTTCCGAATGGTCTGAAATATTAAATAAATAATTGTCGCAAAATTTTGTCAAGCCATTTCAAATTTTATGAAAATCGGATGTATAGTTTAATTACAGCGACAGTCAAAATTGTTCTGTTGCATTACGGGGAATGGGAAAATTTTTATTGCAAGTGCGTTTTAATGATGTTACAGACTATGCACTTATGAAGTGCAAACAAATATACATTCAGTACAATATGGGGTGTAAAAAATAATTATAAAACTAGTTATAATACGAACGCACCTCATTTGCCACGTTTGACGAGCAATTTCCAACTTGTTTTTTCTGGTTACGGGGTACTTTTCATCTTACTTATTTTGAAGGATCTTTCTAAAGGACGGATATCTTTCCCTCAAATCCATCTCCATCTCTGTCCATTGTTGCGTCTGTCCGTCCTCTTGTCAATAACCGCATATGGTGGGAGAAGAAAGGGCGATAATTGCTCCTGAGGGAGAATATTTGAAGGACGGAGTAAACCCAGCCTTAGCGTCGGTGATTTGGATACATACTATGATAATTAAAAGTTAAAGGTAACGAAACTGCCAGTTAGCTGGTGCACCAGCAGGGGTGTTGCCATCGCAACATAGCGGAGAATGCTGCAATGTGAAATCTATGACAACCCGATTACGGAAGTTATTCCGACTCAGAAGGAACTCACTCATAGTAGGGTAGCCTATCATTTTACAATGCAGCGTGTTGTGAACAGGGTCGGCCTGGGCCAGGCAAAACGGCACAGACGTTGGATTTTCAGAGGGCGCAAAAATTTTAAAGAACTTATGTCAATTTTACTTGTGTTGTTTGCTCTGTTATATTCGGACAGACGGACGGACCAGATGATAAATATATTTTCTACGTATTTATATAATTACGAATGCACCTAAAAATTGTTTATCGAAATAAAAAAAGTACTTTTTGAATATAAATAGAAATTTTTAAAACTTTAACTCATGCTTCTTTTGTTCTTTTATAAAAGTGTTACATATTATAGGGTATTTGAATGCTAAAATATAAGTATATTTGGACATTCAAGCAACATCACATAAAGAAATGTGAAAATAACACTTACTTGTAAAAATAATATTCGTTACACTTGCAAAATTTGAGGTTATGTATTTTCCATTGCAAGTCAAGTGTTTTGTATGAAGAGGTATTTTGTATACTTAAAAAATGATTTTATCTACCCTATATATATAAAATCCTAATGAAACGGAAGTATGAAACGAATTTATGAAACGGAAGTATGAAACGAATTTATGAAACGGAAGTAGGAATCGACTGATTAAACAACTGATTATGTTTCAAGCGATTTCTCCTAAAATATGGAATACTTTGCGATGAAATTAACACCAAAAATCAATATTGATCCGCAGATCTCAAAACTGGTATTAGAATTTTTAAATTCGAATTAGTTTTTGAAATATCAATTTTTTCCAATTTTATATACATTTTTGTAATGATAACAACTCAACTTTTAATCAAACAGATATTTTTTTTCAAATTTTAGAAAAGGTTACTATTTTAAACTAATTTGGCGAGAAGTTTGACCTCCCTTAAATGTATGCTAAGAAATGTATCATGTTACTTTTATTTATCATAATTCAATTTGTATTTCATTATCATTTTATTTAATACAAACAAAAACATTTAAAATAAATGGCTTTCACTTCTTTATTTTTTTAAACGAAATGAAAAGAAAAATATTAGGCAGAGATGTCATATACGCACCGGGGTACCTAATTGGCGCCAAAATGGCATTATTTTGGTTGACATGGTAACCCGGCTATTGTTGTTTATTTAATAATAAATGTTTATTTACTTTATTTTCTTTTTTTAAATTACATAAATTGTTTTTTTCTATAATTAATTATTTTTTTGGTAATTTTCCTTTAAAAATAAAAAATAATAGAAAATAATTAAAAAATACGGTACTACTTAGTTATTCCATCGACCCATTTCGCCAAATTATATAAACTGCCAAACCACTCGCCAAATTATACAAATTGACATAATTATTATTTTAAATAACGAAAAATAAAAAAAATGCTAACTGGCGAGTTGAAAAATAGTTATTGGCGAGATTTGCACCCGGCTAGCGTAACAGTACCAAGAATTCTTTGCGACAATGATTTTATGTAGGATTATTCGAAAAAAAAAATTGATTTTTTTAAATCGAAATGGAAAACTTTCGGCACAGATGCCACATACGGTCCCATATTGGCGCTATTTTTTTCTGACGCCAATGTCATATACGCAACGGGTACTTAACTGACGCCATAGTATCGTTATTTTGCTTGATTTAATAAGCCGGATGTTGTTGTTTATGCTGTTGATGTTTTTCCCAAATTAGCGTCGGAAAAACATCGCGCCAATATGGGGCCGTATATGATATTTGGGCGAAAGTTTCATATGAAAAGCGAAGGGATCAGAGCGTATTTATTTATGGCAGTTACATGACCTGGACTATTATAATATAGATGAAATGATGGCGATAGAATAATATTTGGCGACCTATCGCCTGTGGCTGGCTAACATTAAAGTACCAAAATGGCCGCCCGGAATATAAAAAGCGAAGGGATCCGCCCGGAACTGTTGATAATAGTCACATGACTTAGGCCATTATTATACAGATTGTTTTCAATTCAAAAAACAGCGCAAAAAATAATACTTCCTAGCGATTAAAAATTTATTTACACGTGACTATTAAAAACAGAAAAAACTACTTTAAAATTACTATTAAATGAGTAAGTGTTAAAAGCAGGAAAATATTGAAAATTATGTCTTAAAAATTGTATTTACACTTGAATATTAAAAGAGAAAGGAAACTGGCTAATATTAAAGTACCAAAACGGCACCAGGAATATAAAAAGCGAAGTGGTTCGCCAGGAACTGTTGATGATAGTGACGTGACTTAGGCTATTGTTATAGAAATTGTTTTAAAATACCGGGAGACAAAGACTCTGTACACTTAATTCATTTTATTTTAGCTTCTTTTCAAACGTTTAACTGATCCTCATTAATCAAACACGAAAACAACCATTGGATGTCTTAACAGCAACTGATTCGGCCTTAAATTTTTGAAATCAAAGGAAATTGAATGTAAACCCGTTTACAGGGGGATCTGCACAGCTTTCTTCAGTATAATTCAATCTTCTATAATATTTTTTAAACCGATCTGATTAGCGTGTTCTTAGATTCTGCGGTGTCTGAACGGAGGTTGGCGAGCGTAGGTTGCAGGGGGCAGAGTTCCCTAGTGTATCCATAAAATTCTGAACTAATAATGGACTATTAGTATGCTTCTACAGAAAAAGTACACCAAAATATTCGCTTTGTTTCTAAAATCACTTAAATAGCTGAGTTAATTATTTCCTTAGCACACTCTTCCAACGATTTTCAAAATTTTTATGATAATTAGAGATCAAGGGAAATAGTAAAGGTTCCATAATTGAGAGAAATGCACCATTGATTGTATTCATGCAAGTTGCAGGATCCCATAGCCAGTGTTTTCTTATTCAAAAACATATCATAATTTCTTAATAGTAATCGCCGCTTTATTTCATGATTTTTTTCCTTGATTAAATTAAACAATTTTTTATTCAAAATACATACTAGAATTTCCAAATAGTTATTTAACCACGGAAAGTATGTTATTAAATAAAGTGAAGATTACTAACCGAAAACTATGGAGTAGATTATTAAAAAGCTGAAAAACCAACGTTTAAAATGCACAAATAATACATGAAAAGCAGCAATGCTGCTTTTCTTGTATTATTTATGCATTTTAAACGTTGGTTTTTCTGCTTTTTAATATTGTTGCACAAAGGCTTTATTTGCTATTTTTATGGAGTGGATTTCGTGAATGAAAAAACGCATCAACGCATTGTAACGCATTGTAATCCAGAAGTGTCATCAAGTTGGTATCTCTCTATTCTAAAAAAAAGTAACTACCGCTGTCACCGCCGCAGCTGGTTTTAAATTTTTTATGACCGGAGGTCTTTCTTCGTTAATATTAAGAAAATAATGCATACAACAGTATGAAAATCGGTGGTATTATACAGAAATGTTTGATAAACACGCTGATGCAGACAGTTTTCAAATCGAAGAATTATTTTAAGGGATATTTAAAGCAAAAGTTGGACAAAATCGTTCAACTAAAAAAGTTTTATAGGAGCAAAAACTGCTCATGGGAATTTAATCAGATTTAGATCATTTTTTACGTTTGAAGTTCCCGGTGTGCAGAATGCATTTATTTTTTTTAATTTGACTCATTTTTTGAGGTTTTATTTCTATTTTAAATTCAAATTTTCAGCATTTTTAGAGGTATTTTTTACATTATTTTAGAAAATGGTATTAATTTAAACTGTTGCCAAATGTATAAACAGCGCAAACAATAATGTTTGCTTCAAATTAAAAAAAATGATTTACACGTGACTATTATAAACAGAAAGAATCATTTGGAATTAGAATTAAATAATTATGTACAAAAAGCAGGAACTTATTAAAAATTACGTCATAAAAACTATACACGTGAATTTTAAAAGAGAAACCATATTGTAAAATAATAAATTTATTAACATGCGTTAGAAGTCTTAAATAGGAGAAATTACGTCATATTTACGTCACATTACAGTTATTACATAAAATGAATCCAAAATAATATTGCAAAACCGTTTAAATTTAGAAATTGCGCTAGACATTTATTTGATATTTTGAGAGGATATTTTCAAATATTTTTGTTTGGAAAGCGCAAATAATATTTCATTTCTAACAAAAGTATCTTCACATGAATATTTAAAAGAGAAAGAATAGCTTGGTCAAAATTACGTCAGATTAAAAACGATTAAGGGGGTCCGGGACACAAAAATCTTCCAATTTTCAATTTTTTTTTCTTATTGGATTAAAAATTTCTGCTTAAAATGATGTTTAAATCATGTTTCTATCTTAATTAGAACAGAAAATGTTAATTTTTTCGCTTTGGTTTGTTTTCAAAATCTGCCTTTCAGGCTATGGTTGTCAAGGAAACGAGTTCTTGTGAAATTGCGTTTTTCTTCATGATCGGTTTTTTCACCATTTCTCATATTTAAATTCTTATAACTCAAGAACCGTTAAAGATACAGGGTTGGAACTCGGAACATATCTTTTTCAATTATTTTACTTTACTTTTGAGCCAGCATATTTGAAAAAAAAATTTTACTTTTAAAAATATGATTTTTTTTTTTTTAAAGGTCACCACTTTTTTTGTAATTTTTTCGTTAAATATTTTTAATTTTTTTTTAAATTAATATTTTTTAAAATGCTGGCTCCAAATTAAAATTTATATATTTCTGTTTATTTAAATGAAAAAAAATTGAATTTCTATAAATAGTATTTCGAGTAATAACGATTTTAAACAACCCCACTTTTTTAACAAAATTTAAAATTTAAAATTAAAAAAAAAATTATGAAAAGTTTTATCATGCGATTTTGTTTACAAATAATATGGTTAACCATCACAAAAAATTTCAAAATTTTAACGTAATAAATAAATGTTTTTTGAAAATGTGTCCCGGACCCCCTTAATTTAAAATGTCTCATTTAAAAGAGCTTTCTTTTCGCTTTGTTAAAAAAATACCAGGAGACAAAGACTCTGTTTACTTAATTCCTTTTATATTAGCTTATTTTGAAATGTTTAACTTATTTTACTTAATCAAACACGAAAACAGCGATTGTATCTTTGGTACTACTTAGTTATCCCGTCGACCAAAAATCTATCATTCGCCAAACTATAAGATTAAATGCCAAAAATGGTTGATCGTAAATGTCACATTAACTTGACTTTAAGCAAGTTACACGTGTCTGCGTCATCAAGTTAATTTTATTTCGACGTTTTATTTGTATTTTTATTAATGTTGCACTAATTTATTTGTTCTTTCGTTATTTAAAATAAAAATGATGTCAATTTGTATAATTTGGTGAGTGCTTTGGCGATTTATATAATTTGGCGAAATTGGTCGACGGGTTAATCAAGTAGATCCGCAGCGGATTTGGCCTTAAAATTCCCCAGTCAACGAGAAATGAATAGAAATCCGTTTATAGGGAGATCGCCATTGTTTTTTAAATTATAATTAAATCTTCCGAAATCTTTTACAAGGTACTACAAGCAAAAGGACTGAAAATATGCAAAATATTTGGTTAAATTTTAAAAGATATATCATTTAAAGAAGCGATGAAAAAATATCTTGCCGAGTGCGCCGTGTCTACTAAAGTTTTCCCTTTGTACATATGTTTTCACTCTCAATCGCATACAAAGGCGCCCATTTGGGTTTCCGATCCTGAAATTTCTTCAATGTACCATATTTAATTTATTTGTGATAATAAAAAATACTTCTCGTGTTGTCTGTCTATCAATTGATGATTATCCCCGGTGGCACGAACTTTTAAATATATTGGGTGGACTCAATCATTTTAAGGTAAAATGACATTTGTATTTTGTTTTATTTGGAGATAAGAAGATGGATAGGAAAGTTACGATGTGAATCAGTGTTCGGTATTTTCAATACCGAATATAACATAGTTATACCCAAAAACGTATATCCATTTCATGGCAATCGGACTCTATTTACGCGTGTTAGAGCACGGACAGACGGGCAGACAAACCGAATTCATAAACACTTTTCAACTATGTTGGAAAGTGTTAAAAAAGAAACAGTACAAATCTGGGAAGCTAACAAAAAAGAGTCAATATGTTTTTAAACTAATTGAATTTTAATTAAATTTAACAAGCTTTAAGAAAATAAGTAACAGAAAATAACAGGATTTGTGCAAAATCAGACAGAAAGCATTCAAACAAAAGCTACATATCAACCAATGCAAAGAAAAATGCTGCAGACAATTTTATAGTTTTCTACAAATTCGAATCTAGAACCAACATAAAAATAATTATTTCCCACTTAAATGTAAATTGGAGGATTTAAAAACTCAGACGAGCAAATCTATTATTAATGAGGAAGTTATAAATAATTTTGGATAAGAATTAACAAATTAAATACAAACTACGCTTTAAAAAAAGTATTTAAAAGCTTAGTCTAGAGGGGAAAATTCCTTTTATAAAGAAACAGAAACAAATAGGAATGCGATTGAATCCTTTATTAATTTGCTCACAGTCACATGTTCATATAATCCTTTGAAATTGCATTTACTTTATGAAATATGCAATCCAATTACGAACGATTTGTTTGGATGTTTTAATTCAGTAACAGCTTTAAATTTTATTTCAGTTAAAAAGAGTTCTCGATTTATGCAATTAGTAGAATCACGTTTTAGTAATACTGAGTCAACAGATGATTATAAAACAGCTTCTTGCAAATAATCGATTTTAAGTGTGTTTTTAATAAAAACATATTTAAAAGTTTGGAATGGTGTAAATGAAATTAGGTTTCTACGATATTCAGTATAACGCGTTCGATTTTCACCGGGGAGCCGACTGCAAAAAAGTATACGTCATAGAATGTCATCACAATATTTTATACTATTCGAAAATGAATATTGTTTAGTATATTAACCCCTTAACCTACAATGACGGGCATAGCCCGCGTACGATGATCGAGCCAAATAGAAATTTTTCCTACCACTAAAATCTCACAGTAAATATAGTTTAATTTAATCGTCGAAATTTTATGATTAAACAAGGCGAAAATCGCTATTAAATTTTAGTGGTAGCTATGAATTATCCAAACCGTGGGCTGTTGAGACGTAAATCGTAAGTTAAGGGGTTAAACGATTTCAGTATTTAGCGAGAAAAAAAATATTTATGAATTTTTATGTAGTATGTTGTTTTTTTTCCTTTAAAAAGCATGAAAGAATAATAATATATACCCCCCACCCCCTCAAAAGAATAATGTATAGCGACACACTTTGTCTAATAGCATCAGAATTGTCATTCAGTTGGTAACTTACTGTTGCTCATTGTGTTTTTTATTTCCCATAACTAACATAATTTGTTCCGGTGGATTGTTTATTAATGTAATCTCAAAAAGAATCTTTTAATTATTAAATTCGTGAGTAGATATTCATTAAAGTCGTCTATGGTTAGTGTTATATATTTAAATGTTTATATTAACCTATAGAAACTGCATGTATTTCCACATATTGTTATTTATATATGATTTACTTTAGAACAGCGGTTTTTAAACTGTATTCTGTGGAATCTTGGGGGCCCGAGAGCTTACAGCCGGGATCCCCAAGTCCAGTGTTGAATTGATACTTTTTTGGCAGCTTCGGTTATGTGTTCGTGTTTCGGAGAGAAAAGGGGGGTTGCTGAATAAGAACTTATAATTTAGATCATTAATAAGCATAAAACCATAAATCCCTCGGCGGTGTCATTTCAATGTTAAGAGAAAAAACAACGAAAGATTTTAAATTTTATTTTGTTATCTAATGATAGTGTTCAGAACAGAATCACAGACTTGTGCTGAAAATATTGAGAACTAATTGATTGGATATGTAAAAATAACTCCCATTAATAAATAATTCTATTGGAAATTATTTCTTTCAACTTATGATTTTAAAAAAAGTTTAGGGGTCGTCTTCATAACATAATTGTACTAAACCTGAAATTGTTAGTATGAACAACTAATTTTGACATCATATTTAACTGTTACGGTAGATTGTGTCTTAGCACGCCAAACGGGAAGTTATTCGATCAAGTAGTTGCAATGAGGGTAGTTTTTTAAACATTACTTAAGAACTACTTGGCGGAATTCGCTGCAGTTTAGAATTAGCAAATGTTTAGCTTCTTGAAATCAATATCTGTTAAAAAAATTATAGGTAAAAATTTTTTAATTACAATTTTCCATTAAAAATACTTTTGAAAATTTATTTCTAAAATACATGTATTTTAAACTAATTTTCCAAAAAATTACAAATTCCAAACTATAAAATTTTTATCAGAAAAATCGATTTCTACAAGCTCAAAATATCTGCAACGGTTTCAAATAAATTTAGCCTTGAGAGTTTTAAGCTTTAAATCTTCATAACTCCTAAAATATTTGATCGAATATTTTCCCATTTGCCATGCTAAGGTACAATTTAACTTAAAACTTAAATATGATGTCAAAACTGTGATGTTCTGATTAAAATTTTCAAAATTTGTTACAATTTCAGCATGAAAACGACAACCCCATTTTTGTTTTATAAAATTTGAAAGAAGACATAATTTTCAGTCAAATGACTATTTTTGTTTTCGGGAACAGTTTGCGTGATAAAAATGTATGGAATATTCTTTTTTTGTGGCGGACTGTATATGTATTGGTTAAAAACAAATTTCAGAATTCTGGTATATGCCTGGAAAAAACAAAAACTTAACATCTCAGCAAAGAGCTGACAGAAGAACTTTTCTATATCGTTGAGGGACTAAATACAAAAAACCTCTGCCGTAAAAGGCAAGAAAAAAAATGCATTTTTTGAAGTTCAAATTATTTTGAAATCTTCAGTTTCCCAAATAGCAAACGCAGCCATCGATTTTTTCCGTTGTTATAGACCGTTCTAAAATACGTGTAGCAGTATTTTTTCTGTTCTGTATTTTTTTTTTTTTAATAATGTTTTATTTGCTAGTTTATTACCATCTACCTTTCTGTTAGGATAAAACTGTATTTATTTTCAAATTTTTTTTGTTGTTCCTACACTTTTAAGTTTTCTGTAAATAAATATACCTGAAATCATCTATTACTTGTGTCTTCCTTTATCTATAATTTAATTTTATGTTAGCTCGGCACGTATAATGAAACGATAAACATAATTCCTATCGCTATTATTCGTACGACATTCATTTAATTTAAAATATAAACATTTTACCCTTTCCTCTTAAAATGCATACCGTTTATCCATTTCATTTAGCATACAAAAATAAATAAATTAATTAATTATAATGCCGAAATCAAAACATTTTATTTAACCCTAGATCTACCGGGAATTTTATTCAAGTTTTAATAAAACGTTCTACACCAGAATTTTTATTTAAAACTATTTAACTTATTTATTTACCTTATTTTTGTCTGGTTTATATACTTAGTTTATTTTAAAGAAATTTCTGGTTTGAATGAATATTTTGTATGTACCTGTCGGGTCCAATGGACCCGTCTGGTAGACGGAGGGTTAAACATCCATGGATTATTTCTAATTTACACACGCAAAGATAGAACCTGCTATGGGGGAGGTAAAATAAAAATAAAAATAGTTTTATTAAAAAACACTGTTTTACAGACAATCAATGTTTATCTTAAGAATCACGTTTAACTTCATGGCTGTGATGCCGCAATCCGTGAAGTTTAAAAAAATATTTCAATTACAATACGTTAATTTGGCGTGTGTTCAAATTATTGAAAATTCAGTGCTTTTATCTACATTTAACAGAAATCCCGAAACATTCGAATGTATTAAAAGATCTATAACCTCATTATTTAAACTTTCTATTTATGATTTCTTAATTGTTTTCTCATAATAACAATTTAATTATTATTCAAGTATTGAACAATAAAAGAGTATTCAAAAAAGTATTACCCTATTTACTTCTTATTTGTATTTTTTGCTTTCCTGTGTTTAAAATATTCGTTGTCGCCGTTTCGCAGCCAGTTAGCACAATTTAACGAGCACAGTTTCGAACATCATTAATTCATTGTTCTTCTAACTCATACACAGTTGTAACAATTAAAGTATTAATTTACAATTTAGGTTTGAAAATACTATAATGTGGTATTAGCATCGGAAACACACATCTGTGTACATAATTTTTTAATTCTGGGCTATCAGGAAATGGACGAAAAAAAGAGTATGAAATTCCATCTCAACATACTTGAACCAAGTTACGTTAAAGAAAGAAAAGAATGTAAAAATATATATTCTATTGGCGAGATTTGCGCCCGCCAAACATAAAAGTACCATCCTTTTTTAATTTATCCGGAATATTTTGCTTTACAGAAGCTGCCATTTCTTTTAATCGACTTTCAAAACGGGGGTTATATAATTCGTTATATATATTTATATACCTGGATATACATTTTTTTTATGTATGCCTACGCATAACTACGCCGCCTTCCGATTTCAACTTGATGTAAATGTAAATATTTATATAATATACTGACTTTTGTCAGTTACTATAGATTCGTTTCATAATTTTGTCTAATATAGCATAATTTTGAACTTAATGCAGTCAGGGGTCCCAAATGCGCCGCTTTTTCAAAATCAGTATTTTCTAAGAAAAAATTTCGGATTTGGTTTCCAGAACATTTTACAAGAATTTTTTAAAATAAAAAATACTGGTTTTCAAAAATTTGGGAGACCTGTACTCGTACAATCTATCAAAAAAAAAAAAAAAAATTAGGTTACACTTCACCCCTGAATTCCGATAGATGTCTAGTAATAAAGATAAATTTAAGACATCTGCGCAAAGAGCTGAGAGAAGAGCTTTCAGGAACTTATAAGTGGGTGGAAAAAAAATAAGAAAGAAAAATGGTCCGTTGAAAAAGTAAAACATCGCGCATTTTTTAACGTTAAATTATTTATAAACTTACATTTTTCCAAATAAATGACGCAGCCATCGATTTTTTCCGCCTTCTTATAGATTATTAAAAAAGGTGCATAGTTGTGTCTTTCCTATACTTCTGTATTTTCTTCAAGTAATTATTCATCATTTTGCTATTTCGATTGAATTTTCTGTAACGCAAAAATTGGATTTTATTTTAGTTTTGTGTATTTATTCGAATTCTTGGCTTTCCGTAAACAAATATATTAGATTGTCCGTTACTTCTTTTCTCATTCTATTAAATTCCGTATTTAAAAAGTAAAATAAAAATTGTGGTTACATTCACAGAAAAGTAATTGTTAAGTATGTTATATATTAATATATACTTTTTCTAAAATCATAGTCTTTGTGACAATTTGGAAATTTTATTTACTTAATTGATCGTTGTTTAAATTTTCGTTTTTATTGGGAAAATTTAAATATATTTAAAAGAATGACTTCGCACATTAAGGAAATATGGATTTATAGTTACTTTTTTCCTTTGCATTGTTGGCATTGGGTTGTGAGATATTTAGTATACACATATACTGACACACATTTTCAGGTTATTCTCTTCTATTATGCCTAACAGACATTTTTCAATACTTTGTTGTGTTTACCTTTGTGTTTATCTTTTGTGTTTACGGTTGTGTTTATCTTTTTACCATCCGTTTTATTAGCGTATGTGTTTCTGCTCCATAAGTTAGTGCAGGCAAAGCACATTCGTTAAACAACATTATTTTCAAGCAAAGAGCCATGATACTCTTCAGAATAATACTGTACTTACCGAAAGTACTTACGTATTTCTTATTCTTCTATTGATTTCATTCATGAAATCGTTGTTCGATGTTATTTCATTTCTAAGTAAAAGACTTAGGTTTAGGTTTAGGCTTAGGCGAAATGGTGTGTAATTGCCTAACACCTCTTCCAATCTTGATCTTTGCATTTCCTCTTTCCAAACGAATGGTTGCCGTTGTTTTCATGTAAATCATCTTTATAATATTGATATTGGGCTTGTCTACACTGTTGTCCTCGAGGAATTTTATTATTGCTGATGTGTCGACAGAACAATTTCCACAATTTTATAAATTCGCCATAGCTCTATAATATCGCTATTACTCGATGCTATCCATAAGTTCTCGGTACCAGTTTAACCGTCTATCTACTGATGGTAACTATAAATACCATTAAAATAACTTGTTATAAAATTCATTTAGTAGATTGATTAGTTGTAATGCAGTTTAGAATGTGCTATAGATTCATTACTTTATCTTGTTTCAAAAGCATAATGGGTTACACAAAACATAAATATTTTTAAAAGGATGATCTCTTTTGCCTTTGCATCTTTTCAGCTTTCTTGCCGTTGCGGGGGGGGGGGGGGGACCTTTCAATTCGGAAATAATTCGATATTTCTATTGTAAGAACATTATATTTTTACATTTCCTAATTCTACAAAATTCTAAGAAAAATATTTAAAATAAAAGATTTGAGTGGGGTTATAAATATTGCACAAAATCCCTATAAATTCAAATTTAATTAATCCTTCAAAATCATTCAATCCTTCTAAAATCCTTCTAAAATGTATTAAATGAATATGTAAATCTTCTAATGTAGGTAAAACAACTCACAAAAAATGCTTTAGAAGATAAAAGTTTCATGAATTCATAATTCAGTATATAAAGGGTTAAGGGCGGCTTCTTCATCCACCTGGAAAGACTCGCTCGCTAACGCGAATCCTATGGATGAAATTTTAAAAGATATCTCGTTTGAATTTTAATAGTCTTAAATGATTTTTTTTTTCATTAAACAGCTGAGATTGATCTCTACATCTGCCCTTTTTTTACTTTTCGATTTTGTTTAAAGTTTTTTTTTTTTTTTTCAAGAGGATGCTTTCACTTTCGAAAACAGTTCCGAAAATGAAAGTGTCCTCATTAAAAATATTTGTAAACAAAATCGAAAAAGTAGAAAACGTCCTTTGTGCAGATCGATCTCAGCTAATCAATGCAAAAAGAATTGTTTAAAAATACTGAAATGCAAACGAGGTATCTTTTAAAATATTGTTAATGTCTATAATGATAGTGGAAAGCATAAAAATTTCTCTCTTTGAGGGCGTGCATCAGCTTCCATAGGTCTACGCGCAAGAGAGAGAGAGAAAAAAAGGCCACGGAATTCCTCACCTCGGTAGTCTGTGTTGGTAAACCAAAGCACTTGCGGGAACCCTTTAATGGGATATGAAAAAAAGGATGTAAGATGGAAATAGCCAAGAAAAATCTGGGAACTCGCTCTTTTCAAAGTTAAAAATATACACATATCAGAAGTAGAATATTATAAAATGGAATGGAACTTGATACGGAAAAGCCAAGATAAAAAGTGTAAAAACAATTAAATTTTGAGATACGGAAGTAAAGGAAAATGTATTTTAGCGTGGAAATATGTAGACTAAATGGGAAAAATATAGAAATTTATTATATATATACATTAAATTTCTAAATTTTCCCTTTCAATTTACTTATTACTAATTCATATGTATTATATATATATTTCAACCATTGAAAAATGCGAAAATTTTTTACACATTTTCTAACTCATTTGTAAACATAAAAGTACGACAATTGTAGGTATGATTATGGAAGTGATTTGAAATCGAATAGTTTGGCTTTATTTTCGGATGAAAAAATTACGTACATCTTGAGTTATAAGCGATTGTTGTCTCAGATCGGCTGATTTTTAATAGAATTTTCCATAATATTTTCTGTGTTCACGGAAAAATAGTTAGATTTCTCAGAGTCTTAAAGTGTGCCCTATTATCTGATACGACCGCATAAGAAAATATGTTTGTCAGAAAGTTGCCATGTTGCATTTGAGGACAGCCTTAAAATGTGGATGATAATATATGATTCATAATGTGTGATTTATGTTTTTTGATAAGACCGTTTTGCTCTTTGCCTGAAAGAAATAGCCTTTCACTTTTTCACTTATGTAGGGGAGACTAGGGAGGGTTGATCCACTTTTTACAAGATGATTTTTTATTTTTTAAATATTGAACGTAGAATAAAGTTTTATATATCAGTTTATTCGTTATACAATCAGTTATCAAAATAAAATTGCTACATAAGTGTAACATATAAGAAATTTGAAAAATGATTGATTCTAATCATGAAAAAATAATGGGTCAAGGCTCCCCACATATGGGAGACTTGAACCACTATATGGGAGGATTGACCCACTCTGTTTTATATTTCAATATATTTGAAGGGAGATAAAATCAGCTTAAAAAAAGCAAAATAACTTTATGCTACATGCTTTAATTATTATAAAAAAATATTTTTAAAAATATGATGCTTAAACAAGCCTGTTGAGACGCAATCGCAAGTAAGAGGAGAAATTTTTTTTTTAAAACAGGATTTTGTCTGAGCAGGTGTAATTGTACAGCAGGGAAAATGAAATTTTAACATTTAAGGCAGTATTCCTTTAAGAGACAGGTTCCATTTTCATAGTGTTTCTTGTTATTAGCTCCGGATTTAGGAGCCACTCTCCCGCTTCTTTTTTTTGTTTCCTTGTCCATTTTTTGTGACACTCGACCTGACAACTCTAGTTGTTACATAGTTTGGCTTTATCTCACTCTATTTATCCTGGTGAAATTTGTCTACATACCTTCCTAAAGTTTTTCAATCGATGCTATATATCGATGTTCTTTTGATGAGCACTTAACTTATTATTAACATGATTTAAACCTTTAAGCGGCAAAGTACTTCCAGTACTAAAATGTTGAAATAGATGACTGGCACCGCAATTTAATAAAAAAATTATTTGGAAATAAGAAAAAAGGCTATCTTTCACATACATATTAAATGGAAAATATTTTAGCAAAATTTTGGTGCCATTGTGACGTTTCGGAATTAAAATTAAGTGGTTCTATAAACATACTACTGCCTCTGAAAGGGTTAAGACTGCTGCTTTAATCCTTTCCAGTCTTTCCCACTGTTTCTATTTATCTAATGTAAGTAATATTTAAATGGAAAAAAAGTTCCTATCAACTTTACCATTTTCCAGCAATTTTTCACATCTTTCTTTAGACAGTTTTAAACGTTTTCTTTAACATCACACTATTTTACTATAGCTTTACAGAATAAATTTACATTATTTTATATGTATAACCATTAACTTTCCATTATGCGCAGTGTATAATAAAAATATTTCCAAAACCACTTAATTAAGTGGTTTTGGGGAGCCTTGAGCATCTGGTCAACCCTCCCTCACATTGACTAAGTCAAGCCTCCCTACATAGATCTTTTCTAAAGAATAGCACATTGTTATGTTAAGCCTAACTTACTGTCAACTGTCCCTAGTCTCCCCTATACCAGAAAAATGTTTAATTACGAAAGTTGATCACATATATTACTATACGATATATAACACTGTGAATTTCATCAAACTGTTAAGTGATTTTTAACTTATTTATGACAAGATTTCATCTTATCGCTACAGTTGGAGTTAATTTGGCAAATGTGTGTGCGTAGGTATGCGTTTAAATGCATGAAAGGATTTCTGTGCAATTCCACATCACATCGGAATGCTACACACACATATCTTCAATGTTCCTGTTTTAGCATGATGACATCATCGTCTACATTTGTAACAATAAATTTTAAACAATGCAAATTGTTAAAATATTTTAAGTCACTGTTAAAATATATTCGTTGCTTTTCATTATTAAATACATTTTAAATACTAAACATGCTGCATACGCATTGTTGTTGCATTGTTAAAATTTTACTTTTCAATATTAAGTATCATTGTTGGGTGCATTGTTGTTGTAAATATGACAGATGCTTTCAAGGGAAGTTTTGTTCTAGTAAAAATCTTATTGCTAGAAGTTTGCTAAGAGGTAACTATAAAACAATTTTTGCTTTAAAGCGTTTGTTATTTTATAAGATTGTTGATTCTTGATATATGATATTGAGAAAGATGAGTTTCAAGGGTTTCTTCGAGAAATTTACGTAAGTATAACTTTTCTGAAACACATTATCTGTATCTTTGAATGGCGATATACATTTGTTAATTTAATTGTATCTAAAATTACCCTTTATCCACAACTTAAAAAAAAAAAAAACTCTAATTTTGCGCACAAGATGAATTGTATTTAATTAAGCAAAATGAACTTTGTAATAAATTGCTAAAACAATAAAACCAAATTTCTGTATTTAATTATACAAAACTCTATTGTTTCACCAAATGTAAAATTTCATTTTGAAAATTGAAAAAAAATTAATTTTTATGAAATATGTTATGATATGCTTGAAACGTCCAAGTGATAAAAAATAAAATTCTGAAAATTTTGGTCTTAAAATATCAGTTGGTATAATAAACTGTTATGTTAAAATTGACTATGTGCTTGTGTTTTACATTTATTCATTCAAGAATGGGATGTAATACGAGTTAAAAGTAACACATATTATTTGTAAGAATGTCACAATAACTCTTGAAAATTTGGAAATTTAAGTTAATTTCAAATATATTAAATTTTAGTGAAGTTTTGGTTTTGGTGGCTATTTCATTATAATTGCTTGTTATATAATATTTTTGTTTAAAAAAAGCAGAAAAGGGAAAATAATGGGAATATCAGATTTTTGCATGACATTTTAATTAACATTTAAAAGAGAACAACTTTCAATTTGAATATAAAGTTAAAAAAAAATATCTTTATTAAATTATATTTTCAAGAATATTTGATGAAATAAATACCTAACATTACATGTTCAAGCTTCGTGAATCAGTTTGTTTTATTATAGAGAACAAAAACTCGTCTGTCGAAAAATTCATATCTAGAAGTCATGACACCGTACATTTATTTATTTATTTATTTATTTATTTTTTTTAAGTTTTGCATTCTACCCAAAAACTCATAAATTTATTATTACACAACATCATAATGTCATTACATTTACTTGGCATAGGTTTTAACATTTTGAATACCAAAAGAAATTATTTGTGTAATGCGCTCACTGACAGAGTGTCTTTTGATTCCCCTCTAATTAAAAAATTAAAAGAGATTTTGAGCTCATGTTTCATTATCATTGTCATACAGTATATTAATTTTAATACGTGTATTTTGCATAAGTTCGACAATATAGAGTTTTAAAAAACTGTTAATTTTTTTGTTAGTTTATGATAATTACAAAATCAAATCATTGGAAACTATTTATTTCTTCAGTTATACTTAGTAATTTGAAATAACAACGGTACACTGTAAAAAAGATGAATATTTCTTAACCCCTTATGCGTCGCGCCCGATAAGTGTAGGCTACTTTTTTAAAATTCAGATTGCCAATACTTTTTTGATATATTAATATTCGCCTTATTTAATGTCAGTTTAAATGATGCGAGAGTAAAGCCAATTACCCATTTAAAAAAAGAAAAAATAATAACTGGCGGGAAACAGTCTAAATAATAAAAAAAGCAGCCTACACTGGCCGAGAAAGTCACGTGCGCGAGAATTAAGGCGATAATTTACGAAAATTTAATATAACTATGAAGAAAAACGTATAATAACCTCTTTTATTCACAATCTGAAAGCTTTATTTACCTTAATATACCTCAGAGTCCAATACATTTCCAAGATTTAAAGACGCATTTTCAAAAACAACGTTTCTTTTGCTGTCACTGATTTTCAGATGCGTTTCCGAGTCATTTTTAGAGGGCATTAATAAGTTTACTCCAACCAGATTTTCGATTTTTGTTATGTTATGTTTGTTATATCGATTCTCAATTAAACAATTTCAGCCGTAAAACTGATTTTATTCATGCAATAGTAAAAAAGTAACATTAAATTTCTTTTTATGTTAATACTTTGAATTTATTATATTTGAATCTAAATCCTGTTTGTCCAACACGAAAATGTTTAGTTGACAATTGTTGGCATTCTTAAAAAACGGTATTCCAGATTCCCATTATCGATGTTTCATTTCATAAAAAGAAGACATTCTCATTAAAGTTATTTCTTTATAGTTCAATATAGGATCTTAATATTGGCATAAATTTTAAGTCTGTAAAACAGGAAGGAATTTCTATTATATATTTTTTAGTTTTTTACTATGTGGTCCACCTCACCCAGACTACTCCGGGTGAGATGGATCACAATAAAATATTGAAATAATCGCACACGTATTAAATTTAGAAAAGTTTATTTTCATTACATGAAAATTAAATGATATTTATTTATATTTATTTATATATTACTATATATAATTTTGCTTATATATAATTTATATATATTGCTGAACATTAAGTTTACATGAATTATTATTTGACCTTTTAATATAGACATTGAAAATTAATTTTGTTTCTTGAAATCTTAATAGATTTATGAAAATGCCTTATATACTATGAGTTAAGATTGTTTTGCAGTAACTTCTTTCTGGCTATTTAATTTCTTCTCACAATTATCTCATGTTACTTCTAAACCTTGAACATCCTTCATGAAGGCAACGCAAACAAGACACACACTGTATCGAATCTACTTTTTGTGTTGTCGCATTGTAATTTTTGCCGCATCCCACACAAACTTTTTTGTTTTAATTTTGTAAATCGTTTTCCTCGTCATCACATATTTCTTGAATGTTTATATCCATGTCAGAGACGAACCTTTTCTAATATCGGTACTCGGTAGTCGACATTTTCCGAAAACAGAAATATACAATCCCTTAGTATTTTAAATTCAGCTCTTATAAAACTACATTTGAAATTCAAGATTGTACGGTGAATCCCTCCCTACAGAAATCCTGGTCCACCTCCCCTGTCTAAATGGTCCATCTCTCCAGAACGCCTAGGTCAGAAGTATAACCCACCCTGACTCTACACTGTAGATATTGCGTCGCAAATTTTAGGTTATTTAGAAGCCTAAATGTTCTCGGAGATTACATCATTAACACTAGATAGATCACATACAAACAAAAACCTTTAATTGCACAACTATAACCATATGGAAAAATTATTTAACTTATCAAAAGCAACAATGATTTTTAGTAGAAAAAATATTATGTTTTTTTGAGAAACAAAAAGTTTCACGCCATGTAAATATCTTTAAATGTCTGACTAATATAGTTGCAGTAGAGATCTGCACGGACCGGTCTCGGGCGGGTCCGGGACTGGTTCTCCACTCATTTCGGGCCGGGCCCGGGCCATACTTTTTTCTGAAACCCCGGGCCGGACCTAACATATATTTTCGGTACCGAGCTGAGACTGATTTCGTTCCTATTTTTCACGGTCCAAAATTTGCAGTCCTAGTTTTGACCCAGCCCGCATGAAAATCATTGCCTCAGCGTGTCCTGGTCCATTCAAAGGTCAATAAAGTTAGGCCTGGCCCAAAAATGTTTTAAAAAAATATATACATTTTTAAATATCCATTACTCTATCCTTAAACATTAAAATTTATTCTTTTTAAAGAATAGTTTTTCTTGGCTTATTAAAATATAGCTAAATTAAAATATAGTAAAACGTGCGAAAAAAGACCTGCCTATAACGGAATTCTGTTTTAAACTGAAAAAAGTGTTGATCCATGTAAAATGAATATACCAATACGTAAGAAAAGAATATATAATACATTTACACTTGCTAAGAAGGGAACTTGTCTAAAATGCCTTTCTTTTCTTTTGTATGTAATTTCGTCTTAGAAGATATTACTGCGTAGCATTTTTTAGATTTTTAACACTTCAGTGCATGGCATATGTATTAACAATATTAATGAATACTGAAACATTTACATGCAAGAAATAGAGATTCATCATTCTATAAAAATGAAAATTACAAACATAAAAAAAAAAAAGTTAGGATAAATATTTTTGGTCAGAACTCTTCCTACAAGACAAACCAAATCGACGTAAAAATCAATGTTTTGTAGAAATTCACCCGGGCAGGGCCGGGCCAATATATTTTTTTTCTATGGGCCGGGCCTTGCTCGAGCCGAACTTTTAACTTTTGTATTGGGCCGGGCCGGGGCTGGAAATTTCGGCCCGTTCAGAACACTAAGTTGCACGATCTATGGGACACCACGTTAACGAAATATTTGACTGGTCCATTTCACACTGTGGTCCAACTCTGCCGTAATTACACAACGTGTTTCGGATGCTATCCATTCTCCAGAAAGCATTTTCAGGTTCAAAAAACATTGTTTTGAAACAAATATAAATCAACATGAATCTCAGAAACGTGCTTCTGTATCTTTTTTTATAGTGTATTAATCGCTTTTCTCAAACTGGATATTCGATTGTTGGGATGCTATCCACTCTCAATTAAGGTATCTGCCTTTGTTCGGAGCCCTTTTTATTTTAAATGTACAATATTGAATAAATACACATATTTTTAGTGCAATTGTAATACAGAATGATATAAAACATAAAATCCCACCAATAATTTCATAACATTAAAAAAAAGAATTGTTAGTTTTGTCTTGAAGAAGAAAATCATGCTTACGTCAGACAGAGTACGTTCAATTCAACTAAATATATTTCGATTTATTTTGTACTACATACTACTATTGCACTTGCCTTTGCACTGAACTAGGAGTTTCACAAAATCTTCAAAATTCACTGAAATATTTCAAAATAGCTAAAAATTTCATATTTTTTTATTAAAAATTACCATTTTTTTAACATTAGAGTACCTCTAAAATAATTACATTATCACGTAGAGCTTAGATTTTAGTTCAGAAAATAGTGAGTAATATGGAAAGCTTTCCCTGAAATCTGTTTAAAACGTTTTATGTAATGAAGTTTATCCAACATGGAAGTAACGAAAAAATTAATTTTCCAGAAATCACATTTAAAGATTTCTCATCTATATTATTTCTTGCATATAAAATTATTCTATAAGTGACAATTAAGGTTTATTAGTGTCTTTATATATAAAACGAAAGAAAATCGTGCATAGAAACATTGTTTACATTTCTCCTGGCCTTCTTAAACCCATTCCAGGTATTTGACTCGTTACTTCCTGTTTGCTAAATTGGCCATAACTCCTGTTATAATACTCTTAGAAATAAACATATTTGCAAACGTAAAAATTGCTCTTTCAAATAAAGTACTAAAAAAATTTCGTAAACTTTCACCAAAACCGTCTTTAATGTAGGCCTTAAGCACTTTCAGTTGTGTAACTGAATTCATTCCTGCAAATTTTACAAAATAATATTAATTTTGATATTAATGTTAATGCTGTTCATTTATTATATTTTTCTGGGAAAACGAGATTGTTGAACACAAAAATGTTTACTTGTGAATAGCTAGCACACAAAAAAATTGCTTTCCGGATTGAGAAAACGTATTTATACACTTAAAAATGGCTGGGAAACAGTGATAGAAAAATAAACGTTGTTTTGATAAATATTTCTTTAAATTTCCAAAATGTCTCGGTTTTTTAAGGTTTATAAAGCTAAAGGACGCTTTTCAGAATCGTGAGTGACTCAAATGAGATAATTGTATATTTTCGTATTTTTGTTAATATTATATTTTCCTAGAATAAGAAACAAATTCGTTTTTTTTTTTTTTTTTTTTTTACAGTGAATACAATAATGTATTTTTGATTGTTCAATAATATAGTATTACAATAGCGAATGAGACCCACTCCATACGTTTGAGCTCCTTCATTTGCACCATGGTTGAGTGATTCCAGTTTCTGCCCTAATGAGTTGTTTATTGCTTGTAGCGCCATCTATCTTTTGTACTTGGAATTAAAACCCTGCATAAAGATAAAAAAAAACTCCTGACATCTTGCATAAACTTCCTAGAAAAAAAATTTTTAATAGCTGTCACCATTTGCAAGAAATAGCAATTTAAAAACAGTCAATCAATTGTATGACACCCGGATTATTGGATTGTTTAAACCTTTTAATGCGGTTCTCAAAAAAATATCTTTCAACAACGCTAAACTTTCTGATATATTTACAGACGCATTTTTAAACGCAAAAATTTTCTCAAATCCAAACTGACTACCTTCTCACCCATTTTTGAACTCATTTTTGTTCGAGAAATCATGCAAGTGGCAGGCGCTTTTATTCAACAAATGTGTAACCAAACTGTTTTTTCCGCTTTTTGGTTGGTTGGTCGATTGAGGTTTAATGGCACAAACTCCCCTCAGAGGCATGCTGGGCCCCGATTTCTGGAAATGGCAGAAGAATTTTCAGAAAATGCTGTAAAGGTTGGCATTTTAAACAGATTTTTTTACACGAGAGCGCGGTAAATGCTAAGAAACTGATGCCGTGAGAGAATAATCACTTATAATACAGATTTTGATTCATTTATCACAAAATTAAAAAAAAAAACCGTTCGATTTCAAATCTGATCAATTATCATACCTATGAGTGTCATGGTTTCGTGCTAAAAAATGAGTCAAAAAATACGTCAGAAATTTTCGCGTTCTTAAGCGAGGGAAAAGGTTTTTTTTAGATCCGCGTTAAATGCACATTACATGCAGGCATGACTATTAAAATTATTTGAAATCGAACAGTCTATTTTTTAAGTATATTAACATCTTGAGTCATAAGATATATATATATATATATATATATATATGTATATATATATATATATATATATATATATATAAAAGAAATTAGAAATTCAAAAGATAAAGAATTCCTTGAAGGGTTCGGTCTTGATCCGAGGATTCCCGCGCATTTTTTGCTTCACCTTGAGCTTTAGAAAATGGTTTCGTGCAATATTTGTTTTAATTGTTGTAACCGTTGTTGCTAATCTCATACGTTTAAAACTACATAGTCTTACTCGCCAGCGTTAAATTCTCGCCAAATTTGGCGATAAAATAAGTCGCCATAAACGAAGTCAATTTGGCAATAGCTGACTAATTTTCCGAAATTCTGCCAGTGTCAAATTCCCGCCTCAGTTTGGCGATAGATGATGAATTAGCGCCTAATTTGTCGACCAAAAATAAATCCCCATAAATTAAAGCAATTGGGATAGAGCTGATTAATTTAGCGATATTTTAAATCAAATTCAGTGTTGAATCTACTATAACCGGGTTTCACGCAATTTTAGCTAGATGTGTTCGAGTATAATTAACTGAATTTTAAAAAACAAGGAATCGTGAAGTAACCTTTTGCTCCCGGTACAAGGCAGAAAGACTTTTTAATGAACAACATGGTCTGGAACTGAATGATTCCAAAATGATGCCAGCGCAAAGTCAACGATTCATTTTTGGATGTTGTGCGTATGTTGTCTCCGTATTGTCGCATCTAGTTCCTAGTAGCTTTTTTAATAATTTGACAACCTGAATTTGTTACAGCACCAAAAACTTTATGATTTCACTCGGTAAACAATGAATATTTATGTAAAGGAAGAAGACATGTAAATCGTATTCCAGTATTAAATAAACAAGAAAAAAGAGTTGTAGACGATTCTTCATACATTAATTAGGTATTATTTCTATAATTATATTGAACTGGAAAATTTCAAACATTGTTCAACTTACTAGTTACTCTTTGACAGATTAACAAAATATTTTTAATTCTGCCGATATATTCAGAAGCATGGGACAATCACGTGTTTTATTTACATACATATATTTGTATGTACATGACGAGAAGTTAATTAAATCCCTTTTGCTACATGGTGAAACCAAAATAATAACAATAATAATAATACCGGAAGAAAATACTGAGCATCCTAAAATAAATTGACAGATTTTTATGTTCAGTAACAAGTAAATGGGGGGAAACTATCGGTGTATATTGAAGTGGGGTATTTCTTTACAAAGCATTTTAGTTCCCATTTTTAGTTATAGAGGTCGCTGGGTCAAATGAAACTGTCAGAACACCCAAAGTATCGATTAAAAATGGATTAGCAGTAAATCAGTTTTTAACCAATCGTCCTGCTTATCTCTTTGAGCGTAAAAATGGGGAATGGGGGTGAGTGAAGAAAGTTTCAGTTTTGGAATTACAATATTATTTTGAGCTTCATGACACTTTGATACAGTGCAGCCCTTTTATCTTTCAAATTCGAATCTACAACGAGGAAGCAAGTAATGGAATTTCCTAATTTCCTGCAAGAATGATTTCAATAGCCGCCACTGTTTACTTGTTATTGAGTTTTTAATACCGCCTGATCGTTTTTTTTATGGTAAACCGCATATAACGGATGATATTTAATTTCTAAAAGGATGTCAATTTCTTTTCCACTATAGAATTCGGAATAGAGTATTTCATAAGCATGAAAAAAGTGTGTTGTACACATCTAGGCATTTTTAAAAATACTTGATATCATATGAGCTGTGGCCGATATATATATATACATATTTCACATAAAGATTTATGAGCTTATTTCGACTCTTTGGGACGAGGGGCGATCCATATAAAAATAAAATGAGTTCTCCGTTTTTCAGACATCGGGCGTGTACTAAAATCTTGTATTGCATACACAATGAAAATTATAATACGGATTATATGACAGCAGATTCATTCATTTTTAGGTTATGTGTGGTTTTGTTTAAAAACTCAGTGTTTAAAAACAGATAGAAGAGTCTAGAATCATTTAACTTGTATTACTTGACCTTATTAAATTATCAAATGAGAGGAATTGTTAAGTCATTATTTACCAATTTGTTTGCTGAATTAATTCGACTAACTAACAGATGATGGTTGGGAAATTGGCCGAATTTTTTCTATCGCAAAAAAAAAAAAAAAAAATATGAATTTTGAATTATGCTTGAAAGTTCTAATTTTTAATGATGAAGTGTTGTTTAAATTGAAAAATCTAAGAACATTGATAAAATTAAATGAAAGTAAAGATACTAAAAAAATACGCTTTTATTGATCACTTAAAAGCAGAAAATAATTTTTTTTATGAAACATCTGGAGCTCAAAACGAAAATAATGAAGCGCCGATAGAAATATCCCAAGTAAATTGGAACTTTAACCTCATTCAAAATATATTTTAATTTTATTTGCTTTATTTTTTCCATTGTTTAGGAAATTATGTTCGATAGTTTTGATTAAAATTGACCGATTAAATCTTAATTAAGTTCTAAAAATTCTAATAAATTGTATTATTTTCGAAATCATACAAAGCTTATCAGGAAGTGAGTGAAAATTTCATTACAAAATTCCACTTTTACAAATTTGAATATAAAAATTAAGAGCGTGTAAAAAATACTCTAAACAATAACGAACTCTAAACGTTTAGTGAAAATTTAAAAAATGTGAAATCAAACAACCATTATACTTTACAACAAAGGCAATAGACAACAAATCTCTATTGTTGCAAAGTTTAAAAACAACGCCAAATCTTTTTTTTAAACTGTTGTTTTCAATGCTAGGTACCATTGTTGTACACATTGTTGTTATAATAATGATAGAAGCTTCCAATTTCGTTTGTTCTGGTAAAAATCTTCTTGCTTGAAGTTTGCTAAGATCTTAGATTAAACGATTTTTGCTGTAAAACGTTTGATATTCTTAGAGATTGTTATATTTTGATAGATAAGCTTCACAAAAATGAATTTTAAAGGTTTCTTAGAGAAATTTACGTAAGTAACAGCATTTTTTTTTAAAACGACATACATTAGCTAACTTGATACTTACTTATTATCCATTTCAGATCATAGTCATTGCGCCAAATGGTAACAAAAAAAATAATTACAGTAACACTTAATTTTTGATTTATTTTATTGTTACTGCATAGTTAATGTTATATAGTGGCCATATTAAACGCTGCAGCTGAAGTATTTATATACGCATAACTGCTTAAAATAATATAGCATAGATACATATAAAATACATTATATTAATTAATAAGTATATCGTTTATTGCTCAAAGTCTCCATACTGTTGTTATTATGTATTTAATGATTGCAAATTAAATTACTGATTTAAATTATTTTAGTTTGATTTTAACTTATTTATCCTTTTTATCGATAGTATGTAAATATTAAGGGTGCTTTCAACTTTAGTCTTCAACAGAGTTGGCGATTTAGATATATTTTTACCGATCTATCATCTGGCCATTGATAATGCGTAAATTCAACTTACGTCAATGTATTTAAAATTACATCATCTCCCATATTTTACATAAAATCTATTGTACATCTCTTTGATTTAAGAGTAAGATACAAGCACTACTATATAGCAAAAGAATGCAGTGAAGATATTCTAAGTAACACCGATATAAAAAATCAAAAACCAAATTATACAAAACAATATTCTTTTCCCTCCCCCCCCCCCCAAAAAAATGACAATTTCAAACAAAACCCGGCAATTTTATGCATTAAAATAAAATTGCATTTTGTATTTTCTTACATTACTACACTGTAAAAAAAATCCGTACTTTTACGGAAACTGTACTATGAAAATGGCAGTTTAACTAGACTTTTAATAGTGTTATCTGTCAAAGAATCGAGATGCAATTCATACACGCTACGCTTTGATGCATTCACAAAGAAACCACCCAATTGTCTGTATTAAATTTCATATTTTTATGGAACTTTTTCACAGTACACTGCAAAAAATGTCAAATGTTTCACAATCTACGAAAATGTAATGTGATAATACACGCAAACGTACAATAACCTCTTTGTAGTTATTCATGATTCTGAAAAGCGTTTTTTCATTAGAAACTTCCGAACAGATGCTGCATATTCCCGCGGCCGCCGCCATCCTGGATTTTTTCTTGGCGTGAAAACCTCTTTTTTGCCAAGTAGCAAATGTCGCCAAGCAGCGATTTATGCGCATGTTAGGCTTAACGAAAATTTAATGCAAGACAGAACACGCCACTCGTCGGGGTTGTTTTATCGATAAACGACAACAAATAATCACCAAGAAATACAATATGACGGTCGCGAGAATATACAGCATCTAAGTCGAAACTTCCGAAACCAATGTAATATTCGGTTTTAAAGAATCATTTATAAAAATAATTTTCTTTTTTTTTGCTTCACTGATTTTCGGAAGCGTTTCAGAGTAGTTGTTGTAGTATATTAAATTGATTTCTCAATCCTGAATTTATCATTTATTTATAGATTTTAGGATACTATTTATTCTTAATTAAACGTTTTAATAATTTATCAACACATAATATAATTTATTAATCCAAGAGTAACAAAATAATATTAATGTTAAAGCTGTTAATTATCACGCTTGTCCGTAAAACATGTTTTGATAAACATGAAAATGTCTTACTTGAGAATGGATAGAATAAAAAAAAAAAAACAGTATTCTGGATTGAGAAAACTCATTAATAAATTATAAAAAATAGTTGGAAACGTTTCCGAAAATGAGAGGCAGAAAAAGAAACTTTGTACTAACGGTATATAAATGTGTCTTAAAAAATTAAAGTAAAAGATAATAAAATACATTTAATACATTTTAAAAGAATGGGGAAATTTAGAAGATACATATTCAATTACTTTGATCTAAAAAGGCTTCAGTAGTACTTAAGAAGCTCTATAATTTTATATAAGTAAAATGCAAATATATTTCTATGTATATATTCCGATTGTGTATGATGAATTAGAATTGCTGTTTACCTTATACTTACATTTCTATGTCTATATATCTCTAATGTATATTTTCAGGTTTCGATCTCGAGAAGATATCGATGAAGATCAGGATAGTAGAGAAGAAAAAAAGTATTGGAAAATTTTGAGAAGAGAGGTTGTAATTGATAGGTATAGAAATTTTTGATATTTTCCTTTTTTTAATTAATTTGTATAGAATGTTTTGTTAATTGCCTGGTATGTTATTCATCTGTACTGAATTAATTTTTCATAAAACTATGCACGCAGTAAAGAACACTTTTAAATATTTTTTGTATGCTTCCCTTATTTCCAAATAGAAAACAGAGATTTTTTACCCTTAAATAATAACGGGCGAGAGGGTAAAAAAATTTTTAACTGCTCTTTTATTACTAATTAGTTAAAAAATATACTCCTATGAATGAAAAAAAATCTTTTAAAAGTTAGAATAAAAAACTTTAGATTCTAATGGAGGTGTTTAATCGTTTATCTCTGGTATGATAAAGTATTATGATATTCTCATTTAATAATGTAATACCTTATTGAAACGTTATTAGTTAGTTATTTTATACATATTATAAGCTAATTTATAATATATTTTCTTACTTTTTTATATTTACATTTGTATGTCTCTAATCTGTATGTCTTAAATAGTTATGCTGTATCTCTACAGATATATAAATAATATGCACTAACTTATTATATTATATGGTTTTGAGAAAAATGTTTTTTTTTTATGTTTAACAACAAAAATAAATGTAATTAATTAGTAATAAAAAAATCCACATAAAGAATGTGTTCACAGGATTGGACGAATCGTGTCCGTGAACTGTCACAGCTCTAATTTGTATTTGTACCACTTACAGGGTTTATAAATTTTATTTAAAAAATTTTTCACGATATATTGCTAATTTTCAATTTAGTGCATTTTAAAAAATTAACTCATATTCAATTTCGAAGGAAAATCTTGTTTATTTAAAGTTTTATTTGATAAATAATTACTGTCAGAAAAAAATGGGGTCATGCCGTAGATAGAAAGTTAACAACTGCCTAAATAGCTCCAAAAATGAAGCAAAAAATAAAAAACAAATTGGAATAGAAAAGAAGCCTGGTAGTCATTTTCAATGTAACAATTCGTTGCCAGTGCTAACTGTGCAATATATATATTATATAGATATATATATATCTATAGGGGTGTTCCTGATTTCGAATTAATATAACAAAATCCTTAATAAAGGTAAATCATTTATTTTTACAACGTTATATTAGAAAAATCTGTGAGTTTTTTTTTAAATTATTCTTTTTCTTATTATTAAACTTCAATATGAGTTCTCCCTGTTGCCCAGCAATCATCTAACAGGTAGTCGATCTCCAACCAGTTGCGCTTTAAACTGGTAAAATAAATGAACAATGGTTTGTGTTTATTGACAGATCTTCTACATACGTACGGTGAAAGTGACATTCTACCACAATAACAAACATAAACTGGGCGTACCACAACACGCACTCCTCTTTCTTCTGTACCCTCACAATGATTGCTCGGAACTGGGTGAAGAGTGAAATGGCATCGAGTCACAAAGTGGCGTCGGCGGTTGCGCGCAGTCAAGTCAAATTCAACGCAATCAACACTGCCAAAACTCCTTCAGATGTTCTACGATTTCACGTTGATTTTGTACTGATTGATTGCATATTTGTTCAATTTATTTCTCAGTCAGGGACACCTTTTTCGATGTCCATGTACATTAAATAGCAATTTTAGAAAAATCACGATGATGAAACTCAATTCCGTGGGCTAGATAAAATCCACAATCATTGTTAAATAGTAAAATAAATAGAATACCAGGTAATATCAATTACACTAATATTAAACTTAAGTGAACAGGATCATCCCATTCCGTTTGATATTTAACGGAAAAAAAAAAAAAAAACCCATCGTGTCTGTCGAAATTATGGTTCCGAACACAGCAACAACGTAAACCAAAACATACAATTTTAACAAAATAGTTCTCACAATTTGTGAAAATACTGGTATGATGACAGATAAGTTCAAATCTATTAAAAATATCTATTCACCCTTAATTTGAATTTATTTTTCAAAAACTTTATCGTTGAAAATGCACATATCTGGGAAAATTACCCATATCGAGTAATATTTTTTTGGATACTTCTGTCCTATGAATTCGGTTTGTCTGTCTGTCTCTTTGTAAGTTTGTCCGAACTCTAACTCGCGTAAATACGATCAGATTGCCCTGTAATTGATATATGTAATTGAGGTTTTCTATGGCATGATGAGTATTGAAAATTAAATATGTAGCATTTATAATTTTAGAGGACCGCTCAACAGAATTCCATTACTTTGTGGTCTATGGAAAAAAATGGTTTGCAGCCTATTTTAATGATTTTATTTCAAATTTATTGAAACTCATATACATCACTGAGGGGCACTATTAGAAGCTTTCTATGTGCTTAAAATTTTATCTTTCATATACAGGGACACAAAAAATAATTCGGTTATAGAACTGTGCATGAGGAAGAATTATTGAAGGGCGTTTCATCTGTAGTATGCGTTTTTAAATTTCACTAATTTGTTGCATACTACTTGGTGTGTTTATATCCTATAAAGTGTGCATATAAATTCTACAGGGCACATAACAATTTGAGAGCATTTTCGTTTATTGACGGAAATTCTTGAAAGAGAAATTTCAGCTGTGTTATGCGTTTCCCAATGAATTAAATTTAAACATACCATACAGTATATATAAATCTGCGTATCATATACAGGGCTTCACAAAAAATTTGAATACGCTTCAATTTTATGGACGTTAATTACTGTTATCAGAGCTTTAAAATTTTAAGCGTTTTTAATTTTTTTTCGCTGTTTTAAAATTTTCTTTTGCACCTTATTAAATGGGGTGGTTTAATATTAATATTTGGATTTTTTTTTTTTTTTTTTTTTTTTCCAGAGAGAAACATTCGCCTTGCATACAATATTTCAAATAAAAATCAAATTTCAACTTAATTGCTTAAAAGGCGCAAAGGCCAATCAAGTGAAAATTTAACTAAGGGTCTTACCCTTAAATTAAGGATTAACCCTTTAATTAAGGTTCTGTGTTTGCCCCATGTCGGTGGCTGACGGAAAATATTCCATCTTGTGCTGCGTTTGTAGACTTGCCAACCTGTAATAGTGAGGAGTTCCAGGCTGGGTATCGTTCCATGTGGTTTAGTCGGTAGAACGTCAGTGCGCTACACTGATAGCCCGGGTTCGAGTCCCAAGCTGGAATCTTTTTCACTAGGTTGGCCTTTGTGCCTTTTAAGCAATTAAGTTGAAATTTGATTTTCATTTGAAATAGGGGAAGTTTTAATACATTATCCTGAATATGTTGGAAAGTATTTCTTAATCTTTTCATGACGCATGAATTTTCTTTCTATTTTATGTTTACTTATTTGTCTCATATTGTTTTCAGATTCATGTTTGATTCTGCTGAATTTGATAACAAAGTTGAAGCGGCCTTCAAGATAATGAAAAGGTCTTCTGGAGTTCGTGAAGAGGCCTTAAAATGGTTTCAAAGTGATTTGAAAGTAGAAAGAGAAAGGGTATGGAGAAAATTGATGAGAGAGAAGAACATAGACTTGTCAAGCGCCACCCCTTACTTGATAAAGATAAACCAAGCCGATGCTGCCTGGCGGGCTATGGATGACATGTCTAGAGAATATGTATATGAATGGCAGCGTAGAGTTAATTTCACCATCTTGGAAATGTTTATACTTAGACACAAAGCGTAAGCATTATTATTGTTATTATTATTATTATTATTACTTATTGCTAATAATAGCAGCAATAATTGATGTTTAAAACAGGAATTTTGAGTAATGCAATCGCAACTTTTCTAATAAAATACAATAGATACGTTAAAAAATCGTGTTGTAATATGAAACATGCAACGTGATAATATATATTATAAATGCATTTTAAAGATCAGATTATCTCTATACCTAATTTTGCTGGTTTCGATACGGTTGACGGGTCTAATAAAATTATGATACTCTTGATATTTTCTGAGTATTTTAGAAAATGGCTCAATTATCTTACATTTAATTTAAAATGAATGGCATTTCTAAAATTCTTTTTTTTTTCAATCAAAAAATTACTTTAATCAAACATAATTGCACATTTCAAATGTTGATTATTTTTCTGCTCGTAATTTGAAATGAATAATTAATCCTTCATTAATTTGCCAAATCCTTAATCTTTGAAGACACTGATAAATAATAATCATGAAAAAATTGTGTATTACATTAATCCGTACGAAAAGCCTCCGTTTTGAAGTAAAAATACAGCTTCAAATAATAGTTTTCTCAAGTTCAAAATAGCTTCTTTCTGACACAAGTTTCTTTCTTCTTAAATACAAGAATTTTTTAGCTGCTATTATTTAGAAAATGAGAAATCTTATAGATTTTGACATTTTTTCTAAAGGCAAGTGATATTTTTCAAAATGTTGTCAAAGTAGATTTAAGATAATTTTTTCGGACACACCAGCCTCGGCAAGTTCGGCAGGAGACAATAATCGATCGTAACTCAAGAAATGAGCATTTGTTTTTGGAAGTGGGACAGGCTGATTAAAAAAAATAGTTAGAGCTAAATGTTATTGCAAATTAACATATATATATATTTTACTTTCATGTGTTTAAAAATTAACTTAATAAAAAGGATTTATTTGTACCACACTCTATGTCTCTGAAGTTGTTTTAAGCATCATTCATGATGTATTATTTATTTTCAATTTAGTGCATTGATCCGCGTATTCCTGAACGTAAAAGAATAAATTATTTCAATTCTCCGTAAAAAATAAAATAAAATAAATAAATAAATAAATAAAATAGAGACTTACTTGAAGACATTTAAAATTTATTATTTGTGATATTTCTGTATAGCATTTTGTGACTTTAGCCCTACCTACTTCAAGCTAATGTTCCTCCCTAGATTGTGTTCAGCAAGGGTTGTCCGTGGTCCGAATGAAGAACTAATCTGTTGTTTCGAGTTATTTAGCATTAAAAATATATGAATATGACATACACTGTTAAAAAAAAAAAATCTGTTTATTTTTCCGAAAAAAAAAAAAAACCTGTCGGTCAAGACACCAGTTAAAAACTGTTTATTTTACAGAAATAATCTGTATTGACTAGGAGCTTTCTGTTATTTTAACAGATTTTGGCTGCCAGTTCGCAATAAATATTTTTCTGTGAAAGCAACATTTTTTTTTTTTTTTTTTTTTTTTTACAGTGTAAATGGCATATTTGCCATAAAATACAAATTTCAAGTACTGCAGACTTTCAATGTCTAGATTTTGGCCAAAATGTTAAGATAAGACAAAATAAAATAAATAAATAATATTATAAATCAACGATAAAAACGGTATTCCAGGGTTCGTACGCATCAAGGATTTCATGCGATTTTAGATGTTTTAGTACCTGAAAAATCATAAAAAACTGGTCGCAATATTACAATTTTCTTTTCATGAACAAAGGCTAATATTACTTTACGAAAATTCTCGTAAAAGGTGCTTGAAAGCCTTTGATGCGTACGAACCCTGTATTCGGGCTCATTTCAAGGCTGAAGGTGAAAGATTTTGACGAAACGTCTTTGGTTTAATATTTTGTTACATTAAGGGTTTCATTCGTAAATTTCCTCAGGATTGTACGAAAGATACCTGTTAATTTCTGAATTCATTTATCAAAAATAAGTCTCTTTAGCTGATAAAATAGCAAAATTCAAAGCGAACTTCTTTGCTTGCCTGAACCCTGTACTAAAATTATTCATTAATTGTACAAATTTTTGTTTCCATATTTATCATTTAGCTTTTGTATTAATGTTCTGTTATAGAAAATATATGTATATAAAAGAAAAACAGAAAAAACATATTGTAACATTTTAAAGGTCAAATGTTTTTTTTTTTTTTTTTTTTTTTTTTTTTTTTTTTTTTTAAATGAAAATAGATGTGTCATAATAAAGTTTTAGAAAAAAAGTGTTCCACAACATACTTTAAAATAAACAAATGTTTCTTAACCTGCGAAAATATAACTACGAATACAGATAGAAAAACTCGTTTTTCTGTTTACAATAACTCTGAAAACTGTTCGTTATTACTACAAATCTCGGAAACCAATATATTTTTGAGATTAAAAAAAAACGTTTATAAAAAAAAAAGTTCTTTTGCTACCACTGATTTTCGGAAAATTGTTCGAGTAGCTTTTATAGCCTATTAATCCATATGCTCAAATCAGAATATCGGTTTTTAAGATAATAGTTATTCTCAAATATACATTTTCAGCTTCGTAATCCAATTTATACATCCAGGGTTTACAAAGAAATATTGATTTTAAGATTAATGTTAACGCTGTTAATTTATTACGTTTGTCTGTAAAACATGCATGTTGAAAAGAAGATTGCTTTTTTTTTCAAAAATGAATAGAATCCGAAAATCTGTACTGCTGGTTAAGGAAACGGATTTTTGCACTCTAAAATCTACTATTTACCGTTTACGAAAATGAGTGGGAGTAAAAGTGGCATTGTGTTTATAAACGTCTCATTAAATCTCAGAAATATGTCGAGTTCTGAGTTTTCTAAAGAAAAAGACCGCATTTTGGAATTGTTAACTCAGAAGCGGTTGCTGTAAATTATCTTTCCTTATCTTTTATAATTTTCAAGACTAAGAAATATTTGCAGTTGAAGTTTTATGTATTTTTTTTTAATAATCTCCTCGAATGTTTTCTTAGATTTGTTATAATTTTTTTAAGATAGCTAAAGTAAGGTTTTACAATAAGTTGTTTTTGATAATGTCTTAAAATATTGTTTCCAGGTTGCCTTTGTCTAAAAGAATCAAGAACGCTCTACTCAGAAAGAAAAAATAATGTCGCTTCAAGGCGCTACATCCTGATCGTGACTTTGATTCCCTGATTTGTGACTTTTTTACCCGGATGTGACAATTACCCGAATTGAGACTTTTTCTTACCCGAGTTGTGACTTTGTTGTGTTGTCGTTACCATTTTTTGACATCTCATGCATTTGCTCCTTCTTCCGTATTTGACTGCTGCCACCTGTACCATTGCCTTCATCCTCTCCACCTTTTGATTACCCAAAATATTGAATAAATTATTTACCACAGTGAATGAATCTGTATCTCTTACATAATTTAGTTTAAAAGAGTATCAATTTTTCAGTCACGAGAAGAAAGGAAAACTCTAATTTTAAGTCTAATATTATGCAAATCTACTAGTCTGTTATGATATTATTAATCAAATTGTGTTCCAAATTTTAAATAGAGACTTCTGATATGACTTTTTTATCACAAGCATTAAAAAATCAGACTTAAGAGCACGCACTATTCACGAGGATAAATTAAAAGGCTAATATTAAGCCTATGGGGGCGTTCTTTTCTAATTTCTCGGTTTGATTTTAATACTTTTCAATGATTTTTATGCAGAGGATAGCTGAGGACGATCTACAACCGGGATAGATTTTATTTTTTGATTTCGGTTATACTTGTTTTATAGTAGGATACTTTCAATTTCAGAATCGGTTCCAACCGGTTCTGATAGAGAAAGTAATTTTTTAGAAAACATCTGAAATCAAAATCGAAAAAGTAAAAACTATCCTGGTTGTAAATCGTCCCCAGCTATCCTATGCAAAAAATTGAATCAAAAATATTAAAGTGAAAGCGAGAAATTTGAAAAAAAAAAACAAAAAAAAACGCCCCATAGACTTAACATTAGCGTTTTCGTTTCTGCCCGTGACTGTGTTCTCCCCCAAGGTCTGTGTTCCACACGTGTTTTTTTTTTCTTTTCAATGGGTATCAGGTCGTGTTTGAAAAAGTATAAATAACTTTAAAAAAATTCAAACCAGGCAGATCATGCAAATTATATATCAACTAAAAAACGTTGTAAAGGAAACCTTTGCAGTTAAAGTGTCTAAAAAAAGCACCAAATGTGAAATTATTAGATTTATTTATACAAAAAACAACAGAATTATCTAATAAGTATAAAAGTTACATGGATAATTTAGGAAAAAAAAACAGGATAAATTTATGAACAAACGCGTGCGTAAGTACTTAAGTATCTCATTCTCTTTTTTATTTACGTAGTTCAATAACAATAAATCAGTGGAGAATGTAACCATGCTTTTATATCGAACAGAGCTATATTTTAGTAGTTTCGATAATTTTCTAATAATGTCACTTTGTCTTACGCCTCTTCACCTGCATCGTAAAATTTCGAGGTTTGCTCTATCTCTATTAAGAAATTTGGTTTGATACCCGCCAACATGCTTTTTTAAATTTTTATTATGCAATTTTAATAAGGTATTATAGAAATTTCTTTACTGCAAGCAAAAAATGGAGAAATTAATTTACCATAGTATGAGAAACTCCAAAAATTTATTTATAACTTTTGGAGATCCCACATGGTCCAGTTGCCTCTGATACATGTACCAGTTACTCCATTCTTGAAAAAATTATGAGATAAATGGAACATCGGCCTTACATTTGAAACGTGAAGTAAATATGTAAATATACCTAATAATATTAATGTATTTATATGTCTAATCTAAAAAAAAAAGATTTTTTGTTAAAAGTATCGTATTTTAATAAAAAGCCTAGGAAGTTCAACCAAATCAACGTTGTTTGTAAAAAAAGAAAGCTAAATTTTCGGCAACCTATCACAGCAAAAGCAGAGTTTTGACTGAGTTGACACACATTGTTTTAAGACGTAGAGATTGGTTTCAATGTTCTCAAAAGCTAAAACTTAAAAGACATCAACGGTTTTTTATAAAATAGCTTAGGATCCAGTTACGTCGTGAGTCCAATTACCCCAGCTTTCCTTATATGATAGAATAGTATCGAAACAGCCTAAAGTATTCTTTCAAATTAGTCCCACACGTTGTTTCACATTAGCCTCACCCACTGTCTTACATTAGCCCCCTGGGTTTGTTCCTTTATAACAGTATCCTTAAACTGCCGTTTTTAGGTGCGTTCGTAATTATATAAATACGTAGCACCTATAGTCGTCGTTCAGTCCGTCTGTCTGTCTGTCCGCATATAACAGAGCAAAAACCGCCCATCTGAATGGTCTAAAATTTTAAATATACGATTGTTGCAATATTTTGTCGAGTTAAAATTTTATGAAAATCGGATGTATAGTTTAATTACAGGGACAGTCAAAGTTTTTCTTTACATTACGGTCAATGGGAAAAATTATTGCAAGTGCATTTTAATGGTGTTACAGCCTTCCGAATGTTCTGAAATTTTAAATACATAATTGTTGTAATATTTTGTCGAAACATTTCAAATTTTATGAAAATCGGATGTATAGTTTAATTACAGAGACAGTCAAAACTTTTTCGTTACATTACGGCCAATGGGAAAATATTATTGCAAGTGCATTTTAATGATGTTAAAGCCTTCCGAATGGTCTGAAATATTAAATATATAATTGTCGCAAAATTTTGTCAAGCCATTTCAAATTTTATGAAAATCGGATGCATAGTTTAATTACAGGGACAGTCAAAAGTGTTCTGTTGCATTACGGGGTATGGGAAAAATTTTATTGCAAGTGCGTTTTAATGATGTTACAGACTATGCACTTATGAAGTGCAAAAAAATATACATTCAGTACAATATGGGGTGTAAAAAATAATTATAAAACTAGTTATAATACGAACGCACCTCATTTGCCACGTTTGACGAGCAATTTCCAACTTGTTTTTTCTGGTTACGGGGTACTTTTCATCTTACTTATTTTGAAGGATCATTCTGAAGGACGGATATCTTTCCCTCAAATCCATCTCCATCACTTTCCATTGTTGCGTCTGTCCGTCCTCTTGTCAATAACCGCATATGGTGGGAGAAGAAAGGGCGATAATTGCTCCTGAGGGAGAATATTTGAAGGACGGAGTAAACCCAGCCTTAGCGTCCGTGATTTGGATACATACTATGGTAATTAAAAGTTAAAGGTAACGAAACTGCCAGTTAGCTGGTGCACCAGCAGGGGTGTTGCCATCGCAACATAGCGGAGAAAGCTGCAATGTGAAATCTATGACAACCCGATTACGGAAGTTATTCCGACTCAGAAGGAACTCACTCATAGTCGGGTAGCCTGTCATTTTACAATGCAGCGTATTGTGAACAGGGTCCGCCTGGGCCAGGCAAAAGGGCACAGACGTTGGATTTTCAGAGGGCGCAAAAATTTTAAAAAACTTATGTCAATTTTACTTGTGTTGTTTGCTCTGTTATATTCGGACAGACGGACGGACCAGATGATAACTATATTTTCTACGTATTTATATAATTACGAGTGCACCTAAAAATTGTTTATCGAAATAAAAAAAGTACTTTTCGAATATATATAGAAATTTTTAAAACTTTAACTCATGCTTCTTTTGTTCTTTTATAAAAGTGTTACATATTATAGGGTATTTGAATGCTAAAATATAAGGATATTTGGACATTCAAGCAACATCACAAAAAGAAATGTGAAAATAACACTTACTTGTAAAAATAATATTCGTTACACTTACAAAATTTGATGTCATGTATTTTCCATTGCAAGTCAAGTGTTTTTTGGAAGAGGTATTTTGTATACTTAAAAAATGATTTTATCTACCCTATATATATAAAATCCTAATAAGATGGAAGTATGAAACGAATTTATGAAACGGAATTATGGATCGACTGATTAAACAACTGATTATGTTTCGAGCGATTTCTCCTACAATATGGAATACTTTGCGATGACATTAACACCAAAAATAAATATTGTTCCGCAGATCTCATAATTGGTATTATAATTTTTAAATTCGAATTAGTTTTTGAAATATCAATTTTTTCCAATTTTATATACATTTTTCTAATGATGACAACTCAAATTTTAATCAAACAGATATTTTTTTTCAAATTTTAGAAAAGGTTACTATTTTAAACTAATTTGGCGAGAAGTTTGGCCTCCCTTAAATGTATGCTAAGAAATGTGTCATGTTACTTTTATTTATCATAATTCAATTTGTATTTCATTATCATTTTATTTAATACAAACAGAAACATTTAAAATAAATGGCTTTCACTTCTTTATTTTTTTAAACGAAATGAAAAGAAAAATATTAGGCACAGATGTCATATACGCACCGGGGTTCCTAATTGGCGCCAAAATGGCATTATTTTGGTTGACATGGTAACCCGGCTATTGTTGCTTATTTACTAATAATTGTTTGTTTACTTTATTTTCTTTTTTTTAATTACATAAATTGTTTTGTTCTATAATTAATTATTTTTTTGGTAATTTTCCTTTAAAAATAAAAAATAATAGAAAATAATTAAAAAATACGGTACTACTTAGTTATTCCATCGACCCATTTTGCCAAATTATATAAATCGCCAAACCACTCGCCAAATTATACAAATTGATATAATTTTTATTTTAAATAACGGAAGAACAAAGAAAACAGTTTAACATTAATAAATATACAAATTAAACGTCGAAATAAAAATCACTTGATGACGTAAAGACGTGTAACTTGCTTAAAGTCAAGTGAATATGACATTTACGATCAACTATTATTGGCATTTAATCTTATAGTTTGGTGAAAGATTTTTGGTCGACGGGATAACTAAGTAGTACCAAAAATACATATGTAACTGGTATTCGAAAACGAGGATTTCGCCAATTTTCGTAAAAAAAATCATGCCAAACCGGGTGCGTATATGGCATCTGGCCAAATATTAAATGATGTAACAAACGACGACATTTAATTTCAACTTCAAAGCAATGTTTTAATTTACCACTCGAAAAATAAAAAAAATGCTAACTGGCGAGTTGAAAAATAGTTATTGGCGAGATTTGGACCCGGCTAGCGTAACAGTACCAAGAATTCTTTGCGACAATGGTTTTATGTAGGATTATTCGAAAAAAAAATTGATTTTTTTAAATCGAAATGGAAAACTTTCGGCACAGATGCCACATGCGATCCCATATTGGCGCTATTTTTTTCTGACGCCAATGTCATACACGCAACGGGTACTTAACTGACGCCATAGTATCGTTATTTTGCTTGATTTAATAAGCCGGATGTTGTTGTTTATGCTGTTGATGTTTTCCCCAAATTAGCGTCGGAAAAAAATCGAGCCAATATGGGGCCGTATATGATATTTGGGCGAAACTTTCATATGAAAAGCGAAGGGATCAGAGCGTATTTATTTATGGCAGTTACATGACCTGGACTATTATAATATAGATGAAATGATGGCGATAGAATAATATTTGGCGACCCATCGCCTGTGGCTGGCTAACATTAAAGTACCAAAATGGCCGCCCGGAATATAAAAAGCGAAGGGATCCGCCCGGAACTGTTGATAATAGTCACATGACTTAGGCCATTATTATACAGATTGTTTTCAATTCAAAAAACAGCGCAAAAAATAATACTTCCTAGCGATTAAAAATTTATTTACACGTGACTATTAAAAACAGAAAAAAACCCGTTTAAAATTACTATTAAATGAGTAAGTGTTAAAAGCAGGAAAATATTGAAAATTATGTCTTAAAAATTGTATTTACACTTGAATATTAAAAGAGAATGGAAACTGGCTAATATTAAAATATCAAAATGGCACCAGTAATATAAAAAGCGAAGTGGTTCGCCCGGAACTGTTGATGATAGTGACGTGACTTAGGTTATTGTTATAGAAATTGTTCTAAAATACAGGGAGACAAAGACTCAGTAAACTTAATTCATTTTATTTTAGCTTCTTTTCAAACGTTTAACTGATCCTCTTTAATCAAACACGAAAACAACCATTGGTTGTCTTAACAGCAACTGATTCGGCCTTAAATTTTTGAAATCAAAGGAAATTGAATGTAAACCCGTTTACAGGGAGATCTGCACAGCTTTTTTCAGTATAATTCAATCTTCTATAATATTTTTTAAACCGATCAGATTAGCGTGTTCTTAGATTCTGCGGTATCTGAACGGAGGTTGGCGAGCGTAGGTTGCAGGGGGCAGAGTTCCCTAGTGTATCCATAAAATTCTGAACTAATAATGGACTATTAGTATGCTTCTACAGAAAAAGTACGCCAAAATATTCGCTTTGTTTCTAAAATCACTTAAATAGCTGAGTTAATTATTTCCTTAGCACACTCTTCCAACGATTTTCAAAATTTTTATGATAATTAGAGATCAAGGGAAATAGTAAAGGTTCCATAATTGACAGAAATGCACCATTGATTGTATTCATGCAAGTTGCAGGATCCCATAGCCAGTGTTTTCTTATTCAAAAACATATCATAATTTCTTAATACTAATCGCCGCTTTATTTAATGATTTTTTCCGTTGATTAAATTGAACAATTTTTTATTCAAAATACATACTAGAATTTCCAAATAGTTATTTAACCACGGAAAGTATGTTATTAAATAAAGTGAAGATTACTAACCGAAAACTATGGAGTAGATTATTAAAAAGCCGAAAAACCAACGTTTAAAATGCACAAATAATACATGAAAAGCAGCAATGCTGCTTTTCTTGTATTATTTATGCATTTTAAACGTTGGTTTTTCTGCTTTTTAATATTGTTGCACAAAGGCTTTATTTGCTATTTTTATGGAGTAGATTTCGTGAATGAAAAAACGCATCAACGCATTGTAACGCATTGTAATCCAGAAGTGTCATCAAGTTGGTATCTCTCTATTCTAAAAAAAAGTAACTACCGCTGTCACCGCCGCCGCTGGTTTTGAATTTTTTGTGACCGGAGGTCGTTCTTCGTTAATATTAAGAAAAATAATGCATACAAAAGTATGAAAATCGGCGGTATTATACACAAATGTTTGATAAACACGTTGATGCAGACACTTTTCAAATCGAAGAATTATTTTAAGGGATATTTAAAGCTAAAGTTGGACAAAATCGTTCCACTAAAAAAGTTTTATAGGAGCAAAAACTATTCATGGGGAATTTAATCAGATTTAGATCATTTTATACGTTTGAAGTTCCCGGTGTGCAGAATGCATTTATTTTTTTAATTTGACTCATTTTTTGAGGTTTTATTTCTATTTTAAATTCAAATTTTCAGCATTTTTAGAGGTATTTTTTACATTATTTTAGAAAATGGAATTAATTTAAACTGTTGCCAAATGTATAAACAGCGCAAACAATAATGTTTGCTTCAAATTAAAAAAAATTGATTTACACGTGACTATTATAAACAGAAAAAATCATTTGGAATTATAATTAAATAATTATGTACAAAAAGCAGGAACTTATTAAAATTTACGTCATTAAAAACTATACACGTGAATTTTAAAAGAGAAACCATATTGTAAAATAATAAATTCATTAACATGCGTTAGAAGTCTTAAATAGGAGAAATTACGTCATATTTACGTCACATTACAGTTATTACATAAAATGAACACAAAATAATATTGCAAAACAATTTACATTTAGAAATTGCGCTAGACATTTATTTGATATTTTGAAAGGATCTTTTCAAATATTTTTGTTTGGAAAGCGCAAATAATATTTCATTTCTAACAAAAGTATCTTCACGTGAATATTTAAAAGAGAAAGAATAGCTTGGTCAAAATTACGTCAGATTAAAAAGATTAAGGGGGTCCGGGACACAAAAATCTTCAAATCTTCAATTTTTTTTCTTATTGGATTAAAAATTTCTCTGCCGTTTTCTGCTTAAAATGATGTTTAAATCATGTTTCTATCTTAATTAGAACAGGAAATGTTAATTTTTTCGTTTTGGTTTGTTTTCAAAATCTGCCTTTCAAGCTATGGTTGTCAAGGAAACGAGTTCTTGTGAAATTGCGTTTTTCTTCATGATCGGTTTTTTCCCCATTTCTCATATTTAAATTCTTATAACTCAAGAACCGTTAAAGATACAGAGTTGAAACTCGGAACATATCTTTTTCAATTATTTTACTTTACTTTTGAGCCAGCATATTTGAAAAATTTTACTTTTGAAAATATGATTTTTTTTAAAAAGTTGCACCACTTTTTTTGTAATTTTTTCGTTAAATATTTTAAATTTTTTTAAAAATCAATATTTTTTAAAATGCTGGCTCTAAAGTAAAATTTATATATTTCTGTTTATTTAAATGAAAAAAAAATTGAATTTCTATAAATAATATTTCGAGTAATAACGATATTAAACTACCCCACTTTTTTAACAAAATTTAAAATTTAAAATAAAAAAAAAATTATGAAAAGTTTTATCATGCGATTTTTTTTACAAATGATATGGTTAACCATCACAAAAAATTTCAAAGTTTTAACGCAATAAATAAATTTTTTTTTAAAATGTGTCCCGGACCCCCTTAATTTAAAATGTCTCATTTAAAAGAACTTTCTTTTCGCTTTGTTAAAAAAATACCAGGAGACAAAGACTCTGTTTACTTAATTCCTTTTATATTAGCTTATTTTGAAATGTTTAACTTATTTTACTTAATCAAAGACGAAAACAGCGATTGTATCTTTGGTACTACTTAGTTATTCCGTCGACCAAAAATCTATCATTCGCCAAACTATAAGATTAAATGCCAAAAATGGATGATCGTAAATGTCACATTAACTTGACTTTAAGCAAGTTACACGTGTCTACGTCATCAAGTTATTTTTATTTCGACGTTTTATTTGTATTTTTATTAATGTTGTACTAATTTATTTGTTCATTCGTTATTTAAAATAAAAATTACGTCAATTTGTATAATTTGGAGAGTTGTTTGGCGATTTATATAATTTGGCGAAATTAGTCGACGGGATGATCAAGTAGTACCGCAGCGGATTTGGCATTACAATTCCCCAATGAAAGAGAAATGAATAGAAATCCGTTTATAGGGAGATCGAGACTGTTTTTTAAATTATAATTCAATCTTTCGAAATCTTTTTAAAGCTGATCAAATTAGCGTGCATTTACAGTCTGCAGTGTCCGGATGGGGGTTGAAGAGCGTAGCTCGTAGGGAGCAAAGCCCCCTAGTTCCTCAAAAAGAAAAATAATATTTTCCAATCAATAACAGAATCCCCACAAAAAGCTTTTTGCTTTCTTATATTTATTTCTCTTTTCTGAAATTGTTTTAAAAAAGTATGTTCCAGAGCCTGCTTTAAAGAGAGGCAAGGTACTACAAGCAAAAGGACTGAAAATATGCAAAATATTTGGTTAAATTCTAAAAGATATGTCATTTAAAGAAGCGATGAAAAAATATCTTGCCGAGTGCGCCGTATCTACTAAAGTTTTCCCTTTGTACATATGTTTTCTCTCTCAATCGCATACAAAGGCGCCCATTTGGGTTTCCGATCCTGAAATTTCTTCAATGTACCCTATTTAATTTATTTGTGATAATAAAAAATACTTCTCGTGTTGTCTGTCTATCAATTGATGATTATCCCCGGTGGCACCAACTTTTGAAAAATATTGGGTAGGCTCAATCATTTTAAGGTAAAATGACATGAGTATTTTGTTTTATTTGGAGATAAGAAGATGGATAGGAAAGTTATGATGTGAATCAGTGTTCGGTATTTTCAATACCGAGTATAACATAGTTATACCCAAAAACATATATCCATTTCATGGCAATCGGACTCTATTTACGCGCGTCAGAGCACGGACAGACGGGCAGACAAACCGAATTCATAAACACTTTTCAGCTATGTTGGAAAGTGTTAAAAAAGAAACAGTACAAATCTGGGAAGCTAACAAAAAAGAATCAATATGTTTTTAAACTAATTGAATTTTAATTAAATTTAACAAGTTTTAAGAAAATAAGTAACAGAAAATAACAGGATTTGTGCAAAGTCAGACAGAAAGCATTCAAAGAAAAGCTACATATCAACCAATGCAAAGAAAAATGCTGCAGACATTTTTATAAATTACTACAAATTCGAATCTAGAACCAACATAAAAATAATTATTTCCCACTTAAATGTAAATTGGAGGATTTAAAAACTCAGACGAGCAAATCTATTATTAATGAGGAAGTTATAAATAATTTTGGATAAGAATTAACAAATTAAATACAAACTACGCTTTAAAAAAAGTATTTAAAAGCTTAGTCTAGAGGGGAAAATTCATTTTATATACAAACAGAAACAAATAGGAATGCGATTGAATCCTTTATTAATTTGCTCACAGTCACATGTTCATATAATCCTTTGAAATTGCATTTACTTTATGAAATATGCAATCCAATTACGAACGATTCGTTTGGATGTTTTAATTCAGTAACAGCTTTAAATTTTATTTTAGTTAAAAAGAGTTCTCGATTTACGCAATTAGTAGAATCACGTTTTAGTAATACTGAGTCAACAGATGATTATAAAACAGCTCTTTGCAAATAATCGATTTTAAGTGTGTTTTTAATAAAAACATATTTAAAAATTTGGAATGGTTTAAATGGAATTAGGTTGCTACGATATTCAGTATAACGCGTTCGATTTTTACCGGGGAGCCGACTACAAAAAATATACGTCATAGAATGTCATCACAATATTTTATACTATTCGAAAATGAATATTGTTTAGTATATTAACCCCTTAACCTACAATGACGGGCATAGCCCGCGTACGATGATCGAGCCAAATTGAAATTTTTCCTACCACTAAAATTTCACAGTAAATATTGTTTAATTTAATCGTCGAAATTCCATGATTAAACAAGGCGAAAATCGCTATTAAAACTTTAGTGGTAGCTATGGATTATCCAAACCGTGGGCCGTTGAGACGTAAATCGTAAGATAAGGGGTTAAACAATTTCAGTATTTAGCGAGAAAAAAAATATTTATGAATTTTTATGTAGTATGTGGTTTTTTTCCCTTTAAAAAGCATGAAAGAATCATAATATATGCCCCCCTCCCTCAAAAGAATAATGTATAGCGACACACTTTGTCTAATAGCATCAGAACTGTCATTCAGTTGGTAATTTACTGTTGCTCATTGTGTTTTTTATTTCCCATAACTAACATAATTTATTCCGGTGGATTGTTTATTAATGTAATCTCAAAAAGAATTTTTTAATTATTAAATTCGTGAGTAGATATTCATTAAAGTCGTCTATGTTTAGAGTTATATATTTAAATGTTTATATTAACCTATAGAAACTGCATGTATTTCCACATATTGTTATTTATATATGTTTTACTTTAGAACAGCGGTTTTTAAACTGTATTCTGTGGAATCTTGGATGTCCGAGAGCTTACATCCGGGATCCCCAAGTCCAGTGTTGAATTGATACTTTTTTGGCAGCTTCGGTTATGTGTTCGTGTTTCGGAGAGAAAAGGGGAGTTGCTGAATAAGAACTTATAATTTAGATCATTAATAAGCATAAAACCATAAATCTCTCGGAGGTAACATTTCAATTTTAAGAGAAAAATCAACGAAAGATTTTAAATTTTATTTTGTTATCTAATGATAGTGTTCAGAACAGAATCACAGACTTGTGTTGAAAATATTGAGAACTAATTTATTGGATATGTAAAAATAACACCCATTAATAAATAATTCTATTGGAAATTATTTCTTTCAACTTATGATTTAAAAAAAAGTTTAGGGGTCGTCTTCATAACATAATTGTACTAAATCTGAAATTGTTAGTATGAACACCTAATTTTGACATCATATTTAACTGTTACGGTAGATTGTATCTTAGCACGCCAAACGGGAAATTATTCGATAAAGTAGTTTAAAAATTATAAAGGTTTAAACATTAATACCCGTAATATTAAATTCATTATAATCGTTGGAAATCGGGTTGCAATGAGGGTAGTTTTTTAAACATTACTTAAGAACTACTTGGCGGAATTCGCTGCAGTTTAGAATTAGCAAATGTTTAGCTTCTTAAAATCAATATCTGTTAAAAAATTTATAGGTAAAAATTTTTTAATTACAATTTTCCATTAAAAATACTTTTGAAAATTTATTTCTAAGACAGATGTATTTTAAACTAATTTTCGAAAAAATTACAAATTCCAAACTATAAAATTTTTATCAGAAAAATCGATTTCTACAAGCTCAAAATATCTGCAACGGTTTCAAATAAATTTAGCCTTAAGAGTTTTAAACTTTAAATCTTCATAACTCCTAAAATATTTGATCGAATATTTTCCCATTTGCCATGCTAAGGTACAATTTAACTTAAAACTTAAATATGATGTCAAAATTCTGATGTTCTGATTAAAAGTTTCAAAATTTGTTACAATTTCAGCATGAAGACGACAACCCCATTTTTGTTTTAAAAAATTTTAAAGAAGACATAATTTTCAGTCAAATGTCTATTTTTTTTTCGGGAACAGTTTGCGTGATAAAAATGTATGGAATATTCTTTTTTTGTAAAGGACTGTATATGTATTGGTTAAAAACAAATTTCAGAATTCTGGTATATGCCTGGAAAAAACAAAAACTTAACATCTCAGCAAAGAGCTGACAGAAGAAATTTTCTATATCGTTGAGCGACTAAATAAAAAAAAATCTGCCGTAAAAGGCAAGAAAAAAATGCATTTTTTGAAGTTCAAATTATTTTGAAACCTTCAGTTTCCCAAATAGCAAACGCAGCCATCGATTTTTTCCGTTGTTATAGTCCGTTCTAAAATACGTGTAGCAGTATTTTTTCTGTTCTGTATTTTTTTTTTATAATGTTCTATTTTCTAGTTTATTACCATCTACCTTTTTGTTAGGATAAAACTGTATTTATTTTCAATTTTTTTCTGTTGTTCCTACACTTTTAAGTTTTCTGTAAAGAAATATACCTGAAATCATCCATTACTTGTGCCTTCCTTTATCTATAATTTAATTTTATGTTAGCTGGGCACGTATGATGAAACGCCAAACATAGTTCCTATCGCTATTATTCGTACGGCATTCATTTAATTTAAAATATAAACATTTTACCCTTTCCTCTTAATTGCATACCGTTTATCCATTTCATTTTTCCTACAAAAATAAATAAATAAATAAATAAATAATGCCGAAACAAAAACATTTTATTTAAACATCCATGGATTATTTCTAATTTACACACGCAAAGATAGAACCTGCTATGGGCGAGGGAAAATAAAAATAAAAATAGTTTCATTAAAAAACTCTTTTACAGACATTCAATGTTTATCTTAAGAATCACGTTTAACTTCATGGCTGTGATGCCGCAATCCGTGTAGTTTAAAAAAATATTTCTATTACAATACGTTAATTTGGCGTGGATTCAAATTATTGAAAATTCAGTGCTTTTATCTACATTTAACAGAAATTCCGAAACATTCGAATGTATTAAAAGATCTATAACCTCATTATTTAAACTTTCTATTTATGATTTCTTAATTGTTTTCTCATAATAACAATTTAATTATTATTCAAGTATTGAACAATAAAAGAGTATTCAAAAAAATATTACCCTATTTACTTCTTATTTGTATTTTTTGCTTTCCTGTGTTTAAAATATTCGTTGTCGTCGTTTCGCAGCCAGTTAGCACAATTTAACGAGCACAGTTTCGAACATCATTAATTCATTGTTCTTCTAACTCATACACAGTAGTAACAATTAAAGTATTAATTTACAATTTAGGTTTGAAAATACTATAATGAGGTATTAGCATCGGAAACACTCATGTGTGTACATAATTTTTTTAATTCTGGGCTATCAGGAAATGGGCGAAAAAAAGAGTATGAAATTCCATCTCAACATACTTGAACCAAGTTAAGTTAAAGAAAGAAAAGAATGTAAAAATATATATTCTATTGGCGAGATTTGCGCCCGACAAACATAAAAGTACCATCATTTTTTAATTTATCCGGAATATTTTGCTTTACAGAAGCTGCCATTATTTTTAATCGACTTTCAAAACGGGTGTTATATAATTCGTTATATATATTTATATACCTGTATATACATTTTTTTTTATGTATGCCTACGCATAACTACGCTGCCTTCAGATTTCAACTTGATGTAAATGTAAATATTTATATAATATACTGACTTTTGTCAGTTACTATAGATTCATTTCATAATTTTGTCTAATATAGCATAATTTTGAACTTAATGCAGTCAGGGGTCCCAAATGCGCCGCTTTTTCAAAACCAGTATTTTCTAAGAAAAAATTTCGGATTTGGTTTCCACAACATTTTGCAAGAATTTTTTTAAATAAAAAATACTGGTTTTCAAAAATTTGGGAGACATGTACATGTACAATCTATCCAAAAAAAACAATTTAGGTTGCACTTCACCCCTGAATTCCGATAGATGTCTAGTAATAAAGATAAATTTAACACATCTGCGCAAAGAGCTGAGAGAAGAGCTTTCAGGAACTTATAAGTGGGTGGAAAAAAAATAAGAAAGAAAAATGGTCCGTTGAAATGTAAAACATCGCGCATTTTTTCACGTTAAATTATTTATAAACTTACATTTTCCCAAATAAATGACGCAGCCATCGATTTTTTCCCGCCTTCTTATAGATTATTAAAAGAGGTGCATAGTTGTGTCTTTCCTATACTTCTGTATATTCTTCAAGTAATTATTCATTATTTTGGCTATTTCGATTGAATTTTCTGTAACGCAAAAATTGGATTTTATTTTAGTTTTGTGTATTTGTTCGAATTCTTGGCTTTCCGTAAACAAATATATTAGATTGGCCGTTACTTCTTTTCTCATTCTATTAAATTCCGTATTTAAAAAGTAAAATAAAAATTGTGGTTACATTCACAGAAAAGTAAGCGTTAAGTGTGTTATATATTAATATATACTTTTTTCTAAAATCATAGTCTTTGTGACAATTTGGAAATTTTATTTACTTAATTGATCGTTGTTTAAATTTTCGTTTTTACTGGGAAAATTTGAATATATTTAAAAGAATGACTTCGCACATTAAGGAAATATGGATTTATAGTTACTTTTTTCCTTTGCATTGTTGGCATTGGGATGTGAGATATTTAGTATACACATATACTGACACACATTTTCAGGTTATTCTCTTCTATTATGCCTATCATACATTTTAACATACTTTGTTGTGTTTACCTTTGTGTTTATCTTTTGTGTTTACGGTTGTGTTTATCTTTTTACCATCCGTTTTATTAGCGTATGTGTTTCTGCTCCATAAGTTAGTGCAGGCAAAACACATTCGTTAAACAACATTATTTTCATTATTTTCAAAATTCATTTAATAGATTGATTAGTTGTAATGCAGTTTAGAATGTTCTATAGATTCATTACTTTATCTTGTTTCAAAAGCATAATGGGTTACACAAAACATAAATATTTTTAAAAGGATGATTTCTTTTGCCTTTGCATCTTTTAAGCTTTCTTGCCGTTGCGGGGGGTGGGGTGGGGGACCATTCAATTCGGAAATATTTCGATATTTCTATTGTAAGAACATTATATTTTTACATTTCCTAATTCTACAAAATTCTAAGAAAAATATTTAAAATAAAAGATTTGAGTGGGGTTATAAATATTGCACAAAATCCCTTTAAATTCAAATTTAATTAATCCTTCAAAATCATTCAATCCTTCTGAAATCCTTCTAAAATGTATTAAATGAATATGTAAATCTTCTAATGTAGGTAAAACAACTCACGGAAAATGCTTTAGAAGATAAAATTTTCATGAATTCATAATTCCGTATATAAAGGGTTAAGGGCGGCTTCTTCATCCACCTGGAAAGACTCGCTCGTTAATGCAAATCCTATGGAAGAATTTTTTAAAGATATCTCGTTTGCATTTTAATATTCTTAAATGATTTTTTTTTCATTAAATAGCTGAGATCGATCTCTACATCTGCTCCTTTCTTACTTTTCGATTTTGTTTGAAGGTTTTTTTTTTCAAGAGGATGCTTTCACTTTTGAAAACAGTTCCGAAAATGAAAGTGTCCTCATTAAAAATATTTGTAAACAAAATCAAAAAAGTAAAAAACGTCCTTTGTGTAGATCGATCTCAGCTAATCAATGCAAAAAGAATTGTTTAAAAATACTGAAATGCAAACGAGATATCTTTAAAAATGTTGTTAATGTCTATAATGACAGTGGAAAACATAAAAATTTCTCTCTTTCAGGGCGTGCATCAGCTTTCATAGATCCACGTGCAAGAGAGAGAGAAAAAAAGGCCACCGAATTCCTCACCTCGTAGACTGTGTCGGTAAACCAAAGCACTTGCAGGAACCCTTTAATGACATATGAAAAAAGGATGTAAGACGGAAATAGCCGCGAAAAATCTGGGAACGCGTTCTTTTCAAAGTTAATAAGAGACATATAACAGAAATATAATATTATAAAATGGAATGAAACTTGATACGGAAAAGCTAAGATAAAAAGTGTAAAAACAATTAAATTTTGTGATACGGAAGTAAAGGAAAAAGTATTTTATCGTGGAAATATGTAGACTAAATGGGAAAAATTTAGAAATTTATTATATATGTACATTAAATTTCTAAATTTTCCCTTTTAATTTACTTATTACTAATTCATATATATTATATATATATTTCAATCATTGAAAAATGCGAAAATTTTTTGCACATTTTCCTTGTCATTTGTAAACATAAAAGTACGACAATTGTAGGTTTGATTATGGAAGTGATTTGAAATCGAATAGTTTGGCTTTATTTTCGGATGAAAAAATTACGTACATCTTGAGCGATTGTTGTCTCAGGTCGGCAGATTTTTAATAGAATTTTCCATAATATTGTCTGTGTTCACGGAAAAATAGTTAGATTTCTCAGAGTCTTAAAGTGTGCCTGATAATCTGATACGTCCGCATAAGAAAATATGTGTGTCAGAAAGTTGCCATGTTGCATTTGAGAACAGCCTTAAAATGTGGATGATAATATATAATTCATAATGTGTGATTTATGTTTTTTGATAAGACCGTTTTGCTCTTTGCCTGAAAGAAATAACCTTTCACTCTGTCACTTATATAGGGGAGACTAGGAAGGGTTGATCGACTTTTTACAAGATGATTTTTTATTTTTTAAATATTGAACGTAGAATAAAGTTTTATATATCAGTTTATTCGTTGTACAATCAGTTATAAAAATACAATTGCTACATAAGTGTAACATATAAGAAATTTGAAAAATGATTGATTCTAATCATGAAAAAATAATGGGTCAAGGCTCCCCACATATGGGAGACTTGAACCACTATATGGGAGGATTGACCCACTCTGTTTTATATTTCAATATATTTGAAGGGAAATAAAATCAGTTTAAAAAAAGCAAAATAACTTTATGCTACATGCTTTAATTATTATAAAAAAACATTTTTAAAAATATGATGCTTAAACAAGCCTGTTGAGACGCAATCGCAAGTAAGAGGAGAAAATTTTTGTTTTAGACAGGATTTTGTCTGAGCAGGTGTAATTGTACAGCAGGGAAAATGAAATTTTAACATTTAAGGCAGTATTCCTTTAAGAGACAGGTTCCATTTTCATAGTGTTTCATGTTATTATCTCCGGATTTAGGAGCCACTGTCCCGCTTCTTTTTTTTGGTGTCCTTGTCCAATTTTTTGTGACACTCGACCTGACAACTCTAGTTGTTACATAGTTTGGCTTTATCTCACTCTATTAACCCTGGTGAAATTTGTCTACATACCTTCCTAAAGTTTTTCAGTCGATGCTATATATCGATGTTCTTTTGCCAGGCGCATGAGCACTTAACTTATTATTAACATGATTTAAACCTTTAACAGGCAAATTACTTCCAGTACTAAAATGTTGAAATAGATGACTGGCATCGGAATTTAATAAAAAAATTATTTGGAAATAAGAAAAAAGGCTATATTTCACATACATATTAAATGGAAAAGATTTTAGCAAAATTTTGGTGCCATTGTGACGTTTCGGAATTAAAATTAAGTGGTTTTATAAACATACTACTGCCTCTGAAAGGGTTAAGACTGCTGCTTTAATCCTTTCCAGTCTTTCCCACTGTTTCTATTTATCTAATGTAAGTAATATTTAAATGGAAAAAAAGTTCCTATCAACTTACCCATTTTCCAGCAATTTTTCACATCTTTCTTTAGACAGTTTTAAACGTTTTCTTTTCCATCACACTATTTTACTATAGCTTTACAGAATAAATTTACATTTTTTTATATGTATAACCATTAACTTTCCATTATGGGCAGTGTATAATAAAAATATTTCCAAAACCTCTTAATTAAGTGGTTTTGGGGAGCCTTGAGCATCTGGTCAACCCTCCCTCACATTGACTAGGTCAAGCCTCCCTACATAGATCTTTTCTAAAGAATAGCACATTGTTATGTTAAGCCTAACTTACTGTATAATCTGTAAGCCTGGAATTAAAGCTCGATATTTCTGCATTACTTTAAACCTACTTACTTAAATTTCTATGATATAATTTATCTGAAAAAAGCTTACAAAATATTTCTAAAAAACACAGCTTTTAGGTTGAAAACGCTTCACAATTGATTTTTTCGCCCCTATTTCGATTATCTCTATGAAACGAAGATTGTTGTTTGAGCATTCCGGTAGCTTTGGTTGACACCTGTTGATAAAACTGTGAAATACTTTTAAATATGAAAATTGATGGATGGGCCAAGCCTCCCGTATGGTCAACTGTCCCTAGTCTCCCCTATACCAGAAAAATGTTTAATTACGAAAGTTGATCACATATATTACTATACGATATATAACACTGTGAATTTCATCAAACTGTTAAGTGATTTTTAACTTATTTATGACAAGATTTCATCTTATCGCTACAGTTGGAGTTAATTTGGCAAATGTGTGTGCGTAGGTATGCGCTTAAATGAATGAAAGGATTTCTGTGCAATTCCACATCACATCGGAATGCTACACACACATATCTTCAATGTTTCTGTTTTAGCATGATGACATCATCGTCTACATTTGTAACAATAAATTTTAAACAATGCAAATTGTTAAAATATTTTAATTCATTGTTAAAATATATTCGTTGCTTTTCATTATTAAATACATTTTAAATACTAAACATGCTGCATATGCATTGTTGTTGCATTGTTAAAATTTTACTTTTCAATATTAAGTATCATTGTTGGGTGCATTGTTGTTGTAAATATGACAGATGCTTTCAAGGGAAGTTTTGTTCTAGTAAAAATCTTATTGCTTGAAGTTTGCTAAGAGCTAACTATAAAATAATTTTTGCTTTAAAGCGTTTGTTATTTTATGAGATTGTTGATTCTTGATATATGATATTGAGAAAGATGAGTTTCAAGGGTTTCTTCGAGAAATTTACGTAAGTATAACTTTTCTGAAACACATTATCTGTACCTTTGAATGGCGATATACATTTGTTAATTTAATTGTATCTAAAATTACCCTTTATCCACAACTTAAAAAAAAAAAAACTCTGATTTTGCGCACAAGATGAATTGTATTTAACTAAGCAAAATGAACTTTGTAATAAATTGCTAAAACACTAAAACCAAATTTCTGTATTTAATTATACAAAACTCTATTGTTTCACCAAATGTAAAATTTCATTTTGAAAGTTGAAAAAAAAATAATTTTTATGAGATATGTTATGATATGCTTGAAACGTCCAAGTGATAAAAAAAAAATTCTGAAAATTTTGGTCTTAAAATATCAGTTAGTATAATAAACTGTTATGTTAAAATTGACTATGTGCTTGTGTTTTACATTTATTCATTCAAGAATGGGATGTAATACGAGTTAAACGTAACACATATTATTTATAAGAATGTCACAATAACTCTTGAAAATTTGGAAATTTAAGTTAATTTCAAATATATTAAATTTTAGTGAAGTTTTGGTTTTGGTGGCTATTTCATTATAATTGTTTGTTATATAATATTTTTGTTTAAAAAAAGCAGAAAAGGGAAAATAATGGGAATATCAGATTTTTGCATGACATTTTAATTAACATTTAAAAGAAAACAACTTTCAATTTGAATGTAAAGTTCAAAAAAATATTTTTATTAAATTATATTTTCAAGAATATTTGATGAAATAAATACCTAACATTACATGTTCAAGCCTCGTGAATCAGTTTGTTTTATTATAGAGAAAAAAAACTCGTCTGTCGAAAAATTTATATCTAGAAGTCACTACACCGTACCTTTTTTTGTGTTTTTTTCTTTTTTTTAAGTTTTACATTCTACCAAGGAACTCATAAATTTATTATTACACAACATCATAATGTTATTACATTTACTTGGCATACTTGGCATAGGTTTTAACGTTTTGAATACCAAAATAAATTATTTTTTTTAATGCGCTCACTGACAGAGTGACTTTTAATTCCCCTCTAATTAAAAAATTAAAAGAGATTTTGAGCTCAAGTTTCATTATCATTGTCATACAGTATATTAATTTTCATACGTGTATTTTGCATGAGTTCGGGGATATAGAGTTTAAAAAAACTGTTAGTTTTTTGTTAGTTTGTGGATAATTGCAAAATCAAATCATTGGAACCTATTTATTTCTTCAGTTATACTTAGTAATTTGAAATAACAACGGTACACTGTAAAAAAGATGAATATTTCTTAAGCGTCGCGCCCGATAAGTGTAGGCTACTTTTTTAAAATTCAGATTGTCCGATTGCCAACACTTTTTTGATGTAGAAATATTCGCCTTATTTAATGACAGATTAAATGATTCGAGTGTAAAGCCAATTACCCATTAAAAAAAAAAAAAAAAAAAACTGGCGGGAAACAGTCTGAATAATAAAAAAAAGCAGCCTACACTGGCCGTGAAAGTCACGTGCGCGAGAATTAAGGGGATAATTTACGAAAATTTAATATATCTATAAAGAAAAATGTGCAATAACCTCTTTTATTCACAATCTAAAAGTTTTATTTACCTTAATAAACCTCAGAGTCCAATACATTTCCAAGATTTACAGAAGCATTTTCAAAAACAACGTTTCTTTTGCTGTCACTGATTTTCAGATGCGTTTCCGAGTCATTTTTAGGGGGCATTAATAAGTTTACTCCAACCAGATTTTCGATTTTTGTTATGTTATGTTTGTTATATCTATTCTCAAATAAACAATTTCAGCCGTATAACTGATTTTATTCATGCAATAGTAAAAAAGTAACATTAAATTCCTTTTTATGTTAATACTTTGAATTTATTATATTGGAATCTAAATCCCGTTTGTCCAACACGAAAATGTTTATTTGACAAGTGTTGGCATTATAAAAAAAACGGTATTCCAGATTCACCATTATCGATATTTCATTTCATAAAAAGAAGACGTTCTCATTAAAGTTATTTCTTTACAGTTGAATATAGTATCTTAATATTGGCATAAATTTTAAGCCTGAAAACAACAGTAAGTCATATTAAAAGTCTTTTAAAGTGAATGTGAAATATCTTTTTTCTGTATTTTCTGACATTTTCCCAAAACATTTATTATATATCTTAGTTAAAAGGAAACAAAACAATGTGCATTGTAAAAAGAGGCAAATGCTTGTAAGTTTACGAAAATATAATATAACCACGAAAGAAAATATACAATAACCTCTTCCGAGTGACCCAAGATTCCGAAAAACGTTCTTTATCTTTCGAAACCTCAGAAACCAACGTATTTTCGAAATTTAAAGACGCATTTATAAAAACAAATTTTTTTTTCCTTTCACAGTTTTTCGGAAACGTGTCCGAATCATTTTTATAACGTTTTAATCAGTTTTCACAATCCGAAATGTAGGGTACTTACGGAAGAGATGGACCACGTTTTTTTTTTTTTTTTTTTCGCGCTCTAAATCCATATATATCGACATACATTTTACTTTTCATGGTATATATGCATAGTGTATGATGTTTCTTTAAAAATCCTAATGCAGAAGTTCATATCTTTAAAGGAATTTCTGTTACATATTTTTTAATTTTTTACTATGTGGTCCACCTCACCCAGACTACTCCGGGTGAGATGGATCACAATAAAATATTTAAATAATCGCACATGTATTAAATTTAAAAAAGTTTATTTTCATTACATGAAAATTAAATGATATTTATTTATATTTACTTATATATTACTATATATAATTTTGCTTATATATAATTTACTTATATATTGCTGAACATTAAGTTTACATGAATTATTATTTGACCTTTTAATATATACATTGAAAATTAAATTTGTTTCTTGAAATCTTAATAGATTTAAACGTTATTTATGAAGATGCCTTATATACTATGAGTTAAGATTGTTTTGCAGTAACTTCTTTCTGGCTATTTAATTTCTTCTCACAATTATCTCATGTTACTTCTAAACCTTGAACCTCCTTCATGAAGGCAACGCAATCAAGACACACACTGTATCCAATCTACTTTTTGTGTTGTCGCATTGTAATTTTTGCCGCATCCCACACAAACTTTTTCGTTTCAATTTTGTAAATCGTTATCCTCGTCATCACATATTTCTTGAATGTTTATATCCATGTCAGAGACGAACCTTTTCTAATATCGGTACTCGGTAGTCGACATTTTCCGAAAACAGAAATGTACAATCCCTTAGTATTTTAAATTCAGCTCTTATAAAACTACATTTGAAATTCAAGATTGTACGGTGAATCCGTCCCTACAGAAATCCTGGTCCACCTCCCCTGTCTAAATGTTCCATCTCTCCAGAACGCCTAGGTCAGAAGTATAACCCACCCTGACTCTACACTGTAGATATTGCGTCGCAAATTTTAGGTTATTTAGAAGCCTAAATGTTCTCCGAGATTACATCATAACACTAGATAGATCACATACAAACAAAAACCTTTAATTGCACAACTATAACCATATGGAAAAATTATTTAACTTATCAAAAGCAACAATGTTTTTTAGCAGAAAAAATATTATGTTTTTTTGAGAAACAAAAAGTTTCACGTCATACAAAATATATTTAAATGTCTGACTAATACAGTTGCAGTAGAGATCTGGACGGACCGGTCTCGGGCCAATTTTCAATCCGGCACTCGGGCCGGTCCGGGACTGGTTCTCCACTCATTTCGGGCCGGGCCCGGGCCATACTTTATTCTGAAGCCCCGGGCCAGGCCTAACTTATATTTTCGGTACCGATCCGAAACTGATTTCATTCCTAGTTTTCAAGGTCCAAAATTTCCAGTCCTAGTTTTGACCCAGCCCGCATGAAAATCATTGCCTCAGCGTGTCCTGGTCCATTCAAAGGTCAGTAAAGTTAGGCCTCGCCCAAAAATGTTTTTAAAAAAATGTATACATTTTTCAATAGACATTACTCTACCCTTAAACATTAAAATTTATTCTTTTTAGAGAATAGTTTTTCTAGGCTTATTAAAATATAGTTAAATTAAAATATAGTAAAACGTGCGAAAAAAGACCTGCCTATAACGGAATTCTGTTTTAAACTGAAAAACGTGTTGCTCCATGTAAAATTAATATACCAATACGTAAGAAAAGAATATATAATACATTTACACTTGCTAAGAAGGGAACTTGTCTAAAGTGCATTTCTTTTCTTTTGTATGCAATTTCGTCTTAGAAGATTTTACTGCAAGCATTTTTTAGATTTTTAACGCTTCAGTGCATGGAATATGTATTAACAATATTAATGAATACTGAAACATTTACATGCAAGAAATAGAGATTCATTAAAAAAATAAATATCGCACCCTGCGGCACTTCTATAAAAATGGAGATTACAAACATAAAAAAAAAAAAGTTAAATAAATATTTTTGGTCAGAACTCTCTCGTACAAGACAAATTTTAACGAAATTGACGTAGAAATCAATGTTTTGTAGAAATTCACCCGGGGCAGGGCCGGGACAATATATTTTTTTCCTACGGGCCGGGCCTTGCTCGAGCCGATCTTTTACTTTTGTATTGGGCCGGGCCGGGGCTGGAAATTTTGGCCCGTTCAGAACACTAAGTTGCACGATCTATGGGACACCACATTAACGAAATATTTGATTGGTCCATCTCACACTGTGGTCCAACTCTCCCGTAATTACCCTACGTGTTTCGGATGCAATCCATTCTCCAGAAAGCATTTTCAGGTTCAAAAAACATTGTTTTGAAACAAATATAAATCAACGTGAATCTAGGAAACGTGCTTCTGAATCTTTTTTTATAGTGTATTAATCGCTTTTCTCAAACTGGATATTCGATTGTTTTGATGCTATCCATTCTCAATTAAAGTATCTGCCTACTTTCGGAGCCCTTTTTATTTTAAATGTACAATATAGAATAAATGCACCTATTTTTAGTGCAATTGTAATACAGAATGATAAAAACATAAAATCCCAGCAATAATTTCATAACATTTAAAAAAAAAATTTATTAGTTTTGTCTTGAAGATGAAAATCATGCTTACGCCAGACAGAGTACGTTCAATTCAACTGAATATATTTCAATTTATTTTGTACTACATACTACTAATGCACTTGCATTTGCACTGAGCTAGAAGTTTCACAAAATCTTCAAAATTCACTGAAATATTTCAAAATAGCTAAAAAATTCATATTTTTTTTAATTAAAAATTACCATTTTTTTAACATTAGAGTACCTCTAAAATAATTACATTATCACGCAGAGCTTAGATTTTAGTTCAGAAAATAGTGAGTAATATGGAAAGCTTTCACTGAAATCTGTTTAAAACATTTTATGTAATGAAGTTTATCCAACATCGAAGTAACGAAAAAATTAATTTTCCAGAAATGACATTTAAAGATTTCTTATCTATATTATTTCTTGCATATAAAATTATTCTATAAGTGACAATTAAGGTTTATTAGTGTTTTTATATATAAAACGTAAGAAAATCGTGCATAGAAACATTGTTTACATTTCTCCTGGCCTTCTTAGACCCATTCCAGGTATTTGACACGTTTCGTCCAGTTTGCTAAATTGGCCATAACTCCTGTTATAATACTCTTAGAAATAAACATATTTGCAAACGTAAAAATTGCTCTTTCAAATAAAGTACTAAAAAAATTTCGTAAACTTTCACCAAAACAGTCATTTTAATGTAGGCCTTAAGCACTTTGAGTTGTGTAACTGAATTCATACATGCAAAATTTACAAAATAATATTAATTTTAATATTAATGTTAATGCTGTTCATTTGTTATATTTTTCTGCGAAAACATGATTGTTGAACACAAAAATGTTTACTTGTGAATAGCTAGCACACGATAAAAGTGCTTTTTGGATTGAGAAAACATGATTGAGAATACACTTAAAAACGGCTGGGGAAGAGTGATAGCAAAATAAACGTTGTTTTGATAAATATTTCTTTAAATTTTCAAAATGTCTCGGTTTTTTAAGGTTTATAAAGCTAAAGGACACTTTTCAGAATCGTGGGTGACTTTGTTCAATAATATAATATTACATTAGCGAATGAGATCCACTCCATACGTTTGAGCTTCTTCATTTGCACCATGGTTGAGTGATTTTTGTTTCTGCCCTAATGAGTTGTTTATTGCTTGTAGCGCCATCTATCTTTTGTACTTAGAATTAAAACCATGCATAAAGGTAAAAAAAACTCCTGACATCTTGCATAAATTTCCTAGAAAAAATTTTTTTAATAGCTGTCACCATTTGCAAGTTATAGGATTTTAAAAACAGTCAATCAATTGTAAGACACCCGGATTATTGGATTGTTTAAACCTTTTAATGCGGTTCTCAAAAAAATATTTTCCAATAACGCTAAACTTTCTGATACATTTACAGGCGCATTTTTAAACGCAAAAATTTTCTCAAATCCAAAATGACTACCTTCTCACCCATTTTTGAATTCATTTTTGTTCGAGAAATCATGCAAGTGGCAGGTGCTTTTATTCAACAACTGTGTAACCAAACTATTTTTTTCGTTTTTTGGTTGGTTGGTCGATTGAGGTTTAATGGCACAAACTCTCCTCAGGGGCATGCTGCGCCCCGATTTTTGGAAATGGCAGAAGAATTTTTAGAAAATGCTGTAAAGGTTGGCATTTTAAACAGATTTTTTTACACGAGAGCGCGGTAAATGCTAAGAAACTGATGCCGTGAGAGAATAATCACTTATAATACAGATTTTAATTCATTTATCGCAAAATTAAAAAAAAAAAACCCGTTCGATTTCAAATCAGATCAATTATCATACTTGTAAGTGTCATGGTTTCGTGCTAAAAAATGAGTCAAAAAATACGTCAGAAAATTTCGCGTTCTTAAGCGAGGGAAAAGGTTTTTTGATATCCGCTTTAAATGCACATTACATGCAGGCATGACTATTAAAATTATTTGAAATCGAACAGTCTATTTTTTAAGTATATTAACGTCTTGAGTCATAAGATATATATATATATATATATATATATATATATATAAAAGAAATTTGAAATTCAAAAGATAAAGAATTCCTTGAAGTGTTTGGTCTTGATCCGAGGATTCCCGCGCATTTTTTGCTTCACCTTGAGCTTTAGAAAATGGTTTTGTGCAGTATTTGTTTTAATTGTTGTAACCGTTGTTGCTACTCTCATACGTTTAAAACTACATAGTGTTACTCGCCAGCTTTAAATTCTCGCCAAATTTGGGGATAAAATGAGTTGCCATAAAAGAAGTCAATTTGGCAATAGCTGACTAATTTTTCGAAATTCTGCAAGCTTCAAATTCACGCCTCAGTTTGGCGATACCTGGTGAAATAGCGCCGAATTTGTCGACCAAAAATAAATCCCCATAAATTAAAACAATTTGGATAGAGCTGACTAAATTTGCGAAATTTTAAATCAAATTCAGTATTGAATCTTCTATAATCGGGTTTCACGCATTTTTGCTTGATGTGTTCGAGTATAATTAACTGAATTTTAAAAAACAAGAAATCGTGAAGTAACCTTTTGCTGCCGGTACAAGGCAGAAAGGCTTTTTAATGAACAACATGGTCTGGAACTGAATGATTCCAAAATGATGCCAGCGCAAAGTCAACGAGTTATTTGTTGGATGTTGTGCGTATGTTGTCTCTGTATTGTAGTATCTAGATCCCAGAATCTTTTTTAATAATTTGACAACTTGACTTTGATACAGCAGCAAAAACTTTATGATTTAACTCGGTAAACAATGAATGTTTATGTAAAGGAAGAAGACATGTAAATCGTATTCCAGTATTAAATAAACAAGAAAAAAGAGTTGTAGACGATTCTTCATACATTAATTAGGTATTATTTTTATAATTATATTGAACTGGAAAATTTTAAACATTGTTGAACTTACAAGTTACTCTTTGACAGATTAACAAAATATTTTTAATTCTGCCGATATATTCAGAAACATGGGACAATCACGTGTTTTATTTACATACATATATTTGTATGTACGTGACGAAAAGATAATCAAATACCTTTTGCTACATGGTGAAACCAAAATAATAACTATAATAATAATACCGGGAGAAAATACTGAACATCCTAAAATAAACTGACAGATTTTTAAGTTCAGTAACAAGTAAATGGGGGGAAACTATCGAGGTATATTGAAGTGGGGTATTTCTTTACAAAGCGTCTTTGTTTGAGTTCCAATTATTAGTTATAGAGGTCCCTGGTTCAAATGAAACTGTCAGAACACCCAAAGTATCGATGAAAAATGGATCAGCAGTAAATCAGTTTTTAACCAATCGTCCTGCTTATCTCTTTGAGCGTAAAAAAGGGGAGTGAGGGTGAGTGAAGAAAGTTTCAGTTTTGGAATTACAATATTATTTTGAGCTTCATGACACTTTGATACAGTGCAGCCCTTTTATCTTTCAAATTCGAATCTACAACGAGGAAGCAAGTAATGGAATTTCCTAATTTCCTGCAAGAATGATTTCAATAGCCGCCACTGTTTACTTGTTATTGAGTTTTTAATACCGCCAGATCGTTTTTTTATGATAAACCGCATATAACTGATGATATTTAATTTCTAAAAGGATGTCAATTTCTTTTCCTCTATAGAATTCGGAATAGAGTATTTCATAAGCATGAAAAAAGTGTGTTGTACACATCTAGGCATTTTTTAAAATACTTGATATCATATGAGCTATGGCCGATATATATATATATATTTCACATAAAGATTTATGAGCTTATTTCGACTCTTTGGGACGAGGGGCGATCCATATAAAAATAAAATGAGTTCTCCGTTTTTCAGACATCGGGCGTGTACTAAAATCTTGTATTGCATACACAATGAAAATTATAATACGGATTATATGACAGCAGATTCATTCATTTTTAGGTTATGTGTGGTTTTGGAAGATAGAAGAGTCTAGAATCATTTAACTTCTATTACTTGGCCTTATTAAATTATCAAATGAGAGGAATTGTTAAATCATTATTTACCAATTTGTTTGCTGAATTAATTCGACTAACTAACAGGTGATGGTTGGGAAATTGGCCGAATTTTTTCTATCGCAAAAAAAAAAATAAATAAATAAATAAAATAAATAAATAAATAAATAAATATGAATTTTGAATTATGCTTGAAAGTTCTAATTTTTAATGATGAAGTGTTGTTTAAATTGAAAAATCTAAGAACATTGATAAAATTAAATGAAAGTAAAGATATTAAAAAAATACGCTTTTATTGATCACTTAAAAGCAGAAAATAATTTTTTTAATGAAACATCTGGAGCTCAAAACGAAAATAGTGAGGCGCCGATAGAAATATCCCAAGTAAATTGGAATTTTAACCTCATTCAAAATATATTTTAATTTTATTTGCTTTATTTTTTCCATTGTTTTGGAAATTATGTTCGATAGTTTTGATTAAAATTGACCGATTAAATCTTAATTAAGTTCTAAAAATTCTAATAAATTGTATTATTTTCGAAATCATACAAAGCTTATCAGGAAGTGAGTGAAAATTTGATTACAAAATTCCACTTTTACAATTTTGAATATAAAAATTAAGAGCGTGTAAAAAATACTCTAAACAATAACGAACTCTAAACGTTTAGTGAAAATTTAAAAAATGTGAAATCAAACAACCATTATACTTTACAACAAAGGCAATAGACAACAAATCTCTATTGTTGCAAAGTTTAAAAACAACGCCAAATCTTTTTTTTAAACTGTTTCTTTCAATGCTAGGTACCATTGTTGTACACATTGTTGTTATAATAATGATAGAAGCTTCCAATTTCGTTTGTTCTGGTAAAAATCTTCTTGCTTGAAGTTTGCTAAGAGCTTAGATTAAACGATTTTTGCTGTAAAACGTTTGATATTCTTAGAGATTGTTATATTTTGATAGATAAGCTTCACAAAAATGAATTTTAAAGGTTTCTTAGAGAAATTTACGTAAGTAACAACATTTTTTTTTTTAAAACGACATACATTAGCTAACTTGATACTTACTTATTATCCATTTCAGATCATAGTCATTGCGCCAAATGGTAACAAAAAAATTAATTACAGTAACACTTAATTTTTGATTTATTTTATTGTTACTGCATAGTTAATGTTATATAGTGGCCATATTAAACGCTGCAGCTGAAGTATTTATATACGCATAACTGCTTAAAATAATATAGCATAGATACATATAAAATACATTATATTAATTAATAAGTATATCGTTTATTGCTCAAAGTCTCCATACTGTTGTTATTATGTATTTAATGATTGCAAATTAAATTACTGTTTTAAATTATTTTAGTTTGATTTTAACTTATTTATCCTTTTTATCGATAGTATGTAAATATTAAGGGTGCTTTCAACTTTAGTCTTCAACAGAGTTGGCGATTTAGATATATTTTTACCGATCTATCATCTGGCCATTGATAATGCGTAAATTCAACTTACGTCAATGTATTTAAAATTACATCATCTCCCATATTTTACATAAAATCTATTGTACATCTCTTTGATTTAAGAGTAAGATACAAGCACTACTATATAGGAAAAGAATGCAGTGAAGATATTCTAAGTAACACCGATATAAAAAATCAAAAACCAAATTATACAAAACAATATTCTTCCCCCCCCCCCCCCCCAAAAAAAAGACAATTTCAAACAAAATCCGGCAATTTTATGCATTAAAATAAAATTGCATTTTGTATTTTCTTACATTATTACACTGTAAAAAAAAATCCGTATTTTTACAGAATCTGTACTATGAAAATGGCAGTTTAACTAGACTTTTAATAATGTTATCTGTCAAAGAATCGAGATGCAATTCATACACGCTACGCTTTGATGCATTCACAAAGAAACCACCCAATTGTCTATATTAAATTTCATATTTTTATGGAACTTTTTCACAGTACACTGCAAAAAATGTCAAATGTTTCACAATCTACGAAAATGTAATGTGATAATACACGCAAACGTACAATAACCTCTTTGTAGTTATTCATGATTCTGAAAAGCGTTTTTTCATTAGAAACTTCCGAACAGATGCTGCATATTCCCGCGGCCGCCGCCATCCTGGATTTTTTCTTGGCGTGAAAACCTCTTTTTCGCCAAGTAGCAAATGTCGCCAAGCAGCGATTTATGCGCATGTTAGGCTTAACGAAAATTTAATGCAAGACAGAACACGCCACTCGTCGGGGTTGTTTTATCGATAAACGACAACAAATAATCACCAAGAAATACAATATGACGGTCGCGAGAATATACAGCATCTAAGTCGAAACTTCCGAAACCAATGTAATTTTCGGTTTTAAAGAATCATTTATAAAAATAATTTTCTTTTTTTTTTGCTTCACTGATTTTCGGAAGCGTTTCAGAGTAGTTGTTGTAGTATATTAAATTGATTTCTCAATCCTGAATTTATCATTTATTTATAGATTTTAGGATACTATTTATTCTTAATTAAACGTTTTAATAATTTATCAATACATAATATAATTTATTAATCCAAGAGTAACAAAATAATATTAATGTTAAAGCTGTTAATTATCACGCTTGTCCGTAAAACATGTTTTGATAAACATGAAAATGTCTTACTTGAGAATGGATAGAATAAAAAAAAACAGTATTCTGGATTGAGAAAACTCATTAATAAATTATAAAAAATAGTTGGAAACGTTTCCGAAAATGAGAGGCAGAAAAAGAAACTTTGTACTAACGGTATATAAATGTGTCTTAAAAAATTAAAGTAAAAGATAATAAAATACATTTAATACATTTTAAAAGAATGGGGAAATTTAGAAGATATATATTCAATTACTTTGATCTAAAAAGGAAGAAGAAGCTCTTAAGAAGCTCTATAATTTTATATAAGTAAAATGCAAATATATTTCTATGTATATATTCCGATTGTGTATGATGAATTAGAATTGCTGTTTACCTTATACTTACATTTCTATGTCTATATATCTCTAACGTATATTTTTAGGTTTCGATCTCGAGAAGATATCGATGAAGATCAGGATAGTAGAAAAGAAAAAAAGTATTGGAAATTTTTGAGAAGAGAGGTTGTAGTTGATAGGTATAGAAATTTTTGATATTTTCCTTTTTTAATTAATTTGTATAGAATGTATTGTTAATTGCCTGGTATGTTATTCATCTGTACTGAATTAATTTTTCATAAAACTATGAACGCAGTAAAGAACACTTTTAAATATTTTTTGTATGCTTCCCTTAATTCCAAATAGAAAACCGGGATTTTTTACCCTTAAATAATAACGGGCGAGAGGGTAAAAAAATTTTTAACTGCTCTTTTATTACTAATTAGTTAAAAAATATACTCCTATGAATGGAAAAAAAATCTTTTAAAAGTTAGAATAAAAAACTTTAGATTCTAATGGAGGTGTTTAATCGTTTAACTCTGGTATGATAAAATATTATGATATTCTCATTTAATAATGTAATACCTTATTGAAACGCTATTAGTTACTTATTTTATACATATTATAAGCTAATTTATAATGTATTTTCTTACTTTTTTTATATTTACATTTGTATGTCTCTAATCTGTATGTCTTAAATAGTTATGCTGTATCTCTACAGATATATAAATAATATGCACTAACTTATTATATTATATGGTTTTGAGAAAAATGTTTTTTTTATGTTTAACAACAAAAATAAATGTAATTAATTAGTAATAAAAAAATCCACATTAAGAATGTGTTCACAGGATTGGACGAATCGTGTCCGTGAACTGTCACAGCTCTAATTTGTATTTGTACCACTTACAGGGTTTATAAATTTTATTTAAAAAATTTTTTCACGATATATTGTTTATTTTCAATTTAGTGCATTTTAAAAAAATTAACTCATATTCAATTTCGAAGGAAAATCTTGTTTATTTAAAGTTTTATTTGATAAATAATTACTGTCAGAAAAAAATGGGGTCATGCCGTAGATAGAAAGTTAACAACTGCCTAAATAGCTGCAAAAATGAAGCAAAAAATAAAAAAACAAATTGGAATAGAAAAGAAGCCTGGTAGTCATTTTCAATGTAACAATTCGTTGCCAGTGCTAACTGTGCAATATATATATTATATAGATATATATATATCTATAGGGGTGTTCCTGATTTCGAATTAATATAACAAAATCCTTAATAAAGGTAAATCATTTATTTTGCACTGTTATATTAGAAAAATTTGTGAGTTTTTTTTTACATTATTCTTTTTCTTATTATTAAACTTCAATATGAGTTCTCCCTGTTGCCCAGCAATCATCTAACAGGTAGTCGATCTCCAACCAGTTGCGCTTTAAACTGGTAAAATAAATGAACAATGGTTTGTGTTTATTGGCGGATCTTCTACATACGTATGGTGAAAGTGACATTCTACCACAATAACAAGCATAAACTGGGGGTACCAGAACACGCACTCCTCTTCCTGCTGTACACTCACCATGATTACTCGGAACTGGCTGAAGAGTGAAATGGCATCGAGTCTCAAAGTGGCGTCGGCGGTTGCTCGCATTCAAGTCAAATTCAACGCTATCAACACTGCCAAAACTCCTTCAGATGTTCTATGATTTCACGTTGATTTTGTACTGATTGATTGCATATTTGTTCAATTTATTTCTCAGTCAGGGACAACTTTTTCGATGTCCATGTACATTAAATAGCAATTTTAGAAAAATCACGATGATGAAACTCAATTCCGTGGGCTAGATAAAGTCCACAATCATTGTAAAATAGTAAAATAAATAGAGTAACAGGTAATATCAATTACACTAATATTAAACTTAAGTGAACAGGATCATCCCATTCCGTTTGATATTTAACGGAAAAAAAACAAAACAAAAAAAAACCATCGTGTCTGTCGAAATTATGGTTCCGAACACAGCAACAACGTAAACCAAAACATACAATTTTAACAAAATAGTTCTCACAATTTGTGAAAATACTGGTATGATGACAGATAATTTCAAATCTATTAAAAATATCTATTCACCCTTAATTTGAATTTATTTTTCAAAAACTTTATCGTTGAAAATGCACATATCAGGGAAAATTACCCATATCGAGTAATATTCTTTTTGGATACTTCTGTCCTATGAATTCGGTTTGTCTGTCTGTCTCTTTGTAAGTTTGTCCGAACTCTAACTCGCGTAAATACGATCAGATTGCCCTGTAATTGATATATGTTATTGAGGTTTTCTATGGCATGATGAGTATTGAAAATTAAATATGTAGCATTTATACTTTTAGAGGAACGCTCAACAGAATTCCATTACTTTGTGGTCTATGAAAAAAATGGTTTGCAGTGTATTTTAATGATTTTATTTCAAATTTATTGAAACTTATATACATCACTGAGGGCACTATTAGAAGCTGTCTATGTGCTTAAAATTTTATCGTTCATATACAGGGACACAAAAAATAATTCGGTTATAGAACTGTGCATGAGGAAGAATTATTGAAGGGCGTTTCATCTGTAGTATGCGTTTTTAAATTTCACTAATTTGTTGCATACTACTTGGTGAGTTTATATCCTATAAAGTCTGCATATAAATTCTACAGGGCTGCACATAACAATTTGAGAGCATTTTCGTTTATTGACGGAAATTCTTGAAAGAGAAATTTCAGCTGTGTTATGCGTTTCCCAATGAATTAAAATTTAACATACCATACAGTATATATAAATCTGCGGATCATATACAGGGCTTCACAAAAGAATTTGAATACGCTTCTATTTTATGGACGTTAATTACTGTTATCAGAGCTTTAAAATTTTAAGCGTTTTTAATTTTTTTTCGCTGTTTTAAAATTTTCTTTTGCACCTTATTAGATGGGGTGGTTTAATATTAATATTTGGAATTTTTTTTTTTCCAGAGAGAAACATTCGCCTTGCATACAATATTTCAAATAAAAATCAAATTTCAACTTAATTGCTTAAAAGGCGCAAAGGCCAACCACGTGAAAATTTAACTAAGGGTCTTACCCTTAAATTAAGGATTAACCCTTTAATTAAGGTTCTGTGTTTGCCCCATGTCGGTTGCTGACGGAAAATATTTCATCTTGTGCTGCGTTTGTAGACTTGCCAACCTGTAATAGTGAGGAGTTCCAGGCTGGGTATCGTTCCATGTGGTTTAGTCGGTAGAACGTCAGTGCGCTATACTGATAGCCCGGGTTCGAGTCCCAGGCTGGAATCTTTTTCACTAGGTTTGCCTTTGTGCCTTTTAAGCAATTAAGTTGAAATTTGATTTTCATTTGAAATACGGGAAGTTTTAATACATTATCCTGAATATGTTGGAAAGTATTTCTTAATCTTTCCATGACGCATGAATTTTCTTTCTATTTATGTTTACTTATTTGTCCCATATTGTTTTCAGATTCATGTTTGATTCTGCTGAATTTGATCACAAAGTTGAAGCGGCCTTCAAGATCATGAAAAGGTCTTCTGGAGTTCGTGAAGAGGCCTTAAAATGGTTTCAAAGTGATTTGAAAGTAGAAAGAGAAAGGGTATGGAGAAAATTGATGAGAGAGAAGAACATAGACTTGTCAAGCGCCATCCCTTACTTGATAAAGATAAACCAAGCCGATGCTGCCTGGCGGGCTATGGATGACATGTCTAGAGAATATGTATATGAATGGCAGCGTAGAGTTAATTTCACCATCTTGGAAATGTTTATACTTAGACACAAAGCGTAAGCATTATTATCATTATTATTGTTATTATTATTATTATTATTATTATTACTTATTGCTAATAATAGCAGCAATCATTGATGTTTAAAACAGGAATTTTGAATAATGCAATCGCAACTTTTCTAATAAAATACAATAGATACGTTAAAAAATCGAGTTGTAATATGAAATATGCAACGTGATAATATATATTATATAAATGCATTTTAAAGATCAGATTATCTCTATACCTAATTTTACTGGTTTCGATACGATTGACGGGTCTAATAAAATTATGATACTCTTGATATTTTCTGAGTATTTTAGAAAATGGCTCAATTATCTTACATTTAATTTAAAATAAATGGCATTTCTAAAATTCTTTTTTTTTTTTTCAATCGAAAAATTACTTTAATCAAACATAATTGCACATTTCAAATGTTGATTATTTTTCTGCTCGTAATTTGAAATGAATAATTAATCCTTCATTAATTTGCCAAATCCTTAATCTTTGAAGACACTGATAAATAATAATCATGAAAAAATTGTGTATTACATTAATCCTTACGAAAAGCCTTCGTTTTGAAGTAAAAATACAACTTCAATTAAGAGTTTTCTCAAGTTCAAAATAGCTTCTTTCTGACACAAATTTCTTTCTTCTTAAATACAAGAATTTTTTAGCTGCTATTATTTAGAAAATGAGAAATATTATAGATTTTGACATTTTTTCTAAAGGCAAGTGATATTTTTCAAAATGTTGTCAAAGTAGATTTAAGGTAATTTTTTCGGACACAACAGCCGCGGCAAGTTCGTCATGAGACAATAATCGATCGTAACTCAAGAAATGAGCATTTGTTTTTGGACGTGGGACAGGCTGATTAAAAAAAAAAAATAGTTAGAGCTAAATGTTATTGCAAATTAACATATATATATATTTTACTTTCATGTGTTTAAAAATTAACTTAAACATAAAAAAGGATTTATTTGTACCACACTCTATGTCTCTAAAGTTGTTTTAAGCATCATTCATGATGTATTATTTATTTTCAATTTAGTGCATTGATCCGCGTATTCCTGAACGTAAAAGAATAAATTATTTCAATTCTCCGTAAAAAAAAAAAAAAATAAATAAATAAAAAATAAATAAAATAGTGACTTACTTGAAGACATTTAAAATTTATTATTTGTGATATTTCTGTATAGCATTTTGTGACTTTAGCCCTACCTACTTCAGGCTAATGTTCCTCCCTAGATTGTGTTCAGCAAGTGTTGTCCGTGGTCCGAATGAATAACTAATCTGTGGTTTCGAGTTATTTAGCATTAAAAATATATGAATATGTGACATACACTGTAAAAAAAAAATCTGTTTATTTTTCCGAAAAAAAAAAAAAAAAACCCTGTCTGTCAAGACACCGGTTAGAAACTGTTTATTTTACAGAAATAATCTGTATTGACTAGGAGCTTTGTGTTATTTTGTCAGATTTTGGCTGCCAGTTCGCAATAAATACAGATTATTTCTATGAAATAAAAAGTTTCTTACTGGCTGCTGGGTGACACATATTTCTGTGAAAGCAACAATTTTTTTTTTTTTTTTAACAGTGTAAAAGGCATATTTGCCATAAAATACAAATTTCAAGTACTGCAGACTTTCAATGTCTAGATTTTGGCCAAAATGTTATGATAAGACAAAAGAAAATAAATAAATAATATTATAAATCAACGATAAAGACGGTATTCCAGGGTTCATACGCATCAAGGATTTCATGCGATTTTAGATGTTTTAGTACCTGAAAAATCGTAAAAAACTGGTCGCAATATTACAATTTTCTTTTCATGAACAAAGGCTGATATTACTTTACGAAAATTCTCGTAAAAGGTGCTTGAAAGCCTTTGATGCGTACGAACCCTGTATTCGGGCTGATTTCAAGGCTGAAGGTGAAAGATTTTGACGAAACGTTTTTTTAAAATGTCTTTGGTTTAATATTTTGTTACATTAAGGGTTTCATTCGTAAATTTCCTCAGGATTGTACGAAAGATAGCTGTTAATTTCTGAATTCATTTATCAAAAATAAGTCTCTTTAGCTGATAAAATAGCAAAATTCAAAGCGAACTTCTTTGCTTGCCTGAAACTTGTACTAAAGTTATTCATTAATTGTACAAATTTTTGTTTCCATATTTATCATTTAGCTTTTGTATTAATGTTCTGTTATAGAAAATATATATATATATAAAAGAAAAACAGAAAAAACATATTGTAACATTTTAAAGGTCAAATGGTTTTTTTTAATGAAAATAGATGTGTCATAATAAAGTTTTAGAAAAAAAGTGTTCCACAACATACTTTAAAATAAACAAATATTTCTTAACCTGCGAAAATATAACTATGAATGAACATAGAAAAACTCGTTTTCGAGTTACAATAACTCTGAAAACTGTTCGTTATTACTAGAAATCTCAGATACCAATATATTTTTGAGATTTTAAAAAATATTTATAAAAAGAAATTCCATTTTTTATTATATTTATAATTTAGCTTTTGTATTAACGTTCTGTCATAGAAAAACAAAACAAAACAAAACAAAACAAAACAAAACAAAACAAAAAACAAAAACAAAAAAAAAAAAACAAAAACAGAAAAAACATATTGTAACATATTAAAGATCAAATGTTTAAAAAAAAAAATGAAAGTTGGTGTATCATAATAAAGTTTCAGAAAAAAAAGTGTTTGACAACATACTTTGAAAAAGACAAATGTTTCTTAACCTGCGAAAATATAACTACGAATACAGGTAGAAAAACTCGTTTTTCCGTTTACAATAACTCTGAAAACTGTTCGTTATTACTACAAATCTCGGAAACCAATATATTTTTGAGATTTAAAAAAAACGTTTATAAAAAAAAAGTTCTTTTGCTACCACTGATTTTCGGAAAATTCTTCGAGTAAATTTTATAGCCTATTAATCCGTATGATCAAATCAGAATGTCGGTTTTTAAGATAATACTTTTTCTCAAATATACATTTTCAGCTTCGTAATCCAATTTATACATCCAGGGTTTGCAAAGTAATATTGATTTTAAGATTAATGTTAACGCTGTTAATTTATTACGTTTGTCTGTAAAACATGCATGTTGAAAAGAAGATTGCTTTTTTTTCAAAAATGAATAGAATCCAAAAATCTGTATTGCTGGTTAAGGAAACGGATTTTTGCACTCTAAAATCTACTATTTACCGTTTACGAAAATGAGTGGTAGTAAAAGTAGCTTTGTGTTTATAAACGTCTCATTAAATCTCAGAAATATGTCGAGTTCTGAGTTTTCTAAGGAAAAAGACCGCATTTCGGAATTGTTAACTCAGAAGCGGTTGCTGTAAATTATCTTTCCTTATCTTTATATTATAATTTTCAGGACTAAGAAATATTTGCAGTTGAAGTTTTATGTATTTTTTTAATAATCTCCTCGAATGTTTTCTTAGATTTGGTGTAATTTTTTTAAGATAGCTAAAGTAGAGTTTTTCAATAAGTTGTTTTTGATAATGTCTTAAAATATTGTTTCCAGGTTGCCTTTGTCTAAAAGAATCAAGAACGCTCTATTCAGAAAGAAAAAATAATGTCGCTTCAAGGCGCTACATCCTGATCGTGACTTTGATTCCCTGATTTGTGACTTTTTTACCCGGATGTGACAATTACCCGAATTGAGACTTTTTCTTACGCGACTTGTGACTTTGTTGTGTTGTCGTTACCATTTTTTGACATCTCATGTATTTGCTCCTTCTTCCGTATTTGATTGCTGCCATCTGTACCATTGCCTTCATCCTCTCCACCTTTTGATTACCCAAAATATTGAATAAATTATTTACCACAGTGAATGAATCTGTATCTCTTACATAATTTAGTTTAAAAGAGTATCAATTTTCTATTTTGAGTTTGAGATATATAGAGTATCCTCCAAATGAAATATGGCAACGTCAATTTAACACATAATCATTTAAGATGCCATTTCAGTCACGAGAAGAAAGGAAAACTCTAATGTTTAGTCTAATATTATGCAAATCTACTAGTCTGTTATGATATTATTATTAATCAAATTGTGTTCCAAATTTTAAATAGAGACTTCTGATATGACTTTTTTGTCACAAGCATTAAAAAATCAGACTTAAGAGCACGCACTATTCACGAGGATAAATTAAAAGGCTAATGTTAAGCCTATGGGGGCGTTCTTTTCTAATTTCTCGGTTTGATTTTAATACTTTTCAATGATTTTTATGCAGAGGATAGCTGAGGACAATCTACAACCGGGATAGATTTTACTTTTTCGATTTAGGTTATACTTGTTTTATAGTAGGATTCTTTCAATTTCAGAATCGGTTCCAACCGGTTCTGATAGAGAAAGTAATTTTTTAGAAAACATCTGAAATCAAAATCGAAAAAGTAAAAACTATCCTGGTTGTAAATCGTCCCCAGCTATCCTATGCAAAAAATTGAATCAAAAATATTAAAGTGAAAGCGAGAAATTTAAAAAAAAAAAAAAAAAAAAAAAAAAAAACCGCCCCATAGACTTAACATTAGCGTTTTCGTTTTTCCCCGTGACTGTGTTCTCCCCCAAGGTCTGTGTTCCGCACGCGTTTTTTTTTTTTTTTTTTTTTTTTTTTTTTCTTTTTAATGGGTATCAGGTCGTGTTTGAAAAAGTATAAATAACTTTAAAAAAAATTCAAACCAGACAGATCATGTAAATTATATATCAACTAAAAAACGTTGTAAAGGAAACCTTTGCAGTTAAAGTGTCTAAAAAAAGCACCAAATGTGAAATTATTAGATTTATTTATACAAAAAACATAAGAATTATCTAATAAGTATAAAAGTTACATGGATAATTTAGGAAAAAAAAAAAAAACAGGATAAATTTATGAACAAACGCGTGTGTAAGTACTTAAGTATCTCATTCTCTTTTTTATTTACGTAGCTCAATAACAATAAATCAGTGAAGAATGTAACCATGTTTTTATATCGAAAAGAGCTATATTTTAGTGGTTTCGATAATTTTCCAATAATGTCACTTTGTCTTACGCTCTTCACCTGCATCGTAAAATTTCGAGGTTTGCTCTATCTCTATTAAGAAATTTGCTTTGATACCCGCCAACATGCTTTTTTAAAATTTTATTATGCAATTTTAATAAGGTATTATAGAAATTTCTTTATTGCAAGCAAAAAATGGAGAAATTAATTTACCATAGTATGAGAAACTCCAAAAAATTATTTATAACTTTTGGGGATACCACATGGTCCAGTTGCCCCTGATACATGTACCAGTTACTCCATTCTTGAAAAAATTATGAGATAAAAGGAACACCGCCTTACATTTGAAACGTGAAGTAAATATGTAAATATACCTAATAATATTAATGTATTTATATGTCTAATCTAAAAAAAATGATTTTTGTTAAAAGTATCGTATTTTAATAAAAAGCCTAGGAAGTTCAACCAAATCAACGTTGTTTGTAAAAAAAGAAACCTAAATTTTCGGCAACCTATCACAGCAAAAGCAGAGTTTTGACTGAGTTGACACACATTGTTTTAAGAAGTAGAGATTGGTTTCAATGTTCTCAAAAGCTAAAACTTAAAAGACATCAACGGTTTTTTATAAAATAGCTTAGGATCCAGTTACGTCGTGAGTCCAATTACCCCAGCTTTCCTTATATGATAGAATAATATCGTAACAGCCTAAAGTATTCTTTCATATTAGTCCCACACGTTGTTTCACATTAGCCTCACACACTGTGTTACATTAGCCCCCTGGGTTTGTTCCTTTATAACAGTATCCTTAAACTGCCGTTTTTAGGTGCGTTCGTAATTATATAAATACGCAGCACCTATAGTCGTCGTTCAGCCCGTCTGTCTGTCTGTCTGTCCGCATATAACAGAGCAAAAACCGCCCATCCGAATGGTCTAAAATTTTAAATATATGATTGTTGCAACATTTTGTCGAGCCATTTAAAATTTTATGAAAATCGAATGTATAGTTTAATTACAGTGACAGTCAAAGTTTTTCTTTACATTACGGTCAATGGGAAAAATTATTGCAAGTGCATTTTAATGATGTTAAAGCCTTCCGAATGGTCTGAAATATTAAATATATAATTGTCGCAAAATTTTGTCAAGCCATTTCAAATTTTATGAAAATCGGATGTATAGTTTAATTACAGGGACAGTCAAAAGTTTTTCGTTACATTACGGCCAATGGGAAAATATTATTGCAAGTGCATTTTAATGATGTTAAAGCCTTCCGAATGGTCTGAAATATTAAATATATAATTGTCGCAAAATTTTGTCAAGCCATTTCAAATTTTATGAAAATCGGATGTATAGTTTAATTACAGGGACAGTCAAAAGTGTTCTGTTGCATTACGGGGAATGGGAAAAATTTTATTGCAAGTGCGTTTTAATGATGTTACAGACTATGCACTTATGAAGTGCAAAAAAAAATATACATTCAGTACAATATGGGGTGTAAAAAATAATTATAAAACTAGTTATAATACGAACGCACCTCATTTGCCACGTTTGACGAGCAATTTCCAACTTGTTTTTTCTGGTTACGGGGTACTTTTAATCTTACTTATTTTGAAGGATCATTCTGAAGGACGGATATCTTTCCCTCAAATCCATCTCCATCTCTTTCCATTGTTGCGTCTGTCCGTCCTCTTGTCAATAACCGCATATGGTGGGAGAAGAAAGGGCGATAATTGCTCCTGAGGGAGAATATTTGAAGGACGGAGTAAACCCAGCCTTAGCGTCGGTGATTTGGATACATACTATGGTAATTACAAGTTAAAGGTAACGAAACTGCCAGTTAGCTGGTGTACCAGCAGGGGTGTTGCCATCGCAACATAGCGGAGAAAGCTGCAATGTGAAATCTATGACAACCCGATTACGGAAGTTATTCCGACGCAGAAGGAACTCACTCATAGTCGGGTAGCCTATCATTTTACAATGCAGCGTGCTGTGAACAGGGTCGGCCTGGGCCAGGCAAAAGGGCACAGACGTTGGATTTTCAGAGGGCGCAAATATTTTAAAGAACTTATGTCAACTGTACTTGTGTTGTTTGCTCTGTTATATTCGGACAGACGGACGAACCAGATGATAACTATATTTTCTACGTATTTATATAATTACGAATGCACCTAAAAATTGTTTATCGAAATAAAAAAAGTACTTTTCGAATATAAATAGAAATTTTTAAAACTTTAACTCATGCTTCTTTTGTTCTTTTATAAAAGTGTTACATATTATAGGGTATTTGAATGCTAAAATATAAGGATATTTGGACATTCAAGCAACATCACATAAAGAAATGTGAAAATAACACTTACTTGTAAAAATAATATTCGTTACACTTGCAAAATTTGATGTCATGTATTTTCCATTGCAAGTCAAGTGTTTTGTAGGAAGAGGTATTTTGTATACTTAAAAAATGATTTTATCTACCCTATATATATAAAATCCTAATGAAACGGAAGTATGAATCGACTGATTAAACAACTGATTATGTTTCAAGCGATTTCTCCTAAAATATGGAATACTTTGCGATGAAATTAACACCAAAAATCAATATTGATCCGCAGATCTCAAAACTGGTATTAGAAATTTTAATTTCGAATAAGTTTTTGAAATATCAATTTTTTCCAATTTTATATACATTTTTCTAATGATGACAACTCAAATTTTAATCAAACAGATATTTTTTTTCAAATTTTAGAAAAGGTTACTATTTTAAACTAATTTGGCGAGAAGTTTGGCCTCCCTTAAATGTATGCTAAGAAATGAATCATGTTACTTTTATTTATCATAATTAAATTTGTATTTCATTATCATTTTATTTAATACAAACAGAAACATTTAAAATAAATGGCTTTCACTTCTTTATTTTTTTAAACGAAATGACAAGAAAAATGATAGGCACAGATGTCATATACGCACCGGGGTACCTAATTGGCGCCAAAATGGCATTATTTTGGTTGACATGGTAACCCGTCTATTGTTGTTTATTTAATAATAAATGTTTATTTACTTTATTTTCTTTTTTTAAATTACATAAATTGTTTTGTTCTATAATTAATTATTTTTTTGGTAATTTTCCTTTAAAAATAAAAAATAATAGAAAATAATTAAAAAATACGGTACTACTTAGTTATTCCATCGACCCATTTCGCCAAATTATATAAATCGCCAAACCACTCGCCAAATTATACAAATTGACAGAATTTTTATTTTAAATAACGAAAGAAGAAAGAAAATAGTATAACATTAATAAATATACAAATTAAACGTCGAAATAAAAATCACTTGATGACGTAAAGACGTGTAACTTGCTTAAAGTCAAGTGAATATGACATTTACGATCAACTATTATTGGCATTTAATCTTATAGTTTGGTGAAAGATTTTTGGTCGACGGGATAACTAAGTAGTACCAAAAATACATATGTAACTGGTATTCGAAAACGAGGATTTCGCCAATTTTCGTAAAAAAAATCATGCCAAACCGGGTGCGTATATGGCATCTGGCCAAATATTAAATGATGTAACAAACGATGACATTTAATTTCAACTTCAAAGCAATGTTTTAATTTACCACTCGAAAAATAAAAAAAATGCTAACTGGCGAGTTGAAAAGTAGTTATTGGCGTGATTTGTACCCGGCTAGCGAAACAGTACCAAGAATTCTTTGCGACAATGGTTTTATGTAGGATTATTCGAAAAAAAAAATTGATTTTTTTAAATCGAAATGGAAAACTTTCGGCACAGATGCCACGGGCGGTCCCATAGTGGCGCTATTTTTTTCTGACGCCAATGTCATATACGCAACGGGTACTTAACTGACGCCATAGTATCGTTATTTTGCTTGATTTAATAAGCCGGATGTTGTTTATGCTGTTGATGTTTTCCCCAGATTAGCGTCGGAAAAAAATCGAGCCAATATGGGGCCAAAACATACCATAATTTCTTAATAGTAATCGCCGTTTTATTTAATGATTTTTTCCCTTGATTAAATTGAACAGTTTTTTATTCAAAATACATACTAGAATTTCCAAATAGATATTTAACCACGGAAAGTAATGCAGCAATGCTGCTTTTCTTGTATTATTTATTTATTTTAAACTTTGGTTTTTCTGCTTTTTAATATTGTTGCACAAAGGCTTTATTTGCTATTTTTATGGAGTAGATTTCGTGAATGAAAAAACGCATCAACGCATTGCAACGCACTGTAATCCAGAAGTGTCATCAAGTTGGTATCTCTCTATTCTAAAAAAAAGTAACTACCGCTGCCACCGCCGCCGCTGGTTTTGAATTTTTTGTGACCGGAGGTATTTCTTCGTTAATATTAAGAAAAATAATGCATACGAAAGTATGAAAATCGGTGGTATTATACAGAAATATTTGATAAACACGCTGATGCAAACAGTTTTCAAATCGAAGAATTATTTTAAGGGATATTTAAAGCTAAAGTTGGACAAAATCGTTCCACTAAAAAAGTTTTATAGGAGCAAAAACTGTTCATGGGAATTTAATCAGATTCAGATCATTTTATACGTTTGAAGTTCCCGGTGTGCAGAATGAATTTATTTTTTTAATTTGACTCATTTTTTGAGGTTTTATTTCTATTTTAAATTCAAATTTTCAGCATTTTTAGAGGTATTTTTTACATTATTTTAGAAAATGGTATTAATTTAAACTGTTGCCAAATGTATAAACAGCGCAAACAATAATGTTTGCTTCAAATTAAAAAAATTGATTTACACGTGACTATTATAAACAGAAAAAATCATTTGGAATTAGAATTAAATAATTATGTACAAAAAGCAGGAACTTATTAAAAATTACGTCATAAAAACTATACACGTGAATTTTAAAAGAGAAACCATATTGTAAAATAATAAATTCATTAACATGCGTTAGAAGTCTTAAATAGGAGAAATTACGTCATATTTACGTCACATTACAGTTATTACATAAAATGAACACAAAATAATATTGCAAAACGGTTTAAATTTAGAAATTGCGCTAGACATTTATTTGATATTTTGAGAGGATCTTTTCAAATATTTTTGTTTGGAAAGCGCAAATAATATTTCATTTCTAACAAAAGTATCCTCACGTGATTTTTAAAAGAGTAAGAATAGCTTGGTCAAAATTACGTCAGATTAAAAACGATTAAGGGGTTCCGGGACACAAAAATCTTCAAATTTTCAATTTTTTTTCTTATTGGATTAAAAATTTGTCTGCAGTTTTCTGCTTAAAATGATGTTTAAATTATTTTTCTATCTTAATTAGAACAGGAAATGTTAATTTTTTCGTTTTGGTTTGTTTTCAAAATCTGCCTTTCAAGCTGTGGTTGTCAAGGAAACGAGTTCTTGTGAAATTACGTTTTTCTTCATGATCGGTTTTTTCACCATTTCCCATATTTAAATTCTTATAACTCAAGAACCGTTAAAGATACAGTGTTGAAACTCGGAATATATCTTTTTCAATTATTTTACTTTACTTTTGAGCCAGCATATTTGAAAAAAAAAAAAAATTACTTCTGAAAATATGATTTTTTTTTTTTAAAGTTGCACCACTTTTTTTGTAATTTTTTCGTTAAATATTTTAAATTTTTTTAAAAATTAATATTTTTTAAAATGCTGGCTCTAAAATAAAATTTATATATTTCTGTTTATTTAAATGAAAAAAAATTGAATTTCTATAAATAATATTTCGAGTAATAACGATTTTAAACTACCTCACTTTTTTAACAAAATTTAAAATTTAAAATTAAAAAAAAATTATGAAAAGTTTTATCATGCGATTTTGTTTACAAATGATATGGTTAACCATCACAAAAAATTTCAAAATTTTAACGCAATAAAATTTTTTTTTTGAAAATGTGTCCCGGACCCCCTTATTTTAAATGTCTCATTTAAAAGAGCTTTCTTTTCGCTTTGTTAAAAAAATACCAGGAGACAAAGACTCTGTTTACTTAATTCCCTTTATATTAGCTTATTTTGAAATGTTTAACTTATTTTACTTAATCAAAGACGAAAACAGCGATTGTATCTTTGGTACTACTTAGTTATCCCGTCGACCAAAAATCTATCATTCGCCAAACTATAAGATTAAATGCCAAAAATGGTTGATCGTAAATGTCACATTAACTTGACTTTAAGCAAGTTACACGTGTCTACGTCATCAAGTTATTTTTATTTCGACGTTTTATTTGTATTTTTACTTTCTTCTATCTTTACAAGAAAGTATTGGATTCATGAAAATTTTCGAATTCCGGTTTTCGACGGATTTACACGTTTTAGGGGTCAGAGATTCCAAAAAACATGTTTTTACAAAATGTCTGTCTGTGACTCTGTGAGTCTGTCTGTCTGTCTGTCTGTCTGTCTGTCTGTGTGTATGTGATACAAATTTTGTGGGCGCTCTATCTCAAGAACTAATGCACGGAATTTAATAAAAATTTATATTCAGTGAGTCCCTAAAACAAATTGATGCTGATTAGTTTTTGGTGTAAATCGCTCAACAGGTGGCGCTGCTATGCTGCATTTTTCACGATTTTCGCAATAGCTCTATCTCACGAACTAATGCACGGATTTTGATCAAACTTCAGATTTTGTTAGTCCTTGATATGAATTGATGCTGGTAATGTTTTGGTGTAAATCGCCCAACAGGTGGCGCTGTTATGATGAATTTTGCAGGATTTACACGATTTCCCCAATAGCTCTATTTTAAGAACTAACGCACGGATTTTCACCAAACTTCAGATACAATTAGTCCTTCACATGTCTTGCTACAGATTATGTGTTGGTGTAAATCGCACAACAGGTGGCGCCTCTGTGCTGACTTTTTCACGATTGACTCAATAGCTCTATCTCAAAAACTAATGCACGAATTTTCATCTAACTTCAGATTTAGTTGTATGTTGACACAAGTTGTTGTTAATTAGGTTTTGGTGTTAATCACCCAATAGGTGGCGCTGCTATGCAGGAATTTTCACGATTTTCGCTATAGCTCTATCTCAAAAACTAATGCACGGATTTTCTCCAAACTTCAGATTCAGTCAGACGTTGACATAAATTGTTGTTGATTAGGATTTGGTATAAATCACCCAATAGGTGGCGCTGCTAGGCAGCATTTTGCTGGATTTAGACGATTTCAGCGATAGTCATATCTCAAGAACTAATGCACGGAATTTGCCATTTAATTTTGGAACTATGATAGTGAATTTTGAAGTATTAACATGTATGAGATAGAAGAAAGTTTTGGGATTGGTACATCCGACTAGTTATTAATGTTGTACTAATTTATTTGTTCATTCGTTATTTAAAATAAAAATTATGTCAATTTGTATAATTTGGCGATTTATATAATTTGGCGAAATTAGTCGACGGGATGATCAAGTAGTACCGCAGCGGATTTGGCATTACAATTCCCCAATGAAAGAGAAATGAATAGAAATCCTTTTATACGGAGATCGAGACTGTTTTTTAAATTATAATTCAATCTTTCGAAATCTTTTTAAAGCTGATCAAATTAGCGTGCATTTACAGTCTGCAGTGTCCGGATGGGGGTGGACGAGCGTAGCTTGTAGGGAGCAAAGCCCCCTAGTTCCTCAAAAAGAAAAATAATATTTTCCAATCAATAACAGAATCCCCACAAAAAGCTTTTTGCTTTCTTATATTTATTTCTCTTTTCTGAAATTGTTTTAAAAAAGCATGTTCCAGGGCCGGCTTTAAAGAGAGGCAAGGTACTACAAGCAAAAGGACTGAAAATATGCAAAATATTTGGTTAAATTCTAAAAGATATATCATTTAAAGAAGCGATGAAAAAATATCTTGCCGAGTGCGCCGTGTCTACTAAAGTTTTCCCTTTGTACATATGTTTTCTCTCTCAATCGCATACAAAGGCGCCCATTTGGGTTTCCGATTCTGAAATTTCTTCAATGTACCATATTTAATTTATTTGTGATAATAAAAAATACTTCTCGTGTTGTCTGTCTATCAATTGATGATTATCCCCAGTGGCACCAACTTTTGAAAAACATTGGGTGGAAAACACCATTTTCAGGTAAAATGACATGAGTATTTTGTTTTATTTGGAGATAGGAAGATGGATAGGGAAGTTACGATGTGAATCAGTTTTCGGTATTTTCAATACCGAATATAACATAGTTATACACAAAAACATATATCCATTTCATTGCAATCGGACTCTATTTACGCGCGTTAGAGCACGGACAGACGGGCAGACAAACCGAATTCATAAACACTTTTCAACTATGTTGGAATGTGTTAAAAAAGAAACAGTACAAATCTGGGAAGCTAACAAAAAAGAGTCAATATGTTTTTAAACTAATTGAATTTTAATTAAATTTAACAAGCTTTAAGAAAATAAGTAACAGAAAATAACAGGATTTGTGCAAAGTCAGACGAAAGCATTCAAACAAAAGCTACATATCAACCAATGCAAAGAAAAATGCTGCAGACATTTCTATAAATTACTACAAATTCGAATCTAGAACCAACATAAAAATAATTATTTCCCACTTAAATGTAAATTGGAGGATTTAAAAACTCAGACGAGCAAATCTATTATTAATGAGGAAGTTATAAATAATTTCGGATAAAAATTATTAAATTAAATACAAACTACACTTTAAAAAAAAGTATTTAAAAGCTTAATCTATAGGAGAAAATTCATTTTATAAACAAACAGAAACAAATAGGAATGCGATTGAATCCTTTATTACTTTGCTCAAAGACAGTCACATGTTCATATAATCCTTTGAAACTGCATTTACTTTATGCAATATGCAATCCAATTACGAACGATTCGTTTGGATGATTTAATTCAGTAACAGCTTTAAATTTTATTTCAGTTAAAAAAGAGTTCTCGATTTATGCAATAAGTAGAAACATGTTTTAGTGATACTGAGTCAACAGATGATTATAAAACAGATCTTTGCAAATAATCGATTTTTAATGTGTTTTTAGTAGAAACATATTTAAAAATTTGGAATGGTGTAAAGGAAATTAGATTGCTACGATATTCAGTTTAACGCGTCCGATTTTTACCAGGGAGGCGACTGCAAAAAAGTATACGTCATAGATTGTCATCACAGTATTTTATACTATTCGAAAATGAATGTTGTTTAGTATATTAAACAATTTCAGTATTTAGCGCGAAAAAACAATATTTATGAATTTTTATGTAGTATGTGTTTTCTTTTTCATCAAAATGCATCAAAGAATCATAATATATACACCCCCTCAAAAAAATAATATATAGTGACACACTTTGTCTAACAGCATCAGAAGTTGTTATTTAGTTGGTAACTTACTGTTGCTTATTGTGTTTATTATTTCCTATAACTAATATAATTTGTTCTAGTGAATTGTTTATTAACGTAATCTCAAAAACATTTTTTGCCTTTAGGTCGCCTATCCTTTGGAATCGTAAATTTAAATGTTTATATTAACCTATGGAAACTGCATGTATTTCCACATATTGTTATTTATATATGTTATACTTTAGAGCAGCGGTTTTTAAAATGGGGTCTGCGGAATCTTGGGGGTCCGAGAGGTTATAGCCGGGATCCCCAAGTAGGGATGTAGCGGAGGGTATACGGAGGTATACGCCGTATCCCTTCTGGTTTTTTTCAGGAACATCGCATACCCTCTGTTTCTCAAAAAAGCTATTGTATATACACTTTAAGGAATACCCCCTGTCTTGAGCATATACCCTCTGCTTAGAGCGTATACCCTCTCTTTTTTTTTACGACTTCATCACTGTCCCTAAGCCCAGTGTTGAATTGTAACTTTTTCTGTAGCTTCGGTTATGTGTGCGTGTTTCGGAGAGAGCGTGTGTCGGAGTTGCTGAATAAGAACTTATAATTTAGATCATTAATAAGCATAAAACCATAAATCCCTCGGCTGTGTCATTTTAATGTTAAGAGAATAAACAACGAAAGATTTTAAATAAGATTTTGGATAAGAATTAACAAATTAAATAAAAACTACGCTTTAAAAAAAGTATTTAAAAGCTTAGTCTAGAGGGGAAAATTCATTTTGTAAACAAACAGAAACAAATAGGAATGCGATTGAATCCTTTATTAATTTGCTCACAATCGCATGTTCATATAATCCTTTGAAATTGCATTTACTTTATGAAATATGCAATCCAATTACGAACGATTCGTTTGGATGTTTTAATTCAGTAACAGCTTTAAATTTTATTTCAGTTAAAAAGAGTTCTCGATTTATGCAATTAGTAGAATCACGTTTTAGTAATACTGAATCAACAGATGATTATAAAACAGCTCTTTGCAAATAATCGATTTTAAGTGTGTTTTTCATAAAAACATATTTAAAAATTTGGAATGGTGTAAATGGAATTAGGTTGCTACGATATTCAGTATAACGCGTTCGATTTTTACCGGGGAGCCGACTGCAAAAAAGTATACGTCATAGAATGTCATCACAATATTTTATACTATTCGAAAATGAATATTGTTTAGTATATTAACCCCTTAACCTAAAAGACGGGCATAGCCCGCGTACGATGATCGAGCCAAATAGAAATTTTTCCTACCACTTAAATTTCACAGTAAATATAGTTTAATTTAATCGTCGAAATTCCATGATTAAACAAAGCGAAAATCGCTATTAAATTTTAGTGGTAGCTATGGATTATCCAAACCGTGGGCTGTTGAGACGTAAATCGTAAGTTAAGGGGTTAAACAATTTCAGTATTTAGCGAGAAAAAAAAATATTTATGAATTTTTATGTAGTATGTGGGTTTTTTTCCTTTAAAAAGCATGAAAGAATCATAATATATACCCCCCCCCCCCTCAAAAGAATAATGTATAGCGACACACTTTGTCTAATAGCATCAGAATTGTCATTCAGTTGGTAACTTACTGTTGCTCATTGTGTTTTTTGTTTCCCATAACTAACATAATTTGTTCCGGTGGATTGTTTATTAATGTAATCTCAAAAAGAATTTTTTAATTATTAAATTTCGTGAGTAGATATTCATTAAAGTCGTCTATGTTTAGAGTTATATATTTAAATGTTTATATTAATCTATAGAAACTGCATGTATTTCCACATATTGTTATTTATATATGTTTTACTTTAGAACAGCGGTTTTTAAACTGTATTCTGTGGAATCTTGGATGTCCGAGAGCTTACAGCCGGGATCTCCAAGCCCAGTGTTGAATTGGTACTTTTTCTGTAACTTCGGTTATGTGTGCGTGTTTCGGAGGAAAAAGGGAGTTACTGAATAAGAACTTATAATTTAGATCATTAATAAGCATAAAACCATAAATCTCTCGGCGGTAACATTTCAATTTTAAGAGAAAAATCAACGAAAGATTTTAAATTTTATTTTGTTATCTAATGATAGTGTTCAAAACAGAATCACAGACTTGTGCTGAAAATATTAAGAACTAATTGATTGGATATGTAAAAATAACTCCCATTAATAAATAATTCTATTGGAAATTATTTCTTTCAACTTACGATTTTAAAAAAAGTTTAGGGGTCGTCTTCATAACATAATTGTACTAAATCTGAAATTGTTAGTATGAACACCTAATTTTGACATCATATTTAACTGTTACGGTAGATTGTATCTTAGCACGCCAAACGGGAAGTTATTCGATCAAGTAGTTTAAAAATTATAAAGGTTTAAACATTAATACCCGTAATATTAAATTCATTATAATCGTTTGAAATCGGATTGCAATGAGGGTAGTTTTTTAAACATTACTTAAGAACTACTTGGCGGAATTCGCTGCAGTTTAGAATTAGCAAATGTTTAGCTTCTTGAAATCAATATCTGTTAAAAAAATTATAGGTAAAAATTTTTTAATTACAATTTTCCATTAAAAATACATTTGAAAATTTATTTCTAAAACACATGTATTTTAAACTAATTTTCGAAAAAATTACAAATTCCAAACTATAAAATTTTTATCAGAAAAATCGATTTCTACAAGCTCAAAATATCTGCAACGGTTTCAAATAAATTTAGCCTTGAGAGTTTTAAACTTTAAATCTTCATAACTCCTAAAATATTTGTTCGAATATTTTCCCATTTGCCATGCTAAGGTACAATTTAACTTAAAACTTAAATATGATGTCAAAATTCTGATGTTCTGATTAAAATTTTCAAAATTTGTTACAATTTCAGCATGAAGACGACAACCCCATTTTTGTTTTAAAAAATTTTAAAGAAGACATAATTTTCAGTCAAATGTCTATTTTTTTTTTCGGGAACAGTTTGCGTGATAAAAATGTATGGAATATTCTTTTTTTGGTGCGGACTGTATATGTAGTGGTTAAAAACAAATTTCAGAATTCTGGTATATGCCTGGAAAAAACAAAAACTTAACACCTCAGCAAAGAGCTGACGGAAGAAATTTTCTATATCGTTGAGCGACTAAATAAAAAAAAATCTGCCGTAAAAGGCAAGAAAAGAAATGCATTTTTTGAAGTTCAAATTATTTTGAAACCTTCAGTTTCTCAAATAGCAAACGCAGCCGTCGATTTTTTCCGTTGTTATAGACCGTTCTAAAATACGTGTAGCAGTATTTTTTCTGTTCTGTATTTTTTTATTTAATAATGTCCTATTTTCTAGTTTATTACCATCTACCTTTCTGTTAGGATAAAACTGTATTTATTTTCAAATTTTTTTTGTTGTTCCTACACTTTTAAGTTTTCTGTAAATAAATATACCTGAAATCATCCATTACTTGTGTATTCCTTTATCTATAATTTAATTTTATGTTAGCTGGGCACGTATGATGAAACGCCAAACATAGTTCCTATCGCTATTATTCGTACGGCATTCATTTAATTTAAAATATAAAAATTTTACCCTTTCCTCTTAATTGCATACCGTTTATCCATTTCATTTTTCCTACAAAAATAAATAAATAAATAAATAAATTATGCCGAAACCAAAACATTTTATTTAAACATCCATGGATTATTTCTAATTTACACACGCAAAGATAGAACATGCTATGGGCAAGGGAAAATAAAAATAAAAATAGTTTAATTAAAAAAAACTCTTTTACAGACATTCAATGTTTATCTTAAGAATCACGTTTAACTTCATGGCTGTGATGCCGCAATCCGTGTAGTTTTAAAAAATATTTCTATTACAATACGTTAATTTGGCGTGGGTTCAAATTATTGAAAATTCAGTGCTTTTATCTATATTTAACAGAAATCCCGAAACATTCGAATGTATTAAAAGATCTATAACTTCATTATTTAAACTTTCTATTTATGATTTCTTAATTGTTTTCTCATAATAACAATTTAATTATTATTCAAGTATTGAACAATAAAAGAGTATTCAAAAAAGTATTACCCTATTTACTTCTTATTTGTATTTTTTGCTTTCCTGCGTTTAAAATATTCGTTGTCGCCATTTCGCAGCCAGTTAGCACAATTTAACGAGTACAGTTTCGAACATCATTAATTCATTGTTCTTCTAACTCATACACAGTTGTAACAATTAAAGTATTAATTTACAATTTAGGTTTGAAAATACTATAATGTGGTATTAGCATCGGAAACACACATCTGTGTACATAATTTTTTTTATTTCTGGGCTATCAGGAAATGGACGAAAAAAATAGTATGAAATTCCATCTCAACATACTTGAACATAGTTAAGTTAAAGAAAGAAAAGAATGTAAAAATATATATTCTATTGGCGAGATTTGCGCCCGACAAACATAAAAGTACCATCATTTTTTAATTTATCCGGCATATTTTGCTTTACAGAAGCTGCCATTATTTTTAATCGACTTTCAAAACGGGTGTTATATAATTCGTTATATATATTTATATACCTGTATATACATTTTTTTTAATGTATGCCTACGCATAACTACGCTGCCTTCAGATTTCAACTTGATGTAAATGTAAATATTTATATAATATACTGACTTTTGTCAGTTACTATAGATTCATTTCATAATTTTGTCTAATATAGCATAATTTTGAACTTAGAAAAAATTTCGGATTTGGTTTCCACAACATTTTGCAAGAATTTTTTTAAATAAAAAATACTGGTTTTCAAAAATTTGGGAGACCTGTACATGTACAATCTATCCAAAAACAAAAAACAAACAAACAAAAAAAACAATTTAGGTTACACTTCACCCCTGAATTCCGATAGATGTCTAGTAATAAAGATAAATTTAACACATCTGCCCAAAGAGCTGAGAGAACAGCTTTCAGGAACTCATAAGTGGGTGGAAAAAAAATAAGAAAGAAGAATGGTCCGTTGAAAAAGTAAAACATCGCGCATTTTTTCACGTTAAATTATTTATAAACTTACATTTTCCCAAATAAATGACGCAGCCATCGATTTTTTTTCGCCTTCTTATAGATTATTAAAAGAGGTGCATAGTTGTGTCTTTCCTATACTTCTGTATTTTCTTCAAGTAATTATTCATTATTTTGGCTATTTCGATTGAATTTTCTGTAACGCAAAAATTGGATTTTATTTTAGTTTTGTGTATTTGTTCGAATTTTTGGCTTTCCGTAAACAAATATATTAGATTGGCCGTTACTTCTTTTCTCATTCTATTAAATTCCGTATTTAAAAAGTAAAATAAAAATTGTGGTTACATTCACAGAAAAGTAAGCGTTAAGTATGTTATATATTATTATATACTTTTTCTAAAATCATAGTCTTTGTGACAATTTGGAAATTTTATTTACTTAATTGATCGTTGTTTAAATTTTCGTTTTTACTGGGAAAATTTAAATATATTTAAAAGAATGACTTCGCACATTAAGGAAATATGGATTTATAGTTACTTTTTTCCTTTGCATTGTTGGCATTGGGATGTGAGATATTTAGTATACACATATACTGACACACATGGTTATTCTCTTCTATTATGCCTAACATACATTTTTCCATACTTTGTTGTGTTTACCTTTGTGTTTATCTTTTGTGTTTACGGTTGTGTTTATCTTTTTACCATCCGTTTTATTAGCGTATGTGTTTCTGCTCCATAAGTTAGTGCAGGCAAAACACATTCGTTAAATAACATTATTTTCAAGCAAAGAGCCATGATACTCTTCAGAATAATACTGTACTTACCGAAAGTACTTACGTATTTCTTATTCTTCTATTGATTTCATTCATGATATCGTTGTTCGATGTTATTTCATTTCTAAGTAAAAGACTTAGGTTTAGGTTTAGGCTTAGGCGAAATCGTGTGTAATTGCCTAACACCTCTTCCAATCTTGATCTTTGCAGTTCCTCTTTCCAAACGAATGGTTGCCGTTGTTTTCATGTAAATCATCTTTATAATATTGATATTGGGCTTGTCTACACTGTTGTCGTCGAGGAATTTTATTATTGCTGATGTGTCGACAGAAAAATTTCCACAATTTTATAAATTCGCCATAGCTCTATAATATCGCTATTACTCGATGCTATCCATAAGTTCTCGGTACCAGTTTAACCGTCTATCTACTGATGGTAACTATAAATACCATTAAAATAACTTGTTATAAAATTCATTTAATAGATTGATTAGTTGTAATGCAGTTTAGAATGTGCTATAGATTCATTACTTTATCTTGTTTCAAAAGCATAATGGGTTACACAAAACATAAATATTTTTAAAAGGATGATTTCTTTTGCCTTTGCATCTTTTCAGCTTTCTTGCCGTTGCGGGGGGGGGGGGGGGGGAACCATTCAATTCGGAAATATTTCGATATTTCTATTGTAAGAACATTATATTTTTACATTTCCTAATTCTACAAAATTCTAAGAAAAATATTTAAAATAAAAGATTTGAGTGGGGTTATAAATATTGCACAAAATCCCTATAAATTCAAATTTAATTAATCCTTCAAAATCATTCAATCCTTCTAAAATCCTTCTAAAATGTATTAAATGAATAATTGAATCTTCTAATGTTGGTAAAACAACTCACGGAAAATGCTTTAGAAGATAAAATTTTCATGAATTCATAATTCCGTATATAAAGGGTTAAGGGCGGCTTCTTCATCCACCTGGAAAGACTCGCTCGTTAATGCAAATCCTATGGAAGAAATTTTTAAAGATATCTCGTTTGCATTTTAATATTCTTAAATGATTTTTTTTTTCATTAAATAGCTGAGATCGATATCTACATCTGCCCCTTTCTTACTTTTCGATTTTGTTTGAAGGTTTTTTTTTTTTTTTTTCAAGAGGATGCTTTCACTTTTGAAAACAGTTCCGAAAATGAAAGTGTCCTCATTAAAAATATTTGTAAACAAAATCAAAAAGTAAAAAACGTCCTTTGTGTAGATCGATCTCAGCTAATCAATGCAAAAAGAATTGTTTAAAAATACTGAAATGCAAACGAGATATCTTTTAAAATGTTGTTAATGTCTATAATGACAGTGGAAAACATAAAAATTTCTCTCTTTCAGGGCGTGCATCAGCTTCCATAGATCCACGTGCAAGAGAAGGAGAAAAAAAGGCCACGGAATTCCTCACTGCGGTAGACTGTGTCGGTAAACCAAAGCACTTGCAGGAACCCTTTAATGACATATGAACAAAGGCTGTAAGACGGAAATAGCCGCGAAAAATCTGGGAACGCGTTCTTTTCAAAGTTAAAAAGAGACATATAACAGAAATAGAATATTATAAAATGGAATGAAACTTGATACGGAAAAGCTAAGATAAAAAGTGTAAAATCAATTAAATTTTGTGATACGGAAGTAAAGGAAAAAGTATTTTATCGTGGAAAAATGCAGACTAAATGGGAAAAATTTAGAAATTTATTATATATGTACATTAAATTTGTAAAATTTCCCTTTTAATTTACTTATTACTAATTCATATATATTATATATATATTTCAATCATTGAAAAATGCGAAAATTTTTTGCACATTTTCCATGTCATTCGTAAACATAAAAGTACGACAATTGTAGGTATTATTATGGAAGTGATTTGAAATCGAATAGTTTGGCTTTATTTTCGGATGAAAAAATTACGTTCATCTTGAGCGATTGTTGTCTCAGGACGGCAGATTTTTAATAGAATTTTCCATAATATTTTCTGTGTTCACGGAAAAATAGTTAGATTTCTCAGAGTCTTAAAGTGTGCCTGATAATCTGATACGTCCGCATAAGAAAATATGTGTGTCATAAAGTTGCCATGTTGCATTTGAGAACAGCCTTAAAATGTGGATGATAATATATAATTCATAATGTGTGATTTATGTTTTTTGATAAGACCGTTTTGCTCTTTGCCTGAAAGAAATATCCTTTCACTCTGTCACTTATGTAGGGGAGACTAGGAAGGGTTGATCGACTTTTTACAAGATGATTTTTTATTTTTTAAATATTGAACGTAGAATAAAGTTTTATATATCAGTTTATTCGTTATACAATCAGTTATCAAAATAAAATTGCTACATAAGTGTAACATATAAGAAATTTGAAAATGATTGATTCTAATCATGAAAAAATAATGGGTCAAAGCTCCCCACATATGGGAGACTTGACCCACTATATGGGAGGCTTGACCCACTCTGTTTTATATTTCAATATTTGTGAAGGGAAATAAAATCAGTTTAAAAAAATCAAAATAACTTTACGCTACATGCTTTAATTATTATAAAAAAATATTTTTAAAAATATGATGCTTATACAAGCCTGTTGAGACGCAATCGCAAGTAAGAGGCGAAAAGTTTTGTTTTAAACAGGATTTTGTCTGAGCAGGTGTAATTGTACAGCAGGGAAATGAAATTTTTACATTTAAGGCAGTATTCCTTTAAGAGACAGGTTCCATTTTCATAGTGTTTCATGTTATTATCTCCGGATTTAGGAGCCACTGGCCCGCTTCTTTTTTTTTGTTTCCTTGTCCATTTTTTTGTGACACTCGACCTGACAACTCTAGTTGTTACATGGTTTGGCTTTATCTCACTCTATTTATCCTGGTGAAATTTGTCTACATACCTTCCTAAAGTTTTTCAACCGATGCTATATATCGATGTTCTTTTGCAGGCCCATGAGCACTTATCTTATTATTAACATGATTTAAACCTTTAAGAGGCAAAGTACTTCCAGTACTAAAATGTTTAAATAGATGACTGGCACCGGAATTTAAAAAAAAAAAATTCTTTGGAAATAACGAAAAAAGGCTATATTTCACATACATATTAAATGGAAAAGATTTTAGCAAAATTCTGGTGGCATTGTGACGTTTTGGAATTAAAATTAAGTGGTTTTATAAACATACTAATGCCCCTGAAAGGGTTAAGACTGCTGCTTTAATCCTTTCCAGTCTTTCTTATTGTTTCTATTTATCTAATGTAAGCAATATTTAAATGGAAAAAAAGTTCCTATCAACTTTCCCATTTTCTAGCAATTTTTCACATCTTTCTATAGACAGTTTTAAACGTTTTCTTTTCCATCACACCATTTTACTATAGCTTTAGAGAATAAATGTACATTATTTTATATAAATAACCATTAACTTTTCATTATGCGCAGTGTATAATAAAAATATTTCCAAAACCACTTAACTAAGGGAGCCTTGAGCATCTGGTCAACCTTCCCTCACATTGACTAGGTCAAGCCTCCCTACATAGATCTTTTCTAAAGAATAGCACATTGTTATATTAAGCCTAACTTACTGTATAATCTGTAAGCCTGGAATTAAAGCTCGATATTTCTGCATTACTTTAAACCTACTTATTTAAATTTCTATGATATAATTTATCTGAAAAAAGCTTACAAAATATTTCTAAAAAACACAGCTTTTAGGTTGAAAACGCTTCACAATTGAATTTTTCGCCCCTATTTCGAATATCTCTATGAAACGAAGTTTGTTGTTTGAGCATTCCAGTAGCTTTGGTTGACACCTGTTGATAAAATTGTGAAATACTTTTAAATATGAAAATTGATGGGTGGCCCAAGCCTCCCGTATGGTCAACTCTCCCTAGTCTCCCCTATACCAGAAAAATGTTTAATTACGAAAGTTGATCACATATATTACTATACGATATATAACACTGTGAATTTCATCAAACTGTTAAGTGATTTTTAACTTATTTATGACAAGATTTCATCTTATCGCTACAGTTGGAGTTAATTTGGCAAATGTGTGTGCGTAGGTATGCGTTTAAATGCATGAAAGGATTTCTGTGCAATTCCACATCACATCGGATTGCTACACACACATATCTTCAATGTTTTTGTTTTAGCATGATGACATCATCGTCTACATTTGTAACAATAAATTTTAAACAATGCAAATTGATAAAATATTTTAATTCATTGTTAAAATATATTCGTTGCTTTTCATTATTAAATACATTTTAAATACTAAACATGCTGCATATGCATTGTTGTTGCATTGTTAAAATTTTATTTTTCAATATTAAGTATCATTTTTGGGTGCATTGTTGTTGTAAATATGACAGATGCTTTCAAGGGAAGTTTTGTTCTAGTAAAAATCTTATTGCTAGAAGTTTGCTAAGAGCTAACTATAAAATAATTTTTGCTTTAAAGCGTTTGTTATTTTATAAGATTGCTGATTCTTGATATATGATATTGAGAAAGATGAGTTTCAAGGGTTTCTTCGAGAAATTTACGTAAGTATAACTTTTCTGAAACACATTATCTGTACCTTTGAATGGCGATATACATTTGTTAATTTAATTGTATCTAAAATTACCCTTTATCCACAACTTAAAAAAAAAAAAAACTCTAATTTTGCGCACAAGATGAACTGTATTTAACTAAGCAAAATGAACTTTGTAATAAATTGCTAAAACACTAAAACCAAATTTCTGTATTTAATTATACAAAACTCTATTGTTTCACCAAATGTAAAACTTCATTTTGAAAGTTGAAAAAAAAATTAATTTTTATGAAATATGTTATGATATGCTTGAAACGTCCAAGTGATAAAAAATAAAATTCTGAAAATTTTGGTCTTAAAATATCAGTTAGCATAATAAACTGTTATGTTAAAATTGACTATGTGCTTGTGTTTTACATTTATTCATTCAAGAATGGGATGTAATACGAGTTAAATGTAACACATATTATTTATAAGAATGCCACAATAACTCTTGAAAATTTGGAAATTTAAGTTAATTTCAAATATATTAAATTTTAGTGAAGTTTTGGTTTTGGTGGCTATTTCATTATAATTGTTTGTTATATAATATTTTTGTTTAAAAAAAGCAGAAAAGGGAAAATAATGGGAATATCAGATTTTTGCATGACATTTTAATTAACATTTAAAAGAGAACAACTTTCAATTTGAATATAAAGTTCAAAAAATTATTTTTATTAAATTATATTTTCAAGAATATTTGATGAAATAAATACCTAAGATTAAATGTTCAAGCTTCGTGAATCAGTTTGTTTTATTATAGAGAACAAAAACTCGTCTGTCGAAAAATTCATATCTAGAAGTCATGACACCGTACATTTTTTTTTTTTTTTTTTTTTTTTTTTAAGTTTTGCATTCTACCAAAAAACTCATAAATTTATTATTACACAACATCATAATGTCATTACATTTACTTGGCATAGGTTTTAACATTTTGAATACCAACAGAAATTATTTGTGTAATGCGCTCACTGACAGAGTGACTTTTGATTCCCCTCTAATTAAAAAATTAAATGAGATTTTGAGCTCAAGTTTCATTATCATTGTCATACAGCATATTAATTTTAATACGTGTATTTTGCATAAGTTCGGCAATATAGAGTTTAAAAAAAAACTGCTAGTTTTTTGTTAGTTTAACATAATTACAAAATCAAATCATTGGAACCTATTTATTTCTTCAGTTATATTTAGTAATTTGAAATAACAACAGTACACTGTAAAAAAGATGAATATTTCTTAACCCCTTAAGCGTCGCGCCCGATAAGTGTAGGCTACTTTTTTAAAATTCAGATTGTCCGATTGCCAACACTTTTTTGATGTAGAAATATTCGCCTTATTTAATGTCAGATTAAATGATGCGAGAGTAAAGCCAATTACCAATTTAAAAAAAAAAAAAAAAAAAAAAAAAAAAAAAAAAAAAAAAACTGGCGGGAAACAGTGTAAACAATAAAAAAAAAAGCAGCTTACACTGGCCGTGAAAGTCACGTGCGCGAGAATTAAGGCGATAATTTACGAAATTTTAATATAACTATAAAGAAAAACGTATAATAACCTCTTTTATTCACAATCTAAAAGCTTTATTTACCTTAATAAACCTCAGAGTCCAATACATTTCCAAGATTTAAAGAAGCATTTTCAAAAACAACGTTTCTTTTGCTGTCACTGATTTTCAGATGCGTTTCCGAGTCATTTTTAGGGGGCATTAATAAGTTTACTCCAACCAGATTTTCGATTTTTGTTATGTTATGTTTGTTATATCTTTTCTCAATTAAACAATTTCAGCCGTAAAACGGATTTTATTCATGCAATAGTAAAAAAGTAACATTAAATTTCTTTTTATGTTAATACTTTGAATTTATTATATTTGAATCTAAATCCTGTTTGTCCAACACGAAAATGTTTATTTGACAATTGTTGGCATTCTTAAAAAACGGTATTCCAGATTCCCATTATCGATGTTTCATTTCATAAAAAGAAGACATTCTCATTAAAGTTATTTGTTTATAGTTAGTTCAATACAGGATCTTAATATTGGCATGAATTTTAAGTCTGAAAAATAAAAGTAAGTCATATTAAAAATCTTTTAAAATGAATGTGAAATATAGTTTTTCTGTATTTTCTGACATTTTCCCAAAACATTTATTATATATCTTAGTTAAAAGGAAACAAAACAACGTACATTGTAAAAAGAGGCAAATGCTTCTAAGTTTACGAAAATATAATATAACCACTAACGAAAATATACAATAACCTGTTCCGGGTGACCCAAGATTCCGAAAAACGTTCTTTATATTTCGAAACCTCAGAAACCAACGTATTTTCGAAATTTAAAGACGCATTTATAAAAACAAAATTTCTTTTCCTTTCACAGTTTTTCGGAAAAGTGTTCGAATAATTTTTATAACGTTTTAATCAGTTTTCACAATCCGAAATGTAGGGTAATTATGGAAGAGATGGACCACGTTTTTTTTTCGCGCTCTAAATCCATACATATCGACATGCATTATACTTTTAATGGTATATATGCATAGTGTATGATGTTTCTTTAAAAAAGTCCTAATGCAGAAGTTCATATCTTTAAAGGAATTTCTGTTACATATTTTTTAATTTTTACTATGTGGTCCACCTCACCCAGACTACTCCGGGTGAGATGGATCACAATAAAATATTGAAATAATCGCACATGTATTAAATTTAGAAAAGTTTATTTTCATTACATGAAAATTAAATGACATTTATATATATTTATTTATATATTACTATACATAATTTTGCTTATATATAATTTACTTATATATTGCTGAACATTAAGTTTACATGAATTATTATTTGACCTTTTAATATATACATTGAAAATTAAATTTGTTTCTTGAAATCTTAATAGATTTAAACGTTATTTATGAAGATGCCTTATATACTATGAGTTAAGATTGTTTTGCAGTAACTTCTTTCTGGCTATCTAATTTCTTCTCACAATTATCTCATGTTACTTCTAAACCGTGAACATCCTTCATGAAGGCAACGCAAACAAGACACACACTGTATCCAATCTACTTTTTGTGTTGTCGCATTGTAATTTTTGCCGCATCCCACACAAACTTTTTCGTTTCAATTTTGTAAATCGTTATCCTCGTCATCACATATTTCTTGAATGTTTATATCCATGTCAGAGACGAACCTTTTCTAATATCGGTACTCGGTAGTCGACATTTTCCGAAAACAGAAATATACAATCCCTTAGTATTTTAAATTCAGCTCTTATAAAACTACATTTGTAATTCAAGATTGTACGGTGAATCCCTCCCTACAGAAATCCTGGTCCACCTCCCCTGTATAAATGGTCCAACTCCCCTGTCTAAATGGTCCATCTCTCCAGAACGCCTAGGTCAGAAGTATAACCCACCCTGACTCTACACTGTAGATATTGCGTCGCAAATTTTAGGTTATTTAGAAGCCTAAATGTTCTCCGAGATCACATCATAACACTAGATAGATCACTTACAAACAAAAACCTTTCGGACCGGTCTCGGGCCGATTTTCAATCCGGCACTCGGGCCGGGCCGGGCCCGGGCCATACCTTATTCTGAAGCCCCGAGCCGGGCCTAACTTATGTTTTCGGTAACGATCCGAAACTGATTTCATTCCTAGTTTTCAAGGTCCAAAATTTCCAGTCCTAGTTTTGACCCAGTCCGCATGAAAATCATTGCCTCAGCGTGTCCTGGTCCATTCAAAGGTCAGTAAAGTTAGGCCTGGCCCAAAAATGTTTAAAAAAAAATGCATACATTTTTCAATTGCCATTACTCTACCCTTAAACATTAAAATTTATTCTTTTTAGAGAATAGTTTTTCTAGGCTTATTAAAATATAGTTAAATTAAAATATAGTAAAACGTGCGAAAAAAGACCTGCCTATAACGGAATTCTGTTTTAAACTGAAAATGTTGCTCCATGTAAAATTAATATACCAATACGTAAGAAAAGAATATATAATACATTTACACTTGCTAAGAAGGGAACTTGTCTAAAATGCATTTCTTTTCTTTTGTATGCAATTTCGTCTTAGAAGATTTTACTGCGAGCATTTTTTAGATTTTTAACGCTTCAGTGCATGGAATATGTATTAACAATATTAATGAATACTGAAACTTTTACATGCAAGAAATAGAGATTCATTAAAAAAATAAATATCGCACCCTGCGGTACTTCTATAAAAATGAAGATTACAAACATAAAAAAAAAAGTTAAATAAATATTTTTGGTCAGAACTCTTCGTACAAGACAAATTTTAACCAAATCGACGTAAAAATCAATGTTTTGTAGAAATTCACCCGGGGCAGGAATGGGACAATATATTTTTTTCCTACGGGCCGGTCCTTGCTCGAGCCGAACTTTTAACTTTTGTATTGGGCCGGGCCGGGGCGCGAAATTTTGGCCCGTTCAGAACACTAAGTTGCACGATCTATGGGACACCACATTAACGAAATATTTGAGTGGTCCATCTCACACTGTGATCCATCTCCCCCGTAATTACCCTACGTGTTTCGGATGCAATCCATTCTCCAGAAAGCATTTTCAGGTTATAAAAACATTATTTTGAAACAAATAAAAATCAACGTGAATCTCAGAAACGTGCTTCTGAATCTTTTTTTATAGTGCATTAATCGCTTTTCTCAAACTGGATATTCGATTGTTTTGATGCTATCCATTCTCAATTAAGGTATCTGCCTACTTTCGGAGCCCTTTTTATTTTAAATGTACAATTTAGAATAAATGCACCTATTTTTAGTGCAATTGTAATACAGAATGATAAAAAACATAAAATCCCAGCAATAATTTCATAACATTTAAAAAAAAAAAATTGTTAGTTTTGTCTTGAAGAAGAAAATCATGCTTACGCCAGACAGAGTACGTTCAATTCAACTAAATATATTTCAATTTATTTTGTACTACATACTACTAATGCACTTCATTTGCACTGAACTAGAAGTTTCACAAAATCTTCAAAATTCACTGAAATATTTAAAATAGCTAAAAAATTCATATTTTTTTAATTAAAAATTACCATTTTTTTAACATTAGAGTACCTCTAAAATAATTACATTATCACGTAGAGCTTAGATTTTAGTTCAGAAAATAGTGAGTAATATGGAAAGCTTTCACTGAAATCTGTTTAAAACATTTTATGTAATGAAGTTTATCCAACATGGAAGTAACGAAAAAATTAATTTTCCAGAAATCACATTTAAAGATTTCTTATCTATATTATTTCTTGCATATAAAATTATTCTATAAGTGTCAATTAAGGTTTATTAGTGTTTTTATATATAAAACGTAAGAAAATCGTGCATAGAAACATATTTTACATTTCTCCTGGCCTTCTTAGACCCATTCCAGGTATTTGACTCGTTACGTCCAGTTTGCTAAATTGGCCATAACTCCTGTTATAATACTCTTAGAAATAAACATATTTGCAAACGTAAAAATTGCTCTTTCAAATAAAGTACTAAAAAAATTTCGTAAACTTTCACCAAAACAGTCATTTTAATGTAGGCCTTAAGCACTTTCAGTTGTGTAACTGAATTCATACATGCAAAATTTACAAAATAATATTAATTTTAATATTAATGTTAATGCTGTTCACTTATTATATTTTTCTGCGAAAACATGATTGTTGAACACAAAAATGTTTACTTGTGAATAGCTAGCACACGATAAAAGTGCTTTTTGGATTGAGAAAACGTGATTGAGAATACACTTAAAAACGGCTGGGAAAGAGTGATAGCAAAATAAACGTTGTTTTGATAAATATTTCTTTAAATTTTCAAAATGTCTCGGTTTTTTAAGGTTCATAAAGCTAAAGGACACTTTTCAAATTCGTGGGTGACTCAAATGAGATAATTGTATGTTTTCGTATTTTTGTTAATATTATATTTTCCTAGATTAAGAAAAGTTTTTTTTTTTTTTTTTTCAGAGTATACAATAATGTATTTTTGATTGTTCAATAATATAATATTACATTAGCGAATGAGATCCACTCCATACGTTTGAGCTTCTTCATTTGCACCATGGTTGAGTGATTTTTGTTTCTGCCCCAATGAGTTGTTTATTGCTTGTAGCGCCATCTATCTTTTGTACTTAGAATTAAAACCATGCATAAAGGTAAAAAAAACTCCTGACATCTTGCATAAATTTCCTAGAAAAATTTTTTTTAATAGCTGTCACCATTTGCAAGTTATAGGATTTTAAAAACAGTCAATCAATTGTAAGACACCCGGATTATTGGATTGTTTAAACCTTTTAATGCGGTTCTCAAAAAAATATTTTCCAATAACGCTAAACTTTCTGATACATTTACAGGCGCATTTTTAAACGCAAAAATTTTCTCAAATCCAAAATGACTACCTTCTCACCCATTTTTGAATTCATTTTTGTTCGAGAAATCATGCAAGTGGCAGGTGCTTTTATTCAACAACTGTGTAACCAAACTATTTTTTTCGTTTTTTGGTTGGTTGGTCGATTGAGGTTTAATGGCACAAACTCCCCTCAGGGGCATGCTGCGCCCCGATTTTTGGAAATGGCAGAAGAATTTTCAGAAAATGCTGTAAAGGTTGGCATTTTAAACAGATTTTTTTACGCGAGAGCGCGGTAAATGCTAAGAAACTGATGCCGTGAGAGAATAATCACTTATAATACAGATTTTAATTCATTTATCGCAAAATTAAAAAAAAAAAAACCGTTCGATTTCAAATCAGATCAATTATCATACCTGTAAGTGTCATGGTTTCGTGCTAAAAAATGAGTCAAAAAATACGTCAGAAAATTTCGCGTTCTTAAGCGAGGGAAAAGGTTTTTTTGATATCCGCTTTAAATGCACATTACATGCAGGCATGACTATTAAAATTATTTGAAATCGAACAGTCTATTTTTTAAGTATATTAACGTCTTGAGTCATAAGATATATATATATATATATATATATAAAAGAAATTTGAAATTCAAAAGATAAAGAATTCCTTGAAGTGTTCGGTCTTGATCCGAGGATTCCCGCGCATTTTTTGCTTCACCTTGAGCTTTAGAAAATGGTTTCGTGCAGTATTTGTTTTAATTGTTGTAACCGTTGTTGCTACTCTCATACGTTTAAAACTACATAGTGTTACTCGCCAGCTTTAAATTCTCGCCAAATTTGGCGATAAAATAAGTTGCCATAAAAGAAGTCAATTTGGCAATAGCTGACTAATTTTTCGAAATTCTGCAAGCTTCAAATTCACGCCTCAGTTTGGCGATACCTGGTGAAATAGCGCCGAATTTGTCGACCAAAAACAAATCCCCATAAATTAAAACAATTTGGATAGAGCTGACTAAATTTGCGAAATTTTAAATCAAATTCAGTATTGAATCTTCTATAATCGGGTTTCACGCATTTTTGCTTGATGTGTTCGAGTATAATTAACTGAATTTTAAAAAACAAAAAATCGTGAAGTAACCTTTTGCTCCCGGTACAAGGCAGAAAGTCTTTTTAATGAACAACATGGTCTGGAACTGAATGATTCCAAAATGATGCCAGCGCAAAGTCAACGAGTTATTTGTTGGATGTTGTGCGTATGTTGTCTCTGTATTGTAGTATCTAGATCCCAGAATCTTTTTTAATAATTTGACAACTTGACTTTGATACAGCAGCAAAAACTTTATGATTTAACTCGGTAAACAATGAATGTTTATGTAAAGGAAGAAGACATGTAAATCGTATTCCAGTATTAAATAAACAAGAAAAAAGAGTTGTAGACGATTCTTCATACATTAATTAAGTATTATTTTTATAATTATATTGAACTGGAAAATTTCAAACATTGTTGAACTTACTAGTTACTCTTTGACAGATTAACAAAATATTTTTAATTCTGCCGATATATTCAGAAACATGGGACAATCACGTGTTTTATTTACATACATATATTTGTATGTACGTGACGAAAAGATAATCAAATACCTTTTGCTACATGGTGAAACCAAAATAATAACTATAATAATAATACCGGAAGAAAATACTGAGCATCCTAAAATAAACTGACAGATTTTTAAGTTCAGTAACAAGTAAATGGGAGGAAACTATCGGGGTATATTGAAGTGGGGTATTTCTTTACAAAGCGTCTTTGTTTTAGTTCCAATTATTATTTATAGAGGTCGCTGGTTCAAATGAAACTGTCAGAACACCCAAAGTATCGATTAAAAATAGATCAGCAGTAAATCAGTTTTTAACCAATCGTCCTGCTTATCTCTTTGAGCGTAAAAAAGGGGAGTGGGGGTGAGTGAAGAAAGTTTCAGTTTTGGAATTACAATATTATTTTGAGCTTCATGACACTTTGATACAGTACAGCCCTTTTATCTTTCAAATTCGAATCTACAACGAGGAAGCAAGTAAAGGAAATTCCTAATTTCCTGCAAGAATGATTTCAATAGCCGTCACTGTTTACTTGTTATTGAGTTTTTAATACCGCCAGATCGTTTTTTTTTATGATAAACCGCATATAACTGATGATATTTAATTTCTAAAGGATGTCAATTTTTTTTTCCTCTATAGAATTCGGAATAGAGTATTTCATAAGCATGAAAAAAGTGTGTTGTACACATCTAGGCATTTTTTAAAATACTTGATACCATATGAACTGTGGCCGATATATATATATATATTTCACGTAAAGATTTATGAGCTTATTTCGACTCTTTGAGACGAGGGGCGATCCGTATAAAAATAAAATGAGTTCTCCGTTTTTCAGACATTGGGACAGTACTAAAATCTTGTATTGCATATACAATGAAAATTATAATACGGATTACATAACAGCAGATTCATTCATTTTTAGGTTATGTGTGGTTTTGTTTAAAAACTCCGTGTTTAAAAACAGATAGAAGAGTCTAGAATCATTTAACTTGTATTACTTGACTTTATTAAATTATCAAATGAGAGGAATTGTTAAGTCATTATTTACCAATTTGTTTGCTGAACTAATTCGACTAACTAACAGGTAATGGTTGGGAAATTGGCCGAATTTTTTCTATCGCAAAAAAAAAATAAATAAAATAAAATAAAAAATAAAATAAATAAATAAATAAATATGAATTTTGAATTATGCTTGAAAGTTCTAATTTTTAATGATAAAGTGCTGTTTAAATTGAAAATCTAAGAACATTGATAAAATTAAATGAAAGTAAAGAGATTAAAAAAATACGCTTTTATTGATCACTTAAAAGCAGAAAATAATTTTTTTAATGAAACATCTGGAGCTCAAAACGAAAATAGTGAGGCGCCGATAGAAATATCCCAAGTAAATTGGAATTTAAACCTCATTCAAAATATATTTTAATTTTATTTGCTTTATTTTTTCCATTGTTTAGGAAATTATGTTCGATAGTTTTGATTAAAATTGACCGATTAAATCTTAATTAAGTTCTAAAAATTCTAATAAATTGTATTATTTTCGAAATCATACAAAGCTTATCAGGAAGTGAGTGAAAATTTGATTACAAAATTCCACTTTTACAATTTTGAATATAAAAATTAAGAGCGTGTAAAAAATACTGTGAACAATGACGAACACTAAACGTTTAGTGAAAATTTAAAAAATGTGAAATCAAACAACCATTATACTTTACAAGAAAGGCAATAGACAACAAATCTCTATTGTTGCAAAGTTTAAAAACAACGCCAAATCTTTTTTTTAAACTGTTGCTTTCAATGCTAAGTACCATTGTTGTACACATTGTTGTTATAATAATGATAGAAGCTTCCAATTTCGTTTGTTCTGGTAAAAATCTTCTTGCTTGAAGTTTGCTAAGAGCTTAGATTAAACGATTTTTGCTTTAAAACGTTTGATATTCTTAGAGATTGTTATATTTTGATAGATGAGTTTAACAAAAATGAATTTTAAAGGTTTCTTAGAGAAATTTACGTAAGTAACAGCATTTTTTTTTAAAACGACATACATTAGCTAACTTGATACTTACTTATTATCCATTTCAGATCACAGTCATTGCGCCAAATGGTAACAAAAAAATTAATTACAGTAACACTTAATTTTTGCTTTATTTTTTGTTACTGCATAGTTAATGTTATATAGTGGCCATATTAAACGCTGCAGCTGAAGTATTTATATAAGCATAACTGCGTAAAATAATATAGCATAGATACATATAAAATACATTATATTAATTAATAAGTATATCGTTTATTGCAAATTAAATTACTGTTTTAAATTATTTTAGTTTGATTTTAACTTATTTATCCTTTTTAACGATAGTATGTAAATATTAAGGGTACTTTCAACTTTAGTCTTCAACAGAGTTGGCGATTTAGATCTATTTTTACCGATCTATGATCTGGCCATTGATAATACGTAAATTCAACTTACGTCAATGTATTTAAAATAACATCATCTCCCATATTGTACATAAAATCTATTGTACATCTCTTTGATTTAAGAGTAAGATACAAGCACTACTATATAGGAAAAGAGTGCAGTGAAGATATTCTAAGTAACACCGATATAAAAATTCAAAAACCAAATTATACAAAACAATATTCTCCCCCCCCCCCCCCCAAAAAAAATGACAATTTCAAACAAAACCCGGCAATTTTATGCATTAAAATAAAATTGCATTTTGTATTTTCTTACATTACTACACTGTAAAAAAAATCCGTACTTTTACGGAAACTGTACTATGAAAATGGCAGTTTAACTAGACTTTTAATAGTGTTATCTGTCAAAGAATCGAGATGCGATTCATACACGCTACGCTTTGATGCATTCACAAAGAAACCACCCAATTGTCTGTATTAAATTTCATATTTTTATGGAACTTTTCAACAGTACACTGCAAAAAATGTCAAATGTTTCATAATCTACGAAAATGTAATGTGATAATACACGCAAACGTACAATAACCTCTTTGTAGTTATTCATGATTCTGAAAAGCGTTTTTTCATTAGAAACTTCCGAACAGAAGCTGCATATTCCCGCGGCCGCCGCCATCCTGGATTTTTTCTTGGCGTGAAAACCTCTTTTTCGCCAAGTAGCAAATGTCGCCAAGCAGCGATTTATGCGCATGTTAGGCTTAACGAAAATTTAATGCAAGACAGAACACGCCACTCGTCGGGGTTGTTTTATCGATAAACGACAACAAATAATTATCAAGAAATACAATATGACGGTCGCGAGAATATACAGCATCTAAGTCGAAACTTCCGAAAACAATGTAATTTTCGGTTTTAAAGAATCATTTATAAAAATAATTTTCTTTTTTTTTGCTTCACTGATTTTCGGAAGCGTTTCAGAGTAGTTGTTGTAGTATATTAAATTGATTTCTCAATCCTGAATTTATCATTTATTTATAGATTTTAGGATACTATTTATTCTTAATTAAACGTTTTAATAATTTATCAATACATAATATAATTTATTAATCCAAGAGTAACAAAATAATATTAATGTTAAAGCTGTTAATTATCACGCTTACTTGAGAAAATGTCTTACTTGAGAATGGATAGAATTAAAAAAAAAAAACAGTATTCTGGATTGAGAAAACTCATTAATAAATTATAAAAAATAGTTGGAAACGTTTCCGAAAATGAGAGGCAGAAAAAAAAACTTTGTACTAACGGTATATAAATGTGTCTTAAAAAATTAAAGTAAAAGGTAATAAAATACATTTAATACATTTTAAAAGAATGGGGAAATTTAGACGATACATATTCAATTACTTTGATCTAAAAAGTAATTGATTTAATTGATCTAATTACTTTGATCTTGAATCTTGAATCTTGAATCTTTCTTTGATCTTGATTACTTTGATCTAAAAAGGCTTCAGTAGTACTTAAGAAGCTCTATAATTTTATATAAGTAAAATGCAAATATATTTCTATGTATATATTCCGATTGTGTATGATGAATTAGAATTGCTGTTTACCTTATACTTACATTTCTATGTCTATGTATCTCTAATGTATATTTTTAGGTTTCGATCTCGAGAAGATATCGATGAAGATCAGGATAGTAGTAAAGAAAAAAAGTATTGGAAAATTTTGAGAAGGGAGGTTGTAGTTGATAGGTATAGAAATTTTTGATATTTTCCTTTTTTAATTAATTAGTATAGAATGTTTTGTTAATTGTCTGGTATGTTATTCATCTGTACTGAATTAATTTTTCATAAAACTATGCACGCAGTAAAGAACACTCTTAAATATTTTTTGTATGCTTCCCTTATTTCCAAATAGAAAACAGAGATTTTTTACCCTTAAATAATAACGGGCGAGAGGGTAAAAAAATTTTAACTGCTCTTTTATTACTAATTAGTTAAAAAATATACTCCTATGAATGAAAAAAAAATCTTTTAAAAGTTAGAATAAAAAACTTTAGATTCTAATGGAGGTGTTTAATCGTTTAACTCTGGTATGATAAAGTATTATGATATTCTCATTTAATAATGTAATACCTTATTGAAACGCTATTAGTTAGTTATTTTATACATATTATAAGCTAATTTATAATATATTTTCTTACTTTTTTATATTTACATTTGTATGTCTCTAATCTGTATGTCTTAAATAGTTATGCTGTATCTCTACAGATATATAAATAATATGCACTAACTTATTATATTATATGGTTTTGAGAAAAATGTTTTTTTATGTTTAACAACAAAAATAAATGTAATTAATTAGTAATAAAAAAATCCACATAAAGAATGTGTTCACAGGATTGGACGAATCGTGTCCGTGAACTGTCACACCTCTAATTTGTATTTGTACCACTTACAGGGTTTATAAATTTTATTAAAAAAATTTTCACGATACATTGTTTATTTTCAATTTAGTGCATTTTAAAAAATTAACTCATATTCAATTTCGAAGGATAATCTTGTTTATTTAAAGTTTTATTTGATAAATAATTACTGTCAGAAAAAAGGGGTCATGCCGTAGATAGAAAGTTAACAACTGCCTAAATAGCTCCAAAAATGAAGCAAAAAATAAAAAAACAAATTGGAATAGAAAAGAAGCCTGGTAGTCATTTTCAATGTAACAATTCGTTGCCAGTGCTTACTGTGCAATTTATATATTATATATAGATATATATATCTGTAGGGGTGTTCCTGATTTCGAATTAATATAACTAAGGCCTTAATAAAGGTAAATCATTTATTTTTACACTGTTATATTAGAAAAATCTGTAAGTTTATTTACATTATTCTTTTTTTTTAATTACTAAACTTCAGTATGAGTTCTCCCTGTTGCCCAGCAATCATTTAACTGGTAGTCGATCTCCAACCAGTTGCGCTTTAATCTGGTAAAATAAATGAACAATGGTTTGTGTTTATTGGCGGATCTTCTACATACGTACGGTAAAAGTGACATTCTACCACGATAACAAACATAAACTGGGCGTACCACAACACGCACTCCTCTTTCTGCTGTACACTCACAATGATTGCTCGGAACTGGGTGAAGAGTGAAATGGCATCGAGTCACAAAGTGGCGTCGGCGGTTGCGCGCAGTCAAGTCAAATTCAACGCAATCAACACTGCCAAAACTTCAGATGTTCTACGATTTCACGTTGATTTCGTACTGATTGATTGCATATTTGTCGTGCAATTTATATCTCAGTCAGGGACACCTTTTTCGATGACTCTGTAGATTAAATAGCAATTGTGCGAAAATCACGAACATGATGAAACTCAATTCCGTGGGCTAGATAAAATCCACAATGATTGTAAAATAGTAAAATAAATAGAATAACAGGTAATATCAATTGCACTAATATTAAACTTAATTGAACAGGATCATCCCATTCCGTTTGATATTTAACGGGGAAAAAAACCCATCTTGTCTGTCGAAATCATGGTTCCGAACACAGGAACCGCGTAAACCACAACATACAATTTTAACAAAATAGTTCTCACAATTTGTGAAAATACTGGTATGATAACAGATAAGTTCAAATCTATTAAAAATATCATTTCACCCTTAATTTGAATTTATTTTTCAATTTTTTGAATTTATTTATCGTTGAAAATGCACATATATTTGAAAATTACCCATATCGAGTAATATATATATATTTTTTGCATACTTCTGTCCTATGAATTCGGTTTGTCTGTCCGTCTCTTTGTAAGTTTGTACAAACTCTAACTCGCGTAAATACGATCAGATTAACATGTAATTGACATATGTTATTGAGGTTTTTCTATGGCATGATCAGTATTGAAAATTAATTAAGTAGCATTTATAGTTTTAGAGGAACGCTCAACAGAATTCCACTACTTTGTGGTCTATGGAAAAAAATGGTTTGCAGTGTATTTTAATGATTTTATTTCAAATTTATTGAAACTTATATACATCGCAGAGGGGCACTATTAGAAGCTTTCTGTGTGCATAAAATTTTATCGTTCATATACAGGGACACAAAAAATAATTTGGTTACAGTACTGTGCATGAGGAAGAATTATTGAAGGGCGTTGTATCTGTAGTATGCGTTTTTAAATTTCACTAATTTGTTGCATACTACTTGGTGTGTTTATATCCTATAAAGTGTGCGTATAAATTCTACAGGGGTGCACATAACAACTTGAAAGCATTTTCGTTTATTGACGGAAATTCTTGAAAGAGAAATTTCAGCTGTGTTATGCGTTTCCGAATGAAATTTTAACATACCATACAGTATATATAAATCTACGGATCATATACAGGGCTTCACAAAAGAATTTGAATATGCTTCTATTTTATAGACGTTAATTGCTGTTATCAGAGCTTTAAAATTTTAAGCGTTTTTAAATTGTTTTCACTTTTTTAAAATTTTCTTTTGCACCTTATTAAATGGGGTGATTATATTAATATTTGGAATTTTTTTTTTTCCAGAGAGAAACATTCGCCTTGCATACAATATTTCAAATAAAAATCAAATTTCAACTTAATTGCTTAAAAGGCGCAAAGGCCAACCAAATGAAAATTTAACTAAGGGTCTTACCCTTAAATTAAGGATTGACCCTTTAATTAAGGTTCTGTGTTTGCCCCATGTCGGTGGCTGACGGAAAATATTCCCTCTTGTGCTGCGTTTGTAGACTTGCCAACATGTAATAGTGAGGAGTTCCAGGCTGGGTATCTTTCCATGTGGTTTGTCAGTAGAACGTCAGTGCGCTATACTGATGGCCCGGGTTCGTGTCCCGGCATGGAATCTTTTTCACTAGGTTGGCCTTTGCGCCTTTTAAGTAATTAAGTTGAAATATGATTTTCATTTGAAACAGGGGAAGTTTTAATACATTATCCTGAATATGTTGGAAAATATTTCTTAATCTGTCCATGACGCATTTATTTTCTTTCTATTTTATGTTTACTTATTTGTCCCATATTGTTTCAGATTCATGTTTAATTCTGCGGAATTTGATCACAAAGTTGAAGCGGCTTTCAGGATAATGAAAAGATCTTCTGGAGTTCGTGAAGAGGCCTTAAAATGGTTTCAAAGTGAAATGAAAGTAGAAAGAGAAAGGGTATGGAGAAAGCTGATGAGAGAAAAGAACATAGACTTGTCAAGCGCCATGCCTTACTTGATAAAGATAAACCAATCCGATGCTGCCTGGCGGGCTATGGATGATATGTCAAGAGAATATGTATATGAATGGCAGCGTAGAGTTAATTTCACCATCTTGGAAATGTTTGTACTTAGACACAAAGCGTAAGTATTATTATTATTATTATTATTATTATTACTCATTGCTAATAATAGCAGTAATCATTGATGTTTAAAACAGGAATTTTGAGTAAAGCAACCGCAACTTTTCTAATAAAATACAATAGATACGTTAAAAAATCGTGTTGTAATATGAAACATGCAACGTGATAATATATATTATAAATGCATTTTAAAGATCAGATTATCTCTATACCTAATTTTACTGGTTTCGATACGATTGACGTGTCTAATAAAATTATGACACTCTTGATATTTTCTGAGTATTTTAGAAAATGGCACAATTTTCTTACATTTAATTTAAAATGAATGGCATTTCTAAAATTCTTATTTTTTTCAATCGAAAAATTACTTTAATCAAACATAATTGCACGTATCAAATGTTGTTTATTTTTCTGCTCGTAATTTGAAATGAATAATTAATCCTTTATTAATTTGCCAAATCCTTAATGTTTGAAGACACTGATAAATAATAATCATGAAAAAATTGTGTATTACTTTAATCCTTACGAAAAGCCTTCGTTTTAAAGTAAAAATACAGCTTCAACTAAGAGTTTTCTCAAGTTCAAAATAGCTTCTTTCTGACAGAAGTTTCTTTCTTCTTAAATAGTTCTTAATAAATTCTTCTTAAAAAGTTTCTTACTGGCTGCTGGGTGACAAATTTTTCTGTGAAAGCAAAATTTCAAGTACTGCAGACTTTCAATGTCTAGATTTTGGCCAAAATGTTATGATAAGACAAAAGATAATAAATAAATAAGATTATAAATCGACGATAAAGACGGCATTCCAGTGTTCGTACGCATCAAGGATTTCATGGAATTTTAGATGTTTTAGTACCTGAAAAATCGTAAAGTACTGGTCGCAATATTACATTTTTTTTTTAATGTAATAAGGCTAATATTACTTTACGAAAATTCCCGTAAAAGGTGCTTTAAAGCCCTTGATGCGTACGAACCCTGTATTCGGTCTCATTTCAAGACTGATGGTGAAAGATTTTGACGAAACGTTTTTTAAAATGTCTTTGGTTTAGTATTTTGTTACATTAAGGGTTTCATTCGTACATTTACTCAGGATTGTACGAAAGATAACTGTTAATTTCTGAATTCATTTATCAAAAATAAGTCTCTTTAGCTGATAAAATAGCAAAATTCAAAGCGAACTTCTTTGCTTGTCTGAAACTTGTACTAAAGTTATTCATTCATTGTACAAATTTTTGTTTCCATATTTATCATTTAGCTTTTGTATTAACGTTCTGTCATAGAATATATATATATATATATATAAAACAGAAAAAAACATATTGTAACATTTTAAAGGTCAAATGTTATTTTTAAATGAAAATAGATGTATCATAATAAAGTTTTAGAAAAAAAGTGTTCCACAACATACTTTAAAATAAACAAATGTTTTTTAACCTGCGAAAATATAACTACGAATGCACATAGAAAAACTCGTTTTTCGTGTTAAATAACTCTGAAAACTGTTCGTTATTACTAGAAATCTCAAAAACCAATATATTTTTGTGATTTTAAAAAACATTTATAAAAAAACGTTCTTTTGCTACCACTGATTTTCGGAAACTTGTTCGAGTAGCTTTAATAGCCTATTAATCCGTATGCTCAAATAAGAATATCGGTTTTTAAGATAATACTTATTCTCAAATATGCATTTTCAGCTTTGTAATTCAATTTATACATCCAGGGTTTACAAAGTAATATAGATTAAAACATGCATGTTGAAAAGAAGATTGCTTTTTTCAAAAATGAATAGCATCCGAAAACCTGTATTACGGGTTAAGGAAACTGATTTTTGCACTCTACAATCTACTATTTACCGTTTACGAAAATCAGTGATAGTAAAATTAGCTTTGTGTTTATAAACGTCTCATTAAATCTCAGAAATATATCGAGTTCTGAGTTTTCTAAAGAAAAAGACCGTATTCGGGAATTATTAACTCAGAAGTGGTTGCTGTAAATTATCTTTCCTTATCTTTATATTATAATTTTCCAGACTAAGGAACATTTGACTTTTCTTTTGCAGTTAAAGTTTTATGTATTTTTTTAATAATCTCCTAGAATGTTTCCTTAGAATTGTTGTAATTTTTTTAAGATAGCTAATGTAAGGATTTTCAATAAGTTGTTTTTGATAATGTCTTAAAATATTGTTTCCAGGTTGCCTTTGTCTAAAAGAATCAAGAACACTCTGTTCAGAAAGAAAAAATGATGCCGCTTCAAGGCGCTACATCCTGATCGTGACTTTGATTTCCTGATTTGTGACTTTTTTACCCGGATATGACAATTACCCGAATTGTGACTTTTTCTTACCCGATTTGTGACTTTGTTGTGTTGTCTTTACCATTTTTTGACATCTCTTGTATTTGCTCCTTCTTACGTATTTGACTGCTGCCATCTGTACCATCGCTTTCATCTTCCCCACCTTTTGATTCCCCAAAATTTTGAATAAATTATTTACCACAGTGAATGAATCTGTATCTCTTACATAATTTAGTTTAAAAGTGTATCAATTTTCTATTTTGAGTTATTTTTATCTAATGTTTTGAGATGTATAGAGTATCCTCCAAATGAAATATGGCAACGTCAAATTAACACATATTCATTTAAGTTTCCATTTCAGTCACGAGAAGAAAGGAAAACTCTAATGTTAAGTCTAATATTATGCAAATCTACCAGTCTGTTATGATATTATTATTAATCAAATTGTGTTCCAAATTTTAAATAGAGACTTTTGATATGACTCTTTTGTCACAAGCACTCAAAAATCAGAGCACGCACTATTCACAAGGATAATTTAAAAGGCTAATGTTAAGCCTATGTGCTCGTTCTCTTCAAATTTCTCAGTTCGATTTTTACATTTTTTAATGATTTTTATGCATTGGATAGCTGAGGATGATCTACAACCGGGCTAGTTTTTACTTTTTCGATTTTGGTTTTACTTGTTTTATAGTAGGATATTTTCAATTTCAGAATCGGTTCCAACCGGTTCTGATAGAGAAAGTAATTTTTTTGAAAAAATCTTAAATCAAAATCGAAAAAGTAAAAACTATCCTGGTTGTAGATCGTCCCCAGCTATCCTATGAAAAAAATTGATTCAAAAATGTAACAATCAAAGTAAGAAATTTGAAAAGAACGCCCCCATAGACTTAACATTAGCGTTTTCGTTTCTTCCCGTGACTAGTGCGGAACTTAAATCTAATTTTTGAATGCTTGTGACAAAGAAGTCATTTGAAAAGTTTCTCTTTGAAATTTGAAATACAATTTGCATAATAATAATATTTTGAGTAGTTTAGGAGGTAGGATTTATTTACTAAAAACTTGTACTCGCAGTCAAAAAAAGCTATGGGTGAAGACGATTTTTACATATAAGGCAAAAGAATAAATCTGGGTTATGCGAATGTATAAGAACAAAATCTGCTTTTTTGTGATTGTTATTGTTTTAAGGAGGCTTTGTACATTCTGCTGCATATATTTAAACAAAATTTTGATTTTTTTTTTTTTTCAAAATAAACAAATCATATTACTGTAGAATTTCAAACTAGTTTTAAAAATATTTTGGAGCAAAATAGTCCATCTTTTGCTATTACAAAATGGTGGCGAGAAGTTGAGCATGCGCCCCGCATACAGTTGTAATGTCCAACACTTTCCAGCAGATCTATAAATTACGTTTTCATCTATGATATGCATTCACTAATTTTTACTTTCTTCTACCTTTACAACAAGAAAGTGTTTGATTCGTGAAGAATTTGGAATTCCAGTTTTCAACGGATTTGTATGTTTTAGAAGGTCCTGAACAAGATTTGACATTCTTCTCTGTCTGAGATGTGAATCTCTCAGTCTGTATGTATAAAAATGTTTGTGGGCGCTGTATCTCAAGAACCCAAGCACGGAACATAATAAAACTTTATATTCAGTTAGTTCTAGATATAAATTGGTACTGATTAGTTTCGGGAGTAACCGCCTAACAAGTGGCACTAATTTGCTGCAGTTTTCACGTTTTCCGTAATAGCTCTATCTCATAAACTAAAGAGTGGATTTTCACCAAACTTCAGATTCAGTTAAACATTAATACAAGCTGTTGTTGGTTATGTTTGGGATAAATCTCTCAACAGTCGACTCCACTATGCTCCATCATTCACGATTTCTGCAATAGCTGTATCTCAAGATGTAATGCACGGAATTTAATAAAATTTTAAATTCAGTTAAACCTTTGTATAAATTGGCGCTGATTAATTTTTTGCTGTAAATCGCCCAATAGGTGCCACTGCTATGCTGTATTTTTCACGAATTCTTCAATAGCTCTATCTCAAACAATAATCCACGGATTTTTATGCATCGATAAACTTCAGACTTCGTTGGGCGTTGTCATAAGTCGTTGCTGCTTAGGTTTTGCTGTAAATCGCCCAACAGGTGGTACTGCTATGCTGCATTTTACAGGTTTTGCATGATTTTAGTCATAATTATATCTCAAACACTAACTCAGTGAATTTCATCAAACTTCACATTCTGTTAGACCTTGGCATAAGTTGGTGATGATTAGGTTTTCGTGAAAATAATATAACAGGTGGTGTTGCTAATGTTGCAGTTTTTATGATTTTCGCGATAGCTATACCTCAAAAACTAACGCACGGAATTTAATCAAGCTACATATTCTGTTACACTTTCACATAGATTCTTATTATGCTTGGATGCATACTGCATATCTAATGTCGCTTTTATGCTCTTTTTTTGGGAGTTTTGGTTTCAGACACCTCAGAGGGTGGGTGCCGAAAACCAATGATTTATTTGAAAAATGCGATGCTTATATCTCTTTTTAAAGGAATATAATTCAAGGAACCTATACCTTTAGAATCCACATAATGAGCATAGGTTGAGATTGTCAGTTAATTTTGGCACTGTGATAGCAAAATTTGACATATTATCATGTATGAGATAGAAGAAAGTTTTGAGATTGCCATATCCGGCTAGTTAGTATATTTCGAGGTGCGTATATCATATATAAGGCTGCTTGAAAGAATCGGTATACATTACTGGATATAGGCAGGAATTGCTGAAAGTAAAATTTTACTGCGATGTTTTTTTCCTTTTTTAATGTTTATTTAGATATCTTATTCAGTCAATTCCTATTGTTAGTTTACACTCTCCCTAAATATATATTTATATATGTGTTCAAATTTTCAATCGCTAAAAAAATACTTATTATTCGTCCACTGAAGTTCAAATACATTTTTTTTTAATTTGTAGTGGATGACACTTGATGTTAATGCAGTTTTTTTTAAATATTAACTCATTAATTAAATTTAATTAATTAATTTTAGTTTTATATGGGATAAAAAATTTTCTCTTTGTCGATCTAAATAGGAATTGACTTTAGTTTTTGTTTATATTACTTGTTTAATGTATGAACAAAAATAAAAACTATATTCCAGTAGCGTTGGGAAGTTTTTCACAATCGGCACGATTTTTTGTTGCCATTTTCTTTTATTTTTGATCGACTATACTTGTAACTGCTAGAAAATATTCTATTAAAATATATGATAATTATTAAATTTTAGTTCAATGATGAACATATACCTTTCAAGCCGAAAACATTTCTGGGAAGTGGGTGTAACTGAAACCCACGACGATAATTTCATGCTAATAAAATTAATTAAGTCGACCTTAATTGTTCGCCGAAAATTTCTCACTTGAGTACGGTGAATACGTGTGAGGGGAAGGTTTAGAGAAGGGGGTGATCATGCGATATGAAATTTTCCGATGCGAATCAGATTAATAGCTTTATGGCTGTTGTCAAGTTGGCGTGATTAGGGTCTCGTTATTCAAAACTTTTCGGTCGCAAGATACGAGAATCAATGTAGGCCGCCGTGCCAAGAGATCGGGAGATATCTCTTTTTATAAATTTTTTCTCCCTAGAGGAACTTGTTAATGACTTAATGAATGAATTTTTTATTAATTGAGATATTAGTAATGCTGATTTTTAAAAGACATAAAGCTTTAAATTCCACTGAAACGCATCGAATGTGGAACAATTTCCTACTTCAAAATAATGCTTAAAACTACTCTAAAATTTAAATTTCCTGTTTGCTGAAACAAGAAATTTTTTTCGTACGTAATTGTACTAAATTTTAAGTAAGCCGTGCTTCAATATCTTGAAATTAGTTGGTATGTATAAATTCTATAATAGATGATATACAGGGCAGAAGAAAAATCTCAAGTACATTTTAGTTTATTGACGTAAATTGCTAATCTGGAATTTTCAACTGTGCTATGTGTTCCCTAATTGCATTTTAGAATACTTTGTTGTATATATATATTAAAATATCGATGCATCATAAACAGGGTTACGCAAAAGAGTTCGGTCATTTTATTTAAGATGGCGGCTGTTATTCAAAATGGCGTCATTTTCAGGAATTCTAGCAATTTTCATACTATACATCGTATAAATGTGTGTTTGATGTAAAATGTATGTGCAAAATCTGTAAAAATAAGTGTGGCTGTAGAAAGGTTGGGCTTTCTTGCACATTATTGTGCAACTGCAAAAACGAATTTGAGAAATATGATGATACAAAGTGAAGTTTTTATATTCTCTAACTGTAAATGTGACATGCAATTTTTTAATATCTTGTATAATTAAGGTATTAATAAAAATGCATTTTTGTTATTTATTTATTCCTTTCATTTTCCTCACTATAAAATACAAAAACACTTTAATTATTGTCCTTTTTTTCATTTTAAGTGTATTTCTTATATTAAAAAGGGAATTTTTCAGTTTAAAAATATTGAAATATACATCATAGATACTTTTATATGATGTATAGGAATAAAAATGCAAACAATTTTGAATAACAGCCTTCTCATATATTCTTCTCACGATTTGCAGTTTTCTCAACAGTAGCCCCCGGACTAATAGACAATAACGTAATGGAATTCTTTTGAGGGCCCTATAAACGGGCTATAAAAGCTATACACTTGAATTTTTATTCGGAACATGTTATGGTAAACTTCAATAACATACATAAATTACATGACAATCTCAGTGAATTTAAGCGAGTAGCGGTTTTAAGTCAGTTAGAGCATGGAATGGCAAGTATACAGACAGACAAATTGAATTCATAAAGTCATTCAACTATGACGGAAAGTGTTAAAGACAAAATTTTTGACGTTAAAAACATCGAAATTGACCTAAAACACTCATTTATATGATGGATAGTAAGAAAATTCATAAAATGACCCCATTTTGAATAACAGCCGCCATCTTGCATTCCCACGACTTTACGCGATGCCTCCCTCTCTTATATGGATTGTATTAATATAAAGTAGATACTCACCAATCGGTATATTCTTCTCACGATTTGCGGTTTTCTCAACCGTAGCACCCGGAGTAAATTGTTTCCAAAGATGCATTTCTTCAGGGGGCTGGGGCTCTGAATCCCCATAGTCTTATTAATGTTATTTTCAAAATTTTCTACTGATTGTACTGTATCATGAGTATTTTATACCTTAGATTTCATATTATACTGTGAGCATCAATTTGGACAGGGATTTTATGTTACCCTAATATCCAAATAGCAATTCTTACTTATCTGACAAAAAAAAAAAAAAAAAAAAAAAAAAAAAAAATTATCTGCATCTAATGGGGAAGTTGAACAAAATCTTATGTAAGAATGGCACTTTTGGAAATGTAAACTGATTTTGTTATAATTTAATGCAATTTAAAAACCAACTTTTCTTTTACAATTTCTGCTTCTTACAATTGATGGTCATCTATTTATATAAAATCCAAGTCTCTGTGTGTCCCTCACGATTCCGGTAGGACCGCCTCATTGAAATGAGCAATTGTTGAAAAAAACTAATGCAGGGTTACCACAGTAGCGTCAAATGTTAGCCAACTTGGTGATAGCTGGCTAATTTGGCGAAATTCCCATTTAAAACCATTAATCTTTCATAAAGGAGGTCACCGAAATTTAATTTAAACTCCACTCTTTTAAGATATTTTTCAAAATCTATGAGTTAGAATTTAAAGTACATCTTTACATCTTCCTCCCGATGCTACTAATAAAATAACCGCCAATAGACGACGCTGTATTGTGTGAGCTCCTAACTGCGCGATTTTAATGTGCTTTAGGTACTTTTCCAGTATAGGTGCCTTGGCGAAAAAGGAAATTTGGCAACATATTTTCCGGGAACCTATCCACTGTTTCATTTTATATACACACGCATTTTTTTTCGATATTTATACGGTTTATTTAATATAAAAAAGACGTTTCTCTAATTTTATAAAGAAACAGATGTGATTTGTACATCAAAACATCAATAATATACATATAAAATAAACATATAAAACAAACAAACACGCTCATCAAGTTTGTTTTCATAGCTGTTTATATGATTTGACAACAAATCTCGATATTTTTCCGTTATGCGGACACCATGCCAAAATGTATGCTAATGCGCCAATTATTTCAAAATGCTAAAATATATTTTTAATTTTATGCCAGCGGTTTAATATGAGTTTTATTTTATTGCTTTATTTTATAACAGTTATTTGTTCACTTACTTTAAGTATATAATTGTGATTTAATGAAATAGTTCGTAAAAGTCTGGAATTTTCAAATGTTATATTTTTTAAATGCTCACTTTAGTATCGACAATGTTTTTTCTTTTATTTTTCAAATGCTTCAATTCACGTGATTTTCATTTTGCGCCATCTATTACGCTTGGCGAGAAAGGTATCCGTATAACGAAAACGAACCCAAATCTTACTTTTTGATGCCCAAATTACACCAAGCTTTTTTAAAAAAAACGCCAAAGCTCCTACAGTGGAAAAGTATCAAACTGTCTATTATTTTGCGCTATCTGTTGTATAGTTTCTATTATATGTAAGGGGTGTGGAGCGAAGAGTTTAAAAATTAAATATTAAAGTTTCGGCACAGATGTCATATACGCCCTTTATTGAGCGATTTTTTTCTGACGCCAAAGTCATATACACAACCGGTACTTAACTGGCGGCGAAGTGTCGTTATTTTGCTTCATATGGTAACCCGGATGTTGTTGTTTATGCTGTTGATGTTTTCGCCAAATTGGCGTATATGACAACTGTGCCAAAGTTTCTATAAAGCAGTATAAGACTAAAAAATTAAGAATAAAATAAATTCAGAAAAGACTAAAGAAGAAAGAAAAATCATGCGTTAAGCATAGAATATGAAACACTTTCCAACACATCTTGAATGCTTTAACAAAACTTCGTTATTTGGGGAAATAAGATAACTAAGTAAACATTTTAGAAGACGCATAAAAAATTTTAAAAATTGATTTCAGCAGTTACCGTCCATAGCCAATAGTATCGTTATTACATGCCACTATTTAGCCAAAATTTAATTTAAACTACTCTTAAAACTACTGAAATCACATTTCCAGATATTATCATCCATAGACGGTTATGTATCCAATTCTTTGAGTGGCCCTGTATACTATTTTATCTATATTCTACAAACATTTCTTAGTAAACTAAATATAGTTCAGCGTAAAAACGCATAACTCCTTTAAAAACCACCTTTAAGCAATTTACTCTCATACTCAGTAACCCTTACGAATTCCTCTGTGTAGCCCTGCATATGAACTGTAGCATTTATACACACAGTATAGTATGCATAAATGTAGTGAAACATAAAAGCGCATATCATAATTAAAAATGCATTTCTAGCAATCATTGCTTATGTACAAAACTTCAGAGAAAAGTTGCTTGGCGAGAAAGAAGTTTGCCAACGTATTTTCTGACAACCTATTTACTGCTTCATACTCACAAGCAATTTTTTCCATATGTATGCAATTTATTTAGGTAGTTGTTAGCTATCCCGTCGACCAGTTTCGCCAAATTATATAAATCGCCAAACCACTCGCCAAATTATACAAATTGACATAATTTTTATTTTAAACAACGAAAGATCAATTAAATTAGCAAAACATTAATAAAAATACAAATATAACGTCGAATTAAAAATCACTTGATGACGTAAGAAACACATGATCATGTTTAATGTCAACCATTATTGGCATTTAATCTTACAATTTGGCAACAGTAATTTGGTCGACGGGATAACTAACAAGTACCTTTATTTAATGTAAAAAAAGCTATTTACCCATTTTTTAATTATTTTTTTTACCCATTTTTTTACCCATTTTTTAACAGAAGTAATTTTGGCACAGATGTCATATTCGCCCCATATTGGCGCAATTTTTTTCCGACGCCAATTTGGCGAAAACATCAACAGCATAGACAACAACATCCGGGTTACCATATCAAGCAAAATAACGACACTTTGGCAAGAGTTAAGTACCCGGTGTCTATATGACATTGGCGTCAGAAAAAAAATCGTGCCAATATGGGGCGAATATGACATCTGTGCCGTAATTTTGCACAGATGTCATATACGCATCGGGGTTGACGTGATTTTTCTCTGACGCCAATTTAGCAGAAATCTCGCTTTCGAATACCAGTTACTTATATATTTTAAAATTATTTGCTATCATTTTGAAAAGGAAATAACTATAATTAAATAAAAGTTTGAATAATAGCTATAGAACAAAACAGTTTATATAATTAAAAACAGAAAATAAAAGTAAATAAACAATTTATTAATAAATAAGAAACAATAGCCGGGTTACCATAGCAGGCAAAATAACACCATTTTGGCGCCAGTTAGGTATCCCGGTTCATATCTGAAATCTGTGCCGTAATTTGTATATAAAAAATATATATATTTAGAAACGATTTTTTTATGTATATAAGTGCATATATAAACAAAAATAAAAGTTCATTAGATTTGTTTTCATAGCTGTTTATATATTTTGGCAACATATCTCACTTTCCGATGCCCGAACTGCGCCAAGCTTTTTTTAAAAATGCGCTATAATGTAAAGGTACCTAAATAAATAATTAACAGAAATAACCAATTATAGAAACTAAAATTTTTTATTTCGAGATCAAAGCATTGTTTTTAATTTCAATTAAAAATACATATATCCTTGGATAACTTTAGTTGAAATTAGGTTCACAGCTTAATATCTCATTCCATAAACCCAAACAAACACAAGTGATTCATTCATTGTGAAACTTAAAAAAATTTTAAATCATTGAGGTAACCATTCACAAAGTAAGTTCTCCAACAATCAATAGACAATATTCTAATGACATCATAGTGTGTAAAATGGTGGCGGTATCGTTTGTTTATGGTTTGAAATCACAAAGATTTAATTTTGCAATGTCTCTTAGTTACATTATTTTATTGTCATATTTATGAGATCAGAACAAAATCATATTTTTTCATTATTTAGTTATTAAATACGGAAAAAAAATATAAATGCATGATTTGAAAAATTTAAATAATTTTCTTTCTTAATAGTAAAAAATAACATCGGGAAGTAACAGCGGGTTTAAGTTAAATAAGTTTAACTGTTTAATTCTATTGTAATATTCAAAATAACTGTATTTATTAGTATTCAGTAAATAACATCAGGGCCCGATTAAACTTTGAAGTTAGAGGAATTACAATGTCATTTCAGGACCTTTCTTTTGGAGAAGCTTTTCTAAATTTCATATATACATGGAAACTCTTCAGTGTTAGAAATATTATTCTTAGGACTGGCATAACACGAGAACGGCCTGCAATTTTACACAAGTTTTTGAAAGCTACTTTATATCAGAAATTTTACTAAAAACTGGTTACTTTTTTGTTATAGCGGCCCACACTATTAGGATTATGACAAGTTGCAGCCAATTTCGCCAACGTCGTAACCAAGATCGTGAAGCACACACACATAATACCATATAATACCATTTCATGAAATCGTATACGATAATTCATTAGTTTTTACCTTACTTCAAGTGTAAAATTTATTTTTAAGGCTTAACAATCTCAATTGTCCAATATATGAATTTAAAAAATGTAAACAAAGATTGAATAGACATGACCGCAAAAAGCCTCAAATCTGCATAACACTTGGAACCAAACTGTGCAGATTAGTGGTCTTCTACTGTACACAGTTTTTCATAAATGTGTTTCGTTCTTTAAATGTGTTATTTTCATCTATCACTGCGGAACAAGCGAGAAAACTCATATTCTTGCACATGAGTTGTATATATCTTTATATCTAAATTTCCGTCATTTTTGACGGGCTACCTTTCTAGTACTATAATATTCAGATGTAAGATCTTATCAAATTATATCATCTAATATACTCCATAGCAATAGCATACAAAATTTTTTCTAAAAAAATCCCTGCCGGCCCGGCCTACAGGCAGAGGTAGATTTCGAAATTAAGTATACTAATTTCACCAACAAAAACTAAATCATTATTAGATATAAATCCACTTTAACAGTTTTATCTGTCTGCTTTTGACGAGTTTTTATTTCCTTTTTATAAAATAGTTGGTTTTATCAGAATCATGTTAAGGGGATATTAAAAAAAAAATATTTTTCCATGCTCAACAACTTGAAAATTTCTGGCACATTTTCAGATTAATTTTTAATAAAAAAAAAATATGAAAAATGCTGACGTGATTTTTGAAAATATTTATAAGCGACCTGTGTTTTTATTTTTCTTTCAATTAATTAAAACTTGATAAATAAACAATTATTTTCTCAAGTAGGGCAATATTTTTCGTTTCTAACACAATCGCTTCGGGAAATTCTGTTCAAAATGCCCACTTTGACATCATTTTTTGAAATATATTCTGCCTCTATCAAAAAATCGATCATTACTATACATTATATAGTTTCTGAATAAGAGAATCTAGCAATTGGGCGTTTGAGAGCAAAAATGAATTTAAAAATGAGTAAGAAAAGAAGCAGTTTGGATTTGAATGCACCCTTAATGCAATGATTTTTCCAACACAATCCGCTTCAGGAAATTCTGTTCAAAATGCCCACTTTGACATCATTTTTTGAAATATATTCTGCCTCTATAAAAAAATCGATCATTACTGTACATTATATAGTTTCTGAATAAGAGAATCTAGCAATTTGATGCGTTTGAGATCAAAAATGAATTTAAAAATGAGTAAGAAAATAAGCAGTTTGGATTTGAATGCACCCTTAATAAGATATTTTTTTTCTTTAACCGCTATGTATTTTTAATTCGTTTTTCCTGTAAGAATTGGCCCTATCAAAAACTTGTCTATATAAATGCTGAAGACAATATTAAGAAGATATATGATAAATTCATGGAGATTTTATATCTTGTGAATTGACGGAGTTAAGAAACTTTTTCTTCTTCAACACCCTTTTCTGTTCTCGTTATTATTATTATTTATTTTTTTTTTTTGCTGTACAAATTGGTCCTATCAAAAACTTGTGAATATAAAAGTTGTAGATAATATTAAGGAGATGTATAATAAAATTAATTGGATATGATATCTTGAGAATTGACGAAATAAGGAATTTTTTTCTCCCCAAAACCCTATTTTTTGCGCCCCTTGAGCCTATTTTTAATTTTATCAAAAATCTGTGATGCAAGAATTTTTGGCGCTATTTTTAGAAGTAATAAAAACTTTAAACTGATTTGATATGTACAAAAATTAAGATGTTATGGGGTTTTTTCGGTTTTCACAAAACCCCTCCCTATTTCCGTCCCCTTTGTCCGCTTTTGCCCATTAATGAACTTGACCGAGATTTTATGTCCCTTGATTTTATGTATCAGTTTGGAAGAGATTTGTGCAGAATTGCGGAAGTTATCGTGTCCAGAAAAAAGTGATAACACAATTGCTTCGGGAAATTCCGTTCAAAATGCCCACTTTGGCATAATTTTTTGAAATGTATTCTGCCTTTATCAAAAAATAGATCATTGCGGTACATTATATAGTTTCTGAATAAGTGAATCTACCAATTAAATGCCTTTGAGAGCAAAAATGAATTTAAAAATGAGTCAGAAAATAAGCAGTTTGGATTTGAGTGCATTCTTACTGCAATGATTTTTCCAACACAATCTGCTTCGGGAAATTCGGTTCAAAATGCCCACTTTGAGATCATTTTTTGAAATATATTCTGCCTCTATAAACAAATCGATCATTACTGTACATTATATAGTTTCTGAATAAGAGAATCTAGCAATTGGATGCGTTTGAGAGCAAAAATGAATTTAAAAATGAGTAAGAAAATAAGCAGTTTGGATTTGAATGCGCCCTTAATAAGATGATTTTTTTCTTCAACCGCTATGTATTTTTAATTTTTTGTTTGTCGTAAGAATTGGTCCTATTCAAAACTTGTCTATATAGATATTGTAGACAATATTAAGAAGATATATGATCAATTCATGGGGAGTTTATATCTTTTGAATTGACGGAGTTATGGATTTTTTACTTCTTCAAACCCCCTTTTTGTTTTCGTTTTTAATTTTTTTTTGCGGTACGAATTGGTCCTATCAAAAACTTGTGAATATAAAAGTTGTAGATAATATTAAGGAGATTTATCATAAAATTAATTGGAATTGATATCTTGAGAATTGACGAAGTTATGAATTTTTTTCTCCCAAAAACCCTATTTTTTGCGCCCCTTGAGCCCATTTTTAACTTTATCAAAAATCTGTGATACATAAAAATTTTGCCCTATTTTTAGAAGTAATAAAAACTTTAAACTGATTTGATATGTACAAAAATGAACAAGTTATGGGGGGTTTTCGGTTTTCACAAAACTCCTCCCTATTTCCATCCCCTTGGTCCGATTTTGCCCATTAACGAACTTGACCGAGATTTTATGCCCATTGATTTTATGTATCAGTTTGGAAGAGATTGGTGCAGAATTAGGAAATTTATCGTGTCCAGAAAAAAGTGATATATATATATATATATATATATATATATATATATATATATATATATATATATATAAAGTTTTTTACTGAGGGTGGTTTTGGGTTCTATGGGTCATGATCGGTGTAGATCTGCAAAAATTTTTCAGAAATTCCAACATAGGAACGATCCCAATAGGTAGTATTTCATACGAAATCTACCTAAAAAAGCATAGTGGATAATCACCAGTGTGGAATGAATTTTAAACTTTTCGCATTGCACTACCCAAAATTTCTGTAGCAAATGATATGGCACTTGTACATCAAGTAGAACTAAAGAAGTTTAGCATATTCGCTGGAGAGGCATTTTTAAAAGAAGCAAACTGATATTATCACTTACGGAGTGAAATACAGAGTCATGAAAAATCGAAGAGTGTGGAAAATACGATTTCAAATATCTCGGGAACTCATTATCCGATCGACTTCATTCTTTATGCAAAATTTATGTTTTTTTATCATCTTTTATATTCATTCCTTAAAATAAACAATTTCAAAAAATTTTATATACTTTTTATAAGAACGAATATTTCGAGAGTCCGAAAAAATAGTTCCGGATAATCGAGGTTACTTAAATTCAATAGGCTTCTTTTCATTATTATGTGCTAAGTACAAAACAAATTTCAAGTCTCTATCTCAATTTGTTCGGGAGATAGAGCGTTTACAGACACACACAAAGACAGACAGACGACATTTTCTTTTTCTAAAAATATGTCTTTCGGAATTTCCAGTATCTGAAACGTGTAAATCAGTATTTTTTTTCGATTTTTAAAACGATTACAAGAGTTACCCTATACATATGATGGGTAAGAAATAAATTTACTAAAGCATTTTAATCTCATAATGTACATTACATCGGTTGCACACAATAGGTTACAACTAAACTTTCTCATAAACCTTTAAGAAGGTTTTTTCTTCGTCGTCTTCTTCTTCTTCTTCTTTTTTTTTTAAGAAGAGTTGGAATTTTATATTGAAGCATAAAAATTTGCAAATCATTACAAAGAAATAATTCTAAGTTTCTGCACCAATATTAAAACATTCATCAGAACAGCTACGCTTCTTAAATACGTTCTCAAAAATAAATAAATAAATAAATGCGTTATTTAAAAAATATATATTACATTCTATACCATTGATAGCGAACCTTTACCCGTGTGCGTGCCAGAAATTTGAAAACACTATCTATCAAGAATGTGCCAAATTTTTACATTAAGAAAATATAGCCACATATACCGTTTATAAGAAACACTGGTTAATACAATCAGTCGCTTTCATGCGTTAAATAACTAAAAAGCAAAAGCAAAATACGATTATTCTGTATATTGGAATTAGCCATTAATTTTATTAAATTTTGACTTGAAGAGATTCAAGTGGCAAATTAGAGAAGGGAAGAAATTTTGGAAATTTTTATTTCAGTTGTTTTTAATTTATCATTAATGCAACATCTAACGTATAATTATTTTACTTGCATTAAAAAGGTATTAATAATTTATTAACGAGTTTCTGTTGCTGTACGTTTGATAGGAAATGCTTTATACCTGATTCCTATATTTTTATTTTTGCTCTATACAGGGTGTATCTAAAATCTTGGGCAAAACTGTAAGGGGTGATAGTACACAAGAAGACAAACAATATTAAATCGGAAACTAAGGGTCCCAAACGTCTTCCGAAGGAGATAGCGCCATTAAAGTTTAAGGTCCAAAATTTCAAATGATTATAAAAAACGGAAAAATTGGTCGATTCGTTTGCGGTTTTCAGTAAAACTATTCTTTATGTTAGTATTTTCTTGAAAATTAATTTTAAAGACAAAGTTCAAAAAAATGCCATTAAAGGGCGTTTAAGATTTTGGAGTAACGAACAACTATTTTTTACCGTTATTTTTTGTATCTCATTAAGTTTTTTCAAAAGCTTAGACTTCAAAGAGCTCAAAATCTTAGAGCTCAAAATCTGAATCTTTTGCAGTGGTAAAGTAGCGCAAACTAAACTTTGTTAACCACTTCCAACGATTCAGATTTTGAGCTCAAAATTTAAGTTTAAATCTAAGCTTTTGAAAGCATTTAATGAGATACAAAAAATAACGGTAAAAAATAGTTGTTCGTTACTCCAAAGTCTAAAGCACCCTCTATCGGCATTTTTTGAACTTTATCTTTAAAATTTATTTTCAAGAAAATACTGACATAAAGAATAGTTTTAGTGAAAACCGCAAATGAATCCACCAATTTTTCCGTTTTCTATAATCATTTGAAAATTTGGTCCCTAAAATTTAATGGCGCCTATCTCCTTCGGAAGACGTTTGGAACCCTTAGTTTCCTATTTAATATTGTTTGTCATGATGTGTACTATCACCCCTTAAAGTTTTGCCCAAGAGTTTAGATACACCCTGTATTGAGCAAAATTGGCCCCATTTGTCATTTTATTGCAGTGACTGTTTTATAAAATTCCTTTGATGAAGTAAAGCCTTTTAAAAATCTTACAGGAAGGCCAAGTAGTTACTTGTCGAAACACTACATAGCATCCATCATAGAAAAAGAAAATTTCCTAATGCGTTATTTCATGAAAAACTGATTATACTCGTATATGCTATTTGTGCAGTCTGTTACATGCTAAGAAAAATTTTTGTTTGTTCTAGCGAGAACAAAAATGAATTTTATCTAAAAAATAATTATGAAATTTAAATTTTTCGCGTGCCAGAGAAAATTTCGTACGTGGCACCTCAGGCATGCGTATCATAGGTTCGCTAACCATACACTATATTGTCCCTGTTTAATCGAGTGTGATTTGGAGGATTATGTTGTAACTCGTACACAGTTGTAATTAAAAAAAATGTTCGCCGATTCATCACCTGTCACCGGCTAACGGAAAAATGCATTAAAATTAATCGATTGATTTATAATTCTAAAAATATTAAAATGTTATATTGTCATCGCAAATACTCTTGTGCGCATAGTTTTAATAATTCTAGACTATCAGAAAGTACGTGAAAAATTATTTACAAAATTTCATTTTTACATATATTATTTGAACTAAGTTATTAAATTAAATAAAAGAGTGAGATAAAAAAAAAAACTTTGATTTCAGTTCAGTATCCTTTTCGTTGAATCTTAAAACCTCTCCGTTTCTGAATGGACAAAGAATGTTTGCGAACGGTTTACAGTTACTGAGAAATTTAAATTTTTCGTTGGGAACTTTGGCTTTGGTGGGTGATAAGTTAAAACGTTTTTTTCCAGCATAAAAGTTGTTTAAAATGTCAGCTATTGACCGTCTTAATTAAAGTGGATAATTGGAAAGCAGTTTCACTTACAAATTATTCATCGGTATTCTTGCCTCAGTAGATTTAACTCTGAAAGCATTTTGTTTAATTCTGACTTCTAAAGTTATTTTTTAATCGTAGTAAATTTTCCAAAGCTGGTTTATACATAAGAATATATTACAGGGTAAGCAAAAGGGGCCCTATTTATTGTGATCTAACGCGTGTGCTAAGGTCAGCGTCACATTTTTGCAACCAATTTTAGTGTAATTGATTTTGGTATATAGAATAGATTACATGATGCGTTTAAGAAACTACCAATCAGCTGATGCACCAGAGGTAAGGGGGTTGCCATAGCAACATCATACACACTCAGAAATGAATACTCAGATTTCACAATTTTTTTTTTTTTTTTTTTGACGAAACGGTTTCCTGGGAAATGCTCCGCGCGAATATTTCGTCAAATTGATGAAATTACTTTCTTCATTTGCTTGACGATATAAATTTCCTCAAAAGTTTCGCCAAACCAGGGCTGGTGGTGCCATCTATCGAAAAGTTTGCAAGCTCCTGTATTTATTGACCAGAGGAAGAAAAAATTCACTTCTCGTTTTCCTCAGGGTGATTCGAACCCGCGGCCCTTGGCGTGGGGGACTCTTGCTTTCCCGACCTGGCTATTGGTGACTTGTATGGATGTGCTTTTAGATTGATGTAATGAATTCTGCTGCGTGTTTATATTTTTATAAGGTAGATTGTAATTTTATCGGTGCTGCTATAATTTCTGAAAGTTTCAAGTAAGGCTAATTTATCATTATAGTTTTCTCATGGTAAATGAATAATTACAGTATGGCTTGATTAAATCATTTATTAGTGAAATTTTCTTTGCTCAATGAATGGTTCGAATATGGTCTGGTTAATTTGTTGCACACAAATAACGAATTGTGAAGTGCATATTGCGTGAGATTTTATCACTTTGAGTAAGTGGATAAGATTTTAGCCCTTAAATGCCTGATTTTTCAAAAATCTTTGTAATAATGTTTTTCGGCTTTCATTTTTTAAATAAATCATGGGAGAAATACTTTAAAAATTCCTATTTTGTTTTAAGTATGGTTTACGGCTAAAAACCTGTTTGTTACTAATCGGCAATACCGGTCTGTAATTGAAAAAATAATTTTCCTTGATAAAATTCTATAATGTTATACACACAAGAATTTTAGGAACTATAATAAGAAATAAATTTTACTTGCTCACTGGAGAACAAAATAGGGTATTTCGCAAGCTTCCAAACAAAACAAAAAGAACATGTAGCAACAATTGAAAAAAGAAATATATATTTATACTTAAGCAGCACAAGCGTTGCCATCTACATGCTGAAAACCGATTTAATAATATTTTCAGAATGTATTTTATTGGCAACATTAGGCATTATAGCTTCAATATTATTCTAATAGTATTTTAGACCCTAATTTGGGTATGTTTCCGACAAGCAACAACCGGCATTTAAGGGTTAACACTTTACTGTTTATAAAGGGGAGAGGGATCAATTATGTTTAGATTTAATTTGATTGAAAACAGAATAAACTTCTTAAATAAATTTTTAAAAAAGATATCCCGGCAGTTTGAAATTTTATTGACCAAATTTTCTTTTTGAATGTCTTTGAAGAACACAGGAAATGCGTACATTCTTTTCGAATTAAAACATAACGAACAACAGCATAAATAATAATAATAATAAGCATTCCTAAAAATTTTAACAACTAAAAAAAAAAAAAAAATGTAGAAACAATAACAACCTATATTTCAGTATTTTCTTCAAAGCACTAAAAAGTGCTTTTTTAAAATAAATTATTACAGGACTAACATAAACAAGCAAATATCTGTTTGCTAAAATCGCAGGATTTGAGGAGGTACAGCAACTGTTTCCCTAAAATGCACTGAGTCTGACCGTGATTGAGGAAAATCTTTTGTCAAATATTTGAGAGTATACGTTTTGTTAAAAGTCACGTGATGTTGATAGGAAATGATCGCCAAAAACGACGAAATACAGCTCGAGGATTGTTGAATCGTCAAAAGTGAGAGTTTTATTTCTGTCAGTGTACACCACGTTGCCCCGTTGTAATGTAAAATGAATAGCAACTCGATTACTGAGGAAGCTCCCGAGTCGGTCTAACATCTGTAATCGGATGCCATTCATTTTGCATTGCAACGGGCTGTGCGATGTTGCTATTAGACATGAATTCGAGCTCTTTTACGGATTCTGAACTCGACGATTTGAAATCAGAGCCCGCCCGAGACTGAAAAATTCTGTGATATCAGGGCTCGAGTCCACCCGGTGTCCAATACCGATAACACGCAGTAGAAACATGTTAATAACACTTTAATATTGTTTCAAGATTAATTTTCTCATTTAAAATTTTGTCTTGTATAGAAATACGTATTAATTCTAAATAAACCCCCAGGGAAACGTTTCGCGATTTTCATGTCCCTGAAAATCTGTTTAAAATAGCAAATTCATTATTTTTACGTAACCACTGGTAGAAATATGGAAAAGTTCGTATTTTTATTCGGTTAAAATATCATTGAACAACGATGGCAGAAAGATATGAGTTCTGTTTAAGATCTAACTAAATTACCTTTAATGGGAATTAACTATCGGATAACAATAATAAGGAACACCCCGTATAATATGGAAGAAATAATAACGAAAAGTATTTTATCATTCTTCTTTTACATATGTAAAGTCACTTAATTATCATTAGGAAATACGTGAGAAAGAAACTTAATTTAATAAGATTTCTCTATATACTTTTTTTTCGTGGCACAAAAGAAAATGGAAAATCAAAGTCCAGTGAAAATATACAAAACATACCAGTAACCCGCAGTATGGAGCAGATAGAGGCTCACAGTGTGATTAAGTTTCTGCATTTGAAAGGTTACAGTGCCCGGCAAATCCACAATGAAATGTTGCTGAAGTGATAGTCCATCATATGATACTATTGTTAGATGGAAAAGGAATTTTGAAACTGGCCACACGTTTTTCACAGACGATCCAAAACGTGGAAAACCATCACTCACGGACGATACTGCCGCAATGAAGAAAGTGAGGACTTTATTCTATTACACCGAATGGTACCATCCAAAATGATCATGAATGAGACTCATCTTAGTTACGACAGCGAGTGGAAACTTAGGGGCGTCCCACACTAAGGCGACAAGCGACATGTAGCAGAAACATGTAGCGCAAAAACCGGTCGAAACAAAGAACTAAGTTGTTTCAAACCTGTTTTAAAACCAGTTTTTCCAGCGAATTCAAGCGACATGTCTTATGTATCGCCTTAGTGTGGGATGCCCCTTATTCATCAAAAATTGCACATGTCAAAGGTCTTAGCACGCTGGGTTCCCAGATTGGGTGTTTATTTTTTTTTAACTTGATCTCAATTTTTGTTCATATTTTTTTTAAACCAATTTTTTTTTAATGAGAAAATAACATCAGTAAAAGTATAGTAATTTGCATCATTTTCCTTTTCTCTATAATGCAATCGCCACCATTTTGAAGAAATATTAAAAACTTAAAAGATAATACTAAGGTATAAAAATGGAAATTTTTTTTTTTTAATAGGCAGCGGAGGCTTGTATACAAATAAACAGATTTCAATGAAAAAGAATAATTAATAAAATTGGTTCAGTAGAAAGGCCAGAGGAGATGACGAAAAAAAATTGTGCTTGTGTTTTAAATCTACAGTGAACAACAACAGCAAAAAAATTTGGACAGTAACAAGATTCGATTTTGCTCCTTAATATTGTTTTAACTAGTTGTGATATCGTAATCTAACAATATTAAAAAAAAAAAGATAATTTCTTCAAAGATTGAAATAGTTTTATTTAATTTTAATAAAATTTTATATTAAATTTAAAAATAATTTAAAAATAAATTGTGCGTTTCTCACTGCCAAAATAAAACTTGGACACTTATTTCATTTTTACTTTGGATTGTGTTTTAAATCTACAGTGAACCAAAAAAAAAAAAAAAAAAGTTGGACAACAAAAAAATTCGATTTTGCTACTTAATATTGTTTTAACTAGTTGTGATATCGTAATCTAGCAATATTTAAAAAAGACAATTACTTCAAAGATTGAAATAGTTTTATTTATTTATAAAATATTATATTAAATTTAAAAATAATTTTAAAATAATTTGTGCGTTTTTTGCTGCCAAAATAAAACTTGGACAGTTATTTCATTTTTACTTTGGATTGCCATTATGCAAATTTTTAAGAGGATGTTCATTTCTGACACGAGTCTAAGTCAAAGATATGAGACTGAAACTTGTGGAAATTTCCTTTTGCTTGATTAAAAATTTCGTAAATGGAAAAAAGCAATCTTCTGTTGATATGAAAGAATTAATTGTAAAAATATGGAAAAAGCAGAAAAGTATACGATACATTGCAGATACTGTGAAAAAGCCATGTTAAACAATGCATTACGTAATAAATACATACAAAAAGTACAGGTTTTTGCAAAGACCTAGTGGAAGTGGTAGACCCAAAAGGTTTCCTTGTCTCAAACAGAAAGACGGAATGTGATATTTGTGAAAGAGAATCCTAAAATGTCTGCTGTAAAGATAGCCAGAGAGTTGAAGGAGGCATCTATAGTGAATGTGCATCCACAGACTATAAGAAATTTTTTACAATACAAAGACTACAGAGCATACACACCACAAAAAAGCCGTATTTGTCACTCAGAAATGTGAGAAAGCGTCTTGAGTATTCTAAACAACATGTCGGAGAGCCTCAAGAATTCTGGAAATCTGTTATTTTTACAGATGACTCGAAATTTAATTTGTTTGGATCTGATGGTCGGTGTTTTGTATATCGAAGGGAAGGAACAGCGGTAAAATCAGCAAATATAAAAGCGACTGTAAAACATGGTGGCGGATGAGACATGGTATGGGGTTCAATGGGAGCTGGTGGTGTTGGAAATCCAGTGTTCATTGAAGGTACAATGAACAAAATGGTGTATATGAACACTCTAAAAGAAAATTTACCAGAAACAGCTTAAAAATTAAATTTAAATGGAAATTATTCTTTTACACTAGACAGTGATCCTAAGCATAACCCTCGGATTGTACAGGAATGGTTATTATACAAAGTGAAAAAAGTGCTACCCCACCCTCCCCAAAGTCAGGATCCAAATCCTATAGAACATTTATGGGCTTATATGAAGAAGCAATTACTAGAAAATGAGATTAAGAATAAAAATGTACTAAAAACTGCTATTCTCAATATATGGCAAAACGTACTATCAGATTTAACTGAAAAACTGGCCCTTTCGATGAATAAGGAGGCTTAAAGGCTTAGCAGCAAGAGGACATCACACGAAATATTACATTGTTTTGTTTTAAATTTAAAAGTGTGTTTTTTTTGGCACATTGTGTGAGTGTCAAGTTTTTATTTGGCGCTGAATGTTATATCATCACCACGTTTTATAAATTTATAATTTAGATATAAGTTTTATTAAAGTAAAATAAAACTGTGTAAGTGTGTGTATCATCTTATAAATTGTTATTATTTTAAATAAACTTTTACTTTTAAAGAACAACATAGAGCAAAGTAATTATAATTATTTTGCTCTATAATTATAATTATTATTTCATTGTTTGTAAACAATAAAATCAATAGAAACTGTTGTCTAACTTTTTTTTGGTTCACTGTACTTTAAAATTTTTTCATAAATATGGATGCAATATTCTTTTAAAACAATTGCAATTGTAAAAAAATGTTATCTAACGAAACTTTTTTGTAGTAATTTTATAGGAAAATCTGTAGAAAACTTATATTCGGTCAATCCGATCATGACTTAATTCGCTAAGTTTTTTGTTGCTGTTGTTGTTATCAAGTCAGGTCACACTTGGACATGCAAATTTCAGGTAGGTCTGATATATAGTTGATCAGTATTCTACAGAATAATTAAACTGAAAGCTGTAAATTTTGTTCAGCTTTGACTATATTTATGTTCCGAAACAGCGTCCAATCCATGCATTATTTTATAAAATATACAGGGTTATTACAAATGAATCATCGGGTTTTGGTACGTTACTGCGTGTGAACTAGGAAACGTATATGTTTCCATGACAACTCAAACGAGAGGGCGCTAACTACAGTTTCGCGCTGCGTATGTGTCATGCGCGTGTGGATGCCAAGGTTGCTGCGCGAACGACATACTTAAAATGGTGACTGGACAGCAAAAAGCGTTTTTAGTACTAGAATTTTCAGTGTGAATCGCTTGTAACGGTTCTGAGAGCATTCTGGAAGGCATACAAATGCAAACCACCAACCCAACAAAGCATTCTGCGGTTTTATCGACAGTTCAGAGAAACCGGTTGTTTTTGTAAAGGCAAAAGTTCCGGCCGACCAAGCGTTACTGAAGAAACAATGAAGTGAGTTAGAGAGAGTTCATCCGTAGCCCCAAGAAATCAACAAATCGCGCGAGCCGCGAACTCTTCATTCTACAACCAACTGTGTGGAAAAATTTTGCTGTCCAGTCGCTATTTTGCGAGGCTAACGGGAAAGATAGGCTACCGCGGGGGGTCCGATTCTTCTTTTTTTACAGACCGCTGGAGTCACGTGATGCTCTTTTCACACACCTTCATTGGTGCATTCGAGCATCACGTGGCTCCCGCGGTCTGTAAAAAAAGAAGAATCGGACCCCCCGCGGTAGCCTATCTTTCCCGTTAGCCTCGCAAAATAGCGACTGGACAGCAAAATTTTTCCACACAGTTGGTTGTAGAATGAAGAGTTCGCGGCTCGCGCGATTTGTTGATTTCTTGGGGCTACGGATGAACTCTCTCTAACTCACTTCATTGTTTCTTCAGTAACGCTTGGTCGGCCGGAACTTTTGCCTTTACAAAAACAACCGGTTTCTCTGAACTGTCGATAAAACCGCAGAATGCTTTGTTGGGTTGGTGGTTTGCATTTGTATGCCTTCCAGAATGCTCTCAGAACCGTTACAAGCGATTCACACTGAAAATTCTAGTACTAAAAACGCTTTTTGCTGTCCAGTCACCATTTTAAGTATGTCGTTCGCGCAGCAACCTTGGCATCCACACGCGCATGACACATACGCAGCGCGAAACTGTAGTTAGCGCCCTCTCGTTTGAGTTGTCATGGAAACATATACGTTTCCTAGTTCACACGCAGTAACGTACCAAAACCCGATGATTCATTTGTAATAACCCTGTATATTTTATAAAATAATGCATGGATTGGACGCTGTTTCGGAACATAAATATAGTCAAAGCTGAACAAAATTTACAAAATTACAGAATTGGACCCACCGCGGTAGCCTGTTTTTTCGTTAGCCTCGCTATTTTGAATATGACGTTTACACAGCAACCATGGCAACCACACGCGCATGACACACACGCAGCGCGAAACTGTAGTTAACGCCCTCTCGTTTAAGTTTTCATGTAAACATATGCGTTTCCTAGTTCGCACGTAGTAACGTATCAAAACCGGATGATTCACTTGTAATAACCATGTATTTTTGATTACATTCTTACATTTAGAATTTTTAGTATAGGCTCAAAAGTTGAATCATAAGTATAATTTAAGTTTCCACATGATATCTGACAGCTTTTACAGATTGAAATAAATAAATAATATGTGTTTTGCGTTTTAAGTATTTTCGAAAGAAAATTCACTTTTTAGCTTCAGATTAAATTTAAATGAAATTTTTGGGAAGCGGGTTTCATGGCAGTCTTTTAGTATTAGTATTAGTGTTTTGAAACTATTCGAGCGTGATTTATTTAATATTATTTCATCATTTGACCTTGTTTTAAAAACTTTCGAATTAGGAGTAATGCATTTTTAAAAATATACATATGATCTATGCACTTGTTGCAAACTGAGCGAAAAATGTTAACCCTTAACCCCTTGGGAACAAGCCACCAGTATACGTGCCGCATAAGGTGCTCAGGATCCGTTATTATTCTTACAAGTAAATTTTTATTGTAAGTTTTGCTTTATTTAATCCGAGCATTTCCCCGATTCAATTAGACAAAAATTTCTGTTTTGAAAAACCGGTGATAAAAGATTAAAAATTCCGTAAAAGACGCTCGTCCCGAGGTTAATGTCACAGAAATTGCCAGATAGCTACTGCGAGCAGTCTCTGAGATTGCTGGACTAAAAAATAAATACAAATAGGAAATTGTACCTCAAAAGGGGCAAATGAGGTGCGTTCGTACTATAACCAGTTTTATAAATATTCGGATCTTGGTGCAATATCTGTTGCACTCTTTTGCAAAAATGCATGAATGCAAAATTTATTAAGATTCTATGTATTAAGAACCTACTCTAGTCACTCAAAAAGACCCGGATGATAATGTTAATCCCATGAAGAAGTTATTTTCAAATATCTCGCTTTAATTTTAACATTTTCGAATATTTTTTTTTTCTTTTTTTGCATAGGATAGCTGGGGACGATCTACAACCGGGCTAGGTTTTACTTTTTCGATTTTGGTTATAGTTTTTTCTTATTAGGACTTTTCCAATTTCAGAAACGGTTCAAACCGATACCGATTCCGAAAGTAAAAGTATTTTTTTTTTCTGAATATGAAACCAAAATCATAAAAGTAAAAACTAGCCCGTTTGTAGATCGTCCTCAGCTATCCTATTAAACAAAAATCATTCGAAAATATCAAAATTAAAGCGAGATATTTGTAAGTAACTTCTCCATAGGATTAACATTATCATCCGGGTCTTTTTGAGTGACTAGTGTAGGCTCTTAAATTCAGTAATACGGAAATAATAAGACTCTATCTTCAATAGGATGTTCATCATGATAGCAATCTAGAATCATGACCTATCAGGGGATATCATTGAATTAATTACGTATAATAGGATTTAATAGAATGAAGAAAACTTTTATTAATATCTTTAAGAGTATTGATTCGATTTTCATAAAATTTGAAGTGAATCGACAAAATTCTGCAACGATTCTATATATTACATTTCAAACCATTCGGTTGAGTAGTTTTTGCGTTGTTCTATGCGGACAGACAAACGGACGGACCAGACGACGACTGTAGGGGCTACGTATTTGTATAATTACTAACGCACCTAAAAAAGGTAAATTAACTAATACTGTTTCTGTAATAATATATTTAAGGATTCTTATAAGAATTCTACTATTCAGAAGCCTCTAGCGATAGCAAAGGCTACAAAGGAAACAAAATTTCATTAGTATCTATAATTAAATTGAAATTTTGAAGACGGGACAGAAAAGAACACCGGTGTTTAAGACCGCTAACAACAGTTAAAGGTTAATGGGAACTTTCGACTTTTAATTGTATATTTAGTAATTCAAATGAGAGTCTAGCACTTTCCAACAATGTTGAAAAGTGTTTACGCAGTCGGTTGTCTGTCCGTCTGTCCGCGCTCTAACTCTTGTAAGTATACTCGTATTTTAATACATTTGATAAACCTTAGTTAGGGTCAGCAAGGCACGTTTGGTATTGTATATGAAGTATGCGGGATTAATAATTTATTCACAGGGGCACTCAAAATAATTCCATTACTTTGTGGTATATTGAGAAAAATCGTTTACGGAGTATTTTAATGACATTACGCGATTTCAAATGTATGAAACTTACATAAATCACTGAATTTCACTGAGATCACGTTAGAACATCGATTTACACGTTAGAAATCGATTACAATACTGTCTTTGAGTAATAATGGTTGGAAGTGCGTTTTAAAATTCGGCATGCGCTTTTAAATTTAACTAATTTTTTGCATGCTACTATAAATTCTATACCTCATGCACAAAAGTATTCACGTACCATTCTCCGTATTGGCGGAAATTGCAGAAGGAGAATTTTCAACTGAGGGATATGTACTTCTTAAGTGAACTAAATTTTGGCATGCATGTAGTTAATAGATACAAATCTATGTATCCTATACAGGGCTGCTCAAAGAATTCGGATAATTTTCTGATTGTAGATAGGAAAAGCTGAAATTGGTTTTTCAAATGTGTTATACGTTTCGACATGCTTGTAATAGATATAATATTTTATTTTATTAAACGGTGCAGTTTTTTTACATCATTCTGAATGCGTTGGAAAGTGTTTCATAGTCTATGTTTGACGCATTATTTTTCTCCCCTGTTTAAACGGACAATGATCGTGATAGCGCATTTATTCCGGTTACTTAATTATTTTTAATAAAATTTATTAATACTTTTCTTTTGTTTATATTGAGATTTTTGTCCTTTTTATAATAAAATGTTTTAAAGGATGTTTTTTATTTTTTTAAAATAAAATTTTATAACTATTACAGAAAATATATGATATATATATAATATATATATATATATTATAAATAACATTCATACATTTTTTGTTTTCAATTTGGAATGGCGGAGAATTTTATTTTATTGCTGCAGTATTCTGAAAACAATGAAAATTCTATTGTTGCATTTCTAACAGTGCAGCAATAATGCAAATTATCTTCTGTTTCGTCAAAAATGAAATTAAACAATGTGTAATTTTTCAACAGAAATTTTAGTCAACAATGAATTTAAAAAAAGCAAGAATCATTGCAGATATTTCACACTCAACTTTAGTATGCAAAGCGCTTTTTAAGTGTATGAGATTTATAAATATCTATATTGAAAAGGGCGAACTTGTGAGTATTCTTAAATAGGAATAAGACATTTTAATTTCCGTGTAAACGACATACAAAATGGATAAAGAAGTGATATTTGACAGGCAAGAATTTAAGCAAACTATGGAGATATTAGAAAAAAAGGATATTAAGTGCCTTAAACATATCGACAAAGGCGCGTTCGGTACAGTTATTGAGGTAAACCATCCTAACTATCTGAAAAATCTGGCAGCGAAATTTATTATATCTTCTCATGCGACAAGTGGCGAGAGTGTCATCTGGAAAAATCTTCATCATGAAAATATAGTGCCTTTGCTAAAATCTTACAGTTTCAACAGCTCTAAAACCAACGTCTTCTTGATGCCAGTATACAAGAGCACCTTATTCAATACGATGACAGACGAACTCTTTCGAAATGATTCAAATGCATTTCCTAGAGCTGTATCGTGGTTAAAAGATGGTACTTCGGCTGTCAACTATCTTCACCGACATGGAATTTGCCATTTAGATCTCAAATCAAACAACATCCTAATTGATGATTCTGATGTGGCATTCGTCACTGATTTTGGTTTTACCACAAAGCCGCTTACTCTTGTTGAAAGTTATGGAATTCCATCCATCTACAGGCCTCCAGAGGCCATAGAGACAGCAGATGGCTTATCACTTGTAGATGGCTTTGCTTTAGATAAGTGGTCAATCGGAACTCTAACAGTACAAATGTTCAGCAACTTTGCCTTGCGAAGAGTCTTTGTTCCAAAGAATAATTTTAATTGGGCACAACACGTTTATCCGATAGTGTTCAGTATTTTGCAAGCGGACTGCTTTAAGGTTTTGCTGAGCACCGGTTTTATGAACTGTTCTGTTCCTTCGAAGACAATTAATGATGTTTTGGATATCATTAGGTGTTTATTGGCAATAAATCCAAATACTCGCCCAGAACTGGGAGACGTTTTGAACTATCCATTGTTCGGAGGTGAAAAAATAGCTCCAAGTGGAGATAATATTTGGAAATCTAAAGTTCAACCTAGAGAGATAGAAGAAATGGTTGGAAAATATTCTCCCAATCCTTTCCTTGGCGTAGAAGAGTTGATAGAAAAGAAAAAGATGAGTCTACATAATAATTTCGTTGATAAAGAATTATTATCGAAAGAAAGTGTAGTTATTTCTTCAAAAATCAAGCCAAATGAGCCTTCGCTTGATGTCAGAGATTACAGCGTTACAGAATATCCGTGTGAAATGGATGATGGAAATGAAAACAGATCTCCAAAAACTGAAAAGAAAAAGAGTAGAGGTGAACGGATTCGAGATTGGGTGATAAAAAAACGATCATGGATTGGGGAATTTATTCGTTCCTGTTTCCCTCAACGACGTTCACGGAAATAAGATGATATTTTTTACAACCTCCTAAATACTACATCATATGTTGCAGTAAAAATACCGGCACCCTACTGGAAAGAAATAAATCGCCACCCATTCAATAACCCAAGTGATAATAATAGCACCTACCCGGCAACCTCCTATTTTTTTCGCTGTGGAAGAGGTCTTTATTCTAAATTGTGTAGATTTAGATGAAACGTATAACCTGCAACTTTAAATCCCAGTTTGGCTTATTCTCTATGTTATTGTATAACAAGTAATTGTGTTTATTGGCTTTCCGGTCCTAATAAAGATACTTTTTCAGAGCATTTGGGTGTGTAAAATTACTTCTTTTTTTTTGTTGTTTATTTTATTAACGATTTTTCTTTATTTTCAGGAAAACTCACCGCTGATATTATAAATTGTATTTAATCTGAAAGTGAGATGGAATTAAACGGAGATTAATATTTTCGCGATTAACAAATGAGGTTATTTTCTTCTTAACTAGATCTGCTCCATTTTTTAGATGTTATCAATGTTGCCGGATAGTTAAATTAAATTTTTCCTCAAAGTAGTTTTATCCAAACAATTCCTCTACTCAATTCCAATTAAAAAAAGTAAATTTTAAATTTTAAATTTACCACTATAAAAAATATTTAACTAATTTAATTTTAAACATTTTTCCAAATCAATCTTTTTTTTTTTTTTTTTTTTTTTAAAGAATTCCTCATTTACATAGAAGCGTAAATAAATTAATAAAATAAAATAAAAATAACAAACTTGCAAACCGACATTTTCGATTGACTGCTTTCTGAAAAAAAAATCTAATTACAAAAAAAATTAATAGATATTATAATTAGATAAAGAATAAATTCAAACTTAAAACAAATGTAAACTTTTCGCTTAGCACGAGGATAATGTTTGATAAACTATAGGAAACAGATATTTCATTAATGAATAATAATGTAGTTCTAGTCATAAATAAAAATGCTGAAACATTGAAAAAGCTCATTTATGATGGTGACGAATTATTGAGGTTTACATTGTTGATATACCACCGTGCCTTCTAAATTTTTTCTGTAAAATATATATGGTTGCTGTCGTGTCACCTAATTGTCCCGCCGGTTAAATGTTCTGTCGGCTAATCATAAATTAAGAAATATATGTCTTTTTGTTTTCTGAAGATTTCTGGAAATCCTTACTGAACTTCGTTTCCTGTACTGTTTTACCTTTATCTGATAACAGTGTTATCTTGGAGGTGGAGATCGTCTTAAATGCCATTAAAGTGATTCTCAAAATCAAACTGGTTACTTTCTGGCACGAAATCTTTTTTAATTTTACATGAATGAAACGGACGGAAGTTATTACTCAGAATTCATATCACCGAATGGCGTTTCTCATTTCTGATAAAGGTAAAGGACAGGTCTAAAAATGCTGTCAAAGTTGGCGTTTAGTACTCAATTTCAAGACGTGACACTCATAAAATTTTCTTCATAAAAGGCAAACGTTTGTAACTCCAGATATAGTAGACTTATCGAAAAAGAAAAACGCTATTCGATTCGAATACACAAATTTCAAGTGCGCCAGTTTCATGCTTTTATGTTTAAAATTGAACCAGTGAAGGGGTCAGAGAGTTTTCTACTTTTGAGGAGAGAAAAATATTTTTTCTAGAACTTTCTTAAACTGTTGAACGTAAAAATGATTTTTACTTTTGTATATGATTGTTTCTGAAACTGCGCATATATAACGATGTCATTTAAGGGTGAAGAAATGTCTGGCACGTGATATAGTAAGATATCTTTAGTGGAAGGAAAGGGGGGGGGGGATTTGTCTTTGGATACTGTTATCATTTTTGATCCATCCGAAATTTTAGATATTTTTAATTAATTCTTCAACTACTTTTCAGCAGTGAAATTAATCTTGAAATTATTGAATTGTAAAGACGTGAATTATCACACTGCTAACTAAGCGTAAACCAACAGAGTGAAAACTTTCCAAGCCGGGAATCGAACCCGGACCTCGCTCCAGTGCTCTACCATTAAACCACGAGACCGATGTCCAGCTTGGCATCTGTTACGTCTCATGTTACGCTGCAAGACTGTATGTTCATGAAGACTATTCCATCTAATAGCTGCGGTAGGAGACTTATGTGAGTGAGAGATGCCAAACTGGATATCGTCCTCGTGGCTTAATGGTTGAGCACTGGAGCGTTATTCCAGGGGTCCGGGTTCGATTCCCGGCTTGGACATTTTTCGCTCTGTTGGTTTACGCTTAGTTAGCAAAGTGATAATTCACGTCTTTAATATTTTATATTTTTATTTGCAACTTTTTCTTTACATCAAACTAGTCTATTATCTATTTTTATGCAAAATAAAAAGTTATTACTAACATCAATAAATGACTATAAAACTATTTAATTCAAAATTAGGAAATACCCTAACGTTTGGCATTCCTATTCTTCTGTCATATGTGTATGGATATACAGGGGGTTCCAAAATTCGACCGACACATTAAGAGGGGTGATAGAATCCATCAAGAGGATGATGAATTACCAAAGAACATGGGACCGCAAACCAAGTATTTAGTCACAAATACAGGGCGTTTTATTCTAACTGAACTTGCGTTGAAGGTATTAATTTTGAGAAAAATCAAAACATTACAATGAAAATGCAACGACATGTACCTTATTTTGCTTCAAATGTTATAGCAGTACGGAAAGTTCTGGAAAAACAGAGTGCTCGAGCAATCGATGATATAGTATGAACTGGCAAAAGCAGTTCAAACTGTGGAGCGTCAAGTGCATACTGTTGGAGCACACATTGGAATCTTCTACTACATTTTCGATATTGTCATTTTTACAGAAAAGGTGAGAATGTCCATTAAAAATCTATATACACATATATATATATCACTCTATCGGATGTGGCACATAAATAGCGATTATTTGTTAATTGTTTAATGGCAACGCCCGAATAAAATGCATCTCATTGGTTATTGAACAGCATTAAATGCATCTCCATACCTATAAGGGGAGTTACCATAGGTCTATTCAGCCGCGAACTTGGCAACCAAAATTAGTCGCCGAAAGTGACGCCAACTTAGCGATATCTGTAATATTTCGCCAAATTCCCATAGACTTCCATAGTAAACGAATAGGTTTTACTTGTATACAGTAAAATCAACAAACTGCGATATTTTAATGCAACAAAAACTAATATTAGCTTAAGGGATTATATTAATTCTATTTAAGGGAGTCCAAGTAAATTAAGTTATGAATAAAAGTAACGTGATACAATGCTTAGTATGCTTTCCCAAACATAAAGTTTAAGGGAGACCAAACTAATTGCCTAGGGCGGCTTGTTTTATTATAATGTACTTCAGTTTTCTGAAAGTTATTGCCGTAAGAACAAACTGAATTAGGGCTGAATATTCTGTATTTTGGGTTAAATACATGGTTTGCGACCCCATGTCCTACGAAATTTTTTCATCTTCTAGATGCCTTCTATAAACCCTCTTAATTTGTCAGTCGAATTTTGGAACATCTAGGTGTTCGAGAAACCTGGTGCTAGGTGCAGGGTGCCCTAAAAAGGACTGACTGATTTTAAAATTCAATAACTTGCAAACGGTGACAGATATTTAAAACTTTCTTGCAGGAGGGTTATGCACAAGGTCAAAAGTTATATTACAGTGATTTTCAATTTTAGTTCGAATTACAAACAATAGATGGCGCTCTAAGCAATAGTCACTAAACACAGGCTCGATTTTTGGCCCCCTTCTCTTGTTCCATGCGGAAAAAGGAGATGGAAATGTATTGAGCGGGCCACGAAGTACCAAAAATCGAGCCTGAATTTAGCGTCTATTGATAGCAGCGCCATCTATTCTTTGTAATTCGAACTAAAATTGAAAATCACTGTAAAAAAACTTTTGACCTTATGCATAACCCTCCTGCAAGAATTTTTTAAATATCTGTCACCGTTTACAAGTTATAGAATTTTAAAATCAGCCAGTCCTTTTTAGGACACCCGGTATGTTTGAAATAATAATTATTATGTTAACTAGTACAGAAAAAATAAAGAATGTTATCTAACTGTTTTGTTGATAAGAAATTCTACCTAGCCCTCCTATTCCGTGCAGGGACAAAATCAAGAAGACATTGCTATTACCGTTGAATGCATTTTGTAACATGTACTTTTAAATATTAACTATTTCTTTAAAGTGTTATCTTATATAAAGTTATTTCATATATAATAGAGATATTTTATTGACATCTCTTCATTTGAATTATTTGGGTGGTACGAAAGTCTTGCAACAATTCATTTCATTTAAAACACATATCTTTCACTTAAACTGCACATATTATATACATTTAAATTATACGCCTTTCAATCACTTAATTTAAAATACAAAATAATAATAACAATAATAATAATAATAATACCATATACCGAAACATTTTATTTCACTATCAAAGTATTGTTACTAATTTACATACGCAAAAAATAAAAGGATATTGGCGAAATTTGCAACCGGCTAACATAAAGTAGTAGATTGGGTTTTTGATGTATCAATATTATCGGCAAGTAATGCAAAATAATAAAATGATAATATTTCTGAGTATTTTTGAAAACTTTAAAAGCATTCGAACAAATTTACTACTTTAAACTCATTTAATTTTGAAGTTTCAACTTACGTTCGGTCCGAAACATAACACTTACGAACTTCAGTTTCAATACCAAAACTTTTGGTACTCATAAAAAATTAGTCTCAATGGAAGCAATATACCTGCACTCTGTATTCAGAAGGTTTAACCTCTTGAAATAGCCTGAATTATTTTACAAAACCCTCCAAACATCGTTTGGCTTGAAATTTTTACCATTCGGAACACGCTTCGAAATCCAATGACCGCGGTTTTCATGTTTTCCTCCGCGACTTATATATGATTCAACATTATTTTATTCTGATTGTTCTAGCAGTTCTCCTCTTCTTCCCATTTTTTTTTTTATGTTTTCTACAGAAATCGAAGCGAGAGAAATCACATCTCGCAAGTAAAGGTACTATAGGGAGATTCTCAAAAGGTGGGATCATTAAACGTTAACTATATGTAATTTTTAAAATTTTCAAATTTAAGGCCAATTTTTTTATTAGTATAGTATTTTGTCTATAAATATAATACATAAATCTTTTTAATAGTATGTCTACAAAATTATGCACAAACATTAAAAGACAGCAACTATTCTGGAAAATTAATTATTAAAGCATTTAATTAGCAGTTGTGTACGTTACAAATTTTGGACATTTTTTCGCACGTACGTTACAGATTTTGGACGTTGCGCTTAGTATTTAAAAAATTCTTAAGACTAAGAATGTAGTAAATGTGTCTGTATACATATATATATGTATAATTAACTTTTTGTTATCCAGTAATAATAATAATAAAATCAAATGCTTTGTTACGTACGTTACTTTCGGGCATAACAAAATACAGAAAAATTCTTTATAGAAAAGTCCTTCTATCTCCAAAAAAGCAATAAATCAGCCTGCCATCTCTTAACGAAATTATCAAAAAATCATCCGTTTCCTTTATGCATTCGTTGTTTACCATTAGAACCACCTGGAAAAAAGTTAAAACTCTTTTTCTTGGTGGTACATGGAGCAGTTAACGTTATGAATGTCTGAAATTGGCCTCTTTAGCATAAAATAATAAAATTTTAAGATATTTATACAATTCTTTTACAATAAATTATGTCATTTTCTGTCTCTGAATAGAATTAAAAACTCAGTGTAGAAAAAAAAAATAGTCAATGATAATTAAAGTTATGTTTGAATGGCTTAAAATTATGACGTGTGTCCAGTGCCCACCTTCTGAGAATCGCCCTATAGTCCATGGCGGAGAATTTCCAGTTTTATAGCTCATTCGATTCGTCTCATTAAACTAAGTAATTTGCTACCTCTCATATTGGCTATTGAATTTTAATACTGACAGGAGGCCGGGGAAAATTTTAAAATTTCTTTCATTGAAAACCAGTTGCCGTTAAAGAAATAAGCAAGATTTAAATTTATTTATAGTTCTTACAGTGACATGCATTGTTGACAGTCATTTTTTACCCGATTGCCAAGAAGGGTTATGTGTTTCACACGTATCTGGGTATGTGTATTTCTGTATACCCTCGAAACATACCGACGGCTGGGTGGATTTTAATGAATGAGGTCTCTATCGATTCATCTTAACCGTCCGATGGTTATAGGCTAGGTTTTGTTTTTATAAATTTAAAATGGCGACCGTAAAATACAAAGTCCAATAGGTAGACACAAAAACTTTTTTTAAGCACTCTATTGAGTAGCGTATCATTGCATACGTCTTTCAAAATGAAGATGATGTTTTACTGACTATTTTACAGTCAGAAACTCCGTTTAAATATTACACAACCTGGAAGTTGTGTAGGTAGGATCTCTACCTTTACTGGATCTCTAACCTTCATAGACATCTATAGGCCTCATCGAAACAGTGTATATAAATAGGAACTAATAATTAAACACAACTTAAAAGTCATCAATACAAGTAAATAAAAAAAATAGATAAGTAATACAAAAAATAGTTTAACACTGATAAGAAATAATTAATGAGTTCGCTTTTTACGCAGTCGAGTTTTTGATTTTTTAAATTTAATGTTTACTGACACCATGTTCATTCCGTAGAAGTGAGTAAAACAAAAATATTTCTCAAAGCGGGCACAACGAGCTTTTTCAGCTGACTCGACAATGTATTTAAAACAGCTCTGCTTTCTTTCTTGAACAAAACTAGGCGAGGAAATCATAACTTGCGAAAATCTGCCTGTCAAGTAGGGTACGGATATGTTATTTGCATTTACAAATTCTTATAATAACAGCAATAATATTACCTTATAGTAGTTATTGATAATATATGGCGCTGTAAAAACAATTAGTGAACTTAAATCGCACTTATTTCTTTGAAAACATCTGTTTTTTAATGAACGAAAATTTGGTCTTTGAAACCCCTGTCATTATAAAAACTCAACAGCCGATATGCGAGGTATAAAATTACTAAGCTCGATGAGACGAATCGAATGAGGTATAAAGAACGAAATTCGAGCCTCAGACCTTTACTTGTCAGCTAGACTGATTTCCTTATCCTTTGGTGAACTTTGCTCAGAATAACTAGTTCTGCAAGTTTGTAAAGTATTCCGTTGATTTCTGTTGCAGCAAGAATTTTCCATCTTTTTGTCAGTCTTGACAAAAACCTGACTTAAAAGAAACATTTAAAACACTGAGAAAAATTTGTTCGATTTTAAAAATCCGCTGAATACCTTTTTTACCGTTTTATCCGCTGTCGAATTTTTAATTTCTCAACATACAAATGTGGAAAATAGGCTCCTGGACCATGCGGTTGTAACTTTTGAGTGTTACAATTTCCCAGAATTTCACCTTTTTTAATCACTTTATTTAAATACGTACACTTTTTTAATATACAATGCAAATATTACTTTTTGAAATAGTGGATTCAAAAGTGGACCACGTGAATCTTGGGCTCAATTGTTATATCTAAGCCTAATTTGGAATTACGAAAAAGTATCAATTTAGTCTAATCCTATATCGTGTACATTATGAAATGTATCTTAACTTGAAAAATATAATAAAACCATGAATATCTTCCGAGTTACCGAAGGTTCTTAAAAGAGTGCTTCATTTTGAGAAACAATATTCAAGACTCGTACGCATACTTATACGAGTTTAACTTTATTTACCTATTTACAAACGTTTACCAATTATATTGCAAATTGGCCTAAATATAAATCGTGTAAAAATAAAAAAAAACTATAATAAGCCACAGAGCCTAAATTGTAAACACTCATTATGTAATATAGTGTTCGTTAAAACTTTAAAAAATTCATTAACAAGGAAGCAATGATTCTAATCAATTGCGGTTTGCACGAAAAGGATCAAAGGAGTTACGGATTTTTTTAATAGCAGAAAGAAAAGTTGTGGTTCAAAAACTTAATGATTGATGACGCTGGCATGCAAAATATGAAGCGAATGTATGCAAATTACACTTATTGTAAAAGACCCGTTTCTTCGAACAGTCTATAAAGCTTCATTATAATACTAGCACGTTTTTCTCGCCTTGAGTCCTTTTGCTATGACCCAATCGCGCCTGCCGGCCAAATGTTTTCAGTGGCTTTCTTCGAACCTTGCATATCCTTGCGTAAATATAGTTTAGGTTCCCTTACAAAGACCCCCACGGAGGGCAATACCCCTTCGGGCCTATATCCCTCATGTAGATAATTGGCCGTCATAAATAAGACATCTTTTGCTATGCGGAACTTTAGCAACGCACCAGTTGCTGCTGATTACCCGCTGCTTGATCGGGTAATGATAGCATACTGCTGGTTACGAATTAAGAAACTATGTGCATCGAGGTGTTTTATTGACATCCTGTTTTGCATAAATCTGCGGCATATTATGCGTCGCAGCGCCACGTCTCGTTAATTTTTTTAACCACAACTTTTTTTCTTGTTAAAAAAGATCCGATCTCCTTGTAATCCGATTCGTGTAAACCGCAACTTTTTTGTTTCTTTTTTAATGAATTTACAAAGTTTTAACAAATTTATGGTATACCCGGTATGCCACGATAAGTATCACGTGTTCATAATTTCGGAGCGCTGTGTACTAGCTGTTTCTCAACTCGAGCCCGGGGCCGACACGTGATGGGGCCTATTCATTCCGAAACCAGAAAATTTTATTTATTGATTTTGAAAAAAATCAAAAGAACTTTTTTACCCTTAAACATTACTTATTCCTTTTCAAGTCATTGCATTGCTAATTTGACCAGAATGAAAAAGAAACAGAAATTGTTGAAAAATAGGGGAAATTTTATCATATTTGCAGATTTACGTCTGGTATTGCCGGCGACGATCTATTGATAAGGCGCCAACGAAAGAGGCGCGGATAATGAATTTGTTTTGAGTTCGATTTTCGTTTGTGACAGAGGTTAATTTTTAAATGGATCGTTTATTTTATTTTTTTATTTAGAGATCTACGCGAAGGGAATATTTTCTTCTGTCTTTAGTCAACCAGAATTAGTTTGAGGTTTGCGAATATTTTTGTCTTATTGTACACAAGTCATAATCGCTCTTCATGTGAAAATAATTTTAGTGCTTATTGTATCTTTTATGTACTCTGTAGATTTACGAAATCACTTTCAATCGTAAGTAAATATAATTACCAAGTTATTCCGATAGAAAGCAATCGAGCAGTGTTTCCTCCTTTCCTATAAAATCATTGGAGCTATCAAATTTTTAATTTAAGTTTATTTTCAGGGTTTCCGACCATCAAGAAAGATTATTATGTGGAAGGAATCAATTATAGTTAAAGATGTACGTACACCTTTTATAGAAAATTGAAAAACACTGTTCGATTCTTCGGAATTTAAATAGCAATTTCCGCAAATTGCATGCATTTATTCATTACGCACACTTCGTTAACGTGTACATAAGATTTGCTTGTTAAAGGAGAAAAAAAAATATGAGAATCCGTTTAAGTATGAAGAATTTTTCTTTGATGCCTAACTTCTCTTTTGATAACATTGAATTTAAATTTTCATTTAACAGTTATTTCTATCGAAGAAGTTGTTTAAAAATGAAATATTAATTTTGAAACACTTTATAAATATTATGCATTTTTTTTTCCATTGTGTATTTTTTGTATCGGTCTCGTTCGGTTTCGGATTTAAAATCGTTGGGTTCTAGCTGGCCCGGGGTAAAAAAAAAAAAAAAGAAAAAAGAGCCCAGACTCATCTGTACTGCGTACATGTACACTGTTAAAAAAAAAAAAAAAAAAAAAAAAAAAAAAAAAAAAAACTGTAATTCTACAGATGTAAAGTTACAGAAATCTGTATGCTTACTAAAATTTTATCTGTGCATTACAAAAAAAATATATATATATATATATATAAATCTACAAAACTAGTTTTTGTAAAGATACAAAAATCTGTAGCTTTACAAAAGAATGTACTAAAATAACAGCAATTTTACTAAAATTTTATCGGTAACTCGAGTTGCAGTTGCATAAAAAGCTCTAGGTATCCCAGTTTCCTAAAAAATTCTTAGTAACTTAGAGATATTTTTTGATTTACGGTGCAAAAGCCTATCTGTTACATGAATTTTTGTTGTTGTCGTTACATAAAAAGGTAATTATTTTGTTTAGGTAATGAATCCCGGTTGAACTATGAAACCTGAAAAAACAAATTTTAATGCGAAGATGATTCACACAACGCACTGTACACTGTAAAAAAAATCTATAAAGTTACTAAATTTTTTCTAGGAAACTGGGATTCCTAGAACTTTTTATGTAACGGCAACAACAAAAAAATCATGTAACAGATACAGTTTTGCAAAGTAAATGAAAATATCTGTAAGGTTACTAAGAATATTTTAGGAAACTGGTATTCTTAGAACATTTTATGTAACTGGAATCCGGGTTACAGATAAAATTTAAGTAAGATTACGGTAATTTTAGTATTTTTTTGCAAAGCTACAGATTTATGTAGCTATACAAAAACTAGTTTTGTAGATTTACATCATTTTTTGTTCAGTGTATAGATAAAATTTTAGTAAGCACACAGATTTCTGTAAATTTAAATCTAGAATTACAGATTTTCTTTTTATAGTGTAGAACTGCGCTGTGAATCGTATTTGAGTCATACGGCGGTCAATGTGTGAAAAAATAAAATCAATAATTTTTTTTAAAGCTAGTTTGGCAGATACAGTTAATAAATTTTAAAAGTTAAATTAATTAAACAATTTTAAAATCAAGACTATTTTAATAATTGAAATTAATGTAATTCTAAGGGCACACTGCTCTGTTAAATTAATTAATTTAAATCCGCGTAAATAAAGCTTAAATGAAAGATTCATTTATTAAATAAAGTTAATGAAGTTTTGGGGATACATTAATTAAAAGTTCCAATGCAGAATAAGAAATAAAATAAAATAACAATGAGGTTGTCTTAAGATTTTACTTCTGAATAGAGTCAAATAACTTAGTTATATTAATAAATGAATGCAGATTGATATGATTTTGTGTTTATTTGACGTTTAGCACACTTACTACAGCATGCTAAATAACGGGCAATATTTTAAACATTTATGGCTAAACGCGTTCACTAAGATTTAATGATAACATTTTAGTAGTTGTCTTTAAAATATTAAAATAATGCGTAAAAATCAATTGTGATAAAAAATATTATTCAAAGATTAAACAGTTTCAGTAACACTTTATTTGGAAATTGGATTACCATTTCCTATTTTCAAAAGTTTAGCAATTTAATTAATTCGTTGAAAAAACAAACTTCTAATTTACCCACTTTTCAAATTAATTTGAGGAATGTTTCTTAAACCGCCATTCGTTACTTTAACAGCTTACTCCCAATTTTTCTATCTTAATAAAGTAATTAATAATTGCGTTTCTGAAAAAAGTTCGCAAATAAACCTGATTTGTACAGGTAAATCATTGTGTTTGCGATAAAGTTGAAAACTGAAATTTATTTTTTGGTTTTTAAATTCTTTAACGTTATCAACTTTTTCATAATTTTGTACCCCCTTTCCCCCTTACGATATCATACGTTATCATCCGTCGAACCCCCCTGTTAATGATATCGTTATCAAAGTATAAAAATTCTTTAGATTTTTGGAATTTATTTCTTTTGTTTGGAGTGATATAAAAATATGGTTACATTAAATTTTTGATATACTCTATTGATTCAAGTGAAGATAAATCAATAAAATATCAGTTTATATATCAAATAACACTTAAAAGAATTGGTTACTTAAAAGTACTTAATAATAGCTTTTTGTTACATAATGCATTCAACAGTAATAATGTCTTTTTGCACTTGTCCACCGCACGGGGCAGGGCAGACAGAAGTTCTTATAAAAAAAAAAAAAAAAATGGACAATATTCTTTCAAACATACTTCTCATATGGTTTGTCTAACAGTGGATTATATATGCATACACGTATGACAGAAGAATAGGAATGTCAAACGGTGGGATGTTCCATATTTTGGAATTGAACAATTTTATAATCATTTCATAATTTTAATAATAACTTTGTACTTTCATAAAAATAGAAAACGTACTACAAAAAAATAACATATCATTTTTATGAAAGTCGAAGTTACAAATAAAAATGGATTAAAAATGATAACGATATCAAAAGACAAACTCCCCCTCCCCATAGAGATATCTTACGATATCATGTGCCAGAGCTCCCCCGCCTCCCCCCTAAAATGATAACGTTTTTGATTACCCTTAACATATTCTGAAAAGGAGATATTATTTATTATTTCATAATATTGCCTCCGTGTGCTTAAAACCGAATTGGTAAAATCTTTTTGTTTATATGTCAAGAAAAGGTTTTATAACACGTTTGAAAACTTGATATTTAGCGATTTATTTAAACTAACCATAATCCAGCTATTAATGGGTTTTAGAAGGAGTCCAGATATGCAAAAAAATCCGGATAATAAAGGGGAATCCTTAAATAAAGGTTGTTTGGGCAAATAAAATTTTCTCTTCATTAAAATTTTGTCGCAGTTTAACATTTTAATTAATTTGTTGCAACATGTATAGGCATGCGGCTAACGAAAAAAATTGGTGTCGGAATCACATTCGTTAGCCAAAATTTTCACTGTAAAAGAGACAGGTATTTTAACATAGGAAAAATATAACAAAACCATGAACGAAAATATACAATAACCTCTTCCGACTTACCCACGATTCCGTAAAGGTTTCTTTATCTTTAGAAAACCCACAAAATAGCATATCTTTGATATTTAAAGAAACATTTATGGGGCATTCTCACAATCTTTTGAATTTAAGTCCCTGAATAATAATTTTTATTTTAGTACATATTCTTGTGTTTTTTTTTTTCATATACTGGGGAACATCCCATTGCATTACTGCATAACAATATTAACGAGATAAATAACTTTTGGACGACGTTGGGGATTTAAATATCCAAGAAACTTCTATACCGTCCGTGTCCCTGATGCTGATTTTAGGTGGCTTTCATTACAAAAATCTACCCGTTGCAGCCGTTCTGAGGAAAACGATTCCAAAAAAATTCGCTATATTTTCATGACCCCCAACCCCGAAACCACCCTCCGTTCAAATGTTGATATATATATATATATATATATATATATATATATATATATGTATATATATCTGATCTTTGTCACACTGTAATTCTCGTATTTATGAACAAATTTGGAGGTAACTTCGTATATACATAGTACATACCAATGTTTCCACTGACTTCGTCGGTCTACATTCGGTTGGTCGACTTCATCCGTCATCTTGTTTCAAAATGGCGGCCATTTAAATTTTAAAAAAAAATTTAATTTTGAGATTTGGTACCAAAAAATTGAAAATTAAAAAAATATTTTATTCTTATGTGTTTGACCTTGATACAAAGATTCCGGAGCAGTTTTTGTTTCGTTTATATCTTAAAAAATGGCTGAGTTATAGCACTTAGAATTTCTAGCATGGCTGACATTTTGAAACGACCTGATTTTTGTCACGCGATAACTAGCGTATTTATGAACCGATTTGGATGTACCTTGGTGTATACATAGTACATACCAATGTCTCGACCGAGTTCGTTGGCCAGCTTCATCCACCATCTTGTTTCAAAATGGCGGCCATTTAAATTTAAAAAATTTAAAATTTGAAATGTGGTACCAAAAAATTGAAAATTAAAAAATATTTTTTTCTTATGTGTTTGACCTTGATACAAAGATTGCGGAGCAGTTTTTGTTTCGTCTATATCTTAAAAAATGGTTGAGTTATAGCACTTTAAATTTCTAGTGTGGCTGACATTTTGAAACGACCTGATTTTTGTCACGCGATAACAGGCGTATTTACCAACAGATTTTGATGTACCTTGGTGTGTACATAGTACATACCAATGTCTTGACCGAGTTCGTTCGCCAGCTTCATTCGCCATCTTGTTTCAAAATGGCGGCCATTAAAAAAATTAAAATTTAAAATGAGGTACCAAGAAATTGGAAAATGAAAAAGATTTTTTTTGTATGTGTTTGACCTTAATACAAGGATTCCGGAACAGTTTTTGTTTCGTCTATATCTAAAAAAATGGCTGAGTTATAACATTTTGAATTTCTATTGTGGCTGACATTTTAAAACGACGTGATTTTTGTCACGCGATAACAGGCGTATTTATGAACCGATTTGGATGTAACTTGGTGCGTACATAGTACATACTAACGTCTCGACCGAGTTCGTTGGCCAGCTTCATTCGCCATCTTGTTTCAAAAGGGCTGCCATTAAAAAAAATTTAAATTTAAAATTTAAAATGAGGCATAAAAAAATTGGAAAATGAAAAGATTTTTTTTATGTGTTTGACCTTGATACAAAGATTCCGGAGCAATTTTTGTTTCGTCTACATCTTAAAAAATGGTTGAATTATAGCACTTTGGATTTCTAGCATGGCTGACATTTTGAAACGGTCTGATATTTGTCACGCGATATTATTAACCTATTTACACGCGTATTTGTTAACCTATTTCGATGTAAGAAGGCGTGTGGATAGTATATAGCAATGTCTTTCCCAAATTCGCTGACCAGCTTTATTAGCCATCTTATTTCAAAATGGCAGACAATAAATAAAAAAAAATATTTAAAGTAAGGTGCAAGAAAATTAGAAATTGAAAAATGTTTCTTTTTTAAGTATTTGACCTTGATATAAGGTTTCGTCTTTACCTTAAAAAATGGCTCAGATATAGCAGTTTGAATTTCTAATGTTGGTGACATTTTTGAAAAATCTGATTTTCTGCCTGCGACAGCACTCGTATATATCAACCGATTCCGATGTGAATGAGCATGTGCACAGGAATTACTATTGTCTTGACAAAGTTCACTGGTTAGCCTCATCTATTATGTTGTCTTAAAAAGGCACACTTCAAGATATCGCCGAATTTGGCAACCAAATATAAGTTACTTTAAATAAAAGCAGCTTGGATAAAGCTGACTAATTTCCTGAAATTCTCATTCATAACGATTTAGTATTAATAAAACTTAGTATTAAATTTCCTATAATCGGTTTCCTCTAAATTGAGCTTTTTGTGTTTCAATAATATAAGCTGACTTTTTAAAAATAAGGAATATGAAAGCTACCTCTTCCTCCCGGCACTGGCCGGAAGGACTTTTTAAATTTGGTGCTGTCTGTGTAAAATTGTTTCATTAAAAATAATTCGATGTAATTTTTTCCGAAACCGGGATTATTGTTTATATATAAATGTGTAGCAAATAATTAACCTGCACACATTTTTACGGTTGTTATTGTTTTTTTAAACTCTGTTCCTGTGTTTTAGATTCCTTACCGTCCCTTTTCTAAAATTATACAGAAAATCACTTCAGATGCAACCACAGAATTTTTTCAAGTTTTTTCTCATTCAGAATATTCTAGAGAAAGAATGTCTAAAGTTGTTTGACAGGAAACTTAATGCAGAATTTAAATCAGCATTTGAATATCAATTTCATGCACCGTGGCTTTATAGATAGTCTTACCGCCCCCAAGGTTTATTCCTGCACTTTTCAAGGTAAATTAAACGTTAAAAAAATTTAATTCAATGTATTCTTTATAAAAATCAATGAACATTGTGACTATGACTTAATCTTAATATGATTTTCGTAAAAATAGGTGGTAATTTTAATTACCGTCCCATCCTTACCATCCCTTTTTTCCTATACCTTCCCTTTTTTAACACTTTCCAGCAAAGTTGAAAAGTGTTTATGACTTCGGCTTGTCTGTCCGTCTGTCCGCGCTCTAACTCTGGTAAATATAGTCGGATCGTTCTTAAATTTTTGGATGTTAGTAACCTCTATCATAGCATGATCACTATTTCAAATAAAGTTTCTAGCATGTTTGGTTCATTTTTTGGGACAGTCAAAAGTTTTCCGTTGCATTACGGCCTATAGGAAAAAACCGTTTAAAATGGTTTTTAAGGATGTTACACGCTTTCAAACATAATGAAATTCATATGCATTTATCAAGTGTACTAAAATATGCATTCTGTAGCATATACGATGCAGAGAATAGTTATTATTCATTTAAAGGGCCACACAAAATAATTCCGTTACAGAACGACATAGGGGTGGAGGGAATTGTTTGCCGCGTATTTTAATTATGTTAAATTATTTCGTGTATAATGAAATTGATATACGTCGCTGAGGTTTACTATAAATTATTACATGTATAATGCGAAGTGCATAGCCATTTACAGAGACACACAAAAGATTTCAGATACTATATTGTGTCCGAAATATTATACAGTAGCGATGATTGCTGGAAATGCATTTTTAACACTTTCCAACAAAGTTGAAAAGTGTTTATGACTTCGGTTTGTTTGTCCGTCTGTCCGCGCTCTAACTCTCGTAAATATGCTCGGATCGTTCTGAAATTTTTGGATGTTAGTGACCTCTACCATAGCACAATCCCTATTGCAAATGACGTTTGTAGCCTGTTTAGTTCATTTACAGGGACAGTCAAAAGTTTTCCGCCAATGGGAAAAAATCGTTTCAAATGATTTTTAATGGTGTTACACTCTTTCAAACATAGTAAAATTGATATTCATTTATGAAGCCCACTAAAATATGCATTCTGTTGAATATGCGGTGCAAAGAATAGTTATTGTTCATTTACAGGTCTACACAAAAGAATTCCGTTCATAATGGTATAGGGGAAATTGTTTGCGGTGTATTTGAAAAGATTTCAGATACTATTTTGTATCCGAATTACTGTATATTAGTAATGATTGCTCCAAATGCATTTTTAATTATGATATGCACTTTTTTAGGGTTTCGTTCATCTGACGAAACCCTATTCGTCTCGCTCCTCTGTCTGTCTGTCTGTCCGTCTGTCACAAAGCCCGTTCCCAGAAATTATACATGTTGGAGACTTGAAATTTTGCATACTTATAGCTGAATACCACGCATCATACGACAAATCATAAAATTTTGAAAAAGTCGTACATTTAACCCTTTGGGCTCCCACATGTGTATTTTAAACAATTCTTTCTAAGTGAGCCCCTAATTAGGTTGGAGGCGTGAAATTTTGCATACTTATAGCTGAACACCTCGCATCAAATGATAAACCATAAAATTTTGTCAAAGCCGTACATTTAACCCTTTGAGCTCCCACATGTGTATTTTAAACAATTCTTTCTAAGTGAGCCCCTATTTTGGTTGGAAACGTGAAATTTTGCATACTTATAGCTGAACACCACATATCATACGACAAATCATAAAATTTTGGAAAAATCGTATATTTAACCCTTTGGGCTCCATCATGCGTATTTTAAGCAATTCTTTCTAACTGAGCCCCTTATTAAATTGGAGATTTGAAATTCTGCATACTCATAGCAGAACGCCTGATGCCAGGCGACAAATCATAAAATCTTAAAAAAGTCTTACGTTTATCCCTTTGAGCTACCACATATGTATTTTAAGCAATTCTTTCTATGAGAGCCCCTAATTAAGTAGGAGACATGGATTTTTGCATACGTATAGCTGAATACCTCAGACCACACGGCAAATCATAAAAATTTCAAAAAGTCTTACATTATTTACTCCTCCGGGCTCTAAATTGTGTATTTTAAGCAATTTTTCTAACATCCGCCCTTTTCACCCGGAGGGTACGTTTACAAGTTTTGCCGACATCCCTTTGATCATTCTTTCATATTATGCAACATAGCCTTACACATTTTAGTTCCACTTTTTACCGCCAGGGGCGCCTACTTATCTCGGTTGCTATCGGCCCAATCCCCTCGACTAATATATCTACGGATAGTAGAGGAGAAGGTCCAAATACCGGCTACTAGATGTTCTGAGAACTGAGCGCAGCGCAGCCTAGCGGTGATAGGCAGTGTTTGTAACTTTAATTGAGAGAAGGATGTTACGAAAAGTACGTCGCTGAAGTACGTGTCATTTACAAATAGTAAATGCAAAAGTGTCGAATCTAAGTAATCTGGTACATCAAAAGTTTTCAGATATGTGTTTCTCATTTTTTTTTAAATATACTGATCGTATACTGGCTTGAATTGTTGATTAAATTATTTTCTAGACATATTTAGCTCTCAATTGCCACGCGCACAGAATTGGTATTTTATTATATGAATGAGTGATACCGGTTTTAACTTAAACATAGCAGTGGTCCGAATACCGGCTACCTAGAGTTGTCTAAATACCGGCTAGCCGGTATTTGGACCTCTCTCGGTTGCTCTGCTTGAAGGGGAGGAAAATAAACTAATTTAAATAGTTCCATAATTAATAAATTAATTTATGTGGTTCAGAAATAGTCCCCGTCCCATTTCGCAATATGAAAAAAAACAACCATGGCCGTAATTCTTCAGGAGCGACACTGGTTACTGGACCACTTTCCAAAAAAGAGCTGTTGGACACTACAAAATTGCCTGAAATAAATGTGAAGAGAAAGAAAAAACGACGGAGTAAACCAGGCGAAAGAGCCAGAAATTTGATTTTAACCCTCTCGCTGCGCAACCCGAGATTTCCTTGGGCATCGTAAAAGTAGCAAAATTTGCGCAACCCGAGATATCCTCAGGGATGAATTTTTTCCGTCTAATTAACAATCCTTGATTATTCCCACCAGTTATTTTTTATTGTAAATTATGCCTTATTTAATCGAAGCATTTTCCCGGTTAAATTAGACAAAAACTTTTGTTTTGAAAAACCGGTGACAAAACAATAAAAATTTTTAAAAGACGCTCGTCGCGAAGGGATTAAATACGCAATTTTTCATAAAACAATTACGCAGCAAGAGGGCTAAAAAAGTGGAAAAGGAAAATATCCAACAGAGGTTATGATAAATTTGTGTCTTCTGCATGGCTGCTTTCTCTGTGGACAAGAATGGGAGAGGGGTTTCAGGGTTCAATGTTAAGAATACGATATGTGGATTGATAAGGACTATACCGACGAAGAGAGTGATATTATGCTTTTGATTTTTTCAGATAAAATAATTCTCATTTCAATCAGCAAGCTTTTTTTTTGTTTTACACGGGTGTGCCCTCCGTGGGGGTCTTTCTAAGGGAACCTAACCCATATTTACTCAAGAAAATCCAAAGTTCGCAGAAAACCACGGAAAAATTCGAAAGATTAGGCGGTATTGCTATTGGGTTCGAACCCAACAACTCCAGTCTAGCAGCTTTGAGAGCAGAACCTCTCGGCTACGGGTGGTGCTATTCAGGATTGAGGAAATGTGTTATTGTAAAAGCCCAAAGTCTGATAAACCCTAGGATTTACCAAAGTGATTTCGTAAAAATCTCAAAGGTTTTACTTAATGCTACCATTTCGGGCTTTTACCAAGCTATTTCGGTAAATGTTAGGATTTGCCGACTCTTTCCGCTAAAAGTTTGAAACGAGGGATGAGCCTGCTCATATATCTGCGCGTACACACATTCTTTTGTAACTCGGATCTGTTCGCTGCAGTTGCATAATAGCTACAAACAAATTAAAAATAGTTGGATGTGCTAATCCCGAAACTTTCTTCTATCTTATACATCTTAATATTTGAAAAACTAGTTACGCATGTTAATACTTCAATAGTATTAGTTCAATACTATACCAACTTTGATTTTCATTTTAAATTTCTGCTTCAGTCAAATAAACGGACTAAAAACGAGTTAATCGATATCAAGATATTTGTTAAAATTAATAGTTATTCCTTACTCTGTTGTTATCAAATGTTTGCAAATAGCCGGCTCAGCAGGAAGCGAGTTCCCGCCTCTGCACGTGCCCCCGATGGATAACAGAACTACGAAAAATCAGGAAAAACATATAAAAATTGCTATCACAGAGCCTCTTTACCACGCAATATTTCCAAATTCAAGGAGGACCTGTTGGCCAAAACCAAAAACACGCACAAAAAAATTTGGTTCAATTGTATGCCTAATTTTATACACTTTTCGATGGTACAATAAAGAAAATGGCACAAACATCGCTATTACAGCGCCCCCTTAAGAAGTTTTTTTTCAAATTCAGGGAGGACTTGTTTGCCATAGCCAGAAATGTACACAAAAAATTTGATCATATTCTATGCATAACTTCATATACTTTTCGATGATACAATAATTCAAATGGTACAGACATCGCAATTATAGCGGCCCCTTCTGGCGGAATTTTTCCAAATTCAGGGAGAACCTTCGTGCCATTGCCAAAAACAAACACAAAAATTTTGGCTCAGTTCTGTGCATAACTTCATACATTTTTCGATGGTACAATATTTAAAATGGTACAAATATCACTATTACAGCGCCCCATCCCGGCGAATTTTTTTCCAAATTAAGGAAGGACCTGCTTGCCATAGTCAAGAACTTAATTTTTTTTTCAATTCTATGCATAACTTCTTACACTTTTCGATGGTACAATATTCAAAATCGCACAAAAATCGCTATAATAGCGCCTCCTAGCGCCGATTTTTTTTCTAAATTCAGGAAGGACCTGCTTGCTATAGTCAAAAACTCAAAATAAAAATTTGGTTCAATTCTATGCGTAACTTCATACACTTTTTGATGGTATAATGGCGACAGACAGACGGACAGACGGACACACGGACAGACGGACAGACAAACATTTTCTATAAACATGTTTTTGGGGATCTCTGACCCCTAAAACCTGTAAATCCGTCGAAAACCGGAAGGCGGAAAAAAATTTCGATTTCAATACTTTCTTCTATTGGAGACATAGAAGAAAGTAAAAAGTAATTGGGACTACAATCTAGAATCTGTTTTTACTTCCCAAATAAGAGATCACTGGAATAGGGAAAATTTTCGATTCCCCTTTTTACTTTCTTCTATCTTCAATAGAAGAAAGTATTGTAATCGAAATTTTTTTTCGACTTCCGGTTTTTGACGGATTTACATGTTTTAGGGGTCAGAGATCCCCCAAAAAATGTTTATAGAAAATGTCTGTCTGTCCGTGTGTCCGTGTGTCCGTCTGTCCGTCCGTCCGTCTGTTCGTCTGTCTGTCGCCATTGTACCATCAAAAAGTGTATGAAGTTATGCATAGAATTGAACCAAATTTTTATTTTAAGTTTTTGGCTATGGCAAGCAGATCCTCCCTGAATTTTGTATAAATTCGCCGGTAGAGGGCGCTGTAATAGCGATTTTTGTGCGATTTTCAATATTGTACCATCCAAAAGTGTATGAAGTTATGCATAGAATTGAACCAAATTTTTATTTTAAGTTTTTGGATATGGCAAGTACGTCCTCCCTGAATTTGGAAAAAATTCACCGGTAGGGGGCGCTGTAACAGCGATTTTTGTGCGATTTTGAATATTGTACCATCCAAAAGTGTATGAAGTTATGCATAGAATTGAACCAAATTTTTATTTTAAGTTTTTGGATATAGCAAGTAGGTTCTCCCTGAATTTGGAAAGAATTCGCCGGTAGGGGGCGCTGTAACAGCGATTTTTTTGCAATTTTGAATATTGTACCATCCAAAAGTGTATGAAGTTATGCATGGAATTGAATTAAACATTTATTCTAAGTTTTTGGATATGGCAAGTAGGTCCTCCCTGAATTTGGAAAAAATTCGCCGGTAGGGGGCGCTGTAACAGCGATTTTTGTGCGATTTTGAATATTGTACCATTCAAAAGTGTATGAAGTTATGCATGGAATTGAATTAAATTTTTATTTTAAGTTTTTGACTATGGCAAGCAAGGTCCTCCCTTAATTTGGAAAAAAATCGCCGCTAGGGGACTTTGTTATAGAAATTTTTGTACGATTTTGAATATTGTACCATCGAAAACTGTATGAAGTTATACATAGAATTGAGCCAAATATTTTGTGTTTGTTTTTGGTCATGGCACGAAGGTTCTCCCTGAATTTGGAAAAATTCCGCCGGAAGGGAGAGCTATAATTGCGATGTCTCTACCATTTTCATTATTGTACCATCGAAAATTGTATGAAGTTATGTATAGAATTGAACCAAAATTTTTGTGGCTATGGTTTTTATAAATATTTATAAATATTTGTTTCTGGCTATGGCAAACAAGTCCTCCCTGAATTAAAAAAAATCTGCCGGAAGGCGGGCGTTGTAATAGCGATGTTTGTGTCATTTTCTTTATTGTACCATCGAAAATTATGCATACAATTAAACCAAATTTTTTCGTGCATGTTTTTGGCTTTGGCCAACAGGAATTTGGAAATATTGCACGGTAAATGAGCTCTGTGATAGCGATTTTTTGTAGTTCTGTTGTCCATCAGCAGCTCGTGCAGAGGCAGGAACTCGCTTTTCGCTAAGCCGGCTATTCGCAAACGTCTGATAACAACAGAATAAGAAAAAACTATTAATTTTAACAAATTTCATGATATTGATTAACTCGTTTTTAGTCCTTTTAATTGACTGAAGCAGAAATTTAAGATGAAAATCAAAGTTGGTATAGTATTGAACTAAAAATATTGAAGTGTTAACATTCGTAACTAGTTTTTGAAATATTATGTATAAGATAGAAGAAAGTTTTAGGATTGGCACATCCAACTAATTTGATTTTATTACAACTTTCGGGATGTCTTGAACACGACCTGGCTAATTTTGGAAAATGTGTGCCCGTCTGTTACTCCTTATATGGGGCATTTTCACAATCTTTTGACTTTCGGGAATAAAAATCTGGTGAAATTAAACTTGCTGAAATAACATTTTAATCTGATAGACCTAAATGATTCAAAATAAAGAAAAATGGTCAGCAGCGTAATTTTTTTTATTTAACTGAGATTTAACTTAAAATTGCGAGTATAATTTTCCTTCCCATTTTACCATTGAAACTTTTTTATTTTCTTCTAAATTTTCACTTATAATGAATTTGCATAGTACCCTCAGGACATTCAAATAAGAAATAATAACAATGCACTATTTTTAGTACAAAATTTTTGTATAACTTTGTCCTAAAGGGGTGTTAAAGAAGGGACTACCGTCCCTTCAAAAAGTAAAGTAAGGTTCAAAAAGTAAAGTAAAGTAAGGTAAAAAAAAGGGGACGGTATAGGAAAAACAGGGACGAAATGGGAAAAAAATGGACCTTAAGCATGGACCGGTAAGGAAAATTACCACCTATTTTAAGCAAATCATGTTAAGACTAAGTGGCAGCAACAATGTGCATTGATTTTTAGTAACAGGGATTAAATAAAAAAAAATTAATTTACCTCGAAAAGTGCAGCAATAAACCTTGGGGACGGTAAGACTACCCATAAAGCCACGATGCTTGAAATTGATATTTAAATACCGATTTAAATTCAGCTGTAAATTTCTTGTCAAAGAACTTTAGACACTCTTTCTCTAGCATACTTCTGCAAGAGAAAAAACTTGAAAAAAAATTATGTGACTGCATCTGGAGTGATTTTCTGTATAATTTTAGGAGAGGGACGGTAAGGAATTTAAAACCCAGGGACAGAGTTTAAAAAATAATAAGAACCCTAAAAATGTGTTCAGGTTAATTTTTTGCTACATATTTATATAAAACAATAGTCCCAGTTACGGAAAAAAATGACATCGAATTATTTTTATTGAAACAATTTTATAGAGGCACTCCAAACTTAAAAATTAGCATCAGGGATACGGGGCGGTATAGGAGTTTTCCTGGTATTTGGACCCCAAAAGTCGTCCAAAACTTATTTATCTCGTTAATATTGTTATGCAATCATACAATGGAATGTTCCCCAGTATATGAAATAAATAAAAAAAAAAACACAAAAAATTGTATTAAAATAAAAATTATTATTCAGGTACATAAAAGTCAAAAGATTGTGAGGATATTCCATATCTATTTGTGACTCAAATTTTGTAACCGCTCTATCTCGAAAACCAATGATCGCCCATTTAGCGATGTTGCGCTCTGTTTTTCAGAATTTTCATAATAACCATTTATAAAATTGAATTGCAAACTCTTAAACTAGTAACAATAAATTTGATAAATAGCAACAAATTAGCAAATTTATGCCTTTTTTATAATTAATTTCATTTTAAAAGGAGAGGTATGTGTTTTTTTTTTTAAATTTTACTTTATTTATTTATTTCTGTATTTATAATAATGATCTTCTTGAAGCATAATAGACCGGGAGGCTGCAGCACACCTCATTGATCGACTCATGAATCGTCTCATCAAGTTCACGGCTGAAATTTCAGAGTTCGTAATAACTCGATTTGCATATTAAAATGCAATCGGTTTGCCAAGTCATATCTTGTGGAGAACACCTGAAAATCCTATTTTAGCGGTTAACTCGTAGGTTTGCAATTTTATTTTCCTGCACCCAAAGGTATGAAAACATGGAGAACTGAGAGCAGGAAAACGCAATGGTAAAAATACCAGTCAACCGCTAAAATCGGGTTTTCAGGTGTTTTTCACCAAGATATAATTTGGCAGACCAACTGCGTTTTAACATGCGAATCGAGTTTTAATTAATTCTCGGATTGCAGCCGTGAACGCGATGAGGTGGTTATCTGTGCTGCCACCGCCACGTCTATAAGGAATACCCTTTATTTGATCAATTGTGTCAATGAAAAGTCTTACAAATGTCTAAAAATTGTAATTAGTTGAAAATTAATGACAGGGCTATTTTATTAATATATTCTTATTTCCTACTTCTCTTGAAACACTTTTTAAATTTACATTGCATACGAATTTCCAACAGATAATCCATTAAAACGTGTTTTACACTTTTGGGGCATCTTTTATATATGCAAAGCCTTGATTTGGGAAATACATTGAGACTTCTGAAGAATAGAAATAATTTCAAAACAATGTTCTACTTAACTTTTTTCTGTACTTTTTCCAACAATTCGCAATTAAAATCATTTTAAAATAAATTGCTCGCTCTAGTTCAATAGTTCGTCACATACAACATAAAAGATTTTCATATTAAACTTGATTCACCAAATTGATTAATTTATTGCTTCGTTTGAGTAATTTTTTAAACGCTTTCTGTGTAGCTATCTTCTCTAAAATATTTACTAGATTCAATAATGAAACAAAATCAACGTTTAATTATTTTCGTTTCATTTAAGTCTAATGAACTATTTAAAAAAACTCAAGAAAAAGTTTTCCTTGCTTGACACTTACGTCTGAACTGCATTTAAAACTAATTACCTGCGCTCCGAACAAGGCATAGATTCTATTTAGGGCAGTTTTGTTTCGAAAAAAGATTTGTTTTAAATAACGATAAATTACTTGACTTTAAAAGAAAATTATGGCCAAAGCTCTCTTCTATCTCCTACATGTTAATACTTCAAAATTCTCTATCTCACAGCGAAAATCAAATGACAATCTATGCCCATCATGTGGATTCTAAAGATATGAAATTCCGGGCATTAGTTCTTGAGATACGACTGTCGATGAAGTTGTGTAAATCCAGCAAAATGCAGCCTAGCAGTGCGATTTATTGGGATATTTACACCAAAATCTAATCAGCAACAACTTATATCAACGTCTAACTTAATCTGAAGTTTTGGCAAAAATACGTGTATTAGTATTTGAGATAGAGTTATTGCGAAATTCAGAAAAATTCCAGCATTGCAGCGCCACCTATTAGGCGATTCGATTAACAACAAAATCTAATCAGCAATAACTTGTGTCAACGTATAACTAAATCTGAAGTTCGATGAAAATACGTGCATTAGTTCTTGAGATAGAACTATTGCAGAGATCGCAAAAAATGCAGCCTATCAGCGCCACCTGTTGGTCGATTTACACCAAAAACTAATCAGCACCAATTTATATTAGGGCCTACCTGAGTATCAGTTCTTATTAAATTCCGTGCATTAGTTCTTGAGATAGGGTGCCCACAAAATTTGTGTCAGATACAGCATCACAGACAGACAATTTGTAAAAACATGTTTTTGGGATCTCTGATCCCTAAGACGTGTAAATCTGTCGAGAACCGGAATTCGAAAATTTTCACGAATCCAATACTTTATTGCCCCACCAGTGGCTGAGAGGCTCTGCTCTCGAAGCTGGTAGACGGGGTTAGAATCCAATCGCGCCCGTCGGTCTAACCGTTCGGAGTTTTTGTGGTTTTCTTAGAACCTTGGGAAACCTTGCGTAAATACGGGTTAGGTTTCTTTAGAAAGACCCCATGGAGGGCACTCCCGCTTGGGCCTATATCCCTCGAGTAGATAATCGGCCGTCAAAAATCAACCCACTCAACTCAATACTTTCTTCTTGTAAAGATAGAAGAAAGTAAAAATATATATCTAATCAATGAAATAACTTGTCAATCGATAGAATCGAAATGGTTAAAGTGGTTTTCAAATTTATAACTTTGTAATAACAAATTTAAAAGGGGAGGGGGTCTACATTCTACTGCCATTATTTAGGCATTTTGGGGGATATATTTTTTTCATATAAATAAAATATATTACTGTAGACGTGTAAATGAATAAGAAGACCTGTGAATTTCAAGCGTTTCCGAAAAAAATGTATTCAGAAATGTGTTATAAAGTAACTCCATTAGGATTTGGAATCACTTTAACACTCAGTTACTATTCTCTCAAAACTTACGTTATTACTTGCGTTATATCTTTGAGATGTATGATGCAATTCCTCTATCTATATACAATTTATACATTGATGTTTCGGATGGGGGGGGGGGGATTAATAATAAACTAGACATATACTTTTCCCCCCTTTAATCAAACACACACACAAAAAGCAAAATTATAACTAACAAAACTTCAAATAAACTTATAGTAACTTTAATTTTAAATCTTGTATCTTAGAAATACAAGGAAAATAATCGATTGTTAAATTATGGAGAAATCTGAAAATATGATGGCTGATTACTTATCCCAATTATCAAAATTTTATTTTCACCACTAGTGAAGTAAGGGAAAGTCGATATCCGTGTTTTACCGTTACAGTTTGAACCACAGAGACTCTCCTTATACGACTCTGATAATTTTCATTTAAAGGGTTTTATCTACTCAGCCAACATTTTAAAGAATAACTGCAATTTCTCTTTTCAGCAGTTCAGGTGTGCAGCCCTTTTGATTCTTTTACAAGTGACATGATTTCGTATTTAGATTTATTTGCTAGACCTCATGGAGAAGTTGTGATAGACATTTGTCAGGATGTAGAGTATCTAGCGCACAAAGATATACCCTATGTAAATATTTTGACATACGTACAATTTTAGACTGCGGGTTTCCAGATTTGTAGGCTCGGCAAGGTGAAAAGTGCATGTACAGCATTCTTTGGATACAGACCATATCCCAGATTTCGCAAATATGACAGTTATCAGATCCGGTTTCAATAACGTTAAAAGTAGAGTTTTTCTGGAAGGTGTGTTCACTCGTAAGCAAATTTCACCGCACTGTAAAAAAAAAAAAGGACTAAAATACGGAAATACTACTGGCAATCTAGACGCCAGTACTATTTCCGTACTTTAACGAAACGTTTTCCCGGTAAATTACAGAAAACTTTCCGTTTTATTTGGAATTTAACGGAAATTTTTCTGTAATTTACCAGAAAAAAGTTCTGTTAAAATACGGAAATAGTACTGGCGTCTAGATTGCCAGTAGTATTTCCGTATTTTACTCCGTTTATTTTACAATGCGATTATTGAATCCTGTGCACTTCCACCTGAATGTACAGCATTGCTTTGATATTTTTTTATACTTTCTTTAATTTTAACTGTTAATAATTATTAACTGTAAACATCATATATAGTTTCCTGGTCATTTGAATGTTATTGCATTGATGAGGGGCTAAAATTTTGCTCGAAACGTTTGCATTTTTAATTGGGTTAAATGTATTTATGTAATTTTTATTTGTATGTCTGATAAATTCTAATATATTTTTTATTTTTAAATCCTATATCAGACGTTAAACAATGATTACTTATTTTAATAAAATGAAAGAATTCATACTTTCCTGACGAATGGCAATTTCTAATTTTCTGTGACAATTTGATGAATAAAATGTATGTGGCGTGTTCTTTTTTAACACTTTCCAACATAGTTGAAAAGCATTTATCAATTCCGTTTGTATTTTGTTCCCTCTGGCCGTGCTCTAACTTGCTTAAACATGCAGAGATCTTCATGTGGCTGAGGTACTTTATTATTGAGGCTTACTATCTCTTATTCGGTATTAAAAATGAAGTGTGTATTCCGTGACATTATATTCCATGGAAGAAAAGTCGTTTGCAATCTATTTTAATGATGTTACACTATTTCCAACATATTGACATTTATATACGTCAGTGAGGTGCAGTAAAAGATGCTTACTATGGGAAAGGGTGTGCATAGCATTTATTGTTCATTTTACCGGGACACACAAAATAATTCAGTTGCAGCGATTATTGCTGGAAGTATGTTTTTAGATGTGGTATGAGTTTTTAAATTTAGATATCTTTTTGCACATTAGTTAGTGCATATGAATTCGATAGATAATATTCAGGGTTGCACCGATTTATCCAATTCCGTTTATTGAGAAAAATTGCAGAAGGTGTATTTTCAATTGTGTCATGAGTTTCCTTACTGAACTAAATTTTAGCATAGGGGAAGGTGGCCTAAAATGATCCCCTTAAGGGGAAACTTGTAAAGTAACATAACTGTTTAAATAAAACTTTGGCCCTTTGCTAGTATGTTTTACACTATATTTTGCATTATAAATATATTTAATAATATTTTAAACCCAAATTGACTAATGAAAAAAAAAAATAGGTTTTTGAAAAAGCGTCCAAAGGATCATTTTACCCTCACCAAAGGGCAAAATGATCCTTCAGTTCAAACAGTACAAAAAACTGGCGATAAATCACAAATAAAATAATAAAACTTTGTATAAATCACCTTAAAAACAAACAATACACAGAACGCGTTTTGAGCTCGAAAGTATAACAGGCCGTCATCAGCTACTGTAAACATGTATCCGTAAGGGGACAATATCATAAATGAACAGAAAAGGTAAAGAGGACAGCTTACAGAGAGTGCGAGAGCTGTTAGGTAAGCACCAATCACAGAGGAGCACATGCAGAATTGGAAAGTGTTGCCAAAATGATAGAAAAATGTTACCCGGCAACATGGCCGCTCATTTTAGGCCATATTACTTGATGACGCCGAGAAACATAACAAACTTAGCAAGTGTAATTCACATCTAAAAACATACTCCATTAAGTAAACCAAGTCATATTTCTGTACATGAAAGACTGTATACCTAAATAAATATGAAAGTTATTGCTTACTTCATCCCAAATGCTATAAAACCCAATTTTTGAAAGAATGCTATACACTGCGATCGTTTGAATACCGCCATTGCTTCTTCTTCACGTGGCACAACTAGTTTATGTGTTACCCGGCAGATAGACAGACAGACTTCTCTTGGAAAAAACTTCTGTGGATCGTTTCGCCCGCTAGGATCATTTTAGACCACCTCCCCTACTATGCAGTACCTATACAAATCTGTAGAACATATACAGGGCTTCGCAAAAGAATTTGAATACTTTTCCAGCTATAGACGTCAATCATTAAAATTTGGTGTTTATATACGTTTTGCATTTTTGAAATTCTTTACTTAATTATTGTCTTTCCTTTTTTGAACTGGAAAGTTTTTTTACAGAATTCTAAATGTGTTGGAAAGTGTTTCTAAATCTATGCTTGGCGCATTATTTTTATTTTTTTATTTTTCTTTTGGCCGACTATACAAAGAACAATTATTAAGTAATAATATGATTTTTAATTCTTTTTTTTTTAAGTATATAATATGCAGGGTGTCCACTCTCGACGGTGTCCAATGGCTAATTCCTAAACCGTTAGTCAGAGACATAGAGTTCCAATTACAAAAATGTTTTAAATGAGGTAAAGAAATATTTTAAAAGCAATTTGGGTCAATAAAAACATTTCTTAAAAAATTACGAAATTTAAATTTTTATACGGTCCCCCGATTCTATAAGTTACATTTAGAAAAATTTTCCTCTTACACTGACAAGTAAGAGAAAAAAAGTCCAGTTATTATACGATTAAAATTGGCCGAGTAATAATTGTTTAAAGTTGGAGCATATTTTTTGCTACAAATTAGGGGTCATTCACAAATTTAGTATAAATATAATTTCGTCAGATATATTAAAAAAATAGTTGAGAGTAAAATTAACATTGCAATATAAATTTGAAATCTTTTAATCATTCTGACATATTAATGCAAAATATACAATTTGTAATAAACATATAAGAAGAAGAAGAAAAACAGAATTTTTGTTAAATAAAATGATGAAAATTAACAGTTTTAGCTCTTGATAATTGATTCTTATGTATTATGTATTGCTGAATCCGACATTGACCTTCATTTTTTACTATAACGTAAAGATTTTTTGCAAATCGTAACTTTTAATGTTAAAAAAAGAAAAATAGCGAAAATTTGATACTGTAAAATAGATATCATTGTTGTGTTTTTAACTTCTGATAATTGATTTTTATGTATTTTTTATCACTGAATCCGTAAATGAGTTTACTCACGCTTGATTGTAAACAATGTTAATAATTTGCTGAATAATATTGATTTTGTATAATATTCATTTTTAACCATCATGTCAGAATTTTTTGCAAATTGTACAGCTCATGTTCAAAATATTAGAATAATTACTATTTTTTACAAACTGAAAATATCGTTGGTAATTTAATGCAAACGATATTTATATTAAAAACTTATTGTTCATTAAACTCATTTATTATCTTAAAATGAATATCATTTTTGAAAAGATTAATTGAAAAAAATTTTTTTTGTCAAAATATTAGAATATTTATTCAAGTTGTTCAAAATATTAGAATATTTCACATTAATTCTTCTTTAACTATCACCAATTCATAACTGGTGGCATCATTGGTTAAATACAGACGATTTTGTTTAAAATCAGTATTCTTTTTGTAGTTTGTTTGCTTTTTCATCTTAAAATGGCTCGTGTGAGTGATATTCCTAAATCTATTAAATTTCGTATGGTTGATTTGCATCGGCACGGAAAAAATCAATATTATACATCAAATTATTAACATTGTTTACAATCAAGCGTGAGTAAACTACTAACACAATATTCAAAAAATGGAAAATTTCAAAATAATCGCCGAAATGGCGGCCGAAAACCAAAAACATCTGCTAGAGATTACAGGAAACTGAAGCGTATAGTTAAGAAAAACCGTTTTAAAGGTGTGCAATTCTTGCACCGAAAATGGAAAGAAGAAGGACTTAAGTTTCTACATCGACAACATTAAGACGTCTCCATAAATTTAAGTTTGAATCTCGTTTACCGAAAATAAAACCTCTCAGGACTGCAAAACAAAATCGTATAAGATTGAATTGGTGTAAATCAAGACGTTTATGGAGCGAAGAAGATTGGAAAAATATATTATTTAGTGATGAAAGTATATTATGTGTTTCATATGGTAATCATGGTATTCGAGTTTGGAGAATGAAGTAAGACGCATTTGATAAAGAATGCCTTAAACGTTCCGTAAAAGTTGCTGCTAGTGTTTGCATGAGTGCAGAAAGACCTGGAAAGTTATGCATCGTCTACGAAAAGGTTAAATCTATTCTCAGATATATCAAGAAATTTTGGAATATTACATGATTCCATCATCAGAAGATTTATATGAAGATGATTTCATCTTTCAACAAGATTTAGCGCCACCGCATACATCGGTGTCAACTAAGAATTGGTACACCAACACAACCTTAAGCAGGGGCGCCATTTCAGAACTTTCTTGGGGGGGGCAACTATTTTTTGGGGAATTCTATATAGCTAAGGGTAGGATCCAGGGAGTCTACCCCCCCTCCCCGTATGAGAAACGTTTACTGACTTATGCTTACAATAACAGTAAAGACTTCGAATACGGAAACTCAGAACCAATGAAATATTTTGTTTTAAACAGGTTTCCGTCTTAGAAAGTAAAATTTTAATATATTGGACATTTTTTTTATTTAGACAGGATTCTATTATGATAGAATCCTGACAGGTTTTATTTTTACAAGTATCCTCACTGACTGTTACGCCATCCGCTCTATAGTATAGCTGAGAAAAGAGATGGAGTAAAAATTGTGAAAACGAAACCTGTCTATAACAGATTTCTTTCTAGAAGGAGAAAAAATCAAATTTCGTTGAAAAAACATCATACAATTATACTTGCTAAGACGGAGACCTGTTTAAATGGAGCTTTTTTCTAGTCCCTTTCGAAATTTTACTTACAAGGGCGCCATTTTATGAGTTTCCTGACGAAGAAGAAGAAAAAATTTTCTTTGAGGAACAGGGAACGTGGAAAATTGCCCAACTTGTAGAACTGTACAAATCACACACAAAGAAAATCCTGCATAATAAAAAATGCTCTACGTGATTTTGTCTCCATAACTTCTTTCACAAGCATGTGATTATTCCACAATTTTTTTTTAATTTTTGTGAAAGTCCGCGATCCTTCTTTCTTTCAAAATCCGCAAAATCAATTCGTCAATGGGTCGCAGAAAAAATCGCAAATCTTTGAAAATTTGAAAAAAAAAAAGCCTCCAAAATGGTCGTTTAAAAATTGCTAATTTCTTCAAACGGTCGTGGAAAATAGCGCCAATTTCATCAGAGATCGCGAAAAGAAATACAGAATTTGTCAAATGATTGCACAAACAGAAATCTTAAATTTCGTAAAAGGATTGCGCAAAAAATCGCGAATTTCGTCAAAAGATTGCGCAAAAAAATCACGAAAATTTAGTCGAACAATCGTGCAACAAAATCTCGGAGAAATTCGTCAAATGATCGCGTAATAAGATCCAAAATTTTGTCTAACTCTCGCGCAAAAAAATCACAAACATTATTAGTCAGTGGCAGACACAAAATCACGAATTTCGATAAATGATAGTGATAAGGAAACGTGAATTTTGTCAAAAAAATCGCAAAAACAAATATCGAATTTCGTCAGTTGGTCTCGGAAAAATATTGTGATTTTCGGCAAGTGCTCGCGCGAAAAAAATCCATTTCGTATAACGTTTGCAGAAAAAAATCGTGAATTCCATGAATCGATCGCGGAAAAAATCGCAAATTTCGTCTGATGATCGCGAAAAAAAATCATGAAATCCGATCAGTCATGAGATAATCTGGCAACGAACGTCATGAATAGGTCACGAAATTTACAAATTTTGTGATCTATAAGTATAAGAAAATTTTCGTTGGTGATTTTCTGCAAGTAAAGGAAAGTGTTAATTGTTTCGGATTGTGTTTTCACTATTATGAGATGGTTTCATGTTAATCCTATTTTTCAAAGAACAATCAAAGAAAAAGAAGTTTTTCAAAATATTTTTCAGATTAAAAAACTACATATTTGAACATTAATGAATACTATGTATATGTGTTCATTTTTCTACATAAAAGGTAAAATTTATAATTAATATTCATATAAAATGCACAAATAAATACACAAAAATTACTTTCATGTGCATGCATATAATTTAAAATTATTTAAAATACATTAGAAAAACCCAGAACGTTTTCAGTCATCACAAGAACGTTTGGGATTTAAATGTTATTATTTTCATTACGCTTATTCTAGAATTGGCTAGAAGAAAATCATTGTGATTGTTGTGTCAATGATTTTGAGGAGTTTTTCTACGATCAATTTGCACACAGCTGAGAAGCAACTGATAAAAAAAATATTCTCACATGTATTTTTAAAATTAACCAAAGTTCACATTGAGGTAGTTCAAATAGTAAGGCTTTAGGGAATGTTTTTGATAATTATTAATTTCTATGCATAAGCATTTATTTAATGCATATGTTTTCATTACAATAAAATCTGATAAGTTATTTTAGAGTTTCAGCAATATTCTAATGTTTGTTTGAGTTTGACATTTGATTAGCGATGCACCGAATATTCCGTATCTATTCGGTATTCGGCCTGTTCGGCCATACTACCGAATATTCGGTTAGGCCGAATATCAAACTATTTGTTTTGCCGAATATTCGGCTTGGCCAAATATCAAACTATTCGTCCTACTGAATATTGGGTTTGGCCGAATATCAAACTATTCGCCCAAACCGAATACTTAAGAAAACTCTTAAAAATATTTTTTTTAAACGTTACGCATTTTCTACTTTTAATTGTCAGTTAATAAAGATATTCAGAATAATTAGAACCATTAAATAAAAGAGAATGATTTTATATTACTTATTTGTTGTTTTAAAAATGTCACAATGTCATTTGTTCATGGGAATTACTAAATGTAGAAATGCAAGTTACTGAGCATTGTCTGGTAAATAATCCGTTTCTTGCTTTTTCGCAAACAGGGTGTTTTTAAACAAAATGGAAGAAAATTTTAGGGATAATAATAGGCATCAAAACAGGCAATTTTTTGTCCAGTAAATCAGGATCGCAATTCACTTATTCAGTGAAAAATACAGTGTATCCCCAAGTCAAACTTTAATTTTCTTTTGTTACTTTAACAATAATGAAGGTATTGTAATTATATTTTCAACAGAGTTTAATTTCCGTGAAATATGATAACATGACGAGAAGTGCTGTAAATAGCAACCATTCATATCTAAATACCACTGAGCTATACATTATTTTATTAAGAATGCATCTAACAATACTTATACTGTACCACTGGCCAAAATCCAGTCTCTTCCAATGATATCATCACATTCTATACAAGCAAATTAATGTGATGCAAATTTCGCTAAAATATCTTCATTTTTATACAGTTATAAATAAAAATTCTGCTACGGCTTGTACACCTTTCATTTTTGATGAAAGAAGTGGAATGATATGTCGCTTCTTGTTCAATATAAGAGAATTCTTTTAATTTGTTTGAATTAATTGAAGAAGGCATGGAATATAAATTTTGTTATCTTAAAATTTTATAAACCATACTCTTTTTAAATAATAACTCAAAACATACTTTTTTTAGTACAAAATTTACTTATAAAAATGGTCTTGTTTGTCAAAATGGACGTATCTGTGCTAAATATTATATAAAATTGTTTATAACTTAACTTTTTAACGTTAAGCACTGAGATATAAAAGCATTTGGCCAGCCGAATAGTATCTATTCGGCTGGTCTAATATTCGGTATTCAGCCTAACAGTTACTATTCGGCTGGCCGAATATTCGGTATTCGGTTTACATGCAGGCCAAATATTCGGCATTCGGTATTCGGCCAAAATCATTATTCGGTGCATCCCTGCATTTGATGGTTGATAATTTTTCTGAAATGTCAGATTCCTTGAGGGGGGGGGGGGGCTATTGCCCCCCCTCAGCCCTCCTCAAATGGCGCCTCTGACTTTAAGGTACTTCATTGGCCACCAAACTCACCAGACCTTAATCCCGACGAAAACTTATGGTTTATAATGCAGAAAAAGCTCCAAGAAAATCCTCCTTCAAGTAAAACTGAGTTAGTGACACGTATAAAGTCTATTTGGGCTAATATTGATAGAAATGTTTGTAAACACCTTGTATATAATATGCAAGATCGATTGTATGCTGTTATGGAAGCTAAAGGGGATGCTACAAAATATTAACTACCATTTACTTCATATTCATAAGGTAACATTGTTGCAGAAAATAAAATATTCTAATATTTTGAACCAATCTAAATTTTATTCTACTATTTTGATGTGTTTCAGAAAGCTGTATATCTAATTTATTGTACTGCATTTTATATTTTGAAAAATGTTAAAATCTTATCTAAACATTCCAGATTTAATTTATAAGAAATGTAATTGCATTTACTTAGTATCAAAACTAAATAAATGAAAAATAATTTTTTGTTATTACTTTTTCTCAATTATTCTAAAATTTTGAATATGAGCTGTAAATTTCAAAGTTAAAAAATTAAAAGATAAAATTGAACCTACTATCCTACCTCATCGGACCCCTCAACTGTTTGGCTGTAAGAATCCCAGTATAAGCCAAAAAATTTAATAAATTATTGAATAAAATAAAATAAAATTAAATTAAAAGAATTTTTTACATCTGTTTTATACTATCAGATTTTCGCTGTATTTTAAATTTGGCATTTACGATTTGCAAAAGAATTCTAACGTGATGGTTAAAAATGAAGATCTTCTTCAGATTCACTGGTAAAAAGTGCATAAAAATCAATTATCAAAAGTTAAAAAGTACAGTAATCTCCTCTATTTTATAGTATCCGATTTTTGTTATTTTTGTTATTTTTTAACTTTGTTATTTTGTTATTTTTTTAACTTTGACAATTTATGATTTGCGAAAAATCCTGACATGATGTTTAAAAATTAAGGTAATTTTCTGATTCAGTGTTAAAAAATACATAAAAGTTAAAAAAAAAAACAAAAAACAAAAAAAAAAAACACAACCAACGCAGTCTTGTGTTATCTAATCTAAAACTTGTTCTTAAACTTCTTGGTGATAATCTATTCGAAATTTTTTGTGTTATTCTGTAAAATAAGTATAAATGGTAACCACCGAAAATAGTAATATTAGATTGTCATCGAATTTACGTCAGTATGTGAAATTTAATTTCTATCGGATATTTGAAAGTGAGCTAAAGTTTGAGTAGAAATTTTCAACTGGAAAAACACACATACAATCGTTGAAGTTAAATAAAAACTTATAAAAATAACATATTTTTTGTTTAAAGAAATAATGAAAAGAAACACTCTGAAATCCTTACAAAATAAAACATAAGTTAAAATACAATTATTTTAGTCAATCTGAAACTTAATAAAAGTTAACCCAATCGTAATGCTTGTACGATTTTTTTCAAAGCGCAGATACACATGAAATAAGTTCTTCGAATACTTTAAGCACTTGGTATATGACCCCTCAATTCATGGCGAAACTCATCTGTGTTAGCAGTAGAAAAGTGGTATAAGTCATGCATTTTGAATGTTTCATAACTCGGTCAAATTAGTGTTATATGAACGAGACTTTTTTTGTCTTACTTGTCAGTGTACTAGGAAAATCGTAATTTTTAAAGAAATGCTTTTTTTTTTTTTTTTTTTTTTTTTTTTTACTAAACTCTCTTTAAAAATATTTCCTTACCTCATTTGAAATGTTTTTATAATTGGAACTATATGTCTATGACTAACGGTTTAGAAATTAGCCATTGTACTCCTTTAAGAGTGGACACCCTGTATAATGAATATAAAATAATGTATGGATATAAAATGATACTTCAGTAAAATTATTTATTTATTGACACTACAGAAACATAATGCCAAATTAGTAGACCATTGTTAAAAATCTAGAGATCTTAGTAAAATGTTAAATTCTTTGCTTTTTAAATAATAATATTATAGATTTACTGACAGTTTTTATTTTTAACCTAAGCAAATTACATGCATGCTAACTTTTTAGCATATATATATATATATATATATATATATATATATTTAACTACTAAGTTTTAGTAGCAATTTTTGCATGATTTTTCGAAGAATTTCGGAAATTAGATGAAGCAAAAATTACTTTTATGATTACTTTTAAAATTACTGATGGCAAAAGTTGGCAGCTAAGCAAATTAGCAATATTTGAAACTCAATATATAAATTTCCGAAATCATTTTGAAGAAACAGTTGTAAGTTGCATAACTTAATGAAAAAGTCTATGTGAAATGGAAAATAGCAAAACAGCCATCACCAAAGAGACTTACTAAAAAAATTTACATATAAATTGGAAACATGTTCACATACATGAAACAATTCAATCACGTATTGAAATTATGTATAAGTGCATCAAAGCCGTTATCGCAGCTAAAGGAGGTTACGCAAAATTTTAAGATATTTTCTTAATTTTTAGAAACAATGTTTTTATCTTTATATATATAAAAAATGAATAATAATGTAACCTTTTTTTTCATGTGGGGATATGCAATAACTGTTCAAGAGGACTAAGGACTCTTAAACCTTCGAATTTGTAACATAAATATACACAGGATTTTGCCATATTCGACAGATAAATTCAGAGGGGTGATAGTAAGGTCTTTCTCTTTTTTAGTTTTTTATTTCCTTAACTATTATTTGTAACCAACAGAAGCTTTATCCTTTGAAGAAAAAAAAGAACATTTTTAAAGAAATTTGATAAGACATCTTAGTAAAAAATTACCATCCACTAGGATTGACGAATTCTTCTCTGAATTCTAATAGGTGAAGGATGTATTCTTTGAATATTAAATAGTTCTTCATTTTATCTGTGTAGCATTTTACCCGATTTTTCATTCTATCGTTGACAACAAGAACAGTGAAATGAATTTTTAAAAAAAGTATGTTCTTAAATTTAATTTAGCTCCACTGAAAAAAAAAAAAATCAAAGTAAAAAATGACTAGAATAAAGTTGTTTCCGTTTGTTCAATTTAAACTATGTTGTCTTCAAATATTAAGCAGGTATAAATAAATCAAGTGAAAACAAACAAACAAAAATTTGATGCGTGCTCTCTTGTTTTCAAAATGTTACATCAGTTGTTTGTATGAGGTTATTTAAAAATGTCAGAAAAAATATGTTATTATAATTTTCGACAAACAATTTCTATATAAAGATATTTTGGGTCGCTTATACTCGACCTTTCATAATTAAGCCCTTCCCACGAGCAGGACCTGATTGACTAGGATAATTTCCACCACTTCTCTCATAAAATAAATTTAGGCCTTTTTAATCACTAGACTCAGCGGTTAAATAAAACAAGAATTACTATGCAAAAAAGTGGCAGAACTTTGTCTAGGCGGTAATGACTCAGCCCTTGAGTGTTATTCTTGCATGCTGTATGAATCAAAAGGAGAATTTTCTTTATCGCGTTTATATTAAAAATGCATACATTTAATGACGGTATTGATGCATTTATATGCAGAATGCACTGACTGCATTGGCATCAAGAGGATGAAATATTAGCATAGAACATGGGGTCGCAAATCGCCTATTCAATCAAAAATGCAGGGTGTTGATATTATTAAATTTCAGAAAATGAAGTATATTATAGTGAAACTTTTAATAGACATGCTCACTTTTGTTGTCAATGTGATAAAATAAAAAAAAATTCCCTGACGGCCCGGCCTACAGGCAGAGGTAGATTTCGAAGTTAAGTATACTAATTTCACAAACAAAAACTAAATCATTATTGGATCCACTTTAACAGATTTATCTGTCTGCTTTTGACGAGTTTTTATTTCCTTTTTATAAAATAGCTGGTTTTATCAGAATCATGTTAAGGCGATATTAAAAAAATATTTTTCCATACTCAACAACTCGAAATTTTCTGGCACATTTTCAGATTCATTTTTAATAGAAAAAAAAAAAAAAATGTGAAACATGCTGACATGATTTTTGAAAAGATTTATAAGCGACCTGTGTTTTTATTTTTCTTTCAATGAGTTAAAACTTGATTAATAAACAATTATTTTCTCAGTAGGGCAATATTTTTCGTTTCTAACACAATTGCTTCGGGAAATTCTGTTCAAAATGTCCACTTTGACATCATTTTTTGAAATATATGCTGCCTCTACCAAAAAATCGATCATTACTCTACATTATATAGTATCTGAATAAGAGAATCTAGCAATTGGATGCGTTTGAGAGCAAAAATGAATTTAAAAATGAGTAAGAAAATAGACAGTTTGGATTTGAATGCACCCTTAATAAGATGATTTTTTTCTTCAACCGCTATGTATTTTTAATTTGTTTTTGCTGTAAGAATTGACCCTATCAAAAACTTGTCTATATAAATGTTGAAGACAATATTAAGAAGATATATGATAAATTCATGGAGATTTTATATCTTGTGAATTGACGGAGCTATGGATTTTTTATCAAAAATCTGTGATGCATGAATTTTTGACGCTATTTTTAGAAGTAATAAAAATTTTAAACTGATTTGATATGTACAAAAATTAAGAAGTTAAGGGTTTTTTTCGGTTTTCACAAAACCCCTCCCTATTTCCATCCCCTTTGTCCAGTTTTGCCCATTAACGAACATGACCGAGATTTTATGTCCCTTGATTTTATGTATCAGTTTGGAAGAGATTTGTGCAGAATTGCGGAAGTTATCGTGTCCAGAAGAAAGTGATAACACAACTGCTTCGGAAATTTCCGTTCAAAATGCCCAATTTGGCATCATTTTTTGAAATATATTCTGCCTCTATCAAAACATCGATCATTGCGGTACATTATATAGTTTCTGAAAAAGCGAATCTACCGATTAAATGCGTTTGAGAGCAAAAATGAATTTAAAAATGAGTCAGAAAATAAGCAGTTTGGATTTGTGTGCATCCTTAATGCAATGATTTTTCCAACACAATCCGCTTCGGGAAATTCGGTTCAAAATGCCCACTTTAACAGCATTTTTTAAAAATATATTCTGCCTCTAACAAAAAAACGACCATTACGGTACATTATATAGTTTCTGAGTAAGAAAACGTACCAATTGGAAGCCTTTGAGAGCAAAAATAAACTGTAAAATGAGTCAGAAAATACGCAGTTCGGATTAGAATACACCCTTACTTAGATGATTTTTTTCTTCAACCGCTATCTATTTTTAATTTGTTTTTGCTGTAAGAATTGGTCCTATCCAAAGCTTGTCTATATAGATGTTGCAGACAACATTAAGAAGATATATGATAAATTCATGGGGATTTTATATCTTTTGAATTGACGGAGTTATGGATTTTTTACTTCTTCAAACCCCCCTTTTTGTTTTCGTTTTTAATTTTTTTTTGCGGTACGAATTGGTCCTATCAAAAACTTGTGAATATAAAAGTTGTAGATAATATTAACGAAATTTATAATAAAATTAATTGGAATTGATATCTTGAGAATTGACGAAGTTAAGAATTTTTTTCTCCCAAAAATCCTATTTTTTGCGCCCCTTGAGCCCATTTTTAACTTTATCAAAAATCTGTGATACATAAAATTTTGGCCCTATTTTTAGACGTAATAAAAACTTTAAACTGATTTGATATGTACAAAAATTAAGAAGTTATGGGGGGTTTTCTGTTTTCACAAAACCCCTCCCTATTTCCATCCCCTTGGTCCGATTTTGCCCATTAACGAACTTGACCGAGATTTTATGCTCTTTGATTTTATGTATAAGTTTGGAAGAGATTGGTGCAGAATTACGAAAGTTATCGTGCCCAGAAGAAAGTGATATATATATATAGATAGATAGGTATATATATAGATAGATAGGTACATAGATAGATAGATAGATAGATAGATAGATAGATAAAGTTTTTTACTGTGGGTGGTTTTGGGTTCTAGGGGTCATGATCGGTGTAGATCTGCAATTTTTTTTCAGAAATTCCAACATAGGAACGATCCCAATAGGTAGTATTTCATACGAAATCTACCTAAAAGGGCAACTTTCTGACACAAGTTTTAATTTATTTATTTCCACAATATTTCTACACTACAACTTTCTCATAAACCTTTAATATATATATATATATATATATATTTAAGAAGAGTAGGATTCTTATATTGAAACATAAAAAATTGCAAATCATTACAAAGAAATAATTCTAAATTTCTGCACCAATATTAAAACATTCATCAGAATAATTCTTCTTAAATACGTTCTCAAAAATAAATAAATAAACTAGACGGATGTGGCAATCCCAGAACTTTCTTCTATCTCATACATGTTAATACTTCCTGAAAAATACAGCATAGCACCGCCATCGGTTAGATGACACCAAAATTTAATCAGCAACAAATTATGTCAACTTTTAACTGAATCTGAAGTTTCGTGAAAATCCGGGTATTAGTTTTTGAGTAGAGCTATGGCGGAGATCGTAAAAAATTCTGCATAGCAGCGTATGTACTAAATCCTAACAAGCAACAACTTAAGCAACTTGGTAACTGAATCTGAAATTTGATTAAAATCCTTGCATTACTTCTTGAGATAAAACTATTTCGGGATTCAGGAAAAACGTAGCATAACAGCGCCACCTGTTGGGCATTATATACCAAAACCTAATTAGCAACAACTTAAGTCAACTTGGTAACTGAATCTGATGTTTGATTAAAATCAGTGCATTACTTCTTGAGATAAAACTATTTCGGGAATCGGGAAAAATGTAGCATAGCAGTGCTACTTGTTGGGCGATTTACACCAAAACGTAGTCTGTGCCAACCCTTATCAAGGACTAACCTAATCTGAAGTTTGGTGAAAATGCATGCATTACGTCTTGAGATATACATGAGATCTTCGCGGAAATTGCGAATAATGCTGTATAGCACCGCCACCTGCCTGGCGATTTACAGCAAATCGTAGTAAACACTAACCCATATCACGGAGTAGCTAAAACTGACGTTTCGTAAAAATCCCTGCATAAGTTCTTGAGATAGAGCCATTTCAGAAATCTTTAAAAATGCAGCACAGCAGCGCCACCTGTTGAGCGATTTGCACCAAAAACTAATCAGCGCCAATTTGTATCAGGGACTAGCTGAATATAATTTTTTATTAAATTCCGTGCATTAGTTCTTGAGATAGAGCGCCCACAAAATTCGCACACAGACATACTCACAGACAGACATTTTGTAAAAACGTGTCTTTCGGGATATCTCATCCCTAAAACGTGTAAATTCATCGAAAACAGGAATCCGAAAATTTTCATGAATCCAATACTTTCTTCTTGTAAAGATAGAAGAATGTATTAAATAAATAAAAGCGTTATTTAAAAATTATATATGACACTACTCTATATTGTTATTTAAATTCTAGTTTCTACCCTTTTAGCTCTTAAAATATTTCATAAGCTTTGGATCCAGCTGTCTTGTTTTATCGAGTGTGATTTGGCGTAGTATGTTGTAACTTGCATACATTTGTAACCAAAAAAGAATATTCGCCGATTCATCACCTGCCGCCGGCTAATGCAAAAATGCATTAAAATTAATCGATTGATTTATAATTCTAAAAATATTAAAATGTTGTATTGTCATCGCACACACTCTTGTGCGCATAGATTTAATAATTCCAGACTATTAGAAAGTAAGTGAAAAATTATTTACAAAATTTCATTTTTACATATATTATTTGAAGTAAGTTATTAAATTAAATAAAAGAGTGAGATAAAAAAAAAGCACAACTTTTGATTTCAGTTCAGTATTCTTTTCGCTGAATCTTAAAACTTCTCCGTTTCTGAATAGACAAAGAATGTTTGCGAACGGTTTACAGTTACTGGGAAATTTAAATTTTTCGATGGAAATTTTGGCATTGGTCGGTGATAAGTGAAAACGTTTTTATCCAGCACAAAAGTTGTTTAAAATGTCAGCTATTGGCCGTTTTAATTAAAGTGGTTAATTAGAAAGCAGTTTCACTTACAAATTATTCATCGGTATTCTTGCCTCAGTAGATTTAACTCTGAAAGCATTTCTTTTTTTTAATTCTGACTTCTAAAGTTATTTTTTAATAGTAGAAAATTTTCTAAAGATGGTTTAAACATAAGAAAATATTACAGGGTAAGTCAAAAGGGGTCCCGTTTGTTGTGATCTAACACCGGTTCTAAGGTCAGCGTCACATTTTTGTAACCAATTTTAGTGTAATTGATTTTGGTATATAGAATAGACTACATGATGCATGTAAGAAACTACCAGTCAGCTGGTGCGCCAGCGGGGAGAGGGGTTGCGATAGCAACATCATACACCACGTTGCCACGTTGTAATGTAAAATGAATAGCAACTCGATTACTGAGGAAGCTCCCGAGTCTGTCTAACATCGGTAATTGGATGCATTTCATTTAGCATTGCACGGGCTGTGCGATGTTGCTATTAGACATGACTTCGAGCTCATTTTCGGATTCGGAACCCGATGATTTAAAATCCGAGTCTGCCCGAGACTGAAAAAATTTTGTGGTTTCAGGACCGGAGCCCGATTCCGATAACACTCAGTAGAAAACATGTTAATAACATTTTAAAATTGTTTCAAGATTAATTTTCTCATTTAAAAATCTTGTCTTGTATAGAAATACGTATTAATTCTAAATACACCCTCAGGGAAACGTTTCGCGATTTTCATGTCCCTGAAAACTGCTTAAAATAGCAAATTCATTATTCATTAACCACTCTCAGGAAAAGTTAGTATTTTTATTCTGTTGAAATATCATTGAACAACTATGGCAGAAAGATATGAGCTCTGTTTAAGATTAACTAAATGACCTTTAATAGGAATTAACTATCGGAAAACAATAATAAGGAACCCCCCGTATAATATGAAAGAAATAACAACGGAAATTATTTTATAATTCTTCTTTCACATATGTAAAGGTCACTTAATTATCACTAGGAAATACTTGAGTAATTTAATAAGATTTCTCTATATACTTTTTTTTCGTTGCTCAAAAGAAAATGGAAAATCAAAGTCCATTGAAAATATACAAAACATACGAGTAACCCGCAGTATGGAGAAGATAGCGGCTCGCAGTGTGATTAAGTTTTTGCATTTGAAAGGTTACAGTGCCCGGCAAATCCACAATAAAATGTTGACGAAGTGAAAGTCCATCATATTAGGGGAGAGTAGTACACAGTGAGACATTGTACACAGTGAGACAGCAGCCACTTTGACATGTAGTTGTAACTTTTTCTCCAAGCTGGCACACACACATAACGACCTCATATTATGCAACACGTGGATGTAGCTTCGGGACTTCAGTTACTCGTCCGACAAAATAGTAAACAATTCTTTATTTTATAGTGGTTAAAGTTACATAAACGTCTATTTTAGAGTTTATTTCCTTCAATATGACGTATATTTACTTAACCAAATCTAGCTATGTCTAATAATAGACTATTTCGACAAAACGACATAAAGCGATGAAATTAATGTAACAGATTTGGTATCCATTTTGTTACAACGTAACGAAAGTACACAGTTGTGGTACACAGTGAGACATGTCTCATTATGTACCTACTGTCTGGTTCTGAAGTTAAAAAAAGTTTTTTCTTAACAAACGAAGGTTTCTCTCTCTCTCTCTTTCTGTGTGTATGTGTGTGGGCGTGCGATGGCTAGGGAAATCTGCTAAACGTAAGAGGCTGAAAATGTGCATGAAGGAAGCCGAAGGTCTACCATTATCCATCAGAGACTCATATTTTTAATGTTTTGAAAATTTAGAAACATTAATTAGAAATCATAAACTGCAGAAAATTATTGATAGAGTGTAAAAATGTATGATTTATGAAAATACATACATTGTCTCACTGTGTACCACTTGGGGTGACTTGGAAAACTGCACAAGTCAAAGGTCTTAGCTCGCTGGGTTCCCAGATTCACCTTTCCGAAAGCAAACTCGGCGCGATCTGTTAAGGGAAATGATGAATCTTTTGGAGCAAGACAAAGAGGATTAATTTGGTGAACTGGTAACTATGGATGTAACTTGGATCTATCAATATGAACCAGATTTGGAGATTTCACACCACAAATGATGTCATTCAAGAGGTGGAACAATGATTTTCAACCCAATCTGAAAAGTACTTCTATGGCGGCCCCCGAAAGGTTGGAAAACGCTAGGAGAAATGTATAAATCTGGATTGTGACTATATAGAAATTATCTTAGAGATTCTTATTCTTATTCTTATTCTTATTCTTATTCTTATCTGTATAGAATATAGTCTTAGAAATAAAAAAAAATTGAGTTTCTATCTCAATTATTTCCTAGTCATAATTAAAACTTTACGATACCCCTCGTATTTCCACCCAACATCAGATTTTGAAGGAAGAACACAAACATTTAAAATAAAGTCCTTCCGGCCACTGCCGGGAGGAAGAGGTAGCTTTCATATTCCTTATTTAAAAAAAAAGCCAACTTATATTATTCAAACACACGAAGCTCAATTTAGTGGAAACCTAATATAGGAGATTCAATACTAATTTTTATCAATACTAAATCATTATGAATGAGAATTTCGCGAAATTAATCAGCTTTATCCAAGCTGCTTTTATTTAAAGTAACTTATATTTGGCTGCCAAATTCGGCGATTTCTCAAAGTGACTGCCATTTTAAGACAACATGGTGGATGAGGCTAACCAGTGAACTTGGTCGAGACCTTAGAAATTGTTGTGCACATGCTCACTCACATAGGAATCGATTGATATATACGAGTGCTGTCGCAGGCAAAAAATCAGATTTTTCAAAATGTCACCCACATTAGATATTGAAATTGCTATATCTGAGCCATTTTTTAAGATAAAGATAAACAAAAAATGCTCCTGAATCCTTATATCAAGGTCAAATACTTAAGAAAAAAACCTTTTTCAATTTCTAATTTTTTTGCACCTCACTTTAAATATAATTTTTTTAATTTAATGGCCGCCATTTTGAAACAAGATGGCTCATGAAGCTGGCCAGCGAACTTGGCAGAGATATTGATGTATAATATCCACATGCCTTCTCACATCGAAATAGGCGAATACGTGTGTTATCGCGTGACAAATACAAGATCGTTTCAAAATGTTAGCCACGCTAGAAATTCAAAGTGCTATAACACAACCATTTTTTAAGATATAAACAAAAGAACAAATTTTCAGAAACAAAAACTGCTCCGGAATCTTTGTATAAAGGCCAAACACATAAAAAAAATCTTTTTCATTTTCCAATTTTTTAATACCTCTTTTTAATTTTTTTTAAATGGCAACCCTTTTGAAACAAGATGGCGAATGAAGCTGGCCAACGAACTCGGTCGAGACATTGGTATGTACTATATACAGACCAAGTTGCATCCAAATCGGTTCATAAATACGCCTGTTATCGCGTGACAAAAATCAGGTCATTTTAAAATGTCAGCCGCAATAGAAATTCAAAATGCTATAACTCAGCCATTTTTTTAGATATAGACGAAACAAAAACTGTTCCGGAATCTTTGTATTAAGGTCAAACACATACAAAAAAATCTTTTTCATTTTTCAATTTTTTGGTAACTTATTTTAAATTTGAAATTTTTTTAAATTTTTTAAATGGCCGCCATTTTGAAACAAGATGGCGGATGAAGTTGGACAACAAACTCGGTCGAGATATTTGTATGTACTATGTACACACCAAGGTACATCCAAATCGGTTCATAAATACGCCCGTTATCACGTGACAAAAATCAGGACGTTTCAAAATGTCAGCCACGCTAGAAATTCAAAATGCTATAACTGAGCCATATTTTAAGATATAGACGAAACAAAGACTGCTCCCGAATCTTTTTATCAAGGTCAAACACATAAGAAAAAATATTTTTTCAATTTTCAATTTGTTTGGTACCACATTTCAAATTTAAATTTTTCTTAAAAATTTAAATGGCCGCCATTTTTAAACAAGATGGCGGATGAAGCTGGCCAATGAACTGGGTCGAGACATTGGTATGTACTATGTATAAACGAAGTTACATCCAAATCAGTTCATAAATACGCCTTTTATCGCGTGACAAAATTCAGGACGTTTCAAAATGTCAGCCATGCTAGAAATTCAAAATGCTATAACTCAGCCATTTTTTAAGATATAGACAAAAAAAAAACTGCTCCGGAATCTTTGTATAAGGATCAAATACATAAGAAAAAAATATTTTTCCATTTTCAATTTTTTGGTACCACATTTCAAATTTTAAATTTAAACAAAAAATTTAAATGGCCGCCATTTTGAAACAAAATGGCGGATGAAGCTGGCCAACGAACTCGGTCGAGACATTAGTATGTACTATGTACACACCGAATTACATCCAAATCGGTTCATAAATACGAGAGTTACAGTGTGACAAAGGTCAGATATATATATATATATATATATATATATGTCAATTTTGAGCGGAGGGTGGTTTCGGGGTCTGGGGATCATGATCGATGAAAATATACCAAAATTTTTTGAAATCGCTTTCCTCCGAACGGCTGCAATAGGTAGCTTTTTTTAATGAAAGCTACGTAAAAGGATAACGAGGATTTGCTAGATTTAGTACTTTAGCAGTTTTGATGTAAGTATCTGTAAAAACATTGTATCGCCTTCTGGTGGTTTCTCCCACACTTTTTTTTCTAATGGTATCTAAAGTTTATCGATCAAAAATATTATTAGACAAACTTTTAGCTTCCAATACAAAAAAAGGAGAAAGGCTTTGATCCGATAAACTTAGACGCTCGTTTATCAAGAGGTAGGTTAGTAGAAAAGAGTGACACATGTTTATATAAAAGAGGAACAGTATATAACCCTGGGAACAGTTTTGCCAGATTGGGGATTTTTTTGTCCCCAGATTGTTGATTATCACCGCTTTTTTGAAATAGAAATATTCGGTTTATTTAAAATAGATTAAAAATTCTGAAAAATAAGGTGAACTATACTATTTAAAAAAAGCGGTGACAATCGAATAATCTGAATTTAAAAAGTCCCCAATCTGTCAACACTGCATGGGAATATCCACAGTGTATTATTAATATTTTCTTGAAGTTCAATTTCTATGTCATCTATGAAGATTTACTAGAAAAACGGAAGTACGATGCGATATAATAAAGTCCAGGGTGAAATTTGTCTGAATTCGGCGAATTAAAATGTTTAAAAAGTAACTGATTGAAAATGTAACAAACCTAACAAAAAATAACTACAATAAAAAAATCAATCATAGTCTAACTCTTAAAACAATTATTATTTAAAATCAAAATTACCAAAATACTATTTCTGTTAACTTCAGCTTTTAAAATTATCGAAAAGGGAAATTGTTCGCGATGCAAACTGAAACAATTAATCAATATAAGTAATTAGCAGGAAATTACTATTCGAGGTTCGAAATGACACATCAGTAAAAATCCCACCACTTTGACAATATCATTTTTTTGTTTTGTAAAATCTCAGCCTGCCCTTTTTACAGTCGCAAGACTTGCATGCGTTTTTCTCCTATTCATATGCACCACTTAAATATTTAGTGTTATAAAAGAAACTGATTGTTTCTTTTTAAATATGGCGTCGTTTTCAGTCACTGAAGCATTTCGACTCCTGTGACTGTCTCAAAATCAACGTCCGCAAAATGAAACCAGATCGAAAAATCATGTGATCAGCATAAAGAACATAATTTCTGAAATTGCCATCAATAGTCAGAAAAACTCCGATTTTTTTTGTGCAGCCCTGTATATGATCCATATATTTGTATGGATACTACATAGTGTGCTAAAAGTTAGTTCAATTAAATGAATAGCGCAGTTAAAATTTCACATTCAGCAATTTCCGCCAATGAACGGAAATGCATTTGAGATTTTTGTGTGGCCCTGTATAGGACGTATTAAATTTATACACACCATTTAATATGCAAAACAAAGTTAAAATTGTCCAGCAATTATTGTTCATAAGCAGTACTGCAGCCAAATTCTTTTGTGTGTCCCTGTAAATGAACAATGAATTATATGCACACCAGATTCTACAGTAAGCCCCTTGTAAAACACCCCAGTACCTAAATTTCTATATGTTTGAAATGATTTAATATCATTAAAACACACTGCAAATGATTTTCCACCATAGACCCTCATGTAACAGCATTCTTTTAGGTGTCCCTGTAAATGAACTGTAAATGCTACAAATATCATTTGCAGCACTGAATATGCCATAGTAGACCCCAATAACTTATATCAATTTCATCGCAACCTGACTATATTTACTCGAGTTAGAGAAAATACAGACGGACAGACAGAAAGACAAACTGAATTCATAAACACTTTTTAATTATGTTGGAAAGTTTAAAAAATATTGAAATGTAACAGTTTTATGAATGAAAATGGGTGTTTTTTTTTTTTAATTTGATCTCTTTTTGTGTTCATATTTTTTTTAATCAATTTTATTTTAATGAGAAAATAACATCAGTAAAAATATAGTAATTTGCATCATTTCCCTTTTCTCTATAATCCAATCGCCACCATTTTGAAGAAATATCATTAAAAACTTATAAGATAATAATAAGGTATAAAAATGGAAATATTTTTTTTTTAAAATAGGCAGCGGAGGCTCATCTACAAATAAACAGATTTCAATGAAAAAGAATAATTAATAAAATTGGTTCAGTAGAAAGGCCAAAGGAGATGACGAAAAAAAATCGGGCTTGTGTTTTAAATCTACAGTGAACAACAACAAATAAAAAATTTGGACAGCAACAAGATTCGATTTTGCTACTTAATATTGTTTTAACTAGTTGTGATATCGTAATCCAACAATATTTAGAAAAGACAATTAAAGTAGAACCACTTTTATCCGAAACTCTTTTAACCGAAACCCATTTTTACAGTTTTTTTTTTTTTTTTTTTTTTTTTTTTTACCTATCACATTCTTTGTGTGAAAAATCCATTTTGAAAGCTTCTTCTTCTTCTTTTTCTTTCTTTCTTTCTTTCTTTTTTAAAAAAAAAATTAAGATATTCCTTGTGTGCAAGCGTCCTTTCCGAGTTACGAATACATATAAATATTTTCTTTCCCGATCGCCTTTCTTAAGAGTTCTTTAGAATTTAACTGGAACACCCGTAAGCTGAAGAGTGGAACAAAGAAAACGAATAAATTAGCAATTCTGAAGCTTTCGAATGTTTTGCAAAAGGTTTGGCATGGCTGGAGCAGCAGAAAGACTACTGGTGAACAAATAATATTAAAAAACTCCGTGATAGAGCTTCGAAGTAAGGGCAGTCGAAACTGCAACAAACAAAACATTTTTTCAAACCCTTGTGATATAGATAAAAGGTACTTTATTTCAAAATAAAATTCAGGTAATTTATTCTTGTTTTTATTTTGCTATTGCTTTATTTTTTATTAAGCACTTGTTACCACAATACGAAATATTGCATATATTTCTCCTTAATCTTAAAATGGAAACATTCTCGATTATCCGAAAATTTCGATTTTCCGAAAGAGGTTCGGTCCAATGCGATATAAGTAAGCGTCCTATCTTAAATGGGAGAGGTAACCGGAGATTAAAGGCGAGGTCACGTCAATCAAGGTCATACGCCACCCAGCAGACGGAGTGAACTACAAGAGGATTTTTAACCTCTTTCCCCTTTGTGCATGATCTATAAGTTCGATATCTATAAAATAACTATGCGCACGCGCAGCCGTGATTTTATTCGTTTGTTGTCTGCAGTACTTAATTGTTGGAAGTATAGATATAATTCGATTTATTTATTCGCCATTATTTAATTTATTAATTGAAGTTAGTTATTTAAACAAAATCAGTTCTTTTAAGATCTTATATTATTTGGGAAAATGCCACGTTGGCGTTCTAATTATTGCAGTTTTCAAAACTGCAAAAATAACTCTCTATCTGAGCGAACTCATTTTTTTCGCTTCCCAAAAGAGAAAAGCAGGTTAGTTTTGTGTTTTATTATAATTTATAAAAAAGTTAATATATTATTAAATGTCAGTGATTTTAATACGTTCTATTTGAATTATGTTTTTGTAATGCTATGAACAAGGCCATATAAAAATTAGTTAGTGTATGTTAAGATAGAATTTTACAGCAGCGTTTTTAATTCAATTCCTGATAAGATAAAGTTATAAAAATTACATAAACATGTGTATTTCCAATGAGAATTAAACGTTTTATTACGCTTAGAGTTTAAGTATAAATTATTTAATTAATTTTAAGTTATATTTTTTATTTACCGGGCGCAGGCGATAAATTGCCAAATATTCTCTTGATCGAATTGTATTTACAATATTTAAAATAGAAGCATTTCATTCATTCCATTTAAAACTCATTTAATTTACATTAGGATACACTTTAATTTAAAACGCAAGCAGTAATTCTTGTACTATTAAACCAGCAACAATTGATTATTTATAGTTTTAAATATTTTGAGAATTTTAGACAACAGCTTTAAAAAAATTCCTAAAATCAACAAATTACTTTTTTTTTTAAATCTAGAAATATGTCGGTCATTGTGTCATATCCGAGAAAAATAGTTTTCATGGGATACCTGCACTTCGCACTGGTGAACAACATTGCAGAAAGCATACAAAGTATAGAAGAAACTTCAAAAATTGGAATAAAATATAAAATATTTACAAATAGTACGTGGTATGCTCAATTAAACATTTATTATCTTACACCGGTTCTTCGCAGGGGTAAAATGGATAACTTTCCGTAATCGGGCCAATAGCCATGATTGGCATCAAATGAGAAAACAGTATACAGTTGTAACTGTATAAATGTTAAATAATGGTTAGAAAATGAAAGTAACTTTTATCAAAATAACCCAATTGTGGAACATTCTCCAAATTTGAAAAAGACTTATGAAAGACAACAATTGCCAATAACGGAAAACTATAGACTAATAATAAGCTCGACGTAGCAGTTGTTGGTCGGTAGCCAATAATTTCAAATTTCCCTTTTAATTTTGTCCGGTTTCAATTATTTTTTTTTCAATCTGGCTTCCGCAAAAGAGTCGGAACAAGTAGTAGAAAAAAGGGCTGCGGACGGAGATGGGCCAATTGAACGTATTAAAATCAATGACATTTAATAATATATATTAAATAATATTTTAACTTTTTTATAAAAAATTATAGGGCTGAAAATCACGTTTAAGATGCTTAAAGGTTTTAAATATTTCTCTTTTGCAATTTCGCAACCAGCTGGTATATTTTAGAAATCGTAATTTATTACATAACTTACTCAATTGTTGTACTTGTATATACAGTTGTAACAACCATAAAGAATGTTTAAGGATTTATCAGCTACGTTTAGATAACGTGAAATTAATTTGCTAATTTATAATCAAGTTGTAAAAATACTAAAATGTTGTATTGTTACTAGAAACACATCCATGTACATAATTTTTATTTTTCTAGCATATCTGGGAGGGAAAAATCGATTAAAATTTTTTATCTTTTCATATATATGAACAGGGTTAGATTAAATAAACAGTGTAAAAAAGTACTTTTATGTTAGCCGGCCGCAGTTCATAAACCCTCAAATATTTTCCCCATCACCAGCGTTTATGTTGCATTCATTTCATTCAAAATATAAAATCATCATTTTAAAAATATACTCGTAAATTGAAAAATATAACTTTATTTAAAACATACATACTGGTATATTACATCAATTTAAACACATGCTTTTCGCTCATTATATTTAAAATACATTTTTTTCTAATAAATAATAACATAAACCCAAGGTGGGCAAGTTTCTTCCAATGTGGAAAAAAACCTGGAAAAAACCATGGAATTAAAAATTACGCCTATAACTTTTATAAACAAAAATGGTTTTCTTTTAGCCTGAATAGCTTGCATAAAATTCAGGTCTATTGAAAGATATTTACAATTTAAGAATTATAGGCGGAAAAGCAGACAAAGCCATTTTAGAGAACACCTGCTAAAATTTTAATCGTGAATTTCAAATATTTACTCACTCATGGAAGATTAACCTTGTTTACCAGATTTATTGCAAAATATTTTTGTTACAGCTTGTTTTGATAAAAATATATGTATTTAAAAAATAGTTGCAATGTCAGTTTAGTTTCGGGGCAAAAGGCAATACTGTTTACGTCTCATTAGTGCTTTTTCTCCCGAAATTAAAATGACATTGCGATTTTTTTTTTTAAATACACATATTTTCATCAAAACAAACTAACAAAAATATTTTGCAATAAATCTGGTAAACAAGGTTCATCTTCCATGAGTGAGTAAATATTTTAAATTCATGATTAAAATTTTAACAGGTATTCTCTAAAATAGCTTTGTCTGCTTTTTCGCCTATAACTCTTAAATTGTAAATATCTTCAAATAGACCTGCGCACGGGATGCGCAGATGTTAGATATTCTGTCATATATGACGTCATACAAAAAGCCCGCGTATTTGCGTTATTCACTCCATCCACAAGATGGCGCAGCTGTGTCAATTTACGGCAGATTCCAGCATTAACTTTGTACGCTTACTTATAGCGCTTTGAGGTCGGTCCCAATTACTTCGGATAATCGAGGTTCTACTGTACTTCAAAGATTGAAATAGTTTTATTTAAACTTAATAAAATATTATATTTAATTTTAAAATAAATTCTGCGTTTTTCGCTGCCAAAATAAAAATTGGACACTTATTTCACTTTTACTTTGGATTGCCATTATGCAAATTTTTAAGAGGATGTTGATTTCTGGCACGAGTCCAAGTCAAAGCTATGAGACTGAAACGTGTTGAAATTTTCTTTTGCTTGATTAAAAATTCCGTAAATGGATAAAAAGCAAACTTCTGTATGAAAAAATTAATTGTTAACCTTTTGTAACTCAACAACTCCGATTTGAAAAATTCTTACACAGATATTAAAATGCATCATTTTAAGCATAGAAAAAATAATTTAAAAATTCCAGAACAGAAAAATAAAATGTTATTTGGAAAAATGGGTTTCTTGCACATCTGCAACATCTTGCCAAGTGGCACAAAATCTGTCATATATGACGTCATACAAAAAGCCCGCGTATTTGCGTTATTCACTCCATCCACAAGATGGCGCAGCTGTGTCAATTTACGGCAGATTCCAGCATTAACTTTGTACGCTTACTTATAGCGCTTTGGGGTCGGTCCCAATTACTTCGGATAATCGAGGTTCTACTGTACTTCAAAGATTGAAATGGTTTTATTTAAACTTAATAAAATATTATATTTAATTTTAAAATAAATTCTGCGTTTTTCACTGCCAAAATAAAAATTGGACACTTATTTCACTTTTACTTTGGATTGCCATTATGCAAATTTTTAAGAGGATGTTGATTTCTGGCACGAGTCCAAGTCAAAGCTATGAGACTGAAACGTGTTGAAATTTTCTTTTGCTTGATTAAAAATTCCGTAAATGGATAAAAAGCAAACTTCTGTTGATATGAAAAAAATAATTGTTAACCCTTTGTAACTCAACAACTCCGATTTGAAAAATTCTTACACAGATATTAAAATGCATCATTTTAAGCATAGAAAAAATAATTTAAAAATTCCAGAACAGAAAAATAAAATGTTATTTGGAAAAATGGGTTTGTTGCACATCTGCAACATCTTGCCAAGTGGCACAAAAACTGAACATATTTAAATTTTTAATTTACCTGGAAAATTTTGAAACAATTGTTAGTTGTGTTGTAGCAAAGCCCCACAGCACATTTCGCACAAACAGTTTCAGTAAAGCCTTTACAATCAGGGTATGTACAACATATTCTTTTTTCTTTTGCCCAATATGGCCAGTTCCCAATTTTGTCTAGGCGCATTTGTTTTGGTGGAATATGTTGAGTAGGCGCTCTATGCTTTTTCTGTTTAATTCTTTTTTCTATAAGGCCTTTCCCTTTTTTGCTAGCTTTGGACTTGGTATTAATTTTACAGAGAGTGTTAACTCATATTAAATACTCACAAATACACAAAATAACAAAACTGCAGTGCACTGTTTTTTATTTAAATAATATCACAAGAGCCGCTCATGGCTACTTCTCTCACAACAAAACATTCTATAAACTCGTATAAACAAACGCAGACGACAAAAGATATTGCCAAAAATGCAAAGCATAAAAACGACCGAACATACCGGCCCCCGTTGAATGATTTTCATTCAACCACAATTATAATACATTATTACACCTCAAATTTTAAACAAATAATACAGCATGCACTAGTAAACAATAAATTGACAAATTACAAAAGATAATAATCATTTTTCCATGGGTAACAGACAAATTTTTGAAATTGGTCTCTTGAAAACACCTCTTTGTGTTTTTATGTTTACTACTCTAAAATTCTGCACGCATTATGTAATGATGTACACTCATGACATCTAACACTCAAATTAAATTTTTTAATGCTGCAAGAATTTATTTCTTTTCTCATATTTTATCTCAAAAAATAGCTCAGAAATACTTTATTTTTAAAGTATTTAAAGGTTAACAAATTCGATTTTATCAAAATAAAACTTAAACCTTCTGGATAAAATAAATGTCATTTAAATAACTCGAATAATATATATCTCATATAAATAATCTCTCTAAATAAATTTCTGTATAAATAATATCTCACTCAAATAATATATACACTCTCAATACACATTTTGTATGAATATTTTCTTTGATAACAAGTAAGACATTCAATCAATCAGAAATTAGCTTAATTTTACATATTCACACTCAAAAAAATGTTATAAAACCTACTGCATTAAGAAAATATAAACTTTTACAATATTTATAACATGAAACATGCAGCAATTATGAATTGTTTTTTTTACTTATTGCACTACCAAAATTTAAAGGCCAAAACTTCTGCCTTAACTGAAAAAGTAAAGCTTGTGGACCTAAATGTAAATACCGTTTATGAAAGTATTCTACTATCCTTTGAGTAAGTTTACTTTTATTATGTAGTAAAATTGGAAATTTTTGGTTGGCATTTAAGTTACTGTTCGCTAATCTACCTCCTACTCTTAGAAGACCTTCTTTATCAAGAAATGGATGTAAGTTTTTTAACTGACTATCATGATTAATATTACCTGATTTTTGCAAGGATTTTATTTCCTTGTCAAAAAACTCACGTTGAACACTTTTTAACAAAAAACTTTCTGCTTTGTTGAGCTCTTCGAGGTCCAGAGGACCCTCCTTTTTTTCTTTTTTACAATTACTAAGGAACCTGAAAATAAATCCTAAAATACGAATTATTTTACAATAGTTATTACTTAAATCAATTATATCATGCACAAAAGAATTAATAGAAACTGTAAAAACAGATATGCTTTTAAAGTCACTTATATTAATATTTTTCAGTTCATTTGAAAAGTCATTGGAATTAACTGCTGCAGGAATATTTGTATTGGGATAGTCTTTTTCCTTTAGGAACAATGGACCACTCCACCATAACTCATTTGATAATAGTTTATCAGGATTAGCTCCTCTTGTTAGAAGGTCAGCAGGGTTATGCTGAGATGGAACATGTCGCCACTGCATCCCTTGAGTTAGTTCTTGTATTGTAGAAATCCTATTCGCAACAAAAGTTTTTAGAACGTATGGTTCTTTTTTAATCCAGGATAATACTATCATGGAATCGGACCACAAGAAGATTTTGTTTACACTAATTTTGAGCGAAGAAATCACTCGTTTCATAAGCTTTGTCAATAAAACTGCTGCACAAAGCTCAAGTTTTGGAACAGTTAATTGCTTTAAGGGAGAAACTCTAGATTTACTTGTCACTAATTTTACAGACACTTGACCTGATTCTGTCACTGATTTGCAGTAAATTACCGCACCATAGGCTACTTCAGATGCGTAGCTGAAACCATGTAACTCGATCATAATTGCATCTTTCAATAAAATACACCTACTAATCTCAAATTTATTAATTAATTGTAGGGTATCAGAAAACTCTCTCCATTCCTTAGCCTCTTTCTCGGTTAGCAAATCATCCCAATTTAATTGTAATAACCATAACTTCTGCATAAATATTTTTGCTTTAATTATAACAGGAGATACTAAACCTAAGGGATCGAATATACTTGATATAGTTGATAACACTTGTCTCTTAGTGACATTTACATCATTATGAATTTTAACATTAAAACTTAAACAATCTTTCTTCGATTTCCACAAAACACCTAACGCTTTAGATTCTTCTGAATCACCAAAGGGGTATATTTCGACATTTGTTTTACAAAGTTGTGGAGCATTACTGCACCATTTATGTAATAACATTCCTGCACTGTTTAAAATTTCTATTAATTGATTTTGGAGTTCCAATGCAGAACATAAAGAATCAGCTCCAGATAGAATATCATCCATATACATGTCTTCTCTCAGTACGGGTGCTGCTAAAGGAAACTTGCTTCCTTCATCCTTAGACAATTTAAGTAGTGTTCTCATGGCCAAAAAAGGTGCGCTAACAGTACCATAAGTAACTGTCGTTAATTCAAAATTTTTAATTGGCTCGTTAAGACCTTCCTTCCATAAGACTTTTTGCAGCTTCCTCTGATCTGGATGAATAGAGATTGCTCTATACATTTTTTGAATGTCCGTAGTGAAAGCGACGATATATTTTCTAAATCTCAACATAATTGAGAATAAATCATCTTGTATTACACCTCCGTTATATTGAATAGAATTAAGTGAGTTTCCCTTAGTTGTTAAGGAAGACGCGTTAAATACAACTCTCAAAGGCGTTGATATACTTTTTTCTATTCCTCTATACACTCCAAGATGGGGAATGTAATAGGATCCACTTTCTTCCTCGCTTTCGTTAACTTCAACCATATGGCCTAACTGTTGATATTCTTTTAAGAAATCTGAATATAATCTTAAGTACTCGGGATCTTTATCTAGACGATTCCATAAAGAATTTAATTTTTTCGTAGCGATTTGTTTTGAGTTTCCTAAAATAGCTGGATCCTCTTTTAAGGGCATTTTAACAACATATTTACCGCTTTTGTCTCGTGTATAATTTTCTACGAAATGTTTCTCACAAATTAAAGTCTCTTTACTTTTTGGTTTTTCAACCTCGATATTTTCTATCTCCCAGAATTTCCTAAGTGTCTTGTCTAGGTTGGTTTCTTTCTTAATAAACCCACAATGAACTTTGTTTTCATTCTCTGACGGAAAACTTCCCGATACAACAAAACCGAAAACTGTGTCTTGCAAAATAAGATCAGAATTATTAACACGAATTTGTCCCGGTCTCAAAAGCTCATAAAAAATTCCTGCTCCTAAGAGCATGTCTACATGTTCTGGGATATTGAAACTAGCATCTGCTAATTTTACATTAGGTAAATCTTATATTGAGATTTCAATTGGACGTGAAGGCGTTAAATCTGCAGTTATTTTCGGAACTACCAAGAAATCTAAATTTTTCACAAAACTTTCATCTCTATTGCATATTGATGCATTAACTTTATGATTTATTACTAAGGTAGCATCATTTAGACCTGACACTAAGATGTTTGTTCTCTCTTTTTTTAAATGCATTAGCTCTATTAAATGGCGGGATAAAAAATTAGACTCACTGCCTACATCTAATAAACACTTTACTCTATGTTTACATCCCGATTTATCAATTAGAAAACATATAACAGTTGAAAGTAAAACTTTGCTCTTTTTATTCGAATAGTTACTAATAAAGGTTTTCTGAACGAACTCTTCTGCATTAGCGTTCAAGACTGACGTGCCACGATTTGTTGGCCTAGAATCTGAACATTCTTCCACATTCACTTTTCCTTGTTTATTTTGTTCCGATGAAACATATTCTTTCACGTATGTGTTGTTATTTGTTTTTGGAAAATGTATAGTTTTATGATGACGTTTTTTACAAAAGCACGTGTACTTTGATGGACAATTTGCAACTGAATGTGAATTTAAACAATTAAAGCATAACTTGTTACATTTTATAACGTTCACCCTTTCATTGACAGACAATTTTAAATAATGCGGGCATTTTGAAAGAGTGTGATTTTCGTGGCAAAAAATACAACTTAATGTTTTAACATCTGATAAGAATACTTTAGATACACTTTTGGAGTTAGTATATTTACGATTAACACTAAAATTCTCAGTAAGAGATTTTCCGCGTGATGTGAAATATAAATCAATCTCTCGTCCCAACTCTTCTGGTAAAAACCATTTATCACCTTGTCTCACACTAATGTGGGAAGCTGTTTCTCTATCTAATGTTTGATATAATTTATCCGATACTATAAGTTGTTTTAGACTCTCGAAATTAGAGACATTTCTTAAATTTAAATAATATTCCCAGTTTGTCATTAGACGTGAAGAAAACTGTACATGAGTCTCATTTGGTTGTTTAACAGCTTTTCTAAATTGTTCTAAGCAAAAATAAGGTGTAGGTTGAAATTCTTTTAACACTAATTCTTTTATTTTTGCATAATTCTCGATATCACTATCATGTAAGTAAGTTAATATGTTAGATGCTTTATCCCCTAATAAATTTAACAGAATTTCTGCTTTATATTGTTCTGGAACATTTTTAGTCTTAAAAGCTCGTTCTAAAGAAGAAAAGTAAAACCCCCATCCTTCAGGACGTATAGGTATTTTTACAGTCAAAGTTCGAATACTTTTTATCAATTGATCTAATGATTCTAATTTTATTTCACATTCACTAATATTAGATTTAGCTTCAGATTTAATTTTAGCTAGTTCTAATTCAAGTTTAATTTTTTCCAGATCATATTGCTTTTGCTCTTCATGTTTACGATTTTCAATTATATCGTTTGCTATATCTTTCACAAGATCTGGTTTATTTTTATACATTTCACTGTCTTCAATAATAACGCTTAAATCAGCAATTGTCATTTTTTCATTAACATTTAGATTTATTTCAGTGGCTATAAGCCTTAAATCTTCTTTTTTGCACCTTTAAACATTGTTTAATATATGTATAAAACAGTAAAGATAAGAAAAAACACATTCACTTACTTTTCGAATAAGCTTTTGATGAATTTCGTAGCACGGAATTCTTAGCACTTATCATTCATGTCGGCGTTTCACTCAACTTAAAATTGGTTTTAGAAGCTCGTTGAATTTAATCCATAGGTCGCTGGTTCGACTCCGGCTCGACGGACCATTATGTTAACTCATATTAAATACTCACAAATACACAAAATAACAAAACTGCAGTGCACTGTTTTTTATTTAAATAATATCACAAGAGCCGCTCATGGCTACTTCTCTCACAACAAAACATTCTATAAACTCGTATAAACAAACGCAGACGACAAAAGATATTGCCAAAAATGCAAAGCATAAAAACGACCGAACAGAGAGGCTGGGGGAAGGAGATCCCTAACTTACCCTATAGCAATTAAATAATATAAAAACAGTTTCCCCTTTTCAATAATTTTGCTCTTCTGAAAGAAATGTAGCTTAAATAACCATTAGAAGAAATTTTCGATGCTCTTTCGATATTTTTAAAAAATCCATTACAAGGGAAGACATGGAGCGTTGTTGCAGATCTGCAACAAACAAAAGTTTACGTTTACCTTATACATATTGTAAATTTCTTAGCTCGAAAATGGTCTTTAAATAAAGAATTTAAACTTACCTTTGTAAACAATACACTTGTAGACGTCTGCAGACTTTTTTAACTGCACTATTTCAAAGCTTAATTCAGCAAAAACCACGTGTATCTGACCAAGCGATAAATCAGAGTTTGGCACGTAAAAATAAATCAGTATCGACATCTGTTGCGAATTTAATGAAATAATTATGTTAATAGTAAAGTAATAGAATAAAAACAATCAGCAAAATAGTCTTTTGAAATTTACTGTTGAAATAATAATGACGTTTTGGGCAAGTTGCAGATCTGCAACACGGTGATACAAAGGGTTAAAATATGGAAAGAGCAGAAAAGTATACGATATATTGCAGATACTGTGAAAAAGCCACGTTCTACAATGCATTACATAATAAATACATACAAAAAGTACAGATTTTTGCAAAGACCTAGTGCAAGTGGTACACTGTAAAAAAAAAAAAAACACTAAAATACGAAAATACTACTGGCAATCTAGACGCCAGTAGTATTTCCGTATTTTAACGGGACTTTTTCCCGGTAAATTACAGAAATTTTTCCGTTTTTTTTTAATTTACCGGAAAATTTTCTGTAATTTACCGGGAAAAAGTTCCATTAAAATACGGAAATAGTACTGGCGTCTGGATTGCCAGTAGTATTTCCGTATTTTAGTCCGTTTTTTTTTTTACAGTGTAGGCCCCAAAAGGTTTCCTTGTCCCACACAGAAAGACGGATTGTGGTATTTGTGAAAGAGAATCCTAAATTTTCTGCAGTAAAGATAGCCAGAGAGTTGAAGGAGGCGTCTATAGTGAATGTGCATCCTTAGACTATAAGAAATTTTTTACATTCCAAGGACTATAGAGCATACACACAAAAAAAAGCCGTATTTGGCATTCAGAAATGTGAGAAAACGTCTTGAGTATGCTAAACAACACGTTGCAAAGCCGCAAGAATTCTGGAAGTCTGTCATTTTTACAGATGACTCGAAATTAAATTTGTTTGGATCTGGTGGTCGGTAATTTGTATGTCGAAGGGAAGGAACAGCGGTAAAATAAGCAAATACAAAGGCGACTGTAAAACATGGTGGCGGATGAGACATGGTATGGGATTCAATGGGACCTGGTGGTGTTGGAAATCTAGTGTTCATTGAAGGTACAATGAACAAAATGATGTATTTGAATACGCTAAAAGAAAATTTGCCAGAAACAGCTTAAAAATTAAATTTAAATGGAAATTATTCTTTTATGCTAGACAGTGATCCTAAGCATAACGCTCGGATTGTACAGGAATGGTTATTATACAAAGTGAAAAAAGTACTACCCCATCCTCCCCAAAGTCCGGATCTAAATTCTATAGAACATTTGTGGGCTTACATGAAGAAACAATTACTAGAAAAGGAGATTAAGAATAAAAATGTACTAAAACTACTATTCTCAATGTATGGCAAAATGTACCATCAGATTTAACTGAAAAACTGGCCCTTTCGATGAATAAGAGAGCTTAAAGGCTTAGCACCAAAAGGACATCACACGAAATATTAGATTGTTTTGTTTTTGGCACATTGTGTAACTGTACAAGTTTTTATTTGGTGCTAAGTTTTATACCGTCACCTCGTTTTATAAATTTGTAATTTAGATATAAGTTTTATTAAAGTAAAGTAAAACTGTGTAAGTGTGTGTATCATCTAAGAAATTGATATTATTTTAAATAAACTTTTAATTTTAAAGAACAACATAGAGCAAAATAATTATAATTATTTTGCTCTATAACTATAATTATTATTTCATTGTTTATAAACAATGAAATCAACAGAAACTGTTGTCCAACATTTTTTGGGGGGGTTCACTGCACTTTAAAAATTTTGCTTAAATGTGGACGCAATATTCTTTTAAAACAATTGCAATTGTAAGAGAATGTTATCTAACAAACTTCTTTTGTGGTAATTTTATAGGAAAATTTGTAGAAAACTTATATTCGGTCCCCGATTCGTCCCGATCGTGACTTAGTTCGTTAAGTTTTTTGTTGCTGTTGTTGTTGTTGTTGTTCTCAGGCCAGTTCGGACTTGGACATGCAAATTTCAGGTAGGTCTGACATATAGTTGACCAGTCTTAAGTAGAATAATTAATCGGCAAGCTGTAAATTTTGTTTGACCAACATAGCATTTTTAGTTTTCAGAAAATTTGCAGCAGTTTTTCTTCGAAAACCTGCAAAGTTGCAGCAAGCTCAGCATGACAAGACAGAAAGTTCATAACAAGTCTGCAGCAATATAACGCAAACGCCGAAGCCACCACACTTTGAACTTGCAGCTAACTTGTCATGCAAGTTAAATTCATGCTGTATCAAATTTACTGCAAATTAACGGCAAACAAGTAATCAAAAATACTTCAAAGTAGTAATCTTTCCATGCCACACTATCTGTTTACAAATGTTACACTATAAGTTTAACCCTTCGAAGAGGCCCATAGACCTGATCTGGTCTATTGATGCGCATGCACCGTCAGAAGGTGCATGCATCGTTCTTATCACCATAAACAAGTTAAGGTAATATTTGCACTTTTCAATTCAAGCCTTTTTTGATAATTGACAGGTATAGCGTTCGAATAAAATTTCTGCAGTTTCTGCGTATGTACTGAATGTCTAATCTCTCAATAGAGAGATTTTTTGCTTTCGTCACTTTCGTGAATTAAAGACAGTCTTGCCATCAGTTTCATAACAAACTACTCCTGCAAGTGGGTGATGGTATACCTACCTTGCAAAGGATTTGCTGCGAATTTCTCAATTCAAATTTGTCACTGACCATAATATCAGAAAAAAATCTAACTTGCTGCTAATGTTCATGCTATTTAGGGATGTTCTGGAGCAGCGTACAACCCAAGCATTATTTTACAAAATATATTTTTGATTACATTCTTACATTTAGAATTTTTAGTATAGTCTCAAAAGTTGAATCATAAGTATAATTTAAGTTTCCACATAATATCTGACAGCCTTTACAGATTGAAATAAATAAATATAATGCGTATTACGTTTTAAGTATTTTCGAAAGAAAACACTTTTAAGATTCAAATTGATTTTACATGAAATTTCTGGGTTCGGGTTTCATTGCAGACTTTTAGTTCTATTATTAGTGTTTTGAAACTATTCGAGCGTGATTTCTTTAACATTATTTCATCATTTGACCCTGTTTTAAAAACTCTCGAGTTAGGAATAAAGAATTTAAAAATAATATATATATATGATTCTATGCACTTGTTGCAAATTGAGTGAAAATTGTAAACCTTTAAACCCTTGGGGACGAGCCACCGGTATACGTACCGCGTAAGGCGCTCAGAATTCGTTATTATTCTCACCAGTAAATTTTTATTGTAAATTTTGCTTTATTTAATCCGAGCATTTTCCTGATTCAATTAGGCAAAAATTTCTGTTTTGAAAAACTGGTGAAAAAAGATTAAAAATTCTGTAAAAAGACGCTCGTCCCAAAGGGGTTAATGTCACAGAAATTGTCAGATAGCTACTGCGAGCAGTCTCTGAGATTGCTGGACTGAAAAATAAATACAAATTGGAAATTGTACGTCAAACGTGGCAAATGAGGTGCGTTCGTATTATAAATGGTTTTATAAAAATTTAGATCTCTTTGCAATAGCTGTTGCACTCTTTTCAAAAATGCTTAAATGCAAAATTTATTAAGATTCTATGCATTTACCCATTAACCACCAAAACTATAAAGTTGAAATTTTCAACCTTTTAGCGTAACGTTGTTTGCCACCACAAACTCTAAAAGATAATTTTCGCTTTATATGACCTTAAAATTTTATGTCTTTATGTAAGGCTAATTTTTTAATTGAAAAATAGTGCTGGGTATGTAAATAACTTAAATATGTGCATTTATTTTGATCATTGCGTGAACGCAGCACCAGCGGGTAATGGGTTAAATTCAGTAATACGGAAATAATAAGACTCTATCTTCAATAGGATGTCATCATCATGGCAATCGAGAATCATGACCTATCATGGGATATTATTGAATTAATTGCGTATGATAGGATTTAATAGAATGAAGAAAAATTTTATTAATACCTTTTTGAGTTTTGATTCGATTTCCATAAAATTTGAAATGACTCGACAAAATACTGCAACGATTCAATATATTAAATTTCAAACCATTCGATTGGTTGGTTTTCGCTGTTCTATGCGGACAGACGGACAGACAGACGGACGGACGGGCCAGAAGACGTTAGGGGCTACGTATTTATATAATTACGAACGCACCTAAAAAAAGGTAAATTAACTAATACTGTTTCTGTAATAATATATTTCAGGATTCTTATAGTTAGAATTCTACTATTCAGAAGCCTCTAGCGATAGTAAAGATTACAAAGGAAACAAAATTTCATTAGTACGTATAATTAAATTGAAATTTAGAAGAGGGGACAGAAAACAACAGCATTTTTAAAGACCGCTAACAACAGTTAAAGGTTAATGTGAACTTTCGACTTTTAATTGTACATTTAGCAATTCAAATGAGAGTCTAACACTAGCCAACAAAGTTGAAAAGTGTTTATCCAGTCGGTTGTCCGTCCGTCTGTCCATGCTCTAACTCCCGTAAGTATACTTGGATTTTAATGCATTTGATAAACCTTAGTTAGGGTCAGCAAGGCATGTTTGGTATTGTATATGAAGTATGCGGGATTAATAGTTCATTTACAGGGACACTCAAAAGAATTCATTACTTTATGGTATACGGAGAAAAATCATAGAGCAATTTAATGAGATTACGCTATTTCAAATATATGAAACTTATATAAATCACTAAATTTCACTATGATTATGTTAAAATAGGCCATTCATAGCTTTTGTCATTCATTTACAGGGACCCACAAAAGAAATTGATTACAGTTCTTTCTTTGAGTCATAATTGCTGGAAGTGCGTTTATAAATTCGGAATGCGCTTTTAAATTTAACTAATTTTTTACATGCTACTCGCTGTATATAAATTCTACACCTCATATACAGGACTGCACAAAAGTATTCAGGTACCATTCTCCGTATTAGCGGATATTGCAGAAAGAGAATTTTCAACGGAGGTACATGTACTTCTTAAGTGAACTAAATTTTGGCTTGCATGTAGTTAATAGATTTAAGTCTATGTATCCTATACAGGGCTGCTCAAAGAATTCGAATAATTTTCTGATTGTAGAGGGGAACAGCTGAAATTGGGTTTTCAAATGTGTTATACGTTTCGACATGCTTGTAATAGATATAATATTTTATTTTATTAAACGGTGCACTTTTGTTACATTATTCTGAATGTGTTGGAAAGTGTTTTATAATCTATGCTTGATGGATTATTTTTCTCTCCTGTTTAAACTGACAATGATCGTGATAGTGCATTTATTCCGGTTACTGAATTTTTTTTTAAAGAAAATTTATTAATATTTTTCTTTTGTTTCTTTTGAGATTTTTGTCCTTTATGTAATAAAATGTTTTAAAGAATGATTTTTATTTTTTTTAAATAAAGTTTTATAACTATTACGGAAAATAAATGATATATATATAATATATATATATATTATAAATCACATTCATACATTTTTTGTTTTCAATTTGGAATGGTGGTGAATTTTATTGAATTGCTGCAGTATTCTGAAAACAATGAAAATTCTATTGTTGCATTTCTAACAATGCAGCATCAAATGCAAATTATCTTCTGTTTCGTCAAAAATCAAATTAAACAATACGTAATTTTTCAACAGAATTTTTAGTCAACAATGAATTTAAAAAAAGCAAGAATCATTGCAGATATTTCACACTCAACTTTAGTGTGCAAAGCGCTTTTTAAGTGTATGAGATTTATAAATATCTATATTGAAAAAGGCGAATTTGTGAGAATTCTTAAATAGAAATAAGACATTTTAGTTTCCGCGAAAAAGATAATAAAGATGGATAAAGAAGAAATATTTGACAGGCAAGAATTTAAGCAAACGATGGAGATATTAGGAAAAAAGGATATTAAGTGCCTTAAACATATCGACAAAGGCGCATTCGGTACGGTTATTGAGGTGCTGAAATCTTTCACTTTCAAGAGCTCGAAAACCACCGTATTCTTGATGCCAGTATACAAGAGCACTTTAATCAATACGATGACAGACGAACTCTTTCGAAAGGATTCAAATGCATTTCCTAGAGCTGTATGGTGGTTAAAAAACGTGATGTCGGCTGTCAACTATCTTCACCGACATGGAATTTGCCATTTAGATCTCAAATCAAACAACATCCTAATTGATGACTCTGATGTGGCATTCGTCACTGATTTTGGTTTTACCACAATGCCGCTTACTCTTGTTGAAAGTTATGGAATTCCATCCATGTACAGGCCTCCAGAGGCCATAGAGACAACAGATGGCTTATCACTTGTAGATGGCTTTGCTTTAGATAAGTGGTCCATTGGAACTCTAACAGTACAAATGTTCAGCCACTTCACCTTGCGAAGAGTCTTTGTTCCAGAGAATAATTTTAATTGGGCACAACACGTTTATCCGATAGTGTACAGTATTTTGCAAGAAGACCGCTTCAAGGTTTTGCTGAGCACCGGTTTCATGAACTGTTCTGTTCCTTCGAAGACAATTAAGGACGTTTTGGATGTCATTAGGTGTTTATTGTCAATAAATCCAAATACTCGCCCAGAACTGAGAGACGTTTTGAACTATCCATTGTTCGGAGGTGAAAAAATAGCTCCAAGTGGAGATAATATTTGGAAATATCAAGTGCAACCTACAGAGATAGAAGAAATGGTTGGAAAATTTTCACCCAATCCTCTCCTTGACGTAGAAGAGTTGATAGAAAAGAAAAAGATGAGTCTATATGATAATTTCATTGATAAAGAATTATTATCGAAAGAAAGTGTAGTTATTTCTTCAGAAATCAAGCCAAATGAGCCTTCGCCTGACGTCAGAGATTACAGTGTTACTGAATATCCAAGAGAAATAGATGATGATGAAAACAGATCTCCAAAAACTGAAAAGAAAAAGAGTAGAGGTGAACGGATTCGAAATTGGATGATAAGAAAACGATCATGGATTGGTGAATTTCTTCGTTCCTGTTTTCCTCAACGACGTTCACGGAAATAAGATATTTAACAACCTACTAAATATTATATCATATGTTGCAGTAAAAATACCGGCACCCTATTGGAAAGAAATAAATCTCCACCCATTCAATAACCCAAGTGATAACAATAGCACCTATCCGGCAACCTCCTATTTTTTTCGCTGTGGAAGAGGTCTTTATTCTAAATTCTGTAGATTTAGATGAAACGTACAACCTGCAACTTTAAAACCCAGTTTGGCTTATTCTCTATGTTATTGTATAACAAGTAATTGTGTTTATTGGCTTTCTGGTCCTAATAAAGATACTTTTTCAGAGCATTTGGGTGTGTAAAATTACTTGTTCGTTTTTTGTTGTTTATTTGATTAATGATTTTTCTTTATTTTCAGCAAAACTCATGGGTAATATTATCAACTGTATTTAATATGAAAATGAGATGGAATTAAACGGATATTAATATTTTCGCGATTAACAAATGAGGTTGTTTTCTTCTAAAATAATTCAGCTCCATTGTTTAGATGTTGCCAGATAGTTAAATTTAATTTTTCCCCAAAGTGGTTTTTTCCAAAAAATTCCTCTACTCAATTTAAATTCAAAAAAGGAAATTTTAAAATTACCACTATAAAAAATATTTAACTAGTTCAAGCTTAAACATTTTTCCAAATCAAGCACTTTTTTTTTTTTTTTTTTTTTGAGAGAGGGAATTCCTCATTTACAAAGAAACGTAAATAAATTAATAAAATGAAATAAAAATAACAAACTTGCAAACCGACATTTTCGATCAACAACTTTCTGAAAAAATAAATAACACTAATTACAAAAAGGATTAATAGATATTACAATTAGATAAAGCATAAATTCGAACTTAAAACAAATGTAAACTTTTCGCCAAGCAGGAAGATAATGTTTGATAAACTATGAGAAACCTTCCTGAATATATGATATATTTTTTTATTTAAAAAAGTAATACGCTTTTTAAAAAGAATTAATATTATCCGGTGGAATTTTATTACCTAATAATTTTAGATTTACTGTTAATCATTTGTTGCACATACAAAGTTAAATAACTCGTTCGAAATGTGTACTCTTGTCCATGAATCTATGATAGATATTAGATATTTCATTAATGAATAATAATGTAGTTCTAGTCTTAAATAAAAACGCTGAAACACTGAAAAAGTTTGTTTATGATGGAAACGAATTATTGAAGTTTACATTGTTGATATACCACCGTGCCTTCTAAATTCTTTCGGAAAAATGTATATGTCTGCTAAATGTCGTGTCACCTAATTGTCCCGCGCGCCGGTTAAATGTTCTGTCGGCTAATTGAATGGTGAAAAACTTTTTTTGGAATTCTGGTCAAACGATAAAAAGTTTTTTTTTTTTTTTTTTTTTTTTTTCGTGGTTATATTGTACTTTCGTAAATTAAGAAATATATTCTTTTTGTTTTCTGAAGACTTCTGGAAATCCTTACTGAATATGATTTCCTGAGAATGCACTATTTTAACTTTATCTGTTAACAGTGTTACCTTGGAGGTGGAGAACTTCTAAATACCATTAAAGCGTTTCTCAAAATCAAACTGTGGTTACTTTCTGGTACGAAATCATTTTAAATTTTACATGAATGAAATGTACCGATGTTATTACTCAGAATTGAAGAGCTGAGTGGAAGAACATGTAATGCTACATTTTCTTAAAAATTATTTTATCTTCTGGACGAAGGTGTTATCAGGTATTCTATCACATGGTAAAGCTAAAATACCCAAATTCTATTTAGCCTTGACTATTTAAGACATCATTCATTAATATTTAATACTGCAAATAATATTAATATTTTTTAATATTTAAAAATTAAATATGAATAAGTTTTTTTTGATAGAGTTTAGTACCACACCTGTTAATATTTTAAACACATGGTATCAAACAGAAAATAAATCATTAAAATTGACAACAAAAACTTTCACATCCAATTTCTTCAAATGTAATTTTTGTCACTTAACATGTTCTTTCACTTAGCTCTTCAATTCATAACACCGAATGGCGTTTCTCATTTCTGATAAAGGTAAGGGACAGGTCTAAAAATGCTGTCAAAGTTGACGTTTAGTATTAAATTTCAAGGAGTGACACTCATAAAAATTTCTTCATAAAAGGCAAACGTTTGTAACTCCAGATCTAGTAGATTTTTCGGGGAAAAAAAAAAAAAAAAAAAAACGCTATTCGATTCGAATACACAATTTTCAAGTGTGCCAGTTTCATGCATTTATGTTTAAAATTGCACCAGTGAAGGGGTGAGAGAGTTTTCTACTGTTGAGACGAGAAAAATATTTTTTCTAGATCTGTCTTAAAGTGTTGAACGTAAAAATGATTTTTTTTTTTTTTTTTTTTTTTTTTGTATGCATATATATCGTTGTCATTTGAGGGGAAAGAAAGGTCTGGCACATGATATAGTAAGATATCTTTAGAGTGTGTGTGTGTGGGGGGGGGGGGGGATTTGTCTTTGTATACCGTTATCATTTTTGATCCATCCAAAATTTTCTCTTTTTATTTGCAACTTGTTCTTTACATCAAACTAGTCTATTATCTATTTTTATGAAAAATAAAAAGTTATTAGTAACATCAATAAATGAGTATAAAATTATTTAATTCAAAATTAAGGAATACCCCAAGTTTGGAATATTCCTAATTCTTCTGTCATATGTGTGTGGATATACAGGGGATTCCAAAATTCGACCGACACATTAAGAGAGGTGATAGAAGGCATCAAGAGGATGAAAAATTACCACAGAACGTGGGATCGCAAACCACATATTTAGTCAAAATTACAGGGTGTTTTATCCTAACTGAATTTGCGTTGACGGTATTAATTTTGAGAAAAATCAAAACATTACAATGAAAATGCAACGATATGTACCTTATTTTCTGTGAAATATTATAACATTACGAAGAGTTCTGGAAAACAGGGTGCTCGAGCAATCGATGATATCCTATAAACTGACAAAAGCTGTCCGAAATGTGGAGCATCAAGTACATTCTGTTGGAGCGCATAATGGAATCCTCTACTGCTTTTTTCGATATTGTCATGTTTACAGATAAGGTGAGAATGTCTATTAAAAATCTATATATATGTAACAGTATCGTATGTGGCACAGAAATCGCGATTATTTGCTAATTGTCTAATGGCAGCACCCGAATGAAACGTACTCATTGGTTATTGAACAGCATTTAAGGCAAAATCCATACCTATAAGGGAAGTTACCATGGAGGGGAGCACTGTTCTGCCGCAAGCTTGGTGATATAGCACCAAATTTGGTGACCAAAATGAGTCACCAAAAGTGACGCCAACTTGGTGATATCTCTAATATTTCGCCAAATTCCCATAGACTTTCATAGAAAACCAATAGGGTTTACTTTCTTACAGAAAATAAACAAATTGAGATATTTTAATGCATCAAAAACTAATATTAGCTTAAGGGATTCTATTAATTATATTTAAGGGAGTCCAAGTAAATTAAATTATGAATAAAAGTATCATGATACGATGCTTAGCATGCTTTCCCAAACATAAAGTTTAAGGGAGACCAAACGGGTCGCGAAGGGCGGCTATTTTTATTATAATGTACTTCAGTTTTCTGAAAGTTATTGCCGTCAACACAAATTGAATTAGAGCAGAACACTCTGTATTTTTGGTTAAATACGTAGTTTGCGACCCCATGTTCTATGACATTCTTTTATCCTCTTGGTGTATTCTATGTCGTGTCTAAATCCGTTAATGAATTAAAAATGCGATGAGCTAGTTCTTCGTCAGTACGGTCAATTTTACGCATCAAATTTGCGATTGCAATTAATTCTAACCTCGAAAATTTATTAGTCATGGCCTGTAGTTTAGCTGTGAGTTCATCACTGCCTACGTCAAAAGTAAAGCCTTCAAATTTAAGTAAATTTTTACGATTCAATCTGGCCTCGTCCATGCCAAAAATTAACTGGTGTAACAATTTAATTTTGTCAGCTTTTGCTAATTTCAAGGCAGATTTTAACAGGGGAATGTCCTCTAAATAAATAATTAACTCAACTACTGGGGAAAAAGAAAAAAATGTTCTCTGTACTCACTCGATTTGAATCAGTTATTTACCAAGGCAGAAAAAACGTAAACATCTATCGCTTTTCCGCTTTGCACGAGACGATAACGCATTCTCATCTTCCTTTCCTCCTTCGCGTCAAAGTTACGATAAGTAGGTCAATCTTCCATCTTCTTTCCATCGTTTTTTTCTACCTTGCTTTTGATTCTTACGATGGGGAGAAAAAAAAGAGGTCTTTCATCTGGGCTGTGTCCTGGGCCGGGAAAAAGCAATTTCTTCTTTCTTCTGTTGGTCTCGTCGGGTCGGGCGGTCAGAGTTGGTGTTGATCTGTGCTGTCATTGGGTACCGGTAAACGTCATTCAGGCGGGCCTGGCTAGAGATTCAGGTGGCGTCGGGGCTCGTTAGGGTAGAACCGGAGAATTCAGGCCTCTGGAACCGGCGAGGGTACGTCATCGGTGCAGCCGGATCGGAGTCTATTTTCATCCAGACTGCTAATTCAGGCATAATCGGTCGGGGCTGAAACCATCGTCGTGGACTGATGGGAATTCAGGCTGCTGGAACCAGATACTCGGGCTGGAATATCTCTGGCTGGTGTCATCTGGGGTTGGTCGGGAAAAGAGGTCGAGCTCCCATGTCAATTAACCAGACTTATATCCTTGGTACTTATTTAATGTAATTTGTTAAATATATGCACTATGTACGAGACTTGTCGAGAATTTACTGACGCGGTCGGCCAAATTCGCGACCGTAACTGTGGGTAGGCTGTAGTCGTTTCTCCACATGAAGGATATGGGACAGTATTTAAGCAGAAATTCTTGCTGAGTAACCTACATTCTCACAAGGGAATTGTGCAACGTGGCCAATTATGTGGTATGCTGAAAAGCGCTGACACAATCTTTTCCCTTGTGAGACAACTTTTGCTGTCTCAGCTTCAGCTCCATTAAGTGGATCCTTATGCAATTGCTTGTTATTATGCGTGTGCTGTTTCTGGATGACTCTGGATGCATCACTGCTCTCGGTCAGTGACGTAACCCGTTTCTGACATATATATGTAATAATAAAAATTTTCGCCTCTTTTTCTTAGTAAAACTATTCCAAATTCTTAATATTTTTCCTTTTTTACCTATCTCTAATAATATCTTAATATCTTTTGTCTTTTATTTCATGCATTTAAAGTTGCGTATTCTTTTATTATTCCAATAACCTTAATACATTCGCCTAATCCTATAAAACCCATTAAATTACTTTTTCATTTTATTCTAAAACTAAATTCTCTTTCTTTCAAATATTTTAATATCATTTTTTCTGTCGTGTTCTATACCCACAATTCCATGCGTCCGCCAGCGCTATTTTTGCATTTTTATTCTGACGCCGTATAAAGAGTTCTTTATCGACGTCATCCTTTCCCATCGAATCGTAATTTGTTCTATGTCCCATTCTCCCCCACCTCTCTTCTAGATTGGTCTGTAACTGTTCTGTAACCGTCCGCGCGTTGTTGCTCGTGGTACAAATATCGTTTCATCGGCGACGGAGAGAAGATTTTTACGTTTTTCTGGTTGTCTAATTCAGCATTGTCGCTTGGAGTGAACGTTCGAATGTGTAGATCCTATTCTTATAACATCTAAAGTCTTATGAAGTGATCATCGATTTTTGTGAGTGGATGGAATGACTACTGGAAATGTTTACTATGTTTTTATCAATAAAAACAGTTTAAAAAGTGACGATGACTCTCTATATTCATTACGTAAGGGAAATTATCAATGTGTTTCGAGCCTGTCTTTCTCGCCACCCTGACTGCAATCCGGTATTTTCAATATAACGGATGGATGGTTTTGATTGCTCTACTACATTTTATGTCGACTGGTGTCGACTAAACATCTGAAAGTCGGTAGCAAAATGCTACATATATATATATATATATATAATATATAATCACTGCATATTGCTATAAAAAATACGCTTTTGAGATTACAACAGGTTGTTGATAATGGTAAGTAAATAGTCATGAAAAGCTATTGTTGTAAGAATATTAAACATTTATGTGGAGGTATAATAGGCATTAAAATGTAAATTCCTCTTGAATATTTGTTTAACTGTTACAGCTATACAGCTATGCATTCTATTCCAACTCGTCGAAAGGTGGCAACCTTCCGACAAGTTGCCGTATAGAATTTTTTTATTTAATAAATGTCAAGTGCATCATTTGAATTATGTGTAGTTTAAATATCGACAAATTCGAACAGTAGAATTTAGTCAAAAATTTACCGAAGCGTATAATTTATTTTTTGCTAACTCTGTATATGCATATGTACGTATGTATTAGTATGTATGCATATATAAATAAATATACAGGGTGATTCAGCTCGTCGGTGACAAACTTTAAGGATCGATAGAGCACACCTAGACGAACATTTTTGAATAGGGAATGTAGGGTCCCTGACGCGATGGTAAGGCGCTAGGCGCTTTCGAAAATTTGGGTGCCGAAATTCGAAACGTCATAAAAACTAGGGAAATGGTTAGATTTTCTTGCTTGTTGCGTCGAAATGATTCTGTTTGTTTAGACTTTCTTCAGTACCAATTTGATAAGCGTATCTCTTAAAACATGGATAGGGGGCGCTGCAGACTTTGGAGAGCTAGACAACAACTTTAAGCCCGTTATTTTGATAATTTAACACATGCTCGCCAAAGTTTATACTCTAACTTAAAGTTTGAACCCAAAAGTAGAGCCCTGCAAAAAGCGTAAGAGCCGGAATAAAATGTCAAAGTACAGGGTGGTCGAAACTCGAAGGCTCCTAGGAGATAAACAAACAGATTTCTTGACTTATGGCATGCATTTTCATGATTCTGTTTGCTGGGGCTCTCTGAAACTCAGTTGAACGGTACAAAAAGAAACATCGATAGGGGGCGCTTTGGGCAAAAAACATAATTCGTTGACATTTCGGACGCTAACTGGAAACGGGGCGCTACGATCAGTTAGAAACAAAACAAGAGAGTAATTTACTTATCATAAGAAGCTATTAAAACTGCAGTTTGTTTGTTTTTTTTAACAAACATAGCTGGTTTCAATCATGCACAATGCGCGCAATAAAATTTACATAAGGTGCTTTTTGCTGATTTATGCAAAAGATATCGTACCATATCGATATGCAAAAGATACGTAATGCGTAGACGACAACGCGAGATGACGTAGTTGTATGCGCAGACACGTCTTTTGAACGTGCGGTACCTACTTAAGCTTCGGGTTACTTGTCTGCAGATCGGTAGTAGGATGGAACGGTACACAAACTCTGAATTGGCTGACATGCATTTGGCGTATGGCGCTGCTGGTTGTAATGGACGAGCCGCTCAGCGGTTGTACGCCGAGCGTTACCCCAACAGGCAAATCCCCTGCCATGCCTTCTTCGCTCGAGTACACCAGAGGTTGTCCACAACGGGATCTTTCGACGGAGGCAGGCCTGAACGGGAGCGATCAGTGAGCACCCCCGACAACGAAGAGGCTGTGCTTAACCTGGTTGAGGACAACCCAGGTCTTAGCACGAGAGATATCGCCAGACATGTTGGCATTTTGCAAGCAACTGCGTGGCGCATCTTACGTTCCCGGAATCTGCACCCCTACCACATCCAGCGGGTGCAGTTGCTCAGAGAGCAGGATTTTGGCCCTCGAGTGGAATTCTCAAGATGGTACTTGGCGATGAGATCCAGGGATCCCCGTTTTGTAAACAGCATTTTGTTTACGGACGAGTCCACCTTCAGCCGGGAGGGAATGTGGAACGCCCACAACAGTCATGTGTGGTGTGATGAAAATCCACATGAAACCAGAAGCCGAGCAGCCCAGGAGCGTTTCTCAGTAAATGTGTGGGCCGGCATTCTGGGGGATTGCCTCATTGGCCCTTATTTGTTACCTGAACGGCTGACAGGTGGAAATTACCTGATTTTCCTGGATCAAGTGCTGCCGCAGCTTCTGGATGAGGCGCACGTACCCGAAGGTTCGCGTCGCCAGATGTGGTTCCAGCACGATGGAGCTCCGGCCCATTACACGAACGACGTGCGTCTCCATCTAAACGCAAGGTATGGCCAGCGGTGGATCGGGCGTGGGGGTCCAGTTCACTGGCCTGCCCGATCACCAGACCTCACCTGCTTGGATTTCTTCCTTTGGGGTTACCTGAAGGCCGAGGTATACCATACACCTGTCAGCAGTGCTGAAGAACTTGTGGCGCGCATTGTGGCAGCTGCAGGGCAGATCAGAGATACTCCTGGCATTGTTGGAAACACACACTCCTCAATGCGACGGAGGTGCGAAGCCTGCATCATGGCCCAAGGTCGAAATTTCGAGCATCTTCTGTAGTGTTATTTTTTGTAAATAAATTTCCAGTATCATTGATGTTTTTGGTCTAAATTTATTCAGAAGTGTTGAGCAGAGGTAGAAAATGTGTTTTCATTATTACTAACTGATCGTAGCGCCCCGTTTCCAGTTAGCGTCCGAAATGTCAACGAATTATGTTTTTTGCCCAAAGCGCCCCCTATCGATGTTTCTTTTTGTACCGTTCAACTGAGTTTCAGAGAGCCCCAGCAAACAGAATCATGAAAATGCATGCCATAAGTCAAGAAATCTGTTTGTTTATCTCTTAGGAGCCTTCGAGTTTCGACCACCCTGTACTTTGACATTTTATTCCGGCTCTTACGCTTTTTGTAGGGCTCTACTTTTGGGTTCAAACTTTAAGTTAGAGTATAAACTTTGGCGAGCATGTGTTAAATTATCAAAATAACGGGCTTAAAGTTGTTGTCTAGCTCTCCAAAGTCTGCAGCGCCCCCTATCCATGTTTTAAGAGATACGCTTATCAAATTGGTACTGAAGAAAGTCTAAACAAACAGAATCATTTCGACGCAACAAGCAAGAAAATCTAACCATTTCCCTAGTTTTTATGACGTTTCGAATTTCGGCACCCAAATTTTCGAAAGCGCCTAGCGCCTTACCATCGCGTCAGGGACCCTACATTCCCTATTCAAAAATGTTCGTCTAGGTGTGCTCTATCGATCCTTAAAGTTTGTCACCGACGAGCTGAATCACCCTGTATATGTCTACATAATGTACATATATAATCTGAAGTAACTACAATCGAGCTTTCGGGCACTGGTATATGTAATCAGAAAAAATAAAATAAAATAAAATAAAAATAAAAAAATAAGTTGTATAATCTTTGGAAAAAATGAATTCGGCTGGATTCGAACGTTGAACCTCTCGCTTTGGAGACGTTAACTCTGCGTTAGAAATGTGGACGGCATCGTCACGATATTTATCATTTATACTCTGTCCCATTTTCTGGGTAATTTCTTCTATACAGCGGGGATCACAGGCTTGCCTAGTGGTTAGAGCGCTGTCTGTTAGACAAAAGGTGCAGGGTTCGAATCCAGACTCTGGTATAGATGTTTGTACTGAGTCGGCTTTCATTTTAACCCTCTCGTCACCCTGAACCTCCTATGAGGCTCCTACTTCGAATTGCAATATTTGAAAGAAAGAAATATTTTTGTTAATTCCAGCACCTAATATTGATAGCATATGCCGATACATTTACTATTATGACTTTACTTGTTTTTCAGCATTTAATAATAATATTATTAATAAAAGTTTTATTAATTATAATAAACCTTTGGCGTTTCTTTTAATTCAAACATATGTTTCACTCTTTAAATTTAAATTAGAGACTCCTTTGCCGAATTAGTAATTTGTGATAAAAGATAAATAATACTACTAAATTTTTTATGTTTGTTTAATCTGGTTGTAATACGACATTTTCCAAACGTCTTAAAAAATTATTCCTTGGATTATTTTATATGAAAAACACGTAACATAACTACATTCGTTAGGTTTCTGTAAAGAGCATATTCGTCAAATTTCAGTGAACTGTAACTTCTGTGATTTCGATAGCTACTTTTAATTTTGTTAGCGTAAAAGTAATTTTTCCCAAAACTGGAAAAAAAATTCAGTGTTGAGAGGGTTAAACGGAAGTTCTTGTCGGTTTATGCCTCGTGTGCAAAAGATGACCGTACCCGCCAAACAACCCTACAGAATCAATCGCAAAATAGTTAAAAAATGGTATCAATACCTAATCCGTCGGCCGATTTGTACTAAAATCTATACAGCTTTTGCGACAGTGGGCTATAGCTTATTCGCCTAATGGGAACTCAATCGGAAGTACCGTTTGGGGATGACCGTGTTCCTTCAGAAACAACCAAATCATGATTACAATACTATTCCAACCTTATGTGTTCGGAAAAAAATATATATGAGCATTTATCGGAACGTAAAGCTTGAGCATATGTTACGAAAATATAGTTTATGAAAATATAAAAATTCCTTTATTTAAAATTGTAAAACAACAACAACAACCATAAAAAAGAACTGTTAGACTATGGGATTGCTATATTTAAAAAATAAGCTCAATAAGTTGGATTAGACGGTACTTTTATATTAGCCGGGCGCAGATGATAAACCGCCAAAGATTGTTCTCATCGCCGTCATTCGTATTATATTCATTTTATTTAAAATATAAACCTATTATTCATTTCGTTTAAAACACATATCGTTTACTTAAACTGCACATAGTATATACATTCAAATTTTACGCCTTTCAATCACTTAATTTATAATACAAAATAATAATAACAACAGTAATAATACCATATACCGAAACATTTTACTTCACTATCAAAGTATTGTTACCAATTTACATACGCAAAAAATAAAAGGATATTAGCGAGATTTGCGTCTGGCAAACATAAAAGAATATATTGTTTTTTTTTATGTATTAATATTGTCAGTAAGTAATGCGACAATAAAAAAATGATAATATTTCTGAGGATTCTTGAAAACTTTAAAAGCGTTCGAAACTCACGAAAATTACAAATTTACTACTTTAAACTCATTTAATTTTGAAGTTTCAACTTATGTTCGGTCCGAAATCATAACACTTACGAACTTTAGTTTCAACGCCAAAACTTTTGGTACTCATAAAAAATTAGTGTCAATGGCAGCAACATACCCTGCTTTCTATATTCGGAAATTTTAACCTCTTGAAATAGCCTGAATTATTTTACAAAACACTCCAAACATCTTTCGGCTTGAAATCTTTAACATTCGAAACAAACGAAAACACGCTTCGAAATCCAATGACCGGTTTTTATGTTTTCCTCCGCGACTTATTATATGATTCATCATTATTTTATTCCGTTTGTTCTAGCAGTTCTCCTCTTCTTCCCAATTTTTATGTTTTCTACAGAAATCGAAGCGAAAGAAATCACATCTCGCAAGAACAGATACTATTAGTCTGTGGCAACGAATTTAAATTTTTATAGCTCATTCGATTCGTCTCATCGAGTTAAGTAATTAGCTACCTCGCATATCGGCTATTGAGTTTTAATAATGGCAGGGGGCCGGGTCAAAGTTGAACCCTTAAATGTGCGATTTTTTATTTTGTTTCGAAAAAATTATGTATGATTCTCTGACAGGTTTATAGAACAGGAAAAATAATGAAAAAAATCAGATATACATTTTTCATATAATACGTCAATCTTTTCTTATGTTGCACCGCACATCTGCAATGGAAGTAAAAACTACTGTCGTGTGGCTATTTTACGCTAAAATAGCGCAAATTAGTAAATATTTTAATAAGCATATCTCCAAATACCTAATTTTATATAATTATTTATTTTATAAAACTTAACCTTTAACCCTTTAATTCCCATGATAGAATACGTTCTAGAAATTACGTAGTTCCGAGAATCTGACTTCACACCAGAAAGTTTCAATGGTTAATTTCGCTTTATTTAAATACTCAATGTCCGTTATTAATTAAAGCAGATATTGCTATTTTAATTTTCTGGTGAGAATTAGGAATATACGAATTAAAAAAATCTATTAAATTCGAAACACTGTAATTTGCGTATATGTAAAGCTGCGCACTAAAGGGTTAAAATTTCTTTCATTGAAAACCAGTTGCCGTCAAAGAAATCAGTAAGATTTAAATTTATTTAAAGTTCCTACACTGAAATGCTTTAACGTGTGAAATTTCGCAAACCTCTTCTTTTCTCAGCCAGACTGATTAGGTGCCAGTGATCCCAGGTCACGTGGTCTGACTAGAGATTTAATATTAAAAAACATTTTTTCTTTCTTGTTCCTTTTTTAGTTGGTTTTGTGAATGTGAATCTTGAACGCAGCAGGTAATAAGCTGCGTATAGGTTTTTTATCGTGGTCTTCTATTAGAAGAAATGATGTTTAATTTAAAAAAAAAAGGGGAAATTTATTTCCTAATATTAAATTATGCTATTTTCGTGGCTTCTTTTATAGAAGAACATAATTGGTGAAATTTTAATATGATTAACTTGAATTCCCAGTGTGGAATATTTACATATTTTTAAAGAAATAGTATCCAAATGTTTTCATTGTAAATACTGTAAATATTTATAAGTGTAAATAGAATTAACAAAGTTTTTAATCATCCTGTGCTTGACTTGGACTTATACTGAACAACACCAGCGCCATTTTCAGTTGTGAAATATGTTTGTTTACATTAATATTATTTAAAAACAGATCGTGAATTCTTGAACTTATCTCTCCCAAATATGATTTAAAACGAATCGTGAAGTCTATAATTAAGCTCTCCCAACCTTGGATTTAAATTGTGATAACGTGAAATTTCGTGGAATATATGAAGCTTATCTTCAGGTTTTGGTGCCGAAACCCGGGAAAAAGGTAAGGAATACCTTTATTATTCTGCATGACTGTTGATTTCTTGAAAATATACATTTCTCATGATAATTTATTTTGAAAATTGAATTTAATTTTAAACATGGATAAGCCTGATAAGCTTAAAAGTAAAAGAGCTACCGTTCGCACAGTAGTTACAAAATTAATCACAAAATGTGATACATTATTATCTGTTGATATTGATAAGACTGATTGCGATTCTTTAATGGAATCATTAGAGCTCGTAAATGAAAAGGAAGCTCAACTAAAGGAATTAGATTCCGAAATAGATGAGCTAATTCGGGAAAAAACTGAATATGAAAAAGAACTAAAATCGGTAGAAGAATATTCTGAAAAAATATCAAGTTTGAAATTTAAAATTAAGATGAGGCTTAAGAAATGTAAAATCGAAACTGAACCAAAAGTTTTACTAGAGTCAAGTAACGGCTCAAAAATCGGTAGTAAACCAGTTTCGGCAGTGAAGCTTCCTAAACTTAACATAGAAAAATTTTCTGGTGATGCAAGCCAGTTCTTAGAATTTTTTAATTTATTTACTAGTGCGATAGATTCAAACGAATCGTTATCAAAAATTGAAAAATTCCAATATCTCAAATCCTTGTTGTCTGGTCCTGCATATAATATTGTATCTGGTTTTGAACTGACAGATCAAAATTATTCAACTTGTTTAAAATTGTTAGAAGAGAGGTATGGTAAGCGGGAAAATATCATAAACTGTTACATGAACAAAATCCTGAATCTTGAGCCAGTAAAATCCTCTAACAATGTTGCTTCTTTAAGAAAGTTGTATGATAATATCGAAACTTGTATGAGAAATCTTGATACGTTAGGAGTGACATCAGGCTCCTACGGCCATTTATTACTACCAATATTATTGAGATTATTACCCGAAAATTTGATACTAGATTTCCATCGAAAACGTGATCCCGATAAGGACTGTGAAGTCACCGATTTAATAAATTTTATTAAAACGGAATTAAGATGTCGTGAAGCTACTAATTTAGTAAATAATTCCCAAAGCAAGACTTATGAAAATTCTAAAACTAAATATGAAAATCCTTCAAGTAAATATCAAAATTTTCCGCAAAAGAAAAATATACCTTCAGCTGCTGCTTTAAATACATCTACAAAACAGTTTTGCATATTTTGTAAGTCTTCTGATCATGTAGGACTAAATTGTTCGAAATTCACTGAGGAACAAAAACGATATAAATTAAAGAAAGAAGGCCGCTGTTACAAATGCACAAATAAGTCACATTTATCTGTAAACTGTAGAACGAAAATTAACCCTTGTTCCAAATGTGGTAACACTACCCATAGTCCTTTGTTTTGTTTTAAAGAAACAGCAAAAGAAAATCCTGAAAAAGAAATGAAAGGTGCAATTGCATCTATGATGTCGGAACAAAAATATAAACAAAATAAATCTACATTATTGCAGACTTGTACAGTTTCTGTGTCTGCTGGTAAGGAATGCTTGTTGGCTCGCGTTTTATGTGATGGTGGTTCAGAAAAATGCTTCGTGAAGAGATCGCTAGTACAAAAATTAAAATTGAAGCCATTGCGAAGAGAAAATTTATTAGTTTATCCTTTTGGGCGGAGACGCCCTTATGAATCTTGTTATGAAGTAGTTTCTCTTGAATTATCCAGTGTTGTGCAACCTATTAACTCGATAAATATCGAAGCACTTGTGGTTGATAATATAACTGGAGCTTCTGTGAAAACACTAGAACCAGAACTTCTAGACATAATGAGAACAAGAGGCTTTAAGCCTGCTGATACAGGTCTTGAACAGGAAATAAATATTTTGCTAGGGTCTGACTTTTTGTGGAAAATATTAAAGGGAATCGAGGGAAAATTGACAAAAGAATTATACGTTGCAGAAACTATTTTCGGCCATACGGTGCAAGGGCAGATAGTGTCAAATAAAAAAGAAGTAGCTTGTTTACGTGTTTCAGTTGAAAATATAAATACTCAGCTGAACGCATTTTGGGATCTAGAAGCAATTGACATTGCTGAAAGCAATGAAAAGAACATTACCGATCATGAGGTAATAAAAGAATTTAAAGAAAATTTAAAATTCGTAAATGGGCGTTATAAAGCAAAATTATTGTGGAAAAATTCTCGTGAATTGCTTAGAAATAATCTTGAAGTAGCAAAGAAGCGGTTTTCTAGTTTAGAAAATAAATTCTTGAAAAACGATTCTTTATTTCACGAATACAACTCCATTTTGCTAGAGCAGTTTAATGAGGGTGTAATAGAATTGTGCATCGAGAAACATTCTAATAATTCCTATTACATGCCACACAGACCTGTTATCCGTGACGACAAAACTACAACAAAAATGCACATAATCTATGATGCTTCTTCCAAATATAGTGATTCTCTATCATTAAACGAATGTTTGAATCACGGCCCTAACTTAAATTCTAATGTTTTAGATGATGAAAACATTCCTGTTTCTAGTCCCGAACCTCCAAATACTTCCTTCAAAATTTTAGGATTGATCTGGAACAATACAGAAGATAAATTAGGACTAGAATTACGACCATTGTTAGAAAATTTAAGCAATGATTCTTGTACAAAACGGAACGTTTTAAAAATTGCAGCTACGTTGTTTGATCCAGCCGGATTTATTGCCCCTTTTGTTATTCGTGTCAAATGCCTTTTGCAGCAATTGTGGATAATGGGAATATCATGGGATGAAAGTTTTTGTGGTGAACTAGAAAATAATTGGCAAAATTGGCTTTCAGAAATCCCGTATCTCGCACACTTGAAAATTCCCTGGCAGTATTTTAGCAACCTGATCATGGAAAAGGAGCATCTCCAATTACATATTTTTCCTGATGCTAACCCTAATGTGTATGTTCCTGATTTTCTTTCCTTGCCTGAAAATCAGTGGCCTAGTGTTAAAATTGCTGCATCTCGATTACCTGATGTTTCTGAAGAGAAGTATAAAAAAGCAGCCACCATCTCTTGTGTTGTTCAAACAAATAAATCTGATGAAATTCCCATTTTTATTCTTGAAAAGTATAGCTCCCTAAAGAAATTGTATCGAGTAACTGTCTGGCTATTTAGATTTATTTCTAATATAAAATTAAAGATAGAGAAAAGAGATTTTTCAGAATTATCAGCTGAGAAAATTTTACATGTTGAAAATTTTTGGTTTAAGCTAATGCAGGAAGAAAGTTTCCCTGAAGTTGTAAAATCCATGAAATGTAGCAAGAGTATCTCTAAAGAATTGAATCTTCTACTGTTAATTCCTATGTTGTCAGATGAAGGTTTGCTATTCGTACGAGGACTGTTACAAAAGTCTGATTCCTCATTTTATGAAAAACATCCCTTTGTGATTCCTGCAAACATAATTTGACTGAATTAATCGTGAAAGATGCACATGAAAAAGTTTTTCATTCAGGAGTGTCCAGTACATTGGTACAAACTAGTGAAAAGTTTTGGATTTTAAAATCTAGACAGTGCATAAAATCAGTCCTAAACAAACGTGCAATCTCCAAGAAATTTAGCGTTCGCCCTGGTCAACTAGTTATAGCAACTCTAAAGCATATCTTGTGTTTACCTGCAACCAAGGAATCCTTAGTGAAACGCTTCCGTTTGCGCGAGACTCTTCTCAATCATTTTTGGAAGCGCTTGAAAAATGAGTATCTTCTCAACTTACAATCTGCTCACTACACGGACAAGAATAAAATTTCTGACTTTAAAATATATGATGTGATTCTTATGCATATGAACATGTATCAAGAACATTCTGGAAGTTGGTATTTGTGGACAGAGATTTAAAAAAAAAAAAATGAGGTCTTATGAACTGAAGGCAAATAATTCCATCATTAAAAGACCTATTGATTCTTGTGTATAATTTAGAAGTGAAAAAACTCTGAACATTTTTATTAATAGAACTGAAAAAAAAACTCTGATATTATTAGAGACTCAAGAACTCTTTTGTTTATTGACTTTAAAAAAAAAAAAAATTATTTTTTTCACTTAAAAAAAAAAAGTTTCTTGTTTGATAATATTTCTAATTTTTAGTTTATTTTTTTTTGTATTGAATATTCCAGAAATGGTTATATAGATTTAAATTGTTCTTTCTATTTTTTGTAGCAGAAACCTGTTGGCAAATTTTTAAATTGTTTATTATTTTATTTGAAGTCCAGTATGTAAGTATATATTTTGATTTTGTATTGTATTTACGTATAGTGTAACTGATAATTTTTTAGAATAATTTTATTTCTACTTTAATTATTTTGAATCCCCATTTTGATGAACCCTTGTTCATCGGGGGGGAGTTTGTGAAATTTCGCAAACCTCTTCTTTTCTCAGCCAGACTGATTAGGCGCCAGTGATCCCAGGTCACGTGGTCTGACTAGAGAATTAATATTAAAAAACATTTTTTCTTTCTTGTTCCTTTTTTAGTTGGTTTTGTGAATGTGAATCTTGAACGCAGCAGGTAATAAGCTGCGTATAGGTTTTTTATCGTGGTCTTCTATTAGAAGAAATGATGTTTAATTTAAAAAAAAGGGGGAAATTTATTTCCTAATATTAAATTATGCTATTTTCGTGGCTTCTTTTATAGAAGAACATAATTGGTGAAATTTTAATATGATTAACTTGAATTCCCAGTGTGGAATATTTACATGTTTTTAAAGAAATAGTATCCAAATGTTTTCATTGTAAATACTGTAAATATTTATAAGTGTAAATAGAATTAACAAAGTTTTTAATCATCCTGTGCTTGACTTGGACTTATACTGAACAACACCAGCGCCATTTCAGTTGTGAAATATGTTTGTTTACATTAATATTATTTAAAAACAGATCGTGAATTCTTGAACTTAGCTCTCCCAAATATGATTTAAAACGAATCGTGAAGTCTATAATTAAGCTCTCCCAACCTTGGATTTAAATTGTGATAACGTGAAATTTCGTGGAATATATGAAGCTTATTCTTCATAACGACAGTCAATTTTTCACACATTATTCATTCTGATGAAGTGAGTAAAACAAATATATTTTTCACAGTGGGTACAACGCGCAAAGTCTTCTTCAGCTGACTCGACGACGCATTCAAAACAGCTTTGCTTTCTTTCTTAAACAAAACTAGAAGAGGACATCATAACTTGCGAAAGCCTGCCTGTCAAATAGTATACGAATATTTTTTCTTGAATTACAAATTCTTATAATAACAGCAATAATATATTATAGCCTTATAGAAGTTATTGTCAAGGTATATGGCACTGTAAAAACAATTTGTAAACTTAAATCTCACTTACTTCTTTCAAGGCATCAGTTTTTCAATGAACGAAATTTTGGACTTTGAACCCCCTCTCATTATGAAAACTCAACTGCCGATATTCGAGGTATAAAATACTAAGCTCGAAGACTCGAATCGAATGAGCTATAAAAATCAAAATTCGCCGCCGCAGACATTTATTTGTCAGCTAAACTGATTTCCTTATTCTTTGGTGAACTCTGCTCGTGATAATTAGTTTTGCATGATTGTAAAATATGCCGTTGATTTCTGTTGCATCAAGAATTTTCCGTCTTTTTATCACTCTTTACAAAAACCTGCCTTAAAAGAAACATTTAACCCTCACTCTCAGAAATAAAACTCTCACTTTTGACGATTCAGAAATCCTTGAGTTGTATTTCGTCGTTTTTGACGATCATTTCCTATCAACATCACGTGACTTTTAACGAAAGGTAAACTCTCAAATATTTGACGAAAGTTTTGCCTCAATCACGGTCAGAGTCAATGCATTTTAAGGAAACAGTTGCTGTACCTCCTCAAATCCTGCGATTTTAGCAAGCAGATATTCGCTTGTTTATGTTAGTCCTGTAATAATTTATTTTAAAACAGCACTTTTTAGTGTCTTTCAGAAAATACTGAAATGTAGGTAGTTATTGTTTCTTCATTAGTTATTTTTTTAGCTGTTAAAATTTTTAGGAATGCTTATTATTTTATGTATTTATTTATTTATTTCTATGTTGTTCGTTATGTTATAATTCGAAAAGAATAAATTTCCTGTGTTATTCAAAATCATTCAAAAAGAAAATTTGGTCAATAAAAGTTCAAACTTCCAGGATATCTTTTTTAAAACTTTATTTAAGAAGTTTATTCTGTTTTCAATCAAATTAAAAATAAACATAATTGATCCCTCTCCCCTGTATAAACAGTAAAGTGTTAAAATCTTTTCCCTCTACTCAAAGTGATAAAATCTCACGCAATATGCACTTCACAATTCATTATTTGTGAGCAACAAATTAACCAGACCATATTCTAACCATTCATTGAGCAAAGAAAATTTCACTAATGAATTATTTAATCAAGCCATATTATAATTATTCATTGATCATGAGAAAACCATAATAATAAATTAACCTTACTTAAAACTTTCAGAAATTATAGCAGCACCGATAAAATTACAATCTACCTTATAAAAACATAAACACGCAGCAAAATTCATTACATCAATCTAAAAGCAAATCTATACAAGTCCCCAATAGCCAGGTTGGAAGAACAACGGTCTCTCACGCCAAAGGACGTGCGTTCTAATCACCCCGAGGGAAACGAGAAGTGAATTTTTTCTTCCCCCTGTCAATAAGGAGCTTCCAAGCTGTTCGATAGATTGCGCCACCAGCCAACTTTTGACGAAATTTATATCGTCAAGCAAGTGAAGAAAGTAATTTCATCAATTTGACGAAATATTCGCTCGGAGCATTTCCCAGGAAACTGTTTCGTCAAAAACAAAGAAAATTTCGTGAAATCTACGTATTCATTTCTGAGTGTGTTAAATGAGTGATTTTTTATTTTGTTTCGAAAAAATTATATATGACTCTCTGAAAGGTTTATTACACAGAAAAATTATGAAAAAAATCAGAGGTACATTTTTCATATAATATGTCAATCTTTTCTCCCTTGCATATCTGCAATACAAGTAAAAACTACTGTCATGTAGCTGTTTTACGCTAAAATATTGCAAATTTGTAAATATTCTAATAAGTATGTCTCCAAATACCCTATTTTATATAATTATCTATTTAATAAAATTTAACCTTTAACCCTTTAATTCCCATGATAGAATACGTTCTAGAAATTACGTAGTTCAGAGAATCTGAATTTACACCAGAAAGTTTCAATGGTTAGTTTCGCTTTATTTAAACATGGAATGTCTGTTATTAATGAAAGCAAACGTTGCTATTTTAATTTTCTGGTGTGAATTAGGAGAATACGAATAAAAAAATCTATTAAATTTAAAACACGGTTGTTTGCATATGGGCAAATCTGTGCATTAAAGGGTTAAAACACTAAGAAAAAATTGTCCGATTTTAAAAATCAGCTGAATATCCTTTTTACCGTTTTTTTTCGCTGTCGAATTTTTAATTTTTCAACATACAAATGGGGAAAATAGGCTCTTGGACCAAGCGGTTGCAACTTTTGAGTGTCACAATTTTCCACAATCTCACCTTTTTTAATCACTTTATTAAAATACGTACACTTTCTTAATAAATAATGCAAATATTACTTTCGGAAATAGTGGCATTCAAAAGTGGTATTCGTGAACCATACGCACAATTTTTATACCTGACCCTAATTTTAAAATACGAAAAAGTATCAATTTAGTCTAATCCTATATCGTGTACATTGTAAAAGAAGACAAATGCATCTTAATCTTGAAATATATAATAAAACCACGAACGTTTTTGAAGTTACCGAAGGTTCTAACAAGTTGGAAATTGCACATCAAACGTGGCAAATGAGGTACGTTCGTACTATAACTAGTTTTATAAGTATCTTTATAAATATTTTTTGCACCGCATATTGTACTGAGTGTATATTTTAGTGCGCTTCATAAGTGCATATCCATTTCATTCTTTTCAAAAGGCTGTAACATCATTAAAATGCACTTGAAATATTTTTTCCCATTGGCTGTAATGTAACGGAAAATTTTTGACTGTCTCCGTCATTAAACTATACATCCGATTTTCATAAAATTTGAAATGACTCGACAAAATTTTGCAACAATTATACATTTAAAATTTCAGACCACTCGGTTGGGTAGTTTTTGCTCTGTTATATGCGGACGGGCAGACAGACGGACTGAACGACGACTATAAGAGCTACGTATTTAAATCATTACGAACGCACCTAAAAATAGTGCTTTATTTTGAGAAACGATGTACGCATAGTTATACGAGTTTGCCTTTATTTACCTATTTACAAAAGTTTACCAATTATATTGCAAATTGGCCTAAATATAAAAACACTATAATAAACCACAGCACCTAAATTGTAAACACTCATTATGTAATATATTGTTTGTTAAAACTTAAAAAAAAATTACAAGGAAGCAATGATCCTAATCAATTGCGGATTGCACGAAAAGATTAAATGGGTAACGGATTTTTAGGTAGATTTCGTAAGAAATACTACCTATTGCAGTCGTTACTATGGTGCGACTTTTGAAAAATTTCTTCATAACTTTTCATTATAGGACCCCAGGAACCCAAAACCACCCCGACCTAAAAAGTTTATATATATATATATATATATATATATATATATATATATATGTATGTATGTATGTACTAAATTTTGTCCGCACGATAAAAGTCGCAATTATGCACGGATCGTCTTCAAACTTGCCAACAACTTTGAGATGGCTAATATCTCGGCGGGGATTGAAAATGGGTAAAATCGGACCAAGGGAATAGAAATGGAGAGGGTTCAAAAATTTGAATACCACCTTAACATGATTCCGATAAAATCAGCTCTTACACAACAATGACAGAAAAAAATAAATATTTTTCGTTATTGCAGTTGCCAACAATTAAAAAAAAAAGCAATAAAATTCTCACCACAACAATTGCTTTTCTTTTGCGAGAATTTCACGTGAAAAATTAAATAAAATAAATAGTTTGACGATTGAAAACAAATTGAATATTACGTCATAAGTTTCCTAGAGCAAGATTTCCGCATGAAAACTCAAAATGAAATAAATAGTTTGACGGATTAAAAAACAACAACAAAATATTGCGTCATATTGGAAATAAAATGGACCTCAGCAGGTGAATATGTAACGTCATGTGAGTTTGAAGAAATGTATTAAAACATGATAAAAACCCGACTATGGAAATATTAACTTATTTATCACTTTGAGGTTCTCTGAATTTGCTTTAGCTATTTTTTAAACCTATTCCATATGCATGCGTGTGTGTATTCGTGTGTATTAGAATTTTCACAAAATGTTTAGCTCCCTAGAGCTCATTCTTAGTGGAGGAACTGGGTTTATCTCTAATCTTGATTTAAATTTTGTTGGTTAATTTAGTACTCAACTTCGAAATCTACTTCCGCCTGTAGGCCCGAGCCGGCAGGGATTTTTTTTTAATAGCAGAAAAAAAAAGATGCGGTTCAAAAACTTACCGATTGATGACACTGCCATGTAAAATTTGAAGCAAATGTACGGAAATTAGACTTATAGTAAAAGAATCGTTTCTTCGAACAGTCTGACAAGCTTCATTATACTAGCACACTTTTCTCGTCTGGAGTTCTTTTGCAATGCGGAATTTTAGTAAAGTTTTAGTTGCTGCTGATTTCCCGCTGCTTAACCGGTTAATGATAGCATACTGTCGGTATCGGATGAAGAAACTACGTGCATCAAGGTGTTTTATTGATATCCTCTTTTGCATGAATCTGCTCCATATTATGCATCGCAGCGCCATGTCTCATTAATTTTTTTGAACCACAACTTTTTTTCTTATAAAAAAGATCCGATCTCCCTCTAATGCGATTCGTGCAAACCACAAGTTTTTTGTATCATTTGTTCCTTTTTGCATGAATTTTGTATGAGATGTACTAGAGATGTTGAGATGAATGAGATGTACTAGAGATGTTGCTCAACCCGACACCGGGCACTATTTTTATTCTAATCTTCTGGCTAGGACCCATTCTTCCTGAAACCAGAAAATTTTATTTATTCATTTCGAAAAAATTAAAAGAACATTTCCCCCCCTTAAAATTACTTATTCCTTTTCAAGTCATTGTATTGCTAATTTGATCAGAATGAAGGGGAAACAGAAATTGTTGAAAAATAGGGGAAATTTTATCATATTTGTAGATTTACGTCTGGTATTGCCGGCGACGATCTGTTGATATGGTGCCAACGAAAGAGGCGTGAATAATGAATTTGTTATTAGTTCGATTTTCGTTTGCAACAGCACTGAAAAATTGGGCTCTCAAAATTGAGTAAAAAGTACTCATTTTTAAATACGTCACATACTCAAAATAGCTCCGATCCAAATGTACTCAAAATTGAGAAACACATGTACTCATTTTTGATTCCACGGATGTGTTCAAATATAAACCGATATGTACTCATTTTTGATCTTATGTATGTATTCAAATATGAAGTGTCTATGTACTCATTTTTGATTCCATGTATGTATTCAAATAAGAACTTGAAAGTAATTGCTTTCTGTTAAATATTCAATACATTTTTTTTCTTATTGTATGCTATCAGCTGTACTTTCAGTAAATATTACATTAATGCAATATTAAATTAGGCACAGCATTTAAAATAATTTAAAAGTGCTTGAAAATAACGATTCTGTTATAAAAATATGAAGTAAAACAAGATGGCGTCCAAGATGGCCGATTAGTAACTACGTGCAATCCAAAATAAGATACTGAGGTAAAATACACACATTTTATAAAACACTTTCAAAACTAAAATAAGTTAAATGAAAAAAAATAATTTTCTCGACAAAGGAGATTCCCCCCCAGCCCTCCTCCCTCGAGACTTTACTACAAATTAAAGTAAAATGTTCTGACATTTATTTCCCGCTGAAAATTATTAACAAGAAACATTTAATTGATTATTTACTAAAAAAAAAGTGAAAGTATTATCAAGATACGCTAAACAATTACTTTTACGACAAGAGCATCGTTTCCAAGCACTTTTAAATCATTTTAAAATACTGTGCATAATTTAATATTTACATTAATATAATATTTACAGAAGGTACAGCAGATTACATTAAACAAGAAAAAAAAAATGTATTGAATATTTGACAGAGAGCACTTACTCTCAAAGTATTCGGCGGCGAAATAATGATAAACCCATTTTCTAATTTTTGTTTTCACGAACAAATCCATCTCTCTTAGCACACAGACCAGACCGAATCTACGAAGCGCTGATAACAACAACAACACAGTTGTAACCTTACGCGTTATAAAGAAGACACGGCATATAGTTACTTCAGAGGAATAAAAATGTAATATTAAACCTCTGATTTCGACGGTTTATTACTTTGTTTTCTGATTAAAGAACATCTTTAAAGCCGCCGTGAATAAAATAAACCACGACAAAGTGCAAAATTATCGTTACAACATATGATGTATCAAAACTGAGAAATAATAGGTTCATTTTTGATCCAAAAATACTCAATTCGATATGAGTACATCGATTTAATAATTTTTGAGTATTTAATTTTTTTTTTCAGTGAGAGCTTTTATAATTGGATCGTTTATTTAGTTTTTATTTAGAAATCTATCCGAAGAGAATATTTTCTTCTGTTTTTAGTCGACCAGAATTAGCTTGAGGTTTGCGAATATTTTTGTCTTCTACACTTTAAAAAGTCCTTCCGGCCAGTGCCGGGAGGAAGAGGTAGCTTTCATATTCCTTATTTTAAAAAAGCCAACTTATATTATTCAAACACACGAAGCTCAATTAGTGGAAACCGAATATAGAAGATTCAATACTAATTTTTATCAATACTAAATCATTATGAATGAGAATTTTGCGAAATTAGTCAGCTTTATCCAAGCTGCTTTTATTTAAAGTAACTTATATTTGGCTGCCAAATTCGGCGATTTCTTAAAGTGCCTGCCATTTTAAGACAACATGGTGGATGAGGCTAACAGTGAACTTGGTCGAAACTTTAGTAATTGCTGCGCACATGCTCACTCACATCGGAATCCGTTGATATATACGAGTGCTGTCGCAGTCAAAAAATAAGATTTTTCAAAATGTCACCCATATTAGAAATTGAAACTGCTATATCTGATCCATTTTTTAAGATAAAGACAAACAAAAAATGCTCCTGAATACTTATATCAAGGTCAAATACTTAAGAAAGAAACCTTTTTCAATTTCTATTTTTTTTTTTGCACCTCACTTTAAATATAATTTTTTTTTTTAATTTAATGGCCGCTATTTTGAAACAAGATGGCGAATGAAGCTGGCCAACGAACTCGGTCGAGACATTGGTATGAACTATGTACAGACCAAATTACATCCAAATCGGGTCACAAATACGCCTGTTATCGCGTGACGAAAATCAGGTCGTTTTAAAATGTCAGCCACAATAGAAATTCAAAATGCTATAACTCAACCATTTTTTTTAGATATTGACGACACAAAACTGTTCCGGAATCTTTGTATTAAGGTCAAATACATACGAAAAATATCTTTTTCATTTTCCAATTTTTTGTATCTCATTTTAAATTTTAAATTTTTTAAATTTTTTAAATGGCCGCCATTTTGAAACAAGATCTCGGATGAAGCTGGCCAACGAGCTTGGTCGAGACATTTGCATGTACTATGTACAAACCAAGGTACATGCAAATCGGTTCATAAATACGCCTGTTATCACGTGACAAAAATCAGGACGTTTCAAAATGTCAGCCACGCTAGAAATTCAAAATGCTATAACTCAGCCATTTTTTAAGATATGGACGAAACAGAAACTGCTCCCGAATTTTTGTATCAAGGTCAAACACATGAGAAAAAAATATTTTTTCAATTTTTAATTTTTTGGTACCACATTTCAAATTTAAATTTTTCTTAAAAATTTAAATGGCCGCCATTTTTAAACAAGAAGGAGGAGGCAGCTGGCCAACAAACTCGGTCGAGACATTGGTATGAACTATGCATAAACGAAGTTACATCCAAATTGGTTCATAAATACGCCTTTTATCGCGTAACAAAATTCAGAACGTTTCAAAATGTCACCCACGCTAGAAATTCAAAATGCTATAACTCAGCCATTTTTTAAGATATAGACAAAACAAAAACTGCTCCGGAATCTTTGTATAAAGTCATAAGACATTTCAAATACATAAGAAAAAAATATTTTTACATTTTCAATTTTTTGGTACCACATTTCAAATTTTAAATTTTTTTAAAAATTTTAAATGGCCGCCATTTTGAAACAAAATGGCGGATGAAGCTGGCCAACGAACTCGGTCGAGACATTGGTATGTACTATGTACATACCGAATTACATCCCAATCGGTTCATAAATACGAGAGTTACAGTGTGACAAAGGTCAGATATATATATATATATATATATATATATATATATATATATATATATATGTCAATTTTGAACGGAGGGTGGTTTCGGGGTCTGGGGGTCATGATCGATGAAAATATACCAAATTTTTTTGAAATCGCTTTCCTCCGAACGGCTGCAATAGATAGCTTTTTGTAATGAAAGCTACCTAAAAAAAAAAACTGTAATTCTACAGATGTTAGGTTATGGAAATCTGTATGCTTGATAAAATTTATTCTGTACACTGCACAAAAAAAGATGTAAATCTACGAAACTAGTTTTTGTAAAGCTACAGAGATCTGTAGCTTAACAAAAGAATCTACCAAAATTACAGTAATCTTACTAAAATTTTATATGTAGCCCGAGATGCAGTTATATAAAAAATTCTAGGCATCCCAATTTCCTTTAAAATTTTTAGTAACCTCACAGATTTTTTGATTTACAGTGCAAATGTGCATCTGTTACATGAATTTTTGTTGTTGCCATTACAAAAAATGTTATAGAAATCCCGGTTTCCTAGAAAAATTTTAATAACTTTACAAACAATTTTTTACAGTGTATTGTACACAAGTCATAATCGCTCTTGATATGAAAATAATTTTAGTAATTATTATATCTTTGATATGAACTCTGTTGATGTAATCTGCAGATTTGCGAAGTCACTTTCAATCGTGAGTAAATATAATTGCCATGTTGTTCCGATAGAAAGCAATTGAGCAGTGTTTCCTTTAAGCTTTTAATTACAAATTTTTAATTTAAGCTTATTCTCAGGGTTCACGTCCATCACGAAAGATTGTTATGAGGAAGGAATCGATTATAGTTAAATATGTACACCTTTTATAGAAATTTGAAAAACGCTGTTCGATTCTTCAGCATTTAAATAACAATTTCTGCAAATTTGATGCATTTATTCATTAAACACATTCGTTAACGTGTGCATAAGATTTGCTTGTTAAAGCAAAAAAAATATGAGAATCCGTTTAAGTATGAAGTATTTTTCTTTGATACCAAACTTCTCTTTTGGCAACATTGAATTTAAATTTTCATTTAACAATTATTTCTCTGCAAGAAGTTGTTTAAAAATGATATATTAATTTTGAAACAAATTTTAAGTTTTATGCATTTTTTTCCATTGTATACTTTTGGTATCGGGCTCGGGTGGACTCGTATTTAAAATCGTCCGGTTGGGGCGAGCTCGGGCTCCGAAAAAAAGGCCCGGACTCATCTTGACTGCATACATGTACAGTATACTGTTAAAAAAAAATCTCTAATTCTGCAGATGTAAAGTTGAAGAAATCTGTATGCTTGCTAAAATTTTATCTGTACATTGTGCAAAAAAACATGTACGACACTGTAAAAAAAAAATCTGTAAAGTTACTAAAGTTTTTCTAGGAAACTGGAATTCCTAGAACTTTTTATGTAACGGCAACAACAAAAATTCCTGTAACACCGTCTGTTACAAGAATTTTTCTTGTTGCCGTTACATAAAAAGTTCTAGGAATCACAGTTTACTAGAAAAACTTTAGAAACTTTACAGATTTTTTTTTTTTTTTTTTTTTTTTTTTTTTTTTTTTTGTACAGTGGAGGTGCTTTCAAGATCTAAGGCCTCCAATTTTTTTTCTAAATAACTACTCACCCGAAAACTATGAAACTGGTGTAACTTCTCAACGTAATCTTCCTGCAGACATACACAATTTTCACCACGTCGATGCCATGATTCCATTGCAGCGGCACATCGGGCTAACGTTACACAACAGTTTCTTCGTGAAAACAACTTTGAAGTGATTTCTCATGCTCCTACACACCTGATCTGGCTCTTAGTGACTTTTGGCTGTTTCCAACAATGAAAGGCACTCTCCGTGGCCGCACATTAACCAGCCGTACTGCTATTGCTTCAGCGATTTTCCAGTGGTCAAAACAGGCTCCTAAAGAAGCCTTCGCCGCGGCCATGTAATCATGGCGTCGACGTTGTGCAAAATGTGTACGTCTGCAGGGAGATTACGTCGAGAAGTAACGACAGTTTCATAGTTTTTGGGTGAGTAGTTAGTTAGAAAAAAAAATCGGAAGCCTTGGAACTTGAATGCACCACGTAAATCTACAAAACTAGTTTTTGTAAAGCTAAACTGTAACTTTACAAAACTATCCACTAAAATTACAGCATTCTTACTAAAATTTTATCTGTAACTCGAGTTGCAGTTGCATAAAAAGCTTTAGGTATCCTAGTTTCCTACAAAATTCTTAGTAACTTAGAGATTTTTTGATTTACTGTGCAAAAGTGTATCTGTTTTTTTGTTGTTGCCGTTACATAAAAAGTTCTAGGAATCCAAGTTATTAGAAAAATTTTAGTAAATTTACAGATTTTTTTTACAGTGTAGGTCAGATTTGTCCACTCTAATTAGATAAACCTATTTAACCGACCCTATATATCAATTAACCACAATTATTTTGTTTAGGTAATGAATCCCTGTTGAACTATAAAAACTGAAAAAACAAATTTTAATGCGAAGATGATTCACACAACGCACTGTAGAAGTGATGTGTGAATCATATTTGGGGCATTTTCACAATCATTTGACTTTCGGGAATAAAAATCTGGTGAAATTAAACTTGCTAAAATAACATTTTAATCTGATAGACTCCTTAATGACTCACCTTAATGATTCAAAATAAAGAAAAAATGGTCAGCAGCGAAAAATTTTTTATTTAACTGAGGTTTAAGTTAAACTTGAGACTTTAATTTTCCTTATCATTCTACCACTATAACTATTTATTTTCTTCTAAATTTTTACTTATAATAAATTTGCATAGTACCCACAGGACTTTCAAATAAGAAATAATAATAATGTAGTTATTTTTAGTACAAAATTTTGGTACAACATTGTCTCAAAGGGATGTTAAAGAAGGGATGGAAAGAAAAGAAGGGGATGGTATAGGAAAAAAGAGATGGTAAGTATGGGACGGTAAGGAAAATTACCACATATTTTTAGGCAAATCATGTTAAGACTGAGTGATAGCCACATAGTTCATTGATTTTTAGAAACAGTTATTTACATTGGATTAAATTAAAAAATAAATTTAAGTTACCTCGAAAAGTGCAGGAATAAACCTTGTGGACGGTAAGACTACCCATAAAGCCACGATGCTTGAAATTCATATTTAAATGCTGATTTAAATTCTGCAGTAAATTTCCTGTCAAAGAATTTTAGACATTCTTTCTCTAACACACTTCTTCATGAGGAAAAAGTTGAAAAGTATTTTGTGGTTGCATCTGAAGTAATTTTCTCTATAGTTTTAGAAGAGGGATGGTAAGAAATCTAAAATCCAGGGACAGAGTTAAAAAAAATAGTAACAAAAGTAAAAATGCGTGCAGGTAATTTTTTGCTACATATTTATATAAAACAATAGTCCAAGTTTCGGAAAAAAATTACATCGTATTATTTTTATTGAAACAATTTTATACAGACAGCTCCAAACTTAAAAATCAGCATCAGGGACACGGGACGGTATAGGAGTTTTCCTGGTATTTGGACCCCCAACATCGTCCAAAACTTATTTATCTCGTTAATATTGTTATGCAATCATGCAATGGGATGTGCCCCAGTATATGAAATAGAAAAAAACACAAGAAAATGTACTAAAATAAAAACTATTATTCAGGGACTTAAAAGTCAAAAGGTTGTGAGAATGACCCATTTGAGTTATACGGCGGTCAACGTATTAAAAAATAAAATCGATACATTTTTTAAAGCTAGTTTGGCAGATACAGTTAATTAATTTTAAAAGTTAAATTGATTAACAAATTTAAAATCAAGACTATTTTAATAATTGAAATTAATGAATTTCCGAGGGCCAGTTGCTCTGTTAAATTAATTAATTTAAATCCGCCTAAATAAAGCTTAAATGAAAGATTCATTTATTAAATAAAGTTAATGATGTTTTGATAATATATTAATTAAACGTTCCAAAGCAGAATACGAAATAAAATAAAATAACAATAAGGCTGTTTTAAGATTTTACTACTGAATAGACTCAAATAACTTAAAGTTATTTTAATAAATGAATTCAGATTGAGATAATTTTATTTTTATTTAACGTTTCGCACACTTTCTATAGCGTGCTAAGTAATGGGCAAACTTCTAAACATTCATGGCTAAACACGTTCACTAAGATTTAAAATAAAATTTTTAATTGTCTTTAAAATATTAAAATAATGCGTAAAAAACAATTCTAATAAAAAATATTATTCAAAGATTAAACAGTTTTATTCGTATGTTAGTTTGAAATTTGATTACCATTTCCTATTTTCAAAAGTTCAACATTTTAATTAATTCGTTGAAAAAACAAACTTCTATAATGTACCCACTTTTCAAATTAATTTGAGGAATGTTTCTTAAACCGTCATTCGTTAATTTAACAGCTTTCTTCCGATTTTTTTGTCCTAATAAAGACATTAATAATGGCGTTTCTAAAAAAAAGTTCGCAAGTAAACCTGATTTGTAAAGATAAATCATTGTGTTTGCGATAAAGTTGAAAACTGAAATTTACTTTTTGGTTTTTAAATTCATTATTTCAGATCATATTAGTGTGTTTGATTACCCTTAACATATTATGAAAAGGGGATATTATTTATTATTTCGTAATGTTACATCCGTTGCGCTTAAAATTGAATTGATAGAATCTTTTTGTTTCCATGTCAACAAAAGTCTTTATAAGACGTTTGCGAACTTGATATTTAGTGATTTATTCAAACTAACCACAGTGAAACTATTAATGTGTTTTAGTCCAGATATGCAAAAAAATCCGGATAATAGAGGGGGAATCATTAAACAAAGGTTGTTTGGGCAAATAAAATTTTTTCTTCATTAAAATTTTATGTCAGTTTAACATTTTAATTAATTTGTTGCAATATGTATAGACATATAGCTAACGAAGAAAATTCATGTCGGAATCACATTCGTTAGCCAAAATTTTCATTGTAAGAAGAGACAGGTTTTTTAATCTAGGGAAAATGTAACAAAACCACGAACGAAAATATACAATAACCTCTTCCGACTTACCCACGATTCCGAAAGGCTTCTTTATCTTTAGAAAACACACAAAATAGCCTGTTTTTGATATTTAAAGAGCTTCGAAGCTTACAGCTTCGAAAGCAGAACCTCTCGGCCACAGGTGGAGCTATTTTGGGTTGAGAAAACTATGGTATTGTAAAAGACCCCGAAGTCTGATAAATCCTAGGACTTACCAAAGGGATTTCGTAAAAATCCCAAAGATTTTACTTAATGCTTCCATTTCGGACTTTTACCAAGCTATTTCGGTAAATGTTAGGATTTGCCGGCTCTTTTCGCTAAAAGTATGAAACGAGGGATGAGCCTGCTTATTTATTAGCGCATGCATACATTCCCTCATAGCTCGTATCTGTTCTCTTCAGTTGCATAATAGCTACAAACAAATTAAAAAAAGTAATTGGGGCTACAATCTAGAATCTGTTTTTTCTTCCCACATTAGAGAGCATTGGAATCGGGACAATTTTCGATTTCCCTTTTTTGATTCTTTTATCCGTTTTGGGATGTCTTGAACACGACTTGGCTAATTTTGGAAAAGTGTGCCTGTCTTTTACTCCGTATATCTCTTTGTGACTCAAAATTTCTAACCAATCTATCTCGGAAACAAATGAACGGAATTTGATTAAACTTCAGATTAAACGTGAATGGGTTCTTATTAGGTTTGGATGTATATCGCACATTAAGTGGCGCTGGTGTTATCTGTTTTTCATTATTTTCATGATAACCAATTAAAATATAGAATTGCAAATTCTTAAACTAGTAATAATAAATTTGTTAAAATAACAACACATTAACAAATTTATGCCTTTTTCTTAATTCATTTCATTTTAAAAGGTGAGGTGTGTAGTTTTTTTTAAATTTTACTTTATTTGTTTACTTCTTTATTTATATTCATGATCTTCTTGAAGCATAATAGACCGGGAGGCTGCATCACACCTCATCGATCAACTCATGAATCACCTAATCGAGTCCACGACTGAAATTTCAGAGTTTGTTAAAACTCGATTCACATATTAAAATGCAATCGGTCTGCCAAGTCATATCTTGGTTTAAAACATCTGAAAACCCGATTTTAGCGGTTGACTCGTAGGTTTACCATTATATTTTCCCGCACCCAAAGATATGGAAACATGGAGGATTGGGAGCAGGAAAACACAATGGTAAACCTAAGAGTCAACCGCTAAAATCGGATTTTCAGGTCTTTTCCACCAAGATATAATTTTGCAGACTGATTGAGTTTTAATATGCGAATCGAGTTTTAGCTAATTCTGGAATTTCAGCTGTGATCTCGATGAGGTGATTATCTGTGTTTCCACCTCCCGGTCTATAAGGAATATTTTTAATTGATCAATTGTGTCTATGGAAATCTTACAAATGTTTAAAAAGTGTAATTATTTGAAAATTAATGAGAAGGTTATTTTATTAATATAGTCTTATTTTCTACCTCTCTTTTGAACGCTTTTTACATTTACATTGCATACGAATCTCCAACAGATAATCCATTAAAACGAGTTTTAAGCTTTTTGAGCCACTTTGTGTTTATGCTAAGCCTTGAATGGGGAAACGCATTCAGACATCAGAAGAATAGAAATAATTCCAAAACAATGTATTACTTAACATTTTAATGCGCTTTTTCCAACAATCCGCAATTAAAATCAATTTAAAATTAATTATTCGCTCTAGTTCAATAGTTCGTCACATGCAACATGAAAGATTTTAATATTAAATTTGACTCACCAAATTGATTAATTTACTGCTTCGCTTAAGTAATTTTTTAAACGCTTTCAGTGCAGCTATCTTCTCTAAAAAGTTTATTATATTCAATAATGAAACAAAATCAAGTTATTTTCGTTTCATTTAATTCTAATGAACTATTCAAAAAACCCAAGAAAAAAGTTTTCCCTCCTTTAAATATACGTCTGAACTGAATTTAACACTAATTACCTACTCTCCAAACAAGGCATCGATTCTATTTAGCGCAGTTTTATTTTGAAGAAAGATTTGTTTTAAAAAACGATAAGGTCCTTGACTTTAAAACAAAACTAGTCGGTTTTATCAACCCCAAAGCTTTCTTCTATCTCATACGTGTTAATACTTCAAAATTCGCTATCACACTGCAAAAATTAAATGGAAATCTATGCCCATCATGAGGATTCTAAAGATATGAAATTCCGTACATTAGTTCCTGAGATACGACTATCGCTGAAATTGTGTAAATCCAGCAAAATGCAGCCTAGCAGTGCAACCTACACCATTGATTTTTTTTATGATTTACACCAAAACCTAATCAGCAACAACTTATATCAACGTCTAACTGAATCTGAAGTTTGGGGAAAATACGTGCATTAGTTTTTGAGAGAGAGAGTTATTGAGAAATTCGTGAAAATTTCAGCATAGCAGCGCCACCTATTAGGCGATTAACAACAAAACCTAATCAGCAACAACTTGTGCCAACGTGTAACTAAATCTGAAGTTGATGAAAATACGTAAATTAGTTTATGAGATAGAGCTATTGCAGATATCGCAAAAAATGCAGCCTAGCAGCGCCACCTGTCGGTCGATTTACACCAAAAACTAATCAGTACCAATTTATATTAGAGACTACCGGAGTATACATTTTTATTATATTCTGTGCATTAGTTCTTGAGATAGCGTCCACAAAATTTGTGTCACACACAGACAGACAGAGTCACATACTCGCAGACTCACAGGCAGACATTTTGTAAAAACATGTTTTTCGGGATGTCTGACCCCTGAAACGTGTAAATCCGTCGAAAACCGGAAGTCAAAAATTTTCACGAATTCAATATTTTCTTCTTGTAAAGATAGAAGAAAGTAAAAAATATATCTAATCAATGAAATAACTTGTCAATTGATAGAAAAAAATGTTTAAAGTGGTTTTCAAACTTATAACTCTGTAATAACAAAATTTAAGGAGGGTTTCTATATTCTACTGATTGTATCTAGGCATTTTGGGGAATTTTTTTTTTCATATAAATAAAATATATTACTGTAGACGAGTAAATGAATAAGAAGACCAGTGAATTTCACGCGTTTCCAAAAAAAAAAAAAAAAAAAAAAATGTATTCAGTAATGTGTTATAAAGTAACTCCTTAAGATTTGGGAATAACTTTAACACTCAGTTATTATTCTCTCAAAACTTACGTTATTACTTGCGTTATATCTTGCGTTATTACTTGCGATGTATGATGCAATTTCCCTATCTATATACAATTTATACAATGATGTTTCGGAGGGGGGGGGGGAGGGATTAATAATAAACTAGACATATACTTACCCCCCCCCCCCTTTAATCAAACACACACACACAAAAAGAAAAATTATAACTAACAACAAATAAACTTATTGTAACTTTAATTTTAAATCTGGTATCTTAGAAATACAAAGAAAATAATCGATTGTTAAATTATGGAGAAATCTGAAAATATGATGGCGGATTACTTATCCCAATTATCAAAATTTTGTTTTCACCACCAGTAAAGTAATAAGGGAAAGTCGATATCCCTGTTTTATTGTTACTGTTTGAAACACAGAGACTCTCTTTATACGACTCTGATAATTTTCATTTAAAGGGTTTTATCTTCTCTGCCAATATTTTAAAGAGTAACTGCAATTTCTCTTTTCAGCAGTTCAGGTGTGCAGCCCTTTTGATTCTTTCACAAGTGACATGATTTCGTATTTAGATTTATTTGCTAGACCACCTGGAGAAGTTGTGATAGACACTTGTCAGGATGTAGAGTAGGGGAGACTGGGGATGAAAGGGACACTCAAAATTTCAGGAAGAAAATAAAATGTACAATGTGTAACATGTAAACATGTAAAATGTACAACTTTGGCTCAATCGATAGCGATACTTGATCAGTCTTAATAATCCTTATAACTAACGTCAGCAATTGTAGCATTGTAGGTGCTAAAAGCAAAATATGTTTTTGATATAAAAAAATAAATTTTCATCTTTCTTTTCTTTTTTCCTTCAAAAAATTAATATTGTGTTTAGCATTACAATATTTATGGTATTTAGCACTGTAAAGTATGCACTTTATGTGAATACCAGTATATTTCGTTATCTAAAATACTATCATGCATTAATACATTTTTAATTTCGCTAGGTGGGTATGGGGTTAAAAGGGACAGTAACTGAGGGGTTCAAAGGGACATGTTCCTTTCAACCACTCGTTGTTTATAATTATTTCAAGAAAATATTATTTACGTTTCTTAAAATTTTTGTTACGGGTTTTAGTTTTTTATGTAGAAAGAATGAATGCATTATTATGTAGAACAAAAGTGTGCAAATATTACAGTAACATATACCTACAATTTTGGTATTTTTTACTTTTCCAAAAATCATCAAAAAGTCAATATGTCTCGAAAATATAAAGGAAAAATTGAGAAAAATCGAATTACTGAAGAAGAAATGATGGGTACTGTATCTGAAGAAGAGGAAAAAGGAGTGTCTGTAAGATCAACAGCTAAACCTACGGCATTGAAAAGTCTTATTTAGAAACAATTGTTCCAAAATTTAAGAATGCACAAGCAGATTAATTTCAATACGCCCATTTGGTAGTAGAAAAGTTTTTAGTGAAACTCAATACAAAGAGTTAGCTTCATATTTGCTCCAAGCATCTAATATGAATTATGGTTTGACAACTGTGTATATAAATATTCAATTTCTTTGAATTCTCCAAATATGTCTCTGTTTTGGCAAATAAACAAGCAAGCTGGATTTGATTGGTTCCAAGATTTTAATCAACAAAATTCATTACTTTATCTTAAGAAAACTTATAGCCATTAGTTTAACAAGAAGTACAAGTTTGAACAAAGCTTAAGGCTGTTCTCAAATCCAAAGGGTCAACTTTTTGACATAAGTTTTAATTCATTTTTGTTCGGAAATGCATGAAACTAGAAGGTGTTGTTAATCAGAAACTGTGTCATCGAACTGTATTTTTTTCGTTTTCTTGTAAATGCAATAGATCTTTCAGAAAATACTGTCAAAGTTGGCATTTTGAACTGAGCTTCAGAACGAAAGAAGAAAATCCAGTCAGTGAGGGGAAAAAAATGCCGTGTCAGGTGATCAAAATAACTTATAACTCAATAGGTAATTTATTTATCCAAAAATGGAAAACACAGTTCGATTCCAAATCGCTTCCATGGTCAATATTTCCAATTTTATATCTTTCCGTTAAAAAATGAATTTGTAAATGCTTCAGAACGTTTTGTTCTTGTTGAGCAGAGCAGTTGAGAACAGCCTTAATGTTGATATATTTTTTAAACCTTCAGTCAGTTATGAATCGCTATAAATTCACACGGAATATAATATATAACTGTAATGAAACAGGATTTAATGACAGAGCACAAGCCACCTAATATAGTAGCAAAACGTGGCGAAAGCAGTTTTCTCACGTAACATCAGCTGAACGTGATAAACTTGTCACACTTTTGTTTCTGCATCATTAGAAAAGAACAGAACTTTTCAACAGTATTGGTTTTACGAAGGAAGAATTACATAGAGTTCATGCTCGAAGCTGCTCCATCCCAAAGGTTTAGACTTGCTCATCAAAGTTTGTGGATGACCGCAGATTTTTTTTTAAAAAAAACTATTGAGCATTAGCTAAATATTATAGTTGTTCCAAATCTTATCTTGCGCCTCTCTTATTTGATAATCATGAAAGAAATATAAAAAGAAAGACAATAAAATTTGCGAAAGATAATGGAATAATTATGGTGGCATTCCTGTCGCACATTATCCACAAACTCAGAAAAGCGCTCGGAATGAATGCGAAGTACATTTTTTCAGAGAAAAAGAATAAAACCACTTTGTATTTACTGATACTATGACATGAATGAAGTGATGATATTGTGATGATATGAAGTGATGATATTGTGATGATATGAAGTGATGATATTAATGATATTGTGATGAGTTTACCTAAATCCTTAACTGGTGGTAGCCAAGTAGAGCTAAATGTTTCTTAAAATTTTTAACCGATTTAAAGTTGTTTTATATCAAGTAGGCTTAAACAAGTTATTTTCCTTGTTTTTGTTTTATAATATGTTGCAAAATATTTTATTTTTATTTGTGTATTACTATCTTTTATTTTTGAATAAAGTAATCGCAAATAAAAAGAAAAAATGTTCATAAAAGTGTTTTATTTATGAGTGTCCTTTTCAACCCTTCACAGTGTCCCTTTCATCCCCGACAATTGGGTTAAAAGGGACATTTCTCCCAATTTATAAAAATGCGTACAAATTTTAAATTACTTTATTTGAGGATAATAGGTTTTACTAATATTAAAGCAAAAGTTTTAGACGAGAATTAGGCGCATTCTTGATAATGATATCTTTTAATGTCATTATTGTATAAGCTTGTAAAGACAAAATGTCCCTTTCATGCCCACTCTCCCCTATCTAGCGCACAAAGATGTACCCTATGTAAATATTTTGACATATGTACAATTTTAGACTGCAGGTTTCCAAATTTGTAGGCACGTTTATGCTCGGCAAGGCGAATGGCGCATGTACAGCATTCTTTGGATACTGACCGAATTTACAAATATGATTATTATCAGATCCGGTTTCAATAACGTTAAAAGTAGAGTTTTTCTGGAAGGTGTGTTCACTCGTAAGCAAATTTCGCCGATTATTGAATCCTGTGCACTTCCACCTGAATACACAGCATTGCTTTGATATTTTTTATACTTTCTTTAATTTTAACTGTTAATGATTATTAACTGTAAACTTGATATGTAGTTTTCTGGTCATTTGAATGTTATTGCACTGATGAGGGGCTAAAATTTAGCTCGAAACGTTTGCATTTTTTATTGTGTTAAATGTATTTATGTAATTTTTACTTGTATGTCTGACGAATTGCAATATATTTTTTGTTTTTAAATCCTATATCAGACGTTAAACAATGATTATTTATTTTAATACAATGAAAGAATTCATATTTTCCTGTCGAATGGCAATTTCTAATTTTCTGTGACAATTCGATGAATAAAATGTATTTGGCGTGTTCTTTTTTAACACTTTCCAACATATTTCAAAAGTATTTATGAATTCGGCCAGTCTGGCAGTGTTCTCAAATAAGCAAGGATCTTCATGTGATTGAGGTACTTTATTATTGAGGTTTATTATATCAAATTTGGTATTGAAAATGAAGTGTGCATTATTAATAGTTCGTGCACAAGTATTCCGTGACATTATTGTCCATGGAAGAAAAATCGTTTGCAATCTATTTTAATAATGTTACACTATTTCAAACATTTTGACATTTATATACGTCAGTGAGGTGCAGTAAAAGATGCTTACTATGGAAAAGGGTGTGCATAGCATTTATCGTTCATTTTACAGGGACATACAAAATACTTCAGATGCAGCGATGATTGCTAGAAGTATGTTTTGAGATGTGGTATGACTTTTTAAATTTAGATAGCTTTTTGCAGTTTAGTTGGTGCATATGAATTCTATAGATAATATACAGGGTTGCACAGAATTATTCACTTTCGTTTATTGACGGAAATTGAAGAAAGTGTATTTTCAGTTGTATTATGCGTTTTCTCACTGAACTTAATTTTAGCATACTGTGTAGTACCTATACAAATCTGTAAATCATATACAGGGCTACACAAAGAAATTTGAATACTTTTCCGGCTATAGACGGTAAACATTGATATTTGGTGTTCATATGTGTTATTCCTTTTGAAATTCTTTACTTAATTATCATCTCTCCCTTTTTGAACTGGAAATTTTTTTTACAGAATTCTGGATGCGTTGGGAAGTGTTTCAAAATATATGCTTGACGCATTCTTTTTCTTTTTTTTTTCTTTTGGCCGACTGTACAAAGAACAATTATTAAATAACAATATGAATTTGAATTATTTTTTTAGAAAGTATGTAATATATAATGAATATAAAAAAATGTTTGAATATAAATTGATACTACAGTAAAATTAATTGTTTATTGTCACGACAGAAACATAATTCACAGTACCTTGCCAAATTATTAGACCACTGTTAAAAATCTAGAGATCTTAGTAAAATGTTAAATTCTTTGCTTTTTAAATAATAATATTATGGATTTACTGATTGTTTTTATTTTTAATCTAAGCAAATTACATAGCCGCTAACTTTCTAGCATATTTTTTTTTTAACCATTAAGTCTTAGTAGCAATTTTTGGATGATTTATCGAAGAATTTCGGAAATTAGATAAGGCAAAAATTACTTTTAAAATTTACTGATGGCAAAAGTTGGCAGATAAGCAAATTAGCAATATTTGAAACTGATATATAAATTTCCGAAGTCATTTTGAAGAAGCAGTTGTAAGTTGCATAATTTAATGAAAAAAATCTAAGTTAAATGGAAAATAACAAAAAAGCCATCACCACCAAAGAGACTTAATAAAAAAAAATACATATACATTGGAAACATGTTCACATACATGAAACAATTCAATCACGTAATGAAATTGTGCCTAAACGCAGTAAAGCCGTTATCGCAAAATTTTAAGACATTTTCTTCATTTCTAGAAACAATATTTTTATCTTTATATGTAAAAAAAATGAATAATAATGTAACCTTTTTTTTTCATGTCAGGATATGCAATAACCGCTCAAGAGGACTAAGGATTCTTAAACCATCTAAATATTAAATTTTTGTAATATAAATATACACAGGGTGTTGCCAAATTCCATAGACAATTTCAGAAGGGTGATAGTAAGGTCTTTCTCTTTTTTAGCTATTCTTTCATTAACTATTATTTGTAACCAACTGAAACTTTATCCTTTGAAGAGAAAAATAAAAAAAGAACATTCTTAAAGAAATTTGATAAGACATCTTAGTACAAAATTGCCATCTACTAGGATTGACAAATTCTTCTCTGAATTTTAATAGGCGAAGGATGCATACTTTGAATATTAATAGCTCTTCATTTTATTTGTGTAGCACTTTACCCGATTTTTCATTCGATCGTTAACAACAAGAACAGTGAAATGATTTTTAAAAAAGTATATTCTAAAATTTATTTTTGCTCCACTGAAATAAAAAAAATCAAAGTAAAAAATGACTAGAATAAAGAAGTTGTTTCCGTTTCTTCAATTTAAACTATGTTTGTCTTCAAATATTAATCAGGTACAGATAAATCAGGTGAAAACAAACAAATAAAAATTTGTCTCGTGCTCTCTTGCTTTCAAAATGTTATATCAGTTATCTGTATGAGTTTATTTAAAATGTCAGAAAAAATATGGTATTATAATTTTTGATAAACAATTTCTATATAAAGATATTTTGGGCCGCTTATTCTCTTTTTTTTATAATTAAGCCCTTACTACGAGCAGGACCTGATTGCCGTCTAGGCTAATTTCCACCATTTATATCGTAAAATAAATTTAGGTCCTTTTAATCATAAAGCTCAACGATTAAATAAAGCGAGAATTACTATGCAACAAAATGGCAGAAATTTGTCTAGGCGGTAATGATTCAGCCCATGAGTGATATTCTTGCATGCTGCATGACTCGAAAGGAGATTTTCTTTATCACGTTTATATTGAAAATGCATACATTTAATGACGGTATCCATGCATTTATATGCAAAACGCACTGACTGCATAGGCATGAAGAGGATGAAATATAACCATAGAACATGGGGTCGCAAACTACCTGTTCAATCGACAATGCAGGGGGTTGTACCTTATCTCAACTCGGGTTGACATTAATAAATTTCAAAATCTGAAGTATATTATTGTGAAACTTTTAATAGATGCGCTCACCTTTGTTGTAAATGTGATAAAATTAAAAAAAAAGTGGTAGAAATTTCTATTATACGCGCCAGCAGTATGTACTGAACGCTCCACATTTGGGACTGCAATTACCACTTCATATGGTATCACCGATTACGTGAGGATCCCTGTTTTACCAGAACTTTTCGTGATGTTATTCACCTCATAAAAAACAAGGTACATAAACAAGGTGTTTATAATTAAAGTCCCACATTCAAAATGCTGTAAAAAAGAACCACTGGTCAGAATGACTTCAAATTTGAACTGAATATACAGGAAGAAGGGGTAAAAGGTATGGCATAAGAAAAAAAAATGTTCCAAAGTATATCAATAGATGGCGCTGCAAGCACCATACTGTGCAAATTAAAAGACATTCATGCGCACGACCCATTTCATGTGGTGTAAAAACGCGGGTTATGTGGCAGTTCCCCTCATATTGTATCTGAGCAGCTTGTCATGGGTCTCTCAATGAAGGATAACGCTCTGCTGGTAAAGTTCTTTTACAAGAACGACGACTGTGGGCTTGCTTTAAAGAAATTCCGGTTATTAAAGGGTATGAAAAAAGGCTGTGGTCCGATGTCTGCCAAGGGTCTGAAGAATATGATTCAGAAATTCGAAGAGACGGGTGGTTTTGAAGTGAAATCTGGAATAGGGAGGAAATTAATTGCTTCGACTTCAGTATTAGATGTGGCCACAGCATTAGAGGGTGGGACGAGCAGTGATGTGCAAATGCAAACGTACAGTGCATGGGGAATTACCCGATCGTTAGACATGCCTGTTAGCACGGTGCATGAAATTATACGCAATATCCTGCATTGCTATCTTTACAATATTACCCATGTTCAGGAGTTGGTTCCTGCCGACCTGACACGAAGACAGACGTTTGCTCTGGAATTTCTCGCTTGCATGGACGTGGATAATGAATCGTCATGGAACACTTTGTGGAGAGACAAAGCCCATTTCCATCTACAAGGGTTTGTCAGCACACAAAATTGCAGGATATCGGGAAAAGCAAAGCCATTCGCAACACAACTAGTACCGATGCTTTCGCCAAATGTAACTATGTGGTGCGGGTTGACGGTATCCAGTACGGTAGGGCCATTTTTTTTAGGAGATGGGTCCTGCTGGTCCCGTTACCTGTCCCGTGAATGGTAAACGGTATGACAGTCTTTTGCGCAACCAGGTCATTCCAACACTTCAACAGCGTGCATGTCTGGATAGACTTATTTTCATGCAAATTTTCGCCTCTCCGCACAATCGCAAAGCCAGGCATACAACTGTTCAAGAGGCATTTCGGAAAGGATCGACTTATCAGCCGTCATTGTCCAACAGCCTGACCTTAAAGATTACCAGACCTCAATTATTGTGACTTTTGGTTGTGAAGTTATCTTTAAAATATTGTGTACAGTGGCCCGATTGCAAATTTAGCGGAATTGAAGGCACGGATTACGCAACACATTTACAATGTCACCACTTAGACACTCCGATCTGTTGTGGTACATGCTGTTTATCGGTTTCAATCTGTGGCGGACAATAGTGGACAAGCATATGGAACCCGTTTGCCGCATGTCTAGCGATAATTAAAAACCGTATCATTATGTGCTTTTTATGCGGTTTTTTGGCCCAAGGACAACTAGAAACCAAATTTTCCCATCCAATGTGGTACGACCTTCGTTATGCCGCTTACAATGCCCTCTATTGATACACTTTGGAACTTGTTCTTTCTTATGCCATACTGTTTCGCCTTTCTTTCAGTATATTCAGTTGAAATTTGAAGTCATTCTGACCAGTGGTTCCTTTTTTACAGAATTTTGAATGTGGACTTTAATTCTAATTACCCTGTAGTTACATTTTCAAAGCAATATTTTTATTTTTCAACCAGAGTTGAGTTAAAATGAAACACCCTGTATTTATGACTCAATAAGAGGTTTGTGACCCCATGTTCTATGGCAATTTTTCATCTTCTTGATGCCTACTATCACGCCTCTGAATGGGTCGGTCCAATAGCACGCTGTATATAAAGTGGTGGCCAAAAATGTGGACGTTTTAGGTAGTTTTTATTACAAAAAGTAAAGAGTTACTTATGGCAGCCGTCCGAAGAAAAACACTTCGGGAAATTTTGCTATGTTTCGCCGATCATAACCCCCCCAGATACCAAAACCACCCTCCGTTGAAATGCTCACTTATATATATATACTATACATATACTGTATATATATATATATATCCATATATACCGGGTGTCCTAAAAAGGACTGACTGATTTTAAAATTCAATAACTTGTAAACGGTGACAGATATTTAAAAAATTCTTGCAGGAGGGTTATGCATAAGGTCAAAAGTTTTTTTTACAGTGATTTTCGATTTTAGTTCGAATTACAAAGAATAGATGGCGCTGCTATCAATAGACACTAAATTCAGGCTCGATTTTTGGTACTTCGTGGCCCGCTCAATACATTTCCATCTCCTTTTTCCGCATGGAACAAGAGAAGGGGGCCAAAAATCGAGCCTGTGTTTAGTGACTATTGCTTACAGCACCATCTATTGTTTGTAATTCGAACTAAAATCGAAAATCACTGTAATAAAACTTTTGACCTTATGCATAACCCTCCTGCAAGAATTTTTTTAATATCTGTCACCGTTTGCAAGTTATTGAATTTTAAAATCAGTCAGTCCTTTTTAGGACACCGGTATATATATCCATATATATATATATATATATATATATATATATATATATATCCATATATATATATATATATCCATATATATATATATATATATATATATATATATATATATAATCCATATATATATTTATATCTGAATTTTGTCATGCTGTAACTTCCGCATTTTTTAACCGATCTGGATGAAATTTGTCATATACATAGTACATGCTAATGTCTCAACCGATTTCGTTGGCCAGCTTCATCCGCCATCTTGTTTCAAAATGGCGGCAATTTGAATTTTGTGGACACTTTTGGAAATTTTTAGGTTTCCTTCTTTCTCTTTAGAATGACCTATGTTGTTAACTTACACTGTGTGACTCTTTAAAATATCATTTAATGTTTGTAACATTCTGTTTAACATGATGCGTAAGAGTTTGCAATTTGTGAGGCGTAACATTTGCTATGAGTATACAATGTCAGAAAACATAAAAAAAATTCCAAAATTCAAATGGCCGCCATTTTGAAGCTGGCCAACGAACTCGGTCAAGACGTTAGTGTGTACTATGCATATGAAACATTTCATCCAAATCGGTTAAAAAATTCGAGAGTTACAGTATGACAAAATTCAGATATAAATGTATATATGTATATGGATATATATAACGATTTTACGTTATATGGTGATTCGAAAGTATGGATTAACTTCGATGTCATAGTAGATGAATAATCAATCTGGATATTAGAAGGTAGTTGCAGTCATCGAGTGGAAGGCCAGATAACACATTTCAATTCGAATAACAATCCAGTGTAGGTTTCTCCGGAATAATCGAGACAATGCAAAATTTAAACTCAGGCTTTTATTTAAAGAACTTTCGGCGTTGCAGTTTCCACCGATTCAAATTTAAATCAATCCATCGCTACGTAGTATTTAAGCATGGGTAAGCAATTATAGATAATAGAAAATACTAGACGGCGACCAGGGGAAGTTATCAAAGTAGAAATACGACAAATTCTGCTGAAACTCAGCGAGTATCAACTTTTTGTTCCTCACGTGTAAAGATACAAATATGACATAGGTCGCGCTCTCAACCAATGGACAATTAAGAATGTCACGTCATATAAAGAGTGCGAACAGAGCTAGCGGATGAATTTGGAGGAAAGAAGGATAACATTAGAAATGCGCGGCAAAGTAAAAATGGAAGCTAAAAGAATATTCTCGAAAGAAAAAAGCGCGGGAATGGAACATTTAATTTAAGAATATTAAAAGCGTAATATTTAAGCGATTAAGACAAGTGAGACATTAAATTAAAAGGAATTAAACAGAGTTAATGATAGAGATTAATCAATAATAAGGATTTAGTGAAAATAAAGAAGTAATTTAGAATAAGCGCGGAATTAGATCTAAAAATGTAACATATATATATGTATATATATATAAGTTAGCATTTCTACGGAGGTTGGTTTTGGTATCTGGGGGTCATGGGATAGCCAAATTTCCCGAAGTGTTTTCCTTCGGACGGCTGCAATAGGTAGCGTTTTACTTTTTGTAGTGAAAGCTATCTAAAAAGAATCCACGATTTTGGCCACCACTGTACGTGAGGACCCCGGAAGCCAAAGGGTATAAATGACAAAATTCTAAAAATTGAGCTAAGTGATCAGGGAATAAGGCTATTTGGTTGGAGGGGGAAAAAAGTAAGTGATTGTCTAATTATGTGCTGCGTTCTAGAAGTCAACTATTTAAGCTCTTTAAACTACTTAATTACTTAATTCTTCAATCTCTTCTTAACGTAAAAAAACAATTGTACTCCACTTTTCTTTAACACTTGTTGAAATAAGAGTTCAAAGACCACTGTGAAATAAACAACAGTTTGATATTTTAATTCAGTCAATTGTTATTGATGTTCCATTTTGAACTCAGTTTACTCCAAATCTAAATTTTGTCATTTTTATCCTTTGTTCCTGGGGTTCTCACATATATTACAGAAAAATTTAAGGTACTACTTAGTTATTCCATCGACCCATTTCGCCAAATTATGTAAATCGCCAAACCACCCGCCAAATTACACAAATTGGCATAATTTTTATTTTAAAAAACGAAAGAACAAATAAATTAGTATAACATTAATAAAAATGCAAATAAAACGTCGAAATAAAAATAACTTGATGACGTAAGCACGTGTAACTTGCTTAAAGTCAAGTGAATGTGACATTTACGATCAACCATTATTGGCATTTAATCTTATAGTTTGGTGGTAGAATTTCGGTCAACGGGATAACCAAGTAGTACCAAATTTAAATATAACATTTTAAAAGAGAGAACTTTAAAGTCATTTTCCCAAAATGTGATTTTGAGGAATTACGTACAAGTTAACCAAAAAACTTTAAATTTTTTTTCATGAAATTTTCAGGACGTATAGTGTATGGAAGACTCTATAAACTAAATCTAAATTTTAATATTTTTTGTTGAATTTTTTTTTCTTTTGATTATAAAGCTAAAATTTTGAAATTTTCCTATAAGCATTGTAGGGTAGACTGGGGCAAGTTTACGCATTGGACACGTTTACGCCGTGCACTTTTTCCGAAACAAGTTATAAATGGCGCGCCACCAGTCATAAGAAATTGATGCTACTCCCTAGTGGGTATTCTCACACGTTTTTGAGCGTCAGTCGAGCTTCGGTCTAGCATGAGGAAAGGATAATCTGTTTTCTGTCAAGGTGAGTAAATTTTGTGTTGAACTTATTGTGAACTAATAATACTTAGTTAAGGATAAACAAATATACACTGTTAAAAATTTTCCTGTGAAATTACAGAGAATCTATGAGTAATCCATTATCTTACAAGGAGAGGGTCAACCTTGTTAATCACAGATTTTGATTATTTTAATATATGTTGTAGGGTAGAGACCCCTTAGTGTCTGATTCAACGGATTTTATACAACGCTCTTTAGTTCTTGAGAAACCAGGGGGTCTAATAGTCGTATACAACTTAAATACTTACTTTGGTGTCAATATGATCGGTTGGTCGTAGCTCAGTTGGTATGGCGTTTGCCGGCTGATTTGTAGATTCCGTGTTCGATACCTGAATGCGCTACGTTTTTTTTTTCTCATTTTTTGTTTTATAAACATACTTGTAAGTATAACTTAATAATCTGATTGCCAATTAAAATTTATAATATTACATATCAAGTATAATTTTAACCTATTTATTTTTTTACTTTTAACTAATTAGTTGTAATAAAACATCATAAAACTGTTAATTTTTTTTAAATCACATTTAAAATGTATTTCATATATCCTTTATCGATGCAATGATATTGAGCAATTGTGTCAATTCGTGAGTTTAAAGAAACATCATTTATGCATTGCTTTAACGAAGGAAGTCAATGCGACAATACTATTATTCAGTTTTTAAAGTAACAAGCATAATTATATTAAAAATTAGCATTAAAGTTAAATTACATCCGATTTTCTGCATATTAAAGATTTTTAAATTTGTAATACGTATGTTTTCGCTTTCAATTATTTTGCTTTCTCCTTTATCTTTTCCCTGCTTTTATTTTTATTTTATTTGGATATTCTTTTATTTTATCATACCTAGATGACGCCACTACAGATTTTGTCGCGATTTGTGAATTTTTATCATTCAATAATAGATCCAATTTCTTTTTTAACCTCTTTAAAGTATTAAAAATAATAGTTTAAAATAAAAAAAAGGATAAATTTAAGTTTGTTAACATTATAATTAACGTATGATAATTAAATTTTTTATTTAAATTATTAAATTATAATTACAAATATATTGATAAAACTGAAAATGAGCATTCAGGTATCGAACCCGGAACCCACGGATCAGCCGGCCAACGCCATACCAACTGAGCTACGACCAACCTAACATTTTGGCACCAGAGTAAGTATTTAAGTTGTGTACGACTATTAGACCCCCTGGTTTCTCAAGAACTAAGGAGCGTTGGATAAAATCCATTGAACCTGATACTAAGGGGTCTCTACCCTACAACATATATTAAAATAATCAAAATCTGTGATTAACAAGGTTGGCCCTCTCCTTGTTAAGTCTTGTGTAAAATTACAGAGATTGGAAAAACAGAAATTTTGTTAAATAACGGAGAAGTTATTTGGTAAATTTACTCTGTAAATTAACATCGTTAAAAGTACACAAGACTCTGTAAATTAACATTGTTAAAAATACGCAAGACTCTGTAAATCAATTTATTTTTTAATTAAAATAACTTAACTTGGTCTTTGAAATCAGTGAAATTTAGAACTTCGAAGTATCAGAGTTATTCAAGCAAATTTGAACTGCCGTGCCATTTAATTTTTTCACACAACTTGCTTCTGGCCGGCCTGTGGTTTGAACCCGAGTCTTCTGGGCAGGAGAAAAACATCTTACTGACTGCGCCATAGGAGCGGTTACTGCAGTGTAAAAAGGATGCCCCTTATAATAAAGCGGGGAAAAATCTATTGTACTTGTGCATTTCAAAGATTTCGCTTCAAATATATTCGTTAGAAAATTTCTTAAACAGTTTATTTTAATTTAGTTTGGGCCGAAACATAATACCTATTATTTTTTTAAAATCAAATTTAATTTTTTAATCCTTTATTTACGGACTTATTTATCAAGAAATTGCTTCTTCTCAATAATTATCTTCTTTAATATCTGAAGATATACTGGAATTTTTAAATAATAATAATGTGAAATTTAGGTGTATTTTTTCATTAAAACTGGTTAAATATATTGGTAATTATAACATTTTTTGTAAAATATTTGCAAAAATAATCAGATAAATTAACCAAAATTAGTTTTAAGGTTATATCACAATTCTTATAACAGCAATATATTTAAATGTATTATGATTCTAACTAACTAAATGAATGAAAAAAAAAATAAAAAAATTGAAACTAATTTTTTTTCTTTAATAATTCTAATAAAATCGCAAAAGAATTTTAAACGTGTGTATTTGAATTACAAGTTTTAACAAAGCTGAAAATATTTTTAAATAAAAACATGGAAATCCCTACAGGGAATTAGATACAAGATAATGGAAATGTCTGTAAATCGATGACCGAGAAACTCAATCGAATGCATTTAACCGATAACTAGTGTAAATTTACAGAGAGTCTTGACCGAGAAACTCAATCGAATGCATTTAACCGAGAACTGGTGTAAATATACAGAGAGTCTTGACCGAGAAACTCAATCGAATGCATTTAACCGAGAACTGGTGTAAATTTACAGAGAGTCTTGACCGAGAAACTCGATCGAATGCATTTAACCAAGAACTGGTGTAAATTTACGGAGAGTCTTGACCGAGAAACTCTATCGAATGCATTTAACCGAGAACTGGTGTAAATATCGAGAGAGTCTTGACCGAGAAACTCAATCGAATGCATTTAACCGAGAACTGGTGTAAATTTACAGAGTCTTGATCGAGAAACTCGATCGAATGCATTTAACCGAGAACTGGTGTAAATATAGAGAGAGTCTTGACCGAGAAACTCAATCGAATGCATTTAACCAAGAACTGGTGTAAATTTACGGAGAGTCTTGACCGAGAAACTCTATCGAATGCATTTAACCGAGAACTGGTGTAAATATCGAGAGAGTCTTGGCCGAGAAACTCAACCGAATGCATTTAACCGAGAACTGGTGTAAATTTACAGAGAGTCTTGATCGAGAAACTCGATCGAATGCATTTAATCGAGAACTGGTGTAAATATAGAGAGAGTCTTGACCGAGAAACTCAATCGAATGCATTTAACCAAGAACTGGAGTAAATTTACAGAGAGTCTCGATTTTTTTTTCTGTTATTTTACAGAAATTTTTAACAGTGTATGAACATTAACCGAATTTAACATTTTTTGAGAACTGTATTTGTATGAACAGAAATGTTATTAATTTTCGTTGTACGTTAAAAATAAATCCAAACAAGGCGGCGAGGCAGGTTTACGCTAGAGGTCTGTATGGGCCCGGGCTTGGCCCGAGGCCCGTACCCGACTCGGCCTGCGGAATGGAGGAGAATTTTCAAATTCAGAATTAGGACAATTTTTTCAACGGGCCAGGCCGGGCCGACAGACAAAATAAACGGGCCGGGCCTGCAGGGCCGGGCCAGGCCGATAAAAATAATTTATCGGGCCTAAGAATTTGAGAGAGGCAGATAAAATAGAGCAATTTTCAATGAATATGACTTTTTCGAGAAGTATAAATGTGCGTTACGAGCCGATGCGAGTTTAACAGCACCAATACAGAAATGTAACATGTCCATCGTAGAGATCGGCATCGTACAGTTACATGATGCCTGTTCCCGGGTTTAATTTTTTCGGCAGACTTGTGCCGGGACGGAACTGGTCTTAATCGTTCTCAGGATGTGTAGGACAGGCATTATGTTTTGTAAAAGTATTAATGGCGATAATGAACTTCTGTTAACAGTATTTTTGGAAATGTATCTTAAGTTGGTTCTCATATTTACTGCTCAACAATGCGAAACTTTGACACATTTTCTGACTCATTTTTAACTATAAAGGTATAAAATTGACAGGCCTGAGTGTTGAAGGCATTTGGAATCGAATAGCGTTTCCATTTTTTATAAATTACGTACAGAGATAACAGAGACTCTTGTCACGTGACTGTACGTTTTTCTCCTTTTCTGTGCTATCGCTTCCGGAAATTCGATTCAAAACGCTAACTTTGGCAGTATTTTCTGAAAGATATATTACTTTTATCTAAGAAAAAAAGGCATTTACATGGTTTCTGAATAAGAATACCTGCCAATCTCATGCGTTTCCGAAAAGAAATGAGTTCATAAATGTGTCAAAATCTCCTTTGGATTTGAGAAAAGCCTTAAAAATGACAGAAATGTTTTCACAAATCTACTTTTTATTATACAGCTTCAAAAGTTATGTTTTTTAACCCTTTATTCTAAACTACATTAATCTTTTAATGAACCCTTATTTAAATTTTGAAACGTTTGTAGAGACGAGGACTAAAACACTGTAAGTAATCGTTAATGTTTACTATTGTGTGTTTTCTATTTTGCGAACACATAGTAATTTAAAATATACTCTAAAATGTTCCCATAAATATGCATGTAGCATTCATTAAAAGAATCTTAATTGTATGTCGAGAAAAAACGGAATTTTTTGTAGAAATTGAGTCGGGCCGGGCCGTGACTGTTTTCACTGATTTTTGTACGGGCCGGCCCGAGAACGGTAAAAATGTAAACAGGCCGGGCCGGGCTCGGGCCGAACTTTAAATTTTTACACCGGGTCGAGCCAAAATAGCTTTCCTTCGGGTCGAGCCGGGCCCGGGTCTGCAAATTCCGGCCCGTGCAGACCTCTAGTTTACGCATTGACATCGGGGCACCATTACGCACGTTCAAAAAGAAGAAATTACGTAAAAATTTACTAGTTTCTATGGAAGCAGAACAAAAAGACAACAAAAGAAACAATATGAAACCAGAACCTGCAAAAGGGAAAAAAGTTTGTGCTCTCTGGAATAAAGAAAATAATGAATGAATCTGATGAAAACGGTGTATGTATTTATTGTTTGAAATCATACAACCAATCCAAAAAAGGTCAAGACTGGGTTCAAATGTCTTAGATGAAAAAGGTGCTCCTATGACAAGTGTGCAAAAAGAAAAACTTTATTTTTTGTTTGTAAAAACCGTAACAGTCATGATGACAAATGACTAAATAGTTTCCGTTTTTAATTAGCAATAAGACCTATGTTTTCCGTTTAGCCTATAAAATGTTCTTTAATTAATTCTCTTTAATTTTTTTTAAACAGAAGTTATAAATAAAACGTTTCAATTTGATTAAATATTTATTTCACTTACTTCTTGGTATCACTTATAATATGAGTAAACATGCTCCACTTGATGCATAAATTTGCCCGTACCCGGACCAAGTTTACGCAAAAGACTTGGACCTAAAAAAAATTTTTTTGACGGTTAAAAACACAAATAGGGCAACAACTGAAATCATATTTTGACTTTATTAACTGCTTTATAAAACCACATGTCTAAAATTTTCTAAGTTGAAGCATAAAAATTAGATAATTCATTAAAAAAAATCCGCGTAAGTGTGCCCCGGTCTACCATACTTTTTTTTAAACATAAAAACGCTATAAATAAACATTTTTTAAAGGTTCAGTGTAAACACAATATTCTAAAGTACAATTAAGTACCAAAAAGTTTGTGTTACACGCAAAAATTCTTTTGTGTGTGCAGCCTGTGATTCCAATTTCCTGATTGTGAATTAAAACAAAAATCATAAAAATCAATTTTTCCCGCTGAAAAGAAAAGAAATGAAATGAAAGAAGAAACACGCATGTATTACTGCCTTTAAAAATTGTGTTTTTGTAGTTTATGCGTTTTCTGACATAAAAGGACAAAAGTTGCAAATTTTTTTCGCTTTTCGACATGTTAAGGGGTCTGGTCACTCAGCTTCCGACTTTCTCTCACTGACGTAAGGCCTATGGGCATTTGATGCATTCGTGTGTTTATAATATCTCCTCGGGAAATTAATATTTTTAAGGGGATAGGATACCTTTGAACACGTCCAAAAAGTAAAAAATATCACTATGTTCCAAGCTTCAAAACTTGAGTAATAAGTCAAAAATAAAAATCAAACTTCATTTAAATATAAAGCTAATATTTAAATTTGCATTTAAAAACATATATATACTTGTAAATTCATAAATAAATATTGAAATGATAAGTTTAAAAATAATGATAATAACAGAAAAAAAATCTTGCGCGCATGATAAAATCTGAAAATAGGCATATAAAGAGGAAATTTTGGTGAAAATAAGTACATCATAGTGTTACCTTTATACTAAAACCAGAATATTTGAAAAAAAAAATTAACTAAACTAAAAAATTAACAGAAAATTAAAAATTTTCACTTTTTAAAAAATATTTTCAAAGTAAAATAACAGAAAAAAATAAAATATTACCGTTTTCTGGTTTTAAGTTGTAGATAATACAGAAATGAATATGTTTTGAAATTTTCTTTTGATTACCATGCATAGTTTTTTAATAACACTGCGCGCTATATCAAAATTCATCATTTTGTATAAACGCAATGCAAAGTTTAATTATCCTACATAGTCTTAATATATATAGTATTAATAAAACTGCAATAATTAGTAAACTAACGGGAATTTTTTAATGCGGTTTTTTGCATATTAGTCAGAAATGATTACGGAATCAAAATATGCATTAAAAATATTCGAAAATTTTGTGTGTTTAAAGGTATCCTACCCCCTTAACTTCTATTTTTTGTCTACACTTCCTAAAAGATGTCTCTTCTTTTCTTAGTTCTCAAAATAATTCTAAAGTATATACTTCATTTTACAGGAAGTGTTAAAATCTTACTTGCAGTTCGCCCACTTTTAACAGATAAAATATTAAATTCAGCAGAGATTTTAGAAATATTTTGAAAACTAATAAAAAAAAAGAGACATACTTTAAGAAGAGTACACAGAAAAAAGTCCTTCCGGCCAGTGCCGGGAGGAAAAGGTAGCTTTCATAATCCTTATTTAAAAAAAATCCAACTTATATCATTCAAACACACGAAGCTCAATTTAGTGGAAACCGAATATAGGAGATTCAATACTAATTTTTATCAATATAATGAATGAGAATTTCGCGAAATAAGTCAGCTTTATCCAAGCTGCTTTTCTTTAAAGTAACTTATATTTGGCTGCCAAATTCGGCAATTTCTTAAAGTGCCTGTCATTTTAAGACAACATGGTGGATGAGGCTAAGCAGTGAACTTGGTCGAGACCTTAGTAATTGCTGTGCACATGCTCACTCACATCGGAATCGGTTAATATATAGGAGTGCTGTCGCATGCAAAAAATCAGATTTTTCAAAATGTCACCCACAATAGAAATTGAAACTGCTACATCTGAGCCATTTTTTAAGGTAAAGACAAACAAAAAATGTTCCTGAATCCTTATATCAAGGTCAAATACTTAAGAAAGAAACCTTTTTCAATTTCTAATTTTTTTGCACCTCACTTTAAATATATATATATTTTTTAATTTAATGGCCGCCATTTTGAAACAAGATGGCTGATGAATCTGGCCAGCGAACTTGGTCGAGGTGTTGATGTATACTATCCGCATGCCTTCTTACATCGAAATAGGCGAATACGTGTGTTATCGCGTGACAAATACAAGATCGTTTCAAAATGTTAGCCATGCTAGAAGTTCAAAGTGCTATAAATCAACCATTTTTTAAGATATCGACAAAAGAACAAATTTTCAGAAACAAAAACTGCTCCGGAATCTTTGTATCAAGGCCAAACACATAAAAAAAAATCTTTTTCATTTTCCAATTTATTAATACCTCATTTTGAATTTTAAATTTAATTTTTTTTAAATGGCAACCCTTTTGAAACAAGATGGCGAATGAAGCTGGCCAACGAACTCGGTCGAGACATTGGTATGTACTATGTACAGACCAAGTTACATCCAAATAGGTTCATAAATACGCCTGTTATCGCGTGACAAAAATCAGGTCGTTTTAAAATGTCAGCCACAAGAGAAATTCAAAATGCTATTACTCAGTCATTTTTTTTCAGATATAGACGAAAGAAAAACTGTTCCAAAATCTTTGTATTAAGGTCAAACACATACAAAAAAATCTTTTTCATTTTACAATTTTTTGGTATCTCATTTAAATTTTTTTAATTTTTAATTTTTTAAATGGCCGCCATTTTGAAACAAGATGGCGGATGAAGCTGGCCAACGAACTCGGGCGAGATATTTGTATGTACTATGTACACACCAAGGTACATCCAAATCGGTTCATAAATACGCCTGTTATCACGTGACAAAATTCAGGACGTTTCAAAATGTCAGCCACGCTAGAAATTCAAAATGCTATAACTTAGCCATTTTTTAAGATATAGACGAAACAAAAACTGCTCCGAAATCTTTGTATAAAGGTCAAATACATAAGAAAAAAATATTTTTCCATTTTCAATTTTTTGGTACCACATTTCAAATTTTAAATTAAAAAAAAATATATAAATGGCCGCCATTTTGAAACAAAATGGCGGATGAAGCTGGCCAACGAACTCGGTCGAGAGATTGGTATGTACTATGTACACACCGAATTACATCCAAATCGGTTGATAAATACGCCTTTTATCGCGTGACAAAATTCAGGACGTTTCAAAATGTCAGCCACGCTAGAAATTCAAAATGCTATAACTCAACCATTTTTTAAGATATAGACGAAACAAAAACTGCTCCGGAATCTTTGTATAAAGGTCAAATACATAAGAAAAAAATATTTTTCCATTTTTAGTTTTTTGGTACCACATTTCAAGTTTGAAATTTTTTTTAAAATTTTAAATGGCCACCATTTTGAAACAAAGCGGCGGATGAAGCTGGCCAACGAACTCGGTCGAGACATTGGTATGTACTATGTGCACACCGAATTGCATCGAAATCGGTTCATAATTACGGGAGTTAGAGTGTGACATAGGTCAGATATATATATATATATATATATATATATATATCAATTTTGAACGGAGGGTGGTTTCGGGGTCTGGGGGTCATGATCGATGAAAATATACCAAAATTTTTTGAAATCGCTTTCCTCCGAACGGCTGCAATAGGTAGCTTTTTTGTAAAGAAAGCTACCTAAAAGATGTTAAAAAGTCCTTCCGGCCAGTGCCGGGAGGAAGAGGTAGCTTTCATAATCCTTATTTAAAAAAAGCCAACTTATATCATGCAAACACACGAAGCTCAATTTAGTGGAAACCGAATATAGGAGATTCAATACTAATTTTTATCAATATAATGAATGAGAATTTCGCGAAATTAGTCAGCTTTATTCAAGCTGCTTTTCTTTAAAGTAACTTATATTTGGCTGCCAAATTCGGCAATTTCTAAAAGTGCCTGTCATTTTAAGACAACATGCTGGATGAGGCTAAGCAGTGAACTTGGTCGAGACCTTAGTAATTGCTGTGCACATGCTCACTCACATCGGAATCGGTTAATATATAGGAGTGCTGTCGCATGCAAACAATCAGATTTTTCAAAATGTCACCCACAATAGAAATTGAAACTGCTATATCTGAGCCATTTTTTAAGGTAAAGACAAACAAAAAATGCTCCTGAATCCTTATATCAAGATAAAATACTTAAGAAAGAAACCTTTTTCAATTTCTAATTTTTTTGCACCTCACTTTAAATATATATATATTTTTTAATTTAATGGCCGCCATTTTGAAACAAGATGGCTGATGAATCTGGCCAGCGAACTTGGTCGAGGTGTTGATGTATACTATCCACATGAATTCTTACATCGAAATAGGCGAATAAGTGTGTTATCGCGTGACAAATACAAGATCGTTTCAAAATGTTAGCCATGCTAGAAATTCAAAGTGCTATAAATCAACCATTTTTTAAGATATCAACAAAAGAACAAATTTTCAGAAACAAAAACTGCTCCGGAATCTTTGTATCAAGGCCAAACACATAAAAAAAATCTTTTTCATTTTACAATTTTTTAATACCTCATTTTGAATTTTAAATTTAATTTTTTTTAAATGGCAACCCTTTTGAAACAAGATGGCGAATGAAGCTGGCCAGCGAACTTGGTCGAGACATTGGTATGTACTATGTACAGACCAAGTTACATCCAAATAGGTTCATAAATACGCCTGTTATCGCGTGAGAAATATCAGGTCGTTTTAATATGTCAGCCACAAGAGAAATTCAAAATGCTATTACTCAGCCATTTTTTTTTTAGATATAGACGAAAGAAAAACTGTTCCGGAATCTTTGTTTTAAGGTCAAACACATACAAAAAAAAATCTTTTTCATTTTCCAATTTTTTGGTATCTCATTTAAATTTTTTTATTTTTTAATTTTTTTAAATGGCCGCCATTTTGAAACAAGATGGCGGATGAAGCTGGCCAACGAACTCGGTCGAGATATTTGTATGTACTATGTACACACCAAGGTACATCCAAGTCGGTTCATAAATACGCCTGTTATTACGTGAGAAAAATCAGGACGTTTCAAAATGTCAGCCACGCTAGAAATTCAAAATGCTATAACTCAGCCATTTCTTAAGATATAGACGAAACAAAAACTGCTCCCGAATCTTTTTATCAAGGTCAAACAGGTAAGAAAAAAATATTTTTTCAATTTTCAATTTTTGGTACCACATTTCAAATTAAAATTTTTCTTAAAAATTTAAATGGCCGCCATTTTTAAACAAGATGGCGGGTGAAGCTGGCCAACGAACCCGGTCGAGACATTGGTATGTACTATGAATAAACGAAGTTACATCCAAATCGGTTCATAAATACGTCTTTTATCGCGTGACAAAATTTCGGACGTTTCAAAATGTCAGCCACGCTAGAAATTCAAAATGCTATAACTCAGCCATTTTTTAAGATATAGACGAACAAAAACTGCTCCGAAATTTTTGTATAAAGATCAAATACATAAGAAAAAAATATTTTTCCATTTTCAATTTTTTGGTACCACATTTCAAATTTTAAAGTTTTAAAAAACTTTTAAATGGCCGCCATTTTGAAACAAAATGGCGGATGAAGCTGGCCAACGAACTCGGTCGAGAGATTGGTATGTACTATGTACACACCGAATTACATCCAAATCGGTTCATAAATACGCCTTTTATCGCGTGACAAAATTCAGGACGTTTCAAAATGTCAGCCACGCTAGAAATTCAAAATGCTATAACTCAGCCATTTTTTAAGATATAGACGAAACAAAAACTGCTCCGGAATCTTTGTATAAAGGTCAAATACATAAGAAAAAAATATTTTTCCATTTTTAATTTTTTGGTACCACATTTCGAGTTTTAAATTTTTTTAAAAATTTTAAATGGCCGCCATTTTGAAACAAAACGGCGGATGAAGCTGGCCAACGAACTCGGTCGAGACATTGGTATGTACTATATACACACCGAATTACATCGAAATCGGTTCATAATTACGGGAGTTACAGTGTGACATAGGTCAGATATATATATATATATATATATATATATATATATATATATATATATATATATATATATATATATCAATTTTGAACGGAGGGTGGTTTCGGGGTCTGGGGGTCATGATTGGTGAAAATATACCAAAATTTTTTGAAATCGCTTTCCTCCGAACGGCTGCAATAGGTAACTTTTTTGTAAAGAAAGCTACCTAAAAAAGACCTTCCGGCCAGTGCCGGGAGGAAGAGGTAGCTTTCATAATCCTTATTTAAAAAAAGCCAACTTATATCATGCAAACACACGAAGCTCAATTTAGTGGAAACCGAATATACGAGATTCAATACTAATTTTTATCAATATAATGAATGAGAATTTCACGAAATTAGTCAGCTTTATCCAAGCTGCTTTTCTTTAAAGTAACTTATATTTCGCTGCCAAATTCGGCAATTTCTTAAAGTGCCTGTCATTTTAAGACAACATGGTGGATGAGGCTAAGCAGTGAACTTGGTCGAGACCTTAGTAATTGCTGTGCACATGCTCACTCACATCGGAATCGGTTAATATATAGGAGTGATGTCGCATGCAAAAAATCAGATTTTTCAAATTGTCACCCACAATAGAAATTGAAAGTGCTATATCTGAGCCATTTTTTAAGGTAAAGACAAACAAAAAATGCTCCTGAATCGTTATATCAAGATCAAATACTTAAGAAAGAAACCTTTTTCAATTTCTAATTTTTTTGCACCTCACTTTAAATATATATATATATTTTAATTTAATGGCAGCCATTTTGAAACAAGATGGCTGATAAATCTGACCAGCGAACTTGGTCGAGGTGTTGATGTATACCATTTACATGCCTTCTTACATCGAAATAGGCGAATACGTGTGTTATCGCGTGACAAATACAAGATCGTTTCAAAATGTTAGCCGTGCTAGAAATTCAAAGTGCTATAAATCAACCATTTTTTAAGATATCAACAAAAGAACAAATTTTCAGCAACAAAAACTGCTCCGGAATCTTTGTATCAAGGCCAAACACATAAAAAAAATCTTTTTCATTTTCCAATTTTTTAATACCTCATTTTCAATTTTAAATTTAATTTTTTTTAAAATGGCAACCCTTTTGAAACAAGATGGCGAATGAAGCTGGCCAACGAACTCGGTCGAGATATTTCTATGTACTATGTACACAACAAGGTACATCCAAATCGGTTCATAAATACGCCTGTTATCACGTGACAAAAATCAGGACGTTTCAAAATGTCAGCCACGCTAGAAATTCAAAATGCTATAACTCAGCAATTTTTAAAGATATAGACGGAACAAAAACTGTTCCCGAATCTTTGTATCAAGGTCAAACACATAAGAAAAAAATATTTTTTCAATTTTCAATTTTTTGGTACCACATTTCTAATTTAAAGTTTTCTTAAAAATTTAAATGGCCGCCATTTTTAAACAAGATGGCGGATGAAGCTGGCCAACGAACCCGGTCGAGACATTGGTATGTACTATGTATAAACGAAGTTACATCCAAATCGGTTCATAAATACGCCTTTTATCGCTTGACAAAATTCAGGACGTTTAAAAATGTCAGCCACGCAAGACATTCAAAATGCTATAACTCAGCCATTTTTTAAGATATAGACGAAACAAAAACTGCTCCGAAATCTTTGTATAAAGGTCAAATACATAAGAAAAAAATATTTTTCCATTTTCAATTTTTTGGTACCACATTTCAAATTTTAAATTTTTTAAAAAATTTTAAATGGCCGCCATTTTGAAACAAAATGGCAGATGAAGCTGGCCAACGAACTCGGTCGAGAGATTGGTATGTACTATGTACACACCGAATTACATCCAAATCGGTTCATAAATACGCCTTTTATCGCGTGACAAAATTCAGGACGTTTCAAAATGTCAGCCACGCTACAAATTCAAAATGCTATAACTCAGCCATTTTTTAAGATATAGACGAAACAAAAACTGCTCCGGAATCTTTGTATAAAGGTCAAATACATAAGAAAAAAATATTTTTCCATTTTTAATTTTTTGGTACCACATTTCAAGTTTTAAATTTTTTTTAAAATTTTAAATGGCCGCCATTTTGAAACAAAACGGCGGATGAAGCTGGCCAACGAACTCGGTCGAGACATTGGTATGTACTATGTACACACCGAATTACATCGAAATCGGTTCATTATTACGGGAGTTACAGTGTGACATAGGTCAGATATATATATATATATATATATATATATCAATTTTGAACGGAGGGTGGTTTCGGGGTCTGGGGGTCATGATCGATGAAAATATACCAAAATTTTTTGAAATCTCTTTCCTCCGAACGGCTGCAATAGGTAGCTTTTTTGTAAAGAAAGCTACCTAATAGGAATTTCCGAGAAGATATTTTAAATAGACGAATGCATCAAAAGTCCATAGACTTAACAATACGGAGGAGAATTCCGAAGCTGAGTGATCAGACCCCTAAGAGTCATATCTCCCTTTAAGAAAACTGGTTTAGTCTTTTGCAATATACACTATCTCTGTTTTGTACTCAGACTATTTTTTTCTCTTTGTTATATTTTTTGTTGTTCTTAGGGTTTCGGGACTAATAATTTGCTAACGTAGTGCAGATACTTATATTACACCAATAAAAATTTACATAAATACAGAAAAATCTGTCAAATAAATGCATTAAAATGGAATACAATAAACTTTATTTAAGACGTAAACGAAAAAATGTTTCCAAGTATGGGCGAATTGCGATACCAAATTCATTTTAAAAGGTTATACATTCTTATATGCATAATGTGATCTATTATATTAAAATATGACTGTCTGCGTGTATTTCTTAACTCCCCTCATAGAAGATGGAAGGCAGCGCGATGAAATTGACATCACTTAGCCGCATGGATCTGAGGCTGTCCTATCAGAACTCAGAATTTTAAAATTTCCATTAGTTTTCCATGCATTAACTTTTTTGTATTTTTTAATTAAGTTTCTGTAACGATGGCAACTAAATTATTCCGTGTATTTTATCCCACTTAACTTTAATCAAGATTTGTACCAGAAATTTTGAATGAAATTTTGTTTTTGCAATTTTAATGAAAAAAAGCTGTAAAATTGCATTTTGTTAATTTTAAATTACAATTGCCCGGTGTGTATTCAATATTACAGAAGCACTATTTTTTGCCTCTGAAAGTGTTAACACACGATTTACTTAAAATTCTGCAAAAACATTCATATAAACATTTGGATACTTTCATTGCCAATTTTTTTATTTATTTATTGCAGCCAGTTGGCACATTTTAGAGTTAGTGTTTTGACACAACAAATTTTTTAATCCTTGATTATTCCTCTATTTAGCCCCAATAAAATGTGAAACTAAGCAAAGTGTTTATGAGTCAACATTAGAAAGATGAAAGGGCTAATTAACATTGTTATTTCTGATGTTGATATCCATTTTTATATGCACATACGAAACGCACAATGGTGAATAGGGCATCATACGAAAGGTTTTTGAACAGGAATTTGACGTTGTACAATCCCATTTTGTTAAAAGATATTGTTTGATTTAAAATTGCAGTTAATTAAAAATGAAGGAAAAAAGTATCAAACAACAACATCACAAATGATCGACTGGTTACTCTCAATAAATCTGTCTGAAATCGATGTACTAAGGCAGACCTAAAACGAAGAGTTTTAAAGCTTAAGATTCGAATTTAATTAAAGTGATCGTTATTTTCTTTTAGATAATAATTAATATTGTCTAAAATTCTGATATGTATAAAATTGGTTTAAGTATTTTCTGTTTTAGCGATTTAAATTATTACTAGAAAATATATGAATCTGATCCGATCAATTGAATATCAGGCTTTTCAGCAGAGGTCTGCAGGGGCCGAAATTTCCAGGCCTGGACCCGACCTGATCCATAGAAAAAAAATTCGGCCTGATCCTTTCCGATACAAAAATTAAAAGTTCGGCCCGAACCCGGCCGGGTCCGGAAAAAAGTTAAAATCTCGGCCCGAACCGAGTGAATTTCTACAAAACATTGATTTTTACGTCAATTTGTTTAAAAATTTTTCATATACGAGGAGATCTAACCAAAAATACTTATCTTAGCTTTTTTTTTTTTTTCATGTTTATAATCTTCATTTTTATAGAAGTGCAGCGGGCTGCGATATTTATTTTTTTAGTAACTCTCTATTTGTTGTATGTAAGTGTGTCAGTTATCATTAATATTGTTAATCCATATTCCATGTATTGAAGTGTTAAAAAGCAGTAAAATGCTATACAGTAAATTCTTCTAAGCCGGAATTGCATAGGGAAGAAAAAAAATGAGCTATAGACAATTTCCCTTTTTAAGGGTTTAAATGTATTGTATATTATTTTCTTACGTATTAGTATATTCATTTTGCATGAATCAACACATTTTTCAGTTTAAGACAGGATTCCGTATAGGCAGGTTCTTTTTCACTCATTTCAATATATTTTAATTTAGCCATATTTTAATAAACGTATAAATCTACTATTCTTTAAAAAGAATAAATTTTAATGTTTAATTATAGAATAAAGGCGATTTAAAAATGTATGCATTTTTTGCAAATGTTTTTGAGCCTGGTCTAATTGTACTGACCTCTGAACGGACCAAATTACGCCCAGACAATGATTTTCATACGGGCCGAGTCAAAACCAGGACTGAAAATTTGGGGCGTGAAGACTAGGATGAATGAAACCAGTCCCGGCTCTGAACGGAAAAATAGGTTGAGCCACAGCCTAACCCTTCAGGAAAAAAGTGAGACCCCGAACCCGGCCCGGCCCGTAAAGTGTAATCACTAGGCCGGGCCCGAAACGAGTGGACGCTAAGATGCTATATATTCCCTCGACCGCCATCTTGGATTTATCGGCTAAGTTTTGTTGGCGTTTGTTTATCGATAAGGCAACCCCGACGAGTGACGTATTCTGGCAACCCCGTTAAGCATAACATACGCATAAATCTGCTTGGCGTCATTTACTTGGAGGAAAAGAGATTTACACGCCAAGAAAAATCCCAAGATGGCGGCCGCGAGAATATATAACATTTGTTCCCGAATGGAGACCAGGCCCGGTTCGGCCCGAAGGTCGTGAATGAAAATAGTTCCAGGCCGTGCAGATCTCTACTTTTCAGTATAATTCATAGGCTATAAAAAACAGCACTTGTTCATAGAACAGAAAGTAAACTAACAGAATCCTGGTGATGTTCTTAATGGAACTCGGAGTGCTGTGAAATAAATTAATTATAAAAAAAAAAAAATCCATCTCCTCGATATAAAACGAAAAAATTTTAGTTGTGACATAGAAATAGTATTGCCAGGTGTCCCGCGTAAAAAAGGTCCCCAAATGATCTGGACACTAGTATTTTAAAGTATACTTTTTCTCCTTATTAAAGGGCAGAATTATTTGCTATTAAAGATGGTGAAATGAACTGTAAGAAATTAGTAGTATCCACAACGAAAGCAACGCTAGTCCAGGACGTTCTGAAAATATTGAAATTTTTAAAGTTTTGTTTTTGTTAAGAGACCTTCAGTTTACTTTGGTAAAAGGGTTATTTAATAAGGGACTCAATTGTTATGAATTTCAAGAGTCGCGCGTGACAGGTTACAATACGTAACATTACTTAATAATACGTAATTAACAATACTTAACAATACTTAATAATACGTAATTTGAATTGTAACAAAAACTCTCCGTTGCAACAAAGATTTTTTAGAAGATTTACAACAATGCTAATTGTTAACAATGCTGTATAAATGATTACCTTATCAACGACTTCTTTACCTATATAAAGTGTTTCTAAAAGCGTCGAATTGTTCGTTTGCTAATGTTATAATTTGATAAAAGTGATTGATTTTACTATTTTTATCTACTTTTTATTTTATTTTTCAACCTCTTGACTAAATACAACTCATTAAAAAAACACCATCTTATCTACGATGAGTAATCTACGTAACAAATACGAAATCTTGAACTATCTAACTAAAAAAAATTATACCTGCCTTGAACCACTTGGCATAGGAGGTTTTGGAGATATTTTTGCCGCCATTTCACCACAACAAATGAGCGTTGCTTTAAAAGTCATTCCAGATAATAAAGCATGGATATACGAAGAAAAGGTGTGGCCTTCGTTAAGACACCGAAATATTCTACCGATTATCGAAATTATGCATGTTAAAGGTCTTCATTGCAAGATATATGTGACACCAAGGCATCCCGAAACACTCCAGAAAGTTGTTGATACCCGCGAATTCAAGAAAAACAAAAGCGCCCTTCGCATTATGAAAAAGTGGTTTTCTGAAATTTTGTCAGCGTTGGATTACCTCCATTCGAGAAACTACTGCCACATGGATGTAAAAGGAGACAACGTCCTGATTTCCATAGATGATTCAGCAGTCTTATGTGACTTTTCAGGGTTGAATGTCACAGGAAAATATCTGAAAAGACTGATTGCCCCCGTGCGGTACAGACCCCCCGAATGTTTTAAATCTGGTCTGACAACTAATGTCGAGGGCGTTCAGTTTGACATGTGGACCTACGGTCTATTAGTGCTAAATGTGTTAACACATTACTACGCAATGGAAAAAATGAGTGCATTCCATAAAAGCTGGACAAATAAGGAAATTTTGGAGGAATTGGAGTCATGTTTCAAAGTAGTATTACAAGAGATGAGTTTTTATGATGCGTTTGATAAAACGTTTAAACATATATGGGTATCGGAAGAAGACAAAATGTATGCTTTCGACTTTGTGAAATCGTTACTGAAGATAGATCCTAAAGAACGGCCAACTGCGGCACAGGCTATGCTACATCCATTCTTGAAAGAGGACTTGGAAGACGATCAGGACCTTTATTTCAGAGATCTCTACGGTTTTGAAGATTTATCGCCTGAAACTCTTTCAAATGATGAAGAAGAACTCTTTGATGCAATAGAAAAAATGAGCAGTGAAGAAAATTGTGCAAGTAAAGAAGCAGAATTGAAAGAACTTGCCGGAAATCTAATTCTTATCGATGTTAAAGAACAAGAATCTAATATTACTCCTTCTATTCCGTTGATCATTTCTCCAAGCACTACAGATTTTAAAGATGAATGTGAACCAGAAGATCATATACAGTCAATTTGCCATCTCAACTCCAAAGAATATTTATCAGTGCGGGGAGAGACTATTAAAAGCAAAAAGAAATTTTCTATCAAAGGTACGAAAAAGTGGTTCGAAAAGAAGTTTAACCGTGTTTTTAAAAAGAAAGAGCAAAACTATGAAAAACTCATTGAGAATGATGACTGAATGATGATCATAAATGATTATGTCTTACAATGGAAAGATTTTAATCTTCATACATCTTTACGTTGCAGAATATATCTTGAACAGAGCAATGCTTTACAAAAGGCACGAATATAACAGGATCAGATAAAAACAATTAAAAAAAGAACAGTGCATCTGTAGCGTAGACTGATCTAAAGCTGTATCTGATGATTTATTATCAAAGTATTATACCTTCCAAAGAATATTTATTGGTGTAAAGGAGTGTTTAGTTCGCTTTTCAAAGTAAAAGAACTATAATAGAAAGTAAAAAAATGTACAGGAGGATTGCTTTATAAGATATTTTGTTTCGAGTGTAATTTGCTGGTTTCCCAAAATTAAATGTGTGATATTAAATAGCAGTAATTATTTCATTTACATATTTTATATTAGATAATGTTGTTATTGAATTGAGTTGGGTACTTTGGATCTAATTATATTAACTTAAGATGTTTAACATTAATGGGTCACATACCTGTAATAAACCACCTGCTCTGACAAATAAAAATAGGCTTGTATATCTTACTAGCAGATCTAGCCGGCTTCGCTCGTGTCAATAATAAGGGTCCTCCTGGGTAAAATACATTAAAATGAAATAATACGGCAATGATAATAACTGAGATTTGTGCATTGCCGTTCACGAATCGTTGAAAAGACCAACAAGAAATATAAGTAAAATAGTCTTAATTGCGTCTACTATTAACTATACCATAATAATGTATATTCCAAACAAATGTCAAAACATATATTAAAGTACAATTTATTTGCTTAAAAAGCGTCATTTCAATTTAAAAAAAAACATTAAAAATATTAAAAATTTACATGTTTCGACTCTTTTATTGAGTCATCTTCAGAATATAAAAAAAAAAACTACAAACACAATGCCAATTGTGACATGATACGGATGATGGCAACGACCTAAGCCATAAATTTTGCATTTACTGAAATTTTTCTGAACATATGAATGTCTTACAATTTCGTTTTTCACACTGTCGAATAGAAAAAATTTTGTCAAATGAAATTTATCTGAAAATTGTATCTCAATTTTTTCATGTGAATGGATTTTAAAGTAATTTCCAATCATGGATATTTTTTAATTTGCATGCAGCCCAGGGATGAGATTTTCGGAATTTCACACTAGTATTTTGTTAGAGAAAATGATATTTCATTTAATCGGAATACTCTTGCGATTTAGCAGAACAACATTTTCTCTAAGAATATACCGGTGTGCAAAAACGCGGAAATCTCATCCCTACATGCAACCCAATTACAAAAGATATATCTGTTTTCTCTTAATGCAATATTATAAAGTAAAGACATTGCTATGAGTAACTCTAGCATCATATTGTTGGTGGCAGCAACCTAACCCAACATAAATTTAACTTTTACTGCAATTTGACCTTTAAATATCGCACATTTGGTTATTCTAACGTCTAATAGAATACAAAAAGTACTTTCAGTAATATTTGTTTGAAAAACTTATCTCAATTTTCAGATTGTTTATCCATTTTAAATTAATTTTCAATCACGGAGATATTTTTAAATATACCTGCATCCCAATTAAGAAAGATATATCCGTTTGCTATTAATGCAATATTATGAAGGAAAGACATTCTTATGAGTAACGTCTAGCATCATATTGTTGGTGGCAGCAACCTAACCGTACCATAAATTATGCTTTTACTGCAATTTGATCTCTAAACATCATGCATCCCATTATTTCAATGTCTAACAGAAAACAAAACAAAAAAACAAAACAAAAAAAAACACTTTCCGTAATTTGTTTGAAAGTTTATGTCAATTTACAGATTTTTTATGTTTTTAAAAGTAATTTTCGACCTTGAATTTTTTTAAATATGCCTGCAACCCAGTTACAAAAAATTAACTTAATTGCTCAAAAACATTGTAAATAATTCAGTATTTGTTTGTTTTCGTATACCTTTACGTAACTAAATTGTCAAATTTCAGTATTTGTTTGTTTTCGCGTGGGAATGTCATTCCTGTTGCTTATAACTTGAGTTCTTCTGAAATAATTTTAATTCAACTTGCACTATTAGTTTTTCAGTTAAGGTTTTGGTGTTTAACATTGCTGTACGCTGATTAGTCATAGAATTATAGGGGAAAATTGCATAATCATGTGGAACCCGATTATGAAAGATTAGACTTTTTAAAATTCTGAATGGATTTCATTGGAACATGTATTGTTTGTTAGATAATTTTACACGGATGTTTTTAAAATATTGCATATACGTCGCTTTGTTATAAAATTATAGAAGAAAGTTCAATAGTCAGGTGAGTCCGATTATAAAAAAAAATAGCCTTTTATAAAAGTTCTACGGGAGAGATTTTGATGAAATTTGCACTATTAAATTGCACCCAACTTTCTGGAATAGTTTTAGTATATAACATTTTGTTGTACATGCTTTGTTATAGAATTAACTGAAATGTTCTATAATCAGGCGAAACCAATTCTGAATGTGAAAACTTTAAAGTTTTAAAAAAAAAAGTTAGATAATTTTTGAGGAATAGTTTTAGTATATTGCATATCCGTCTATCATTCTTAGACCAAATCCTACTGTAAATGATCAACTAAAAAATTAGGCCCAAAACAGCCAAAATTTTGTCTTACACATTAGAAAATATAATAGCGCAGTGATGATCGTATCGTTTTCAGCTATACGGAAGGACATTTGAGATAAAGATACATATTGCTTTAAAATGGAAGATCAAATTCACCCATATATTTCCTTTAATTAAAGATTTGTTCGTAGAATTTGTCCGCAGCGGGAGAAATGTGCTACTCAGATAAATAAGTGATCGCTAAAACGAAACTGATCGCTAAAACAAAAGAAATAGGAAATAAATTGTAGCAGCCGGTTTTCAGAACCAGTTTGAAATTATATTGACGAAATTGACGTCATATCTAGCAAACGATTTTTTTTTTAATCATCGTTTTCCTTAATTGATTTCTTGATATTGAAACGACTTCATTAAAATAGATTTTTTAATTTCAGAAACATTCAACTAAGGTACTACGTCATTTTAATACATGCTTAGTTAAAGTTTTCACATAAATATATGAAAAATGTGCATTTTCTTCTTTGAATGACGTCAATTTCAAAAACAGCAAAAATATAGTGATACCATCCGAATTTTTATTGGCTTATAAAACAAAGTACTCTAGTTATCAAATTTTTTTTAAATTATTGAGCAGATTTGTATATGTGTGGCAACAGAAAAGAAACGATTGAATTACAAAATTTAAATAGAGACATTTCTGTGATGTTAAATTCTGGAAAGTGGTAGAAAAAAGGGATAATTAGTGGTCTGATATTTTTTAAAAGTAGACAAAGTTCTTTTCCACGTTCTAAAACTTATGTGCATGAAGTTTTGTGCAAATCGGTCAAAAACTGAAGATTTGTATAAAGGACATACATACAGAGAACGGCTTTTATATACAGTCGGACCTCTATTTAACAAACCTCAATTTTGCGAACTTTTACTTGGAACCAAGAACATTTTGCAAATTTCATCGTAAAATAACCTCCAAATAGCGAAGTGCATTCTCTATTTAACGAACTTTTCCTTGGGATCTAATTTTTTTTTTCTCCCTATTTCTTAAAATATTACTGGACATTTCAAACTTATTCTTTCTTTTAACACATTTTATGATTATCAATGACCATGAACAGGTCTTACCAGGCACGTAACTCACCGAGAGCAGTAAAATCGTTGTGATTCTTTGCTTTCCATCCAAGAAGAGCAAACTTTCAATATCCCCCTTTAACCCTCAATGAAGCTGCCCCGTTTTCTAGATTGTTGATCATGATCAATCGTGTTGGCAATTTCGGTTCTTGTAGCTCGAAAATGTCAAAGCGAAAGTGCTTGAGCATCAAATAAAAAAAATTATTATTGATGAAGTTTATAAATGAATGAAAAAAAAGAATACTGCTTTAAAATTTGGTATTCCTCCAAACAGCTTATCAACCATAATAAAAAATCGTGGTTTTAATGCAAAATTATTTTTTAAAACTGAAAATACAATGTATTTCCAGACAATGTTTTGTTTCATTCTTATTTCGCTTTCAGATTTCTTTTTGATGGATAAAATAAGTAAAACAAATAGATATAATTTATAAAAAAAAGTGTGACTAATTACTTTATTAAATTATATTTAGTGTTTATGGACTTAAAATGTGTTTTACGTAGTTTAAACTATTTTAAAGGGTGACTCTCTATTTAACGAATTTTCCATATAACGAACTTTTTGGGGGGATTTAGCGACTTCGTTAAATAGAGGTCCGACTGTATATAGATTTATAAGCGAATAATGTGAAAAGTTCAACTAATCATTTTACTTGCTTCTTCTGAGTGTGACTATGATGCCTTTGATAACCGGTCAAGTGCGAGTATTACTCGCATTCTGAGGGTTCCGTAGAATACATATGTGAATTATTAACTGTATTATTAAAAAATTTCATTGCTAAAAGAATAATAATATTTTGTAAAAACTATAAAACATAGGGTTGGATATAGCTGTATATACTAGAAAAGTATTAATGAGTATGCCATAACAGTTCAAAGATAGAGAAAGATTAAATAATATCAAATATTGTTATTGTGTATAACTTTTTTTTTAATCTTATCCTAATATGTTTATGATGAACTTAACTCGGTACTGACAATAAAAGTAGTGAATTGTTTAAACTTCATTTGGCATTTCATAAAACTAAATTCGGCATAGTAATAATCTTTTCTTTTTACAGCGTATCTACAACAAAACCCTTGTTCAAAGGTTAAACTTGGCATTGTGTGAAGAACGCTTCGAAAGGAGGTTGCAAAGTTGCAACGCTGCATTGGTCCGTCCCGCGTTTTTCTAGATACATGGTGTGTTCACAAAGTATCAAGACTGGTCTGAGAATACACAATTTATTAAACATTTCTGCACAGCGAACTGAAATTCTTTGAAATATGACCCTTGAGCATCAACACACCGCTCCCAGCTTTGTTTTCCATTATTCATAGGCTTCCTGGAAGTCTTCGCGAGCAAGGCTGTTAAGGGACCTCGTCGAAGCTGGAATCGTGGATCGCTGGAAACGTGTTAAATTGCTTCCCTTTCAGGTCATTTTTTGATTAGGAGGAACAAAAAATAGTTGCTGGGAGCGAGGTCGGTGCTGTAGGAGGCCTTGTGGCAGGATTGCCACGATAAAATTAGCCAAAACTTTGCCGGCTGCGAGCGACGTGTGAGAAGGCGCATTGTCGTGGTGAACAATGCAATCGTCTCTGATGTCTGGGCGGATGCGACGGTTCAGGTCAGTTTTCCGCTGGAATGCACCACCATTTAAAGAATCGAGTCCGGCGCGTCCGTCCAGACATCAGAAATGATTGGATTGTTCATCACGACAATGCGCCCTCTCCAACGCCGCTTGCCGCCGCAGAAATTTTGGCTAAGTTTAACGTGGCATTACTGCCTCAAGCACCCCAACCCTACAGCCCAGACTTTTCTTCCAGTGACTTTTTTGTTCCCCGGATGAAGAAAAACCTGAAAGGGAAACCATTCTACACGATTCCAGCGTTCCAGACAGCTTCGACGAGGTCCCTCAACAGGCTTGCGGGTGAAGACTTCCAGGGAGCCTATGAATAATGGAAAAAAACGCTGGCAGCAGTGTGTTGATGCCCAAGGGTCATATTTCGAAGAATTTTAGTTAGCTGTACAAAAATGGTTAATAAATTTTGTATTTTCAGATCAGTCTTGAAACTTTGTGAACACACCTGTAGGTTTTCAATTAACTTTTAAAGACACGGGAGGCATATTGAGAGATCCACCCAATGCAAACTAGTCTCGAATGCCATAGTATTCATGTGATTAAATCTAAGTAAATTAGTCTGTTTTTAACAATTTTACGTTTCTGATACTGGGCATTGCATTACACAAATGTATCATTAAGAATTGTTATCTTCGCTTTAGAAACTGATGGTACACAGATTATGCCGCCCCTGTCATAATGTAGTCAAAACCGTCCGTGTCTTTAAGGGGTAATATCTCGGCTAATTACTGACGATTTTTCCGAAAATCATTATCAACAATGCTTTTATACTTCTACGAAAGGTACCATCAGAGCTCCTCAACGCTTTTGCTGAATGCACGCAAATCGAATTTTGCGTGTAACGGAAAAATGCGCTTGTCTCAAAAACTATGTGAACTAGGGTAATCGCTATAATTTTCCTGCAAGGTTTGAGTTCACCTCTACTACCTCTAATTTTTTCATAATTTTTAATTTCAGTAGATTCGGAAATAGATGAAGTGGAACATTTTTTTGCACTACATTTTCGACGATATTTCCCCTCATAGCATGCATGGTCACAGTGACGTCATTGTGACGTCACTGTAAGTCACTGTGGTCACGTCACATCTGTGATCAAAATGCCACCACTCAGTGATGTCACATTGTGACTGAGATGTGAACTTCTTAGGAAACTTTAAAAAAATGCAAAAGCTCTTCAAAACATGTTATTTACTGTAAAACCGGCAATTAAAAAAATTTTTGTGACGTCACTATCATGTCACTGCATGTAACATACGTCACGTCACATATGTGGCGAAAAATCCTCCATATTGTAAACTCACAGTGTGACAAAAATATGAATTTAGGAAAGCTTTAAAAATGAAGAGAAATATTTTAAACAGGCCGTCTTAATGCATTTTGGAGCTTGGATCGGATTGATTTTGTAGTATACTTTATTATAATAAATAAATTCACTTTTATACTTTCTATAATATTCTCATTTTCTGTTAATGTTTAACTAGTTTAAGTCACTATTTAAAAATAAATGTTGCTATTTGTTTCTGACTTTTTTAACAAATTTAACATTTTCTGAATATATAATAAAATACACTGCTCAAAACAATTAAAGGATATTGCAGTTTTAGGTGGATTTTGTATCTGGTAAACTGTTTAGCTGATTGATACATGGTCGACAGACATAGTAGGTTATATGAGAATAAATTACACATGTTTGGCAGAAAAAAATGCATTTTATTGCGCATTTGTGTACTAAAGGAAAAAAACACAATTTGTGCATATGAGAAAAAAAGAATAAGAAAAGATGTTTTCTTCAAAGAAAATCATTTTCAGTAGGGGGTATGGTTTCCACGGGCGGCCAGCGACGTTGAACACCTTTGAGGCATGGACTCAATGAGGCTATTAATGACGAGTTGGGGTATTCTACCCCACTCTTCCAGAAGAGCTCTTTCCAGTTCTTGGAGAGTTTGTGGGGGTTGTTGGCGGCCAGAAACTCGTCTTCCTAGAGCGCCCCAAACGTGCTCGATTGGATTCATGTCTGGAGAACACGCTGGCCATTCCATTCGAACGATTCCTTCCTCGAAAAGGAAATCCTCCACCAGGTTTGCACGATGTGGCCTGCAGTTATCGTCCATTAAAATGAAGTTATCTCCGATTGCTGCAGCGTAAGGGACTACAATAGGTCTGAGGATCTCATCCCTATATCGGCGACCAGTCAGAGCTCCATCTCGAATGATGTAGAGGTCAGTGCGCCCATCAATGAAGATGCCACCATACACCAACACTCCTCCACCGCCAAATCTGACACTTTCGTGCACGAACGCAGGATTATTCCTACTGCCACGGTCCCTCCAGATGAAAATACGCCTATTATCCGGATGCACAGAAAAACGGGACTCGTCAGAAAACAGAATATTGCTCCATTCATTTCTCCTCCAGTTGACATGCTCGGTTGCCCACCCCCTGCGGTCGCGACGATGCCTTGATGTTAATCTAACACATACCATCGGTCGGCGAGCATACAGACCTACAGCATGGAGCCGGTTTCGGACAGTCTGAGTTGAAATCGTGGTGCCTGTAGCCGAGCGAAGGTGTTGTTGGAGAAGAGTAGCGTTCATGGTTCGGTGTCTCCGAGCTGTTAACGCTAAATACCGATCTTCATTGGGCGTTGTTGCCCGTCTACGACCTTGACCTGGTCTTCGGCTACACATCCACTCTCCAAAAAACGGTTCCAGATCCTGGAAATGACACTTTGTGACACTCCAATGGCTTGCGCTACTTCGGCTTGAGTTTGGCCCCCTTCTAACCTACCAACAATTCTCAAAGCTTCTGAATCTGTCAAATGACTTCGCTGAGACATCGTACTCATCGAAACAAAGCAATCACTGAATGCCGATCATCCTTGTCTTCATTCTCTTTTATCCAGTTGAAAGTCAAATTTCATTCGCTGCCGCTGAAGCGACGTTTTTGACGTCGAACTCAAAATTTGCTTACTCCACAGTTTGAAAACCAGAAAAATTTGCATTTGTGATTCTCTTCTTCTATTTTCGGCAAAAAAAATTTCATTTATATCTTTATTTTATATAAAACTTCAAATATCCTTTAATTGTTTTGAGCAGTGTATACAAAATATATCCAAAACGCATGACATATTTATTCATATTTTAATTTTTTTCTTCAGAAATTTCTTTAAAAAATAGTTATTGTCCACGCTGATTTATTCTACAGGAAATTAATACAGAAAAAAATAAAAGATTATAAACAAAAAAAAAACTTTCTTTGCCCAATAATCTTTTTTTTTTTTAGGAACATATTTGGTATTTATTACATGTGATACAAACTTTTTCTTTATTGTCCATTAAATTGGTTTTATATACACTAGAAATTTCAATACTGTTTTATTTTATATTCTCTAATTATGACTAATACAATTTTTATAATTTACAAAAAAGAGATAGTCCATTTTTACTTGAATTGATTACAAATTGATTGAAAGCTAAAATGAAATGCACACACAAAAAAAAATAAAAGAAATCAAACAGAACATTTTAATTAGCCACATTTTTATAAATGTATTACGCATTTAACTTGCAAATCTACAATAACAAATAAAACCATCTGCCCGCGAATTTTGTTTTCTGCAGACGATAACAAGAGGAAACAGTGTATTTATTCTTTTGAATAGTGGCAGCAGCTGGAAACAGTAGCTCTTTTATGAATGTGTGTAGTTGGCACTGGTTTTTTTAAATTCTACAAAAGTTATACAGGAACGCGGCCAAGAAATATTTTAGATAAAATATCAGTCCGAAAAAGTACAATGTGCAGTGACCGGTTAATCTCAGCTGGTCAATGTCATTGTGTCTAGTATTCGGATATAATTCTTCGACTTTCGACTTTAAGAACTTTCGCTTTTTCGATTACCATAATGGAATTATAGAAGACGATGTCAACAAGAAATGGGTAAGAAAAAATGATTTTTTCTGCTTTCTTTTATTATGATTTGAGTTAATTTCACATAAAAAACATGTTATAAAGTAATAGATGCCATTAATTTAACTTTTATCTATTCAATAACATTTAATAAATTTAATGTTTATTTTGAATAGTTGAAAGAAAAAATAGTATGTCAACCATTTTAATCAGATGGCTAAAACCATTAATTTAAATTGCAGTTTAATCGCATTTATTTTCCTTTTTAAAATTATCTGGTTAAAATCACATTTTCGTAAATTAAAAAATATATATAATCAATAATTCACGTAATTAATAAACATTTAAAGCTAATTAAATTACTGAATAAAAAACCTTTTATAGAATAAAAGTGTTTGCAAACTTAAATTTTTAATTTTGCGTTAAGTAATGTTCTGAAATAATTTGCATTGCATATTTTTATATAATAAAAATGGATATCTGCTCAGCGATACGGAATCTTCCACATCAAAATTTTATTTATCTTTTGAGCAGTTTCACATCGTTATTGCTAAAAGCAACTTCTTAAATTTTATAATATTAAAAAGGCTGGTGATGCCCACAAAAATATTTTTTTAAGGTACATTCGTATTCTTTACAAATTTGTGTTAGAAAATTGACAGTATTATGAGAAGTATGGTAATTTTCTGTTTATTGCAAATATAAAAAAAAAGATACCATTTAGTCAATAATTTTTTATACTTAATTTTGGTTTTTTATATGCTTAAAATGATTTATTCTAACATCCTAGTAATTTCAACTTTAAATAGTGCTTCAAATAGTTCTTTGATTGAAATCAATATAAAATTTACTTGCATAACATTTTATGATGTATATGACGAAATTTAGTCATATGACATATATATGTGACATGTGTATAAGGCATATATGAAGCATATCACGTAATAACACACATGAATGTTATACAGGATAGGTGTGAAAGTAATGAATACCCTTCCAGTAATTGACACCCTTGAATGTTTTTGGTTTCTAAAAAAATAACCAATAAAAACTTAGCTTTTATTATTTTTTTCATAACTCCCTCTTGCATGCTTTATAAACTGGGTTATTGATGATATACTCTTAATCAAAGCAATCAGGAAGCAGAAAATAATGTTTCGAAGTTCTACTGTTTTTCAGTGAAAATCTTAATGAACCTGTTAAAAGCTTAATTTACTTAATAATTTTATATATTCTTTATTTTCTTACAAAACTTCTATGTTTTTGTTTTGGTAGTAATAGAAAACTTTGAAACGTTTAATTACTGAATGTACAGTATGGACATCCCATGTGGACATTGCTAAAAATGCAATTTAAGTAATGTTCATAATAGATAAAAATGTTTTGACAAAACTGAAAACCTAAGTAATCAAATTTAATAATTTATATTGCACTTACCAGAATGTAATAACACAAATTTTATATAACTTTGCTAAAAAATATTTTATAATCTGGTAATAAATAAAACAAATTAGGAATCAGAGAATATTGTTTAAGGACATAGGGGAAAGAAGTGCTCAATTTCTACCCATTAAAAAAAAGTTACAGAAGTTGTTAAAAATATACTTATTATTTCCTGTCTTAAACGTTTTTCATTCTTCTCTGATTAAAAAAAAAAATAAATAAATAAAATAAAAATCCCATATTAGTAATTAAATTTATACTTATAGTAGTAAATGGAACTAGTAAATCTGCGGATCAGTGGCCTCAAACATCAGTTCTGAACTTTTATTTTGAAATTATTTTATTTAATATTTAAAACATTCAACCTGCAGTATTATTTCTTTCATATATGTAATATTAATTACTGCAAGTAATATATCAAGTAGTTTCGGGGTGTTTCACTGTTAAAAATAGTGGTAAATATACGAATTATGCACTAATATTCCAAAACGTTTTTTTTTTTTCAGATTTTTTTTGAATTACCTTCCTAAATCCACCACTGTCTCTAAAATTTGACAACTGTAATTCCCTGTCATTTATTATTTTAAACCATCTATCTAAAATAATTAAAATATTGATTTTGTAATAATCACAATAATTGATTTAAACAGTGAATAATTATCACATATATTTTATTAATTAATGATAACTTAATTGTTAAATTTATTTGAAAATAACTATTTTGTTTCATTAGTTAGTATGCTTTCAATAAATTCTGATTCTAAATACAGTCATAAAAACAATTATATGTACTATATTTTCTGGAGTGTCCATGACTGGAATTGTGGGTATTTTGATATATTTCTGTTATTTACAATAAAATTTTGATTAATATTGGAAAATGAGACTATGAGAATAGTTAAATATTATTGATATATTAATATAATACTGGAAAAACTGGAATATAAAAATTATAGGTATTAATTATAGTTTTAAAGAAATTCCTTAAGGGTGTCCATTACTCATCTACCTTATATGACATATAAAACATATATAAGACCTACACATAATATATATATATATATATATATATATATATACATATATAAGTTAAACTATGACTTTGGCTAAATCGCAACTGAAACCTTGGCGTAATCGTACATGCACAGACCACTATAATAAGGAAGTACCAAAGCGTAATGGCAGAAGTAGTTGCATCGTCTTCATTTATACTCAAGATTTTCAACTAAAATCTGTATGTTGGAAATATTGTGCAAATAATACACGTAGTTTTATCAAAAGATATTTCTATATTAACTTTAACAGGATGATTCTAATTGGTAAATTAATCAACAAAGATTTAATATCTCTGAGTGAAAAAGTGTTCAAGTCAGGATTCCAACCAGAGACCTTTGACGTATGCTGCCAATGCTCTGCTAACTGAGCCATTCCGGATAAATTTCATCCAGAGAACTATTATTATGTACTTATATGAGTAGTATGTGTTATTCATACGGGTAGTATGTAAAATAATTAAAGTATTATTATATAAGGTTGTGTAATAATAATAAGTACATATTCATATTCATTGGGTGAATTGTGTGCGTTAGATTTATCCAGAATAGCTCAGTTGACAGTTGATAGAACATTGGCAGCTTACGCCATTTGGCCCTAGTTCGAATCCTGACCTGGACACTTTTTCACTCAACTGGAAAAATTACAATAAAAGATAATTTTGCTTGAACATCAGCGTTATTGGTCAGAAATATTGGCAAGCTGTACAGTTTTACATATGTGCTGATACCTTTGGGTGTTAACGTGAGTAAAAGCTTTTAAAGAGAGTGCAAAAATACTTAATGGCAAAAAAGTTTGCAATAACCTTCTGCAAAATAAGAGAAACAAAAACGTTTTTTTTTTTTTTTTTTTTTTTTTTTCTTTTTCTTTTTCTTTTTGCCTTGCCCACCACAGCAACAGAAAATAGTCACTGTGTGTATGTTATAAATACAATTAAACCTGTGGTGTTTTTAGCATGTGTGTGTGAGGGGAATGCATAAATATTTTTCAAAGGCAACATTCATCAAATATTGAAAACAATACAATCTGTTACAGTTGTAAGGCAAGTGAGGGAAATTAAATTTTTAACTTTAATTTAGAAGAAAGTCTGTATATTGTATATGACTATTTATACATGTTATACAGTATTTATTCATAAATTATTATTATACGATTTTAGGATTCCAAACCAATTCTAACAGAAAGATCGCGTGCAGTAATAATAATTTCAAACGATCCTGTTCTTTTAAATTGTTAGAAAATCTTCAAAAGAAGTTAAATCGAAACAGAATCATCCAGTGTTAATGACAATTTCGTCACAAATGACACATATTTCACAAATTGGTCACAATGCGACTTCACAGCAATGTCGCTTTCGTCACATGTTCGTCACAGAGTTATAGCCAAAATAGTCACAAAGGACACATTTTTCGCAAATTTGTCACATCGTGACTTCACAAAGTGGTCACAATGGGACGTCACAAACGAGCTCTAAAACGGCCATAACGAATTCACATTGTAGTCACCATGACTTCACATCGACGTCACGTGACGTCACATCGACGGTCACAAAGTCACAGTGTGACTTCTCAGCGACGTCGCTGTGACGTCACGGGTCTGCAACTATAATTCCTAAAATTAAAAGAAATGTATTTTTTAGTTCAGAGTTACGAAAGCTTTCACACGATATCCCACACGATATACAAAGACAATATTTTTTTTTCCAAGTAGCTTAATTAGCCTCTCTACATTTTTCCTAAATATGTTTGTAAATGTTTAATAATCTGTAAATGTGTGGCTCAATAGTCTTTATTACTTCCCCCAATTTGAACTTTCCGCGTTCCATAGTTTACGAGTAAAATGGCTGTGACAGATGGACAGACAGACACAAGAGTGATCTTATAATGGTTCCGTTTTTACTTTTTAAGTACGGAACTCTAATAAATGAACCTTGTGCTTCATTTACCAGACAAGATGGTCCATTATAGGTATATGTCCCATTACTGGTACATTTACTTTATTACCAAGAAGGCTTTCCCACTAATTTCATGTCAACAGATTAAGGAAAATAATATTTTTGTTAAATTTCAATATGACTAGAAACTAGTAACTATGGTAAGTAAGGTTTTGGCAACGCGATGTTACTTGAAGATGACTCACCTCACGTGTTGCTGTTATTTACGACAGCCAATTATCAGCACGAAGTACAGACGTGTGAAAATTATTAGAATAATTGTGAAATTTACATTAAAACTTGTTATATTAAAGAAATATTTAAAAAATATTGATACATTTAATATTTAGTGTGCATCCCCTTGTTTTTTATTAAAGAAATGATGGCATACTTGTCTTGGCATACTTTGTATGAGTTTTGGGCAATTTGTATTTCGTTGTCATGATGCCAAATTTGGATGAGTCTTTCTATCAGACCAGTCTTGTTTGTGATGTTGCATTTCTTTACAATTAGTTTTTTCTTTACAATGGCCCAAAGGTTCTCTATGGGGTTCATATCTGGACTGTTTCCAGGCCATGGAAGTGTTTTCTTTAATTAAATTAAAGAAATGAGACATCACAAACAAGAATGTTCTGATAGGAAAACTCATCCAAATTTGGCATCATGACAACGAAATACAAATTAATTGCCAAAAACTCATAGAAAGTATCCCAAGACATATCGAATCTTTAATAAAAAACAAGGGGATGCATACTAAATATTAAATGTATCAATATTTTTTAAATGTATTATTTCTTTAATATAACAAGATTTTAATGTAAATTTCACAATTATTCTAATAATTTTCACACGTCTGTATAAAAGGCCGAGAGAGAGTGCCCTCCGTGGGAGTTTTTCTAAGGCAACACAACCCGTATTTACGCAAGGTTATCCAAGGTACGAAGAAAACAACGGAAAACTTGGAACGATTAGGCCGACGGGCGCGATTGGATTCGAACCCTCCACCTCTCATCTACCAGCTTTGACAGCAGAACCTTTCGGCCACTTGTTAGGCACGATTCATCCCTAGTATCAGGTAGGCTCTTCTTTTTCTGTGCTGCTAGTCGAGTTTTAAATTTTTTGGTTTAGGCCGGGCTTTGGCTCTGGTAGGTTGAGTTTAGGTACACTCAATTTTCAAAATAAAAATCGAGAATATTGTTTCAGATAAAAGTCTGTTTGGTAAAACGTAACATGTCTATCACGCAATCCTTAACAGATTTTCTTAAGTTGTTATTTGAAACTAAGAATTAAAACTCTTATTCAGACAACAGAATTCTGTACAAAAGAAAAAACCTTAAAAATAGTCAGATTTGAAAAAAATAAAACACTGCACATCGCAATCTAGTCGCACACACACGCATTATCCTCCTTCCCTTCCCCAACCGAAAAAAAAAAAAAAATATGCTCCTACGCCACTTCAATGCATTCTTGCGTTAAACTGAAATCTAGAAAGTTTTTTACATTTTCCTTTTTTAATTTCTTATAATTTTATTTTTACTTTTTTTTCTTTAAAAAAGACTTTTTTTTTTTTAAGATGAATATCAAAAGAGAATATTCACGTGACTTGCTTTAATCTTAAAAGATCAAGGGATATTACAATTAAAAATTAGTATTATTAAAAGTTTCATTGGATCAATCCCTAAAACTACTTACACCGTAAATGCGTTTTGATATGTTAGTTTGCATAAAAGACAATTAATTAGAGATAAAAGTTTTTCACCAGTGAAATGACATGTTGTCCAACACGTATAATTATTTAAAAAATATTCTGCTCCAAGAATTTTCAAATCTATGATTTCTCGTTATTATAGTGAGAAGGCTTAAATTAATGAACATAAATCTCAGAAAAGCATCTGAAAATAAATAAATAAATAAATGAAATTATATATTAATGAGTAAGAAAAATAATTTTTTAAGAAATTTTTGTTAACTATTTCTATTAGAATGCCTTAATTCTCTATCTCTATTTAACATAAAGGAAAAAAAAACACTTCCACAGCAAAAGTTAAGCAAAGTTTTTTTTGTTTGTTTGTTTAAAGCTTTTTTTTTAATTTTTTAAGTTTGAGTTATTGCAAGTTGTCAGAGTTTTATGTGGAACTTTTTTTTTTTAAGAAGAAAATCTTCTTAGTGTATAATTTGTGTTTTGAATGAAAATCGCTGAGTAGTTTTTAAAAAGGAAATACGTAGGAATGGGTAAAAAGTCCTGGCTATCTCATCATCAGTTTCGTTTCGAAAACTATTTATATCATTTGAGAACAAATCTCACTATATTAAGCCACAACTGCACTGCCAAAGAAGACAATTGCTTCATAATCTACGAAAATATAATGCAAAGTCATGTCAAAATATTCCATTACCTCTTCTGAGTTACCTACAATTCTTAAAAGCATTCTTTGTCTTTAGTAACAACAGACACTAATATATTTTAAAGACTTAAAGAATAATAATAAGAAAAAATGTTTCTTTTGCTGCAACTGATTTTCGGAAACGTCTTCGAGTCGTTTTAATAGGTCAACTAATCAGGTTTCACAAATTCGAAATATTGGTTTTCAGGATACCGTTCATTATTAATTAAACATTTTCATCTACGTGACTGAGTTCATCTATGCAAGAGTAACAATATAATATTAACTTGAATGTTAATATTAATGCTGTTAATTTATCATGTTTGTCTATAAAACATGTTTATTGAACATGGAAAATGTTTACGTGAGATTAGATAGAATCCGAAAAATTTATATTCCAGATTGCGAAAATGGATTAACCCTTTATGCACAGAATTGTGAATTCATAAAAATTTTATCTTCTAAAGCATTCATAGTAGACGATTTACATAATCATTTAATAAATTTTAGAAGCATTTAGGAAGGAATGAAGGATTTAAAAGGATTAATTATATTTCAATTTATAGGGATTTTGTGCAATATTTATAACCCCACTCAAATCTTTTATATTAAATATTTTTCTTAGTATTTTGTAGAATTAGGAAATGTACTAATATAATGTTTTTACAGTGGAATTATAGAAATATTTCCGAATTGAAAAATCCCCCCCCCTCCCCCCCAATGCCAAAAAAGCTGAAAAGATGCAAAGGCAAAAGAAATCATCCTTTTAAAATATTTTTGTTTTGTGTAACCCATAATGCTTTTAGAACAATGTAAATTAATGCATCTATAATTCATTCTAAACTGTATTACTACTAACCGATGTATTAAATGAATTTTATAACAAGTTATTTTAATGGTACTTATAAGTACCGTCAGTAGATAAAGGGTTAATACACTCGAAAAAGTTACCGAAAATCATTGGCAGAAAAGGCACTTTGTACATATAAATATTTCTTAAAATTTCGAAAAAATATTAGTTGCTAAGGTTTCGAAAGATATACAACGTTTTTCGAAATCGTGGTATCTCGGAAAAGGGAAATGTATATTTTACAGTGTGCGCCAGCATCATTTTAGAAAGCGGCAAAGCCTCTATAAAACGTAATTACTCTTTTCACAATAATAAAGACATCTTAGTGATATTTCCAACATACTTACTTTTATTCGAATGAAATTAAATTCTATCGTATATAATTTATTGGATTTATTGCATTAATTCATTAATAATATAATAAACTTTAATTAACATGAATATATTTAGTAAACAAAGTAAAGAAGTTAACTGATTCGACAATTACTAGTTTTAATAATAATAATGATGATGATGACTACTAGAATAAACAGTAAATAAAGAAAAGATATTATCAAGATAAATCAAACAAATTCATTTAACAATAATAATAAAAAGTAATAACAATAATAATTTAATATTATTAACAAAATCACAGTTTAGTAAATAGATAAATACCATCATAAAGTAAAAGCAGGCAATATTAAGATTTTAATAATTGTAATTACAAAATATCAATAATGGTAATAATTCAATATTATTAATATAAACACATACGCTAAATGAAAATAAATATTATTATCACGTTAAATAAAGCAATATTACGTATTTTGACTAATTTTAATCACTATAAAAATCCATATTATTAACAAAAACACAGTTCAGTAAATAAAAAAATGCCATTATAAAGCAGAATTAAGCAATATATTTCAATAATAGTAATTACATAATAACAACAATATTAATAATTCAATAATATATTAGCATAGTACGCAGTAAATAAAGAAATGTCATTAAAAAGTAAATTCCAGTAATCATACATTACACAGGGCTATGAAATAGGACTAAAAAAATACTAATAACAATAATTTGCATCGTTTTGAACTATTCTAATGTTTTTTCTTCTTTTTATGCTCTCAGTTAAAACATACCGACACCTTTTCGTTTATAACGTATTGTTTCTTTAAAATTTGAATCTGCCAAAAGCCACACAGAAAATTTAGTAACGACGTAAAACTTTTATAGAAAAGGCGTTTGCAAAGGAACCCAATCTTGCATTTTATTATGTAACGTTTGCCAAAGCTGTCAAAAAGTGGGAAATCCTTACAATATTTTTTTCATTTCGGGGAAATTATGTCCCCCCCCCCCAACCCATCAATTTTAGAACATGATGTCTGTGCATTATGTTGCATCATAAAAAATATAATGCATCATTTCCCATTCAAATTAATTTAAATAATATAATTTATTTCAATTTTACAACTTTAATTAACATTTTCAAACACCTAATTTCTAATCACAAGTTTTAAACTTATAATGAAAATTTTAATGATAAATAATTCAATATTTCCTTATTTTTCAATGTAAACATTATCTCTTATTAAGATTATTTAAGTGCAATTAGTATTTTATTATATTTCAGTAATTTAACTTTCAAATTTCTTTCAACATACATCGCGAAATGTGTAAACACATCGGAATTTTCTAAGTCTAAAATATAAAAAATAGAAATCTTTTATTTATCAATATTTCCCTTTTAAATTATATTATGTGGATAGAAATATTTATTTCTAGCCGATTGCGAAATTTTCAGCGACTTGTGATAAATACTTTGGCAGAAATACGCAAAAATGTATTTTCTATCTTTTCTCATTTTTAATTTCGGCGCGCGACGCCATGAGATCATTCTTTCCGACATTTTGAAAGTTCCAACAAGAAGGGTATTCCCCTTTGCCAAACAGACGCTTAGTTCAAAACCGGACGTTTGCTAAATCGTTTAACATTCCTTTTGGAACACGCACGTTGTGTGTGACGTCAGGCGCGGGGAGGATAGGCGCTTTGGATTGGCTGGCGCGCTTTGTAATGGCTTTTGTTTTTTGAAACTCTGGGTTCTGGAAGTCATCAGTCTTCACCAGGGAGCCGTTAAAGGAAGTGGTAACGTGCGGGGCTGCGACGCCGTGCTTTTTTGGCCGGCAGTTGCAGCCGAAGAGTCTCTCTATGTGACAGCAAGAAAATCGCAATGAACGTCTTGAAATTTGCCAAATTTTGATTCCTGATCCAAAGGTCTTACAGCATTAATGAAATTCATTTGACGTAACATTCTGGATGAAATGAATATCACACCTTTAAATGTTTGGACATTCTACAAAAATTCATCACAGTGAAATATTATTCGCGACATTCGAATGAAGATATCCAGAATTAAGTAGGAACACCAGCTATTTCCTTCTAAATATGCAATATTATAATTCGCTTGCCGCTCTGATTCCACGATCAACCATGATAGTTTATGTCATTTAGAGGTCTTATGAATTGAATTTCATCCTCGTGACGTTTAGTTCATATCACGAATTTTTACTCTGGAAGTGCATCGATCTTCATCACCATTAATTTCATGAGACTTCAAATTTATCTCCAAATACAAGAGTCCTTCAACGATCCGAGTTTGGCTTTATATTCCTGAACTTTATTCCCTAGTTTGACTTTATGTTCCTGAACTTTGTTCATTTTGGAGGCCTTAAAACTAAAAGAAATATTTCATAAATAATCAGACTCTATAACATCACGATATCAGAACTTCACATTCTATTATGTTAACTTAAATCTCATATTTTAACAATTTACTTCTGCTTTTTCTCAGATGACAATATATCTCCAATTATCTAAAATTATATTAAATTTTACATTCATTTTGATAATCTTTTCATAATTCATAATGTAAGAATGCATTCAAATTAGCAAACTTTATATATGTCTAAATAAACGTCATTTGTGAATTATCTTTCTGTGTTCAAGTACTTGGGTGAGTGTTTTCTTTTCTTTATTTTTTTTCAGCTACGATAACTAGTAAATATAATTTTATTTGATCTTAAATAAATTAAAATAATTCTTAAAAAACACATTAAGCAATGTCTACCACTTACGTCATCGGCTGTAGTGTATTTTTGAGCTTATGAATCGGGATTAATTTTGTTCAATTCAAACTTTGGATTGAATTCCACTCTCCAATTCATTAAGCCCAGACTTACAGTACATTTATGGTGCCGTTAATTTAGTGATTTCATTCTTGGAGTTATTGTTTTAAGCCTTTTTAATATTAATTTTTTCTTTTCATTCATAGGCATTAATTGATGCCATAACTTTAAAGATCGGAGATCGGGTTTCATTACTTTTTCATGATAATAGATAAAGTATATTTATTAATTAACTTATTAATTATTTAACCATTTATTTTAAAAATAATACTCACTAAACTTATATATATTTTTTTCTCTCTATTTCATGTGCGGACCCCATATTGGTGCAATATATTTTTAAAATATACATGATTTATATTTTTATTTATTTTCCTTTTAAGATTTGATTCTATAAATATATGTAAAGAAAAGAAATTTGATTTTTCAAAGATTTATTTGCTAATATTTTTTCATAAATTGAAAAAACGAAAACTTTATATATTACGCTTTGAATTTATAATGATTTATTGTTGCATGTTTTGATATTTGTAGTTATTGTGTTCCTTTTTTTCTATTTTGGGGGATTTGTACATTTTTGCATATATTTATTTAGTTTAACTGTATTGCACATTAATATGCATTTTTAGAAATTTTTTTAAAAAAGTAATCTTCCATTTTTTTTTATAATTTTTTTTTCTTTCCTTCATCATTTTAACAAATTTTTCTATTATTATTTTTTTATTTGCTTTGCTTTAAGATAATTTATTTGTCATACATCAGTGTTTTTGTATACCTTTTGATTTTTCACGTGTATACAAATTATTACGATATGGCAAATGATTTGCAATTAAACGCGCTTATGGCAGCGATTCCCACTTTCCATGGAAAAGAAGGGGAAAATGTACATTTTTTCATTAAAAACATTAGTGATGTCTGTAACATACAGAATTGGAACGACGAGAATCGTATTCTACTCTTCCGCCTGTATTGTAGAGACAAGGCGCAGGAATATGTTGCGAGCGATCCAGAAATTAACAATATTGATAATTTTGAAAATTTTGTGCGTTTATTTAGAGCAAAATTTAGCAGAGAAGAGAATTTCCAGGAAACCTCTTATCAGTTCTCAAATACAAGACAAAAACCTAAACAGACAGTGAAGGAGTTGGCTGAGGTAGTAAAAAAAATAGTCAATCGATTGGTTCCGAACGATGGGGATATTCCTCAAATGGTCATTCTAAAGCAAAAATTGATGTTTAATAAATTGCTCGAAGCTCTTAGACCGGATATTAAAACAGAGGTACTTAAACTTGGAAAGGAAAATTTCGATGATCTGGTTTCTAGTGCTATGGATTGCGAAAAAGCTTTGGAGCAGCAATGCTCTTTCTCAGTCAACACCATCAACGCGACGCAGGTTTCAAACAACAGCAGTCAGGACTCGTTGATTACAATTTTGTTGAAACAACAAGAAAATTCAAATACATTATTGCAGAGTATGGCGGAGCAGTTAAAAGGATTAAAAGAAGAGCGGACTGTTTGCCATATCTGTAACAAACAGCATAATACGCGCGATTGCTGGTTTTTTCCGTCTTTGCATAATAGGGGATTTTTTTCGCCGCAGCAAAATTTTTCTGGTCAGGGTAACAGTGCTGCTAATCAAGCAAGTAAATTTTTAAGTCCTAACAGTAATTCTCCAAGTAATGATAGATATTTTGAGAATCAGGGCAGAAACTTTGCTGGAGATTTTAGAAGAGGTAGCGATAACAATGTGCAGAGATTCAATAGGGGCAGAGGTAGAAATAATTATCGACCATATTGTGGCAGAGGCAGAAGAAATAATTTAAACTTCTAGAGGGTTCTGATGATATTTTGCACAATTTTTCCCCTCAATCTCACAGAGCCCTAGATGATAAATTTTTGCACGAGGGTATGAATTATTCTGATACTGCTGTTAACATTCCCAAATCACTTATGTCATGTTTTTCTGATGATTCTCCACTTCCTTTAATCAAATTAACATTTGGAAAACATAACTTTATTGATCTTCTGGATTCTGGGGCAAATCTTTCTCTTATACAACCTAAAACTATTAACTTACTTAAACAAAACAATAAACTTAACTTTTTATCTAGATCTGTAAACATCAAGACCATCAATAATTCCAGTGTTCCTTATTTTTCTGCTGTACAATTAAACTTTAAAATTCGTAATAAATGGTTCAGCAATGTGTTTTTCGTTACCCATGATAATTGGCACTCTAACTACCAAATTATTCTCGGTTATGATTTTTTAAACCGAAATAAAGTTTTGTTAGACTCTGCCAACTCTCAACTTATCATGGGAAACCTCACATTTCCTTTCGAAAATAAAAATCCTGATTCTACTCAAACTTCTAATTTTAACAATGAAAATCTAAGTTCCAATGACAATAATACTATTCATGATATTTCAAATTCCAATGCTGAATCACATGAAAATATTAATTCTCTCTCTAACGATATTAATCATGAAGATTCCAAAAACTTTGTCACACCAGCTAACCGTGTCATTATTCGGCCAAATCATGGCAGGATTATAAGACTTAAAGCATTACATAAAATTAACAATTCATTTAACTATTTATTTGTTCCATTAACTACCAAATTGCCACTAAACTTAGATCTTAGCCTTTATGAAGCAAATGTTAACAATTCTATTCTTCTGTATGTATTCAACAACAATAGTCAAAAAATTGTCCTCAACAAAAATACTAAATTAGGTTACTTAAAACAAATTTCTAAAGATCAAATTTCTAAGCATGACAACAGTAAAACATACCAGGTAAATTCGCTAATTTGTGATGATATTTTAGAACTTCGTAAAAATGAACTAAAAGCTAATAATTTTCAAGTTGATCACTTACCTGAATCAGATAGGAAGAGAGTTCTCAAACTTCTTATGAATAATTCAGCTGTTTTTTCTTCTTCATACAGTACACTGGGATGTACAGATAAAGTTGTTCCTCAGTTTAACTTACTGCATGATTTTGCTTTACAAACAAAACCATATCCCATTCCTAGAATTGCCAAGGAGTTTGCTAGAAATGAAATCGCTGATCTTCTGAAGGCTGGCATTATAGAAAATTCAACCTCAAACTACTGTTTTCCAGTCATTTTTGTTAAAAAGAAGACGTTACCTACTGATGACCCTAACAAACTTAAATTTCGTATGGTTATCGACTATCGATTACTTAATGCAATAACTGAACCTTATAAAATTTGTTTACCAAAAATCAACGACATTATGCAAAATATATCGGGCAAAAAATTCTATACTGTTTTGGATTTAAAAGCCGCATTTTTTCAAATTCTTCTTCAACAGAAGGATAGGGCCAAACTGGCATTTGCAACGGAGTATGGGAATTATCAACCTAAACGCCTGCCATTTGGATGTGTGAACTCAACTTCTTATTTTCATACTTTAATAAATAACTGCTTTAGCTCATTAAGAGGTAAAAATGTTCAATATTTTCTAGATGACATAATTGTTGCTGCTGATTCGTTGGAGGAAATGTTAATATGGTTGCAGAAAGTTTTTGACAAATTGAGAGAATTTAACCTCACTTTAGACCCTAAAAAGCTTCAAATATGTAAAGAACAAATAACATACCTAGGTTTTAAATTACACAAAAACGGTCACTCTCCTTCTACTGATAATGTAAACAAAATCAATAGATTTCCCATTCCTACAAACCTGAAACAAGTTCAAAGTTATCTGGGTATGATAAATTATTTCCGTCATTTAATTTTCGATTTTGCAAAAATAGTACAACCTATTGTAAATTTAACGAGAAAAAAGGTAAAATTCTTCTGGAGCAATGACTGTCAAAATGCTTTTCTCAAGATTCAGGAAATTTTGCTTACTAATCCAACAGTTAAAAATTTTGATGATAGTAAGGATGTTTATTTGGTTACTGATGCATCTATGGTTGCAATTTGCGGAATTCTTATGCAAAAACACAATGACAAATTCTACCCCATTGAATTTTATTCCAAGCAATTAAATCAGGCAGAATCTAAATACCCTTCAATCAAACGTGAATTTTATGCTATCTATTCCTCTGTTAAACATTTTTCTGAATTCTTGTACGGTAGACAATTCAAAATTCTAACAGATTCTAAAGCTTTAACTTACCATTTAAACCTAGAAAAACAGGCTGAAATTATAACTAGATGGCTTTTATATTTGCAGAGTTTTAATTTTAAGGTTGAGCACATTCCTGGGCTTGTTAATCCAGCCGATTTTCTTTCTCGTGTCGTGGACCTTCCTAATAACCCTAATTTATATGTAAATGCATTAAATATTTTTATACCTACTAACGACTCACTAACTACCGAAAATATACTAAAAGAGCAGCAAAATGATGAAAAACTTAAAGAAATCCGAGAAAAAATAATTGCCAAAACATGTTCTAACACTAATTACTCAATCAATCCTAATAACGATCTTTTAATGTTTGCTAAAAAGAAATCTGGTAATGTCAATAGAGTAAAGAAAATCGTTATTCCTAAAACATTAATCAATAGTTGCATTGCCCTTGCTCACCAAGCTCATTTTGGAATGATAAAAACGGTTGAGACAATTTCCAGGAATTATTTCTGGCACGGAATGGTTCAGGATGTTCAAAATTTTGTAAATAACTGTGATAAATGTCTTCCCTACAAAAGTAAACAAACCAACACAAAACCTTCCTTCATTTCCAAGTGTGAATTAGCTCCCGGAGAGATGCTTGCGACAGATATTGTGGGTAAACTCCCCAGGTCACATGACGGTAAATTTTTTATTCTCACCATCGTTGACCACTATTCACGCTTTCTGGAAGCTATTCCGCTTAGAGATGCTACTTCCCCATCTATAATTAAAGCTTTAAACGACTACTTTTCGAGGTTTGGTATACCAAAAATTATATTATCTGATAACGCCAAAAACTTTACCTCTGATGTCTTTCTAACCTTTCTTAAATCTCTCAATATCAAACGTAGAAATTCGTCCATTTACTTCCCGAGGTCGAACGGTGTTATCGAACGTATCCATCGATCCCTGAAAGAATCAGTTGCTTCACTATCTGATCAAATAATTGAATGGTCTGATAGATTGAAATTTTTTGTGCTTCACTACAATAATTCTAAACATTCTGTAACTAATTTTAGTCCTGCAAACTTATTTTTTGGCAGAGATTTAAACTTACCTATTGATACTTTCTTACCACCTAAAGATGCTGAAGAACCTTCCCAATACTTTAAACAACAACAAGAACATATCAAAACAACCAGAGAATTAGTTAAACTTAATGAACAAAAATATTTTAAAATGAATGCAAAATTTCTTAAAGGTCGTTCTCCTCCAAAGTTGAAAATTGGCGACAAAGTTTATTTAAAGAATTTCAATCATACTAATACTTTCCATGCAAAAAATTCAGGTCCTTTTAAAATTATCCAGATATGCAATAACGATAACTATCAAATTCAACATATGACTGATCCAACAATCAGAATTATGACGGTGAATGTATCAAAACTCATCTCAACAGGATGTTAGTTTTATTTGTTTTCTACTCGCTTAATTTTCTTTTGTTATGGATATTTTAATTTTTTTTAGGGCACTACAATCTTCCTACAAATGTAAATCCCATTTTTTCTAATTTCCATTTTAGTGTCTTCATATGTATATATATATATCTCTGAATGACAATTTTTTTTTAAACAATACAGTGGTAACATCTGTATCAATTCTATGAGTTTTCAATATTTTGCTGGCGAAATACTAGTGGTCACGTAATGTAAGCGCTTACGTACTGTCCATTACTGTTCACTCATACAATTGATTAAGCATACTGATTTATTGATTTCATTATTTTACAATTCTATATTTTATAATAGGTACTATCCTTCATCTAATTTTTTTTTCTACCTTAATTTAAATGATGGGAATGCAATATTATGTTGCCACAGATTTTTTTTTGTATGTTCATCTTTGTTAATGTTTGAACAATATATATCCATATCATATTGAAATTGAAGGGTGATCTCAACATATAAACTTTTACTGCTTATCCATGTGATGTTTTATTTTAAATTTAATTATAGGATCCTATATAACTATTATTAAAAATTATGAGAAAATATATATAAAAAAATTATTATATTTTTGAGACAACTTTAATAAATTACAAAAAAAAAATACAAATGAAAATTTATATATGTTCCAGAAATTATATGAAATATTATCAATGCTCAAACCTCCTAGCTGCAGCTCTTTGAATACTAGTGGAGATATTTTATGAGAATACGATGGAGCAACTGCTCTAAGTTATTTCTCTTTTTCTTTCAGTTCCCAACAAATTTATAGCAAGCACACACAGAAGGTAAATTCGGCATAGCTTGGGGCAAAAAATAATCACAAAATTAGTACCCTTCCGATAAATCCTTCAAGGTGCAACTATTCATAATTTAAAGGGAATAACATTTTATATTGTAAATTTCAGTGTCCAAGATCACATATGATCTATTTTAAAATTCACAGCTTAATGTCTTAAATTTTTTTAATTTAATGGGCACAACTATCATTCTGAACAATGTACATTTGTTTTTTGTTCAAGAAATTGATGGTATTTTACAATGTAAACAAAATAAATACTACAAATAATGATATACAGTTGTCTCAGCTACATCAACATTGCAGTATTATCCTGTTTTAATTTTATTGATTTGATTTTGCAATACTTGAAAACTTTATGCAGCATTTTTTTTTTTTTTTTTAAATATGATTAAACATATAGTTTTATTTTTATCATAGTTGCAATATGTCTACTGTTAGGGGTTTGCACATGAAAAGATTACATTTTTATAGGCCAATTGGAACCTCACCCAAGCAGTGTTTTGTTTATATATAAATTTTAGTGGTTTGTTTCTACCTGTACCATGTTTGTTATTGTTTGATATTGTGTTACAATTCTATTTCTACTTGTACTGTGTATTCTTGTTTGGTATTGTGTTTATATATTTGTTTTGTTGTATTGTGTTTATTGTTGTTTAATATTGTGTAGTTTACCTTTAAATTTGCATAGAATTATCTGCAGATGGTTCATCTTTTCGAACCTGTCAGCTAAAAATTTTTTTTCTGCTACCGGGAGATAAAATGTTGCATCATAAAAAATATAATGCATCATTTCCCATTCAAATTAATTTAAATAATATAATTTATTTCAATTTTACAACTTTAATTAACATTTTCAAACACCTAATTTCTAATCACAAGTTTTAAACTTATAATGAAAATTTTAATGATAAATAATTCAATATTTCCTTATTTTTCAATGTAAACATTATCTCTTATTAAGATTATTTAAGTGCAATTAGTATTTTATTATATTTCAGTAATTTAACTTTCAAATTTCTTTCAACATACATCGCGAAATGTGTAAACACATCGGAATTTTCTAAGTCTAAAATATAAAAAATAGAAATCTTTTATTTATCAATATTTCCCTTTTAAATTATATTATGTGGATAGAAATATCTATTTCTAGCCGATTGCGAAATTTTCAGCGACTTGTGATAAATACTTTGGCAGAAATACGCAAAAATGTATTTTCTATCTTTTCTCATTTTTAATTTCGGCGCGCGACGCCATGAGATCATTCTTTCCGACATTTTGAAAGTTCCAACAAGAAGGGTATTCCCCTTTGCCAAACAGACGCTTAGTTCAAAACCGGACGTTTGCTAAATCGTTTAACATTCCTTTTGGAACACGCACGTTGTGTGTGACGTCAGGCGCGGGGAGGATAGGCGCTTTGGATTGGCTGGCGCGCTTTGTAATGGCTTTTGTTTTTTGAAACTCTGGGTTCTGGAAGTCATCAGTCTTCACCAGGGAGCCGTTAAAGGAAGTGGTAACGTGCGGGGCTGCGACGCCGTGCTTTTTTGGCCGGCAGTTGCAGCCGAAGAGTCTCTCTATGTGACAGCAAGAAAATCGCGATGAACGTCTTGAAATTTGCCAAATTTTGATTCCTGATCCAAAGGTCTTGCAGAATTAATGAAATTCATTTGACGTAACATTCTGGATGAAATGAATATCACACCTTTAAATGTTTGGACATTCTACAAAAATTCATCACAGTGAAATATTATTCGCGACATTCGAATGAAGATATCCAGAATTAAGTAGGAACACCAGCTATTTCCTTCTAAATATGCAATATTATAATTCGCTTGCCGCTCTGATTCCACGATCAACCATGATAGTTTATGTCATTTAGAGGTCTTATGAATTGAATTTCATCCTCGTGACGTTTAGTTCATATCACGAATTTTTACTCTGGAAGTGCATCGATCTTCATCACCATTAATTTCATGAGACTTCAAATTTATCTCCAAATACAAGAGTCCTTCAACGATCCGAGTTTGGCTTTATATTCCTGAACTTTATTCCCTAGTTTGACTTTATGTTCCTGAACTTTGTTCATTTTGGAGGCCTTAAAACTAAAAGAAATATTTCATAAATAATCAGACTCTATAACATCACGATATCAGAACTTCACATTCTATTATGTTAACTTAAATCTCATATTTTAACAATTTACTTCTGCTTTTTCTCAGATGACAATATAACTCCAATTATCTAAAATTATATTAAATTTTACATTCATTTTGATAATCTTTTCATAATTCATAATGTAAGAATGCATTCAAATTAGCAAACTTTATATATGTCTAAATAAACGTCATTTGTGAATTATCTTTCTGTGTTCAAGTACTTGGGTGAGTGTTTTCTTTTCTTTATTTTTTTTCAGCTACGATAACTAGTAAATATAATTTTATTTGATCTTAAATAAATTAAAATAATTCTTAAAAAACACATTAAGCAATGTCTACCACTTACGTCATCGGCTGTAGTGTAATTTTGAGCTTATGAATCGGGATTAATTTTGTTCAATTCAAACTTTGGATTGAATTCCACTCTCCAATTCATTAAGCCCAGACTTACAGTACACATTACTTACAGCAGCTTCTTATGCAGCAAATAGCAGTCTGCTACCAGGTTTAGTAAAATCTGGTGTCTTTATGACTAAATTTATAAATTACCTGTTAGAAATACTTATGTCTTTATGACTAAATTCATAATTTATCTATTAGAAATACCGGTGTCTTTATGACTAAGTATATAATTTACCTATTAGAAATTCTGATAATTTTTTTGACTAGAGTTATGGTTTACCTCTTAGAAGTTCTGATGTCTTGATAATTAAATTCATAGTTTACCTACATTCTGATGTCTTTATCACTAAATGTATAACTTACAGTTTTAGAAATTCTGACGTATTTATGGCTAAATTTATAATTTATCTATAAGAAATCTGATGAATTTATGACTACATTTATATTTTACCTGTTAGAAATTCTGTTGTATATACGACTAAATGCATAATTCTCAATAGAAATTCTAATGTCTTTATGACGAAATTTATATTTTACCTATTGGAAATTCTGATGCCTTTATGAATACATTTTTAATTTACTTATTAGATATTGTGATATCTTTATGACTAAACTGATAATTTACCTATTAGAAGTTATGATGTCTTTATGATTAAATTTTTAATTTGCCTATTGGAAATTCTGGTGTCTTTATGACCCAATTATTAATTTACCAACCAGTCACAAATTCTCAATTTGTTCTCAAATTGTATCTGATAGATTTTTTTTTTAAAAATTTTCTCGAAATCGGCATTAAAAAAGTGCACCAGAAATACCATTCATTTTAAAGAAAAATATTTTGCTATATAGATATGCAATTATTACATTTTATTTATCGTTTAAAAAACTATTTCTGTCTTCCTGACAATCTTCCTGCACTGATTACTTCTTCGATCGTATCTGTAACCAGTACAGCATCTTGCTCCTCGGGGTGGTTCACAGTCGCAACCAAACATATGGCCCATAGGTACACTCTTGCCTTTAATGCTTGGCCGAACAGCAGACGATATTGCAACAATGAGGCACAAGAAGCAGGCAATGACAATGATAGCGTTTTTCATGATATGTTTGCTGCAAAAATACGAAAATGTCACACAAACTATAAAAACGTATCAAGCTGCAGAGAAAAAATGATGGTTAAAGTAAAAATAATGTATGTATATTTCTTTTTTTTTTCACATCATTTGAATAGTCTATATCGAAAAAATATAAAAAATTTTATTTCCTTTATTTGTGTGTATTTAAGTAAACCGAAATTACACTTTAAGGACCTTAAAAAGGAAAATAACTTCTAAGGACCGTTTCCTAAAAATCCGCACAAACTTAAAATAACAAAGGAATACGAATCATCTGAAATCTGCGCGTGAAGTGTTTTATATAAGGGCACGTCCGTTAGTCGACAGTTCATCCGTGTTTTCCGAGAATGAAGGCGAAAGAGAAGTGTCTGCGTACGCATGTGTACTTTGGCTTTCGAAGGCAATATTCATCATCGACACAAGTTCATCGTGAACGATTTTTTTTTCACAAAAATATCTCCAAATGAACTATATACGATGTTCTACAGCATTACTAGAAGGGACTCACAGCCAAAGGACAAACCGGGTTGGGTAGGTTTACAGAGTAATATGGTTATTAAAGTTACCTTACAGTGCCCCTTTGTACTCTTTGTCTCGTTTTTTCAAGCTTTCCAGATAAGAAAAGTTTGTGCGGATTTCTAGAAACAGTACTTAATATTGAGAATTAAAAAAAAAATACAATATAAAAACCTGGTCAGTTTTAATAATTTGAGGTGATTCTATATTACAAAGCAAACGCATGTCCGTGAGTGACGCTGATGTCATATCGATGACAGTGGAAACTACATGGGCAATCAATTTTGCTTTAATCGCAAAATTATTAACATCCAAACATCTTCAAAACTTTAATTTTTACACTGTCGAATAGAAATAAAAATGCACTTTCACATGTAATTTGTTTGAAAACTGTATCTCAATTTACTGAGTTTTTATGACTTAAAAAATAATTTTCCAGCATAATTTTTTTAATCCACCCGAATAAAAAAAAAAACCTATTCCAAATGGTTAACACGTTTGAACTTTGAAAACTTGAAACAATGTAAATAGTTCAGCAGTTGTTTCTGGCTAATATTTCCTAACAAAATTAAAACCTCACAAGAAAATAAATAACTAAAACACGAGTTTAACACATGTGTAATCGAACTACGCGCTTAAACACTGAAATAATCAGAATAAAAAAAAAATGCTATAAATAGTGAAATCTTTGGCGACTTCTTCCGCCAGCATGCAACTACAGTGTAAAAAAAAAAAAAGATAAATGTTTTTATGTCTACGAAAATATAATATAACAACGTATGAAAATGTACAATAGCCTTTTTTGAGTAGCTCATGATTCTGGAAGGCGTTCTTTATCTTTAGAAACTTTAGAAATCAGTCTTTTTTTCGAGGTATAAGAAGAGAAGCATTTACAAAACAAAGTTTCTTTTTCGCCATGGAATTTGCTGTTCATTCTCACTTAAACATTTTCAACTTCTTAACTGAATTTAAACATGCAAGAGTAACAAATAATATTCATTTTAATGTTAATGTTCATGTTGTTCATTTATCATATTTGTTTGTAAAATATATTCAATGAACATGAAAATGTTTACTTGAGAATCGATAGAATCCGAAAAACTGATATTTAGAATTGAGAAAGCTGATTAATGCACTGTAAAAACTACACTGCAAATAGAGGCGTCTTAAATTTAGACACATATGTGACTGAAAAAGAATTTTAGACACTTAAGTGTCTTAATCTGAAAATTAAGACATTATAGATGTCTTAATTTAAGATACATAAGTGTCTTAGTATGATCATGGTGTAAATGAACTGAAAATAGTGTCTAAAATATCCGCAAACGTCTTATTTTAAGACACTTCGTTGCTTCAAACGTGTCTTAATTTAAGACGTTTTGATTCTTCCGACGCAATAATCACCAGGGGGCACTGGGGCACTGCGAGTCGCTCATGCGTTTTAGATGTCTTCGTTCAAAGTTGGTATACGTTGTAATTCAAACGAAGTTTGTTTTTATGTACGCGTGTATTTTAATTCGTTTTTCGCGGAATGTGAAGTTCTGTGATTTAAATTCTATTCACTTGGATTATTTATTTATTGAATACATGCATCTGACGTGTGTGCTTGACATCAAATGTCTCTTAGAAGGTGTCGTCCATATAAGGGCGGGATAGACACAGAACAGAAGTAGACGACGCTTGAAGATTACACCCGGAAATTCTACAAAGCGTGTGCAACGGACTTAGTGTTAATTCGTATTAATTTATATCAATAATATTGTGTTATTCATCTTCGTCCTGTCGAAGCTAGCAAAAAAAAAAGAAACTTTTGTCTGGCGGGTCCTATTTTGAGGATGAAACATTTCATTCTTTAAATATGGCTAGTCGGATATATTATGAAATATCGTACTAAAATGATGCAAGCCTTTCTCCTTCACTGGGGTAGTTTTTGAAATTTCAAATCGAGGAATTTTTATGACCTCTTGCAACATCGATTGAAGTAAGTGTCATAATTTCTTTATAGTACTGAAATTAGTGTCTTTTATGATTTTATTTATAGTATAAACAAAATCTTGCATGAAATTCAATTAGTTTTGAATCTGTTTGCGAAAAAACCCATTAATTCTAGAAGTATATATTTTTAACCTTATGACGTTGTCTTTTATTACAAATTATATATTCTGAATTTTCATCTTTTTTTTTCCAAATTTAAAGTAATAATATTACTAAAAGAGAGACATTTTAAGTTGAATATTCATTCTCTTGCTTTCAATCGCAGTTTCGTTTCAATGGTTAATTCTTATCTCACGTAACGACCACAATGAAAGAAAAAAAAAAGCTTTGGAAAGATCTTTCTTCCTAACGTAAAACCGCAGATTAAAAAATAAGATAAATAAAGTACCTGAAAACGTATGACGTTGTCATGATTCATCTATTATGTGCTCCTTAATTTTAAAACTGCCAGTAAAAATATACATATGTATTTGATTTGAAATCAAGTATAATATTGATTTTTTGATTATTTTTAGTAGAAAAGTAATTTGAAATTTATAATGGGAAAAAGTAAAAAGCTATAACTAGATTTTGTACTTAATATTGTGATTTTTGTAACTGTATTTATATACACTTATACAAAAATTACAAGAATGACAATTAGATGTTAAGATATATATTTAAGACAAATGAAGCTTGGAAACTAAGTTATTTTTTCTTCTTGCTATTAATGTAGGATATTTATTTATTTATTTTTATTGATAGTTGAATAGCTTTTGTGATTACCCTGTGATCTACATAAAAACTTGCTGAAGTGGCATGTGGCAATATAATTTTTTTTAATTTAATTTTTAAATGATAAGAATTTAAAATTTTTTTCGGGAAGGGAGGTGGGGGGAGGGGGATTTTGTATTCAATTTTCGCAAAGCTGATATCATAAATCCTTTTCGATATTGCACTGATTATAATGAAAGTTTTGAACTTTTAGAGTAGGGCAAGATTAAAAACACAAAATATATTTAACAAAATACCGAAGTAATTTTTTTCTTAATGTTATTAAAGTGGAATATTTATTTTTTAATTTTTTTACTCATAGTTAAATAGCTGTTGTGATTATCATCTGATAGATATGTAAAATTGCCTATGTGTCAATATAATTGTTTTTAAATCTAATTTTTAAATTATATGAATTTTCCTTTTTTGGGGAGATGGGGGGATTTTATTTGCAATTTTCGTACATCTGACATTTTAAATCTCTTTCGACATTCAACCGAGTATAATAAATATTTTAAACTTTTAGAATAGGACAAGATTATAAAAAAATATATATTTATCCATGTATCTTAAAAGCCCTTAATAGCGGAAACTTCGGGATCGCGGAATTTGTCTGATGAGCGGAGATGTCTGCTTTTGTGAGGTAAAAATATACAAATATGTAGGCGTGTGCTTTGCGGATTAAAAAAGTATTCGCTAAATAGAGGTGTCCGCTATTCGTGAATGTCCATTAACCTCCACAATGGATACTCCCGAGTACCGGACATCTCTATTTAGATAACCATAGTGTAGGGTTGCATTTTTTGCAAAAGAACTTCTTGATTAAAGCATGGATATTAAAGCAATGTCCCGTCCCCCTACGATTTAAGTGCCACCAAATTTAATGTGCAATATTTGTAAAGCTTATATTTTAAATCCGTTTCGAAATTGTACTGAATATAATCGATGTTTTGAACTTTTAAAGTAAAATAAGATTTAAAAAAAAATCATATTCAAAATCATATTTATCATCAAAACAAATATTTAGATAAATATTTTTTGCTTTAATCTTGTTCTATTCCTGAAGTTCAAAATATTGATTATAATCAGTAAAATGTCGTAAAAGATTTAAATAAACAGCTTAACGAAAATTGCATACCAAAATTAGGAGCACCAAAAAAATCAGGCTGCGGGGGGGGGGAGGGGGGAGGGCGTGTGGAGGGGGCAAGACCCCAGCCAAATATTTTTCCAGGGTTCAACGTGGTCAAACATGGCTACGTATGATGCTTACAAAAAAAATGGATGCTATTAAGACGTTTGAAGTGTCTGAAATTCAGACGCAAAAAGTGTCTGAAAAAATTCAGACATTTTAAAATGTCCGAAAATTGAACACTCCGTTTCAGACACTTAAGTGTTTGATTTTCAGACATTTTAATTTACAGTGTACTCGGAAACATTTCCAAAAATCAGTGATGCGTCGTTAGTGCTGTTCATTTATCATATTTGTTTGTAAAACATATTCAATGAACATGAAAATGTTTACTTGAAAATCGATGGAATCCGAAAAACTGATATTTAGAATTGAGAAAGCTGATTAATGCACTGTTAAAAACTACTCGGAAACATTTCCGAAAATCAGTGATGCGTCTTTAAATCTCACAAAAATATTAATTTATGAGGTTGAAACGTTTTCTTTTTTTACAAAATAGTAGTGTTTTTAGAAATTTTGAAAACTTTATTATTTTGTCTAGTTGTTGGACAATCTAAAAAATACACATTAAAAAAGAAAATTAAAGCCTTCAATTAAACATTATTTTCACCTGCGTTCTGTACACTATGCAGTAAGTTCAGTAACTCGAAAAACCCAAGTTGGGACACCTTGGTTTTGGGACGCATTGGAAGAATAAATGTGAAAGTTCCAATTAATTAATAGTCCTGCTAGGGACAGTGAAAATGAACTGGACAGTTTTTAACAAACGAATCTAAATGAACTCTTTTAATTTTAAACATTGTCACTGAAGTCGGTCAGAAAAAGAAATTTTTATATTCAGGTAATCACTTGCAATAATTGCATAAATAAATTAAAATAAATAATTACAATCGAAAACATATAGTAATGACATATAGTATAGTGATAAAGTAAAAATATAAAAACATTTCATTAATTAAAAAATTAAATACATTATCTTTTTTCATAAAAATAACTGTTTTACATAATATGACAAATCATCTCCGAAGACTATAAGTATTGCTAGGTTTCCCGAATTTCACTGTTTACAGTTCCCATTGAGCGAAATATAAAAGTTTCCATTTTTTAACCCTTTGCAACACAGTTGGAAAGTGTTTATGAATTCGGTTTGTCTTGCAGTCCGAGGTCTAACTTGTGCCTAACTAATACATTTAGATAGCCATACATAGTAATACATGTTACTGAAGTTTAATCATGGCATATTCAGTATTCAAAAGAAAGTGTTTTGCATTTGTAGTTCATTTACAGAGGCACTTAAAAGAATCTTGCTCCATTATGGCTTAAGGTAGGGGTGCACGACCTTTTTAAGAGAAGGGCCACTTACAAAAATGTTTGGGTTGTCGAGGGCCATATCAATAACACAGAGAAATTTCGGTGAGAGAGGCGGCGGCAGCGGTAGGTACTTTTTTTTAGAATAGAGAGATACAACACGCGCAATAAATTGGCAAAAATCGCGATTTTTTTTACGCGCATAATCGATGAAATTTGCGATTTTTTTCCTGCGACCAATGGATTTCTATTTCATGATATTTTTATGACCGACACGCAAAATTAGTAATGACTAATTGACAAAATTTGTATTTTTTTCTATTAATTGTCAAAATTCGTGATTTTTTTTCTCGCGATAAATTGACAAAATCGCGATTTTTCCCCAGGCGATCAACGAAATGTGCCATTTTTTGTACCTCATAGGCAAAATTCGCGATTTTTCTGTGCTGAATTAACGAAATTCGCGATTGTTAACTGACTCTGACGAAATTTGTAATTTTCCCCACGGCGATTTGACGAAATTTGCGATTTTTTCTCGCAATAAGCTGGCGAAACTCACGATTTTCCCACAACCGATCAAAAAAGTTTGCAATTTTTCCTCAGCTCATCGATAAAATTCGCGATTTTACCGCGTCCAATCAACTAATTTTGCGATTCTTAATTGACTCTGAAGAAATTTGTAATTTTTACGCGACAAATTGATGAAATTTGAGATTTCTTTCTCGCGATAAACAACGTGTGATTTTTCCGCAGCCGATCTACAAAATTTCCAATTTTTCCGTACCTCATCGACAATATTCGCGATTTTTCTGTTCCCGATTAACGAAATTTGATATTTTTCCTCGCCGAATCGACAAAATGCGCGGTATTTCCTCTCGTGATCAACAAAATTTGAAAATTTTCCGCTCCCGATAAACAAAATTTGCGATTCGTAACTGACTCTGACGAAATTTATAATTTTTCCCGCGGCAAATTGACAAAATTCCTATTTTTTCTCACGATAAACTGACAAAACTCGCGATTTTTCCGCAACCGATCAAGGATCACATAATCGACAAAATTCGCGATTTTTACCGCAAACGAACGAATCAATGATTTTTATCGATCGAATCAACGAAATTCACGATTTTTAACTGACTTGCATTTTTTTTCAGCGGCAAATTATCAAAATTCGCTATTTTTTTCTCGCGATTTTTCCCCAGCCGATCAACGAAATGTGGGATTTTTCTGCGACTCATCGATATAATTCGCTATTTTTCTGAACTCTATCAACAAAATTTGCGATTCTTAATTATCTGTGATGAAATTTGCAATTTCTTCCCGAGGCAAATTGACAAAATTCGCGATTTTTTTCTTCGACATATGGACAAAAATTGCAATTTTTCCAGTTAAATTGACGAAATTGTGTAAAAAAAAAAAAAAAAAAAAAAAAAAAAAAAAAAAAAAAACGAAGAAATTGCATAAATTGTGATCGCGGGCCACAAGTTAGACCATGGCGGGTCACAGGTTGTGCATCCCTAGCTTAAGGCGAATACAAATAGATTACAAAATTCCATATTTATTTACACAAACCAAATTAAGTAAAATAAAAGATTGTAAAAATAATTTATGAAACAAACATCATATCTGTGGACGTCAGGTATACATACATCATCTCTAGGACCCTTTACAAATTTAATGCCACGAAACTGTTTTTTTTTTTACAATTTTAATAAATATTTGCATGAAATAAAAGAAATTTGAAAACATTTTTTATACTTTTCATTTTTATATTAAAAAAATCTGTATTGAAATACACTTTTCTGGAAACATTATCTACGTACTTTTTTTCCAGGATTAACTAAAAAAAAATAAGAATAAAAGCTATACTTTCAGGAATAATATACGTAATAAACCCGATGATTTATCTTTAACTTCTCCAACATAATTAAGAAACATATCATCCGAATATATGAAACACTTCAACATTAATAGTTACCAAATAGTTATTAGAGAATAGAGTAAATACACAATTGTTTGCTCAATCCCCTAATAAATGTACCGTGGCCGGTTTATCTCCCCTCACTTAATTTCAGAAAATGATATTGCTAAAACCATCGCACAACATCGCATAATAAATACAGCCATATCCCACAAGACGTATCTCTCTCAAGCCACGCATTAAAAGCACTTTAAAATCAATAATCTTCATGTATCCAAACATTTTTACGAATCACTATATATTTATTATGTAATAATGAATTCTAAGTTTATGTTTCCATTATTGTTATGTAACGGGAAACGGTAATTACTATTAATCTACGTTTTCAGAAGGAGCTAACACTGTATCAAAAGGCATAAATCTTTCTGAATTTAGGAAAATATATTATAACCAAAAGATAAAATATGCAATAACCTCTTCCGAATTACCCACGATGCCAAAAAGCGTTCTTTATCTTTAGAAACCAATATATTCTTTTAATTTAAAGAAATTTTTTTATAAAAAAAAAGCTCCTTTTGCTGCTACTGTTTTTCGGAAACGTTTCCTAGTCATTTTCAACTCTTTCCAACATAGGTGAAAAGTGTTTATGAATTGGCTTTGTCTGGCCGTCTGCGCAAGTGTAGAATTCAGACACTCTTCTCCGAGAGGAATTTCTGTGGCTCCGGAAGAGAAACGGCACTTTTTGACTATTGAAAACACGAAATGTCAAATCTTCCGGGGGGGGGGGGGGCATCTCATTGCTCCGGGCCAATCCCAGAATTCAACAATGCGTCTGTCTGTCTGTCTGCCTGTCTGTCTCGTGCTCTAACTCGCGTAAATAGAGTCGAATTGCCATGAAATTGATACATGTTATTGAGACTTACTATGGTATGCTCGGTATTGAAAATGAAGTGTGTAGGATTTATAGTTCTTTTTCAAGGACATTCAAAAGAATTTCGTTACATGACGGGTTATGGGGAAAAATCATTTGCCTTGGATTTTAATGATGTTTCACAGTTTCAAATACTTTGAAATTTATATATATCTCCGAAGTGCACTACAAGATGCTTACTATACAAAATTTTATGCATAGCATTCGTCATTCATTTACAGGAAGTCGCAAAAGAATTTCATTGCAATACTACGTATGACCAATGACTGCTGGAACTGCGTCTTCCTTTGTGATATGCGTTTAATTATTTAACATTTGTTTGGGGATATTACTTAGTGAGTATAAATTGTAATGATCCTATACAGGGTTGTACAAAACACATCGCGCACCCGCAAAAAAAGTGACACATCTAGCAAAAATTCATTTTGCGTTTTATTCCACTAATAGGTCTGTCATAGATGTGTCTTGCTGCACAAACAGTTTCATAATTGTAGTTATACGGAAAATCACTTTATTACGCTATTTGGCCATTCGTGACCACAGAAGAGGGGTAGATTGTGTAGGGAGGTAAATTTATCCAATCCTCCAAACCTTATCTTACGTCTTCATTCTTAAGGGTTTTATGCATTTATGCACCTTTTTACTCCTGCATGCAGAGCTAAGTGCTATAATTTCATGTCACAGTAAAATCATGCAAATTTTCTTTTGTCTCTGCTGTGAAATTTACTTTTGTTGAGATGTGTCACTTTTCTTGGGGGTGAGCGATATAAAGAACAATTTTCGTTTTACGATGGAAATGGCTGAAAGGTCATGTTCAACTGTACCATGCGTTTCCCAGCTGAACTGAAATTTAGCGTAGTATGTATTTTATGATAAATCTATAGATCATAAACAGGGCTGCACAAAAAACTCAGATACTATTCCGACTATTGATTGTAATTGCTTAAATTGTGTTTTCAAATGTGTTATGCATTTTGAAAATTGTTTAATTAGACATCATGTTTACCTTATTAAACTGTGAAGTTTTATTATAGTACTAGCTGTTTAACCCGTGCTACGTACGGGAGTTCATGTTCAATAACTATTCGATTTAGAAAAATATTGTTCTACTACTGTGCATTTTCTAATGAAATTTAATTTATAATGTTGCTATGGCAGTAGACGATAAAACGATATTTTTGGCGCAAAGGAATAAATAGAATAAAAAGTTTTGTTGATGTTTGTGACAAAATGTTTTCCTTTATTTAAAAAAAAAGATAATAATTAAGCGCAATTAGACAATCTATAATTATTTGCATGCTAGATAAAAGAATTATCGTACTAACCGCTACAGCTTCTTAGTATTGCAGCGTGGTGTAAGTAATATGAATATTTCACATTGCACTAAACATTTAGAACTGGTTAAAACTCGCGCAATTACGGGTTGAACATAAAAAAAAATGGCAAAATTTTGTCAAAAACATTTTAACAAAATTTGCATTTTAGAATTCTTTGCCCCAATCGTTCACTGGTCCCCTATAAGAACCCGTGTGCCAAATTTCGTAGCTCTACGCCCTGTAGTTTCCGAGTTTTTGAGGTTATATAGATACGCGCACGGATTTTAATAGGGTAGATTCTCAATGTGTTGGAAAGTGTTTCTTAATGTATGTTTGACGCATGATTTTACGTTCTTGTTATAGTATAGTAACCGTTTCCTCAACCAGGAATATAGGTATATAGGATTCTATCTATTATCCCAGTAAACATTTTCATGTTGATCAAACATGATTTGCAGACAAACAGGATAAAATTAACATCAACATTAAAATTAATATAATTTTTAGTCCAGGCAATAGAGAATTTTACCTAGCAAAATTAATGGTAGTTCTGGAAATCGGCTTACTTTATGTTTTTTGGGTCGCTGAATCCGAATTTGTAACTTCCCACCAAAATTTCCCCCGACAATCCCCCAAATTTTGGTAAAAAGCCCCCCCCCCCCCCCCCCACAAAAAAAAAAGATTTTTATTAAAAAAATCACTGTTTTTTATTGTTTTAAGGAAAAAGTATCTAGAAATTCAGAAAGTAGACAAAATTTGCAACAAATTAGATATATGACATTATGACTTAGGGTGAAGGGGAAGGGGGGTTCTGCCTCGGAACATGCGCGCGGTGCTGCGTGAACTAAGTTGCGCAATTCCACTTAACCACTCACACGTTTACATTCGCCCTCCCATCTCCCCTCCGAACTTTCCTTATAAGGTTTACTTTAAGTTTTTTGGGTCGCTGAATCCGAATTTTTAACTTACCCCCAAAATCACCCCCCCCCGAAAACCCCCCAAAATAGTTGTTATTAACTTAAATTTCTTATTGCTTTAGGGGAAAAGCATTACGAAATTCAGAAACTAGACAAAATTTGCAACAAATAGGATACATGACATTATGACGTAGGATAAACGGGGGGAGAGGGGGCTGCCTCGGAACATTCCCCGCGCACTTTTCTCAAAAACCAAAATTTTTCAATAAATCAAATTTTTGGGGGGTTGCCGGGTGAAATTTTGGTGGGAAGTTACCAATTCGGATTCAGCGACCCCAAAAACATAAAGTGAGTCGAAATCCAGAACTAGTATTAATTTTTTCAGGTAAAATCCCCTATTGCCTGGACTTCATAACTTAGTGCACGTAGCGCCGCAGTGCATGTTCAGAGGCAGCCCTCTCCGTCCCCGTTCATCCTACGTGATAATGTCATGTATCCTGTTTGTTGCAAATTTTGTCTTGTTTCTCAATTTCGTAATGCTTTTCCCCTAAAACAATAAGAAATTTAAGTTAAAAACAACTATATGGGGGGGGGTGTTTCGGGGGGAAGTTAAAAATTCGTATTCAGCGACCCAAAAAACTTAGAGTAAACCTTATAGAGAAAGTTAGAAGGGGAGATGGGAGGGCGAATGTAAACGTGTGAGTGGTTAAGTGGAATTGCGCAACTTAGTTCACGCAGCACCGCGCGCACGTTCCGAGGCAGATCCCCCCTTTTCAGGCAAGTTAAATTTTTTTTTTGTCTTTTTAATATTTATTATTATTTTTTTTCCGTCTTTTTATAATTTTCTGAACTCCAGAGGTTATAATTTAAGCAAAAAAAAAAAAGCTTTTGATTGTTGCTTGCTTCAACGAAGACATTCTTTTCAATGCTGCCATATGTCTAATTCTTTTTAAGGGGTCTCAGGACTCTTAAAGCTTCACAATTTTCGAAATTTTCATTTTTTTGGATGTTAATCCTCTCGCTGCGCAACCCGAGAGTTTCTCGGGCAACGTAAAAGTAGCAAAATTTGCGCAACCCGAGATTTCATCGGGGAGGTATTTTCTCCGTCTAATTAACCCGCCTTAATCATTCCCACTAGTTACTTTTTATTGTAAATTTTGCCTTATCTAATCGGAGCATTTTCCCGATTAAATCAGGCGAAAATTTCTGTTTTGAAAAACCGGTGGCAAAAGAATAAAAATTCTTAAAAGACGCTCGTCGCGAAGGAATTAAGTACGCAATTTTTCAAGCTATTTTGATAAAATAATTACGCAGCGAGAGGGTTAAACACCTATCCTTTCTGAAACTTTTGATATACTTGTTTCCTTGAAATTTCTATTACAATAGAAGTTAAAGCTTTTTGAATTATACCCGCTAAATAGATGAAGCGGCGTTTCCGAAACTTTGAAGTCATGTTTCTCTAAATGACGTTTTTGTGCATAATGCGCACGATATCTCAAAAACTTCTGAATATTTTTTCCTGAAATTTTCAAAATTTACGTTTCACTATTAGTCTGTATAAACTAAACCTATTATTGTCCTTACTATTGTTTAAAAAAAATACTTTTTTTAGGGGATTATACTGTTGAAATTTTCAACATTTTGCATTAGCTGAATACAACTTTGAATTAAAAATATAAAAATGCTTTAAATACAAATTTATTTAGGTTCAGGGCCATATTACAGTCTAAAGTATAAGCAGTCAACAAAATTTTTATTCTAGTTTCAAAATTTATTTTGTAATCTTCCACGTAAACAGTTATACCAATTTTCTGCACGTCAAATGTCTGTGGAGCCCCCTATAAATGCTAATCCTGCATCTTGTTATTTTTTAAATACATGAAATAAAACATATTTACATCTTTCATAACCAGTAAAATTTGTGTTTTAAAATCATATCTATTTTACGATAATAAATGCTGAAAATGGACATTTATTTTTCATTTTTTCCAATTTTAAGAGTCCTGAGAGCACTTAAATGCGTTATTTGAATAGGATCAACGTTCTTCTGCCGTTCGAGCCATTTCATAGCTGTTTCGAAAAATTCAAAGGCTTCGTTATGTGATGGACCTGGATTATTATCAGAGCTGTTTCAACGTGTACTTGTAACTCGAGCAACATACGAACGGCACACAGTGTTATTTCTCACATTAAAATATGTCAATAGATTGTATAAAATAAATAGCTGCTAATTGTGAGTTTTATTTTATTTATTTATTTATTTATTTTTATTATTATTATTTTTTTGTTGTTGTTTTGTTTTTCTTTCAGCTCAGAAAGAATGGCGCCACTATTAACAATAGCATTAAATATTGGAATATAAAATTACACAAACGATAAGATTCAATGCCTAAAAGACGATTAAAACAATTTTTAAAATCTAGTGCTTTCATATAAAAAGTTAAAAACAAGCATAAAATTACTTAAAAAGTGCTAAAATTTATAAAGATGTTAGTATATGGGCCATTCTCACAATCTTTTGACTTTTGGGGATAAAAATCTGACAAAATTAAACTTGCTAAAATAACATTTTAATCTGATAGACGAATGCCTTAATGATTCAAAATAAAGAAAAAAGGGTCAGCAGCGAAATTTTTTTTTTTTTTTTTTAAGCTGAGGTTTAAGTTAAACTTGCGAGTTTAATTTTCCTTACCATTTTACCCCTATAACTTTTTATTTTCTTCTAAATTTTTACTTATAATGAATTTGCATAGTACCCACAGGACATTCAAATAAGAAATAATACAAATGTAGTAGATTAAGTAAGATAATGCTATAAAAAGTGATGAAATATCTTTACTAAGATTGACGATCGGTTCGTCGCACCAACGGCGACATTTTCAAAATCAGTCAAGATAGAAAATATTTTCACATAATTTAAAAATTTATTAATTTAAAAATATTTTTAAATTATGTGAAAATATTTTCTATCGTGAATGATTTTGAAAATGTCGCCGTTGGTGCGACGAAACGATCGTCCATCTTAATAAAGATATTTTGCCACTTTTTATAGCATTATCTTACTTAATCTGTTTATAAGTGATTTTTATACATGTTTTTAAACAATGTAGTACTTTTAATATAGAATTTTTGTATAACATTGTCTTAAAGGGGTGTTAAAGAAGGGACGGTAAGGTAAAAAAGGGGGATGGTATTGGAAAAAAAGGACGAAATGGTAAAAAAAAGGGACGGTAAAGATGAAACGGTAAGGAAAATTACCACCTATTTTTAGGAAAATCATGTTAAGACTAACTGATAGCCATAATATTCATTGATTTTTAGAAACAGTTGTTAACATTGGATTATATGAATTTTTTTTTTTAATTTACCCCGAAAAGGGCAGGAATAAACCTTGGGGGCGGTGAGACTACCCATAAAGCGACGATGCTTGAAATTGATATTTAAATGCTGATTTAAATTCTACAGTAAATTTCCTGCCAAAGAATTTTAGACATTATTTCTCTAGCATACTTCTGCATGAGAAAAAACTTGAAAAAAATTCTGTGGCTGCATCTGAAATGATTTTCTGTATAATTTTAGAAGAGGGATGGTAAGGAATCTAAAACCCAGGGACAGAGTTTTAAAAATAATAACAACCCTAAAAGTGTGTACATGTTACTTTTTTCTGCATATTTATATAAAAAAATAATTCCAGTTTCACAAAAAAAATTACATCGAATTATTTTCTATTGAAACAATTTTATCCAGACAGCTCCAAACTTAAAAATCAGCATCAGGGAAACGGGACGGTAGATGAGTTTTCCTGGTATTTGGACCCTCAACATCGTCCAAAACTTATTTATCTCGTTAATATTGTTGTGCAATCATGAAATGGGATGTTCCCCAGTATATGAAATAAAAAAAACACAAAAAAGTGTATTAAATAAAAAATTATTATTCAGGGACATGAAAGTCAAAAGATTGTGAGAATGCCCCATATCCCGAGATCTGTCGAACGCAACGCACACGCGTTCATTTTCAAGGGAGAAAAGGTGGCTGACTGGAATATAAGAAAAATACATGTAAAACAAGATGAAATAGTACGCATGTACAAGCGAGGTTCAGTCCACTGCTCCAGAAAGAAGGAGAGGGAAGGGGAGGTGAAAAAATTAAGCCATATGTTCAGGATCTCTCGAAATACCTAGAATATTAAACCAAATAGCGAGACTATTATACGAAAGGACATCGTTACAGACAGTATCATTTCTAAGCAAAATCTCAATGGATTCACGGATTATTGAAGAGTAATGGTTAGATGTAGGAATGACAATTTTAGCTTTTCCAAAGTTTATGTAAACTCCTGCTTTTCATCATTTAGAAGTGGATCAATTTTACTGTGAATCAAATCCTTCAATTTTGCTGGAGATTTACCTATTAAATTAATATTATATTTTGGTAATGCATATCGCAATCTTTCATAATTTTGTTTTTTTCCTTGAAAATGAGCTCGTGTGAGTTCGAGAGATCTCGGGATATACTAACATCTTTATCAATTTTAGCACCTTTTAAGTAATTTTATGCTTGTCTTTAATTTTTTATATTAATAACAAGGTGAAAATTCCTTCACGGCATTAATTAATGAAGTGTTTTGATTTTATTGACTAGTACTTTCAGCTATGTACCTAGCCTTCCTTAGTATTCAGGATTTAAGCTAGTGTTACGAAAGCCACGTGCCTATATCTCACTTCAAAACCGTTCATCCGGGTTTAATGGTCGGTATCAATAATTAGGTGAAAAACAGAAAAGAAGTGGGGGCAGGAAGCAGTTTTTTTTTTATTTTTATTACATATCATTGCTCTTTCCTCAAACCTATTTGAAACGTTGTAAGATAATATGTCATTGCATACTTTTCCACTCTTGTTTGCTATTTCAATAGATTCGCGGTTTGTTACTTCATAATAATTCTTCAGAGAGCATATAATTCTTGCATTCTTGAAATCTATGTTAATCTTCTGCTTTTTGTAAAGTCTGGAAAGAGCGGTAGATGACCATTAAATCGCAGGTCACATTTATGTCCTTTTATACTTGTCAACTTTTGAGTCGTCATTCCGATATATCCTACTTTTTCAATATCAAGCAGCATGATGTACACCCCGGAATTTGCACCTCGCGGGATGGGGTCGATCTGCAATCATTCTGAAATTTCTTAGATTCATTCACCTTCAAACTAGTTTATTTTATGGCAAACTAGCTAAAGTGCCCGGCGTTGCCCGTATTTTTAAGACTGTTTGTTTTGAGAAACCAATTTCAAAATTTAACATTACAATATAAAAAGAAATAAAATAAAAAGTCGAAGTGTTGTACACATAAATGACATAAAAACCCAATATAAAAATGTATAAATTTATATAACAGACGCAAAATAATAGAGCTGTAAATGAACTCATTACAATATTTCCAATATGACATAATATTGCATTTTTTTGTATTCGTCAAATAATTATAATTTTTCACATGGAAATCAAAAACAGAAAAATTATGACGTAACATTCATTTTTGTTTTTAATTCGTCAAACAATTTATTTTATTTTCATTTTTTAGTGGAAATCTTGCAGTACAAAAGTTATGATGTAATGTTCTCTTTTTTTAAATTCATCAAACCATTTATTTCATTTTTTTTCAAGTGGAAATCTGGCAATGGAAAAGTAATAGTTGGGGTAAGAATTTTACTGTGAATTTTTAATTGTTGGCAACAGATATAAAGAAAAATGTTTAAATTTAAATGGAAATTGCTGTTAAATATGTGGTTTTTAGAAAATTAAAAATTAACTATAAGTTATTCCGATTCCGGATTAATTTAGTTGCCTCGGCCGTGTTTTAATACACATTAGGGTGTGTAGTTTAAGCGTATTTAGAGTTTAAGCGTATTTAGAGTTTAAGCGTATAATAATAATAATAATAATAATAATAATAATAATAATAATAATAATAATAATAATAATAAAATATTTCTGTTAGCTTAATTTTAATAATTTATATTTTACTCATCACTAACTTGAACTTGATGAAGATTTATTTTCTCCTTTTTTCACATGCTGAACGGAAAAATATAATGGCATTTTTAAAGATTCCAACTTTCATATTATACATATAACCAAAAATAACAAAATACCTTTTTTCATCTTTTCAAATCTTTCTAGCACAGTTATGAGCCATTCAAATGAAAACTACGTTTTCATTCGAAAAATACTTTTCATTCATAAAAATAACTCGGAAACGTTTCCGAGAATCAGTAGCAGAAAAAGAAACGTTGATTTTATAAACTCCTCTTTAAATTTCGAATTTCTGTGTTTTCTAAAGGTAAAGAAAGCTTTTTGGAATCGTGGGTGTTCGAAGAGGTTATTCTTTATTTTATTTCGTCGCTGTAGTATATTGTCGTAGATTAAGAAATATTGGGCTTTAATATACAGTGCTGTTTCATTGAAGTGCTTTATGAAATCTCACTGTTATAAAATTCCAATTTTATTTAAAACATTGCTATTTAAAAAATAATTATTATTATTTGTTCTTTACATGTTGAAACGTTTTTCTTAAAAATCTATCTTAAATAACCAAAGCAACAATAACTATTTTAAGAAGAATACCAAACTTTTTCGTGTGGAACGAAAACTAAAGACGCCATTTACTTAATACAGATGCAACTTTTCTCATTGTTATGTTTTAATACAGTATTCGTTGACATGCATTGACTTGTTAATCGATAGTTTGAATGTTTCGATAAAGTTCAGAGATTTGCTTATTTATAAATTGATCTTTGGATCTTTCGATGAAGTTCTGAGATTTGCTGCAATTGATTTTTAACACGTTCCAACATAGGTGAAAAGTGTTTATGAATTAGGTTTGTCTGTCCATCTGTCCGTACTATAACTCGTGTACATATTGTCAGATTACCATGCATTTGAGGTGTCATGTTCGGTATTGAAAATGAAATGTGAACGTATATAGTTCATTCACAGGTACACTCAAAAGAATGCCATTACATCATGTCCTGTGGAGAAAAATCGTTTGTTATGTTTTTAATTATGTTACGCTATTTCAAATATATTGATATTTATATTCACCATTGAGGTGCACTACAAGATGCTTCCTATAAAATAAGGTGTGAATTCATTTACAGGGACACGCAAAAGAATTCTGTTACAGTACTATCTATGAACAATTTTAAATTTAATTAATTTCTTGCATATCATTTGGTGCGTGTAAATTCTAAAGAACGTATACAGGGATGCACAAAAGCGTTTTAGTATTTCCGCATATTAAACTACATCGCTAAGGCCTAATTTCAACTGTGTTATGCGTTTCTTAACTAAATTCAGTTTGTGCATGTTATGTAGAGTAGACCCAAATCTATAGACCCTATACAGGGTTGCAGAAAATAATTAAGGTGCTAACAGGCTACGCCCGCTGCGCTAGTAATTTTTTTTTTTACGAAAGAACCTATAATCAGAAGAAATGGTGAATCTGACCTTATAAATCTATATAATATATATATGAATGCACATACACATATATATACATACATGCATTACATACTATACTTTAGTGATTTACGTAAAAAGTGTTCCAGTGTTCAGTTGTTCCATAACTATTCGATTTAGAAAAATATTTTTCTACTACTGTGCATTTATTTAATAAAATTTATTTTATCATGTTGCTAAAGCAGCAGACGATAAAACGACATATTTGGAGTAAGGGAATAAACAGAATAAAAAGTTTTGTTGATGTTTGTGATAAAATGTTTTTGCTTTATTTTTAAAAAAAAGATAATAATTAAGCGCAATTGAATAATCTCTAATTATTTGCATGAAGAAAAAAAGCATCAAGAAAAAAAAAATATTCGGAATTTCTGAATAAAAAAGGAAGCTGAACTGGCAATTCTTGCTTGTATTCTTTAAAAGTGCAAAATTTCAAGCAAATTAGAATTGGCTAAAAGTAGGGTGCTCTATAGCAGAGAAATAAAGTTAAACTCATTGTGAAAAAAATCTGTCGATAATGTGGAATAAACAATTAGCAATAATGCCAGTTAAAAAACAATGTATACATATATAGGGTGATTAAAAAGGATTGTAGTAGTGAACACCAAAACAAACAGTTTTTGTACAGCAAACCAGGTCGCAATCCACATATAGAATACAAAATACAGGGCGTCTCATTCTAATCCGAGAACAGATTTTGCTCACAAATTCAACTGTTCTGAAGGTATTCTAAAAAGTATTTTCAACAGATTTACTTTTTTCTGTAAAATGTGATGATAACTTGAGAGTGCTGGAAGTAGAACGTAATTCCGCCAGTAACACTGGATAAACTGACAGATACATTCCAAAGTACGATACGTCGAACTCAGTGTTGTTTAGACATGAATGGTGATCATTTCAAACAATTTTTGTCGTTTAGTCTGGTTTCACGCAAAACAAAACAAGTGTTTAAAATTTGTGATAAAATATCTCTAATCTTGTTAAAATTGTTAACGAAAATCCGTGTTCCCACCCTTTGCTTTTGATTCAACAAGTGGTTTTGGGATTTTGGTTTCCTAGAAAAACGCTGCTTTTTGCAGTATGCTATGGCATCTCGTGATGTTTTTTCAATCTCTTTTGAATCATCCTGTATATTAAAGAAAAAAACATGTTATTTTGATGTTTTTTAACAGTCAAATGCTGTATTTGACTGCTATAAAACAAACGGTATTTTACCGGCATCACACCTGACAGTTTTTCCCCTTAACTTTTCCGCACTTTATACACGGCAGCTGCATTTTATTTGATATTTCCTTTTTCTAAAATCATTATATGATGAATTTCAAATTGAATATTTCAGAGAGGATTTATTTTTGTATTTATTTATTTATTTTACTTTATTTTATTTTATTTATTTTTTATTTATTTTTGACGACTTATCTCAGAAAAATGATCAGCAAATCATTCTAGACAAAGAAGCGAGGAACTATGATTTATTTTAGGCATATAACATTTATTTAATCTACTTTGCATGTTTAAAACACCAGTGTAAGACTTCCGGATTCGAGCCACTAACTCTTTCCACAGAATCACGATATCTCTTTCTCTCTCGCTTTTATCTTTGTTACTCACTTTAGTTTTTTTCTGAAATCTATTTTTCCTTTTTGCTAAATTCTGATGAATAGGAAATTTTCTTTTCAGACATTCCTTCAATAATGTGTATTGCTAAAACAGCTAAAATGATATATGCATGAATAATTATTTAAGCCTTTGCGAAAATGATTGCTTTAGTTTTTTTATCATTAACACTAGAACGGCGGCGAGGGGTCATTTTGACCCTTGCCAAATGAATACATGTTGATTCGAACCAGAAAACTTTTTATAATATAAGTTTAGTATATGCAGCACAAAAATAACGTGAATAAATAAGTTAAATGGTTTTATGCAAAAATTCTGATGTGAAATATTTTTATAAAACTTGAGTAAAATTTCCCGCCGTTCTAGTGTTAAGAAAAGTGATATGCTGACAGTAAAAGTATTAAAAAATATTTTTATTCTGGGTAATTAAATATTATTTTCTTATTAACAAACCTTTAATCAAGCATTCAAGCATAAAGTGGGCTTTTAAATAAAAATTCATTGGACTCGCATACGATAAATTTTGAATTTATCCGCATCCAGCCACAAATTCTTGCCTCCATGACAATTCTATAACAATTATTGTCTTTCTCAACTCCATACGAAATTCTGTTCCACTGTTTGAAAATTGCGCTTGATTTCGTAAACAGTCGTCTTATGCAAGATCATTTAAACAAAAACCGACAAAATTGGGAAGAGAAAACTTTATAAAAATTAACTCAATTGCCTATAAATCAGTTGAGAGTAAGAATTTGAAACGCGTTTTAAGAATGCTGTGGATGGAGTTTCTGATTTAATCTTACTCACAAGCTTATTACTGTGCAATTTATTAGCATTCGCTATTTTGAATATCAATGCGAATATTTACACCGGTGAAATTGATTATATATTTTTTTCTTTATATTTTTAAATATGCTCCTTAAATATTTAAATGCAGCGTTCATGAAAATATGAGTTTACTGCATCTTTAGTCAAGAATTTAGAATAAATTTAGATATTACTATAATTTAAGTAGGTATGTTCATTTTTCCAAACAGAAAACATTCAATAAGCTATTTTGTAGTTCGAAAGCATTTTAAATGCTTTTAAGTATGAAAAATTCTTTTAAAAGTTTAATTTTCTTCAGTAGCATGTTAAGGGGTAGTCGAGCGAAATCTGCTCGCTAGCTAATTCTGTGGAATAAATTTATAAAGATATCTCGTTTGCATTTCAGTAGTTTTAAATGATTTTTTTTTTTTTTTTTTTTTTTTTTTTTTGCATTGGATAGCTGAGATCGATGTGAACAAAGGTAATTTTTTACTTTTACGATTTTGATTTTGATTTTTTTTTATGAGGATGCTTTCACTTTCGAAACCGGTTCCGAAAATGAAAGGGTACTCATTAAAAATACCTACAAGCAAAATAAAAAAAGTAAAAAACTTTCTTTCTGCACATCGATCTCAGATATCCAATGCAAAAAAATCATTTAAAAATATTGAAATGCAAACGAGATATCTTTATAAATTTCCTTCATAGGATTAGCATTAGCGAGCGGGTCTTTTCACTTGACTGAAGTAGCCTCTTTGACATTGGTCTAAATATTAAAATCCGGTTCACAAAAATTAGGCTTTATAACAAAGCATCAATGGAAACGCAGACGATAAAATTTTGAATTCCAACCAGCCACTTTTGTTTCTATAGCAACTCTACTTTAAAATAATAGAGTAAAAAAATATATATATACATATTTCACTTTAGTAACGTTTTTATATTAAACTCCCTAGAAGCCTTACTCAAAATCTTCCTTGTAAATCTGGCTTTTAACTAAGCATTCACTGTTCTCGCAGATGATAAAATTTCGAATTATTCTGCAGATTCAGCCAATAATACGTGCCTCCATGGCAACTCTAAAACAATTAAGAACTCTCTGAACTCCACAGGAAGGTTTGATTCACCGTTTGAAAATTACGTCCGATTTCACAACACTCACAAAGATTATTTGAATAGATGGGAAGAAAATTCAAAGAGAAAATTGTTTTAAATTAACACAACTGCTTATAAATCAGATGCAGGTTGAAATTTAAAATGGTGCTTCTGACTCGAGAGTGCTTTTGATGGAGTTTTCTTTTTCAAATGTATATTTGTTTTACATTGATTTTTTCTCACAGATTTATTACATAGCCACCATTGTTTACATTTTTTTTTCTTACCACTATTTTTTAGAAGAAAATTTTTCCATATTTAATAGAAAAACTCTACGATTATGTAAGGCAAAATTTTCAATTACAAATAGTGATACTAAAAAAGTAAAAGTTGGAGGCTATATTAGCATACATTATTATTATGCATATTAGTGTACATATTTACGCTGATGAAATAAGTGATTTATTTTATTTATTTTTAGTATTTTTTAACTGTGTACATGAAGAATATGTAAAGCATATGCGCAAGTTTTTGTAGAGAATTTGCACTGCTGTAGTTAGGGGAGACCGGGGCTAGTTGGCTACAGGGGTAAGTAGCCGCAGTCCTCATAAATCGCCTGTTTGTGGATAGATTGCGCAACCAGTCACAGAGTACCTTTCTTATTGCTTTTTACAATCCTCAATGCAGTTTTGCATCGTTACCTACGTGCAGTGGACATTTATTACGATTTTTCTGTTTTTTGCACTCATGAGTTATTTTTTGTTGCTTCATTCTTTTTCTAATTTCTAATACTTATCTTAATAATTGCGATTTAACTTTTGCAGTTTTTCTTAGTGTATGATTAACTGTACCTACCCCATATGTGATTTACTGGGATTATTTATGCCTAGAGGATTACGTGTCCCTTTTGTGAAGAAATTTATTATGGGGCAAGTAGGAGCATTGAACACGGGGCAAGTTGGCTCGGTGTTTGGTGTGCACTGGTAGCTTGAGAATCAGCAAACAACGAGAAAAGTGGTTGCAATGTAAGATTTTGGACATACGTGGCTTGCCCAAACTGAGACACTCGATTTTTTATTTGTGGCAACTGTAACTCTGATTATGATATAGAGTAGGATAGAAGTTACTCAATGTTAATGTTTTATTCATTATTTTTATGTCTGTATAATTTAGAATTTACATTGTACGGCTATAACGCCTTAGTCTAAACTTACTGGTAATAATGAAATTGATTTCGCTTAACTGCGTGTCTTATTTGAGCTTCATTAAAATTTTTATAAAGCGTGTGCCAACTTACCCCATAGGTATAGGCAACTTGCCCCGTGACGGGGTAGGTTGGCGCACAATTTTTCTTTTACTTTAGGCTTCCGCTAAACATAAACTACAAAAGCTACAAACTCAAAACTCCGGGTATTTATAGCCAAATGCCTGTTCTTTAAAAGTACAGTTAAAGTTTAAAAAAAAACTTAAACAAAAAATTAATAAAAATCAATAACTAAAAACTGCGCCTACTAGCCCCGGTCTCCCTTAAAAGATTAGATTAAATAAAGTTAGAAGATTGATAAGTATCTTAGGGTAAACGTGCCGGTAATAGACACTTAAAAAAATTAAATTATTTTTTAATTAGTTTTTATAATTATTATATACCAGCATTAATATCATTTCAATACATCAATCAAACTCACATTTCCCATTGTGAATCAAAATTTAATTGTAGTAACAGAAACATATCAAAACACTTAAATTCCAATGGACTGTACTCTTGTGACGCCACAGAATGCAAAATAGCTGCGTGATCATTTCTTTAAGCTGTGCATTTACGAATGTCTTTTCGCCATTTCTCTTAAGTTATTTTATTGTAATACTTATGAGCGTAGAAAATGAATTAACAAAAATAAAAGCATATTTTTTCATTATTTAATCCGTAAATAGCGAATAATTTGATAAAAGCATGATTTTCAAAATTTAAATGAAAAATTTTACAAATACTAAAAATTAACATTGAAATCATGAAATAAAAGTACATTTAAGTAAAATATGCTTAATTTACATAATTTATAAATAAACCCCAATTTAAAAATGCGAACTTTCCCTCATTTTTATAGACATTAGCTATAACCTAATTTATTTTAACGTTTTATTTCTTATAAATTCGATAATTAAAACAAAATTAATCTAAAAATTGAATGAATATTTTTTTTATTATTAAGAATTCTTCACGAGCTTAATGCTTTCAAATGTAGCGACTTTTCAATGTTTTCCCAAACAGCTGGTTTTTTATAGCCTCGAACCGGGAGGAAGAATACTGTGCATAATGAGCACCAACTATTCCAGTAATGGGCATCCATTTACCCAGTAATATCCAGTACTTATCCAATCAGTAATGAAAATCTTACAAAAAGCAACATATGATTGTTTTTATGATTGTATTTAGAATCAGAACTTAATAAAAGAATACTAATGAAACAAAATGGTCATTTTCAATACATTTGACATTCAGGATATCAATAATTAATAAAATATTTCTGTGAATAATTTATCGTTCAGATTAATTGAGGACCCTAGAAGCCAAGGGATACAAGTGACAAAATTCAGATTTCGAGTAAATTGAGTTCAAAGTTGAACATTAATAGTATTTAACTGAATTGAAATATGAAATATGTTGCTGATTTCTTGGTGGTCTATGAACTCTTATTTCAATAACTGTGAAAAGAAAAGTGGAGTACAATTTTTTTTAAATTTATAACTAAGCAATCTTTATAATCATTCGGCACTTGTACCCTTTGGCTTCCAAGCGGTCCACAAGAAATGAAAAATTATGAAATGAAAAAATGAATTTATAAAAATTTTAAGAACAATATTGATACAAATGAATTAAAGAACAAAATCTTGTTTTAATATAAGTTTTAAAAATAAAAAAAATATGAAAAAAAAAGAAAAGAATTGATGAAAAATTTAAGGACAATGTTAATATAAATGAATGAAAGGACAAAATTTTCTTCTAATATAAGTTTTAAAGTTTTATTATAAGTTTTGAAACATTGAAATTTTTAAAATTTTTTAACCGTTAAAATGCATTTATTTAACGTATAAGAAAGAAATTCTAAAAATAATAAAAAAGACGCGAAACAGATTTAAAATATGGAACAATATTCTTCTAGTGATAACATGGGAACAACACATCTACATTATCTCATCCTTATCTGTTTTATAAGCACGAGAGGCTCATCAGCCTGATCTTCAGAAGAGTGCGGGGTTTCAGTCTGTCCTGGTGCCACTTGGTGAGGAAGATCTCGGTAGAAAAAGTGGTACACTCGAGGTACAAACTGCAATAATTTAATGAGATTTTTAAAATAAAGTTACTTGATTTTAGGCTTTTATTGTGCTATGGGAAGCTCAGGCAGAACTGTAGGGTATCTTCCGGCACGGCAGGACTTCACCTTTAGCTCGTGGAAAGGTTGTAATTCGCCACCAGCAGTTTCTTTGGAGAAAAATGTGAAGGATTTTTTTTCTCAAACTGCAGCCACTGTATATTTCGAGATACGTTTCACTGACTTTATAAAGAATGGTGCACGTGACTCGATTAATAAAAATTTCAACTTTTAGCACTTCTTTAGTGAAGTTTTGGCTAGAATCATTTACAAGTTCAGCCCAGTGCTCTGGAACATACAGATCCCTTTTATTCCTCTTCTTTCTGATTTCTATAAGGTTAAAGTCTTGGTCACATTCATCGTAGGAGTGTCCTGAAATCAAAAAGTGGTGATCGACTGTTTCTATGTGTGCATTTTTTATGATGTACAGCCAGAACTGCGCAATCAAGTGGATTTTATTTTGTCCTCCACAATTGTCACTAAAAGCTGTAATATACCTGACTTTAGAGGAAGAGTCTTTATAAATTTCAAAAGACAGAATGCGATCCCTTGACATCCGCGAAAAGCCTGGCCTTTATTCCACATGTACGTGTGGGCAGTTCCACTTTTAAGGTTATGAATGGTGAAGTTGTACGTCCAAAGTTGACGTAGGTAATAACCTTAGAATTCGTTACATGTGGAGTTGGCATGATCTTTTTCAAGTCAAAGCAAATCGCGACCTTTGAATCATCCTTTAAATTTTGGAATGTGTCTTTGGTTAATCTGGCAGCTTCTGCTTTGCGGAGATGTAGTTCTTTTTGAGTTTCTGATTATTGTTTCTCATCTGCATTTCCATGGTCTATTTTCAATTGTAGCTTGTCACACATAACGCATGTATCAGTCTCCGGTCTGTGAGATTAAAATGGGTGTTAAAAATGTGTCAATAGAAACTTTCCTTGACCGGCTGTACGCTCTTTTCTTCTAGGTAAAAGTGAACACAGAGAATGTATATATCCTTTAAATTGAGTTTTGGATTCAGGTACCGTAATTTCCGGCGTATAATACGCGGATCAAACAATTATGTTTGGAGCCAGAAATTTTATTTAGTAATTGAAGCTAAATATTTACCACGATCTAAAAAGTTACATTTTGTTTAAAAAAATTTCTGGGTCGAAAAATGATTGTTTGATCCGAGGTTTATACGCCGGAAATTAGGGTATTTACGGTTAGGGGTTTTTTCTCTAGTGTAATGGCTTGTGTATCGAGGAAACTTGTTTATGTGTTGTTTGGTGACAGCAATACGGACTTATGGAATTTTATTCGATGGTCTTTTTCTTCCTATTTCATCGCGAAAAGGTGCGGCAGAAGCTGTTTCTTCCTTTTTGTATACTATGTTCTGCAACCGTTTGTTAGAAACATCTTCGTCTTTTTGAACCAATCGCCGTTTAAAGATAATTTAATTCATGTGGCGCTTTAACTGCCATGAACTGGCCTTGTACGTCGTTAGTCTCGATTCAGCTATGTGGATGTCACTGGATACAAGTGCACTTAAACCCCTTGGCCTCCACGTGTTTCACGGTTTCGGGAGAGGGGTTAAGTAATTGACCCCCAAAACGCAACGCATATTTAAAAAATCACTTATATCTCTTTGCCTACAAATAAATAGACTTATTTCCAGATAGCCTGTACACTTAACTCAATTTTTTTAATTTTGTCACTTGTACCCCTTGGCTTCTGGGGTCCTCAATTATAGTCATTATCACAAGATCAATAATTTAAATATTTTAGATAGAAATTTTAAAATACCGAATTCGAGAGAACTACATTTATCAAATTATTGAGAGAATTTGGGCGGGGGAGGTGGGAGGTAGTAGAAGAAATCAAAGAAATTGTATTTTAGCATCAGTGCATGGGATTATGTTTCCCGTAAAAATTCTTAGGCTAATGTCAGACGAACGTCTATTTCAACGCTTTTTATTTCCACATGAAAAGAAATACATGTTAGCGAAGGTGTAGGAAGGCTGTAGGAAGGAAAAAAGCGTGCAAATACACGTTCGTCTGACATTAGCCTTAAAATTCTACTTGATGTGTATTACTTATAGGGTTCGGCGATATATTTCAATGGATATATATCATGATATATATCCGATATTTATTTTCGAAATACAATAGAGCGCCGATTATCGGAAAATGAATTAGCCGAACTTCCAATTATCTGAACAACCTATTTTTCTGATTTTTTTAAAACCGAACTTCCAGTTATCCGAACAGCCTATTTCTCCCAATTTTTTTTTAAACTGAACTCCCAATTATCCATTGGCTTGGATTAAAATGTTAACTAAAGAAAAAACTGATAGTGGATCAGAAAATGGAGAATGTAAAACAATAAAGAAGATGGCGAGAATCTTAAGCTATGAAGAAAATGAAATTAACGTGTAGTTAAATAGTGACTTACATGGCCATGGATATCAGATTTTAAATGATGATGAGATTCATTACGAAAAGAAATTGAAGAAAATGAAAACAAATGCTCTGAAAATAACCCAGGTCCATCATATATCGAATCCTTTGAATGTTTGGAAACGGCTATGAAATGGCTCGAACGGCAGAAGTACGTTGATCCTATTCATCTAACATATTTAAGAAGAATTAGAGATATGGCAGCATTGAAAAGAATGTCTTCGTTGAAGCAAGCAACAATCAAAAGCTTTTTTGCTTAAATCTCCGGAGTTCGGAAAATGATAAAGGAGAAAAAAATTTAATGATAAAATGTAAATAACAATAACAACAACAACGAAAAAAAAAGACAAAAAAAAAGGGACGAAATAAAAAAAAAGAAAGAAAAGAAAAAATTAAACACGCCAGCACTAACTAGTGCTGCTAGTTTTAAGCTTAGATAACGTGTGAAGGTTTTAGTGTACTCAGGAACATCCTTTAAATTGTCTTTCCATTTATCTGAACTTTTGCTTATCCGAAATTGTGTCGCTCTACTGTATCATTTTTTTTATATTTTCAATATTTTCCTATCCATGAAATTTATTTTCAAAATAACGTGTATGATATTTTTGATACTTTCTGTCGAAGCAATTGTAAATGATTTTTTAATTTTTTAAATGTTATTGACTCTGTTCTTCTTTTGTTCTGTAGATAAAGATATTTTGCTCCGGCAGTGACTTTTTTTGCTGAATATATATATATATATATATATATATAGGTCGTTAGAATACAGGAGAAAAAAAAAATCAGCTTTTAGCTTTTTTCTCACAGAAAACGACTAATTTTGCTTATATAATTGAATTCTGTCTTGATAACGTAATTCAATATATAAGCTTTTCAATTATTTTTATCGAAATCCATATTCTTTTTTTCTTCTTTATTAATTCTTGTTATATAGTACAAGGGACTTTATTTTATGCATAGCAGCTTGTATATTATGTTTTTGGTACCCATTCAGTGTGTTTGGGGACACTGTATTGTTGTAAATTTATTCATACTATCACAATTTTTGTTGGGGGTCATATATATATATATATATAACCATTAATTAAACATTACCGACCACCATATATATGTATATATATATATATATTCTCCAAGATTTACATTGGAGGCTGAATTTTTACATGTGGAACCAATAATTATGAGGAATAATATTCATTTAGACCAGCTATTGAAAGATAAACTGATAAAAAGTTACTTTCAGCTTCATTTACTTTTTCAGATATAATTTCCCTTTTTATACATTTAAATGCTTGTTCGCAAACAAGCAGATCATATAAATTTCACATTCTTTGTGATAAATTGATGTAAAGGATGTGCGATTGTTGATAAATTTCGTACAAACTTGGAATAATACGCAACTAAGCCTAAAAAAGCTTTAATCTGAGATACATTTACTGGTTTTGGAGAATTTAAAATAGCATCTATTTTTTCTTGGGTTTTATGAATACCTTCTAAATCACAATACGTAATTTCACCACCCATAAAAAATGAATTATCTTTATTTATCCTAATATTATATTCACGTAATTTTTCTAATACTTGTTTCAGTTGTTTCAAGTGTATTTCATCAGTTTCTTCAGTAACACCAATATCATAAATAAAAACTGTAACACCCTCAACTCCACTTACAATATATTCAATTTCCTTTTTTAAATAGAAAAAGAACTAGTAAGACCATGGGTAACTTAAAAAATAGGAATAATTACTTCGGAGTGTTAATTGTTAAAAGTTCTTGTGACTTTTCCTCTAGAAGTAACTGAGGATGTGCTTGGTTCAAACCAATTTTCGTAAAATGCTAACAGCCCCTCTAATGTAGCCAACATGATGTCTTCTACCCTTGGTTAAGGATATTTTTCATGTTTCAAAATTTATTTGGAGTTACTTTAAAGTTGCCACGTAAACAAATTTTCCCATTAAGTTTAATCACTGGCGCCTTAGTAGCTGCCCACTTGCTGTTAGAAACCGGTTTAATAATACTTTCATCCTGTAACCTTTGCAATTCGTCATTTACTGCTGTACAATTCTATCTTCGCAAGATATGGGGTTAGCCTCTTTTTCTAGACAGGGTTCTGCTTTCAAACCTTTTATCTTCACAACCTTATTAGTAAACAAATCGGAAAAATCATTTAATAATACGTTTAATTTGTCAGAAGAATTTGCAACTTCATTTACATACACAGATTTCAAACTAGTGAAGCAAATATCAAATTTAGAAACCCAATCTCTCTCAAATTATAATAGATTTTTTTTTTATCAACAAACAATTTAACGTAACAAAGCTCTTCATGCAATCTTGACTTCCTGCACTGATAGCATCGCTCGTGGTAATTATACCTCACTAGTCTCACTAGATATATAGGAGCCCTTCGACAACGTGGAATGGCGTGACATCATACAACAGCTAAAAGTACTCAACTGCCCAAAAAATATTGCTGGAGTCATTCGCTCTTACTTATCACAGCGCAGCATTATAATAAATTGGGGTGCTGGTACTTCAATACACAACTTGGAAAGGGGCTGTCCACAAGGCTCCTGCCAAGGACCCATTTTATGGCTACTAATAGCAAATTTAATCCTAAAAGAATTAGAAAAACGTGGTTTCCTCCTCTACGCATTTGCGGATGACTTCACCTTTATTTTCTTGGGCCGTATCCGTCTGGACTTGGAGCAAGAGGCAGCTTCAGCTCTTCCCGTGTTCTGCCAGCTACTGGAATCCCTAAACCTTCAACTCTCACCAAGAAAATATCAAGCACTGACATTTGCAAAACCACGGCCCCTGCATAACAGGAATCCAGTTATTCGCGTCAACGGGAACAGTGTGCACCATTTCCCGTACCTCAAACTTTTAGGTATAACAATTGACAAGCATCAAAGTTGGTTAGCACATCTACATCATCTTAAACTAAAACTCATAACTTTTTATCATAACTCACTTAAAATGACATCAAAAACATGGGGCATTAGCAACCTAATGCTTAAAATATGGTGTCGCACTATAGTAGAAAAAATAATAACTTACGGCGCAAGTATATGAGGGGGGACACCTAACAAAACAAGCAATAACTAAATTAATTTCACTACAGCGAATGATTTTCTTACAAATCTCACGAAGGTGCAAACCAATCTCGACGGACACGCTAAATACTATAACAAGCATACCACAATCCACACAATACTCAATTGTACATCAAGGAACGTATTCTACACCTCAAACATGAACCGACTGCAAGTGAATTCTTTCCAATCATCACAATACAACAGAAAGTTCCAAGCTGGCAGATACACCTCTCTGATGAGACACCTCACTTACAAATAAACACCAAACTGAATTCTTTCTCCCCATCACCTCTCATTACTCTTTTAACTGATGGGTCCGGAACAGCCACCGGCGTAGGATCTGCATTCTGCGCAATGGAAAGGCGCGCCGTTATCCATCAGTGGGCTTGCAGACTAGATGATCACAACTCTGTTTATCAAGCAGAACTTTATGCAATTTTAAAAGCCATAGACTGGGTTCAAATAAGCACCACATACCCCTTCGTGCAAATCTATAGTGACAGTCTATCTGGTCTGCAAGCTATCTATGCTCATAGAACCAAACATCCACTAATCCTCGAGATAAAAGTTAAGTTAATGTCCCTCCAAAATAGAGTAGGTCTTGTCCACGTCTCAGTGCACATGGGCGTTCAGGGTAATGAAACAGCAGACGCACTCGCAAAGGAAGCAACTGCTAAATCACATATAGACATCCATCTCCCACTTCCACCAACATACATAAAACGTTCACTTAAGGCTATAATAATTAAGGATTGGCAATTAATCTGGGACAATACCGACCAAGGCCGGCAGACATATAATCTAATACCGAAAGTATCAGTAACCCAATATAACCTCTACCCACACACAACAGCGTTTCTCACGGGGCATAGTCCCTTTCGAACTTACCTCCACAAATTTAAATGTGCAGACACATTCCTTTGCGAGTGTGGCGCAGTGGCGTCTCCCTCCCATTATTATTTCACCTGCCCGTTAACAGCACAGTGGCATATTAAAAAGCCTGCCATCCCTCCCAAGGAATGGCTTCGCAATATCCTTAATAGAAATGCCCTTAACAGTAAACTACTTAAAATATATCTTTTTCTCAGAGATCTCTCAAACCTTACCTAGTAGCCGTCAGCTGCAACTCCCAATGCAAAACATCTTCTCAATCTCTGCCGCCTGTCGCATTGAGGGTTCTTCCCTGGCAGAGCTGATCTGGTCTGAGACAATAGCTTATAATTATTATTTTTTTCTTGAGCAAACTTATTTTCAACCCGCCCCTTGTCGCGTTTAATGGCAGGTACAGCTCCGGCTGAATATTGCAACTTTTTCATTGTAATATTTTTTTTAACAAAACTTAATAAAGGTGACCGGGAGGGATACTATGCTCTACAGACTAGACCTTGGTCTGAGCAATCCCTCTTAGGCTATCAAATCAAATCAATATTCTGCAGCATTTTTAAAGATAAATAATGTTTATCTTATACTATTCACAAATGTCTGGAAAAATTCTGGAGTTATTTTGCTGATTTAACTTTATATTTCAAATATTTTCTTATTTCTGTAGAATATCCGAAGAGAAATTTTGTTCATTTATGATATTCAAAATGTTTGGAAGAAATTATACAAATATTTTAAAGGTAAATGAAATCTTCAAAATGAGTATACAATATCTTCAAATGTTCTACAAATATTTTTAATTTAAATGAAATCTTCAAAATGTCTATAAATTATTTTCAAATGTTCTGAAGACATTTTAAATGTAAATCAAATCTGCGAAATGTCTGTGATATTCTTCAAAAATTCGGCAGATATTTTAAAGGCAAATCAAATCTTCAAAATGACTACGAAATGTCTTCGAAAATTTGCCAGTATTTTGAAGGTAAAACTAATTTTGGAAAATGTCTTCAGAAAGTGTCAATTTCTTCAGATAATCTTCAGATTATTTTTAGTGTGGTACATTCGAATATGTGCAGCTATGTAAAATAACTAGAAATGCTGTATAAACTCCCTTGAAGAAAAAATACTGACTGTTGGTAACGGTAACAACATATTAAAATTACATTACCGTCAGCATTCTACAAATCCTCTCATTTAACATATTATATTCGTTTCATATATTTGTATTTTTTGTGACCCTGTAAAATAATTATAAATGCTATATACACATTCTTCAAGAAAGAACATGCTGTAGGAGACTGTAACAGCATATTAAAGTTATATTACCATTCACGTTCTCCAAACCCCACGTTTTGTAAGTATTCGTTTCATAAAATCGTTGTTAAATTTTTTCGTATTATTTATACGGATTTGTAAAAAACTATAAATGCTATGTACACACTCTTCAAGAAAGAGCATACTGTAGGTAACTGTAACAACATACTAAAATTACATTACTGTCAGCGTTCTCCAAACTCTCTCATTTAACATATATTCGTATTCTTTTGAGCTGTCCTGTAAAAAAAACTATAACTGCTATATGCGCCCTCTTCAGGGGGAAAAAACTGACGGACTGTGACTGTAACTAACAACATGTTAAAATTACATTATCGTGAGCATTCTAAAAACACTCTTATTTAATATATTATATTCGGTTCATTTATTCGTATTCTTTTGTGCGGCCTTGTAAAATAACTATAAATGCTATAGATACTCTGCTCAAGAACTTACATGATTTAGGTCACTGTAACAACATAAAAATTACATTACCATCAGATTCCAACATGCGCTCCCATTTAACATATAAAAATAGTCTTTTGTATGGCCCTGTAAAATAACTATAAATGCTATATGCATACGCCTCTTCAGGAGAAAAAACATACTGTATGCGACTGTAATAACTATAACATACTAAAATCACATTACCGCCAGCGTTCTACAAACCACACATTTAAGATATATTCCCTTAATCAATCGCTTCATAAATTCGTTTCATTAGGATTATATATGTTACGACCACAATTCCCGTAGTGACCTGAGATCCCTGGCCAATATTCGAAGTGGTGATCCAAGGCTGTTTGATAGGTAACACTAGCGTGCACGTGATACGAGGTAATATTCCAGGATTCGTCTGGAGAATTTCTCGCCTCTGTGAATTATTCTGATACGTGGATTCATCGAGAGTATTGAATTCCTCGATCTTGAATAGTATTTTATGTGAATATTGTCTACGCCTATTCTATAATTTCTCTCTACACTGCAAATCTTTATAAACTTTTCAGAACACTTTTTTGAACATTTATTTTGTCACCTTTTTTAGAACACTTTGAAGCGCACCTTTTGGAACAATTTTTAGAACACTTCTGAGAACACTCATTTTTTACAGCACACTTTTTAGAGCACTTTTGGAACACTTTTGGGAACGAGTGATTTCACAAGTGTGCTCAAATGTATTCTCAATCTGTTCTGAAATATGTTCCCAAATTTAGATTTATCAAATATCCTGAGCAAAACACATTCGGTACACTTTCAGAATACTTTCTTTATAGCAGAGCATATTCGGAACACATTTAAGTACACATTAAGGTAACTGGAACACTTTTTTTGAATCAAAGTGTTTCAAATGTGTGCTGGGAATTTTGAGTGGGTTCTATAAAAAATAACTAACGCTGCTGCTTAAGTAATTGAATTTATTGTGACCTTTTTACTTTCTCGTGTTATCGTGTAAAAACTATTGCATATAACAACATAAAATCAGTGAGTTTTATAGATAAATATATGATAAACGTGTTGCAGCAGAGAGTTTTTAAATCGAAAAATTTTTAAAGCGTTATTTCAATTTAGAATCGGTCAAGATAGTTCAGTTAAATAAGTTTTATTGAATAAAAGATTATACATAGCATTTTATTTGCCTTTTGCACGTATATATTTGATTAGATTTTAATGTGCAATGTTCAATCATTTATTAAATTTAAAATGATTAAATTATAAAGTGTGGAAAGCATTTAAAGGTGAAAAATATGTAATTTTTCAAACTATAAATTTAAAACGATTTGCTTATAGTCTAAAAGAAAAATTTTCCTCTAGACTTTTAAAAAGTCTAGGAGGCAGCGGCACTTTTAACTTAGCCATTTTATATAGGCTGATTTTTAAATGCGTAATCGATCTTACTTATTCCCGAAATCACTCGTCAGCTATCGCGGCAGTAATGGATGCGACCTACTAAAATATTCCCCCAGTCACAGAGAAATGAATACAACCCGATTACAGAAGATCGCAACTAGTCGTGATATTCAATTTTACGTGACCGGGTAATCTTTTTTAAAACAGAGCAAGTTATAATGTTTTTAGACTCTGCGAGTATGTACGGGGTTAATGAGCGTAGCTATTAGTGTAAAGACCGCCTAGTTTAAAATATATATATATTCTTCTTACGTCTTATACAACAAAATAACCCTTGTCCAAAAGCAATATTTGTTATGAAAAACTAGTTTATAAATATAATTATTTTTTTGTTTATCTGCGGTGAAGCGAAGTGTTTTGTCTAAACGTATTTCAAACATTATTATCAATTTAAAAGTTCGAGAACATACCCTTACCTGTATTTTTAAATTTTATATATTTTTTTCGCTTGCGATTTTGAAAAATATAGTAACATTTATTCTTCTCAAATGATTTCAGATAATTAAACACTAAACAAAGTGAGAATAAAGAATTTTCGTCCCAAACCTCTAACATCGCCCCCCCCCCTTCTATCCTAATTGAAGACATTTTTTAATTAATTTTTTTTTATGTTCATTTATTTTAAACGGTATTTCAGTGATTAGAGCGCCCCCTTTTCCAAGAAAAATTATAGCCTGTTTCAATTCGTCACTTTTAATATGCGTTGTCATATTCCTGTATTGCTTTTATGCTGATATACTTAAGTACAGTTTTTCACAGGAAATTCTGATTAAAAGAATCGCAGTTTAACATACTTTATGTTTATATTCTGCCTTTAACCCTTTCAGGAGCAAGGCATTTCTGCTCCAAAAATGTTCAAATAATTAATTCACAGCGCAATTTAAGAACAAATTTATTTGAAAATAATCAAAAGCTTGTCTTCACGTATATTAGGAGATCGCAATTGTAGTAAAAAATTGCTGGTGCCATTTGGAAGTTTGGGCATTAAAATCAAGCGTTTGCGGACTGCAAATGGAGCCCCTGAAAAGGTTAAAAGAAAAAATATGGACTGCTGTTACATCTGTTCGAATAGCTTACCCCTTCTTGAATTTTGTTCTGCAAACGCCCATGTTCACAAAATATATATATATATCGAATGTTATGTATCTGTAGAATTAGTTTTATGATGGGTATACAATGCCACATGAAGAATAACATTTCACAGTCAATTTAGAGCACGCGCCTTGCCCTTGCTACTTTTCACTCTCACTCGTCCCCCCCCCCCCCCCATACTAAAGAAAGTTTTCTTATAAAGCCTTGAAGTAGCTAAAAGCTAAATTTACTTTGTTTATCCTGCTATTTATGTTTGATTTTTAACATTACATAATCATCCTAGTGTATCCGTTTTGCATTTATTATATCGGGGATCTCTGTCCTTCACGCCCATTCATCGTTAATAAGGTAATCGTGTTTTCTTTGTTTAAATGGTGTTAATTTATTTTTAAGGTAACTTGACTCTTGATCTTAAACACCCTTTTTTTAAATGGGTAAAACATATTTTGTTATTGTAATAAAAAATGGTACAAAGAAAAAAAAATAATACACTTATTTAATTTTCCTTCAAAAAAATATGAAAGTAACCCAATTTCTAACATTTTGCAGAAATTTCGTTAAAAAGATTTAAATTTAAAATAAAACAAAAATGGAAATATTTAAAATAAAATATCTTCTGTGGGCTTATCTGAAAATGAACAGCTATCAGTTTAAAAAAAAAGTTATAATCTCTCTATTCTAAAAAAAAGTAACTACCGCTGTCACCGCCGCCGCCGCCGCCGCCGCCGCCGCCGCCGGTTTTGAATTTTCTGTGACTGGAGGTCTTTCTTCGTTAATATTAAGAAACATAATGCATACAAAAATATAAAAATCGGTGGTTTTATACAGAAATGTTTGATAAACACGCTGAAGCAGACAGTTTTCAAATCGAAGAATTATTTTAATAGATATTTAATGCTAAAGTTGGACAAAATCGTTCCACTAAAAAAGTTTTATAGCAGCAAAAACTAGACATGGCAGTGTAATCATTTTTAGATCATTTTATGCGTTAGAATTTGCCGGAGTGCAGATTGCATTAATTTTTTTATTTTGACTCATTTTTTGAGGTTTTATTTCTATTTTAAATTCAAATTTTCAGCATTTCTAGAGATATTTTTTACAGATTTTAGAAAGTGATATTAATTTAAACTGTTGCCAACTGTATAAACAGAGGAAGCAATAATGTTTGCTTCAAAAAAAAAAATATTTATACGTGTAAATAAATTAAAAATTTATTTACACGTGACTATTATAAACAGAAAAAAACATTTGGAATTAGAATTAAATAATTATGAGCAAAAAACAGGAACTTATTAAAAATTACGTCATAAAAACTATAATTACACGTGAATTTTAAGAGAGAAAGGAATTTGTAAAATAATAAATTTATTAACATGCGTTAGAAGTATTAAATAGGAGAAATTACGTCATATTTACGTCACATTACAGTTATTACATAAAATGAACGCAAAATATATTGCAAAACGGTTTAAATTTAAAAATTGCGCTAGACATTTATTTGATATTTTGAGAGGATACTTATCAACTGGTATTTTCACGTGAATATTTAACAGAGAAAGAATAGCTTGGTAAAAATTACGTCAGATTAAAAACGATTAATTTGAAATGTCTCATTTAAAAGAACTTTCTTTTCGCTTTGTTAAAAAATACCAGGATACAAAGACTCTGTTTACTTAATTCCTTTTATATTAGCTTATTTTGAAATGTTGTTACACGTGTCTACGTCATCAAGTTATTTTTATTTCGACGTTTTATTTGTATTTTTATTAATGTTGTACTAATTTATTTGTTCTTTCGTTATTTAAAATAAAAATTATGTCAATTTGTATAATTTGGCGAGTGGTTTGGCGATTTATATAATTTGGCGAAATGGGTCGACGGGATAATTAAGTAGTAACGCGGCGGATTTTGCGTTAAAATTCCCCAATTAAAGAGAAATGAATAGAAATTCGTTTATAGGGAGATCGCCACTGTTTTTTAAATTATAATTCAATCTTTCGAAATATTTTTAAAGCCGATCAAATTAGCGTGCATTTAGAGTCTGTGGTGTCTGGACGGGGGTTGGCGAGCGTAGCTCGTAGGGGGCCGAGCCCCCTAGTTCGTTAAATAGAAACTATACAGACCATCAAAATCAAAGCTCATAATTTTTCCATTCGACTTTGGCCACTCGCCCTTAACCATTTCGTAAACTGCTCGGTCGCACAATGACATTTCGCAGACTGGTCGGCCGCCCCTACCTGTTTCGTAAACTGGCCGACTGCCCCTAACAATTTCGCGAATTGGCAGACACTTGCAGGTTTAGCAAGCGCATGAAGACTAAATTATATGGCACCCTTGCTTCAAAAGTGGCATAAATAAAAAAACTCCGTTTTGCGAAAAACTGTTTCCCTGCTATTTAGGTAAATTTTAGTTTATCTACTGATGTCACTCAGAAGAACTGTGCATATAATAATATTATAGATTGCCATTTTTTCAGATTTTTCTAATTTTCAACTAAAAATACCATTTTTTTGAGTTGTGCCTCTTTTGTCGCCAAACATAGACTAATGCGTATGTCATCATGTTGAGTTGTGACACTTTTGTCGTTTGTTTTCTGGGTATGCGACACTTTTGGTGACTTGACAGAAAATTGGGCTTTGAGTTAAGACGTTTCATTAACAAGGATTTATCTATTTATTTTTTGTTATCTGTAGGTAGTACTTCATTTTGGGTAAATGAATGAAGCTAGAAATATGATTGAATAATATTATTTTAATTTGACTTAGGTAACTTCAAGAAAATGCATTCCTTTGCTATTTTTCAGTTATAAACACAGTAAAACAAAACAGCTCAAATATAGAAACATTAAGGTTAATTATTAACATTTAGTATGAAGTACCTATTGACAGGGCCCTCGCTAAGGGGGAATGGGGGGAGACTCCCCTTACGCAAAAACGTTCGTGAATGCTGTTGTACTTCGCAAATTTACAAATTTAGTTGGCAACTTTGTTTAAAACTTTAATAAAAACTATAATACACTTTCTATTTCTGATAGACTTGACAAAAGTTACAATTCAAATTGTAAATATTATTAATTTTTTTACAAATAAGAAGTATATTATATTTTCCAATTGTGGTAACTTGGCAAAATTATAAAAACTAGTTGGCAAATACTGAAATTTGTCTTGGCAATTTAAGGTTCCCCCCCCCTTCCGAATAAAAAGTCTTAGTGATGGCTTTGCCTATTCAGCTTACATATTTGTTTCATCTGTCCTTGAGTGTTCCATAAATGGAAAATAAGCACCCAGCTAATTAGTAAAATGTTTTTACTAGATATGCATTTAAATAACATTTTAATGTATAAAAACCTTTATCATTTGTACCTATAAAAGCAAACAACAAAACGAAACTACGTTTTCAAAGGAACTAGGCACATAGTACTTAATATAATATTATTATCATTAAATAATATTTAAATACATTAAATTTTAGTGCACCTGTTAAAAAACTTGTAAGTAACAAACGTAAATCAGTCTTCTGATCTGGTTGCAGATGAAAATATTTAGCTGCTTTATTCTAAAACATTTTTGAAGAGCGAATTAAAATAAAATTTCGATATTATATTTTTATTAACGAGGTCTTTAATACCTTTCTTTGTACTGTCAGGTAAGGGAATTTTACACGAACAAGCCCGAATTAGTTCAACCGAATTCAAATCCTCTTGAGATCGTGTATTTCTCATTGTGCACACATTCACCTTCTTGAAAATCTCATCTGTATAGGATGTTTTATAGAAAAATGCTCGAGGTTGATCTCGTTCGGCACGGAGCATCTTCATTTCCTGTCACTTCACTTGCATTTTAGTTGTGTCCCCGTTAAAGTTGTTACCCCATTGTTCATGCAGCAACTTAATATTATAAAATTCCTCGAATGTGAACTCATTAACATAGTAAGGGAGTCCTGTTTTTTCGCAGTCTCTATCAACTTGACGTATTGCTCTGGTACGTATATTGGGGCGAATTTAAGGTGCTTTGTAATCTGCTCTTCAATGACGTTATGCACATTATCACCCTCGTTTTGAGAATGTCCGTGTATTAGAAATTTATGTGTTATGCTTCTGATGCCGAAGCACTGTACCGTGTATGCATAAGCAGCAAGCAAATACTTATTTTTCTGTAGCCCACAACAATTTTCGGAATAAAATATCACATCAACGTCAGTATTTCAGGGTCTTCCCATCAAAGATTGAAGATATTGAATCACACTACTTCCGTCAAATAATTTCCTAAGTTTAATCCAAAGTCCCACTACTCCTACTTACAGCTACATTCGTATTACTAAAGTCATATTTTGGAAGGATAAAGAAATTTAATCGTTGGTTTTACCTGTTTTAAACCTTAAAAGTATGAAACAATTCATTTTTTAAATTCCTTTCTTCGATTAGATGGACTCTATGACAAAAGCTCTTTCCGCGCGGGCGGCCTGATTTACGTACGTGAACAGACCGATAGACTCTTCCATTTGAAACGAAGGGGTGTATTTGAATGAATGGAACGGAAATTAATGAAAATATTCCTTGACGACGGCTGCAGGATTGCAGACCGAAGTAATTGGAAATTTAAATAAGATGTATATTTTAAACTTGTAACATATGCATTAATATTATTTGTCACATTTTAATTTAACCGAGACCTTATTAAAGTTCATATTGCATAGCTAAAGTCAGTTTAACAAAAACTGCACCCCGAATTTTTCCCTCTATTGTTACTTTTCCTCGCTTGCAGCTTCAAAAGAGACACATTTAGAGTTCCAACCGACAATTGTACCTAACTTGATCATCAAAAATGCCGAAATTCAAAATAGGAAGCAGAAAATATTTAAACATGAATAATCTAGACTGCCACAATTCGAAATCATTTAGAAGAACATCATCATTTGAATCATTAAAAACGTCACAACTCAAAATAACGCACTTTTGAACTCACGTTCACGTATAAAGATTAGATCGCAACGGAAGATGTGGCACTTTTCCAGAAGGGTCAGTAGTCATCTTACAAACTTAAAAAACGACACAACTGCTACCTGGTGGCTAGATTTTCAATGCACTATCAGGCACCTTAAATGATTGATAGAGGCGCAAAAACCAAGAAGAATGGCAACCACAACTCAAAAGGGCCAATTTTTTAGTTGTGACACTTTTGTAGCAAGGGTGCGATATGTTGGCAAAAAAGCCACCTCTGTTTTGCGCAGTAGCAAACGCGCGCTAGTATTTAGATATGCAAATCTGGCCTTTCTTAATAAATCAATCAATCGAATAATATAGGTAAATTTCTTACCTTTATGTTTACGCTGCAGCAATCCCTCGATTGGCTGTATTTCCGATGTGTCCGAGTTGCCTATTCTTTGATGAAATTCTTATTATACATTTCACTATAATGTGAAAAGAAGAAAAGAAATGTTGTGTTAATATATTTTGAATACATGAAGTAAATTCACTAATGAGCCTATTTTTTTAGTTTTCTTGGTTATATTGTATTACATTTTAACAAACACATTTATGCTGCATCTTACGGCAGCTATTTTAAATCTTATATGTTTCTTATCTTACAGCCAATATCATAATAATCAAAAATGTCATAAAGTTTTTCAGTTCTTTTTGGTAATCAAATGAGTCTCTTGCATCATGCGTGGGAAGGAATAAACAGGTTTTATTTATGATTATTACTGTTCACTTTTGATAAACATAATTTAGATATTTTAACAGTTTGATGATTGTATGATGATTTAAAGTCTAATTTATTTTGATAAGAATTCGTAAATGTTATTGTCCTTGAAAATTATCGTTTCAATTTCCTGCTTTTATTGTTTACTGCGGATCTGAGGATGGTTATATTTCCATCACTTTTCCTTAACCATCTCAGATGCATCATGTAGTAGTTGCATGAATTCTCTGTGCTTCAGTAATTGAGGTTTTGGCAGAGGTTTCGTTAAACAGCCTGCTACCATGTCTTGAGGCGGGCAGTAACGAAGATCTAATATACCATCTTCTTCCATCTGTTTTATGGCGTGGTAACGCAGATCAATATGCTTGGTTCGTTTGAGAATTTTTCGTTCTCGACCCTTTTAATGCAACTTTGATATCGTCGTACAGAATTATAGGTAATTTTTGCTTTAGGTCTGAGTCGGATAAAAGTTTAATTAGCCAGGCAATTTCCTGCCCTGCACTAGCAGCTGAAACAAATTCAGCTTCCGCCGATGAGAAAGCAATACAGTTCTGCCTTTTGGTGTACCACTATATGACTCTATTTCCCAGCATGAATAAATTCCCACTGGTCGATTTTCTTGTTTTTGTGTCCCCTGCCCAGTCGGCATCTGCAAATCCGATAAGTGTTGGCCTTCAAGTAACTTATGACACGTTTCACGGCGTTCTAGCCCTTAGTACGAGGAGTTTCGCACCTTCTGCTCAGAATGTTCACAGCGCCTGATATATCTTGGCGTGTAGTAGTTGTGATGTAGAGTAGAGATCCGATTACTTGTCGGAATTTTGTATTGTTAGGCAAGAAGTTTTCTTCGTCCTCTAACTTGTAAAACCCAGGATCCATGGGAGTGCTTACTGGTTTCGCATTTTCTAGGTTAAATTTACTTGCCAGTTCTTCTAATTTTAATCGTTGATTCCATGTGTACCTGTTGTCTGTTTGCCTTATTTCCAAGCCTAAATAATGTGATACTTCACCAAGGTCCTTTAACTGATATTCTTGCTTTAAAGCTTTTATTATTGCTTCGATAGTTTGAATTTCACCGCCTATCAAAATGTCATCCACGTAGACTATTATATAAGTGGAAGTGTTTTCTTTTCGCGTGTATAGACACGAGTCCACGGTATTTTGTTGGAATTTTAGTTTATTCAGAGAATGTTCTATACGTTTATTCCAAGTTCTGGCTGCCTGCTTGAGTCCGTAGATTGATTTTATAAGTTTGCAGACTTTATTTTCTGAATTTTTCTCAGTGTATCCCTCCGGCTGTTTCATATATACTTCATCTTCTAGCTCGTCATAGAGAAAGGCTGTATCAATGTCAATGTGTCTAACATTTAAATTGTTATATGCGGATTCTGCCAAAAATGTTCTGACTGTTATTTGTGAGACTACGGGGGCAAATGTCTCGTCGTAATTTTCACCATATTTTTTGCTATAACCTTTGGCTACCAGATGTGCTTTATATTCTTTAATGTTTCCTTAACTATCTAATTTCCTTCTTGAATGTCCACTTACAACCTATAACCTTTTTGTTGGGTGGAGGATCCACTAATTCCCATGTGTTATGTTTTTTTAGCGAATTGATTTCCGCTTGCGTGGCTTTAAGGCAATTTTCATTTTCTGTGGGGTTATTAAATTCCAGTATATCATTTCAACTAGTAGCTTCTATCATATCATTATGTTTTACATAGCAGACATATCTGTCTGGTGGTACCTCTCATGTTCGATCTTTCAGATCTTCTTGGTTCATTGGTCGGTTGTTTGGACGCGGTTGGTTCTTCGGTTGTGTTGTTTATCTCTGTTTCAATGTAATTTTTGTCGTCATGTGAGTTTTCTGTCTGTTTGTTTTTTTTAGGTTGATTTTGCTATTTTCTATGAATTTCATTGTTCTGCCAATCACAATTTTATTTTCTTTAGTGTATACGCGATATCCTTCTGAGTTGTTGTCGTATCCTACAAAAATCCCTTCCTGAGCCCTATCGTCCAATTTTCCTCGATGTTATTTATTCACGTATATGTAAGCTTTGCATCCAAATGTTCGCAAATAGTGCAAATTCGGTTTGCGGTTAAATCATAGCTGAAATGGGGTTTTATTTGTTGATCTTGTTGGTAAGCGATTTTGTAAATGGTTCGCGGTGTTAATTGCGTCTCCCCAAACTCTTTGTGGTAGATCCGCTTATCTGAGTAGGCTTCTAATCATGTCTAATAATGATTTATTTTTTCTTTCCGCAATGCCATTTTGGCTCAGACATTACGGCACCAGCCACAAGCAGGTTCCCAGGGTGGGCGATTAGATTAGATTAAATTAATTGATGTTGAATGCCCCTTTTTCTTAGATAATCCCCTGTCTCTTTATTTATGTACTCCCCCCCATTATCAGATCTTATTGCTTTCGGATATTTCTCGAACTGGTTTCGAACCATAGCTATGTAGTCGCTATGTAGTTTTCCTTATATTACAGTAAATCTATAGTCATCAATGAAAGTTACACAAATTGTTTTACCACCTATTTTGGGAGTTCCTATAGCTGTGCATACGTCCATGTGCACTAGATCGAGTACTCTACCTGTTTTGTTTTTATGTGATGTTTTAGGATATGGAGCATCACTTGTTTTTGTTTGTATGCATGTTTCGCATGTTGTTCCATGATTACAATTATTTAGTTTTATGCCATAGGCTAAATCGTCTTTAACCTTCATAATTTCCTTTATGGAATTATAATTTCTATGCCCAGGCGTTTGTGCCAAAGTTCCAGGCAATCTTTATTTTTGCATTCGTGCGCCATGTTTATTATATTGCTTTCTGTATTTTCTAATAATTCAACATTGTATAGGTTATTTTTAAATTTTGCCTCGAAGTAGATTTTCTCATTTCGGGACAGCGTGCATTTATCTTTATCAAATAATAATTTATACCCATTCTTTGTGGTTTTACTGACTGAAATTAAATTAGATTCTAGCTCAGGTACATATAACATTTCTTTCAACGTAATTTTATTTATGCCTCCATTGGATGTTTTTGTGGTGAATGTAGTTTCTCCGGTACCTTGCGAGTTTAGAGTTTTTCCGCTGGCAATTATGACGGTTGTTTTTTATGTGTCATTTAATTTAGTAAGCTCATCTTTATTGTTTAGGATATGTGAGGATGAACCAGAATCAATGATCCAGGTTTGTTTTCCTGCTTTGTCTATTAGAAAGGCTACATCGCTGCTTTGATCTGGTTTTGTTTCCGTTCTATAATCTGTCTTGTCTACTGATTCGCGGTCAGTGTTTCCCATCTGGTTATCCGATTGTTCATAAAACAACGATAATGAGTAATGTTTATTTTTGAGCAATGTTTATTGTCATTGTTTTTGTGTATTTGGGTGAGTGTTTCGATTTTTCAGATGCCAACATTCTCTGTACGTGTGATTCCTCATTTTACAGTACGTGCACTGTTTTTTCTTTTTTAAAATTATCATTTGGAAATCTTTTTTGCGTTTTAAACGCTTTCGTGGAATTTTCACCCTGGTCCGCGTTTTCAACCCTTCTGTTGTACTTATCTGTTACTTTACTTTTTATAAATTGTGGTGCAAGCTCGTCCTCATTACGCGATTCAAGGGCGGTGATTAAAGTATTATAACTCGGGGGTTAGCAAACACAGTAATAAAGCCGAAAGATGGGAGCCTCTAATTGTTTCCCCGCTTTCGGACAATTTATCGATTAATTCTAAAATTTACGTTATGTGTTTGATTAAATTACCGTTTTCCGCGAGTTTGGCTCCATAAAGTTTTCTTAATAAAAATAATTTACTCGATAAATTATCTCTTTCATGTATCGTTTTAAGCGCGTTTCAAGTTTCTCTGGCTGTATTAAGCCCCTTAACATGAACTATATGAGAATCTTCAATTGCCAAGTTATAGATGGCTCTAACTTTCCTGTCTTTCTTCTGCCAATCGGTTCGAACCGGCGTGGTCATATCATCGGTAATTACTTCGAATAATTCTTCCTTAATTAATAACATTTCTGTTTTAAACTTCAATGTACTGTGGTTGCTAGTATTAAGCTTATCTACCAACTGGATTTCTCTTGATGCGGCCATTTTTAATAGTAATTTAAGTTTGTGTTTCGAAGAGGAATTGCTGTTATTTTATCTCATATAAAAACTTATATATGTTTAATTTTCATTCAATTCTTAACATTTCGTATAGGCCATCAAAAATACACAATATTTATTTCATCACAATATTTCAAAGCACTAACGTACTATATCTTCAACAATTTTCTTTTTATTGTACGCACTTTTACGGCCAGTAGTTTTCTCTACTAATACTATAATACTAAATATTAGACTTTCTCAGTCTTCAGAATCAATATATGTTAGCAAAAAAACCACCTCTGTTTTGCGCAGTAGCACACGCTCGCTAATATTTAGATATGTAATTCTGGCTTTTCTTAATAAATCAATCAATAGAATAATATTGGTATATTTCTTACCTTTATGTTTACGCTGCAGCAATCCCTCGATTGGATGTATTTTCGATGTGTCCGAGTTGCCTATTCTTTGATGAAATTCTTATTATACATTTCACTGTAGTGTGAAAAGAAGAAAAGAAATGTTGTGTTAATATATTTTGAACGCATGAAGTAAATTCACTAATGAGCCTATTTTTTTAGTTTTCTTGGTTATATTGTATTATATTTTAACAAACACAGTTATGCTGCATCTTACGCAAGCTGTTTTAAATCTTACATGTTTCTTATCTTACAGCTAATATCATAATAATAAAAAATGTCATAAAGTTTTTCAGTTCTTTTCGGTAATCAAATGCGTCTCTTGCATCATGCATGGGAAGGAATAAACAGGTTTTATTTATGATTATTACTGTTCACTTTTGATAAACATAATTTAAATATTGTAACAGTTTGATGATTGTATGATGATTTACAGTCTAATTTATTTTGATAAGAATTCGTGAATGTTATTGTCCTTAAAAATTATCGTTTCAATTCCCGGTTTTCATTGTCTACTGCTGATCTGAGGATGGTTATATTTCCATCATTATAGGTGTAAAATTAGATTGTGATCTGCCACAAAGGGTGGTTGAGTGACAGTTCCATTGTCGATCATGATAATTATAATCACAAGCGATGAGACATTTCGTACTTTGGTAGAAAAAATGCATAATATCACTCAATGGAAATTGTCGTGAAGGCTAAACATACGCTGGTGTGCGAAACTTAAGTAACAAACGTATAATGACAATTATCGTACATATGAGTGCTCAAAATAAAAGATGTAAACGTAATAGTAGTGTAGTAAATATTTACTACTCCTGCAGCACAGCTAACTGACGTGACATCTTCATATGACAGAAGTATCACAAGTATCACAGTCATTACGGTGAAACAAAATATGGGACCTTTCATTCGTCTCATTATTACTTTCAAATGATCGTTATATTGTAATTCCATTGAAAAGCCATTGGGACGGTTGCTTTGTGATAGGTCACCAGGTGACATTAAAATGAGGTCAACTTGTGATTTCCACGTGACTGTCATTTGAAGACTCAATTTTCAAGTCATTATGAGCATTACATTATGATAAGTCACTAAATAATGTCACAATGAAGTGGTGATTTTCAGGTGACCAAGACTCTACAGTGAAATTACCACTGCGTTCCTTTGAGAAAAGTCACCGGGTGATTTCATTTCCTGTCACTTGGGAACGCGTAACAAAGCAGCTATCATGATGATTTTACAATGGAGTCTCCAAATGGCAGTCACATGAGAGTCCCAAGGGGACCAAGGTGACTTCACAGAAAAGTCATCTGATGATTTTTCACAGAGCAGCAGTCATGGTGCGACTCAATGGAGTGACCAAGTCAAAGTAAGAATGAGACGAAAGAAAGACATCACATTTCAGTTCACTGTAGTGATTATGATACTTGCGACTTTTTTTGACATGAAAAAAACTTCAAATCGATTGGCTGTGCTGTTTGGGTAAATATTTTGTGCATTTGCTGCTTTTCGAATTTCCTTTTGAGTACTCGTGTGTTCAGAAATTAGAATTTTGTACAGAGCGTTCCAGCAAAGGACTTCTTGATTTTAAAATTAAATAACTCGGAAACTAAGGTCGATAAAAGAAGGAAACAAGTAGTATGTTTATTTTGAAAGCTGTAAAAATCTGACGCAATAGCTTCAAGATTAGTTACAAATTTACAAAATATAACGTATTGACTTTAGGAGAAATTTTCCCAGCATTGCAAAAACACACATATACCGACTTTTTCTGTAAAACACTTCTATCCTTCACAAAGTTATTTTTGCAAAGAAGCGTATTAACTTTTTGTGCACATTATTATTATTATTATTATTATTATTATTATTATTATTATTATTATTGTTGTTGTTGTTGTTTTTGTTATTATTATTATTATTATTGTTGTTGTTGTTGTTGTTGTTGTTGTTGTTGTTATTACTACTACTTTTTATTACTATTATCATCATCATTATTATTATTATTATTATTATTATTATTATTGTTGTTTTTGATATTATTATTATTATTATTATTATTATTATTATTATTATTATTATTATTATTATTGTTGTTGTTGTTGTTGTTGTTGTTGTTTTTGTTATTATTATTATTATTACTACTATTTTTTATTACTATTATCATTATTATTATTATTATTATTGTTATTATTGTTTTTGATATTATTATTATTATTATTACTATTATCATTATTATTATTATTATTAATATTTTAAATATCATCATAGCAGTTTTTATATCTATCATCTGTAATGCATCGTTACTTAAAAATATTAACTGCAAAAGATCGGTATTATTACAATGTATCTGTAAATTGATATTTTTGTACAATCGATATATTTAAGATGAAATTTAAAAAAAAGTAATATATCTAGATCAGCATAAAATTCTCCCATCACTATACGCATATTGATCTTTTCCTGTAAAACAGTTCTCCTTTTTTGCACACTTTATTATTATACTAATTATAATAATTACTATATGTGTTATAATTAGTGTTTTTAAAATAATAACAATAATTATTATTATCTATATAATAAAAGCAATTATTATTATCTATATAATAAAAGCGTAAGTCATGTGACTGTCATCAACAGTTCCGTGCTGACCGCTTCGCTTTTTATGTACCAAGTGGTCATTTTGGTACTTTAATATTAGCCAGCCGCAGGTGATAAATCGCCAAATATTGTTTCAACGCCATCGTTTTATTTATATTACAAAAATCCAAGTAATGTGTCTGTCATAAACAATTATGGGCTAACCCTTCGCTTTTTATATGCAAAACTTCCATTTTAATTAAAAAATCCTTTTTCTTTTTCGAATAAAGCTACACAAAAGTTGCCATAATTACAAAAACTTCTTGGTACTTTATGTTAGCCAGGTGTAAATCTCGCCAATAGCATTTTTTTAACACGCCAGTTAGCATTTTTTTTTATTTTTCGCGGGGTAAATTAAAACAATGTTTTGATTTTGAAATTACATGTCATGGTTTATGGTATTAGCCCCTGGTATGCTATTTATTTCTCCCAGCTTATTTTGTGTCGTCTCCAAAAAATAATGTTGCGTTGTATAAGCCAGCCATAAAACAAAGCATGTGTATCATTGTACAATTAAATATTCTACAGCATTTTTTAAAATTCTAAGCATCGCACATTTTTGATTTTTACACCGCCGTATTGGGAAAATAAAGTACTTTTTAATGTAATTTGTTTGAAAACTGCATCTCCAGTTATTTTTGAGATATTAATATTTTTGTAGTTTTTAGAGCCATTTGCTTAATATTGGCAACGGAATTACTCGAGTTCTGTAGAAAGTAAAAGAAAAATAGTTGAAAAATAGTAATTATATATTTTTATTTCCATTTTCTCATAACAACCGAAGAAAAAGTGTAATTAAAACACGTGCTATTTTTGAAAAAATATAAACGAATGATTTCTGTTAAAACAATAGCTATTATAAACTATATTTAATTTTAAGTACCTATAATAATATTACAAACAAATGAAGGCATATGAATCATTAGATAGCCGGGTTATTTTGGTCGAGTTTCTTGAATGACAGCATCTTTTTGCTGCATTTGTGTATTATTTCGCGATTGTGACGTCCTATGCATACTTTTCTGTAGTAGATGTTTAAGAGTGGATCGTAAATGTGTAATTCTTAAGCGGACGCGAATGACTTCATGTTACGTAAAATAAATGCGTGTGTTTTAATTCTTAAAAATGAACTATGTTTTGTACTATTTATATTATATACATTTTTTTTTTCATCGGGAGCGACACTAAATTATGAAAAAGCAGAATTCCTGTTTTCTAGTTATTTTTCTTTTCTTTTCTTTTTTGAAAATAAAAAGAAATAAGTGAAAGCCATGAATTTTAAATGTTTCAGTTTTAAATAAAATGAGAGAAAAGATTATATTTTAAATGGAATTAATGAAATACGAAAAAATGCGAAGGGAATAATGGTTCACGATTTATCACTACTGCCTGGCTAACATAAAAATACAGAGTTCTTGATTTCGCTATCGGATTCTTCCGACTTGGCGAATGATTGAGCAAATAAATTAAACTATGAATAAAAGTAACATGATACAATGTTTAGCATACAATGAAGGCCGACCAAACGGGTCGCCAAGGGTGGCTACTTATATTTATCGATATACCAGTTTATCTATGAAACAATCGTAAGGCACTGATTAATTTTACAGGATTTCGCAGGATTGCACACGCACAGACTTTTCCTGTAAAACACTTTTCTCCTTCACAAAAGTTTTTGAGCAAAGAAGCGATTTAACTTTTTTGTGTTCATTATTATTATACATTATTTTCCGTTTATAGTCCATAAAATTTTAATCTGTTGAAACTATTATACTTTCAATCTTATTTCCTGTAATTGTAATATGAATGAAATTAAATTAATTAATTTAAATATTAAATAAAACGAGTTTAAACTTAACAAGAAAGAAAAAAAAAATCATGCGTCAATCATAGATTATGAAACACTTTCCAACACATTGAGAATAATGTAAAAAAATTGCACAGTTAAAAAAATTAAAATATTACCCTAATTCAACCCTATGGAAACGCGCAACACATTTCAAAACCCAATTTCAGCAGTTTCTATCTACAATCAGAAAATTATCCGAATTTTTTGAGCAGCCCTGTATAGGATATATAGGTTTGTATCTACTAAATGCATGCATACCAAACTTTAGTTCACTTAAGAAATGCATATACTTCAGTAGAAAATTCCCTTTCAGCCATTTCCTCTAATAAGGACAATGGTACGGGAATACTTTTGTGCAGCCCTGTATATGAGGTATAGAATTTATAAATTGTGAGTAACATGCAAAAAATTAATTAGATTTAAAAGTGCATACCGAATTTTAAACCGTACACTCCAGCAATTATTACTCAAAGACAGTCCTGTATCCGATTTCTTTTAGTACTGTAACGGATTTCTTTTTTGTGTCCCTGTAAATGAATAAAAAATGCTATGAATGTCCTGTTCTAAGGCGACCGTAGTGAAATTCAGTGATTTATATCAGTTTCAATACATTTGCAATAGCGTCATGTCATTAAAATACTCTGCAAACGATTTTTCCCCCCATACCATAATGTAATGGAATACTTTTGAGTGCCCCTGTAAATGAACGACTAATCCTACATACTTCCTATACAATAGCAAACATGCTTTCGTGACCCTAAATAATGTTTATCAATTGCATGAAAATCCGAGTCTATTTACGGGAGTTAGAGTGCGGACAGGCGGACAGACAAACCGAATACATAAACACTTTTCAACTTTGTTGGAAAGTGTTAAAAATGAGTGCTTCAGAGTTGACGCTGAGGTCCCTGATCAGCCGATTCGCACTTTAGTAATACAATACTTAAAGGCCTCTTTTATGTACAGAATTGTTTTTAAGCTATGAACTGTCAAACACATAAGACAGAAAATAATAGTCATCGATACAGCTCATATCCTTCTATAGATATAAAAAAGTTTTGATTTGGAAATGGACCAATGAAAATCTGCGTAGATATTCCCGGCAGATCGGCATCCAATTTGAATGCTTAAGCATGGCATTTCTTCGTTAATATTAAAAAAAAACTGTTGCATATAAAAATATGAAAATCGGTAGTATTTTAGAGAAATATTGATAAACACGCTGATGCAGGCAGTTTTCAAATCGAAGAATTATTTTAAGAGATATTTAATGCCAAAGTTGGACAAATCGTTCCATTAAAAAAGTTTTATAGGAGCAAAAACTGTACATAGGGATTTAATCATTTTATGCGTCAGAATTTCCCGATGAGCAGACTGCATTTAGTTTTTTAATTTGACTTATTTTTTGAGGTTTTATTTCTATTTTAAATTCAAATTTTCAGCATTTCGTGAGATATTTTTTACATATTTTAATATTAATTTAAACTGTTGCCAACTGTATAAACAGCGCAAACAATAATGTTTGCTTCAAATTAAAAATTTATTTTACACATGAATATTACAAACAAAAAATATAAAAAGCAGGAACTCTTTGAAAATTACGTTATAAAAACTATATTTACACGTGAATTTTAAAAGAGAAAGAATATTGTAAAATAATAAATTCATTAACATGCGTTAGAAGTCTTAAATAGGAGAATTTACGTCACATTTACGTCACATTACACTTATTACGTAAAATGAACAAAAAATAATATTGCAAAACAATGTAAATTTAAAAATTGCGCGAGACATTTATTTGATATTTTAAGATGATCATAATATTTCATTTCTAACAAAAGTGTTTTTACGTGAATATTAAAAAGAGAAAGAAAAGTTTGGTGAAAATTACGTCAGATTATAATTGCCAGATTCAAATTATAATTCAGTCTTCCGAAATCTTTTTAAAGCCGATCAAATTAGCGTGCTGTTAGAGTCTGCGGTGTCTGAAAGGAGGTTGACGAGCTTAGCTCGTAGGGGGCAGAGCCCCCTAGTGACTTAAAATAAAAGTCTTTATTTTAAGGGTGTATTCCGATCCAAACTGCTAATTTTCTGATTCATTTTAAAAGTCATTTTTGCTCTCAAACGCATCAAACTTGGAAATTCTCTTATATAGAAACTACATAATGTGTGGTGCTTCTTAAATTTTTGATAAATGCAGAAAATACTGTAAAAAACGCTGTCAAAGTTGGCATTTTGAACCGAATTTTCCGAAGCGGGCGATCTGGGAATGAAAAAAATGGTCATACTGAGAAAATAATTGTTTAAAAATCAAATTCTAATTAATTGAGCTGAAAATGAAATCACATGGCATGTTAAACATGTCTTCAGAAATCACCCCAGCAAGTTTCATGTTTTTACTTTTAAAAATGAGTTTGAAAATGTCTCAGAAAATTTCGAGCTGTTGAGGGTGGAAAAATATTTTTTCGAATACACCCTTAAACGGGAGATTTTGAGTCCCATGAGCCTACCTCATTCCCTAGATCCTGCTACAAGACAAGATTGCTTCCGATGGCAAAACTCTAGAAAATATTGAAATATTATATTATTAGGAACGAACTGAGAAAACGTTAAAATTAGAGATGGACTAAAAATTCGGTTTCGTTTTTGTTTTCGACCCAAAATCAGAGTATGGCTGAAAATGCTGCCGAAAATTCGGCTGGACCGAAACTCGAGCGAAACTATCTGTATTCCAAAAACATCGTTTCTTCTTACGGAAATTTTTAACATTTCTCATTCATTTGAGCTCTATCAGCTCAAATGAGATACTCTTTATTGATTTTTATGAACTTCACTGTTTATAATTATCAGTCATCATTGGCTCAAGATGCGAGTGCAAATTATAAAGCAAGTAATGCCTATATGACTAAATTTTGATGACACTTTTCACGTGCTCATTGAAAGCTGTAGACTTAACAGTAATAGAAATATTTTTGTTTGAAACCACAGAAGTGTTTCGAATACTCTTTGAGAAAATTCTAGTGTAGCAGATGATCATTTACAAAAATCATCATAAAAGATAAATCGAGGTACGTATATCTAAAACATTTTTTTTAATTAGATGAAATTCGTATATTTAAAAAATCGTTTTGTGCTGTTGATGTATTCATTACACTTTATTTTATACGAAAATAAAACGTTTTGTTCAGAGGCACAGACAACCAACTTGGGCCACACGTATAATTAAGTAATAATTATGTATATTTAATAAATACTTATAATTAATTAAAAATTATGTATATCTATGTAATGTATTAATTGCTTTAAAAAAAATGGACATTTTCGTTTTCCGCCGAAAATAGGAAGATTACAGAAATTCGGTTTCTGTGAATCCTTAGTTTAAATATAATTCTCTCGGTACTTTGCCATTAATTGGTGTTGTTTGGTGCTAATTGGTGCTATATTAATAACCAAAAATTTACCTATGTGTAAATTGTTATTATATTTTAACTAATTATGTACTAATTAAAATTATTAAATTTTAAAATCTCATTTATGAATTATCGCGCTTATTAATTCAATCTAAAGCATTGTTCTTACTTTTCGAAAGATTAAGGAACATGTCTTAATAAAGTAGTAAAATAAATAACATTTTATCATTACATCAGAACTCATAATTTAGTTTGATCAAAATGTGATTTATTTATTTAATCACTTATTAGCAGTATTTTATTGACAGATTATGTCCAATTAGACCTTAGTTTGACCTTTAAATTTTTGATAAATCATCATTAGAGTAAATTTAACCAAAATAGCCACACTTACGTGCCCTTAGAATGCCCGGAAAGCAAATACCTCAAATATTATCTGACAAATTATCGACAGCAAATGACTTTTAAAACCTTCGAAATCCTCGAAACGTCAGTCTTTTACAAGTACAAAACTTTTGCCTCCTAAAAGACAAAAGTTAATCACATACGTCATCATGACATCACGGTTAGGAGGCGTGTCTTGAGACTTCTGATAGGCAGGCGCCAAAAGAGCGACATCGAATAGAAATCCTCAGTTTATTCGAATGAATATAAAACTTGGAAATTGATTCACTTCTCTTCCATTCTGTCCGCAGCTCGCGTAAGCGAAAAATCGGCTCTCCAAGGAAAATTCTGCGCAAATTTCTCCCCAAGCTCTTGTTCAATTAATTTATTAATTTTTTAATTAAAAAAAATGATTTTTCAAATGCTGTATCTCTTGATGATAATCATGATGGTTAATTCTGTGATCAGCGCACCAGGCCAAGTAAGTTATTTCTTTTGAAATTTACTGTTTCTGTTTAAAGATAATACGAAAAATTTACATTTCAGATTTTTTTCGAACTTTTACGTATAGCTAAGCTGTTACAAAATCACGTCATTTTTTAAATCCTATAATCTAATTTTAATTGTATTGATAATTAATTCAAGTAGAGCATTATTTTATGTTTTTCAACTTTTATATAGGCCCGACGGGTCTTTAAGGGAAAAGTTTTATGAACTATGACTGACTTAAAACAAGTATTTCTTAAATACATATGGCATGTTTTGTAATAAAACATAAAGTTTTTTCCCTGAGGAAAGTATATCTTTTAACCCCTTGAAGAGCGATGGTATATTATATAACCATACAATATTCGAAACTAATAGCGAACTAATAATTCGATTCAAATAGAACCCCTATTTCATTTTTTAAATAAAATTTTGCTTTTATAATGCACGTAAGGAAAATAATTAATTTATTTTCTAATAATTATTTTATTAAATTCTGGTTATATTCAATCATTTAAGCAACAGAATTACTTGATAGTAGGGGATTAATTATGAAAAACAAAAACTAATGTTAACCAGGACAGTTTCAAAAACGGTTTTAACGGTCTAAAACTGTTCAAAACTCTATTAAATTATTTAAGCTAAAACAAATAGCTTAAACTGTATAAATATGTGAATATTAATGTCATATTACGTATACATATTTAATAATAATTAATGTTCGAATAATTATTAAATACAAATGGAATTTTTTATGCCTTTTATATTTCAAATAGAAACATATTTATTTTAAGTCTTATTTTTCTTAAAGTGTCACTAATACTAGATTGTAGATCCTTCATTAGTAAAAAGATTTTTTTCTAAGTTTGGTGTCTTCCATAATAATCTATGAAATCTTCTTAGCTTAATACAGCAAAACCTTGTAGTTCTAATCCATTTTAGAGATGCAAGTAAAATTTTTAAATGTTTTTTTGGTTTAAGATGATTTAGTTTCCTTCTCTTTTTATATAAAATGACATATGTAATCAAATTATTGAAAATATTTCAATACTCACGATAATTGCTTATCTTTAGAATTGCTTTTCCCTGTTAAATTTTAAATGAACATAACTGTCAACTTCTACGGTTTTTTCTCGCCACTAAAATTTAATAGTAAATTTTACCTAAAACAATCGCGAAATTTAAGGATTTCTAACGTTGAAACAGGACAAAAATTTCTATTAAATTTTAGTGGTAATGGAAAAAACCGTGCACGTTAGCAGATATGTATGAACTATAGTAAATATAGTATACTATACATTGTAATTATATTACAATATAAAATATATATATTGTTATATATTTTAATCATATTATAATCATTATAGTATAATGACCAAGTATAATAACTGCAAACTCTTCCATACGTTTCATTAAATTTTGTTATTGTTAAAATATTATTTTGACAAACACCTCAAAATGTTACACTAAATTTACTTTTTAACAAAATAAATTTAAACTTATTTTCCCAGTGAAAATCAATATTGACTTCTGATAATCAAAACTTGTTTTGACCAGGACGGTTAAAACCAATACAAACCTCCCTGAAAGGATAAAGAGGACGGTGAAAAAATAAAGGACCAAGAATAGGAAATTTTATATTTATGTTTTATATTAATTTATTAAAATTAAAAAAATTAAAATATATTGCTACATACTTGGTAGAAAATACGTTTTCATTAATTATCGACCGAAATAGGATTTTAAGACAGAAACCGAATTTCGGTAATCTTTCTATTTCCGACCGAAAACGAAAATGTCCATTTTTTTAAAAGAAACTATACATAAATAAATATACATAATTATTAATTAATTATACGTCTTTATTAAATATACCTAATTATTAATTAATTATATTATACGTGTGGCCCAAGGTGGCTCTCTGTGAATCCGACCAAAACTTTTTATTTTCATATAAAATAAAACGTAAATAATTCATAAACGACACAGAATGATTTTCCAATTATACGAATTTCATCTCATTAAAAGATATTTTAGGTATACATGCCTCGATTTATCTCTTATAATGATCTCTGCATCATTATAAAAGACCATAATGATCCTCTTCCATGATCTAATCATAATGATCCTCTGTTATACCAGAAGTTTCTCAAAGAGTATTCAAAACATTTCTGCGCAAAATAAAAAATTTCTAATACTGTAAGGTCTACAGCTTTTATAGAGCACGTGAAAAGTGTCTTCAAAATTTACTACTATAAATATTACTTGTATTATAATTTGCACTCATGTCTTGAGTCAGTCTCGACTGATAATTATAAATAGTAAAGTTCATAGCAATAAATAAAGAATATCTCATTTGAGCCGATACAGCTCAAATAAATGAGTCATGTTGAAAATTTACGAAGAAAGAAACGAGATTTTTGGAAAACAGATAGTTTTGGTCGACTTTCGGTCGAATTTTCGAAAAACATTTCTGTGAAACTCTGATTTTGGGCCGAAAGCAAAAGCAAAACCAAATTTTCGGTCCTCTAATTTCCATACTTCTTACAGGTAAGTTCTAAAAAATAACATATAATAATACATTTCAAGTGCATGTTTCTCAAAATAAATTTTTCGCAGCCTATATATCTTTACAATGCTTCATTTGTTTTAATTTGTTTTACAAATTTTACAAATATCTAAGGGACAATCTTGATACAAACTACAACAAATTTGTGCATCCGTTTCCGAATGATGGTATATTAACTCCTTAATTAGCGCGCCCGTGACATACACGGGCAGTGTAGGCTACCTTTTTTTTTTTTTTTTTTTTTTTTTTTTAAATTCAGATTGTTTGATTCTCAACAGTTTTTTTTAAATACTGTAATTGGCTTTATTCTCGCATCATTTTATCTGCCTGAATACTATTACTTAAAAAAGTGGTGGCAATCAAACAATCTGAAATTAAAAAAATAATCCTGCACTTATCGGGCGCGACGCTTAAGGGGTTAACACTTTCAGATGGAAGTAATTATGATTCTGTAATGTTCTGCAATGCAATTCTCACCAGAATTTTCGAACAATTTTTCTTGAAAATAAGAAAATGCAATTTTTCCGCCTGTTTTTCCTAACTAAAGTTATAAAGATAATTTTTTTTTCAAGCATTCTGGTACAAAACTTGATTTAAAAAAATAAGTGGTATGAAAAATATCCCACTTTCCGTCCAGGTATAACGTTCTGAAATTAGTAATAAAATCTATTAATGCGTAAATTTTTAATAAAAATTCCATTTCGTGGTCAGTTTTTTTATTTCCGTTTATTAATTGCTTATCTGATTAAAAAAGTGGATGTTTAATTTTGTTTTAAAAAGTACTTTTAAGTAATACAAAAATGGAGAAAATATTTAGAAAATTGGAACACGTGAACACACTTTTTTAAAAGTTTAATTAATAGCTTTAAAACATTTTATTTACATTTTTTTAATGAATCTACGACAAAGATCACTTCTTTAAACAATTTGCTGTTAGAATAACATAAATGATGAAAAATAATTTTTAAAGTCCACCGCCCCTTTAGTGAAAATAATACATACGAAATTCATATATAAAAATGTTCCATACGGTTTCTAATCAATTTAGAACCAATTATTACTTTAATATGAACTCAACTGCTAAAGTTACACACATCTGTTCATTCGTTTTAATGAACATCGAGCATTACTAAAATTGCAGAAATATTTTCTGGAAATTAAGCAAGCTTTCTAGGTTTATCCCATTTATATCTAGGTTTATACTATGGCATTTCAAAATGTTAACTTGGTAAATTATAATTTTTTTTTCATATGTATGTGTATTTATCTGCATATCACATCCTTAACATGTTTGAGAAAGTTGTAAGTGATTGGAGTAAAAATACTTCGTATGGAAATATTTTTGCTCCAAATTTCCTCGAATTTTAAAAATTGGTTGCAACAAATAATTTAAAAAATATATGAACAGAGCTAAAAACTTCATTAAATTTAAATCACACCCAGACTGATTTAAGATGAATCTGAAAAAAATTAAATCAAACAGACAATTTCTTTTTATAAATAAAAAGGTTTTTAACTCTGTTTTTTTTTTTTTCATCACTAATATTAAACTTCCGTTTAAGAAAATTTTATGTAAAATATATTTTATCGGTCTTTTAATTTCTGAAGAATTTAATTTTCAGGCAAAATATTTTGTTTTAGCACGTTCTGAAAGTACAGGGAAATTTACTAATCTAAGTATTTTTAAAAATGGATATTTTCTGTGCTGGTGAAAGATTGATACTCCGCTAATATCTCTCATTTACCTATGACGTGTATTATTATTATTATTATTATTATTATTATTATTATTATTATTATTATTATTATACAAATTGAAAGATATCAAAATATATTATTTGTTAATTATAATTATTATTGGTTAATTAATGTAAGTATTGTTAGGGAAATCTATTAGGGTGGAATTTTTTTTTATGATTTGATACAAAAACAGATAAGGTTAATTTAGTTTTTTGATACTTTTTTTTATAAAATTTATCAATAGCTTTTAATATTTTATTCTGGTTTTGGAGAATGATCAACATAATAATACTGCGCACAAGAAAGTTAATTCGCTTCTTTGCGTTAAGTGCCTTATGAAGGAGAAACGTGTTTTACAGGAAAAAATCTGAATGTGTGTGCACTGCTGCAAAATTGTTCTAATGTCGATATATTACTGTTTCGATATCTAGTTTTGGATATACCGATTGTACAAAAAAAAAGAAGAAAGAATTAAAAAATTTTCGCAATAATATCGATTATTTCAGTTGATATTTTTGAAACACCGATGACTTACGGATAATACATTAAAAAAAATTGTATGTCGTCATCTGAAATAATAATAATAATATTAATAATAATTCTGTTCACAAAAAGGTTAATTCGCGTTCTTCCCTAAAATACTTTCAGAAGGCACAATGTGTTTTTCAAGAAAATATTAGTGTGTGTGTGTGTGCAATGCTGGGGAAATTTCCTAATGTCGATATAATATTACTTTTTCGATATTTCGCTTTAAATATACTAATTGTACAAAAATATTGATCCAAAAAGACATTGCAATAATATCGATGATGTCGATATAATATTACTTTTTCGATATCTCGCTTTAAATATATTAATTGTACAAAAATATTGATCCAAAAAGACATTGCAATAATATCGATGATGTCGACATAATATTACTTTTTCGATATCTCGCTTTAAATATATTAATTGTACAAAAATATTGATCCAAAAAGACATTGCAATAATATCGATGATGTCGATATAATATTACTTTTTCGATATATCGCTTTAAATATATTAATTGTACAAAAATATTGATCCAAAAATACATTGCAATATATCGATTATTTCGAGTTGATATTTTTATAGTTCCAATGACTTACGGTAAAACTGACATACAGATATCAACAATTATCAGGGAAAAGATTGGTGTGTATGTGTGTTGTGTTCTGAAAAAACCACTGAACGTAGAGCTACAAAATTTGGCAGGAAAGTACGTCTATAGCTATTACTTATAAACAGCGAAGTTCGATTTTAAATTTTCTGATTAGTTTTTTTTTTCATGCCATTTTTAGTATTTTTTCGCGTTTTGCGGAGATTTTCCCACATTAGTAAAAGAAATCTCGTTCCGATAATTTAGCCCATTATAGTAAATTTTATCCTCTTTTCAGTAAAGTTTATTGTGAATTTGTACAGCAATTTTTGAATTTTTAGCGAGTTTTTGTATGCTATTTTTGAGTTTGATTGTGTCTACCCGATTTTTGGATTTTTAGTAATATTTTATGCAATGTTTAGCGGGATTTTGCTCTGCGTTTCGCGACGATTTTTCCGTGTTAGCAAAGGGAATCCAGTTTTCGAATAGCACAGTGATTTTCGAATTTTTCGCGCCTTTTTGTACGCGAACTTTAGTTATTTTGCGTTTAGCAATTTTTTGACATTCGTAAAATGCATCATCTTTTAATTTATTGTTCTAATATAATAACTTTTGTTCTCTGAGATTTTTGAATATTTAGCAATTTTAATGTGAATTTCAACCCATTTTTTAGAGTTTTTTCGCGTTTCTTTGTGATTTTTTTCCCAGTCGTAAAAGGAATTCTCTTTCGAACTTTTAGCTTAAATAGTAAATTTTGTCCTCTGCGATTTTTGAAGTTTTGGAAATTTTTAATATGATTTTCAATTTGATTTTTAGAGTTCATTAGCGCTTCATGGCAATTTTTAGAGATCTGTAAAAGGTATTCGAGTTCAAACTTTTAGCCCAATATAGAAAATTTTGATCTCATCGATTTTTGATTTTTTAGCAATTTTCAATGTAATCTTGAGCGGTTTTTGCGCATTTCGTGATTCTAGACATTTGTAAACGACACCTTGTTTTAATCTATTAACCCAATTTAGTAACTTTTGTCCTCAGTGATTTTTGAAATAAATTTTGCATTATTTTTTGCGACATTTTGTTCGCTGCGATTTTCCCATATTAGTAAAAGGAATCCTGTTTCATTCTTCTAGCCCCAATATTGTAAAACGTTTCATCTGTTGAATAAAGTATATTCGGAAATGGTGTAGGGGATTTTTTTAATTTTGTCGAGATTTTTTTACCGCATTTTTTTAGTATATTCACGTATCGTGCTATTTTTTGACTGGCGCGGGCAACGCCGGGTGGTCAGCGAGTCTAAAAAACAACTATGATAATAATAATAATAACACTATTAATGGTAATATGCACAGTAAAAACATATACATCTTCTTTGCATAAAGGCCTTTGTAAAGGGGAAAAATGTTTTACAGGAAAATATTAATGTGCTTGAAAAAATTATCCCTTATATCTGTATTAATTTTTCGATATCTTACCTTAAAAATATCTATTACGAAAAAGTGCAGGTTTGGATATATTTTAAATACCTCGGGACGTTTTCAATATATATTTTACATTTAAATACCGGGTGATCCAAAAGTCAAGACGAACTTTAAAAATGAATAATTCGAAACCGAATCAAGATACAAAGGTACGGTTTGCACCAAACGCATGGAAAAGAAACCGGGTTTTGTGTGGCAACGAAAAGAAAAATAGTTCTGTTGGGGACCAACAAATGGCGCTGTCAGATTTCTGATGTAGGATTATGCAAAGCAACAAACGATATAAAAAGGAGCAACTGCAGCAAGTAATGGTAGTCGAAGCTTGTATGCATCGAAATGCTGTCCATAGTTGAGAAAGCTCTCTTCCCGTAAGGCATGGTGACGTCACGGCGACGTCGTTGTGAAGTCACACTGTGATTTTGTGACCGTCGATGTGACGTCACGTGACGTGGATGTGACGTCACAGTGACTAGAATGTGAGGTCGTTATGGCCGTTTTAGAGGTCGTTTGTGACGTCACATTGTGACCACTCTGTGAAGTCACGGTGTGACTAATTTGTGAAAAGTGTGTCATTTGTGACTATTTTGGCATTAACTTTGTGACGAACCTGTGACGAAAGTGACAATGTTTTGAAGTCACACTGTGACCAATTTGTGAAATATGTGTCATTTGTGACGAACTTGTCATAAACTCTGTGATGATTTCAAATGAAAATCAAATTTCAAATTAATTGCTTAAAAGGCGCAAAGGCGAACTAGTGAAAAAGATTCCATGCTGGAACTCGAACCCGGGCCATCAGTATAGCGCACTTACGTTCTACCGACTAAACCACATGGAACGATACCCAGCCTGGAAAATTTCTCACTATTACATGTTGGCAAGGCTACAAACGCAGCACAAGATGCAATATTTATCGTCAGCCACCGACATGGCGCAAGCACGAAACTTAAATCCAGCATCGATTGAAACTATATTAATACTTGGAAATGTTTTCAGAGAGAACCACTCGCCTTGCATACAATATTTCAAATGAAAATCAAATTTCAAATTAATAGCTTAAAAGGCAATTTTAATTTGAAATTTGATTTTCATTTGAAATACTGTATGCAAGGCGAATGTTTCTCTCTGGAAAAATTTCCAAGTGTTAATATAGATTTAATCGATGCTGGTTTAATTAAGTTTCGTGTTTGCCTCATGACGGTGGCTCACGATAAATATTCCATCTTGTGCGGCGTTTGTAGCCTTGCCAACATGTAATAAGGAGAAAATTTCCAGGCTGGGTATCGTTCCATGTGGTTTAGTCGGTAGAATGTCAGTGCGCTATACTGATGACCCGGGATCGAGACCCGGCGTGGATATTTTTCACTATGTTGGCCTTTCCGCCTTTTAAGCAATTTATTTGAAATTTGATTTTCATTTGAAATATTGTATGCAAGGCGAATGTTTCTCTCTGGAAAAATGTCCAAGTATTAATACTGTGATGATTCTTGTCATAAAAACTAAGATAATTTTAAAGTAAAGTTTTGTTTGAAATATAAAATTTTATCTTTTTACCGTACTTTTTAGCAAGATATCGCTATTTTGGAGTCCTATTCTTCTAAAATATTTTTAATTTTCCATTTAAAAAACAATGCTTATTAACTGACATCTTTTTTTATTAAGTTAGCTTGATCTTGAATTCAAGCTTAATATTAAGAATGTGTAAGCTTTTTAATGTGTTATGATTTGTCATTGCTTTTTTAAATACGAACATGGAGTCTAACGGACATTAATACAACTGTTACTTATAGAACTACATGATAAGCCCTATTTATTTAATTTTTTTATTCCCGTATATATTGTATTTTGTGAATATGAGCTAATTAGATTTGGTATGTTTTATATGAAAAGACTGATCTGGGAAATAGAAACAACAAGTAAGATATATCATGCGTTAGGCATAGATTATAAAACACTTTCCAACTCTTCCTAAATGTTTTATCAAGACATCGGGAGAAATAACGTAAATAAGATAACTAAGTAAACATGAAAACGCGTAAAACATTTAAAAACTGATTTACGCAGTTACCATCCACTAAGGTGTAAAAAAATCATAATTTAAAAAAAAAATAAAAAAAAATCGTTTTTTTTTATTTAAATCAGATTTTTTTTTATTTAAATCAGATTTGTATGATTTTTTCCCCAGCGTTCAAATACTGAATAGCTATCATGAGTTTTAGGTTTCCAAAACAATTACACCACTAATTGCTAACATAATCTATGTTTTTACACTTTAATCGATAAAATTATAATTGTTAGTTTGTAATTACAGAAATAAAAACTGCAAATTAGTAGTTTCATTAGGTAGTATTATACAATAATGTTATATACATTAATATTGTAATAATTATGTAAAACTTTATAAATACTAGAGATACTTAACATTTATGAAAATTATTAACTGCATTTTATACTAAATAGCTAACATTACTTCAAATTAATTATTAAACAATCAACTCTCTAATTAGGAACATATTATACATTTTTAAGCCTTAATTATTAAAATGATAATAATTCATTTTAGAAAGAAAAAGGGACAGGATGCTAGTTCAAAAAACGAGCACTATTTCATGAGGAAATATATTAGTAATGTGTTTAGTAATGATGTAAGGAAAAAAAAAAGAATATTTTTTAGCATTATAAGTAAAGTGTCCTTAATTTTTAATAATTTTATGAATAACAAATTGAAAAATACAATTAAATAACATATTTTAATAATATCCTGTTTTTTCTAAAGAAATAAAGTTCTATATTTTTGCAAGATTTTTTCCACATGAATTTAGAATACTGTTGAATGGGGAAGTTTTTTACAAGAAATTTCTGGCTACAACTACAGGTAAATTTCAACTTTTTTTTTCTTTTTTTAAGGCAGGGTGCATTTTGCCAATTTCAAAAGGGGCATGGTGTGGCACCATTAAACAAAATGGCCTAGAAGAAGCAGTATAAGTAATTACAGAATTAATAAAAACTGCAAATAAGTAAAATTCATTAGTTAGTAGCACAAATAACAAAACTAACAAATATTATTTGCAGCTCATTTTGCATTTGTATTTAGGAAAATTTCTGTAAACCACCAAAATCTATACTTACACACATGTACGTGTATGCTAACCAAAAAGAAAAAAATGAAAATGAGTTAAACCCATTCATATAGAATAAATATAAGTTAGCCACTAATATCTGAAATCCTCAAAATATTTAAGTAACAGCATTATTACCTCTATTAGCTTTCAATGGTTCAATTTTTTAATATATATGAGTTACAAAAAAAAAAAAAAAAAAAAAAAAAATAATAATAAACATTTATTCAACCTATACCAAAGAAGCTCTTGCTGTGCTTAGCATTTTTATACCAATTATTTCTTTTTCTCTTATGCATTCATTTACAATTTAGCTGCTGAGCAGATGTCATTCTTTCATTCTTCTTTAACTTGAGATTGCTATTAATTACTATTTATTATTTTACTTGTAGAAATGTAATTATACTTGCTCTGCGTATTTTATATAAAATAATGCATAAATTGATTACCTAAAGGAAATTATGACATTGCAAATTATGTTAGATTTAAATATCATTTTTAAATGAAACTGTTTTAATTTGGATAAAAACTTAAAAACAATGTTTTTAATTTTTTTACAATACTAATGAATTAAGCTTAGAAACAATTATTTAAAGCTCTTTTTTTGTTTATTAATAAGTCAAAATACCTGTAGAAACTTTCAAATTATGTTCATGTTAGATTTTAATACTTTTTTTGACATTTTAAACATTTAGAAAATTTTTGATTTTAATCAATGATTTTTTTAAAAAATCGGTTGATTAAAATCATGATTTAATCGCTGATTTAAATCAACCGATTAAAATCGTTGACACCCTACCATCCACAGCCAAATATGTTTTCTAATTCTTTTAAACAGTCCTGTATTTGATCTGTAGATTGATATGTATATACTATATAATGGAAAAATTTAGTTTATCAAGGAAACGCATAACAGGTTGAAATTCTCTTTCAGCAATTTATACTAATATATGGAAACATACTTAAATAATTTTGTACAACCCTGTAGTTTACCTAGAACCTTTATTACACGCCACTATTTAGTTAAAATTTTATTCAAGCTAAAACACTCTTAAAACTGCTGAAATTACATTTCCAGAAATTAAATTCATAGATGGCAACGTATCCAATTCTTTGCGTGACCCTTTATATCATTTTATCTATATACTACAAACATTTCTTAGTAAATTAAATACAGTGCAGCGTTAAAATGCATAACTTATTTAAAAACCTCCTTTAAGCAATACCCAGTAACCCTTTCGAATACTTTTGTATATTCCTGTATATGAATTATAGCATATATATATACACCATATAGTATGCATAAATGTAGTGAATCATAAAAGTGTATATCATAATTAAAAATGTATTTCCAGCAATAATCGCTAATGAACAGTACTTCGGATACAATATAGTATCTGAAATATTTTGTGTGTCCCTGTAAATGCTATATACACTTCGTATTATACATGAAATAATTCATAGTATGTAAACCTCACCGACGTATATCAATTTCATTACATATCAAATAGATTAACATAAATAAAGTACGCCGCAAACAATTCCCTCCACCCCTATATCATTATGTATTGGAATTCCTTTTTTAGCCCTGTAAATGAACAATAACTATTCTTTGCATCGCATATTCTATGGAATGCACATTTTAGTGCGCTTCATAAATGCATATCAATTTTATTCTGTTTGAAAGCGTGTAAAATCATTAAAAATCATTTGAAACGATTTTTTTCCCACAAGCCGTAATGTAATGGAATACAATTGACTGTCCCTGTAAATGAAATAACATGCTACAAACTTCATTACAAATAGGGGTCTTGCTATGGTAAACGTTAATAACATCCAAAAATTTTAAATAATTTAATTATCTTTAAATGTCTATTAATTATGTTAATGATTGATGATAATACTTGTCCATATACTTTTATATTTATGCCACCATGTGGTTTTAACCCAATATTTAAATAAGAAAATAAACCAGATTAAAATGCAATTTAAATCACTAATTTTAATAATCTGATCAAAGCTGTTGAAAAGGAAATTAGATATTTTAACAAAATAAAAAATAAATGTAATGAAATATTTGTGTTCTATAACATGTTTATTAGAAGATAACTGAAATCATTGTAATTAAAAAAAAAAAAAAAAAAAAAAAAAAAAAGCAAACAAGGAAAATAATATTTTAGATATTTCAGCAAAATAAAAAATAAATGTAATGAAATATTTATGTTCTACAGCATGTTAATGAGAAACTAACTAAAATTGTTGTAATAAAATAAAAAAAAAGCAAACAGGGAAAATAATATTTTTACATACCTAATTTCATTGACGTTGTATGTGATACTTTGATTTTGGGGAACCAATTAAATCCGATTATAAGTACGATAGCAATGACTTGAATCATCTTCAACAAGTCAAAGCTACCGTAATTTTCTCGGGTTTATATTTTGTTAGCTGAACTAACTTGGATCCTGAGAACGTTCTTGTTTCAGTTTTTAAATCCGTGTCAACACATCTATGCTGTCCAGTGTCCACAGAACTTCAGTGTCCACAGTGTCCACAGAACTGTCCAGTGTCCCGCGTTTATTCTAAAAAGTTTCACTGTTACTTTTATCCGTTATTCTGCGGTCGAGTGGTAACAACTGAAATAGTGCAGATGCAGACGATTTGTAAGTTTCGAAGTTCGAAGCAGATGTTTTTTGGTTTTATTTGTTTTTCTATACCACAGTTTCGGAAGGAAATTAAATGCGTAATAATTTTGTCAAATTGTCTCTAATTCAATTTCCTGTTTGAAAATGTTTTATTGTATTTCATCTTTTATTTTTATCAGTTTTATTGAATTGTAAAGTTTCATTTACGTAAATTATAATAATAATATTATCCATAATTAGAGTTTACTAGATAAAACATTGCTTAAATTTTCAAAATGTATACAAATTAATTTAATGGTAATAATGATGACTCCCTCCTTTTTTTTAAAAGTAAAATTTGTATCACAGGTAATATATACAAAATATCTTCTTAAAAAATACAACAAGATTATCGAGAAGAGATGAGTTTTTCTTTGTCAATCTGTCATTCTCTTAATATTAATTTTCTGTAGAATAAAACTTGTAAAATAATTTTTAAAGATATATTTTGAAAACAAAAAATAAAACATGAATAATTAATTATGTCGTGGGCTTTGCCTAAATTTTGTACATTAATTTTATATTCGGAAAATGTTATTCTATTTTAAACGTTTGAAAGAAGTAGAATAATAAAAAAAAAAAAAACTTAAAATAGTGAAACACTAAGAGGAAAAAAAATGACTTGAATGCAAATTATAAAGCAAGAAATGCATATATGACTGAACTTTGAAGACGCTTTCTGCGTGCTCATTAAAAGCTGCAGCCTTAACTGTAATAGAAAGTTTTTAGTTTGAAACGACAGAAATGTTTCGACTACTCTTTGAGAAACTTCTAGTATAACAGATGATCATTTACAAAAATCTTTATAAAAGATAAGTCGAGGTCTGCTTACCTAAAACATTTTTTTAATAATATAAAATTCTCATAATTAGGAAATCGTTTTCTGTTGCTGATGAATTAATTACATTTTATGTTATATGAAAATAAAAAGTTTTTGTTAGAGGCACAGATGCAACTTGGACCACGGTTTAAAAAATTTGTTAATCCGGCAGAAAAATATATTTTACAGTAAATAACATGTTTTTAATAATTTTTGTAATTTTTTAAAGTTTTCTAAGAAGTTCACATCTCAGTCACAATGTGACATCACTGAGTGGTGGCATTTTGGTCACAGATGTGACGTGACCACAGTGACTTACAGTGACGTCACAATGACGTCACTGTGACCATGCATGCTATGAGGGTTAGTTAAACTTTATAAGAATTCGGAAAGTGCCATTGCAGCATTGCGAGTATATTGCTACATGAAGGGTATGCGAGATGGCAAAGGACCAATAACGTCTTCTGCATTGAACAAAATGATGAAGAAATTTGAAGCTACATGTTCTTTGGCGTCACGTCAAAGAAGTGGACGTCCCTCAACAGCCGCTGCTGTTGCCACGACAGTCTAGCAGACGGTGAAATCCATGTCGACGAATGCTTCACATGAGGAGTGCAGTGCTCGAGAAGTTTTGAGGCAGACAGGAGTGTCGTACGGAAGTGTCTGGAGAGCACTGCGAATAACTTTACAACGGTATCCCTATAAGTTGCAACATAAACAAGAACTGAAACCTCCTGACTTTGACTTTTGCCGGGATTTTGCGAATTTGGTATTCAATAAGATGGAAGAGCAGTACGACTGGTTCACACTGTGCTTTGGACAGATGAAGTGCATTTCACATTCTCTGGTGCTGTTAACAACCACAATTGTCGAGTGTGGACCACAGAAAATCCACATCATTAGTTGAGGTACCCTTGCAACAGCCTAAAGTGACAGTCTGGTGTGGCTTCGCTGCTGATTTCATAATTGGTCCATTTCTTTTCGATGAAGTCACACAGACGAGTTTCAAAACAGTTTCTGTCACTGGTCAGCGATATGTTGCACTGGTACAGGACAACATTATTCCTGAACTACAAGCGCGACAGGCACTTCAAACAGTCACCTTTATGCAAGATGGAGCACCACCTCATATTGCTCTGCCTGTGCAACGCCTGTTACGCTCAACATTTGGGAAGGGTCGCATTATCAGTCGATACTTTAATCACGCATTGTGGCGGTAATTAAGTGATCGTTTAAGTGGTTTAGAACAAATTGCGAAGGTCTTTTAATAAATTACTATTGATTGTTAAAGAAATAATAAAACTGGAAACGTCTTACTTGAAATGTAGACAATGAAGAGGCAATTTGATGAAAACAAATAATATTCTTTATTTCGGTCGTTAGTAGCAGTAGAAGGTTAAGAAAATACTTGCTTCTGGTCACCATTTTAAAATAGAAGAACTAATCTTTTAAGAAGAACAATAGCAGCCAACATGGAATAAATCCATGGGATTCCTTTTAACGAGAGCAGCACAACTTTAAAGCATTAAACTTTGAGAAAAAAAAAACATCCACTTAAATAAAATATCAAACTCATTCGGCCAAAAATAAAACGGCACGGCATTCGAACGGCCGGCCAGCGGGCTGGCGCTCCGCTAAAATCTGCGTTAAAAGACTACATCTTTTTCAGACAACATCAAACCAAATTCTGAATTTAAAATTAAAGTTTTAGTATTTAAATGAGGAATGCGGGGTTGACAAAGTAATTAAAAGGCAGACTTTAAATTGATTAGCTAAATTAACATTTACGGGAAATTAATGAAAATCGAATTACAAGCTGCAGAATTAAAAAAAGTTTCACTGATTGGAAAACGAAACAAAACGATTCTCCTGTCAGCGATCGGCGTCAAAAGAGGGCGGAGCATAATTTCAATGATGTCATCATAATGCAAGTCGACCTCCTCGATACGAGAGCTCCAAAGATGTTCTCCTAAAATAGCGGAGTGCGCATGCGCAAGCTGCCGATCCGCTCCCAACGCAGATATGAATATCGGCGGTGAAAAATGAACTTGCTTTACGGTGAGGGATAAAAGCGTCAACATCGCGGCGTAAAGATTGAGTTTAAATAGACATCGATGCAAAAAAAAGACTGAAAGGGAATAAAATTAAACCAAATTTAAACACTGTGAGAAGTATTCTCACACGCATTGCCTCCAAGATCTCCCGATCTGACACCCTGTGACTTTTGGCTGTAGGGATTCCTGAAGTCAAAAGTGTACTGCGACCGGCATCACTAGCAGCACTGAAAGATGCCAGTCGCCAAAATGTGTCTGCCATAACGCAAGAAATGCTACTAAATGCTGCGAACGGTGTGGTGCCTCGCCTCACTGCTGTACTTCTGAATGATGGACAGCACATTGAACATTTACTGTAGTACTAATTAACTGTAATTAAGCTGGCTTGTAAGTTGTCAACATTTTTTCATTTGTAAATCATCTTTTGGAGCAATAAAACACTATAGCGCCATCTGTTGGTCGCGAACAGAACTATTTTTTTTTTCGTTGCCCCACAAAACCCGGTTTCCTTTTCATCCGTTTGGTGCAAACCGTATCTTTGTATCTTGATTCGTTTTCGAATTATTCATTTTTAAATTTCGTCCTGACTTTTGGATCAGGATCCAAAAAAGGAAGGCCACGACGGTGTGCTAAAACTGTAGAATATTTTAATGTTTTTAATCTATATTAAATATGTGTACACCAATATAGCAAAGAATTTGTGGCTTATTCACATCTCATTTATTTAAAGTTTGATGCATAATCTAATGTTAATTAATCTAAACTACTACATAAAAATATTTGCAGCATTGGGAAGTTTTGATATATGTAAATTTTAGAAAACATTCCCCAATAAAAAAGGGAACTAAAAAGGAAACTAAAGAAAAAGGAAAAACAAAAGAAAATAAAAGAAAGCAAACACGACTCGTATTTAACCCATGGGTCGCGTTTGGTTCATATTAGGGGAATTTTTAACTGTCTTAGGCGTTTAGTAACACAACTTAAGTTTTCTTAATACTGCGTAGTATACAGTGAAACTTCCCTGTGCGACCACCTCCCTGAACAACATTTTTTCATGGAACGAAATTTATTCCCATAGGTTCAATACTAATTTTACCTCCATTCAGAGACCATCCCAGTTGAACTCTCTCCCTGAGTGACCCATTTCTTTGAAGAAATTGAAACAAACTCCGTTTTTTTTTTCGGGTCGCTTGAAGAACGTTTTATTAGAAAAATAATTCTGGAGAGCGCATTATTCATCAAACTTCTAAGCTAAGTTTAGATTTTTTTTCGTAACTTTTAAGTATTTAAATACCTTTGTGCCTTTTTAGTCAATGAATTTAACTCTGATAACAAATTAAAAATGACGGTCAATGAACTTCCCTGCCTTATTCTGTTAGGAAACTCTCAAAGAAACAGATAAATTAATGAAATCGTCATTATTTGTTCCCGTCCAAAAAAAAAAAAAAAAAAAAAAACTGCATTTATTTACTGAACTTTGAAAGGACTTGAAAATAAAAGTTATCAAAGATAAAACAGTAAAATCAAAACAAACGTCAATGTATTCATTCTTAAAATCTATAGTAGTTAACTTTTGTTTTGATACTTAAATTTTCATATTTTTTCCTAATGTAAAAAATAAATTTTAGCAACATTAATTGTTACCTTTTTTCAACAATTAAAATCTATATTTAAATATGACCTCCATTAAGAGACCTCCTCTCGGAGCAACCAATTTTTATTGGAACGGAAAAGAGATCGCTTTAGAAAGGTTTTACTGTATATCATATACAGGACTGCACAAAGTAATTCGGATATTTTCACAACCATCGATACTTTGAGTCGTAATTTTTCCAAGCTGGGCGGAAAAGTGTCCAGGCCACGATTCGAACCAGGGACCTTTGGCAAAGCCGTCAATGCTCTACCAGCTGAGCTATACCGGAAAAACCTCGCAGACACATAATTCACCTAGAAACCTAATGACTATGGTTATTAATGACATATGGTCTAATATGTGAATCACTTACCCAGAATAATTCACACGTAAAGGCAATTCCAACAAACCTTGGGCACGATTATATTCATAAAACGTGTAAAAACTCATGTGTAAATACGTATCCAGCGTTTTTTCTGGAGTTATATTACCTGCGTTTTAGGAATATAGATACAGTGAAATTTCCCTGTGCGATCACCTCCCTGAACGACCATTTTATCATGGAACGGAATTTATTTCCATAGGCTCAATACTAATTTTACCTCCATTCAGACACCATCCCAGTTCAATTCCCTCCATTAGCGACCCATTTCTTTGAAGAAAATTCCAATTTTTCCTGGTCGCTTGAAGAAAGTTTTATTTGAAAATGTTTTATTTTGCGCATTATTCATCAAACTTCTAAACTAAGTTTAGATTTTTTTTAATCCCGGTAACTTTTAAGTGTATAAACCACTTTATGCCTCTTTAGGCAATGAATTTAACTCTGATAACAAATTAAAAATGGCGGTCAATAAACTCCTCTGCCCTATTCTGTCGGAAAACTCTAAAAAAAAAAAAAAAAAAAAAAAAAAAAAAAAAATAGATAAAGTAATGAAATCGTCACTATTTGTTCCCCCCCCCCCAAAAAAAAAAAATGCATTTATTTACTGAACTTCAAAAGGACTGGGAAAAAAAGTTATAAAAGATAAAACTGTAAAATGAAAGCAAACGTCAACGTATTCATATTTTAAACTCTGCAGTAATTAACTTATGTAATTAACTATTGTTTTGATATTTAAATATATATATATATATTTTTTTTTTAATGTGAAAAATAAATTTTAGTAACATTAATTGTTACCTTTTTCCAACAATTAAAATTTAGATGTAAACATGACCTCCATTAAGAGAACACCTCCCGGAGCGACCAATTGTTATTGGAACGGAACGTGGTCGCTTTAGGTATGTTTTACCGTACCTTATTGCTGAAATTGGGTATTCAAAAATGTTATGTGTTTTCGAAATTGTTTACTGAGGCATCATAATTCACCTTATTAAACGGGGAAGTGTTCTTACAGTAGTCTGAATGTGTTGGAAAGTGTTGCATAATATATGTTTTTTCTTCCTGGTTTGATGGCTGCTTATGATTTATTTTCTGTCCAACCCTTTTCTAAATACTTGAAAATCGCTTCACTTTTTTTTAATTACTTTCACTGCAATAATTAAAATGTGCGAAGAAGTTCTTATTGTCTCCTTTCTTTGCGTAAAAATTAAATTGGTCATAGCAACGTAATCCATTTCATAATTAAATTTGACGTTGAATTAGACGTTATAAGTGCTATGATAAAGAGACAAAAATATTTGATTTTGTCTAAAGATAACATTATAAAGTATCAGAAGTTCATTCATTATTGAAGCAAAATTTATTTTCGGTAACCTGTCCTTTCACGCATTTGTTAACAGAAGCCTTTTCTTTTTGTTTTTTGTCTAAAAAAAAAGATCATTTTTTTATTCTTTCAAATTTAATGAAACTATGAAAATATTCTTTTAATTTATTGAGATAAATATTAGTTTATTATTTTTTATGAAATTTATAATTTTTTAATGATTATTTGGTCTGTTAAATACAGTAGCCATATAGTATGTAAATAAAAAGCATAATTGCAAAGCTTTTTATATTTTGCTTATTTGCTACTGCGCCTAACTATATCTGTATTTAAATATGTTATTCATATCTGAATTAGTATTGGAATTTAATCTTTTAATATCAAAACTGCGTTTTTATAATAATGATAATAGTCGACCGAAACACTCGGAGGAAACTACTGAATGAAAGTGAATAAATTTCAAACCCGATCTAATAACCTCCCTAACTATATACCGCATAATTAATAAATTCATTTCAAACATTCTGTTTTAATACTAGAGGCAATACAATTGAATGTATTAATAATGCTGATTTAATATGCATATTTTAGCATTAAATATAATTTAAAGAGTTTGAATTAATCAAAATATTGCACATTCTTAAAAACCCTGTTTTATTTTTTGTTTTGTTTATTATTATTATTATTGAAATAATTCATATTATCAAGGCTGTACAGTTTTCGTAAGTGAAGTTTCATTACCCAACTAAATATTGTACGAGATAAACAGAATCAGTTTGCATCAATGTATAGATTGCTGTAGCTTTTATTTTCATAACATGCATATTAGATCACGTTAAATTAAAAGTGTCGTCACTAAGTTTAGATTATGAAAAATATGTGAAATAAGGCTTTAAAAATGCAATTACATTATATATATTTCTAATTGTATTTATTCTAATAATAAAAGCAAATTATTTTCTATTTATTATAACTATAAAAGCAATTAACAACTGCAAGTACAAAATTGTAAGTGAACTGAAAAAATAATCAATATGTATATACAATAGATGGTACGTTGATCAGAGTTTATTTTACTTTTCTTTTCTCTCTGTCTCTCTTTATTTTTTTCCTTTTTGAAGTGGTCAAGTACTTCGGGACAATTTGAAAATTCATCTGAAAAATGCACATAATAAATACAAAGGAAGCAAATAAAAAAAGGTTAAATTTTATATTTATGCGCGCAAAATCTCCTTAATATTTAACTGTTGTGTCCCTCCCCCCCCCCCCACTAGTAACTGCGAAATACATTTTCTGCATACTTTTGAATTATAGGTTTCCTTCGGGTCGGGGAAACCTTGATTTTACTTGAATCCAATCCGACCCGACCCGTGTATGTACTTTTTTCGTTACAGCTCTGGTTCGAATCCGTTTAGAGACTGACTATTTGACTTTCGTGGGTCGGGTTCGGGTAAACCCGATTTTTCAAAAATGTCTAGAATAGTTTTTTAGATGAAAAACTATATATTTTAATTTTAATGAGCCTATATGATAGTTTTGCTTTATAAAAGATCAAATTCATATTAGAAATATGATTGTAAAGTATTTCTTCCATAATTGTATTGATTTATTGATCGATTTTCTTTGATTATGGATTTCGGGTCGTGTTTGGGATTGGATTATTTCTGTTCCGGATCGGGTTTCGTGTTGACATTAAGTAAAATTATCTAGTTCGGTACGCCTCGACCTGTACAGAACTCTTTTTTGAATCAAAGAAAGCATACAAAGAATTTCCTACGAAGGTACGCTGATAAGTAATGCACACATACTTGTAGTGTGCCGATGAAATGACCTTCAGAAGTGCACCCGGTGGCATGTAGAAGTAACATTCCTCGTCTATACGCATGTGCAGATTTGAAGTCGCTGAATTGTGAATTCATCCAGTGCGTTTTGAGAAGCCGAAGTATGGAGACGTGTTCTAGTGCTATGTCAACGCGGGTTAAACAGCGTGCTATCATCGAATTTTTAACTGCTGAAAAAGTGACTCATGCTGAGATTCATCGTCGTTTAAAGATAACGATGCTGTTGATAAGTCTACTGTAAATTAATCCTCAGTAAAAGTTCGTGATTGCGAGCCAGAAAAACCTTTTATTGTTGATGAAGAACGCACCGGACGTCCGATCACTGCCCAAGCGATAAACATCGCAAACTCAAGGACGATTTGATTAAAATGATTGGCGAATCACTCAAAAATGTATCGCAAACCATATTGGAATATCCAAGGAACATTATTGAATCGTCTTCATTATTGAACAATTGGGATACCGTAAAATCTGCAGCTGCTGAGGCTCTGCGAAACCTGAAGTTTGAACCCTACTTCCCCAATCTTGAGCCCGATTTTTATTTTTTTCCTCTACTCAACAGAGCCCTCAAGGGTAATCATTACACCTCGGATGATGAGTTGAATGCAGTTGTGAAGGCCTGGATTCGAGAAAAGTCGGAAGAAATGTTCAGTGACGGAATTAAAAAAAAAAACTTGTTACACGTTGGAAGAAATTTGTTAGCCTTATGAAAAATAAATATATAATTTTGAAGCTAGAATTGTACTGTAATGTACTTTTTGCCCGATCTTGCTATTTGTTTTTATTCGTGTTCTACAAGCATGTGTACATCTTTTTCAGCCTACCCTCGTACATTATCGTATGTTTCTAAAAAAGCTGTAATTAAGAACTGATAAATGGTGATTCGATAAACAATAAACTGTAATATGGAAATTCAATTAGTATCCGAAAAATTGTTATCCATCAATAACATAAAAATTATTATTCAGTCTATAAAATAAAAGGTATTTTATTAAAATTCCTTTTATTTAAATTTCGCAACACGCAAAATTACCTTTTTTATCTTTTTTCTAAAAACCTCTAATAAATATCCGTTTCCGTTTACCAACATAATTCCCGCTCCCAGAATGTTATAATACTCATTTCAAAACATTTTAATAAAAGATAAATACTGTTGCTATTTTAAGTTAAAACTGCTTTTAAATATCAAAACTGCTGAGCAAAAAGATTCCGTAAAATTTAAACATTTAATTTTTCTACAAAAATAATGAGGTTAATTTGAGAACGTCTTTTAAAACTAATTCTAATGATTTCTATATTTGAACATACGCAACAAGGTAACATTTTTAATTATTTTAATTGCATTAATGATACATTTTTAAATGCATAGTGGTTACATCTTCTCAATAGAATTTACATTTTATATATAAAAAAAATCCATCGAAGGATTTGTATTTTTCAAAATAAAAATAAAATTAAAATTAAAATAAAGCGCTGGAATTGCTGTTTAAAATAGATAAATGTATTACTGCAATTAATAAAATGATTATATAAATTATGCCTATTGAATACAGTTTAAAAAATTAGTAATTATGTTTGTGAGATAATAAAAAAATATTTAATTAATTTTTTGTAAGATAATTACGTTTATTTATTTATTTGGAACATATTAAATTTACTGATTACAAATTTGATAAAAAAACTGGCTAACAACTTTTTTATGCTGGCATGAAGACAAAAATATACAAATTTAAATATACGAATTTAAAAAAAAATTGCAGGGGAAATATAGGTTTTAAATATACCAGAAAAAGAAACATTTTTCTAATTATTTGCTTGCAGTTTCATATTTCCTTGAAATAAATTATTTCATGATTAAATACTCTACATTATGTATCATGTCAAAATAGTAATTATATTGCTTTTTTATATGTTTATTGTATTAAACTAAACAGATTTATGAAAGTGATTTATGTCTTTTGTTGAATAAAATAAATCACACCAATTTACGATTATAATTGGGATCATATTTTCCACTGCATTAAAAACATTCGAAATAGTAAGGAGATACAATTATTTGTAAAAAGAAGCAATTTCAAATGCTATATATATAGTACCTAAAAAATAATAAGATACGAAATATAAACAAAACATACATTTTTAGGATGTAACTTGTGTCTCCTATTTGAATTAAAAATGAAAATTATTACAAATTTAAATATTTTCAAATAGCGGACGTGATTCGAACTATCGTATAAATATTAGTTGTCGATAAAAATATTTAAACAAATGATCAACATTTATTTTAGTTTTACGGGAAGGTGATTTTTAAAAATTGAGTGCATTCAAATAGTTTTCAAAATTATTTGAAACGATTTTTCAAAATCAAGGAACTGAAACGCCTTTTATTAATTGAACACTAAAAATTGAAAACGCAAGTCCAAAAGAGGAAATTTTTCAAGAGAGTGAAAAAAAAAAAAAAAAAACTTCTATTGCTGGTGCTTACAACCTTTTACATTTCCCTCCTTTTGGCTCTTAGCCAACGCTTTAAAATGTAGGTACCCATAGTTTCTTTTAATTTAGTGTAAAAATAGCTAATATTATTATTTGTAAGCATTTATTTTATTTTATTTTATTTTATTTTATTTTATTAATATTTTTCCATTTGCTTAAAAATATCCCATTGATGTAAACAATAACAACAAGAGCAAGCTGCGTTGGCCGCTAGCTGCCGTGCGTTTTATCACCGCTGGCACTTTCAGCGTTCTCCATTTCACTTCGTGTGGCACATTCTATCAGTGATATCTTTGGACTCTTTTTTGAACTATTACTACTGGGGTTGACACTTCAAAGACAAAAAACTTAAAATTTTCTAAAAAAAAAAAAAAATATTGAATAAAAAAAATTTATCTGGGTTTTTTTTTTTCTGTTTAAAATAACGTTTAAATCATATTTCTATCTTAATTGGAAAAGGAAATATTATTTTTTTCGTTTTGGTTTGTTTTCAAAATCTAGCTTTCAAGATTTCACAAAAACGACTGCTTGTGAAAATGCGTTTTTCTTCATGATGGGTTTTCAAATCCTTGCTGATTTTTTTTTCAAAATTCGTTATTTTAACTGTAAACTTCTATTTTTATTAACTTTTTATAATCTTATCTTAGTTTATTTTGATATACCTAATTTATATGAGAAAAAAAATGTATGGCTCTGGGGCCTTTTCCTCCTTTCCCACTATCCCTGGCTTACTTTAAACCATTCCAATGCTCAGAAATTCGCAAGGAATTCCATTTTTGCTTAACATCGAAGCATTGAGACAAATCGTCTTATCAACATCGACTGAGATAAACAGAAACATAACGACTCCTGTAGGAACTCAATACCACTACATTGGTACATGATGGGGTTTTTCACCCTTTCTCATATTTAAGTTGTTATACGTCAAGAATCGTTAAAGATAAATGATTCAAACTTGGAACACTGTTTTACTTTAATTCTAATTCAGCAATTTTGAAAAAAAAAATTTACTTTTGAAAATATAATTTTTTTTTAAAAAAAGTTACATAATTATTTTTTAAACTTGTAATTTAAATATTTTTAATTTTTATTTAAATTAATATTTTTAAAAATGCTGAATCAAAATTAAAATTTATATATTTCTGTTTATTTAAATGATGAAAAATTTACATTTTAAGAATAATATTTCGAATTATAACGACTTTAAATTACCCCACTTTTTTAATGAATTTAAAGTTTAATAATTTTTTAAAAAGAATATGAGAAATATTATTATGTGATTTTGTTTACAAATGATATGATACACCATCGCAAACAGTTTCAAAATTTTAACTTAATAAATAAAAATTATTTTTAAATGTGTCCCGGACCCCCTTAAGACCTTTTTTCGTGAAAAAAAAAAAAATCGATTTTTTGGTACTTTCAGCGTTTTTCATTTTTGTCCTCAATTAATGTTTTATTAATAAATTTTCTTTTAAGTTTTGTATGAATAGTTACTCTTTTTCATTACTATTTTCCTTGTAATAATCACTAATAAATATCTATTTCAATTCGTCCATAAAATTTCAACGTTCCAAATGTCACTATTCCTCCAGAAACATTTCTAATGAAATATAAATATTGTTTCTATTTCATCTCAAAACTGTAAAAGAAAAACTTTGTAACATTTCGAATGGTAATTTTTCTATGAAAATAATGATGTTAATTTCGTCTTTTAAAAAATAATTCAAAAAATCTCTACACGTGATCACATGCAATAAACCAAGTATTTTCAATTACTTTAATTGCAAAAGATAATGTCTTTTAACTAATTGGGGTTACTCTGTTACGTTTTTTTATTCTACTTTAAATTTTATAAAAAGAAATTCTGTTCAACGGTTTTCCTTTTCCAATAATTTTAAAGAGATCAAATTAATATTCTTTAGTGTGCCAGAGATAAATGCGGTATTATAATTCCAAAATTGGTGGATTTTTTTTCCTACGTTCGAACTAAATTTAAATTAAATTTGATAATTATGCTTGCAAACTAAAACGGAATTTGTTGCATTTTCTACAAAGAAATCGGTCGCTCATGGAGGGAGTTGAACTGGGATGGGCTCTGAATGGAGGTAAAATTAGTATTGAGCCTATGGGAATAAATTTCGTTCCATGAAAAAAATGGTCGTTCAGGAAAGTGGTCTTTCAGGGAGGTGGTCGCGCAGGGAGGTTTCACTGTAGTCCAAAAAATAGTCCAAAGATATCACTGGTAGGATGTGCCACACGAAGTGAAATGGAGACGCTGAAAGTGGCAATGGTAATAAGGCTCACTGCGAAGGGGGCCACGCAACATGCTCTTGTTCTTTTTGTTTACTTACATCTATGGGATATTTTTAAGCAAATTGAAAAATATAAAAAAATAATAAAATAAATGTTTACATATAATAATATTACCTTTTTTACACTAAATGAAAGGAACATATAGGTACAGTCGAGGGAAAAAAAAAGATAACACCACCTACTAACACCTCAACAAATTATCGTAGACAAAAGTAACTGGTACCGAACGATTGGAAATAAAGTCTACTTTTAAATGATGTAAATAAAATTTGCTCAGTGGGCCATCTACATATTAAAACTAATCCAAACTTCATTTTTTTCAATGGCAATACCCAATTTTAACGAGATATTTCAAATCTTCGATTCCAACTATGCCTAGACAGCAAATTTCAAGTCATTTGAATAACAATTTTTTTTATTATAAACATTCAAAATTTAGCGCTTCTAATGTTAAATTACATTTCCACATTTTTATTTATATCTTCTGAAATGATGCTCCTAATGTGCTAATTTTTTGTGTAGCAATAATACTAAAATACCCAAACATAAATACGTTGAATTTGCAATTTCTATAATTTTATGACATGAATTATGAACTATGAAATTAATATTCGAAAAAAATATGAATTGCAACCTACAATTTTTTTGATGGATTTAGATTTATTAAGTCCTGCTTTATGGAAATGCAAAATTTCACATTTTTCTTCCAAGTAGTTTTCGAATTATGCTTAAAAAAACGGCAAAATGATGGTTTAAGGGGCCGTCTATGATAGAACTGACTAGATATTTTGAAATTTCTTATGCTGTCCTGTAATCTAGCAGATTTCATTCACTGCTTGAGTGACGCTTAAGGTTCCTTGATCAAGAAGGGGGCTCTCTTGGTTATCAATCGAGTACGGAACTTCAATTTGGATACAGACCTTAAATTACGCTCGTTTTAAAATAATTAATTTCTCGGAAACTTATGGTACGAATTGCATAAAAATTTGTTTTTAGGCTAATTAAATGGTGTAGAATTCATTTATGCTGTCAGAATTGTGTACTGCCATTGAAAAAAACAAAGTTATGGTTTGTTTTAATAAGTAGATTGCCCCCCCTAAGCAAATTTTATATGCATCATTTAAAAGTAGACTTTATTTCCAATCATTCGGTACCAGTAAATTTCTTCTACGGTAATTTGTTGAGGAGTTAGTAGGGGGTGTTTACTTTTTTTATTTTTCCACTACTGTACCTACATTTTAATGTGTTGACTAACAGCCAAAACGAGGGAAATGGAAAAGGCTATAAGTACCAGAAGAAGGAGATTTTCTTTTTTTCACTCTCTTGAAAAATTTCCTCTTTTGGACTTGCGTTTTCAATTTTTAGTGTTCAATTAATGAAAGGCATTTTAGTTCTTTAATTTTGAAAAATCGTTTCAAATAATTTTGAAAAGAATTTGAATGCACTCATTTTTTAAAAATCATCTTCCCGTAAAACTAAAACAAATGTCGATCATTTGTTTAAATATTTTTATCGACAACTAATATTTTTACGATAGTTCGAATCACGCCCGCTCTTTGAAAATATTTAAATTTGTAATAATTTTCATTTGTTTACAGTAAGATAAGAGACACATTTTACATCGTAAAAATTTATGTTTTGTTTATTTTTCGTATCTTATTCATTTTTTTTAGTTACCATATATTTAGCATATGGAATTGCTTCTTTTTACAAATAATTGTATCTCCTTACTACTTCGAATTTTTTAATGCAGTGGAAAAGGTGATTCCAGTTATGATCGTAAATTAGTGTGAATTATTTTATTTGGCAAAACACATAAATCACTTTCATAAACCTGTCTAATTTAATACAATAAATATATCAAAAAAGCAATACAATTGATATTTTGAGTTGGCATAATGTATAGTATTTAATCATGAGATAATTTATTTCCGGAAAACATGAAACGGCAAGCAAATAATTTAGAAAAATATTTATTTTTCTGGTATATTTGAAACCTGTATTTTCCCTGTAATAATTTTTTTAGGATAGAAATTCGTTAATCTTGCTCGAGAGAAACTCGCTCAGAATGTTAAAATTTGAATTAGTTACCGTAATATCAATTTTTTGTAACTTTTAGAGAAGTTTGTCTAAAGATGGCAATTAAATTACTATAAGTAACAGTTGCAAAATAACTTCTATTCAAAATATTTTCTATTAATATATACCTTTGGATGTTTTCTTTGGCGGTAATCAGGTCCTGTTGATGCAATGTAAACCACTGAGCTCCATAATAGTATGAAGAGCTAACTCAACGATCCCCTGTCTGCCGCGACCGCATCACACTTTCAATGCGCGCAATTAACGAGTCCTTCACTTTTCTTAATATTAAAAACATATTTTGAAACTTTTCCGCATACTTTTTTTTAATAAATTTTGGTTATTTCTACACCTTTTTTTACATTTTTATGAGCAATACGCAAGGGTGTATTCGAAAAAATATTTTTCCATCCTCAACAGCTCGAAATTTTCTGAGACATTTTCAGACTTATTTTTCAAAGTAAAAGCATGAAACATGCTGAGATGATTATTGAAGAGATTTATAAGAGGCCGTGTGATTTTTAAACAATTATTGTCTCAGTATGACCATCTTTTTCATCCCCAGATCTCCCGTTTTGGAAAATTCGGTTCAAAACGCAAAATTTGATAGTATTTTTTTTGAAATATTATCTGCATTTATCAAAAAATCGACAAGTTCGTCACATTATGTAGTTTCTAAATAAGAGAATTTGCCAGTTTGATGCATTTGAGAGCAAAAACGAATTAAAAAATAAATCAGAAAATAAGCTGTTTGGATTGGAATACACACTTTTTTTCTTTTCTTTCTTTTTTTATTTTCTTTCTTTCTTTCTTTATTTTGTTGAACTTACCTAAGATTTCATGTTTAACTAATATAATATTAAAAATTTGAGATAAATTTAAATAAAATCTATAGTTTGTTTCAACTATATATCAGTGAAAATTGTAGCAAATTCGTCCTATTTTTAAAAGAATATCCAATTTGAAAACATCTACCCAAAACTACTCTATTGGAGGAAAGCTATGTTTTGCCAAACATTTTCCTCGGAAAATCATTGTTGTTGTATTCATGGGCAAACCGCAGAATAGGGTGTTAGTTCTCTGTACTATTGCGGGGCTCAGTGATGTAAACAAACAACAGTCGCCATCTTGTGACTACATCCTCAGTTACTTCCCTCGACACTGATAGCACTAAACTACAGCGAAACCTCCCTGTGCGACCACCTCCCTGAACGACCATTTTTTCATGGAACGAAATTTATTCCCATAGGCTCAATACTAATTTTACCTCCATTCAGAGACCATCCCAGTTGAACTCCCTCCATGAGCGACCCATATCTTTGAATAAAATGAAACAAATTCTGTTTTTTTCCTGGTCACTTAAGGAAGCTTTTATTAGAAAAATTATACCAGGGAGGGCATTATTCTCCAAATTTCTAAAATAAGTCTAGATTTTTTTTGGTAACTTTTAAGTGTTTAAACAACTTTGTACCTTTTTAGGTAACGAATTTAACTCTGATGACAAATTAAGAATGCGGTCAATAAACTCCCCTGCTCTATTGTGTTTGGAAACTCTCAAAGAAATAAATTAATGAAATTTTCATTATATGTTCCCGTCCAAAAAAAATTACATTTATTTACTGAACTTCGAAATAAAAGTTATAAAAGATAAAACCATAAAATCAAAGCAAACGTCTCATTTCTTAATCTTTGCAGCATTTAACTTATGTAATTAACTTTCGTTTTGAGGTCACTACGAGTCATTGGATTTCATTGGGAATGAAGGTTGAAACAGTTGGCAGTAAACAAAATCGCAAAATTCATAACAGTTCACCAAATTTGGCGATATTTGGTCGGAAAATCGACTTTCAAGATTACAAATATCAAAAAACATTCTTTGCACCAAATAAAAGTTATAAAATATAAAACCATAAAATCAAAGCAAACATCTCATTTCTTAAACTCTGCAGCATTTAACTTATGTAATTAACTTTTGTTTTGAGGTCACTACGAGTCATTGAATTTCATTGGGAATGAAGGTTGAAACAGTTGGCAGTAAACAAAATCGCAAAATTCATCACATTTTATTTTCCTTTATTACTGATGCCAAAAACAAATTTTGAAAAGAAAGATTATGTCTCCGCAGCGGAGCCCTCCAGTGCAAAGGATTAATATATTCCAACTGGGTGCCGAGATAAATGATTCAATCAATCAGAGCCTAGTTAAAAAATGTAGTTTGGAAATATGGCCTTTCGTTGCAAATATGTAAGTAACGCAAAATTTAGAAATATGTGCGTAGTTTTAATATTGATTGTTTCTGTAAATATGACTGTTATAAAATAAATGACTTTATAGCAATAATATATCGAGAATTTATTGTTATATCGAGTTGAACGCAAGCTAATTTTAACCGAGCGTAGCTCGATCTTCCCTGCTGGTTTATTTATTAAGTTATGGTGTTAAAATTCCATTAATTTAAATTTTGCAATACTGCATTAAATTATTTTTATTATATATTTTTAATATTGACTAATGAATATTTGTCCGTCAATAAAATTCCAATGCTAATAATGCATATTAATACTGCTTTCAAAATATTTCCAATGGAAGATGAATACTGTTGCCATCTTGCATTAAAATTGAATTTATATGTCAAAGCTACAGAAAAAAAAATCTCCTGGAATTTTGAATGGTAATTTTGCATTCAAATTTGTACGCTTTTTCGTTTTCAATAGGTTGTCAATACGATTCTCCCGCATGAGCTAATTTTTTCTCCGGAAAACTTTCCCAGACGGCTCATTTTTATTTTCCACGGCTCAAACACGGCCACCATTTCTCACGGCTCAAACTTCCGTCCTCTAACCACGAGACTTCAGCCAAGATTACCCAACCCCTTCTCTCAGTTTTTACCTCGAAAGGAAAACACGTGGGATCCTCCCCTGTAAATGAAGAAATCTCCTTATCTCTCTTTGAACTTCGTTTCCTCGCTCGGTCATTCTCTAGAGATTCCCAAGGACTTCCCTTGTTCACATGATCTATTTTCTTTGTTGCTCACATTCCTGCACTGTAAAAAAAATTTGTAAAGTTACTAAAATTTTTCTGGGAAACTGGGATTCCAGGAACTTTTTATGTAACGGCAACAAGAAAAATTCCTGTAACAGATGCTGTTACAGAAAATTTTGCTGTTGTCGTTACATAAATAGTTCCTGGAATCCCAGTTTCCGAGAAATATGTTAGTAACTTTACAGATTTTTTTTTACAGTGTGTATATAAAAGGAATGCTGGTATGTGTATTACACAATGGAGCTTTTTTACAATAAGATATGGGTATTAAAGGTTCAAATCCCAAAGATGAAAAAAAAAGTTTTTCAAACCCAAGTACGTAGAAAGTGCGATTGATACAAAATATAATAAATAAAATAAAAATAATATTAATTAACAGTAATATTAATTAGAAACTGGCTCATTAACGTCAGAGATCTGACACAAATAATGAGGTTAATTTCAGAACTTCTCAAAATGCTAATTCGAAAAAGCTCTACATATAAATGCACACAACAGACCAACATTTCTAAATATTTTAATTGCAATCATGATGTCTTTTTAAGCGCAACAGCATTGATGCTTTACTTCTTCTCATCCCAGTTTACATTTCATAATAAGAAATTTCATCAAAATATTTCTATTTCTATTTTTTAAATTTCAAAATTTCAAATTTTTATTGCTTAATGTAAAATAGGTTATTACAATTTTTAAAACTGATTGGTTAAATTATATGCTCTAAAAGAGAAACTGTAATTATATTTGAGAAATTTAAAATCATCTTAAATTTATTAATTAATTACTATATGTAAAGACGATTTGAAAATTGCTTAATTACATACATGAAGTCAACAAATTCTTAAATTCTGTAATTACATTTATGGAAAAAAAAATTAAGAAAAGTCTTTAATTTACTTATTATTTCTTCGAAAAAATTCTGGTTTAGGAACTTTTTGAAATTGACATTATAGCGACAACAAAGGAATTTTATTTAATAAACGTATCATTTTTATAAGATCATCGTGAATATGAAGTAGTATGTTCAAGGCATACCAGTATTTTCTTAGAAAATAAAATTTTTGGCGTATTTCTGAAACATTGGCATTAGAAACAACACTCGGTGTTGGCTTATACAACATTTGCAATCAAAATCTAGAAAGAAGATTTTCGACGCACAAAAAGTAATATTCCAAAAACGGAACAATTAGGAGAATATGCACTGTAAAAAAAAGGCAAATGTTTCTTGATATAGGAAAATACAGAAAAACCAAGAATAAAAGTATGCACCAACCTCTTCTGAATTACCCATTATTCCCAAAAGAGTTTTTAATCGTTAAAAACCTCAGAAACCAATCTAGTTTTAAGATTTAAAATGTCCTTCCGGCCAGTGCCGGGAGGAAGAGGTAGCTTTCATATTTCTTATTTTAAAAAACCCAACTTATATCATTCAAACACACGAAGCTCAATTTAGTGGAAACCGAATATAGGAGATTCAATACTAAGTTTTATCAATATAATGAATGAGAATTTCACGAAATTAGTCAGCTTTATCCAAGCTGCTTTTCTTTAAAGTAACTTATATTTGGCTGCCAAATTCGGCGATTTCTTAAAGTGCCTGCCATTTTAAGACAGCATGGTGGATGAGGCTAACCAGTGAACTTGGTCGAGACCTTAGTAATTGCTGTGCACATGCTCACTCACATCGGAATCGGTTGACATATACGAGTGCTGTCGCATGCAAAAAATCAGATTTTTCAAAATGTCACCCGCAATAGAAATTGAAACTGCTATATCTGAGCCATTTTTTAAGGTTTATTTTACAAGCAAAAAATGCTCCTGAATCCTTATATCAAGGTCAAATACTTAAGAAAGAAACCTTTTTCAATATCTAATTTTTTTACACCTCACTTTAAATATATGTATTTTTTTTAATTTAATGGCCGACATTTTGAAACAAGATGGCTGATGAATCTGGCCAGCGAACTTGGTCGAGGTATTGATGTATACTATCCACATGCCTTCTTACATCGAAATAGGCGAATACGTGTCTTATCGCGTGACAATACAAAATCGTTTCAAAATGTTAGCCATGCTAGAAATTCAAAGTGCTATAATTCAACCATTTTTTTTAAAATATAAACAAAAGAACAAATTTTCAGAAAAAAAAAAACTGCTCCGGAATCTTTGTATCAAGGCCAAACATATAAAAAATCCTTTTCATTTTCCAATTTTTTAATACCTCATTTTAAATTTTAAATTTTATTTTTTTAAATGGCAACCCTTTTGAAACAAGATGGCAAATGAAGCTGGCCAACGAACTCGGTCGAGAAATTGGTATGTACTATATACAGACCAAGTTACATCCAAATCGGTTCATAAATACGCCTGTTATCGCGTGACAAAAATCAGGTCGTTTTAAAATGTCAGCCACAATAGAAATTCAAAATGCTATTACTCAGCCATTTCTTAAGATATAGACGAAACAAAAACTGTTCCGGAATCTTTGTATTAAGGTCAAACACATACGAAAAAAATCTTTTTCCTTTTCCAATTTTTTGTTATCTCATTTTAATTTTTTTATTTTTAAAACTTTTTTAAATGGCCGCCATTTTGAAACAATATGGCGGATGAAGCTGGCCAATGAAGTCGGTCGAGATATTTGTGTGTACTATGTACACACCAAGGTACATCCAAATCGGTTCATAAATACGCCTGTTATAACGTGACAAAAATCAGGACGTTTCAAAATGTCAGCCACGCTAGAAATTCAAAATGCTATAACTCAGCCATTTCTTAAGATATAGACGAAACAAAAACTGTTCCCGAATCTTTTTATCAAGGTCAAACACATAAGAAGATTTTTTTTTTTCAATTTTCAATTTTTTGGTACCACATTTCAAATTTAATTTTTTCTTAAAAATTTAAATGGCCGCCATTTTTAAACAAGATGGCGGATGAAGCTGGCCAACGAACCCGGTCGAGACATTGGTATGTACTATGTATAAACGAAGTTACATCCAATTCGGTTCCAAAATACGCCTTTTATCGCGTGACAAATTTCAGGACGTTTCAAAATGTCAGCCACACTAGAAATTCTAAATGCTATAACTGAGCCATTTTTTATTAAGATATAGACGAAACAAAAACTGCTCCGGTATCTTTGTATAAAGGTCAAATACATAAGAAAAAATATTTTTCCATTTTTAATTTTTTGGTACCACATTTCAAATTTTATTTATTTTTTAAATTTTAAATAGCCGCCATTTTGAAACAAAACGACGGATGAAGCTGGCCAACGAACTCGGTCGAGACATTGGTATGTACTATGTACACACCGAATTACATCGAAATCGGTTCATAATTACGAGAGTTACAGTGTGACATAGGTCATATATATATATATATATATATATAAATTTTGAACGGAGGGTGGTTTCGGGTCTGGGGGTCATGATCGTTGAAAATATATCAAAATTTTTTGAAATCGCTTTCCTCCGAACGGCTGCAATAGCCGTTGAAGAAAATACTGAATTACTGAAATTACTGAAGAAAATACTGTTTGTAATATGTTTTATCCTACAATATATCCAGAATTTGCTTCAGTTTGTTTAAAGAATCATAAAACAAGTAATATTCCACTTCCCTTATCCTTTTTGTAATGAAGGCTACCTAAAGCGCATTTATAAAAACAAAGTTTCATAAAATTACACTATGTGTAAAATATTTAAAAGATCACAAAATATTTAAAAAATTGTTAAATTGCTTTAATTCGTCTTAGTACTTTCAGCTATAAACATAGCCATCGTCAGCGAATACAAAAACATCGTTACTAACGTCTTATCATGAATTAATTATCCACGAATCAATAGAAATGATCAGGAATTAAATATCCATGAATCGATAGAAATTATTACTGAAGAAAATAATGTTTGTAATACGTTTTATCCTACAACATATCCAGAATTTGTTTCAGTTTGTTTAAAGAATCACAAAACAAGTAATATTCCACTTCCCTCTATATCCATGTTTTATTTTCTCAATGTTTGTCGGATCTAATAATTGACTTTCACTTTCACTGTTTTCGACACCAACTACGTGAAATTTGAAAAATAAGGCGTTAATAACAGTATTTTTGTATCCTCTGACGAAGGCTGTGTTTATAGCTCAGAGCAGGTACTAAGAAGTATTAAACTAATTTAACATCTTTTTAAATATTTTTTGTCATCCTTTTAGTATTTTGCGCATAGTGCAATTTTATATTTAGGGGAGACTAGGGAGGGTTGACCCACTTTTTACAAAAGAATTTTTTATTTTTTAAATATTGAACGTAGAATAAAGTTTTATATATCATTTTATTCGCTATACAATCAGTTATCAAAATAAAATTGCTACATAAGTGTAACATATAAGAAATTTGAAAAATGATAGATTTTAATCATGAAAAAATAATGGGTCAAGGCTCCCCACATATGGGAGGTTGATCCACTATATGGGAGGCTAGACCCACATTGTTTTATATTGCACTATTTGTGAAGAGAAATAAAATCAGTATAAAAAAAGCAGAATAACTTTATTCTACATGCTTTAATTATTATAATTTTTTTTTTTTTTTTAAATATGAGGCTTAAACAAAAATGTTAAGACGTCGCATGTCAGAGGAGAAAAATTTTGTTTTAAACAGTATTTTGTCTGAGCAGGTATAATTGTACAACAAGGTAAATGAAATTTTAACATTTAAGACAGTAATCTGTTAGAGAAAGGTTCCGTTATCATAGTGTTTCATGTTATTATGTCCGGATTTAGGAGCCACTATCCCGCTTTTTTATCTCCTTGTTCTATTTTTTGCGACACTCGATCTGACAACTCTAGTTGTCACATAGTTTGGCTTCATCTCACTGTATTCACCCTGGTGAAATTTTTCTACGTACTTTCCTAAAGTTTTTTGATCGGTGCTATGTTCTTTTGCAACCACATGAGCACCTAACTTACCATTAACATGATTTTAATCTTTAAAGGGCAAAGCACTTTCAGTACTAAAATTTTAAAATAAATGACTAGCACCGGAATTTATGAACAAATTTATTTATAAATAAGAGAAAGGCTACATTTCACATACCTATTAAATGAAAAGATTTAGCAAAATTCTGGTGTCATTGTGATGTTTCGGAATAAAATTAAGTGGTTTTATAAACATACCACTGCCCCTCAAAGGGTTAAGACTACTGCTTTCATACTTTCTGGTCCTTTCTAGTCTTTCCCAGTGTTTCTATTTCCCTATTGTAAGCAATATTTAAATGTAAATAGTTCATATCAGCTTATCTAGCAATTTTTCACATTTTTCTATAGTCAGTTTTAAACATTTTCTTTTCCATTGCACCATTTTACTGAAGCTTTACAGAATAAATTTACATTATTATGTACCACTAACTTTTCATTATGCACAGTGTATAATAAAAAGATTTCCAAAACCACTTAATTAAGGGAGCCTTGAGCATCTGGTTCAACCCTCCCTCACATTGACTGGGTCAAGCCTCCCTACATAGACCTTTTCTAAAGAATACCGCATTGTTATGTTAAGCTTAACTTACTGTACAGTCTTTATGCCTGGAATGAAAGCTCGATATTTCTGCACTACTTTAAATCTACTTACTTAAATTTCTAAGATATAATTTATTCGAAAAAAGCTTACAAAATATTTCTAAAAAACGCAACTTTTAGGTTAAAAACGCCTCACAATTGATTTTTTCCACACCTATTTCGATTATCTCTATGAAACGAATACTGTTGTTTAAGCATTCCAGTAGCTTTGGTTGACACCTATTGATAAAACTCTGAAATTCTTTTAAATATGAAAATTGATGGGTGGGTCAAGCCTCCCGTATGGTCAACCGTCCCTAGTCTCCCCTACTAGTTTAAAGATTAATTTAGCATTCTATTTATTTATTTATTAAACATAGTTTATGTTGCTGCCACAGATTTTCGGAAGCGTTTCCGAGTAGCTTCTATAGTGCATTAATCCGTTTTCTCAACACGGCATATCGGCTCTATCCATTGTCATATAAACATTTTCATGTTCGACAAACATGTTTTGCAGGCAAACATGATACATTAAGAGCATTAGGCAAGAAGGTCCTCCCTGAATTTGGAAAAATTCCACCGGAAGGGGGCACTGTAATAGCGATTTTTTATGCGATTTTGAATATTGTACCAATGAAAAGTGTATGAAGTTATGCATAGAATTTTGAACCAAATTTTTTGTGTATGTTTTTAGCCAAGGTAAGAAGGTCCTCCTTACCTTGATTGAAGTAGAAATTTACGATGAAAGTCAAAGTTTATGTTTCATTGAACTGACTAATGAAATATTGACATTTGTAACAACATTTTGAAACATTAAAATATATGAGATAGATGAAAGTTTTGGGATTGGCACATCCAACTAGTTAATAATTATAGTAGACCGCAATTTTTATGTAACCGATTTTATTAAAAGGGAAGTTATACAATTAAAGAATACACTATTAAAAAATTATCTTTTTTTTTTGTTGTTGTTTTTTGTTCTTTGTTTTTTTAAGGGATTCCACTGTTTTATAAACGAAATATCTCCTATGGTAAACCAATCTGCTATATCCATTAATATTTATTCTTGTATAAAATTTCAGCCTATAGATTTTTCACAGGACGAGCCTTTTATGTACTGAAAATAATTGAGATACCTAATTAGATAATAGTTGTAGAATTTCTCTTAATAATGATTTTAAAGTAAAGCAGCTTAATAAATTAATCCTGATATTGTCAATAATAAATAGCCTGAAAAGTAGTTAAATTAGCCAAAAGGAAAAAAAAAAAAAGATTTACTTTCAACATGTAAAACACTAAAATTCCATTTTTGTACGGCCTAAGTTTACAGAGTTATGATGATATTTTAAAGTTTGGGTTTTATGAATTTTTGGCGTTGTTTTGAACTAAAAATGAATTTTTCGTTAAATATTGGTTAGCAATATGGTTATATATATATTCAAAATTATAAATACCCCAGAAGCAAGTAAATATAGCTTGAGATAGTATTTTCGAAATGTAAATACTCGAATATCTGGTAAATATTGATTAACGATATTGGCTGTGATAGAAGGTTGTGAATGGAAAATGAGTGTTATCTATTTACAACGCTGAGTTTCATATTTTTTAAGCTCTGCAGAGAAAACTAACTTCTTATGTAAATTGAGTTTTTGCATTAACCCATTTCTTCACACCAACAAACAAAAAAGTAGTTCCACAAAAACTTAATTGTACTATATCAAACTTTTTTAAAAAAAGGAGGTGGTGGGGACTACAATTAAACTAGTATTGTATTTAGCAAGTTTTTGAGAAAGTACAACAGGACATTCGGACGGTACTTGAACAAAAAACTCATTAAAGAAACAATGAATGAACGGCGAATGAGGATCGACGATCCTTTAGAATTATAATCTATATAATAAAAGCTCAAGTCATGTGACTGCCATCAACAATTCCGGGTTGGCCGTTTTACTTTCTGTATGCCAGATGGCCAATTTGGAAATTTAATGTTAGCCGGGAGCAGGTGATAAATCGCCAAATATTGTTCCATCGGCAGCATGCCATCAGTCTATTTCATGCGATATATAATAGTCTATTTCATGCGACTGTCATAAACAATTTTTTGCGTGGTAAATTAAAACAAAGCTTTGATGTTGAAATTAAATGCCATGGTTTATGGTATTATTTATTACTTTCCTCTATTAATTTCTTTTTTTTTTAAGCTATAATTGAGAGTCATAAATTTTAAATAATTAAGTTTTAAATTAAAATTATGCATTAAAAATAAATTTGAGTGAAAATACTATATTTTAAATGAAATTAATGAAATACGAAAAAATACGACGGGAACAATGCTTGGCGATTTATCACCTGCGCCCGGATAACATAAAAATGGCGAGTTCATGATTTCTGTATCAGAATCTTCGGATTTGGCGAAGAATTGAGCAAGTAAATTAAATTATGTATAAAATTACCGTGATACAATTCTTAGCATATATTTAAGGGAGACCAAACTGGTCGCCAAGGGCGGCTAGTTTATATATAATGATTTTGCATTTAGAATTATATATAATGATTTTTGATTGTTTCTTCATCTTTGCATTCAGAGAAATGTTCTTAAAGAGGACACGCTTGTCCGGTTAATTAAATTGTCCGGAATGCCAATCTGAGTAAAATGAAATAGATTTAACAATTGCCTTCACATTATTGGCGAGTGGTTTGCACCCCAAACTTTGTCTTTGTCCTTTTTTTAATTTTAATAATTGTACTAGCCCGCAAATTTTACATAACCGATTTCAATAAAGGGAGGTTGGACAATTCAACAATACACTGGTAAAAATGGCTGTTGTTTTAATAGATATTCAACTGTTTTTACATCCTTTTATAAGGTGCGTTCAGGGACCGGTTTACAAATTTGGGGGTCCTGGGCACAGATGCTTAAGGGCCCCCCTTGCACTGATACTTACAGAGGGAATGAGCAAAAAAATTTTGAAAAAAGGGTACTTACTAACATAACCATTATTGACTGTAATAATTACTTTAAATTATCCTTTAAAAAATTAAATATGACGATCATTAATTTACTTTTATGTAATTATTTCACAATTATGAAATTTAATTGAGTAGACGTTTTATAATAATTTGTGCGATGTTGATTATCTTTCCCTATACAAGTCTATATATCTGGAATGATAAAGTATGCAACAACTAATAATAATTTTTCGACAATACCAAGCTACAATTATTTAACATATTAGGGGGTTCTACTGCCTGCAAGCTACGCTCACCAACCCCCAAATAATTTGACGGGAACAGAAACAGGATTAAATAAGAATTAAAAATACAATGTATTTTTAAAGTGATAAAGACAAAAGAAAATATTCAAGGTAATAAAGTAATTATTACCTTGGATATTTCAGACAAAATATACAACGGTATAAAAATACAATATGAGCACAATAGATTGTAGAATGAAATGTAAAATTCCATTAGACATTAAAACTACATCAGATTTTGGACAATAATTAAAAAACCTTCAGCAGCATTTGGGGGCCCCTGAAAATCAGGGGCCCTGGGCCCGTGGCCCAAATGCCCTGCCATAAATAAGCACTGGGTGCGTTCGTAATTATATAAATATACTTAGCACCTATAGCCATCGTCTGGTTCTATAATAACGCAAAAACTACCCAAACGAATGGTTTCAAATTGAATATCTATAACCGTTCCAGAATTTTGTCGAGTCATTTCAAATTTTATGAAAATAGAATCAAAACTTAGACATTAATAAAAGTTTTCTTCATTCTATTAAATCCTATCCTACGTCATTCATTCAATGCTATCTCATGATAGGACATGATTCTAGGTAGCCAGGGCGATGACATCTTATTTAAGGAGGGGTCCTGGTATTTCTGTCATCATGCCTTTCATCCAACGTGGAGGGTTTTAAAGACTGAGCTTCACAGATAAACACATTTTGAGCTAATTTTAAAAAATCCCTGCCGGCTCGGCCTACAGACGCAGGTAGATTTCGAAGTTACTTGCTAATTTCAACAACAAAAATTAAACAATGATTAGAGATAAACCCACTTTAACAATTTTATCTGGCCACTTTTCAGGAGTTTTTATTTCATTTTTATATAAGATATACTAATTTTATCAGAATCATGTTAAGTCGGTACTCAAAAAAATACTTTTCCATGCTCAACAACTCGAAAATTTCTGGCACATTTTCAGGTTCATTTAAAAAAATAAAAAATATGAAAATCACTTACGTGATTTTTGAAGAGATTTATAAGCGACCTGTGGTTTTATTTTCCGTTCAATTAATTGAAACTTCATTTATAAACAATTATTTTCTAAGTAGGATAATATTTTTGTTTCCAACACAATCGCTTCGGGAAATTCGGTTCAAAATGCCCACTTTGACATTATTTTTTGAAATATATTCTGCCTCTATCGAAAAGTCAACCATTACGGTGCATTATATAGTTTCTGAATAAGATAATCTACCAATTGGATGCGTTTGAGAGCAAAAATGAATTTAAAAATGAGTCGAAAATAAGCAGTTTGGATTTGAATACGCCCTTAATACGATGACTTTTTTTTTTCAACCGCTATGTATTTTTAATGTGTTTTTGCTGTAAGAATAATCCTATCAAAAACTTGTCAATATAAATGTTGTAGATAATATTAAGAAGATATATTATAATAATAATATTAAGAAGATTTATAACAAATTTAATAGGATTTGATATCTTGAGAATTGACGAAGTTATGAATTTTTCTCCCTAAAACCCTACTTTTTGTGCCCCTTGAGACCATTTTTAATTTTATCAAAAATCTGTGGTACATGAATTTTTGACCCTATTTTTTAGAAGTAATAGACACTTTAAACTGATTTGATAGGTACAAAAATTAAGAAGTTATGGGGGTTCTCGGTTTTCAGAAAACCTCTCCCTATTTCCATCCCTTGGTCCGATTTTGCTCATTAACGAACTTGACCGAGATTTTATGCCCCTTGATTTTACGTATCCGTTTGGAAGAGATTTGTGCACAATTGCGGAAGTTATCGTGTCCATAAATAAGTGATATATATATAGAGAGATAGATAGATAGATAGATAGATACAGTTTTTTACTGAGGGTGGTTTGGGTTCTACGGGTCATGATCAGTGTAAATCTACAAAAAATTTTCAGAAATTCCAACGTAGGGAGAATGTAATAGGCAGTATTTCATACGAAATCTACCTAAAAATTGCGCTCATTTTTTATTTTACAACAATTTTTTACCAAATGTATGAGTTGTGGATTAAAAAAGATTTTCGCTAAACAGAAATGTCCCTAATTTGGGAATGTCCATTAACCTCCATACCGGACACTTCAGAATACCAGAAGCCTCTATTTAGCGACCCATTATGGGTTACATCTTATGCAGAAGAAGGACTTGATTAAAGCATGGGCGAACTGGGCAGTGTTCTCTACCCCTTCTTCTACGATTTGAGGGGCCCCAAATTAGATATGCAATTTTCGTAAAAATTATAATTTAAATATGTTTCGCATTGTACTGATTATAATCAACATTTTGAACTTTTAAAGTAGAATAATATTAAAAACTAACTAAAAAAAAAGGCTAACTACTGTAAAACATCTCAATCATGGCACCTCGGAAACGTTGAATTTGTCTGGTGCTCGCTTTTCTGAGCTAAAAATGTAAATGTTGAAAATGGTGAGTGTTCTCTAAATAAAGTTCTCCGTATGAATGTTTTGCAGTAAAATCTCCATAACGAACACTCCTAAATAGAGGACACCACTATTTAGAAAAAAAAATTCACAACATGCACATTTTTATGTATTTTTATACGTACCTCAGATACCACACCGCCGAGTGGCGGACAAATTCCATGGCCTCGATGTGCCCGCTATTGAGATATTTTACTGAAATTAGATAAATATATATATTTTTAATTTTATTCTACTCTGTAAGTTCAAAATGTTCATTATAATCAGTACAATGTCGAAAAAGTTTTCGATTACCAGCTTTACGAAACAGCACACCAAATTCGGAAGCCCCTAAATTCGGGCTGTATGGGGTGGAGTGAGCAGTACCATGACTCAGTTTGCCTATACTTTAATCAGGTTCTGGTTCTTTAACAAACGCAGCATTGATTTTTGATTAAATATTTTCCCAGGATTCAACGTGGTCAAACATGTCTACGTATAATGCTTGCCCCCCTCTCCCCCCCCCCCCAAAAAAAAGACTGTGTTACACACATTTGAAGTGTCTGAAATTGAGACGCAAAAAGTAGCTGAAAAAATTAAGACACTTACAACGTCTGAAAATTGAACACTCTGTTTCAGACATTTCGATTTACAATGTTCTACCAGAAAATTTATTAAAGAAAGAATCATTTTATTTAAGGATTTCTTTCTTTTTTTTAAATTTGCAAACATAATCGCAGAACTTAAGAATGTATCTGTTCCGTCAACTTTTCAGAACAGTTTTCAACTTGGACTATATAGCAAGCAATTAATAATTTGAAGTTATTTTTTTACTTTGCAAACATAATTATCAAATGTATTTTTATGCATCTAATTTATTTAATCATTTTTTAAACCTTCCTAATATATTTATCTGTATTATGCTAAAGAATATTAATTCCACGTTTTTAAACTTTTTATTTTTTTATTTCTAAAAAGAAAATACTTAAATGGAATTTCTTTTCAGAAAATTTAAAATGGAATTAGAAGAAGTAACCTAGCAACGCTGATTGCACTTAAAAAGGCATCATTATTCCAATTATAATAATTAAAAATGTTGAATGGTTGCATATATTCATGTGTAGAGGTTTTTCGAGTTAGCTTTTAAAAAAGTTCTCAAATTAACCTCATTATTTTAATACAAAAATTACCATTCTGAATCCAAGAGACATTTTTTGCTCTCCAGTTTTGACATTTAAAAGCTGTTTTAAGCCAAAATGTTGCACACGATAACCAGTTCCGTAAATACGTTTAATTAAATGCAAAGTTTGTATAGATATATTTTTTCAAACGATAAATAGTGAAGAATTTTTAAGAAAATTAATTGTTTTCATAGAATGCGAAACTATCAAGATATAACCACTTATTTTATAGATAGTTACTTCTTAATCTACGAACTAGAATAAACAATAACATCTGTCGAATTACCAATGGTTCCGAAAAGCATTTTTTATCTTTAAAAAACTCCAGAAACCAATATATTTTCGAGACTTAAGCCTTTCAGGGGTAAGGTACTTGTATTCGTAAAATGTTAAAATAATTGACTGACACCAGTATTTACAAGAAAATTTATTTGTAAACAAGCAAAAGTATATTTTCGCGTTCTTAATAGAAGTAAAATTTTCATTCAAAAATTCTGGTGCTAATGTGGCAATTAGGGATTAAAAGTAGGCGATGGCATAACTGTATAACTGCCCTTCAAAGGGTTAAATAAGTATTTAAAAAAATTTCTTTTGATGCCACCGATTTTCTGAAACATTTTCGAGTCGTTTTTATGAAGTATTTATCAGTTTTCTCAAATCAAAATATCGGTATTTAGAATGTTATCTATTCTCAATTAAATATTTTTGTGCGTAACTGAATCTATATATGCAACAATAACAGAATAATATTAATTTTAATGTTAATGCAAGAAGGTCAATGCCAACGACATACACAAAGAATTTGATTCAATTCTATGCATAAATTCATGCACTTTTCGGTGGTACAATATTGAGAACGGCATAAAAATCGCTATTACAGCGCCCCTTTCGGCGGAATTTTTCCAAATGCAGGGAGGACATTCTTGCCTTGGCCAAAAACATACACAAAAAATTTGTTTCAATTCTATGCATTACGTCATACACTTTTTGATGATACAATGGCAACAGACACACGGACAGACGGACAGACATTTTCTATAAACATTTTTTTTGGAATTTCTGACCCCTAAAACATGTAAATCCGTCGAAAACCGGAAGTTGAAAAAAATTTCGATTACAATACTTTCTTCTGTTGAAGATAGAAGAAAGTAAAAATTAAAAACAGACAAAGGCGTCGTTTGGGGTGCAAACCACTCACCAATAATATGAAGGCAATTGTTACATTTCTTTCATTCTACTCAGATTGACATTGCGGACAAATTAATTAACCGGACAAGCGTGTCCTGTTTAAGAACGTTTCTCTGAATGCAAAGATGAAGAAACAATCAAAAATCAATGAGGAATCTCGTTCTAAAGGATCTTCATTCCTCATTTCCCTTCGCCGTTCATTCATTGTTTCTTTAATGAGCTTTTTGTTCAAGTACCGTCCGAATGTCTTGTTGTGCGTTCTCAAAAGCTTGCTAAATACAATACATTTTTAATTGCAGTTTTCCACTATTTTTTACAAATGTTCGAAATCGTGCAATTAACTTTTCGAGGAACTAGATTTTTAATGTTTGTATGATGAAATGCGCTAATGTAAAAATCCATTTACATTAAGGTAGTTCCCTCTTCAAAGTTAATAATAAATATGAAATTGAATGGCCTATCTATATACATATTAATTTTCCATTCACAACATTTTATCAAAGTCAATATTGCTAATGAATATATGCCTGATATTGGAATTATTGTATTTTGAAAATACCATTTATTATTTAGCCAATTCTGAGGTGTTTTATAATTTAGATTATGTATGTATAACCAGCCTTGGTAATCAATATTTACCCGGAAAACGCATTTTCGGTTCTAGAGAACGTCGGATATTCACAAAATAAAAGTATCAAAACTCGGTAAATTTTTAGTCACACAAAAATGGAATTTTTACTGTATTACTTGTTAGAATAGGGAAAGCAGTACCCTTTAAATACCCTTAACATTCGATTTTGATTATTCGCGAAATAAAAAATGAAGACCATTTCAAACATTCGCGAATAATTTACTTGGTTATTCGAGAATTTTGTTTTATAAATAATTTTTTTTTACAAAGTAAACTCACTTCCTTTCACCAATTTCACAAACTATTTGACACTGAACAGATGCAATGTACTGAATAGCCTCCTAAATTCCGAGGATTTCAATCCTTGTATTGAGGCAAAATAAAGATCAGTAATTCCGAGAAATCCGAAACATAATGCTAAAAATAAAAAAAATACTAAATTTTCTAATATTCAAAATTTCTATTGTAATTGAAAAATTTTCTGCAAAAATTCTATGTGAAATTTTTAAAGCTTCAACAACAACTTTTTGAGAAAGCAATACAATACGATCCTCAACTGGTGAAGAATCTTAAACTTAAGGGTGTATTCCGATCCAAACTGCTTATTTTCCGATTCATTTTAAAATACATTTTTGCCCTCAAACGCATCAAACTGGGAAATTCTCTTATTTAGAAACTATATAATGTGCCGTACTTCTTAATTTTTTGATAAATGCAGAAAATACTGTAAAAAACGCTGTCAAAGTTTGCGTTTTGAACCGAATTTTCCGAAGCGGGCGATCTGGGAATGAAAAAAATGGTCATACTGAGAAAATAATTGTTTAAAAATCAAATTCTAATTAATTGAGCTGAAAATGAAATCACACGGCATGTTATACATGTCTTCAGAAATCACCCCAGCAAGTTTCATGTGTTTACTTTTAAAAATGAGTCTGAAAATGTCTCAGAAAATTTCGAGCTGTTGAGGGTGGAAAAATATTTTTTCGAATACACCCTTAAAAGAGAAATCGAAAACACAACTTTTCCTTATATGGAAATTCATAAACAGAAGATTTGTTCTACCAAATAATCGTATGTCAATGATTTTTTGCAGCCATCAACTAGCAACTAAACTTTTTACAATATGTTTATAATTATTCAAATTTATGGGCCCACCGTGGCTGAGTGGTCAAGGTATCACACCGCTAATCGCTTGCGAGTGTAGATGGTGCGGGTTCGAATTTCACTGGCTCCGTTGCACACTCTTTGTGGAGCTCCCGGCTGTATTTCTCTGTGTTGTAAATTTCCTGGCATGTGCTATCCTGCCCCTGTATATAATGACGATGACTTAGAAGCGGGTTCTTGACGCCAAGAACACAAGTCAGATGTATGTTAATAAAATGTCAAATGTTCAAATTTATTTACTGCATGTACTTTTTAGTGCTTGATAAATATATTTTTACATTTCAATTGCTTTTTTCCATTTAAAATTCATACACTGTTAAAAATTTCTATTAAAACACAGAAAAAATTGAGACTCTGTATAAATTTACACCAGTTCTCGGTTAAATGCCTTCGATTGAGTTTCTCGGTCAAGACTCTCTGTAAATTTACACTAGTTCTCGGTTAAATGCATTCGATTGAGTTTCTTGGTCATCGTTTTACAGACATTTCCCTTACTTGTATCTAATTCCCTGTAGAGATTTCCATGTCTTTCAATCAAATTTAGATACAGTAGAGAAATAGTCGAAGCTAAATATTTTCAAAAAGTGATAATTTTCTTAATCATATTCATAGTACTTTTTTTTTTTTTTTTTAAGTTACATGAAACATTTTCAACTGCAAAAGTCTTTCCACTTACGGAGAGGATCATAATACATTTAAATTCATTGCTTTTATAAGAATTGTGATATAACCATAAAAGTATTTTTGGTTAATGAATCTGATTATTTTTATAAATATTTACAAAAAAAAAGTTATAACTACCGATATATTTAATCAATTTTAATGAAAAATCTTATCTAAATTTCACATTATTATTGTTTAAAAATTCCAGTATATCTTCAGATATTAAAGAAGATAATTATTGAGACGAAGCAATTTCTTGTTAAATAATTCCGTAAATAAAGGATTATAAAATTAAATTTGATTTAAAAAAAATAATAGATATTATGCATCGGTCCAACCAGAATTAAAATAAACCATTTAAGAAATTTTCTAACGAATATATTTGAAGCGAAATCTTTGAAAAGCACAAATACAATAGATTTCCCTTGCTCCATTACAAAAAACAGCCTTTGTACAACAACTGATCCTATGGCGAAGTCGGTAAGATATTTTTTCTCCTGCCTGTAGGTCTCGGGTTCAAACCCCATTCCGGCTAGAAACAAATTATGCAAAAAATTAAATTAAATGTTGCGGCAGTTCAAATATACTTGAAAAGTTCTGGTACTTCGGAGTTCTAAAATTCGCTAATTTCAAAAATGAATGTTAAATTATTTTCATTAAAAATTGATTTACAGAGTTTTTTTTTTTTTTAATGATGGTAATTTACGGAGTCTTGTGTATTTTTAACGATGTCATTTACTGTAAATTTACCGAATATCTTCTCTGTTATTTAACAGAATCTCTGTTTTCTAATCTCTGTAATTTTACATAGGACTTAATATAATGGATTACCAGTAGATTCTCTGTAATTTCACAGAAATTTTTTTAACATTGTAAAACCTAACTCCGTTTTATTCACGGGAAGATAGTCTCAACATTTGCGGTTTTGACATGGTTTCCGCGAACCTAATCCTCGCGAATGTTCAGGGATTACTGTATCGCTTTTACGACCAAGAGATCGTATAAAAATGTAAATTTTGTAATAATAAATAAATAAATAAAACTATTTTGACATAAATCTACTTTACATAAAGAGTACCAACATATTTCTAAAATTTAACTCTAAAACTAGCAGTTTAGAATTACAGTTGGACAGCGATAAGAAGGGGTACGCTATATAGAACAAGTTCGGATATTATGGAATGGTCGGACAATATGGAATTCTACAATATCTAGCGCATATGGTGTTGCAGCCAAGCGTAAATCTGCCATATGACTTCCTAGTACTCCTATGAGACACTGTGCTCAGTTCTGTTTGGATATCTGTTGTTGGAGTGGCACAAAATTTTATTCTGAATTTTTACAGTATTTTACAGGTAAATTTTATAAAATGCATATTAATTATAAAATCTCGCTTGACCGTCCAGATCTCCTGCAGCGTATTGCGGATTGTATGAAATTTTTAGAAGACAACGAATATTTATATTTACCAATCCCCATCCCTTTCTGAGCAAGATAAATCAACTCATTGTTCTCAGCTCCCATTTTAGACAGGAGCTCCTATAGGGATCTGCACGTGCCGGGCTCGGGCCTATTTTTGTTTGCGGCACTTGGGCCGGGCCATACTTTTTTCTGAACGCTCGGCCGGGCCTTAGTGAATACTCTTTACGTGCCGGGCTGGGTTCGGGCCTTACTTTTTTCCTGAAGAATACGGCCGGACCGGACCTAACTTAATTTTTCAGTGCAGAGCCGGGACTTGTTTATTTTCTGGTCTTCAAGGCCCAAAATTTTCAGTCCTAGTTTTGAGCCAGCCCGTATGAAAATCATCGTCTCGGCGTAACCTGTCCGTTCAAAGGTCAGTAAAATTAAGCCTGGCCCAAAGATTTTTGCAAAATATGCATACATTTTTGAATCGCCATTATTCTACAATTAAACATTAACATTTATTATTTTTAAAGAATAGTATATTTCTACGTTAATTAAAATATAGCTAAATTAAAATATAATATAATGTGTGAAAAGGAACCTGCCTATGACGGAATGCTGTTTTAAACTGAAAAACTTGTTGATACATGCAAAATTAATATACTAATATGCAAGAAAAGAATATATAATACATTAACATTTGCTAAGAAGGGAAGTTGTCTATAACGCATTTTTTTTTCTCCCTTTTCTATGTAATTGAGTCTTAGAAGATTTTACTGTATAGCATTTTTCAGATTTTTAACAATTCAATGCATGGAATATGGATTAACAATATTAATGATAACTGAAAAATTTACATAGAAGAAATAGTGATTCATTAACAAAAATAAATATCGCAGCTTGCGGCACTTATGCAAAAATGAAGTTTGGGAATATGAAAAAAAAATTATGATAAATATTTTTAGTCAGAACTCCTCGTAAGAGTCAAATTTTTAACCAAATCGACGTAAAAATCAATGTTTTGTGGCAATTTACTCGGGCCGAGATTTTAACTTTTTCCGGGCCGGGCCGGACTTTTAGATGTTATAACGAGCCGGGCCAATAATTTTTTCTTATAAGTCGGGCCGGCCCCGGGTCTGGAAATTTCGGCCCGTGCAGACCTCTAAGCCTCTGTTTTGTACATAATGTAAATATTTGTTTTATTTCCTTTGGTTTGTTTTATTTAGTAACTTAGTACTTTCATTATATTTATCAGCATATGTATTTCACTTACTATTTTCCAGCTCTAATATTAAAAAATATGTGTTGTAATAATTTATGGATGTATAGAACATAGCACGATTCCTGACAATGTATGTACTGATGAATTGATGAGTTCTTGTGAGTTTCAGAGACAAAAATAGCAAACAGAATTTATTACCCGACTGAAAAGAAGGGTTATGTGTTTCACGCGTATCTGGGTATGTGGATTTCTTTATACCCTCGAAACATCCCAACAGCTGGATGGATTTTAATGAATGAGGTCTCCATCAATTCGTCTTAATCGTCCGATGGTTATAAGTTAGGTTTTGTTTTTATAAATTCAAAATGCCGGCCGTAAAATGCAAAATGGCGGTAGAGAAGAAAAAAAAATTACGCACCCTATTGAGTGGCATATCATTGAGTAAGTCTTTCAAAATGAAGACAATGTTTCATTCACTATTTTACAGTCAGAAGCTCCATTTAAATATTACACAACCTGGAAGTTGTGTAGGTAGGATCTCTAGCTTTACTGAAACTCTAACCATCATAGACATCTATAGGCCTCGTCAAAACAGTGTTTATAGATAGGAACTAACAGTTAAACGCAACTTAAAAGTCATCAATACAAGTAAATAAAAAAATAGGTATGTAATATATAAAAAAAAATAGTTTCACATTGATGAGAAATAATTAATTAGTTCGCTTTTTACGCAGTCGGGTTTTTTGATTTTTTAAATTAAATTTTTATTTTTCTGTACGTTATTAACTGTTTTAAAGTATTGTAAAGACAAGTCATTGTTCATGTTTCTTACCATATGCAGTGGATTTGAATCCCCCCCCCCCCCCCCCCCCGTGATTGCACTTATACTTTAAAGCGAAAGCTGGGTTCCCGGGACGGTCATCCCTGTCATGTCTATTACTGATGTTAACCAAGTTCAGTATAAAGTTGAACAGTATATTTGTTTTGATAATCAGTTTATCTCTGTGCTAACTTGTTGACCAGTGAAGAGGTTTTTATTTTTTTTTCAAGATGGTGTGATTCTGTTAATATGGGTTATCAGCTAGACAACTGTTTCATGACGAGTCTAAAAATTAAAAGAAATTTTCAAAGAATTTTATGATTTATAGATGATGTACTAAGGCTTACTCATTAAAAGGTCTCAGAACTCTTAAAATTTGAGAGAAAAAAGGACCATTTTCAACGTTTAATATCTTAAAATGTATTTTATTTTAAGACACAATTTTAATTGGAATGAAATATATAGGAATGTTCTTTCATTTCATGCAGTTAAAAAATTTCAAGATGCAGAATTAACATTTACAGGGTGCTCCAAACTGTCAGACATTTCTCGAGCAGAAAATTGGCATAACAGATTATGCACAAGATTACAAATTAAATTTTGCAACTAGAATGAAAATTTTGGTGCCTACCTATACTTCAGATTGTAATAATTATCCTGAAACTAGTTAAATTTGTATTTAGAGCGTTTCTATATTTTTAATACAAAGTTGTATTTAGATAGTGCAAAATTTAGAAAATGTCAACAGTATAATCGCCTAAAAAATATTGTTTTATACAATAGAAAGGAAATTTTAGGTTCAGTTTGTGCAGACTAACATAAAACATGTGTTTTGAAAATTTCATGGAAAAATATTAGGAAGTTTTTGAGATATCGTGCGCGTTATGCTCTAAAAGTTCATTTGAAGAAAAATTGTTTCAAAGTTTCGGAAACGCCGCTGTAGCTATTGAACGGTTATAATTGTAAAAGCCATAACTTCTGTTTTAATAGGAATTTCAAGGAAACAATTATATCAAAATGTTCAGAAAAAATAGGAGTCAAACATCTAAAAAAATTTTAATTTCGAAAATGTTAGAGCTTTAAGAGTCTTGAAACCCCCTTAAGAAATTTTGGTTATTTTTTTAAACCCTGATTTTCTTGCAGTTTTAATATTTCTTAGATGCTATTCCATATTACCCAACTGGTGGCCTTTACCCGAAAAGTGTAACTTTTTAAAAATGTTAAATATTGGTGTGTGTGTTTTTCTTCCAATTCAGAAACATTGAGAATGTGTTAAGAAATAGTCAACGTTTTTTTCTTTACTAACACTGAATGTATCTCAAATATTTTATCTTGACTTACAAACAAAAATTTAATGGTATTCCATAATACTACACACGAAATAATAAAATTGCATTCTTTCAGCTTTTCGATACGAATTAGAAAAAATGCGGAGAAAATAAATCGCACAAATATTTTTTAAAACACAGTTTTGTAAAGAGAAAATGTTGTATCATTTGAAAAGTAACAGAACGGGAGCCGACAGCATAGATCATCTCATGGAATTTATAGAGGAAATTCTAGGATTAGTTAAATCTTGATTCGCATATTAAAACATAATCGGTCTGCCAAGTCGTAGCTTGGTGGAAAACACCTGAAAACCTGATTTTAGCGGCTGAATCGTAGGTTTACCATTGTGTTTTTCTGCACCCAAAGGTATGAAAACATGAGGCCTGGGAGCAGAAAAACACAATGGTAAACCTACGAGTCAGCCGCTAAAATCGAGTTTTCAGGTGTTTTCCACTAAGATATGACTTGGCAGGCCGATTGCGTTTCAATATGCGAATCAAGATTTAATCCTAGAATTTCATCCATGAATTCAGTGAGGTGATTGTCTGTGCTGACGGTTCACAGTCTATAAGTTTGCAATAAACTAAAAATCATTTAATTGATAAATAAAAACGAAATAAAACCAAAATAAAACCAAAATAAAACCAAAATTCACGAGTTTTATAACAGACGATATTCTTGACATAGCTCGTATTTTAAATAATTCTTTTTCTTCAGTTTTTATGAGAAAATGGCAACAAAAAGGTAGAATAATATATTAGTTTCCTTCATCCGTGATTATTTTTCCTTTACTTTCAACAGAACTGGAGTACTTCGGTTGCCACGATTACAAAAAAATGTATTAAAAACTGCAGAAAAATTAATGTCTTAAAATTAAATTGAGATACAGCTTTCAAACAAATTGCATTTAAAAGTGCATTTTTTTCCCTATACGACGGTGTAAAAATAGAAGATGTGCGATATTTAGAAGTTTAAAAAATCGCAGTGGCGAAAATTGCAAAACCGAAATTTAATTTCAAATTTCAAAGTATTGCCATTCGTAAAATGACGTCAGCGTTACGCACAGATATGCTTGTCCCAAAATGACGTCAGCGTGTGTGTGCATGTCTATATAATAAAACTTTTTGTATGTAAAATGACTATTAAGCCCTAAGATAAATCAGCGCTAGGAAAAAAAAAAACATGACCAGGTAAAATAATATTTTAGAAATAACTTCTATCCAATTGTTCCGTATCTGTATCTATCTTTGTAACTTCGCCTTTGGCGACTGAACATCACACCCGCATTGATGGCACCAACTGACAACCCTTTTCGCATTGTTACCTTGTTTTCGAGACTAACACGGCATTGGCAACAAGCCGTGATTTCTGTATGGAACAGACTGTATTTCAGCAGAAATGTCAGTTCCACACTGAACCGATCATACCCTATAAGAAAACAAGATTGGATAAAGCCTCAATGTACAAAAATTCCAATTCACATTTTTGATGACAACTTTCGTATTGTATGGTTGGTTGGTTGTATTTATGACGGCCAATTATCTGCAAGTGGGATATGGGCCTTAAGGGGGGAGTGCCTTCCGTGGAGGTCTTTCTAAGGGAACCTAACCCGTATTAACGCTTGGAGAACCAAGGTTCGAAGAAAACCACGAAAACTCCGAACGATTAGGCCGACGGGCGCGATTGGGATCGAACCCAGCACCTCCCGTCTACCAGCTTCGAGAGCAGAACCTCTCGGCCACTGGTGGGGCTTCGTATTGTATGATAATTACATTATGAATGGGTGAAACGTGAGAAAAAGAATCAACATGATATCTTCACACAACCACTCTGCAAAACCAACTGGATTAATGAGCAATACAAACACATGGACGAAATTACAGTAAATAGGTTACAGTTATTACAACTAAACTATGAAATAATCATAAAGTTTTTATAAATTTCTGATAAAGAAGGTAGAACAGAATAAATATTAAATAATTAAGTAATTATTAAACAGGTAGAATTATCTTCACTTTTTATAAACTACAGAAGTAAAAAAAAAAAAAAAAAAAGAAGCAGTCTACATCAGAGAAAGAAAAATACATTCCGTGATAGTCCAAAATATTATAAAACAGGGGTTTTGCCATCTGCAAGCTGAAATGCTATACTGAGATGATTAAAGCATTGCGATGAATCGCTGCCATCGAAATAATCAAGGCCAGAGGACACGAGTGTGACGTCATCACTAATCGACCGACTTCTCACTAGAGTTGGAATTCAGAAAGGAAAATTTTGAATAGCAATTTTCTTTTATTTTATTTGTGGAATATCTATCATCTTATAAAACAATAATAACTATTTAAACTTAATGCTGGGAATTCGTAATCCCTAAATAAAAATTCAGCCAGATGTGGAATGCCACAGTGTTGGCGCATCTGGTTGATTTTTTATTGGAGGATTCCAAATGCTCACCAGTAAGTTTAAATAAGTTATTATTGTTTTATAAGATGATAGATATTCCACAAATAAAATAGAAGAAAATTACTATTCAAAATTTTCCGGTGTGGATTCCAACACTAGTGAGAAGTCGGTCGATTAGTGATGACATCACACTCGTGTCCCCTGGCTTTGAGTATTTCGATGGCAGTGGATGAATACGTAAGAAATATGGATGTATGCAACTGTTCATATAAAGAATTAAATTATACGCGTTTATGCTTTAAATTTCATACAATTTTTTTTTCAAACTTTATTGAGTTTAATCCTTCATTGTTACTTATACTTAAAAAAAGGCGTAAACTTAAAGAGGGGAGTTTGTCCCCTCTTGAAAGTGATTATTTAGTCTTTGCATTCACTGATTACAATTTCATTAAATAATTAAAAATTTGTTTATGCATTTTTTCTTTCGAAAAAGGGTTAGGTTGGGTTGATTTTTGACGGCCGATTATCTACTCTAGGGATATAGGCCCTAGGGGGAATGCCCTCCGTGGTGGTCTTTCTAAGGGAACCCAACCCGTATTTATGCATGGGAATCCAAGGTTCGAAGAAAACCACGAAAACTCCGAACGGTTAGGCGGGCGGGCGCGATTGGATTCGAACCCGGCGCCTCCCGTCTACCAGCTTCGAGAACAGAACCTCTCAACCACTCTTTTGAAAAAAGTGTCCTTAAATAAAAGTTTTTGTGAAATAAATTTTTTTTCAGCTTTCTACCTATTTTATTTTATTTTTTTACTTATTATTTGTAACCAGCATCTTTTGGAACAAATATTACTGTGCCTTATTTGAAGGTTAAATTCATTATACGCCATATTTGAAGGAATTGGAACGTAGAAATTTGTCCTTTAAACAGAGCTGCCCTTTAAACGAGGTTTCATTATATTTTGAAAATACTAAGGGATCAAACCCAAGATTCCCGCCTTACCGATCATCAGTGAAAACCATTTTTTAATTGATTTTTTTTAGCCCCGGTATGCTATTACTTTCTCCCAGCTTATTTTGTGTCGTCTCCAAAAAATAAAGTTACGTTGTATAAGCCAGCCGTAAAACAAAGCAGATGTATCATTGTACGATTAAATACTCTATAGTAATTTTTTTAAACTTCTAAGCATCGCACATTTTCAATTTTTATACCGTCGTATTGGGTTAAAAATGTACTTTTAAATACAATTTGTTTGAAAACTGCATCTTCATTTATTGTTGAAATGTTAATTTTTTTTGTAGTTTTTAGCGCCATTTGCTTATGGGTAGAAAGTTGCAGCGGGTAGAAAGTAAAGGAAATATAGTTGTAAAACAGCAATTATGTCTTTTTGTTTCCCTTTTCTCATAACAACCGATAGAAAATATAATTAAAATACGTGCTATTTTTAAAAATATAAACAAAGGATTTCTGTTAAAACATGGAGCTATTATAAACTATATTTAATTTTAAGTATCTATGTTAATGTTAGAAACAAATGAAGGCCTGTGAATCATTAGATAGCCTTTTTTCTTTTTTTTGCCGAGTTTCTTTAATGACGGAATCTTTTTGCTGCATTTGTGCATTATTTCGCGACGTCTTACGCATACTTTACTGTAGATGTTTAAGAGTGGATCGTAAATGTGGAATTCTTAAACGAACGCGAATGACGTCATTCTACATAAAATAAAAGCGTTTGCTTTAAGTCTTAAAATTGAAATATGTTTTGTACTATTTATATATACATATATTTTTTTCATCGGGGCCGACACTAAATTCTGAAAAAGCAGAATTCCTGTTTTCTAGTTAAATAGATTTTTTACATTTAACATATTTTTTTTAAGATTGAGCACTAATAACATCAAAAAGCATTCTTAAATGAAAAACAGCAGTAATGCATTGAAATAAGCTTTTGAAATTTGTTAACCCTTTGAGGGGCAAACAATTGTGTTTGCGTAATGTTGATTTCTCACCGGAAATTTAGGAAAATTTTATTTCAAAATAAGGGAAAGCAGATTTTCAGCTCTTTTTCATCAAAGTTTAAAAAATAAAATTTAATTAAACTTTTCTGGTGCAAATAAATTAAAATGAATTAATATGAATTAAAATTAGGTGGGTTAAAAGCGATATTTTCGTATTAGCCGCATGTCATGACTTAATAGCTGAAGAAATTGCCAACAAGTTTGCTTTTATTTTTATTTTTATTAATACTTTCAGTGGTTTAAGCGTATAGTTCGATTACATATCTGTTAAGTTGGTGTTTAGATCTGTTAAATTTTTGATATTTTATTATTTATTTATTGATTGATGAAATTTTAATTTCGTTATGGGATAGTAGCGGAAACAATGCTGAACTATTTGCATTGTTTTAAATGCAAACGGGTTAATATTTCGCATAATCGGAGTCTCGCGATAGAGTTATATTTTACAGAGAAAACAATCTTTAAAATTATATTAAAAAGCCCTTTCGGCATGTGACAGGAGGAAGAGGTAGCTTTTATATATCTTGGTTTTTAAATTTTGAAAGTTCTACTCGAAGCTAATTTTACTCAAATTTTAAGAAGCTAAAATGCGACTAACTCGACAAGAGAATATTTGTCAATGCTAAATTTGAATGAGAATAGCGCCAAATTAGTAAGCTATAGCCAAGTCAGCATTATTTTTGGATATTTATTTTTGATCGCCTAATTTGGCGACATTTCGCCAAGTGTCGCCAAGCTTGGCGATAATTTGAAGCTAACAGATAATAATATTTAAGCATTGAGCGGCAGTGCACGGCTCAAATGTCCGCCATTTTCAAACAAGATGGCGGATGAAGCTGGCCAACGAACTCGGTCGAGACTTTGGTATGTACTATGCATGAAATCAATCTCATCCAAATCAGTTTATATATGAGAGTTACAGCATGACGAAAATCAGATTGTTTCAAAAGGGCATCCACCCTAGAAATTCAAACTGCTAATATCTCAGCCACTTTTTAAGATAAACACAAAACAAAATATGCTCCAAAATACTTGTATTAAGGTCAAACTTATAAGAAAAAATATTTTTCAGTTTTGAACTTTTTCGTACCGCTTTTTAATTTTTTTTTTATTTTTATTTTTTTTTTTTTTAAATGGCCGTTATTTTGAAACAAGATAGCGGATGAAACTGGACAACGAATTCGGTCGAGGCATTGGTATGTACATGCATACAATTTATTTCACCCAAATCGGTTGATAAATACAAGAGTTATCGCATGACAAAAGTGTAGGCAAAAAAAGCCACCTCTACTTTGCGCAGTTACACGCGCGCTGATATTTAGATAAATAAAATAAATCAACTAAATATAATGATATAGGTAATTTCTTACTTTTATGTTGTTGCTCAGCAATTCCTCCTATGAAGGATGGTCCGCATTTAAATCTGGTTCGCCGTATCCATTTGTCAGGAGCACCTGTTATACCGCTTTGCTATAGTGTTGTGTAAAAAAAAAGGTGGAAGTTTAACGTTTTATCTTATTTAAATGAATGCACTTCTGAGGCATTTTCTTTGCTGAATTAACTAATATATTATTATCACTTTAAATTTACATTTTATGTTATATTTTTACATACTGCTGCTTTTTGCAGCAACAATATTTTACTACATCTTTTCTTATCGAAATTTATAGAACAACTAACTTAATAATAAGAGTGTTTATTTTAGTCCTTTACAGTTCGATGATGTGGAACTCTTGCATCATGCGTGGGCTGATTTACGAACATATTTCACTTATTAATGTTCTTGTTTATTCAGAATAGCATAATTTTGGAAGATATAAAGAGAGAGTTGATTACGCAATGATTTATTGCTACTAAATTAGTTTATTTAAGTATCATAATGTTTTTGTGTCCTTGAAAATTATTGCTTGTTTAATGTTTCGAAAATAGTTTACTGTCAATATCTGAGAGGGTTATAAATCCATCAAAAAGTCAGATTGACAAAGCATGACAAATTTTCCGGAAGTGCTTTCCTCCGAACGGCTGCAACAGGTAGCTTTTAATTTTTGTAATGAAAGCTACCTAAAAGCATAAAAAAAAAAATAAATTGAGATACAGTTTTCAAACCAATTGCATTTGAAAAAAAAAAAAAAAAAAAAAAAAAACCATTTTTTCCCATTTTCAATTTTGACGGAGCATTCAAATTATAAGTTTTTTAATTAGTAAAAAATTGCAGTAAAATCGAAATTCAATCATCAGGCTTTGCCAACGTCAAGCTGACGTCAGCGTTAAGTTTGTTCTTTATAACACAGATGAGAAAAGTACCGCAATATTTACGTGGTGTTGGTGCCAATATTTATGAAAGCTTGTAATTGAATTATGTTTATTAAAACGCCAATATTTTCGCAATATACCGCAAGTATTTATTTGCAATACATATAAATATACAGGCTACATAACACGCATAGTTAGCTGTTTAACCCTTTATCTACTGAATTATGAATTTGAAATTCATGAAAATTTTACCTTCTAAAGCATTTTTTGTGAATTGTTTAAACTACATTAGAAGAATTTCATAATCAGTTAATAACTTTTAGAAGGATTTTAGAAGGATTGAAGGATTTAGAAAGATTCATTAAATTGGAATTTATAGGAATTTTGTGCATTATTTATAACCTCACTCAAATCTTTTATTTTAAATATTTTTCTTAGTATTTTGTAGAATTAGGAAATGTACTAATATAATGTTTTTACAGTGGAATTATAGAAATATTTTCGAATTGAAAAATTCCCCTCCCCCACCTCAACGCCAAAAAAAGCTGAAAAGATGCAAAGGCAAAAGAAATCATTCTTCTAAAAATATTTTTGTTTTGTGTAACCCATAATGCTTTTGGAACAAGATAAAGTAATGTATGTATAACTCATTCTAAACTGTGTTACAACTAATCGATGTATTAAATGAATTTTATAACACATTATTTTAATGGTACTTATAAGTACCGTCTGTAGATAAATGGATAAATTTGGAGAAACAACTGAAATTTATCAATAACAAAGAAAAATTCAATGTTCTTTTAAAGAACCGGAAAGAAATGCACATATTTTATGTCATTCAGAAAAATGCTTACGCAGTTCAATTACAAATGTCAACAGCGATTTACATTCTACATCTTCGTTTTTAAACAAGGTGTTCCGAAGACAGTTCTTTGAAAGTCTCGTTCTAAGTTGGCATCAAAATCAAATAAAAACGACAGAAAAGCTAGAGTTCTTAATTTTTTGCCACCTGTCACCTGTCACTATCGTTGCAGTAAGTTTTGCTGACAAAGGTGATTTTTTTTTTTTGGCTACTTGAGTTTGTTATAGAAGTTAAGAAGAAGTTAGTGTTTTTTTAGTTTTTCTTTTAACTATTTTATTTCATCATACATATCTTAGTTAAAAGTTGAGTTGAGTTGTTTTTACATATGATTTAAAAAGTTTATTAACCCATGATGCATATTCAGAATTTATCTTTTTCTAATTATTTTAAATACTGAAGCTTAATCATTAACCCTTAAATGCCTGATTTTTCAAAAATCATTGTAATAATGTTTTTCGGCTTTCATTTTTTAAATAAATCATGGGAAAAATACTTTAAAAAATCCTATTTTGTTTTAAGTATGGTTTACGGCTAAAAAACAGTTTGTTACTAATCGGCAATACTGGTCTTTAATTGAAAAAATAATTTCCTTTGATAAAATTCTATAATATTAAACACACAAGAATTTTAGGAGCTATAATAAGAAATAAATTTTACTTGCTCACTGCTGAACAAAATAAGGTATTTCGCAAGCTTCCAAACAAAACAAAAATAACAAGTAGCAACAATTGAAAAAATAAATCTATCTTTATTCTTAAACAGCGCAAGTGTTGCCATCTACAGGTTAAAAATCGATTTCATAATATTTTCAGAATGTATTTTATTGGCAACATTAGGCATTATAGCTTCAATATTATTCTAATAGTATTTTAGAGCCTAAATTGGGTATGTTGGCGAAAAGCAACACCTGGCATTTAAGGGTTAATATTGTTTAATAATATTGATTAATATTTTTAACACTTTCCGACATAGTTGAAAGGTTTTCATAGTATCGGCTTGTTTTCTGTTTCTTTCATGACTTCGGTTGAAGATTAATTCATTTCACTTAAAACAGTATAAATAATTCAGCATTTGTTTCTGGTTAATATTCCATAAGAAAATTATATATAAGACTTTATAAATAAACAAATAACATAAGCCTGCAAAATTTGGGTTGTGCCATGTTTTTTATCTTTTAATAATTGATTTTTATGTATTTTTTAGAGCTGAATCCCAAAATGATCTTCTTTTTTCACCATCCCGTCAGGAGTTTTCGCAAATCGCAAATTTTAAAACTTTTAAAAGGTCGAAACATTTCGAATATCTTATACTATAAAATAGACAAATTTTTCCTCATAATAATTTATTCATTTTTATGATGCTTATACAATGTAAAAAAAATATGTAGCTCTACAGGTGTAAAGTTACATGCTGAGTAAACTTTCATCTGTAACGGTACAAAAAAAGCTGTAAATCTGCAAAACTAGTTTTTGTAAAGCTACAGATATCTGTAGCTTTACAAATGAATCTGCTAAAATTACGGTAATCTTACTAAAATTTTATCTGTAACCCTGGTTGCAGTTACATGTAAAGTTCTAGACATCCCAGTCTTCTAAAAATTCTTAGTAACTTTACAGATTTTTTAATTTTTGGCTCAAAAATTTATCTGTTACATGAATTTTTGTTGTTACCGTTACATAAAAAGTTCTAGGAATCCCAGTTTCCTAGAAAAAATTTAGTAACTTTACAGATTTTTTTACACTGTACTCTGCTTTTTTATAGCTGATCATATAAAATATTTTTATTTTAAGGGGTCTCAGGACTCTTAAAGCTTCGAAATTTTAAATTTTTAGATTTAAACTCCTATCTTTTCTGAACATTTGATATAAAATTATCCTTGAAATTCCCATTAGAACAGAAGTTGTGGCTTTTAGAAATATACCCGCTCAATAACTGAAGCGGCGTGCCCGAAGTCTAGAAGTCATTTTCTCCAAATGACGTTTTGGGGCATAACGCGCATGATATCGCAACAACTTCAAAATATTTTTTCATGAAAATTTCAAAACATATGTTTCATGTTAGTCTGTTTAAACTGAACCTAAAATTTTATTTTTTTTTCTTAAAAAATTATCTTTTTTAGGTGATTATATTGATGAAATTTTCAAAATTTTGTAATAGCTAAATATAATTTTGTATTAAAAATATAAAAATGCTTTAAATAAATATTTATTTAGGTTCAGGGTAATAATACAGTCTAAAATATATTAAGGTAGGAAATATTTCATTCTAGTTGCAAAATGTATTTTGTAATCGTGCGCGTAAACTGTTATACCAAATTTCTGCTCGATAAACGTCTGACAGTTTGGAGTACCCTTTAAAAAATAATTCTGCATCTTGCAATTTTTTAAATACATGAAATGAAAGAACATACTTATATCTTTCATACCCCCAAAAAATATATTTTAAAATTATATATATTTTAAGATATTAAATGTTGAAAATAGTCATTTTTTTCCCAATTTTAAGAGTCCTGAGACCACTTAAATACTTACAAATTTATTCTACGTGTGGAAGTGTCTTTGGACCGCTCATGCTCTGCCTTGCGCTTTTTCTTTTATACTCTTTAAGTATTCCCAGTATCAGTCAAAAAAGTGAATAAATTATTATGAAAAGAAAAAGTTCCACATCTATTTTATAGTATCAGATTTTTGCTATTTTTTGACATTTTAACAGTTTTGAAAGTTACGATTTGCGAAAAATAATGACGTGATGTTAAAAAATGAAGGTCATTTTCGGATTCTAAAAAATACATAAGAATCAATTATTAAAAGTTAAAAACACAACAATCGCGGACTTGTGTCATTAAATAAAGCAATATACATAAAACGGAAAGTTGAGAGATATGTAATCATGCTTATAACCTAATATATAAAAATGAAAATTTATCTGTCTGTAATTCTATACAAATCCACAGTTTGGAAGCCAGAATTGTGAACTCTTAACGTACAGTCGTGGAAAAAAAAAAGTAAACACCCCCTACTAACTCCTCAACAAATTATTGTAGAAGAAATCTACTGGTACCGAACGAATGGAAATAAAGCCTACTTTTAAATGATGTATATAAAATTTGCTTAGGGCACCATCTAAATATTAAAACGAACCATAACTTTGTTTTTTTCCAATAGCAGTACACAATTCTGACAGCATAAATGAACTTTACATCCTTCAACTAATCTAAAAACAAATTTTTATGCAATTCGTACCACAAGTTTCCGAGAAATTAATTATTTTAAAACGAACGTATTTTAAGGGCGGTATCCAAATTAAAGTTCGGTACTCGATTGTTGACCGAGAGAGCTCCCTTCTTGATCAAGGCACCTTAAGCAGTCAATTAAGTCTGTTAGATTACAGGATAGCATAAGAAATTAATATTTAGTCACTTCTATCATTAGTGCCCTTAAACCACCTTAATTTGAAAATTACTTGGAAGAAAAATGTGAAATTTTGGATTTCCATAAAACAGGACTTAATAAATCTGAATCCATCACAAAAATTGTAGGTTGCAATTCATAATTTTTTTGAAAATTAATTTCATAATTCATAATTCATATCAGAAAAATATAAAAATTGCAAATTCAACGTATTTATGTTTGGGTATATTAGTATTGTTGCTACACAAAAAATTAAATCATCATAACTTCAGAAGTTATAAATAAAAATATGAAAATGCAATTTAACATTAGAAGCACTCAATTTTGAATGTTTATAATTCAAAAACTTACGATTCAAATGACTTGAAATTTGTTGTCTAGGCATCGTTTGAACCAAAGTTTTGAAATATCTCGTTAAAATTAGGTATTGCCATTGAGAAAAAATAATGTTTGGATTCGTTTTAATATGTAGACGGCCCCCTAAGCAAATTTTATATACTTCATTTAAAAGTAGACTTTATTTCCAATCGTTCGGTACCAGTAACTTTCGTCTACAATAATTTGTTAAGGAGTTAGTAGGGGGTGTTTACTTTTTTTCCACGACTGTACATGTGTATTAGAACACGGCCGAGGCAACTGAAGTAATCTGGAATCGAAATAACTTATAGTTCATTTGTATGTAATGAAAATACACCCATTTAACAGCAATTTCCTATCAAATGTAAACATTTTTCGTTATAGCAGTTATATATCTAGTAGTTAACCTAATATATAAAAATGAAAATTTATCTGTCTGTAATTCTATACAAATCCACAGTTTGGAAGTCAGAATTGTGAAATGTTAACGTACATGTGTATTAGAACACGGCCGAGGCAACTGAAGTAATCTGGAATCGAAATAATTTATAGTTCATTTTTATGTAATGAAAAAACACCCATTGAACAGCAATTTCCTATCAAATGCAAACATTTTTCGTTATAGCAGTTATATATCTAGTAGTTAACCTAATATATAAAAATGAAAATTTATCTGTCTGTAATTCTATACAAATCCACAGTTTGGAAGTCAGAATTGTGAAATGTTAACGTACATGTGTATTAGAACACGGCCGAGGCAACTGAAGTAATCTGGAATCGAAATAATTTATAGTTCATTTTTATGTAATGAAAAAACACCCATTGAACAGCAATTTCCTATCAAATGCAAACATTTTTCGTTATAGCAGTTATATATCTAGTAGTTAACCTAATATATAAAAATGAAAATTTATCTGTCTGTAATTCTATACAAATCCACAGTTTGGAAGTCAGAATTGTGAAATGTTAACGTACATGTGTATTAGAACACGGCCGAGGCAACTGAAGTAATCTGGAATCGAAATAATTTATAGTTCATTTTTATGTAATGAAAAAACACCCATTGAACAGCAATTTCCTATCAAATTTAAACATTTTTCGTTATAGCAGTTATATATCTAGTAGTTAACCTATTATATAAAAATGAAAATTTATCTGTCTGTAATTCTATATATACAAATCCACAGTTTGGAAGTTAGAATTGTGAAATGTTAACGTACATGTGTATTAGAACACGGCCGAGGCAACTGAAGTAATCTGGAATCGAAATAATTTATAGTTTATTTTTATGTAATGAAAAAACACCCATTTAACAGCAATTTCCTATCAAATGTAAACATGTTTCGTTATAGCAGTTATATACCTAGTAGTTAACCTAATATATAAAAATGAAAATTTATCTGTCTGTAATTCTATACAAATTCACAGTTTGGAAGTCAGAATTGTGAACTGTTAACATACATGTGTATTAGAACACGGCCGAGGCAACTGAAGTAATCTGGAATCGAAATAATTTATAGTTCATTTTTATGTAATGAAAAACACCCATTGAACAGCAATTTCCTATCAAATGCAAACATTTTTCGTTATAGCAGTTATATATCTAGTAGTTAACCTAATATATAAAAATGAAAATTTATCTGTCTGTAATTCTATACAAATCCACAGTTTGGAAGTCAGAATTGTGAAATGTTAACGTACATGTGTATTAGAACATGGCCGAGGCAACTGAAGTAATCTGGAATCAAAATAATTTATAGTTCATTTTTATATAATGAAAAAACACCCATTGAACAGCAATTTCCTATCAAATTTAAACATTTTTCGTTATAGCAGTTATATATCTAGTAGTTAACCTATTATATAAAAATGAAAATTTATCTGTCTGTAATTCTATATATACAAATCCACAGTTTGGAAGTTAGAATTGTGAAATGTTAACGTACATGTGTATTAGAACACGGCCGAGGCAACTGAAGTAATCTGGAATCGAAATAATTTATAGTTCATTTTTATGTAATGAAAAAACACCCATTGAACAGCAATTTCCTATCAAATTTAAACATTTTTCGTTATAGCAGTTATATACCTAGCAGTTAACCTGATATATAAAAATGAAAATTTATCTGTCTGTAATTCTATTCAAATCCACAGTTTGGAAGCCTGAATTGTGAAATGTAAAAATACACATGAAAATTCTTACCACAACAATTTCTTTTCTATTGCAAGATTTTCACGTGATAAATGAAAATAAAATAAATAATTTGACGAATATTTTTAAAGAGGGAATATTACGTCATAACTTTCATACTGCAAGATTTCCACGTGAATAATGAAAACGAAATAAATGATTTGACGAATTAAAAAAAAAAAAAGTGAATGTTACGTCATATTCAAAAAATTAAGGACGTCAGCAGGTGAATATGATAACGTCATATGAATTTGAAAAAAACGTATTGAAACATGATAAAAAACCGATTATAGAAATATTGGCATATTTTGACATTTTAAGGTTCTCTGAATTTGTTTTTGCCATTTTTAAATCTATTCCATATATACGTGTATATGTGTGTATATTAGAATTTCCACAAAGATTTAGGTTTCTAGAGTTCATTTTTAGTGAAGAACTGAAATAAAGATTTCGGACTTTTTTTTAACCATTTGGAAAAATGGTTATTGTTTTCTGTGAGGGTAAGAAATCAAAAACATATCTGAGGCGTTTTATTGGTTGAATCCGCATTTTATTTGTTTTCTGATTGGTCTAAACAGTAATCTGTATTTTCCATTTACTTTCAACAGAGATGGATACTTCTGTTGCCACTATGACAAAAAAGTAATAAAAACTACAAAAATAAAATTAATAACTGAGAAACAAATTGAGATACAGCTTTCAAACAAATTGCATTTAAAAGTACATTTTTTTTTCTATACGACGGTGTAAAAAGTAATATTGTGGGATGTTTAGAAGTTTAAGAATGAAATTTCATTTACAATTAATTGGTCGTCAGATTTCTACGATGGAAAAGCCTTTTCCCGAACAGCCAATGAAATACTTGGATAATACGTAAGTTTCAGGTGGATAATACGTAAGTTTCCGGAAATCTTGCAATTTTTACGTGTCATAACACTATTAATGTTTCATCTATGGCGTAGGTTATGTATGATCAACTCCGTGCGATTTTTTATGTCTTAAATTTTAGTCTTTGTAAAAATCATTTTTCAAATGGTCGTTGTAATTTGTTAAATTGCTTTTTTTTAGGTAGCTTTCATTACAAAAAGCTACCTATTGCAGCCGTTCGGAGGAAAGCGATTTCAAAAAATTTTGGTATATTTTCATCGATCATGACCCCCAGACCCCGAAACCACCCTCCGTTCAAAAGTTGATATATATATATATATATATATATATATATATATATCTGATCTTTGTCACACTGTAACTCTCGTATTTATGAACCGATTTGGATGTAATTCGGTGTGTACATAGTACATACCAATGTCTCGACCGAGTTCGTTGGCCAGCTTCATCAGCCATCTTATTTCAAAATGGCGGCCATTTAAAATTTTTTTTTTAATTTAAAATTTGAAATGTGGTACCAAAAAATTGAAAATTGAAAAATATTTTTTTATTATGTGTTTGACCTTGATACAAAGATTCCGGAGCAGTTTTTGTTTTGTCTATATCTTAAAAAATGGCTGAGTTATAGCACTTTGAATTTCTAGCGTGGCTGACATTTTGAAATGTCCTGATTTTTGTCACGCGATAACAGGCGTATTCATGAACGGATGTGGATGTACCTTGGTGTGTACAAAGTACATACCAATGTCTCGACCGAGTTCGTTGGGCAGCTTCATCCGCCATCTTGTTTCAAAATGGCGGCCATTTAAAATTTTTTAAAAAATTTAAAATTTGAAATGCGGTACCAAAAAATTGAAAATTGAAAAATATATTTTTATTATGTGTTTCGCCTTGATACAAAGATTCCGGAGCAGTTTTTGTTTCGTCTATATCTTAAAAAATGGCTGAGTTATAGCACTTTGAATTTCTAGCGTGGCTGACATTTTGAAATGTCCTGATATTTGTCACGCGATAACAGGCGTATTCATGAACGGATATGGATGTACCTTGGTGTGTACAAAGTACATACCAATGTCTCGACCGAGTTCGTTGGACAGCTTCATCCGCCATCTTGTTTCAAAATGTCGGCCATTTAAAAAATTTAAAAAATTTAAAAATTTTAAATGAGGCACAAAAAAAATAGAAATTGAAAAAGATTTTTTTATTATGTGTTTGAGCTTGATACAAAGATTCTGGAGCAATTTTTGTTTTGTCTATATTTTAAAAAATGGCTCAGTTATAGTACTTTGAATTTCTAGCATGGCTGACATTTTGAAACGATCTGATTTTTGTCACGCGATAATACGCGTATTTATATACCGATTTGGATGTGACAATGCGTGTGCATAGCACATAGCAATGTCTTGACCGAGTTCATTGGCCAGCTTCATCTGCCATTTTGTTTCAAAATGGCGGCCATTTAAAATAAAAAAAAGTCCATCCGGCCAGTGCCGGTAGGAGGTAGCTTTCATAATCCTTATTTTAAAAAAGCCAACTTATATCATGCAAACACACGAAGCTCAATTTAGTGGAAACCGAATATAGGAGATTCAATACTAATTTTTATCAATATAATGAATGAGAATTCCGCGAAATTAGTCAGCTTTATCCAAGCTGCTTTTCTTTAAAGTAACTTATATTTGGCTGCCAAATTCGGCAATTATTTAAAGTGCCTGTCATTTTAAGACAACATGGTGGATGAGGCTAAGCAGTGAACTTGGTCGAGACCTTAGTAATTGCTGTGCACATGCTCACTCACATCGGAATCGGTTAATATATAGGAGTGCTGTCGCATGCAAAAAATCAGATTTTTCAAAATGTCACCCACAATAGAAATTGAAACTGCTATATCTGAGCCATTTTTTAAGGTAAAGACAAACAAAAAATGCTCCTGAATCCTTATATCAAGATCAAATACTTAAGAAAGAAACCTTTTTCAATTTCTAATTTTTTTGCACCTCACTTTAAATATATATATATTTTTTTAATTTAATAGCCGCCATTTTGAAACAAGATGGCTGATGAATCTGGCCAGCGAACTTGGTCGAGGTGTTCATGTATACTATTCACATGCCTTCTTACATCGGAATAGGCGAATACGTGTGTTATCGTTTCACAAATACAAGATCGTTTCAAAATGTTAGCCAGGCTAGAAATTCAAAGTGCTATAAATCAACCATTTTTTAAGATATCAACAAAAGAACAAATTTTCAGAAACAAAAACTGCTCCGGAATCTTTGTATCAAGGCCAAACACATAAAAAAAATCTTTTTCATTTTCCAATTTTTTAATACCTCATTTTGAATTTTAAATTTAATTTTTTTAAAATGGCAACCCTTTTGAAACAAGATGGCGAATGAAGCTGGCCAACGAACTCGGTCGAGAAATTGGTATGTACTATGTACAGACCAAGTTACATCCAAATAGGTTCATAAATACGCCTGTTATCGCGTGACAAAAATCAGGTCGTTTTAAAATGTCAGCCACAAGAGAAATTCAAAATGCTATTACTCAGCCATTTTTTTTTTAGATATAGACGAAAGAAAAACTGTTCCGGAATCTTTGTATTAAGGTCAAACACATACAAAAAAAAATCTTTTTCATTTTCCAATTTTTTGGTATCTCATTTAATTTTTTTAATTTTTTAATCTTTTTAAATGGCCGCCATTTTGAAACAAGATGGCGGATGAAGCTGGCCAACGAACTGGGTCGAGATATTTGTATGTACTATGTACAAACCAAGGTACATCCAAGTTGGTTCATAAATACGCCTATTATTACGTGAGAAAAATCAGGACGTTTCAAAATGTTAGCCACGCTAGAAATTCAAAATGCTATAACTCAGCCCTTTCTTAAGATATAGACGAAACAAAAACTGCTCCCGAATCTTTTTATCAAGGTCAAACACATAAGAAGAAAATATTTTTTTAATTTTCAATTTTTTGGAACCACATTTCAAATTTAAATTTTTCTTAAAAATTTAAATGGCCGCCATTTTTAAACAAGATGGCGGGTGAAGCTGGCCAACGAACCCGGTAGAGACATTGGTATGTACTATGTATAAACGAAGTTACATCCAAATCGGTTCATAAATACGCCTTTTATCGCGTGACAAAATTCAGGACGTTACAAAATGTGAGCCACGCTAGAAATTCAAAATGCTATAACTCAGCCATTTTTTAAGATATAGACGAAACAAAAACTGCTCCGAAATCTTTGTATAAAGGTCAAATACATAAGAAAAAAATATTTTTCCATTTTCAATTTTTTGGTACCACATTTCAAATTTAAAATTTTTAAAAACATTTTAAATGGCCGCCATTTTGAAACAAAATGGCGGATGAAGCTGGCCAAAGAACTCGGTCGAGAGATTGGTATGTACTATGTACACACCGAATTACATTCAAATCGGTTCATAAATACGTCTTTTATCGCGTGACAAAATTCAGGACGTTTCAAAATGTCAGCCACGCTAGAAATTCAAAATGCTATAACTCAGCCATTTTTTAAGATATAGACGAAACAAAAACTGCTCCGGAATATTTATATAAAGGTCAAATACATAAGAAAAAAATATTTTTCCATTTTTAATTTTTTGGTACCACATTTCAAGTTTTAAATTTTTTTAAAAATGTTAAATGGCCGCCATTTTGAAACAAAACGGCGGATGAAGCTGGCCAACGAACTCGGTCGAAACATTGATATGTACTATGTACACACCGAATTACATCGAAAGCGGTTCATAATTACGGGAGTTACAGTGTGACATAGGTCAGATATATATATATATATATATATATATATATATATATATATCAATTTTGAACGGAGGGTGGTTTCGGGGTCTGGGGGTCATGATCGATGAAAATATACCAAAATTTTTTGAAATCGCTTTCCTCCGAACGGCTGCAATAGGTAGCTTTTTTGTAAAGAAAGCTACCTAAAAAAAATTAAATGAGGTACAAAAAAATTAGAAATTGAAAAATATTTTTTTGCTTGTGTGTTTGAGCTTGATACAATGATTCCGGAGCATATTTTTTTCATCGATATCTTAAAAAAACCGTTCAGTTATAGCACTTTGAAATTCTAGTGTGGCTGACATTTTGAAACGATCTGATTTTTGTCATGCGATAACACGCGTATTTATGAACGGATTTTGATATAACTTGGTGTGTACATAGAACATACCAATGTCTCGACCGAGTTCGTTTGCGAACTTCATCCGTCATCTTGTCTCAAAATGGCGGCCATTTAAAAATTAAAAAAAAAAATAATTTAAAATGAGGTACAAAAAAATTAGAAATTGAAAAATATTTTCTTCTTATGTGTCTGATTTGATACAAAGATTTCGGAGTAGTTTTTGTTTCGTCCATATCTTAAAAAATGGCTGAGTTATAGCACTTTTAAATTCTAGCATGGCTGACATTTTGAAACGATCTGATTTTTGTCACGCGATAACACGCGTATTTATGAACCGATAAGGATGTGGCAAGGCATGTGTATATAGTACATAGAAATCTCTCTTCCAAGTTCTTTTGCTAACTTCATCCGCCATCTTGTTTCAAAATGGCGGCCATTTAAAAATTAAAAAACAATTTAAATTTAAAATGAGGTACAAAAAAATAAGAAATTGAAAAAGATTCTTTTCTTATGTGTTTGAGCTTAATACAAAGTCTCCGGAGCATTTTATGTTTTGCTTTTGTCTAAAAAAAAATGGCTGAGATATAGCAGTTTGAATTTCTAATGTGGGTTGCATTTTGAAAAATCTTATTTTTTGCCTGCAACAGCACTCGTATATATCAATCGATTTAGATGTGAGTGAGCATGTGTACAGGAATTACTAAGGTCTCGACCAAGTTCATTGGTTAGCTTTGTTGCAGCCATTATGTTGTTTTAAAATGGCGGGCACGTCAAGATATCACCCAATTTGGCGACCAAATATAAATCACTTTATGTAAAACCAGCTTTGATAACGTTGACTAATTTCGCGAAATTCTCATTCATATTCAGTATTGACAAAAATTAGTATTTAATCTTCTATAATCGGGTTCCACTAATTTTAGCTCCGTGTGTTTGAATAATATAAGCTGGCTTTTAAAAAATAAGGAATATGAAAGCTACCTCTTCCTCCCGGCACTGGCCGGAAGGACTTTTTTGTTTGTTTGTTTGTTTAATTCTGAAATTGATTTTTCAAAACAAATATTTTTAAAATTCCAGGCAACTTTGGGGTCACTTTAACTGGTACTGAAATAAACAGAATTGAAAATGCTGTTGTACAGAGAAATCGTTGGCGATTTCTTCTTCTAATAATCCCTGGCATATTACTAATACGAAAGTTTTGTTTTTAATAAATTTCAAAACTTTATTTTTACCCGGCTGAAAACAAGGGTTATTTGTTTCACGCGTATCTGTGTATGTGGATTTCTTTATACCCTCGAAACATCCCAACGGCTGGATGGATTTTAATGAATGAGGTCTATATCAATTCGTCTTAACGTCCCGATGGTTATTAGCTAGGTTTTGTTTTTATAAATTCAAAATGGCGGCCGTAAAATACAAAATGGCGGTAGTGACGAAAAAAAAAAAATTACTCACCCTATTGAGTGGCATATCATTGGATAGGTCTTTCAAGATGAAGACGATGTTTCATTGACTATTTTACAGTCAGAAGCTCCGTTAAAATATTATACAACCTTTAAGTTGTGTATGTATTGTGGATCTCTAGCCCTTACTGCAACTCTAACCATCATGGACATCTATAGACTTCATCAAAACAGTGTTTATAGATAGGGACTAACAATTAAAATCAACTTAAAAGTCATCAATACAAGTAAATAAAAAAAATAGGTAAGTAATATAAATAAGTAATATAAAAAACTATTTTAAATCAATTTCTACTTAGGTCAATTAGAGAATTTTTTTTCTCCCATTCTACTTTCCTGTTGAGTAGGTCTTAAAATGCCTTGATCAAGAAGAGGGCTCTCTCGGTCTAAAAATGCCTTGATCAAGAAGAGGGCTCTCTCCATTATTGAAAATTAATTAATTTAATTTAATTAATGAATTAATATTTGAAAAATCTGTATTAACATGAAGTGCCATCCACTACAAGTTAAAAAAAATATATTTGAGCTTGATTGGATGAATAATAAGTATTTTATTAACGATTGAAAATTCGAACAAGATATATATAGCGAGAGTGTGAGCTAATTAGTAGGAATTGAAAAAAAAAATAGTTTCACACTGATGAGAAATAATTAATTAGTTCGCTTTTTACGCAGTCGGGTTTTTTGATTTTTCCAATTTAATTGTTTATGGATTCATTACTGATATTTTTCATATAAAAAGGACTTTCGATGTTGGAATCTAAAAAATTATTTTATTATATTAATTATATTAATTATTTTTAAATCTATCAGAGGTTAAAAAAAATAACAACTATAACTGTAAAAAAATATCCGTTCCGGCTCGGCCTACAGGCAGAGGTAGATTTCGAAGTTAAGTACTCATTTTAGACCAATGTCTTTTTTGCTGCTTTTTTTGCTTAAGTATTATCCATTCACAGTGCTATAGCATTGTGAATGGATAAAACTTAAGCAAAAAAGCAGCAAAAAAGACGCCCGTCTGACATTGGTCTTACCAACAAAAACTAAATGAAGATTAAAGATAAACAAAGTTTAACAATTTTATCTGGCCGCTTTTGCTGAGTTTTTAGTTATTTTTTTTTTTTTTTGTAAGAGCTGGTTTAATCAGAGACATGTTAATACGATCATTTTTCCTTCGCTAATTTTTTTCTGTAAGAGTTAGTCCTACCAAAAACTTATAGATAATATTAAGAAGATTTATAATAAATTTAAGCGGATTTGATTTCTTGTGAATTTACGAAGTTATGAGTTTTTTCCTCTTCACCCATCCCCATCACCACATCAAAAACTTGCCAACATAAAAGTTGTACTTGTAGAGTATATTAAGTAGATTTATAATAAATTTAAGTGGATTTGATATCTTGTGAATTGACGAAGTTACGAATTTTTTCATTTTAAAATCCTATTTCCCCTCCCCCCCTCTTGAGCCTATTTTTAATGGTATCAAAAATATGTCATACATAAATTTTTGACCCTTTTCCTAGAAGTAATAATAAATTGAAACTGATTTGATATGTATTATAATTAAAAAGTTATAGGGTTTCTTCGGTTTTCACAAAACCCCGCCCTATTCCCACCCCCTTGGTTCGATTTTGCCCATTAACGAATGACAATCCAAGTATAATTATGCAAATCATAGCACGGACAGACAGACGATAGACAGAAAGACAAACCGAATTCATAAACACCTTTTAGCTTTGTTGGAAAGTATTAAAAAAAATTGGGTTAAATAAAAAAAGTGTAAAAACAATGATTTTCGCCTGTGTTTTGTACACCGGATAGTATTTTGAACAATCGTGTAAGCTCGTGTTGTGTCACGGTATCTTTAAAATAAACTAAAATGAAATAAAGTAAATGCATGGATTAATCTTGTCCACTCTGAGAAATACAGCCCCCCCCCCCCCCCCGACTTACGTAAATTCGCAGTTACGTAATAAATCTCAAAAATCATGTTTGTGAACATACTAGCACGTTTGGTACGCAGTTGCATACTTTTGATATTTATTTTATAAATAAAATATATAGATATAAACCATAACCTTAATACAGTTTATATATTAGATAGAGTTATGTTTTTTTATTATTATATACAATTAAATCTATAACAAAACAACTTAATATTTAGTGTTAGTTATTCATAATAGCCATCTCATTCATAAACAAATACAGTTTGTGCTTATCAAGGATTATTTTATTTTGTGAGTGCTATTCGTTTGTCTTTCAATCAGAAATTCGTGGAGAATAGGTTAAAGCAGTCCTCGTTAATTATTTCTTATTTTTATAGTCGTTTGATGTAGATTCAAAATTGTTTAATCAATTCAACCGTGTTAGATTTATAAATCCCGTATTTCACAAGATATTTGAAAAGTGTTCTTTAAGTTTAAGTTTGTTTTTATATTTTTTAATGCTTTTATAGTTGTATAGTTTAGTAAATATTGTAATACTGTCGCACGACGCTTTATATATAAAATAATACGGTGTAAATAATATCTATATATATATATATATACATATACACATGTGTAATAAATATTGCAGTTTCTTACAAGATTTTATCTAAGCAACTTACAAATTTGACTTACGCAAAATTCAAGCTACGTAAAACTTTACGGAACGCATTACTTAGTAAGTCGGGGGATGCCTGCATATAAAATCTGCAACAAAAGGCATTTTTTTCTTTTAAAACTATTTCGTGCCTAGGTTAAATTCGCTTCAAATAATGTTTAAGGAATTTCAAAGAGTGGAAACATTAAGGAAAAAAAAGAAGTTCCGCATTCAATTAAAGTTACAATGTCAAGTGCGTTGTTAGTTCAGAAAACACACAGCGTCTCTTCAAACCCAATAAAAGTGCTTAGATCATTTCAAGTTGAAAGACAAGAAAATTGTGAAAATAAGTTTATTTTCTGCTAATTGTAACTGTTCAACATGATATAAAGAGAAGTTTAGTACAGTTAAATGTGTTGAGTTTTTATTTACACGAGAAAGTTTTAAATAGTTAAAAGAAAGAAAAACATCATTGTAGTTAATTACATGCATTTATTGATAGTAAGCCCTTTTTAACACTTTCCAACAAAGTTGAAAAGTGTTTATGCATTGAGTTTGTCTCTGGCCGCCCGTCCAAGCTCTAACTCCCGTAAATATACTCGGATTTTCATGCAATTGATAAACATTATTTAGGGTCACTAAAGCATCTTTGGTATTATATATGAAGTATGTAGGATTAATCGTTCATTCACAGGGGCACTCAAAAGTGTTCCATTACATTATGGTATAGGAGGAAATATCGTTTGCAGAGTATTTTAATGACATTACGCTATTTCAAATGTTTCGAAACTGATATAAATCACAGAATTTCACTGCGATCACGTTAGAACAGAGCATTCATAGCATTTTTTATTCACTTACAGGGACACACAAAAGAAATCGGTTACAGTGCAGTACTGTCTTTGAATAATAATTGCTGGATTGTACGGTTTAAAATTCGGTATCCGCTTTTAAATTTAATTAATTTTTTGCATCTTACTCGTTATATATCAATTCTATACCTTAAATACAGGGCTGCACAAAAGTATTCACGTACCGTTCTCCTTGTTAGAAGAAATTGCTGAAGGCAAATTTACAACTGAAGTATATGTATCTCTTAAGTGAATTAAATTTTGGCATGCATGTTGTTAATAGATACAAACCTGTATATCGTATACAGGGCTGCTGAAAAAAATTCGGATAATTTTCCGATTGTGGATGGGAACAGCTGAAATTGGATTTTGAAATGTGTTATGAGTTTCCATAAGGTTGAATTAGACGTTATATTTTAATTTTTTAAACGGTGCAGTTTTGTGTCATTATTCTGAATGTAATGGAAAATGTTTTATAATCTATGCTTGACGCATGACATTTTTTTCTTGTTTATCACTTGTTTCATTTTTTAGTGACAGAGTGATTGCTATTTCTTTCAGAAAACAGCCAAAGTGGTTTTATAAAACAAATAATTAAAAAAAAAAAAACTTAAAAGTATTGTTTATTACGTTATTGCAAGGCAATTGGCATATTTTTGTAACATTGATTTGGCATCTTTGAGTGAATCATTTATGGTAATCACATTCATTTTCAATCACACTGTTGCCACTATCGCTCATTTTGACACGTTTGAGCTGACTTCTATAAAAATATATTTGTCATGTGCTTGTAAAAGAATTATACCTAATAAGACAGCAAATTTTAAAGCAGGAAGCAGTAGCTTAACAACATATTCTAATTTTATGACTATTTGCAAAGTTAGAGACTATATAGTCGAATAAAAAAATTAAGAAAACAAACAGAAAGACAAACATACCAGTTTTAAATCCTGATGAAATTGATACAGGGCCCAGGATTCTCAATGCTGCTCGCCATTGCGCCAAATTGAGACAAAATGCTTCATGTGGCGAGCAAACGAACAATTAGATTCACGAAAATTGCGAGTACTCAATTCCTGCTCTGTGTGCCAATAGAGGCCAGTTTCTTATCCGCGTTATTGAACGATTGATGTCACTTTTCAAGTTCAATCGCACCGTACCATTTACATTACTCTACTTATAGAGATAGTGAGTCAACACTAATTCAGTCTAGCCACAGCCAAAGATACAGAAAAGATTATGCGATGGGTATTTCCCTATTGTCAGTTGATCACTATCTATGCACCGGCATCGCGCCGGTAAAAACACAAACAAAACTACTTGCATCAAGCGCCAAATAGAGAAAAGTTTTGCTGGAATGCGGCTTTGAAATTAACCATTTACCATACTATTTATTAGTTGTGACAAAGTATCATTGGCTGGTCAATCTTTTCTATCTGTTAGAGTCGAAATCTCATATATTTTCATAACGGTAAATCAGAGATTAGTCGCTGCTTTGAATTTTTATTTAGACTGCTAAAAGAATGGCGGAAACATTTACACGTACTTATTTTGAATAGTTTCTGTAGCGGACGGCCGAATTTCTATTTTATAAGCAATTACAAAAAATTAGGCTGTTTTAGAACATCTTGAAAAAAAAAAGAGATACAATAAGGGGTTAAAGATAGATTTTTCTATGCTTCACGCCGAATCTTTTTTACTAATTTTATTTTCATTTGGCCACTGTTTTTTATTTCTTATTCGCCAAAATGCGAATGTTGGCCAAAAACCTGCGAGAACCCTGACAGGGCCATTAAAAAAACGACCCTTTTATGTTAGCCGAGAGCAAATCTCGTCAATAACATACCCCCTCCCCCCTCTTCTCATTAATAAAATCTATTACTTTTCGTACATGTTTATTAGAAGCAATGCTTTGATGTTGAAATAAAATGTTCTGGTTTATGGTATTATTTATTATTATTGTAATAATGTTTTGTATTTTAAACACAGTGAGTGAAAGGCGTGTTTTTAAAATGTATGTAAATTATGTATTTTAAATAAAAGTGATGTAATTTAACCCTTCACTGTACCACGTGCCATATCTTGCACATACCTAAAAACATTATAATTTTCACTATGCGACATGAATTTGGCTAATATGATCACTGTATCTGATCACGAACAATCCAAAGAATGGAATAATACTTGTTTTGTCCACGTCAGATAGTTTATTAGACAAAAAATTAGAATTTATTCTTCGGAAACAAAAAGAATTTCTATCAAGCTATTAAGGTAAGATTTACTTTCGTTATTTTTACTGAATACTTAAAAATATTAATATAAAAAAAGTTGCAGGGTGTTAAGCAGATAAAATTAATTAATTTAAGCTCATTTAGTTGCAAAATATAACAATACAATATTTTAAAACCCCAAATGTGTGCATACAGCGCACACCATAAAATATCAAATTATCTGTAAAGTTTGAAATGTAATTTTTTTTACTATTTTCCCCATTATTAGACAGATATATAGATTCTAAAAAATAAAATTTCATAAAAATAGAAAAAAATCGTGCAGTGAAGGGTTAAATGAAATAAAAGCATTACCAACAATGGTGACGATGGTGACCGAAACACTATTTTGTCGATTTATCCCCTGCGCCCATCTAACACAAACGTACCAAATAATATAAAAAGAATTTCACAACTTTCCTTTGTTAGAAGCCCATTAAAAATGCAAGCCCATTGGGAATGGTTTAGATAATTGCATCTCATTTTCATAATTTTTTATTATATCGAGGCGTAAACTACCTCCAATTTAAAGTTTCTGCTTTTGTCTGTTAACTTATATAAAAAAAATAATAATAAATATGCAGACAATGAATATTCTTCTCAAAATGGTATCTATTGCTGTCAACTTAAGCAGCATGTTGTAAAATTACATATGAAAAGCACTTAAAATCATCAAACTAAGTTAATACTTTCTAAAGGTGATAAAAATGTAGAGTGGTCATAAAAAAAAAACTTTCCCGGTATACGAACCCCTAGCAGTCTAACCGCTCAACCAATCGAAAAGAAATTTTAGATATACTTATTTGAAGGTATGCGCTCGAGATCGTGATGATTTAAAACAATAGAGCTCACACGGTTACGGTTACAGTGAAAAAATTTCCAAAAATTTCTAATGGCAACATCCATGTTTTTCACTCGCAAATTCATCAGCGCATTGAAAAACCATACATGGTGTTGGAATTAATCACGTACGATAAAAATTGCCAGCGTACAACACTTGCAAAAAAGACCATTGTGAGGCACGAAGGAGTGGCTTACCCCGGCAATTTTAGGCATACGTGTATGGTTCCAACGCCATTTATGGTTTTTAATGCGATGATGAATTTGAGCAAGAAAAAAAGGGTGTTGTCATTCGAAAATTTCGATTTTTTTTTCACTGTAACCGTAACCATGAGAGCTCTATTGTTTTAAATCACCACGTTCTCGAGCGCAACCTTCAAAAAACTAAATCTGAAATTTCCTTTCGATTGCTTGAGCGGTTAGGTCGCTAGGGGTACATATATCGGGGAAGTTTTTATATAACCACCTTGTATACTCACAAGGCAAATAAATACCTTTATTCAGATCGACATGTTTCATCGCTCAAGAATAATAAAACAATTACAATATATAATTAACATATATTAAGTATATATATAAACAACGAAATAAATAAAATATATGATATCGCAAAAACCAATGGCACATACAAATAGATTAATTATGAGCATGAAGAATAAGAAAAAAGTAACTTCAATGCACAGAACTCCAAGTTATCCACTCTACAGCATTTTCCTGGTGTATTCGAAAGATTGAAATATAAACTCAATAACTCAATAAATACATTATCTCTCTTATTAAAAAACCTCGCGTAAAAAAAAATAATAATAAAAACAATTATCAGTTCACCAAAGAAGATGGAACAGTGCAATTTTATGTAGCCATGACAAACAGAAGGCTTAAAGCTGGGATCAAATAATATTATAGCAGACAGCAAATACAAATAGAAAACTACAAGATAGAAGATTAATACAACCAAGAACCTTTACAGTTTGATTTTTTAAATAGTAGAATCATTTATCCATCAAGATTTTATTTGGCATCCATTATCCGAGAACCAGTAGATATCCTTTTACGCAGTGAGAATATATGCAATGATTCAGCCTCCGTGGAGTTACCTGAAATTTGGAAAGAGATGCTCTGTAGAATAAGAAACAATAGTATAGAATAATCCACGTCCACAAATGTCCATCTTTATTATTGAAATTGATTTCATTGTTCATGAGATCTTTCTAATTTTTGTTTACAAGTTTTCAAATTAAAATTTTTTGCGAAAATATTTGTTCACTTTTAGCAAATATAAACTTAGTTTGATTAAATAACATGTTGGATTTTAACAGCAATCGAACTACGGTAGAGCGGCGATTATCCGAACAAGTCGGGACCGACGCTAGTTCGGATAAGCAAAAGTTCAGATAAATGGACAGACAATTTAAAGGATGTTATTGACTATACTAAAACCTTCACACTTTATCCAGGCTTAGGATTGGCAGCACTTGTGCTAGCGTGTTTAAAAACTGATGTTTTTTTGTTTACTTTTTTATCATTTAAAATTTTCTTTTTCTCTTTTTATCATTTTCTGAACTCCTGAGATTATGATTTAAGCAAAAAAGCTTTCGATTGCTGCTTACTTCAAAGAAGAAGTATTTTCCAATGCTGCCAATCTCGAATTTTTCTTAAATACGTTAATTGAATAGGATCAGAGTTCTTCTGCCGTTCGAGCCATTTCATAGCTGTTTCCTAACATTCAAAGGCTTCGTTATGGGATGGACCTGTGTCATTTTCAGAGCTTTCGTTTATATTTCTTCAATTTCTTTTTCATCTTAAATCTCATCCACAATCTCATCATCATTACAAAAAAAAAAAAAAAAAAAAAAAAAAAAGAGAGAGAGAGAAATAGGTTGGTTGTATTTATGTCGGCCAATTATCTGCACGTGGGATATAGGCCCTAAGGGGGAGAGTGCCTTCCGTGGAGGTCTTTCTAAGGGAACATAACCCGTATTAACGCTTGGAGAACCAAGGTTCGAAGAAAACCACGAAAACTCCGAACGATTAGGCCGACGGGCGCGACTGGGATCGAACCCAGCACCTCCCGTCTACCAGCTTCGAGAGCAGAACCTCTCGGCCACTGGTGGGGCGAGAGAGAAATAGGCTGTTCGGATAAAGAGAGAAATAGGCTGTTCGGATAAATGGAAGTTGGGTTAAAAATATTTGGCGCTCTACCGTATTTGTACAAAGGCTAGAGAAAAGGAGACAGACGGACAGACATTTCTTTTTACATTGTGTGTGTATGTGTGTATGTCAATGATTCAATAGAAAATTTTTGTAAGATGTTTAGCAAAAAATAAGGCGTGTTATGTTTAGTAATAATAATAATAATAACTATTATTATTATAATTATTATCATTATTATTTTTTTTTGCAACATTTTATTTCTTTTTAAATCAATAACTGTTATAAGAAACAGAAAATCCCTGCCGGCCCGGTCTACAGGTGGAGGTAGATTCGAAGTTAAGTATACTAATTTCACCAACAAAAACTAAATCATGATTAGAGATAAACCCACTTTTTTTATCTGGCCGTTATTGACGAGTTTTTATTTCATTTTTATATAAGAGCTGGTTTAATCATAATCATGTTAAGGCGGTATTTAAAAAAAATACTTTTCCATGCTCAAGAACTCGAAATTTTCTAGCACATTTTCAGTTTAATTTTTAATAGAAAAAATATGAAACTTACGGACGTAATATTTGACGAGATTTAAAAGCGACCTGTGTTTTTATTTTTCGTTCAATTAATTAAAACTTGATTTATAAACAATTATTTTCGCAGTAGGACAATATTTTTCGTTTCAAAGACAATCGCTTCGGGAAATTCAGTTCAAAATGCCCACTTTGGCAGCATTTTTTGAAATATATTCTGCCTCTATCAAAAAATCGATCATTACGGTACATTATATAGTTTCTGAATAAGAGAATCTAGCAATTGGATGCGTTTGAGAGCAAAAATGGATTTAAAAATGAGTCAGAAAATAAGCAGTTTGGATTTGAATACATCCTTAATACGATGATTTTTTTTCTTCAACCGCTATGTATTTTTAATTTGTTTTTGCTGTAAGAATCGGTCCTATCAAAAACTTATCAGTATAAAAGTTGTAGCTAATATTAAGAAGATTTATAATAAATTTAATTGGATTTGATATCTTGAGAATTGACGAAGTTATTTTTTTCTCCCTAAAACCCTATTTTTGCGCCCCTTGATCCCATTTTTAATTTTATCAAAAATCTGTGATACATAAATTTTTGGCCCAACTTTTAGAAGTAATAAAAACTTTAAAATGATTTAATACGTACGAAAATTAAGAAGTTATGGGATTTTTTCGGTTTTCACAAGAACCCTTCCTATTTCCATCCCCTTGGTCCGATTTTGCCCATTAAGGAGCTTGACCGAGACTTTATGCATTTTATGTATCAGTTTGGAAGAGATTTATGCAGAATTGTGGAAGTTTTGTGTCCAGAAGAAATGGATATATACATGTATAAATTGGAAATCGATGACGATTTGTAATATAAAATGGTTATATATATCTATATCTATCTATCTATCTATCTATCTATCTATATCTACATATATATATATATATATATATATATATATATATATATATATATATATATATATATATATATATATATATATACAGGGTGATTCAGCTCAACGGTGACAAACTTTAAGGATCGATAGAGCACACCTAGACGAACATTTTTGAATAGGGAATGTAGGGTCCCTGACGCGATGGTAAGGCGCTAGGCGCTTTCGAAAATTTGGGTGCCGAAATTCGAAACGTCATAAAAACTAGGGAAATGGTTAGATTTTCTTGCTTGTTGCGTCGAAATGATTCTGTTTGTTTAGACTTTCTTCAGTACCAATTTGATAAGCGTATCTCTTAAAACATGGATAGGGGGCGCTGCAGACTTTGGAGAGCTAGACAACAACTTTAAGCCCGTTATTTTGATAATTTAACACATGCTCGCCAAAGTTTATACTCTAACTTAAAGTTTGAACCCAAAAGTAGAGCCCTGCAAAAAGCGTAAGAGCCGGAATAAAATGTCAAAGTACAGGGTGGTCGAAACTCGAAGGCTCCTAGGAGATAAACAAACAGATTTCTTGACTTATGGCATGCATTTTCATGATTCTGTTTGCTGGGGCTCTCTGAAACTCAGTTGAACGGTACAAAAAGAAACATCGATAGGGGGCGCTTTGGGCAAAAAACATAATTCGTTGACATTTCGGACGCTAACTGGAAACGGGGCGCTACGATCAGTTAGAAACAAAACAAGAGAGTAATTTACTTATCATAAGAAGCTATTAAAACTGCAGTTTGTTTGTTTTTTTTAACAAACATAGCTGGTTTCAATCATGCACAATGCGCGCAATAAAATTTACATAAGGTGCTTTTTGCTGATTTATGCAAAAGATATCGTACCATATCGATATGCAAAAGATACGTAATGCGTAGACGACAACGCGAGATGACGTAGTTGTATGCGCAGATACGTCTTTTGAACGTGCGGTACCTACTTAAGCTTCGGGTTACTTGTCTGCAGATCGGTAGTAGGATGGAACGGTACACAAACTCTGAATTGGCTGACATGCATTTGGCGTATGGCGCTGCTGGTTGTAATGGACGAGCCGCTCAGCGGTTGTACGCCGAGCGTTACCCCAACAGGCAAATCCCCTGCCATGCCTTCTTCGCTCGAGTACACCAGAGGTTGTCCACAACGGGATCTTTCGACGGAGGCAGGCCTGAACGGGAGCGATCAGTGAGCACCCCCGACAACGAAGAGGCTGTGCTTAACCTGGTTGAGGACAACCCAGGTCTTAGCACGAGAGATATCGCCAGACATGTTGGCATTTCGCAAGCAACTGCGTGGCGCATCTTACGTTCCCGGAATCTGCACCCCTACCACATCCAGCGGGTGCAGTTGCTCAGAGAGCAGGATTTTGGCCCTCGAGTGGAATTCTCAAGATGGTACTTGGCGATGAGATCCAGGGATCCCCGTTTTGTAAACAGCATTTTGTTTACGGACGAGTCCACCTTCAGCCGGGAAGGAATGTGAAACGCCCACAACAGTCATGTGTGGTGTGATGAAAATCCACATGAAACCAGAAGCCGAGCAGCCCAGGAGCGTTTCTCAGTAAATGTGTGGGCCGGTATTCTGGGGGATTGCCTCATTGGCCCTTATTTGTTACCTGAACGGCTGACAGGTGGAAATTACCTGATTTTCCTGGATCAAGTGCTGCCGCAGCTTCTGGATGAGGCGCACGTACCCGAAGGTTCGCGTCGCCAGATGTGGTTCCAGCACGATGGAGCTCCGGCCCATTACACGAACGACGTGCGTCTCCATCTAAACGCAAGGTATGGCCAGCGGTGGATCGGGCGTGGGGGTCCAGTTCACTGGCCTGCCCGATCACCAGACCTCACCTGCTTGGATTTCTTCCTTTGGGGTTACCTGAAGGCCGAGGTATACCATACACCTGTCAGCAGTGCTGAAGAACTTGTGGCGCGCATTGTGGCAGCTGCAGGGCAGATCAGAGATACTCCTGGCATTGTTGGAAACACACACTCCTCAATGCGACGGAGGTGCGAAGCCTGCATCATGGCCCAAGGTCGAAATTTCGAGCATCTTCTGTAGTGTTATTTTTTGTAAATAAATTTCCAGTATCATTGATGTTTTTGGTCTAAATTTATTCAGAAGTGTTGAGCAGAGGTAGAAAATGTGTTTTCATTATTACTAACTGATCGTAGCGCCCCGTTTCCAGTTAGCGTCCGAAATGTCAACGAATTATGTTTTTTGCCCAAAGCGCCCCCTATCGATGTTTCTTTTTGTACCGTTCAACTGAGTTTCAGAGAGCCCCAGCAAACAGAATCATGAAAATGCATGCCATAAGTCAAGAAATCTGTTTGTTTATCTCTTAGGAGCCTTCGAGTTTCGACCACCCTGTACTTTGACATTTTATTCCGGCTCTTACGCTTTTTGCAGGGCTCTACTTTTGGGTTCAAACTTTAAGTTAGAGTATAAACTTTGGCGAGCATGTGTTAAATTATCAAAATAACGGGCTTAAAGTTGTTGTCTAGCTCTCCAAAGTCTGCAGCGCCCCCTATCCATGTTTTAAGAGATACGCTTATCAAATTGGTACTGAAGAAAGTCTAAACAAACAGAATCATTTCGACGCAACAAGCAAGAAAATCTAACCATTTCCCTAGTTTTTATGACGTTTCGAATTTCGGCACCCAAATTTTCGAAAGCGCCTAGCGCCTTACCATCGCGTCAGGGACCCTACATTCCCTATTCAAAAATGTTCGTCTAGGTGTGCTCTATCGATCCTTAAAGTTTGTCACCGACGAGCTGAATCACCCTGTATATATGTATGTATGTTATATATATATATATATATATATATATATAAAGTTTTTTACTGAGGGGGTTTGCGGTTCTAGAGGTCATGATCGGTGTAAATCTGCAAAAATTTTTCAGACATTCCAACGTAAGGGAGAATGTAATAGGTAGTATTTCATACGAAATCTACCTAAAAAAGGCGACCGCTTATTTCATCTGGATAAAATTTGAATACAACTTATATCTCATTTCCCCGCTATAGTTGTCAGTTTCAGCTGCTGAATATATTCTATGTCAGCTTTGTTGACACTTATTTATAAATCGTTTCCATGTTGAATAAAAAGTTTTCACTTTTTTCTCTTTATCTTAGAAAGTCAGTTCAAAAATTAAGTTTTTTACCTGATTAGGAAGAAAAAGCCAGTAACATAAAGCATTGAAAATTACGAATTCATAATGTTACCAGGAGGATCATTAAAATCGAAAAAAAAGATGAAAAAAGTGCGGGGTATCTTTTGTAACATCTGTGTAATCAAAATTTAAAAAACTAGATTTCTCCGCCATCAAATATGTACGTAATTAGAATCAAGTTGTAAAAGTCTTTTTGGTTTAGAATTTTTTGGGGGTTTTTTCTCTGTTTAAAAGGACTGCCAAACATAAAAAACAAAGAAAAAAAAATGAAGTGAAATATGAAAAAAAGTGACCAAATAAGTATATTTCATTTTCTTTTTTTGCACTTTCAAAGCCTTCGGAACAAATGTTTTGAATTTTTGTAAATTTTAATTTAAAATTGCTAATTATTATTAAAATGTCATACAAATGTGGCATAAACATACAAATAAGTAATTAAATATATTTTTTTTAATTTAAAAGATAGTATAAAATGAACCGAAAAAGTGCTATTTTCTTAAAACTATTTAAATTTAAAACTATTAAAAATGAATACACTTTGTGAATTGTATAATAAATAAAGTAATGTTGATTTTTATGACAATAACTTCTCGTTTTTATATTTAATTTACATGTATAAGAAGACAAACAACACTGAAAATTCCTTGTTTTTACATTGTGTGTTTGTAATAAATATTCAGAGAATGAATATTCTTTTCCAAATGGTAACTATTGCTGCCAACTTAAACAACATGTTTAATTTTAACAGCAATCGGATTATTTGTACAAAGGCTAACACAGAAAAGAGAAGCAGGTGAACAGAATTTTCTTTTTACAGTGTGTTTGTGTATGTATGTCAATGATTCAGTAGAAAATCATTTGTTAAGTTGGTTAGCAAAAAAATAGCGCGTATTATGCTTAGTAATAATAATAATAATAATAATAATAATAATAATAATAATAATAATAATTATTATTATTATTATCATTATCATTATCATTATCATTATTATTATTATTATTATCATTATCATTATCATTATTATTATTATTATTTTGTAAAATATTATTTCTTTTTAAATCAGTAACTGTTATAAGAAAAAAAAACTGCGACCGCTTATTTCATCTGGATAAAAATTGAATACAATTTCTATCTCATTTCCCCGTTAGTTTTCAGTTTCAGCTGTTGAATATTTGATTGCAGATTTGTTTGCACTTTTTTGTACATCCTTTCCATGTTAAAGAAAAAGTTTTCACTTTTTTCCCTTCATCTTAAAAAGTCGTTCCAGAAATTAAGTTTTTTCCCTGATTAAGAAGAAAAAGAAAGTAACATAAATCATTCAAAATTACGAATTAATAATGTTACCAGGAGGATCATTAAAATCAAAAAGACGATAAAAAAAGTGTGGAATATCTTTTATAAGATCTGTGTAATCAAAATTAAAAAAACTAGATTTCTCCGCCATCAAATATGTACTTAATTAAAATCAAGGTCACAAAAGTCCTTTTGATTTAAAAGGTTTTTTTAGGATTCTCTGTATAAAAGGATAACCCCATCCCCTCCCCCCCCCCCCCAAAAAAAAAAGAAGAGGTGGAATATAAAAAAGGACTTAAATAAGTATGTATATATATATTTTTTTTTCGTTTTTATCTGTTTGCTTTCGGTAATTTTTTTTTTTTTAATTTGATATAAACGTACAAATAAGAAACTTTTTTTTTCTCATTTTTCATTTTAAAAAATAGTATGAAATTAATCGCAAAATTGCTATTTTCTTAAAACTATTAAATATAAATACATTTTGTGAATTCCATAATAAATATAATAATGTTATTCCGAACTAATTTTATCACAATAATGTGACTATTTCAAAGGTTATAGGTATGAAAAGAGAAACAACACTGTGAATTCCGGAAAAAGTTAATAATTCGTAAATTAAAACTGTGTAACTCATAAACTTTTGATCATGGTGACAGGAATAATATTTGTTGATTTATCTCCTGCCCCCCGCAAAAGTACCAAATAATCTATATAATAAATGCTTAAGTCATGTGACTGTCATCAACAGTTCCCGGTCTGACCGCTTCACCTTTTTATATGGCATGCGGTCAATTTGGTACTTTAATGTTAGCCAGGTACTGGTATAAACCGCCAAATATTGTTCTATCCACATCATTTCATCTATATTATAATAGTCCAAGTCATGTGACTGTCATAAACAACTACTGGCTGATCCCATTGCTTTTCAGTTGCAATGTTTCCATTTTGATTTTAAAAAAAATCAAAATTACTTTTTCCAATAAAACTACATAAAAGTTGCCAGGATCGCAAAGAATTCTTGATACTTTTACGTCAGCCGGGGGAAATTTCGCCATTGGTATTTTTTAACACGCCAGTTCGCATTTTATTTCTTTTTCGCGTGGTAAATTAAAACAATGCTTTGAAGTTGAACTTAAATATCATGGTTTGTAGCATTATTAATATTTTTCTTTTCTTTTCGTTTAATTTTTTTAAAGAAAGAGTTGAAAGCCGTGAATTTTAAATATTTCAGTTTTAAATAAATGTTTTATATTTTAAATGAAATGAGTGAAAAAATTATATTTTAAACGAAATTAATGAAATACAAAATAAATAAATAAATAAATAAATAAATAATGCGACGGGAACAATGTTTGGTGATTTATCACCTACGCCCCTCTAACGTAAAAATACTGAGTTCTTGATTTCTCTATCAGAATCTTCCGATTTGGCGAAAGACTGAACAAGTAAATTGAATTATGAATATAAATAACATGATACATTGCTTAGCATAAATTTAAGTGACACCAAACTGGTGGCCAAGGGCGGCTAGTAAAAAAAAAAAAAAAAAAAAAAAAAAAAAAAAAAAAAAAAAAAAAAAAAAAAGAATTGCGTAACTCCTTTTGTTAGTCCATTAAAAATGCAGGCCTATCATTGTCATATCATCAGTTTTCATTGGAAATTGGTTAGATAATTATGTCTCATCTTCATTTTTTTTTATTCAAATCGAGACGTAGAAAGTATTTGATTTACAGTTTCTGATTTTTTTCTATAAAAAATTTAAATAATAACAGTAAATATGCAGAGAATGAATAGTCTTTTCAAAATGGAACGATTGCTATTAAATTAAACAACATTTTCAATTTCAACAGCGATAAGATTATATGTACAATAGCTAGTGAAAAGGGAAACAAACGGACAGATTTTTCTTTTACATTGTGTGTCTGCGTGTGTATGTCAGTAATTCAATAGAAAATATTTTGTTAAGTTTGTTAGCAAAAAATAAGGCATGTTATGCTTAGAAATAATAATTATAATAATAATAATAATTATTATTATTATAAAAGAGCTGGATATTTACACCATGAAAAGTTCAATTTCCCTTGAGGCTTAGATGCTGTATATTTCCGCGGCCGCTATCTTTGATGTTTTGAGATTTCTTGGCAATTTTTTATTGGCGATGTTTTGCATTTTATTTTCGTTAAGCATGCGCATAAATTGCTGATCGGCGACATTTGTTACTTGGCGGAAAAGGGGATTTCACGCCAAGAAAAAATCCAAGATGGCGACCCTGGGAATATATGACATCTGTTCCTAGCTTGAAAATAAAAAATCACAAATTTACTAAATGGTATATACAAAATGTTGTAAAGTTAAAAAATAAACAAACATTAAGATAAAATTATATGAATCGACGTTTCGGTCGTTATCTATGGCCCTCTTCAGGAAAGAGTTGTATCATTCCTTTTAAAGTTTTAAAGAACAGAGCCAAGCCGTCTTGAATTTGAAAAGTTCGTTACATTCCCAATCGATTATCGCTTCAACCAAACATAACCTTAAACATGTTATTTGTAAACAAAATCACATGATAAAACTTCTCATACATAAAAAAAAAAATTTAATTTAAAATTCATTAAAAAAGTAGGGTAATTTAAAAACGTTATAACTCGAAATTATTATTTGTAGAATTTTAATTTTTTTTTCTTTTAAATAAACAGAAATATATAAGTTTTAATTTAGGTTCAGCATTTTTAAAAATATTAATTTTTAAAAAAATTAAAAATATTTAAAGTAAAAATTTTAACAAAAATGTTGTAACTTTAAAGAAAAAAAAATTATATTTTCAAAAAAAAAAAAATATTTTTTTCTGATTTTCTAAATCAAAATTAAAGTAAAACAATTGAAAAAGACACGTTACAAGTTTGAACCATTTATCTTTATCTGTTCTTGACTTATAATGATTTAAATACGAGAAATAGTGATAAAAGCCATCATGAAGATAAACACAATTTCACAAGAAATCGTTTCCACGACGACCATTGCTCCAAAGCTAGATTTTAAAAACAAACCAAAACGAAAGATTTAATATTTTCTGTTCTAATTAAGATAGAAACACGAATTAAACGTCATTTTAAGCAGAAAAACGCAGACAAATGTTTAATGCAATAAAAGTTTTTCTTTAGAAAATTTGGAGATTTTTGTGTCCCGGAGCCCCTTAATACGAATTAACGATGGAGTATGCAATGGCGTCACTTATCAGAGGAAAACAGAATAAAATATAACTAATTCAAGACGGCTTGGCTTTATTCTTTAAAACTTTAAAAGCAACGTAACAACTCTTTCCTGAAGATGGACATAGATGGAGACCGAAACGTCGATTGTTGTAATTTCATTTTAAAGTTTGTTTAGTTTTTAACTTTACAACATTTGGCATACACCATTTTGTAAATTTGTGTTTTTTTTTTATTTCACGTTAATATTGAATTATTATTATTATCATCATCATCATAATTATTATTTTGTAACAGTTTATTTATTTTTAAATCAATAACTGTTCTGTTGTTGTAAGAAAAAAATACGACCGCTTATTTCATCTGGATAAAAATTGAATACAATTTATATCTCACTTCCTCCTTAGTTTTCAGTTTCAGCTGCTGAATATTCGATTGCAGCTTTGTTTGCACTTTTTTGTACAGCATTTCCATGTTAAAGAAAAAGTCTCTCTTTTTTTTTCTTTATCTTAAAAATGTAGGTTCAGAAATTAAGTTTTTTCCCTGATTAGGCAGAAAAAAAGAGTAACATAAATCATTCAAAATTACGAATTCATAATGTTACCAGGAGGATCATTAAAATCGAAAAAGAAGATGAAAAAATTGTGGAATGTCTTTTGTAACATCTGTGTAATCAAAATTCGAAAAACTGGATTTTTCTGCAATCAAATATGTACATAATTAAAATCAAAGTTGTAAAAGCACTTTTGATTTAGATTTTTTTTCGGGGAGGGGGGGGGAGGGGTTCTCTGTTTAAAAGGATTGCCAAACACAAAAAAAAAAAAAAGAAAGAAAGGAAAAAATGAAGTGAAATATGAAAAAAGTGCCCAAATAAGTTTTTATATTTTATTTATTTATTTATTTGTTTTCGTTTTGAAGTTATATGTATGATTTCAGAATAAATGTTTAGAATTTTTGTAAATTTTAACTTTAAAAGTGCTAATTATTAATAACAAGAACGAAAAATCATGCGTCGATTATGAAATATTTTCCAACACATTCAGAATAACGTAACAAAACTTCACAGTTTATTAAGATGAAAGATAAATAAAACTATCATCTAGACTATACATACTATATATTATATATTACATACTATAACTTACATACTATATACCGGCTGTTCCAAAAATGGCTGATGGATTTTAAAATTCAATAACTTGCAAACGGTCATAAATATCTAAAAAAAGTTTTGCAGGAGGGTTATGTAAGGTTTCAGGAGTTTTTAGGCTGCAATTCCCAATTTTAGTTTCAAATAGCAGCATAGATGGCGCTGCAAGCAATAGACTCTAAATCCAGGCTCGATTTTTTGGCCTCTATCTTCACCTATTCGAAAAAAGGAGATTAAAATGTTTTGAATGGATCCCGAAGTACCAAAAATCGGGTCTGGATTTAGCACCTATTTCTCGCAGCGCCATCTATTGTTTGAAATTCGAACTAAAAACAAGGATCACAGTTAGAAAACTCCTTACATCATACATAACCCTCTTGCAAGAATTTTTTAAATATCTGTCACCGTTTGCAAGTTAATGAATTTTAAAATCCATCAGTCAATTTTGGGGCACCCGAAATATTATGTAATATATAATGGCATACTATAAATTATGTCTAAATAAATAATTTGGAAAACCTATAACGCATTTGAAAACCCAATTTCTTTTATTAAGTCTGCTTGTCACTCAGATTCCGAGTTCTCGTCGGTAATGTTTAGTCTAAGGGCATTTGATGCATTCTTATATTTAAAATATCTCTTCGGGAAATTAATATTTTTAACTTAGGGGAGGGCAGTTACACAGTGAGACGAAAATTATTATTACTTAACGAACGGTAACGATTTTTATTCTTTTGAAAAAAAATTTGCTACATCTTTAAGATACACAAATACACTACACATTAATGTATAAATGGTTTAAAAAAAGTTATTTATAAAAGCACAGAAGCAGAATAACGGAGTATCAAAAATTGCCTCACTGTGTGCCACAAGTGGTACACAGTGAGACAATGTATATATTTTCATAATTCATACATTTTTACACTCTATCAATAATTTTCTGCAGTTTATGACTTCTAATTAATATTTCTAGATTAGATTTTTTTTTTAAAATATGAGCCTCGGGTGAACAATGGCAGACATTGGGCTACCTTCATGCAAATTTTCAGCCTCTTACGTTTAGTAGATTTCACTAGCCATCGCACGTCCCCCCACACACACAGAGAGAGAGAGAGAAAAAAAAAATCTTCTTTTATTAATAAATACCCTTTTTTACATCAGAACAGTATAGTAGATACAAAATGAGACACGTCTTACTGTGTACCACAACTATGTGTCTCACTGTGTACTTTCGTTACGTTGTAACAAAATGGATGCCATATCTGTTTCATCATCAACTTCACGGTTTTGAATGCTTGCGTAGTTTTGTCGACATAGTCTATCAATAGATATAACTAGGTTTGGTTAAGTAAATATACGCTATAATGAAAGAAATAAACTCTAAAATGGACGCTTATGTAACTTTAACCCCTGTAAAATAAATAATTACTTACTATTTTGTTGAACGAGTAACCGGAGTGCCGAAACTACATCCACGTGTTGCATAAGATGAGGTGGTTCAGTGTGTGTTCCAGCTAAGAGAAAAAGTTATAATTATATGTCAAGACGGCTGCTGTCTCTCTGTGTACCATGTCTCACTATGTACTCCCCTACCCCATATTTATTGTGTACTCTTCTTAACCCTTTCGGGACGAGAGTCTTTTACAGAATTTTTAATATTTTATCACCGGTTTTTCAAAACACAAATTTTTGCCTAATTGAATCGGGAAAAATGATCGGATTAAATAAGGCAAAATTTACAATAAAAATTTACTGGTGAGAATAATCACGGATTCTGAGCACCTTACGCGGCACTTATACCTGTCGCTCATCCCCAAGGGGTTAAAGGATGTATCTTTTTTTTTTCTTAGTTCTCAAGATATTTCTAAAATCTATGCTTAATTTTATACAAAGTGTTAAATTTCTACTCCCAGCTCTTCCGCTTTTAACACATAAAATAGTAAATTAAGCATAGATTTTGGAAATATTTTGAGAACTAAGAAAAAAGAGACATCTTTTAAGAAGAGCACACAGAAAACAGAAATGGAAAATTAATAATATCCTGAGGAAATATTTTAAATATAACAATGCATGAAACGCCCATAGACTTAAAATTACCGAAGGGAATTCAGAAAATAAATAAAGAGCAGCCTCTGATTTTTTTTTTTTTTTTTTTTTTTTTTTTTTTTGTGTGTGTGCAAGTATATGATCTATAGTTTTGTATATGTGCTACATAGTATGCTAAAAGTTAATTCAGTTACGGGGTCACAGGACTCTTAAAATTGGAAAAAAAATTAAAAAAAAGACCATTTTCAATATTTAATATCTTAACCCTTAAATGCCTGATTTTTCAAAAATAATTTTAAAAATGTTTTTCGGCTTTCATTTTCTAAATAAATCATGGGAAAAATACTTTAAAAAATCATATTTTGTTTTAAGTGTGGTTAGGGCTAAAAAACAGTTTGTTACTAATCGGCAATACTGGTCTTTAATTGAAAAAATAATTTTCCTTGATAAAATTCTATTATATTAAACGCACAAGAATTTTGAGAACTATGATAAGAAATAAATTTTACTTGCTCAGTGCAGAACAAAATGGGATATTTCGCAAGCTTCCAAACAAAACAAAAAGAACATGTAGCAATGTAGCAACAATTGAAAAAATAAATCTATCTTTATTCTTAAACTGCACAAGTATTGCCATCTACATGTTGAAAATCGATTTAATAATATTTTCAGAATGTATTTTATTGACAACATTAGTCAGTATAGTTTCAATATTATTCTAATAGTATTTTAGAAGTCTAAATTGGGTATGTTGCCGAAAGGCAACGCACGGCATTTAAGAAATAAAATGTATTTGATTTTAAAACACAATTTTTATTGGGATGAAAGTATATTAGATGAACATTTTCTGGGCGAAAAATATCTGGACCAGGATTCGAACCAGGGATCTCTTGGCTGAAGCCGCCAAAGCTTTACCATCTGAGCTATCCCGGACGAATCTGGTGGAACTCTTTCACCCAGCTAACCTTAATGATTATAGCATCTGGTTCAGCTCAACAGAATAAATCGCAGGTAATGGAAGTCCAGAAATCGCTGGGTACGTAGTCACACTAGATTAATTTAAACACAATTCTTCTAATTGATAAATAAATCATATTAGATGTAAATTTTCAACTGGGCGAAAAATGTGCGGACCAGGATTAGAATAAGGAATCTCTTGGCTGAAGTTGCCAATGCTGTACCATCTTAGTTATCCCGGACGATTCGATTCGTCAGCTCAGATGATAGAACATTGGCGACTTCAGAGCCAAGAGATCCCTGGTTCGAACATTATTCGTGCCACATCTACTACTTAAATTTTGAACAAAAATATATTTAAAAAGTATTTCAACTATTTAATTTCAATATTATGTTATTAATATAGATTAACTAAATATTATTATATGAATAATATTTATAAATAAATAAGTAATTTAGATTTTTTAATAATTAAAGTATTTGTAGTTAATAATTTATCATCTGAACTGTATAAGCTAATTCCATGCGAACTTGTCATGTCTGTCACACAGCTAAAAATCATTATGCTTGGTGGCCACCATTATTTTCGAAAAGTTTGCTTCGCCTTATTCAATTGCGGAGATATCTCCGACAAAATAAGTCACATTTTTCCGTTCTAAAATACTGGTAGCCAAAAATCGTAGCATGTGACAGACATGACAAGTTCTCATGGAATTGACCTATACTATGCATTTGATTCCATAGTTGACGTAGCATTATCTTATACACGGATCCAACTTCTCGCGATTTACATCGAAAAAGATTAATTATATAAAATATTGCCTACGATCAAACTTGTAGCGATTTTTATACTCTATAAGCTTTTTAATAGTTTCAAGGATGATTTAAAGCATGGGAAATAATATTGAGAAGGCTTTTCTCTCATTTTGACCAGGGGGCCAAAAAAAATGCCCAATTTTAGCGCTTGAACCTTTTATCAGAAAATTAAAGTTATTATTGAATTATTTAGAAAATAAAGTCCATTTTGAAAATTGAGTGTAGAAAGAGCGTAGCTCTCGTTTTGGCTCAAAGGTAAAAGATCGCCTTTTGTTCAGCGGGATCTAGACCCTAAACCTTTCGTCAGAAAATTAAAGTTATTTTGTGAATTTTATAGAAAATACTGTCTACTTAAATTTTGTAACTGTTTTTTTTTATAAACTGCATAGTTTTTGAGAAATTGAGGATGAGGTGGGGGGTTTTCTCTCGTTTTGGTCAGAAGGTCAAAAATTTGCATTTCTTCAGTGCGCTCTAGCTAGAAAACCTTTTGTCAGAAATTTAAAATTAATGTAAGTACTTTATAAAAACTTTTGTCTACAGTAAATTTGTAATTGGTTTTTTTTATATATAAAAGCCATAGTTTTGGAAGTATAACCAAAAAGCTGATTTTCCTGACCTTTGACCTTGAATATCTGAATACGCAGGCACAAGATTGCATGAGACTTTTCAGCTAACTTTTAGAATGTCAAAGCAAAGATTTATGCAAATTTTCAGCTTGCTATCTGACATTCCGAGGTTAACATTTTTCACCTTATTTGACTAGATTCGCATCGGAAAAACAACTTCAAATGCTTCGATTAAAAAACACACCACATCGTTGATTTTCAGAGCAGAACAAATTTTTCCGACATATTTTTGAACTTCACATTTTCGCAACTGTTTGCTATGTTCTAATTCCACGGATACACTACAGCTTTAATCATGTATTATATACAGCAATTCTATTTTTAAAAAGATACAACGAAATCTTTGTATATAAGCTTTCAATATAAATTTGTAATGTTTAAGCTAGCCATTCTTCGTAATATTATTTTCAACACACTGCAGAAACACAGCACCTTTATCCCTGCCTTTCTCTTTATTCTACTATTCATGCACTCTAAACTGAAATGTCCGAAATTCAGACACTTAAGTGTCTGAAACGCAGTGTTCAATTTTCGGACGTTTTAAAATGTCTGAAAATTATCAGACACTTCTTGTGTCTGAATTTCAGACACTTAAGTGTCTGAAACAAGAGTGTCCGTTTTTCAGACATTTTAAAATGTCTGAAAATTTTTAGACACTTCTTGCATCTGAATTTCAGACATTTCAAATGTCTTAATTGCGGCCATCTTTGAGCCGGTTTCCTCCCCCCCCCCCCCACCACCAATATGAAGCCATCTTTGACCACTTTTCTTTCTAAGCCACATACGCAGCCATATTTGACCACATTGAAACATTTTTTATAAATGGGAATAATTTGTTACCATAAAGCAGAGCTGATCGCAGCGCAGGAAAACTTTGAAGCATCTGTTCCCTGATTTTAGGGTACCCCAAATTGGGTACAAAATTTTCATAAAGCTGATATTTTAAATCACTTTTGAACTTATGACGATTGTAATCAGTATTTTGTAGTTTTGGAACAGGATATTATATATATACAATCACCTAAAAATGTATTTATGTGATATCATATATGCGCGCATAAAAAACGTTTATTACTTTCAGTGAGAACTTTAAATTAATTCTAGTCCAAAGATCTAGTATTCATTCGCCTCCCCCCCCCGCCCCCCCCTTGCCTTTCATATACTTTTACAAAAAAAATTACGCCTATTCAATGAAATTAAATACAAATACATATTTGGATAAATATTTCTTTTTCTTAAGGGTGTATTCCGATCCAAACTGCTTATTTTCTGATTCATTTTAAAATTCATTTTTGCTCTCAAACGCATCAAACTGGGAAATTCTCTTATTTAGAAACTACATAATGTGCCGTGCTTCTCGACTTTTTGATAAATGCAGAAAATACTGTATTAAACGCTGTCAAAGTTGGCGTTTTGAACCGAATTTTCCGAAGCGGGCGATCTGGGAATGAAAAAAATGGTCATACTGAGAAAATAATTGTTTAAAAATCCAATTATAATTAATTGAGCTGAAAATAAAATCACATGGCATGTTAAACATGCCTCCAAAAATCACCCCCAGCAAGTTTCATGTTTTTACTTTTAAAAATGTCTCAGAAAATTTCGAGCTGTTGAGGGTGGAAAAGCATTTTTTCGAATACACCCTTAACCTAATCATTTTCTAAAAGTACAAAATATTTATTAAAATAAGTATGAGATCAAAACAAATTTAAAATATCAGCTTTATAGAAATTTCATACCAAATGTAGGAGCACGTAAAGCTAAAGGCACAAAGAAACAGCCCAGTTTGTCCATGCTGCAATCAGCTCTGCTTTATGGTAACAAATTATTCCCATTTATAAAAAAAATGATTCACTCCTTCAGAAAGAATCTTATCCCTGCTTTGTTCCATTTTTTTCATTTAAATTAGATATTCCCAGTGACATTTTTATTTGTGTGTTAAATAAAATCTAACACTAGATTACACAAAATTTTCAGTATATAAGATCCCAACATCAAAAAAAAAAAAAAATGTATGAAACTCTTACTTTTTTTTTTGTTGTTGTTGTTATATTATTTATCATTAGCAAGAAATATTGAAACATTTGACAACAGCACATTAATCAGCCTAATGTTGAAAGACATTCAAAATATCAGTTTTACAAAAATAGAATACCAAATTTGGGGCCACCAAAATACAAAGGGAAGGGGCATCGCCCAATTTGCTAATGCTTTAATAAAATCCTGCGTCTGCAAAAAATCCAACCCAACGTTATGATTCGTTAAATAGAAGTGACCAGAATTCGGAACTCGGAAGTGTCCGCTAATGAACATTCCCGAATACCAGAAATCTCTGTGTAGCGAAAACCTTCTTAAATCATACTTTACTCTAACCGTTCAAAATATTCATTATAATCAGCGTAATTTCGAAAGGTATTCAAAATTGCAGATTTACGAAAATTGTATCAACACCCCCCCCCCCCCCCCCAATAAAAAGCAAAAAGGAGCAGGTACCCTTAGCCCATGTTTTAAGCAGAAGCCCTATGATTCGCTAAACAGACGTATCCCCTATTCAGGAATGTCCGTTACGCAGGTTTTACTGTGTGTATTTAAAGTAAAACTTCCATAACGGAAATTGCTGAATAGCGGACACCTCTTTTTTTTTTTTTTTTTTTTTTTTTTTTTTTTTTTTTTATCCCCAACACCTTTAAATCTGTACGTCTTTACCTCTTTAAAGTAGACACCACCAAATAGCGGACTAATTCCGTACTCTCGAGGCGTCCGCTATTCAAAGGTTTTGTTGTATATTCATTTATATGCACATTCTAAAGGGTAAAAAGTATTTACCTTTTTTGTGACAGTATAAGAAATATGTTCCAAATAAATTCTAGGTCCAGTTGTTGATACTATTCAATAATATTCTACGAACTAAATTTAAAAGATAACGTGTGTTGATATTAACGTTGTCATTAACGAACACAGGCACACACACACACACACAAAAATAAAAAATAAATAAAAAATAAAACTTAAAATCCTTAAAAAAAAAAAAAATTTTTAATGAGTTTCTGTTTTATTATTATTTTCATGGATTCTTTTTAGCACCTAGATATGCTTAAAAAAAATTCTTTGAGGGTTGAAAAACACTTCTAAAAACATTTTTCTTCCCATAAACATCACAATAAAAATAATTTGAATTAAAAAATGTTATAATAATATGAAAATATATACATACTCGGAGCAAAAATAATTATAAGAATAATTAATCTTCAAACTATATTACTTTTTCAAAATATATTAAACATCAGCATAGCTACACTTTATCAATCAGTCAGAATTATTGGCAATACTTGTTTGAAATCTTGCATTAGAAGTGCGTTTTCACAACATGTTTATTTAGGTCTTAAATTTTATTACAAAAATGAAAAACATCTCCTACTGTCATGGGCGAGAATTCTTATACCCATCTTATTCTTCTTCTTTTTTTTTTCTTCATATTATTGAAATTTTTGCATGATGTTATTTAAATTGATTTTTTTTTAATATTTGCCGCACATATTTAATTAATTACGCCGATTTTTATAATTTGTTTATAATTACTTTCAAGATCGCTTCATGTTTTAAAATTTAAGTATGGTGTTGAGATGTAACGCAGGAAATACATACTAGGTATATTCCATCTTGAAATAAATTTTCATAAGGATTATTAAATATATATATATATAGTATCGGCGTGCAGTTGAATACAATAAGAGTGATTTATTTCCAATAGGAAAAACTGCAAGTTTACAAATACTCCGAAATACACGATAACACAAACCCTTATACTTTCGAGATTTCTTTTCATACTCTATATCCACCATATAAAACAAAAAATAAAAAGTTCATGGTTTCTCAAAGATAAATTTAAATTTGTTAATATAAAAAAAATCACTTCAATAATATACTCTGTAAGATAAATAAATGGCACTCTTGTCACTAAAAATGAAAATTTGTATGTAAAATTATATCACTAATATAAAATAAAGGAATTCGCAAGGAAAGAACTTACTTGTGCAAAGTTATATAAAAATTAGCTTCTTTTTAAACTTAAACAATTTTTTAATATGTTGCTCAGATGATACGAGCTATTTAATAATCATTAACAAAATTATAAATATTCTTTTTTAATAGCATGCAGGAAACATTAATTCTATAATTTCAAAACTTCTTTACATCTTACCAAATCTAATTGAAACTGTTGTATTTTTCACGTTATTATTCAAACAATAAATAGATTATTTACTACATAAAACTTTAATTTATAAAGTAAAGATCTAGATGAGAATTAAATATATTTATTAATACTGAAAATCATATGCACTGATTGAAAAGCATCAGAAATAAGCAAACAAATCTGTTCACACAAAATATATTTATTTGATAAAAAAAAGACGAAAATATTAAAAATGCAAATTAGTGTAATAAGAATAATTTAAATAATAAATAAATAATAATATATATGTAAGAACGTTCTGTGAATTATCATTCCAAACCTGTGGAATACCTTACCCTGGCGTAAATATCCAAAACTGTAACAGCTAATCCAGTTTGAAGGACATACTATTTTACGATATTGAACGCCATTTTAAAAATATATGCGTGTTCATATTATTTTACCACTGTATTTTTATAAATATCATGCTATTCTTTTGAATATTTGGTGAGTCTTGAATAAAAATTATCGTAGAAATATTGAAAATTTTATATTTCCATGAAAAATATAATTCCCAATTGATTTTTTTTCGATCTCAATTTACAAGAACATACTGACAAACCATTCCAATAAACCGAATATAAATTTTCGTCTAGCATCTATAAAATGAAGACACAAAGATATAAAATACAGACATCGGATCACTATGCTAAAAAAAAATTTTCTCTAACGACTAACACACACCAACGAATGTAGGTGTAGATGTGCATACTATTTCACAAAAGAAAGTAAATACTGCGTCACTACTTTCTCTTCATTAATGATGATACACTCACTTTCTGACTCATCTTCGATTTACAAGTAAGAGAATTCAAAGTTCAAATCTTCAATCAGTGTAATGTTTTGGAAATAAAGCAGAAACTTTAAATGCGTTATAAGATTATAACGACGATTGACGATTATATTTATTATGTGAATAACAAACGTCATTATAGAGATTTCGGATTGAGGAAAAATATATCGTCACACTTTCAAATAATTTATCAAATGTTGATAAATTTAAAAACAATTTTAACACTTCAGACAAATTTGCTATACTGAGATACTTTAATTCACTTTCGCCAATCCGTTGAATAAAAGCCGTTGCCCGCCAAATCAGCAATAATCAAATCCGGTCGCGTTCTTCTCGCGCACCGTTTATGCTTGCAACAACAAACAAACCTACTCACTTCAGTTCATTTTACTTGGTGAGTGGTTCAAATGGCTGAATTCCTGAAATGTCTAAAATTGCAAGTGTCTTAAATTCAGACATATAATCATAATTCTAATATTTTTTTCAGTTCATTTATGCCATGATCATAATAAGACGTTTATGTGTCTTAAATTTAGACATCTATCACGTCTGAAATTTTAGTTTCAGACGTTTAAGTGTCTTAATTGCTTTTTCAGTCACATATGTGTTTGAATTTAAGACGCCTCTATTTGCAGTGTGGGAACTAACTTAATTCATCTGGTGTTACTCTAGGAAACTTTTATATATTTCAATTAAATTATTGTACATTTTTTGGAGTTTTGAAAGAGTGCAGGCCTGGGGCATGTGCTTTGAATACACTGTCGTAAATCAGGCCTTAGTTACCCATTAATATTATTATGACGTTGATTAGTCATTTACATTATCTTCTGTTCAGAGAAAATTTAATGCATTTATCAGTCATAATCCCAATAAACGTTTTACTGCACTTTTAACTAGAGCACCTATCCATTAAAGCGTTAATTAAACATTTATTCTACTTTCAGCGAAACAAAATTTCAAAATATTGACCAATTAAATTCCAGATAATTGACAAAGACATCCCATCTCTCTCCACACGAAAATTTAGCCGTAATCTTAAAGCATTAATGTCACATTTTTCGAATTTTATGTCCAATCTTTTGAACGATTTCGACTAATTAGATGAATTATCGTCTTTAAGCTATATACGTCATATCCTTCTTTAGAATGACAGTCTAACTGGGACGAGAATATTTTGAGAATTTTTCGCACATCATTTCTGTTAATCGGATTAAAGAGATGACAACAGTCATTTGTTTGGAGCCATTTTATTCTCCGTCGGAACTTTAGCCTACGAACAAAATGTTTTAATGTAAAACTTTATGCAAATGGGCAATACTATAACCATGCTTTTATAAGTTTTGAATTTATAAGTTTGAAAGGATAATTTTCTAAAAAGTTCATTCACTCTAACATGAATGTTAGTTGTTATTAGAGGTTAACTTTATATTGCTGGTGAAGTTTTGCCGCATGTATTTTCCAAATAATGTGACCAATTATCCATTTACATACCCAATTCAGGATTAAAGGAAATACAGTGCATTTCCGCATTAGTTTGTGGTTCATTCCTGATAAAAACACATACAGGAGGAATTTTTAAAGGAGCATTAAAATGGACAACTGAAGGAGATGTTCTATCAATACTAAAAGAATTGAAGATTTTAAGATTCTAGAATCTTAAGACCATGTCTTTTTACTAAAATGTTTAAATAATAACTTTAAAATACTCACCGTTTTAACAACATTATATAAATGTTTCTATTCTTAAATAAAGTAACTAATGCTGATGCCGCCGCTGCCGTATTTGAGTTTACTGTGACCTTTTCACTTTCTCAGTTCATGATACAAAAAACTATGATTAGAGCAGTGTTGTATGATTAAATCAGTCTGGTTAGGAATTTTAACAAGAAAGAGCTTTCTGTAGTTCAGATATTATCTATGGATGATCTGGGTAGAACTTAAATCAAAGGAATCAGCGAAGAAAGTTCTCTTTTGAAAGCGTGAATTTTATTTTATTGCTGTATCCGTGAGAAGAGAAAGACATGGAAAAACCGTAACGCGGACTCGAACGCTAGCCAATCGGCGAACGGGGCACTATTTAACTGAATATGAAAAAAAGTGTAATTAGATGATAGATTCGCCGCGAAAAATCTTAAAACGCATTCTCTGTAAAATGAAAAATAGGTTTAGGAAAGAAGGAGAATCATCTAAAACTGAATGAATGTTTACACGAGAAAACCAAAATACCGGGCGTAGAATGGTGAGATTTTAAGATTGGGGGAAAAAATATTTTAAGGCGGTAATAAGGAAATTAAATGGGAAAAGTATATTATATATATATATATATATATGTGTGTGTGTGTGTGCGTGTGTGTTATATAAAAAAAATTAATCGCGATATTCCTTTAAATTATTCTAATTTTCCGAAATATTCACTATTTCCCTACTTCTTAGTAATATCTATTATTTATTCCTATTTAATTGCCCTATAATATTAATATTCGCAAGTTTTTTATTATCTTATTCAAAATCCTAATCTAAAACTTTTAATCCCTTCATAAATTTTATCAGCAATCCTATCTATAATATTCTGAGATAATATAGTTTTTTATTTTCGAATGTTTTAAACAGCCATTTTGTTATTTTTATTTCCAATCTTTATTCCACGAGCCTGGTTTCCCGCGCATCTCGATGCTAGACTATTTACTTCAAAAACATTACTCTACTAGGTAAGGGATACTTTCGCTTTAGGCCACTCCCCTCTCGCATCATTAGCTTAGTTACTTACCTCCCGGAATGCGCGTTTCACTGATTGGTTTGTTTGCGTGCTACGCCGGTATTTGTTTTCCTCCAAAAGTTTAACAAAAAGCCGATGCACTTAACTCGGTACAAAGATTCTGTTTGTTTTTCAAGTGCTTAAGAAAATGTTATCTGGTGTCTCTTCAACCTCACACTATTCTAAATTGCTCTTTAAGATCTTGCAGCATGGCACAGAGCCTCATGCCAAAACCTGAAGTCTTCATGGAACTGCATTACAATATGGGATTTGTTTAAATTTTTTATGCCTGATGAATAAACATATTCGAACGACAAGCTGACTTCGTTTTTCTTTATGGAGAAATCACCGGATTCCTTAATTTGTTGCCTTGTTTACACTTACGCGATGACCGTATGAATCAATAATACGACTACAAACAACCGTATGAATTGATAACACGACTGCAAACGACCATAAGTATTTATTATACGACTGCAAATTACCACCATGCCTTATCACTAGGACCTATACTTTAAGACATCGACGTATTCTTCTCATCGGTCGAATAAATCAGCATCCTAGCCACGATTTCACAATTAAAATATTCTACCTGATATTAGCTGTTTCAAAAAAACTTCACACAAGTCGACAGGATCTCGTATCTTATATAATTGAATTCTGTACCCTTGATAACGTAATTCAATATATAAGCTTTTCAATTATTTTTATCGAAATCCATATTTTTCTTTTTTTTCTTCCTTATTAATTCTTGTTATATAGTACAAGGGACTTTATTTTTTACATTTCAGCATGCATATTATGTTTTTGGTATCCATTCAGTGTGTTGGGGACACTGTATTGATGTAAATTCATTCATACTATCACAATTTTTGTTGGTGGTGAGTAACGTTTAATTAATGGTTATATATATATATATATATATATATATATAACCATATATAAATATGTATATAACCACATATATATAGATATAACCATTAATTAAACATTACCGACCATCATCAAAAACCGCAATATTGTGAATGATTGACAACATACCTTATACTTAATTACAAGAATTAACATGGAAGAGAAAAAAAAAAGAATATGGATTCCGAAAAAAATTGAAAAACTTATATATTGAATTACGTTTTCAAGAGTACAGAATTCAATTATATAAGCAAATTGGTTGTTTTCTGTGAGAAAAAAGCTATAAGCTGAATTTTTTTCCCTTGTACTCAAACAACCAATATATAACCAAAGGAATAGCCCCAAGATGAAAACAGAACATAATCAAATGACATGAAATGGTAAAAAAAACTACAACCCTTTAAATATTCATTCTATAGCAATAGAAATCTTACAAAACATACCGAATTATTCCCGGTAGATTTTTAAAATATATTTCCGCACATGGAATCCAAAAAGCATGATAGATTAAGGTGAATAAAACAGTTAAGTTAACACAGAAATTAAAACCCATGTGGTCAGTTAATCAATGTTGAAACAGCGCGATAAATATAATTAATATAATATAAATAAAAAAAATAAATTCATTATTTATAATACCTAAAAACAATTTTAAATTGTTTAATAACAATTTTACAACATTGCCAGTATTCAGTGTTAATTACCACCTGGTGTAACAAATTAAAATTATTACTTTATTAGAAGCTTTAAAAATAAAAAAAAATACAGTGCTGCCATCTATTATTTTATTTTAAAAACAATTACTATTATACAAATGTCACTAAAAGAAGAACCTAATACATGCTAATGAAATTACAATATATCAACAGCATTCCTACACACATCCTAATATAAACAATACCATACTGTAATCATTATTCAAAAAAAAATTTTAATAAATTAAATGTTAATAAAATGCTTACAATATTTTCTATTACCATACCATTAAATCTACACTGAGAAATTAAAATAAATAAATGAATAAATAAATAAACTTGATAATATATGGAATATAGCTATATATATATATTAGGGTGGAGCGAAAAAATTAATTTTTTGTTAACAAAAACGGGTAGGGGCCAAAAGTTGCCTTTATACTAGTACATCAATTGCGTGAAATTTTACCGCTGAAATAAAATGGCTTGAGTCTGCGCTTTTGGTCCAAAAGTCGAAATTTTGGGTAAAATTAGACAATTTTTCCAAAAAATAAAATAATTCCTATAGAGAAGGTTATTATTTAAATGTATTATTTAAACCTTTATTATTAATGACTTAAGATATTTAAACGATGAAGCGATATCTTTATTCTGTATAACTGGAGCAAATCTGACAACGTTTGGTAAAAAAGGGCGTTGTCACTCTGTTGTGTCATACAACTAATTGTTTTTTAGAATATAGCTCATACCTAGTTGCTTTCGAAACTACCCAGGAGGTATCACGTGGGGGTGGCTGCATTTCATGTCACAGCAGTGCATAGCTCGACCACCCTACCATCTGAGCACAATGTTTTATTTATACATTGAATTGCGATTTTTTATTAAAGACTGTTATAAGTTTTCTATGTATCAACCCAGTTCATCTCTTCTTTGTATCCACAGCCGTTGGATGATGTTGTGACACTCCTTCATGTATATTTCTACTGCTTGTATATGATAAGGCAAGCAGAGTAATGCTGTGGAATTAATGGAATCTATTCAGCCGTCTATTATCTTCACCAAAATTGCATCCAGTTAATGCATAGTGATTTGGAGTTCTGTTACTACAATATTCTACAATATCTAGGTATTTCATCTTTGGGTATGCCATCCTTTACTCTACCTGTTGAATTTTTTATATGCTGAAAAGCTTGCTGTTTAATGTGATGGCGATCGTCAGAGAGCATTGCAATAAGAATTTGCTCTCGATGTGCAAATCAACTATTGTTCTAAATAAATTTTTTTAGCATTTGTTTTATGCCGTTTTCTGTGCTGTTTAGTAGCCTAGTAAGTTTTTCGATCCATTTTTTAGAAGTGGATTAACATTTGGTGTAAACCATCCTGCAGCATAAACTTGGATTACATACTTTGTGAATGAACCTACAGACTCTGATGGTCAATCAGTCCTTATATAAAGGCAAAAACTTTTATTCGCCTTTGTGAGCCATCTTGCATAGGACTTCCTATTTGCTAGTTTATATGAGTCACATCCTGATTAAATAACTTTACAAATTTCTAGCAGGTATTTCTAGTCTGTGCTGAGTACCCTTTTCTCGATTTCAGGAAATAATGTTTCAAAATTTCTCTCTATGGGTTCAAAAATTGAAATAAGAAGGTAATGGCAGATGGACAAAGATTTTCCTATTGCTCCGGCGAAATCCTGCGGGTTGGAATCTAATTTTTGACAACGATCTTGTCTAATAAATGATGCGGAGGAAATTCATTGGACTCTGAGGTGGCATATGATCCATTGTAATGGTTCATTCTAAACATGTACCACACAGAATGGATGACAACGATGAACAGAATTCTCCACTTTTAAATGAGCACTCACTTCCCAACAGTGTCTCAACGTTCACTCAAAAAGTACTATGTAATCCAAATTTGGCCCTAGGATAGTTTACCATCACATGTAATCCACATCTAAAGAAGGTATCTAAAAGCTCATGGGAAATTATTAGACTATTCAACAACACGGAAGACGGAATAAAACATATACTTAAAAAAGTTATTTAGAACAATAGTTGCTTTGCATACGCAGAGGAAATTCTGATTTCAATGCTTTCTGACGATCGCCATCACATTAAATAGCTGGCTGCTCAGCACATAATAGTTGAAATATGAGAGTAAATGATGGTATTCGCAAATCTGAAACATCGATAATCTACTTTGAAGCGAATAATTATATAAATAAAATTGATAGGAAAATTGCTGTGGTAACAGAACCTCTAATCAATATGCATTTATCAGGTGCAATCTTGGTGAAGTTAATAGATGGCTGAATGGATTAAATGAATATCATCCCCACTGCATTACATTATTTGCCTTTTCTTACACAAGTAGTAGAAAAATACGTGAAGAAGGTCACAGCAGCAACATCCAAAGTCTGTGGATACAAAGAAGAGATGGACTAGGTTTATACATAGAAAACTTATGCCAGTCTTTGATAAAAAATTACAATTCAATGTATAAATAAAGTATTGTGTTCACATGGTAGCGTGGTCGAGCTAGATGTCCTGGGTAGTTTTGAAAGCAACTAGGTAAGAGCTGTATTCTAAACAACAATTCGTTCAATGACACAACAAAGTGACAACATCATTTTTTACCGAAAGTTGTCAGTTTTGCCCCAGTTATACAGAATAAAGATATCGTTTTATCGTATAAACATATTAAGTCATTCATAATAAAGGTTTAAATAACACTTTTAAATAATAACCATCTGTATATTAATTTTTTAATTTTTTTGAAAAAATGTCAAATTTTACCCAAAATTTCGACTTTTGGACCAAAAGCGCAGACTCAAGCCATTTTTTTTCAGCGGTAAAATTTCACGCAGTTGATGTACTAGTATAAAGGCAACTTTTGGCACCTACCCATTTCAGATTTTAAAAAAATAATTTTTTTCGCTCCACCCTAATATATATATATATATATATGTGTGTGTATATATATATAGTGTATGCATGTGTGTGTGTGATAGAAACAAACATGTATAAAAGAAGAATTTATTTCGATATTCATTAGTTTAACTCGGTTCTCGATTTCTTTTATTTCCGCTTAACAACAAAAAGCTTTTTGACCCCTTTAGTGGCTCATTTTTAAACGTAAAACCATGAAACTGGTATGAATATTGAAATGATTTGGAATCGAATAGCGTTTTCCGCCATAAATGTACAGTCGTGGGAAAAAAAGGTAAACACTCTCTATTAACTCCACAAAAAATAATCTTAGAAGAAAGTTACTGATACCACACGATTGCTAATAATGTCTACTTTTAAATGATTTGCATAAAATTTTCTTAAGTGACCATCTACATATTAAAACGAACCATAGCTTTGTTTTTTTTTTTTCAATATCAGTATACAATTCTGACAGCATAAATGAACCATACACCCTTCAATTAGCCTAAAAACAAATTTTTATGCAATTCGTACGGTAAGTTTCCCAGAAAATAATTATTTTAAAACGAGTGTATTTAAGGGCTGTATCCCAGTTGAAGTTCGGTACTCGATTGTTGATCGAGAGTGCCCCTTTTTTGATCAAGGCATCTTAAACGCCACTCAAGGAGGCATTGAAGATTGACAGGTTACAGGATAGCAAAAGAAATTTCAAAATATCTTGTCACTTCTATCATTACATCTTAGATCATAGAAATCTTAATACTATCATAATACTATCATAGAGATCTTAAACCATTATTTTGCCACTTTTTAAGCATAATTTGAAAACTACTTGGAAGAAAAATGGGAAATTTTGGATTTCCATAAAGTAGGACATAATAAATCTAAATCCATCAAAAGAATTGTAGGTTGCAATTCATAATTCATATCATAAAATTATAAAAATTGCAAATTCAACGTATTTATGTTTGGGTATTTTAGTTTTATTCCTGCACAAAAAAATTAGCGCATTAGAAGTATGATTTCAGGAGATATTAATAAAAATATGAAAATGTAATTTAACGTTAGAACCACTCAATTTTGAATATTTATAATTCAAAAACTTATCATTTATATGACTTGAAATTTGGTATCTAGGCATAGTTCTAATCGGAGATTTGAAATTGAAATATCTTGTTAAAATTGAGTATTGCCATTGAAAAAAATGAAGTTTGGGTTTGTTTTAATATGTAGATAACCCCCTAAGCAAATTTTATATACATAATTTAAAAGAAGACTTTATTTCCAATCGTTCTGTACCAGTAACATTCTTGTACGACAATTTGTTGAGGAGTTAGTAGGGTGTTTATTTATTTTTTTCCACGACTGTACTTCATCTCGATTTATAAGAGATTTCTGTTTCATGATGGCATTCATGGCGCCACGTTTAGAAATTTGGTACAAAACGTCAGTTTGGACAGTTTTATTAGAACTATCCTTTGCATTTATAAAAAACTTCAAACGCTATTCAGTTTTATGGTTTCTGAGCAAGATACTGACACATTTCTTTCATCAAAAATTTTAAAAAAGATTTCGTGAATGTGTCAGAAAGTAAATCCCAAATTTTCATTTTCAGAAAAGCGAGTTTCTAAATCATTTCAATTTCCATAAAATTTCTGGATAAAAGTACTTTTATAATAATAAATTCTAATAAAAAATTAAAAAAGATTAAAGAATCTGATTAAATCATTAGCTCGATTATAAAAGATCTTTCGTTTACTGCAAGAAATCTTATTTCTGACTAATATACCTACATCTGAATTAAAAAAATTATTTGTCCTACTACAAAACGAGGCCCGTAATTACACTATATATATATATTTTGCTGTGTTTAGAACAATAAAAAGTTTGTTTAATTTTAAATTTTAAACTTCCCTAATGTATAAATCTGCGTTTAAATGTATATTTTGGTAGAAAAATGGATATTTAAATTCACCACGTTTGGTCACTTTGCAGTAGTCAAAGATCTAATGAGAAAAAAAATATCCAATCTCTAATATACTCCACAATTACATTAAATTTTTTAGTAGTGATCCAAAGAAAAAAAAAAATGCTAGTTCAATAAAGAACCTGTCTCTCAAAATTGCAAAACTGACCATTCAAGCCTTTTCTCCAAGATACAGATATATAAATCTATAAAAATGTAGATTCTCTTTAAAACATGTTTATTTCAATTTAAAAAATAGCGTCATGGTCGGTATTTAAGTATACTAGTATTTACACATTCGGATTTTCCTATGGCACTAGTAGACATACATTCTTGGGCGAACACTGACGAACTCTTGACTGGAGGAACAAGAAGGTGCCCTTTCTCTCCTAGTAATCTCTGATTGATCGAAAGTTTAAAAAGTTTAATGTTTTCAAGTGAAGAAATAAAAAAAAATCTTTAAACACGTTTTTCTTGAAACGACTTTTCTTTTCTTTTTTTTTTTTTTTTTTTTTTGTTTTTTTTTTTTTTTTTTGTTTTTTTTTTTTTTTTAATCTTTAAACACGTTTTTCTTAAAACAACCTTTTTTTTTTTTTTTTTTTTTTTTTTTTTTTTTTTTTTACATTGTCCCACTGTTAAAGAAATCTCCGGTTGATCTCGATGAAATTTTTAGGCATTGTTCTGTATTGATACGGTTGGAACCGACAATACGTAAAACTTTTAAATGTAATATATTTTCTCAGCTCTCATAAAAAAAAAAAAAAAAAAAAAAAAAAAAAAAAAAAAATATCGATTTTGCCTCCCATTTTTTTTTCAGATAAATCCCGGTTTGTCAAAAAATAACAATTTTTTCTTCTCGGTTCCAATCGTAACTGTAAGTCTACTGATTATAAAACTAATAATAAATTCTATTTCTGAATAATAGATTTGCTGAAAAGCGTGGGACATCAGAACTATATGCGAGGCGCAGACTCAACTTCGCCGCCATTTTGTAATAGCGAAAGTTAGACTATTTTGCTCCAAAAATTTTTAAAAGATAGTTTCAAATTCTACAGTAATACATTTTGTTTATATGGAAAAAAAAAATCTGAAATATGCCTAGGTATATGCAGGATAATGTACAAAGCTTCCTTAGAAAAATAACACTCACAAGAAAGCAGATTTTGTTCTTATACATTCGCATTACCGAGATTTATTCCTTTGTTTACTGGGTTCAGAAATTTTTAGTAAATAAGTCCAATCTCCTAAATTATAGAAAATATTGTTATTATACAAATTATATTTAAAATTTCAAAAAAAGACTTTCAAATGACTCTTTTGTCACATATCCCCCAAAAAGAGACTTAAATGGTTATATATTAAATTGGCGTTGTCATATTTCATGAGGAGGAAACTTTAAATATTGAAAACCTTAAAAAAAATAACTCAAGATAGAAAATTGATAATTTTGTTAACTAAAATATGTAAGAGATACGGATTCATTCACTGCAGTAAAAATTTTATTTAAAATTGTGGAGAATATAAAGGTGGAGTTGATGATGGCAATGGTACAGATGGCAGCAATGAAATACGGAAGAAGGAGCAAATACAAGAGATGTCAAATAATGGTAAAGACAACACAACAAAGTCAAAATTCGGGTAAGAAAAGTCACAATTCGGGTAATTAGATGTCACAAATCAGGAAATAAAAGTCACGATCAGGATGTAGCGTCTTGAATCGACATTATTTCTTCTTTCTGAAAACAGTATTCTTGATTCTCTTAGACAAAGGCAACCTGGAAACAATATTTTAAGACATTATCAAAAACAGCTTATTGAAAAACCTCACTTTAGCTATCCTAAAGAAATTACAACAAATTTAACGAAACGTTCTAGGAGATTATTAAAGAAATACATAAAAGTTTAACTGCAAAAGAATCGACAAATGTCTCTTAATCTCGAAAAGTGTAATATAACCAGAAATGAAAATTTATAACAACATCTTCTGTGTTATTAAAAATTCCGAAATTTGTCCTTTTTGTTTAGAAAGCTCAGAACTCGATATATATCTGAGATTGAATGAGACGTTTATAAACACAAAGCTAATTTTACTACCGGTGATTTTCGTAAACGTTAAGTAGACAGTTTTTGAGTGCATTAATCCGTTTCCTTAACCCGTAATACAGGTTTTCGGATGCTATTCATTTTTGAAAAAAGCAATCTTCTTTCCAACATGCATGTTTTACAGGCAAACATAATAAATTAACAGCGTTAACATTAATCTTAAAATCAATATTACTTTGTAAACCCTGGATGTATAAATTGAATTACGAAGCTGAAAATGTATACTTGAGAATATGTATTATCTTAAAAACCGATATTCCGGTTTGAGAATACGGATTAATAGGCTATAAAAGCTACTCGAACACGTTTCCGAAAATCAGTGGTATCAAAAGAACGTTTCTTTTTATAAATGTTTTTTAAAATCTCAAAAATATTTTGGCTTCTGAGATTTCTAGTAATAACGAACAGTTTTCAGAATTATTGGTAACTCGAAAAACGAGTTTTTCTATTTACATTCGTAGTTATACTTTCGCAAGTTAAGAAACATTTTTAAAGCATGTTGTCGAACACTTTTTTTCTAAAACTTTCTTATGATACACCTGTTTTCCTTTTTTAAGAAGACATTTGACTTTTAATATAACACAATATGTTTTTTTCTGTTTTTTCCCTTTAATATTTTCTAGTACAGAACGTTAATACTAAAGCTAAATGATAAATAAGGAAACAAAAATTTGTAGAAATAATAATTTTAATACAAATTTCAGGCAAGTAAAGAGGTTCGCTTTGAATTTTGCTATTTTTATTATGAAAGTTTTCAGCTAAAGAGACTTATTTTTGATAAATGAATTCAGATATTAACAGCTTTCTTTGGTACAATCCTGAGGAAATGTACGAGAAATGCTTAATGTAAACATGTTAAACAAAAAGCATTTTAAAAGACGTTTCATCAAAGTCTTTCACTTGTAGCTTTGAAATGAGGCCGAATACAGTCTTAATCGTTGATTTATAATATTATTTACTTATTATCTTATTGTTTTATCATAACATTTTGCCAAAACCTAGACATCTAAAGTCTGTAGTACTTGAAATTTTTATTTTATGGCAATTTGCCTTCTACACAGCAAAAAAAAAAAAAAAAAAAAAAAAAAAATTGTTGCTATCGCAGAAAAAATGTGTTAACGAGCAGTTAGTAAAAAACTTTTTATTTCATGGAAATAATCTGTATTTATTCTGAACTTGGAGCCAAAATCTGTTAAAATAACAGAAAGTTCGTACAGTACAGATTATTTCAGTAAAATAGACAGTTTTTAACTGGTGTCTTGACTGACAGGTATATATATATATATATTTATATATTTTACAGTGTATGTCATATCTATATATTTTTAGTGCTAAATAACTCGAAACGACATATTAGTTATTTCTCCGGACCACGTCCACCGGATGAGCAGAATCTAGGGATGAACTTTTGTTTGAAGTAGGTGGGCCTAAAGTCACAAAATGCTATACAGAAATATCACAAATAAGAAATTTTAAATGTCTAAAAGTAAATCTCTGTTTTTTTTTGTTTGTTTTTTTTTGTTGTTTTTTTTTTTTTTTTTTTGTTTTTTTTTGTTTTTTTGTTTTTTTAACGGAGAATTGAAATAATTCATTCTTTTACGCCAGGGATGCGTGGATAAATGCATTAAATTGAAAATAAACAATGCATCATGAATAATGCTTAAAATCAACTTTATAGACTCAGAGAGTGGTACAAATACATTTCTTTGAACGGCATATTTAAGGTAATTTTTAAGCACATGAAAGTAAAAAACATATATATGTTATTTTGGAATAATATTTAGCTCTAATTTTTTTCTTTTTTATTAAATAGACTTGTCCCACTTTCAAAAACAAATGCTCATATCTTGAGTTACGATCAATTATTGTCTCATGACGAACTTGCTGCGGGTTGTGTCCGAAAAAATTACCTTAAATCTACTTTGAAAACATTCTGAAAAATATCACTTGCCTTTAGGAAAAAATGTAAAACTCTATAAGATTTCTTATTTTCTAAATAATAACAGCTGATAAATTCTTGTATTTACGAAGAAAGAAACTTGTGTCAGAAAGAAGCTATTTTGGACTTGAGAAAACTCTTAAATGAAGCTTTATTTTACTTTAAAACGGAGGATTTTCGTGACGATTAATGTAAAACAGAATTTCTTCACAATTATTATTATTCAGTGTCTTCAGAGGTTTAGCATTTAGCAAATTAATAAAGAATTAATATTCATTTCAAATTACGAGCAGAAAAATAATCAACATTTGATCTGTGCAATTACTTATATTTGATTAAAATGATTTTCTGATAAAAAAGAAAAAAACGATGTAAGAATTTTAGAAATGCCCTTCATTTTAAATTAAATGTAAGAAAATTGAGCAATTTCTAAGATACTCAGAAAATATCAAGAGTGTCTTAATTTTATTAGACTCGTCAATTATATCGAACCCAGTAAAATTAGGTATAGAATTAATCTGATCTTTAAAATGCACTTATAATATTCATTATCACGTTGCATGTTTTATATTACAATACGATTTTTAAACGTATCTATTGTATTTTATTAGAAAAGTTGCCATTGTCTTACTCAAAATTCCTGTTTTAAACATTAATGATTAATGCTGTTACTAGCATGTAATAGCAATAATAATAAAATAATAATAATACTTACGCTTTGTGTCTAAGGATAAACATTTCCAAGATGGTGAAATTAACTCTACGCTGCCATTCATATACATATTCTTTAGACATATCATCCATAGCCCGCCAGGCAGCTTCGGCTTGGTTTATCTTAATCAAGTAGGGCATAGCGCTTGACAAGTCTATGTTCTTTTCTCTCATAAGCTTTCTCCATACCCTTTCTCTTTCTACCTTCAACTCACTTTCAAACCATTTAAAGGCAGCTTCACGAACTACAGAAGACCTTTTCATTGTCTTGAAGGCCGCTTCAACTTTGTGATCGAACTCAGCAGAATCAAACATGAATCTGAAAACAATTTGGGACGTATAAATAAACATAAAAAAGAAAGAAAAAATCATTTGTCATGGATAGATTAAGAAATATTTTCCGAAATATTCAGCATAATGTAATAAAACTTCCCTGTTTAATAAGGTGTAAAAAATAAATATGAAAAAATGAAAAAAAAATACTTAAAAGATTTAAAGCTCTAATAACTGTAATTAACGTCTATAAAATAGAAGCGGAGTCAGGTTCTTTTGTGAAGCCCTGTATATGATCCGTAGATTTATATATAGTGCATGATATGTTAAAATTTAGTTCATTGGGAAACGCATAACATAGGTGAAATTCCCTTTCAAGAATTTCCGTCAATAAGCGAAAATGCTCTCAAATTCTTATGTGCAACCCTGCAGAATTTATACACAGACTTTATGGAATGTGTACACATCAAGTAGTGTGCAACAAATTTGGGAAATTTAAAAACGCATACTACAGTTGAAACGCACTTTAATAATTATTGCTCGTGCGCAGTACTGTGACCAAATTATTTTTTGTGTGCCTGTAAATGAACGATAAATTTTATGCACACAGCAAGCTTCTTATAGTGCCCCTCAGCGATGTATATAAATTTCAATAAATTTGAAATAGAATCGCATCATTAAAATACAAACCATTTTTTCCCAAAGACCATAAAGTAATGGAATTCTGTTGAATGTTCCTCTAGAACTATAAATGCTACACACTTCATTTTCAATACCGGTCATGGCATACAAAACTTCAATACTATATATAAATTACGTGGCAATCCGAATATATGTACGCGAGATAGTACTCAGTCTTACAGAGAGGGACAGAAAAACCAAATTCATAGAACAGAAGCGTCTAAAAAATATCACATTACTCAATATGGATAATTTTCCCAGAAATGTGCATTTTCAATGATAAAATTTTTGAAAAATGCAAATTAATTGTAAAATATTTTTTTTTAGAATTGAACTTATCTGTCATCCTACCAGAATTTTCACAGATTGTGAGAACTATTTTGTTAAAATTACATTTTTTCTGATTACGTGATTGCTGTGTTCGTAACCATGATTTCGACAAACATGATGTTGTTGTTTTTTATTGTTAAATATCAACCGGAATTTGATGATCCTGTTCAATTAAGTTTAATATTAGGGTAATTAATATTACATGTTATTCTATTTATTTTACTATTTTACAATCTTCACTGATTTAATCCAGTCCACGGAGTTTCATCATGTTCGTGATTTTCCCACATTTGCTATTTAATGTGCAGGTTCATCGAAGAAGTTGTCCCTGATTGAGAAATAAATTGCACGACAAATATGCAATCAATCAGTACGAAACCGCCGTGAAAACGTCAGTGGTGATTGCGTTGAACTTGACGTGGCTGCGCGGATGCGCCGACTCCACTTTGTGACTCTATGTCATTTCACAGCACATCATGGTGAGTGTACCATAGAATTATACAAGAACTATACAAGAATTATACAAGTTATTTGTAATTCTACGGAGTGTACAGCAGAAAGCGCAGTGCGCGTTTACGTTAGTTATTGTGGTACAGTGTTATTTTCGCCATTCGTATAAAGATCCACCAACAAACAAAACCATTGTTCATTGGTTTAACCAGTTTAAAGCGCACCTGGTTGGAGATCGACTACATGTTAGATGTTTGCTGAGCAACAGGGATAGCTCACATTGAAGTTCAATTAAATAAAATAATAATAAAATAAAAGTAATGTAAAAAAACGCACAGATTTTTCTAATCTAGCAGTGTAAAAATAAATGTTTTACCTTTATTAACGCTTTAGTTATTTTAATTCGAAATGAGGAACACCTTTTTTTTTGTGAACCTGTATATATATATATATATATATAGGTACGAATTGCTACATTGAAAATGACTACCAGGCTTCTTTTCTACACTATTTTTTTTTGTTTATTTGTTTGTTTTTGTTTCATTTATTGAGCTATTTAGGTAGCTGTTAATTTTCTATCTACGGCATGACCCATTTTGTTCTAAAAGTAATTATTTATCAAATAAATCAAAATAAACGAGATTACTCTTCGAAATTGAATCTAAGTTAATTTTTAAAATGCACTAAATTGAAAATAAACAATATATCGTGAAAAATGTTTTAAATAAAATTTATAGACCCAGTAAGTGGTAAAAATAAAAATTAGAATTCATTGTGACAGTTCACGGACACGATAATTCCGTGCCTGTGAACACATTCTTTCTGTGAAATTTTTTATTGCTAATTAGTTACATCTATTGTTGTTGTTAAACATAAATAAAACTATTTTTTCTCAAAACCATATAATATGAAATAAGCTCCAGCATATTACTTATATATCTGTAGAGATACAGCATTACTATTCGAGACATACAAGTGTGAATATAAAAAAGTAAGATAATATATTATAAATTAGCTTATAATATGTATAAAATAACTAGCTAATAGCGTTTCAATAAGGTATTACATTATTAAATTAGAATATCATAACACTTTATCATGCCAGAGTTAAACGATTAAATCCCTCCCTTGCGAACTAATGTTTTTTATTCTAACTCGTAAAAGATTTTTATTCATTCATAGGAATATATTTTTAACTAATTAGTAATAAAATAGTAATTGAAAAGAAATCACCCTCTCACCGTTATTATTTAAAGGTAAAAAATCTCTGTTTTGTATTTGGAAACTTATGGGAAGTATACAAAAAATAGTTAAAATTTTCTTTACTGTGTGCATAGTTTTATGAAATATAATTCAGTACAAATGAATGATTTACCAGACAATTAACAAAGCATTCTATAGAAATTTATAAAAAAAAGAAAATTATCAAAATTTCTATACCTATCAACGACAACTTCTCTTCTCAAAATTTTCCAATACTTTTTTTCTTTTCTACTATCCTGATCGTCATCGATATCTTCTCGAGATCGAAACCTAAAAATATACATTAGAGATACATAGACATAGAAATGTAAGTATAAGATAAACAGCAATTCTAATCCATCGTACGCAATCGGAATATATACATAGAAATATATTTGCATTTTACTTATATAAAATTATAGAGCTTCTTTAATACTACTGAAGCCTTTTTAGATGAACGTAATTGAATATGTATCTTCTAAATTTCCCCCATCCTTTTAATATGTATTAAATGTATTTCATTCTCTTTTACTTTAATTTTTCAAGACGCATTTATAAAAATAAAGTTTATTTTGCTGCCACACATTTTCGGAAACGTTTCCAACTATTTTTATAATTTATTAATAAGTTTTCTCAATCCAGACTACTGGGTTTTTGGATGTTATCCATTCTCAAGTAAGACATTTTCATGTTCATCAAACACGTTTTATGGAGAAGGTGATAATTAACAGCTTTAACATTAATATTATTTTGTAACTCTTGCATTAATGAATTATACATTATTATTATGCATATTATGCATTAATAAATTAATAAATCGTTTAATTAAGAATAAATAGTATCCTAAAATCTGTAAATAAATCAAACATTCGGGATTGAGAAATCAAATTAATATACTACAACAACTACTGGAAACAGCTTCCGAAAATCAGTGGATAAAAAAAAAAAAAATTGTTTTTATAAATGGTTCTTTAAAACCGAAAAATACACTGGTTTCCGAAGTTTCTAATCATAAAAAACGCTTTTCAGAATCATGAGTAACTCGGAAGAGGTTGTTGTATATTTCCGTGCCTTATGACATTGCATTTTCGTAGTTTATGAAATATTTGTCAGTGTACTATGAAAAGAATCCATCAAAATATGAAATTTAATATAGACATTTGGATGGTTTCTTTGTCAATGAATCAAAACATAAATTGTATGGATTCCACCTGGATTCTTTGACAAATAACACTTTTAAAATCTAGTTAAACTCTCATTTTTATAATACAGTTTCCGCAACAGTACGAATTTTTTACAGTGTAATAATTTAAGAAAATGCAAAATTCAATTTTATTTTTATAAATAAAATTAACGTTTTCTTTTGTGTGTGTGTGTGGGGGGGGGGGGTAAAGAAAATTGTTTTGTATAATTCTGTTTTTTTATTTTTCATATCAGTGTTAATTAGAATATCTTCACTGCATTCCTTTCCTATATAGTAGTGCTGGTATATACTCTTAAGTCAAAGAGATGTACAATGAATTTTATGTATAATATTAGAGATGATATAATTTTAAATACTTTGGCGTAAGCTGTACTTAAATATCATCAGTGTCTAGAAGGTGGATCGCAAAAAATAGATGTAAATGGCCAGCTGTGTTGTAAACGGTAGTTAAATGTACATTTAATAAATACATACTATCGTTAAAAAGGATACATAAGATAAAAGCAAACTAAAATAATATAAAACAGTAAGTTAATATGCAATCGTTAAGTACATCACATCAATATGGCAACTTTTAACAGTAAACGATATTAACGATTGTAGTTCTTATATCCGACGGATTGTTCTGCTCACCAGAATGAATATATCATAAATATTATATAATATAAATATATTTATCAATTAATACAATATATTATATCTTTATTTATGCTATATCATATTATACTGTTATATGTGTATAAATAATTCTGCTATGGCGTTTAATATGGCCACTGTATAACATGAACTATGCAGTAACAATGAAGTAAAGCAAAAAAAGGGTTACTGTAATTAATGTTTTTGTCATCATTTGGCGGCGCAGTGAATATGACCTGATACGTATAATACATGAGTACCAAGTTAGCAAATGTATATCGTGTTTTAAAAAGAAAAAATATGTTTGAAAAATGCTGTTACTTACATAAATTTCTCTAAGAAACTTTTAAAACTCATTTTTCTTAAACTCATGTATCAAAATATAAAAATCTTTAAAAATATCAAACGTTTTAAAACAAAAATCGTTTATTCTTAGCTCTTAGTAAACTTTAAGCAAGAAGATTTTTACCAGAACAAAACGAAATTGAAAGCTTCTATCATTGTTATAACAACAATATGTACAACAATAGTACTTAACATTCAAAGTAACAGTTTTAAAAATGATTCGGCGCCATTTTAACCTTTTCAACAATATACATTTGTTTTCTATTTTCTTTGTTATAAAGTAATTGTTTGATTTCACTTTGTTTACATTCTCATTAAAAGTTTAGAGTTCAGTATTGTTTATAATATTTTTTACACGCTGTTATTTAATATTCCTAATTGTAAAAGTGGAATTTTGTTTTCGATTTTTTACTCACTTGTTGATGAGTTTTGTATTACTGCGATACTAATACAATTTATTAACATTTTTAGAACTTAATTATGAATTAATCGGACAATTTTAATAAAAACTGTCGATAATAATTTACTTAAACAATGGAAAAAATGAAGCAAATAAATTAAAATCTATTTTGAATGCGTTAAATTTCCAATTTACTTGGAGTATGTCTACTAGTGCCACATCATTTTTTCGATTTCAACTGTAGATGGTTATTTAAAAACTTAGTTTCGATTTTTAAGTGAATTAATAAAAACGTACTTTTTTATGTTCTCACTTTTATTTTATTTTATCAATGTTCTTTCATTTTTCAATTTAATCAACCCTTTATCCTAAAAAATGTAGATCTTTAAGGCATAGTTCAAATTTATATATATACATATATTTATTTTTCTGGAAGTAAAATCCGGCCCATTTCCCAATCATCACCAGTTAGCTTTTCGGCTTAATTCAACAAAAATATTGGTAAATAATGACTCAAGTAGTTTTTACATTTGTAAATTTAATAATTTCAACTAATATCCACTTAGAAATACCCTATACCAGCGGTTCCCAATCTGTGGGTCGTGGCGGGTGTTTTGGTGGGTGGCAGAACAATCGAGGTTTGCCAAAAAATATATCTTTAATTCCATCTATTTAAAAAATATATATATAACAAATACAATATTTTACAACCGCAATAATTATGAGAGTTATTAGTTTAACTTAAAACTTCGTGAAAAGATAGTACTTTCTTAAACAGTTAGTCGGTATTATGTTATAAACTCGTTGTGAGATGCGTCAGTTGTCGCGCAATCGTTATATGGCAACACTGGAAAAATCCTTAACATCCTTATGGAAAAACATAAGAGTAGAATATTCAGAATTATCTAAATGAGCTTTGACTTGCTTGGTGGGGTTCAACTCGACAGACTTATGTGAACGTGCTTTTTCTACTTTGCTGTATTTGAAAAACAAGTACATCAGAAAGAAACTGCGTGTAGAAAGTGACTTAAGGTTTAAATTAGCCAGTTTTAACTCTGATATAGATACCCTCATCAGTAAACACCAGTGCTAGAAATCTCACAGACTGTAAAGTTGTGTTTTGATAATGAATAAACCTATTTTTCATTATATTTGTTGTTTAATTATTCTTCAACTTAGACACATAAGGATTAACAATTCTTCTTTTTGTGGAAAGTGCATTCTTCGTACGAAATTTTCCTTTTTCTTAGGATAGTATATTCGATAGCTTATAGAGGTCATACAAAACTTCAATACTGATATTAGACACACCCGCATATTAAGTGGATCGCGATTTTTTTTTTTTTTTTTTTTTTTTACTTAAAGGTAACTGGCGTACCAATAAAGGTTGGGAACCGCTGCTCTAGACTCTTCTACCTGTTATTTAAAAGCAGAGTTTTAATACTAGACCACACATAACGTAAAAAAAGTACTCTGCTGTCATAATAATTTATTACAATTTTCATAATTTGTGCAATACAAGATTTTAGTACTCGCCTGATGTTTGAAAAACAGAAAAATCATTTTATTCTTCTGTGGATCTACCCCTGTCCCGAAAAGTCGAAATAAGCTCAAAAACCTTTAAGTGAAAAAATATATATATATATATATAAATCGACCACTTTTGATATCATGTAGTAAAAAAGTACCTAGTTGTGTACATCCCCGTAAGGCATGGTGACGTCACGGCGACGTCGTTGTGAAGTCACACTGTGATTTTGTGACCGTCGATGTGACGTCACGTGACGTCGATGTGACGTCACAGTGACTAGAATGCGAGGTCGTTATGGCCGTTTTAGAGGACGTTTGTGACGTCACATTGTGACCACTCTGTGAAGTCACGGTGTGACAAATTTGTGAAAAGTGTGTCATTTGTGACTATTTTGGCATTCACTTTGTGACGAACCTGTGACGAAAGCGACAATGCTTTGAAGTCACATTGTGACCAATTTGTGAAATATGTGTCATTTGTGACGAACTTGTCATAAACACTGTGATTTCAAATGAAAATCAAATTTCAAATTAATTGCTTAAAAGACGCAAATAGTGAAAAAGATTCCATGCTGGGACTCGAACCCGGGCCATCAGTACAGCACACTGACATTCTACCGACTAAATCACATGGAACGATACCCAGGCTGGAAAATTTCTCACTATTACATGTTGGCAAGGCTACAAACGCAGCAAAAGATGGAATATTTAGCGTGAACCACCCACATGATGCAAACACGAAACTTAATTAAATCCAGCATTGATTGAAATTATATTAATACTTGGAAATTTTTCCAGAGAGAACCATTCGCCTTGCATACAATATTTCAAATGAAAGTCAAATTTCAAATTAATTGCTTAAAAGGCAATTTTAATTTGAAATGTTGTATGCAGGGCGAATGTTTCTCCCTGGAAAAATTTCCAATTATTAATATAGTTTCAATCGATGCTGGATTTAATTAAGTTTCGTGTTTACCCCATGTCGGTGGCTCACGATAAATATTCCATCTTATGCTGCGTTTGTAGCCTTGCGAACATGTAATAGTGAAAAATTTTACGGTCTGGGCGTCGTTCCATGTGGTTTAGTCGGTAGAATGTCAGTGTGCTGCACTGATGGCCCGGGTTCGAGTCCCGGCATGGAATCTTTTCACAATATTGGCCTTTGCGCCTTTTAAGCCATTAATTTGACATTTGATTTTCATTTGAAATATTGTATATAAGGCGAATGATTCTCTCTGGAAAAATTTCTAAGTATTAATACAGCGATGAATTTTAAAATAAAATTTTGCTGTAAATATAAAATCTTATCTTTTTACCGTACTTTTTAGAAAAATATCGCTACTTTGGAGTCCTATTCTTCTAAAACATTTTACATTTTTCCACTTAAAAAACAATCCTTATCAACTGACATATTTTTTTATTAAGTTCTATGCTTGATATTTAGAATGTGTAAGTTTTTTAATTTGTTTTGATTTGTCATTGCTTTATTAAATACGAACATGGAAACTAACGGATATTAATACAACTATTATTTATAGAGCGACATGATAAGCGATATTTATTTAAATTTTTTATTCCCGTGTATATTGTACTTTGTGAATATGAGCTAAATAGATTTGGTATGTTTTATAGGAAAAGACTGATCTGGGAAATAGAAAAAAAAAAAAAAACGAGTAAGAAAAATCATGCGTTAAGCATAGATTAAAATATACTTTCCAACACTTTCTGAATGCTTTAACAAGACATCGTAATTTAGGGAAATGACGTAAATAAGATAACTATGTAAACATTTTAGAAAACGCATAAAACATTTGAAAAACTGATTTCAGCAGTTACCGTCCATAGCCAAATATGTTTTCCAATTCTTTTAAACAGCCCTTATTCTATCTGTAGGTTGATACACTGAAAAAAATGAAGTACTCAAAAATGAGCAAACCGACGTACTCATATTGAATTGAATATTTTTGGATAAAAAATGAACCTATGCTTTCTCTATTTTGAAGCATCACATGTTATCAAACCCAAACAAACAAATAGTTTTGTACCCTGTAATGGTTCATTTCATTTATGGCGGCATAAATGATGTTTATTAATGTAAATATTAAATTATGCACAGCATTTTAAAAATAATTGCTTGGAAATAATGTTCTTGTCATAAAAATATTCGATTCGAGTATCTTGTTAAGAATTTTGCTATTTTTCTTGATAAATAATCAATTAAACATTTCTTGTTAAGAACTTTGGACGGGAAATAAATGTCAGTACATTTTTACTTTACATTTTAAGGGGTTTTTTTTTGGGGGGGGGGGGGGGGCAGTACATAACGATTCATATTTGATCACAGCCATGGAATAAAAAACGAGTACATGTGTTTCTCAACTTTGAGTACATTTGGATCGGAGCTATTTTGTGCATGTGACGCATTTAAAATTCAGTACTTTTTACTCAATTTTGAGTACCCATTTTTTTAAGTGTATATATGTCGTAGGCTAATTGAGAAATCCGGCTCTTTGCAAACAGCCTAGGCTCTTTGCAAAGAGCCGGGCTAATTGGAGAATCCATCTCCCTTTTTCCAATTAGCCTGATATTTTTCAGGCTTATTGCAAAGAGCCTAGAAAGCGTTAGGCTAACTGAAAAATGACCACTTATTATCCGATCACGGTGATATTTTTAGCTCACAGGCTATCAAAGCCTGAGAGCTTATGTGCCCGCCGATTCTGTATGTACGTGTGCACGTACATACGTACGTACGTATGTACGTAACACGATAACTCTTGATAGAAATATCCGATTTGCTTCAAATTTTTTTTCTATGTTCATTCTGATAAGGTGCTTCTCTGATTAGTTTTTGGGATTTATTGGTTAAGGATAAAGGGGGAAAAGGGGGGCTAGTCCCCCCCTTAATTTATATAAATGGGTTTTTCATACAGAAATATTCGATTTGCTCCAAATTTGGTATACCGGTTTATTGTGTTAAGGAGCTTCCCCGATTAGATTTGGAAGCTCATTATTTAAGTATAAAGGGGGGAAAGGGGGCTACCCCCCTTAATTTAGATAAATCGGTTTTTCATGATGAATTATTCGATTTGCTCCAAATTTGATATATCGGTTTATTAAGTAAAGGATTCGCCTTGATTAGATTTGGAGGTTCATTAGTTACATATAAAGGGAGGAAAGGGGGCTATTCTACCCTCCCCCCCCGTAATTTAGATAAATGGGTTTTTCATGCAGAATTATGCGATTTGCAATAAATTTGGTATACCGGTTAATTATGTTAAGCAGCTTCCCTGATTACATCTGGAAGATCATTATTATGTATAAAGGGGGGAAAGGGGGGCTAGACCCACCCTTAATTTAGATAAATGGGTTTTTCATGCAGAGTTATTCGATTTGCTCCAAATTTCGTATACCGGTTTATTATGTTAAGGAGCTTCCCTGATTAGATTTGGAGGTTCATTAGTTAAGTATAAAGGGAGGAAAGGGGGGCTAGATCCCCCCTTAATTTAGATAAATGGGTTTTTCTTGCAGAGTTATTCGATTTGCTCCAAATTTCGTAAACCGGTTTATTATGTTAAGGAGCTGCCTTGATTAGATTTGGAGATTTATTGGTTAAGTATAAAGGAGGGACAGGGGCTAGTGACACCTTAATTTAGATAAATGGGTTTTTCATACAGAATTATTCGATTTGCTTCAAATTTGATATACCAGTTTATTACGATATGGCTTCCTTCATTTGATTTGGAGGTTCATTGGCTAAGTATAAAAGGGGGTAAAGGGGGAAATTGCCCCTCCCCTTAATTTAGATAAATGGGTTTTCATGCAGAATTATCTGATTTAGTTTAATTTTTTTTCAACCGGATCCGAACTTGAAGGTTCCATTTGAAGTCAACCCGAAAACCGACCACAACCAGGTTTCGGATTGAGTTCAATTAGAACTTTCAGGTTCGGATAGGGTTGCCGTTGGACGGAAATTATTTTGTCTGGCTTGCATCGGGTTATAGTTCTTTGGAATATTTTTGTCGGTTAAGATTTGGTTCGGGACGGGTTTCAGGTTGACTTCGAATGGAATTTTTAGGTTCTGGTAGCGTTGCGTGTCCACGGAAACTAATTTGTCTTGTTCGGATCCGGTTATGGATCTTTGGAATATTTTTGTCGGTTATCAGATTTGGTTCGGGACTTCGGGTTTTTTCAAATAGAACTCTGAGGTTCGCGTCGGGTTGCATGTAGACTGAAATTATTTTGTCTTGCTCGGATCGGGGTACGGTCTGTTGTAATTTATTTTTTGCGTTTGGGTAGGATTATGCGTTAATAAACCTAATAAAAAGAAAATTGCCCAGTTAAACTGATGGCATTCAGCTCACAGGCTATTCACACTAATTGTATATTGTACTCTTATTTCAAGGAATAATGCCCCTCGAAAAATAAATGAAGGTATTAGTCCCCGTTGCCCCCCTTTCTACTTAACCAAAGAACCTCCAAATCTAATCAGGGTAGCTACTTAACATAATAAACTGATATACCAAATTTGAAGCAAATCAGATAATTCTGCATGAAAAAACCATTTCACTAAATTAAGGGGGGGGGGGGGGGGGTATTAGCTCACCCATTTCTCCCTTTATGCTGAACCAACGAACTTTCAAATCTAATCAGAAAAGCTCCTTATTAGAATGAACCTAGAAAAAAAAAAATAAATAAATTAGATAATTCTGCATGAAAGCACATTTATCTAAATTAAGGGGAGGGGCAATTGCCCCATTTCCCCCCTTTTATACTTAAACAATGAACCTCCAAATCAAATGAAGGAAGCCATATCGTAATAAACTGGAATATCAAATTTGAAGCAAATCGAATAATTCTGTATGAAAAACCCATTTATCTAAATTAAGGGGACACTAGCCCCTGTCCCTCCTTTATATTTAACCAATAAATCTCCAAATCTAATCAAGGCAGCTCCTTAGCATAATAAACCGGTATACCAAATTTGGAGCAAATCGAATAATTTTACATTAAAAATCCATTTACCTAAATTAAGGGGGTGGGACTAGCCCCCCCCCTTTCCTCCCTTTATACTTAACTAATGAACCTCCAAATCTAATCAAGCCATCTCCTTAACATAATAAACCAGTATACCAAATATGAGCTAATCGAATAATTCTACAGGAAAAACGTATTTATCTAAATTCAGGGGAGAGGCAATTGCCCCCCTTAATACATAATAATGGTCTTCCAAATGTAATCTGGGAAGCTGCTTAACATAATTAACCGGTATACCAAATTTATAGCAAATCGCATATTTCTGCAGGAAAAACAATTTTATCTAAATTACGGGGAGGGGGGATAGCACCCCCTTTCCTCCCTTTATATGTAACTAATGAACCTCCAAATCTAATCAAGGCAGCTCCTTAACTTAATAAACCGCTATACCAAATTTGGAGCAAATCGAATAATTCATCATGAAAAACCGATTTATCTAAATTAAGGGGGCAGCCCCCCTTTCCCCCCTTTATACTTAAAAAATGAGCTTCCAAATCTAATCAGGGAAGCTCCTTAACACAATAAACCGGTATACCAAATTTGGAGCAAATCGAATATTTCAGCATGAAAAACCCATTTATATAAATTAAGGGGGGGGGGGGACTAGCCCCCCTTTTCCCCCTTTATCCTTAACCAATGAATCCCCAAAAATTATCAGGGAAGCACCTTATCAGAATGAACCTAGAAAAATTTTTTTTGAAGCAAATCGGATATTTCTATCAAGAGTTATCACGTTACGTACATACGTACGTACGTACACACGTACATACAGAATCGGCGGGCACATAAGCTCTCAGGCTTTGATAGCCTGTGAGCTAAAAATATCACCGTGATCGGATAATAAGTGGTCATTTTTCAATTAGCCTAACGCTTTCTAGTCTCTTTGCAATAAGCCTGAAAAATATCAGGCTGATTGGAAAAAGGGAGATCGATTCTCCAATTAGCCCGGCTCTTTGGAAAGAGCCTAGGCTATTTGCAAAGAGCCGGATTTCCCAATTAGCCTACGACATATATACTATATAATGGGAAAATTTAGTTTACCAAGAAAACGCCTAACAGGTTGAAATTCATTTTCAGCAATTTATACTAAGGTTTGGAAACATACTTGAATACCTTTGTACAACCCTGTAGTTTACCTAAAATCTTTATTACACGCCACTATTTAGTTAAAATTTAATTCAAACTAAGACACTCTTAAAACTGCTGAAATCACATTTCCAGAAATTATAATATATAGACGGCCATGTATCCAATTCTTTACGTGACCCTGTATATCATTTTATCTATATTCTACAAATATTTCTTGGTAAATTAAATGCAGTTCAGCGAAAAAAAGCATAACTCATTTAAAAACCACCTTTAAGCAATTTGCGCCCATACCCAGTAATCCTTACGAATACTTTTGTGTAGCCTTGTATAGGAATTATAGCATTTATATACACCATACACTATGCATAAATATAGTGAATCATAAAAGTGCATATCATAATTAAAAATATATTTCCAGCAATCATCGCTAATGAACAGTACTTCGGATACAATATGGTATCTGAAAGATTTTGTGTGTCCCTGTAAATGCTATATACGTATTATTCTTATTATACATGAAATAATTTATAGTATGTAAACCTCAGCGACATACATCAATTTCATTATATATGAAATAGATTAACATGATTAAAGTATGCCGCAAACAATTCCCTCCACCTCTATATCATTATGTATTTGAATTCCTTTTTTAGTCCTGTAAATGAACAATAACTATTTTTTGCATCGCATAGTCAACAGAATGCATATTTTAGTGCACTTCATAAATGCATATAAATTTTATTCTGTTTGAAAGCGTGCGTAAAATCATAAAAAATCATTTGAAACGACTTTTTCCCATAGGCCGTAATGTAACGGAAAACTTTTGGCTGTCCCTGTAAATGAACAAAGCATGCTACAAACTTCATTACAAATAGGTACCGTGCGATGGTAAACGTCAATACCATCCAAAAATTTCAGGGCAATCCGAGTATATTTTCGAGAGTTAGAGTGCGCACAGACTTCTATACGGACAGACGGAGAGACAAACCGAAGTCATAAGCACTTTTCAACTTGTGTCCTACATTATGTATCCTGTATTATATGAACTTTAAAAATATATATACTAAAGCAGTTTAATCTATAACTTCCTATCAGGCATGAAAAATACTTTATTTCAATGCTTAAATATCATATTTTACTTTTTAGTGCCAATAATTACCCGAATCATACACGTAGAAAATTAATTTACAATAGAAGAAAATTTAATAACCCATTCAGAATGTCTATAATTAAATGTTTGATTAAAATCACAAACAGAAAAAATGCTTACATACAATTAAAAAAAAATAAATATACCAATTTGAAAAACACTAAAAATAATAATTAGTATTTATAATTGTACTGTTAAACAACAGCAAACTACAATAGATAAATGCATTATTAGATTTAACAATATCTCAAAAATATTTCCATATGGTATAAGGAATTCCTATTATTTTATAATTTTGGCAAATGTTAAATCTGAAAACATTGGTTTGAAGATTTAGGATTTTAAAAGATAATTTAAAATATTATTAGCACTAAAAGAAAATTCTTTCAAATGTTTCACTACTGTAATATGTTAAAAATACATTTTCCCGGTATAATGTTAATTTCTAATCTGAAACAGTTTCGTAATCTCATGATAATCGAACATCATATTTAACCCCAAAATAATAATAACTATAAATGTTAGTAATCAAAAAATAGTAAGAAGCCGATAAAATAATTCCAAATCATTGTCGTTCCATACATTTTTAATCTCAAGTAAGAGTAAATTAATGTTTATATTAATTCCAGTATGAATGTAGGCATGAATGTCTCTGCGCAGTTTTTTTTTTTTTTTTTTCAAGCGATGGCAGATTAAAATATTTTTCTTCACAGTTATCAAATTGGAAAATAACGCTTCTGACAGTTAAAGATCAGTCTCTTACAAATATAACTATTTAACTCATAATATACAACCAGGAATAAAATATTTAAATTAATTAAAACTTACATGCACGTTCCATTAATATCCGTGTATCCTAAAATGGTCATTTCCTTACCTTAAAGTGTTGTAGACGTGTTGTTCTAAAACAAGTGAACTATTTCCCGCGTATTCTCATATTTATTTTTCTGTGGGCAGACGATTTTCGAGCAGATGGTTTGTTACAGATTGTTTGTTTTTGTATACAAGAAATATGGAATTTGAACGCGCAGAAATTTTCTGAAAGTATCATTCATTAAAATTTTGTATTTGAAGAAATGTCCAATGTATTTAATCTTTTCTTTTTATCCGTACCAAATAATTCAAGTTAAAATGTATTGTAAAGTTCCTTTTTTTCTAAATAATTATAATAATAATATTCATAATTAGAGTTTATTAGATAAAACATTGTTTAAATTTTTAAAAGGTGTAAAAATAAATTTAATGTATTAACGACACCCCCCCCCCCCTTTTTTTCTATTTTTTTAAAGTAAAGTTTGTTTTCCTTTATTTTCGGAAAATGCTAATTTTATTTTAAAAGTCTGAAAGAAGTAGAATTTATGACTTGAATACAAATTATAAAAATATTCTAAAGCAAGAAATGCATAGATGACTAAACTCTGAAGACTCTTTCTACATGCTCATTAAAAGGTGCAGATTTAACTGTAATAGAAAATTTTTAGTTTGAAACCACAGAAGTGTTTCGAATAATTCTGGTCGGTAAAAAAAGAAAGAAAGAGTGAAATTTCCTCCGAGCAAACTAAATATGTAAAGTGTATAAATTTAATATTCGTAATTGTAAATATATTATCCAAATGCTAGATAAAATTGAAATCATGAAAAAGTATACATTCACTGTCTTAGATATCAAATTGATAAAATATAGCCTAAAAATTTAGTTTATAAATGCTTGTATCGTGCACTTTATTTATTATGCCCCCCTCCTCCCCTTTAGTGACGGAATTTACCATTTGCTATCCACTAATATATTTTCATTCCTTATGCCGCTGTAACTCGTGGCTGTTTAAAATATTTCTCTTCATTTTCAAAGATTTTTGAAGTTCATAATTTTTGTCACACTGTGACTTACAATATGCTGGTTTTTTTGTCACATATGTGACGTGGCGTACGTTACATAGCAGTGACATAACAGAGACGTCACAATTTTTTTTAATTGCCAGAAAAATATAATTTTACAAAAAGTAACATGTTTTGAAGAATTTTCGTAAGTTTTTAAAGTTTTCTAAGAAGTTCACATTTCAGTCACAATGTGACATCACTGAGTAGTGGCATTTCGGTCACAGATGTGACGTGACCGCAGTGACTTGCAGTGACGTCACAGTGAAGTCGCCGTGACCATGCATGCTATGAGGGTCACTTTTTTCATGCTTATGAAAAAGTGCTTTTCATGCTTAGTTTTTAAAGTGCATTCATCAATCTTCACAAACTGGAATGTCGTTTTTTAGGATGCTAACAACCCTCAAATAAAGATTTTCGTGTTCAACGAACATGATTTAGATTCAAATATAATAAATTAAAAGTATTAACATAAAAACAAAATTAATATTACTTTTTTATTATTACATGAATAAAATCAGTTACGCGACTGAAATTGTTTAATTGCGAATAAATAGCACGTCAAAAATCGAAAATCTGGTTGGAGTAAACTTATTAATGCACTTTAAAATTCACTCTGAAATACTTCCGAAAATCAGTGACAGGAAAAGAAACGTTGTTTTTAAAAATGCTTCTTTAAATCTTGGAAATGTATTGTTCTCTGAGGTTTATTAAGGAAAAGAACTCTTTTCGAAATTGTGGATACAAGAGGTTATTGTAAATTTTTGTTCATAGTTATATTATATTTTCGTAGATTAATCCCTTAATTCTTGCGCCCGTGTCTTTCACGGCCAGTGTGTAGGCTACATTTATTTTTATTCAGACAGTTTGATTCCCACCATTTTTTTTAAAATGGTGTATTTAAAATTTGGAAGCCCAGTGGTGTAGTGGTCAGCACGCCTGTCTGCCGCACCACAGGTCGAGAGTTCGACTCCCGACTGGGCAAGGTTCACTCAGCCTTTCATCCCTTTGGGGTCGATAAAATGAGGGCCAAGCTTGCTTGGGAACTAAACACCGAGGGTCTCGCGTTAGGTCGGCCACCTGGCCGGGACGCATGCTGCATAGCACCTCGGGGCCCAGGGTCAAGAAAACAGAGATGGGCAATGTCGGCCCAGATCCTTCTTGGATTGTATAGCCACAGAGTTTAGTTTAGTTTAGTATTTAAAATTTGGTTGCGTTATTCTCGCATCTTTTTATCTGCCATTAAATAAGGTGAATATTTCTACTTCAAAAAAGTGGTGGCAATCAAGCAATCTGAAAAAAAAAAAAAAAAAAAACTACAGTTATCGGGCGTGACGCTTAAGGGGTTAAGAAATATTAATCTTTTTTCACAGTGTACCTTTGTTATTTCAAATTACTGAGTATAATTGAAGAAATAAATAAGTTCCAATGATTTGATTTTGTAATTTTCCATAAACTAACAAAACCAACAGTTTTTAAAAAATCTTTATCCCAGAATCGACACAAAATACATGTATGGAAATTAATATGCTGTATAACAATTATAATGAAACTTGAGCTTAAAATCTCTTTTAATTTTTTAATTAGAGGGAAATCAAAAGTCACTGTGTCATCGAGACACTAATAATTTCTTATGGGATTCAAAGTGTAAAAACCTATGCCAAGTACATGTGATGACATTTATGATGTTGAATAATATTAAATTTACGAGCGCCTTAGTAGAATGTAAAAAAAAGGGTACGGTGTAATGACTTTTAGATATGAATTTGTCGACAGACGAATTTTTGTGTTTTAGAACACAATAAAATGATTCACGAAGCTTGAACATTTAAAATTGGATTTTTATCTTCATCACATATTCTTAAATAATATAATTTAATAAAAGTATTTTTCGCACTTTAAATTCAAATCGAAAGTAGTTTTCTTTTAAATTTGAATTAAAATGGCATTCAAAATCTGATTTTTCTATTATTTCCCCTTTTATGTCCCCCCCAAAAATAATAATATATTAGCAACCATTACCAAAATTTCAAAAATTTTAAAAATAATAATAGTTCGGATATTAACTTAAATTTCTAAATTTTAAGAGTTATTATGGCATCCTTACAAATAATTGATGTTACTTTCAACTCGTATTTCATCCTATTCGTAGTAGGAATAAATCTAAAACGCAAGCACATAGTCAATTTTAACATAACAGATTAATATATGACTAAAATTTTCAGAATTTTATTTTTTATCACTTTAACTTTTCAAGATATAAAATAATTTTTTTTCACAATTCAAAATGAAATTTTACATTTGGTGAAACAATATAGTTTTGTATAATTAAATATAGAAATTTGGTTTTAGTGTTTTAGCAATTTATTACAGAGTTCATTTTGCTTAGTTAAATACAATTCATACTATGCGCGAAATTAGAGTTAGTTTTTTTACGTCGTGGATAAAAAGTAATTTTTGATACATTTAAATTAACAAATGTATATCTCCGTTCAAAGATAAAGATAATCTGTTTTGAGAAAAGCTATACTTACGTAAATTTCTCGAAGAAACCTTTGAAACTCATATTTCTCAATATCATATATCAAGAATAAACAATCTTATAAAATAACAAACGCCTTCAAGCCAAAATTATTTTATCGTTAGCTCTTAGCAAACTTCAAGCAATAAGATTTTTACCAGAACAAAACTTCTTTGAAAGCATTTGTCATATTTACAACAACAATGAGGCTTAATATTGAAAAGTAAAATTCTAACAATGCAACAACAATGTATATGCAGCATGTTTAGTAAATAAAATGCATACAATAATGAAAAGTAACAAATATTTTTTAACAATTAATTAAATTATTTTAACAATCGGCATTGTTTAAAATTTTTTGCTACAAATACAAACCTATATTTTAAAAACACGTGTCCGTGCTGATGTCATGATGTTACGTCATTAGACGATGATGTCACGATGCTAAAACAGAAACATCAAATATGTGCAGCATTCCGATGTGATGTCGAATTGCATAGTAATGCATAGGCGTAACCAGGGGGGGTGCCCTGGGTGCCCGGGCACCCCCCCCGCTTGCGCAGACTCAAGCACAATTATTAAAAGAAATCGAAATCTACAAAAGAAAAAAAATAAAGAAGTGAAAGCAGAGTTTAATTAGTTTAGCAAATTAGCTTAGTTCAGAAAACTAACAGCCTAAGTTTGGAAATGTGATAAAAAAAAAAGAAACCCACGTTTTTTTTATCTTTCTCTCTTTCTTTTTTTAAGAAAATTATATTGTTTATCTTTTTTAAAACTAGAATATTTACAAGAATCTGTATTGGTCATAGTAAGTGAAAAAGATGGCTTTATAATCCCACTTTGACGTCTTTTGTTTGGGGAAGATTTTTTGTAACACCGTTCTTTCTATTTCATGTTTCTATAATTTAATGAGAAATTAAGGCTGTTCTCAACTGCTCTGCTCAACAAGCGCGAAACGTTCTGACACGTTTACAAATTAATTTTTTAACGGAAAGATATAAAATTGAAAAGCCTGACCAGGGAAGCGGTTTGGAATCGAACTGTGTTTTTATTTTTTGATCAATCAATTATGTATTGAGTTAGAAGCGATTTGGATCACGTGACAAGAACGTTTTTCGCTCTTTCTTGATTGCACTTTCTCCTTTCGCGTGGAAATTCGGTTTAAAACGCCCACTTTGACACTATTTTCTGAAAGATCTATTGCGTTTGAAAAAACACGAAAAAAAAAACAGCTCGATGACATAGTTTCTGAACAATAACACTCGCTAGATTCATGCATTTCCGAACAAAAATACAAAAATAAATTAAAACTTACGTCACAAAGTTGCCCTTTTGGATTTGAGAACAGCCTAAACGCAAGTTCTTGACGAGGATAGAAACTATTTGTCTCTTTGCCTTCGTAGTTTAAAATCTAAAAGAAGCAAAAAAATTTGAAAGGAAAAGCAGATGTGAAACGATATTCTAAAATACGATTAGACGGGGGGAAATAGGAGGGAGTGTACAGACCCTGCCTCCTTTGAAAGTGAAAAATAATAGCACAGAAAATTCAAATTAATCTGGAGGATCGTTGGTTGGTTCAATTTCGTGTTTCGCGGCCATTTTTTGATATTCGTAAAAGGAATATGGTTGCTGTCTTTCAAGTCAATATAGTAATTTTTTCCTCTGAAAATTTTCATACGATTTTTAAAGTTTCTTCTCGTTTCGCGGCGTTCTTTTGAAAGTAAGAAAAGGGGACCCGGTTTCAATCTTTTAGACCAGTGCAGTAAATTTTGACCAAATTCGCGATTTTATTCTGTGATCATTTCATGATATTTACAATTTTCCCCCAAAATCGTTTGACGAAATTCTCGTCTTTCTACGCAATTTTCTTTTGTCGAAATCCGCACTTTTACCACTAATTTATGATAAAATTCGTGATGAAATTCGTGTTCTCTTTCACGATCTTTTGACGAAATTCGTTTTCCCTTTCTGCGATCCTTTGACGAAATTCTCGCTTTTACCGCGATCCTCTGATGAAATTTATTTTCTGTTGCGGCCGATTGACGAAACTGATTTTTTTACAGGGGTCATTTGTCGAAATTCGCGATAGTTTTGCGCGACCGATCGGGAAAGTTCTCGATATCTTTCCGTACCAATTAACAAAATTCTCTACTCCTTTCCGCGATATTTTGACGAAATTTGCAAAAATTTTTCGTCAATCGTTTTTCGAAATTCGTAATTTTTTGCGAAATCTTTTGCCGAAATTCGCGATTATTTTCTGCACTCTTTTATCGAAATTCTCGATATTTTTCCCCGATCGTTTGAAGAAATTCTCAAATTTTTCCAGGGTCGATTCACGAATCGACTTTGAAAAATTCCGTAAAAGAAATAAAAATCGCGGATTAAAAAAAAAAAAAAAACATTTAAATACTCACTGAAGAATCACTGGTCTGTGAAAGAATTTGGAGGGGGGAAATACTGCACAGCATTTTTTATTATGCAGGACATTCCTTTTCTGTGCGCAAATTGCGCGATTCCGCTCGTTATTTCAAACCCAATCACTCAAAAAAAAGTTCATGACTAGAGTTTTTTTTTTTTTTTTTTTTTTTTTTTTTTTTTTTTTTACGAACGTAGAATTAAACAATTCTAGGATTGAGGTGGACACTGCCTTCGGCAACGTACTCCCGAGCAAGCTACGACCTCTTCTGTCTCGAAAGAAGCTAATCTTGAAATATTGCATTTTTATTTCGAGACAAATTAAATTTTCAGCTTCCTTATAAGAACTGATTTGACATTCTCCCGATTCGAATTTAATCACGGCAGTTTCCTGCTTCAAAAAAAGTAAAAAAATCGCCTCAAAGCACGAAAACCACCGCTAAAAATCGCATTAAAAATTCGGAAAAGATTCAAAAACTACAGGGAACGAAATTAATTGGTAAAAGATTTAAACCGGATTCCTTTTAGGAATGTATAAAAAACACTCTAAAAATAACATTAAAAAATTGTTAAAAATTGAAAAATCGCTGTAATAATCTCGAAAACACTTTATTGAAAAGAAGACAAAGTTTATACTGGATAAAATATTGAAATCGGATTCTTTTTACCCGACTGCCAAGAAGGGTTATGTGTTTCGGGCGTATCTAGGTATGTGGATTTCTTTATACCCTCGAAACATCGCAACGGCTGGATGGATTTTAATGAATGAGGTCTCTATCGATTCGTCTTAACCGTCCGATGGTTATAGGCAGGGTTTTGTTTTTATAAATTCAAAATGGCGACCGTAAAATACAAAATGGCGGTAGACACGAAAAAAAAATTACACACCATATTGAGTGGCATATCATTGGATAGGTCTTTCAAAATGAAGACGATGTTTCATTGACTATTTTACAGTCAGAAACTCCGTTTAAATATTACACATCCTGGAAGTTGTGTAGGTAGGATCTCAGCTTTGTTGCAATTCTAACCTTCATAGACATCTATAGGCCTCCACAATATAGTGCTTATAGGTAGGAGCTAACAATTAAACACAACTTAAAAGTCATCAAAACAAGTAAATAAAAAAATAGGTAAGTAATATAAAAAATAGTTTCGCATTGGTGAGCAGTAGCGCTAACTTTTCATAAGTATTGGGTGGGCTCAAATATTTTTGAGTAAAATAACACATATAATCCCCCCCCCCCCCCTTAGCGTGTATGCGTGTGGCGAGAGAGAGGGGTGGAGCAAATGACTAAAAATGATAATTCGAAATTAAATTATGTTTTTTCTAAGCAAATTTTTAAATTATTATAATTTAATTCTAATTTTATAAATAATTTTATTAAATTATATTCTTATACGTTCGTCCTTATAAATACATTAATATTTATTTTAAATAACATTGGAATTGCTAACGATTGAAAGCGCAAAAAACGAAAAGCATATATTGTAGTCACCGAAGAGCTTTATCAATTCAAGGCATCAAGACAGATGACAAAATATGCAGGAAAATTGTTTTCGTGAGAAATTTAACTATACACCCGCTGAAGGGGTTTTCAGTGCTCCTGTAAGTCTAATAGATGTCCTTACTAACAAACTTACTTACAAACATAATTATTTTGATAATAATGTTAATAAAACGAAATTTCATTTCAGCGATTAAATAAATAATAAAATAAATTAATTAAATAATTTGAAATTGGGAAAGCTGAGAGATCAAATTATTGGGTGGGCTTGCGCCTCATGGACCCATATAAGTTGGCGCCACTGTTGATGAGAAATAATTAATTAGTTCGCTTTTTACGCAGCCGGGTTTTTTGATTTTTAAAATTTAATTTACTAATTTGAAAAAAATAATGCCGTAAAATGCGAAAAAATTCGCATAAAACATTAATTGAAAAATTCCAGAAATTGTCTTCGATATCCATGACTTCAGGCATACAGGTCCTGTTAAATCTTACGGCTGTGCGGGCTGCATTGTTTTTACAGAGTTCAGTGCTCGCGCATACTAGAGATGAGACGGGATCGGCCTCGATTTTTGTACCAATCTTCGGGCTCGGGCTCATTCTTTTAAACTTGACATTTTGATTTATTATCATACAGAAAAAATACAAATAACTTTTCTTTCTTAAAAATTACTTATTTCATTTTTAGTCATTTTAATGCTATTTTGATCAGATAAGAGGAAACATAAATCGTAATTTTCTTGAATTATAATTGCAGATTCATATCCGGTATCTTTACAGCGATGGTCTTGACAGCGATGATCTGCTGGTGGCGCCATTCGGAATACGGTGCCATTGGGCTATTTTTAATAAGAACATTTATTTAATGATTACTATTATTATTTTAGAGATCTAACGCGAAATGAATATTTTGTTTTGTTTTTAGTCGACCAACATTGGCTTAAGGTTTGCGAATTTTTAATTGCGCACGCTATAATCGCTCTTTTTAAGAAAATAATGTGAGTGATTCTATCCATTTTGCATCACGAACTTTGCTCATACAGCTGCTCTGCTATTTATATTCGCGAAGTCACTTTTATTTGTAAGTAAATATAATTCGCATTATTGTTATTCCGATAGAAAGCAATCGAGCAGTGTTTTTTCTTTTCCTATAAAAGCTTCAGATCTTTCAGGATAACGGTGTCAAATTTTTAATTTAAACTGATTTGCAAGGACACGAGAATAACAAAAGATTGTTTTGAGGAAGGAGTTTATTATAATTTAAGATGTACACCTTTTATAGGAAATAGAAAAACGTTGTGCGATTCTTCGTCATTTATTAGTAATTTCTGAATATTTCGATCATTTATTGATATAACGAATTTCGTTAATATGTCCATCAGATTTGATTCTAGGGGAGAAAAATAAGAGAATATTTTTAAAAAGTATATATTTATTGTATACGAAATTTCTTTTTCGATGAGATTAAATGTAAATAATGTAAATTTCATAAAATTAATTATAAGCTGGGAATTAATAGTTATTTTTACTTCCATGAAAGAAGTTGTTACAAACAATTTGATTTACTCTCGTTTGAACAATTTTAAATATTATGAATTTTTTTTTCCTTGTATTGCATACTTTTGGTATCGGGCTCGGGAGGGCCCGGGCTCCGAAAAGTGAGCCCGAACTCATCTCTAGCGCATACACACACATTGACAGACAAGCAACTATCTTTATTATTATAGTCGCATCATGATAGTATAATTTTTATCTTGATAAACTTTAGTGTATATTATCATGACCAACTTAATATATTCAACACATTTCGTGGTAAAAACATGAAATGCCGTAATTACCGGTCTATAATCCGCGGATCAAACAATTACGTTCGAACCCAGAAATCATGTTTCATAAAACGTAACTTTTTAAATCGTAATAAATATTTAACTTCAATAATGAAATAAAATTTCTGGATCGAAACCTGATTGTTTGATCCACGGATTATAGGCAGGAAATTACGATATTAATGAATATTATAATTATTTATAATAATAAAATAATTATTTGTATAGACTTTCCTCCAAAATTTCTCGGGTCCCTCCGGTGATCCATAGGAAGTCATGAAGTCACATTCTGAAAAACTTCCGTGCGCATGTACAGCATGTATTATCTGAGATTTATCATCCCGCAAAATTTCATCTACAAGACTGACTGAGATAATTTTAGTTCTTATGCAGTGTTCCCCTGTGCCTATAGAAGTTTCCAGCATGATTAAATCCCCTTTTTAATCTTTATAAGAAGTTAGGGTGCCAAAATATTTTACACTTGTGACCACTCTTAGTCACTGTCTTATGTCACTGCTGCAAGGAGATTTACATATTCCTTTTTTTTTTCTTTTTTACTATTAGATCTAGTTTGATGCTTTGAATACCTTTTCACGCAAACAAAAATCGCGTTTGAGCCCTTTTTAAACGAAATACAACACAACTACACCTTCTAAGATGAAAACCTGTCTAAAATGGAAATTCGACGTTTTATGAGGGATCGTTTTAGCAGGTTTTACCATATAAGATTGTTTGTATGCAACATGTTCAGGTTAAGAAGTCTGGGCACCCCCCCGTTCAGAAGGCTGGTTACGCCTATGGTAATGCTTGCATGCATTTAAACGTATACTTACGCACACATATTTGCCAAATTAACACAAAACTTAGCGTTAAGATGAAATATTGTCTAAAATAAGTTAAATATATGGCTAACTTAACAGTTTGGCTAAAGTTTCAATGTTATATATAGTATGGTAATATATGAAATCAAGTTTAGTGATGAAACATTTTTCTGCTTTATATATAAGTGACAGAGTGAAGGCTATTTCTTTTAGTCACAGAGCAAAACGGTCTTTCAAAAAACATACACTGTAAAAAAAATCCGTCAATATACTCAAATTTTTCCGTAAAATTTTACGGAATACTTTCATTTTCCTAAGAAAACAGTACAATTTCCGTAATTGACATTATAAGATTATAATTCCTATAAATCTAGTAAGTTTTCCGTAAATTTTATGGAATATTTCTGTATTGCTTTGAAAGCAGTATAAATTCCGAAAATGATGTTCTGAAATAATTGACATGTTTGGAAAGTGAAGTAAATAATTGTTGTATGTACTTGTCTTGCAGTGATATTATTTTCAATGAAACTTCAATATTGGCTAAATATGGCTCTATGATGAAAATATAACCAGTGATTTCCCAATGGTGTTGGTTTTATGTGTGTTTTCAAGTAAAACCGATAAAAGGTATGGCGCCAATTATGCATGTACATTTAAACTATATACTATTTTTCTTTTTTTCTTTTTCTTTTAATAAAATGCTTTAAAATTGTGTTTTAGAATTCTTTACAATATTAAAGAAAATAAAATCTTATAAATTTTTTTTAACTTTGAGACAATTGAATAGGAAATGTTACAGTTTTTCATAATGATTTTTAAATAATGTTTTACTTATTTATAGCAAGCTATTATTATTATTTTTTTAAAATAAAAAAATTATTTTTAATTTTAATATTTTTTAATCTATTCACTCTAACAGATTCACACATAAAACTTAAAACATATCTGAAATATAATAACGAAATTATTGTAAAATTCACATTTATCTAAGTTATAATAAGCAATAAAGGAAATTTACTTTAATACCATGTAGTAATTCCCTCTATTTGATTATCACACAAATAATTTGAAAAAGTGTATAATAGTGCAAAACTAATTTGTGAAATGTTTGAAAAAAATATATTGGTATTCTTGCAAAAATAAATGAATAAATAAATAAATAAATATAAATTTACAATAAAATTTTTAAAATCTTGCAAAAAAGAAGCAATTATTACTTATAATGCATTCTTACATGCATATAATATCTTAAAGACTAAAATTTTTCTTTTATAAAGCATGAAATTAAAAAGCTAAATATTCAAAATTATGGAAATATTCAGAATTGTACACTCAGTGGAAAAATATTATCTCCGCGAAAATACGTTCCTTGCTTAACATCTTGTCCTTACTTCATAAAAAGCATCTGAAATAAGTAACGATATTTGAAAACGCAACTCGTGTACCGGTGGCAGAGTGGTTAGGAGCGCTAATCTGGAAGAGGACAGGTCCCTAGTTCAAACCCAGCTGTAGGTAAATGTTGTTTCAGTACTGTTATTTAAGGGTGTTCTCAAATCGAAAAGGGCAACTTTCTGACATAAGTTTTAATTTGTTTTTGTTCGAAAATGCATGAAACTAGCTGGTGTTGTTGTTCTGAAACTATGTAATCGAGCTGTTTTTTCCATTTTTTTTTTTTTGCAAACGCAATAGATCTTTCAAAAAATAGAGTCAAAGTGTGCGTTTTGAACCGAATTTCAGCGCGAAGGGAACAAGAGCACTCAAGAGCGGGCGAAAAACGTGTTTGTCACGTGATCGAATTAGCTTATAACTAAATAGGTAATTGATGGATCAAAAAATGGAAAAAAAAACAGTTCAATTCCAAATCGCTTCCATGGCCGGGTTTTCCAATTTTATATCTTTCCGTAAAAAAATGAATTTGTAAATATTTGTAAATCGTAATATATAGCCTTAAATTAAATAGAGATAAGTTGACCTTGATAAAAGTGCTCGTAAAAATTAAAATTCATAAAAATGTAAGTTTCTCGAAAAGTTATATGTTTTTTTTTTTTTTTTTTTTTTTTTATGTCTTTGAAACAAAAAATTTTAAATACGGAAATAAAAATAAAATAAAAACGGAAAAAATTTGTCTAAAAACGGAAAAATTCCTGGAATTTACGGAAATTTTTTTTCGTTAAAAAACGGAAATAGTACTGGCGTCTGGATTGCCAGTACTATTTACGTTTTTTAACGGAAATTTTTTTTACAGTGTAGATCACATGTTATGAATCCTACATTGTTATCTCCATTTTAAGGCTGTTCTCAAATGCAACCTGGCAACTTTCTGACACATATATATATATATATTTTTTTACGCAGACGTATCAAATTGTCAGGTACTCTTATTAATCTAACTGTTTTCCGTAAACACAGAAAATATTTCGGGAAATTCTATTAAAAATCTGCCGTTCTGAGACAGCAATCGCTTAGAACTCAAGATGTAATTTATTTATCAGAAAATGAAACCAAACTGTTCGATTTTAAATCACTTCCATAATCATAACTGCAATTGTCGTACTTTTATGTGTACTAACGCGTCAGAAAATGTATCAAAATTTTCGCCTTGTTGAATGGGGAAATATATACGTGTATGAATTAGTGATAAGTAAATTAACTGGGAAAATATAGAAATTTAATATATATATATATACATTAAATTTCTATATATTTCCCATTCAAACTACATATTTACAACCATAAAATACTTTTTCTTTTATTTCCGTAACTCAAAATTCAATAGTTTTTACGCTTTTTATCACAGCTTTTCTGTATCAAAATTTATTCCATTTTAGAATATACTATTTGTGTTATATGCTTCTTTTTAACTTTGAAAATAACTGGTTCCCAGATTTTTCGCGGCTATTTCCGTCTTACATCATTATTTTTCATATGCCATTACAGAGTTGCTGCAAGTGCTTTGGTTTACCGACACAGTCTACCACAGTGAGGGATTCCGGGGCCTTTTTTTTTTCTCTCTTGCGCATGGATCTATGAAAGCTAATGCTCGCCCTCAATGAGAGAATTTTTTAAGTTATCCACTGTCATTCATCCCCGTGATCAGCGATCCTTGAAATACTTTTTGAAGTTGTTTGTGTTTGATTATGAAGTCATTATAGCCATTACCAACATTAATCCATTAATGCCGGTTGGTACGAAAATCTGCCATTTAAGTAATACGAAAATATTAAATCTGAAAACCAGTATTTTAGAAATAAATTTTCATGTTATTTAATCTCAAACTTTGACAGATCAAATAAGTTAAAATTATAATATGGGAAAACTGGTGTCGACTGTTACTTAGGTATTAAAAATGTGTAAAAGAAACTCGGCATTAATGGGTTAAGAGGCTACTTTAGTCACCTGAAAAGATCCGCTCACGAATGCTAATCCTATGGAAGAAATTTTTAAAGATATCTCGTTTGAATTTCAATATTTTTAAACGATTCTTTTTGCATTGGTTAGCTGAGATCAAACTGTACAAAGGGCGTTTTTCACTTTTTCGATTTTGTTTACAGATATGTTTAATGAGGAAACTTTCACTTTCGGAACCGGAAAGCATCATCTTGAAAAAATTCTGCAAACAAAATCGAAAAAGTAAAAAAAAAGCAGATGTAGAGATCCATCTCAGCTATTCAATGCAAAAAAAAAAAAAAAAAAAAAAAAAAAAAAAAAAAAAAAAAAAAAAAAATCATTTAAAACTATTAAAATGCAAACGAGATATCTTTAAAAAATTCTTCCATAGGATTAGCATTAGCGAGCGAGTCTTTTCAGGTGACTGAAGTAGCCCCTTAAAGTGATACCAAGATCTTATGGATAGTATCGGGTAATAGCGATATTATAGAGCTATGAAGAATTTATAAAATTGTGGAAATTGATCTGTCGACACATCAGCAATAATAAAATTTCTGGAAGACAACAGTGTAAACAAACCCTACATCAATATTATAAAGACGATTTACAAGATAAAAACAGCAACCATTCATTTGGACATAGGAAAAGCAAAGATCAAGATTGTAAGAGGTGTTATGCAATTAAACATTATTTCGCCTAAGCCTAAACCTTAAAAGCTGATGCACGCCCTCAAAGAGAGAATTTTTAATGTTTTCCATTGTCATTCTACTCCGTGCAATCATCAACGAACTCTGAAGGTTTTTTTTTGTTTTTGTTTGTGTTTGATTATGAAGTCATTATAGCCTTTATCAACATTAAAGTGGTAAATGAATTATTATTGATAGTGTCGAGTAATGGCGATATTATAGAGCTAAGGAAGATTTATAAAATTATGGAGATTGATCTGTCGACACATCAGCAATAATAAAATCCCTGAAAGACAACAGTGTATACAAGCCCTACATCAACATTATAAAGACTATTTACAAGATAAAAACAGCAACCATTCGTTTGGACATAAAAAAAACAAAAATCAAGATTCGAAGAGGTGTTAGGCAATTAGGCACCATTTCTCCAAAGCCTTTTACTTAAGAATAAAATAACATTGGACAATGATATTATGAAATCAATAGAAGAATGAGAAATGGATGAAGTACTTTTGGTAAGAACAGTATTATTTTGAAGAGCAACATGCCTCTTTGCTTGAAAAGAATGTTGTTTGGCGAATGTGGTTTGCCTTTACAAACTTATTGAGCAAAAACTTAGACGCTAACAATACGGATGGTAAAAAGTTTACAAACAATACAGCGAATTATGGAAAAATGTATTTTGAACAGAAGAGAATAGCCTGGAAATGTGTGTGTGTATACGTTAGAGTGGGTCGAAAAAAGCTAAAATTTTCGGATCAATTTCTAATAGCGCAGCAAAGTTGACTTTTGTAATTAGAAGAATAATGTAAAAAATATTTTTGAAATCGGTTAATATCTTTAGGTCGCGCATTGTACTTAAATTTTTGAAAATTTGATGAAAAGTGACGACTTTTGCAATTAATGATGAAAATTAAAAAAAAAATTCAGAGCTACTTCTAATAGTCCGTAAATGTCACCTTTTGATGTTAGAAGAATAACACAAAAAATTATTGAAAATCGGTTAATATCTTTAGGTCGAGCATTGCACTTGTATTTTGGAAAATATGACCAAAATTGACAATTTTTAAAATTACATGATGAAAATTTAAAAACATATTCAGACCTAATTCTAATAGTGCGTAAAAATCACATTTTGAAATTGGAAGAATAACATAAAAACTTTTTAAAGTCGTTTAATATCTTTCGGTTGCTTCATCGTACTAGAAATTTTCAAAACATTGTCAAAAATAGCACATTTGAAACTGTAGAGATAGTTTTAGAAATGTTGTTTTATATCTATCTGAATAGAACATTTCCTTAGATGAAGTCGTTGTAGTTGGATGTGACGTCACTTCTACCTATACGGGATAGAAAATAAGGGGCAATTTGAAATTTAGAAATACCAATAGGTCGGCACTTTCATTGGTTTATTTGCCTTTTGAATTTCATTGAATTACCTTTTAGGCTCTTGTTTCAACATATTGATGGAAAAAACACAGGGCCGGCATTATGTTCTGGTCCTATAGGTACGCAAGTAAGAAATTGCAGCAAACTCTCCAGGCCGTTTTTACAAATAACAGTTAACAACTGTATTTTTTTATAATCGTGACCATAATATGGTCATAATACGTTAACAATATGGTCAAGTAACCGTTATTTACAAAACAGGTCAAATGATTAAACAGTTTGCTGCCGATTTTTAACAGTGTAAGCTACTACCTGCTTTTGTAACACTATTTGTTGTCAAATTTTAATTAATCAATTGCAATATCCCAACAATGACTGTTAATCAACCAAATGACTTGAATTAAGATTTAAAATATGTATCTTCTGTAAATATTCAACGCTGTACGACAGGCTTCTGTACTGGGAGTCTTGCTGTCCGTAATCGAGGGGTGATTTCTCACTAACGACCGCAAACAGAACTCTCGGACTGTATGGATCCATTGAAAATCCTATCAATGAATTGAAACAGTTAGTTTTATACGCCATGTAGACATGTGCGTCTATATTGCTTTACATGAATAGGAATCATTCTATTATTCTAGGGGAAATGCTCTGTTCAAGACAAGAACAATATCGCGGCAATTGCCAAAACTAATTGGAGGAGGTGATACATTCTGTTACTGAGCGTAACGAAGTCTTTGATCATCCCAAAAACCTATGATTATATCAATGATCACAGATGAAAGTGAACAATAAGGGAATTGGAACGCAGGCGGATTTGGAAAGCAATGCAATTTGTGATTGTCTGAGAGATTTTTTGAATCAATGGGAGACAAAATGCTCTCTGAGCTTGTTCTGTGCAATATGGGAGGTGAAGTAACCTTGCAGGTAGACCAGTCATCCAGTTATGAGTAATTGTGAGCACTAAAATTTAAAACTATTTCGGTTTGCATATTTTCTAGGTCAGATATATATTTTTTTATTTTCATCATGTAATTTCAAAAAATGTCAAATTTGGTCATATTTTCCAAAATACAAGTGCAATGCGCGACCTAAAGATATTAACTGATTTTAAATAATTTTTTATGTTATTATTCTAATATCAAAAGGTGACATTTACGCATTATCAGAAGTAGCTCTGTGATGGTGATGTCTTGTACAGGTGGTTCATTTTGCTGAGCTTCAATACTGACTCTAAGGCTAAAATGAATTGTTGATTATTTTAAGAAGGAGGCAGGAAACTGCTGAGATAATAGAAGGCAGAAATTTTCTGAAGGTCTTTATTGTGCGCTGGGATCGTTTCGAACATAGCCGAAATTACACGGCTAAGGCCGATGTTGGAGAAGGGAGCAGAAAGTTACATTTTTTACGTTCACAGAATCAGATCTTAGAAGCCAGTGATGCAATTACATTTTCTCGAAAATGCTCGAGTGTTGGCAAGCGTACATACACAATTTCGTCAAATACATATACTATATGGCGAGATTAAAGAGAGAGAGGGAGACATGTGGTCAAAGTACAATAATTGAAATTGAATGGGGAATGTAAAAGATTAATAAGAAATATTTAATGCCAGATGATTACTTAGGAATTATAGCACATAACCGCAAAAGAACATTCGATAGGGTTTGCCAAAGTTCTCATGGGATTGAAGCGGCCGAAGCGCCCGTTAATAAACAAAACAAAATAAAGACAGGGTTAATAACTGAAATGACTAATATCTTACATCTGGACCAACGGCTAAAAATATAGAAGTAATATGTATGACTAATTTCTGCATATCATCAAAACTAAGGCAGAAGGATGAAAATTAGAATCCAGTTGCTAGGCGAGAAGAGGAAATTATTTCTTTTCTTTAAAATGCAGATTTAAATGCAGATAAATTTCTTTAAAATATTAAAGAGACTGAGAATTGAATGCTTAATTTATGAAGGGAAAGAGCACTAAAAACAGATTGAATCGGAATGCAGGCAGATAATTAAATTTAAGAATTAAAAAAATGTAATTTTAAAGGGGGGAAAGAGAAAAGGTCTTAATATTAATATGTGAAGGTAGGCGCCTTCACAAGCTCTGAATATTTTTAATTTTCAACATTAATTTCAAAAATCGTCACTTTTGATCATATTTTCAAAAATTCAAGTGCAAAGCGCGACCTAAAGATATTAACCGATTTCAAAAATATTTTTTTGCGCTATTCTTCTAATTACAAAAGGCAACTAACTTTTCTGCTCTATTAGAAGTTCATTTGAAAGAAATCGCTTTTTTTGACCCACCCTAATATACGTGTGCGCTAAATATATCACATCCCAATGCCAGCAATAATAAAGAAAAAAAAGTAACTGTAAGTCCATATTTTTTAATGTGCGAATCCGCTCCTTTAAAAATAATTAAATTTTGCTAGTAAAAACCAAAATTTAAACAAAGATCAAGTAAATAAATAAAAATTTCCAACATGTCACAAAGACTATGATTTTAGAAAAAGTATATAATAATGTATAATATACTTAACGCTTACTTTTCTGTGAATATAACCAGAATTTTTGTTATTATTATTTTTTTTTAAATACTGCATGTAATGGAATGAGAAAAGAAGTAATGACCAATCTAATACATTCGTTTGCGGAAAGCTAAGAATTCGAATAAAAACACAAAATTAAAATAAAATCCAGTTTTTGCGTAACACAAAATTTAATCGAAATACACAAGACGATAAAACATTATTTGACGAAAATGTAGATGTATAGGAAAGATACAACTATGTACCTTTTTTTACAATCTATAACAACAGAAAAAAAATCGATGGCTGCGTCTGTTATTTGGGAAAATGCAGGTTTATAAATAATTTGAACGTGAAAAAATGCGCGATGTTTTACTTTTTCAATGGAGCATTTTTATTTTTTATTTTTTCCAGCCACTTATCAATTCCTGAAAGCTCATCTCCCAACTCTTTGCTCGAATGTGTTAAATTTTTCTTTATTACTAGACATCTATCGGAATTTAGAGAGGAAGAGCTAAATTGTATTTTTGTATGAAATCTCAAATGATCCGCATTTTCAAAACCAGTATTTTCTAAGAAAATTTTTCTTAAAAAATGTTGTAGAAACCAACACGAAATTTTTTCTTAGAAAATATTGGTTTAGAAAAGCGGCGCATTTGGGACCCCTGACTGCGTTAAAAATTATGCGTTTATGCTAAAATTATGCATTATAAGACGAAATTAGGAAATGAGTCTATAATAACTGACAAAAGTATATAATATAAACAAGCGGGGACGACCGAGCTACGCTCGGTCAAAATTAGCTTTGTGTTCAACACGATATAATATTATCATTGTATTATTCTCTCTGTATTATCGCTATAAAGCATGTTATTTTATAACAGTATTATTTACAAAAACAATCAGTAGGAAATCTATGTACAGTCTTGGGAAAAAAGTAAACACCCCCTATTAACTCCTCAACAAATTATCGTAGACAAAAGTTACTGGTACCGAACGATTGGAAATAAAGTCTACTTTTAAATGACGCATATAAAATTTGCTTAGGGGTCCATCTACATATAAAACGAATCCAAACTTTATTTTTTTCAATGGCAATACACAATTTTAACGAGATACTCGTATTTCAAATCTTTAGTCCAAACTATGCCTATACACCAAATGTCAAGTCATTTGAACGATAAGTTTTTGAATTATAAACATTCAAAATTTAGTGCTTCTAATGTTATATTACATTTTCATATTTTTATTTATAACTTTTTGAAATTATGATCCTAATGTTCTAATTTTTTGTGTAGCAGTAATTAGGGCTGGATTATTTATCAATATATCGACAAATATTGATATTTTTTAAATGTTGCAATAACAATATCTAAACCTTGACTCCATTGATATATCAAAATAAAATAACAATGTTTTGAGCTCACTGGAATTTTGAACATGAGCTTCGAAAAAAGAGCGTAGAATATCTCAAAACCAAATAAAATAATGTTTTGTGCACACCGCCACAGCCCCGAAAAGCATAACCCAATATTCCATTACAATGCTTTCTCCCTCTATCCTCTCCAAAACAGAAAGTCTACCTCGATTATCTTTCTTTACGTTGATTATCTCTAGACCTATTCCAATTATTCCAATCTTCCCTCAGTGAACTGCCTGTCTGCGTAATACTGAATAACACATATCGTACTTCTCTTCTCTCGCCCTCTCGCCGTTATGACTGATCCACACACATTGATATAACTACAGCTATTGATATGTCATGAATAACCAAACGAGCTCTGATTATTGCTGAGTTCCAGTTGATACAGAATAGCTGGTTATCATTGAGTACTTAGCCGAACAGCTGGGATGATCCGCTTGCGAGCGACCAATTAGAGTCCGCTAATTGTAAACTTTACTTTTTTTCTCTAGTCAAGTTGGGGGAAAAGTCAAGGACAAAGCAGTCGTTCACTGTGATGATTCGTTGCTTTTAAAAAGAGCTTCCCAGACTCTAATGTCTACTCTGCTACTGAATACAATGCTTATTCATATTGTGTATTGATATTCTTTCTTTAGTGTCGTTTGTTGTATTTTCATTATGGTGAAGGTTTCTCTCATGAATTTAACATATCCTGTCTTGCATTTTAGCTTAAAAGGCATATTTATCAAAAAATAAATTTAAATTAGTATAAAACTATTCCGAAATTTGATTTGAATATTTATATTTAAAAAAAAGGTTTCGATGTTGTTTTCTTGTAGCAATAGGTAAGAAAATATGAATACAGTGAATGTTTTCGATTAAGAATCCATTCATTCCTTAGAGAAAGATTGAAAAGCAACATGTCTGCTGTATTTATCATCCCCTGAAACCTACTTAATTACAAGCATATTAGCATGATATGTGGCATTAAATTAATTTTAGTTTTTCCCCTGCTTTTACTTATTTTAATTATATTAAAATCGTCACTCCCTAAATTTAAGAATATTTTATTTTATTTATTTTTTTTTTTTTTACAATATTCTCAGAACTCAGTTATAACTTATTAAATAGTTAAAATGTTATTAATAAATAATCCATAAAGTAGGAAGAGAAGAAAACATACTATTTTTAAAGAAAAATATAATGCAACAAATGGTATAAGTGCAAACAAATATCAAACTTTGGTTTCTTCCCCTAAAATATTTCTGTTTTGCATAGATAAGTATACATATTTTAATGATGCTGTGTTAACATATATAGGTATAAAACATTGATTCGTAGCTTTCTACATCTGTTGGTACTTAAATTGCTGCTACTGTACCATTTTTGTTTTCGAAATTAGCAATATTTCTATTCTTACACAGTTTAAGGTAGTTTAGAGTAACGCAGTTTAAGGTAGCACAGGCCGACATTTCAAGGCCCGGGCCAGGCCCGACTCATAAAAAAAATTTGGCCCAGCCAGACCCGATACAAAAATTAAAAGTTCGGCCCGAGCCCGCCCCGGCCCGAAAAAAAGTTAAAATCTCGGCCCGGCCCGAAAAAAAATTTGTCTCATACGAGGAGTTCTGACCAAAAATATTTATCTTAAGGTTTTTTTCGTGTTTATAACCTTCATTTTTAGAGAAGTACCGCAGGGTGGATATTTATTTTTTAATGAATCTCTATTTCGTGCATGCAAATGTGTTAGTTATCATTAATATTGTTAATCCATATTCCATGTATTGAAGTGTTAAAAATCTGAAAAATACTATACAGTAAAATTTTCTAAGACGGAATTGCATAGAAAAAAAATGCGCTATAGACAAGTTCCCTTCTTAGCAAGAGTAAATGTTTTATATATTCTTTTCTTACGTATTAGTATATTAATTTTGCATGGATAAACACGTTTTTCAGTTTAAAACAGGGTTTCGTCATAGGCAGATTCTTTTTCACACGTTTTACTATATTTTAATTCAGCTATATTTTAATAAGCAAAGAAATCTACTATTCTTTAAAAAGAATAAATTTTAATGTTTAAGTGTAAAATAATGGCGATTTAAAAGTGTATACATTTTTTGCAAAAAGTTTTGGGCCAGGCCTAAGTTTACTGACCTTTGAATGGACCAGACCACGCTAAGACGATGATTTTCATACGGGCCGGGACAAAACTAGAAATGGAAATTTCGGGCCGTGAAGATTAGGAATGAAACCTGTCCCGGCTCTGTACAGAAAAAAAGTTAGAACCGGCCCGTCCCGAGCTTTCAGAAATAGATATGGCCCGGGCCCGGCCCTGCCCAAAAAGAGTGGAGGGAGACCAGGCCCGAGCCTTCAGAGAGAAGTATGGCCCGGGCCCGGCCCAAGTGCCATAAACGAAAATAGGCCCGGTCCACGGGCAGTGCCGGTCTTCGGACCACGGGCTGGACCATTCAGATCTCTACAGTAGTTATCGCGATATATCAGTAATATCGATATTAACTCGTTGATATATTGCGATATTAAATTTCTGATATCGTCCAGCCCTAGCAGTAATACTAATATACCCAAACATAAATACGTTGAATTTGCAATTTTTATAATTTTCTGATATGAATTATGAAATTAATATTAAAAAAAATTATGAATTACAACCTACAATTTTTTTGATGGATTCAGATTTATTAAGTCCTGCTTTATGGAAATCCAAAATTTCACATTTTTCTTCCAAGTAGTTTTCCAATTATGCTTTAAAAAAATGGCAAAATGATGGTTTAAGGGGCTGTCTATGATAGAAGCCACTAAATATTTTGAAATTGCTATACTGTAACCTAGCAGGCTTAATTGACTGCTTAAGGTGCCTTGATCAAGAAGGGAGCTCTCTCGGTTAACAATCGAGTACCGAACTTCAATTTGGATACAGCCCTTAAAATACGTTCGTTTTAAAATAATTAATTTCTCGAAAACTTATGGTACGAATTGCATAAAAATTTGTTTTTAGACTAATTGAAGGGTGTAGAGTTCATTTATGCTGTCAGAATTGTGTGCTGCTATTGAAAAAAAAAACAAAGTTAAGGTTCGTTTTAATATGTAGATGGGCACCTAAGCAAATTTTATAAACATCATTTAAAAGTACACTTTATTTTCAATAGTTCGGTACCAGTAACTTTCTTCTACGATAATTTGTTGAGGAGTTAGTAGGGAATGTTTACTTTTTTTTTCCACGACTGTACGTACATGTTTCTAAATTTTTCATTATTTACTCATTTACAACGAAAGATCATCAATCCAAATTACATTTTGAGCTCGACTCAGATTGGATTTAACCATGTATCTCGAGTCCTTTTAAGAATTTCTAAAAAATTCCTTCACATTATGAAAGACTACTTTTTTCGCCAAATATAGACAAATTTGGTGACATTCTTTCATTTGGCGCCAAGTATGTGTATTGGCATTCGTAATTTTTTGAAAGTCAATTTTTAGGCTAAATGTTGCGAATGTTTCGCCAAATACTCCCTACTTTGCGGCTCCGTGACCATGACCCAGAATGATCCAAAATGAAACACTATTCAAATCTGCTCGAACATGTGACTTAGGTTAACGGACTTCTGGTAATCAAAAACAGTAGTAAACAAAATTTAGTCAAAATAATTTACGCCGTTTTGTAGATAAAATTACCTTGATCCGCAGTGAACCCAAAAGGATCCACTAATCTAATTTTCCCGAACATGTGACCCAGCCCAGTGATCTTCTCAAGCCCAAAAACGGCAGAATACAAAATTCAGTCAAAATCGTTAAAGCCGTTTTTTAGATAAAATTAGCTAGACCCGCAGTGGCGCAAAAAGGACCCACTAATCGAAATTTCTCGAACATGTGACTTAGCTCAATGATATTCTCGTACCCGAAAACGGTGTAATACAAAATTTTGAAAATATTATTTGAGCCTTTTTTAAAAAATACAATCAGCTTGACCCGAACACATAGTGACCCAAAATGACTCACTAATTGAATGTCTCGAACATGCGACCTAACCCAATGGTTTTCTCGTTCCCGAAAGCGATAGAATAGAAAATTTAATCAAAATCGTTAAAGCCGTTTTCTAGATAAAATTAGCTTCAGCAGTAGGGACCAAAAAATGACCCACTAATCGAAATTTCTCGAATATTTGACGTAGAACAATGATCTCTTCGTGTCCGGAAACGGTATAATACAAAATTTTGTCAAAACCATTTGAGACGTTTTTTAGACACAATTAACTTGATCCTGATCCATTGTGATCCAAAATGGCCCACTCTTCATATCTTCTCGAACATGTGACTTAGCTTACTTATCTTTTGGTAATCAAAAACGGTAGGAAACAAAATTTAGTCGAAATCGTTTAAGTCGTTTTCTAGAAAAAATTAGCTTGATCCAGTGACCCATAAATGACCCACTAACCTAATTTTCTTGAACACGTGATCAGCCCAGTGATCTGCGCAAGACTGAAAACGGTAGAGTATAAAATTCAAAGCTGACATTAGAAATGTTTTTTAGATAAATTTAGCTTGACCTATAGTGACCCAAAAATGACACATTATTCGAAATTCCTCGAACATGTGATCTAGCAAAATGTCATGTCGTTCAGTGCAGTTCGATGTGGCCTCCATTTAAAACAGAGAATAACAGATGTTATTCACCCTGTTACACCAGACGTTCTTAACTGAATGTTGGAAGAACCTGAATATCGTTTAGATGTGTGTAAGGCAACAAACGGTGGCTACATCGAACTGCATTGGTGTGAAATTTGGAGAGTTTTTCTTTTATTCGGTGAAGATTTCACATTTCCTTATTATTTCGCTCATTTCCTGTAATCGGTCAAAAGTGCACAATGACTTTACGGACAAAATGTATATATAACGAATTATATAAAACCTTTTTGGAAGTAGGTTAACACGTTCACGCCGGCGCGGTGGGTCACACTCTACTGTCTCCGAATTGTCAAGTCTCCGGCTTTTTGACACCACTATTATTTTAGAGAAAATGTTGTTCCTTTAATTCGCGCATTTTTTCTAATTAAATAAATCAACATTTTCTGTATAAAAATACTGGTATCCAAAAAGCTGTAGACTTGTCAGCTCTAAGACAGTGGAGTGTAGGGATTACAATCCCGGGATCCCCCATCATTTTTAATCCCGAAAATTCCGGGATCTTGTCTGCCGAATCCCGGGATTTTCGGGATTGTCCTTTTTTTTAAATGGAACAATATTCAGCTGAAATAATAAAAATATATTTATAGACTTTCTCTTTTGGGAAAGAAAAAGAATTAATTTTTATGAAATTTATATATCCTTGAAAAAATATACATATTTCAAGTATTTTTTACATAGTTCAAAGCAATTAAATCGTTTAACATGAAAACCTTTTGACTTGCAAACAGATGTAACCCGCTTTGCTATTATTTGGGAACAATGAAATCATTTGTTTATTTCGATTTCGCCGCGTTTAGAAAGCCGGTCGTTTCAGCAACTGGGTATCACAAAATTTCGAATTAGAGTTTACTGATAAGCGTCGCATTTGAGTTTCATAGTCATTATTATGTGCTAACTTCTTTGCTTTTCGGGCGTTTATACTTACTTTGCTTTAAAGATGTCTAATGAAAAGGATTTCGTAGCTCATAGGAAAGATAATGATACATCTTCAGTATGGCACTGCTATTTAAGGTCAAAAGATGAAAAAATTGCTAAACGTAAAAGATGTAACCAAGTGCTTAAAACGTTAGGTGCATCGACTAAGGGTTGCATGCACATTTATCGACGAAACATGGTACTAAAGTTTAGAAAGAATTTAATACATCATCTCTTTCTTCCACACGTCAAGATTGCATAGAACATGCATTGCTTTCTAAAAAGCGGAAAATAGAAGATTATTTTAGTAGTGATAAGGAATCACTGAATTTAAATTTTATTGCGAATGACAGCTAAATACTGTTTTTCATTTAACTTCAACTGATTTAAGAAACTTACTGATAGCTAAAGGCTATAATGATTTGCCCAAAATCTGCAGTATCAATTCGAAATCGTGTAGTGAATTATAATAAAAGAGTTAATTACAAGTGAAATACAAACTTTTAAAAATTCAGGAAAAAAATTTAGTTTGACTTTTGACGAATGGACATTTACTGCAAGCAAGCAATTTATGAATATTAATGCCCATTCAAGAAATTTAAATTTGAGCAAATTCAGGAATTTAGGCCTTATGCGCATATATGGATCTTTTACAGCAAAAAAGTGCATTGAAATGCTAACAGAGTGCTTAAACGAATATGACATTTCCCTAAAAACAGACAATGTTACAGCTGGAACTTGGAGATGAAACTTTAGATGCCGTCATATTTCTTAGAGCATATTTTCAAAGGAATACCGATTAGTTATGAAACAGTCAACTATTCAAAATAATCTTTTTTTTCACGAGGTACGTAATAATTTTTTATATTATGCAACGTTTTCGAATTTTAACAGCTATTGCTATTTAGAAATTTAAACTATACATCTATGTATTATTTTATTCTATGTGTGTGTGTGCTAAGTTCTTTTATTTCAAGAAAAACTTCATGTTAGGGAAAACCTTGCATTTGCAATATCCTAGAATTATAAACTTTAATTACGTGGGTATGAGAATAATTCATAATTTAATTCGTGATATTAATTCGTTTTTAATATTGTAAATATTAAACTATTCAAAAACTTGTTTAATAGGAAATAAAAGAAATTATCTAGAAGATGAAGCATAGACATTTCATGTTTTTTGTTGCATTTTCAAACATCAACAGCGTATTTCTTTTAATTTTCAATTGTTCTAATTTATCCTATAAGTTTTGATAATTAATGGAAGTTAATTTTTTTAATTTGGTATATTTTCATATGTAAATTAGGCTGTAATTTTGCTTTGTCTTTTCTATAGTATTATGATATTTAGCTATTGTAAAAATTGATGATATTACAGAAATTCTAATTTTCCTAATCCCGAAATCCCGGGATTGAATCTAAGCAATCCCTAAATCCCGGGATTGGAAATTAGTCTCGGGATTGTAATCCCTAGTGGAGTGGGACCCACGCGCTGGCGTGAACGTGTTAAAAATAATGGCAGCTTCTGTAAAGCAAAATATTTCGATTAAATTAAAAAATGATAGTACTTTTATGATAGCCGGGCGCAAATCTCGCTAATAGATTAGATATTTTTACACTCTTTTATTTATTTAACTTCATTTGGTTCACGTATGTTGAGATGGAATTTCATAATCCTTTTTTCGAGCGCTTCCTGATAGCCCAGAATTATACAAATTATGTACACACATGTGTGTTTCCTATGACAAGACAGCATTTTAGTACAGTAGAACCTCTTTTATCCGAAACTCTTTTAACCGAAACTCTCGGTTAACCAAAATCCATTTTTAAAGCTTTTTTTTTTTTTTTTTTTTTTTTTTTTACTATCACATTCCTTGTGTGCATGTGGTGCTTTTCGAACCACAAGTAAAAATAAATATTTTAGATCCTCTTTCTTACAATTTTTTTTTAAATTCAACTTGAGCTCCCGTATGCTGTGAGGTGAACTAGAACAGAGTAAGATGAGCGAGAACCGGAATTTGTGAATGTGGTCTAGCAGGCAAAGAAAACGAACAAATGAGCAATTCTGAAGCTTTTGAATGCTTTGTAAAAGATTTGGCATGGCTGAAGCAGCAGAAAGATTGTGATAATGGTGAACTAACAGTATTAATAAAAACTTCGTGATAGAGTTGCAAAGCAAAGGCAATCGAATCTGCGGTAAACAAAACTTTGTTTCAAACCCTTCTGAAATATGTAAAACGTACTTAATTTCAAAATTAAAATTCGGGTATTTTATTCTTGTTTCTATTTTGCTATTGCTTTATTTTTATTAGGCAATTGTCACCATAATGCGAAATACCGCATGTATCTGTGCTTAATCTTAAATTGAAACATTCTCGATTATCCGAAAATTTCAATTTATCGAAGATGGGCGGTCCCAATTACTTCAGATAATCGAGGTTCTACTGTATTTTCAAAACTAAATTTTAAATTAATATACTAATTGTTACAACTGTGTACGAGTTAGAAGAACAATGGAATTAATGATGTTTGAAACTAGGCTTGTCAAAATAAGCAAACTGGCTGCGAAACTGCAACAACGAATATTTAACCCTCTCATGCATTAATTATTTTGCAATTGTCAAAAAAAAATTTCACTGGCAAATTAGCTTGAAATAGATGAGAATAATAACAAGAAACTTGATTTTTATTATTTTTTTAATTCTTAAGGAAGTTATATGAGCAGCCTCATATGAGGCTTGTATGTAGTAATGTTACATTTGTGGGAAAAAATCAATTTTGGTGAAAATGTTCGAAACATTCTGGACATAAATGTACTTGACAGTGGCCACAAATATATCTAGTTCTACACGAACAGCTTTCATTTTTGCACTTCAGAGCAAATTTACCATCAGATTTTTTTGGATAATGTTTACGATTGTCATATCTTAGTTCTTTTGCAACTAAAGACAACTTTCTTTTCTTTGCTGGACAAGAGAAAGCCGGAGAACCGTTAGCGGATGGTCGATCCTTTTTCTTCAGTTTGAGTGAGGAGGTTCCTGTATATATTAGGCTTGATGCTATGCTACTTTTGAACTCTAATAAGTCATTAGCAGCTCTGCCGTCTTTTTGCCAAAGAATACAGGCATTTATAACAGCAACATTCAAAAGATGAAAAAAAATACGCATATACTAACGTTTATTTCTTTGAGAATGAAGATAAATTGCAACAAGTGAGTCCATTAAGTCCACACTTCCCATATGCTGGTTATAAATTTGCACTGAGTGTGGTATATCTATTTCTACAATGGACTTAGTTGCATGACAAAAACGTTTTGCTTCATCTGTTGCTTGAACTCCAGCAAAAGATGACTCCACGTGCACGATAGCTTTATCAACCCATCGAGTCACTGTTATGTTGTCCTCAGAAGTAGTTGCAGAAACTGATCCTTTATGAGAGATTTTATGAGAGATTTAGTATCTTTTAGCTTTTTTCGGCGCTCTTCATTCTGATAGCTCAAATAGTTCCAACAAAATAAATTTTTCGTTTTTTTAATCCCTCAGTTAGGGAATTGAAGTAAATAAATTGTCACAATATATTTTATGACTTTTTAAAGCTATATCGTGACACAAACGCAAAACTAAAATCACCAGCTGCACCATATTTTTTTGATGGTGGCATTCTTCCACCATTTCCTCCCTGAAATATTTCAAAAGGGACTGTGCATATATAACGTTATCAACTTTATGGTAATTTTGGACCCCCTCCCCCCCTTACGATATCATACCTTGAACACCCCCCCCCCCCCGGTAATGATATCGTTATCAATGTATAAAAATTCTTTAGATTTTTAGAATTTTTTTCTTATGTTTGGAGTGATATACAAATATGGTTACATTTATTAAAGAGAAGTCAATAAAATATCATTTTATATATGAAATAACAGTATCTCAAATAACACTTAAAAGAAACAGTTATTGTTTAAAAGTATTTAATAATAACTTTTTGTTACATTATGCATTTAACAGTAATAATGTCTTTTTGGTTTGGTCTTAATGTCTTAACGGTGTGGGGCAGACAGAACTTCTTATCAACAAAACAGGTGGACAACATTCTCTTTATTTACTTCTTAAACACAAGTATCATTTCAAACATACTTCGCATATGGTTTGTCGAACAGCAGATTGTATATGCGTACACGTATGACTGAAGAATAGGAAAGCCAAACATTGGGGTATTCCATTATTTGGAATTGAATAATTTTGTAATCATTTAATGATTTTAATAATAACTTTGTATTTTCATAAAAATAGATAACATACTATTTTTATGTTAAGAACAAGTTACAAATAAGAAGAGAAAATTTTGGTTGGATCAAAAAATGATAACGATATCAAATGACGAACTCCCCCTAGAGATATCTTACGATATCATGTGCCAGACCCCCCTCCCCCCTAAAATGATAACGTTATATATGCATAGCCCCAAACAATAAACATAGCCAGAAACTCCAGCACGAACCCATATTTTAAAACCCCATGGCTTTCGTTTTGATTTTATACAGGGTGATTCAGCTCGTCGGTGACAAACTTTAAGGATCGATAGAGCACACCTAGACGAACATTTTTGAATAGGGAATGTAGGGTCCCTGACGCGATGGTAAGGCGCTAGGCGCTTTCGAAAATTTGGGTGCCGAAATTCGAAACGTCATAAAAACTAGGGAAATGGTTAGATTTTCTTGCTTGTTGCGTCGAAATGATTCTGTTTGTTTAGACTTTCTTCAGTACCAATTTGATAAGCGTATCTCTTAAAACATGGATAGGGGGCGCTGCAGACTTTGGAGAGCTAGACAACAACTTTAAGCCCGTTATTTTGATAATTTAACACATGCTCGCCAAAGTTTATACTCTAACTTAAAGTTTGAACCCAAAAGTAGAGCCCTGCAAAAAGCGTAAGAGCCGGAATAAAATGTCAAAGTACAGGGTGGTCGAAACTCGAAGGCTCCTAGGAGATAAACAGATTTCTTGACTTATGGCATGCATTTTCATGATTCTGTTTGCTGGGGCTCTCTGAAACTCAGTTGAACGGTACAAAAAGAAACATCGATAGGGGGCGCTTTGGGCAAAAAACATAATTCGTTGACATCATCTTTATCAAACATATCATCTTCGGAATCTGAAGGAAGAGCCATAAGTTCTTCTATTTCTTTTTGAGATAAATATCTCTTTCTGGATCTGTCACATCTGTTGTCCATTATAAATCCTATAAAAGGCAAGAAATAATTTTAAATAATATAATGGCATTAAAAAAAATTAGTATAATCTATTATCTCGGTCGGTCAACTCATACAATTTAAAAAATATGAAGTCTATTCTCATAATCCTAATGATATTTAATTTTTAATTCGTTCAAACCATGAAAATTACTTTTAATTATTTTTTTATTGCTTTCATACATTTACTTTCCAATAAATTCATATATATATTTCCAATATGGCACATATGTATATATGCAAATTGTCGGGTTACTTATAACTTACACAAACAAACACACACACATATATATATAATTCGAATTATAAAATTAATTAGAATTGCCTTTTTTATAGTTTTCAAATTTTGGTAACTTACATGATATAATAAACAGCCTCAAATGAGGTTTGCATGCAACGAGAGCTGTAATTGCTATAACTGCATGGAAGCCTCATTTGAGGTTTCAGACTAAAACACCTTTAATTCTTCAAAAAAAAAATATTTAAATATCATTTTTTTTTTTTTTTGTAATCAAGATGATGTAAGAAACATAAAATATATTTTTACTTACTTGTTAAACTCCTTTGGGTGGTGGGAAGCGCTTTCTAAATCCGTTGTTTTAGCATGCTTGCCTTTTGACAACAATGGATGCTAAAACCTATACATACAAAATGAAAGGCATGTGCTGATATCTATTGATTCTTTTCAAAAGCTAATTTTGATCTCATATGAGACTACTATGCAATTCAAAATCCAAATAATTATGAATAATGATTTTTTTTATTTTTTTATCTGACAGCCTCATATGAGGTTTTAATGCATGAGAGGGTTAAACACTGAAGAGCAGAAAATGCAAATAAAATGTAAATACTGTAATACTTTTTTAAATACTCTTTTACCGTTTAATAGTTTAATATCAATTAAATTATGATAATTCGTTGAAAAAACAATTTAGAAATTATGAATAGGTAGTTTAAATAATGCTTTTTTGTTCTTTTCTGTTACCCTATCATAAAAAGAAACACAGCAAAAGTTATATATTTTTAATAAGATTCAAAAAGTTCGGGATTTCTGTTAAACTTAAATGAAAGCGCCGAATTTTCAATAATTTGGGCCCACGTCAAATTAACGTATTATAATGAAATTTTTTTGAAACTACATGGGTTCCAGCCATGAAATTAGGAGTTATTTTTAAGATAAACATTGAATCGTATGAAAGAATGGGTTTAACCCGGGAGAAGTCGCGTATAAACAGAGTATGAACGGATTTCAGTTTGTCATCGATAAATGCAAATAATAAACGTCACCTTATTTACTGGGAGACAATTGTTACGAATTATGCGCTAAAGTAAGTTGAAAATTACTTTTTAAAAAATAGTGGTGACAATTGTAAAAATCGTACGCATCCTGGATATGTCATACACCGCGCGACTCCTTCCGGGTTAATAAAGTTATTTTTATTTTTATTTTCCCTCAACCCATAGCAGGTTCTATTTTCCGCATGCGTCAATTAGAAATAAAGCATGGGTGTTGAAATAAAATATTTTGGTTTTGTCATTATTATTTATTTTTTTATGCATTTTTGTATGCTAAATGACATGGGTAAAAGGTATGCAATTGAAGTGAAACGAGTAAAATATTTATATGTTAAATCAAATGAATGCCGTACAAATGAAGGCGACGGAAACAATGTTTAACAGTTTATCAACTGTGAAACGCTAACATAAAAGTAGCAAAATTCATTACAAGTAAATGAAGAAACAAATAATGGGCGATTTCATATAGGGTAATTCCGGGATTTATGCCGCACATTTTTTTGAATTTGTGTATGAAGTCCCATGGTGGACATAAAAAAAAAAAAAATCATGCTGTGCTAATTAATGTTAAACATACAACGCTTGTACTGCGAAAAAAAAATTCAAAACAAATAATTAATATTTTTTAACAATTTTTTTCTAAAACATTACACTGCGGCACTTCACCCGTACATTCAGGCTGAGACGCCGCACTTGTGCGGTAGTTATGCAGCGCTTGTAATGAGAACAGAATGAAATTATAAATAAAAATATTCAAAAAAATATTCTTATCAGGACTATAATGAACGATGTAATAACAAAATGAAACTAAATGAGTACAATTAAACGTATTAGTAGATTCAAATTATTAATTGTTTGCCTATTTTCACTATTAAAATTATCGGCTTATTTTTTTTACATTAAATTTTAATTGTTATTTCAGCAACAACGTTACATCAATGTATTTGAGAGGGAAAAAAGAAAAAGTAAAATTATATTTCATAATTTATGTGTTACCCCTTTCGGGACCGGTGGCTTTTACACAAATTTTATTCGCTTGGCACCACTTTTTTAATATAAGTTATTTTTATTTAAACAATCATGAAAAGGCTCTAATTAAAGAAAGCAAATATTACTTTTCTTTTTTACTGGTGCCAGAAACAAATTTTGTTTGCTCTTTATGAAGGTGCTTATATGCACTTATGGTCCCGAATGGGTAAGAGAGCTGTTTTATCGACTATAATCTACAGGAAAATGTCGAAAAAGTACAGTCTTTATGTAACTACGTTTGACACATGATGCAATGAAGCCAATTACACTTCCTCTTTTTTGGAGTAGTTTTCTAAACATTAATTGCAAAGAACGTGTGCGTTACTCGTAATCAAATTTTTGATTATTATCATCTTGGCTTTCATCTTTCTTGCCCTTCTTACTTTTTATTTTTCCCTTTTCTTCTTTGGTTTTAGTAAATTTGATAACTTGCCTAACATGGTTAGTCTGTGCAAAAAGAAAAGGAAAAGTTAATAACACTTAATTATTCCGTACAAAAGAAACTGCGGCATGTATACATGAATTGCAGTGCGGCATGTATCCCATTTTGCATGGTTCAGACGTCGGCCATCACAATTACCTGCCATCGCTAAGGTGAATGGCGTAACCATACACACAGTACACTATACAAACTCTACACTTAGTTTTGCCTTCAAAATCAAGCATGCATTTAGTAATTAGTGTATGAAAGGTATTTAAACATAACGTGTTTAGAAGTTTGGACAGTGAAATCATGCACTTACGTCAAAATAAGGATTGTACTTCTAAAAGTAAACATCAAAATAGGATTCACGCTATACACTGGCTAAAATAATCTCATTGCTCACCTATACTGTGCGTTTGACGACCATTTATCGATAATTACAAGAAATACAAGGCATGCGGCATCTATACCGGATGCGGCGGCTCTCCCAGAGTTATCCTATATTTAATTACAGAAAACAAAAGTAGAGTAGTAATAACAAAACAGAAAACAGAGTAGATATAGTTTTTGTCCAACAAAAAAATATATGGAAATAAACAAGATAAAAGAACAGGATATTTAAAGAAAATATAGAATAGTACTGATACAGCTATAAGTATCTATAACAACAGAAAAAATCGATGGCTAAGTTTGTTGTTTGGAAAAGAAAAGGTTTAAAAATAGTTTGAACGTGAAAAAATGCACAATGCTTTGCTTTTTCCGAAGAGGTTTTATTATTATTAATTTTATTTTTTTTCTACTCACTCATCAATGGAAAAAAGTTCTTCTGTCAGCTTTTTGCAGAGATGTTAAGTTTTTCTTTGTTTCTAGGCATGTATTGGAATTACAGATTTCTTCTTGAGGAGATAACATACATGTACAATGTGAACAGTGCTGCATTTGTTGGCGAGACAAAAAAAATTTGCAAGACAAAAAATGTTCACATATCTTGACACCAAATTCATAACGAAAGAAAACAATCAAATTAACATTTTTCGAAACATCTAAACTTTTATCTAGTAGCAGTAAGAACACAGGATGAATTTTATATGTTCAATCAATCCGTTCTCATTATTTTCACACAAGTATGTGATTGTGTTCTGAACAATATTATTAGATAATGAAATTAAATTTAATATCTTTGCTGTTTTTTTCTCCTAGCGTTGAAATGTCTCCGCCGAGAGATTTGGGGTTTTATGCTTATTAATGATATACTAGATTAGAAGTTCTTGTTCTCCAAATCCTTCTCCTCCCCCTCCGTGCACTTAGTCCCGAAGCTACAGCAATTTCTCTCGGAGGAATACGGAAATTAAAAGTCTGAATTAAAAACTGGACCCCAGTTCTAAGCTCGCGGACCCCCAATGATCCGCGAAAAACCGCTGGTATGAAGTGTAACATATAAAAATATCAGTATATGGCAATACGTTCAATTTCTATATGTTAATATAAACATTTAAATTTATAATTCCAAAAATAGATGATCAAAAAGAACTATAGAAATTTACTTATTAATTTAGTAATAAAAGGAATTATTTTTGAGATTATTTTAATAATTTACCAAAACTAAATATTCTTTTATATTAAGTACAGAAAAAGCAGCAAAATAAATAACAGTAAGTTAACAACTGAGTGAAACTTCTGGTGATATTTGATGAAGTGTGCTGCTATACATTTTTATTTTGAGAATATGTATATATATATATATATATACATATATATATATATATACATATATATATATATATATATATATATATATATATATATATATATATATATATATATATATATATATATATACATATATTATGATTCTTTGATGCTTTTTAATTAAAAAAAAAACACATACTAAGTCAATAAATGTATATGTGTATACATTCGTAAATTTAATTTTTTCACGCTAAGTAATGAAACTGTTTAGCATACTAAGCAACATTAATTTCCGAATAGTATTAAAAGTGTGATTGCATTCTATGACTTATAATTTTTTACACTTGCTTTCCTGGTATAAATCGAACGTATTAAACAGGATATCGTAGCAACATAATTTCATTTACACCGTTCCAAATTAATAAATATGTTTCTACTAAAAACACTTAAAATCGATTATTCGTAAAGAGCTCTTTTATAATCATCTGTTGACCCAGTATCAGTAAAACGCGATTCTGTTAATTGCATAAATCGAGAACTCTTTTTAACTGAAATAAAATTTAAAGCTGTTGCTGAATTAAAACATCCAAACGAAACGTTCATAATTGGATTGCATATTTTATAAATTAAAAGCAATTTCAAAGGATTACATGAACATGGGACTGTCTATGAGCAAATTAATAAAGGATTCAACGAGATCGAATCGTATTTCTATTTATTTGTTCCTGTTTGTTTATAAAATGAATTTTCCACTATAGATAAAGCTTTTAAATACTTTTTTAAACCGTGGTTTGTATTTAATTTAATAATTTTTATCCGAAATTATTTATAACTTCCTCATTAATAATAGATTTGCTCGTCTGAAATTTATAATCCTCCAATTTACATTTAAAAGTGAAATAGTTATATTTATGATGGTTCCAAATTCGAATTTGTAGTAATTTATAAAAATATCTGCTGCATTTTTCTTTGCATTGGTACACTGTAAAAAAAATCTATGAGGTTACTAAGAATTTCTAGACCCGAGACGGGCCGGGTAATTATCTTGCTCCGGCTCGGCGAAGAAACTAACGGCTCGGCCCGACCCGTGCACTTAGACTCTTATGCTACTGCATTCAAGTAAAGATTCATTAAAAAAATTAATGTACTTTAGAATTTAAAAAATAGTGATAGTTGTTAAACATAAAAACTTTTAAAGCTTTATAATTAAAAAAATTTATTTTTTTGAAAATATTGCACTGTAATGCATTAAAGCCTATTTCTATAGATTCCTTTAATAAAAGTTCATTATCATCATCATTTTTACAAAGAATTGTTCTTCCACCCCCCCCCCCCCCCGATGCATTTTTGGAACAATTAAGTCCAAGTCCGGCCTTGTTCGAGTAAGTAGAAAAAATTGTAAGCCTAAGACCAATCTGGCCGGAATCTGCTAAAAAAAATCAAGTCTGAGCTAAATAACTGTCCGATGCAGCTGCTACATGCAAATTTCTATATCAATGTTGTCAAACGAGCACCGGTTCGTGCAGCCCATTTAGAACGTATTCTCGGCGCAGCGAGGTCCATTGCAAATTGTTCATATTTTATCAGTTTAGTCCAAAACTTTTATATTTACTGTCAGTCTGTTCAAAAATTTGTCTTCATTTTGATGGCCAGACGTAGACTGATTCAAATCTTTAAGCACCCTCACAACACCGTCATAACCGTACATACTTATATATATATATATATATATATATATATATATATATATATATATATATATATATACACCAGATGGCAGCACAGTTATGGGTTACAGTCAGATGCTCAACTGTAGCTCACATGTTAAAATAGTCTTTACTATGTTTTCTATCCTGATATGCTGTAGTTTTGACTCGTAGTATGCATTCAAATATTGTGCTCTAATAATTTTTAATATCCTGTATGAGGTGTATCTTTCTTTAGATCTCTTAGATTTTTATTATCTAATTTCTGTAATGCTTACGTTATAAGGAGCTAAATTTTGTCATTTTAGGCTTAATGCCGACAAAATTGGATGAAATAACGCAACTTCTATGAATGAACTCACAAGCTCCTCTGACGATTCTGTGGGTCATTCATAGTTTCTTATTTTACATACTGGTTTCCTATGTTCATTTCTAAATCATCTCTTTAGAGCTTTACCAATTTCTTCATATATTTGTGATTTCAAATTTATTATATGTATATATATGTATATATATATATATATATTGTATATATATATATATGTATATATATTGTAATATATAATGGTTATATATATATATATATATATATATATATATAGTGTCAATTCATTCCTTATCACATTTTTACGTGTTCAAAATGAAGGGAATATAAGTGTGACAGGGACAGCACAACGTACATATTGTAGAAACCTTACAACATTATCTAGCGATAAAATGTTTCGCTCAATCTTCTCCTTGTTGTGACTTTATGTTCAAAATCAAAGCAATATAAATTTGATATGAATCTTACATCAGATCCTACTGAAAAGATTTTTGTCTAATCCTTTTCTTGTTACACCTATATGTTTTAAATAAGAAGAATGCAAGTGTGACATGGATCTCAAGAACTTGTAACACTATCAGCTTCACGATTTTCTTGCTTAAAACTTCTCTTTTTTTTTCTTAACTTAGCTTGTCTGTCCGTTATGCTCAAATCTTGCAATCTAATTGTAACACACTGCCTGTGCTGTAACTGAACCCATTTTTGTTAGTGTGATGTATTTTCGACGACAAAGCATATACTGTTAAGAAAAAAAAAAAAAAAAAAAAAAAAAAAAAAAAAAAAAAAAAAGATTATTTGAAATTTGCCTCCATCACTCATCAGGGGGCAAAAACATTTTTCCAATTAGCATACGAAAATGTCATCGCTTGTGTGATCATCTAAGTGTCATTGATTGTTTCGGAAATAAGCAGATGTTCTTCGATTGAACCGTGGCACGGTTGGTGAACGTTGCGTATCTCAGTTCGCGAAGGTTGTTAATGGATGTGGGTTAGATCCTCATGAGGACGTTGATCGATTTTTTTTTCTTATCAGGAAGATGGATTTAAAATTTTATATCCTTTTTTTTAACAAACCGATAAGAAATCACTTGCAATTTAATTTTTTTTTTAAATGTATTTATTTATATAAATTATCCGTCAACCTTTTCCCATATTTAGTGTATTATAATAAAAGTTTGTCTTTAATTTGTTTTTACTTACAATTTATTGCATCTTTAAGTTCGAAATATTAAGAATGTAATAAATTTAATACACTTTTTTTTCGAAATAATAGGAATGTAGTATCCATGGTGATCTTACACTGAAGAACTCGCTTACTGTGATGTCTTCGCAACGTTATCAAACTTAAAAATTTGTAGTCCGATACTTTTCAAAAAATATGAAATAATAATAATAATAATAATAATATAAATGTTTCAAAAGAGTCGAAAATTTGGGAATATTTTAAAAACGTGAAATAATATTGTTTTACAAATATTAACTGAAAGCCATTTCAATTACATTAAAGAAATCTATGAGTATCTACCGACCTCCATTAAAGAGTTATTATGATTTGGACTTAATACGCATAGAATTGAGATCAATATACTTTGAATTTTCCAGTCTTGTCTATAATTTGATTATTGGGATTAACATTTGGGTGTTTTAAAAATTGAAGCTGCTTCCTTTTTTGATTACGAAACACGAATGTTTATATTTTTTTTTAAAAAGAAGAAGAAAATCCTTGAAATGTCTTTAAGAATTAAAAATCACATCTCATTTTAAAATAAAGAAAAAAATGTATTTGCTTAAAAAAATGTGAAGGAATAAAAAACAAAAATGGAAAATCATGCCTACAGTATAGATTATGAAACACTTTCCAACACATTCAGATATTATAAAAAATTTCACAGTTTACTAAGGTGAAAGATTATGTCTAAATGTACAATTTGAAAAACTCATAATGCATTAAAAGCCGATTTCTGATGTTACTATAAATAATCGTTAAAATATACGATTTTGTTTCGTGCAGCCCTGTATATGATATACAAATACGTGTACATACTACATAGTATGCTAAAAGTTAGTTCAGTTAAACGCATAGCACAGTTGCAATTTTCCATTCAGCAATTTCCGCCAATAAACGGAGGCTGTTGAGAACTTTTGTGCGATTCTGTACATGATCTATAAAATTCATAAACACCAAGTAATGTTTAAAATATAGTTAAATTAAAAACGCCTACTGCAACTGAAAACGCCCTTCCAGCATTTATTGTCCGTAGGCTTCAACAGTTCAATTATTGTTCATTTTCTTCTATAGTATAAAATTCTTGTGTGTCACTGTAAAAGAACAATAACATCTATACACACCATATTCTATAATAAGAACGTTGTAGTAAACTACAGTGATATATATCAATTTCAATATGTTTAAATTACCGTAATATCATTAAAATCAAGCAAACGATTCCTCCCCATAGACCGTAATATAACGGAATTCTTTTGAGTGGCCGCGTAAATGAACCGAAAATACTAGACACTTCATTACCGACATTCGCATAGTAAACCTCAATAACATATATCAATATCATGGCAATCGGGCTATATTTACGGGAGTTAGAGTACGGATAGACGGACCGGCAAAACGAATTCAAAAGTACATTTCAACCATGTTGTTAAGTATTTCCTCCCGGTGTGGTAATTTCCAAATCGTTAATTTTAGAAGTATCTTTACAACCAGGCATAATTTCTAATAAAAAATACCGGACACCTAATATTTTGCAGTACTAACAATGTTAGCGTATTCCCTATCCCCTCCACAATATTTGTATTTCATACATTATTTGTAAAATTTAAGCTTTTTTTCCTCCTGCAAAAAGAAATTTTATTATAGGGTAGATGTGCCAGTAATGGGTACCCTTCCAGTAATGGACACCCCTTGATGTTTTTGGTTCATAAAACAATAACTAATAAATATATAGCTTTAATTATTTTTTTTATAATTCCCCCTTGCATGTTTTATAAAACTGGGTTATTGTTGACACTTTTAATCAAACCAATCAGGAAGCAGAAAATAATGTTTCAAAGTTTCGCTTTTTTTCTGTGAAATCTTAATGAAGAGGCTAAGAGCTTCGTTTAATTAATTTATATATTATTTATTTTCTTGCAAAATTTGAATGTTTTTGTTTGAGTAGCAACAGAAAACTTTGAATTTTATATACTAATGGCCATTTACAAAATGCTATTTATTTTTAAGGTTTTAAGAGGGGGTGTCCGTTACTGGGATGGTTAATTAGTCATTTTCCAGTAATGGACACCCCATGTAGACATTGCTAAAAATGCAATTTCAGTAATGTTTATAGTGCATGAAATAATATTTAATTTTTAAATTATACTTACCAAAATGTAATAACACCAAAACTTTTATAAAAAGCTGTTTTTAAGTTATTTTATGTGATTAGTAAAATTTCAATATTTTATTTTATTTTTATGTTGTACATATACCTTGCATATTTTATAATGTGGTAATCAAACCAGCCAGGAAGCAGAAAATATTGTTTAAGAGCACAGTCAAAGAAAGGCTCGAATAGGGCTTAATCCTCTCCGTTTAAATAAAAATAATTAAGTAACAGAAGCTATTAAAAATCTATTTTCTGTCTTAAATGTTTCCTTATTTTTAAAAAATGCAATACTATTAATGAAAGTTATAGGTAATATTCATGAAACTAGTAAATCTCCAGATCAGTGGTATCAAACATCAGTTCTACAGTTTTATTTTGAAATTATTTTATTTAGTATTTAAAATATTCAACTCACAATATCATTTCTTTCATATTTGTAATATTAATTATTATAAATGATATATCAAGTAGTCTCTAGAAGATTGTTAAAAATAGTGAGACAAAACTAAACATTAATATTCCAAAACTTTTTTTTTAAATTATTACCTATTAAATCCCCACTGTTTCAATAATTCGATAGCTGTAATTGCCTGATATTTAGTATTTTAAACTATCCATCTAAAATAATTGAATCGTCAATCTTCTGATAATTACATTAATTGATGCAAACAGTAAATGATTATCACAAATATTTTATTAATTACTGGTATCCTAATTGTTAAATTTATTTGAAAATAACTATTTTGTTTCATTCATTATGTGTCATTAAATTCTGGTTCTAAACACAGTCATAAAAACAATTATATTTATTACTTTTTATGGGGTGTCCATTACTGGAACAGAGGGTGTCCACTACTGGGCCAGAGGGTGTCCATTACTGGACTTTTGGGTGTTTTGATATATTTCTGTTATTTAAAATTAAATTTCTATTCATATTGGGAAATGAGGCTATAAGAATGGTTAAATATTGTTGATAGATTAATATAATATTGAAAAAACTGGGATATAATAATTATAACTATTAATAAAAAAATAATTTTAAAAGAAATTCCTTAAGGGTGTCCATTACTGGCACATCTACCCTATGTTTAATATTTCTACAGTCCGACCTCTATTTAACGAACCTCTATTTTGCGAATTTTTCCTCGGAACAAACAACATTTTGCGAATTTCTTCGTAAAATAACCTCCAAATAGCGAAGTGTATTCTCTATTTAACGAACTTTTTGTTCTGATATAATTTTTTTTTTCTCCCTATTCTCAAAATATTTCCGGACACTTCAAACTTATTCTTTCTTTTACACATTTTATAATGCTCAATAATCTTGAATTAGTTTTACCAGGTGCCTAACTCAACGAGAACAGTAAAATCCCTGTCATTCTTTGCATTTCATCCAAGAAATGCAAACTTTCAGTATTCCCCTTTCACACTTAAAAGGGCTGTTCTGTAGTAAATAAGTTTCAGTAATTAAATGTAAGGACGCATGTAGTAATACAATGCTTAAAATTACTTGTTATAATAAATACGATAATTTACAGTACGATAATTATTTGGTGTTTTAAATACGATAATGTCATTAAAATTCATTTATTTTAATGTAAATATTTTCTTAAAACTGAAAATACAGTGTATTTCCGGACAATATTTTTAAAAATTCTTGTTGTTCTTATAGATTTCTTTTTTATGAGTAAAATGAATAATAATAAAAAAATAAATATGATTTACAAAAGAAAGTGTGATTAGTTAAGTTTTTTAATAACGTTTAGTGTTTATGAATTAAAAATCTGATTTGTGTAGTTTAAAGTATTTAAAAAGGTTAATCTCTATTTAACGAATACATAACGAACTTTTTTTCGAGATTTAGTGACTTCGTTAAATAGAGGTCCGACTGCATATGCATTTATATATCGTCGCATCAGAACATCAGTAGGACATCTAGTAATAATTGAAAATGCGATGTCTGTCTTACTGCTATGAAAAAATCTGTTTGTATCTAGTGGAATAGTAGAGAATTTTTATAAAACACATCTGAGATACAGTATTAAACATAACTTCGTGTTTCAGATGCTGTTCCACTCGATGCAAATACAGTTATTCATAGCAGTAAGTCAGACATCTCATTTTTAACACTTTCCAACAAAGTTGAAAAGTGTTTATGCATTCGGTTTGTCTGTCCGTCTGTTCGTCTGTCGACGCTCTAACTCCCGTAAATATACTCGGATTTTCATGCAATTGATAATCTATATTTAGAGTCATCTAACCATGTTTGGTATTGCATATGAAGTATGTGAAATTAATATTTCATTTACAGGGCTACCAAAAAGAATTCCATTACATTATGGTATATGGGGGAAAATCGTTTGCAGACTATTTTAATGACATTACGCTGTTTCTAATGTATTTAAACTGATATAACTCACTAAATTTCACTACGATAACATTAAAACATGGCATTCATAGCATTTTTTCTTCATTTACAGGGACACACAAAAGAAATAGGTTACAGTACAGTACTGTCTTTGAGTAATAATGGCTGGAGTGTACAGTTTAAAAGCCGGTATGCGCTTTTAAATTTAATTAATCTTTTGCATTTTACTCGTTATATATCAATTCTATACCTCAAATACAGGGCTGCACAAAAGTATTCACAAACCGTTCTCCTTATTAGAGGAAATGGCTGGAGGTAAATTTTCAACTGATGTATATATACCTCTTAAGTGAACAAAATTTTGGCATGCATCTAGTTAACAGATTCATATCTATATATCATATACAGGGCTGCTGAAAAAATTGGCATAATTTTCTGATTGTGTATGGAAACAGCTGAAATTGGGCTTTCAAATGTGTCATGCGTTTCCATATGGTTGAATTAGACGTAATATTTTAATTTTTTAAACGGTGCAGTTTTGTTACATTATTCTGAATGTGTTGGAAAGTGTTTCATAATCTATGCTTAACGCATGATTTTTTCTTACTTGTTTATTATTACTAGATGTCCTACTGCTGCTCTGAGGTGACGATATATCGCAATACATATTCGATATTTATTTAAAAAGTGTTATAACGTTTGATATTTTCAAAATTTTCATACATTTAATATTTATTTTTAAAATAGCATTGTATATGATAGTTTTTAAAATTGCAACTAAAAAAGCGTAAATGAATTTTTCAACCGTTATCGATTCTATTGTTCAGTAGACAAAGAACGTTTGGTTCTAGCAGTCACTTTTTTTTTTTTTTTTTTTTTTGTTAATCAAAAATGATTAAAAAATATATTTTCCAAACTTTACGTTTGAAGATTTTCAAATGCAGAATCAATAATTATGAGGAAAAATATTAACTTAAAACAGCCATTGAAAGATATACTGTCTAATTTAGATAAAAGTTATTTACGGCTTCACGAGAAATAATCTCTTCTGGTTTTCAATTTAAACTGCACAACAGGTTAAGAAATTGAAAACAGACAAGCTTACATTTATGTTGAAAATTTTTAATACATATATTTTTTTTTTTCAATTTTGTAACCTTAAAACAAAAAATTTTCTTAATACTAAATCTTGTAGTTTCTTTTTAATGACTATGAAAAGCAAACTTTAATTTTCAGAAAATACATCTGTTCGCTGATCTGGTCTTGTAAGTGAAAAAAAAAAAGGAAAACATGAAAAGAAAGAAATTATAATTTCTTTCTTTTCAGGAATTCTGCTTTTTCAGAATTTAGTGACGCCACCAATGAAAATATATATATATGTATATAAATATAGATAGTTTAGTTTTAAGACTTCAAACACGCGCTTTTATTTTATATAAAAGGACGTCATCCGCATCCGCTAAAGAATTCCTTATTTGCGATCGAGTCTTGTACAACATCTACAGTAAAATATGTATAGGACGTGACTATCGCTAAATAATACACAAATCCAAAAAAATAGATTTCGTATTCAAGGAACTGGACAAAGAAAAAAAAATTGGTTATCCCATGATTCATATGCCTTCATCTGTTTGTAATATTAATATAGATACTTAAAATTAAATTTAGTTTATAATAGCTCCTGTTTTACTAGAAATCATTCATTTATATTTTTTCAAAATAGCACGTACTTAAATGATAATTTTTTTTTCGTTTTTATGAGGAAATAGCAACAAGAAAATATAATTGCCATTTTTCAACTATTTTCCCTTTACTTTCAACAGAAATGGAATACTTGAGTTGCCAAAATTAAACAAATGGTGCAAAAGACTACAAAAAAATTAATATCACAGAAATAAATGAGATGTAGTTTTCAAACAAATTGCATTTTAAAAGTACTTTTTTTCCAATACGACGGTATAAAAATTGAAAATGTGCGATGCTTATAAGTTTTAAAAATTGCAGTAGAGATTATTCCGTACAATGATACATCTGTTTTGTTTTACGGCAGGCTTATACAACGTAACGTTATTTTTTGGAGACGAAACATTGATAGGTGGGAGAAAGTAATAGCATACCGGGAGCTAAAGAACATTTAGACTAATGTTTTATTAAGCTTTTATGCTAAGTGCAATATGTTTCAGTTTCTAACATATTTTATTTCTCAAAATATATATAATAATCGGTTAGTTAACTATTCTGAAAATATACGATATATATCGCAAAAATATCGGATATATATTAAAATATTGGATATTTCTTATATTTTTTAAAATATCATGATATTTACGAACCCTGGCTCCGACTGTTAAACACTCATTAAAAAGAAAAAATTACCTTAACTGTTCCTGCACAATTTAAGCACTGTTTTCAATTGCTATTCTCCATCATCTTAAAAACCATTTAAGAAAAATGGTTATTTTTGTAAAAGTTACGAAGTTTAAATATTTATACTGTCATTGTTTTCTATAAGTTATAAGTAGAAAATCAACCTTCTTGCTCTAACGAGTGGAACAGTAAAAAATCGCATTCATTTACGACAAAATTTCGCTTTAGTTTTAATTTTATCAATTTTCAGTTTCCGTTGAAAACTTTCTCAAAAGGTTAGCTAATATTAATTCCAATTAACTGTTTAACTGCATTTTAAACTCTAGCGAGCGTTCTTTCAAAATATATGGAATAAAAAAAGTACTTAAAGGCTTTTAAGAAGTTAAAATTTTATCTTACATTGAAAAATATGCAATATTCTATTTTTTTTCTTTTAAGTATCTGAATAGATCAAAGAGAACGTTGGAAGAATTTCTTTTTATTTAATTGAAAAGATCATTTGTGCAAAAATTTCAATGAAAAAAATAATTTCAATATGACACTACTTGCAAATAAACTAATAAATAAATAAAAATCTACTAAAAAAGTCTCATAATAGAAAATTAAATTATATGAAAAAATACATACCATTATGCATAGATTAAAGATGAAGATTGCTAAAAAGTTAAAAAATATTATTAAAAAAATCATCTGCATTTTATTTGATGGGTTTTTATATATTTTTTCTATTTTATTATACACCGAATGTCCTAAAAAGGACTGACTGATTTTAAAATTCAATAACTTGCGAACGGTGACAGATATTTAAAAAATTCTTGCAGGAGGGTTATGCATAAGTTCAAAAGTTTTTTTACAGTGATTTTCGATTTTAGTTCGAATTACAAACAATAGATGGCGCTGTAAGCAATAGGCGCTAAATTCAGGCTCTTTATTATTTTGGTAAAAATGCCTTTTTGGTGTACTTAGTGCGCAATCTAAAAAGTATATCCTAAATATAGAACAGCTTTTAGAGGTTTGATAAGCAATAAAAATTTACCCGATATTCTTTAACCCGAATAGCCCAAGTTGGACTCCTTATATATAATAAAATGTACTTCGTGTGCAATAAAAAGAAATATCCTAAATGTAAAACATCTTTTAGAGGTTTGATAAGCAATAAAAATTAACCCGATATTCTTTAATCCGAATAGCCCAAGTTGCATCCTTTATACCGGTTGTCCTAAAAAGGATTGACTGATTTTAAAAATCAATAACTTGCAAACGGTGACAGATATTTAAAAAATTCTTGCAGGAGGGTTATGCATGAGGTCAAAAGTTTTTTTTACAGTGGTTTTCGATTTTAGTTCGAATTACAAACAATAGATGGCGCTGCGATCAATAGATGCTATATTTAGGCTCTATCTTTGGCACTTCGGGACCCACTCAATACAATTTAGTCTCCTTTTTCCGCATGGAAGAAGAGAAATACCAAAAAATCGAGCCTGTATTTAGCGCCTATTGTTTACAGCGCTATCTATTGTTTGTAATTCGAACTAAAATCAAAAATCACTGTAAAAAAAACTTTTGATCTCATGCAAGAATTTTTTAAATATCTGTCACCGTTTGCAAGTTATTGAATTTTAAAATCAGTCGGTCCTTTTTAGGACACCCGGTATAAAGGATGCAACTTGGGCTATTCGGATTAAAGAATATCGGGTTAATTTTTATTGCTTATCAAACCTCTAAAAGATGTTTTACATTTAGGATATTTTTTTTATTGCATACGAAGTACATATTATTATATATAAGGAATCCAACTTGGGCTATTCGGGTTAAAGAATATCTGGTAAATTTTTATTGCTTATCAAACCTCTAAAAACTGTCCTATATTTAGGATATATTTTTTAGATTGCACACTAAGTACACCAAAAATTCATTTTTACGAAGGTAATATCAATGATATATTTAAATCATAGGGTCTTGAAATTTATTAAAAACTTCACGTTTAAAATGCACTCTGTGTCGTAATCTCGTTTATAATATGTCTGTATGCAAAACTTCAAAGGAATTAATTAAGCCATTTTTAACACTTTCCAAAAAAATGGAAAGAGTTTATGAATTCGGTTTCTCTGTCCGTCCTTCTGTCCGCGCTCTAACTAGCGTAAATATTTACGAGACTTTTAGAAAGTTCTTTTTGTGCCTCGGAAAGTTTGAATAAATGTGTAATTTATTTTACACAGTGAAAAGAATCGTTACAACAGACCCTCGTAAGTCCTTCCGTTGAAGCAGTCCATCTATGTAATGATATCCATATGTGGATGTACATTCTTTAATCCTTTATGTACTGAATTATGAAGTCATGAAAATTTTATCTTCTAAAGCATTTTTTCGCGAATTGTTTAAACTACATTAGAAGATTTACATATTCATTTAATAAATTTTAGAAGGATTTTAGAAGTAAACTTTATAATATGTTTATAACTACTTAAAAGGTGACAAAAACATATTAAAACATATAAAAATATTATTTAATGTAACCCGAGATCTTTCGAACACAGACGCGTTCATTTTCAAAGGGATAAAAGATGATTGAGTGAATAGAAATAGATTTTAAAAACAAAAACAAAAATAGTACGCATGCTCAAGCGGAGTTCAGTCCATTTCTCTGCAGAGGGGTGAAAAGATCAGTTCATACTATCAGGAGGTCGTGATATATTTAGGATATGGTACCGAATTGCGGGAATATTATAGGAAAGGACATCATTACAAACATTATCACTTCTAAGTAAAATTTCAATGGATTCACGGATTATTGATGAGTAGTGGTTAGACGTTGAAATGATAATTTTAGCTTTTTCGAAGTTTCTATTAATATTTTCTGTTTGATGTAATCTGGATAAAGCTGTATTTGGTTTGTTAAACTTGATATCAGAAATGTGCTCTTTTAATCTTTCCTTAAATTTTCGACATGTCATACCAATATAAAATAAACTCTTATGCTGTTCTGCTGAATGGGATGATGTAGACTCCAGCTTTTTCATAATCGGGAATAGATCCTCCTGATAGTATGAACTGATCTTTTCACCCCTCTGCAGAGAAATGGACTGAACTCCGCTTGCGCATGCGTACTATTTTTGTTTTTGTTTTTAAAATGTATTTCTATTCAGTCAATCATCTTTTATCCCTTTGAAAATGAACGCGTGTGTGTTCGAAAGATCTCGGGTTACATTAAATAATATTTTTATATGTTTTAATATGTTTTTGTCACCTTTTAAGTAGTTATAAATATATTATAAAGTTTATTAACAACAAGGTGAAAATTTCCTTCACGACACTAGAGTTTAAAACAGTGTTTTGACTCTATTGGATTTGAGAAGGATTGAAGGATTTAGAAGGATTCATTCAATCTGAATTTATAGGAATTTTGTGCAATATTTATAACCCCACTCAAATCTTTTATTTTAAATATTTTTCTTAGTATTTTGTAGAATTAGGAAATTTACAAATATAATGCTCTTACAATAGAACTATAGAAATATTTCCGAATTGAAAAATCCCCCCCCCCCCCTAACGCCAAGAAAGCTGAAAAGATACAAAAGCAAAAGAATTAATCATTTTAAAAATATTTTTGTTTTGTCTAACCAATAATGCTTTTGGAACAAGATAAAGTAATGTATCTATAACTCATTCCAAATTGTATTAAAACTAACCCATGTATTAAATGAATTATTTTAATGGTGCTTATAAGTACAGTCAGTAGATAAACTGTTTATAATTAACGAATCGTTTATAGTAACGAACGTTTATCTGTTGTTTTATTACAGTTTGGAGTCCCATGTAAATGCTAATTCTGCATCTTGCAATTTTTTAAATACATGAAATGAAAAGCATACATATATCTTTCACCCCAATAAAAATTGTGTCTTAAAATTAAATATATTTTAAGATACTAAATGTTTAAAATGGTCTCTTTTTAACCATTTGGAAAAATGGTTATTGTCCTCTGTCAGGGTAGGAAATCAAAAACATGTCTGAAACGTTTTATTGGTTGATTCCGCATTTTATTCGTTTTCTGATTGGTCTATACAGTAATCTGTATTTTCCATTTAAGCAGAGATGGATACTTCTGTTGCCACTATGACAAAAAAATAATAAAAACTACAAAAAAAAAATTAATAACTCAGAAACTAATTGAGATACAGCTTTCAAACAAATTGCATTTAAAAGTACATTCTTTTCTCTATACGACGGTGTAAAAAGTAATATTGTGAGGTATGTTTAGAAGTTTAAGAATGAAATTTCATTTAAAATTGGTCCAGGAATATTAATGTTTAATCCATGGCGTACGTAATGAATGATCAGCTCCGTAGAAGATTAAAAATTTACAGTACCGAAAAATGTAATCCATGGCGTACGTAATGTATGATCAACTCCGTGCGATTTTTTATGTCTTAAATTTTAGTCTTTGAAAAAATTATTTTCCAAACGGTCGTTGTAATTTGTTAAATTGCAATTTTTTTTTCTTTTTTTTTTTTTTTCAATTTTAAAAGTTCTGAGACCCCTTAACAGATAATTTAAAAGTCCTGGTACAGGTAGGAGAATGCAGCTTCTCTATTTTTGATTTTAGGTTTTTAGTTAATTTTACTCGAAAGCACGAAGCTAAAATGCGAGGCACACAATTATAGAATATTCATTCCTAGTTTTCGTCAATACTGAATTTGAATGAGACTTCTTCCAAATTAGTCACCTATAGCAAAATTGGCCTCATTTAACCCTTTAACGGTCGCATTAAATTACGGTTTAAAAATTCAAATTGCTTATTGGCACCACTTTTTTTAAGAAAAGAAATATTTGCTTTATTTAATGACAGGTAAAATGATACCATAATAAATCCAGTTACACTATTTTATAAAATTGGTGGTAATCAAAGAATCTGAATAAAAGACACAGCTCGTAAATATCACGGGAGCAAGAAAAAAGCGTTAAGCAGATTTATTTTGGGTCGCAAAATTTGGCTGTATTTCACCAAGTGTCGCCATGATTGGCCGGAATTTGATTCTAGCGGATATGAATACAAATGGAACAATGGTTACAACAGTGACAGAAAATTTGCGAGAAGCCACGTTCACTAAAATTCACAAATTATGTCCCTTTAAGATGGATTTCCTTATTTTTTTACTGTTGTTTTCATTCAAAATGTCAGTCACCTTAGAATTTCTAAGTTCTATATCTCAGCCAGTTTTTTAAAGTTTGAGGTGAAACAAAAATTCTCGGGAATCCTTGTATCCAGACCAAACCATCTTAATTATAAAACTTTTTGGATTTCTAATCTTTTTGTACATCTTTTTGACCATGAAATCTTGAAATTTTTATCCGCCATTTGGAAACAAGATAGCGGATGCAGCTGGCCAATGAACTCTACTGAGACCTTGGTAAGTCTTCTAAATATGCTCAGTCATATCCAATTTGGTTTCTTACCTTATAGCATTGACATTTACTTATTTCACACCAGTAACTGTTACCGTATTTTATTAAGAAAAAGCAGGCTTGCCTGCTACGCTGGTCGGTGTCTCCAAAAGAACATTGAATGAAACGAAATATTTCGGTGAATTTAACCCTGTGTCTAAATGCAATATGAACTTTTACCTGAAATCTCCTTCCGCAATGCTGATAGCGATACGAACACCATTAGGCTATTACATTTTCTAATATGTCAGACAAAATTTGGACTCTTAAGAACCAACTCTTTTAATTGATCATTTACAGTAAAATTTCGTAAAAAACGATAGAACGATATGCAATTTATTAAAACAAACCTAGAAAATTTTTCTAACAATGTACGTTTCATGAAAATCTGACCAGTAGAACTTTTTAAAAAGGTTAATATTTCATAATCAGGTTCTCCTGATCATTGGAATTTCTTCCATAATTCTATGACTAAGCAACGGCAGAACGGTAGAAAATATGCTTAAATCATCGCTGAAAAATTATGTAACTTATAATGCAAGTGTCATCAAAATCCGTCTAGTGTATCTCTTTGAAAAAAACCTAGTCTTTCATAGTCAGATTCTCCTAAATATAGAACTTTCCCGTATAATTATATAATTAAGCAGCGTAGAACGATATGCAATTACGAAATCCTTCCCTGAAAAATTCTCTAACTAATAATGCAAGTACCATCAAAATCCATTCAGCAGAAACTAAGTTATAAGCAATCGAAAATCCCATTTGCAGTTTACATATATACTATATACGTTTTGGTCTAAGAGTGTTTTGTGGCACACCTTTAATGTTATATCCATATTCATTTTAAATATCATTGTTCCCAATATATATACCATTTTTGACGCATAGTAATCCTATGTTATACGTTTTTGTATGTGCCTGTAAAAAAAAAATAATAAATCATATGACATTTTATTTAAAAACATAAAATAGTACTGTATAAATTAACACATAGCTGCCAAATTTCACGCTTTTCTGTAATCACTAATTTTTAATGGAATTTTTCCCCTATACTCTCGTAGAACTCAGCGATTAAGTGAGGAAAAAATTCTTTTGAAAATGAGCGCAAAAGCATAAATTTTGGCAGCTACGACTTAAAGCCCAATTCAAATTTCACGACAATTCGCCGGCTTTTACGAAAGTTAGAGCCCATGATGTTAAAATAAAATACAGGAAAACAAACAGGAACGAAAATATACTATTCAATGAAATTTATAATGGAAACACCCCTAAAAACTATACTTTTCCAACAAAAAAAGAAATAAATATCGGATTATCCATTCAAAAGTTATTCGTAGACATACATAAACAAACATAAAAAAAAATAGTATGTTAAGTATAAGACAAAACTGTACTATTAAATTGTAATGGCAAGAAAAAAACATAAAAAGCTGAAAATTATGAGACAGGAGGATTTCAGGTAATTTTTACATTAGATCTGTGGGATTTTCTGTATTTTTAGGGTAAGTGGACAGGTCAAAATGGGAATTTGCGTATCTTAACGAAATATAATCAACGAAAAATTTACTTCAATTCACATTTTTATTTTATCTTTCCGAGTATGTGAGATAAGATATCAGAATGAAAAATAATCTATAATGTCCACCGTCTACTTAAATCAATCGTTCGTAAAACCGATTTGCCGAAAACTAAAAAATATTTTTTTTTCTACAATTACAAAGTAATTGCTATTATTTTTAATAGCCGAAGGATTCGATGTCGCAATAAAAACAGTTTTTGTTTGGTGATATAAACATTTTCAGCTTTTCTAGAAAAAAAATCTTTTCTTATTGTACAAGGGTACAATAAGAAAATGATACAATACAATAAGATACAATAAGAAAATAAGTACGTTACCATTTTGAAATCCCACAGACATATATGTGATAACAAGAACTAAAAGAGTAAATAAATAGTATGAAAAGAAGTAAATACATGTTATTGCACATGTCCGTGGGATTTCAAAATGTTCATTTTGATTAGTGCATACTATTACTAGTATAACAACTAATAATAATAACAGTAATAATAATAAGAATAATAATACCTATATAATTCTGTGCATTGTATGCGCTTGAATATTTGAATAAAAGCTATTAAATATATATTATAAAAAACATCCCTATAATGCTTAGTTTGAATAGTGTAAAATACTGATGATAAAAAAAATAATAATATAATAATAAAAATAATATACAAATGACTATATAAAGTACTGTCAAGTGTAACTAAAAGTTGGTAAAACTTCCTGGTTTCTTTTAAAGCTATTTTTAACTACTCTTTTGTAAATATTTATTTTTACCGAAGAGGGTCAAGTGACACTTTTGTACCTAAATTCAGGTTACTGATAAAATAAATTTCTGAAATAGCATAATATCACTATTTTTTTATGTAAAAAGATCAGCAAAATAACATAACTGAAAAAAAGGAATATTTCATCCCATTTAATAAAATATTTTTAAAATTTTGTGCGCAATTTTCTTTCTTCATTATTTAATTTATTATTATATATATATATATATATATATATATATATATATATATATATATATATATATATATATATATATATATATATATATATATATATATATTGTGAATTTTGCAGGATTTGTTCTTTAATTGATAGTACCTAGAAAACCGGTCATAGCTCGGTAATTTATTCTACGTTCATATTCTATTTAAGTGTAGACAAAATTTTTACTATTTATTTGTACATTAACAATGTCATTTCTAGTTTCTAACAGAAATAATAACTTCTAAACCTATTATTAATGAGGGATCTTATCTATTATGAGTTGAATAAAATCGTAAAATAAATAATCATTGTTTAACGTCTGATATACGATTTAAAAATAAAAATTATATTACAATTCATCAGACATACAAGTAAAAATTACATAAATACATTTAATACAATTAAAAAGCAAACGTTTCGAGCTAAATTTATAATATATAACATAAACATATTATATAACATAAACATATTATATAACATAAACATATTATATAACATAAACATATTATATAACATAAACGTGCCTACAAATCTAGAAGCCTACAGTCTAAAATAGTACAGCATTCTTTAGATACCGACCATGTCCCAGATTTTCCCAATATGAAAGTTATCAGATCCCGTTGCAATAATGTTAAAAGTAGAGTTTTTCTGGAAGGCGTGTTCACCCGTAAGCAAACTTTCTCGATAAACGAATCATGTGCACTTCCACTTCAATACACAGCATTGTTTTGATATTTTTATACTTTATTTAACTTTAACTGCTAGTAAGTTTTAACTGTAAACATGATATATAGTTTTCTGTCATTTGAATGTTATTTATTGCACTGATGAGGGGCTAAAATTTAGCTCGAAACGTTTGCTTTTTAATTGTATTAAATGTATTTATGTAATTTTTACTTGTATGCCTGATGAAATGTAATATATTTTTTATTTTTGAATAAAATTTTGTTTAATCACTATCCCCTTAAGGGGACGGTGGAGCTTAAAATTCTTAAAAATATTTTTTTTTTATTTTTGTAAGTTTCAACTTAAATATTATTCAAGGGTACATTATATACATTATAACATGCATTTATCCCCAAAAAAATTTTTAAAAAATTTTATTTTTGAGAAAAAAATGGAATTTTACGCTTCGTGTTAGAAATCTTCGAAATGCCCCATGCGTCTTCAATATCAATGAAAATCCCCAATATTTTTTATAAAAGTTTGGTTTATATACAGAAATAAAATAAACCATCGAATTTTACATATTTGAATTTAAAGGTTAAAAAAAAAAAAAAAAAAATGAAAAAATTTGAAATTTTTTCGAAAAATTTTCAAAATTTCAAATTTTTTCAATTTTTTTTTTATTTTTTGTAAATTTTATCTTACATATTATTCAAGGGTACATTATATGCATTATAGCATGCATTTATCACAAAAAAGAATTTTTATTTTTGAGAAAAAAATGGAATTTTACGCGTCGTCTTAGAAATCTTCGAAGTGCCCCCTGCGCATTCCATATCAATGAAAATCCCCAATATTTTTTATAAAAGTTTGATTTATATATAGAAATAATATAGAGCATCGAATTTTACATATTTGAATTTAAAAGTTTAAAAAAAAATTTTTTTGAAAAATTTTGAAATTTTTTCAAAAAAATTTTGAAATTTTGAATTTTTTTTTTTAACCTTTAAATTCAAATATATCAAATTCGATGTTCTATTTTATTTCTATATATAAACCAAACTTTTATAAAAAATATTGGGGATTTTCATTGATATTGAAGACACATGGGGCGTTTCGAAGATTTCTAAGACGATGCGTAAAGTTCCATTTTTTTCTCAAAAATAAAATTTTTTTTTGTGATAAATGCATGCTATAATGCATATAATGTACCCTTGAATAATATTTAAGATAAAATTTACAAAAAATAAAAAAAAAATTGAAAAAATTTGAAATTTTGAAAATTTTTCGAAAAAATTTCAAATTTTTTCAATTTTTTTTTTTTTAACCTTTAAATTCAAATATGTAAAATTCGATGCTCTATTTTATTTCTGTATATAAACCAAACTTTTATAAAAAATATTGGGGATTTTCATTGATATTGAAGACGCATGGGGTGTTTCGAAGATTTCTAACACGAAGCGTAAAATTCCATTTTTTTCTCAAAAATAAAATTTTCAAAATTTCAAATTTTTTCAATTTTTTTTTTTATTTTTTGTAAATTTTATCTTAAATATTATTCAAGGGTACATTATATGCATTATAGCATGCATTTATCACAAAAAAAATTTTATTTTTGAGAAAAAAATGGAATTTTACGCGTCGTCTTAGAAATCTTCGAAGTGCCCCCTGCGCGTTCCATATCAATGAAAATCCCCAATATTTTTTATAAAAGTTTGATTTATATATAGAAATAATTTAGAGCATCGAATTTTACATATTTGAATTTAAAAGTTTAAAAAAAAATTTTTTTTGAAAAATTTTGAAATTTTTTCAAAAAAATTTTGAAATTTTGAATTTTTTTTTTTTTAACCTTTAAATTCAAATATATAAAATTCGATGCTCTATTTTATTTCTATATATAAACCAAACTTTTATAAAAAATATTGGGGATTTTCATTGATATTGAAGACACATGGGCGTTTCGAAGATTTCTAAGACGACGCGTAAAATTCCATTTTTTTCTCAAAAATTAATTTTTTTTAAAATTTTTTTGGGGATAAATGCATGTTATAATGTATATAATGTACCCTTGAATAATATTTAAGTTGAAATTTACAAAAATAAAAAAATTATTTTTAAGGATTTTAAGCTCCACCGTCCCCTTAATACTCAATATTAAGGGGATGGAGTTTAAACACAATTTCTTACTTACCTACTTATACTTATAGCCCTTAATACTTAGTATTAAGGCGGTCGTGGTTTAATATAACAGTTCTTCAAAGTCAGATTACCTGAATCTTTGAAAATTCTTATATGCTTAAAAATGTAAATACAATCTATGATTATTAAAATTAATTTATATGATAATGTATGACAATATTCATATTATGATTATTAACATTAATTTAATGATTTATGATTATTAAAATTTAAAATTAAAATTTATTCTACTTTCATATTGTATTTAAGTGAAGACAGAATTTTATTATTTATTTGTACTTATAAAAATGTCATTTCTCTATTCTAAAAGTATTAATAACTTGTCTTTATCTATTATGTGTTTAATTAAATCGCGTAATATAACAATTCTTAAAAGTCAGATTTTCTAAATCTATGAGAAATCTTATACACCCAAAAATGTGTTTAGAAATACAATCTATGATTATTAAATTGTGGATTTGAATATGTTAAATACTGTGTCAAGTGAGATGAAAATTAAAAAGTCTTGAAAAATTGACGTTGGAATTATAATGATATATTTATTATAATTAATATTATATCTGCTAGGGGCCTCTGCCCCCTGCAAGCTACGCTCGCCAACCCCGTTGAGACATCGCAGAATCTAAAAGCATGCTAATCTGATTGGTTTTAAAATACAGAAGATTGAATTATAATGAAAAAACCTGTAGTGATCTCCTTGTAAACGAGTTTCCATTCAATTCCCTTTGATTGCAAAATTTTAAGGCAGAATCAGTTGCTGTTAAGACATCCAATGGCTGTTTTCGTGTGATTAAAGATGATCAGTTAAACATTTGAAAAAAAAAAAACTAAAATAAAATGAATTAAGTAAACAGAGTCTTTGCCTCCCGGTATTTTTTAACAGTTTTATAAAACGATTGACATAATACAATTTACTACAATTACTACAAGTTACTGCTTTAACCCGTTCAAGGGCGGTGATTCATTTCTGGACCACTTAATTTTAATTCTTAAATGCCACTTTGGCCCCCCAATATTGGAATAAACATTTCCCTTTTATTAAGTAAGTAAACAAAAGCACTATATATATATATATATATATATATATATATATGCTAGGTATAACTAGAAGAGACAGAAAAAGAATAATCTGGATAAGAAGTCAGACGAAAGTTTTTGACATCATTGAAAGAATTAAACGGCTAAAATGGAAATGGGCTGGGCACATTGCAAGAAGACAAGACAATAGATGGAGCACAAACACCCTAGAGTGGTATCCCAGAGATGTAAAACGGCGAAGAAGACGACCTCATGTAAGATGGAGTGATGAAATCAGAAAAGTAGCCGGTGTAAATTGGATGACTAAAGCACTAGACAGAAAACATTGGAAAAATCTGGGGGAGACCTACATCCAGCAGTGGATTGAAAACGGTTGATGATGATGATGATGATATATATATATATACATATAGATATAGATAGGTAGATAGATAGATAGATAGATAGATAGATGGATAGATAAAGTTTTGAACTGGGTGTGGTATTGGGTTCTAAGGTTCATAATCGGTGTAGGTCTGAAAAAAAAATCAGAAATTCCAACTTCGGGGAGAATGTAATAGATAGTATTTCTTATGAAATCTACCTAAAAACTGTCCTTATTAATCTTTGTGTAAAAAAAATTTAGAATATCAAAAGGTAAGCAAACACAGAACACAAAAGAAATATACAACCGCAGTCGCATGAATTCTAGTCTTAAGACTTTTTCGTATAATTAAAATATCTCGTCAGGAAATCAATATTTCTGACCTCCTTTTTCTGTGTACTCTCCTTAAGGGCAGTTGGAAGTCAAATTCTTGAAAAAAAAGTAGTTTTTTTTTTTTTTTTTTTTTTTTTAAGTTCTTTATTTTCCCTCTTTCGAATGGTATATTACTTTTGTTTCTACGAACTTTTTTAAGTAATTCAGTTTGTTTACAACATACATAAACATTACATACGTAAACTTTAAACTCAATCCCTGATCTATTTCAAGTACACTGTGAAAGAATCCAAACAGTATTCCTGTAGGAATCGGAAAAATAGTTGCCCTTATCGTACCGGAAAATTTTCCGACCCAGCTCGGAATAAAATCCGTAAAAAAAAGGAAGCATTCATTAAAACGGTACTTTACGGATTTTATTCCAATTTTGCGGATTTTATTCCGATTTTACTGATTTTATTCCGAGTTGGGTTGGAAATTTTTCCGGTACGATAAGGGCAACTATTTTTCCGATTCCTACAGGAAATCTGGTCCTTTTTTTTTTTTTTTTTTTTTTTTTTTTTACAGTGTAAACTTTTCTTACAAACATTTGTACAACATTTTTATAAAAATGTCTTTTGTTGGAAAAATGTAAATTTTGTTACTTAAAAGTGGTTTTATTCCAGAATTTTTAAAGAAATATCCGTTTATAAAGTTGACTTAAGTTTATTACACTGTAAAGAAAAAAGAAATAGGACCAGATTTCCTGTAGGAATCAGAAAAATAGTTGCCTTTATCGTACCGGAAAAATTTCCGACCCAGCTCGGAATAAAATCAGAAAAATCGGAATAAAATCCGCAAAATTAGAATAAAATCCGTAAAGTACCGTTTTAATGAATGTTTCCTTTTTTTACGGATTTTATTCCGAGTTGGGTCGGAAAATTTTCCGGTACGATAAGGGCAACTATTTTTCCGATTCCTACAGGAATACTGTTCGGATTTTTTTACAGTGTAGGAATTTTTCACATAAAAGAAAATACACACAATCACATTATAAAAAATACCGAGTGAATATCTTTGGTAGTTTCCGAGAAAAGGTACATTAATTTAACGTGGTAGGTATAGGGACTGCCAACTAAAAAATGTCTCGTTTTTTCGTAGTTGTCAAAACATTTCTAAAATATATTCTTAATTTTATGTGAAGTGTTGAAATCTTATCCGCAATTCGTCAGCTTTCAAAATGTAAAACCTTAAATTAAGAATAGATTTTAGAAATATTTTTGAGAACTAAGGGGAAAAAAAATAAAGATCTTTTAAGAAGACTTCAAAGGAAAAATAAGTTAAAAGTACTAATGTCCAGAGCAAATATTTATTTTAAATATACCAATGTATTCTACGCCCATAGACTTGACATTTGTGAGGGGAATTGGGAAATTGACTGAAATTTTTTGCCTCATGGGGCTGAAACTGTACCGCGTATTAAGCGAGATCGCGTAATAACCGTTCGCGTATTAAACGTGATATTTTTAAATTAGTCTAATGACTATGTTCAAAGTACTCTTACATGATATTACTTGCCTTTCCATTGTGTTTTGGGGAACTATTATGTGTTACTTACCACTTACATGTGATAACATGCATTTAAGGTCATGGCCTGTTTTTGTTCTGATGTATTATCACGGGGAGGTTATACATCTTTTGTTGGTACTGTTTCAAATGAGCTCGACTGACATTTTTTTTCTATAAGGTATATTATAAGGTCTCCTATAAGGTAGTCATTATTAATTTTGTAAATTTTTAAAAGCATTATAAATGTTATTAAATCGTCTAATAGTTGTTATTCTGCAGTGTAAATTCTTTAAAATCTATACTAATATTATAAAGAGGTAAAAATTGTTTATTTGTAGGAGGTAAGCTCTGGAACTACCGAATGGATTCCAAAAGTAATGGTATCAAAATGATGGAGTTAGTCCAACTTAGAACATAGGCTATATTTTATGTCGGTGCCACTGGCAAAAAAGTGGTTCAGGAACAAAAAACGTTCTAAAAATGCGATTTTTGTGTTACTGAAGGGCCTAGAAACATGGAATTTGGAATGGTAGTTATAAGATACTAATGATCTCTAAGGACATTTCGTAGAAAAATCGAAATTAAAAAGGTTGGTTAAAAGGGAGTTCAAAATGCGCAAAAAGCGTTCTAAAAACGTTCTAAATGGCAATTTTTACGCAATTTCAGGAAGTACCAAACCGATTTAAAAAATAATAAAGTCAAAATGATGGTGACAACCCTTGCTCCAACATAGACTACATTTTATGTCGGTGCCACTGCCCCTAAAAGGGGTGCAGGAGCAAAAAAAAGTTCAAAATTGCGATTTTTGTGTTACTGAAGGGTCCAGATACATGGAATTTGGCATGGTAGTTACTTATTAGATATAAATGATCTCTAAGAATATTTCTTAAAAAATTCGAAATTTAAAAGGGGTGAAAATGCGCGAAAAGAGTTCCAAAAAACGTTCTAAATAGCGATTTCTACGGAATCTCAGAAAGTACCCAACCTATTTCAAAAGTAATGGTCGGAAATTGATGATGACAGCCCTTGCTCCAACATAGGCTCTATTTGATGTCGGTGTCACTACCCCCTAGGGGTTGCAGAAGCCAAAAACGTTCTAAATTGCGATTTTTGTGTTACTGAAGGGCCTAGAGTCCTGAAATTAGGCAGGGCAGTTATTTATAAGATACAAATGATCTCTAAGAACATTTCCTAAAAAATCGAAATTTAAAAGGGGTGAAAATGAGCGGAAAGCGTTCTAAAAAACTTTCTAAATTGCGATTTCTACGCAATCTCAGAGAGTACCCAACCGATTTCAAAAGTAATGGTTGGAAATTGATGATGACAGCCCTTGCTCCATTATAGGTTCTACTTCATGCCGGCGTCACTACCCCCTTGCGGTTGCATTTTAAAAAGCATTCTGAATTGAGATTTTTGTGATACTGAAGGAGCTAGCAACTTGAAATTTGGCATGGTAATTACTTATGAAATGTACATACTCTCTGAGAAGAGTTCCTTAAAAATTTGAAATTTAAAAGGAGTGAAAATGAATGAAAAGCGTTCTAAAAACGTTCTAAATAGCGATTTCTACGCAATATCGGGAAATATAAACGTCACTACCACCTGGGGGTTACAGGAGCAAAAAATGTTCTAAATTCCGTTTTTTGTGTTACTGAGGGTGGTCTAACATTTTAAATTTGGAATGGTAATTACTTCAAAGATGCAAAAACTTTCTAAGAATTGTCTAAGAAAATTCCAAATTTAAAAGGATGAAGTGAGCGAAAAGCGTTCTATTAGCGATCTAAATTACGATTTTTATGCAATCGTATGAAATACGAAACCGATTTTAAGCATAATGGTTGCAAATTGATGGTAATAGAAACTGCTGAAACATAAGCTATATTTTATGTCGAGGATTGCAGGAGTAAAAAACTTTCTAAATTGCGATTTCTGTGGTACTGAAGAGGCTAGAAACTTTAAATATAGCACGGTAGTTACTTATAAAATATAAATGTCCTCTAAGTACAGTCGAAAATAAATTCGAAATTAAAAAGGGGTGAAGATAAGGCAAGGAGCGAAAAGCATTCTAAAAGAGTCCTAAATTACGATTTCTATGAAATCTCTGGAAATAATAAACCGATTACAGAAGTTATTGGTTGCGAATCAAGAGTGATAGTCCCTGATCCTATACGGGCTATATTTTATGCCAGTTTCACTACCACCTGGTTGGCAGGAACAACAAGAAAGCCTTTAAAAACATCTAAATTCCGTTTTATATAGAATATTAGGAAATACGAACCGATTTCAAGGTTAATGTTGGCAAACAAATGGTGACAGTCTCTGTTTCAACATTTTTCGAGACATTCTATTTCAACTCTGTTTCGGCATTTTATGTTGATGCCACTAACACCTGAGAAGTGGTAGACTGTTGGACAAGAAGCTCGGAATTTCACATGATGGTTAATTTTAAGATGTAAATGTGTTAAGATGCTTTCTAAAAAATTCAAAACTTCAAATGAATACCGAAATGAGCGTATGAAAGGAGCATAAAACTCTCAAAATACAATCTCAATTATCATTTAATTGGAATTAGTGTTAGTTCTTATTAATTAAAATCTCATTTCTGTCTATTGCACTTTTACAATGAAGTTTAGTCAAACTGTGGCTTAATTTGTAATTTTTGAATTATTTCAAAAAGTGTTCGTCTAATAAAAAGTAGTCATGGAAATATCACTTGGCATATTTCATCTATTACGCGAGCAAAGCCTCGGGATTTGCTAGTAAGTTTATAATTTAAAATAATCATTTTTTATAAAGCAACGTTTGTTGTGTAACTCAGAAGTATCATGGCGGCATTACGTCCAACAGAAACATAAGTAAATTTTTTCACTATTTTTCTAGGAGAAAATTTAAAAAATAGACTCAAATGTAATTTTTTGCGGATAAAATAAAAAAAATCATGCATCAAGGGGTTAACCGTGAATGTCTTAACCGGGTCCGACTGTATTTTCTATAATTCTGGCATATGAGAAAGGGAATTGAAAATTAATTGCAAGATTCCATCTTTATATTTAAAAGCCAAGTTGAGTTAAATATAAGCGTGTAAAAACATTTATATTCACGATAATTATGAACTGCTTGTATTTTTAATTGTTCTAGTAAAATCGAGCAGTTATCATTAATTGATAAAGTAAATAACCTGCATTCGTGGCTATATATGTTATTGTGATGAATGCAACTCTTTAAATTATGTTTTGAGACCGAATAATAAGTATTTTAAATGCGAATTATGAGTGCATTCCATTGTAATGCATACAGCATTTAATTTAGATTCCATGAAATGAATTTATTAATTAAGCGACGGTGTATTGAGAAGTTATTGCATAGGCTTTGAAGTGAAATCATTTTCATTTAGCTGTAGCTAACTGACATTTAACAAAGCAGGTTATGTAACTCATTTGTAGTATGGGGGTGAAAAGGGATGTTTGCCACAATGCCTACTTTAAAAAAAAAAATGTTTGCTGATAAGTACAAAATGGAAGAATATGCTTATTTATCAGTTAATGTTAGAAAAACATTTTTTTTATCAGTTGAAGTTTTTTTTAAACTTCCAACATTGTTCAAAAATGTTTACGATTTCAGTTTGTCTGCGTGTCCGTCTGTTTGTTTGTTCGTCTGTACGCGCTCTAACTCACTTAAACATACTCGAATGGCCAAGTTATTGCTAAACTTGGTTGAGGTTTACCATGGCATGATCGGTATTGAAAAGGAAGTGTATTGCCTCTATAATTTATTTACGGGGGCATACAAAGTATTCCGTTACGTTATGTTTTAAATTGTTTGCAGTATATTTTAATGATGTTACACTATTCCAAATATATTTAAATCGGTATACATCACTCAGGTTCACTACAAGATGCTCACTGTAGCATATGGAGTGCATAGCATTTATTGTTTATTTGCAGAGACACACAAAAGAATTGGGTTGCAGTAATTTCTGTCAGCAATAATTTCTGGAAGTGCGTTTTCAATTCTAGTATGCGTTTTTAAATTTAAGTAATGTTTTGCATATTGCTCGGGATGTAAAAATCGTGTAGGTATGTACATAGCTATAGGTATAGGTAGGTTTCTGTAGAGAACAGAAAGTAAAAAGTTTACAAAACCGGCCAGGTCTTCCTTCCGGCCAGTGCCGGGAGGAAGAGGTAGCTTTCATATTCCTTATTTTTAAAAAGTCAGCTTATATTATTGAAACACAAAAAGCTCAATTTAGAGGAAACCGATTATAGGAAATTTAATACTAATTTTTATTAACACTAAATCGTTATGAATGAGAATTTCAGGAAATTAGTCAGCTTTATCCAAGCTGCATTTATTTAAAGTAACTTATATTTGGTTGCCAAATTCGGCGATATCTTCAAGTGTGCCTTTTTAAGACAACATAGTAGATGAGGCTAACCAGTGAACTTTGTCAAGACCATAGTAATTCCTGTGCACATGCTCATTCACATCGGAATCGGTTGATATATACGAGTGCTGTCGCAGGCAGAAAATCAGGTTTTTCAAAAATGTCACCAACATTAGAAATTCAAAACTGCTATATCTGAGCCATTTTTAAGGTAAAGACGAAACCTTATATCAAGGTCAAATACTTAAAAAAAAACATTTTTCAATTTTTAATTTTCTTGCACCTTACTTTAAATATTTTTTTTTTATTTATTGTCTGCCATTTTGAAATAAGATGGCTAATAAAGCTGGTCAGCGAATTTGGGAAAGACATTGTTATATACTATCCACACGCCTTCTTACATCGAAATAGGTTAATAAATACGCGTGTAAATAGGTTAATAATATCGCGTGACAAATATCAGATCGTTTCAAAATGTCAGCCATGCTAGAAATCCAAAGTGTTATAATTCAACCATTTTTTAAGATATAGACGAAACAAAAATTGCTCCGGAATCTTTGTATCAAGGTCAAACACATAAAAAAAATCTTTTCATTTTCCAATTTTTTTATGCCTCATTTTAAATTTTAAATTTAAATTTTTTTAATGGCAGCCCTTTTGAAACAAGATGGCGAATGAAGCTGGCCAACGAACTCGGTCGAGACATTGGTATGTACTATGTACGCACCAAGTTACATCCAAATCGGTTCATAAATACGAGAATTACAGTGTGACAAAGATCAGATATATATATATATATATATATATATATATCAACATTTGAACGGAGGGTGGTTTCGGGGTTGGGGGTCATGAAAATATAGCGAATTTTTTTGGAATCGTTTTCCTCAGAACGGCTGCAACAGGTAGCTTTTTGTAATGAAAGCCACCTAAAATCAGCATCAGGGACACGGACGGTATAGAAGTTTCCTGGATATTTGAATCCCCAAAGTCGTCCAAAACTTATTTATCTCGTTAATATTGTTGTGCAGTAATGCAATGGGATGTTCCCCAGTATATGAAAAAAAAAAAAAAAAAAAAAAAAAAAAAAAGAATATGTACTAAAATAAAAAATATTATTCAGGGACTTAATTTCAAAAGTCCCATAAATGTTTCTTTAAATATCAAAGATATGCTATTTTGTGGGTTTTCTAAAGATAAAGAAACCTTTACGGAATCGTGGGTAAGTCGGAAGAGGTTATTGTATATTTTCGTTCATGATTTTGTTATATTTTTCCTATGTTAAAATACCTGTCTTTTTTACAGTGAAAATTTTGGCTAACGAATGTGATTCCGACACCAATTTTTTTCGTTAGCCGCATGCCTATACATGTTGCAACAAATTAATTAAAATGTTAAACTGCGACAAAATTTTAATGAAGAGAAAATTTTATTTGCCCAAACAACCTTTATTTAATGATTTCCCCCTATTATCCGGGGTTTTTTGCATATCTGGACTCCTTCTAAAACCCATTAATAGCTGGATTATGGTTAGTTTAAATAAATCGCTAAATATCAAGTTTTCAAACGTGTTATAAAACCTTTTCTTGACATATAAACAAAAAGATTTTACCAATTTGGTTTTAAGCGCACGGAGGCAATATTATGAAAAAGTCCTTCCGGCCAGTGCCGGGAGGAAGAGGTAGCTTTCATATTCCTTATTTTCAAACACACGAAGCTCAATTTAGTGGAAACGGAATATAGGAGATTCAATACTAATTTTTATCAATACTAAATCATTATGAATGAGAATTTCACGAAATTAGTCAGCTTTATCCAAGCTGCTTTTATTTAAAATAACTTATATTTGGCTGCCAAATTCGGCGATTTCTTTCCATTTTAAGACAACATGGTGGATGAGGCTAACCAGTGAACTTGGCCGAGACCTTAGTAATTGCTGTGCACATGCTCACTCACATCAGAATCGGTTGATATATACGAGTGTTGTCGCAAGCAAATATCAGATTTTTCAAAATGTCACCCACATTAGAAATTGAAACTGCTATATCTGAGCCATTTTTTAAGATAAAAACAAACAAAAAATGCTCCTGAATCCTTATATCAAGGTCAAATACTTAAGAAAGAAATCTTTTTCAATTTCTAATTTTTTTGCACCTCACTTTAAATATAATTTTTTTTTAATTTAATGGCCGCCATTTTGAAACAAGATGGCTGATGAAGCTGGCCAACGAACTTGGTCAAGATATTGATGTATACTATCCACATGCCTTCTTCCATGGAAATAGGCGAATACGTGTGATATCGCGTGACAAATATAAGATCATTTCAAAGTGTTAGAGATGCTAGAAATTCAAAGTGTTATAATTCAACCATTTTTTAAGATATAAACAACAAAACAAATTTTCAGAAACAAAAACTGCTCCAGAATCTTTGTATCAAGGCCAAACACATAAAAAAAAATCTTTTTCATTTTCCAATTTTTTAATACCCCATTTTAAATTTTAAATTAATTTTTTTTTTAAATGGGAACCCTTTTGAAACAAGATGGCGAATGAAGCTGGCCAACGAACTCGGTCGAGACATTGGTATGTACTATGTACAGACCAAGTTACATCCAAATCGGTTCATGAATACGCCTATTATCGAGTGACAAAAATCAGGTCGTTTTAAAATGTCAGCCACAACAGAAATTCAAAATAATATAACTCAGCCATTTTTTTAGATATAGACGAAACAAAACCTGTTCCGGAATCTTTGTATTAAGATCAAACACATACGAAAAAAATCTTTTTCATTTTCAAATTTTTTGGTATCTCATTTTAAATTTTAAATTTTAAATTTTTTTTTAAATGGCCGCCATTTTGAAACAAGATGGCGGATGAAGCTGGCCAACGAACTCGATCCAGATATTTGTATGTACTATGTACACACCAAGGTACGTCCAAATCGGTTCATAAATACGTCTGTTATCACGTGACAAAAATCAGGACGTTTCAAAATGTCAGCCACGCTAGAAATTCAAAATGCTATAACTCAGCCATTTCTTAAGATATAAACGAAACAAAAACTGCTCCCGAATCTTTTTATCAAGGTCAAACACATAAGAAAAAATATTTTTTCAATTTTCAATTTTTTGGTACCACATTTCAAATTTAAATTTTACTTAAAAATTTAAATGGCCGCCATTTTTAAATAAGATGGCGAATGAAACTGACCAACGAACTCGGTCGAGACATTGGTATGTACTATGTATAAACGAAGTTACATCCAAATCGGTTCATAAATACGCGTTTTATCGCGTGACAAAATTCAGGACATTTAAAAATGTCAGCCACGCTAGAAATTCAAAATGCTATAACTCAGCCATTTTTTAAGATATAGACGAAATAAAAGCTGCTCCGGAGTCTTTGTATAAACGTCAAATACATAAGAAAAAAATATTTTTCCATTTTCAATTTTTTGGTACCACATTTCAAATTTTAAATTTTTAAAAAAAATTTAAATGGCCGCCATTTTGAAACAAAATGGTGGATGAAGCTGGCCAACGAACTCGGTCGAGACATTGGTATGTACTATGTACATACCGAATTACATCCAAATCGGTTCATAAATACGAGAGTTACAGTGTGACATAGGTCATATATATATATATATATATGGATATATATATATATATATCTATATATCAATTTTGAACGGAGGGTGGTTTCGGGGTATGGGGGTCATGATCGATGAAAATATACCAAAATTTTTTGAAATCGCTTTCCTCCGAACGGCTGCAATAGGTAGCTTTTTGTAATGAAAGCTACCTAAAAGTTTACAATAAATTCAATTACGGCGGCGGCAGTATTAGTTACTATTTTTAGAATACGCAGAAATTATAGAATAGTTATACATAATATTCATATAAATAATGAAAAACATAAATTCATCGCTAAGCATGGAATGTTTCCTTCTACCTTTGTGGATGTCAGTGGTACCTACTGAACAGCCTTGGGTCACCCCTTCGGATATTGGCCGGTCAAACCCGGAAATACGTTATTCATCGGGCTTTGGCCAGGATTCTATAAGGCCAAAAACCACGAACTGTAGCAAGAATAATTGCAATCAATTTAATTTATGATAGATCGATTTAATTAATTAATTAATTAACTTAATTTAATTTAATTTAATTTAAGTAATTTAATTTACATTTAATTAATTAATTAACTTAATTTAATTTAATTTAATGTAATTAATTAATTTAATTTACATTAAATTAATTAAATTGTTAATTGTTTAATAATTATAATAATAATAATTATTATTAATTATTATTATTATTATTATTTATTCATAATTTAATTAATTGTTTTTAACTAATTCATTTTCAATTTTTAATATTTTTATTTATTAATTATTTGTATTTATTAAGCATATAATTTATTCGATTTAATTTTTGATTGATCTATTTAATTTACGACTGTGGCGCATGGTTTTTCTTTCTTTCTTTTTTTCATACAACTGTAGTGATAATAAAAAATATAAAATGTGTTATTAAAATTTCATTTTTACTTTAAACATTATAGCTGTATTTGACTAACTTTATGTTAAATTCTCAGAAATACATTCTATTTCAAATTCATAACTTTCAGGGTGCAATTGTGTTATTCAATTTAATATATTAAAAGAATGAGTTCTTCTTTTAAGAAAAAATATATAAAAGAAAGAAAGAAAGAGAGAGAGAGAGATTTTGTTTCAGCGATTACGAAAAAAAAAGAAAAAAAAACTACCGAATTTCTGAACTACTAATTCAACATATATCAATTTGAAATTATGTCCAGGTGACGCGAGATTTTTTGTAAAAACGTTCTAATTATTAAAAATAACTCGCTTTTGAATTCCAATTTGTAAAGACAGGATTCAATTTCCACGAAATAAACTTCAGGCTGTAGTTGAAGTACTTTTTCTTGCGGTGCGATTTTTTTCTCTAATGAAAATGTTGTTATGTTAAATAAAAAAAAATGAATTTCTTTTTATAAATTTGCATTTGAAGACCATTGTGTCAAAATAATTTTCAACAATTTTTCCCTTTTCTTGTACTTAGTTTGCGGGATGTTTCGATAATATATTAATTCTGTTTTTATCAACATTACATGTTGATTATGAAGTTTTTAATTTATGATGTTCATTAGTGATCTTCGTTTTGTGTTAGTGATATTTATTTAAGTTACGTTAATCATAAATGCAGTTCTAAATAGTATTGAGACTAATGGGATATGTCAGATTTTAAACTTTGCCGCATTTGGAATTTATATTAAATGATGCGTTTTGTGTACAAAAATCTTAATGTACTTCATTCGTTTATTTCTGTTAAAATTAACAAAATTCTTCCAAATTAACTTTCATTAAAAGTATGACACGGTAATAAAGACCTTGGTCAATTATTTTTTAGTAAGTTTCACAAAATTGAAAACAACATTCATTTTTAAAGTGAGATATTTGCACACTGAATTCATAATAGTGATGATTATTACTTTGAATTCGAGAAATTAGGAAACATTTACGTATAATAAATGTGTCCCATTAGAGCCCGGAGTCTAGGTCTAAGAACATAAAATTTATTTTTGGAAATTAAAACTATACCTCTTTCAATACTTAAGCTATGATTAACATTTTTACACGGTTTTTGTATGTAAACGTCGAATTTTGTAATCGATTTTTAACCCACTTGCTGATAAGCTATGGATTACATAAATTACGTTCAATAATGTGTTTCCGATGACAATACAATATTTTAATATTTTTACAACATCATTATAAATCGGTACATTAATTTTAAGGTATTTTTCTGTTAGCCCGCGGCAGGTAATTAGTCGACAAATATTCCCTGCAACTCGTACAATTGTATGAGAGAGAGGCATCATGGATAAGCATCATGGCATCATAAGCATCATGCATAAAATTAGAAATTAGCCCCTTTATGCTTATACAGTTATGGCAAGTTTGGGCGTCATTTCATTAATATGAACGAGGTTTTAAGTTATATTTTTTTATTGATAGATTGTAATCCTGGTTTAACGGATGAAATTAAAACTTCACTAAAGGCTGGTTTGAATCTAATTGTGTTCAGTAATATTTTTAGATGTAATGGAGTTATTTACAGACAACTTCATGGGGCACCTTTGGGTTCGCCTGTTTCAAGTCTTTTCGCTGAGTTTGCACTCAGACCTATGGAAGAGAAAAATTTTAGTTCATTTAAACCGAAGCCGCATGGTGCCGCAAAGGGGATAGGTACATCCCGCCCTGGGCTAGGGGCTTGACCCAACCATCAGCCACAAGCAGTTTCCCAGGGTGGGCGATTAGATTAGATTAGATTAGGTTAAGATATGTGGATGACGTGTTCATCTTATGTACTTACCCTCTTCCAGATTTACAGGTTTTTCTTCATGAGGTCAATAAATTAAGTAATAGCATCAAGTTTACCCTTAAAACCGAACAGGATGGGAGTTTGCCTTTTCTTGACGTTCAGATTAGCCGGAGCAATATGCATTTTACCTTTTCAGTTTACAGAAAACCGTTAAAAGAGGATACAGTTATACCTTTTTGTACGAATTTGCCTTTTAAATATGAGATTGCTGCGTTTCAGTTCTTTATCAGAAGAGCTTATAAGATTTGTTCATATATTCAGCTTGGGACTGAAATTGATTTCATTAAAAAAGTTGCATTAGATCATGGTTATAAAAGCTTCCAGATTGACCGGATTATTTCGCAGTTTAATATCCCCCCTCAGTCAGGCCAGAGGTTTCTTAATACTTTACCTATCAAGTACAGGAGTATGCATTATGTGCCCATTTTATATGAAAAATTAAAGCAGATCCTTCAATCATTCAATGTAAAATTAGTAGCTCCCCCCACCACCATACCTGATTCAAATTGTTAGTAATAACATAGATAAAATCTTGAATCATCAAAAAGCTGGTGTGAATGAAATTACGATTACCCTCCCAAATAAAGAAGGATTAGTGTTTATCTGCGAAACTAAAAGAAAATTTTCAGAAAGGTTGAAAGAGCACAAGCGGGACATTTCACAATCGAAACAAAATACAGCTCTCGCAACATTTTGTTTTGCTAATGATGGGAGCAGAGTTATCTTTGATGAAGCAAGAATCATAGTTCCGTGCAAGAATCCACACCTAAACAAAATTTTAGAATCCATTAGGATTACTAAGCTTGGACAGCACACCTGTAACGATAACTTATCCTACAGCATACATAAAATTTGGCACAATATGTTATGAACTGTTTTTGGAGCCAGTTCCATCCCCCCCCCCAGCTCTCCCATAGCGGGATTGGTTTCCTCCTTTTCGTTGCCTTGGCAACTTTGTGACGTTTGGTGCGCCCTCTGCACAATGTCGTCAGGAACTCTGAGATGTTTGCCTCCATTCTTGAAAAATTTTAGACTTGTGTATAATCCTGAAGACGTTCGCAGATCCGAAACCAAACGTTGATGTTTTAATGTATATTTTTAATGTGTGTACCTTTTAGCAAATAGTGTATTTTATTTTAAATACATAATTTTTAATACAATGAGGATTGTAAAAAGCAAGAAGAAAGATACTCTGTGATTGGTTGCGCAATCTATCCACAAACAGGCAATTTATGAGGACTTCGCCTATTTACCCCTGTAGCCAACTAGCCCCGGTCTCCCCTATTTAAGGGATAAGGCTGCTTATTTAATGAATCAGACCGTTTTTCATCAAATAAGGCTGTTAACCGTGAAAATTTACGGGCAAACGTTATAAATTTACAGTTTTTTTCTGAGAGAGAAGAAACTGTAACAAGCTGTGAAACTGTAACAATGTAACATTTTAAAGGCTGAAAAGCAGAAAATAAATTCTAAATAAAAAATGAAATGTGTAACATTTTAAAAATATGCGCTTTTATCAGTTAATAGTTTGATATTAATTAATTTAAGGTTATGCGTTGAAAAATTGATTTAGAAACACTAAAATGGGAGTTTAAATAATGTTTCATTATTTTCTTCCTTGTTTCCATGTCTTAGCCCTTTATGCACGGACGGTACTTTAAAGTACAATTAATATTACTTGTTATAAAATTCATTTAATACAGTGATCAGTAGTACTACAGTTTAGAATGAGTTATAGATACATTACTTTATCTTGTTCCAAAAGCATTATAGGTTGCACTAAGCAAAAATATTTTTGATAGCATGATTTCTTTTAATTTGCATCTTTTCAGCTATGACGTTTTGAAAGATTGTGGTGGGAACGTTTCAGTTAGGAAATATTTCTGTATTTATATTGTAAGAGAATTATATTTGTACATTTCCTAATAATGTAAAATACTAAATAAAAGATTTTAATAGAGCTACAAAAATTGCACAAAATCTCTATGAATTCAAATTTAATTAATTAATTTTAATTGGCAAAATCCTTCTAAAATTTATTAAATGATTGTAGAAATCTTCTAATGTATTGTGTCGTTCGGAAAGTCGTGTCCGTTTGGGAAAATCAATTCGTACCGAAAAATTCTGCCCGGTATTTATTATATATTAGATATCGGAATCAATGTGTAATAATTAAATGATAGATTTTCCGGTACGAATTGATTGTCCCAAACGAACACGACTTTCCGAACGACCCAATAGTATCAAAAATTTACGAAAAATGCTTGAAAATGCAATTTTCATGAGTTCATAATTTGGAATATAAAGGGTTAATAAAGAAATGGGACAAAAGCCCACCCCAACTTAATAGGATTTATTAATTATGAATTTATTTGATCAAATTAATTTTTTGGTTAAAATATGAATTTCAGACAAATAACTAGGCTTGATTTTCAATATGGACATTTAATGTTTATAGAAGGACATTTTTAAAAAAACTATGTTTACTTTTAGGAAGCCCTGTAGCGTAATGGTGAGCACGCCTGTCTGCCACGCTACAGGTCGAAAGTTCTGCTCCAGGCAGGTCAAGGTTCAATCAAACTTTTATCCCTTCGGGGTCGATAAAATGAGTATCAAGCTTGCCTGGGAACTAAACACACAGGGTCTCGCATTGGGTTGACCACCTGGCCGGGGTACATGCTGCATGGCACCTCGGCCCCTCGGGATTGCACTAACACTCTAAAGCGAAAGCTGAGTTCCCGAGGTGGTCATCGCGGTCATCGCTGCATGGCACTTCGGGTCCAGGGTCAAGTAAACAGAGTTGGGCACTGTAGGCCCTGATCCTTCATGGATCTTACAGCCACAGGTTTAGTTTTTTTTTATGTTTACTTTCATGCTTATTTTACCTTTTAATAGAAAACTACAGGTTGGTTCAAATTAAAGTATCCCTGCTTCGGACGCTCTAGTGAGAGAAGCAGTGGGTGTAACGTCTTCATATTTGGAGGATATACATATCAGACCATGGAAAAGTGATTGGTTCAAAAAAAATTTTAGTTCAAACAAAGACTGCTAGGGGAAAATGAGGCGCTGCGATCGGCTTAAGGTAAGGAAAATGTAACGAAACAAATAAGCAAAGAATACAAGGTGTCGGAAATTAACATTTTTTTAAAAATTCCCACCACTAAATTTTTAGTATTCTTTGCCAAATAAGAATACTAACAAAATTAATCGGAGCATATACTAATAAAATTTAAACGAATAATACTAATAAAATTTATTGGTGAGAATCGGCTTATTGGCACCTAAATGCTTACACCTTTGGTCATATTACATTTTCCAAACCAATCGCAGTGCCTCTTTTTCCCCTAGCGGCTTTTATTTGAACTAAAACTTTTTTTGCACCAATCAGTTTTCCATGGTTTGATATGTATATCCTCCAAATATGAAGACGTTACAACCACTGCTTCTCTCGCTAGAGCTTCCCAAACAGGGATACTTTAATTTGAACCACCCTGTATTTAAAGTACTGGTTCATCAAAAACAAATCTGGAAATTTTCTAAATTATGTTCCCTACAGTATCTAATGTAAATTTTGTTTTTCACGTGTTTTGCAAAATATGTATACGTATCCCGCCCTCTTTCAGGAAAAAACTTCCAAAATTAGAATAATATAAGGGGAAGTTTTGTGTTGGAAATAACATATTAGTCAAGTAATTTACATGCATCACTTGGATATTTAGGTTGGTATGAAGATGACATAAGGAAAGGTGAAAGAAAAAGAAGAACTTTTTTCTAGATATTACAAAAAATATGAAACAGAAAAATAAAAAAATAAAAAAATGCAAAAAGTATGAATTTATAGTATATATATATATATATATATATATATATATATATATATATATATATATATATATAGTAAACATCTTCGCTAATTTCATGTCTAGACTGATAAAGTATAATTAACTTAAAAAAGTGTCACTGTCATAAATATGCAAAGCTTTACTCTCACCGGAAAATAAAATATATCACATTCATCATATTTAAAAATGTGCTTGATTTAATTGTCAGGTATGTGTGAATAATTAAAAAAAATACTTCAGACATCTTCTGGTGAAAAACTTTATAAAAAGAATACATTTATAATTATCGTAGAAATAAATAAAAAACAACCCGATAGTTGAAAAATAAGTTTTAGATAAGTAAATTTTTTTAGATAAGTTGGATGAAAATTTAGAGATAGGTTCAAAACACATTATTTTTCGGCACGTTGATTTTTATATATTATGCTGAAATTGGACAACTTCTTTGATAGAATTAATTTTCTTTCGTAAGAACTATTTATTTTTTAATTAAAAACAGTAGTTAATGTAGTGGGTGGAGTCCTGCATCGGATCGTGTGAAGCTAATTTTATTCGTTGCTGGTCGAGTTCAGACTTTAAAACTTCCAAGTTCGGGTCGAGTTTTGATGTTTTCGTGTCGGATTTGGATTGGTCAGATTTTTTAAAAGATAGTTCTATATATTTTTCAAATGAAAAAAATAATATATTTGAATATTAATATGTTCATTTTTCAGGGCTTCCAAATGGTCCGTCAACTGCATACCAATACTGAATACCGCGAAATCACCTTTGGAAGTTCATTCTAGCGCAAACGTACCATAAAATTTTCTGTTAAAATTTATTGGTATTCAGTTGGCGGGCCATTTGGGAGCCCTGATTTTTAGATAAAATTCTTACTAAGAAATATAATTGTAGATTATTTTTTCATAACTGTATTAAAATTTAGATTAATTTCCTATTACTTCGGGTTCGAGTTTGAATATTTCAGAAACGGTTAATCGGGATTCGGGTTGACCAAATTATTTTTCGGGTTCTGGGTCTATTATAAACTATGCAGAAGTCCATTAGTGAGTTACTTTAAAATCTTTAATTTAGGCCATAATTTAGAAGCTTAGCTGAATGCAAGGAAAACATCAAAATACATTTTCAGCATATTGATCCTTATTGTTATATTAGAATTTTTTGAGAATGGTAGACAACAGTTACACTAATGAACTGCGTTTAAACCAACAATTAAGGCCAAAATTGAGATGTTAACTGAACTTAAGAGTAAGTCAAACAATTTTGTCCTCATGTTGATTATTAAATTTTATAATAAAGTAGAATAATTGCTTTTTGGTAACTGAAACAACAAATTAGTTGTCGATAACTACATCAAAACTGTCCATTTTGTAGAAGTCGCCAAACTTTATTTAACCCTCATCCTCTTTATGATTTTCTCAACTGTATTTCGATCCCCTCCTCCCAACTTTTAATTTGCTATTTCCTAATTATAATGAAACAACGAAAGGAAAGACGCTTGTGAAATTTTTATATTGTTTATTATTTATGTTACATATGTTAAATACATTTTTGTGCAATCATAAGCATTCTAATGATAATTTTATGAAGTTTATAAAATTAAATACAAAGTTAAATGCATTTTACTTACTAACAAGATTGGTGACAGGCGCATCAAGATAGATACACTGATGGGAGTGTTTAGGTGAAAAGGAAGATAATATATATTTATTTATTTATAGAAGGAAATATTATAAAATCCTTTTTAAAATACAAAATTTCGAAACCGGGTACGGAAATGAAAGTGTCCTCATAAAAAAAAAAAAAAAAAAAAAAAAAATTGCGACCAAAATAAAAAAAGTAACCAAGAACGGAAAATCGTGCGTCAAGCATAGATTACACCCCTCCCCATCCCACTTTTTCTTTACTATTTCCTAATTACAATAAAACAACCAAACGAAAGATACTTGTATAATTTTTAAATTGTTCATTATTTATGTTACATATGTTGAATACCTTTTTATGTATAAGGGACGTTCAAAAAGAAATTAGTCGGAGTCTGGAATGTGCAAACCGATGACAAAATGGTAATATTGATGCGTCAGTAACAAAGAGTGTTTCTGGCAAGAGCACGGAAGTCCACATGTCCGCCGCTAGAGGGTCAAGAGTGCAAGTCACGTGACTACAAAGCTAGCAGAAGCATGTATCAGTCGTCCAACACTCTTCGAGTTGTATGAGCGTTTTTCTGGAGCGATTGTACTGGAGATGAGTCTTCGTGCCATCACTTCGAACCAGAATCGAAACGACAAAGTCTCTAGTGGAAACATCGAGGGTCACCCCCACCAAGAAAATCCAAGGCCATCCACACAAGTGCAGGAAAGGTTATGCTGACGTTCTTCTCTGATCAAGACGATCTCCTTCTGATAGACTTCCTGCAGCACGGGACAACAGTGAATGCCCAGCATTACTATCAAACCTTGACCAACCTTCGCTAAGCGATCAAACCAAAACGACCAGGCAAGCTCGCCCGTAGGGTCATTCTGCTCCACGATAATGCAAGGCCTCATACGTCCAATACGATTACGGTACTCGTGCAGAAATTCAAGTGAGAGATTTTCGGTCACCCTCCATACAGTCCACACCTCTCTCCCTGTGATTACGCCATTTTTGATCCCCTAAAATAGGCTCAGAGGGGCAAACGATTCACCTTGGAAGACGACATCAAGCAGTACGTGCGGAACTGGTTCACATCACATCCCCAGGAATTTTAAGAGACAGCCATTCGCAGCCTTGTGTCTCAGTGGGACAAGTGCCTCCACAGCCAGGGCCAATACTTTTGAAATACATGTACTAGTTTCTATTCCTAGGAGTCCGGCTTATTACTTTTTCTCCTAATATAATGATACGCATTGTAATGATAATTATCTGAAATTTCTAAAATTAAATACCTTTGCCAATTTACTTGCTACCAAGATTGGTGATTGTTGCAACAAGATAGGTGCACGAGTGATGCAATTGTTTGTGTGAAAAGGAGGAGAACATATATATCTATATAAGTTATTACAATAATGTCCTTTTTAAAATTCAAAGTTTCGAAACCGGTTTCGAAAGTAAAACTGTCCTCATACAAAAAAAAAAAAAAAAAAAAAAAAAAAAAAAAAAAAAAAAATGAAGAAGAAGGCGACACCAAAATCAAAAAAGTAACCAAGAACGAAAAATCATGCGTCAAGAATATAGATTGTGAAACACTTTCCAACACTTCCAGAACACGTTAACGAAACTTCGCCATTGAATAAGGTGCATGATGGTGTCTAAATAAACAATTTGGAAAACACATAACACATTTGGAAACCTAGTTTCAGGAATTACCACCAGTTGTTAGAAAAATATCCGAATTCTTTGGCGCAGCCTGTATAGTATAAATAAAATTGTATATACAGGGTGTCCGGTCTCAACGGTGTCCAATGGCTAATTCCTAAACCGTTAGTCATAGACATATAGTTCCAATTAGAAAAATGCTTTAAATCAGATAAAGAAATATTTTAAAAGCGATTTGGGTGAATAAAAATATTTCTTAAAAAATTACGAAATTTAAATTTTTATACGGTCCCCCGGTCCTATAAGTTATATTTAGTAAAATTTTCCTATTAGACTGACGAATAAGACAAAAAAAGACCCATTCATATAACACTAAATTGTGCGAGTTATGAAACTTTAAAAATGCATGACTTATGCCACTTTTCTGCTCTGAAAACAAATGAGTTCGGCTTGGCTTTGAGGGATCATATTCCAAGTGCTTAAAGTATTCGAAGATCTCATTTCATGTGTATTTGCGCTTTGAAAAATATCGTACAAGTATTACGATTAAATTAACATTTATTAAGTTCCAGATTGGCTGAAATAACAAATGTTTTATTTTGTCAGGATTTGAGACTGTTTCTTTTATGATTTCTTTTAATAAAATTATGTTATTTTTATAAGTTTTTATGTTACTTCAACGATCTTATGTATGTTTTTCCAGTTCAAACTTTGTATTCGAACTTTAACCCACTTTCAAATATCTGAACAAGATTACATTTTACATACTGGCGCAAATCCGATAACAATCTAATATTATTCAGATTTTCGGTGGTTACCATTTATACTTATTTTATAGGATAACACAAAAAATTTCGGATAGATTACCGCCAAGAAGTTTGTGAAAAAGTTCTAGATTAGGTAATACAAGACGGAGATTGGTGGGTGTTTTAACTTTTATGTATTTTTTAGCACTGAATCCGAAAATTGCCTTAATTTTTAACCATCATGTCAGGATATATAGCAAATTATAAATTGTCGAATTTAAGGAATAACAAAAATCGGATACTATAAAGTAGAGGAGATGGTTGTATTTTTTAACTTTTGATAATTGATTTTTACGTACTTTATAGCACTAAATCTGAAAATGACTTTCATTTTTAACCATCACTTTACAATTTTTTTGCAAATGTGTAAGTTAAAATATAGCGAAAATCTCATATTATAAAACATATTTAAAACTTTTTATTTTATTTTATTTGATTCAATAATTTATTCGATATTTTTGCTTACCTTGGGATTCTTACAGCTGGGTGGTATGATGAGATGTGGGAGGAGATAAAATTTTAACTTTGAACTTTTTAACTTTGAAATTTACAATTTTCGAAAAATCTTGATGTGATGGCTAAAAATGAAGGTCAATTCCGGATTCAGCGGTACAGAATACATAAGAATCAATTATCAAGAGCTAAAAAACATGAAATAACCCAACTTTTGCAGGCTAGTGTAATCTAATAATATTTTAAAATACGTATCATTTTGTAAAGAATTGAGGCTGTTAATTTAGCATCATTTTATTTAACAAAAATTCTGTTTTTTTCTTTCTTCTTAACCCCTTGAGGGGCACCGGTATATATTATATACCACCTACGATTAATGAAGTTTTACACCGGAAAAAATTTATTAAATTTTACTTTTCTAACTTTGCTGGAAAAAAGCCGTAAAATTGCTTTTCCTTATTTTGAAATAATTTTTTTCTAATTTTCCGGTGGGAATTCAGCATTTCACAAACGTAATTGCTTGCCCCTCAAGGGGTTAAATGTGTATTACAAATTGCATATTTTGCATTAGTATGTCAGAATGACTAAAGATTTCAAATTTACATTGCAATGTTAATTTTACTCTCAACCATTTTTTAATATATCTGACGAAATTATATTTCGACTAAATTTGTGAATGACCCCCCCCCCCCCCAATTCGCAGCAAAAAATATGCTCCAACTTTAAACAGGTATTACTCGGTCAATTTTAATCGTAGAACAACAGGACTTTTTTGTATTACTTGTCAGTGTAAAAGGAAAATTTTACTAAATATAACTTATAGGACCGGGGGACCGTATAAAAATTTAAATTTCGTAATTTTTTAAGAAATGTTTTTATTGACCCAAATCGCTTTTAAAATATTTCTTTACCTGATTTAAAACATTTTTGTAACTGGAACTATATATCTATGGCTAACGGTTTAGGAATTAGCCATTGGACACCGTTGAGACCGGACACCCTGTATACTAGATATAGCATGCTAAACTTAGTTCTGTTAGGAAACGTATAGTACATTTGAAAATTCCCCTTTAACAATTTCTGTCAATAAACGGAAATGTATTCGAGATCTTTTGTGCTGCCCTGTATAGCATCTAAATAAGTTATACCCATCAAGTAATAGGCAAAAAAATAGTTAGATTTAAAAAGGCGCACTGCAACTGCAAACGGACTTCTAGCAATTATGGTCAATAGGCAGTACTGGAACTGAATTCTTTTGTGTTTCTCCGTAAACGAATGTTAAATGCTGGGCACACCCTATTCTGTAAGAAGCCTCTCGGGTTTCGCCTCAGTGATATAGATCAATTTTAATATGATTGAAATAGTGTAACATCATTAAATATATCGCAGATAATTTTTCCCCATAGACTGCAATGTAATGGAATTATTTTAAATGTTCCTATAAATGACCTGTAAAAGCGTCACTCTTCATTTTCACCAAACATGTCGTACTAAACCTCAATAATGTATGTCAATGGTATAACAATCCAAGTATATTTACGCGAGTTAGAGCATGAGCAGACAGACAGACAAACCGAATTCATAAACATTTTTTTAACTGTGTTAAGAAGTGTTAAAAGGGTCTTTGTAAAAATTGACCTCAGCTATTTAATGGGAAAAAATATTGAAAGATATTGAAACGCGAACGAGATATTTTAAAAGTACCCTCCCATTGTATTAGCATTAGCGTGCGAATGTCTTCGTGTGAGTGAAATAGCTCCTTATACCTGTGAGTAGTTGAAACTACGATCAACCGGGGCTACTATGCTCCTTGCAGGGTTACTTTGGTCCATCACATAAAAAAGTGTTTATTCTTTTTATTGAACAAACAATACAAGTTAATTTGGAGTTTCTGCCCTTGAAAATTATTTTATACCCTACTATAGGAAATTTGAATAGTTTAGGGTAATTTAAATTTTTATTATTGGCAACACTGGATGGGTGTGTAAACAACTGTTCTCGTGTGTAGATTTTAACCCTCCAAACTTTCCATAGTGTAACAATCTGGATAAGAGCTACAAATAAGGTAAGTCTCAAAATATTACCTTTAGTAACCTGTAACCCATGTGTGATCACAGTTTTTCCTCTAACTTTTTATTTTGACAGGAAATGTTTACGTTTTCCTAAAGATAACATGAAAACTAGTTTTCGGGGCTACTTTATGCGAGGCCTGGTTTATTCGAAGTATCCCCAGTTAATTAGAAATGTCTTTTATACAACCAAATATCATTAAAAAATGTTTTAAGTAACATTTTTTTCAAATGTTACATTAATTGTTTTTTTTTCTCAGTTGCTGAGAATAACATGAAGGAAGCTGTTTCTCGTGTCTTCAATATTTAGAATTGATTTATTGTGTTTAAAAAAACAAACAAACAAAAAAAAACATTTGTTTATCGAGTTTATAGTGTTAATTCACTAGCAGATCCTATTGCAAGAGGGTTCCAATAGTCCAAGATGTGAAATGTATTCAATTTATATGAAATTAAGTGAATGGACCAAAGAAGCAACTATCAGGGATTAGTTTGCTCCAAAACTTTAAAGATAGTCAAAAAATAAAAAATAAATTAAAAAAATGCTTCTTTAAAACCATATAGTTTACTTCATTGTTTCATGTTACTTGTTTACAACTCGATTTTGACGTTGAAAAATCATATATAATATTTTTTAATAATGGAAATGTTAGTGGAACCAGGAAAAAGTGGTCCAAAGTAGTACATTTTTTTTTTCAAAATTACTCAAATTGGCCCCGACTTGATTGCTGAAAAAAAGAGTTCTCGTAAAGTACAGCTATTGTTCGAAAAATAAATGTCTTTTTACCACAACCCTGACACCGTTCATAACAAATTTCCATATTTATTTTTCGCTTTATTGATAAATGTACGATCAGCTTTAAAATGCTTAATAAATTATCTAATTTCTTTTCGATATTAATATCCTAAACGAATAACGTCATATGATCATTGTCAGCATAAGAATTTTCTGGAAAAAAAGAGAACTTGCTTCAAACACTTAACCTGTATACTTTTACCTTAAAGTTTCTATTGTCCGTCTCATGAGCTTACACAAAAGAACTTGAAAATCGTTTTACAATCAAGAACTTTCCAGAATCTTAAGAAGAAACTAACGTCATTAAAGTGCAACTCAAAGATTAAAAGCCTTTATTGGAGAGTGCATCTGATTTTTTTTTTTTTAATTGAAATATTTTGTTTACGCGGTGCTGTAACAGAAAGAAAAATGTATCACAATAATTTTGAGCATTAATATATATCTACAGGACGAAGAAAATAAACAATTAAATTTAAAAAAAATAAAAAAACCCGACTGCGTAAAAAGCGAACTAATTAGTTATTTCTCATCAATGTGAAACTAATTTTTTTTTCAATTCCTACTATTAGCTCACATTCTCGCTATCTACATATATATCTTGTTCAAATTTTAAATCGTTCATAAAATACTTATTATTCATCCAATCAAGCTCAAATAAAATTTTTTAAACTTGTAGTGGATGACATTTTATGTTAATCCAGTTTTTTTTCAAATATTAATTCATTAATTAAACTAAATTAATTAATTTTCAATAATCGAGAGATCCCTCTTCTTGATCAAGGTATTTTAAAACCGAAAGAGCCCTCTTCTTGACATTTTAGGCGCCACTCAAGCGGGAAGAAGAATGGGAGATAAAAAATTCTCTTACTGACCTAAGTAGGAATTGACTTAAAATATTTTTTTATATTACTTGTTTATATTACTTATCTATTTTTTTATTTACTTGTATTGATGACTTTTAAGTTGTGTTTAATTGTTAGTTCCTATCTATAAACACTGTTTTGATGAGGTCTATAGATGTTTATGATGGTTAGAGTTGCAGTAAAGCTAGAGATCCACAATACATACACAACTTCCAGGTTGTATAATATTTTAACGGAGATTCTGACTCTAAAATAGTCAACGAAACATCGTCTTCATTTTGAAAGACCTATCCAATGATATGCCACTCAATAGGGTGCGTAATTTGTTTTCGTCTCTACCTCCATTTTGTATTTTACGGCCCTCATTTTGAATTTATAAAAACAAAACCTAGCCTATAACCATCGGGCCGTTGAGACGAATTGGTAAAGACCTCATTCATTAAAATCCATCCAGCCGTTGGGATGTTTCGAGGGTATAAAGAAATCCACATACACAGATACGCGTGAAACACATAATCCCTCTTTTCAGTCGGTTAAAAAGAATACAAACTATGACTAGATCTAATTGATGCCTAAAAATACTTTAAAAAAACACTCTTTTCTAAGTAATTAATATTTATCTTGATCGCACCTTATTTAATGACTGCTGTTCAAGTTTCCCGCCCAAAATTCTTTTATATTGTACTTTTTATTTTTACTTTTTTTATTTTTAAAGAAGAAAGTATTGTAATCGATATTTTTATTTTCTTCGATTTTCGGCGCATTTAGACGTTTTAGGGACCATAAGTTCCAAAAAACCTGTTGACACAAAATATCTGTCTGTCCGTTCGTGTGTGTGTATATTCGCTTTGTATTATCGAAAAGTGTATGACGTTACGCATGAAATTGAACCAAATTTTTTGTGTAGCTTTTTGGCTATGGCCAACAGGTCCTTGAATTTGGAAATATTCCGCAGGAAGGGGGTACTGTTCTGTAATAGCCAGTATTGTGCCATTTTCATTATTGTACTACAAAAATGTGCATGAAATTATGCATACAATTTAATTAAATTTCATCTATATGTTTTTGGCTATGGGAAGAAGATCCTCCTTCAATTCGGAAATATTTTGTCGAAAGGGGGCTCTGTAATAGCGATCTTTTTCAATTTTTCATAGTTTATTTATATTTTCCACTTTTTAGTAATAAAAATATTTCATTCTTGTATTTGCCCGTCCAGTTGGCCTATTTTGGTCGAACTTACTTTGAAGCATCATTAAATCCAGTGTTGTTGTTACTCGTAAACAACTGCAACTATGAAAAATGTTTAACAATTGATCACCTGGTGCCGGCTAACGGAAAAATTCCTAGAATTATGTTATTAATTTGTAATTAAGTTCTAAAAAAATTAAAATGTTGTCTTTTCATGGAAAACACACGTGTGAACGTATTTTTTTTTTTTTTTTTTTTTTTTTTTTATATATATATATATAATTCTAGCCTATCAAGAAACCAGTGAAAGATGTATTACAACATTCCATCTGTACACTCAAAAGCAAAAATTGGGTTAAGAGCGTAAAAAGAAAATTGCACTTATTACTTTCCATTTCAAATATTTGTTTTATTATATTATATTTTATGCAAAACTATAACATTTATTATTTTGAAACCATAAATAAATTTAGCCTAAATCATAAAAATCGGAGCGTATAGAAAACGATCGCTGCTTTTGGCTACTTACATAAAAATCGGCAACAAAATAAATCGCTAAAAATCTAAATTTAAAAAAAAAGTAAAATTGAAGATTTGATATAAAAAAAAATAGTATTTGCTTATTAAGTAATGAAAACATCCAAATAAAAGTGCATTTTTCATAACACTGCCATGCAACTACTTACCAGTGGCTGTGGACTCTATTCTTGTAGTCTGCTAGAATGTAAAATCAAAGCCTGAGGTACTGAAAATTTTACAAATGCACCACCTCCACTGCTATTTGCAGCATAAATGAACATACAAGATCGGATATTTCCATAGAGCGTAATAGTAATGCGATTGCGATATCAGCACCTTTAGTGTCAATGGGGAAGAAACTTCCCATCCTTGTAATATTTTTATTATTGAGCGTCTAACTTATTGTGATCTTTCTTTTTTTAATGTTGCATGTTTACGTTTTCAACAGAATGTTACACCGATACATGAACATAGAATAGACATTCTGTTATAGATATCTAATATCTATTCAATGTCCATGCACGGATATATATATATATATATATATATACATAGCTGGCAACTTTTACGCTTTTTTCCTACCACTAAAATTTAATAGAAAAATTTACCTCATTAAATCATCGAAACCTGCAATTTAAATAAGGCAAAAATTTCTGTTAAATTTTAGTGGTAATAAAAAAGCGTAAAAGTTGGCAGCTATGTATGTATATATATATATATATATATATATCCATACATGATGGGTGAACGAGTTAAGTGCAACGAAAAAAAAAGCTAAAAATTTAGCCTTTAATATTACGAGTTGAAACCCGTCGAAATTCGACGAATTAAAATGTTTAGAATGGAACTGTTAGATCAAATTTATAATAAACCTACAAAAATAATTACAATAAAAAATTCATCTTGTATTGGTTGTCTAACTCTTAAAACAAATAATGTCTTTAACCTAAAATTACCAAAATATTATTTACAGAAACTTCAACTGCTTAAATTATCGAAAAATTATACTGCATTAGTATACGTAATCAAGATGAGTAATTACGTTGAAGTTATTGATTGATGCTCTTATGTTTGTTTTTACGGGATGAAAAATCATTAAAAAGGATTTCGCTTTGTCACATCATAAAATTTTCTCCCATTAAATCTAAACTGTAGGTTATTTTCACATTCTCAAAATTTACATACGCACCGCTCAAATTCACAATTTAAAAGTACTTTAACGCGCAATACATTATTAATGAATGTATTTCCAAACTTAAAGTCACGTTTGTCCGATACAACTTTTCTTGTGAACAATCGCATAAAATTTAAGTTCTAATCTCAGTACCCGCGAAAATTTACCATTCAGAAATTTGCCTTTTGCCATAGTATTGGCCATTTCGTATTGGTCAAATATTTAGTTTTATCAAAGAAAATGATCATTTTGTTTTAAATATGACATCATTTTTACCCCCTGAATCATTTATTTGCCTAGCGTCTCAAATTCAGTATCAGCGTAATGCAAAAATATTGAAATATCTTCTTCCATCTTTTGATTTATGAAGAAGAATGTGTGTTTGAAAATTTGAAAATGGAATCAATAAGGATATAATCAATAAAAATAAATAAACCCTGACTATTTTTCCTTTAGTTTTAATAGGTATGGAGTACTTCAGTTGCCACAAGTACAAAATTGGTGCTAAAAACTATTAAAAGATTAATATCTCAAAAATAAATTCAGATACAGCTTTCAAACAAATTGCATTTAAAAGTACATTTTTTCCTTATACGACGGTGTAAAAATTGAAATTCTGCGACGTTTAAAAGTTTAAAAATTTGCAGTAGTGAAAATTGCAAAACCGAAATTTCATTTCAAACTTCAAAGTGTTGCCATTCACAGAATGACGTATGCGTTACGCACAGATATGTTTGTCCTTTATAATATAGATACGTCAAATAAATATGATATAGTTGGATTTAAAGCTACATAAATCGATGGTGTAATGTAAAAATATACGAAATATTGCACTCTACAAGTCCCAGAAAATTTCATAAATATTCCCATTTGGTAGAAAACTTTTTACAGCCGATGTTTTATTAATTTATGAAATAATGTATTAAGCAATCCTTACAATAATCTTTTAAAATTTACGCATTTTCACTTTCTCACAGATAAAATAAAAGATTGTTTTAATGTAAATAACGTACAATCAGTTCAATAATATTTATGATATTAATATATAAAAAATAGTAATAAAATTACAGATAGGGAAAAATTCCTTTTTACAAATTTTTAGAATTATATAAATCTAAAATTAAAAAAAAAGCAAAACATAGAGATACTGATATTACACTTGATAAAATTGTATTCGATGTTATAAATTAACACAATACTCGAATTTATTATATTACAATTTTATCTCATTAACTTATATATTTACATTTTCAGCAGAATTTTCTGGGGGGGGGGGGGGAGGTTCTTTTATATTATTATTATAACTATCATTTTGTAAGTTAAAGTTGAACAGGTGAGCGAGCAAGTACGATGAAAAAAAAAACAGCTAAATAAATTAAATATAAATAGGCTATCGTTTGCCTCTGTTTCGTTTAGGAAAAAATAGATATTCAAAACATAGAGCGTAAACACATTTCATCAACATAGGTAAATTTCGGAGGCTTGTTAATTTCTCCGCCTTGTCGATAGTGACGCTAGTACTGTTGCCATTAAATATTCTGCCGTAAATGTCCCATCTTGTATGTTAATCTAAGATTTGCTGTAACTACATATCATATTGAAAATACTTTCTTGAACCAAAAACATTCAATTTGCCAGTTTCGTGCATGTTATAATTTCTAAAGCATCATAATATCTTCTCGCTCTTTCATTTTTGTTAATTTACATCTTACTTATGCTATGCATATTCTGAATCAGATTTATTACAGTCATTGAGGGTAACTTTGATCCGCATTTTCTCTATTTTCATATGCCACACTCTTATTTTAAGAATATTGTTGCAATTAGGGGCATAAAAGAGAAGAAATGATCCTAAATTATTGAGTGACTATCAAAAATTAAGGAATAATAATGATAAAAGCAATAAAAAATGAATTTTTAATCTGGTTCAAAGTTACCCAGTCATTTAGTGTAACTTTGCACCATACACTGTTAAAAATATCGTGAAAAATTACCTCTGTTTTTAAAGGCTATCTATTTTCTGGCCAATGAGAAAGATCCATAAGCATTTATGTAGCATTCTCATTGGTCAAAAAATAGATAGCCTTTATAAGCAGAGGTAATTTTTCACGATATTTTTAACAGTGTATGATAAATATTATCTAAAATAATTCATTATAAAAAAAAGTATTATAGTTAGGACAACTTTGAACTCCAAAAAATGTTTTCAGATACGTAAAGACTCCGAATTTACAATTCCCAACATCACATGAGTCGCATAATTTATGATATTACAACAAATATTATGCATCAGAAAAATGGAAGAAGTGAACCACGAATATTTAGAAATTTAAAAAAAACTGCTTCTTGTTCCTATAAAACATAAAAATGCAGTGAAAAACAATTTTCAATGTTTTAACTCAATAATATATCCATAGTTACAGTAATGCATACTAGTACTAGTACCGGGTGAGCAGAAAGTCCGTATAAACTTTAAAAAATCATAAAAACCGAAAAAATAACCGAAATGAAAAACGGTTTGCGGGATTAGCATCTATAGTTCACGTGCGATTTTCGTGGAAATATGCTAATGAAACGGTTTTAAGAATTTGCGCTCTTAATTTCAGAACTTGTTCACCGTTTTGAGCCGTGTACTTGATCAAGGATGCAGAGTATGAAGGATAAAGCTTTCTTGGTGAAGTTATTTTACTTGAACTAGTTCTGGATTAGGAGCGCAAGTACTTATAATCGTTTCATTTGCATATTTTCATTAAAATCGTACGAACCAGCGCTATCTGTTGACTGTTTTTTGAGTTATTTTTTATTTCTTTCTTTAAAAAATTCCCGTGACCTATAGATGCTAATCCTGCAAACAGTTTTTCATTTCGGTTATTTTTTCGGTTTTTATGATTTTTTAAAGTTTATACGGACTTTTTGCTCACCCGGTATTATTCAAATAAGAATAAAAAATGTCGAATGTATGAAATGTTAAATTTAAGTAGCTTCGTACTGAATAACGCTTTTAAATGAATTTTATGTATTTTACACATATTTGTGAAAATATTTACATGTTATATCTAATGCATACTTTCGGCATTTATATAAAATATACCAGCAAATATGGGAAATTTTTGACAGTAGCACCTATAATCAGCAAATTATAAACATCAGTATAACTTTCAGCCGGCTCAAAGTTACCTTGAAAATGTGGTAAAATGTTAGTGCCTTCTTATTTTACATTTTGTCAACTATTAATAAATAAATAATCACAAAATATTAACACATTTACAACACTTAGATAATAATATGTCTGATAAAGGAGTATATTGTTACTTACTATCAAAATTTAATTGGATTACAACAACTTCAAAACAGCATTCGAAATTAACTTCAAAAATTATAGTTAGATGATGCAATTAATTGCGCATAATGTTGCTAATTTATTTTTCAAAATATAGAGTAGAAATCCCAGTTTAGAGAATTGCCATTTTTTTTTTTTTTTTTTTTTTTTTTTATTTACTCGTAGAAACCTTTGTAAATGTTGTAGTTTGAAACATTAAAAATTAGAAATTGTTTTCCTTAGTTTTACATTATTAATGAATGATATTCAACAGAAATTTTTTAAATTAAAAAAGATGAATTTTTGAAAATGAAGCATTACTTTTGTGCATACATAAAAGAGGGAAATAAACTTTTACTGTTCTATACTTGTAAGCTCAAAACATTGATAAACAATTATCCTAAACATATGCAGAACAAATCGTGTCATGCGAGATAAATTATCTTTTTTCAAAACCTCACAGAATAAATTTCGCTTATTTAAATATTTTGTGCATTTAATATTTCATATTTACTGTGATGAAAAACATCTGACTGCTGCTGATTTTTCAAGACAAGCCATAAAAATGAAAAACATACAAATTATATTGAATATGTAATCAATAAAGCTATTAAAACTACACAATATCTTTTAGCCATATTTTACCATTAAAATACATTTTATTTCTTGTAAAAAAAATAAATAAACGGATGAAAATGTAACGATTATACAACATAGTTCTATAATAGCTCTGCATTAAGCCCATTTCACCACACACGCAAATAGTCATTCTATTTTTCATTCAGAGTTCTTGAATATTTATGAGAAAAATTTCTCCGCATAAATAAGCTATCTATTATTACAGAATCCGTCAAGAATTAAGAGATTATGAGCTGGAAGAGAATCTGTGCAACAACTTTCATTATGTTTTAAAATTACATTACACAAAAGCGGATGGCAATAACCTGGAAGAATCGTCTGCCGAAGCGAACGTTCTTTATTCGAGCTTAAGCGGCATAATTTGGTTTACAAATTTCTCAATAGTTTAGACAGAACTAATTGATATCCATTAAATTATAAAACATGAGTATGCTTGGAATACGATTTAAAATATCGTTTAAATGTAACTTGAGGCACAAGAAATTATTTTGAGAGGTAATAATTAACAAGACATATTTAAAAGTGGTTGCTTGTTAAATTAGCATCTGTTTCTTAAAGTTAATTACTTTGTTTTGTGTGTTGTTGATTTGAATAGTTTTGCTTTGCGCATTAGTTGATACGTGATTGTTTATAGATGATTTAGTCTTCATTTGCGAGAATTTGCACTTTTAAATTAAAGCAACAACAGCTCTCCGCACATTTAGAATTGAATAAATTAATCAAAATTAGCATAAAATTTCTAAAATTAATAGAACATCTTCACTGCTGATATTAAATAGAAAAAGAAACGGAATTATAGAGACAATCTTAATAGTTTTTCAGATAAGTACCTGTCTCAAATCGCTTCACTCTATATGTCGAGTTTCTAACTAACTATTTACTCAATGCCATCACTTCAAAAACAGCATTTTGAGAAAAAACGCATTTAAAAGTTCTGGAAGGGTATTGACATTGAATAAAGAGAAAGAAAAAAGATTAAGTATGGTGGCTGGAGGTGACGCCAAAAATGTTATCCTAGAATCTGCTACGTTCGGCCCAAACACAACCGCGTGCTTTCGCAAAAAAGGAAGAAAACTTTTAGTAATACAGTTATTTAATTCATCATACAATGAAATGCTACTTTAGAATGCTTAAATATAAGCAGATAATTTTCATTTGGAGAAAAAATGCACGGTTAATGTCTAAGAATTCGGCCCCTATTCCACTTGCTTGTTTTGTTTGGGCCGGATGAGGGCATTTAAGTTTGAACGCATATCGTTTTTACGGCATACTGCGTCTCCATTTATCTCTGTCCTAAACAAAACACATCAAGAAGCACGCTTTATTTGTTTATTTATTATAATTGCGTGATGTGCGATGTAGATTTGAAAATGGAAAGATAGCTAGAAATGTTTAGGAGTTAAAAAAAAAAAAAAAAAAAAAAAAAAAAGAAGAAGTTTAGCTCTAGCATCCTCCCTTATCAAAAATAACATCAATTTTTAAAATTACTAGAACATCTTTGTTCCTGTTATTAAAACAATACAAGAAAAAATTAAACACGTGTGTTTCGGAGGCTATCCTGCCTTTTTAAACTATCATTAAGAAATCTTTCGTTTAAATTAAAGGGCTGTTGCACGTGGCGACTAAATAATAAACGCGGTCATATAGTAGCCAGAAATATGAGGTCTCGTGAAGTATGAGTTATTATAATTCGGCAGTTGCGGCAACCCTCGAATTTTACCTAGTGTTGCATATTTTAGTGAAGCCTTATATTTATTTATTTATGTTATAGTAAATGTCAGTTTACATTATTGTATCAGAAGAAAGGTTTATTGTTGTGGAGCGCATTGGTAGATTTAAAATTACATTTCTAAAAATTTGTTTAAAATACAAGCCAACTTATTTCGTTATTTAGCCTAGGTTTTCCACAGATGTCCCATCATCAAATTATAAAATAAATCATCTACTTTTACATACATGATTTTTTTTTCAATTTCCAACGAAATTTCTTCAATATAGTGGCAATTGGATTACTCCATTGTTATGAGAAGAAGAGATAAATGCGCAATTTGGAGTTGTACCGAACAGTGCTTTTTATCGAGCACCGAATATACGGTCAACATTTTTGAACGAATGTTCGGTTTTCGGTTGAAAGTTTTGACCGAATATTCGGTATTTCGTCGAATATTTAATTTCCAAAGCAAATATATTTTGGGGTTTTTTTTTTTAGATACAAAAGTATTCAATTGTTTGAGTCATTTATGCAAGTAAAAAGTACAGACTTCATTGCAAAAATATGTCATTAAATTAAATTAAATATAATTTTAAAATATAAGCATTTAAAGATAAATTTTATAACCTATGTAGTAATAAAATAATTTAAGTTCAACTAACTGTCTCATATGAAAATTTTTTTTTAATGTTTTCAAAACACGTAAAATTCAAAACACATTTAACATGTATAAATTGCAAATTTATTTTTTTATTTTTTCAAAAATAAAGTTATAAGCAAAAAAGAAAAGAAAAAGAAGAGGAATTATCAAAAATGTGTTATAAATTCCAAATTGAAAAAATAAAATAAAATAAAGCAAAATTATGTAGTGATAACAATAAGAACGACTGAAAAAAGGATAAAAGGCCCTCCTGTTTATGTTCCTTAATAAAGTATTTCAAATAATTCCTTAATAGTATTTCAAAACTCTGAAAAAACTTTTAATATATAAATTAAACTCTATAACTTATAACAATATATATGTATATATATTCAGATTTCCTGGATAGGTTTATTTAGAAAAATATTTTCTACATTTTTACTGTAACAGTTATGTAAAATATTATTACAGGTTATCTTAAAATCAGGGAATCGGTTATTTTGTTATTCAAACTTGTTAGCTATTTTTTTAAATGTATTGCCATGAAATTCATATATGTTATTGGGGTAGCACTACGGCATGTTCGGTATTGAAATTGAAGCGTGTAGCATTTACGGTTCATTTACAGGAACGCTCAAAAAAATTCCGATACATGACGGTCTATGGGGGAAAATCGTTTGCAGTGTATTTTCATGATACTACACTATTTTATCACATCGAAATTGATATCTATCACTGAAGTGTAGTCACGGTGTTTACTGTAGAGTACGTATGGATAGAATTTATCTTTCATTTCATCATCATCATCATTATCTTCATATCATCATCATAAAAGGGAAATAAAAGCATTTTGGCTACAGAAAAAATTGAACAATAATTGAACTATTGAAGCCTATGAAGAACAATTACTGGAAATGCGTTACCAAATGTGGCACGCATTTTTAATTTTTTTAGCCTCCGGTACGGTATGCTATTTCTTTCTCCCAGCTTATTTTGTGTCCAAAAAATAACGTTACCTTACTGAAGCTAGTCGTGAAACAAAGCATTACGATTAAATAATCTTTAGCAATTTTTTAAACTTCTAACCATCGCACATTTTCAATTTTTATACCGTCGTATTGGGAAAAAAATGTTCTTTTAAGCATTTTGTTCGAAAACTGTATCTCCATTTATTTTTGAAATATTAATTTTTTTGTAGTTTTTGGAGCCGTTTGCTTAATATTGGCAACGGCATTTTATCCATTTCTGTAGAAAGTAAAGGAAAAATAGTTTTAAAATAGTAACTATATATTTTTATTGTCATTTTCTAGTAACTACCGAAAGAAAATGTAATTAAAGTACGTGATATTTTGAAAAATATATGAACGAAGGATTTCTGTTAAAACAATGGAGCTATTATATACTATATTTAATTGTAAGTATCTATGAATCATTAGATAGCCTTTTTTTTCCTTGAAAGACGGAATCTTTTTGCTGCATTTGTGCGTTATTTCACGATATAGATGTGCTATACATGCTTTACTGTAGGTAGATGTTTAAGAGTAGATCGTAAATGTGGAATTCTTAAGCGGATGCGAATGACGTCATTTTACATAAAATAAAACGTGTGCTTTAAGTCTTAAAATTGAAATATGTTTTGTACTGCAGTAGAGTCCCGCTTAACAGAGTTATTTTCTTCTGATTAACTGGGGGCTTCTATTATTATGAAACAGCCATTATAAATGAAGTGTAAGGTGAAGATGAAAGAGCAGCCGTAAAAAAAAATTATGGCCACCCCACCCCCCCACCCCCATTCTGACCAGAAAATCAGAGTTCTAACTTTTTACGGCTGCTCTTTCATCTTCACCTAACACTTTATTTTATAATGGCTGTTTCATAATAATAGAAGCCATAAGTCCATTAGAAGAAAATGAAGTAATGGAAATGCCGGGAGCGACACTAAATTCTGAAAAAGCAGAATTTCTATTCTCTAGTTTATATACATTGATTGGTGTGTATAATTCTATAGATCCTGTACAGGGTCATACAAAAGTTCTCAACAACATCTTCTTTCGTTCAAGGAAATATCTGAATGACAATTTTCAGCTGTGCTATTCGTTAAACGCAACAAACTTTTAGCACACTGTGTAGTATACATACAAAATCTATAAATTCTATATAATGTTGCACAAAAAAAGAAAATGGATATTTTTACGAATGTTGATTGTAAAAGCAGAAATTGGATTTTCAAATGCGTCATGTTTTTCCAAATTGTTCATTTACCACTGTCTTTCCCCTTAATAAACTGTGATGTGAAGTTAAAGTATTTTGAATGAGTCGGAAAGTGTTTCATAATCTATTCTGGACACATGATTTTTCATTCTTGTTTAAAATATGGCAACAGAAAAGAGAAAAAAGTATTATTTTAATTATCTTTTCCAGGTTTGTAAATGGTTTTCTCAAGTTATAGTCAAATTATTATTAATTTATTAAATGACACGTAAATGTATTTTTAAAGTATATTACAGTTTTTATATTTATTTATATTTTCTACTTTTCCGTTTTCAAAATATTACTTTGTTGCAGTTTCACAATCGGATGGCCTATTTTGGGGAGTATGGTTTGGCGCAACATTAACGTCATTGATTTTGTAACTCGTAAACAGCTGTAATCCTAAAGAAAATCAACCATTTGAGCACATGTGACAAGATAACGGGAAAACGCCTGAAAAATTAATTTATTAATTTATAATTAAGTTTAAAAATATTCAAATGTTGTATTGCCATCGGAAATACACATCTGCACATAATTTTTACAATGCTATTGCTTATTAATCCTTTATGTACTGAATTATGAATTCATGACCATTTTATCTTCTAAACCATTTTTCGTGAATTTTTGAAACTACATTAGAAGATTTACATAATCGTTTAATAAATTTTAGAAGGATTTTACACTGTAAAAAAACCACTGTAAATTTGACAGAACAAACTCGATCACAGTTAATGTGCTGTATCTTTCTTTGGTTTTCTGACTACATTAACATGGAAAATACAGTAGTTGCATAAAATTAACAGCACAATGTGCTGGCAATTTGGACGCAAGAACAGGACAGCACAAACTGCTGCCAGCACATTGTGCTGTTAATTTTACGCAGCTACTGTATTTTTCATGTTAATATAGTCAGGAAACCAAAGAAAGATTCACTGTGATCGAGTTTGTGCGCGAGATGAACAGTACTGTGTACTGTAAAAATGTCGTTTTTTTTTTTTTTACAGTGTAGAAGGATTGATTAAATTTGAATTTATAGGGATCTTGTGCAACATTTATAACCCCACTCAAATCTTTTATTTTAAATATTTTTCTTAGTATTTTGTAGAATTAGGAAATGTACAAATATAATGGTCTTACAACAAAAATATAGAAATCTTTTCGAATTGAAAAATCCCCCCCCCCTCCAAACATCAAGAAAGCTGAAAAAATGCAAAGGCAAAAGAAATCATCCTTTTAAAAATATTTTTGTTTTGTATAACCAATAATTCTTTTGCAACAAAATAAATTAATGCATTTATTACTCATTCTAATCTTTATTAGTACTAATCGATGTATTAAATGAATTTTATAACAAGTTATTTTAATGTTACTTATAAGTACCGTCCGTAGATAAAGGTTAAGAAGCAAATGAAAAGTCCATTATAAAATTCTATCTTTATGTACATTAAATCACGTTAAGTTTAATAAAATTGTGTGGTATATATTTAAAAAAATACACTTTTATTTTATTTTTATTTTATTTATATATTTATTTTATTTTATTATTTTTTTTTCTTGTGTGTAAACGCGTGATAACATAAATTAGGGCCAAAAATATCAAAATATTTTCTTTGTCCAAGACCCAAAATTTTCAGCATCAGGTCTTCTATACAAATACTCCCCAAAAATGGGGTTGCGATCGCAGAACTTGATAGTAGAGAGAATTGTTCAACAACCAAGAAAGTTGTTGTATCTGATTTTGAAGTATTGGAAACTAATTTAAAAGTGTAGGGCCAATAATGCTCATTTTTGCTAATAAAACACACCATTTCTGGAGATGCCAAGAAAAGTTTTGTTATTTTACTTTACAGGATTTTACTTTTTACTTTCTTCTGCAACAGAGGTTTTCAGTCGCTGTGCCACAGCACACCGGTGTGCAGTGAAGAGAATGATAAGTGAGAATCGAATCTTTTTAACCTCTTCTGATCCGATGTGTATATATGTGTACCTCTATTCTTTACCTCATAAAACATAAACTGTATGATATCTTTACCCGACTGAAAAGAAGGGTTATGTGTTTCACGGGTATCTGTGTAAGTGGATTTCTTTATACCCTCGAAACATCCCAACGGCTGCATGGATTTTAATGAATAAGGTCTCTATCGATTCGTCTTAATCTTCTGATAGTTATAGGATAGGTTTTGTTTCTATAAATTCAAAATGGCGGCGTAAACTACAAAATGGCGGTAGAGACGATAAAACATTTTTACGTATCCTATTGAGTGACATATCATTGGATAGGTCTTTCAAAATGAAGACGATGTTTCATTGACCATTTTGCAGTCAGAAGCTCCGTTTAAATAGTAAACAACCTGGAAGTTGTGTTGGTAGGATATCTAGCTTTACTTTAACTCTAACTTTCAAAGGCATCTATAGGCCTCATCAAAACAGCGTTTATAGATAGGAACTAACAATTAAACACAACTTAAAAGTCATCAATATAAGTTTAAAAAAAAAATAAAATAAAAAATAATAATAAAAGAAAGGTTAGTAATATAAAAAATAGTTTCATCTTGATGAGAAATAATTAATTAGTTCGCACTCGGGTTTTTTGATTTTTTAAATTTAATATATTTATTACATTTTGACTTCACTTCTACATAACTGAATATTTTTTGCTTTAAAACCAAACAGATAAATGGTAGTTTCGAAGCCGATTTCCTCATAAATTAAATCTCATTTTCATCAGAACCTGATTTCAAAATGCCTTCTATGACAGCGTGTCCAAGTAAATAAAATATTTTCATAGTTACTTAACTTAAATACTTAAGAAAAATTAAAAAAAAAAATGAGAATTATAAGATCATCCACTTGTTTAAAGTCCTTCAATTTGTTATTTCTTGAATTTAGGTTATTAATAATTAAATTGATTTTTTATGGCATAAATCGTTTACATTCATATTTCTGAACCTAAATTATAAGTTCCCAAAAGCAAGGATGTCCAACGCGGCTCCGGTCTTTGGAGTTTTTCTAGGCGCCGTCCTTTTGAATGTTATTAAGTTTTTGTAAGGATAAAAATCCATTTTAAAAGAACGTTTTTTCTAACTAAATAATATTTGCATATATTTTCTCAACGTATCAACGGATGTTCTCAACGAAATTTTTGTGATTTTGTCATCACAAAACGCCATGAAAATACATGGTAAAAAACAGAATTGAAAGATCGTCTTAACATTTAAACACTTACTTAGAATATACTTATAAAAAATTAAACTCAGAAAAAAGAAAATTAAAAAGCATCTCTAAATTCTTCCGATATTTCGACTGTACATAAGGGAATTTTGCGCAAATAAAAGCTAATTTCTTTAAACCGTTAAAACTGCGTATTTCATTAATTTCAGGAAAATATCCTCTATAAAAACTAATACCGATACTAATAAGCTAATTTAAGAGTGGGATTTCTTGCCTTATTTAAACTTTTAAGAAGTAATTAAACGAATCCCTTTTGCATAACAACACACAGAAAATTAACTAGCTGTGAAATAGATTTCTACACATAAGAATGATGTCATTATAAGCTTGGATAAGCCTAAATTAGAATTTGTTAAGAAAAATTTATATTCGGAAAAGTAGTTATAAACCTTCGGTTAAACAGTGTAATGTTTAAAAAGTATCTGACCATGCAATTCATAATCTTCTACTAATATAAAGTGCAAATGGGAATTTTGTTCCGTCCGCTTATGACTTGAGTTCTGCTGAATAGATTTTCATGGAACTTGAACTGTGAGTTGGATCATGTTCCAGGGAAGGATTTAGCATAACATACGTTATTTAGTTTTAAAATTATTGGAGAAAGTTCCGTAATCAGATGAATCAGATTATGAAAAATTAGTCTTTTTCAAGCATCCTGCTGAATGGATATCCCCCTAACAATCCTCTGCATTTGTAAAAAATTTCGGTGTTTATCATTTATTTATTTATTTTTGTCTCTGCTACTTTAATGTCACATTAGATGAAATTCTACATTTTACTGTGTAATGTTAGTTTTCTGATGCAAATATTTTACATTTCGCAGTTTGGGAAATTTGTTTTTTTTTCGTGTGACTAGTCAATTATAAAATACAGTGGCACAGTTATATATATATATATATATATATATATATATATATATAGAGAGAGAGAGAGAGAGAGAGAGAGAGAGATAAACAGTTAGATAGATACATAATTTTTGGCCAATATGAAGTTGAAGCCACACATTTTATTTGTGGAACTTAAAGCATTTGGGACCCGACGATTCTATCTAAGTTCTGCAAATTTTCATTATTCGATTTTCTATTATTCAATTTCTGCTGTTTATTACTATGTTTTTGGAATCTATGTTAAGTGTGTTGGGGGGAGCTGTTTTTTTCTCAATTTGTTAAGGTCATTTTATTCATGATTTCGCAGTTAAATTACGAAGATGAATAAGATATGAACATAGGAAACCAGTATGTAAAATAAGAAACTATGAATTATATATTATATATATATATATAAGAATATATACGAGAAAAAAAACAATAGTATTTTATTGTATGTAGAAATATCTTGCACTGAATACGTCCCACTGAAAAATCAACGGAAAGGAAAGGCCAAACGCTTTTCAATCATTTAGCATACAACTTTTACTGCTTAAAAAACTCCAACCACAATTGAGGAAGATAGCATATTTGTATTACATATTTTTTAATAAATCCTTGAAATAGTACGCTGTACGCTGAATTCTTTCTATTTTTTCTGATTTTCTTTATGTTGGTTTGTATACATAATAGCAAAAAGTTTTTTTTGTTTGTTTATCAATGTTTAATGACTTATGGGAGTTTAAATTTCTTAATCACCTACCCCCCCCCCCTCCCCGCTGCTGAGTTAAATAATGTGTGTAAAATCAATGTTTTATGTATTATAAATGTTTGACATTTTGAAGAAAATTTAAAACTCAATTCAATTTAAAAACGAAAAAAAACTGAATTTGAATATATATTTTATACCGAAAATATAATTTTGAACTTAATCTAAAAAATAAACAAAATGTCCAGAACTTAGAATTTGTTCATTATTTTAGGTGTTTTATACTTAAATATGCATTACTTATAATGGATGTATATTTAAGTACGAAACACATAAAATAATGAATCACGTTAAATAATGAAAATAGATTTGCTAGACATAACACCCCCTTCACTGACAGAATAGAACATAATCGTTATAATTCTTTCATTTCTTCGATCGGAGTTCACGTTCGAACGTCAAATTATCTGTAACCGAGAATCAAAGATATTACATATTCATGAAGAATTTTCTTCGAAAATAATATCCGCGAAGTACAATGTCACTTTAAAGCAAGATGGATGGCCTCAAATATTTTAAAATTTGGCTTTTAAAAAAAATTATTGATTAATAAAAGAAATATATAAATTTTAAAAAAGCGATGTTTGTGGAAGGAAAATATTTTTTTACATCTAAAAAACTGCCCCGTAATACTTTAAACCTAAAAAGGGTAACTTTTGGTATTTAAGAAAAATTATGGTAATATATTTTAATCTACTTAAAGTAAAAGCGAAAAATAAAAATAGCATTTTACATGCTGATTATGATATCCAAAATGTATTTTTTAATCCAACATAAAAGAAAGACAAGTTATTTAATTCATCAATATATATATAATATACACACACACATATATATAGATAGAGAGATAGATAGGGTTGGGTTGATTTTTGACGGCCAATTATCTACACGAGGGATATAGGCCCGGGGGGAGTGCCCTCCGTGGGGGTCTTTCTAAGGGAACCTAATCCGTATTAACGCATGGAAGATCCACGGCTCGAAGAAAACCACGAAAACTCCGAACGATTAGACCGACGGGCGCGATTGGGATCGAACCCAGCACCTCCCGTCTACCAGCTTCGAGAGCAGAACCTCTCGGCCACTGGTGGGGCGATAGATAGATAGATATTCGAATATTTAGAATCGAATATATATACAAGGTGCAATATCTTATCTACCGCCGACCTTTAATTTCTCAACCGTTGGTCGTAGACATATAGTTCCAAGTGAAGTAAATATTCATGCTGTGGCATTATTTAAAGTAAAAAATCAATTTTATAAAAATTGCGAAATCTAACTTTTAATACGGTCCCCCACTGCCTATCGTTATATTTAGCAAAAGTTTACACATATCATAACAAATATAACACAAAACGTTTGGCATCCATGCTACAAAATTTGACACAGTTATTAAACTTCAAATTTTGAGATTTTAGCACATGAGTTTGTCTTTCATTGAGGGATCAGTTAAAAGATGAATTAAAGTAATTCGAGATCAAAATTAGGGTGCTATGTCCTTTTTACCTCGAAACCACCTTTAGCTGGCATCGCCAAATCGGGGTATCACCAAAGAGGGTTATTCTTATAAAAATGTGAGTTGAACTTTAGGGGTCGTATACAAAGCGAAGAATGAAATATTGAAATTAAACAGAAAAATAAATATCAATTTATTATAATATCAGAAAACGGTCTACTACAAAAAATGAATACGTAAAACGTTGGAAACTACAAGAGATACTGCTCAAAGTGTTCTCCATTATTGTGTCAAGCAAGAGGTCAAACTTTTTGTGTTATATGTGTTATAATATGTGTAAACTTTTACTAAATATAACTATAGAGACTGGGAGACCGTAGAAAAAGTTAGATTTCGTAATTTTTATAAAATTGATTTTTTTTATTTTAAATAATGCCACAACACGAATATTTACCTCATTTGAAACGTTTTTGTAATTGGAACTATATGTCTACGACCAACGGTTGAGAAATTAAAGGTCGGCGATAGATAACATATTGCACCCTGTATATAATATAATCGTATTACATTTTTTAAATACACGAATTTTTTTATAATATTTTTTTTTCGAATGCCAACTTAGAAGAGAAATAACCCTCTATAAGAAGCATGTAATATCTATATTATAACGTCCGTACCGCTGGCGTGATTTTGAGGGTGGCAACATCAAAACTAAAATTTAACTTTTACTGCAGTTTTTTGAACTTCTAAACCTCGCACATTTTCATTTTTTACACCGTCGAATTAAAAAAAAGTCTATTATCAAATGCAATCTGTTTGAAAACTCTATCATAATTTGTTTGAAAATTATATCACAATTTTCTTTTTTTGATATCACAATTTTCTTTTATTTATGGTTATTAAAATAATTCTCAACTATAATTTTTTTTAAATAGCTCTCTGTCACGTGAAGTCAGACGATTACAAAAGCTAAATGTGTTTTCACTTAAATTAGTATAAGTAAAATAGTTCAGCATTTGTTTCCGACTTATATTCCATAACGGAATTAATACGTTATAAAATAATAAATTATAAATAAAACACAAATTTAAGACATGTAATCGAACTATGCTTAAACCACTGAAATTACCATAGTAAAAATGTGTAGCGTAGCGATATGTGGCGATTTCTTCGATTGTTAAATCCTAGCACAAGGCCAATTACGAAAGTTTCACTTTTAATCCTTTATGTACTGAATTATGAATTCATAAAAATTTTATCTTCAAAGGCATTTTTCCTGAATTTTTTAAACTACATTAGAATATTTACATAATTATTTACTAAATTTTAGAATGATTTTAGAAGGATTTTAGAAGGATTAATTAAATTTGAATTTATAGGGGTTTTGTGCAACATTTAAAATCCCCACTCAAATAATTTATTTTAAATATTTTTCTTAGTATTTTGTAGAATTAGGAACTGTACAAATATAATGTTTTTACAATAGAAATATAGAAATATTTCCGAATTAACCCCCCCTCCCCCCTTCCCCCAACGCCAAGAAAGGCGGAAAGATGCAAATGCAAAAGAAATAATCCTTTTCAAAATACTTTTGTTTTGTGTTAACCCATAATGCTTTTGGAACAAGATAAAGTAATGCATCTATAACTCATTCTAAACTGTATTACTACTAATCGACGTATCAAATGAATTTTATAGCAAGTTATTTTAATGGTATTTAAAATTAATGGTACGTAAATACCGTCAGTAGAAAAAGGCTTAATATAATTTCAAAACTTTATTTTAATACCTAATTGCTATTTTCATATAAAAATGATTGCTGGTCATTCAAAATAAAAAAATATATATATTATTAAACTAGGGGGCAGCCTCATGCATCGCTGTCTTAACAACTGATGGTGTTTTGGGACTAATAAGTAAGATTAGTTGCACATTTGAAAAACAGCTTGTATAAAATGGTTAGGTGAAAAATGTTGCTATCTTTCTGGCTTATAACGACGCTATGGACATTATTCCTTTAGGTTAACCGCGAATATAAAGGTTCTGCTTGGGAATAGCTTTCAGAACCACGTTACGCTTACATTTTATATTTTGATCGAGTTTTAGATATTTTTAGGAATAGATATAGCCTATTCACGAATTCTTTGCCTTATTTTAATACACTATGCACATTTTCATGTTATTTTTACAATGCATATTGTTTATAATAAATAATAAGAATATCAGAATTTTCTTAGTATGTATTTATCAAATAGTAATTTCTACAAAATAAATTTATTGAATTTTGCGCTTACATTTACCTGTATTTGTGCTGCATCAAGTGATGTCATATATAAACAAATCTGCTAGTTGAGCTACTTTTATATCACATAACATAACATTAAAGTTCCCGGGAATGAAAATCGCATCTTTTTAATATATGACGTAATTTTAATATCAAATGCATTTCTCATGAATTAATTTATTTATTTTAAAAGTTTTTTTTCTTTCTTTTAAGGTTCACGGGTACATATTTATTTAAAAAATGTTTGGGAATATTTTTTTAGCTTTTTAAATACGAACTAATATTCACCATTAAGTGTTTTTCACGTGTAATAATTTAATGATTCCATGCACTTTAAATAAATATGACGATATTTAATATTAAGACATTTTACGTATGGCGTAATTATCACCTTTAAATGAGTTTCGCGTGCAGTAATTTTATTATTATAAAGTTTTCGTACTTTTTTCCTATTTACATGTAAATGTTTTGACGTAATTTTCTATATTTTCTGCTTTTAACACGCGCTCATTTAATTCTTATTTTAAAGTTTTCCTTCCGTATTTAATAATGTCACTTTTCAATTTCACTATGACAACAAAAGAGAAATGCAATAATCCCTTTCCTCCCCCACAAAAATGGATTTTTTTCATGTCAGTGGAAATTGTGTCATGTAAGATGGCAGACTATCTTTGATTTTTAAAAGAAACTAATTCCTGGCAGTCGAAATGTGAAAAAAAGTTTCTTTTTTTTTAATCAAATTTTCCTGAAAAACAAAATTTAATTGCAATATTGTCTTCACTACCGACTGAAATAAAAGATAATTTCAATTTTAATTTGAAAATCGCGAAAAATAAGAAATCTAATAATCCCTGTCGTTATCCGTTTTCTCTCTTTTTCCGCAAAAATTGAGTAATCAGGTTGCCATCATTAGAGAAATTAAATTCAAATTAGAAAAAATATTAATATCTCGAAAACTAGTTCAAATTTTAACATTCTAATACCAGTTTTGAGATCTGCGGATCAATACGAATTTTTTGAGTTAATTTCACCATAATATTCCTTATTTTAGGATAAATCGCCGTGAAACATAATCAGCCGTTTCATAAAATCGTTTCATTAGTGTTTGATATATATAGGGTAGATTAAATATATATATGGGTCAATATCTGAAAATTGGACAATTTGCGTCTACTGTCCATAATATTTCATTAATTATACTAAAACCCAAAACTGAAAAATGTAATATGTTGTAACATTTGTTATAACAATTACCAATGATAAATGGACATATAATGATGTATAAATATTTTTTAAACAACCTAAATCATTATTTCAGTCCATGTCCCTAGGTACAAATATCCAATATTAAATGTATGCTGTAAAAGATTCTATAAATATTTTAACTTTTGCTATTATATATTTATACCTATATATATACAGTATGGGATAATATAATTCTCCCTTATTAGTATAGATTGTATAATAAAAGATTGTAGTAAATATATTTGTCCCTGGGTTGAACACCATCGCAGTCTCTCTAAACACACATTTAGGTTAACAGATACTAGGTGGTGCCGGCAGAATTATTTCCATTGCAACAGCAACTAAAGTTCAACTAGCCACCATGGAAGAAGGTAAGTTCTTCTTCTCTTTGCTTCATACGTAGAAATATTTAGTTTTTGTTCTGAATAGGGATGAGTATTTTTATAGCATCATTCATGTCCCCATATTTAACTTTTAATTTATATAAAAAAAATCTTATTGCAAATGTATTTATGCAACATACAAATGTCGCATGCATAGATAATAATTTACATCTGTGCAAAATAATTCAAAAAATGGCTGTGCAGCTGTTAAGACAAAAATATCTCCTCAGTTCCAATTATTAAACACTATGATTATGATGTTAACAGACATTTTCTTTTATAAAAGTTTATCCTACACATAAAATATACATCCTTAATTTCAAAACACTATAGCATTTAAATGACAAAACATGTGTCATAGTATATAATTGTATGTGGTAGTTGGTACATTAATTTTTTTAAATAAAAATTTTGGAATGAAACTGTCCGGTTTTCAGATATTTACTCATATATCGCTTTCATTTATATTCTGTAACCCGTGAACCCCAGTTCGGAATTCCTTCCCAGCAAAGAGGAAATTGCTGGCCAGCAGCAAGATAGGTTCTGGCAATGATGGAGAAGTGCTAGTTGATGGTCTACCACTGCATGACCACTGCTGGACAGCTTCAGTCAACTTTGCTGTTGGAAATCATCAGATAAAATTCTGGTGGGCATCCATTTTATCTCATGCGCTGGCCCACCACTACATGGAAGTGCACAAACTTTTGAAGTATTAGTGCTGGGAACCCTTACGCTAGGTGGCGCTGCGAATATCGAAGACATTGAGTATTTGAACACAAATCTGAAATGAATATCTTAACACAATTTAAGCTGTGAAGCTAATTTTTTTTGAAACTGTAAAAAATATTGCACCACTGCCACCAACAAAATAAATAAGAAAATGAATAAATAAATAAATTCTTTATTTCAACACGCTTTTTTTTTCTCCTTAAATCTGGTTTTACTAGGTTACAAAGGATTTCGGTTTTCATAATTTACGCAGTTCAGAATCAATAATAAAAAAAAGCGTATAAAATACATAGGATTTCCATACAATAGAATAATTTCTATACCAGTTTAATGATTGGGAACGTAAATCACAAAAGAAACAAACTTGAAATAGTGTAATGAGAGCCTGAAAACTACGAGAAATCGTAGCGTACGCTGAAAGCACTTGTTCATGTCTGATCACGAAAACCAAGCAGCATCGAGCGCGGTCAGTATTTGGGAGGGTGACCACATGCAGTTCAAATATTTCTATAGACATTTCTATTATAGACACTTCTACAAATGTTTCTATAGCTCTTAGTGAAACTAACTTATAGAGAAAAGAGCCATAATTATATAATACTTTTTTTTTATAGAGTTCTATAAGAAATGTTTATAAGGGAAAGTGCTGGGCCAGCAAAGGAATAGCAGTGGGATAGGTGCTAGCACTGCAAGAAAAGTGCCGGATTGAAGTAATGTGATGGCATACCAATGCTGGCCTGCTGTTGGCCATCACTGATGGGCCAACTGCATTCGGCTTGGACACTTTTCGACAGGTTTAAGTAATGGCACCCTTGCACTTTACCGCTGATAGCACTGCTGGCTGCCATCTTTTTTCCAGCTGATGGCCCACTGTTTCTTCCTTTGCTGTGTTCTTTTAATAAAAGAATAAATGTTAAACAAAATGTATTACAGTTTCGAAAGTTCGTAAACATTTTTTAGAACTGGGACAATACAATCTTATTTTTGTTGTTATTTAAGCTTGAAAACAACACAGAGGTGTTTACTTAAAACTTTTCCACATCTCTTTGAGAAAGGTTCCTTTTTCTAGATGGATACAACAAACGACCTGTCACGAACTCTCAAACGCAAACCCAGGCCTATGCGTTCCGGCACGCTTGATTCTCTTGGGGGTGGTAACATTCTCCGGGCAGACAGTCCTGACACAAAAGAATACAATGTCAGGTCTTTAGAATTGCTCCTCAGTTATCAGGTAAAAAAGCATTTTGGTCATGGGTGGTGGTATATTTTAACAGAATTTGACACCGATTTTGTTATTATGTTACAGAGTATTTAATAAGAGGATAGAATATTCAAGAACTTTTGAACTGTTATAAACTATAGAGACCAGAAAGGATCGGGTTGTACCCCGCCAGAGCCCAAAAATTCCATATGTAGCCAACTCTCACCCAATTCGAACCCGTCAAAAAAGTCCTCGAAACGCTACGATACGCAACACTACAAGAACCGACACATTTCAACCCGAACCCGAAATTAAAGTAGTATAAATTACATTTTAATGTAATTACGAAAAATGATCTATGCTTATATCTCTAGTACCAATTTTATCTTTTATATAGAAAAATAGATAACTCTTTTTTTTTTAATATTCAAATATAGTAAAGCCTCTGAATAGCGGAAAACGCGGGATCGTTGGTTAGAGTCCTACGTTTGGTAGGATTGTCCCTAATTTTCTGTTTTTGCGTGGGGGTAACGCAAGTCGGGTTCTTGCGATTTTGACAAAATGTTTGAGCAGAACTATGTTTCAGATGAAAATAAATACGTATTCGGGGAATCATTCTTTCTTTAAGAACCATTTTTTCTTCTCTCGAAATATGAAAAATATTTCATGCATTTCGTTTTTGAGGAACACAAAAACGCATGCATTATATTTGTTATAGTTTATGTACACATATACAGGTTAAATGCGTGTTAACTGGGGGGAGGGGGAGTCTCACTATTGAAAGGTATACACGTACAAATATATAAGTGTTAGGAATTGAAAAGTGTTTGCTAAATAGTGGTGTCTACTTTTTTGAAATGCCCATTACGGAGGTTTTATCGTACATAGATTTTCAATCTGAAAAAATATTTTAGAGATTCTTTTAAAAAATTGGGTCAAACCGTACCCGACCCGCATGAGACAAAACTCAGCCCAAAAACAACTCAATCTCGAAAAAAAGAAAGTCAACTCGACCCGCTGCAAAAGTCAACCTGACCCTAAAAACAAACGTCAATGAAAAAATATAGAGCAGCATATAGGATCAGGAGTGGTTAACAGCAGGTAACCAGACCCGATACAGGACTCTAATATACTATAATAAAGGAATTTTTTTAATGTACTAAAATACATTATAAAAATGAACTAAAATATACAATAACCTCTTCAGAGTTCAATAACCTCTTCACCCATGATTCCGAAAAGATTCTTTATTTTCAGAAACTTCAGAACCCAGTATATTTCTATGATTTAAAGACACATTTATAAAAATATAGTTTCTTTGTCTGCCACTCTTTTTGGGGAACGTTTCCGAGTATTTCTAGTACATTATTCAGCTTTCTGAAACTGGAGTATTGCCTTTTAGGATGCTCAATTGAAGATTTCAACTGCGTAACTGAAATTACAGGGTGGCTGAAAAATATTGGCGCGCGGAAAAAATACTATTTTTTCAAAAATATGCGCTATATGATGACCTTTTTTATTCTAAAAAATGAAAAAATAACAAATAACAATATTTAAACAACTTGCTCAAAGTATCCGCCATTCGCTTTTATATAGGCTTTCCAACGAGGGATCACAGAATTGACGGTGAGCCGCAGGTAACTCTCATCTAAATCATCCCACGACTTGATAAGTTCGCATCGCAGAGAATCTAAATTGGATATTTTTTATCCTTTAACTTTTCTTCTAAATAGCCCCAAACAGAAAAATCGAGTGGTCTGAGATGCAGACTGTTTAAAAGCCATTTATCCTTTGTTAAATATTCAGGCATGTGGGCATCGAGGAAGGCCAATGTCGTTTTAGTTCCTTGTGCAAGTGCCCAATCCTGCTGGAAGATTTCATTAGGATGATTTTGTTTCCATGGGACTACAATCTTAGCCAACACTTCGTCTTGGTATGTTTTTGCATCAATCATCATGTTTTTATCAATAAAAATCAAAGGAGTTTATCCTTTAACTTTTCTTCTAAATAGCCCCAAACAGAAAAATCGAGTGGTCTGAGATGCAGACTGTTTAAAAGCCATTTATCCTTTGTTAAATATTCAGGCATGTGGGCATCGAGGAAGGCCAATGTCGTTTTAGTTCCTTGTGCAAGTGCCCAATCCTGCTGGAAGATTTCATTAGGATGATTTTGTTTCCATGGGACCACAATCTTAGCCAACACTTCGTCTTGGTATGTTTTTGCATCAATCATCATGTTTTTATCAATAAAAATCAAAGGAGTTTTTTCGTGGCCTGCCCAAACTGTTAATCCTTTCGTAAGAAAGCGGTCGTGTGAATTTTTTTGTTTTTCTAGCATTTCTCTGTATTGAATGTAACAGAGCCCGATCATTCTAACGGTTGTGTGTCTTATGGATGGTGAAAATTTTCTCATCCGACCACAAAACATCTTCCATGCGACACTCTTTGAAAATTTGGAGCATCTTCTTCCATCTCGTTAGTCTCTTTCGCTTGGAATCATTTGATAAATGTTATCCACGCTAAAGACGATAAGTATGAATTTCGAGAGAGTTTTTAACAATGTTTTGGACACCTTGAAGAGAAATAACCAGTCTCTTTGCAATGGAATTCAGGCTTACGCCATCATATCGGATATTTCTCTTTTTGATAATGTTACGAATTTTTGGGATATCGACATAAGATGGTCGGCCTGATTTATTTTTTATATCAACGTTTCCTACTTCTTTCCACTACTTAATAATCCGCTATGCTGTTCGAAGTGGGACTTTCAGTCGGGATGCATTCATTGATGTTTTCTCGCTATTTACCACCAATTGGGCAATAGCTAAACGATGAACACAGGCCTTCATAAGAACATAGAAAGTAAGTAAAGAATACATCACAAGAAATTCCATAAAAATGCTACAAAAACTATATAAAATAATCAGACTTTTACCAATTTTGGTTGGGAAATGGCAGCATCAAACAACGCGCCAATACATTTCAGCTACCCTGTATAAATGCAAAAATATCAAAATAAAAAGTTTTGATGTTAAGGCTAATGCTGTTAATGTTTCGTGTAAAAGATGTTTGCACTGCAAATAGAGGCATCTTAAATTAAGACATATATGTGACTGAAAAGGAATTTAAGACACTTAAGTATCTGAATCTGAAAATTCAGTCATGATAGATGTCTAAATTTAAAACATATAAGTGTCTTACTATGATCATGGTGTAAACGAACTGAGAAATGTGTCTGAAAAATCTGCAAGTGTCTAGTTTTAAGACACTTTGTAACTCCGTTCCGCATTAACCACCAGGGGGCACTCTAGTTGCGCATGCGTTTTAGATGCCTTTCGTTCGAATTGGATGTTCGTTTGTAATTCAAATTGAGCGTTTGTTTTATCTACGCGTACATTTTAACTAATAATTTATTTTGACTTGATTCGGTTTTTGCGGAATGTGAAGTTCCAGGATTTAATCCGTATCGACATAGTGATATTCCTTATTAATGAAAGGTGTCAAGCAATAACAATAATATAGTGTTCCTCGTCTCGTCAAAGCAGGTAAAGAGAACTGTTGTCTGGCGGGCTATGTTTTCAGGATGGAAATTTTCCGTTCTTTTAACAGAGCTAGCCGGATGTGGAAGGGGATTTTATTTTTTAAATATCAAAGTCTGCCTATCTAACGGATACTAACGTAGCCTCCAATCTGGACGTCCTCTGGGCGAATGTGCGTTTGGAATAATCAGACCTTTTCCCAGGTAAGTGGGGTCTTAACTATGTATTTAAAACTCTTTGTAAATGTTTTATCTTTAAATTGAGACCTCACACGAGTCTATAGCTTTATTAGTTCCTAAGTTATGCCAAAATATGTTCAAAGCATTTTGCCTATGGTATTTCCATGTTAAAATTTTATTTTGCTAAAATTTAAATATCTACTATTCAAATCATCTGCAATCATGTTTCTGCATTATTTTCCATCCAATGTTATCCTTAAAATAAGTTTTGGCGTGTCTGCATGGTGCATTAATGGTTACTGAATCTACTGAGATACACCATCCTAAGCCTTTTTTCTCTGTATACTCGCACGCCATTACTTTAAAAATAGCAGTGACAGCACCTGTTGATTGGCTCATAATTTCTTAACTACCATCAAAACTATCTTAACAGTGTTTTTTTAGAGTAATTATTACACCGAAGTACCTTTTATATGGGTTTTATTTATGAATACAATATTTTTATAAGCATTTAATGCGACAGCATTTGTAACGTTCACATCGGTTTTACATTTCCCATAGGTTTAATATGTGATATGTACTGAAATTCCCAACTCTTTATAGTAAACATCCTTATTTAATTTTTATTTATTATGTATGCTTTTATTTATTATGTATCCTTTTCATGTCTGATGACGTTTTCTTGCGTGTCATATTTTATATACCGCGATAAATTTTAAGTTATTTAAAAGAATCTAGTTCGAAAATCCTTCCATTTACCCATATCATTAATTCCCGCATACATACAGCGAATTACTTGTGTTCATTTATTTATTTTAAACTGTTTTGACTGATAAAACGCATTAAATCCGGTCATGGAATCGGTTTTTTCCTTCTGCTATATACTTTTGTTGTTTCCGAGCATTTTAGAACTATTCTATTTGCTATACTGGAAAGTAGTCAACTTCAGATGTTTTCATTTTCAAGCCCGGTGATTCACACCACAATTTGAAGACTCATCAGAAATCGTCTGAAATCTGTAGACGTAGTAGAAACGGAGAAAATTTTGTTGGCGTCGCCAATAAATCTTATTTAACGATTTAGAAAATGTTCTCGCCTTATCTCTGTATTAGTCATGATTATTTGTAGATTCTTAAATTCATGTAATTATGTGCTGTTAACATAATTGTCAAAATACGGTAAATATATACAGCTATATTTCATTTGAAATCAATTATAATATTGATTTTTTGATTATTTTTAGTAAAAAAGAAATCTGAAATTTAAAATGAATATCAGTAAAAAGATAGAACTTTATACTATATTTACTTGAGCATAACTACTAGATTTTGCACGTAAAGATGAATTATTCTATATTTACCGAATCACAATGCAGAGTTGGGATTTTTCTAGAAGGACTTGATTAAAGCACGGGTAAACTTTGGCATGTCCCCCACCTCCGCCCCCACCACCATCACCTACGATTTTTGCTGCCCCAAATTCGATATGCAATTTTTTTTAAAGCTTATACGTTAAATATGTTTGGACATTGTATGTTGGTTATAATCAGTATTTTGAACTTAAAAAGTAGAATAAGATTAAAAGTTAAGTACAAAAAATTTTAAATACAGTAAAAACTCTTAATCGCGGGCACCTTCAGAACGCTGAATCTGTCTGCTATTCGATTGTGTTAGCTTTTATGAGGTTGTCTACATACAGTGAAACCTCCCTGTGCGACCACCTCCCTGAACGACCATTTTTTTCATGGAACGAAATTTGTTCCCATAGGCTCAATACTAATTTTACCTCTATTCAGAGACCACCCCAGTTGAACTCCCTCCATGAGCGACCCATTTCTTTGAAGAAAATGAAACAAATTCCGTTTTTTCCGGGTCGCATGAAAAAGGTTTTATTAGAATAATAATTCCGGAGAGCGCATTATTTATCAAACTTCTAAACTAAGTTTAGAATTTTTATTTATTCCGGTAACTTTTAAGTGTTTAAACCGCTTTGTTCCTTTTTAGGCAATCAATTTAACTCTGATGACAAATTAAGGATGACGGTCAATAAACTCCCCTGCCCTATTCTTTCAGGAAACGCTCAAAGGAACAGATAAAGTAATGAAATAGTCTTAATTTGTTCCAGACCAAAAAAAAAAAAAGAATTTATTTACTGAATTTCGAAAGGACTTGGAAATAAAATTTATAGTAGATAAAACCATAAAAGCAAAGCAAACGTCAATGTATTCATTTTTTAAACTCTGCATTAATTAACTTATGTAATTAACTTTTGTTTTGATACTTAAATTTTCATATATTTTCTTAATTTCAAAAATATAATTTTAGTAACATTAATTGTTACATTTTTTCAACAATTAAAATCTAGATTTTAATATGACCTCCATTAAGAGACCACCTTTCGGAGCGACCAATTTTTATTGGAACGGAAGTGGTCGCTTTAGGGATGTTTTACTGTATATTGATAAAGGTGAGTGTTCGCTAAAGACAACTGTTCGTATGAAGGCTTTGCAGTAAAATCTCCATAGCGGACACTCCTAAATAAAGGACGCCACTATTTAGGAAACACATTTTTTTATTGAAAATATGCAAAATTTTTATACACTTATACCTCAGAAAAGTAGACACCTCCGAATGTCGGACAAATTCCACGGTTCCGAGGTACCCGCTATTGACAGGTTTTACTGTATTAAGACAAATATATTTTGTTTTTAACCTTATTCTACTCTAGAAATTCATAATATTGGTTAATAATAAATATTGATTAATAAATATTACAATATAATACTCATATACTGTAAATTTGTGGGAATCCAGTGTTAGATTTTATTTAACACAGAAATAAAAATGCTTAAACTAATTTACTGGGAATATCTTATTTAAATGGGAAAAAAATTGCACAACATAGCAGGGATGGGATTCTTTCTGAAGAAGTGAATCATTTTTTATAAATGGGAGTAATTTGTTACCATAAAGCAGAGCTGATTGCAGCATGGGCAAACTGGGCTGTTTCTATGGGCCTTTAGCTGTACGGGCCCCTAAATTTGGTACGAAATTTCCATAAAGCTGATATTTTAAATTTGGTTTGATCTTACACTTATTTTAATAAATATTTTGCACTTTTAGAACATGATTAGGCTAAAGAAAAGGATATATTTATCCAAATATGTATTTGACGGCATAGAATAGGCTTAATTTTTTTTTGTAACAGTATATGTAGGCAATGGGGGGAGGGGGTGAATGAATACTAGGTCTTTGGACTAGCAGCAATTTGAAGTTCTCACTAAAAGTAATAAACTTTTTTGATGCCGTAGGGCATATATGATAACACATAAATACATATTTAGGTGAAAATATATATATATATATATTATCCTATTCTAAAACTACAAAATACTGATTACAATCCTCATAAGGTCAAAACTGATTTAAAATATCAGCTTTATGAAAATTTCATACCCAATTTGGGGTACCCTAAAATCAGCGAGCAGAGAAGCATCCCAGTTTTCCCACGCTGCAATCAACTCTGCTGTATGGTAACAAATTATTCCCATTTATAAAAAAGGATTCAATGTGGTCAAACATGGCTGCGTATATGGCTTAGAAAGAAAAGTGGTCAAAGATGGCTTCATATTGGCTAGAAAAAAAAAAAAAAGGCTCAAAGATGGCCGCAATTAAGACATTTGAAATGTCTGAAATTCAGACGTAAGAAGTGTCTGAAAAATTTAAGACACTTTAAAACGTCTTAAAATTGAACATTCTTGTTTCAGACACTTAAGTGTCTAAAATTCAGACGCAAGAAGTGTCTGAAAATTTTAAGACATTTTAAAACGTCTGAAAATTGAACACTGCGTTTCAGACACTTAAATGTCTGAATTTCAGACATTTTCATTTGCAGTGTGTGGAACAGGAAAATGTTTATTTGACAATAGCATGTGAAAAAACTGCATTCTGGGTTGAGAATGCTTAACACTCTCTAAAAACAACGCGAAAACGTTTCTGAAAATCAATGGCAGCAAAGAAAAACTTTGATTTTTATAAATACTTCTTTAAATCTCGAAAGTATATTGGTTTCTGAGGTTTCTCAAGATAAGACGCTTTTTGGAATTATCAGTGACTCGAAAGGTGTTATTGTATACGTTCGTTCGTGGTTTTATTGTATTTTTCTATGTTAAGAAATACCTATCATTTTTTACATGTTATCTGTCTAAAGAAAGCTTTTTTTCAGGATAATATCCCCCAGAACATGGTTTTAATTGCTCGTGAAGGTAAACAAAAACCTTCGTCATCCGGCACTCTCGATCCTATTGGAGGTGGTAATCTAGTCAGAATTGTAGATTCCGATATGGAGACGGGTGTTTACAGGTCATTAGAATCACTTCTTGAAAATCAGGTAAAGACTGGAAGTAAACAATGAGAAAACTGGTGATGGGATATTTTAATAGAATTCAACTGCGACTTCATTATCTCTTTTAAATATTGGATGAGAATAAAATCTCTTCTTGGCTCCAGAAATGCATTGCGCGAAAAGTAGCATAGTTAGACAGATGTGTTTTTCAGGAAATGGTAACTGCTGTAATGCGCCATTCCATGTGGGCATTTGAAATAGCTTTTATACATACTACTGCTTCTGTAACAATGTTATTATAGCCTCGTATTAAAACAACTATGCTAATATGAAAAATTGCTAATATGAAAAATTAGGGTTTTTTTAGGTAGCTTTCATTACAAAAAGCTACCTATTGCAGCCGTTCGGAGGAAAGCGATTTCAAAAAAATTTGGTATATTTTCATCGATCATGACCCCCAGACCCCGAAACCACCCTCCGTTCAAAAGTTGATATATATATATATATATATATATATATATATATATATATATATATATATGATCTTTGTCATACTGTAACTCTCGTATTTATGAACCGATTTGGATGAAACTCGGTGTGTACATAGTACATACCAATGTCTCGACCGAGTTCGTTGGCCAACTTCATCCGCCATATTGTTTCAAAATGGCGGCCATTTAAAATTTTTAAAAAAATTTAAAATTTGAAATGTGGTACCAAAAAATTAAAAATTGAAAAATATTTTTTTCTTATGTATTTGACCTTGATACAAAGATTACGGAGCAGTTTTTGTTTTGTTTATATCTTAAAAAATGGCTGAGTTATATCACTTTCAATTTCTAGCGTGGCTGTCATTTTGAAACGACCTGATTTTTGTCATGCGATAACAGGCGTATTTATGAACCGATTTGAATGTAACTGTGTGAACATAGTACATACCAATGTCTCGACTGGGATCGTTGGCCAGCTCCATCCGACATTTTGTTTCAAAATGGCGGCCATTTAAAAATTAAAAAAAAAATAAAATTTGAAATGTGGTACCAAAAAATTGAAAATGGAAAAAAAATGTTTCTTATGTATTTGACCTTTATACGAAGATTCTGGAGCAGTTTTTGTTTCGTATATATCTTTAAAAATGGCTGAGTTATAGCACTTTGAATTTCTAGCGTGGCTGACATTTTGAAATGTCCTGATTTTTGTCACGCGATAACAGGCGTATTTATGAACCGATATGGATGTACCTTCGTGTGTACATAGTACATACCAATGTCTCGACCGAGTTCGTTGGCCAGCTTCATCCGCCATCTTGTTTCAAAATGGCGGCCTTTGAAATTTTTTTTTAATTTAAAATTTAAAATAAGGTACCAAAAAATTGGAAAATGAAAAAGATTTTTTCTTATGTGTTTGGCCTTAAAACAAAGATTCCGGAACAGTTTTTGTTTCGTCTATATCTAAAAAAATGGCTGAGTTATAGCATTTTGAATTTCTATTGTGGCTGTCATTTTGAAACGACCTGATTTTTGTCATGCGATAACAGGCGTATTTATGAACCGATTTGAATGTAACTTGGTGTGAATATAGTACATACAATGTCTCGACCGAGTTCGTTGGCCAGCTTCATCCGCCATCTTGTTTCAAAATGGCGGACATTTAAAAAAATTAAAAGAAAATTTAATTTAAAATGAGGTATAAAAAAATTGGAAAATGAAAAAGATTTTTTTCTTATGTGTTTGACCTTAATACAAAGATACCGGAGCAGTTTTTGTTTCGTCTATATGTTAAAAAATGGCTGAGTTATAGCACTTTGAATTTCTAGCATGGCTGACATTTTGAAACGATCTGATATTTATCACGCTATAACACACGTATTTATTAACCTATTTGGATGTAAGAAGGAATTTGGATAGTATATAGCAATGTCTCGACCAAGTTTGCCGGCCAGCTTCATCGGCCATCTTGTTTAAAAATGGCGGCCATTAAATTAAAAAAAATTATATTTAAAGTTAGGTGCAAAAAATTAGAAATTGAAAAAGTTTTCTTTCTTAAGTATATGACCTTGATATAAGGATTCCAGAGGTTTTTTTGTTTTGTCTTTATCTAAAAAATGGCTCTGATATAGCAGTTTGAATTTCTTTATGTGGGTGAAATTTTGAAAAATCTGATTTTTTGCCTGCGCAGCACTCGTATATATCAACCGATTCCGATATGAGTGAGCATGTGTACAGGAATTTCTGAGGTCTCGACCAAGTTCACGGTTCGGCCTCATCCACCATGTTGTCTTAAAATGGCAGGCATTTCAAGATATCGCCGAATTTGGCAACCAAATATAAGTTACTTTAAATAAAAGCATCTTGGATAAAGCTGACTAATTTTGCAAAATTCTCATTCATAAGGATTTAGTATTGATAAAAATTAGTATTGAATCTTCTATAATCGATTTCCACCAAATTGAGCTTCGTGTGTTTGAATAACATAGGCTAGCTTTTTAAAAATAAGGAATATGAAAGCTACCTCTTCCTCCCGGCACTGGCTGGAAGGACTTTTTTAATTTTTATTATATTGTTTATATTTTAGCAACTTACAAGTTAATACGTATAGGTATTCATGTAAGTGTCATGCGAAGGAAATTTTGTCCGTTTTTCATGGAATAGCCCTGAAACGGGCAGATTATTTAGATCTAGTGTTTAAAATGTGAAGATTTTTAAACCTATTAAAAACAGAGAGCTTACTTAGGTAGACCTAATTAAACTGTCTATTTTTAATAGGTGTTTAAAGTGTGGAGATTTTAAACCTATTAAAAACAGGTAGCTTACTTAGGTCTAGTGTTTAAAGTGTGGAGATTTTTAAACCTATTAAAGAACTATTTCATATCGCGCGTGGGACAGCTTTTCTACATATTACGGCTGCTTTACTAATGCTATTGTATCCTTAAATTTAAAAAAACTATGCTAATATGAAAATCTAAGGATTTTTGTTATTTTTTATGTATAGTTTATATTCTAACAACATATAATAGATATAGATATTTATGTAAATGTCACGTGCAGGACATTCCGTCCGTATTTCATGGAATGGCACGAATAGCGTTTTAGGTAGCTTTCTTTACAAAAAAGCTACCTATTGCAGCCGTTCGGAGGAAAGCGATTTCAAAAAATTTTGGTACATTTTCATCGATCATGACCCCCAGACCCCGAAACCACCCTCCGTTCAAAATTGATATATATATATATATATATATATATATCTGACCTATGTCACACTGTAACTCCTGTAATTATGAACCGATTTCGATGTAATTCGGTGTGTACATAGTACATACCAATGTCTCGACTGAGTTCGTTGGCCAACTTCATCCGCCGTTTTGTTTCAAAATGGCGGCCATTTAAAATTTAAAAAAAAAATTAAAACTTGAAATGTGGTACCAAAAAATTAAAAATGGAAAAATATTTTTTTCTTATGTATTTGACCTTTATACAAAGATTCCGGAGCAGTTTTTGTTTCGTCTATATCTTAAAAAATGGCTGAGTTATAGCATTTTGAATTTCTAGCGTGGCTGACATTTTGAAACGTCCTGAATTTTGTCACGCGATAAAAGGCGTATTTATGAACCGATTTGAATGTAATTCGGTGTGTACATAGTACATATCAATCTCTCGACCGAGTTCGTTGGCCAGCTTCATCCGCCATTTTGTTTCAAAATGGCGGCCATTTAATTTTTTTTTTTAATATAAAATTTGAAATGTGGTATCAAAAAATTGAAAATGGAAAAATATTTTTTCTTATGTGTTTGACCTTGATAAAAAGATTCGGGAGCAGTTTTTGTTTCGTCTATATCTTAAGAAATGGCTGAGTTATAGCATTTTGAATTTCTAGCGTGGCTGACATTTTGAAACGTCCTGATTTTCCTCACGTAATAACAGGCGTATTTATGAACCGACTTGGATGTACCTTGGTGTGTACATAGTGCATACAAATATCTCGACCGAGTTCGTTGGCCAACTTCATCCGCCATCTTGTTTCAAAATGGCGGCTATTTAAAAAAATTAAAAAAAAAATAAATTTAAATGAGATACCAAAAAATTGGAAAATGAAAAAGATTTTTTTTTGTATGTGTTCGACCTTAATACAAAGATTCCGGAACAGTTTTTCTTTCGTCTATATCTAAAAAAAAATGGCTGAGTAATAGCATTTTGAATTTCTCTTGTGGCTAACATTTTAAAACGACCTGATTTTTGTCACGCGATAACAGGCGTATTTATGAACCTATTTGGATGTAACTTGATCTGTACACAGTACATACCAATGTCTCGACCGAGTTCGTTGGCCACCTTCATTCGCCATCTTGTTTCAAAAGGGTTGCCATTAAAAAAAATTAAATTTAAAATTCAAAATGAGGTATTAAAAAATTGGAAAATGAAAAAGATTTTTTTTATGTGTTTGGCCTTGATACAAAGATTCCGGAGCAGTTTTTGTTTCTGAAAATTTGTTTTTTTGTTGATATCTTAAAAAATGGTTGATTTATAGCACTTTGAATTTCTAGCATGGCTAACATTTTGAAACGATCTTGTATTTGTCACGCGATAACACACGTATTCGCCTATTTCGATGTAAGAAGGCATGTGGATAGTATACATCAACACCTCGACCAAGTTCGCTGGCCAGATTCGTCAGCCATCTTGTTTCAAAATGACGGCCATTAAATAAAAATATATATATATATTTAAAGTGAGGTGCAAAAAAATTAGAAATTGAAAAAGGTTTCTTTCTTAAGTATTTGATCTTGATATAAGGATTCAGGAGCATTTTTTATTTGTCTTTACCTTAAAAAATGGCTCAGATATAGCAGTTTCAATTTCTATTGTGGGTGACATTTTGAAAAATCTGATTTTTTACATGCGACAGCACTCCTATATATTAACCGATTGCGACGTGAGTGAGCATGTGCACAGCAATTACTAAGGTCTCGACCAAGTTCACTGCTTAGCCTCATCCACCATGTTGTCTTAAAATGACAGGCACTTTAAGAAATTGCCGAATTCGGCAGCCAAATATAAGTTACTTTAAAGAAAAGCAGCTTGGATAAAGCTGACTAATTTCGCGAAATTCTCATTCATTATACTGATAAAAATTAGTATTGAATCTCCTATATTCGGTTTCCACTAAATTGAGCTTCGTGTGTTTGCATGATATAAGTTAGCTTTTTTTAAAATAAGGATTATGAAAGCTACCTCTTCCTCCCGGCACTGGCCGGAAGGACTTTTTTATAAACATCACGTACCTTAGTACATTTCCACGTGCGTTAGCTTTGTATCTCGGAGAATATCATGTTGACATATACCAGTTCTCGCCACATGCTTTCGAAAATTTTTTCCGCAGGACTCCTTTACTACGGTTTTATAAATGACAGAATCTTTGCCACACCTGTTATTAGAACTTTAATATTCAGAACAACAGATGCCGAGACATGTCTTATGCAGAAAAATTGAAGAACACTAATAGAGAAATGGATTATCTACATGGTATTCTTCGAGGTAGAAGGCGAACGCATTTTGAAATTTTGCGAAGGGGATGCGTGTTCATAAAAAAACTGCATTACTTCGTTTATCATTTTAAAAAATCATATAGGTCTAAGCATACTACATTATAAAGAAAGAAAAATATTTTTTAATGCAGAAAAATATAATATTACCACGAATGAAAATATACAATAATCTCTTCGGAGTTACCCACGATTCCGAAAAGGGATTTTTATTTTTATAATCCACAGAAAACAATCTATTTTCGATATTTAAAGAAGCATTTATCAAAACGAAGTTTCTTTTGTTGCCACTGATTTTTGGCAGCGATTTCGAGTAGTTTTTATAGCGTATTAATCGTTTTCCTTGAACACTGGAATACGGGTTTTTTGGATGATATCCATTCTCATTCCCATCTTTTTCATCTTCGACAAACATGTTGTACAGAAAAACGTAATGAATTATCAGTACTAACATTAACATTTAAATATATGTTATTTTGTTGTTCTTGCATATATAAATTCAGTTACACATTTGAGAACGTTTACTTGAGAATTGACATCCTCCTAAAAACCGATATTTCTGTTTGCGAAAACTGATTGTACTATAAAAACTACCGAAAATCAGTAGCAGCAAAAGAAACCATGTTTTCATAAGTGGTTCTTTAAATATTGAAAATAGACCGGATTCTCGAGTTTCTAAAGATAAAGAACGCTTTTCGAAATCATGGGTAACTTGAAAGAGGTTACTGAAATTTTTGTTTGGGATTATATTATATTTTCGTAGATAATGAAGCATATTTGTCTTTTGAAATAGTGTACTACTCCCACGATGCATTTTTGTAAGCAGGAAAAGACGCCATCCTCGTCCTACATGTTAAAACTTTATGAAGCTTAAGAAATTAAAATAATTTTCGAAACCTCTACATACCTAAAGGAATTATTTCTTTCAGGATGATATCTATGATAACATGTTTTCTTTACATCGTGAAGAGAGACCAAAACATTCTGCGTCAGGTACTCTTGATTCTATCGGAGGGGGTCATCTTCTCGGAGTTGTAGATCCTGATGCAGAGACAGCGATTTTTAGGTCACTAGTACGTCTTGAAAATCAGGTAAAGATTCAAAACAAATCAAATAGTACTGGTGATGGGATAAATTCATGCAACATAATTACGATTTGAGTATGTAGAAAAATAATTTATTGTAAAAAATTAAATTTAGGTAATCATAAATTAATACAGCAGCGCTCAAAAGTATTTTGACAACATCATATTCGCTCTTATTTTGTTTAATATTCTTGTATTTTCTTGGGTTTCACGTTATTTTCTAGCAAATCATAGTTAATTTGCTAAAATTCTGTAAAACATCGAATATGGTTAAATAGAATAAATGTTTGATTTTTTATTTTCTTTTTTTATTAATTATTATCTTTTTCAAAATATTTTTGAGCGCTACTGTATATTTTCCGAAAATTAATTTTTAGGATTATAACCTTCCCAGCTGGGTTTCATTAGCTCGTGAAGATAAGCAAAAATATTCGACATCAGGCACACTTGACTCTATCGGAGGTGGTCATCTTCTCAGAATTGTAGATCCTGATGCAGACACAGAGTTTTTAAGGTCACTAGTTTCACGACTTGAAAATCAGGTAAAGATTCAAAACAAATAAAATAATACTGGTGATGGGATACTTTCATACAATATAATTGCAATTTAATTTTATAGAAAAATAATTTATTGCAATCGGATAAAAATTGGAAAAATCATTTTCAGAAACTCTACATATCTATTGGAATTTTTCCATTCAAGACAATACCCATCAGAAAATATTTTCATTATTTCGTAAGGAAAAAACCCTGATAATACCAAGCAAAAAAAAAAAAAAAAAAAAAAAAAAAAAAAAAAAAAAAAAACCTGATGACGCCAAACAAACAAATAAAAAAAAAATCCTTATGAGATTTTCAGGTCATTAGTATCACGTCTTAAAAATCCGGTAACGATTCAAAACAAATAAAATAGTACTAATTATAGGATACTTTCATACAACATAATTACGACTTAATTATGTTGAAAAATAATCTATTGCAATTTGATGACATTTAGAAAATCATAAATTGTCCAATGTCCAATGCAGATACCTTGAATACCTATGCAAATCGCACTGCCGAGTTTAACTTCTCATCGAAGTAGGAGTGCGTAGAAGAATTCAGCAAACGGTGAACTTTGCAAGTAAAATTCGTACAATGGAAATGGATTTATCAAGCAAACACTCAACGGAGGGGGGGGGGGGGAGCCACAAGAGCCATACAATGTATCTATATATATATTTCATCACTACTTTAAAATGCAAAAACACCATAACTCCGAAAAGAAAGTGTATATCTGCAATATTTAACTATAAAAAACTCAAAAACTTTCAAAAATACAGGTAAAAACAAAAAACACAGGCAAATAACAGTCTGTTCTTCATCAGTGGGAGGACAGACAGACCTAACTCCACCCCTACTGTTAAAAGTCAGCAGGTTTCTGAACACATGTCCATCCTGCACTCAATACAGAAAAAAACTATTGTCATATAAGAAACTAAATTCAAAAAGGCTAAAATAAACCAAATTTAAACAAAACAAATAATGTAAACAAAGTTTAATTTAAAATACAAAAACAAAATTCTTTAATAAAATGATCTTTTAGAAAATTACTTTAAAATTTACAATTTAAATATAAACAAATGAAATTAACTTAACATGTATGAATGCAGAAGAACGTGCACCCTCCCAAACCTGCAAGAAAAAATTTTCAAAAAACATGAAGACAGTACCTGTATAATGTTCTCCACCTGTTAAAAATAAACTATTAATTTTCTCTCCGAGTCCATTGTCAACAACTAGAAATCCATATCTACATACTTCCATTGATTCAAAGCATCTTCGTAAATCCATTCTTTAAACAAGACTTTAGAATTTACGTGTCATATGAAATGTTCTGGAAGGATGCTTCCATAAATTGCTCACGCCGCTAATCCACAATGTTGCCACTCACTTTTTAAAACTATCTTTAAATAATATTTCAAAAACTGTATAGGATAATTATTATTGTAAAAAAGATCAGCCAAAAACTTAAAAATCTGGTATAAAACTATACATATATATGTATGTATAATATATATATAACCATTAAATAAACATTACCGACCACCAACAAAAACTGTCAAATTATGAATATAACATTAACAAATACAATTCCCGCCAACACACTTAAAATAGATCCCAAAAACACAGTAAAAAACAGCAGAAATTGAATAACTGAAATGGAATAACGGAAATTTGTAGAACTTGGACAGAATCGCCGGGTCCCAAATGCCTTAAGTTCCACAAATAAAATGTGTGATTTCATCTTCACATTAGCCATAAATTAGCTAAAGAATATGAATTTGGGACTAGCACACACATAAAACCCAGAAATAAACCATTGAACACCAATTAAGCTCAAAATAAAACAAGATTAAAAGGGATAGAAGAAAAAAAAACAAATTACCAAATTAAAATCCATAATGTCATAGTATAGAGGTATAACAAATACACTCATTATGCATTTTATTCTCATTTAAGATAGTATACTATGTATTAGAAAATAATATGATATTGTCCTGAGTAGGTTAAAATTTAAATACAAATCATCATTAACATTATTAAATATTAATGAATATGAATAAAATTAATATGAATTGATAAATATATAAATATAACTACACCATTATACATACAAAAACATCGAATCAACATCCATTATAAAATGTGTATTAGCAACGTAGTTATAAATCAAATGCCTCATTTTTTTCTAATAAATAACCATTGCGTATTAACCAGACAACGCCACCCTCCTCCGTACTCTAACATCTACCCACCCAACCGCCCTATAATAATTTATTATTATTATTTTGCAATTATTAATTTTTTATAATTACTTTCTTATTTTATATATTTTTTTGTAATTTTTTTTACGCATGTGTTAATTTGTTTTTTAAGATCTTTTAAGTACTAATTATATATTAAAGAATGTATTAATTTTTTTGGAAAACCATGATTTAATGCATCATATATTAGTTTTTTAATATTGTTGTTAATTAGATGAGAAGAACATAAACACTTTATTCTATATAAATGATTAAGGATTATATTACGATATACAGAATTATGAAGACAAGATTCAAAATTAGTAAATGTAAATTATTATAATAATTAGTAAACTTTGAATTGAAATTCTTTACGTTTATCATATAGATCAGTTATTGTTTTATTTTCTTATTGTAATTTTAAGATTTAAAAAGTTAACTGTATTGTTAGATAGGAGGTTTTCCGTTAATTCTAAATTAGAAGGATAATCTACTGGAAATTGAGAAATATTAGTTTGATCAGTGGCAATTAAAATTATGTTATTAATATAACGATATAAATGTAGATTACTATTAGTAAAAGTACGTTGATAGTGATATAAGTCAGATAATAAACTGGATGTATATCCACCTTGTGGTGTACCAACGTTCTGTAAATATAATGTGTTATCTTGCAAAATATAATAGATAATGAAATTTGTTAAAGTTTTAAAATAAGCTATATATATATATATGAAATGGTAAATCCAGTTCATGATGTTAGTTTTTAAATAATGCATTTATAATATTATGTAGATCTAATAAATCTATATTATTAAAACGATCTTTGAAATCATATGTCGTTGTATTGTTTACACATTTAAGATTTCTCATAATATTGACCAGTTGATGGCTATTTTTTATACAATGCGTATTATCAGTGGTTGTTGTCAGTATATATATTTGATTGAGAATTTTTTATAGAAGTTTATTGGATATATTATTGCATGTATTGCAACCATTAATTACAGTCCTTAATTTAATTGGTTTCTTATGAAATTTTTGTATAAGAATTAAATAAGGATAATTAAAGTTAGTAGAGAATTATTTAATAGTTTATAATAACTTTGAATTTTACGATTGTTTACTATTGCATTTTCATTTGTTTTTTGAAAAGATTTATTAGAAGAAATACAGGATGTAAGAAGTTGGTGATAAAAAGATTTACATATGATTTCATAATTATTAGGAGATTTGTCTACATATGTAATAACATAGTTTTTTTTTTTTTTTTTTTTTTTTTTTTGTAATTTAGTAATTTGCCGGAAAAAATGCTTTGTGTTAATAGAAACCAAATCCGAAATATTATATTTTAAAGCCTTAGTTAATTTTTCAATGACTAGTATTTTCCATTGATTAAAATGTTCAATAGGTTTATTGTATGAGATTGAAATTTTATAAATAAAAATATCTTTATCATATGCAAAATGTTTTATGATAGAATTTACGTTAAATTTAGATGGAAGTCTATATTAATCTATATTTAGTACCATAACCCATTAGTTTTTTCAATTTAAAATCATTAAAAATATTAAGATTTCAAGTGATTATATGTTCAAGATCATTATTTATGTATTTTTTTTAAAGCGGGGTCATTCCATTTACGCGGAAAAGTACTTGCTATAGATTTATTTTTTGAAAATGTACTATAGTTAAAAATCTTTCTACCGATTGTATTCGGATAGTTAAGGGTTTTTGATAGTTGAAGATTATTAATAGGAAAATAACAGTTTTCATCATTAATTATAGAATTAATATTAATTTTATTAAATATTTGATTTGAAAAAGTTATTATCATTTGAGTATTCGTGTTTTTAATTTAAGTTTTTTTTTTTTTTTTTTTTTTTTTATAAATTAATGTTGAAAAGATTAACTCTAGTCAAAATAAGATTTAACCACCTCACTGACAAGCCCGTGTTAATACGTTCACTAAGCTCCAGGTTTCACTGCAATACAAGCGGTATTTAAAGTAATATAATTCAATTGATTTAATGTATTTTTAATACATTGAACAATGATTAATACCTCCAAGGATTGCATTTATATTCGTTGTTAAGCTTTTTTTTATAAAATGTTCAAAGAATCTTTTCTTTAAGCATTTAAAACAAAATGCAGAAAAAACAACATTACAATTTTGCCCTTTTCCAAGACAATCGGAGTGTTAAAAAAATATATCGGAGAAATGTTTAGAGAATGATTTACTGAGCAATACATTTAAATGTTGTACAATCTGTTTCTTTTTAATAGCAAATTGTATTTTCGAATTAATAACCAGTTATAATTCTTTAAATAGATACTTTGAAGATTATTTATTTGTTTAGTAATATATTTTTTGGAAACTGCAACTGCTAAAGAACACTTTCCTCACTTTTTTCGTGTTGTTTTACGATTTAAATTATGATTAAGAGTAAGATAAATTGGAGAATAATCAATAGTATTATTTATGTATGAAAACACTTTAACAGGTCTATTAAATATTTCACTATTAAGTCCATATTGATAAATGGTGTTGTAATATTTCATAAAATCCCTGCTGGCCCGGCCTACAGGCGGAGGTAGATTTCGAAGTTAAGTATATTAATTGCACCAACAAAAACTAAATCATGATTAGATATAAATCCACTTTAACAGTTTTATCTGGCCGCTTTTGACGAGTTTTTATTTCATTTTTATATAATAGCTGGTTTTATCAGAATCATGTTAAGGCGGTATTTAAAAAAAATACTTTTCCATGCTCAACAACTCGAAATTTTCTGGCACATTTTCAGATTAATTTTTAATAGAAAAATACGAAACTTGCTGACGTGATTTTGGAAAAGATTTATAAGCGACATGTGTTTTTATTTTTCTTTCAATTAATTGAAAAACTTGATTAATAAACAATTATTTTCTCAGTAGGGCAATATTTTTGTTTCTAACAAAATAGCTTCAGGAAATTCTGTTCAAAATGTCCAGTTTGACATCATTATTTGAAATATATTCTGCCTCTATCAAAAAATCGATCATTACGGTACATTATATAGTTTCTGAAGAAGAGAATCTATCAATTGGACGCGTTTGAGAGCAAAAATGAATTTAAAAATGAGTAAGAAAGTAAGCAGTTTGGATTTGAATACATTCTTAATAAGATGATTTTTTTTCTTCAGCCGCTATGTATTTTTAATTTGTTTTTGCTGTAAGAATAGATCCTATCAGAAACTTGTCTATATAAATGTTGAAGACAATATTAAGAAGATATATGATAAATTCATGGGGATTTTATATCGTGCGAATTGACGGAGTAATGGAAATTTTTCTTCCTCACACCCCCTTTTTTGTTTTCGTATTTTATTTTTTTTGCCGTACGAATTGGTTCTATCAAAAACTTGTGAGTACAAAAGTTGTAGATAATATTAAGGAGATGTATAATAAAATTAATTCGATTTGATATCTTGAGAATTGACGAAGTTATGAATTTTTTTCTCCCAAAAACCCTATTTTTTGCGCCCCTTGAGCCCATTTTTAATTTTATCTAAAATCTGTGATGCATAAATTTTTGGTCCTATTTTTAGAAGTAATAAAAACTTTAAACTGATTTGATATGTACAAAAATTAAGAAGTTGTGGGGTTTTTTCGGTTTTCACAAAACCCCTCCCTATTTCCATCCCCTTGGTCCGATTTTGCCCATTCACGAACTTGACCGAGATTTTATGCCCCTTGATTTTATGTATCAGTTTGGAAGAGATTTGTGCAGAATTGTGGAAGTTATCGTGTCCAGAAGAAAGTGATATGTATATATTTATATATATCTAAAGTTTTTTACTGATGGTGGTTTTGGGTTCTAGGGTTCATGGTCGGTGTAGATCTGCAAAAAGTTTTCAGAAATTCCAACATAGGAACGACGCCAATAGGTGGTAATTCATACGAAATCTACCTAATATGATGACTCCATATAAAAACGTTCTGATTTATTTTTTAGAATTTGTAGGATTTCAATTGTAGCATTTTTAAATTGATGTTTATGAAAATGCTGAAATTCAGCTGTAGACTGTATATTTTTTGCTTTGTTTTTGTTAGAGTCTGAACAATGTTGATAAATTCGTTTATGTATTGGACCTGATGTTTCACCTATATATTTCAAGTTACAGAAGTTGCACTTTATACAATAAATTACATTAAAGGCTTTACAAAAATGTGAAAAATTAAAATATATATATCTATATATATATATTTAACCATTATAGAATATCACAAATCATCATCATTTTTAAATAAAATTTACAATTTGATTTTCAAGACATGATACATATATATTATGATTACTCATCATTCTGACATCAATGAAGACGTGGTCTTAATTCACTTTGCAACTACTTAGAACAAATACCTTAAAACCAATTCATAACTCTCAAATTTTAGGATTTTTACCAGCAGAATACCATTATTTATTTAGTAGATACTGGCTGAAATACCGGGATTTTTACAACAGTTGATTGCGGTCCGGTGGTCGTATTGATATGAATTCAAAATGCATTAATATTTCCGCAGAAAAAATACATAATTCATGGAAATCACTTTATTAGATATTACTTATATCTAACATAGATGAACATCCTCCAACGTTGAAAATTTAGTTGGACACTTTCACTGTTAAAATAAAAGCTAGTCATTCATGGCTAACGATGTTGATATCACATAATAACTTGGATGCCTCACTTCCTGTCAGAAAATAATATTTTGATTGGACAACAAATCAGACGACAAAATCTGAGCTCCACGCTCATGTTTCAAGTTAAATAAAGCGAGGCGTAAAGTTTTCTATGGTAATGCAGGAACACCCAGGGACATCAATTGCCAGGAACACCGATCATAGCCTTGAAGCAGAGAAGAAATATATTAAAGAAAATTTTCTTCCAGGAAACCTTCTGAGAAACGTTTCAATAGCTCGCGAAGATGGTCAAAAACTTTCGTCACCTTGACCACTCTATCCTATTGGATGTCGAATCATCGTAAAAATTGAAGATTATAGGCCGACAAACTTTTATGGGTATTGTGTTGGAGTTCTCGTTATAAAAATCGTTTCGCGTGTGAAGCCAACTCAATAAACTTCTTACGTAAGTTAATAGTCTGCAAGTCCTTAAAGAGAAGAAAAAACATCTTCAGGCACTGTTGATCTTTTTGGAAATGATAATCTCCTTAGATTTGTAGATTCTGGTGGAGATGGAGAATTATTTGAGTCGCTTTTTGACAACCGGGTAAAAATTCGAAGTCACATTTGCATCCAGAATTTCATTCGAATTTATAAAATAGATACTGGTAATGGGATATTTCAAAATAATTTAGCATTGTATTTTGCGTAATGTTTTAGAAATATATGGTGAAATTCGGGAAATTTCGATTTATTGTATACACTCGGAAATTATTTCTCATGCCTAAAGAAACATTTATTCCAGGGCAATATTCTTCAGAACGAAGTTTCATTATCCCGTGAAGAAAAGCAGAAACCTTCCTCGTCAGGTACTCTTGATCCTCTTGGAGGTGATAATTTTGTCAGAGTTGTTGATCCTGGGGTAGATGACTTCCTCATATCCTTCCAGTTACTTCTCAGCAATCAGGTACAGTTTCGGTGAAGAGAAAATATGTACTGGTGGTGGGATATTTTAACATAATTTATTTGTGGAATTGTTATTGAGAAGCACAAAAGTCGGAAATGAAATTCAGGAAATTTGTGTATTATTGCACATGCGAAAAATTGTCCTGAACGTAAACATACTTTCTTCCAGGAGGATAGCACAGTTTCATCAGCTCGTGCAGACAAGCAAAAACCTTCATCATCAGGCACTCTCGATCCTATCGGAGGTGGCAATCTCGTCAGAGTTGTTGATCCTGGAGTAAATGAAGAATACTTGAGATCCCTCACTCTCAACAATCAGGTATAGTTTCGATGTAGGCAAAATATGTACTGGTGATGGGATATTTTAACAGAATTTATTTGTGGTATTGTTAATGTGAAGCACATAAACAGAAGATGAAATTCAGGAAATTTGTGAATTATTGCACACGCCAAAAATTGTCCTGAACGTAAAAATACTTTCTTCCAGGAGGATAGCACAGTTTCATCAGCTCGTGCAGACAAGCAAAAACCTTCATCATCAGGCACTCTCGATCCTATCGGAGGTGGCAATCTCGTCAGAGTTGTTGATCCTGGAGTAAATGAAGAATACTTGAGATCCCTCACTCTCAACAATCAGGTATAGTTTCGATGTAGGCAAAATATGTACTGGTGATGGGATATTTTAACAGAATTTATTTGTGGTATTGTTAATGTGAAGCACATAAACAGAAGATGAAATTCAGGAAATTTGTGAATTATTGCACACGCCAAAAATTGTCCTGAACGTAAAAATACTTTCTTCCAGGAGGATAGCAGAGTTTCATCAGCTCGTGAAGATAAGCAAAACCCTTCATCATCAGGCACTCTCGATCCTATCGGAGGTGGTAATCTCGCCAGAGTTGTTGATCCTGGAGTAGATGAAGAATTCTTGAGATCCCTCACTCTCAACAATCAGGTATAGTTTCGATGTGGGCAAAATATGTACTGGTGATGGGATATTTTAACAGAATTTATTTGTGGTATTGTTAATGTGAAGCACATAAACAGAAGATGAAATTCAGGAAATTTGTGAATTATTGCACACGCCAAAAATTGTCCTGAACGTAAAAATACTTTCTTCCAGGAGGATAGCACAGTTTCATCAGCTCGTGCAGACAAGCAAAAACCTTCATCATCAGGCACTCTCGATCCTATCGGAGGTGGTAATCTCGTCAGAGTTGTTGATCCTGGAGTAGATGAAGAATTCTTGAGATCCCTCACTCTCAACAATCAGGTATAGTTTCGATGTAGGCAAAATATGTACTGGTGATGGGATATTTTAACAGAATTTATTTGTGGTATTGTTAATGTGAAGCACATAAACAGAAGATGAAATTCAGGAAATTTGTGAATTATTGCACACGCCAAAAATTGTCCTGAACGTAAAAATACTTTCTTCCAGGAGGATAGCAGAGTTTCATCAGCTCGTGAAGATAAGCAAAACCCTTCATCATCAGGCACTCTCGATCCTATCGGAGGTGGTAATCTCGCCAGAGTTGTTGATCCTGGAGTAGATGAAGAATTCTTGAGATCCCTCACTCTCAACAATCAGGTATAGTTTCGATGTGGGCAAAATATGTACTGGTTATGGGATATTTTAACAGAATTTATTTGTGGTATTGTTAATGTGAAGCACATAAATAGAAGATGAAATTCAGGAAATTTGTGAATTATTGCACACGCCAAAAATTGTCCTGAACGTAAAAATACTTTCTTCCAGGAGGATAGCACAGTTTCATCAGCTCGTGCAGACAAGCAAAAACCTTCATCATCAGGCACTCTCGATCCTATCGGAGGTGGTAATCTCGTCAGAGTTGTTGATCCTGGAGTAGATGAAGAATTCTTGAGATCCCTCACTCTCAACAATCAGGTATAGTTTCGATGTAGGCAAAATATGTACTGGTGATGTGATATTTTAACAGAATTTATTTGTGGTATTGTTAATGTGAAGCACATAAACAGAAGATGAAATTCAGGAAATTTGTGAATTATTGCACACGCCAAAAATTGTCCTGAACGTAAAAGTACTTTCTTCCAGGAGGATAGCACAGTTTCTTCAGCTCGTGCAGACAAGCAAAAACCTTCATCATCAGGCACTCTCGATCCTATCGGAGGTGGTAATCTGGTCAGAGTTGTTGATCCTGGAGTAGATGAAGAATTCTTGAGATCCGTCACTCTCAACAATCAGGTATAGTTTCGATGTAGGCAAAATATGTACTGGTGATGGGATATTTTAACAGAATTTATTTGTGGTATTGTTAATGTGAAGCACATAAATAGAAGATGAAATTCAGGAAATTTGTGAATTATTGCACACGCCAAAAATTGTCCTGAACGTAAAAATACTTTCTTCCAGGAGGATAGCAGAGTTTCATCAGCTCGTGAAGATAAGCAAAACCCTTCATCATCAGGCACTCTCGATCCTATCGGAGGTGGTAATCTCGTCAGAGTTGTTGATCCTGGAGTAGATGAAGAATTCTTGAGATCCCTCACTCTCAACAATCAGGTATAGTTTCGATGTAGGCAAAATATGTATTGGTGATGGGATATTTTAACAGAATTTATTTGTGGTATTGTTAATGTGAAGCACATAAATAGAAGATGAAATTCAGGAAATTTGTGAATTATTGCACATGCGAAAAATTGTCCTGAACGTAAACATACTTTCTTCCAGGAGGATAGCACAGTTTCATCAGCTCGTGCAGACAAGCAAAAACCTTCATCATCAGGCACTCTCGATCCTATCGGAGGTGGCAATCTCGTCAGAGTTGTTGATCCTGGAGTAAATGAAGAATACTTGAGATCCCTCACTCTCAACAATCAGGTATAGTTTCGATGTAGGCAAAATATGTACTGGTGATGGGATATTTTAACAGAATTTATTTGTGGTATTGTTAATGTGAAGCACATAAACAGAAGATGAAATTCAGGAAATTTGTGAATTATTGCACACGCCAAAAATTGTCCTGAACGTAAAAATACTTTCTTCCAGGAGGATAGCAGAGTTTCATCAGCTCGTGAAGATAAGCAAAACCCTTCATCATCAGGCACTCTCGATCCTATCGGAGGTGGTAATCTCGCCAGAGTTGTTGATCCTGGAGTAGATGAAGAATTCTTGAGATCCCTCACTCTCAACAATCAGGTATAGTTTCGATGTGGGCAAAATATGTACTGGTTATGGGATATTTTAACAGAATTTATTTGTGGTATTGTTAATGTGAAGCACATAAATAGAAGATGAAATTCAGGAAATTTGTGAATTATTGCACACGCCAAAAATTGTCCTGAACGTAAAAATACTTTCTTCCAGGAGGATAGCACAGTTTCATCAGCTCGTGCAGACAAGCAAAAACCTTCATCATCAGGCACTCTCGATCCTATCGGAGGTGGTAATCTCGTCAGAGTTGTTGATCCTGGAGTAGATGAAGAATTCTTGAGATCCCTCACTCTCAACAATCAGGTATAGTTTCGATGTAGGCAAAATATGTACTGGTGATGTGATATTTTAACAGAATTTATTTGTGGTATTGTTAATGTGAAGCACATAAACAGAAGATGAAATTCAGGAAATTTGTGAATTATTGCACACGCCAAAAATTGTCCTGAACGTAAAAGTACTTTCTTCCAGGAGGATAGCACAGTTTCTTCAGCTCGTGCAGACAAGCAAAAACCTTCATCATCAGGCACTCTCGATCCTATCGGAGGTGGTAATCTGGTCAGAGTTGTTGATCCTGGAGTAGATGAAGAATTCTTGAGATCCGTCACTCTCAACAATCAGGTATAGTTTCGATGTAGGCAAAATATGTACTGGTGATGGGATATTTTAACAGAATTTATTTGTGGTATTGTTAATGTGAAGCACATAAATAGAAGATGAAATTCAGGAAATTTGTGAATTATTGCACACGCCAAAAATTGTCCTGAACGTAAAAATACTTTCTTCCAGGAGGATAGCAGAGTTTCATCAGCTCGTGAAGATAAGCAAAACCCTTCATCATCAGGCACTCTCGATCCTATCGGAGGTGGTAATCTCGTCAGAGTTGTTGATCCTGGAGTAGATGAAGAATTCTTGAGATCCCTCACTCTCAACAATCAGGTATAGTTTCGATGTAGGCAAAATATGTATTGGTGATGGGATATTTTAACAGAATTTATTTGTGGTATTGTTAATGTGAAGCACATAAATAGAAGATGAAATTCAGGAAATTTGTGAATTATTGCACATGCGAAAAATTGTCCTGAACGTAAACATACTTTCTTCCAGGAGGATAGCACAGTTTCATCAGCTCGTGCAGACAAGCAAAAACCTTCATCATCAGGCACTCTCGATCCTATCGGAGGTGGCAATCTCGTCAGAGTTGTTGATCCTGGAGTAAATGAAGAATACTTGAGATCCCTCACTCTCAACAATCAGGTATAGTTTCGATGTAGGCAAAATATGTACTGGTGATGGGATATTTTAACAGAATTTATTTGTGGTATTGTTAATGTGAAGCACATAAACAGAAGATGAAATTCAGGAAATTTGTGAATTATTGCACACGCCAAAAATTGTCCTGAACGTAAAAATACTTTCTTCCAGGAGGATAGCAGAGTTTCATCAGCTCGTGAAGATAAGCAAAACCCTTCATCATCAGGCACTCTCGATCCTATCGGAGGTGGTAATCTCGCCAGAGTTGTTGATCCTGGAGTAGATGAAGAATTCTTGAGATCCCTCACTCTCAACAATCAGGTATAGTTTCGATGTGGGCAAAATATGTACTGGTTATGGGATATTTTAACAGAATTTATTTGTGGTATTGTTAATGTGAAGCACATAAATAGAAGATGAAATTCAGGAAATTTGTGAATTATTGCACACGCCAAAAATTGTCCTGAACGTAAAAATACTTTCTTCCAGGAGGATAGCACAGTTTCATCAGCTCGTGCAGACAAGCAAAAACCTTCATCATCAGGCACTCTCGATCCTATCGGAGGTGGTAATCTCGTCAGAGTTGTTGATCCTGGAGTAGATGAAGAATTCTTGAGATCCCTCACTCTCAACAATCAGGTATAGTTTCGATGTAGGCAAAATATGTACTGGTGATGGGATATTTTAACAGAATTTATTTGTGGTATTGTTAATGTGAAGCACATAAACAGAAGATGAAATTCAGGAAATTTGTGAATTATTGCACACGCCAAAAATTGTCCTGAACGTAAAAATACTTTCTTCCAGGAGGATAGCAGAGTTTCATCAGCTCGTGAAGATAAGTAAAACCCTTCATCATCAGGCACTCTCGATCCTATCGGAGGTGGTAATCTCGCCAGAGTTGTTGATCCTGGAGTAGATGAAGAATTCTTGAGATCCCTCACTCTCAACAATCAGGTATAGTTTCGATGTGGGCAAAATATGTACTGGTTATGGGATATTTTAACAGAATTTATTTGTGGTATTGTTAATGTGAAGCACATAAATAGAAGATGAAATTCAGGAAATTTGTGAATTATTGCACACGCCAAAAATTGTCCTGAACGTAAAAATACTTTCTTCCAGGAGGATAGCACAGTTTCATCAGCTCGTGCAGACAAGCAAAAACCTTCATCATCAGGCACTCTCGATCCTATCGGAGGTGGTAATCTCGTCAGAGTTGTTGATCCTGGAGTAGATGAAGAATTCTTGAGATCCCTCACTCTCAACAATCAGGTATAGTTTCGATGTAGGCAAAATATGTACTGGTGATGTGATATTTTAACAGAATTTATTTGTGGTATTGTTAATGTGAAGCACATAAACAGAAGATGAAATTCAGGAAATTTGTGAATTATTGCACACGCCAAAAATTGTCCTGAACGTAAAAGTACTTTCTTCCAGGAGGATAGCACAGTTTCTTCAGCTCGTGCAGACAAGCAAAAACATTCATCATCAGGCACTCTCGATCCTATCGGAGGTGGTAATCTGGTCAGAGTTGTTGATCCTGGAGTAGATGAAGAATTCTTGAGATCCCTCACTCTCAACAATCAGGTATAGTTTCGATGTAGGCAAAATATGTACTGGTGATGGGGTATTTTAACAGAATTTATTTGTGGTATTGTTAATGTGAAGCACATAAATAGAAGATGAAATTCAGGAAATTTGTGAATTATTGCTCACGCCAAAAATTGTCCTGAACGTAAAAATACTTTCTTCCAGGAGGATAGCAGAGTTTCATCAGCTCGTGAAGACAAGCAAAACCCTTCATCATCAGGCACTCTCGATTCTATCGGAGGTGGTAATCTCGTCAGAGTTGTTGATCCTGGAGCAGATGAAGAATTCTTGAGATCCCTCACTCTCAAAAATCAGGTATAGTTTCGATGTAGGCAAAATAGGTACTGGTGATGGGATATTTTTACAGAAATTATTTCTGGAACTGTTAATGTGAAACACGTGAGTCGGATATGAAATTCGTTTTTTTTTAAATTATTGCGCACGTTGAAAAATTGTTCTGAACTTCAGAATACGTTCTTCCATTATGACAACACAGCTTCATAAGCTCGTGAAGACAAGCAAAAACTTTCATTATCAGGTACTCTGGATCCTATTGTTTCCTGTATCCTAGTGGTAATCTTGTCAGAATTGTAGATCCCGAGATAGAGACTGAGGTTGTCATCTCCTTGAAATCACTTATTGATAATCAGGTAAAGATTTTAAATACGTGCACATTGGTGATGTGATATTATAACTGGATTATATTCTTATCTCGTTATTCAGCTGAATGCTTTTTTTTTTTTTATTAATATAAACTGTAAGAAAATCTAAATTGCTCTATATTCCAAATAATTATTTCCTATCTACAGATATGTTTTCATCACGATAGCCTTAATAAAAAATTCCAATAAATGTGACGTCACTATGTGTTTAAACGAGGCTAACGAAAAAGACAGGCTACCTCGGTGCATTCCACGTATCTATTTTTATAGGCCGCTGAAGTCACGTGACGCTCGAATGCACCAATGCAGGTGTACGAAAAGAGCATCACGTCACTCTAGTGGTCTGTAAAAAACACTTGTGATGCACCGCGGTAGCCTGTCTTTTTCGTTAGCCTCGGGGCTTAAAAACTGATGGTAAGTGTCACAGTCGCAACGATGAAAACAAACGTGGCGTTTGCTTCGTCCCATAATATTCTCAGTTAGTCATTATTTTTCAACATTCAAAAACAGACTTTGCGAAGCTACCATCATTGCCATGCTAGTGTAAATATGAATTCTTATTCATTGGAGTGTTTATCGTTAAGTTTTGTTATTTGGTTTGCCATAGTTTGGACAAAAACTTTCAATCTTAGCATCCTTCCTGTGCGTATGTCACCACTCTAAAACACAGCTTAAATATTTCTTACAGCGAATAAAAATTTAAATCGATCCCTCACAAATTACGAAGTACTCCATATACCTTACAGACGTCAGTCTCGCAACTACAAAGAACTCTTGAAACTGAAAAGCAAAGCATTATTTACCATTACCTAAAAGAAAACACTTCTACTTTCTTCCAGGATGATGTATATCGAGCGAACAAACCAAGTCCAAAACATGAGCCTTTAGGTACACTTGATCCTATCGGGGGAGATAGCATCGTAAGGGCCGATGCTGATGTTGGAATTTTTAGGACAACAGAATCATTTGCCGATAGTCAGGTAAAGAAACAAATTTTTAAAAATTGAATGTTGGTGGTGGGTTTTTCTTTCTTCTTTCATTCCGAATTACAAAAACAATGGATGGTAAAGATGGAATTTTGTAATTAATTTTTCGCTCTCTTCCTGATATGCTAAAATTGTAAAAATTACGCACACAGGTGTGTTTCAATAACAATACTTTGGTGTCCAATAACAACACACAAGTGGGTTTCAATAACATGCGTTTGGTGCATACAATTACTCGTAAATGCCAAATTATGCGAATGGGTGGGAAAATACAACGAAATATTTTAAACACTAAAAAGTAGAAATTATAAATAAAAAACAAAGAGTGTAATGGTTAAAGAAAAGTTACTTTTTTACCCTAGCACATATCAATTCCATACTTAGCACCTTCTTTTTTTTTAAGAATCAACAATGAAAATTTTTATATTGGGTAAATGAAGTATGAAGAATTTAATGAAAAGTAGATATATAGGTTTAGTAATAGAGTGCTGCATCGAGTCACGCAATACCATTTTACTTTAACCCTACACGCTCCTCATTTCGGGTCGGGTTGAGGCTATTTTTTTCGTTGTGGGTCGTGTTCGGTTCTGGTCGGGATTTGACTTCTTTGAGTCAGGTTCGGGTTGGCCCGATCTTTCAAAAAAATCTAGCATATTTTTTTCAGTGAAAATATTTAAACATTGATAAGTATATGTATAAGTTCATTTTCAACAGAAAAGTTAAAATTGATGTTAGAAATATTACTGTAGACTATGTTTCCATAAATGTATTAAAATATAGATTAATTTTGTTCCATTTCGAGTCCTTATTTGTGTTCGGGTAGAAGTATGTTGGGTTTGTGGGAATCGGTTTGATTTTAAATACGATTTTTGAGTTCGAGACGGATTTTATAACCCTTACCAAACATGCATTCTAATTCATACTGAATACTTCAACAAAAAATATACAGAAGCCAAGAGATATAAGCGACAAAATTGAAAAAATTGAGTTGATTGCACAGGCTATCTGGGAATAAGGCTATTTGTTCGGAGGCAAAAAAATATAAGTGATTTTCTAATTATATGCTGCGTTCTAGAGGTCAACTACTTAAGCTCTTTAAACTACTTAACTATTTAACATCTTTAATCTCTATTTAAATTTTTTAAAAATTATGCACTCCACTTTTCTTCCTCAGTTTTTGAAAAAAGAGTTCAAAGACCGCTATGAAATAAGCAACAGTTTCATATTTTAATTCAGTCAGTTACTATAGATGTTCAACTTTGAATTCAATTTACTCCAAATCTAAGTTCCTGAAAAAAAATAAAAATCTATTGGAAATTTACAAAGTCATAAAGGTGTGACTTTAATGCAAAAAGCTGTATTTAAGAAATGGAGGTCTGACCTGCGTATGATTTTTTTTTCTTCTTTGTATATTTTTTAACCCCTTCGGGACCGGCGGCTTTTACTCAAATTTTATTGGGTTGGTACCCTCTTTTTTTTAAAAAAAGTTACTTTTATTTAAACAATCACGAAGATGTTCTAATTATGTTCTAATTGTTCTGGGGACGAGTGATCGATATACGTGTCACTTAAGATGTTCAGAAACCTTCATTATCCCCACCATTTATTTTTATTGTAAAGTTTACTTCTTTAATCAGAGCATTTTCGCGATTCAATTACAGAAAATTTACTGTTTTAAAAAACTGGAGATAAAAGATTAAAAATTAAACAAAGGACTCCGACACGAAGGGGTTAAAGAAACTAAATATCACCTTTTTTTTTTTTTACTGGTGCCTAAAAATTCTGTATGCTCTTTTTGAGGTTACATATATGCACCCATGGTCGCGAATGGCTTAAGAGTACTCAAAATTAGGATTTCACACTAGTAATCCTTCCTCGGCAATGAGGCGATAATGTCCAGTAAGTTAAGAGTATTTTCTCCTTTATTTCCCTCCTGAATCAGCATTACTAAAGATGCATTTAAGAACACAACTTCCGCCTGATAAAGTGGATCTAATTACTATTCTTTGCTGATTAAAGTCCTATATGCACAGTACATGTATACCTCTCGTCATATACAGCACGCTAAATTTCACAAATCAAATGGTAGTTATGTATTCCTGGCCAAATATATGCTGATTGTAACGTTAAAACTAAACTCAGCAGTGTTCAAATCCACGAAGGATATTGGCTTGCGGTGTCCAAATCCGTTTTCTTGATTACGAACTCCCAAGTGCTAGATATAGCACTTGCCCCGGAAAGGTAGTCAGACTCATGAGGATCACCCAGTGTTTAGGTTTTAAAGTACGATTTGTACTCATTTTATTGACCTCGAAGGGGCGAAAGGCTGCTGCAATTAAAGGTACTGTAAATATTAATTCATCTTTTTTTTATTTCAGGGCAGACAGAACATGATGCGGCTAGCCCGTGAGGACAAATCCAGCCAGAGGTCGTCTTCACACGCGCTGGACGGCCTTGGTGGGGGAGTGGCCGGACCTTACAGAGGACAGTTCTTACAATCACATCTGACGAGCTCTCTGGATCAGGTAACTAACCGAGTTCGTGTTTACACTTGCTAAGTTTTCGAACAATCCACATTTAAGTTCATTTCAGACTAATATGCAACAGTTCGCTTTACATTTATCGGCTTGTTTGATGTGGTCGTTCTTTTGTCGCGCGACAACAGAACGCGATCGTACTGGATGAGGTTTCCCGATCCGTTTATCACGACCCCATATCTTTTGTTTCTTTTATTTGTTTTGTTTCGGAACCTTTGGAGAGCAATAAAAAAGGCCACGACTGATGACAGAGTCTTTAGTTAAAGAAGCCCAGATAAATAATTTACCACTTTCGTCGCATTATTCTCGTTCAGTTCGTAGTCAAGAGGGTCCGAGACAGAAAATTTTAAATTTTTTGGTTAGAATTATTATTTTTCTTTTTTCTTTTTCAATGTGTACTTATTTGTGTTGTTCTCAAATGTAAATTCTTAAAAAAAAATAATCATTTTAATTTTAGTCAATATGTAGTAGTCTCTTGTTTATCTAAAATTTGTGTATACCTTCTGAAAAAGAAATCTCTTTTAGCAAACATTGTTCTTTCGACTTTTTGAGTACTGCAAAGAATAAATATTAAATTAAGGTTAACAGAAATTCATTTTGGAACATTTAATAATTTTTAAAAAGAGGGTCTTTATCATGAAAATGTTTTCTTTCTTCCAATTTTCTCTCATAACTAAAAATCCCCAAAACAATTAAAAGAATATATAACTCAAAAACATTGTGCAAACTTTCGTAACTACATCTTAGTTAAAAATTTAGATAGTTTAAATATGACAAATCTTGACAAAATACATTCTGAGATAAATGATGAGAGTGTAAGTCCTGAAAGTAGACTCGACAACCACAGACGTACAAAATTTAAAAAAAAATTACTTATTTTGATCTAATTTTTGTATTCGTATGCGAATGTTACCATAAAATTACAGAAATGCGCAAGGCCTTTCAAAAGAACGCAGTCTTTCTTCATCATATACAAACAACAAAAAAACAACAACGTGTTTCTACTTTAACAGTAGGAGCGAGACTGGTTCAAGACTCGCAGTCTTGCTCATGCTTTAATACTGGGAGCACGTGTTGTTTGCAGGGTTGCCACACTGTTAAAAATTTTGCAGCATTCTGGCAGGTCATTCGACCGTTTTTTTTGAAAAAACGGTTTCATAACCATAATTTAACTATATTCTGACCATAAAATGGTCAATAATATGGCCGGAATAGTGTTAAAATTACGGTTGTGTAACTGTTTTCGGAAAAAACGGTCAAATGACCTGCCAGAATGCTGCAAATTTTTAACAGTGCAGTTTGGCCCCCATTTTTATTCAAAAATTCCGACTTCACATCGGAAATAACTAAAGAAGATTTTTTTTTTCTTAAGTAATCACGAAAAGTCTGTCATTAAATAAATCTGAAAATACTGTTCGTATTTTCTGGTATGAATCCAACATTTCTGAATAAAAATTTCTAAACTTTGTAATGCGATCCTAAGACCTCGAGTGGGTTGTGGATTTCCGCTCGATGCTACTCCGAGTGACCGACTATACAGGTGCACGTGCTCTGGAAACGTTGTCTCCAGACAGGACATAGGGATCTATCGGTAGCCTGCACCCATTAGAGACCCCGCATTGGTCTTATTCCGAAACGGGATGGTAGCACCACACAGTCATCGACCAGGCTCTCATTCATCCTCAAGCGTCGAAGCCAGGTTGTTTCGGGACTACCTGGATCTGTGAGCACCAATAAAGTTAATTAAAGTTAAATAAATCGGTATATGATTGTTCAATTAAGGCTTTAAACGCTCTACAGGGGGATTTGCGCGGTTTTATTAAATGATTCACTGATCATTGTAAGTTCATGCTAAATTCAAATAAATTCTCTATACTTTCTGGACATAATTTATAGTGTGTAACGGCACTAGTTAAATTAATGTATTACCAGTGGATCCGTGCAAGACTTTCTTACTAAAATCTTTGAGACTATTTGTTGATACGTATTTTCAATCATTTTAATTAACCCTTTCAGGGGTAAAGGCCTTCTATTCGTAAAATGTAGAAATGAGTGAGTGACACCATAATTTACAAACAAACTTATTTAAAAATCAGAAAAACTTTTCTTCGTGTATATAATAAAAGGCAAAATTTCATTCTAAAATTGTAGTGCCAATGTGGCACAAAATTAAGTGGTCTAAAAAGGAACCACTGCCCTTCAAGCGGATAACGTTTTTATGAAATGGAAGTATACTGTATTTTAAAAACATTTCCAAAAATCTTCGTATGATGCCGAATTCGTGGTTGCGAGTTTGGTCAGTGAGTAGAAAATGTGCTGTTGACATAAAAAAAATTACCTATGATAGAAGAATGTTTTGTAATCACCACATCATACTACTTCTGTTAGCTTTTATGCAAGGTATTTAAAATTTTAAGTTCTTGACATTTATTTCCAGGGAGACGACGTCTTGAGGATGTTGGACTCGATATCTGGCAGAGACTTGCTGTCCTCTCTAGATTCGGCAGAAGGCATGGCAGTCCTGAGTGCCCTCAGAAAAACCCACACCAAGTACCCCAAGCGCATGCTCGACAGCGTCAGTGGATGGGCCTTCGGCGAGAGCAAGAGGAACTTCGACGAAATCGACAACGTGGGCTTCACGGGATTCGCCAAAAGGAGCCCTCGTTACAGACAGTTGGCTCTCGCCAAGAAGAATTTCGACGAAATCGATAGGGCCGGATTCGAGACCTACAACAAAAGGGACTTCGACGAAATCGACAGGGCGGGTTTTGAAACATTCGAGAAGAGGGACAGGAAGGAATAAATTTGAAGGTACTGTTCGAGATTTAGTACTTTGCTATCGCATTTAAGAGCATTTCTGGTAGTTTTTAAGCCCTACCTTTTATTTGAAAGTTTTCTTTTAGGGAGAAATTAACTTAAGGCTCCGCTGCACGGAAACTCCCCGATCGCGAAATCTCATGTTAGCCTATGGTAAAAATTTGAAGCGCGATCACTCTTTACCTAAAATAATTATTAAAATACCATTTTCACCATCAGGAAGTAGACGTCAGATGCCGATGATGTGCGTTTTTAAAAATTATCTCCATAAATAAGTATTTTTAAGAAGATGATAAAGTTTTATCAAATGGAAGTTTCAAAGTTTATAGGGATTTTTTATGTACTTAAAATTTACGGAGATAATTTTTAAAAACGCACATCATCGGCATCTGACGCCTACTTTCTAATGGTGAAAACGGTATTTTAATAATTATATTAGGTAATGAGTGATCGTGCTTCAAAATTTTCCCATAGGCTAACATGGGATTTCGCGATCGGGGAGTTACAGTGCAGCGGGGCCTTAACACCGAATACAAAAATGATCGGGAATACACTATATGGCCAAAAGTGACAGGCCACCTGTGATTTTTGACTTTTGTTAAATATCTAGAAAAATACATGAGGAATTAACCTGAAACTGCAGGTGTGTAAACAATATAATATAGGTCATATATTTCCTGGGGTTGTATCCAAATACAGCAGTACGTGCAATATTGTGTATGCTAAAACGTCACGATTTTATCGAATTTTTAATTTTAATTTAGTAAGTTTTCTTATAAAACTAACAACTGCGTGGACTGCGTCAATTCCGTCTCCAATTCGGGAAAGTTTGGTCGATTACTTATAAGGGAGGTGTCTGAAAAACGCATACTGAGAATATTTGGGGAAAATGCTGATGGTTTTCATGTACCCCATATGAATTTAGTAAAATTTAGCTATGGAATCTCAATAGAAAATCTGTAGAAAATATTTCTTTTAGCGTCTAGTCAAGTTAATGTTTCAGACCTTTTTTTCCAATCCGAAAAACTGGATCGTTATGGGAATTTTCTTAAATGCTATATATTTGGTAATCAACCTGTACAATACCCTCTGTAATCGTCTGTATGTATCGTTGCTAAAAAATAAACATGATGTCAAAATTAGGTGTTCGTATTGAAAATTTCAGAGTTTAGCACGATTTCAGTATTAAGATAATCCCCCAAGATTATTTTATAACATAAATTGAAAGAAATAATTTCCAGTCAAGTGGCTATCTTCATTCTTTTCTGGGTCAATTTGGTGATTAAAATGTAGGGTTTCTGACCCCTTGTTAGGTGCGTTCGTAATTATACATATTACGTAGCACCTATAGCCGTCGTTCGGTTCGTCTGTCTGTCCGTCCGTCCGCATACAACAGAGCAAAAACTACCCAACCGAATGTTCTGAAATTTTACATATATAATTGTTACAAAATTTTGTCGAGTCATTTCCAATTTTATGAAAATTGGATGTATAGTTTAATTACAGGGATAATCAAAAGTTTTCCGTTGCATGACGGCTAATGGGAAAAAATATTTCAAGTGCATATTTATGATGTTACAGCCTTTCGAACAGAAGTATATTGATATGCACTTATGAAGGGCACTAAAAAATACATCCAGTACAATATGCGGTGCAAAAAATGTTTATAAAACTAGTTATAGTACGAACGCACATCAATTGCCAAGTTTGACGTGTAATTTTCAACTTGTTTTCCGTTTGGCCGACTGTAGGTACATAGTATGATGAAAATTAATATTAATAATAATAATAATATTTTAGGAAACTGGAAGACGGTGTAAAGTTAATAATAAGCATTCCTTTATAATTCTTGTAAACGAAATTGAATGGGTTTCTGGAAGAAGAATGTATGTTACAAATTTAAAATTTTACAGACATGGGTAAAATACTATTAATGTCATTGATCATCGATGTCCTGAGCACCTAGTGCAACATAAGTCAGTTTCCGATCTTAATGACTCTCCACTTTTGCTTTCATGTTGATCATTGGACGAGTCATAAAAAACGAGTTAGGTGGGTAAAGAAAGTAATAGCATTATTTCTAATTTACTGTTTCAATTTAACTCTTTATGTACTGAATTAGGAAGTCATGAAAATTTTATCTTCTAAAGCATTTATTCGGAATTGTTTAAATTGCAAAAGAATATTTACATATTCATTTAATAAATTTTAGGAGGATTTTAGAGGGATTGAAGGATTTAGAAGGATTCATTAAATTTGAATTTATAGGGATTTTGTGCAATATTTATAACACCACTCAAATATTTTATTTTAAATATTTTTCTTAGTATTTTATAGAATTGGGAAATGTATAAATATAATGTTCTTACAATAGAAATATAGAAATATATCCGAATTGAAAAATCCCCCACACGCCCCCAAACGCCAGGAAAGCTGAAAAGATGCAAAGGCAAAACAAATCATCCTTTTAAAAATATTTTTGTTTTGTGTAACCAATAATGCTTCTGGAACAAGATAAAGTTATACATATATAGCTCATTCTAAACTGTATTACTATTAATCGATGTTTTAAATAAATTTTGTAACACGTTATTTATTTTAATGGTACTTATAAATATCCTCAGTAGATAAAGGTTTAAGGTAAAGAAACTTGTATATTAAGAAATTGCATTTTTTTAACATTGGATAATCATTCCTCATAGACTCTTCCCGGAAAAAACAAGAACAAGAAACAAAAAATTATGCTTCAAGCATGGATTATGAAATACTTTCCAACACATTCAGAATAATATAGAAAAACTTCTCCTTTTAATAATATGAAATTGATATCTAATTGAACCATTTGGAATTGCATAACGCATTAAAAAACCAGTTTCAGTAATTCCCATCTACAATCGAAAGATTATCTGAATTCTTTGAGCTGCCCTGTATATGATATGTAGATTTGTATCTATTAACTAAATGCAAGCAAAAATTTAGTTGAGTTAGGCAATACATGCCCAGTTCAAAATTCCCCTTCAGCCCTTTCCTCTTATAAAGATAATGGTATGTGAATTCTGTTGTGCAGCCCTGTATACGAGGCATTGAATTTATACAGAACGAATAACATGCAAAAGATTAGTTAAATCTGAAAGCGCATATCGAATTTGAAAACTCACTTCCAACAATTATTTCTCAAGGACAATACTGCAACCGGTTTGTTTTGTGAGTGCCTGTAAATGATCGATAAATGCTATGAATGCCCTATTCTATGACAATCATCTTCTAGTGAAATTGAGTGATTTATAGCAAGTTCCATACATTTGAAATAACGTAATATCATTAAAATATACTGCAAACGGTTTTTTTCCCATTCACCGTAATGTAACTGAATTCTTTTGCATGCCCCTGGAAATGACCGGTTACTGCTATACACTACCTATTCAATTCCTAACATGTCATGGTAAACATCCTTAACCTATATCAATTGCATGAAAATCCGAGTCTGTTTATGCCATACAGAGCGTGGTCAGATAAACAGACAGGCGGAGAGACAAACAGATGGACAGACAGACAGACAAACCAAATTCATAAACACTTTTGAACTATGTTGGAAAGTGTTAAAAACAACTTTCCAAAGTTAATCACATGGACCCTTCTTCCAGAGACGCATTCAAATTATTTTCAAATTAAAAACAAAATAATAAGGTACGTTTATCAAATAACAAACATTTTACATTAATTAATAAATTTTATCAAAAACCCATACTTAAGTTTTCATTCATGAATTGTGTATTTCTTAGATCATTCTTTCTTTCATGACATTTTATCATAATGCTACAATAGTAAAAGTATAAAAAGTTTTGCATTCTATACAAAAATTAGCTTTAAAAGAATACCTAGTCTACTAAATTTGGAATAGCATTTAATTTTGAAAACATCTTATATTCAAAATACGTTTACGTCAAGTGGTTTGGCAGAACTTTTGTACTAAACCGTGTAAATGAAGAATTGCCGAAGTACAATGACCACAAATTGAAAAGGATTCAAGGATTTTTGTCCTCCATTAAAATATAAAATATTTATTTCAATCTACTTTGATTTTGCCCATTGTTAGAATCGCATTTGAATTTAATTTGAATTTAGTAGTTTTACTAAAGAAGTTAAATTCAAGGAAGATGTAATTGAAGACTCTTTATATTAGTCTTTTTTCATGACAAACTTTTCGTGGTATTCATTCTTCTACAATATGAAATCTTTCCAGTGATATGCAAATTAATTTTGCGTTATAAGTTTCTTTGAAAGATATTTTGAAGCAATTTTTCATTTCTTCTTTCAAAGCAGTTACATTCATGCATACCCAACGCCGTAATTCGATTTTCACCTTTTCTTATCCTGTTGGGAAAGTTATTGTAATCAATGTCATTTTTAACAGACATTCAGAAATGGAGATTATGCAGTTTGTTTGTATATCTATTTTTAGGTAGATTTCGTATGAAATACTACCTATTACATTCTCCCTATGTTGGAATTTCGGAAAAAGTTTTTGCAGATCTACACTGATCATGACCCCTGGAACCCAATACCACCCCCAGTAAAAAACTTTATCTATCTATCTATCTATCTATTTATCTATCTATCTATATCACTTTTTATGGACATGATAACTTCCTTAATTCTGCACAAATCTTTTGAAAACTGATACATAAAATCAAGGGCATAAAATCTCGGTCAAGTTCATTAATGGGTAAAATCGTACGAAGGGGGTGGGAATAGGGAGGGCTTTGTGAAAAATGGAAAACCCCATAACTTCTTAATTATAATACATATCGACTCAGTTTAAAGTTTTTATTACTTCTAAAAAAAGGGCCAAAAATTTATGTATGACAGATTTTTGATAAAATTAAAAATCGGCTCAAGGGGGGCAAAAAAGTAGGGTTTTGTGGAGAAAAAAATCATAACTTCGGCAATTCTCAAGATGTCAAATCCAATTAAATTTATTTAAAATTGTCTTAGTATTATCTACAACTTTTACATTGACAAGTTTTTGATAGTACCGCAAAAAAATTAAAAACGGAAACTAAAAGGGGGGGGGGGGGGGTGTTGAAGAAGAAAAAAATCTATAACTTCGTCAATTTGTAAGATGTCCAATCCGCTTCGATTTGTTATACATCTTCTGAATATCATCTACAACTTTTATATTGACAAGTTTTTGATAGGACCAATTCTTAGAGCAAAAACAAATTAAAACACATAGAGGTTGAAGAAAAAAATATCATATTATTTAAATCCAAACTGCTTATTTTCTGACTCATTTTTAAATTCATTTTTGCTCTCAAACGCATCCAGTTGGTAGATTATCTTATTCAGAAACTGTATAATGTGCCGTAATTGTCAATTTTTTGATAGAGGCAGAATATATTTCAAAAAATTATGTCAAAGTGGGCATTTTGAACCGCATTTCTCGAAACGATCCTGTTGGAAACGAAAAATATTGTCCTACTGACAAAATAATAGTTTATAAATATATTTCTAATTAATTCAACGAAAAATAAAAACATAGGTCGCTTATAAATCTGCGGCCAAATAAAATTGATTAAATTGGGTCTATCTCTGATCATGATTTAGTTTTTGTTCGTGAAATTAGGGCTTAACTTCGAAATCTACCTACTTCTGTAGGCCGAGCCGGCAGGAATTTTTTTCACCACACATAACTTTTAAACGGATTGCCTGATTTTCCTTTCATATTATGTTTCGATAGAAAGGTCACGTTTTTGTGATGGTTTCATTTCAGTTTCACTTGAATCTAAAAATGGTCTTTTTGTTTACTTTCTTGTCTTTTCTAAACTTTCTTGGCACTAACTTTCGTAATTATTGACGAAAAAAAAATTAAACTAAACCTTTGGATATATGATCTATGAAGGATCAGGGCCAACAGTGCCCAACTTTGTTTAAGGCTGTTCTTAACCGCTCTGCTCAACAAGCGCAAAACGTCCTGACACACTTACAAATTCATTTTTTAACGGAAAGATATAAAATTGGAAAGTCTGACCATGGAAGCGATTTTGGAATTGAACTGATTTTTCCATTTTTTGATTAATCAATTACCCATTGAGTTATAAGCGATTTCGATCACTTGACAAAACCGTTTTTCGCTCGCTCTTGAGTGGTTTTTCTACTTTCGCGCGGAAATTTGGTTCAAAACGTCCACTTTGACACGATTTTCTGAAAGGTCTATTGCGTTTGCAAAAAATGAAAAAAACAGCTCAATGACATAGTTTCCGAATAACAACACCAGCTAGTTTCAGGCATTTTCGAACAAAAACAAATTAAAAGTTATGTCAGGAAGTTGCCCTTTTGGATTTGAGAACAGCCTTAATTGACCTTGGTCCTCCGGGTGCTATACATCATACGTCTCGGTCAGGTGGTCAATCAAACGCGAGACCTTCAGTGTTGAGTTCCTAAACAAGCTTGGTAATAATTTTTTCGACCCCGAAGTGAAGAAAAGTTGAATGTTTCCTTCCCAACTCGCGACCTGTAGCGTAGCAGACAGATGTGCTGACCACTAAACTACTGGGGTTTAAATATTGGCCAATTGCCACGAATTTTGAATAGAGTGTTATTGTATACAGAGCTACTTTACTTTTTAGGTGCACTCGTAATTATATAAATACGTAGCACCTATACTCGTAGTCTGATCAGTCCGTCCGTCTGTCTGTCCGTCTGTCAGCATATAACAGCGCAAAAATGACCCAACCAAATAGTTTGAAATTTAATATAGTATGTATTAGTTGTAGAACTTATTCGAGTCATTTCAAATTATATGACAATTGAATCAAAACTTAAAAAATATATTAACAAAAGTTTTCTTCATTCTATTAAACCCTATCATACGTAATGAATTCAATGATATCCCATGATAGGTTGCCATGGTGATTACTTCCTATTTAAGATGGAGTCATATTTCATTTCCGTATGACTGAATTTGATCTACAGAATCGTAATAAATTTTGTATTCATGCATTTTTGCAACAGCTATTGCACCAAGATTTGTATATTATAAAACTAATTATAGTACAAACGCACCTCATTTGCCACGTTTGACGTGCAATTTCCGACTTGTTTAAAAGTGTTGCATATCGTGTATAGTTTTTTTTTTTTTTTTGCGGGAAAAAGTCAAAATTTTTAATATATCACCGTTGACCACTGGTCAAAATGATTGTGCCATAATGGCAACAGGGAATGGGGACAAAGTCAAACGGAGCGACAAAAGGCACTCTGTGTCGTCAGTGGCGTATCCACTGGACCCATCCCCTCCACTTCAGCAAACAAGGAACGGATTTATTATGAATCATGTCTACACATGTACTAAAACCTGCTAAGTCGAAACTGCGGGCACCGGTAAAAAATTCAACTTTAGACAGATTTTCGTCCTTTTCAGGTATAACTGTATGATTATTCTTTTCGGCAACACCAAGGTAAACGGTATTCCGTTATTAGACATATGTTCCGTTTACACAAGTTTTACTGATGAATGATTACCCAATTGGTTTAAAAGTCTGTAAATACGCCTATTTTTCAGTGATTTTAATATTGTAAAGCGGTCGAGTAGATTAGGCTGTATTTAGATAAGATCTTACTTGCAAAAATTACAGAATGAGAATGACCACCAGCACTGTATTCTTCAACAAAATTTGTCAAACCAAAAAGAACTGAATATTGTAAATCCAGCTTGAATTTCAATAAGTACCTTTCGTATATGAGATTTTATTCAACTTCTCCATCAGATGCAGATGTTTCGCGCTTGGCAGATAAATATGTATTGCTGTTTGTATATTAGAATAACACAAAATTCCTGTAAAGCTGATACTTATCCTAGTAAAATCATACTGTAAAATAAAATCCAACCTATGCTACAATCATGATGCAGTACAATCAATTGAAAATTGCAAACATAAAATTAATGAGACTACGTTAATGGTGTTGAAATTCGCTAAAAATATGTACATGTACAGTCGTGGGGGAAAAAAAAACACCCACTACTAAGCCTTCAACAAATTATCGTAGAAGAAAGTTACTGGTACCGAACGTTTGGAAATAAAGTAAACTTTTATTTGTTGCATATAAAATTTGCTTAGGGGATCATCTGCATATTAAAACGAACCCATACTTCATTTTTTTTCAATGACAATACCCAATTTTAACGACATATTTCCAATCTTCGTTTCGAACTATGCCTATACACCAAATTTCAAGTCATTTGAATAATACTTTTTTGAATTATAAACATTCAAAATTTAGTGCTTCTAATGTTAAATTACACCTTCATATTTTCATTAATATCTCCTGAAATTATACTCCTAATAAGGTAATTTTCTCCTCCGTGGTGTCTCTACCTTGCTGTGGTGGAAAAGCTTGTGTTCACCAGTGACCCGGAGAACTATGCCGGCGGTAGCGTAGCTACTGGTAGGGCCTCCCAAGCCGGATTGGTCGAAGGGTAGGTGCCAGATGAAATCTGACACCCTGGTCCTCCAGGTTGGGGGTTATGACAATAGGCCTGCTCCCTATTTCATGTAAAAAGCCTCTCCTTGCAAAAAGAATCTACAAGAATAATAATAAACCGGATACTTCTAAAAATCAACGACTAAGGCTGCGGAAAAGCACTATGATTATGGCTACATGGAATATACAGGGTATTAGATCAAAATGGATTGATGTAATGAGAGAGATTAATGCGATGAAAATTGGTTTGATTGTTTTAACAGAGACTAAGAAAAAGGGATCAGGAATTGAAAAAAATGGAGAATTTATTCATATATATTCAGGAGTTCCAAAGGAAGAAAGAGCAAACCGAGGAGTATCAGTTCTAATGAAAAGCAAATTTAACAGACATCTCAAGAATTTTGATGCTGTGGATGAAAGAATTCTAAAGATTAATATGGATATTTTTGGGAGAAGAATTACTATTTTAGGAATTTACGCTCCGAATAATGATGAAATTAATGAAGTTAAAGATATGTTTTGTCAAAAACTGCAAAAATCACTGAAGAAATTGGAGGAACAAGAGAAATTATAATGATGGGTGATTTCAATGGAAGAACTGGATGCAGGAAGAGAGATAATATTGTTGGTGAGTTCGGAGAGGATGTAGTCAATGATAATGGAGAAAGACTTATAGAATTTTGCAACACTAACGACCTAAGAATTACAAATGGCTTTTATAAACACAAAGATATTCATAAATATACGTGGTATCAGCATACTAGACAACTAAAAACGATTATGGACTATATAATTACTAAGCAAAGGACCCACTTAAAACTCTTAGATGTTAGAATCCAAAGAGGAGCGGAATGTGGCTCAGATCATTTTATGGTGAGAGCAAAACTTGCATTTCCTTACTCGGCTAAGCTAATTAGTGAGGAAAGGAATTATACAGAGATGGAAGATATTGATGTCCCAGAATACATGTTGGAAGGATTGACGGAAGAAAGTACAAAATGACTCTTTCAAGTAAGATTAGATGAAAAATTATAGGAAAGAAATTTTACTAATACAGCTGAACTATATCAACATATTAAATTAGCTTTACACCAGGCTGCAAATGAAGTATTGGGACAAAAAAGAAAGGGAAGAACTTCCCCAAAAAATTTTTGGTGGGACGAGGACATTGAAAATACTATAAAACAGAAAAAAGAAGCTTATATTAGGTGGATGAGTTCTAAAAAGGAAGAGGATAGACAGCTTTATAGAACTATTAGAGAAGACACTAAGAAATTAGTACTAGAGAAAAAAAGAACATCATGGGGAAAAAAATGCAGAGAAATTGAGACATATATAGGAGGAAGACGATGCACAGAGGCATGGAAGTTTTTAAAGAATATTAGAAAAGCAAATAATAATTCATGGCAAGGCATATCTGTGAAGGAATGGGAAGAATATTATAAGACTTTGCTTACGGAAACTAGAGATGAATTTCAAGTAAATAATTCTGGTATTGACTTTGTGGGACAACCTATGATATTGGAGATTGAGAGCGTTAAAAAAGCAATTAAACATTTAAAAAATCAAAGAGCAAGTCGCCCCGGCGGAATATCAGCAGAGCTGATCAAAAATGGAACTGATAAATTGTTCAGATTAATTACACAATTATTCGAAAAATGCCTAAACGGAGAGGTAATACCAGAAGAATGGAGGATTGGATATTTAACATCAATATATAAGAAAGGAGACCGATAAAAATGTGAGAATTACCAAGGCATTACTGTAACAGAAACATTTAGTAGATTATATGGACGGATTTTAACAGATTTCATTGAAGAAGAAATAAGAATGAAGGAAAGTGAAGAGAAAAGTGGATTTAGAGCAGGAAGATCATGTATGGATAATATATTTTGTCTTAAACAAACTGTTTAAAAGGAAATGGCAGTAGGAAATCAAATTCATCTTCTATTTATAGATCATACGAAAGCATATGATAATGTTCCAATCGCAAAATTATGGAATGTATTAAGTAAAATGGCTATAAATCCAAGTATTATTAGAGCAATTCAAGAACTTTACAGACAATCAAAAACAAAGATCAAAATAGGCCAAAGATTATCAAAAGGTTTTATAACAGATAAAGGACTCAGACAGGGATGTTGTATCTCCCCAACACTTTTTAAAATTTATGTTGAAGAAGCATTGAAAATGTGGAAAAAGAAATGCAGAGGAATGGGACTTAATATGAATGGAACGTCAATTTTTAGGCAGATGTCAGACGAACGATTTTGAAAAGCAGTCATATTGACGCTCTCTCTTGAGAGTATACGAATCTTCTGGTCTGTTCAGACGAGCGCCCATAAATCGTTGCGGTAAAAATTCCGAAAAGCTTCACGTCGAGGCTCGGCGTTTCCCCCAACTCGCGAGCAGCTGGTGGCGTGCTCAAGTCTTTTGTTTCTTCTATGTTGTCCAGACGAACCGTAGTTTTGACGTTGACATTTTCTTTATCAGTGATTCGTAAGTTGTTGGTTCTGGTTGCGTATCGAATTTTTTCGCTAGAATTTAAAATGGATTTAATACACGTGGATTAACTAATTTTTGAAATACAAAAGCGTCCAATATTGTTGGACACATCATGCTTACATTATATAAAGATAAACATTAAAATATAATAACTTGGTTAAAAGCATCCTTGATTTAAAAAAAAAAAATCAGAAAAATCTAAAGAAGATTAAGAAGTTATCGATAAATTATACGAATTAATTTTGTTTTATATAAACAAACAAGTTAGAAATTGCTCATCAAACGTGGCAAATGGGGTGCATTCGTAATATAACTAGTTTTATAAATATTTTTTGCACCGAATTGTACTGAATGTATATTTGAGTGCACTTCATAAGTGCATATAAATTTCATTCTGTTCGAAAGGCTGTAACATCATTAAAATACACTTGCAATAATTTTTTTCCCATTGGCCGTAATGTAACGGAAGATTTTGACTGTCTCTGTCATCAATCTATACATCCGATTTACATAAAATTTGAAACGACTCGACAAGATTTTGCAAAAAATATGTATTTAAAATTTCAGACTATTCGGAAGGCTGTAACGTGTAACATCATTAAAATGCACTTGCAATAATTTTTTCCCATTGGCCGTAATCTAACGAAAAACTTTTGATTATCCCTGTCATTAAACTATACATCCGATTTTCATAAAATATGAAATGACTCGACAAACTTTTGCAACAATTATATATTCAAAATTTCAGGCTATTCGGTTGGGTAGTTTTTGCTCTGTTATATGCGGACAGACGGACTGAACGACGACTATTAGGTGCTACGTATTTATATAATTACGAACGCACCTAAAAAATCATTTAAAATTATGTTAATGTTACAAGTTAACGTTTTATAAGAAAAGTATTTAAATAGTAAAGTATTATTATAAGGAAAAATTGAATGTAATCTTTATCAAATACTACTAATAATAATACTATTTTGTTCTAGTGTGTACTAAATTAAATTCAGGGGTAATTGCGGGGGGTTTTCTTTGTGGGGTGGGGGGGGGGGTGAAGGAGGCATTTTGCGAAAAGTAAATGCTAAAGCTTTCCTTTCGGGGGAACTTGTTTTCTTTGCAAATTACAGATTTTTAAACCTAACAATGTTAAAATAATTAATTAATAGTATGTTTTTATGGAATAGAATTTTGTGAAAGGACCTGTTTTATAATTACAATTTTTGAGAAGAGGCCTGTTTTATTAAATGGATTTTTGTGACGGGGCCATAAATAGACAGCAAATGTTGCATTTTTTAATAATAATGAATTCTTTGAAATTAAAATCATTACAGGTTAGATCTGGTTTTGAAAATACGGTATGGGAAAGGAGATAGCAAAACAGAGCCTCTGTGGTCATATCCGGTACCGGTTCTATTTACTGCGAGCATGTAGTTTAAAAAATACTGTAATTTATTATTATTATTTTTAGCTCACAGGCTATCAAAGCTTGAGAACTAATGTGCCCGCCGGTTCTGTATGTGCGCATACTCTTGATGGAAACATCCGATTTGCTTAAATTTTTTTCTAGTTTCATTCTGATAAGGAGCTTCCCTGATTAGTTTTGGGGATTCATTGGTTAAGTATAAAGGGGGACAACGTGGGGGGGGGGGGCTAATCCGAACTTTAATTTAGATAAATGTTTTTTTTATGCAGAATTATCCGATTTGCTTCAAAAAAATTGTCTACATTCATTCCGATAAAGCTCTCCTCTGATTAGTTTTGGGGTTTCATTGGTTAATTATAAAGGGGGGAAAGAGGGGGGTCTAGACTCCCCTTTAATTTAGATAAATGGGTTTTTCATGCAGAATTATTCGATTTGCTCCAAATTTGGTATACCGGTTTATTCTGTTAAGGAGCTTCCTTGATTAGAGTTAGAGGTTCATTAGTTAAGTATAAATCGGGAAAAGAGGGTTCGCCCCCCCCCCCCCTTTAAATTAGATAAATATGTTTTTCATGCAGAATTATTCGATTTGCTCCACATTTGGTACACCGGTTTATTATGTGAAGGAACTACCTTGATTAGGTTGGGAGGTTTATTGGTTAAGTATAAAGGGGGTAACGGGGGATAGTTCTCCTTTAATTTAGATAAATGGGTTTTTCATGCAGAATTATTCGATTTGCTTCAAATCTGATATACCGGTTTATTCCGATATAGCGTTTCCTTCATTAGATTTGGAGGTTCATTGGTTAAGTATAAAAGGGGGAAAGGGGGGACAAGTCCCCTTCCCTTAGTTTAGATCAATGGGTTTTCCTGCAGAATTATTTTAAATTTTTTTTTCTAGGTTCATTCTGATAAGGCGCTTTCTTGATTAGATTTGGAGGTTCATTGGTTAAGTATAAAAGGGGGAAAGGGGGGACAAGTCCCCTTCCCTTAGTTTAGATCAATGGGTTTTCCTGCAGAATTATTTTAAATTTTTTTTCTAGGTTCATTCTGATAAGGCGCTTTCCTGATTAGATTTGGAGGTTCATTGGTTAAGTATAAAAGGGGGAAAGGGGGGACAAGTCCCCTTCCCTTAGTTTAGATCAATGGGTTTTCCTGCAGAATTATTTTAATTTTTTTTTTCTAGGTTCATTCTGATAAGGCGCTTTCCTGATTAGATTTGAAGGTTCATTGGTTAAGCATAAAGGGGGAAACGAGGGAGCTAACACCCCTCTTAATTTAGCGAAATGGTTTTTTCATGGTGAATTATCTGATTTGCTTCAAATTTGGTATAAAGGTTTATTCTGATAAGGCGCGTCCCCGATTAGATTTGGAGGGTCGTTGGTTAAGTATAAAGGGGAAAACGGGGGCTAATCCCCTTTCATTTATTTTTGGAGAGGCATTATTCTTTGAAATAAGAGTATAATATACAATTTGTGTGAATAGCCTATGAGCTCAATGCCATCAGTTTAACTGGGCATATTTCTTTTTATTTATTTAATTATTTATTTTTGAAAAATACTGTAATTTTTATTTTATTTATTTGTATAAGTATGTATACCATACCTGCCAAGTTTTATGCTTTTTCTCTCACCACTATTTTTTAACATATAAATTTGTCTTATTTAATCATCGAAAACCTAAGATTAAATAAGTCTAATTTTTCTGATCAAAAATAGTGGTACAGAAAAAGCGTATAAGTTAAAATTTATGGTATATAATATTCTTTCAAAAGGCTTTTAATTGTAGGAAAATGATGGTTAAAATAATCGTCATTTTTGTAAAAGTTAAGTTTAGTAAAGTGGCCGTTCCGTTTTCTTTCCTTTCTTATTTTTTTTTCTTTTGTAAAATTTTGTGTACAGCAAAGTTAATTTTCTATCTATTATTTAAAATAGGATGACCCCAGTACCGTCTGTGTATATTTCTTTTTTCTAATTTCTTGAATAACTAATATAAAATTACAAAATCATTTATTTCCAGCAGAAGATCCATTTTGCTTATTGAAAACATCGAATGGAAATCATTCTGTTGCGGCGATAAATAATGTCGTCTGCTCTGCGTGGCGGGAACGGTACATAGATCGCTCGTGTGACCGTGATGGCGCAGGTGTTTATTTTTCTTGTTGAAACCACAAGCGCTCAAAATGTCGGTCGTCTGACATTTGTCTAACTCTACAATTCGCAGATGACCAAGTTGTAATTGCAAAAAGTAAAAAGGATTTAGAGGAAATGACGGTGAAAATTAAGGAAGAGTATGAGAAATGGGGACTTCACATGAACGTCAGCAAGACCAAATACCTATGTATAGGAGGAAATGAGACAGACCTAAATCTAACTAATAACATAAAAATAGAAAGCTGTAAGCATTATATATATTTAGGTGTAGACATTAATAGAGAAGGAATAGACTCACAGGAAATTAAACACAGAATTTGTCAGGGGAAAAAGGCTGTAAAAATATTAAATTCTATTTGGTGGAGTAAGGAGATCTCTAGGAAAAGAAAATATAATATATACAACTCTACTGTAAAGAGCATATTGTTATATGGAGCAGAAGGATGGAGAATTATGAAGACAGAAAGAAAGAAATTAGCGACACTAGAAATGGACGCCCTAAGAAGATCATGCAGGATATCAAGAATAGAAAGAGTAAGAAATGACAGAATTAAGGAAATGATGAAAATAAAGGGAACCATACTAGGTGATATTCTAAAAAAGGAATTAATCTGGCATGGTCATGTCAAAAGAAGGAATAATGAAAGTGTTAGAAAATGCTCTTTTGTTTTCAAGAACATCCACCAGATGGCAGCATCAGACAATCTTTTTTATTTGATCTACTGTGTCAGACACTCAGTTCAGTGAGTGTTACTTCTTCCCTTATAGCAGTTGGCAGCAAAATGCTGCTTGATTAAAAAAATCCAATAATATTCCAAAGGAATATAATATGATAAAAAAAAAACTGCAACAAGCCATAGTTCAAAGTATTTCTTTGTGTTTGTAAATAGTCTTATACATCTGTTTTGTTTTATTGTGAAATGTGATCCGTATTTTGACCAGCATATATATTATTCTAGTGTATTCAATCTTCTAATAAATGTTCTTTGTTCATCCAAAGAAGAGTATATTTCCGTTGAAACACATCAAAACATAAAGGTAAAACTTTTAACTTTTTTTTATTGTTTACCTATTGAGGAATTTCGTATTCATGCCTTCCATATGGAATAACATTCTAACAGTCGATTATGAGACTGAAGTTATCTCAATTTTAAATATAATAATTTGAAAGAAGAAAATATAATATAATTAAATTCAAAGAAATAATTATTTTCTGAATGTTGGTATTTTTCACAAGTGAATGATATAAAAGAAAATTCAAAGAATTGTTCTTATTTTGAAATCAAAAGTATTGTGTATTGATAAGAAAAGAAATTATTTTGCCAATTTCTTATTGAAATTTTATTATACAAGTTGCAAATTTAAATTTATGTTTTAAACAAAGAATTGAACATTTAAGAACAGTTTTTTTCTGAAATCAAAAGTAACTTCAAAAATTGTTCTCAAGAATTTTATTTTGTTCTTATTTCATCATTAGCATTATATTTGAGTTTATAATTGTTGTTTTGATGTATTAATAAGAGAAAAAGTTTTATTTTCTGTGAAATAAGCAAATATTATTATATCATAATGTCTAGTATTAAAGAATCTCATTATGTTGATAAATTAACTGATGACAACTATTCAGTTTGGAAGTTTAAAATAGAGCAATTGTTAATCAAAGAAGGTCTGTATGATGTTGTATTTGAACCTAAAAAGGAAAATGATGATAATTGGGTAAAAAATGATAGAAATGCTAGGGCATTAATTTGTTTAAATATCTCAGATTCACAAATTGTTCATGTCAGACATGCTAAAAGTGCTAAAGAAACATATGATCAATTGAAATCTGTTCATGAAAGAGTAAATTTAACAAATAAACTTTATCTTCTTAGGAAGCTGTATTCCATTAAATATAATGAAAGTATTAAAATGCAGGATCATATTAATTCTGTCTTAGAATTAGCAGAAAAATTAAGAAGTATAGGTGAAGTAATACAAGATGATAATTTAATAGCTATTTTGCTCTGTTCCTTACCAAATTCTTATAGTACCTTTATAACTGCTATTGAAAGTAAATATGAAACAGATTTATCATTAAAATATGTTCAAAACAAATTAATTGATGAGTATCTTAGAAGAGTTGAAACTAAACAAATTTCAACAAAATTTGAATCTATTGCTTTAAAGGGTAATAGGGATAAACCAAAGCATTTGAATAAGCAAAAATTTTGTTCTCATTGCAAAAAGAATAATCACAACCGTGAAGATTGTTTTCACTTAAAGGGTAATAATACTAACAAAACAAAACCAAATTTCACCCAAGATAGATCACGTCAACAGTTTAAAAAACCAAACAATTTCTCTGCCTCTACTGCTAGTCAAAATGAAAATCCATTAGATTCTCAAAACTATCATGAATTAATGGAAGAATCAAATTCTTCGAGTTTTGTTATGAAATCTCAACAAAATGGAAATAAAAACAAAAATTTGTCTTTTGTTATTGATTCAGGTGCGTCTGTTCATTTAGCTAATTCCTTGGAACTGTTCTCAGAATTAAAAAGTTCGAATAAAGATACAATTACAATTGCTAATGGAACTAAATTAACTGCAAAGGGAAAGGGTAAATGTACTTTTAATATTGAAACACTTAATGGTCAAACAAATAGAGTTACATTAGATCATGTGCTTTATGTTCCCGAGTTGGATAGTAATTTATTATCTGTCCAGTCTTGTACTGAGAAAGGTTTTGTTGTGACATTTAAAGATGATATATGTTTAATTAAAAAGGACAACATCCTAGTTGCAGATGCAAAAGCTGATGAGGGGTTATACAGATTAAAAATAATACCTACAAATGAAAAGGTATATAGTGCTTCAGAAATATTACCCGTTTGTTCTAATGTTAACTGCATTCTAAAATGGCACCAAAGGCTGGGCCATAGAAATTTGGAATCCATCAAGAAAATTCAAAAGGATGATTTAGCTTTAGGTATTACTGTGAATAATTGTTCTCATAATACTGAATGTTCAAGTTGCATAAAAGCTAAGCTAACAGAAAAATCATTTCCAAAAGAAACACAACACAGATGTAAAAAACCACTTGATTTGATATACAGCGACGTATGCGGTCCTGCAGAAACAAAAAGTATGGGATCAAAAAGATATTTCGTTACATTTATTGATGATTACTCTCGTTATACACAAGTATATTTTATTTCTTCTAAAGATGAAGTATTTGATAAATTAAAAGAGTATGTTGCATCAACAACAAACAAATTTAGATTGAAGATTAAATCCTTGCGTAGTGACAATGGAACAGAATATTGCAACGAATCTGTCAAGGACTACCTTAAAAACTTAGGAATAAATCATGAAACAACGACGCCATATTCACCGTCCCAAAATGGAGTCGCAGAAAGAAAGAATCGCTCGCTTATTGAAATGAGTAAAGCCATGCTTATAAATGCTAAATTGCCAAAAACATTCTGGGCAGAAGCCATAGCTACAGCAGCCTACTTACAAAATAGATTACCCACAAAATCAACTGAAAAGACACCATATGAACTGTGGAATGGGCATAAGCCAAATTTGAGTCACCTTAAAGTATTTGGATGCAAAGCATATGTGTATGTTCATAAACAGAAGAGACAAAAATTTGACGAAAAAGCCACTGAAGGAGTCTTTGTTGGTTACGATTTAAGAAGCAAAGGATACCGAATTTATATAGGCGGTAGAAAAATAGTGATAAGCAGAACAGTGAAGTTTTTTGAAAATATGAACTGTGAAAATGTCTTTAAAGAAAATCCTGAAGAGCGAATTTCAGATTTAATGCACTTCAATTTTTCAGAAGAAAATCTTGAAAATGATAGTGAAGCTATCCGAATAGAAAATATTGCAGAAGAAATAAAAATGGATGAAAAATCAGTAGATAGTCCAACAACTGAAGAAAGTGAACATAATTTCCAGAGAAGAATATCTAACAGAGAGACTAAAGGAATTCCACCAGAAAGATATTCTTACAAAACTGAAGACAGTTATTCCAAAAATCAAGATCCTGAAACTTTTAAAGATGTTTTACAATTACCAGTAAAAGATCAACAGAAATGGTTTCAAGCTATGAAGGAAGAATTTAACTCTTTAAAGGAAAATGAAGTGTTTGAGCTTGTTACTTTACCCAAAGGCAAGCACGCCATTGGCTGTAAATGGGTTTACAAAACAAAACATAATGAAAAAGGAGAAGCAATAAAATGCAAAGCACGATTAGTTGCCAAAGATTTCGCTCAAAAATTAGGCACAGATTATGATGAAACCTTCTCTCCTGTCGTCAAACATACAACTATTAGAGCTTTTCTGACCTGGGCAGCTTATCATAAAGCCAGAGTATTCCAAGTAGATGTTAAAACAGCCTTTCTACATGGTAAACTAGATAATGAAGAATTATACATGCATCAACCAGAAGGCTTTCATGATGAAGAAAATAAAGACAAAGTCTATAAATTAAAAAAGGCTATATACGGTCTTAAACAAGCCGCCAAGTGCTGGAATGAAGAAATAGAGAATACTCTAAAGGCATATGGATTTAAACAAAGTGAAGCTGATCCATGTTTGTTCATAAAAGAAAAATCAAAGAAGACAATTCATCTCATACTGTATGTAGATGATATGCTGATGAGCTCAGAAGATGAAAATGAAGTTAATGAAGTAATAAATTACTTAAAGAAATCTTATCCCATAACATCACTAGGAGAAGCAAAATACTTCTTAGGTATAGAAATTTACAGAAAAGAAGATGGAAGTTATTTACTTTCACAAAGAAGTAAAATAAATCAATTAGTTAAGGATTTTCAGCTTGAAGAAGCCAAACCAACTTATACCCCAATGGAAACTAAATATTATAGTTTAGATAAAGAAGAAAATCTTTTATCATCAAATGATAATTATAGACAAGCTATAGGAAGTCTTTTATATATTTCCTCATGCACAAGACCTGATATTACCGCTCCTACACACATACTAAGCCGAAGATGCAATAATCCAAGACAAAAGGACTGCAATGCTGTTAAGAGGGTAATAAGATACTTAAAAACAACGAAAGACCTTGATCTCCACATTTCTTCAAAAGAATATCCTAATATAGTTGCATACTCGGATGCAGACTGGGGTCAAGATGCTACAGACAGAAAATCCACCTCAGAAAATGTAATCTTCTTAGGCAGTAGCTGCATTTCTTGGTTCTCACGAAAACAAACATGTGTGACATTATCGTCAGCAGAAGCTGAATATGTGGCACTGTCACAAGGAACTCAAGAGGTGCTATGGATCTTAAAATTATGTAAAGATCTCAATTTACAACAACATTTTCCTATTAGAATTTTTGAGGATAACCAATCTACAATTAAATTGGTTGAAAGTGAAAAATTTAAATCTCGCACTAAGCACATTGATACAAAGTATCATTACATACGAGATTTAGAAACTAAAAATGTTATAGATGTCAAATATCTATCAACAAATGAAATGATAGCAGATATAATGACGAAGCCACTGCAAAAATCCAAATTTGAACTTTGTAGAAACCTTATCCACCTGGTGTCAGATTCTATCACAAAACGGGAGAGATGTTAGAAAATGCTCTTTTGTTTTCAAGAACATCCACCAGATGGCAGCATCAGACAATCTTTTTTATTTGATCTACTGTGTCAGACACTCAGTTCAGTGAGTGTTACTTCTTCCCTTATAGCAGTTGGCAGCAAAATGTTGCTTGATTAAAAAAATCCAATAATATTCCAAAGGAATATAATATGATAAAAAAAAAACTGCAACAAGCCATAGTTCAAAGTATTTCTTTGTGTTTGTAAATAGTCTTATACATCTGTTTTGTTTTATTGTGAAATGTGATCCGTATTTTGATCAGCATATATATTATTCTAGTGTATTCAATCTTCTAATAAATGTTCTTTGTTCATCCAAAGAAGAGTATATTTCCGTTGAAACACATCAAAACATAAAGGTAAAACTTTTAACTTTTTTTTATTGTTTACCTATTGAGGAATTTCGTATTCATGCCTTTCATATGGAATAACATTCTAACAGAAAGACTACCCAAAATAACATTCAACTATGAAACAAACAAAAAAAGGAAACGGGGAAGACCACGAAAGACCTGGATGAATGATATCTCAAAGGCAATGAGGGATAGAGGTCTGGAAGAGGAATGGACCCTTGACCGGAAGAAATGGAAAAAGACTCTTGGGGATTCTTCGGATGGCGGCATATGACGCCATAAACCGAGTTTATATATATATATAAGGTAATTTTTTGTGTAGCAATAATACTAAAATGCCCAAACATAAATACGTTGAATTTGCAATTTTTATAATTTTATGATATGAATTATGAAATTAATATTCGAAAAGGCTATGTATTGCAACCTACAAATATTTGATGGATTTAGATTTATTAAGTCCTGCTTTATGGAAATCCAAATTTTCACATTTTTCTTCCAAGTAGTTTTCAAATTATGCTTAATGCAATGATGATGGTTTAAGGGGCCGCCTGTGATAAAAGTGACTAATTTCTTATGCTATCCCGTAACCCTGCTCTCTTCATCAAGGTGCCTTGATCAAGAACTTCTCTGTGTTAACAATCGAGTACCACACATCAATTTGGATACAGCCCCTAAAATACGCTCGTTATAAAGCAATTAATTTCTCGTAAAATTATCGTCCGAATTGCATAAAAATTTGTTTTTAGGCTAATTGAAGGGTGTCGAGTTCATTTGTGCTGTCAGAATTGTGTACTGCTATTGAAAAAAAAAAAACAAATTTATGGTTCGTTTTAATATGTAGATGACCCCTTGAGCAAATTTTATATACATAATTTAAAAGTAGACTTTATTACCAATCGTGTGGTACCGGTAACTTTCTTCTACGATAATTTTTTTCAGAGTTAGTATGTGGTGTTTACTTTTTTTTCACGACTGTACTTTTTTAAACTAAAACATTACAGGAATGAGCAGAATTTCCGAATATCATTGCATACCAGCGTGTTTTGTTTAACGCTTCTAATTTTCGGAACCGCCGAAGAATTGTATATGCTTATAAAAATTTATGTAACTTTAAAAAATTCAATTGCGGATTGTTGGGTGTTAAATATTGTACAAAATGAGATTAAAAACGAATACTTGCAGAGCCTACGTTGAGACATATTTATTAGTCTATCATATAGCTTATTAATTTGGACCTCCCATGCATTTAATAAAAGCTTAAATATCGACACAAACTTCTTTCAAAAATGTTTGTTCTGAGGCAAAAATGTCGTCCGAACTGTAAACATATTAAGATTTTAAAATTCAGCTTTTTTTTCTTTCCAAACTTGCATTTTGTATTTGACGTATCGTTACCAGCTTGAATCGACAAAGTGTAAAAGATAATTCAAACATCATAACTTTTATAAATATTCATGTATCTCAATATGTTTCATATGTCATGTACGTTTTTCTTCACCGTTGATGTCGGTTTGGAAAGGTAATAATATTTCAGTCGAAAAAGTTTTCCAGGTGTAAAAATAATTTGTTTGCTGTCGTCGAAAATCAAACGTCACGAAGCAGCGAAAAGCAAAAGGTACATCTGACTTTAAATAAGAAATGAATATGTGTTATTTATATTTCCTTTAATCCTTTATGTACTGAATTATGAATTCATGGAAATTTTATCTTCTAAAGCATTTTTCGTGAATTGCTGAAACTACATTAGAAGATTTACATAATCATGTAATAAATTTTAGAAGGATTTTAGAAGGATTGAAGGATTGGGAAGGATTCATTAAATTTGAATTTATAGGGATTTTGTGCAATATTTATAACCACACTCAAATCTTTTTTTTTTCATATTTTTCTTAGTACATTTTAGAATTAAGAAATGTACAAATATAATGTTCTTACGATAGAAATATAAAAATATTTCCCAATTGAAAAATCCCCCCCTTTCCTCCCAATGCCAAGAAAGCTGAAAAGATGCAAAGGCAAAAGAAATCTTCCTTTTAAAAATATTTTTGTTTTGTGTAACCCATAATGCTTTTGGAACAACATAAAATAATGTATCTATAACTCATTCTAAACTTTATTACAACAAATCGATATATTAAATGAATTTTATAACAAGTTATTTTAATGATACTTACAAGTACCGTCAGTAGATAACGGGTTAATGAGGCGGTGGACTTAAAAAGATCATTTTTTTCGTTATTTAAGTTATTTAAACACCAAAATTCTCCGAAGAAGTATTTAGTATCACGAATTTACTAATCATGTCAAAAAGAAAATCAATTTTCTATGCATTTATAATGTTTCAAAACTATTAATTAATTTTTAAAGTTTTTTAAATCCCCCGTGTGTTCCAATTAAAAAAAATATTTTTTTTATTTTTTAATAAAATTGTTGTTACTCAAAAGTACGTTATTTTTATAAAATTGTACATTTTTTAAAATCCGACCGATGGTTATTTAAAAAAAAATCTGAATTGACCCCACTCGACTGCTATAACAAAATCCCCCCCCCCCCCCCAGCTGATAGGTGGTAGCATCTAATCTGTCATATGTATACAGGGTGCGTCATAAGTTCGTGTAAACTTTAAAAAATCATAATAAAATAAGTAATGTTCGGAAAAGTTTGTTTTCGGTTTGAGGGAATATGACAAGCGGGATATTGGATTTTTTTTCCATGTATATATAAAAAAAAATTCCAAAAATAACCGAAAGAGGGCGCTCGCACGTCAAACTGAGACTTTTATAGAAATCAGGCATACACAAACAGACAATGAAACAAATCGTAATAACGTGACACTGTGCATTTATTTTATAGTAAAAGATGTTTAACATGAACACCACCTCCAGGGATTAGGCAAGTGAGGCACTTTTTCGTTACTACATTGTGCATGCATTGCAGTAAATACATGCGTTATCTGTCGTCACCTTCATGCAGGATGGAGCCAGCCCCACTTTGCACGTGAAGTCAAGACGTTGGACGTGTTGGACACTTTCCCTGAAGATCGAGTGAAAAGTCGAGGTTGTAAGTTTGAGTATGTTTTAAAACTAACGAACTGACAGTAAAATTTTAACACTTCATATAAAATTAAGCATAGATTTTAGAAATATTTTGACAACTAAGAAAAAAGTGGCATCATTTAAGAAGAGAACACTGAAAAAGAAAGTTTAAAATATTAATTTCCCGAGGAGATATTTTGAATATAAGAATGCGTCAAACGCCCATGCACTTAACATTACCGAGGGAAATTTGGAAGCTCAGTAACTAACAGCCTTAACCTCGGCAGATTTTTGGTTGTGGGGATACTTAAATTCTCGTGTGTACCGGGGCTCCCAAGCCATTTTGGTGAAACTGAGAGATACCATTCGACGGACCGTTGGTGGCACCAAATGCTGCACTCAGCTGTAATAGGCGTTTTGACACGCCTTGCCTAATACTTGGTGGTGGTGGTCATGTTGTAAATCTTTTAGTTTAAAATAAATGTACAGTGACATGTTACTTTTATTTGTTTCATTGTCTATTTGTGTTTGCTTGATTTGTATAAAACTTCTCAGTATGATGTGTGAGCACCATCTTTCGGTTACTTTTGGATTTTTTAAAAATCTTTCTACATATAGAAAAAGTTCGAAATGGACCAATGAAAATCTGCATAGATACCGTGAAATGTACCTGATTGGTCAGAGCTTTCTGACGCTAAAAGGGGGGTTACTAAAGGGCGGCTCTGTCGCCGAACGTCGCCAAGTTTTTCGCAAACATGGCGATATACCGCCAAATTTGGCAAGCAAAATTAGTCGCCAAAAGTGACGCCAACTTGACACTATTTCTAGCATTTCGCCAAATTTCCATAGACTCCCATGAAATCCAATAGGGTTTACTTGCTTACAGAAAATCAACAAATTAAGGTATTTGAATGCAACAAAAATTAATATTAGCTTATGAATAGACTTAATTGAACACTTTACATTATTTTTAAGCAAAAACACTAACTACTTATAGTATTCGTAACACTATATATATAATTTTATATTTAATAATTCTTATAGTTATGAAACTCTGTAAGTTCTAATGATTATGTGTTTGGAGATAAGAAAATAATATTGTCAGAAGTTGGGGGGAGCGCGTTTTTACCAAGTGGAATCTAAGAATCGAATGCATAGAAAATAAGGGATCGCGACGCGATCCAGCATGGAAACGTGAAACAATTACATCTGAGGTTGGCTAGAAAATAGCAATGGCTTCGCGATGCAGAATGGAATCGCGAAGCGATTACGCGGCGGGTTGGTGAGCGTAGGGAGCAGGAGGAGGTAGAGCCCACCCCCTAGTACATGGGAAAAAATCCAATGTCCCTTTGATCATATTCGCGCAAACCGAATTTTTTTTCCAAGCATTACATTCTATGAGTTTTTAAGTTTGCACGGACTTATGACGCACCTTGTACTAAAAGCATCGACGCTAAAATTAGTTCTAAAATGAGTGACGCTGCTGACAAGCTATTAGAATGCATATCCCTTAAAGAAATGTTTCATAAACACTTGAATATTACCTTTTCTTTCGAAAAGAACGTTTAACTCCCATATAAAATTGCATAAGCGATGTGTGTTAATATTAGATGTGTGTTTTAAATAATTAATAAACTCAACCGGAAATGTAGTTTTGTCCTCCAACTAAGCGAAAAAATGCCCAGGCTGGGAATCGAACCCAGATCCTTGCTTACAAAGCCAATGATTTACCGTTTAAATTAACTGGGACGGCAACCAGCCAGCATATTTCGTTCGAATAACCTTATATGCTCAGATAACCTTATAAGGTTATCTGTGCGATTATATTTCTGGCTGGTTGTCGGCCCAGTTAGCTTAAACGGTAAAGCATTGGCGTTGTAAGACAATTATCTGGGTTCGATTCCCACCCTGGGCATTTTTGTTGCTCAGTTGGAAATATTCAATTCGTATGATATCTTTACCAATCAGTTTGTGTTAAAATAATAGTTCAATGTAGTTTTAGTTTATATAAAATTTTCTTTTTCGTTACACGCTCTCTAAGCGAAAGTTTTGACACATTTCTGAAGTTCTTCCCTTCCAATATCAAACGACCAGTATTTTCAAATTTCTAAAAACATTTTTACTCGATTATATATATATATATATATATATATACTATATTTTTTCAACGCTCGCATTTTGAAGAGGGTATATTTGCAAAACGTTTCTTTAGCAGGCACCTTTAATGGATGTATTGCGGGAAATGTCAGAAAATATTTGGGATGGAAATTTAATATTCCTCAAAACTTTTTATATGCTACTGCTGTCGTGCTTTTCTTTTTTCCTACCCCTGTTTACCGAGGGAGGGGGTGGGGAAGCTTTTAAAAAATAATAAAAAATAAATAAAAGTAATAAATATACAAGTAAACATAGTTAAAGAAAAAAAAAGTTTGATAAGTATCCGATGTTTAGATTAAAAATCACTCCAAATTTCATGACTATTTTTACGTTTTTCCAGAAATATGTGCGTTACAATACATGAATTTGGCATGGATTCCAATTATCGAAAATTTACCTGTTGGTTTCCTTTATGTTGGGTAGAAAGTGGGAACTAGTGAATTTATTGAAAGAAACTCTAGCTCTTTTTCTTTTTTAACCCTTTATATCCTCAATTTTAAATGCAAAAACTGCTTCACCTGAATAATTAATTGCATTTATGTCTAAGATATCCAGAACAACATACATAAAAATAATTTTATTTTTAGATAATTTTTCTAATTAAAACTGATTTAATAAATCGGTCGTTATAGCTATTTTTGCAAAATGTTTACAAGAATAATGAGATGAATGAACAAAAGATACCGTTATGGAAGTCTCACAATTCTCATCAGAAAAGTGTCCAAAGAAAAAAAAATGCAATTTAAAAAATTACAACGACCATTTAGAAAATGATTTTTTCAAAGACTAAAATTTAAGACGTAAAAGATCGCACGGAGTTGATCATACATTACGTACGCCATGAATTAAACATTAATAATGTTATTGCACGTAAAAATGGCAAGCGACAGAAATCGCCTGCGACTCGTACGTATTATCCACCTGAAACTTACGTATTATCCAAGCATTTCATTGGCCGTTCGGGAAAAGGCTTTTCTATCGTCAGATTTCCAAGAAATCTGACCACCCATTTTAAATGAAATTTCATTCATAAACTTTTAAACATCCCACAATATTACTTTTTATATCGTTGTATAGAGAAAAAAAATGTACTTTTAAATGCAATTTGTTTGAAAACTGTATCTCAATTTGTTTCTGAGTTATTAATTTTTTTTTGTGGTTTTTATTACTTTTTTGTCATAGTGGCAACACTCTGTTGTCCATCTCTGTTGAAAGTAAAGGGAAATACAGATTACTGTATAGACGAATCAGAAAACGAATAAAATGACGATTAAACCAATAAAAACCTTCATATATGCTTTTGATTTCCTACGCTGACGAGGACAATAACCATTTTTCCAAATGGTTAATAAATGTATTGCGATCCTATCTGTAACAGAGAGTGTTTTGTAGTTGCAAGTATTTCGTACACTATGACGCAAAAGTTTAGACAATGAAGAAATTCTTACATACTTTGAAAAATATTTATTCAATTTTCAAATCACTGCTTGAAATTAATGTGTTGTACATATAAACAATATTTATAACAAAGAAAAGTGGAATTGTGCATATTGCAATAAATTAAATGGTAACAAAAATAAACTGCTGTCTCAAAAGTTTAGACACAAATTAAATAAAATCGAAATAAACAATTTTTAAAACCTGGTTGCGCATGCATGCTTATGTATTACGTCATATACACGAGATTGCATGGAAGAAACTAAATCTTGCATAGTTTGTGGATCGATATCGTACCATGCATTCTCAATAGATGTCTTAAGTTCCTTTTCAGAAGAGTATTGTCTAGCGTTGCTATAAACTTTGCGACACATGATGCTCCAAAGGTTTTCTATAGGGTTAAGATCTGGGCTACATGCTGGCCAGTCGAGAACTCTTATATTATGGGAATTAAACCAAGATTTTGAATGTTTTGCAGTGTGAATTCAAGCATTGTCTTGCTGAAATTCCCACTGAGGACCCCCTAGAAGCTCAGCAAATGGCAGTAGGTTTTCTTCTAATGTCTGTGTATAATGCTGTGAAGTTTGACGACCACTGGTGAAGGTCAGAGATACTTGTCCATTATAGCAAAAGGCTGCCCAAACCATCACCGAGCCCCCTCCTTGTCTGCGACTAAAAAAACGTCGAGGTTCCTTCCGCAAGTCATTCCAATACGATAAACAACCATCTGGACCATCCAGATTCCACTTTTTTTCATCGCTAAATATGACTGACTGCCATTTCTCTCCATATGACATATGCTTTCGAGCCCACATAAGTCTTTGTAACTTATGATGTGGTTTCAGAGCTGGTTTCTTCTGCATTTTGCTATAAACGATTGTTCCTTTTTCCAAAATTCGTCTACGAATCGTATCCTTTGATACAGAGAGTCCCGATGAGCTTTGAACTCCACGTACGCTCATTTGTTGAGTACTCGCTAGTCTTTGTATCAGGCGATCCTCTCGTACATTTGTCATACGTGGCCTCCCAGACCGACATTTTGCTTTATATTCGGAACCACTCGATAAAACTCGATAAATAGATTTTTTTGACCTATTAATAATAGCAGAAATTTCAGAAACGCTCTTCCCTTCACCTTTCAACTGCCAAATCCTTGAAACCTCATTCACTTGAATTTCTTTAGCTCTCGGCATGTCGACTATGAAGCGCAATCGTTTGCAGAACTTAAGTACTCCAAATTTGTGACATCATCGATTCTAAATTTGCATATGCCAGCGAATATTCAAAGAAATTTAGAATAGTGTCTAAACTTTTGCGACAAGCACATTTGAATTTTTATGAAAAAAATTGGTATTATAGCAAATAAAACGACTGTCTTTTGTACATAGCATTTTAAATCAGTTTTTGAATATATTTACAGGTTTTTGTAATTCTGACGTCATAATTCTACATTTTAAAGCTGAATGACGTCATTGTCTAAACTTTTGCGTCATAGTGTATCACATTTTTTAATAGGATAAAAGCGACAACCAGGTAAATGGTTGAGAAAATAACCCCATTAAAACATATATTTATCTTCGACTGTTTCACTGTGCTTCCTAAATAGGATTGAGCAAATTACTTTGTATGAAAAGTGCAATGTACTTTTATTAAAAGACGAATTAAATAAATTTTACAATAAATTTTCTTTAATAGTATTTAAAAGTACTGTCAGGATATAAAGGGTTAAGATAGGTCAGGGTTGGAAAACTTTTTTATAGTCGCGTGCCATTTTTTTTTTTCAAAAACTATTTTACATGACCTTGACGTGCCAACTATAAAACAAATTTAGTGCATTGAAAAATAATGAATTAAAACTACTTGAAAATTACTTAAGATTTTTTCTAATATGGGTAATTTACATGTAAGTATTACATTGTAATAATTATAGAAACATTAAAATTTAGAAATTAATTAAAAACATAATGTGATTAATTGTGTTGTATCTTGGATGAAAAGTAATTAATATCATTTTAATGCCCAGTTTATTTTAACAGAGTGCAAGCTAAAATGGATTTATCTGACAACTGATGACAACTTTGATTTTTTATATTATTAATTTGAGAAAATAATGACTCACATGTATAAATAGTAGGAAAAATTATTAAAATGGAAAAAAGGCAGTTTATATTTAAATAGTCCTCAAATTTATTTTCAAGTTGCCATAATTTACCATCGGTATTTTTATTAATAGACATAATAATATTTCCTTTTGGGTAGTTTTGAAGTATTTTCTTTGTTTGATAAATTTTCGAACCATATTGAATAAGATTAAAATTCTTCAACTTCCAAATAATCGGTCGTCTAAGTTCATGTATTTTGTGTAAAATCACTGTATCCTGATTTAGAGATATAATCAACGCCGCGCCGTGCCAAAATTATTCTTTCGCGAACCAAAAATGGCACGCGTGCCACAGGTTCGTCGACCCTGAGATAGGTCGACAAGAAAGAAAACATATTTACATAATCTATCTATAGTCAGGATTTCTAAATTGTTTTCTGAACGTATAATCATAGTTTAATTAATATTGAACTATTAATTGATAAAAACATATTTTCTTTCTTTTTAAATAGGTACAATCTTTATTTCTTTATTTATAATTTCTATTTTTAGTGTTTAAAATATCGCATTATTGCAGTTCCTGATCCAGTTGACTTATTTTAGCGAGCGTGGGTCTGCCGCATAAAGAACCCCGTCGTTGTTATAATTCGTTAGTTAACAAGTTGGATGATTTTCTACTCTATTTGATTTTACTCAACTTAGTTTTTAGTAAAAATGGAATTTTTTAATCGATGTTTAATTCACTTCTTGATAGGGTAGGATTGTGAAAAATTTAAATAATAACAAAATAATAAAACATATGCTCACAGATATGTTTCCAATGACGATACAACATCTTAGCATTTTTAGAACTTAATTATAAGTTATTAATTTTAAGGCACTTTACCTTTAGACGGAGACAAATGATAAAACGCACATCTGTGTACGAGATACAGCAACAGTGGATTTCATTATGCGCCATTCCATGCTCGCCAATATATGCCATCTAGATGCGAAACTGACACAGAGTAATATTTTAAACATTAAAAATTAGGAAATCGATATAAACAAGTGGGTAAGTGTGATCACAGATCGCACAGAGGGTTTCGTTTAATATTCCTTTCAAAACACTCTATCCTTTTCCAAAATCTGTTAGTTCCACATTTCTCAACTAGGGGGCACACTGTATTCTAAATAATCCTCTATCCAAACGAAATTTCGCGCCCCCTGGCGGTAAAAAATGGAACTGAAATATGTAAGGCTATGGTACATAATATAAAACAGTAGTCAAAGGGCTGTGCAATGATATATCACGTGAGAGGTGTCGGCAAAAGTTAGAAAAGTGCCACCCGGTTGAAAAGGGGGGAGGTTAGAAAAACAACTTAAAATACACAAGTTAGAGCTTGGGGAGGTAAATAATATAAGACTTTTTGGAAATTTTATGATTTTTTGTGTGATAGCAAGTGTTCAGCTATAAATATGCAAAATTTCAAGTCTCCAACATAATAAGGGGGTTAGTTAGAAAAATTGCTTAAAATAGACAAGTTTGAGACCGAGTATTAAATATAAGACTTTTTGAAATTTTTATGGTTTGTCGTGTGATCGCATGTGTTCTGCTATAAGTATGCACAATTTTAAGTCTCCAACTGAATTAGGGGCTCAGTTAGAAAAAAAAATGCTGAAAATACACATGTTAGAGCCCAGAGGGGTAAATATAAGACTCTTTCAAAATTTTATGATTTGTCGTTTGATGTGAGGTGTTCAGCTGCATGCAAAATGTCAAGTCTCCAACATACACTGGTGAAAACAATTAAAGGGACAAACGGTTTAAAAAAAAATAAAAAAATAAGTTATCCCTATACGCAAATAAGGTATCAGATGATAGTTAAGCTCGTCGCGGACACACCTGCCACGCAGTGGTCTGTGTCGTCATAAGGCAGTGGCGCTGTGATCGCGTTTGAGCGGAGGTGCCTCATTTGACTGCCGTAGCTTGTAGCGTCAGGACGTTTTGAAACATCGTAGCATAACCCAATCCTTGTTTTTTGAATTTCTTTGTTTACCCATCGTTAATATGGCTAGTCGAAATATGTCTAGATGATGCCACAAGATGGCGGATTGTTGGAAGACTCGAAGCCAGCCAATCACAGGCTACCTGTTGTAAGGACCTCGGGGTTCTGTGAAATGTGGTGTCCACTCTGTGGAAACAGTTTACAGAGACAGGAACAGTGGTCCCCCGACCTGGTCAAGGCCGTAAAAGGGCAATAACGCCGGCTAAAGACAGTTATTTAACATGTCTAGCCAAAAGGGATAGGTCCACGACAGCGACACAACTGTCTCGTCACCTGCATAATGTTACAGGAGCATCCATTCCCGGATAACAGTCACCCAAAGACTTAATGCAGGTGGCCTATATGCCAGGCGCCCTGTAGTCTGCATCCCTTTGACTGCGAACCACAAAAAGTTCCGTCTAGCATGGTGCCGATAACACTTGTCTTGGACAGAGGATAATTTAGCGCGAGTTCTCTACAGTGATGAGTCGCGATTCAGTCTGGACAGCGACTCGAGGCGTGTTCTCGTCCGGAGAGAACCCGAGAGTCGGTATCGGCCCTCTAACATTGTCGAAAATGATCACTGTGCTGGAGGTGGTCTAATGGTCTGGCAGGCATCATGGCAGACGGGCGTACCGACCTTCCTGTGTTTGATAGAGGTACTCTGACAGCCAGCGATACAGGGACGAGAACCTTGCACCCTATGTGAGACTTTTCCGCGGGGCATATGCACCAAATTTCGTCTTTATGGACAATAACGCTCGTCCACATAGGGCTCAGTTGGTGGACTAATACCTCGAATCGTAGGATTTTCAACGAATGGAGTGGCCTGCGATGTCCCCTGACCTTAATCCCATCGAACACGTATTGGCGGACCTTGGACGATCAATTGCAGCTCGAAGACCAGCTCCAACGACCATCGATGAGCTCAAGGGTGCCTTGGTGCAAGAGTGAGTGCCGTTGCCACAGAGATTGATATGGTCCCTGGTAAACTCTATGAAACGCCGATGCGAGAGTTGCGTAGCTGTTACAGACGATCATACACGCTATTAGACATGTTTTTCTCTGACTGACAGGGTGTCAGTTAGCTGCTGTGCTAGGCACGTGACCAGTTTCCTTATTTAGGGTGCAGGTTGTACCCATTTTTGTTTTGCCATACATTAGTCTTATATCGAATGATATTTTGGCCCAGTTTGGTTTTATTTCCTTTGTTAGTTTTATTTTAATTGCAAAAAAAAAAAAAAAAAAAAAACATTTGTCCCTTTAATTGTTTTCACCAGTGTATATAGTTTCTGCGATCGGGTTCTGTGACAGACGGACATGCAGACAGACAGAGAAGTGAGACGAATAGCATTTCGTCATATGAAAGGAACACTTAAAATAAAGAGTGCAATATTAAAATATATATACTTTCTCCAATAAATAGTCTAAGATTAATTAATTTACGATCATACGTTGAGAAATCAATTTAGAATATCCTAAAAATATTGTTTAAATAAAGTTTAATTTTTTTCTTTCCTGTTGTCCTACCTGAAAAAAGAAACAGAACAAAAATTAAATATAAATTTTTTTAATAAATTCATTAGATCGCGCTTTTTACCAGACGTAATGGAAAAAGAAAAACAGATACTTTTTCGTAATCGAGTTCAGTGCCCATGCCAAATGAATGTATTGTAAAGGAAAATTTGTGGAAAAACAGATATTGAAGTTATGAAATTACGCGGGATTTTTCAAGATAAACACTGGATGCTTATAAAAGGTTTTTTTTTTTTTTTTTTTTAACTATTTTTAAACAAGATACAAGTATAGCAAGATACGTATGTTAAAATTAGAAGAATAACAAACTTTTTTTCAATTTTTAGGATTTCGTTCATCTAAGGAAATCCTATCCGTCTCAATCATATGTATGTCTATCTGTCTGTCATAGAGCCCATTCTCAGAAACTATATATGTTGGAGACCTAAAATTTCTCATATTTATAGCTGAACACCTCACGTCAAACGAGACAAATCATAAAATTCGAAAAAGTCTTATATTTACCCCTCTGGTCTCTAACTATTGTGTATTTCAAGAACTTTTTCTAACTCAGCCCCTAATTAAGTTGGGGACTTGAAATTGTGCATACTTATTATAACTGAACGCTTGCGACCACACGACAAATCATAAGAATTTATTAATACAAGGAGTCTTATATTTACCCCTCCGATCTCTAACTTGTGTATTTTAAGCAATTTTTCTAACTCGACCCTTAATTAAGTTAGAGACTTGAAAATTTTCATACTTATAGCTGAACACTTGCGACTACACAACAAATCATAAAAATTTCAAAAAGTTTTCTATTTACTCCTCCGATCTCTAACTTGTGTATTTTAAGCAGTTTCTCTAACTCAGCTCTTAATTAAGTTGGAGACTTGAAATTTGTCATACTTATAGCAGAACACTTGCGATCACACGAAAAATCATAATTTTTTTTTTTGAAAAAGTCTTATATTATTTATCCCTCCGGGCACTAAGTTGTATATTTTAAACAATCTTTCTATCCTTCCCCTTTTTCACCTGGAGAGCCCTTTTCTAACGTTTGCCGACACCCCTCACGTGATATATCATTTCATAGCCCTTTGACCACTCTTTTATATTATGCACCATAGCCTTACATATTTTAGTTCTACTTTTTACCGTCAGGGTGCGCCTACCTATCTCAGGTGCTATGGGCCGATCCTCTCGACTAATATATCTCACGGATATGCTGTAAAACGGAGTTTCCTTCGGATAGAGGTTTGTTTAGAATAGAGCGCGCATTCTGGTTGCGAAATATGGAACTAACAGATTTTTCAAATGATAAAATCTTTTGAAAGGAATATTAAATGAAACCCTATATTTGATCTGTGATCACACTTACCCATTTGTTTTTCATCTTCCACTTTTTTTCTTGAAAACCTTAGAAAGAGTACTTTCACCAATCAATAGTCTAAGATTAATTGGTTTACGATCATACGTTGAGAAATCAATTTAGAAATCCTAAATATATTTTTTAAATAATGTTTAATTTTTTCTTTCCTGTTGTCGTACTTTAAAAGAGAAACAGAACAAAAATTAAATTTATATATTTTGAATAAATTCACTAGATCGCGCTTTTTTCAAGCGTAATGGAGAAAAAAACAAACTTTTCCATAATCCAGTTTAGTACCCATGCCAAATGAATGTATTGTAACGAAACTTTGTAGAAAACATATATTGAAGTCATGAAATTAGGGGAGATTTTTCAAAATAAACATTGAATGCTTGTAAAAGTTTTTTTTTTTTTTAACTATTTTTACTTTTATATCTATATTCTGGTTACTTTAATTTTTCCCGCTATGATATAGCAAGATATATATGTTAAAATTAGAAAAATAACAAACTTTAAAAAAAAAAAAAAATGTCATCTTCCACTTTTTGTTGAAAACCACACGTTTGACATATTTCGAAGTTCTTCAAAGCTCGAGTGTACAAATGTTAGGTGATATATTTTCCTTCTCTCACGCTTTCTTCCCACTTAGAGAAGGGGAAATTTTGCAATAATTTTGATGTCAACATTTCCGTTCGACTCGATTTCGCACAGACGTTTCGTAAATGTATCTAAGATAGAACATTTATACGATAAATTGTACAATTACATAAATTATCCAGCTACAGGTGGCATAAGACTTTAAGAGGACATAGCAACTTTTAAATATTTATTTTATTTGAATATTTAATAATGTCTTTTATTTATTTATTTATTTATTTATTTATTTTTTTTTTTTTTTTTTTACTTTCTTCTATCTTTATAAGAAGAAAGTATTGGATTCCTGAAAATTTTCGAATTCCGGTTTTCCACGGATTTACACGTTTTAGGGGTCAGAAATCCCGAAAAACATGTTTTTACAAAATTTCTGTCTGTCACTTTGTCCGTGAAAATTTTCGAATTCCGGTTTTCCACGGATTTACGCGTTTTAGGGGTCAGAAATCCCGAAAAACATGTTTTTACAAAATTTCTGTCTGTCACTCTGTCCGTGTGTATGTATGTGACACAAATTATGTGGACACTCTATCTCAAAAACCAGTGGACGGAACTTGATAAAACTTTAGATTCAGTTAGTCCCCAATACAAATTGGTGCTCATTACTTTTTGGTGTAAATCGCCCCCAACAGATGGCACTGGTATTCTGCATTTTTCATGATTTCCGCAATAGCTGTATCTGAACTAATACCCTGTTCACACTGCGTTATCGGAACTCTCTTAAACCTCCGAACTCTCTGAGGGAGTTCCACAAACTCTCTGAGAGAGTTTCAACTTTCTTCGGGCTAGAGACAGTCACAACCATTCACTCTCGCTGGCTCTAAAGCTTCGCATTAACTGATTGGGTGTTGCGGGCGGTTTCATCTTAAGCGCATGCGCAAACAACACAGTGACGTTCACTGAGTTATCTTAAGTGAGTTTTTCCATGTGAACAGGTTCCAATTCCGGGAGGGTACCACCTCAAAATTAAGAGAGTTCGGCGGCCTAAGATATCTTAAGTATCGGTAGTGTGAACATAGTATAATGCTCGGATATTCATCAAGCTTCAGATTCAGTTAATCGCTTATCTAAACTAGAGCTGTTAAATATTTGGTGTAGATCGCCCAACAGGTGGCGACGCTAGGCTGCATTTTTCACGATTTCTATAACAGCTGTATCTCGAGAACTAATGTATGAATTTTCATCAAACTTAAGATTCAGCTAGTCTTTGATATAAATTGTTCTTGATTAGTTTTGGGGGGTAAATAGCGCAACAGGCGGCACTGATATGCATAATTTTTTATGATTTCTGCAATAGCTCTATCTCAAAAACTAATGCACGGATTTTCATTAACCTTCAGATTCAGTAAGAAGTTGACATAACTTGTTCCTGATTAGATTTTGGTGTAAATCATTTAACCGGTGGTGCTGCTATGCAGTATTTTTCAGAAAGTATTAACATGTAGGAGATAGAAGAAAATTTTGGGATTGCCATATCCGACTAGTATTTTTTTTTTGTTTTTTTTCATATTATTAAATGGTTTTATGAAGGAAAAGGATTTAAGCGAGAAAAGATGCAACTCTTATTATGGTAATATTATAAAAAATGTTAATATTGCTTAAAATTATTAAATAATTATTTAATAATTTATTAAATAATAATTATTAATTATTAAAATTATTAATTTGAGAAAACTGGAAATCCTACCCGGGTTACAGAACACAGGTGAAAAAACATTTTTTTTTTTTTAATTTAAAACTGCAATAGATTTTTTACAGTAAACGTACTTTTTTAATGGACCGCTGACAACACCAAAAAGCATTTTTATATGAAAAATATCAATAATGTGTTCAAAAAATTTTTGAAATTTAATATAAGCGGTACTTTCGTTTTAGTCGCATGCCCAGAGTTAATAGACGATAAAATTGCCAGAGATTTCGCTACTTCTAGCAGCCTTTTTTATTTTGATTATTTCACTATTTAAGCATGCAATTCGACTACTGTTAAATTTATGTTTTATTTTTATTATTTTACTAGCTGTTTAACCCGTTCTATGCACGGGAGCTCATTAATTTAATTCTAAAACCAAAAATAAAAATAACTATTCTATTTAGCAAAATATTTTTCTACGACAGCGCATTTTTTTTAATGAAATTTAATTTATCATGTTACTATGGCAGCAGACGATAAAACGATATCTTTGGAATAAGGGAATAAATAGAATAAAAAGTTTTGCTGATGTTTGTGATAAAATGTTCGTCTTTATTTAATTTTTTTTTTAATAATCTCTAATTATTTGCATGTGAGTAAAAAGAATTATCGTAATACTCGCTGGAGCTCTTTAGTATTGCAGCGCGGCGTACGTAATATGTCTATCTCTAATTTTTTGCATGTGAGGTAAAAGAATTATCGTAATACCCACTATAGCTTTTTAGTATTGCAGCGTGTGGCGTACGTAATATGTATATCACACATTGGTTAAAGAACTCACGCGATAACGGGTTGAACATAAAAAAAAAGGATTTTATTGTGAATTTTTAATTGTTGGCAGCTATTATAACGAAAAATGTTTAAATCTGATAGGAAATTGCTCTTAAATGGGTGATTTTTTATTAATTAAAAGTTAACTATAAATTATTTCGATTCCGGATTGCTTTAGTTCCCTCGGAAGTGTTTAAATACACATGTACTATATAACATTTCATAATTCTGGCTTCCAAACTGTGGATTTTTATAGCATTACGGAACAGACAGACAGACAAATTTTCTTTTTTATGTATTAGATTAAATGGTGAACTTTTGATTTCATTGTGGAATATTAACCGATTCACTGGAAAACGGGTTAATCTTTCTTAATAAATCTGAATGAGATACAGATAGATTTATTATTATTATTATTATTATGATTGAAATTATTTTTAAAACAATGAAAATTCACTAAACTCAGAGACAGTTTTCATACAAATTGGATTTGAAAGAATACTTTTTTCTTATTCGACGGTGTAAATATGGAAATTGGGAAATGTTTAAAATTAAAAAATATATACAATAAAAGCGAAATTTATTTCTCATATGGTGTCTCCGTCAATATCACGTCAGTCCCTCTTTCCTGTGTAATAAAGGTGTCAAGCATTACAAAAGCGCTTGTGCAAGTTTCACGTTTTTAGCTGCAAAATTATTCAAGTTACACGAGTTTAGCTCATAGGCTATCAATGCCTGAGAGCTAATATGCCCGCAGGGTCTGTATGTATGTACGTACATACGTAACGCGATAACTCTTGATAGAAATATCCGATTTGCTTCAAATTTTTTTCTAGGCTCATTCTGATAAGGAGCTTTCCTGATTAGTTTTGGAGGTTCATTGGTTAAGTAGTAAGGGGGGAACGGGGGCTAATCCCCCTAACTTAGATAAATGGGTTTTTCATGCAGAATTATCAGATTTTCTTCTAATTTGGTATACCGGTTAATTCTGATAAGGCGCTTCCCTGATTAGATTTGAAAGTTCATTGTTTGTCTAAAAGGGGGAACTGGGGGCTAAACCCCCACCCCTTAATTTAGATAAATGGGTTTTTCCATCCGATTTGCTTCAGATTTGTTATACCGGTTTATTCTGATAAGGCGCTTCCTTGATTAGATTTGGAAATTCATTTGTTAAATATAAAGGGGTCACGGGGGGCTAATACCCCCTTAATTTAGATAAATGGATTTTCTATCCGATTTGCTTCAAATTTGGTATGCCGATTTATTTAGATAAGGCGCTTCCCTGATGACATTTGGAGGCTCATTGGTTAAGTATAAATAGGGGAAACGCGGAGGGGGGTTAATCCCCCTTAATCTATTTTTCGAGGGGCTTTATTCTTTGAAATAAGAGTATGATATACAATTACTGTGAATAGCCAGTGAGCTCAATGCCATCAGTTTAAGTGGCACTTTCCTTTTTATTATACTTATTAACCCCCGTTATGGCTATTTCTTTAGGGCAGCAATTAAGGTGCCGTCCCTAAAAAAATAACAATACGTTGCATAAGCCAGCCGTAAAACGAAACAGATGTATCATTTTACGGTTAAATACTGATAATCTCTACTGCGATTTTTTAAATTTCTAATCATCACACATTTTCAATTTTTACACCTTCGTATAGGAAGAAAAAATAGTACTTCTAGCTGCAACTTGTTTGAAAACTGCATCTCAATTTATTTTTGAGTTATTAATTTTTTTGCTGTGTTAATGCAATTTCTTTAAGGGTGGCAACTGCAGTATTTCTTTTCTGTAGAAAGTAAAGGGAAAATTGTTGGAAAATAATATATTTCTATATCTTTTTATTGCCATTTTCTCATAAAAACTGAAAAAAAAAATTGTAATTAAAATGCATGCTATTTTGAAAATATATAAGGGGCATTCTCACAATCTTTTGACTTTTGGGAAAAATAATCTGACAAAATTAATCTTGCTAAAATAACATTTTAATCTGATAGACGAATGCCTTAATGATTCAAAATAAGGAAAAAAGGGTCAGCAGCGAAAATTTTTTTTTATTTAAGTGAGGTTTAAGCTAAACTTGCGAGTTTAATTTTCCTTACCATTTTACCCCTATAACTTTTTATTTTCTTCTACAGGGTGGCTACTAAATACTGTTACACTAAAAAAATACGAATTAATTTTAATTGTTTGGTAAAACAATTTATTTCTCTATTTTAACGTTTGGCAATCTTCTATTAGTGCAGACGAATTTTGTTATAAAGCAAATATTAAAGATTATTTTAAAGATGGAAGCCAAAAGAATGATGATTAAACAGCTCTTTGATCGCAGATTTTCCGCTGGTGAAAACTTTAAGCAATTAAAATGCCTTGATTTTAATGGAACATTTATATATAGAACTATAAATTGATTATTGGATACTAATAGCTATGTAAAGATCGACCTAGGCCTGGAAGTCCACGCTCAGTTCGCACAATAGAGCGCATCAAATGAATTCGTGAAAAGGTGTGAAGAAATCCACAACGTTCTGCAAATAAAATGGCTGCAGAAGAGAACGCGAGTCGCAGAACTATGCAAGTTATTATAAATGAAGATCTGGGTTATGTCCCTTGTCGCAAAAGAAAAATTCAAGGTTTGACTGCTGCACAATGAATAAAAACATTACAAAGGAGGAAGAAATTGATGAAGCGGTACAGTAGGAAAAGTGTTGACAGAATAAAATTTTCTCATGGGAAGCTATTTTGCACTGAACAGTGTTACAACGCTGAAAAGGATATCGTATATTCAGCAACCCTCGAAAATTATACCTGAAACCTTTCGAACTGTTAAACGCTTTCAGAACAAGAATTCTTTTATGGTTTGGGCTGCAGTGTCAAACAATGGAAAATTGCCTTTGAAGTTCATCGATAAAGGGATAAAAATCAATGCGAATATTACAAACAGGATATATTGGCTACACATTTATTCCCAAAAGCTGAAAGGTTGTATCCCAAACAGAATTGGGCATTTCAGCAAGATTCTACACCTTCGCACCGAGTTAAATCAACACGGGCTTGGCTCGCTGTCAATTATCCAAACTTTAGCATGCAAGAAGATTGGCCACCTTCTTCACCGGATCTAAATCCTTTAGATTATTGCGTCTGGGGGATTTTAAAGGCTAAAGTAAACAGCAACAAACACAGAAGTTTGGACTCTCACAAAGCTTCCATATTGCGTGAATGGTACCGATTACCTCTTAAAATGATTCGTGCCGCAGTCTGACAATGGCATAAGAGATTATCTATGGTAATCGATAAAGATAGCGGTCAATTCGAGTAAATTTTTTTTCCCTGTAAACTTTCATCTCTGATTTTCATCCTATTAGTGTAGTTATCACTTTCTATTTTATATTTGTAAAATAAAATCACTGAATATTTGTAACAGTATTTAGTAGCCACCCTGTAAATTTTTACTTATAATGAATTTTCATAGTACCCACAGGACATTCAAATAAGTAATAATAACAATGTAGTAATTTTAATACAGAATTTTTGTATAACATTGTCTTAAAGGGGTGTTAAAGAAGGACGTTAAGGTAAAAAAAGGAGATGGTATTGGAAAAAAGGACGAAATGGTAAAAAAAGGAACGGTAAGGATGGAACGGTAAAGAAAATTACCACCTATTTTTAGGAAAATCATGTTAAGACTAAGTGATAGCCACAATGTTCATTGATTTTTAGAAACAGTTGTTAACATTGGATTAAATTAATTTTTTTTAATTTACCTCGAAAAGTGCAGGAATAAACCTTGGGGACGGTGAGACTACCAATAAAGCCACGATGCTTGAAATTGATATTTAAATGCTGATTTAAATTCTACAGTCAATTTACTGACAAAGAATTTTAGACATTATTTTTCTAGCATACTTCTGCATGAGAAAAAACTTGAAAAAAAATTCTGTGGCTGCATCTGAAATGATTTTCTGTATAATTTAGAAGACGGATGGTAAGGAATCTAAAACCCAGGGGCAGAGTTTAAAAAATAATAACAACCCTAAAAATGTGTGCAGGTTAATTTTTAGCTACATATTTATATAAAAGAATAGTTCCAGTTTTAGAAAAAAATTACATCGAATTATTTTTATTGAAACAATTTTATCCAGACAGCTCCAAACTTAAAAATCAGCATCAGGAACACGGGACGGTAGATGAGTTTTCCTGGTATTTGGATCCCCGACATCGCCCAAAACTTATTTATCTCGTTAATATTGTTATGCAATCATGCAATGGGGTGTTTCCCAGTATATGAAATTAAAAAAACACAAAAAAGTGCATTAAATAAAAAATTATTATTCAGGGACATGAAAGTCAAAAGATTGTGAGAATACCCCATAAATGAATGACTTCTGGTAGAACCTTTAGTTATTATTATAAACTTTATATAATTTTAAGTATCCACATTAATTTTACAAACAAATAAAGACATATGAATCATTAAGATAGCCGATTTTTATTTTTTATTTTATTTTGTTTTGTTTTATTTTATTTTATTTTATTTTATTTTATTTTATTTTATTTTATTTTATTTTATTTTTATTTTTATTTATTTATTTATTCTTTGTCGAGTTTATGATATCACATTTTGCTGGGTTTGTGTATTAAGTATTATTGTGCGATAGTGATGTCCTATGCATACATTTCTATAGCTGTTGTTTAAGACTGGATCATAAATGTGGAATTATTAAGCGAATGGAAATCACATCATTTTACATGAAATAAAAGCATGCATTTTAGGTCTTAAAACTGAAATAAGTTTTGTAGAAGTATATCATTTACAGTTCAGCGGCTTTGAAATGCTTCACTTTTGAAAATAATGCAATTGAGATTATACACTGATAAAAGCAAAGTTTTACAAAACTTTATAGTGTCTTTATAGAAGAGCAGTGACCTTTAGGTTAATATAATATTTGTTTGAGAGTTAGGCTAACTAATATAAGATGCCTTTTTTATTGTAACTAATTTTGTAGGTTTATTGTAAATTAATGAAACAGGTCCTTCTTAAGCATTTTCTTTCGTCGATTCGACGGGTTCTACCTCTTAATAATAATTTTTTTTTACTCATCGGGAGCGACACTAAATTCTGGATTGTTACTTTAATTTTCCACGTCATGGTGTAACAAGATCTATTCGCCTTCAAACTTCTGATTTAAAAAAAAAAAAAACATTTAATAAATAAAATGTTTTATTTGTTTATACATTCGCCTGGAAGCTTATATTGGAAATTTTATTTTATTATTATTTTTTTATCATTGCAAAATGCATAATATATGTTTTAAGCAATAACGAAAAAATCTCAGTCGAAATCCGTGAATAATCCTAGTATTTTTAAAAAATTTTTATTCTGATCATAGGAATAAAAGAAATATATTAAGGCTTACGTGTTATGTTTTGAAACATATATAATCCATGTATAATATACGGAACTTGTCAAATACAGATTTCAAATCAAAATTTACATCATACTTGCCAAAAGAATAAAGGCTTTTTTCAACTTAGAAAATGTTTCAAGGCATGCGAGACTTTTTTAAATGCCTGCAATATACGTCATATCAACGTGGTTTTGTGAATTTAATTTTTTAAGAATCTCTGATCAAAATTTGCATTTAAGTATGCCGCACTAATGTAAAAAATAAAGTATTTAATAATGTTAAAAAAAAAGGATAGGATAAGAAAAGTACAATCATTTCTTGATGTAAGCTCAAAAAGTAATTAAAAAAAGTCTGTCATGTAACATGCCGAACGATCAATCATCTATATACTACTATAATACGTACTATATATAAAATGTAAATGGGGATTTCGTTCTGGGTACTTATAACATGAGTTCTGGAAATAGATTTTTATGGCTCTTGCATTGTTAGTAAATTAATTTTTCTGGGAAGGTTTTAGTATATAAGATATTGTTCTACGCATAGCTTAGTGATAGAATTATGAGGGGAAGTTCTGTAATCCAAAGAAGCCGAGTATGAAAGACCAGCTCATTTAAAAAAAATATGTTCATTGAATTTTTATGAGATTTGTACTGATATATAGATAATTTTTCAGGAAAGGTTTTAGTATATAACATATCGTTCTTCGTTGCTTACTTATAAAATTATAGGGAAAAGTTCTAAAATCACGTGAACTGGTTTATAAACGATTGGCCTTTTTAAAAAGTCCTGCTGGACGGATTTTAATAAGACTTGCATTGTTAGTTAGATAATTTTTCAGGGATGTTTTTAACATACTGCATATCGATCTACTGTTTGAGACCAGGTTACACTGTAAATGATGACCTAAAAGAGTTGGTAATTAACAGCCCAAATTCTGTCGGACACATTAGAAAGTATAATAGCGTATTGGCGTTCTTATCGATTTCAGCAATAAAGAATGACATTCAAAGTAAAGGTCCATATTGCTTTAAAGCACAATATTAAATTCAGGTATATAGAGTAACCTCGCCAGTAGTGGATCAAATAAAGTCAGTGCTACGGGGTTTTTATTGTATTTCCTTCTTTTTTAGTTTTGGAAGTTAACTATCATGATTGCTACAACCCTTAATGAATGGACAAAAATGAAATCCGCTGAAATTAAATAGCAACCAAATTATAAATAAATAGTTTTATAATTACCATTTTCCCACTGGTTGATCAGACGGAAGAAGTCAATCTAAAAATCTAAAAAATAATCTTTAAAATATCATCCTTGGACTGTTATTAGCAATACTTCTTATACAAATATTAGTTGAACTAAGAAAGATGGAAGTGAATTATTTTAACTTGTCGTAAATGCCTCTAACTCATCAAAAAGTAAATGTTTACACTTTCTAATTTTAAAAAAAGTTCATAAAATGGCTTTTCTTACAGCAGACAACAATGTGATAACAGGGGCACTAACTTTGAAACAAAAATATTATCTCCAGTGCACGAATAAAACTCATTTCTGCCTGAAATGGTGCAATATTTCAGAAATGTGATCAATTACTGGAAGGGTATCAACTACTGGCGGAGTCACCCTAATTTGTTTGATTAAAGGTTCGTTCGGATACACCGTCTACGGAGCATGCGCAGCCTGCTGGTTAGTTATACAGGATGTCCACTCTCAACGGTGTCCAATGTCTAATTCCTAAACCGTTAGTCATAGACATATAGTTTCAATTACAAAAATGTTTTAAATAAGGTAAAGAAATAGTTTAAAGGTGATTTGGCTCAATAAAAACACTTCTTAAAAAATCACAAAATTTATATTTTTGTACGGTCCCTCAGTCCTATAAGTGATATTTAGTAAAATTTTCCTATTACACTGACAAGTAAGACAAAAAAAGTCCCATTACTCTACGATTAAAATTGTAAGTAATAGCTGAGTAATAGCTGTTTAAAGTTGGAGCATATTTTTTGCTGCAAATTAGGGGTCATTCACAAATTTAGTTGAAATATAATTTCGTAAGACATACGCAAAAAAAAAAAAAAAAAAAAAAAAAAAAGATTAAAAAGTTGAGATTAAATTTAACATTGCAATATAAATTTGAAATTCGATAAATTCCGATATATTAATGCAAACTATACAATTTGTAATAAACATATAAGAAAAAAAAAACAATTTTTGTTAAATAAAATGATGAAAATTAACTGCTTCAATTCTGTAAAAAATGATGCATACATTAAAATGTTTTTATGCGTACGTTCATGGATTATGTCATGTTTTTTAGTTGCCGATAATTGATTCTTATGTATTCTGTACCGCTGAATCCGAAACTGACCTTCATTTTTTACCATCACGTAAAGATTTTTTGCAAATCATAAATTTTAAGAGTTGAATAAAGAAAAAATAGCGAAAATTTGATACTTTAAAATAGTTGTGATTGTTATGTTTTGAACTTTTGATAATTGATTTTTATGTATTTTTTACAGTTGAATCCGAAAATGACTTTCATTTTTAACCATCAGGTCAGGATTTTTTGCAAATTGTAAATTTCGAAGTTCAAAAGTTCAAAGTTAAAATTGAACCTCCTCCCCCATCTCATCGGACCGCCCAGCTGTTTAGCTGTAAGAAGCTCACTATAGGAAGAAAAAAAATGAATAAATTATTGAATTAAATTAAATAAAAATAGTTTTACATCTATTTTATAGAATCTGATTTTCGATATATTTTAACATTGACATTTACGATTTGCAAAAAAATTCTAACGTGATGGTTAAAAATGAAGGTCATTTTCGGATTCAGTATGCTAAGAAGTACATAAAAATCAATTATCAAAAGTTAAAAAACAAAACCATCTCCCCTATTTTAGAGTATCTGATTTTTGTTATTTTTTAACTTTGACATTTATGATTTGCGAAAAATCCTGACTTAATGATTAACAATTAAGATAATTTTCGGATTCATTACTAAAAAATACATAAAAGTTAAAAACACAACCATCGTAGTCTTGTGTTATCTAATCTAAAGCTTTTTCTTAAACTTCTTGGCGGTAATCTATCCGAAATTTTTTGTGTTATCCTGTAAAATAAGTATAAATGGTAACCACCGAAAATCATAATAATATTAGATAAATTTAATCTCGATGGGATATTTAAAAGTGAATTAAAGTTCGAGTACAAAATTTGAACTGGAAAAACATGCATACGATCGTTGAAGTTAAAAGCTTCTAAAAACAACGTAATTTTTGTTAAAAGAAATCATGTAAAGAAACAGTCTCAAATCCTTACAAAATAAAACATATGCTAAAATGCAATTATTTTAGACAATTTAAAACTTAATAAAAGTTAATTGTAATACTTGTACGGGTTTTTTCAAAGCGCAGATACACATGAAATAAGTTCTTCGAATTCTTTAAGCACTTGGTATATGACCCCTCAAAACATATTCTAACTCATTTGTGTTCAGGTGCAGGAAAGTGGTATAAGTCATGGATTTTTAAAGTGAAATTTCTGGCAGGTGGGGGGAGAAGGAGGGGCGAAATATTTCTTTTTTTTTTACCTTTGCGTTTCATACCGTTTCAGGTGCGGTTTTTTGACGGAGTCCTCAGATACATGCTAATTATTAAATATAAATATGCCAAACGTTAAGTTATCACTATTTCCGAATAGTAATTTCAACAAATATCTTAAATTCTTGCTGAAGACCGCCACCCCCTCGAGTAACATATCTACTGTTAGGTTTTGTAAAGGGGTTTCGTTCACATACACTTTTGTTAAGAATAGACTGCACCCACTGGTGGTGAAATCTGGAACTAACAGACCGTGGTTTCATTTAAACTTTAAGATACTTTATAACACATGATAAAAAATTATAAAGAAGAATGAATGGCGCGTCGCATTTTGAGGGAGGTGACCGAACAAAATTAGGAAATATAAGTGGACGATCTATTTGAAACTTTAATGTAGCTTATAAAGCATAACAAAAATTTTAAAAATCAGACCGCGTCAAAAATCATGGTGACCATCTGTCCACTCCCCCCCTCCCCAAAAAGGCACTTTTCTAAATTTGGCAAATACCCGTTATGTGATATATCGTATCATTTCGGGGGGGGGGGGGGGGGTGCACGAACAAAATTATGAAATATAACAAGGTGAATATGTTTGAATCTTTAAGATAGTTTAGGATGGGTTTGCGAAAATTTAGAAGGTATTCCATGGCGATAAATGTACTGGACGTTTTGAAAGGAATATTAAACGAAACCCTCTGTGCGATCTATGATCACACTTACCCACTTGTTTAATATATCTGACGAAATTATATTTCTACTAAATTTGTGAATGACCCCTAATTTGCAGCAAAAAAATATGCCCCAACTTTAAACAGCTATTACTCGGTCAATTTTAATCGTAGAGTAATGGGACTTTATTTGTCTTACTTGTCAGTGTAACAGGAAAATTTTACTAAACATAACTTATAGGACCGGGGGACCGTATAAAAATTTAAATTTCGTAATTTTTTAAGAAATGTTTTTATTGAGCCAAATCGCTTTTAAAATATTTCTTTACCTCATTTAAAACATTTTTGTAATTGGAACTATATGTCTATGACTAACGGTTTATGAATAAGACATTGGGCACCGTTGAGAGTGGACACTCCGTATGTCTATGAGTAACGGTTCAGGAATTAGCCACTGGACACCGTTGAGAGTGGATACCCTGTATATGGGATGTTAGTGGCCTTTTAATGAAAAAAAGGTGAGCTTAAATACATTTATAATCATCTAACATATTATTTTTCGAAAATGTTCCTCAACAAAATAAAAGTTGACCTTTGAATTAGTAAAAGTTAAGAAATTCAATTATTTATCATATGCCAAACATTAAAATTTAAAGGAGAAAATTTAAACATACACTGCTTTTCTCTCAGCCGAAAGTTCGTTGTATACTAAAAGTTAGTTCCGTAAGCGCGATGTAATACAGTTTAGCACTCAGTCATAAAACGTCAACTGTAGAACTTTATATGTATAATTTTTTTAATTAAATTTTTTAATTAATTTTCAGCAGTGAAATTACGCCCGAAATTAACATTGAATGTTAAATACGTGAATTTTTCACATTTTTAATTAAGCGTAAAACCGACATCTGGCTGGGCTTTATTTCGTCTCCAGTTTTGCGGCAGGGTTAATGCTCATGAAGGCTTTTGCTGCGGTTACAGCCATCCCGACATACGTGAGTGAGAGATGGCGGGCTCGGTATCGTTCTTGTAGCTCAAAGCATTGAAGCGTTATTTCAAGGATCCATGTTCGATTTCCGGCTTGGACATTTGTAACTCTGTTGGTTTTACGCTTAGTTAGCTGTGTGAAAAATTCACGTATTTAATATTCAATATTTAGGTCTTTAATCTCATAACGTTTGGAGGTTCCTGTCATCAAAATTATATTTTCCAAAGATAGAACATACATTTTTAGTCATAAAACAAAGTGTTTATAACACATACATCATAATGACGCCACTTTCGAATTCTTACATTCCATTGTTACTCATATTAAGTCACATAATTTCTGAAAAGCTTTTACATAAAATTCTTAAAGATAGCTTAAAAATAAACTTGATTATTACATAAAATTACCGTTACCTTACACTTTTTGAGTAATAATATAAAAAAATCCTATCACAAATTAATTTTGACGCAAGCGGAGCCGCGGATAACAATTAGTTGTTCAATAAAACAAAAACTTATTATAGAATTCATTAAATTTGGAATTTCATAATTCTATTACAAAATACTTCCTGAAAAGGCAAAGGGAAAAGATGAAATAATGCGCATAAACAATGAATGAAACAAAAGAATAAATTTATGATTAAGTCACTTTTTCTGTTGTCGAAAATTATAATAGAAATTCATTTAAAACAAGTGTTAACTGAAAAATTTCTTGTACAGATAGTCCCAATTAGCAAGCATTCATTAATTATCGATATAACTGCTTTGTTTATGGAAGGAGCTTTGGGAAGGAATCGCTATTTCTTGTTTAATTAAATGTTATTGTTAAAAAAAGTAAGTTTTTTTTTTTTTTTTTAAGTAAAGCATATATTGTTTCAGCGGAAATATACATTTTTTCTTTTATTTCTTTTTATAAGCCAATAATTAAAAAAAGGAGAGATAAATCAGTAATCCTGATCGATAGGACAAGAACAAGAACAAAAAAAAGCTGTTTTATAATAATCTATGTAACAAAAATTACGACTTTATGTGTAACATTATCCTTCTGACTTGTAAAATCAAAATAATGACCTCACAAATACGAAAGAAATGTGCATTGATTAAAGGAAGATTCTATGTCATTGGGTCAAAATTTTCTTTTTTTTTTTCTTTTTTTTTTTTTTTTGCATTTTTTGCTTTTTTGCATCCCTCTAACGCCCTAAGCTATTTTTGCCCTAAAGCGATTTCGCAACATCCGAATTCCTTACGATATTTTTTACTAGTTGAACGTAACACCGCAGCACCCAAGAAATCTGATGAAGTTGAAGTACCAGTAAATAAATTTTCTGTTAATTCTAAAGCCTGTGAAACTTGTATCAAATCAAAGTCACATGGAAGTATTTCTCTTGTAGATTCCTGCGTCTCTAATCTTCATCTTTTAGTGGCTTTACGATTGGTCTGTTCACAAAACTTCAGAGTGTCTTTATCATCACTTGAATGCACTTGCTTTGGTTTAAAATGTCCTTGATTTGTGTCTGATAGTGGAAACCAAATTTTGAATAATAATAATAATAATAATATCTGTTTGCTAATAATATCTAAGCTGTAATATTATTTCTCCCTGGATCAACATGGTATTTTATTAACAACGATAATATCCGTTTTCAATTCAAGCAATTGAGTATCGTAGCTTATCACGCGAATAAGCATTTATTTCAAAGCAACCATTTTAATTCCATTAACACTCTCTTATATGAGTTTGATCAACATAAAATTTTACACCTACCAAGAAACTCAAACATTCCTTCTTCTTCTCTTCTCTTTGTTTTCTTTCTACGGATGTGGTGTTTTCATCACAATTGATAATTGATTATTTTTTTAATTTTTTTACGATTGCAATTAGTTATCTGAAAATTGATTTCCTTTTCGTCAGTAATTTGATAGGTAGATCAGACCTGTGTTATTTTAATAACAGTAAACTAAGATCCAATAAAATTTATTTAATTCCGAAATAGGTTAAAGTGCTCAATAAAGAAATTACGTACTTTTATGTTAACCAGGCTCAACTCTCGACAATAATTTTTCTTGCCAATAACATCTTTTATTTTTCGAGTGTGCAAATCAGAAACAATACTTTGAAAATTAAATAAAATATTTTTCTTTATGGTTTTATTTTCATTTCTTATTTTTTTCTTCCTGTATTTTAATCGAAATTAGTGAAAGGCATGTATTTTAAATGTATAAAATATGACTATAAAATGAGACTAGGGAGGGCTGACCATAGAGGAGGCTTGACCCATCCTTCAGTTTTCATATTTAAAAGTTTGTCAAGAGGTGGCAACCAAAGCTACTGAAATGCTCAAAGAATAGTCTTTGTTTTATGCAGATAATTAAAACAGGTGTGCAAAAATCAATTGTCAAGAGTTTTCAGCTCAAAAAGTGTCTTTTTTAGAAACAATTTGTTCTTCTTCTGTTTTCTTTTTACAGATGTGATGTTTTCATCGCAATTGATAATTGATTGATTCTTGATGTTTTTACGATTGCAAAAGAAAAAAAAAAAAATTGAAAATTGATCTCTTTTTTGTCAGTAATGTAAAGTATAGGTAGATCAGAACTGTGCTTTTTTAACCCCTTCACGATCGCTTAATATTTGGAAAAACCATAAAAAAAATACCTATTTATTTTATTACAGAAATTGAATAATTATAAGGTTTCTAAGTAAAATATGCAATTAGTTTTTTTTTTTTTTTTTTTTTTTTTTTTTTTTTTTTTTTTTTTTTAGCAAAAAAAAAAGATGTTATAGAACAAATTCATATTTGTAGAAAAGCCATCATGCGAGAATTCTGTGTCTTAATGTTTGTTTTACACCGTACAAATTAATGCGAATAAAACCTTTATTTTTCACATCTTAGATCTTTATTTATCATCATCACACACATTTTTACAAATAATATTTGAAACAATATATATACATTAAATTTTGATTATTAATAATTTTTTGAGTGTTACATATTTCGAAACATGCATTACAAAGCCCAACATTACAGTCAGCGCAAAAACCAAACCCAAACGCCAATATTCAAAGACTCCACACTGAAATGCCAGTTAAATTTTTCTGGTTTCAGAAGTTTTTTCCAGCAATAAATCTCCAGCCCGGAAATATGACGGAAGCGAGAAATAAAGAACGACGCCTCACCCCGTGATATTGACGGGAGCGAGAATTAAGTGGTTAAACAAAAATCCAACATTTTTTTTTATATATTCCGACATAGGTTAAAGAGCACAATAAAGAAATTGGGTGCTTTTATGTTAGCCAGGTGCAAATCTCGTCAACATATTCTCTTGCGAATGACAGCTTTTATTTTTCAAGTCTTCAAATTTGAAACAATACTTTGAAAATGAAATAAAAGGTTTTGCTTTATAGTATTATTTTCATTATTATTTTTCTTTTTTTTTCTGTATTTTAATTGAAATGAATGAAAGGCATGTATTTTAAATGCATATAATATTTGTATTTTTAATGAAAGTTATGTATTTAAAATGAAATGAGTAGACTAATATTAAAATGACATGAATGCTATGCGAATGATGACAATAGGAACAATATTTGGCGATTCATCCCTTGCTCCCTGTTAACAAAAAAGTACTAGAAATTGTTATTGATGAAGAATACATACTTTATATTACAAGCGTCTTGTTTGCAAACAATTTTTTATTTTAAAATGGACTTCAATACCCGCTAATAAAATTATTTCTGATAAACAGAATTATTTGCATTTATTTATATTTTGAATTATTATTGCATCTTACCTGCATAGATGCACAAGTATCTATAAGTGCATATTTAAAAGTTTTTAATGCATATTTCTATGCATATTTTCCAATTTTAGCGGATGTAATCTGAACTCTAGTAATGAGCAGTACTTGTAACAAAATTTCCTCATGGAGTTTTTTCTGTAAACGTGGAGTTTTACGACTTGGAAAGATGTCGTTTGAAAACATTGCAAGTAATAGAGAATTTTTAGGCGAATAAGCATTTATTTCAGAACAATCAGACGATCCAACTCGGCGTACCCGAATTAAAGATGCCGGATTCTTTCTCATTTTAGCAATGGGAGTGGCGGGACTGGGGGGTGAATTGTAAATGTCAGTGTAAGTACGTCAGTGCACTACCCCCTACATACTAAATGCCTCTCGCATTCACTGTTTTCCCCATATAAGAACTGGAAGTCAGCTTAGCCCCAAAATGCTCTGCCATCTATCGGGGACAATTGACATGATTTTTAAAACCTATAGATAAATAACGTAAACAAAAGTTGTTTTGAGAATATTTAAATAGAAAATTTTAAAATAAATTAGCTTAAAAAGCAAAATTTGTTAAAAATTTTTTATTTATTCCTAGAATTTCCCTTTTTTTCTTTCTCTTTTCGTATTTATTTTAATTGTTGTATTAAATGACATTTTTTCTATAAAATATTTGAAAAGAGAAATTATTTCATAATTTCTCTTCAATTTCAAATGATGAATGATAAAATAACGCACATAATTTATTTTATTATATGACTTTTAAATTATATGTTCTTTTTTTAAAATTAATTATAATATATAAATTAATAGCACTTACATTTACTTGTAAATAGATTTCCATCAAAAATAAAATAAACAAGGTTTATGAAGTGAAAATATTTATTAACACTATAAAATGGTACATGAATTTTAATCAATGGATCAAAAACTATGAGCAAGTTTAAAAAGATTATTGCAAAACATAAAAGTATTTGATTAAATTAAATTTTACTAAATAGTAAAACATGTATTTCTTTCAGGCAAAATATTAATAATAAACAAAGTTAATGTGGGGTGAATGTGTCAGTGAAGGACAATCTTAAGGAATTGCTTTAAAAATAATTTTTAATTAATAATTATAATTATTATATTCCTGTTTTTTTTGACATTATATTAATCTATCAACAATATTTAACTAACTTCATAGTTGTGCTTCCCATTGTGAATTAAAATTTAATTCTAATAACATAATTACTTGACACTCCAGTACTAGTACCATACAGTTGCCTCAATAAATAGATTGCAATATTTTTCTGAACTTCCCTATTTAATATTTTCTATGTAAAATAATTAAATCATTGATATTGTGATGATAATACTATAAATATTAATTACCTTTATCATAATAATGAAACTAGCAAGTCTTTTTTTTTTAAGTGTTTAAAAAACATTTAACTCACAGTTTCATTTCTTTTATATTTGAATTATTAATTATTATAAGTAATCATCAAGTACTTTCAGGAAATTTAAATAGTTGGAAACATGATTCTGTTCAATGATGCTCCAAGACACTTTTTTTTCATCTTTTTGACTACCCCCCCCCCCCCCCAACACACACACCACATACACACGCACGTTGCCTGAATAAATTGATTACAGTGTTTTTCTGAAATTCCCTATTTAATATTTTCTATCTAAAATAATTAAATTATTGATATTGTGATAATAATATTATAAATATTAGTGACATTTATTGTAATAATGAAATTAGCAAGTCTTCGGGTCAGGACCTCAAACGTCAATTCTGCAGCTTTTTTTTCTTTCTCCCTGTCTCTCTCTCTTTTTTTTTTTTTTTTTTTTTTTTTTTTTTGGCAGTGTTTAAAACAGTCAGCTCACAGTTTCATTTTTATTTGCATTATTAATTATTACGAGTAATAGATCAAGTACTTTCAAGAAATTTAATAAGTTGGAAATACGATTCTGTGCACTGATGTTCCAAGACACTTTTTTCATATTTTTTACTATCCCCCCCCCTCCCCTCCCCGATACACACACATGTTGCCTCAATAAATTGATAATAGTATTTTTTTTTAATTCCCTATTTTATATTTTCTATATAAAATAATTAATTTATTGATATTGTGATAATAATACTATATATATTAATTACATTTATTATGATAATGAAACTAGCAAGTCTTCCGGTCAAGGCCTCAAAACGTCAATTCTGCAGTTTTTTTTGTTTTTTTTTTTTTTTTTAACATTTAATTTAGTTTCAATACGTAATAATCAAGTACTTTCAGGAATGAAATTATTGATATATTTCAATTACATAATATTTATATTGCTTCAAAACACAATGCTATGAATACATATTTATTTTGATCACATTACTAATTCGTATTCGATTTCATCGTGTATCATTTATTATTATTATTATTATTATTATAATTTTGAATGTTATTGTATTTTCATTTTCATACAGAAAAGGCTTAGCATAATTATCTGATAAAAAGAAATACTTTGATCTATCATTTTTATTATTAATAATAACAATATTATTTCAGATTCTTTCAGATTAAGGTACTCTTTTCCTTTTAAGGCATTGTAAATTAATAAAAATACATCTTATTAATAGCAACTGTACATTAATTTAATTTATTATTATTCAACGGAATGTTATTAGAAACATGCAAATAATAGTAGTAAAAATATCTATTTGTATTTTTAAAAATACAATGAAAAAAAGTTAAAAAGACTCGTTGACTGTCTTCTACAGGAATGGTGAAAAGAAATATTTTCCTTTATTTTGCTGGATGAACAGCAGTAAGGCACACAGCAATATGGCAATTTATAGAGAATATATTAACTTCATTAAAAGTAAACATTTTGTTTAAAAAAATCACAAATTACTGCAAAAAATAAAAAAAATAATAGCTTTCAAAGGCAGGTCTATGAGGCGATCCATGTAAATACAGCAATAACATACCCCAAACAGTAGCGCCATCTATCAAACTTGCTGACTTCCATTTTTGAGTCAAATGCGAGAGGCATGTAGTATGTAGGGGGTAGTGGTCAGTGTAAGTCAGTGTAAATGTCAGTGACATTTCATTTTTTTATTTATTTAAAACATATTTAGGCGCAACTGGATAGATAAATGACTTATATCTGAACCATGCAGGTATTATGCATCATTGGATATTCCAGATAATTATCCACGTATGGAAAGAAATAACTAATTGAAGTTTATATCATACAAGAAGTTAAAATTATTCAGTACTGCAATACACATTTAAATTGAATCTTCCACATGTTTTATAATTATTCTTAAGGGGGTCCGGGACACAAAAAATCTTCAAATTTTCATTTTTATTATTATTATTATTATTGGATTAAAAATTTCTCTGCCGTTTTCTGCTTAAAATGATGTTTAAATCATGTTTCTATCTTAATTAGAACAGGAAATATTAATTTTTTAGTTTTGGTTTGTTTTCAAAATCTGCCTTTCAAGCTATGGTTGTCAAGGAAACGAGTTCTTGTGAAAGTGCGTTTTTCTTCATGATAGGTTTTTTCACCATTTCTCATATTTAAATTCTTATAACTCGAGAACCGTTAAAGATACATAGTTGAAACTCGGAACATATCTTTTTCAATTATTTTACTTTACTTTTGAGCCAGCATATTTGAAAAAAATATTTACTTTTGAAAATATGATTTTAAGTTGCACCACTTTTTTGTAATTTTTTCGTTAAATATTTTTAATTTTTTTTAAATTAATATTTTTTAAAAGGCTGGCTCTAAATTAAAAAATATATATTTCTGTTTATTTAAATGAAAAACAATTTAAATTCTACAAATAATATTTCGAGTTATAACGATTTTAAGTTATACCACTTTTTCCATAAATTTTAAAATTAAAAATTTTTTTAAAAAGCTATGAGAAGTTTTATCATTTGATTTTGCTTACAAATGATATGGTTAACCATCCCAAAAAAATTCAAAATTTTAACTCAATAAATAAAATTTTTTTGAAAATGTGTCCCGGACCCCCTTAAAAATGAAATCTCACAATATCTCGCTATGTCTTTTTTCTTTGATTTATTGCAGATAAAACTCTTATGAGAACTGCTTTATTGCGTGTATTTTTTTGTTTCAAATATTTACGAATTTCCCCAAAGATGCAAAGTAATTCATAGATTGTGTATTATAGGATGCCCCGGTGTACACAAGTTTTAGGTAAAAATCGTATCTAATTTAAAATTCTAATACATTTTTTTGCATTTAATATACAGAGTGATAACTAAACTATCCCGATATATGAGCCCCTAGCTATCATACCGTTCACAGAAACTGAATGAAATTTTCTTTTAAAGTGTTTTGGGGTGTGCGCTCAAGAATCATATGAAAAACAACAACAGTTAAACTCTAACAATTGCGGGTACGGTTACAAGATTTCGAAATTTTAAAATGACAACACCAACATTTTTCATTGGAATGTGATCTCCATACTGAAAACCATAAATAACAGTTAGAAGTGTAATGTTAGTATGTTTGTAGGGGTAATCTCTGGAACTATCGAACAAATTTTAAAAATAATGATGGCAAAAGGCTGGTGACCATCTCTGCTCCAACATAGGCTATATTTGATATCGGTAAAACAGCTTCCCGTCCAGGGAGTCAAGAGCAATAAATGTTTTAAAATTGCAACTTCTGTGATATTGCTGAATCTAGAAATTTTAAATATGTAGTGGTGGTAACTTTTAAAATGGAAATACTTGCTATGAACGTTTAATAAAAAAATCGATTTTTAAAAGGGTAAAATGAGCACAAAATGCTCTAAGAATATTTTAAATTGCGGTTTATTAGGAAATTTTAGGGCTAGAAACTTGAAATTTGGCGTAGCTTGATTTTTACATTGCAGACGTAAATGCTCGCCAAAGACAGTTTTCTAAAAATTCTATATTTAAAAGGATGCAGGAACAAAAATCGTTCTAAAATTACGATTTATGTTGTTATAGTATATAGAATTAGTATACAGAAGCTTGGAATTTGGCATGGTGGATAGTTTTAAGAAGTAAATGCTCGCTATGAACGATCAGTAAAAAAAATCGAAACTTCAAATGAAAAATTAAATGGGCGCAAAACCTTCAAAATACAATATTAACGTGAAACTAAAAATCTCAAGTTTACTAAATGGTGTATACAAAATTTTGTAAAGTTAAAAACTAAAGAAACATTAAAATAAAATTATTACAATCGACATGCCGGTAATCATCTCTGACCATCTTCAGGAAATAGTTGTTTCATTGCTTTTAAAGTTTCGAAGAAAAAAGCCAAAACGTCTTGAATTTGAAAAGTTCGTTAGGTTCCCGATCGATTATCGCTTCAACCAGTTATAAGAAAGAGAATATGCAGTAGCACCATCTATCGGACAAAAACAGAATAAAATTGAAAACAAGTAAAAGATGGAGTATGCAATGGCGTTATCTATCAGATGAAAACAGAATAAAAGAAAAAGTGAATAAACAATATGGCAAGCAGAGGCAAAATCCAATATAAAATGATGAAAATTAATGCAAAACAAAATAAAAGAAAAAAAGAAAGACAAACTTTGCTAGAAGCATAAATAGCAGTGCATTGCCAAAATACATTCTGCCTTGAAGATACATTCTAAATTACCATTTATATGTAATTAATTTTAATTCTTCTCATTAAGTGTCATGTACGCCGGATGCAATAAAAGAATGAAGTTTGGTCAAACTGTGATTTAATTAGTAATTTTCAAATTATCCGTAGCAGTATAATTTCCTCTAATAAACTAGGTACACAAATATTACTTCATATATTTCAGCAATTACACGAGCAAAGCTTAGGGTTTTGCTAATATAGATATAAACGAATGCATTTGTATATAGTAGATATAGAACGAATACATGAATTTCATCAACACAAAATTTTATATCTTTAACCACCCTGAAACTCAAACATATTTTTTTTTCTTTTTTATAGATATGAAGTGTTATCCAGGGGATATAACGAAGAAAAGATCCAAGAATGAAAGAAAATTATTACAAAGAAGGACAGCAAAAAGAAGTACGCCCGAAATCTAAAGAAAAATGTAATATTTAAAACAAAATATATTTGCTGTATCTATTTTGTTGTTCCCACATTCGAATTTGAACAGTACTAAAAAAGATATACTAAAAACTATACAATAAATATATTTTATTCGATTGTTTGTTTGTCGCTGGAAATGTTTATTTGAGTATTGATTGGATGTATTCTTCTCTTTTTTTCGAAAAATAATAAAAATAATAAATATTTGTAGATGAATGACTGTTCCTTCATGTTAAAATAATACACGAGTTTTAAAAAGTATAATAAAGTAATTTATACATATTTTTCAGCTGTTAGTTCAGGAGGCAGCGTTACATTTTTGCAACCAATTTTAGCGCCGGTTGTTTTAGTAGATAGGATAAATTAAATCTAAATAGCACACATAACGAAATTGCCGGTCAGCCGGCACATCAAGAGGGGACTTTGTCATAGTATCTGTTGCCAACCCGCTGCAGTGTAAAATGGATGGCGACCCTACTGTTCAACTGAGCGAGTTCCGTTTGAGACGGAATGACTTCCGTAATCGGGTTGCCACAGATTTCACATTGCAGCAAACTCCGCCATGATGCGATGGCAACATCCTTGCTGGTACACCAGCTAACTGGCAGTTTCGCTACCTTTAAATTTTAATTATCATAATAGTATACAGTAAACTCCCGACTATCCGGCCCTCCGTACTATCCGGCCTAGTAAAAAAACAGAAGAATGTTGCAAACGGCCTAGACAACAGGTTTCCGTCTTTGGGAAAGTGCTGACTCACTACTGGAAGGAGCAAGAATGGATTTCAGAATGCACTAGCAAACCAGTGACAGACAGGAAGGGAAGGGGGTTAGGGCTTGATAAACTGTTCAGTTGTTCTTCGGGTTAACAAGTGCGGACGTTATTTGCGGTTGTTCGTTGTTACGTTTGTATAGTCCTTTGGTGTCCTTCGTGTTTAGTTATTGAAGGTTAACGACATGGGTGATAAACGTAAATAAATGTTTTTGTGACAATGAAGGAGAAACTATGCGCTATAAATCGACTGCAGTCTGTGGTAACGACAAAAACTATTGCCTCGGAGTTAGTTATTGGTAAAATTACAGTGGGTAGCTGGAAGAAATATTTAGCAGAAATTTAAAAGTAGTGTGATACCCAAGTCAGTTGAAGTGGCATGAAAAATAGAAAAACTATGCTGGAAGGAAAGCCTAAAGAAGTCGAGGAAGCTTTATTTTTGTGGCATCAACTCTTAAGACGAAATGGCTTGCCTGTTATGTTACTGTACCGTTATTGCAGGAAAAAGCATTGTGATTTTCCCGACTAATAGATTGAGCAGATTCAGAATTTACGTTAATGTTTTGCTCATTTTGAAACTATATGTAATGTATATATAAAATGTATCTTAAAATGTGCAACATGTATTTTAATATGGCGAAGGGAGGGCAGGAAGTGAGTAAATATTTATAGAACTCCGGCCTATCCGGCTTTTTTGTTATCCGGCACACCCTTCCGCCACATTAGGCCGGATATTCGGGAGTTTACTGTATATCAATATCACCGACCCTAAAGCTGAGGTTACTCCTTCCTTCAAATATTCTCCTTCAAGTGCAATTATCGCCCTTTCTTCTCCCGTCATTTGCGGTTATTGACAAAAGGACGGAGAGACTCAACAATGGAAAGAGGCGGAGATGAATTTGAAGGAAAGATTTCCGTTCTTCAGAATGATCCTTCAAACTAAGTAAGATGAAAAGTATCCCGTAACCAGAAAAACAAACGGCAGTTGAATGATACTGTTACAAAGCAACAAACCCAGGGGGCTAATGTTAGACTGTGCATGGGACTAATGTGACAACGTGTGGGGCTAATATAGTACTTTAGGCTGTGACGATACTATTCTATCATATAAGGTAAACTGGGGTAATTGGGCCATAGGCTATTTTATAAAAACCGTTGATGTCTTTTAAGTTTTAGCTTTTGTCAACATTGCAAACCTATATCTATTTCTTAAAACAATGCGTGTCAACTCAACCAAAACTCTGCCTTTGCTGTAATAGGTTGCCGAAAATTTAGGTTTCTTTTTTTTACAAACAACGTAGGTTGAACTACCTACCTCGGCTTTTTATTAAAATACTGTAAGTACTTTTATTGAAAAATAATTTTTTATGATTAGGCATATACGAGTAAATACATTAATTTCAAATGAAAATCAAATTTCAAAGTAATTGCTTAAAAGGCGCAAAGGCCAACATAGTGAAAAAGATTCCAAGCCGGGACTCGAACCCGGGCCATCAGTATAGCGCACTGACGTTCTACCGACTAAACCACTTGGAACGATACCCAGCAAGGAAAATTTCTTACCATTATATGTTGGCAAGGCTACAAACGTAGCACAAGATGGAATATTTACCGTGAGCCACCAACCTGGGGCAAACACACAATATAATTAAATCCAGCATCGATAGAAACTATATTAATACATGGAAATTATTCCAGAGGAAAACATTCGCCTTGGATACAATATTTCAAATGAAAATCAAATTTCAAAGTAATTGCTTAAAAGGCGCAAAGGCCAACATAGTGAAAAAGATTCCAAGCCGGGACTCGAACCCGGGCCTTCAGTATAGCGCACTGACGTTCTACCGACTAAACCACTTGGAACGATACCCAGCAAGGAAAATTTCTCACTATTATATGTTGGCAAGGCTACAAACGCAGCACAAGATGGAATATTTACCGTGAGCCACCAACCTGGGGCAAACACAGAATATAATTAAATCCAGCATCGATAAAAACTATATTGATACATGGAAATTATTCCAGAGGGAAACATTCGCCTTGGATACAATATTTCAAATGAAAATCAAATTTCAAAGTAATTGCTTAAGCGGCTTGGGACGGCGAGTCTCGGCTTGGAATCTTTTTCACTATGTTGGCCTTTGCGCCTTTTAAGCAATTACTTTGAAATTTGATTTTCATTTGAAATATTGTATCCAAGGCGAATGTTTCCCTCTGGAATAATTTCCATGTATTAATATAAATACATTAATATTATTAGCTATCGATGCATATTTATTTCACGTTTCAAATGTAAGGCCGGTGTTCCATTTACTTGATATTTTTTTTAAGAATGGGGTAACTGGACCATGTGGTATCCCCAAACGTTATAAATAATTTTTTGGAGTTTCTCTTACTATGGGAAATTAATTTCCCCCTTTTTTTACTTGCAATAAAGAAAATTACATAATACCTTATTAAAATTATGTAATAAAATTTAAAAAAAAGCATGTTGGCGGGTATCAAACCAAATTTCTTCAGTGAGATAGCCAAACCTCGAAATTTTACGATACAGGTGAAGAGGCGTAAGACAAAGTGACATTATTAGAAAATTATCGAAACCAATGAAATATAGTTCTGTTCGATATAAAAACATGGTTATATTCTCCACTGATTTATTGGGCTATTGGTAAAAAAGTTGCCTTTTTTCAACGCGCTCTAGCGCCATAACCCTTTGACAGAAAATTAACGTTATTATAAGTATTTTATAGGAAATTTTGTCTACTTTAATTTTTTTTTCAATAAAACGCACACTTTTAGAGATATAAGCAAAAAAACTTATTTTTATGACCTTTGACATTGAATGTCTGGATACATGGACACGAGATAGTATAGGACTTTTCAGCTAACTTTTAGAATGTCAAAGCAAAAATGTATGCAAATTTTCAGCTAGCTATTTTTCATTCTGGTGTTTACAGTTTTTTTTTCCTTATTTGACTGGACTATTAGAAGTATTTCCGAATAGGAAAAACAATTCTATCTGCTATGATTAAAAAACACACCAGAACGTTAATTTTCATAACAGAACAGTTTTTTCCGACATATTTTTTAACTTCACATTTTCGCAACTGTTCGCTAGATTCTAATTCTACGGATACACTACAATTTACAACGCAGCTTTAATCATGTATTATATACAGAAATTCTATTTTTTTTTTAATTATTGTGAAACCTTTGTATATAAACTTTCAATATAAATTTGTAATGTTTAAGCTAGCCATTCTTTGTAATATTGTTTTCAACACACTGCAGAAAAACAGCAGCTTCATCTCAGTCTTTCTCTTTGTTCTACTATTCATAGGAACCAAGTTATGAGGTCAGATACCCTTTGAGCTAAGAAAATACATGAAAAAGTGACCTTTATAAGAATTGCAGTCACTATATAGCTAATTGACTTTTAATTATAAAATAGAAAACGCTTATTAAGAAAGATTCATTTTCTCAATTAAAGTTGCTTAAAAAAAGTATACACATGTATAAAGTTTTTTATTTATTTTTATAAGTAATACAATTTTTGCGAAAGAATTATTCTTGCATGCATTGCGCGCATGATTTTTCACATTTGAATTGCTGAAGCAAACTAAGATTTTTTTTTTTTTTTTGAGCATAGCTATAATGTGTTTTCAAAATGACCTAAATAAAACTTGTATATCCCGAGGGAAAAAAATTATTTTTAAGAAAATCGAAATATCAAGATTTTTTTATACAAAACCAGTCTTAAATTCTAAATTTCTTACTTGAGAACATAATAATAGGTCATTCTGTGCCTCTATACATTTAATACATTCAGCGAAAATTTCGTGAAATTCTAGCTAACCATTTTTGCACGCAATGATTACGCAATGACCCACCACGCAATGATCAAAATCGCTGTTTTGAGAAAATTGACTTTAAAGATAAAATTAATCCTTGGTCATATAGAAAAGTTCAAAGTGTTTTAGACATAACTTCTCTTCTAATGCGAATTTTTGTATGGGGTTTGTTTTTTAATGTTCCTAAATAATCATGCTTAATTTAAGCTATTAAAAAGATCGATTTTTCGACGCTTTAAAGGGAACCTGACCCCTTCATTCATTTGGAAGTCATCTAGAACCCTTTTATATATTTCAATTAATCTATTATACATTTTGAGAGTTTGGAAGAGTGCAGGCCTGGGGCAACTCCTTTGAATACACTGTCGTAAGTCAGGCCTTAATTACCAATTAACATTATTACGACGTTGATTAATCATTTACTTTATCTCCTGTTTAGAGAAACTTTAATATATTAATCGGCCATAATCCCAATAAATGTTTCACTGTACTTTTAACTAGAGCACCTATCCATTAAAGCGTTAATTAAACATTCATTCTACTTTCAGTGAAACAAAATTTCAAAATATTGACCAATTAAATTCCAGATAATTGACAAAGACATCCCAATGCTTTCCGCATGAAAATTTAGCCGTCATCTTAAAGCATTAATGTCACATTTTTCGAATATTACGTCCAATCTTATGAACAATTTCGACTAATGAGATGAATTATGGCCCTTAAACTATATGCATCATATCCTTGTGGAATGAGCACCTAATGGGGACGAGAATATTTTCAAAATTTTTCGCACATCATTTCTGTTAATCGGATAAAAGAGATGGCAACAGTTATTTGTTCGTAACCATTTTATTTTTCGTTTGAAATTTTGCCTACGATCAAAATGTTTTAATCTAAAACTTTATGCAAATGGGTAATACTATAACAATGCTTTTGAAAATTTTGAATTTATAAGTCTGAAAGGATAATTTTCTGAGAAGTTCCTTCACTCTAATATGAATGTTGATTGTTAAAAGAGTCGGAACTACAGCTTGATGAAGAAGTTTTCCCACGTGTATTTTCAAAGTAATATAACCAATTTTAAATTTCCTTACCGAATTCAGGATTAAAGAAAATACAGTGTTTGGTTCATCCCTATTAACAAATAAAGTTGAATTTTCTATAGAAGAAATAAATTAAAAAAAGGAGATCGATCTCTTATCAATTCTATTCCCAGATCTTAAAACCACAAATTTTCAACGAAATGTCAAAGCAATAATTTTAAAGTGACCTTTTCACGTTTTCAGCTCACAATTAATATATATATGATTAGAACAGTGTCATATTATTAGAGCAGTGTAGGCTAGAGACATAATGCCTAATATGGGACCTAGTGTCAGCCAATCGCCGACCGTGACGACACTATTTAACTGAATATGAAAAAAAAAGTATAATAAGATGCTGGAATGACCTCTAAAAAAATTTTAAATCGCGTTCTCGGGAAAAAAAAATTTAAAATAAAGAAAAAGAATGTTCTAAAACGGAATGGATTTTGACACGGAAAAAGTAAGATACCAGCCATAGAATAGAGGAACTTTGAGATTGGGTGAAAAGTATTTTAAGGTTCAAATAAGTAAATTGGGTAAAATATATTATATATGTATGTAAGTGTGTGTGTGTGTGTGCGTGTGGTAGACTCGAACATATGTAACAGAAAAATTCGTTCTGATGTTCACAGGTTTAAGAAGCGGTTCTCGCGCGATTTTTAAGAGCTTCTCGAAAAAAAAAAAATTCTCGCTCCACAACAAAAACTTTCTGGATCCTTTACTGGCTGATTTTTAAACGTAAAAACATAAAACTGGCACACTTCAATATTGAAATGATTTGGAATCAAATAGAATTTTCTATTTTTCGATAAATCTACTTTATCTTAACTTATAAGCAATTGCTGTTTCCTTATGACATTTCTTGGAATGTACGACGTGAAATTCAGTACGAAGCGTCATGGACCGGGAGTGGCTGCACAGACCATCACTTCATCGAGTTGATGGCTGTAAATCCAAGATTAGACAGAACCCGATTCGCATATTAAAATGCAACTGGTCTGGTGAATCATATCTTTGTGGAAATCACCTGCAAACCCGATATAGTGTTTTATAGGCAGGTTTAAAATTGTGTATTCCTGCACCCAAAGGTATCAAAACATAGAAGACTGGAAGCAGGAAAACACAATGGTAAACGTACCAGTGAACCTATGAAATCGGGTTTGCAGGTGATTTCCACAAAGATATAACTTGGCAAATCAGTTGCATTTTAATATGCAAATTGAGTTTTATTTAATCTTGGAATTTCGATGAGATAATGGTTTGTGCAGCCGCCTCTCCTGGTCTAGCATCTTGGGCAGCATTTTTAGAAATATCCTTTGCATTTAACAAATCTCCAAACAATATTCGATTTTATGGTGTCTGAGTAAAAGTACCGACACATTTCGTTCGTCTGAAATTTACAAAAGATTTCGGGAATGTGTCCGAAAGTAAATCACAAATTTTTATCTTCAGAACAGGGCGTTATCGAATCATTTCAATTTCCATGGAATTGAGGAATGAAAATAACTTTGGCTTGATAATAATAAATTTTAATAAAAAATTTCAAAAGATTAAAGAATCTGATCAAATCATTAGCTTGATTATAAAAGATGTTCTGTTTACTGCAAGAAAATCTTATTTCTGACTGATATATCTAAATCTGTGTTAAAATTTTCAATTTGTCCTAATGCGAAACCAGATTTTTACTTCGTAATTATACACTATAAATATTTTGCTGTATTTAGAATAATACAAATTTAGTTTAATTTGAAATTGTAAACTTCCTTAATATTTGAATCTGTGTTTAAATCTATATTTTAATAAAAAAAAAAATAATAAATAAAAAATAAAAAAGAATGGACAATACAAATTCACCATGTTTGGCCACCTTCGCAGTAGTCAAAAATGTAATGAAAAAAAAACGTCCAATCTCTAATATGTCCCGTCATAATCATCACTCCGCAATTATATTAATTTTTTTAGTAGTGATCCAAAGAAAAAAATGATAATGCAATAAAGGACCTATCTCTCAAAATTGCAAAACTGGCCATTCAAGCCTTTTCTACCAAGATATAGATATACAAATCAATAAAAATGTATATACTCTTTAAAATATGTTTATTCGATTTAAAAAGTAGCGTCAAAAGTCGGTATTTACGTATGTTTACACATTCCGGATTTTCCTATGGCACAAGCAGACATATATTTTCGGATGAACACTGACGAACTTCTGACTGGAGTAACAAGCAGGTGTCCTTTCTGTCCACGGAATCGCTGATTAATCGAAAGTTTAACATTTTTAATGCTTTCGAGTAAAAAATTAAAAAAAATCATTAAACATGTTTTCCTTGAAATGACTTTTCTTACTTTGTCCCACTGTTTCTGAAAATACTGCACGGTTGATATCAAAGAAACTTTTAGACGTTGTTCCAGGGTTCGAACGGATACCGTTATATTCCAGGTAAATATCAGTTTTTCTTTAAATAAAAGACTATATCTAGTTCTAACACGCGAAATTTCGCCTTATATAAGGAAAGATTTTCTATAAGAAAATACTGGTACCGGAGAATTTTTTGGTCTGGAAATTCCAGGACCCGTACGAACCCTGTGTTCTGTATTCATACGGTTGGAACCCACTATACAAAAAAGTTTTAAACGTAATCGACTTTTTCATCTCTCGTAAAAATTTTAAAAATATCGATTTTGCCTCCCATTTTTTTCAGACAATTTTTTTTTCTCGGTTCCAATTATAACAAAAATCCTACTGATTATAAACCTAATTGTAAATTCTTTTCCTGAATTATAGATCTGGTAGAAAGCGTGGATATTACAACTGTAATGCGGGTTGTAGGCATAATTTCGCCGCCTTTTTGTAATAGCGAAGTATGGAGTATTTTGCTCCAAAAATTTTTAAAAGATAGTTTCAAATTTTACAGTAATATATTTTGTTTATATTGAAAAAAAAATCTGAAATATGCCTAGGTATATGCAGGAGAATGTACAAAGCTTCCCTAGAAAAATAACACTCACAAGAAAGCAGATTTTGTTCTTATACATTCGCATTACCGAGATTTATTCTTTTGCCTTGTGTGTAAAAATCATCTTCACCCATAGCTTTTTTTTTTTACTGCATGCACAAATTTTTAGTAAACAAGTGCGTCCTATCTCCTAAACCATACAAAATATTGTTATTATGCAAATTACATTTCAAATTTTAAAAACAGACTTCACAAATAACTTTTTTGTCACAAGCACTCAAAAATGAGACTTAAATGGTTATTGACGTTGCCATATTTCATGAGGAGTATACTTTATATATCTCAAAACATTAAATAAAAATAACTCAAAATAGAAAATTGATACATTTTCAAACTAAATTATGTAAGAAATTCAGATTCTTTCACTGTGGTAAAAATTTTATTTAAAATTTTGGGAAATCAAAAAGTGGAGAGGATGAAGGCGATGGTACAGATGGCAGCAATCAAATACGAAGAAGGAGCAAATACAAGAGATGTCAAACAATAGTAAAGACAGCACAACAAAGTCACAATTCGGGTAAGAAAAAGTCACAATTCGGGTAATTAAGTGTCACATCCGGTTAAAATAGTCACAAATCAGGAAATCAAAGTCACGATCAGGATGTAGCGCCTTGAAGCGACATCATTTCTTCTTTCTGAAAAGAGTATTTTTGATTCTTTTAGACAAAGGCAACCTGGAAACAATATTTTAAAACATTATCAAAAACAACCTATTAAAATACCTTACTTTAGCTATCTTAAAGAAATTACAACAAATCAAAGAAAACATTCCAGGAGATTATTAAAAAAATACATAAAACTTCAACTGCAAAAGAAAAGGCGATATTTCTTAGGCTTAAAAATTATAATATAAAGATAAGAAAAGATAATCCACAATAACCTCTTCCGAGTTAATAATATTTCCGAAATGCGTTCTTTTTCTTTAGAAAGCTCAGAACTCGATATATATCTGAGATTTAATGAGACGTTTATAAACACAAAGCTAATTTTACTACCACTCATTTTCTTAAACGGTAAATAGTAGATTTTACAGTGCAAAAATTCGTTTCCTAAACCAATAATACAGGTTTTCGGATGCTATATATTTTTGAAAAAAGCAATTTTCTTTTCAACACGCATGTTTTAGAGACAAACATAATAAATTAACAGCGTTAACATTAACCTTAAAAGCAATATTACTTTGTAAATCCTGGATGTATAAATTGAATTACGAAGCTGAAAATGTATATTTGAGAATAAGTATTATCTTACAAACCGATATTCTGGTTCGAAAATACGGATAAATAGGCTATAAAAGCTACTCGAACACGTTTCCGAAAATCAGTGGTATCAAAATAAAGTTTTTTTAATGAATTCTTTTTTTTTAATCTCAAAAATATATTGGTTTTTGAGATTCCTAATAATAAAGAATAGTTTTCAGAATTATTTTTATAAGAAACATTTCTCTTCTTTTGCAGTGTCTTGTCGAAGACTTTTTTCCTAAAATTTTATTACGATACATATATTTTCATTTTTTAAAAAAACATTTGACGTTTAAAACGTTACAATATGTATTTTCTGTTTTTTTCTTTAACATTTTCTATGACAGAATGCTAATACAAAAGCTAAATGATAAATATGGAAACAAAAATTTGTACAATCAATGAATAATTTTAAAACAAGTTTCAGGCAAGTAAGTAAGTTTGCTTTGAATTTTGCTATTTTTATTATGAAAGTTATCAGCTAAAGAGATTTATTTTTGATAAATGATTTCAGAGATTAAAAGCTTTCTTTGGTACAATCCTGAGGAAATGTAAAATGAAACCCTTAATGTACAAAAATGTTAAACAAAAACATCTTAAAAAACGATGCATAAAAATTTTTCACCTATATCCTTGAAATGAGACCGAATACAGGGTTTGTACGCATCAAGGACTTTCAATCACCTTATACCAGAATTTTCGTAAAGTAATATTTGCTTTATTTAAGAGTGTATTCGCATCTAACTGCTTATTTTATGATTTATTTTTAAATTCATTTTTGCTCTCTAACGCATCAAACTGGCAAATTCTCTTATTTAGAAACTACATAATGTGCCATGCTAGTCGATTTTTCGATAAATGCAGAAAATTTCGCAAAAAATGCTGCCAAAGTGAAAGTTCTGAACCGAATTTTCCGAAGCGGGAGATCTGGGGATGAAAAAAATGGTCATACGGAAAATTTCTCTCAGAAAATTTCAAGCTGTTGAGGGTGGAAAAATATTTTTTCGAATATACCCTTAATGAAAAAAATTCTATCTTCAGATATAGCGACCCGTACATATGGATTTTTCTGGTACTAAAACACCTAAAATCGCCTGAATTCTCTGATGCGTACAAACCCTGGCATACCGTCCTTATCGTAGATTTATAATCTTATTTATTTATCGTCTTATTGTTTTATCATAACATTTTGTCCAAAATCTTGACAACTAAAGTCTGCAGTACTTGAAATTTTTATTTTATGGCAAATTTGCCTTCTACATTGAAAAGAAAAAAAAAATGTTGCTCTAGAAGAAAAATGCGTCAACCAGCAGCCTTTTTATTTCAGGGTAATAATCTGTATTTATTCCGAATTTGCAGCCAAAATATGTTAAAATAACAGAAAGTTCGTAGTCAATACAGAATATTTCTGTAAAATAGACCTTTTAACTGGCGTCTTGACTGACAAGTTTTTTTTTTTTTTTCGGAAAAATAAACAATTTTTTTTTCTTTACAGTATATGTCATATCCATATATTTTAGTGCTATATAACTCGAAACCACAGATTAGTTATTTCTGCGGACCACGGACACCGGCTGACGGAATCTAGGGAGGAACTTTTTTTGAAGTAGGTAGGCCTAAAGTCACAAGATATACAGAATACAGAAATACACACGATACAGGAATATCACAAATAAAAAAAATTTAAATGTCCAAAAGTGTTTTTTTTTTTTTTTTTTTTTTTTTTTTTTTTTAAGGAGAGTTAAAATAATTTATTCCTTTACGTCATATCTAGTTAAATCTGTACTTTTAAATCGACTTCTCCCACTTTCAAAAACAAATGCTCACATTGAGAAAAAAAATAAACAGAATTTGATCTGTGGAATTATATTTGATTAAAATGATATTGAGATTTTGATTTGAAAAAAAAAAAAAAAAAAAAAAAAAAAAAAGATGTAAGATTTTTAGAAATACCATTTATTTTAAATCAAATATAAGAAAATTGAACAATTTTCTAAAATACCTCGAACATATCAAAAGTATCTAAATTTTATTAGACTCGTCAACAGTATCGAGCCCAGTAAGATTTGTTATAGAGTTAATCTGATCTTTAAAATGCACTTATAATATCTATTATCACGTTGCATGTTTTATATTACAATGCGATTTTTTAACGTATCTATTGTATTTTATTAGAGAAATCGCCATTGCATTACACAAAATTCCTGTTTTAAACATTAATGATTAATGCTACTACTAGCAAATACTAATAATAATAATAATAATAACAATAATAATGCTTACGCTTTGTGTCTAAGGATAAACATTTCCAAGATTGTGAAATTAACTCGACGTTGCCATTCGTATACATATCCTCTAGATATATCATCCATAGCACGCCAGGCAGCGTCGGATTGGTTTATCTTAATCAAGTAAGGCATGGCACTTGACAAGTCTATGTTTTTTTCTCTCATCAACTTTCTCCACACCCTTTCTCTTTCTACTTTCATTTCACTTTCAAACCATTTTAAGGCATCTTCACGAACTTCAGAAGACCTTTTCATTATCATGAAGGCCGCTTCAACTTTGTGATCAAATTCAGCAGAATCAAACATGAATCTGAAAACAATTTGGGACGTTTAATAAATATAAAAAGAAAGAAAATCAACTCTCAAGCATACAGTACGAAATTATTTTCAACATATTCAGATTAATGTAATAAAACTTCCCTGTTTAATAAGATGTCAAAAAGAAATCTAAAAAAAAAATCTAATTAAAAAACCCGTAAAATATTTAAATCCCTAATATCAGCAATTAACGTCCATAAAATAGAAACGTATTCAAACTCTTTTGTGGAGCACTGTATATGATCCGTAACTTTGAATATATACAGCGTTGTAGGTTAAAATTTAGTTCATTGGGAAACGCATAACACAGTTGAAATTTCCCTTTCAGGAATTTCCTTCAATAAACGAAAATGTACTCGAATTCTTTTGTGCAGCCCTGTAGAATTTATGCTCACCTAGAAGTACGCAACCGATTAGTGAAATTTAAAAACGCATAGCGCAATTTAAATTAACTTCAGTAATTAATCGCTCATGCACAGTGTTGTAACCAAATTATTTTTTGTGTCCCTGTAAACGAACAATAAAATTTTATGCACACAGCAAACTTCTTATAGTACCCCTCAGCGATCTATATCAATTTCAATTAATCTGAAATAGAATAGCATCATTAAAATGCACTGCAAACCATTTTTTTCCCATAGATCATAAAGTAATGGAGTTCTGTTGAACTTTCCTCTAAAACTATAAATGCTACTTAATTAATTTTCAATACTGATCATGCCATAGTAAACCTCAATAACATGGCAATTTGAGTGTATTTATGTGAGTTAGAGCTCCGAAAAACTTACAAAAAGACGGACAGACAAACCGAATTCATAGCACAGAAGTATCTAAAAAAATATTATGTTACTCGATATGGATCCTTATCCCAGAAATGTGCATTTACAGCGCTAAATTTTCTGAAAAATAAATATAAATTAAGGGTAAAAAAATATTTTTAAGGGATTTGAACTTATCTAACGTTCTACCAGTATTTTCACATATTGTAAGAACTATTTTGTTAATTAAAAAAATTATTACGTGGTTGCTGTGTTCGTAACCGGGATAACTACTGACATGGCGGTTTTTATATCATTAAACCTTAAGGAGTCTAGTATCTTTTAAACGAGAGGAAATTTAACGAAAAAATTCTAAGTTTGAATTAGTTTATATTCAAAACCTTTTTATATATAAACATGGAATTTTGGATATTGATTAAACAGATTGTGCTTTGAAATATGCTGTCATTAGAAATTTATTAGCCTTTTACAGAATTTGTGTATTGTTGAAATCAAAATAGCTCTTTTTTTTTTACTCCACAAATCATTGCGTGCATGATATCTTGAGAAATCATGTATGGATTTTCATGAAATTTGGTAAAGATACTAAACATATATGTCTGTTTAAAATGAACTATTCTTAGGCCAAAAATATTTCATTAACTATATAAAAAAAAATATTTTTGTAAAAATAAAATAAAAATAAAATATTTTTAATGAATAAAAATAATCATAACTAAAAATATTACCATTGTAAATATTTAAAAGTAGTTCATTTTAAACACACATATTTGTTTAGTATCTTTACCAAATTTCGTGACAATCCATACATACTTTCTCAAGATATCATGCGCGCAATGACTTCTGAAGTAAAAAAAGAGTTATTTTTATTTCAACAATACCAAATTCTGTAAAAGGCTAATAAATTTCTAATAGTAGCATATTACAAAGCCTAATCCATTTAATCAATATCCAAAATTTCATGTTTATACATAAAAAGGTTTTGAAGATAGACTAATTCAAACTTTGAAATTTTTCGTTAATTTTCGATGCATTTAGAAGGTACAAGACCCCTTAAACTGGATGTAACAATGCTATTGATTAAAGTTTAATATTAGTCCAACTAATATTAAATGATATGCTATTTATTTTACTATTTTACAATCTTAGTGACTTTATCTTGCCCACGGAATTGATGGTTTGATTTCTTCATGATTTTTCCAGAATTATTTAATATGTATGTACATACATATATTACACAGATAACACTGGCAACGAATCACTGTATTTAAAATGATTACCAGGATTTTTTTCTACACTATTTTTTTTATCTTTTTCTTCCATATATTGAGGTAATCAGCCGTATTAACTTTCAATCTTTGGGCGAGGTAAACTTTTTCTGTCTGCACTTCATTGTCAAATAAAACTTTACATAAACATAATTAACATATTTTTAAAATGCACTCAATAGAAAACAAACAATGTATCGAGAAAAATTCTTTAAATCATCTTTATTGTCCCGATAAGTGGTACAAATACAATGAGGTCTGTGACAGTTCACGACTTGATTCTGTCTCTGTGGACATATTCTTTTTATGGTTGGTTGGTTGTGTTTATGACGGCCAATTATCAGCACGAGAGATATAGGCCCTAAGGGGGGAGTGCCCTACGTGGGGGTCTTTCTCAGGGAACCTAACCCATACTTACGCTTGGAAAACCAAGGTTCGAAGAAAATCACGAAAACTCCGAACGATTAGGCCGACGATTGGCGATGTAGCGATTGGGATCGAACCCAGCACCTCCACCTCCCATCTACCAGCTTCGAGGGCAGAACCTCTCGGCCACTGGTGGGGGATTCTTTTTAAGGAATTTCTATTATTCTTTAGTTAGTTACATTTATTGTTATTGCTAAGCATAAATAAAAATTTCATTTTCCTCAAAAACATATAATATGAAATAGCTAGACCATATTACTTATATATCTCTAGAGATACAGCATTATTATTATAGAGACATACAAGTATAAATGTAAAAAAGTAAATATATAAATTAGTTTATAATATACACTGGTGGACAAAACTTAAGGACCAATGTTGTTTTCAACGATTACAGTTAGAAATAGTTCCGCAGCAGTACGTGTAAATTTGCATCAATACGGGATGTATTCTGTTTTGTGAAACTTAAGCAAATTATGTACTTCACTTTTTCCAATCACGTGACAGCAGAGATAAGAGATTTTAGGCAATCGGCGGCTGCTGTGAGTTGTCATTAGATGTGAAAATTAAAAGAGATGGAGTGAAACTTGAGCACTGAAATTTGTAACATGTCTTCGAGGTATTATATAGATGATATTATTCGTGGTAGAATAATCGGAAAGTTTGAAGAAGGACGCAAAATGAGAGATGTTGCCGTGAAATTAACATCGCGCACAGTATTGTTTCTTGGCTATGGCCGGCATTCCAAAAGAGTGGAATATATATTAGGCGCACAAAAGGAGGTCGTCCTAGCAGTACGATGTCCCACGAAGATTGCTATATTGTTATTTCGGCTAAAATGAGCCGACGCAGCACAGCTGGTCAATAAGCAAATCAACTTTGTGCTGCCACAGGAACTAAAATATCGAAGAAAACTGTTGCAAGACGTTTGAAAAAGGGTGGACTGTATGCCCGAAGACCTTTTGTGTGTGTCCCACTCTCGAGACACCAACGTAGTGCCAGTTTACAGTGGTGCCGTATGCATTGCAATTGGACTGATGACAACTGGTCTACCGTGCTCTCCTTAGATGAGAGTAGATTCAGTCTACCGTCTGATTGTAGACGTAAACTGATATGGCGAGAGTTTGATAGTGCTTACTGTAGCGAAAACATTCTAGAAAGAGATCGATATGCGACTTAAAGTATCATGGTGTGGGTAGGCATCATTTTAAACGGCCGCACGGATGTGCTTGACCAAGGATCCATGACCGGTAGACGGTACATTGAAGACGTCCTGCTTCCACATTTTCGACTTTTTCGAGGTCTTGTCGGTGAAAAGTTTCGTTTTATGGACGATAACGCACCTTGTCATCGCACATAGTCTGTACAAGATTGTCTTGTGGCCGAAGATATCCATCGCATAGACTCTCCAGCCCATTCCCTTGACCTGAATCCCATTGAAAATGTACGGGATGCCTTCGGGAGACGTATTGTTGCTCGGCAATTCCCTCCCAGAAACAAGGAATCCCTCATCCGTGCTGTGAAGGAGGAAAAGGGCAACTTGCCTCAACAGCTACTGAATCGTGTTGTTCTGAGTATGCCACGCTGTGTTTAAAGTTATCTCGCATTACACGGAGGCCACATCCCTTATTAATATGGCGCTGACGATTGTTAATTGTGAGTATTTTGCTTTCTTTGTACAGTCATGTTTTCGGACAGTATTCACGTTTCAGAAAAAGAACCTCTGGTAATACCCTGTATACATCCTTTCAACAAAATTTTTATATTAAATCCCGTGTAAAACTCTGTTAATACCATTGTATGAACCATGACCCACAATCTCACGTATATTCTCATTTAAGTGTGCATTTCTTCTTGGTCCTTAAGTTTTGTCCACCAGGTATATAAAATAATTAGCTAATAGCGTTTAAATAAGATATTACATTATTAAATAACAATATCATACCACTTTATCATACCACAGTTATATGATTAAAAATTAAGCCGTTCTCTTACTATCTAAAGATTTTTATTTTAAATAAAAGAGCAATTAATAAATATATTACTCTCTTGTCCGTTATTATTTTAGGGAAAAAAATCTCTGTTTTGAATTTGAAAGTTTGACGAAAGCATACAAAAAATACTTAAAAGAATTTTTTACTGCGTGCATAGTTGGTGAAAAAATAGTTTAGTACACATAAATGATTTACGAGACAATTATCAAAACATTCTATAAAAATTTATAAAGAAAATTATCAAAACCTTCTATACCTATCAACTACAACTTCTCTTCTCAAAATTTTCCAATACTTTTCTTCTTTTCTACTATCCTGATCGTCATCGAAATCTTTACGAGATCGAAATCTGAAATTATATATTAGATTAATATAGGCATAGAAATGTAAGTATAAGATAAACAGCAATTATGATTCATCAAACACTATCGGAATATATACACAGAAATATTATTTGCATTTACATATAGAAAGTTACAGAGTTTCTTAAAAAACTGCTGAAGCCTTTTTAAATCGAAGCAATTGAATATGTATCTCCAAATTTCCCTATACTTTTAGTAAGTACTAAATGTATTTTCTTTTCTTTACTTTAATTTTTCAAGGTACATTTATAAAAACACAGTTTATTTTGCTGCCACTGATTTTCGGAAAAAGTTTCCAGCTATTTTTTATTAATCAGTTTTCTCAACCCAGAATATTGGTTTTCCTCAAGTAAACATTTTCATATTCGTTAAACAAGCTTTATAGCCAAGTATGATAATTAACAGCTTTAACATTAACACTAAAATTAATATTATTTTGTTACTCATGCATTAATAAATTATATTATGCAAAATTAAAATAATAAAACGTTTAATTATGAATAAATAGCATCCAAAAAACTATAAATAAATCATAAATCCTATATTCAGGAATGAGAAATCAAATTACCACATTAAAACAACCGAAACATCGCTGGTGCGAAAATTAAAAAAAAAAAAAAAAAACTTTGTTTTTATAAATGATTCTTTAAAGCTGAAAAATAGATTGGATTCAGAGGTTTCGAATAATAAAGAGCACTTTTCGGAAGAGGTTATTGTATATTTTCGTTAATTATTATATTACATTTTTGTAGATTATGAGACATTTGCTTTTTTTTTTTTTTCATTTTTTTACAATGCTTGTGAAAAAGTTTTACAACAAGTAAAAATTAAATTTAAAAAATAAAAAAAAAATCGACTGCGTAAAAAGCGAACTAATTAATTATTTCTCATCAATGTGAAACTATTTTTATATTACTTACCTATTTTTTTTATTTGCTTGTATGGATGACTTTTAAGTTGTGTTTAATTGTTAGTTCCTATCTATAAACACTGTTTTGGTGAGGTCTATAGATGTCTATGATAGTTAGAGTTGCAGTAAAGCTAGAGATCCGACCTACACAACTTCCAAGTTATATAATATTTAAACGAAGCTCCTGACTGTAAAATAGTCAATGAAACATCGTCTTCATTTTGAAAGACCTATCCAATGATAGGCCACTCAATAGGGTGCGTAAAAAATTGTTTTCGTTTCTACCGCCATTTTGTAGTTTACGGCCGCCATTTTCAATTTATAAAGACAAAACTTAGCCTATAACCATCGGACGGTTAAGACGAATCGATAGAGACCCTATTCATAAAAATACATCCAGCCGTTGGGATGTTTCGAGGGTATAAAGAAACCCACATACCCAGATATGTGGGAAACACATAACCCTTCTTGGCAGTCGAGTAAAAATATGAAATTTAATTATGCATTAATAAATTAATAAAACGTTTAATTAAGAATAAATAGTATCCTAATATCTATAAATAAATCATACATTCAGGATTGAGAAATCAAATTACTACACTACAACAACCGAAACATCAGTGGTGAAAAAAAAAAAAACTTTGTTTTTATAAATGATTCTTTAAAGCTGAAAAATAGATTGGTTTCCGAGGTTTAATGAGCGCTTTTCGGAATCATGAGCAACTCGGAAGAGGGTATATTGTATGTTTTCTTTAATTATTCTACCAAATTTTTGTAGATTATGAAACATTTGCCTTTTTTTTTTTTACAGTGACTCTGAAAAAGCTTTCCAAAAATATGAAATTTAATACAGACAATTGGGTGATTTGTTTGTGAATGCATCAAAACATAAAGTGTGTGGATTCCATCTGAAATTTTTGACAGATAACACTATAAAAAGTCTAGCTAAACTGCCATTTTCATAATACAGTTTCCGCAAAAGTACGGATTTGTTTTACAGTGTAACAATTTAGGACAATACAACATGCAATTTTATTTTAATAAATAAAATTAACGTTTTTCTACGGGGAAAGAATATTCTTTTGTAAAACTTTGTATTTTAATCTTTTATATCATTGTTACTTAGAATATCTTCTGCATTCATTTCATTTACAGTAATGGACGTATATACTCTTAAATCAAAGCGATGTACAATGAATCTTATGTACAATATTAAAGATGATGTAATTTGAAATACACTGACGTTCAAGCTGTACTTAAGTGTTATCGTTGGTCAGAAGATAGATCGGTAAAAATAGATGTAAATCATCAGTTGTGTTTAAATGGATAGTTCAATATACATTTAATAATTACATTGCTAAGAAAATTAAATAAGATAAAAGAAAACTAAAACAATAACAACATAAAGTTAATATGTAATCATTAAATACATAACATCAATATTGCGGCATTTAGCAATAAACGATATTAACGATTGTAGTTTTATTGCCGGAGTATATTTACGCTCATCAGAATGTATATAAATAAATATTGTTTAGTATAAATATGCTGTATCATTTAATATAACATATTACATCTTTATTTATGCTATATCATATAGCTCACCCGCAAGAAAATCGACGCATCTTAACAAAAGTAAATTCCACAGGAGAGGCAAATGGGGGGAAATTTTCATGATTTTATTTTAACATGAAATTACAGCACTTATCTCTGCATGTAGGTATAAAATGGTGCATACAAGCATATAACGCTTGAGAATGATGACGTAGGATGAGGTTTGGAAGGTTGGATAATTTTACCTCTCCACACAATCCACACCTCCTCTGTGGACAGAAATGGACATATAGCGTCATAAAGGTGACTTTCCATGTAACTACACTTATGAAACTGTTTGTGTACCAAGACGCACCTATGAAAGTCATATTAGTGGAATAAAACGGAAAATGAATTTTTGTGAGACGTGTCACTTTTGTTGCGGGTGGGCGATATTATAGTGTTATATGCATATAAATACTTCTGCTACTTCGTTTAATATGGACATTATGTAATACTAACTATGCGGTTACAATGAAAAAAAAAAAAGAAACAAAAAAGATAAGGAAAAAATGAAAGAAAGGGTCGCTAAAATGCTGTATATTCCCTCGGTCGCCATCTTTGATTTCTTGGCGATTTTTTATTGGCGTTGTTTATCAATAAGGCAGCTCCGTTAAACCTAACACGCGCATAAATCGCTGCTTGGCGACATTTACTACTTGGCGGAAAGGGGTTTTCACGCCAAGAAAAAATCCAAGATGGTGGCCGAGGGAATATACAGCATCTGTTCCGAAAGTGTTATTGTAATTAATGTTTTTGTCACCATTTTTGTTGGCGTTGTGAATCTGATCCGTCAAGGACAATACGTAAATAGCAAATGTATATCGTGTTTTAAAAATAAAAGATGTGTTTGAAAAATGTTGTTACTTACGTAAATTTCTCTAAGAAACTTTTAAAACTCATTTTTCTTAATATCATATATCAAAATATAACAGTCTTTACAAATATCAATCGTTTTAAAGCAAAAATCGCTTAATTTTAGCTCTTAGCAAACTTCAAGCAAGAAGATTGTTACCAGAACAAAACGAAATTGAAAGCTTCGATAATTGTTAGAACAACAATTTGTACAACAATGATACTTGACATTAAAAGAAAAGACTTTTAAAAGTGATTCGGCGCTGTTTTTAACCCTTTCAACAATATCGATTTGTTTTCTATATCTTTTGTTATAAAGTAATTGTTGTTTAATTTCACATTGTTTACATTCTCAGAGATCGGCACTGTTTATAGTATCTTTTACACGCTGTTATTTAATATTCAAAATTTAAAAGTCGAATTTTGTAATTCGTTTTTCACTCACTTCCTGGTGAGTTTTGTGTGATTGCGATAATAACACAATTTAATTAATATTTTTAGAAATCTTAATTATGAATTAATCGGTCAATTTTAATAAAACTATAATAATTTATTTAAGCAATGGAAAGAATAAAGCAAATAAAATCAAAACATATTTTGAATGCAGTTAATATTCCAATTTACTTGGGGTATCTTTATCAGCGCCTCACTATTTTTTTGTTTTGAACTCCATATGTTTCATTAATAAAATCATTTTCTATATTTAAATACATCAATTAAATCGTATTTCTTAAATAAGTATACTTTTAGTTAATTTTATGAATGTTCCTGCATTTTTTCATTTAACCAACCGTTTATCATTAAAAATTAGAACGTTCAAGTATAATTTAAAATTCATATTTATTTTATTTTATTTTATTTTATTTTATTTTTTACTGAAAAAAAATTAGTCCAATTTCCCAACCGTCTCCTGTTATTTATTTGAGTTAATTCACCAAACAAATTGGTAATCATTTTAATAAAATTATGATACATAATGGAATAATAAAAGAAATAATAGCCTATCTAATACGTTTGTATACGAAATTTTAAAGCAGTTCGAAAGAAACAGAGCATTAAAATACAGTCGAACCTCTATTTAACGAACCTCTATTTTGCGAACTTTTCCTTGGAACCAAGAATATTTTGCGAATTTCTTCGTAAAATAGCCTCTAAATAGCGAAGTGCATTCTCTATTTAACGAACTTTTTCTTGCGATCAAAAATTTTTTTTTCTCCCCATTTCTCAAAATATTTCTGGACATTTTAAACTTATTCTTTCTTTAAACGCATTTTATGATGTTCAATGGCCTTGAATTGATTTTACCAGGCGCCTTCTTTGTCAGCAGTGAGAATTCGGTAAGTACTGAGGACGAAGACGATAATCCCTTAGAGCAACTTTTAAAAATGTGCATACAGTGAGAAAAAAAGAAGAAATTAACCATGATGTGCTGATTGATGATTCTATTTTACTTAATTCTGAAATTGAGACCTCGGAAACACTATCCGAATTGGATATTTTCACAGTGTGAAAAATAAAAACAATACAGCAATGAATTGCGATGAAGACGAATATGATGGTGATGGAAATTATCATGATGCAGGAATTAACAAAACGTCGTATGATGAAATGCTAAAATCATTTGAAACAATCCGACGCGAATTATAGTTAGAAGAAAATACGCATGAAGGGGTTTTTGGTGCATTGCAAAGATGCGAGATATATTATGAGAGAAAGCACTTTTTTAAATAAAAAACTCAGGCAAAATTAACAGAGTTTTTCAGAAATTAAATTTAAGGACGCATATGTTAATGTATGGTTAACATTATTTGCTATAATAATAATAAATACGATAATGTCATTAAATTTCTTTAATTTTAATGTAAAACTATTTACTTTAAACAGAAAATACAGTGTATTCCCAGACAATGTTTTGTTTTCCTTGCAGATTTCAAAGATTTAAACACATAGAAAAAATGAATTGATGATGGATATTGGCGGGTAAAATAAATAAAACAAATCGATATAATTTATTTAAAAAATGTGATTAATTACTTTTAGTAAAAATATTTAGTGTTTATGAATTTAAAATCTGTTTTATGTAGTTTAAAGTATTTTAAAAGGTGAATCTCTATTTAACGAATTTTCCATATAACGAACTTTTTTCCGGGATTTAGCGACTTCGTTAAATAGAGGTTCGACTGTAAAATCCAGTCTTTGTGTAACAGAAAATTCAGTTGAAATGCACAAGATGATAAAACATTATTAGAAGAAAATATAGAAGTATAGGAAAGATACAACTATGCATCTTTATAACAATGGAAAAAAATCAATGACTGCGTCTGTTATTTGGGAAAAATGCATAGGTTTATAAATAATTTGAACGTGAAGAAAAGTGCGAAGTTTTATTTTTTTCAAAGGAGAATTTTGCTTTTCCTTTCCCCCCCCCCACCCACCCCCCCACTCCCCCAGTCACTCATTAATTCAGAAAAGCTCTTCTCTCAGTCCTTTCACGGAGATGTTCAATTTTTCGTTACTACTAGAGCATCTATCGGAATTCAGAGGTGAAGGTTATACTAAATTGAGTTTTTTCTATGGATTGTACAAGACTCCCAAATGGTCCGTTTTTGGAAAACCAGTGTTTTCTAAGTAAAATTTTCTTACAAATATTCTAGTAACCGAACCCGAAAATATTTTTTAGAAAATATTAGTGTTTAAAAAACGGACCATTTAAAAGCCTCAACTATATTAAATCCAAAATATTCCAATGTTAGCCAAAATTATGAAATGAGTGTATAATAACTAACAAAAGTCTGTTTTTTATGTACAGTCGTAGAAAAAAACTAAACACTCTCTAATAACTCCTCAACAAATTATCGTAGAAGAAAGTTACCGGTACCAAACTATCGGAAATAAAGTCTACTTTTAAATGATGTATATAAAATTTGCTTAGGAGGGCATCTACATATTAAAACGAATCCGAACTTCATTTTTTTCAATGGCAATACCAAATTTTAACAAGATATTTCAAATCTTCGGTTCAAACTATGCCTAGACACCAAATTTCAAGTCATCTGAATGATAAGTTTTTGAATTATAAGCATTCAAAATTTAGTGCTTCTAATGTTAAATTGCATTTTCATATTTTTATTAATATATCCTGAAATTATAATCCTAATGTGCTAATTTTTTGTGTCGCAATAATATTAAAATTAACAACATAAATACGCTGAATTTGTAATTTGTATAATTTTATGATATGAATTATTAATTAGGAAATTAATATTCGAAAAAAATTATGAATTGTAACTTACAATTTTTTTTATGGATTTAGATTTAATAAGTCCTGCTTTATGGAAATACTAAATTTCTCATTTTTCTTACAAATAGTTTTCAATTTATGCTTAAAAAACAGCAAAATAATGGTTTAAGGGGCCGTCTATGATAAAAGGTGACTAGATATTTTGAAATTTCTTACGCTATCCTGTTATTTCTTACGCTGTAATCTAGCAGTCTTCATTGACTGCTTGAGTGTCGTTAAAGATGCCTTGATCAACAAGGGGGCTCTCTCGGTCAACAATCGAGTGCTGAACTTCAATTTGGATACAGCCCCTATAATATGCTCGTTTTAAAATAATTAATATCGCGGAAACTTATTGTACGAATTGCATAAAAACTTGTTTTTAGTCTAATTGATGGGTGCAGAGTTCATTTATGCTGTCAGAATTGTGCACTGCTATTGAAAAAAAAACAAAGTTGTGGTTCGTTTTAATATGTAGATGGCCCATAAGGAAATTTTATGTAAATCATTTGAAAGTAGACTTTATCGTGTGGTACCAGTGTCTTTCTTCTACGATAATTTTTTGCAGAGTTAGTAAGGGGTGTTTTTTTTTTACTACGACTGTACATATTTACATTTAGGGTGAAACCCCAAGTTATTGACACTTAACTTGTAATAGACACAAGTTAATAAATAATTTGAACGTGAAAAAATTTGAATGCTGGAGAATTTTGCTTTTTTATTTTCCAGTCACTCATCAATTCAAAAAAGCTCTTCCTCCCGGCCCTTACCGCGGAGATGTTCAAATTTTCTTTATTACTAGAATATCTATCGGAATTCATAGGTGGAGAATAAGCTTAGTTGTGTTTTTCGTATGAAATCCCAAATGGTCCGCTTTTTTGAATCCTGTATTTTATAAGAAAACATTTCTTACAAATGTTTTGGAAACCACCCCCCGGATTTTTTTTTCTTAGAAAATACTGGTATTCAAAAATTTTTTTAGATTGCCCACCAGCTACACCAAATGATAGAGTTTTTAATTTTTCTAAAACATACTATTACTTTCGTATTACATTGTAAAATCAAGAAAGAAAAATCATGCGTCAAGCATAGTTTATTAAACACTTTCCAACACATTCAGATTAATTTAATAAATCTGCACCGTTTAATAAGTTAAAATATTATGTCTAATTCAACCGTATGGAAATGCATGACATATTGGAAAACCCAATTTCAATTGTTCCTATCTACAATCAGAAAATGATCCGAATTCTTTGAGCAGCCCTGTATATAATATATAGGTTTGTATCAATTAACCATATTTATCTATTAACTACATCTATTAACTATATATAATTTAAAGTCTGATTAATATGCATTCCAAAATTTAGTTCACGGAAGAAATAAATATACTTCAGTTGAAAATTCCCCTTCAGTAATTTCCTCTAATAAGGTGAATGGTACGTGAATACTTATGTACAATCCTGTATATGAGGTATAGAATTTATGTATAACGATTAACATGCAAAAAATTAGTTAAATTTTAAAGCGCATGCCGAATTTTTTAAAACGTACACTCCAGCCATTATTATTCAAAGACAGTACCTTAATTGATTTCTTTTGTGTGTCCCTGTAAATGCCTAAAAAATGCTATAAATTCCCTGTTGTAACGTGATCGTAGTGAAATTCAGTGATTTATATCAGTTTGAATACATTTGGAATAGCGTCATTTCATTAAAATACTCTGCAAACGATTTTTCCCCATGTACCATAATATAATGGAAATCTTTTGAGTGCGCCTGTCAATGAACTATTAATCCCACATACTTCATATACAATACAAAACATGCTTTGGTGACCCTCAGTAACCTTTATCAATTGCATGAAAATCGGAGTCTATTTACCGGAGTTAGAGCGTGGACGGACGGACAGACAAACCAAATGCATAAACACTTTTCAACTTTGTTGGAAAGTGTTAAAAAGACAAAAATTTCAACCTCAGAATACCTTGAACCCCATATTTGTGAGATTTAAAGACGCGTTTATAAAAACAAAGTTTCTTTTTCTGCCGATAATTTTCGGAAACGTTTCCGAGTAGTTTTTAACCGTGCATTAATCAGTTTTTTCAAACCTAAATATAAGTTTTTCGGATTTTATCGATTCTCAAGTAAACGTTTTCATGTTTATCGAATATTTTTTACAAACAAATATGATAAATGAACAGCATGAACATTAACATTAAAATAAATATTTGTTACTCTTGCGTATATATATTGAGTTAAATAGCTGAAAATGTTTAAGTGAGAATGAACAGCAAAATCAATGACAGAAAAAGAAGCTTTGTTTTATAAATACTTATTTATATCTCGAAAAAAGATTTATTTCTAAAGTTTCAAAAGATAAAGAACGCCTTCCATAATTATGGGTTATTCGAAAAGGCTATTGTACATTTTCGTACGTTGTTATTAACCATTTGGAAAAATGGTTATTGTCCTCGTCAGGGTAGGAAATGAAAAGCATATCTGAAGCTTTTTATTGGTTTAATCCGCATTTTATTCGTTTTCTGATGGGTCTATACAGTAATGTGTACTTCCCTTTACTTTCAACAGAGATGGACAACAGAGTGTTGCCACTATGACAAAAAAGTAATAAAAACTACAAAAAAAAATTAATAACTCAGAAACAAACTGAGATACAGCTTTCAAACGAATTACATTTAAAAGTACATTTTTTTCTCTATACGACGATATAAAAAGTGATATTGTGGGATGTTTAAAAGTTTAAGAAATAAATTTCATTTAAAATTGGCTGTCAGATTTCTTGGAAAACTGACGATGGAAAAGCCTTTTCCCGAACAGCCAATGAAATGCTTGGATAATACGTAAGTTTCAGGAAATCTTGCAATTTTTACGTGTAATAACACTATTAATGTTTAATTCATGGCGTACGTAATGTAGGATCAACTCCGTGCGATTTTTTATGTCTTAAATTTTAGTCTTTTTAAAAATCATTTTCCAAATGGTCGTTGTAATTTGTTAAATTGCATTTTTTTTATATTATATTTTTGTAGATTGGAAAGCATTTGTCTTTTTTTTTACACTGTAGCTACATGGAAGCTGTTAATAGGCAGAGACATCGCCATAGATTTCATTATTTATAGCAATTTTTTTTATTATGGTTATTTCAATGTTTAACCGCGTATTTAGATTACACATGTGTTAAACTTGTGTTTTATTTATTTATTTTCTAGTGAAGTTTTAATTTTGTTATGCAATATTAGCTGGAAACAAATGCTGAACTACTTACATTGTTTCAAGTTCAAACATGTTAAACATCCGGAATAGGTTTTATTTATTCGGATGGATTAAAAAAAAACATGCTTAAAAATTATTTTATAAATTACAAACACTCAGTAAGTTGAGATACAGTTGTCAAACAAATTACATCTGAGAAAAAAAAAAAAAAAAAAACATTTTATTTCTATTCGACAGTGTAAAAATTGAAGTTTTGTAGATGTTTGGTTGTTAATAATTTTGCCATTAAAGTGAAACTGGTTGCCCGGGTCGTTGCCACTGTCGATATGGTATCTACGTTACTCAGGAACATCGTTTTGCTTTGTAATAATAGTGTCTCCTCAAATTCATTAAATTCACCAGGTTTTTATATTGTATCTTTCTTATGCTCAGTATTAGAAGTCCTTTTCATTTATAAGGTCAAATCAGTAATTTCCGTTTACTTAAATACACACAAATAAAACAAATTAAAAAATGTGATATTTGCCCGATATAGAATGTTCAAAGGATGTGGAGAAAGAAATATCATTTTTATTTTAACCATCTTTTTATTCTGAAGCTTGATATGTTTTTATAGTTTGCTTAACATTTTTGTATTTTTGCAGAAAACATATCTTGAAAAATGCTATCATTGTCATTGCCTTGTGTCTCATTGTTTCAATATCATCTGCTGTTCGGCCAAGCATTAAAGGCAAGAGTGTATCCATGTGCATATGTTGGTTGCAACTGTAAACTACCTCGAGGAGCAAGATGCTGTACTGGTTACAGATACGATCGAAGAAGTAATCAGTGCAGGAAGATTGTCAGGAAGACAGAAATCGTTTTTTAAACTACAAATAAAATAGAAAAATTGCATAACTCTATAGCAAAATATTTTTCTTTAAAATTAATGGTATTTCTGATGCACTTTTTTTTTATGTCGTTTTCGAGAAAAATGCTCAAAAAGTTTACCACGTACGGAATTTCGACACAAATTGAGAATTTATGACTCGTTGGTAAATATTGAGTCATAAAGACAGCAGGATTTCCAATAGGCAAATTATAAATTTAGACATAAAGACATCAGAATTTCTAATAGGTAAATTACACACTTAGTCATAAAGATATCATAATATCTAATAGGTAAATGAAAAATTTAGTCATAAAGACATCAAAATTTCTAACAGATAAAAAGTAAATTTAGTCATAAAGACATCAGAATTTCAATAGGTAAAATATAAATTTAGTCATAAAGACACCAGAATTTTCAATGGGCAAATTATAAATTTAGTCATCAGAATTTCTAACAGGTAAATTATAAACTTAGTCATAAAGATATCATAATATCTAATAGGTAAAATAAAAATTTAGTCATAAAGACATCAGAATTTCTAATAGGTAAATTATAAATTTAGTCATAAAGATATCATAATATATAATAGGTGAAATAAAAATTTAGTCATAGAGATATCAGAATTTCTAATAGGTAAAATATAAATTTATTCATAAAGGCACCAAAATTTCCAATAGGCAAATTATAAATTTAGTCATAAAGACATCAGAATTTGTAATAGGTAAATTATAAACTTAATCATAAAAATACCATAATATATAATAGGTAAATTAAAAATTTAGTCATAAAGGCATCAGAATTTCCAATAGGTAAAATATAAATTTAGTCATAAAGACATTGGACTTTATGATGTGAATTATGCCTTTAGTCGTATAGGCAACAGAATTCCTAATAGGTAAACTACAAATTTAGTCATAAATTCATCCGAATTTCTAATAGGTAAATTATGAATTTAGTCATAAAGTCATCAGAATTTTTAACGGGTAAATTATAAATTTAGTCATAAAGATACTACAATATTGGTAAACTAGGAATTTAGTTATCAAGACATCATAATTTCTAATAGCAAAACTATAACTTTAGTCAAAAAATTCACCAGAATTTCTAATAGGTAAATTATAAATTCAATCATAAAGATATCAGTATTTTTAATTGGTAAATTATAAATTTAATCTTATGATTAAATGACGAATGATGTCTTTATAGACATCAGTATTTCTAATAGATAAATTATAAATTTAGTCATACAGGCAACAAATCCTACTAAATATGATATCAGACTGCTATTTGCTGCATAAGAAGCTGCTGCAAGTACTGCACAAGACAGCATGTTCTAAAATTGATAGGGATGGTATCTTTTTTCGAAATGAACAAAAAATATTGTAATGATTTTCCACTTTTTGACAGCTTTGGCAAACGTAACATAATAAAATGCAAGATTCGGATCAATTGCAAGTGTTTTTTCTATAAAAATTTTCTGACGCTACTACACTTTCTGTGTGACTTGATAGATTCATTTTGTGAAGACACGATACGTTATAAAGAAAAGGGTGTCTGTATGTTTTAACTGAGCGTATAAAAAAAAAAAAAAAACATTAGAATATTCCAAACTATGCAAATTAATATTATTTTTCAAGTTTTACTTCACAGACTTGTGTAATGAATAATTGATGGATTTAACTTATTAATGACATTTATTTATTTACTGCATACTTTTATGCTAATATAATATTGAATTATTAATATTGTTGTTATTTTGAAATTGCTATTATTAAAATATACTGCTTAATTTTGCTTTATTCGGGCATTTGTTTATTTACTGAACTGGGAGATTCTCAAAAGGTGGGATCATTAACTATATGTAATTTTTAAAATTTTCAAATTTAAGGCCATTTTTTTTAATAGTATAGTATATAAGTCTACAATATTATACACAAACATTAAAAGACAGCAACTATTCTGGAAAATTAATTATTAAAGCATTTAATTAGCAGTTGTGTACGTTACAAATTTTGGACATTTTTTCGCACGTGCGTTACAGATTTTGGACATTGCTGACAGATTTTGGACGTTGCGCTTAGTATTTAAAAAATTCTTAAGACTAAGAATGTAGTAAATGTGTCCTATAATTAAATGTGTATACATATATGTATGTCGGAACTCGGGCTTGTAATTACTCATTAAATAATACTAAACACCATTATAAACTTGACCCTGACACCATTAAATTTTAAAGTAGATTATATTGAAGGTTAAACTATATACAGAAATATACAAAAGAAAGTGTCGTAATTTTAATTACATCATTATTCTGCGAAAACGATCACAGCACATTCTCATAACGTACAGATCATCATTCTACTGTTTTACCGCCGAAAACACAACTCCCTCTCTCCTCGCCGTCATCTCTCACTTTGTTTCAGTTCCTGCTCACACTCTCACGAAAGAACATCTATAGCTCGAAAATCTGTCCTTCAAGCGCATGCGCGCTGTCTGTTCATCGGGAAAGGAAACAAACAGATTGAATGCGCCTTGATCGGCAGTTACGGGAGAAAAATAGATGGCGCTGTAAAGAGTAGGCATGCAGGGAAAGCTATTAAAGGAAAAGCTTTCCCACAAATCGGCAATCCTGACAGCTTGATCGACCTCCATCAACAGAGTGAACCACAGGAAGGAGCAGCAGGAGCACCTGAAAAGACAAAGAAAAAACAGCAGCGTCCAAAGCTCTATTTTGGAAAAAAAGACATCATTATTAAAATTCCTCATCAAAAATTATATTATTTCTTGAAAAAAAATCTTCCTATTCTGTTTTACGTTTCTTCGTCGTTCTTTCTTCTTACGTCTTATCGTCTGATTCGTCTTCCTATTTCTCACGTCTTTCACCTTACTTCTTTTCGTCTTCCTTTACCTTACGTCTTTTTTTCCCGTTCCTTCGGGATTAATTTTGTCAAAATCGTTTAAAGTCAGTCCGGTGCTGTGTCGTAGTCGGGGTAGTGTCATAATCGGTGAAATTATCAGGAACGATACCATATTCGTCAAAATCGGTCAAAGTGTCATCTTCGGAATCATTAGTGTCATCTTCGGAATTTAAGTCAAATTTACTTGCATTTTCTTCGAAAAAGGATCTTCTATATTCAGGTCTCTTTTTAGTAAACTTCTGCTTAGGTTTCTTAACTTCGTAATTATTAATTTCAATTTTATCTTCAAATTCATCTGACGAATTAGGAATATTCTTAACTTTCTTAGAAGCATTACTCTTCAACTTTGCGTTAGACATTTTCTTAATATTTTCTTTTCTAAAATTTTCTTCCTTTATTACATCAAATTTCTGGTTATTGTCATTTCTGGAAGAATAAAACTTATTTTCTTTATTTTCTAACTTAGTAGAATCTGAATCATTTTTAAGGATTTTAGCACTGTTAGTCATCTTAATTTGCTTTTTTAGCTTAGTCATTTCTTGTCTTAAATTTTCGAAATCTTCCTGGGAATTACTCAATTTTATCTGGATTCTTCTTTTGGACATTTTAATTCTAGAACACTCATCTTCTGATTCTTCTAACTTCTTCTTTATCAAGGTGTTTTGAATAGTTATTTATTTTTATTAATCGAAATCGGTATTGTTCTGAACGTTTACTTTCTTCATCTAATTGGGATTTTATATCTTGAAAATGTCTCTCTAATTTTCTATACAATTTACTAACGGTTTGTCTTTCTGTTACTTCTTGTTCTAATTTATCTTCTAACGATTTTATTGTAATTTTCGACTTAGTTTTTTCTGACAAAAATGCTTCTTTTAAATCGATTACATCTAATTGTAACATTTTATATTTTGTTTCAACTCCTTTAACGTGGGCAGTTAAATTTTCATTTTCTAGACGTAGTTCTTTAATTTCTGAACTAGAATAGAACAATTGAGGAACAGGCAAATATTTGTTTTGGTTTGGAATTTGTGGGTTGCTATTGTGCAATGTGGAAGAATAAGGGTAAAATTTTAAATTTACAGTTACTTCACTTGAATTAATAACATTAACTAAAGAATTATTCTGACTCTTATTTAACTTAACATCATTACCAGAAACAATTAAGGAGCCTTGTTGTATTACATCAGTACCAATAATTAAATCATATTCAATAGATTTGTCATCAATCACAAAAATAGATATTTGGAATTTAGAATCATCAATTTCGATTTCAGCCTCAAAGTAACCGATTGGTCTGAATGATTTTTTACCTAATCCACTTAAAAGCATATCTGTTGATTCTAAGTTTACATAATTGCTAATTTTATCAAAATTACTTTTCTTTAGAATAGTTCTTTCACTTCCTGTATCGATTAATGAAATTAAAATTAATGAATGCAACTTTACATCTTTAAAAACTAAATTCTGAGAACAGGTTAGAACATTTACTTGAGAATCATTAGGCAATTTTGAATCTTTGGTTTTACCACATTCAAATGATTTGTGGCCATATAAATTACAAGAAAAGCAGAGGGGACCTTTATCTTTATTTCTACACTGATTACTTTTATGGAATCTATCGCCACAATTATAGCAATGTATATCAGATGTATTGGGTCTAGATTTATTTTTAAATTCAACTTCTGTTTTCATCTTAGGCCTAACATCAACATCAGGTTTACTATCATAATCGACACGCAATTTATCATAAATTTTAAGCTTCTCTTTAAATTCAACAACATTTGGGCAACCATACAAAAATGATTTTTTAAAAACAGGATCGTTTATACCATTAATTACATACTGAATGAGTGCAGAATCTTCTATGTTGCCTTTTGAACATAACTGTTTCATACTTAAAAAATATTCGTCCAACGATTCGTTTTGTTTAATTTTCCTTTTAGATAGCAATTCATGTAATTCTGCTGAATTGCATCTTTTACCAAATTCAGAAATAAGTAACGCTTTCAGTTTAGATCACGAATTTATTTTTGTTTCACTTTCAATAACCAATTTAGCTTTGCCTGTCATACGGCGTTTAGCCAAAATCAATTTGTGCAAATTACTAACATTAAATAAAGAAACAGTATCTTCAAAATCGGCAAGCCATTTTTCAACATTTTGAAATTGACTACCATGAAATTCAGAAATCATATTTTCAATATCGTTAATGGAAATGGATGGTTTAAGAACATAATCAGGAATTAGAATATTCTGATTTTCATTATTTTCACAACTAGAACTACCAGAATCATTTCTCAAATTATTTTCTGAAACACTCGAAATATCATTATTTGTACTCGATTCATCATCGCTCTCATCATCACTAAGAGCATCTTCACCAGGAATTAAATTATATTTCAATACATTAAAATCACATAACGAAGAAATTATTCTGGCAGCAATTTCATCGAAAGTTCCAGAATTATTTATACATAAAAAATTGCAAATAGTAATCAAATCATTAACAGAAAAACTATCTTTAATTTCTTGCAATTTTAAGTTATATTCATCCGAATCTATTTCGAAAGCAAAGCCAATGAAGTTTCGAATTCTATGTCTATTATTTCTATCACCGACTTCTCCAAAAATTAATGTATGCAACGTCTTAATACTCGAAGACTTTTCCGCTTTCAATGAAAGTTCTAATTCCTTAAAATCAATTAACTTTGACATATTGAATGAGAAAAAATAAACTCACTTCTTAGAATGGGTTGTCGCGGACAGCTCCCTCTGTATCCCTTTGCAGTAACAGTGACACCTGAATTTAAAAACTTTTACGTACCGAAGTGAAGTGAACAGAAACTGAAAAAATTTTTAGAATAATGTTTTTGTTTTTGTGAACGGAATTGCGCCTCCGTGATGATTCGATTGAAGTTAAAACACTTAAATGTTAAGTAATATAATCCTGTACATATTTGTAATATATTTGTATATAATTATTGAAGAATAACGAGTTATGTATTATTTGAGTAGAGTGAATTTTTAACTAGAATTTAAGTCTTATCAAATTCGGCAGTCCGAACCAGAAGCAAGTGAGAGCTTACCTGAAGGAAGGGGTAAGTTAAAGATTTCTGACATTCTTTTTTGTCTGTTTCGAAAGCTTGTTAGCATATTTTTATGGCGCCCGAACAGGGACGCCGTTTTTGATTTGATCTTAATTGAATGAAAAATTATTTATAGACGAAAGTTTTGAATATTCAGTTCTATTGAAAAGAATATTGTTGATGGTTTGTTTTGACCTTGAATATAATGAAGAATTGAGTATAAAAATAAATAAAAGTCTTGAACGCTTAATTCTGTTGAAGATAATATTATTAATAATATTGATTGATAGCGTATTTTAAGAACAGGATTATTTTGAAAGTTATTGAATATATTTTGAAAATGATATTATTGTTGTTATAGTGAGTTGTTATAAAATTAATTATATTTAAAATTACGGATTAAATATGTCTGATATTGAAAAGCTAAAGAAGAAACGTGCTGTTTCTAGAACGGCGACTACGAAATTAATTAAAACTTGTGAGCTGTATCTTGCAGAATCAGTACAGGAAGTTCCAGTTCTTACAGAACATATTGATCAGTTAAACGTAAAGTATAATAATTTAACAACTTTAGATGAGCAGATTCAAAATTTAATGGATGATAGTAGAAGGAAAAAGACGGTTCTATTTCACCAGGAGCCAAGAGCCGAGGAGTGAGGAGGGAGGCGTGGCCAAAGATGAGTGACAGGTAGGCGGAGTCGAGACAGATAGGCGCCCACGCGACATGCTATAGTAGAGGGGTTAAAACAAAGAAGCGATAATGAAAAGTCTACTGTAAGAGAGGGATTAAACAAAGGATAATGAATGAAAGTGTACTGTAAAAGAGGAATTAAACAAAGGATAATGTTCATGAATCAATAAAAGTATAATGAATTAATAAAAGTCTACTGTAAGAAGAGTGTTAATGAAGGAAAGTCTGTTGTAAGAGGAAGGTAGAACAAAGAAATGAATGATCAGGAAGGATGAGGTCATTAGAAAAGATCGCATGCAATTAAAAAATACTTACCACGGAGCAGCGTCGAGACACGTCCTACCTGTATGACATCCACCGGGCTAATGAACGAAGAAGCGTGCAACAACCGGCTTCATCAAGATAAGGAGCTTGCTTCTGATTGGACGAGAGACGAGCCTAGGGGACAGCACCATCGTTTCCGGCGACACCAGCGCCCTCTCTTGAGAGGATGATTCACTCACCTGTGATGACATCATCCTATTTGAACTAACATAAAGAAGTGAATACGTTTTTTTATGAGTTTAACGAAATAAGTTTTAGTCATTTGCTAATTTTCGAATCATTATTTTATAATTTTTAGACATTTATTAATTTTACGAAACATGTTTCAATTAATTTAGTCATTGAAAATAAAGTTTTAATTTTAAACTGAATAAAAAAGGTTAATACATTTTTAAGTTTTAACGAAATAAGTTATAATTTTTTTTAGTCATTTGTTAATTTTACGAAACATGTTTCAATTAATTTAGTCATTGCAAATAAAGTTTTAAATAAATTAGTTAATATTTTTTAATCATTTGTTAATTTCCGAAACAAGTTTTTTAGTTTTAGTCATTTGTTAATTTCCGAAACAAGTTTTTTTTTTCTGTAAGTCATGTGCTAAAAAAACTTTTTAATAAATTAGTTATTTTTTATTTGTTAATATATTAATTTCGATACATTAATTTCCGAAACAAGTTTTTTCCTAAATAAAGCTTTTTAATAAACAATTTTACATATATTTTCATTTAATTATTATTTAAAAGAATATAAATTATTTTTACTAATCAAAAGAACGCGAATTAGTTTTTGTTTAATTATTGTCAAGGATGTATGTTAACTGAAATACAAGCTGAATGCGAAAACAGTTTTTTTTTTTTTTTTTAACTAAGAAAAGAACTTTTTAAATTAATGAACAACTCTGTTTTTTGGAAAAACTATGGAAAACTTAACGAAACAATAACGAAAAAGAGCAAAAATTGGTAGCCTCACCCACATTTAAGTCATTTGAAACATAGGATGAGGACCTGAGTGCCGTAGAAAGGATGAAGACTAACATCCTCATGAATCAGTCGATTTATGTCTGATTCACAATCTTAGAACTAACCAAGTTAATAATGTATCAATTCCATTACGGTTTCGAACCCATAAACACATAACCAGACTTTACATTTTTTAGCTCATCACTGAGCCACCGAGGCCCCGTTGTTTTATCTTACTTTTAACTACTTATTTGACATATATATATATTTTATTTTTATCGAAAAGAATGCAAGTTAGTTTCAGTATTTTAACCAATACATTTCAGTGACTTATGAAGTAACGTTTTATTTTCTTAAAAAAAGTGGTGTGAATTGAATATATTTTTTACCGTGTTAGTTCTTTTAAAATTTTATTTTGAATTAGAAAACACTTACTTTTGTCAAATAGTATAGTTAAAGATTCGTTTTTTTTTTTTGTTTTTTTTTTCTAAGATCAACAGAATTCATTGATTTTCAATTGAATATATTTTTTTTTAACGTGTTAGTTCATTTAAAATTTTATTTGAATTAGAAAACACTTACTTTTGTCAAATAGTATAGTTAAAGATTCGATTTTTTTTCTAAGATCAACAGAATTCATTGATTTTCAAAACAAGATCTATTGAATAAGTATAGTTAATATTACCGTTTTTATCTTAGTTTTAACTACTTATTTTCAAAACAGATTTATTCACTTTTAAATGTAAAACACTTTCTGTAAAAGCATATCTTTAACTGTAATAATTTTTAATCCATCTTTAATTAGACATATATTTTATCACAAATGAAAATACAAAAAGATTCAACAATTATACTCTTTCCTGACTAAAATTAAACTTCTTCATTGCGAATAAAGCACCGTTTCCAATGCATTTTTGAAGACCCCTCGGAACGGGCATTTTATCCCCTACACCGTTTCCAATGAACAAGCTGGTTTGAGGGTGAAACTAGCCTAGGTCATTTTTTCCCCCGAAATCAGACCTGCAATCTACTAGGTCAGTAAGCCTGCTTTACGGAGAATTCTTTTTGGATAAACTTTCAGCGCAACGCTTGCTGAATTGCTTATGTATTTCAATGGCGTGCTGATGTTTTAGTGATTAATTTTAAATGTTATTAAATGTTTTGTTAATAATTTTTAATTTTTTTAATTTTTGGAAATTATTATTTTTGTTAAGGCTACAACACGAATAAAGAGAGTTCGTTGGTCATCTAATGAAACGAAGCGTCCGACAGAAAAAAATTTCGAACTTAATGTGATTAGTTGAAATATGAAGCATAATAAAAATGAAAAAGGTGGCGATCAATTAGTAATGGTAAAATTTTTTGGCTTTTGAGAAAATCTGAGTTAATATTTTCGCAATATTGTAATCTCAACAATACAAAGTATAAATCTGTATTTTTTTTTTTTACATTTCATTTATTAACCCCCGGTATGCTGTTTCTTTCTCCCAGCAATTAAAGTGTCATCGCCAAAAAATATCGTTCCGTTGTATAAGCCAGCCGTAAAACAAAGGATGTATCATTGTATAGAATAATCTCTACTGCAATTTTTTAAACTTCTAAGCATCGCACATTTTCAATTTTTATACCGTCGTTTTGGGGGGGGAAAAAAGTAGTTTTAAATGCAATTTGTTTGAAAACTGAATCTCAATTTATTTTTGAGATATTAATTTTTTTGTAGTTTTTTAGCGCCGTTTGTTTAATTTTGGCAACTCAAGTACTCCATTTCTGTAGAAAGTAAAGGAAAAATAGTTGGGAAATAGCAATTATATCTTTTTGTTTCCAGTTTCCCATAAAACAGAAAAAAAGTAATTAAAATACATGCTATTTTGAAAAAAAAAAAAAACATAAATGAATGATTTCTGATAAACATGGAGCTGTTATAAACTACATTTAATTTTAAGTAACTATATATTAATATTACAAACAAATGAAGGCAAATAGATCATTAGATAGCCGATATTTTTTGTCGAATTTCTTTCCGATTTCTTTTTGCTGGATTTGTGTATTATTCTGAGATAGTGACGTCCTACTTTAGTGTAGATGTTGTTTAAGACTGGATCGTAAATGAGGAATTCTTCATCGGATGCGAATGACGTCGTTTTATATAAAATAAAAGCTTGCGTTTGAAGTCTTAAAGCTGAACTATCTATATATACATGCATATTTTTTTTTTCCATCGGGAGCGACACTAAATTCTGAAAAAGCAGAATTCAGGATGTCATCAGAATTTGCAGAAGTGATTTTTTTAATGATTTCTTGAAGAAAATCCTTTAAAGTGCATTGTTGAAGCTCTTGATATTTTAATTTAATGAAGCAATATCTTTCTTTCAGTCTAATTAGACAGAAAACTAAAAGCAAACTATGAACTTTATTTGAGAAATCTACATTACTAAAACACTTAACATTCCTCAGATATATAATAAAAGCGGTGAAATCTACACAAAAACAAAATTAGGCAGCATTGTAACTCTAAAAACTGTAACGTTTTGCAAAAATTAATAATAGATTATATGCCATATTTATAGGCAAAAGGAATGTTTGTAATCCAAATATCTGCCTAAAATATGTACATTTTTTTTCGCACGAAGAGAGGAAAATGCCTTTGTAATTGTACAAAACTATGTATGATTATCAAATATTAGCGGTAACATGCATCATTTACAAACAAATGAAGGCAAATAGATCATTAGATAGCCGATATTTTTTGTCGAATTTCTTTCCGATTTCTTTTTGCTGGATTTGTGTATTATTCTGAGGTAGTGACGTCCTACTTTAGTGTAGATGTTGTTCAATAGGTAACAAAAATTAAAAATGAAAGTAGATTTTTTGGATTTTTATGTAATTTTTTTCTGCAAGATGCTGAAAACAAGCGGATTTCTCAAATTTTTAATAACGAACAATTCGCTTGGTGAAGAAAAACAATGTAAAGGGTGTTCTAAAAATCCAAAATACTATTTTGAGACAATTTTTTCTTATTTTTATTCTTAGACATATGAGATTGGCAAGAGCTATTATTCAGAAACTACGAAATTGAATAGCGTTTTCCATTTTTTGATAAAGCTAAAGTATATTTAAAATAATTTTGTCAAATTTAACGTTTTAAGCATATTTTTGGGGTGTAATTGCTTAAAAAAGGTCGTCATGAGACAAAAGTCACTTATAACTCAAGATAAAATACATTTATCGAAAAAAGAAAAACGCTATTCGATTTCATATCCCTTCAATAGTCTTGCCTTCATATTCCATGCTTTCGCGCTTAAAAATGACTTCGTGAATGCGTCAGAAAGTTCTGCGCTAATGTTAGGAATATATTCATATTATATACATATATATATATATATATATAATATATATATATTATATATATATACTTTTTTTTAAGAACCGCTCTAGACTCACTATCTAATATTTGCTTCCGTATCATATGAACATATAATTACAATCTATTCGACTCCATTCAGAGCCAGTCTTTCGTAAAACAACCCAGACGAAAGAGAATTTTCGGAAGGCTCTATATATTTTCATTGATCCCCCTTCCCTCCACCCCCCACCCCCCTCAAAAAAAAAGTTTCCTTGGGAGTCGTTTATAAATGAGAGGGAAGAAGTACATTGGATCAGAATACACACCCTTTTACCTTCAAAGATAAAAAAAAATATATATATACATATATTATATTATATTTCAGCTTCTTTGGGGCCCCTTATAAGTGAGCTCTGCCGTTTATGACTGGTCCTTATACCATTAAATTACTATCTGATAGCTTAAGAAATTCATGACAAAGGATTATAGATTTGTCAAATTTTTCATTTAAGAAATACAACAACCCTTTACTATACGTGAGATTCAAACTTAATTAAAAGTATCTAAGTAGTTGTACTAAAGGGTGCTTAAAAATGAGCTTAAAAATTAAATTAGAATCAAAATTTAAAAATAAAATAAAACTAAAATTAGAAAATTAGTAAAGTTTAGCAAATTTTAAAATTTATATTCGAAGAAATTGCTCAATTTTTCTTAACTTGTTTTGAATCTGAATATTCTATACGTGTAGTGCTGAAAATTATTTTGTTACCGTTCTTAGGCGTATGATAACTAGATAATAAATAACATTGATAAAATGCAAAAGTTATTTAGAAAACATTAAAAGGTAACTTTCGTCCTCAGGATGTTCAAAACTGATTTAAGAAATTTTAATAAAATCATTTTTTCAAAATAAAATATTTTTCTTATGCTTTCTTTCTCTTTTTTTTCCATTATAACTAACTCGTATTTGTAGATCCTTGAAAACTAAAATTTGAAGCTTTATTTAGAATATAAAAAAATATATTATGAAATTTTCACGATGCAATAAAATTTGAAGGCTAAAAATACTATTCCAATAAATTGGCAACCATCTTTTACTTACAATTCTTGAATAAGAACATTATTTTCAGATTTCCACAAATTGTGAAAAATGCAACATTTGAACTTTTAAATTTTAAATGTTTGATCATTTTATTATAATAGCTCAACATCATCCGCCATCGGTCTTTCACCTGACCAAACATCACAAATCTGATAAAGATAAGTTAAGCAAAATTTGAAAAATTTATGATATACAGTGTAACTTCAAAAATCTGGCATTCAGAAATCCGGCATCAAAACCATCTTTCCCTTCCTTTTTCTTTTACACTTTCAAGTTATGGGAGGAGAAAAATAGAAATTCTTTCCAAATTAAAATCTTCAAGATCGAAAGTAAAAATGCAAAAAAAAAAAAAAAAAAAAAAAAAAAAAAGCTTGCTAAGGAACGACCAAAAAAATTGAAGTAAACAAAGTGGACATCGATGTTACCGAAATTATAAGCGAAGAAATAATTTCACTCTTTATTAGATTTTTTTTTCTGTAATATAGAAAATATTAAAGTAAGTTTTTTTTTATATTTAATTCTCTTTTTCTTACATAATTTTCACTTATCATAAATTAAATTATGACTAAAGGCACCATTAAAAATATAATCATTTTCAGACATTTAATATTCCTAGGAGGTAGTTTTACATTTGATATTCCTAGTTACTACTTTTGACATTCCTTCAAAAATCAGGCATAGTCTCAATCGCGATGATGCCGGATTTTTGAAGTTATAATGTACTAGCCCATTTATAATGAAATCACCATGCATAATTTTACGAGTAAAGTTTTGCATATCGCTTCTTCTGTTTACATCGGAACTGGACTAGCAGCCAATCACGGTCCAAAAGAACACGTTACGCAGCTTTCGTATTTTTAAAGAGGTTTGGTTTTATGCTTGCGTATGGAAACGGGTGCAAAATGAAAGCAGGTACGACAGCCGCATCTCACCCCTTCCTTAAAAGCCGGTTTGATTTTAATGCGATTGGAAACGGTGCTTATCAAACTCTCACACACAACATCAGTTTTTACCGATATATAAACAAGACAATTTTGGAAATGAAGGTTAAAAATATATATATAATTATATTTCCTTTCTATTAAGTTTACATTATTTGAAAAGATGCGTATTGGATATCGAGGGCTGCACATCTCCGTGGTTTCATTCGCTACTTATGACATCAGATCCCTTCGTTTTTATTGGTAGATGATTAGGTCACTTTACTTTATTTTTCTTTTTACATGTAAGTGTTGCTATATTGCTTTTAACAGTGAAACATCTACTATCTGATATACAACTACCGTTCACTTAAGTGGTTGAAATGTCGTACAATAAGCATGCATTTCCTTATCGAAGGAAATATCTGTACGAGATCTACCCTACATGCATGGTTCTTTAGCAAGGTAATCTTTTCAATCTATAAGGAGATCTTTATCTTACGGTTGCAGACACCCTCCTCCGTAGACAGATAACGAAAACATGCAATTTCCATTTCATGTCTAAAGGCTAACGAAATCTTAGTGCAATTTTTTAAAGAATGATATTTCCTATTATTGACCGAAAGCAACAGGTTTTTTGTTTTAAGAAAGATTGTTAATTCACTGTTTTCAAAAATTAAAATCAGAAAAAGAATTCCCCATTTTTTTCTTTTAAGTTTTTAAAGAGATGTGTATTTTTTCTTTGAATTAGTATTTAAAGGGTTTTTTTTTTTTTTTTTTTTTTTTTTTTGCTGAATCTGAAATCAACTTTTAACTAAAATATTTTAATGATTGACGAAGTAAAGTTTTATTTTCTAGAAAAGTGGTATAAACTTAATATTTTTTTATTAATTACTAACGAAGGAATATATTTTGTCTAGGTAATATAAAATTTAGGTTAAAGCTGTGAATTTTCTTAAGAAGATTAAACTTATCTACTCGTTTTGGAGAAAGTATTTGTAACGCCCGAGCTACTGTATTCTTTTCAATTAGAATGAACAAGATCTTACGATAGTTTGAATATTAAACCAAAAAAGATTAATAGCAATTTAGTTTAACAAATACCAATGAAGACAACTATATGAAACATAAACTCAGTTTACAAATAAGTTTTAATGTCAGAACTAATTGGACACTTTGTTTTCCTAATCATAGATGTTAAAAAAACTTTCTTAGGAAAGTTTTTTACTTTGATTCGAACTGAAGATAAAATACTTTACTAATTTCGGATATTTTTTCCATATCTCGTTTCAAAATTTTATTTAACTAAAAAAATAATTTATGTTGCATTGTTTTAACAATTTTTCTAATCAAAGAACGTGCATTTATTTCAACTGATAATAAAGGGTTTATTACCTATTAGCAAAAAAAAAAAATTAGTAGTCACACTTACATTTAAGTTATTGAAAACATATGATGAACATCTCTGCTGTTGAAAGGATGAAAACTAACATACATACATAGGAATCGACTGATTTATGTTGCACTGGTTGTGATGTATATAATAGAAGTGATTATATATTGAAAATGATATATACGATGGTTGTGATGTATCCAAAGTAGATGTCTTTAAACTAAATTATCAAACATATCAGTGAGGATTGCTACGTGACAAAAATCGCCTTTAACAGTGAATTTTGAGTCAGTTTTAATTTAGAAAAAAGTAAATGATTAACTTTAATGACATATTTTTAGTTTTGTTGTTAGAAATAATATGTTAAACAAATCACACTGTTTGAAAATATATTTTTTCGAGTTTATTTTCAACAATTGTTTTTTTAAATGAAATCACATATAAAACTAAGGAAAGCTAAACTTGTGAAACACAAGTTGAATATCGAGAATGACGGAACATGTTTTGAATTAAGTAATGTAGAATGTGCAAACTTTTGAATTCATTCATTCACAGTAACAGAAAGTGTGAAATTTTAAGTTCAGTTTAATAAAGCAAATAATTAAATTGAAAGATACATTTAGGATTGTTAAAAGTTTGTTAAAACTTTTTTTGTTTTTAGAAATACTAGACAAACATTACACTTAAAAGACAAAATAATTATACATACCTTTTGTTGATTGAAGCAAGCAGACTCATTGAAAATAGCAAGAAGCTGAAAAGTCGACGGTAACTTTAGCTAACCAGACACCGTAAAAGGTTCGATAAGATACCGCAGAGCACTAAGCTAAATGTACGGTAAACGGGAGCTAAGGAACATGCGACCTTCATCGACGAAATCCAAGACACGACTGACGTGCGCGGGGTCTAACACCTGCAGATGAAGGTCATTGATTAGAGATCAAGGTCACTGATAACAGATCACGTGACCGCTAACAACCAATCAGAAGCGAGCTTGCAGGTGTGACGTCATCGACTGTGCTGTCTACCCCCATCGCAAACGAGGATGATGAAATCGTATGGCAATACCTGTAGACAACCTGACGCCAGTTGATTGACAGGGGCGTGGTGGAATTTTAGGAATGCAGACAGAGTGGCGCCCACCTTCTGCATCATAGTATTTTAGGGAAAATATATATTACGTTGATGTAAAAGACATTATTTTTTAAACTAACTGTTAATATTTTTGAAATAACATACTTTTCTCACACAAGCGAAAAAAGAATGTTTCAGAACATGTCTCTGATCATGATTAAACATAACTTTAAGCATAGTTAACCATTTCAGAGTATGATTAAACAAATTCGAACATAACTTTGGGCATGTTTAAACAATCCGAACTATATTTGAAGATATCCGAACATGTTCATTCATAACTTTGACAGTTTTTTAATCTTTCAGAATTTAAAAAAACATATTTAAAACTATTTTATTTAAAAAATTTTTGTAAAAATTTTAATTTATAATTTCTTTTTAAGGTTTTAACTTTTTTTTGTTAAAAATTTTTAACGTTTTTTTTTGTTAAAAATTTTTTTAACTTTTTTTTGTTAAAACTTTTTAACTTTATTGTTAAAACTTTTTTTAACTTTTTTGTTAAAACTTTTTTTACTTTTTTTTGTTAAAACTTTTTTTAACTTTTTTTTGTTAAAACTTTTTTTAACTTTTTTTTGTTAAAACTTTTTTTTTAACTTTTTAACTTTTTGTTGTTAAACATTTTTTTTAAAATTTTGTTAAAACTTTTTTTTTACTTTTGTTAAAAAAATTTTTTTTTACAAACTTTTTTTTATTTTTGTTAAAACTTTTTTTGTAAAACTTTTTTTCTAAAACTTTTTTTTATAACACTTTTTTTCTTAAAACTTTTTTTTTGTTAAAACTTTTTTTACTTTTGTTAAAACTTTTTTGGTAAACTTTTTTCCTTTGTTAAAAAAAACTTCTGTTAAACCTTTTTTTACAAACATTTTTTAAAATTTTGTTAAAACTTTTTATTACTTTTGTTAAAACTTTTTATATATTTTTTGTAAAACTTTTTTGTTAAAACTTTGTAAAACTTTTTATCATCTTTGTAAACTTTCTATAATTTTTAAAACTAATAAATTTTATACATACATACATATATATATATATATATATATATATATATATATATATATGTATATATATATTTTACACAAGAACCCATACATAAACATTTAACTTTCATATATTTAGAGACACGTAGACGTGGATGTATGCTTTTACTTAAACATTTATATAGATAAGATACTACCCTTAAATTTACGTTCATGCAAAAAACATTATTTTTCTTAAACTGTTAATATTTTTGAAATAACATACTTTTCTCTTGCAAGTGAAAGGAATGTTTCAGTACATGTCTCTGACCATGGTTAAGCATAACTTTAAGCATAGTTAACCATCTCAGAATATGATTAAACATGTTCGAACATGACTTTGGACACGGTTAAACATATATCCTGACAATATTTGAACCTACCCAAACATGGTTAAACATGTTTGAACAAACTTTGAGCATATCCGAACATTGTTAAATATATCCCAACTAACTTTGAGCATGATTAAATATACTCGAACTATCTTTGAGCATATCCGAACATGGTTAAACATGTTCGAACATAACTTTGGTCATGGTTAAACATATCCTGAAGAAAGTGCGAGCTACCGAACAAAATTCATTAAGAAAGACAAACTCATGAATTTGGAAATCACAAGCCAGTTCCAACTTTTAAAAAGCAACTGATTAACTAAATTTGGAAGTTTTTTTAAAACACTTAGTTAGAAACAGACGAATGAGTTTAACAAATTTTTGGAAATAATAGAGTATGATAATACTCTTAGAGTATAATATATACTACTTAGAGTATAATAATACATTTGATGTCAGAACATGTTTTGAATGAAATCGTGAATTCATAGTATGCAGAAAACGCGAACTTTGAAATTTATAGTTAGGTTAAATGAAGAAAAATAAAGCAAATTACTAAATTGAAAGACACATTTTGAAAGGATCGTTATAAGTTTGTTAAAACTGTTGTTGTATTAAACAAAAAATATTAGACATATGTTGTATTAGACAAAAAAAATTACATACCTTTTGGAAAGAAGTTTCCCTAAGCTTTTGATGATTCGAACAAGCAGACTAAATCTAATTTTTTAAACAGAAAAAGATTATCTAAGCATGACTAATCATGCTTAGATCATGCTAAAACATGACTAAATTCGTCGGAACAATAAACGTGTTCAACAACTTGTTAAGTGAATATTTCTAATTGTAATAATTTAAGTAGTGTGTTATTCGATAAAGTTAAACTTGATATTCGAAAAAGTGATGAAAGACACTTGTTATTTTAAACAAAATGCCTTTTTTATTATTTTTTATACATAAAAATATTACTAACAAAAAAAACTTAAAATTTAAAAGGTGTTACTTACTGTGAAGCATCTGCCCAGGACATCAACTGAAGGGGAAATGGCTGATGACAAAACACAAAAAAAGTGATGACGTCGTACTTGAAGACAACACGAGCGCCCTCTACCATCTAATACTTGTATGTGATTGGATGCGAAGATCGCCTGACATGTGAAAGGAGTATGCGGTGGAGGAGGGCGCCATTGTGTCTGCATTCCTTGCATTCCCCCGCCCACCTGTCAATCAACTGGCGCCAGCAAGACATTACATGCTTCGACATGATCGTTTCTTGCAGGCGGAGGGCGTCACTTCGTCTACTGGTATTGCCACAGGATGTCGCCATACCTGAAAGCTTGCTTCTGATTGGTTGTTAGCGGTCACGTGATCTGTTATCAGTGACCTTGATCTCTAATCAGTGACCTTCATCTACAGGTGTTAGACCCCGCGCATGTCAGTCGAGGCTTGGATCTGGTGGAGGTAGGTCACATGTTTCACAGCTCCCGTTTACCGTACATTTGGCTTAGTGCTATGCGGTACCTTATCACAAATTTTACGGCATAAGATTGAGTAAAACTGCCGTCGAATTTTAAGCTTCTTGCTACTTTTCAATGAGTCTGCTTGTTCGAATCATCAAAAGCTTAGGGAAACTTCTTTCCAAAAGGTATGTAAATTTAAATGTCTAATATAGTGTTTAATACAACAACAGTTTTAACAAAGTTATAACGATCCTTTCAAAATGTGTCTTTCAATTTAGTAATTTGCTTTATTTTTCTTCATTTAACCTAACTATAAATTTCAAAGTTCGCGTTTTCTGCATACTATGAATTCACGATTTCATTCAAAACATGTTCTGACATCAAATGTATTATTATACTCTAAGTAGTATATATTATACTCTAAGAGTATTATCATACTCTATTGTTTCCAAAAATTTGTTAAACTCATTCGTCAGTTTCTAACAAAGTGTTTTAAAAAAACTTATAACAATTCTTCCAAATTTAGTTAATCAGTTGCTTTTTAAAAGTTGGAACTGGCTTGTGATTTCCAAATTCATGAGTTTGTCTTTCTTAATGAATTTTGTTCGGTAGCTCGCACTTTCTTCAGGATATGTTTAACCATGACCAAAGTTAGTTGGGATATATTTAACAATGTTCGGATATGCTCAAAGTTTGTTCAAACATGTTTAACCATGTTTGGGTAGGTTCAAATATTGTCAGGATATATGTTTAACCGTGTCCAAAGTCATGTTCGAACATGTTTAATCATATTCTGATATGGTTAACTATGCTTAAAGTTATGTTTAACCATGGTCAGAGACATGTACTGAAACATTCCTTTCACTTGCATGAGAAAAGTATGTATTTCAAAAATATTAACAGTTTAAGAAAAATAATGTTTTTTGCATGAACGTAAATTTAAGGGTAGTATCTTATCTATATAAATGTTTAAGTAAAAGCATACATCCACGTCTACGTGTCTCTAAATATATGAAAGTTAAATGTTTATGTATGGGTTCTTGTGTAAAATATACATATACATACATATATATATATATATATATATATATATGTATGTATAAAATTTATTAGTTTTAAAAATTATAGAAAGTTTACAAAGATGATAAAAAGTTTTACAAAGTTTTAACAAAATTTAAAAAAGTTTTAACAAAAAAGTTTTACAAAAAATATATAAAAAGTTTTAACAAAAGTAAAAAAAAGTTTTAACAAAATTTTAAGAAAAGTTTGTAAAAAAAGGTTTAACAGAAGTTTTTTTTTAACAAAGGAAAAAAGTTTACGAAAAAAGTTTTAACAAAAGTAAAAAAAGTTTTAACAAAAAAAAGTTTTAAGAAAAAAAGTTTTATAAAAAAAGTTTTACAAAAAAAATTTTAACAAAAATAAAAAAAAGTTTGTAAAAAAATTTTTTTTAACAAAAGTAAAAAAAGTTTTAACAAAATTTAAAAAAAAATGTTTAACAACAAAAAGTTAAAAAGTTAAAAAAAAGTTTTAACAAAAAAAATTTTAAAAATTTTTAACAAAAAAAAAACGTTAAAAATTTTTAACAAAAAAAGTTAAAACCTTAAAAAGAAATTATAAATTAAAATTTTTACAAAAATTTTTAAAATAAAATAGTTTTAAATATGTTTTTTTAAATTCTGAAAGATTAAAAAACTGTCAAAGTTATGAATGAACATGTTCGGATATCTTCAAATATAGTTCGGATTGTTTAAACATGCCCAAAGTTATGTTCGAATTTGTTTAATCATACTCTGAAATGGTTAACTATGCTTAAAGTTATGTTTAATCATGATCAGAGACATGTTCTGAAACATTCTTTTTTCGCTTGTGTGAGAAAAGTATGTTATTTCAAAAATATCAACAGTTAGTTTAAAAAATAATGTCTTTTACATCAACGTAATATATATTTTCCCTAAAATACTATGATGCAGAAGGTAGGCGCCACTCTGTCTGCATTCCTAAAATTCCACCACGCCCCCTGTCAATCAACTGGCGTCAAGTTGTCTACAGGTATTGCCATACGATTTCATCATCCTCGTTTGCGATGGGGGTAGACAGCACAGTCGATGACGTCACACCTGCAAGCTCGCTTCTGATTGGTTGTTAGCGGTCACGTGATCTGTTATCAGTAACCTTGATCTCTAATCAATGACCTTCATCTGCAGGTGTTAGACCCCGCGCACGTCAGTCGTGTCTTGGATTTCGTCGATGAAGGTCGTATGTTCCTTAGCTCCCGTTTACCGTACATTTAGCTCAGTGCTCTGCGGTATCTTATCGAACCTTTTACGGTGTCTGGTTAGCTAAAGTTACCGTCGACTTTTCAGCTTCTTGCTATTTTCAATGAGTCTGCTTGCTTCAATCAACAAAAGGTATGTATAATTATTTTGTCTTTTAAGTGTAATGTTTGTCTAGTATTTCTAAAAACAAAAAAAGTTTTAACAAACTTTTAACAATCCTAAATGTATCTTTCAATTTAATTATTTGCTTTATTAAACTGAACTTAAAATTTCACACTTTCTGTTACTGTGAATGAATGAATTCAAAAGTTTGCACATTCTACATTACTTAATTCAAAACATGTTCCGTCATTCTCGATATTCAACTTGTGTTTCACAAGTTTAGCTTTCCTTAGTCTTATATGTGATTTCATTTAAAAAAACAATTGTTGAAAATAAACTCGAAAAAATATATTTTCAAACAGTGTGATTTGTTTAACATATTATTTCTAACAACAAAACTAAAAATATGTCATTAAAGTTAACCATTTACTTTTTTCTAAATTAAAACTGACTCAAAATTCACTGTTAAAGGCGATTTTTGTCACGTAGCAATCCTCATTGATATGTTTGATAATTTAGTTTAAAGACATCTACTTTGGATACATCACAACCATCGTATATATCATTTTCAATATATAATCACATCTATTATATACATCACAACCAGTGCAACATAAATCAGTCGATTCCTATGTATGTATGTTAGTTTTCATCCTTTCAACAGCAGAGATGTTCATCATATGTTTTCAATAACTTAAATGTAAGTGTGACTACTAATTTTTTTTTGCTAATAGGTAATAAACCCTTTATTATCAGTTGAAATTAATGCACGTTCTTTGATTAGAAAAATTGTTAAAACAATGCAACATAAATTATTTTTTTAGTTAAATAAAATTTTGAAACGAGATATGGAAAAAATATCCTAAATTAGTAAAGTATTTTATCTTCAGTTCAAATCAAAGTAAAAAACTTTCCCAAGAAAGTTTTTTTTAACATCTATGATTAGGAAAACAAAGTGTCCAATTAGTTCTGACATTAAAACTTATTTGTAAACTGAGTTTATGTTTCATATAGTTGTCTTCATTGGTATTTGTTAAACTAAATTGCTATTAATCTTTTTTGGTTTAATATTCAAACTATCGTAAGATCTTGTTCATTCTAATTGAAAAGAATACAGTAGCTCGGGCATTACAAATACTTTCTCCAAAACGAGTAGATAAGTTTAATCTTCTTAAGAAAATTCACAGCTTTAACCTAAATTTTATATTACCTAGACAAAATATATTCCTTCGTTAGTAATTAATAAAAAAAATATTAAGTTTATATCACTTTTCTAGAAAATAAAACTTTACTTCGTCAATCATTAAAATATTTTAGTTAAAAGTTGATTTCAGATTCAGCAAAAAAAAAAAAAACCTTTAAATACTAATTTAAAGAAAAAAAAACACATCTCTTTAAAAACTTAAAAGAAAAAAATGGGGAATTCTTTTTCTGATTTTAATTTTTGAAAACAGTGAATTAACAATCTTTCTTAAAACAAAAAACCTGTTTCTTTCGGTCAATAATAGGAAATATCATTCTTTAAAAAATTGCACTAAGATTTCGTTAGCCTTTAGACATGAAATGGAAATTGCATGTTTTTGTTATCTGTCTACAAAGGAGGGTGTCTGCAACCGTAAGATAAAGATCCCCTTATAGATTGAAAAGATTACCTTGCTAAAGAAACATGCATGTAGGGTAGATCTCGTACAGATATTTCCTTCGATAAGGAAATGCTTGCTTATTGTACGACATTTCAACCACTTAAGTGAACGGTAGTTGTATATCAGATAGTAGATGTTTCACTGTTAAAAGCAATATAGCAACACTTACATGTAAAAAGAAAAATAAACTAAAGTGACCTAATCATATACCAATAAAAACGAAGGGATCTGATGTCATAAGTAGCGAATGAAACCACGGAGATGTGCAGCCCTCGATATCCAATACGCATCTTTTCAAATAATGTAAACTTAATAGAAAGGAAATATAATTATATATATATTTTTAACCTTCATTTCCAAAATTGTCTTCTTTATATATCGGTAAAAACTGATGTTGTGTGTGAGAGTTTGTTATTCGCAATGAAGAAGTTTAATTTTAGTCAGGTAAGAGTATAATTGTTAAATCTTTTTGTATTTTCATTTGTGATAAAATATATGTCTAATTAAAGATGGATTAAAAATTATTACAGTTAAAGATATGCTTTTACAGAAAGTGTTTTACATTTAAAAGTGAATAAATCTGTTTTGAAAATAAGTAGTTAAAACTAAGATAAAAACGGTAATATGAACTATACTCATTGAATAGATCTTGTTTTGAAAATCAATGAATTCTGTTGATCTTAGAAAAAAAATCGAATCTTTAACTATACTATTTGACAAAAGTAAGTGTTTTCTAATTCAAATAAAATTTTAAATGAACTAACACGTTAAAAAAAAATATATTCAATTGAAAATCAATGAATTCTGTTGATCTTAGAAAAAAAAAAAAAAAAAAAACGAATCTTTAACTATACTATTTGACAAAAGTAAGTGTTTTCTAATTCAAAGTAAAATTTTAAAAGAACTAACACGGTAAAAAATATATTCAATTCACACCACTTTTTTTAAGAAAATAAAACGTTACTTCATAAGTCACTGAAATGTATTGGTTAAAATACTGAAACTAACTTGCATTCTTTTCGATAAAAATAAAATATATATATATGTCAAATAAGTAGTTAAAAGTAAGATAAAACAACGGGGCCTCGGTGGCTCAGTGATGAGCTAAAAAATGTAAAGTCTGGTTATGTGTTTATGGGTTCGAAACCGTAATGGAATTGATACATTATTAACTTGGTTAGTTCTAAGATTGTGAATCAGACATAAATCGACTGATTCATGAGGATGTTAGTCTTCATCCTTTCTACGGCACTCAGGTCCTCATCCTATGTTTCAAATGACTTAAATGTGGGTGAGGCTACCAATTTTTGCTCTTTTTCGTTATTGTTTCGTTAAGTTTTCCATAGTTTTTCCAAAAAACAGAGTTGTTCATTAATTTAAAAAGTTCTTTTCTTAGTTAAAAAAAAAAAAAAAAAAAAAAAAAAAAAAAAAAAAAAAAAAAACTGTTTTCGCATTCAGCTTGTATTTCAGTTAACATACATCCTTGACAATAATTAAACAAAAACTAATTCGCGTTCTTTTGATTAGTAAAAATAATTTATATTCTTTTAAATAATAATTAAATGAAAATATATGTAAAATTGTTTATTAAAAAGCTTTATTTAGGAAAAAACTTGTTTCGGAAATTAATGTATCGAAATTAATATATTAACAAATAAAAAATAACTAATTTATTAAAAAGTTTTTTTAGCACATGACATACAGAAAAAAAATCTTGTTTCGGAAATTAACAAATGACTAAAACTAAAAAACTTGTTTCGGAAATTAACAAATGATTAAAAAATATTAACTAATTTATTTAAAACTTTATTTGCAATGACTAAATTAATTGAAACATGTTTCGTAAAATTAACAAATGACTAAAAAAATTATAACTTATTTCGTTAAAACTTAAAAATGTATTAACCTTTTTTATTCAGTTTAAAATTAAAACTTTATTTGCAATGACTAAATTAATTGAAACATGTTTCGTAAAATTAATAAATGTCTAAAAATTAAAAAATAATGATTCGAAAATTAGCAAATGACTAAAACTTATTTCGTTAAACTCATAAAAAAATGTATTCACTTCTTTATGTTAGTTCAAATAGGATGATGTCATCACAGGTGAGTGAATCATCCTCTCAAGAGAGGGCGTTGGTGTTGCCGGAAACGATGGTGCTGCCCCCTAGGCTCGTCTCTCGTCCAATCAGAAGCAAGCTCCTTATCTTGATGAAGCCGGTTGTTGCACGCTTCTTCGTTCATTAGCCCGGTGGATGTCATACAGGTAGGACGTGTCTCGACGCTGCTCCGTGGTAAGTATTTTTTAATTGCATGCGATCTTTTCTAATGACCTCATCCTTCCTAATCATTCATTTCTTTGTTCTACCTTCCTCTTACAACAGACTTTCCTTCATTAACACTCTTCTTACAGTAGACTTTTATTAATTCATTATACTTTTATTGATTCATGAACATTATCCTTTGTTTAATTCCTCTCTTACAGTACACTTTCATTCATTATCCTTTGTTTAATCCCTCTCTTACAGTAGACTTTTCATTATCGCTTCTTTGTTTTAACCCCTCTACTATAGCATGTCGCGTGGGCGCCTATCTGTCTCGACTCCGCCCACCTGTCCATCACTTTCTTATCTCACCTAACCTGTCAATCATTCGACTCCGCCCACCTGTCACTCATCTTTGGCCACGCCTCCCTCCTCACTCCTCGGCTCTTGGCTCCTGGTGAAATAGAACCGGCTTTTTCCTTCTACTGATGATGACGGCGAATTAGAAACTGAATTTGAAACTGCCGAAGTATTAGAAAAAATTATTAAAAAAAATAGAATAATTCAGAATAAATAATTTCTATGAAATCGAAACTAACGTATGCTTTAAAAATGAAAGTTGAACCTGAACGTTCTATTAAGAGAACAAATTCGGTTAATGAAAGTATTTCAACAGAGAATTTGACTTCTTGCTCTCATTCTAAAATTAAATTACCGAAATTGAGTATTAATAAATTTAATGGAGATCCTGCTTATTGGTTATCTTTTTGGAACCAATATGATAATGCGATACATCAAAATGATAGTTTAACTGATATTGATAAATTTAATAATTTGCATTCCTTCCTTACTGGAGCTGCTTCTAGAGCAATTAGTGGGTTTTCGCTATCGAGTGAAAATTATATAGCAGCGATTGAACTACTCAAAAAGCGTTTTGGTCGTAAAGACCTGATTATAAATGCTCATATGGGAAAATTATTGAATTTAGAAACAGTTAAAAATGTAAATAATACTTTTGCTTTGCGAAAGCTGTATGATAATATTGAGACTCAAATAAGAAGTTTAAATTCACTTGAAATAACTTCCGTAACATATGGTACGTTACTAACGCCAATTTTGCTTAAATTAATTCCCAATGAGTTAAATTTGGAATTTCAACGTAAACGGAATACTCAGGATAATCTTTTTGAAGTCAACGAACTGCTTGAATTTCTACGGGCAGAAATAGAATGCAGAGAAACTGCGATTCAAATACAAAATAGGGTTATCGTTCAAAATCCACCGCAAGTGCAGAGGGAGAGAAAAATAAATAGGTTTACAGTTCCTACTGCTGCTTCATTGAAGGTTTCGATAAATCATTGTATTTTTTGCGGTGATTCCGCTGAATCAGTTAAGCACAATTCTGCAGCTTATTCTAAGTCCGTAGCAGAGAAGCGAGCATGCTTGAGAAAAAAAGGAATGTGTTATCTCTGTATGAAAAAAGGAAATCATTTAGCAAAAGATTGCTTTTCAAAAATAAGATGTGAGTATTGCAGTGGAAAACATAATTCTTTAATTTGTACAAGAGTAATAAAGTAGATGAGAAAAAACAAATTGACGATAGAAATGTCACTTTAACAAATAAAACATTCACACAGAAAGTTTTGTTACAAACTTTAATTGTAAAAATCTGCAGAAATAGTGAAGATAAGTTTGTCAGGTGCTTAATCGATACTGGATCACAAAAGTCGTATATTTCGAAGTTTGTTGCTGAAATGATGCAATACAAAAGTATAAATGAGAGCAATTTTGTTCATAGTCTATTTGGTGGATCGGAGGTTTCTGAAATCCACAAACAATTTATTGTGTATCTTAGTAATGTAAAGGGGGATTATAAATGTAATTTTAAGGCCTTTGATCAAACTAAAATTTGTTCCGATGTACCACAAATAGAAATAAAACCCATATTACATGAGCTTAAAGAACATAGAATATATTTGAATGACACTAGCCGTATGAAGGAAAAATTGTTGTTTGAATCATCCCCAACTGAAATTCATATTCTTATTGGAGCGGATATTGCAGGAAAATTACTCACCGGTAAGATAAAAAAATTAAAATGTGGTTTAGTATGTGTCGAAACTTACTTAGGCTGGACAAATATGGGGAAAGTTCCTTTGGAAATAGAAAATAAAACTGACAACTCATTTACATTTTCGATGCACGTATCAGATTATAAAATTTCTGAATTGTGGAATCTTGATACTCTAGGAATTTTAGATCCATCCGAAAATGAAACTAAAAAAGAGTTGCAAGAACAAACACTGCAACATTTTCTTTCAACGGTTAAAAGGGATAACGAAGGCAGATTTGAAGTCTGTTTACCTTGGATAGAGGGCCATCCCCCACTCCCTAATAATCTAGAGATCGCTGAGAGAAGATTAAAAATTACAGTAAAAAATTTGAAAGACAAGGGTTTCTTAGAAGATTATGAAGCGGTTTTCAAATCTTGGGAGGAAGAAAAAATTATAGAAATTGTACCTGAAAATGAATATAATAATTCCTGCCATTATTTACCCCATCGTGCCGTTATTAGAATGAATTCCACAACAACAAAAATAAGACCAGTATTTGATGGGTCAGCGAAAATTAAGGGGTTTCCGTCAATAAATGATTGTGTAGAAAAGGGGCCTAATTTGCTAGAAACTATTCCTGCAATTATCAACAGATTTCGAGAAAAATGCATCGATGTAAGTTCTGATATCAAAAAAGCTTTTCTTCAAATAGGACTTAATCCGAATGATAGAGATGTTTTGAGATTCTTATGGTGGGAACAAGGTAATCCGGGACATTTTAAGATGTATAGACATAGGAGAGTCGTTTTCGGAATTTCCAGTAGTCCCTTTTTATTGAGTGCTAGTTTAACTAAGTTACTAAATGACGTACCTGAACATCTTAAATCAACGGCAGAAAAAATTTCTGAAGCTTGGTATGTTGACAATTTAATTACAAGTGTAAATAATGAAGAAGAACTGCGAAAACTTAAAAGTGATTCTGTTGAAATTTTAGCGAATGCTAAATTTGAATTGCAAGATTGGGCTTATAATTTGCCAACGAAGAACGAAATTGCAGGTAATGACACCTTTTCGGAAATTTCAGTGACCGTTGCGACATTAAAGGAATAAATGAATCCGATAACCAATGCATTTCAAAAAGAGTGATCTTATCAGAAGCGCACAAAATTTATGATCCAATAGGTTTTACATGTGTTGTGACACTGGCTCCGAAACTCTTACTACAAAAGTGTTGGGAGCTAAAAGTTACATGGGACGAAGCTCTTCCCGAAGATGTGCGTAAAAAATTTCTTAAATGGAAAAAAGATTTATGTCAGTTGACAGAGTTGAAAATTCCCCAGTATATGATGCTTAATCCTAATTCAAATACAGATTTGTCTTATCATGTATTCTGTGATGATTCCCAAAAGACATATGCCACATGCATTTATTTAAGATGTAAAAATAAAGCTGAAGAGGAATTTGGCAGAAGAGATAAAGTTTTGAACTACTTTTCCATTATGATTCGAAAGCGCCTCCAGAAAGAAATTATTGAAGAAGAAGATGGTGAAAAACAAAGCAGCAAAAAGAGAAAAAAGAAGCAGTCTAAGGATATTAAAATTTCTGATATGGATGATTGGGCTAAAGATTCTGCTGTATCAGAAGATGAAGAGCATGATGAAGAAGATTCTTCTCCTAAGTCAGCTAAAAATGGCAAAGAAAAGAAGAATAAAAAGGAAAGACCAGATGATGAAGGTGACTTTGATGACAGAAAAGTGGATTACATGACAGATTCTTCCGAGTCTGAACCAGAACTAGCTGAAGAGAAGACTAACAGAGAATTGAAAGGAGTAGAAGATGAAGAAGCTTTGAGGAAGTTATTCAATTCAGATGAGGAGGAAGAAGAAGAAGGGAAAATCAAGAGAATGAAGAGGATAAAGAGCAAGAGAAAAAAGAAGAACAACAAAAAACCAAGAGCAAGAATAAAGAAGGCAAAGATTCATTTGGTGAATATTCATCAGACACATCTGATTCTGACTTCGATGATACAAACATTCATGCTGTTTTCATGCAGAAACAAGCTAAGAAAACTGGTTCAGATAACAATGCCAGTAGTAGTCGAGCCAATACACCAACTCGTTTGAATGCTGATTCTAAAGATGGTAATAAATTATCCAAAAGGAAGTTGTCAGAGACTCCAATGTCTGCATCATTGAAATATGAAGAAATTAATACTATTCTTTGCGATTGTGAAAATGTTGTAAACTCCAGACCGTTAACATATATATCTGAAGATCTTGAATTAGAACCCTTAACCCCTGCCATGTTTCTTCGTGAAATTAAAGAAGGTGGTGTTCCTGATCTGGACAATATAGATGCAAGTTATCTTCAAAGAAGATATGAATATCGGATGAAAATTCGTGAAGATTTGAGAAAACGTTTCCGACTAGAATATTTGGGACAGCTGAAAAATTATCGTAAAAAGTCAAACAGGTATCCCGAACTCTCAGTAGGAGATATTGTTATAATTAATACAAAAGAAAAAAGAATGAATTGGCCTCTAGGAAAAGTCATCCAGTTGTTTCCAGGTAAAGACGGCATAGTACGATTGGCAAAGTTACGAACTAAGTTTGGTGAGTTGCTTCGACCAGTACAAAGGTTGTATCCGATGGAAGCGAATTTCCCGGCAAATGATTTTTCTCCGAAAACCATCGAGTCTGCTCACCTTAAAGATTCTCCTGGTTCTGTTAAAAATGATTCTCCTAGAATGTCTAAATTTGGACGAGTGATACGAACACCAGAACGGTTGGACCTCCTGAACTTGTGCACGACTGTGGTTGAGTTTGACCTGGCAAAACTCAACGGGGGGAGTATGTCGCGGACAGCTCTCTCTGTATCCCTTTGCAGTAACAGTGACACCTGAATTTAAAACTTTTACGTACCGAAGTGTAGTGAACAGAAACTGAAAATTTTTTTAGAATAATGTGTTTGTTTTTGTGAACGGAGTTGCGCCTCCGTGGTGATTCGATTGAAGTTAAAAGTTAAAACACTTAAATGTTAAGTAATATAATCCTGTACATATTTGTAATATATTTGTATATAATTATTGAAGAATAACGAGTTATGTATTATTTGAGTAGAGTGAATTTTTAACTAGAATTTAAGTCTTATCAAATTCGGCAGTCCGAACCAGAAGCAAGTGAGAGCTTACCTGAAGGAAGGGGCAAGTTAAAGATTTCTGACATTCTTTTTTGTCTGTTTCGAAAGCTTGTTATCACATGGGTATCCAGCTTTAAAATATTCGCTGCATTGCTATTAGAACACTCTATTAAATTTATTGAACGTTGTCATCACTCTTAAAGAAAGGCGTCATATCCCTTATATTGAAAGCTTCTGGGCGGCGTCAACGAACAGGACATCAACACTTGAATTATTAAAACCAAAACTTTGTGGGCATAAAGTTTTCATAACGCTTCTCGACACCAAATGTGGAAACTCGGGCTTGTAATTACTTATTAAATAACACTAAACATCATTATAAACTTGAGCCTGACATCATTAAATTTTAAAGTCGATTATATTGAAGGTTAAACTATATACAGAAATATATACAAAAGAAAGTGTCGTAATTTTAATTACATCATTATTCTGCGAAAACGATCACAGCACATTCTCATAACGCACAGATCATCATTCTACTGTTTTACCGCCGAAAACACAACTCCCTCTCTCCTCGCCGTCATCTCTCACTTCGTTTCAGTTCCTGCTCACACTCTCGCGAAAGAACATCTGTAGCTCGAAAATCTGTCCTTCAAGCGCATGCGCGCTGTCTGTTCATCGGGAAAGGAAACAAACAGATTGAATGCGCCTTGATCGGCAGTTACGGGAGAAAAATAGATGGCACTGTAAAGAGTAGGCATGCAGGGAAAGCTATTAAAGGAAAAGCTTTCCCACATATATGTATAATTAACTTTTTGTTATCCAGTAATAATAATAATAATCAAATCAAATGTTAATCTCTGATTTTAAAATATTTACTACTTTTTTAGAAGTAATATCTTAATTTTATAGGAATTATACATTATGCAAAAAACATACCTTTACATAATATTAGAAGTATCCAACATATAATTTATTCTTTTTTTTTCTCAAAAAAAAAAAGTTATACTGCCATTTCTTTAATGCACATATCTATAATTTCTTTATCAAAAGAAAATTCTCTTCTTGCTGTCACCGGGTGAGGTGGATTTGGTGATTTCAACAAAATATCTTCATATTTTAAATTTGCGCTGACTTTTTTAGATGGATAACGAAACCTATTAAAATCAATGTCTGCCTGAGGAGTCAAAAAATTTATAGAAAATATTTGTTCACCATTATCAATGCTGATCTTTTCAATAATACCTGGCCATAAGTTTTCATCATGAATGAATACAAAGTACCAGTCAACAATGTCAATCTATTTTCAACTGTGAGGAGTCAATTGTAGAAACAATATTTTTTTCACCAGCTTCACTGGTAATGCATTCTTGATTATTTTTTACAGAGTTTGTAAAAACCAGATCTATTTCTTATTTGAATAGTACCAAATTTGTTTGTCGTGTGTACGGAGTGAATCTTTTGAGTACCTTTAACAGATTTTGCTGGCTGTCTTTTCTATACTTTGAATACTGTCAATTTCTGTTCTTTTTTTTTACCAAAGTTGCAGCACGAAGTGGCTTAAACTTTTTATTTGCCTTGCATTTTGGTGGGGGAGCAAAGAGATTAAGAATTTTAAGGAGATGGGATTCTTAAACCTTGAACTTAAAAAAAAGGAACTCAAGTACAATAATTTAACAAAAAAATATTTATTTTATTTTTTAAGATGTATGTTAAAACAATGGACTCTGTTACAATATATTTATTTATGTATTTAGAAAATTAAAATTATTAATGTTTAGATCGTTCCACGAATTGGACATTGTTATTAAATAATCTTTTGGGGTACATTTGCTACAAAGAAAAATTTGCAAAATACATAAAAACACGTAATATCACTCAAGAATTACTTTTGAAATAAAAAAAGAAGTTTACTATTAATTTTAAATCGTACTTTTAAATAAGCATGTCCGAAATTTCGTAAGGATCGCAGCGGTCGCCATATTGTGCCTATCGTTACACACATTAGTTGAGCATGCTTCAAGTCAAGTTATACTATTACACGTACTAAATACACTTTATTTATACAAAACACAGTAATTATTTACGATATAACATTATAAAAAAAATCTTTTTATACGTTTCAGGACACCAAATCATCTTTAAAAATAAATTTACCGAAAATAAAATCGGCGTTTCCATCGTTACACGATTCGGACATTCCACTTTCTCATTTGAGAAAAGTGCATTTATTGCAAAAAAATCTTATAAAAACACATACAAATAATTTTAATTTTTAAAAAATAATTTTAATGTTAGATAAAAGAGTTTAAAGTACTTATTTGATGTATTTTTCGTGGAAGTGATAGCTTTGTTGCGTACGTTACTTTCGGACATAACAAAATACAAAAAAATTCTTTATAGAAAAGTCCTTCTATCTTCAAAAAAGCAATTAATCAACCTGCCATCTCTTAACGAAATTATCAAAAAATCATCCGTTTCCTTTATGCATTCGTTGTTTACCATTAGAACCACCTGGAAGCAAGTTAAAACTCTTTTTCTTGGTGGTACATTGGAGCAGTTAACGTTATGAATGTCCGAAATTGGCCTCTTTAGCATAAAATAATAAAATTTTAAGATATTTATACAAAGGTTTTACAATAAATTATGCCATTTTCTGTCTCTGAATAGAATTAAAAACTCAGTGTAAAAAAAAAAAAATAAATAAAATAAAGTCAATGATAATTAAAGTTATGTTTGAAAGGCTGACGTTTTAAAGTTATGACGTGTGTCCAATGCCCACCTTTTGAGAATAGCCCAACTGTCTTTTTGTTAATAATATGAATTTTTTATAATGATTAAAATTAGTAAAAATACGTAATGTTGCTTGATTTAACGTGTTAATGACATTTCTTTTTATTAACCGTGCGTGTTTATATTAATAATATTGATTTATTACCATTATTGTTATTTTGTAATTACTGTTATTAAAATTTGTAACATTGCTTGTTTTTGTTTTATAATGATATTTATTTATTTAGTGAACTGTGATTTTGTTAATAATATTAAATTATTATTATTATTACTTTATTATTATAATTGCTATGTGACTGTTGGATTTATCCTGATAAGGGCATTTCTTTATTTACTTATTTTATTTACAGTTTATTCTAGTAATAATACTGGTCATTATTATTATTAAAACTAGAAATGGTCGAACGAGAACTTCTCTACTTCGTTTACTAAATATGTTAATTAAAGTTTATTATATTATCAATGAATGAATCTAATAAATCCAATAAATTACATACGGTGCATTTTAATTTCAAACAAATAAAAGGAAGTCTGTTGAAAATATCACTTCGATGTCTTTATTATTGTCAAAATAATATTTACTTTTTATAGGGTCAGGAGGGGTAATTATGACCACTTTGTACATTTTCAACATTGTTATTTTTTTTTACTATTTTCTATTTGGAAAAGTGGCGTTTTTAGTACATAGCAAGTAACTTTGACCCTTTAAGAACACCTTATAAAAGTTTTAATTGTCACAGCATTTTTTTAAAAAGTTAAAACGATGGTTATAATTACTCCATCAAAAACTAACAATCAGAAAAGTTTGGGGTAATTAAGACCACTATATTTTCTCTTGTACTTGCCTATACACATTTGTGGGGTAATTGAGACCACTTTGAACTCCAAAGTGACAAATCTGTTTATCAAAATTTTGAAGACAGTTTCAAATTACTATTCGGATCTCAAAAACGCTTCAGACTACTGATAAGAATATCTAAGATGAAATATATAATATGAGGTTAATATCTAAGCTTGAAACAAAATTTTACCATACGCAGTTTTCTCCAATAAGGTGGCGGTCATAATTACCCCTCCTGACTCTAGAAGCTTTGCCACTTTCTAAAATGATCCTGGCGCACGCTGTAATAAAGAGACAAATGTTTCTTATTAAAAAAATATATAATTATGCACGAAAATACACATTCTCCTTTTTTGAGTTACCACGACTCCGAAAATAGTTTTCTATCCTTAAAAAAATTAGTAACTAATATAATTTCCAAATTGTAAGAAATAGTTATAAGTACATAGTATAATTTGCTGCCAGTGATTTTCGGAAGCGTTTTCGAGTAGTTTTTATAGTGTGTATATCTAGAGCCTACACTAAAGGGGGAGCAGGGAAGGCATATGCCCCAGACGCCAGAATGAAGGGGCACCAAATGAAGGATTATACCTTTGGAATGGATCATTTCGTTCTGATGCACTGTTGTCTTTCATTATTATGAAAATGCTATTATAAATGAAGTGTAAGGTGAAGATGAAAGAGCAGCCGTAACAAAATCAGAGTTCTAACTTTTTACGATTGCTCTTTCATCTTCACCTAACACTTCATTTATAATGGCTGTTTCATAATAATGGAAGCCATCAGTCCATCAGAAGAAAATAACTCGGTTAAAGCGGAAATTCGGTGAAGCGGGACTCTACTGTATATTTCATTTTAAAAATGATCTTTAGAATATATTTGTTGATGTTCAGAGGGGGGTGGTCATGACCTCCGTGACCTCCCTCTTGGATCCGCCATTATGATTACGTAGTTCAGTATTACATATTTTAAATTTTAAAATAAGTCGGCTATTAGAAAATTAGTAAAATTCTCTTTGTAAATATACTTTGCAGAAGAGGGGGGGGGGGGGGTAAAATCCATGTTTGCCCCGGGTGCAAAAAAGGCTAGTTTCGGCCCTGTGTATATCCGTTTTCTCAATATAATTTTTTTTCGGATTCTATCCCTTCTCAAGTAAACGTTGTCATGTTCAACAAACATGTTTCAGAGACAAACATGATAAATTAACATCATTAACATTCACATCAAAATTAATCTTAATTTGTTCCTCTTGGATGCATAAAGTCAGTTATGCAGTTGAAAATGTTTAATTAAGAATGGATAGCCTCCTAAAAACCGATATTCCGGTTTGAGAAAACAGATTAATACACTATTCAAGCGACTCCGAAACGTTCCCAAAAATCAGTGGCAGCAAAAGAAACTTTTTTTTTCGAATTCGTCTTTAAATCTCTAAAATATAGGGGAGACCGGGGCAAGGTGACGAATGTCTTAATTTTCCCGTTTTCCACTAGGTAGCAGCATCAACCGGACGCTACTGACTCTCCTATCGGCCGTTCGTTAAACAATAGTATAGAGACGCTGAAATCGATATTTTTGTGTTAGTTGTGAAGCTTTGATTGTTTACCGCTGCCACGTTATAACTTTTATGCATGTGTAAATAAGCTCTGCTACAGATACAGGCAAGATATATCGTTTCTCTTTAATATTTATGAGTAACTTAGTTTAAATACTACCTATTACCATGGATAAATGTCAATTAATCGCCTCCCCTCATGTCAATGAAAACGAATATTTTTAAACAGGCATTCTTGGGCAAGATGACGAGCTCGTCATCTTGCCTCGTGTTTCTAAATTTATTAAACTGACTATGTTGTCCATTCTATTTAAATCCTGTAAACGCTTGTTTGTCTGTGTGTTTGTCCGCGCGACCTTGCGCTTCTATCTCCTCTGGGGCTAAGGAGCGCATCGGATTGGGGGAAGTGTCGTTCGAAAAGGGCGACCAGAGGAAGACATTTTTGCCATCCGCTAAGCTCCCCTAGCCCCCCCCACCCCTTAAAGAAAAACAATATCGGGATCCGTATCTCCGCTTCCAAGTGTCCGATCGGTACGAGAGGGGCTGCAAAAACTATTGAGCATGATGTTGTTGGTGATGAAACTGAAAATAATAATGCTAACCCTCAGTCCCTGGTAGTAGAAAATCAACGAATAAACCCTTCAGAAGAACCAGAACTTGTGGCAAATGCTGATTCCGATGCACCAAAGAAGCCTGTTAGTATTTTTTAATTCAACCATTGCCTAAAGCAATACAATGTGAGAAAAAAAGCAAAAGCAAAACACTAAACTCAAGCACACCCATCAAAGAAATGTTAGAACAAAGGGAAAAGCAGAAGGAAGAACAGGAACGTTTAAAAAAACAGAGAAAAAAAACTCGTGATGCTAAAAAGAGAGTAAAAAAATTCAAACTAAGTTCCTGTAGGCCTAAGTCTATTAAATCCAGGCCAAACAGTCCAGTTGCATCAACTTCAAAGGATGGTGTTTTCAGATGCCCTTCTTGAGACGAGCAATATTGCGACCCACCAACAGAAGAATGGATTCAGTGCTGTAAATGTCAAGAGTAGTGGCATGAGGAATGTTCCAATTATTAAAATGGCATTTTTATTTGTGACTATTGTTAGATGCACAACTAAACACTTCAACATTACGTTACAATGCATTATGCTTAGTTTGATACTTTGTAAGATGTAAAAACACAGTTATCATTTGTTAAACCATGTAACATATTCAAAAGATAAAATATGTTCAAACTTTGATAGTGTTGTCATCTTGCCCCAAGGCCAAAGTCATCTTGCCCCAAGGCCAAAGTCATCTTGCCCCGACACTGGGGCAAGATGACAATTTGTTAATGTTATGAAAAAATAAAATTATCCTTTATTTTTTTTTATTTGAAAAATTAAATGATAATATATTTAATACTACAAAAGAATACTCTAACAGTTCATGTAAAATTAATTTTACTGTACTTAAAAGTAAATTAATAAACAGCAAAAATTGTTAGCATAGTCATCTTGCCCGGTCTCCCTATTAATTTTTAGGGTTACTAAAGGTAAAGAACGCTTTTAAGAATTGTGGGTAACTCGGAAGAGTTAATTGTATTTTTTGCTGTGAGGAAGCATTTGTATTTCTTTACAACGCAGTTGTGGCTTAAGAAAGTGAGATTTATTTTCAAATGATATAAATAGTTTTGGAAACAAAACTGATGATAAGATAATCAGGAATTTTTATCCTACATATTTCCTTTTTAAAACTTTCCAGCTATTTTCATTCCAAACACAAAACATATATTAAAAAGATTCTCTTCTTAAAAAAGAAAAGGTTTGTCATAAAATTCTGATAATTTACCATAACTCAAACATAAAAAAAGCTTTAAACAAAAAAACCTGGCTTACATTTTGTTGTGGAAGTTTTAAAGAAGCTTGTAGTTTTTTTTTTTTTTCATTTTTTTTTTTTATTAAATAGAGATAAAGAATTGAAATATTCTAATAGAAATAGTTAACAAAAATTTTTTAAAAATTGTTTTTCTTACACATTAATGCATAATTTTATTTATTTATTTTCAGTTGCTTTTCTGAGGTTTATGTTCATTAATTTAAGCCTTCTCACTATAATACCGGTGAAATCATAGATTTGAAAATTCTTGGAGCAGAATACTTTTTAATTAATTATACGTGTTGGTCAACATTTCATTTCACTGATGAAAAACTTTTATCTCTTGTTAATTGGGTTTTATGCAAACCAACATACCAAAATGCGTTTACGATGTAAGTAGTTTCAGTGATTGATGAAATGGAACTTTTAATAATACTAATTTGTAATTGTAATGTCCCTTGATCTTTTAAGATTAAAGCAAGTCACGCGAATATACTCGTCTGATATTCATTTGAGTAAAAGTCTTTTAAAAGTAAAAATACGATTATAACAAATAAAAAAATGAAAATGTAAAAAACTTTTCTAGTTTTTAGTTTAGCACAAGAATGCGTTGCAGTGTCATAGGAGTAATTTTTTGTGTGTGTGTGTGTGGGGGGGGGATTTTATGTGTGTGTGCGACTTGATTATGGTGTGCAGTGTTTTATTTATTTTTTTTATTTGACTATTTTAAAGGTTTTTTATTTTGAATATCTCAAGCAAAATTCTATTGTCTGAGTAGAATATTAATTTATAGTTTTAAATAACCATTTAAAAAAGATTGTTAAGAAATGCGCAATAGAGATGATACGTTTTACTAGACTTTTATCTGAAACAATATTCTCGACTTTTATTTTGAAAATTGACTGTCCCTTAACTCGACCCACCAGAGCTGAAACCCGGTCTAAACCAAAACAATTAAAACTCGACTTGCAGAACAGAACAAAAAGAGTCTATCTGATACATGGGGTGAATCATTTTCAGGTAAAATCGCGTTTCCAAAACCCTACTTACCATAATTATTAGTTTCTAGTCATATTGAAATTTAACAATAATATTATTTTCCTTAATCTGTTAACATGAAATTAAGTGGGAAAGCCGTTTTGGTAATAAAGTAAATGTATCAGTAATGGACCATATACCTGTATGGACCAATGTGTCTGGTAAATGAAGCACAAGGTTCATTTACCAAAGGCATCATAGTCACACTCAGAAGAAGCAGCTAAAATGATTGGTTAAACCTATCATATTATTTGCGTATAAATAAGATATACAAGCTTATTTTTATTTGTCAGAGCAGGTGACTTATTATACGTAAGGTTAGTTGGGGTAACTGGACCCACGAGGTAACTGGGCCATAGGCTATTTTATAAAAAACTGTTGATGCTTTTTAAGTTTTAGCTTTTGTCAACATTGCAACCCCATATCTACTTCTTAAAACAATATGTGTCAACTCAACTAAAACTCTCACTTTGCTGTGACAGGTTGTCAAAAATTTACGTTTCTTTTTTTAAAAACAACCTCAATATGGCTGAACTTCCTCGGCTTTTTATTAAAATACTGCAAGTACTTTTATTAAACAATCTTTTTTTTTTAAAAGAATATGCTTATAACTACATTAGTATTATTAGGTATCTATACATATTTACTTCGTGCTTCGAATGTAAGCCCGGTGGCAAGGTTAGCCCATAAATTTTTCAAGAATGGGGTAACTGGAACATGTATCCGAGGTAACTGGACCATGCTGGATCCAGTTACCCCAATAGTCATAAATGATTTTTTTTAGTTTCTCTTACTACGGGAAATAAATTTCTCCATTGTTTTTTGCTCACAATAAAGAAATTTATGGAATACCTTATTAAAATTACGTAATAAAATAAAAAAATGCATATTGGTTGGTATCAAACCAAATTTCTTGACCCCCTGAGAGGCGGCGATGCTGTTATGGCATCACATAATTTTAATCCCTAATTGCCACATTGGCACTGAGATTTTATAACTTTAAAAAAAATTAAAATATATGTTTTTTAAATTTCACCTTTATTAAGTACGCGAAAATATACTTTTACTTGTTCACAGCTATATTACCTTGTAAATATTGGTGTCATTAAATTATTTCAACATTTTACGAATGCAAGTACCTTGCCTCTGAAAGCGAGATAGCCAAACCTTGAAATTGTACGATACACAGGAGTCGCATTTCTATAGGGAAATTTTTATTGCTCCTATCACTATTTCGAAAATAATATCTTCATCGCACCTTTCTTTAAAATATGTTAAATAAAATGATCATGAATGTAACTCATTAAGGGTTCATTCATGATTCTGGTAAAAACAATAAAGTTTTCATTATATAATGCGACCCCTGGGTGCAGATAAAGTACTTAAATACTTACGTAGCCGTTTGTTCATAGCTTTACCTTGCTATTTTCCCCCTTAAAATACCCATGTGACTTTTATACTTATTACCTATACTAAAGTACATATGTACTTACTTAATTTGTATGCTTTTGGTATAAATAAATCTAATATTTTCACTTTTAGTGTTTATTAGACACATTGAGAGCAAAGGTTTCCCTTACAACGCTCTTTAGTTGATATATAATTTACATGATCTGCCTGGTTTAAATTTTTTAAGTTGTTTACACCTTTTTTAAACAGGACCTGATATCCCAAATGAAAAAAAGTAAACGCGTGTGGAGCATAGACCCTCCTGGTCCACTTACCCCATTTTTATGGGGCAACTGGACCCCTGAGGAAAGAAAGATGAAATATGCATATTTTTATTTTAAAATATTAAAATGCAATATGGAGCATTTCTATCTGATAGAGGGAACCTAACTGAACACATTTACAGAGGTTCAGACTTTAATTCAAATTAACATTAGCTTTTTGAATCTGAATTGTCAGAAACTCCAGAGTCACATTGTAAAATGATGGCCCACTTTCCCCAACAAACCTTATGTGACCCATTAATGTTAAACTTATTTTAAGTTAATATAATTAGATCCAAAGTACCCAACTCAATTCAATAACAACATTATCTAATATAATATACGAAAATGAAATAATTACTGCTAATTAATATCAAAAATTTAATTTTGGGAAACCAGCAAATTACACTCGAAACAAAATGTCTTATAAAGCAATGCCTGCTGTATATTTTTTACCTTCTATTATTCTTCTTTTACTTTGAAAAGGGAACTAAACACTGATTTACACCAATAAATATTCTTTGGAAGCTATAATACTTCGATAGAATCATCAGATGCAGCTTTAGATACGACTACGCTACAGATGCACTGTTCTTTTTTTTTCATTGTTTTTATCTCACCCTGTTATATTTGTGCCTTTTGTAAATCTTTGCTTTGTTCAAGACATATTCGGCATCGTAAAGATGTATGAAGATTATAATCTTTCTCTTGTAAGACATAAATATTTATGATCATCATTCAATCATCATCCTCATTGAGTTTTTCATAGCTTTGCTTTTTCCTTTTAAAAACATGGTTAAACTTCTTTTCGAACCACTTTTTTGTACCTTTAATAGAAAAAGTTTTCTTGGAAAATTTCTTTTTGCTCATAGTAGTCTCTCCCCACACTGATAAATATTCTTTGGAGTGGAGATGGCAAATTGACTGTATATGATCTTCTGGTTGATATTCATCTTTAAAATCTGCAGTGTTTGGAGTAAGGCTTAACGGAATAGAAGCAGTTGTATTGCAATCTTGTTCTTTAACATCAGTAGGAATTAGATTTCCGGCAAGTTCTTTCAATTCTGCTTCTTCACTTGCACAATTTTCTTCACTGCTCATTTTTCCTGGAGCATCAAATAATGCTACTTCATCATTTGAAAGAGTTTCAGGCGATAAATCTTCATAACTGTAGAGATCTCTGAAATAAAGGTCCTGATCGTCTTCTAAGACCTCTTTCAAGAATGGATGTAGCATAGCCTGTGCCGCAGTTGGCCGTTCTTTAGGATCTATCGTCAGTAACGATTTCACAAAGTCGAAAGCATACATTTTGTCTTCTTCAGATACCCATATATGTTTAAACGTTTTATCAAACGCATCATAAAAACTCATCTCTTGTAATACTACTTTGAAACATGACTCCAATTCCTCCAAAGTTTCCTTATTTGTCCAACTTTTATGGAATGCACCCATTTTTTCCATAGCATAATAATCTGTTAACACATTTAGCACTAATAGGCCGTAGGTCCACATGTCAAACTGAACGCCCTCGACTTTAGTTGTTAGACCAGATTTAAAACATTCGGGGGGTCTGTACCGCACGGGGGCAATCAGTCTTTTAAGATATTTTCCTGTGACATTCAACCCTGAAACGTCACATAAGACTGCTGAATCATCTATGGAAATCAGGACGTTGTCTCCTTTTACATCCATGTGGCAGTAGTTTCTGGAATGGAGGTAATCCAACGCTGACAAAATTTCAGAAAACCACTTTTTCATCATGCAAAGGGCGCTTTTGTTTTTCTTGAATTCGCGGGTATCAACAACTTTCTGGAGTGTTGCGGGATGCCTTGGTGTCACATATATCTTGCAATGAAGACCTTTAACGTGCATAATTTCGATAATCGGTAGAATATTTCGGTGTCTTAACGAAGGCCACACCTTTTCTTCGTATATCCATGCATTATTATCTGGAATGACTTTTAAAGCAACGCTCATTTGTTGTGGTGAAATGGCGGCAAAAATATCTCCAAAACCTCCTATGCCAAGTGGTTCGATAGAAGTATAATTTTTTTTAGTTAGATAGTTCAAGATTTCGTATTTGTTACGTAGATTACTCATCGTAAATAAGATAATGTTTTTTTTTTATGAATTGTATTTAGTCAAGTGGTTGTCAATAAAATAAAATGTAGATAAGAATAATAAAATCAATCACTTTTATCAAATTATAATATTAGCAAACGAACAATTCGACGCTTTTAGAAACACTTTATATAGGTAAAGAAATCGTTGATAAGGTAACCATTGATACAGCATTGTTAACAATTAGCATTATTGTGAATCTTTGTTGCAACGGAGAGTTTTTGTTCCAATTCAAATTACGTATTATTAAGTATTGTTAAGTATTGTTAATTACGTATTATTAAGTGATGTTAAGTATTGTAATCTGTCACTCGCGATTCTTGAAATTCATAACAATTGAGCCCCTTATTAAATAGCCCTTTTAGCAAAGTAAATTGAAGGGCTCTTAACAAAAACAAAAACTTTAAAAAATTCAATATTTTCAGAACGTCCTGGACTAGAGTTGCTTTCGTTGTGGACACCACTAATTTCTTACAGTTTATTTCACCATCTTTAATAGCAAATAATTCTGCCCTTGGAACAGATGCTGTATATTCCCTCGGCCGCCATCTTGGATTTTTTCGTGGCGTGAAAACCCCTTTCCGCCAAGTAGTAAATGTCGCCAAGCAGCGATTTAAGCGCATGTTAGGCTTAATGGGGTTGTCAGAACCGGTGCTGCCTTATCGATAAACAACGCAAACAAAAATCCCCAAGAAATCCAAGATGGCGGCCGAAGGAATGTACAGCAACTTAGCGCTGCCCTTTAATAAGGAGAAAAAAACCTTTAAAATACTGGTGTCCAGATCATTTGGAGACCTGTTTTACGCGGGACGCCTGACAACACTATTTCTATGTCACAACTAAAACTTTTTCGTGTTATATAGAGGAGATGGATTTTTTTTTAATTAATTAATTTATTTCACAGTGATCCGAGTACCATTAAGAACATCACCAGGATTCTGTTAGTTTACTTTCTGTTTTATGAGCAAGTGCTGTTTTTTATAGCCTATGAATTACACTGAATAGTAGAGATCTGCACGGCCTGGAACTATTTTCATTCACGACCTTCGGGCCGGAACGGGCCTGGTATCAATTCGGGAACAGAAGTTATATATTCCAGCGCCCGCCATCTTGGGATTTTTCTTGGCGTGAAAATCTCTTTTCCGCCAAGTAAATGTCGCCAAGCAGATTTAAACGCATGTTATGCTTAACGGGGTTGCCAGAACACGTCACTCGTCGGTGTTGCCTTATCGATAAACTCCAACAAAACATCGCCAATAAATCCAAGATAGCGGACGAGGGAATATATAACATCTTAGCGTCCACTCGTTTCGGGCCGGGCCTAGTGATTACTCTTTACGGGTCGGGCCGGGTTCGGGCCTGACTTTTTTCTTGAAGGATCGGCTGTGCCTTAACTTATTTTTTCCGTTCACAACTGGGGCTGGTTTCATTCATCCTAGTCTACACGCCCCAAAATTTTCAGTCCTGGTTTTGACCCGGCCCGTATGAAAATCATTGTCTCGACGTGGTCTGGTCCGTTCAAAGGTCAGTAAAATTAGACTAGGCCCAAAAATATTTGCAAGAAATGCATACACATTTCAATCGCCATTATTCTGCAATTAAACATTAAAATTTATTCTTTTTAAAGAATACCAGATTTGTACGCTTATTAGAATATGGCTAAATTGAAATATACTGAAACGTGTGAAAAAGAATCTGCCTATGAGGGGATGCTGTCTTAAACTTAAAAATGTGTCGATTCATGCAAAATGAATATACTAATACGTAAGAAAAGAATAATAATACATTTACATCTTCTAAAAAGGGAAATTGTCTATAACTCATTTTTTTCCTTCCCTATGCAATTCCGTCTTAAAAGATTTTACTGTATAGCATTTTACTGCTTTTTAACAGTTCAATACGTGAAATATGAATTAACAATATTAAGGATAACTGAAACACTTACATGCAACAAACAGGGAGTTACTAAAAAAATAAATATCGCAGGCTGCGGCACTTCTATAAAAATGAAGATTATAAACATGAAAAAAAAAAGTTAAGATAAGAATATTTGGTTAGATCTTCTCGTACGATGGAAATATTTAACCAAATTGACGTAAAAATAAATGTTTTGTAGAAATTCATTCGGGACGGGCCTGTCTCGGGCCAAGATTTAAACTTTTTTCTGGGCAGTGTCGGGCTCGGAGCGAAATTGTAATTTTGTATCGGACTGGGCCAGGCCGAATCTTTTTTCTATGGGTCGTGCCGGGACCGGGCCAGGAAATTTCGGCCCGTGCAGACCTCTACTGAAAATCTCTATATTCAGTTTATCGGGATCGGATTCATACATTTTCTAGTAATAATTTAAATCGCTAAAACATAAAATACTTCAACCAATTTCACACATATCAGAATTTTAAACAATATTAATTATTATGTAAAAGAAAATAACGATCACTTTAATTAAATTCGAATTTTAACCCCTTCTTGACGAGCGACCGGTATTCGTGCCGCGTAAGTTGCACAAAATCGGTGATTATTCTCACCAGTAAATTTGTATAGTACATTTTGCTTTATTTAATCCAAGCATTTTTCCGATTCAATTAGTCAAAAATTTCTGTTTTAAAAATCCGGTGATTAAAGATTAAAAATTCTGTAAAAGACGCTCGTCCCGAAGGGGGTTAAGCTTTAAAACTCTTCGTTTTAGGTCTGTCTTAGTACATCGATTTCAGACAGATTTATTAACAGTAACCTGTCGATGATTTGGGATGTTGTTGTTTGATACTTTTTTCCCTTCATTTTTAATTAACTGCAATTTTTAATCAAACAATCCCTTTTAACGAAATGGGATTGTATAATGTCAAATTCCTGTTCAAAAACCATTCGTGTGATGCCTCATTCGTCTTTGTGTGTTTCGTATGTGCATATGAAAATGGATATCGACATCAGAAATAACAGTTAATTAGCCCTTTCATCTTTCTAACGTTGACTTATAAACACTTTGCTTAGTTTCACATTTTATTGGGGCTAAAAAGAGGAATACTCAAGGATTAAAAAATTTGTTGTGTCAAAACACCAACTCTAAAATGTGCCAACTGGCTGCAATAAATAAATAAAAAAATTGGCAATGAAAGTATCCAAATGTTTATATGAATGTTTTTGCCGAATTTTAAGTAAATCGTGTGTTAACAAATCGCCATTTTTGTGTTAGTTGTGAAGCTTTGATTGTTTACTGCTGCCACGTTATAAGTTTTATGCATGTGTAAATAAGCTCTGCTACAGATACAGGCAAGATATATCGTTTCTCTTTAATATTTGTGAGTAACTTAGTTTAAATACTACCTATTACCATGGATAAATGTCAATTAATCGCCTCCCCTCATGTCAATGAAAACGAATATTTTTAAACAGGCATTCCTTATTAAAGATTATTAGTGTTCTTATATGCAGAGTATGATAGCTTTGAGTCGATTGATAATTAAATTAAGTACACATTAATAAGAAAGAAAGAAACGTATTATTTAGAAAAGAAACTTACGAAATGAATTTTAATAACATCAATATGGATAATAGAACAGCCATTTTATCTATTGCATTTTCTATCAGATACAACGAGTTTAGTTGTCTGTTACTAATGACCAACTCATCAATGCATAATGTCATAAGTTCACGTGAGACAAAATATGAATTAACATAAAACAAAAACTATATTTTAACACTTTCCCTTGTTAATTACATATTTAGTCTTTAGCCTGATAATCCCATTTGATCACACAATATCAGTAATCGAGTTTTGGCTAACGGCTTGGTCATAATATCTGCAATCTGTTTCTCAGTAGAAATTTGTTCTACAACTAACTTTCCTTCTAATACCTTCTCACGAACGAAGAAATGCTTTATTTCTATATGTTTTGTTCTCCTGTGATATTCTGGATTATGGGCAAGTTTTACAGCTGCACTATTGTCTACTTGAAGAATAGGTATTTCTTTTAGTTGTACTATTCCTTCATACAATCTTCTGAGCCAAATAATTTCTTTAGTTGTTTCAGATGCTGCTATAACTTCAGCCTCTGTTGTTGAAGTAGCCACTATGGTTTGTCTTTGACTGCGCCACGAGATTGCACCTCCAGCATATATTATCACTGACCCAGATGTTGATCTTCCAGTTTTTATGCATCCTCCAAAATCTGCATCACTGTAACACTTTAATACTCTATTTGAATTTGTTGCGCGATAAGTAATACCAAAATTTCTTGTTTTTGATATGTAGCGAAAAACTCTCTTTACTCTAACTAAATCTTCAGCAGATGGGTATTCTAGCGTTCTTGATAAAACTCCTACGCTGTAAGCTAGATCAGGTCTCGTTCCTACCATTAGGTACATTAGAGCTCCAACTGCTTGTCTATATGGAAAAATAACTTTCTTAGATTCTTCAGTATTTTGCGATCTTGATTCCTTTAACATCGGTGTTGCTACTGGCTTGCAATTTTCAAATCCAAATCTCTTAAGAATTTTCTTGGCATATCCTTTTTGACTAATAGTAATATCTCCGTTTTTCTGATATTCAATTTCAAGCCCTAGAAAACAAGAAGCTTTTCCAGTAACTATCTTGAATCTGGCTTTTAACTTTTCAATGAAGATTTCGCACTCTTGTTGATCATTTGCAGCAATTAATCCATCATCTACGTACAATGCTATAATTAACTTTTTGCCATTCTTCTCTCGAATGTATAGACATGGATCGGCATCACTCACTTTGAAATCAAGTTTTAATAAAAATTGACCAAAACACTTATTCCAACAACGTGGAGCTTGTTTTAAACCATACAAACTTCGCTTGAGCTTGCATACTGTCTTTGTGCCATCCTCATATCCTTCTGGTTGTTGCATGTAGATTGTTTCTTCTAATTCTCCATACAAAAATGCTGTAGATACATCAAATTGTGATAAATACATTTTTTCTTCTGCTGCTATACTCAATACGGCTCGTACTGTTTCTAATTTTGCTACTGGACTAAAAGTTTCAATATAATCAATGCCTTGACGTTGACTATAACCTTTTATAACAAGCCTGGCTTTATACTTGTTAATACTGCCATCTGGATTTGTTTTGATTCTATAAACCCACTTGCATGGTATAGCTTTGGCACCTTCTGGTAAATTAACTAATTCCCAGGTCTCATTTTCTTTTAAAGATTTTATTTCATTCTCCATAGCTTTCTTCCAATTAGAACTTTCCTTGCTGTTGATTGCTTCTATGTATGTTTCAGGATTTTCATTTTCATAAATTAATGACTCAGCTTCCATTATATAATCATCAAACCGTGCAGGCTTTCGAATCTTGTCACGTTCTCTCAATTGCATATCATGTGATGGTTTAACTTCTTCATCACTATCAACATCGCTGTCACTTAGATCGTCTTGTTTTTCATCTTCTTTAAGTTGTTCATCTTCATACTTTCCCTGATTAGAAAGATCGCTTGTATTTTCTCGTTTATTGTCGTTGAAGGATAAATGAACTGATTTCTCGCATTTATTCACTTTTTCATGAAAAATGACATCTCTAGAAAAAATCATCCTGTTTTCTTCTTTAATCCAAATTCTGTAACGCTCATCAGAATCGTAGCCTACAAGATAACCTTTGATAGCTTTCTTCTCCATTTTTCTTCGCTTTTGTACAGGAATATGAGCATAACATGTAGAACCTATTACACGTAAATGCTTTACCCTAGGTTTCTTCTTGATCCACAATTCATAAGGACTAACTCCCTCTACTGAAGATTTTCCCGTTCTGTTTAGGATATATATCGCAGAAGATACTAGTTCGGCCCACATTGCATCCGGAAAACTAATTTCAGGATTCGAATATTTGAATGTTCTTGCCATTTCTACAATTGTTCTGTTCTCTCTTTCACTTGATCCATTCTGTTGTGGTGTAAAAGGTGCGGTAGGTCTTTTTGTAATTCCTTCTTCACGCAGAATTGCTTCAATTTCTTTATTGTCAAATTCTCCACCATTATCGCTCAAAAATTCTTTAATTTTGTATCCCATAGTTTTGGCATGAGCAAGCATATGTTTTAACATAGTATTGACTTCTGACTTCTCTCTTATCATGTAACCATACCTAAACTTTGTGAAGCTATCTTTAAATACAACTAAATATCGTTTCTTTTGAAAAGATTCAGGAAACGGGCCACAGACATCGGCCGAAATAAGTTCACCTGGTTCTGTTGCTTTCTTTCTGTTTCCAAAAGGTAAGCGATGTGCTTTTCCATAAATGCATGGTTCACATAACTTATTTTCCAGTTGAACTTTGATTCCTAACTCTTTTTCAAGCTTTTGTTTGATGTGACATTTATCTTGATGACCCCATCTTTCATGATAAAGTTGTAATAAAGAATCGTTTTTCTCAGTATTGTTTATTTCTAAAATTTGCTTTGGCATGATTGGCTCAATTATTGCCTTAAACAAAGATCCAGATACATTGCGTGTTCCATATAGTACCACTTGATCATTTATCTTTAACCAACATTCAGTAGATGTCGATCGAAATTCACTGTCTTGATTTCTGTCTTGAGCAGCCAACACTGAAAATAAATTTTTGTTGACTTCGGGTACATACCAGACATCCTTCAGCTGAATTTCTTGACATTTTCCACCAGCAAAAGATTTAAAACGAATAGTTCCTTTCCCGATTGCAGCCAATCTTTCCTTTCCAGCAGCCTTAATGCTACAAGGACTAAGAAATTGCGTGAAATCAGTAAAATACTCTGAACAGTTCGTAATGTGTTGAGTTGCTCCATTATCAATCCAAAAAGTTGTTGAATCTGCTTCCGAAGTATACGTTTCGACAAAAATAGACATCGCTGCGCCATTGGCGGTTTTCTTTATATCTTTAGTATCAGTACTTGGCGACTTTTTGGCTGGTTTTCCATCGGAAATCCATTTTCTACAATATCTTACCCAGTGACCTTGACGGTTACAGTAGTTACAAATGTCAGCTCTATATGACTTCTTGATAAATTTGGAATTTTTATCTTTATTCTGTTTTTCTAATCTTGAAGCTGCTAGTGCTTCCTGAACAGCAATATCGCCGTTTTCAACTTTGATGAAATTTCTCTCAAACATACAAAGTTGCTCTGTTAATTCATCAAATGTTCTGTCTTCGTTTTTAGACAACAACATCCAGCTAGACTTAAAGGTTTCAAATTTTCGCGGTAAAATTTGCAATACTTTACAAACTAACATTAAATCAGGTAACTTATTTACACCAATATCTTTAAGTCCGTTATTTAATTCACTCCAAATGGTTCTTAACTTAGCTATGTGAGTTGATACATCATCGCCTAACGCCCAGTTAAATGCGAAAAATTCTGTACATATCTTAAATAACTGATCTTTTGACGTTGCTTCAAAATGATGCTTTAAGGCTTCCCACATTTCATGTGCTGTTTCTTTATCCATAATCTTTTGATAAACTACATCAGTTACGGTACTTGCTATCACGGATTTTACGTAACTGTTAGCTTTACGATACAAATCAGAACTTACTTTATGTTCCTTGATTTCTCTATCTTCAGCAGTGCTACTTAATGGTTCAGGTTTCTTTAACTTACCATCTATAACATCAAGTGCTCCTTCGTGATAATCAAGTAAATCTCTAATCTTGCGTTTCCATATTGGCCAGTCTACTGCACCAGTCAATAATTTAACTTGCTTCGTTAAATCCATTTCTTCTTAAACTTTAATGCGATTTCAAAATCTTTTAATGATAATCTTCTCTACTAAAATAAACTAATGTTTTACTTCACTTTCTATGAGCAAAACCTAACTTATCTATATCTAATTCTAATCAATCAGACTTGAGCTAACTAGCGCAATTCAAAGCGAGCTGAAAAGCACATAACCTATTAAAATTATTAGTATTCTTATATGCAGAGTATGATAGCTTTGAGTCGATTGATAATTAAATTAAGTACACATTAATAAGAAAGAAAGAAACGTATTATTTAGAAAAGAAACTTACGAAATGAATTTTAATAACATCAATATGGATAATAGAACAGCCATTTTATCTATTGCATTTTCTATCATATACAACGAGTTTAGTTGTCTGTTACTAATGACCAACTCATCAATGCATAATGTCATAAGTTCACGTGAGACAAAATATGAATTAACATAAAACAAAAACTATATTTTAACATTCCTCTCGTCATCTTGCCCCGTGTTTCGGAATTTATTAAACCGACTATGTTGTCCATTCTATTTAAATCCTGTAAACGCTTGTTTGTCTGTGTGTTTGTCCGCGTGACCTTGCGCTTCTATCTCCTCTGGGGCTAAGGAGCGCATCGGATTGGGGGAAATGTCGTTCGAAAGGGAGCGACCAGAGGAAGACATTTTTGCCATCCGCTGAGCTCCCCTAGCCCCTCCCCCCCTTAAAAAAAAACATAATCGAGATCCGTGTCTCCGCTTCCAAGCGTCCGATCGGTACGAGGGGGGCTGCAAAAACTATTGAGCATGATGTTGTTGGTGATGAAACTGAAAATAATAATGCTAATCCTCAGACCCTGGTAGTAGAAAACCAACAAATAAGCCCTTCAGAAGAACCAGAACTTGTGACAAATGCCAATGCATCAAAGAAGCCTGTTAGTATTTTTTATTTCAACCATTGCCTAAAGCAATACAATGTGAGAAAAAATGCAAATGCAAAACACTAAACTCAAGCATTCTTACAAGCACACCCATCAAAGAAATCTTAGAACAAAGGGAAAAGCAGAAGGAAGAACAGGAACGTTTAAAAAAACAGAGAAAAAAAGCTCGTGATGCTAAAAAGAGAGTAAAAAAATTCAAACTAAGTTCCTGTAGGCCTAAGTCTATTAAATCCAGGCCAAACAGTCCAGTTGCATCAACTTCAAAGGATGGTGTTTTCAGATGCCCTTCTTGAGACGAGGAATATTGAGACCCACCAACAGAAGAATGGATCCAGTGCGGTAAATGCCAAGAGTGGTGGCATGAGGAATGTTCCAATTATGAAAATGACATTTTTATTTGTGACTATTGTTAGATGCACAACTAAACACTTCAACATTACGTTACAATGCATTATGCTTAGTTTGATACTTTGTAAGATGTAAAAACACAGTTATCATTTGTTAAACCATGTAACATATTCAAAAGATAAAATATGTTCAAACTTTGATAGTGTTGTCATCTTGCCCCAAGGCCAAAGTCATCTTCCTCCGACACTGGGGCAAGATGACAATTTGTTAATGTTATTAAAAAATAAAATTATCCTTTATTTTTTTATTTGAAAAATTAAATGATAATATATTTAATACTACAAAGGAATACTCTAACAGTTCATGTAAAATTAATTTTACTATACTTAAAAATAAATTAATAAACAACAAAAATTGTTAACATAGTCATCTTGCCCCGGTCTCCCCTATTAATTTTTAGGGTTACTAAAGGTAAAGAACGCTTTTAAGAATTGTGGGTAACTCGGAAGAGTTAATTGTATATTTTGCTGTGAGGAAGCATTTGTATTTCTTTACAACGCAGTTGTGGCTTAAGAAAGTAAGATTTATTTTCAAATGATATAAATAGTTTTGGAAACAAAACTGATGATGAGATAATCGGGAATTTTTACCCTACATATTTCCTTTTTAAAACTTTCCAGCGATTTTCATTACAAACACAAAACATGTATTAAAAAGATTTTCTTCTTAAAAAAGAAAAGGTTTGTCATAAAATTCTGATAATTTACCATAACTCAAACTTAAAAAAAACTTTAAACAAAAAAACCTGGCTTAAATTTTGTTGTGGAAGTTTTAAAAAAGATTGTAGTTTTTTTTTTTTTTTTTTTTAATTATTATTATTAAATAGAGATAAAGAATTGAAATATTCTAATAGAAATAGTTAACAGAAATTTCTTAAAAAATTGCTTTTCTTACACATTAATGTATAATTTTATTTATTTATTTTCAGTTGCTTTTCTGAGGTTTATGTTCATTAATTATGTTCTCACTATAATACCGGTGAAATAATAAATTTGAAAATTCTTGGAGCAGAATACTTTTTTATTAATTATACGTGTTGGTCAACATTTCATTTCACTGATGAAAAACTTTTATCTCTTGTTAATTGGGTTTTATGCAAACCAACATACCAAAATGCGTTTACGATGTAAGTAGTTTCAGAGATTGATGAAATGGAACTTTTAATAATACTAATTTGTAATTGTAATGTCCCTTGATCTTTTAAGATTAAAGCAAGTCACGCGAATATACTCGTCTGATATTCATTTGAGTAAAAGTCTTTTAAAAGTAAAAATACGATTATAACAAATAAAAAAATGAAAATGTAAAAAACTTTTCTAGTTTTTAGTTTAGCACAAGAATGCGTTGCAGTGTCATAGGAGTAATTTGTGTGTGTGTGTGTGTGTGGGAGGGGGGGGGGATTTTAGGTGTGTGTGCGACTTGATTATGGTGTGTAGTGTTTTATTTATTTATTTATTTTTTTTTTTACTATTTTAAAGGTTTTTTATTTTGAATATCTGATGCAAAATTCTATTGTCTGAGTAGAATATTAATTTATAGTTTTAAATAACCATTTAAAAAAGATTGTTAAGAAATGCGCAATAGAGATGTTACGTTTTACTAGACTTTTACCTGAAACAATATTCTCGACTTTTATTTTGAAAATTGACTGTACCTTAACTCGACCCACCAGAGCTAAAACCCGGCCTAAACCAAAACAATTAAAACTCGACTTGCAGCACAGAACAAAAAGAGTCTACCTGATACATGGGGTGAATCATCTTCAGGTAAAATCGCGTTTCCAAAACCCTACTTAGCATAATTATTAGTTTCTAGTCATATTGAAATTTAACAAAAATATTATTTTCCTTAATCTGTTGACATGAAATTAAGTGGGAAAGCCGTTTTGGTAATAAAGTAAATGTATCAGTAATGGACCATATACCTGTATGGACCAATGTGTCTGGTAAATGAAGCACAAGGTTCATTTACCAAAGGCATCATAGTCACACTCAGAAGAAGCAGCTAAAATGATTGGTTAAACCTATCACATTATTTGCTTATAAATAAGATATACAAGCTTATTTTTATTTGTCAGAGCAGGTGACTTATTATAGGTAAGGTTAGTTGGGGGTAACTGGACCCACGAGGTAACTGGGCCATAGGCTATTTTATAAAAAAACTGTTGATGTTTTTAAAGTTTTAGCTTTTGTCAACATTGCAACCCCATATCTACTTCTTAAAACAATGTGTGTCAACTCAACTAAAACTCTCACTTTGCTGTGACAGGTTGTCAAAAATTTACGTTTCTTTTTTTTTTAAACTATGTCAATATGGCTGAACTTCCTCGGCTTTTTATTAAAATACTGCAAGTACTTTTATTAAACAATCTTTTTTTTTAAGAATATGAATATAACTACATTGATATTATTAGGTATCTATACATATTTACTTCATGCTTCGAATGTAAGCCCGGTGGCAAGGTTACCCCATAAATTTTTCAAGAATGGGGTAACTGGGACATGTATCCGGGGTAACTGGACCATGCTGGCTCCAGTTACCCCAATAGTCATAAATGTTTTTTTTTTTAGTTTCAATTACTACGGGAAATAAATTTCTCCATTTTTTTTGCTCACAATAAAGAAAATTATAGAATACCTTATTAAAATTACGTAATAAAATTTTTAAAAAAGCATATTGGGTGGTATCAAACCAAATTTCTTGACCCCTTGAGAGGCGGCGATACCGTTATGGCATCACATAATTTTAATCCCTAATTGCCACATTGGCACCGAGATTTTATAACTTAAAAAAAAATTAAAATATATGTATTTTTTAATTTCACCTTTATTAAGTACGCGAAAATATACTTTTACTTGCTTACAACTAGATTATCTTGTAAATACTGGTGTCATTAAATTATTCAACATTTTACGAATGCAAGTACCTTGCCCCTGAAAGCGAGATAGCCAAACCTTGAAATTGTACGATACACAGGGGTCGCATTCTATAGGGAAACTTTTATTGTTCCTATCGCTATTTCGAAAATATTATCTTCATCGCACCTTTCTTTAGAATATGTTAAATAAAATGATCATGAATGTAACTCATTAAGTGTTCTGGTAGGAACAATAAAATTTTCATTATATAATGCGACCCCTGGATGCAGATAAAGTTCTTAAATACTTACGTAGCCGTTTGTTCATAGCTTTACCTTGCTATTTTTTCCCTTAAAATACCCATGTGACTTTTATTCTTATTACCTATACTAGTAAGTACATATGTACTTACTTAATTTTTCTGCTTTTGGCATAAATAAATCTAATATTTTCACTTTTAGTGTTTTTTAGACACATTGACAGCAAAGGTTTCCCTTACAATGCTCTTTAGTTGATATATAATTTACATGATCTGCCTGGTTTAAATTTTTTAAAGTTGTTTACACTTTTTCAAACACGACCTGATATCTCATATGAGAAAAAGTAAACGCGTGTGGAGCATAGACCCTCCTGATCCGCTTACCCCATTTTTATGGGGCAACTGGACGCCTGAGGAAAGAAAGATGAAATATGCATATTTTTTATTTTAAAATATTAAAATGCAATTAGGAGCATTTCTATCTGATAGAGGGAACCTAACTGAACACATTTACAGAGGTTCAGACTTTAATTCAAATGAACATTAGCTTTTTGAAGCTGAATTGTCAGAAAATCCAGAGTCACATTGTAAAATGATGGCCCACTTTCCCCAACTAACCTTATGTGACCCATTAATGTTAAACTTATTTTAAGTTAATATAATTAGATCCAAAGTACCCAACTCAATTCAATAACAATATTATCTAATATAATATACGAAAATGAAATAATTACTGCTATTTAATATCAAAAATTTAATTTTGGGAAACCAGAAAATTACACTCGAAACAAAATGTCTTATAAAGCAGTGCCTGCTGTATATTTTTTACCTTCTATTATTCTTCTTTTACTTTGAAAAGGGAACTAAACACTGATTTACACCAATAAATATTCTTTGGAAGCTATGATACTTCGATAAAATCATCAGATACAGCTTTAGATACGACTACGCTACAGATGCTCTGTTCTTTTTTTTTTCATTGTTTTTATCTCAACCTGTTATATTTGTGCCTTTTGTAAATCTTTGCTTTGTTCAAGACATATTCGGCATCGTAAAGATGTATGAAGATTATAATCTTTCTCTTGTAAGACATAAATATTTATGAACATCATTCAATCATCATCCTCAATGAGTTTTCCATAGCTTTGCTTTTTCCTTTTAAAAACATGGTTAAATTTCTTTTCGAACCACTTTTTTGTACCTTTAATAGAAAAAGTTTTCTTAGAAAATTTCTTTTTGCTCATAGTAGTCTCTCCCCACACTGATAAATATTCTTTGGAGTGGAGATGGCAAATTGACTGTATATGATCTTCTGGTTGATATTCATCTTTAAAATCTGCAGTGCTTGGAATAAGGCTTAACGGAACAGAAGCAGTGGTATTGCAGTCTTGTTCTTTAAAATCAGTAGGAATTAGATTTCCGGGAAGTTCCTTCAATTCTGCTTCTTCACTTGCACAATTTTCTTCACTGCTCATTTTCCCTGGAGCATCAAATAATGCTACTTCATCATTTGAAATAGTTTCAGGCGATAAATCTTCATAACTGTAGATATATCTGAAATAAAGGTCCTGATCGTCTTCTAAGACCTCTTTCAAGAATGGATGTCGCATAGCCTGTGCCGCAGTTGGCCGTTCTTTAGGATCTATCTTCAGTAACGATTTCACAAAGTCGAAAGCATACATTTTGTCTTCTTCCGATACCCATATATGTTTAAACGTTTTATCAAACGCATCATAAAAACTCATCTCTTGTAATACTACTTTGAAACATGACTCCAATTCCTCCAAAGTTTCCTTATTTGTCCAACTTTTATGAAATGCACCCATTTTTTCCATAGCATAATAATCTGTTAACACATTTAGCACTAATAGGCCGTAGGTCCACATGTCAAACTGAACGCCCTCGACTTTAGTTGTTAGACCAGATTTAAAACATTCGGGGGGTCTGTACCGCACGGGGGCAATCAGTCTTTTAAGATATTTTCCTGTGACATTCAACCCTGAAAAGTCACATAAGACTGCTGAATCATCTATGGAAATCAGGACGTTTTCTCCTTTTACATCCATGTGGCAGTAGTTTCTGGAATGGAGGTAATCCAACGCTGACAAAATTTCAGAAAACCACTTTTTCATCATGCGAAGGGCGCTTTTGTTTTTCTTGAATTCATGGGTATCAACAACTTTCTGGAGTGTTTCGGGATGCCTTGGTGTCACATATATCTTGCAATGAAGACCTTTAACGTGCATAATTTCGATAATCGGTAGAATATTTCGGTGTCTTAACGAAGGCCACACCTTTTCTTCGTATATCCATGCATTATTATCTGGAATGACTTTTAAAGCAACGCTCATTTGTTGTGGTGAAATGGCGGCAAAAATATCTCCAAAACCTCCTATGCCAAGTGGTTCGATAGAAGTATAATTTTTTTTAGTTAGATAGTTCAAGATTTCGTATTTGTTACGTAGATTACTCATCTTAAATAAGATAATGTTTTTTTTTAATGAATTGTATTTAGTCAAGTGGTTCAAAAATAAAATAAAATGTAGATAAGAATAATAAAATCAATCACTTTTATCAAATTATAACATCAGCAAACGAACAATTCGACGCTTTTAGAAACACTTTATATAGGTAAAGAAATCGTTGATAAGGTAATCATTGATACAGCATTGTTAACAATTAGCATTGTTGTAAATCTTTGTTGCAACGGAGAGTTTTTGTTACAATTCAAATTACGTATTATTGAGTATTGTTAAGTATTGTTAATTACGTATTATTAAGTAATGTTAAGTATTGTAACCTGTCACGCGCTATTCTTGAAATTCATAACAATTGAGCCCCTTATTAAATAGCCCATTTACCAAAGTAAATTGAAGGGCTCTTAACAAAAACAAAACTTTAAAAAATTCAATATTTTCAGAACGTCCTGGACTAGCGTTTCTTTCGTTGTGGACACCACTAATTTCTTACAGTTTATTTCATCATCTTTAATGGCAAATAATTCTGCCCTTGGAACAGATGCTGTATATTCCCTCGGCCGCCATATTGGACTTTTTCGTGGCGTGAAAACCCGTTTCCGCTAAGTAGTAAATGTCGCCCAGCAGCGATTTATGCGCATGTTATAGGCTTAACGGGGTTGCCAGAACATGTCACTCGTCGGTGTTGCCTTATCGATAAACTCCAACAAAACATCGCCAATAAATCTAAGATGGCGGACGAGGGAATATATAACATCTTAGCGCCCACTCGTTTCGGGCCGGGCCTAGTGATTACTCTTTACGGGCCAGGCCGGGTTCGGGCTTGACTTTATCGGGCTGCCTTATCGATAAACAACGCGAACAAAAAATCGCCAAGAAATCCAAGATGGCGGCCGAGGGAATATACAACATCTTAGCGCTTCCCTTTAATAAGGAGAAAAGAATACTTTAAAATACCGGTGTCCAGATCATTTGGAGACCTGTTTTACGCGGGACGCCTGACAACACTATTTCTATGTTACAACTAAAACTTTTTCGTGTTATATCGAGTAGATGGATTTTTTTTTAAATTAATTAATTTATTTCACAGTGATCCGAGTACCATTAAGAACATCACCAGGATTCTGTTAGTTTACTTTCTGTTCTATGAGCAAGTGCTGTTTTTTATAGCCTATGAATTACACTGAATAGTAGAGATCTGCACGGCCTGGAACTATTTTCATTCACGACCTTCGGGCCGGACCGGGCCTGGTATCAATTCGGGAACAGATGTTATATATTCCCGCGCCCGCCATCTTGGGATTTTTCTTGGCGTGAAAATCTCTTTTTCGCCAAGTAAATGTCGCCAAGCAGATTTAAACGCATGTTATGCTTAACGGGGTTGCCAGAACATGTCACTCGTCGGTGTTGTCTTATCGATAAACTCCAACAAAACATCGCCAATAAATCCAAGATAGCGGACGAGGGAATATATAACATCTTAGCGTCCACTCGTTTCGGGCCGGGCCTAGTGATTACTCTTTACGGGTCGGGCCGGGTTCGGCCCTGACTTTTTTCTTGAAGGATCGGCTGTGCCTTAACTTATTTTTTCCGTTCAGAACTGGGGCTGGTTTCATTCATCCTAGTCTTCACCCCCCAAAATTTTCAGTCCTGGTTTTGACTCGGCCCGTATGAAAATCATTGTCTTGACGTAGTCTGGTCCGTTCAAAGGTCAGTAAAATTAGACTAGGCCCAAAAATATTTGCAAGAAATGCATACACATTTCAATCGCCATTATTCTGCAATTAAACATTAAAATTTATTCTTTTTAAAGAATACTAGATTTGTACGCTTATTAGAATATGACTAAATTGAAATATACTGAAACGTGTGAAAAAGAATCTGCCTATATGGGGATACTGTCTTAAACTTAAAAATGTGTCGATTCATGCAAAATGAATATACTAATACGTAAGAAAAGAATAATAATACATTTACATCTTCTAAAAAGGGAAATTGTCTATAACTCATTTTTTTTTCCTTCCCTATGCAATTCCGTCTTAGAAGATTTTACTGTATAGCATTTTACTGCTTTTTAACAGTTCAATACGTGAAATATGAATTAACAATATTAATGATAACTGAAACACTTACATGCAACAAACAGGGAGTTACTAAAAAAATAAATATCGCAGGCTGCGGCACTTCTATAAAAATGAAGATTATAAACATGAAAAAAAAAGCTAAGATAAGAATATTTTGTTAGATCTTCTCGTACGATGGAAATATTTAACCAAATTGACGTAAAAATAAATGTTTTGTAGAAATTCATTCGGGACGGGCTGATTTCGGGCCAAGATTTTAACTTTTTTCCGGGCAGTGTCGGGCTCGGACCGAAATTTTAATTTTTGTATCGGACTGGGCCAGACCGAATATTTTTTCTATGGGTCGGCCGGGACCGGGCCTGGAAATTTCGGCCCGTGCAGACCTCTACTGAAAATCTTGATATTCAGTTATCGGGATCGGATTCATACATTTTCTAGTAATAATTTAAATCGCTAAACCATAAAATACTTCAACCAATTTCACACATATCAGAATTTTAAACAATATTAATTATTATCTAAAAGAAAATAACGATCACTTTAATTAAATTCGAATCTTAACCCCTTGGGGAAGAGCGACCGGTATTCGTGCCGCGTAAGTTGCACAAAATCGGTGATTATTCTCAGCAGTAAATTTGTATTGTACATTTTGCTTTATTTAGTCCGAGAATTTTCCCGATTCAATTAGTCAAAAATTTCTGTTTTAAAAATTCGGTGATTAAAGATTAAAAATTCTGTAAAAGACACTCGTCCCGCAGGGGGTTAAGCTGTAAAACTCTTCGTTTTAGGTCTGTCTTAGTACATCGATTTCAGACAGATTTATTGACAGTAACCAGTCGATCATTTGTGATGTTGTTGTTTGATACTTTTTTTCCTTCATTTTTAATTAACTGCAATTTTTAATCAAACAATCTCTTTTAACAAAATGGGATTGTACAACGTCAAATTTCTGTTCAAAAACATTCGTGTGATGCCTCATTCGTCTTTGTGTGTTTTGTATGTGCATACGAAAATGGATATCGACATCAGAAATAACAATGTTAATTAGCCCTTTCATCTTTCTAACGTTGACTCATAAACACTTTGCTTAGTTTCACATTTTATTGGGGCTCAATAGAGGAATACTCAAGGATTAAAAAATTTGTTTGTGTCAAAACACCAACTCTAAAATGTGCCAACTGGCTGCAATAAATAAATAAAAAAATTGGTAGTGAAAGTATCCAAATGTTTATATGAATGTTTTTGCCGAATTTTAAGTAAATCGTGTGTTAACACTTTCAGAAGCAAGTAATTGCGTTTCTGTAATGTCGAATACACACCAAATAATTTTAATTTAAAATTAAGAAAATGCAATTTTACAGCATTTTTTCGTTAAAGTTCCAAAAAGAAAAATCATTCAAAATTTCTGGTAGGAATCTTGGTTAAAATTAAGTGGGATAAAACATACGGAATAATTTAGTTGCCACATTTACAGAAACGTAATTAAAAAATACAAAAAAATTAATTTATGGGAAACTAAGGGAAATTTTAAAGTTTTGAGTTCTGATATGATAACCTCAGATCCATGCGAATAACTGATGGTAATTTCATCGCGTTGCCTTCCATCTTTTACGAGGGAAAGTTAAGAAATACACACAGACAGTCATATTTTAATATAATAGATTATATTATGGATGTAAGAATATATAAACTTTTTACACTTTATCTACTGATGGTACTTATAAGTACTATTAAAGTAACTTGTCATGAAATTCATCAATTAGTATTGATACAGTTTAGAATGAGTTACATATACATTATTTTATCTTGTTCTAAAATCATTATTGGTTACACAAAACAAAAATATTATTAAAAGACGATTTCTTTTGCCTTTGCATCTTTTCAGCTTTCTTGCCGTTGGGGGTGGGGTGGGGGGTGGGGGGTTGAATTTTTCAATTCTGAAATATTTTTATATTTCTATTGTAAGAACATTATATTTGTACCTTTCCTAATACTACAAAATACTAAGAAAAATATTTAAAATAAAAGATTAGAGTGCGGTTATAAGTATTGCACGAAATCCCAATAAATTCAAATTTAATTAATTCTTCTAAATCCTTCAATCCATCTAAAATTTATTAAATGATTGCGTAAATCTTCTAATGTCTTTTCTAAAATTCACGAAAGAGGATTTAGAAGATAAAATTTCATGAATTCATAATTCTGTACATAAAGGGTTAAAATGAATTTGGTATCTCGATTCGTCCATACTTGGAAACATTTTTTCGTTTACGTCTTAAATAAAGTTTATTGTATTCCATTTGAATGCATTTATTTGACAGATTTTTCTATATTTATGTAAAATTTTATTGGTGTTATATAAATATCTACACTACCTTAGCAAATTATTAGGTCCGAAACCCCAAGAAAAGCAAAAAAAAACTGTAAAGGGAAAATCATAGTCTAAGTACAAAACAGAGTTAGTGTAAATTGCAAAAGACTGAACCACTTTTCCTAAGGGGTCGGTGGACGCTTAAAAAATTTTCTATTAATTTTCATAATAGAGATTTGAAAGTTCGTGCAAATATACATTTCACCATAAATATAAAGAACATCTGAAAAGAAATATCCCATCTTATTAAAATTTTAAAATCTTTTTAAAAATTTAACATTTTAAAACGAAATTTTAAAATGCTCCTTGCGTCTTAATTTTTTAGATATTACCTCGATTTTGGATTTTAATCACGTAAAACTCTAACACAAACAAATCTATGTATAATTTTTTAAATCTCTTAAATAGTTTAATTTTCAGAGATATTTTTCTGAATTCCATATCGATTTTCATCAAAGATCTGTTTTATAATCAGATAAAAATCAAATTTAATTGTCTTATTGAAATCGAAATTTAAAATGCATATAAAATTTCTTTTTAAGCAATCTCAGGATTCCTCTTATCAGTTTCATGAATTTTGATCAAAAATTACGTAGCAAGGTGCATTTCAAAAATAAAAAAAGCTGAAACATCAGTATTGAGAAAAGCAGATTTATAGTATATTAAAAAGCCAAAATATTGATTGTGAACAAAATTAAAGCACTTGTAACTGTGTGTAAAATAATCGCATCAGCATGCTTTTTTCCACGGATGATGTAGTAGAAATTGGAAAATAATACACACAAAAAAAAAAAAAAAAAAAAGAAATGTCGGTTTTGGGATCGAGTTTTGCTCAAATAAAGGTCCACGGTCCCCTTAAAGCTGTTACCCCTTATTGCTCTTAACATGTCGAAAAATGAAAAAAAAATTACAACTTTTTCAATATATATATAAAAAAGTATAAACTGCAAAAACACAATTTTTAAAGGTAGTAATAGATACCTGTTTCTTCTTTTTTTTTTTCTTTTTTTTCAGATCACAGAGAGAAAAATTGATTTTTATGATTTTTTTTTTTTAATTCTCAAGCAGGAAATTGGAATCACAAGCTGCACACATAATTACAAAAGAATTTTTGCGTGTAACACAAACTTTTTGGTACTTAATTATACTTTATTGTGTTTACACTGACCCTTCAAAAAATATTCATTTATAGCATTTTTATGTTTTCAAAAAAAAAAAAAAAAAAAAAAGTACCATGCTTATATGGAAATTTCAAAATTTTTGCTTTATAAGATAAAGAAAAAAATATTTTTTCAACAAAAAAAGATTAAAATTTAGATTTACTTTATACAGCCTTTCCATACACTATACGTCCTGACAATTTAATAATAAAAAAAGTTTTTTGACTATCTTGTACGCAATTCCTCAAAATCGTATTTTGAGAAAATGACTTTAAAGTTGTCTCTTTGAAAATATTACATTTAAATTTTTCTATAATATATGTGAGGACCCCATAAACCAAGGAATACAAGTGACAAAATTTAGATTTGGAGTAAATTGAGTTCAAAGATGGAACATCAATAGTAACTGACTGAATTAAAATACGTAACTGTTGCTTATATCTCAGCGGTCTTTGAACTCTTATTTCAATCAATCTTAACCCCTTCGGGACGAGCATCTTTTACAGAATTTTTAATCTTTCACCACCGGTTTTTTAAAATAGAAATTTTTGCCTCATTGAATCGGGAAAATGCTCTGCTTAAATAAGGCAAAATTTACAATAAAAATTTACTGTTGAGAATAATCACTGATTCTGGGCAACTTACGCGGCACGAATACCGGTCGCTCGTTCCCAAGGGATTAAAGAAATGTGGAGTATAACATTTTTAAAAAGTTAAGTAGGGATTAAAGAATTAAGTAATTAAGTAGTTTAAAGAGGTTAAATAGTTGACTTCTAGAACGCAGCGAATAATTAGAAAATCACTTATATTTCTTTCCCTCCAAACAAATAGCCTTATTCTTAGATAGCCTGTGCACGTACAAGGAAGGTGTCCTTACCGGGCATACTCAGAATATTAAAAAAAATAATACAAATTAAACTACTTATGTATGTAATAAAGGATCTGTCAAATATTCTGATAGCAGCGAAATTGCAGCACAATACCTGTAAAAATTAAAATATTTTCCAGTATTTGGCGCGAAAAGACGAAAGCGACACGCGATTTGGCGAGCAGTACTTTTCCTCGCCAAAAGCAAAAGATTTTAATGTACCTGAAAATTGTTTGTTAAACTGATTTTTAGAATGCGTGTAAATAGTATTTAATGAATTTAAACTTAAATAATGAGAGAATTTAATAATTTTTTTTTTTGCATTACATATTTATGTTGCTTGTTATTTAATTTTATTACTTTAAAAACAATTTTATATATAAAAAATATTTTCATATATTTAAGAGTATTCCAAAATAAAGGCAAGATGAAGAATGCTGCAGTTATTCATTTCAATATTAAAGAAGTTCTTTCCATAGCAACGAAATTGAATCGACAGTGCACAATCGACAGTGCAACTTAATTTTGAGATTGAAACAATTATAATTAATTTAAATTTTGTTTTAATTCATAAAATTTGATAGTTAACTTTCATTATAAATCTATATATATCGCAAAACTATAGTTAAATCAAAGTAAAACTGACAAAACTAAACTTATTTACATTAAATTTATTTCAAAAAGTTCAATATGAAACATTTTTATCTTAAAGAGTATTTGGCATGAAAAAGTATTTTTTGAAATTTTATTCCATCACCAATCGGTGTTAACTCGCCAAATATCGAAAATTTCCTTATTTTTTTACAGACACCCTATGGACTTTCCGACGAAATTTTTTTAATTAACAGATCTATTTTCATGAGTAGAACATTCTATATTTTCTTCAGATTTTTCGGAATATGCCCGTATGGAGACATTCCTTGTTAGCTCATTTTTTTTTTCAATTTTGTCATTTATACTCTTTGGATTCCGGGATCCTCTCGTGTATATACAGTGTGTCGCCGAATTGGATCGACCCATTCAGAGGGGTGATAATATACATCAAGAGGATGAAAAATTGTCATAGAAAATGGGCTTATTGAGTCATAAATACAGGGTGTTTCATCCTAACTAAACTCTGTTTGAAAAATAAAAATATTGCTTTGAAAATGTAACTACAGGGTGATTATAATTAAAGTCCAACTTTCAAAATGGTGTAAAAAAAAACCATAGGTCAGAATGAATTCAAATTTGAACTGAATATACTGGAAGAAGCAGGAAACGGTATAGCATGAGAAAGAAAAATTTCCAAAGTGTATCAATAGATGGTGCTGTAAGCGGCATAAATAAGGTGGATTTGGCTACAAGTGACATTTTTAATCAAAATGCGACGACTTTGGAATGAGTTGTACAGTAAACCAAACGTACTGTTTAGTGTGCATGAGTATTTCGGTTGTTTGACGGAAAAAGTGACTTCCAAATCAGTCAAAAGTTGTGGTACAATTAGTGGAAAGCCCATCCACCACGGCAAGGTCGTACCACACTGGATGGGAAAAATCGGTCTTTAACAGTCCTCGGGCCAAAAACAGCATAAAACGCATAATGATTCGGTTTTTAATTATCGCTAGACATGCGGCAGAGAGGTTCCATATGCTGTCCACCATTGTCCGCCACAGATTGAAACCAATAAACAGCATGTACCACAACAGACCGGAGTGTCTCAGGGGTGACGTTGTAAATGTGTTGCGTAATCCGTGCCTTAATTCAGCTAAATTTGCAATCGGCCTCTGTACACAACATTTTAAAGATAACCCCACAACCAGAAGTCACAATGATTGAGGTCTGTTGATCTTTGAGGCCAGGTTGTTGGACAATGATTGCTGATAAGTCGGTCATTTCCGAAATGCGTCTTGGGCAGTTGTATGACTGGCTTAGCAATGTGCAGAGGGGCGCCATCTTGCATGAAAACGGTTCTTTCTAGACATGCACGCTGTTGAAGTATTGGAATGTTCTGGTTGCGCAAAAGACTCTCATACCGTTTACCGTTTACAGTACAAGTAACGGGACCCGCAGGACCCATCTCCTCGAAAAAACACGGCCCTACCGTACACGATGCCGTCAACCCGCACCAAACTGGCACGTTTGGCGAAGATATCGGTACTAGTTGTGTTGCGAATGGATTTTCTTTCTCGATATCCTACAATTTTGTGCGTTGACAAACCCTTGGAGATGAAAATGGGCTTTGTCTCTATACAAAAGTTCCATGACCATTCATTGTCCACTTCCATGCAAGCGAGAAATTACAAAGCAAACGTCTGTCTTCGTGGCAGGTCAGCAGGAAGCAAATCCTGAACATAGGTAATTTTGTAAGGATAGCAACGCAGGATATTGTGTAAATTTTAAACACTGTGCTCAAAGGCATGTCTAAAGATCGGGTTATCCCCTGTGCATTGCACAGTTGCACACCAACTGCTCGTCCCTCCCTCTAATGCTGTGGCCATATCTAATACTGACGTCGAAGCAATTGATTTCCTCCCTCTTCCTGATTTCAATTCAAAAGTACCCGTCTCTTCGAATTTCTGAATAATATTCTTCAGACCCTTGGCAGATATTGGACCACAGCCTTTTTTCATACCCTTTAATAACCGGAATTTCTATAAAGCAAGCGTACAGTCACCGTTCTTGTAAAAGAGCTTCACCAGCAGAGCGTTGTCCTTCATTGAGAGACTCATGACCAGCTGCTCAGATGCCATATGAGGGGAATGGCACATACCCTGCGTTTTTATACCACATGCAATGTGTCGTGCGCATGAGTTTCGTTTAATTTGCACAGTATTCCGCTTACAGCGCCATCTATTGATACACTTTGGAACATTTTTTTTCCTTATGCCATACCGTTTGCCCCTTCTTCCTGTATATTCAGTTCAAATTTGAAGTCATTCTGACCAGTGGTTCTTTTTTTAGAGCATTTTGAAAGTGGGATTTCAATTATAATCATCTGCTTATGTACCTTGTTTTGTAGGAGGTGAATAACATCACGAAAAGTTCTGGCAAAACAGGGATGCTCACGTAATCGGTGATACCGTATGAACTGGTAATCGCAGTCCCAAATGTGGAGCGTCAAGTGCATACTGCTGGCGTTTATAATAGAAATTTCTACCACTTTTTTTTTATCACATTTACAACAAAGGTGAGCGTATCTATTAAAAGTTTCACAATAATATACTTCAATTTTTGAAATTTATTAATGTCAACCCGAGTTGAGATAAGGTACAACACCCTGCATTTTTGATTGAACAGGTACCCCATGTTCTATGGTTAAATTTCATCCTCTTCATGCCTAGGCAGTCAGTGCATTTTGCATATAAATACATGGATACCGTCATTAAATGTATGCATTTTCAATATAAACGTGATAAAGAAAATCTCCTTTCGAGTCATGCAGCATGCAAGAATAACACTCATGGGCTGAATCATTACTGCCTAGACAAATTTCTGCCATTTTGTTGCACAGTAATTCTCGCTTTATTTAATCGTTGAGCTTTGTGATTAAAAGGGCCTAAATTTATTTTATGATATAAATGGTGGAAATTATCCTAGACGGCAATCAGGTCCTGCTCGTGGGAAGGGCTTAATTATAAAAAAAAAGAGAATAAGCGGCCCAAAATATCTTTATATAGAAATTGTTCATCAAAAATTGTAATACCACATTTTTTCTGACATTTTAAATAACCTCATACAGATAACTGATATAACATTTTGAAAGCAAGAGAGCACGGGTCAAATTTTTGTTTGTTTGTTTTCACTTGATTTATCTATACCTGCTTAATATTTAAAGACAACATAGTTTAAATTGAAGAAACGGAAACAACTTCTTTATTCTAGTCATTTTTTACTTTGAGTTTTTTTATTTCAGTGGAGCAAAAATAAGTTTAAGAATATAATTTTTTAAAAATCATTTCACTGTTCTTGTTGTTAACGATAGAATGAAAAATCGGGTAAAGTGCTACACAAATAAAATGAAGAGCTATTAATATTCAAAGAATGCATCCTTCGCTTATTAAAATTCAGAGAAGAATTCGTCAATCCTTGTAGCTGGCAATTTTGTACTAAGATGTCTTATCAAATTTCTTTAAAAATGCTCTTTTTTTTATTTTTCTCTTCAAAGGATAAAGTTTCAGTTAGTTACAAATACTAGTTAATGAAAGAAAAGCTAAAAAGAGAAAGACCTTATTATCACCCTTCTGAAATTGTCTATCGAATTTGGCAACACCCTGTGTATATTTATATTACAAAAATTGAATATTTAGAAGGTTTAAGAATCCTTAGTCCTTTTGAGCGGTTATTGCATATCCTCACATGAAAAAAAATGTTACATTATTATTCTTTTTTTATATATAAATATAAAAATATTGTTTCTAGAAATGAAGAAAATGTCTTAAAATTTTGCGTAACCTCCTTTAGCTGCGATAACGGCTTTACTGCGTTTAGGCACAATTTCATTACGTGATTGAATTGTTTCATGTATGTGAACATGTTTCCAATGTATATGTAAATTTTTTTTATTAAGTCTCTTTGGTGGTGATGGCTTTTTTGTTATTTTCCATTTAATTTAGGCCCCACCAGTGGCTGAGAGGTTCTGCTCTCAAAGCTGGTAGACGGGAGGTACTGGGTTCGAACTCAATCGCGCCCGTCGGCCTAACCGTTTCGGAGTTTTCGTGGTGTTCTTCGAAACCGTTGATTCCCATGCGTAAATGCGGGTTAGGTTCCCTTAGAAAGACCCCCACGGAGGGCACTCCCCCTAGGGCCTATATCCCTCTATTTGATAAAATCGTCAAAAATCAACCCAACCGTCAAAAATCAACCCAACCCATTTAATTTAGATTTTTTTCATTAAATTATGCAACTTGCAACTGCTTCTTCAAAATGACTTCGGAAATTTATATATTCAGTTTCAAATAATGCTAATTTGCTTATCTGCCAACTTTTGCCATCAGTAAATTTTAAAAGTAATTTTTACCTTATCTAATTTCCGAAATTCTTCGATAAATCATCCTAAAATTGCTAATAAAACTTAATAGTTAAAAAAATATGCTAGAAAGTTAGCGGCTATGTAATTTGCTTAGATTACAAATAAAAACAATCAGTAAATCTATAATATTATTATTTAAAAAGCAAAGAATTTAACATTTTACTAAGATCTCTAGATTTTTAACAGTGGTCTAATAATTTGGCAAGGTACTGTGAATTATGTTTCTGTCGTGAAAATAAACTATTAATTTTACTGTAGTATCAATTTATATTCAAACATTTTTTTATATTCATTATATATTACATATTTTCTAAAAAAATAATTCAAATTCATATTGTTATTTAATAATTGTTCTTTGTACAGTCGGCCAAAAGAAAAAAAAAGAGAAAAAGAATGCGTCAAGCATACATTTTGAAACACTTCCCAACACATCCAGAATTCTGTAAGAAAAATTTCCAGTTCAAAAAGGGAAAGATGATAATTAAGTAAAGAATTTCAAAAAGAATAACACATATGAACACCAAATTTCAATGTTTACCGTCTATAGCCGGAAAAGTATTCAAATTTCTTTGTGTAGCCCTGTATATGATCTACAGATTTGTATAGGTACTACACAGTATGCTAAAATTAAGTTCAGTGAGAAAACGCATAACACAACTGAAAATACACTTTCTTCAATTTCCGTCAATAAACGAAAGTGAATAATTCTGTGCAACCCATATTATCTATAGAATTGATATGCACCAACTAATCTGCAAAAAGATATCTAAATTTAAAAAGTCATACCACATCTCAAAACATACTTCTAGCAATCATCGCTGCAACTAAAGTATTTTGTATGTTCCTGTAAAATGAACGATAAATGCTATGCACACCCTTTTCCATAGTAAGCATCTTTTATTGCACTTCACTGACGTATATAAATGTCAAAATGTTTGAAATAGTGTAACATTATTAAAATAGATTGCAAACGATTTTTCTTCCATGGACAATAATGTCACGGAATACTTGTGCACGAACTATTAATAATACACACTTCATTTTCAATACCAAATTTGATATAGTAAGCCTCAATAATAAAGTACCTCAATCACATGAAGATCCCTGCTTATTTAAGCGAGTGAGAGCGCTGCCAGACTGGCCGAATTCATAAATACTTTTGAACTATGTTGGAAAGTGTTAAAAAAGAACACGCCAAATACATTTTATTCATCGAATTGTCACAGAAAATTAGAAATTGCCATTCGACAGGAAAATATGAATTCTTTCATTTTATTAAAATAAATAATCATTGTTTAACGTCTGATATAGGATTTAAAAATAAAAAATATATTGCAATTCGTCAGACATACAAGTAAAAATTACATAAATACATTTAACACAATTAAAAATGCAAACGTTTCGAGCTAAATTTTAGCCCCTCATCAGTGCAATAACATTCAAATGACCAGAAAACTACATATCAAGTTTACAGTTAATAATCATTAACAGTTAAAATTAAAGAAAGTATAAAAATATCAAAGCAATGCTGTGTATTCAGGTGGAAGTGCACAGGATTCAATAATCGGCGAAATTTGCTTACGAGTGAACACACCTTCCAGAAAAACTCTACTTTTAACGTTATTGAAACCGGATCTGATAATAGTCATATTTGTAAATTCGGTCAGTATCCAAAGACTGCTGTACATGCGCCATTCGCCTTGCCGAGCATAAACGTGCCTACAAATCTGGAAACCTGCAGTCTAAAATTGTACATATGTCAAAATATTTATATAGGGTATATCTTTGTGCGCTAGATAGGGGAGAGTGGGCATGAAAGGGACATTTTGTCTTTACAAGCTTATAAAATAATGACATTAAAAGATATCATTATCAAGAATGCGCCTAATTCTCGTCTAAAACTTTTGCTTTAATATTAGTAAAACCTCTTATCCTCAAATAAAGTAATTTAAAATTTGTACGCATTTTTATAAATTGGGAGAAATGTCCCTTTTAACCCAATTGTAGGGGATGAAAGGGACACTGTGAAGGGTTGAAAGGGACACGCATAAATAAAACACTTTTATGAACATTTTTTCTTTTTATTTGCGATTACTTTATTCAAAAATAAAAGATAGTAGTACACAAATAAAAATAAAATATTTTGCAACATATTATAAAACAAAAACAAGGAAAATACTTGTTTAAGCCTGCTTGATATAAAACAACTTTAAATCAGTTAAAAATTTTAAGAAAGATTTAGCTCTACTTGGCTACCACCAGTTAAGTATTTAGGTAAACTCATCACAATATCATTAATATCATCACTTCATATCATCACAATATCATCACTTCATTCATGTCATAGTATCAGTAAATACAAAGTGGTTTTATTCTTTTTTTCTAAAAAAATGCGTACTTCGCATTCATTCCGAGCGCTTTTCTGAGTTTGTGGATAAAGTACGACAGGAATGCCACCATAGTTATTCCATTATCTTTCGAAAATTTTATTGTCTTTCTTTTTATATTTCTTTCATGATTATCAAATAAGAGAGACGCAAGATAAGATTTGGAACAACTATAATATTTAGCTAATGCTCAATTTTTTTTTTTTTTTTTAAATTGTGCGGTCATCCACAAACTTTGATGAGCAAGTCTAAACCTTTGGGATGGGACAGCTTCGAGCATGAACGCTATGTAATTCTTCCTTCGGAAAACCAATACTGTTGAAAAGAGTTACCTGATGCAGAAACAAAAGTGTGACAAGTTTACCACGTTCAGCTGATGTTACGTGAGAAAACTGCTTTCGCCACGTTTTGCTACTATATTAGGTGGCTTGTGCACTGTCATTAAATCCTGTTTCATTACAGTTATATATTATATTCCGTGTGAATTTATAGCGATTCATAACTGACTGAAGGTTTAAAAAATATATCAACATTAAGGCTGTTCTCAACTGCTCCGCTAAACAAGCACAAAACGTTCTGAAGCATTTACAAATTCATTTTTTAACGGAAAGATATAAAATTGGAAAGCTTGACCATGGAAGCGATTTGGAATCGAACTGTGTTTTCCATTTTTGGATAAATAAATTACCTATTGAGTTATAAGTGATTATGATCACCTGACACGGCATTTTTCTCCCCTCACTGACTGGATTTTCTTCTTTCGTTCTGAAGCTCAGTTCAAAATGCCAACTTTGACAGTATTTTCTGAAAGATCTATTGCGTTTACAAGAAAACGGAAAAAACAGTTCGATGACATAGTTTCTGAATAACAACACCTTCTAGTTTCATGCATTTCCGAACAAAAATGAATTAAAACTTATGTCAAAAAGTTGACCCTTTGGATTTGAGAACAGCCTTAAGCTTTGTTCAAACTTGTACTTCTTGTTAAACTAATGGCTATAAGTTTTCTTAAGATAAAGTAATGAATTTTGTTGATTAAAATCTTGGAACCAATCAAATCCAGCTTGCTTGTTTATTTGCCAAAACAGAGACATATTTGGAGAATTCAAAGAAATTGAATATTTATATACACAGTTGTCAAACCATAATTCATATTAGATGCTTGGAGCAAATATGAAGCTAACTTTTTGTATTGAGTTTCACTAAAAACTTTTCTACTACCAAATGGGCGTATTGAAATTAATCTGCTTGTGCATTCTTAAATTTTGGAACAATTCTTTCTAAATAGGACTTTTCAATGCCGTAGGTTTAGCTGTTGATCTTACAGACACTCCTTTTTCCTCTTCTTCAGATACAGTACCCATCATTTCTTCTTCAGTAATTCGATTTTTCTCAATTTTTCCTTTATATTTTCGAGACATATTGACTTTTTGATGATTTTTGGAAAAGTAAAAAATACCAAAATTGTAGGTATATGTTACTGTAATATTTGCACACTTTTGTTCTACATAATAATGCATTCATTCTTTCTACATAAAAAACTAAAACCCGTAACAAAAATTTTAAGAAACGTAAATAATATTTTCTTGAAATAATTATAAACAACGAGCGGTTGAAATAACATGTCCCTTTCAACCCCTCAGTTACTGTCCCTTTTAACCCCATACCCACCTAGCGAAATTAAAAATGTATTAATGCATGATAGTATTTTAGATAACGAAATATATTGGTATTCACATAAAGTGCATACTTTACAGTGCTAAATATACCATAAATATTGTAATGCTAAACACAATATTAATTTTTTGAAGAAAAAAAGAAAAGAATGATGAAAATTTATTTTTTTATATCAAAAACATATTTTGCTTTTAGCACCTACAACGCTACAATTGCTGACGTTAGTTATAAGGATTATTAAGACTGATCAAGTATCGCTATCGATTGAGCCAAAGTTGTACATTTTACATGTTTACATGTTACACGTTGTACATTTTATTTTCTTCCTGAAATTTTGAGTGTCCCTTTCATCCCATGCCCCTTTCATCCCCAGTCTGCCCTACTCTACATCCTGACAAGTGTCTATCACAACTTCTCCAGGTGGTCTAGCAAATAAATCTAAATACGAAATCATGTCACTTGTGAAAGAATCAAAAGGGCTGCACACCTGAACTGCTGAAAAGAGAAATTGCTGTTACTCTTTAAAATATTGGCTGAGAAGATAAAACCCTTTAAATGAAAATTATCAGAGTCGTATAAGGAGAGTCTCTGTGTTTCAAACTGTAACGATAAAACAGGGATATCGACTTTCCCTTATTACTTTACTGGTGGTGAAAACAAAATTTTGATAATTGGGATAAGTAATCAGCCATCATATTTTCAGATTTCTCCATAGTTTAACAATCGATTATTTTCTTTGTATTTCTAAGATACCAGGTTTAAAATTAAAGTTACAATAAGTTTATTTGTTGTTAGTTATAATTTTCCCTTTTTGTGTGTGTGTTTGATTAAAGGGGGGGGGGGGTAAGTATATGTCTAGTTTATTATTAATCCCTCCCCCCCCCCCGCCTCCGAAACATCATTGTATAAATTGTATATAGATAGGGAAAATGCATCATACATCGCAAGTAATAACGCAAGATATAACGCAAGTAATAACGTAAGTTTTGAGAGAATAGTAACTGAGTGTTAAAGTTATTCCCAAATCCTAAGGAGTTACTTTATAATACATTACTGAATACATTTTTTTTTTTTTTTGGAAACGCGTGAAATTCACAGGTCTTCTTATTCATTTACTCGTCTACAGTAATATATTTTATTTATATGAAAAAAAAATATTCCCCAAAATGCCTAGATACAAGCAGTACAATGTAGAAACCCTCCTTAAATTTTGTTATTACAGAGTTATAAGTTTGAAAACCACTTTAACCATTTTTTTCTATCAATTGACAAGTTATTTCATTGATTAGATATATTTTTTACTTTCTTCTATCTTTACAAGAAGAAAGTATTGATTTCGTGAAAATTTTTGACTTCCGATTTTCGACGGATTTACACGTTTCAAGGGTCAGACATCCCGAAAAACATGTTTTTACAAAATGTCTGCCTGTGAGTCTGCGAGTATGTGACTCTGTCTGTCTGTGTTTTTTGTGTGTGACACAAATTTTGTGGACGCTCTATCTCAAGAACTAATACACAGAATTTAATAAAAATTTATACTCCGGTAGTCTCTAATATAAATTGGTACTGATTAGTTTTTGGTGTAAATCGCCCGACAGGTGGCGCTGCTAGGTTGCATTTTTTGCGATTTCTGCAATAGTTCTATCTCATAAACTAATTTACGTATTTTCATGAACTTCAGATTTAGTTACACGTTGGCACAAGTTGTTGCTGATTAGGTTTTGTTGTTAATCGCCTAATAGGTGGCACTGCTATGCTGAAATTTTCACGAATTTCTCAATTGCTCTCTCTCTCAAAAACTAATGCACGTATTTTCCCCAAACTTCAGATTCAGTTAGACGTTGACATAAGTTGTTGCTGATTAGGTTTTGGTGTAAATCATAAAAAAAATCAATGGTGTAGGTCGCACTGCTAGGCTGCATTTTGCTGGATTTACACAATTTCAGCGATAGTCGTATCTCAAGAACTAATGCACGGAATTTCATATCTTTAGAATCCTCATGATGGCATAGAATTCCATTTAATTTTCGCAGTGTGATAGCGAATTTTGAAGTATTAACATGTATGACATAGAAGAAAGCTTTGGGGTTGATATATCCGACTAGTTTTCTTTTAAAGTCAAGGAACTTATCGTTATTTAAAACAAATCTTTCTACAAAATAAAACTGCGCTAAATAGAATCGATGCCTTGTTTGGAGAGTAGGTAATTAGTATTAAATTCAGTTCAGTTCAGACGTATATTTAAAGGAGAGAAAACTTTTTTCTTGAGTTTTTTGAATAGTTCATTAGAATTAAATGAAACGAAAATAACTTACCGTTGATTTTGTTTCATTATTGAATATAATAAACTTTTTAGAGAAGATAGCTGCACTGAAAGCGTTTAAAAAATTACTTAAGCGAAGCAGTAAATTAATCAATTTGGTGAGTCAAATTTAATATTAAAATCTTTCATGTTGCATGTGACGAACTATTGAACTAGAGCGAATAATTAATTTTAAATTGATTTTAATTGCGGATTGTTGGAAAAAGCACATTAAAAAGTTAAGTAATACATTGTTTTGGAATTATTTCTATTCTTCAGAAGTCTGAATGCGTTTCCCCATTCAAGGCTTAGCATAAACACAAAGTGGCCCAAAAAGCTTAAAACGTTTTTAATTGATTATCTGTTGGAGATTCGTATGCAATGTAAATGTAAAAAGTGTTCAAAAGAGATGTAGAAAATAATATTATATTAATAAAATAACCTTCTCATTAATTTTCAAATAATTACACTTTTTAAACATTTGTAAGATTTTCATAGACACAATTGATCAATTAAAAATATTCCTTATAGACAGGGAGGTGGAAGCACAGATAATCACCTCATCGAGATCACGGCTGAAATTCCAGAATTAGCTAAAACTCGATTCGCATATTAAAACGCAATCAGTCTGCAAAATTATATCTTGGTGGAAAACACCTGAAAATCCGATTTTAGCGGTTGACTCTTAGGTTTACCATTGTGTTTTCTTGCTTCCAATCCTCCATGTTTCCATATCTTTGGGTGCGGGAAAATATAATGGTAAACCTACGAGTCAACCGCTAAAATCGGGTTTTCAGATGTTTTAAACCAAGATATGACTTGGCAGACCGATTGCATTTTAATATGTGAATCGAGTTTTAACAAACTCTGAAATTTCAGCCGTGGACTCGATGAGGTGATTCCTGAGTCGATCGATGAGGTGTGATGCAGCCTCCCGGTCTATTATGCTTCAAGAAGATCATGAATATAAATAAAGAAGTAAACAAATAAAGTAAAATTTAAAAAAAACTACACACCTCTCCTTTTAAAATGAAAGGAATTAAGAAAAAGGCATAAATTTGTTAATTTGTCGTTATTTTAACAAATTTATTATTACTAGTTAAAGAATTTGCAATTCTATATTTTAATTGGTTATCATGAAAATAATGAAAAACAGATAACACCAGCGCCACTTAATGTGCTATGTACATCCAAACCTAATAAGAACCCATTCACGTTTAATCTGAAGTTTAATCAAATTCCGTTCATTTGTTTCCGAGATAGATTGGTTAGAAATTTTGAGTCACAAAGAGATATACGGAGTAAAAGACAGGCACACTTTTCTAAAATTAGCCAAGTCGTGTTCAAGACATCCCAAAACGTATAAAAGAATCAAAAAAGGGAAATCGAAAATTGTCCCGATTCCAATGCTCTCTTATGTGGGAAGAAAAAACAGATTCTAGATCGTAGCCCCAATTACTTTTTTTAATTTGTTTGTAGTTTTTATGCTACTGAAGAAAACAGATACGAGTTATGAGGGAATGTATGCACGCGCTAATAAATGCAGGCTCATCCCTCGTTTCAGACTTTTAGCGAAAAGAGCCGGCAAATCCTAACATTTACCGAAATAGCTTGGTAAAAACCGAAATGGAAGCATTAAGTAAAATCTTTGGGATTTTCACGAAATCCCTTTGGTAAGTCCTAGGATTTACCAGACTTCGGGGTCTTTTACAATACCATAGTTTTCTCAACCCAAAATAGCTCCACCTGTGGCCGAGAGGTTCTGCTTTCGAAGCTGTAAGCTTCGAAGCTCTTTAAATATCAAAAACGGGCTATTTTGTGGGTTTTCTAAAGATAAAGAAGCCTTTCGGAATCGTGGGTAAGTCGGAAGAGGTTATTGTATATTTTCGTTCGTGGTTTTGTTACATTTTCCCTAGATTAAAAAACCTGTCTCTTTTTACAATGAAAATTTTGGCTAACGAATGTGATTCCGACACGAATTTTCTTCGTTAGCTATATGTCTATACATATTGCAACAAATTAATTAAAATGTTCAACTGACATAAAATTTTAATGAAGAGAAAATTTTATTTGCCCAAACAACCTTTGTTTAATGATTCCCCCTCTATTATCCGGATTTTTTTGCATATCTGGACTCCATCTAAAACACATTAATAGTTTCACTGTGGTTAGTTTGAATAAATCACTAAATATCAAGTTCTCAAACGTCTTATAAAGACTTTTGTTGACATGGAAACAAAAAGATTCTATCAATTCAATTTTAAGCGCAACGGATGTAACATTACGAAATAATAAATAATATCCCCTTTTCATAATATGGTAAGGGTAATCAAACACACTAATATGATCTGAAATAATGAAATTAAAAACCAAAAAGTAAATTTCAGTTTTCAACTTTATCGCAAACACAATGATTTATCTTTACAAATCAGGTTTACTTGCGAACTTTTTTTTAGAAACGCCATTATTAATGACTTTATTAGGACAAAAAAAATCGAAAGGAAGCTGTTAAATTAACGAATGACGGTTTAAGAGTCATTCCTCAAATTAATTTGAAAAGTGGGTACATTAAAAGTTTTTTTTTCAACGAATTAATTAAAATGTTGAACTTTTGAAAATAGGAAATGGTAATTAAATTTCAAACTAACATGCGAATAAAACTGTTTAATCTTTGAATAATATTTTTTATTAGAATTGTTTTTTACGCATTATTTGAATATTTTAAAGACAACTAAAAATTTTGTTATTAAATCTTAGTGAACGTGTTTAGCCATGAATGTTTAGAAGTTTGCCCATTATTTAGCACGCTATAGTAAGTGTGCGAAACGTTAAATAAAAATAAAATTATCTCAATCTGAATTCATTTATTAAAATAACTTTAAGTTATTTGAGTCTATTCAGTAGTAAAATCTTAAGACAACCTTATTGTTATTTTATTTTATTTCGTATTCTGCTTTGGAACTTTTAATTAATATATTATCAAAACTTCATTAACTTTATTTAATAAATGAATCTTTCATTTAAGCTTTATTTAGGCGGATTTAAATTAATTAATTTAACAGAGCAACTGGCCCTCGGAAATTCATTAATTTCAATTATTAAAATAGTCTTGATTTTAAATTTGTTAATTAATTTAACTTTTAAAATTAATTAACTGTATCTGCCAAACTAGCTTTAAAAAATGTATCGATTTTATTTTTTAATACGTTGACCGCCGTATAACTCAAATGCGTCATTCTCAAAACCTTTTGACTTTTAATTCCCTGAATAATAGTTTTTATTTTAGTACATTTTCTTGTGTTTTTTCTATTTCATATACTGGGGCACATCCCATTGCATGATTGCATAACAATATTAACGAGATAAATAAGTTTTGGACGATGTTGGGGGTCCAAATACCAGGAAAACTCCTATACCGTCCCGTGTCCCTGATGCTGATTTTTAAGTTTGGAGCTGTCTGTATAAAATTGTTTCAATAAAAATAATTCGATGTAATATTTTTCCGAAACTTGGACTATTGTTTTATATAAATATGTAGCAAAAAATTACCTGCACGCATTTTTACTTTTGTTACTATTTTTTTTTTAACTCTGTCCCTGGATTTTAGATTTCTTACCATCCCTCTTCTAAAACTATAGAGAAAATCACTTCAGATGCAACCACAAAATCCTTTTCAACTTTTTTCTCATGAAGAAGTGTGCTAGAGAAAGAATGTCTAAAATTCTTCGACAGGAAATTTACTGCAGAATTTAAATCAGCATTTAAATATGAATTTCAAGCATCGTGGCTTTATGGGTAGTCTTACCGTCCACAAGGTTTATTCCTGCACTTTTCGAGGTAACTTAAATTTATTTTTTAATTTAATCCAATGTAAATAACTGTTTCTAAAAATCAATGAACTATGTGGCTATCACTCAGTCTTAACATGATTTGCCTAAAAATATGTGGTAATTTTTATTACCGTCCCATACTTACCATCTCTTTTTTCCTATACCATCCCCTTTTTTTCTTTCCATCCCTTCTTTAACATCCCTTTGAGACAATGTTGTACCAAAATTTTGTACTAAAAATAACTACATTATTATTATTTCTTATTTGAAAGTCCTGTGGGTACTATGCAAATTTATTATAAGTAAAAATTTAGAAGAAAATAAATAGTTATAGTGGTAGAATGGTAAGGAAAATTAAAGTCTCAAGTTTAACTTAAACCTCAGTTAAATAAAAAAATTTTCGCTGCTGACCATTTTTTCTTTATTTTGAATCATTAAGGTATTCGTCTATCAGATTAAAATGTTATTTTAGCAAGTTTAATTTCACCAGATTTTTATTCACAAACAAAATAATTATGGTTAATTGATATATAGGGTCGGTTAAATAGGTTTATCTAATTAGAGTGGACAAATCTGACCTACACTGTAAAAAAAAAAATCTGTAAATTTACTAAAATTTTTCTAATAACTTGGATTCCTAGAACTTTTTATGTAACGGCAACAACAAAAAAACAGATACACTTTTACACAGTAAATCAAAAAATCTCTAAGTTACTAAGAATTTTGTAGGAAACTAGGATACCTAAAGATTTTTATGCAACTGCAACTCGAGTTACAGATAAAATTTTAGTAAGAATGCTGTAATTTTAGTGAATAGTTTTGTAAAGTTACAGTTTAGCTTTACAAAAACTAGTTTTGTAGATTTACGAGGTGCATTCAAGTTCCAAGGTCTCCGATTTTTTTCTAACTAACTACTCACCCAAAAACTATGAAACTGGCGTTACTTCTCGACGTAATCTCCCTGCAGACGTACACATTTTTCACAACGTCGACGCCATGATTCCATGGCCGCGGCGAAGGCTTCTTTAGGAGCCTGTTTTGACCACTGGAAAATCTCTGAAGCAATAGCAGCACGGCTGGTTAATGTGCGGCCACGGAGAGTGTCTTTTATTGTTGGAAATAGCCAAAAGTCACTAAGAGCCAGATCAGGTGTGTAGGGAGCTTGAGAAATCACTTCAAAGTTGTTTTCACGAAGAAACTGTTGTGTAACGTTACACCGATGTGCCGCTGCAATGGAATCATGGCATCGATGTGGTGAAAATTGTGTATGTCTGCAGGAAGATTACGTTGAGAAGTTACACCAGTTTCATAGTTTTCGGGTGAGTAGTTATTTAGAAAAAAAATTGGAGGCCTTAGAACTTGAAAGCACCTCCACTGTTAAAAAAAAAAATCTGTAAAGTTACTAAAGTTTTTCTAGTAAACTGTGATTCCTAGAACTTTTTATGTAACAGCAACAAGAAAAATTCTTGTAACAGACGGTGTTACCGGAATTTTTGTTGTTGCCGTTACATAAAAAGTTCTAGGAATTCCAGTTTCCTAGAAAAACTTTAGTAACTTTACAGATTTTTTTTTACAGTGTCGTACATCTTTTTTTGCACAATGTACAGATAAAATTTTAGCAAGTATACAGATTTCTTCAACTTTACATCTGTAGAATTAGAGATTTTTTTTTTACAGTGTACTGTACATGTATGCAGTAAAGATGAGTCCGGGCCTTTTTTTCGGAGCCCGGGCTCGCAACAACCGGACGATTTTAAATACGAGTCCACCCGAGCCCGATACCAAAAGTATACAATGGAAAAAAAATGCATAATACTTAAAATTTGTTTCAAAATTAATATATCATTTTTAAACAACTTTTTACAGAGAAATAACTGTTAAATGAAAATTTAAATTCAATGTTGTCAAAAGAGAAGTTTGGTATCAAAGAAAAATACTTCATACTTAAACGGATTCTCATATTTTTTCTGCTTTAACAAGCAAATCTTATGCACACGTTAACGAATGTGTTTAATGAATAAATGCATCAAATTTGCAGAAATTGTTATTTAAATGCTGATGAATCAAACAGCGTTTTTCAAATTTCTATAAAAGGTCTATATTTAACTATAATCGATTCCTTCCTCATAACAATCTTTCGTGATGGACGTGAATCCTGAGAATAAGCTTACATTAAAAATTTGCTTAATTAAAAGCTTAAAGGAAACACTGGCTCGATTGCTTTCTATCGGAACAACATGGCAATTATATTTACTCACGATTGAAAGTGACTTCGCAAATCTGCAGATTACATCAACAGAGTTCATATCAAAGATATAATAATTACTAAAATTATTTTCATATCAAGAGCGATTATGACTTGTGTACAATACACTGTAAAAAAAATTTTTGTAAAGTTACTAAAATTTTTCTAGGAAACCGGGATTTCTATAACTTTTTTTTGTAATGGCAACAACAAAAATTCATGTAACAGATGCACATTTGCACTGTAAATCAAAAAATCTGTAAGGTTACTAAAAATTTTAAAGGAAATTGGGATGCCTAGAATTTTTTATATAACTGCCTCTCGGGTTACAGATAAAATTTTAGTAAGATTACTGTAATTTTGGTAGATTCTTTTGTTAAGCTACAGATCTCTGTAGCCTTACAAAAACTAGTTTCGTAGATTTACATCTTTTTTTGTGCAGTGTACAGAATAAATTTTATCAAGCATACAGATTTCCATAACTTTACATCTGTAGAATTACAGATTTTTTTTTTTTTTAAAGTGTAGAAGACAAAAATATTCGCAAACCTCAAGCTAATTCTGGTCGACTAAAAACAGAAGAAAATATTCTCTTCGGATAGATTTCTAAATAAAAACTAAATAAACGATCCAATTAAAAAACCTCTCACTGAAAAAAAAATTAAATACTCAAAAATGATTAAATCGATGTACTCATATCGAATTGACTTTTTTTGGATCAAAAATGAACCTATTATTTCTCAGTTTTGATACATCATATGTTATCAAATCTAAACGAAACGATAATTTTGCACTTTGTCGTGGTTTATTTTATTCACGGCGGCTTTAAAGATGTTCTTTAATCTGAAAACAAAGTAATAAACCGTCGAAATCAGATTTTTAATATTACATTTTTATTCCTCTGAAGTAACTATATGCCGTGTCTTCTTTATAACGCGTAAGGTTACACTGTGTTGTTGTTGTTATCAGCGCTTCGTAGATTCGGTCTGGTCTGTGTGCTAAGTGAGATGGATTTGTTCGTGAAAACAAAAATTAGAAAATGGGATTATCATTATTTCGCCGCCGAATACTTTGAGAGTAAGTGCTCTCTGTCAAATATTCAATACATTTTTTTTTCTTGTTTAATGTAATCTGCTGTACCGTCTGTAAATATTATATTAATGTAAATATTAAATTATGCACAGTATTTTAAAATGATTTAAAAGTGCTTGGAAACGATGCTCTTGTCGTAAAAGTAATTGTTTAGCGTATCTTGATAATACTTTCACTTTTTTTTTTAGTAAATAATCAATTAAAGGTTTCTTGTTAATAATTTTCAGCGGGAAATAAATGTCAGAACATTTTACTTTAATTTGTAGTAAAGTCTCGAGGGAGGAGGGGTGGGGGGAATCTCCTTTGTCGAGAGAATTATTTTTTTTCATTTAACTTATTTTAGTTTTGAAAGTGTTTTATAAAATGTGTGTATTTTACCTCAGTATCTTATTTTGGGTTGCACGTAGTTACTAATCGGCCATTTTGGACGCCATCTTGCTTTACTTCATATTTTTATAACAGAATCGTTATTTTCAAGCACTTTTAAATTATTTTAAATGCTGTGCCTAATTTAATATTGCATTAATGTAATATTTACTGAAAGTACAGCTGATAGCATACAATAAGAAAAAAATGTATTGAATATTTAACAGAATGCAATTACTTTCAAGTTCTTATTTGAATACATACATGGGATCAAAAATGAGTACATATCGGTTTATATTTGAACACATCCGTGGAATCAAAAATGAGTACATGTGTTTCTCAATTTTGAGTACATTTGGATCGGAGCTATTTTGAGTATGTGACGTATTTAAAAATGAGTACTTTTTACTCAATTTTGAGAGCCCATTTTTTCAGTGCTGTTGCAAACGAAAATCGAACTAACAACAAATTCATTATTCGCGCCTCTTTCGTTGGCACCATATCAACAGATCGTCACCGGCAATACCAGACGTAAATCTACAAATATGATAAAATTTCCCCTATTTTTCAACAATTTCTTTTTCTCCTTCATTCTGATCAAATTAGCAATACAATGACTTGAAAAGGAATAAGTAATTTTTAAGGGGGAAAAATGTTCTTTTAATTTTTTCGAAATGAATAAATAAAATTTTCTGGTTTCAGGAAGAATGTGTCCTAGCCAGAAGATTAGAATAAAAATAGTGCCCGGTGTCGGGTTGAGCAACATCTCTAGTACATCTCATTCATCTCAACATGTCTAGTACATCTCATACAAAATTCATGCAAAAAAGAACAAATGATACAAAAAACTTGCGGTTTGCACGAATCGCATTAGAGGGAGATCGGATCTTTTTTAATAAGAAAAAAAGTTGTGGTTCAAAAAAATTAATGAGGCATGGCGCTGCGATGCATAATATGGAGCAGATTCATGCAAAAGAGGATATCAATAAAACACCTTGATGCACGTAGTTTCTTCATCCGATACCGGCAGTATGCTATCATTAACCGGTTAAGCAGCGGGGAATCAGCAGCAACTAAAACTCTACCTAGCAAAATTAATGGTAGTACTGAAAATCGGCTTTCCAGATGTTTTTGGGGTCGCTGAATCTGAATTTGTAACTTCCCACCAAAATTTCCCCCGGCAACCCCCCAAATTTTGGTAAAAAACCCCCAAAGAAAGGTTTTTATTAAAAAATTTTTATTGTTTATTGTTTCATTTTTTATTGTTTTAGAGAAAAAGTATCTAGAAATTCAGAAAGTAGATAAAATTTCCAACAAATTAGATATATGACATTATGACTTAGGATGAAGGGGAAGGGGGGATCTGCCTCGGAACATGCGCGCGGTGCTGCGTAAACTAAGTTGCGCAATTCCACTTAACCACTCACACGTTTACATTCGCCCTCCCATCTCCCCTCTGAACTTTCTCTATAAGGTTTACTTTAAGATTTTTGGGTCGCTGACTCCGAATTTTTAACTTTCCCCCAAAAATTTCCCCCCCGGAACCCCCCCCCCCCCCAAAAATAGTTGTTTTTAACTTAAATTTCTTATTGTTTTAGGGGAAAATCATTACGAAATTTAGAAACTAGACAATATTTGCAACAAATAGGATATATGACATTATGAATTAGGATGAACGGGGAGGGTGAGGGCTGCCTCGTAACATGCACTGCAGCGCTACGTGCACTAAATGATGAAGTCCAGGCAATAGGGGATTTTATCTGGCAAAATTAATGGTAGTACTGGAAATCGGCTTTCTAGATGTTTTTTGGGTCGCTGAATCCGAATTTGTAACTTCCCACCAAAATTTCACCCGGCAACTGCCCCAAAAACTGATTTTTTGAAAAAATTTGGTTTTTTGAGAAAAGCGCGCGGGGAATGGTCCGAGGCAGCCCCCTCTCTCCCCGTTTATCCTACGTCATACTGTCATATATCCTATTTGTTGCAAATTTTGTCGAGTTTCTGAATTTAGTAATGCTTTTCCCCTAAAACAATAAGAAATTTAAGTTAAAAACAACTATTTGGGGGGGGGGGTTAGGGGGGGGGAAATTTTGGGGGTAAGTTAAAAATTCGGATTCAGCGACCCAAAAAACTTAAAGTAAACCTTATAGAGAAAGTTCGGAGGGAAGATGGGAGGGCTAATGTAAACGTCTGAGTGGTTAAGTGGTTAAGCGCAACTTAGTCCACGCAGCACTGCGGCGCATGTTCCGAGGCAGATCCCCCCTTCCCCTTCATCCTAAATCATAATGTCATATATCTAGTTTGTTGCAAATTTTGTCTACTTTCTGAATTTCTAGCTACTTTCCCCCTAAAACAATAAAAAAATGGAATTTTTTAATAAAAACCTTTTTTGGGGGGCTTTTTACCAAATTTGGGGGGGTTGCCGCGGGAAATTTTGGTGGGAAGTTACAAATTCGGATTCAGCGACCCAAAAAACATCTAGAAAGCTGATTTCCAGTACTAACATTAATTTTGCTAGATAGAGTCCCTATACGGTCTCTATTGCCTGGACTAAACAATATATTACATAATGAGTGTTTACAATTTAGGCGCTGCGGTTTATTATAGTGTTTTTATATTTAGGCCAATTTGCAATATAATTGGTAAACTTTTGTATATAGGTAAATAAAGGCAAACTCGTATAACTATGCGTACATCGTTTCTCCAAATAAAGCACTATTTTTAGGTGCGTTCGTAATTGTTTAAATACGTAGCTCTTATAGTCGTCGTTCAGTCCGTCTGTCCGTCCATCCGCATATAACAGAGGAAAAACTACCCAACCGAATGGTCTGAAATTTTAAATATATAATTGTTGCAAAATTTTGTCGAGTCAATTAAAATTTTATGAAAATCGGATGCATAGTTTAATGACGGAGACAGTCAAAAATTTTCCGTTACATTACGGCCAATGGGAAAAAATATTTCAAGTGCATTTTAATGATGTTACAGCCTTTTGAAAAGAATGAAATGGATATGCACTTATGAAGCGCACTAAAATATACACTCAGTACAATATGCGGTGCAAAAAATATTTATAAAGATATTTATAAAACTAGTTCTAGTACGAAAGTACCTCATTTGCCACGTTTGATGTGGAATTTCCAACTTGTTAGAACATACGGTAACTCGAAAAACGTTCGTGGTTTTATTATATTTTTCAAGATTAAGATGCATTTGTCTTCTTTTAGAATGCACACGATATAGGATTAGACTAAATTGATACTTTTTCGTATTTTAAAATTAGGGTCAGGTATAAAAATTGTGCGCATGGTTCACGAATACCACTTTTGAATGCCACTATTTCCGAAAGTAATATTTGCATTATTTATTAAGAAAGTGTACATATTTTAATAAAGTGATTAAAAAAGGTGAGATTGTGGAAAATTGTGACACTCAAAAGCTGCAACCGCTTGGTCCAAGAGCCTATTTTCCCCATTTGTATGTTGAAAAATTAAAAATTCGACAGCGGAAAAAAACGGTAAAAAGGATATTCAGCTGATTTTTAAAATCGGACAATTTTTTCTTAGTGTTTTAACCCTTTAATGCACAGCTTTGCCCATATGCAAACAACCGTGTTTTAAATTTAATAGATTTTTTTATTCGTATTCTCCTAATTCACACCAGAAAATTAAAATAGCAATGTTTGCTTTAATTAATAACAGACATTCCATGTTTAAATAAAGCGAAACTAACCATTGAAACTTCCTGGTGTAAAGTCAGATCCTCTGAACTACGTAATTTCTAGAACGTATTCTATCATGGGAATTAAAGGGTTAAAGGTTAAATTTTATTAAATAGATAATTATATAAAATAGGGTATTTGGAGACATACTTATTAGAATATTTACAAATTTGCAATATTTTAGCGTAAAACAGCGATACGACAGTAGTTTTTACTTGTATTGCAGATGTGTAAGGGAGAAAAGATTGACATATTATATGCAAATGTAGCTTGGATTTTTTTTTCATTATTTTTCTGTGTAATAAACCTTTCAGAGAATCATATATAATTTTTTCGAAGCAAAATAAAATATCACTCATTTAACACACTCAGAAATGAATACTTAGATTTCACGAAATTTTCTTTGTTTTTGACGAAACAGTTTCCTGGGAAATGCTCCGAGCGAATATTTCGTCAAATTGATGAAATTACTTTCTTCACTTGCTTGACGATATAAATTTCGTCAAAAGTTGGCTGGTGGCGCCATCTATCGAACAGTTTGGAAGCTCCTTATTGACAGGGGGGAAAAAAAATTCCCTTCTCGTTTCCCTCGGGGTGATTAGAACCCACGTCCTTTGGCGTGGGAGACCGTTGCTCTTCACACATGGCTATTGGGGACTTGTATAGATTTGCTTTTAGATTGATGTAATGAATTTTGTGCGTGTTTATGTTTTTATAAGGTAGATTGTAATTTTATCGGTGCTGCTATAATTTCTGAAAGTTTTAAGTAAGGTTAATTTATTATTATGGTTTTCTCATGGTCAATGAATAATTATAATATGGCTTGATTAAATAATTCATTAGTGAAATTTTCTTTGCTCAATGAATGGTTAGAATATGGTCTGGTTAATTTGTTGCTCACAAATAACAAATTGTGAAGCGCATATTGCGTGAGATTTTATCACTTTGAGTAGAGGGATAAGATTTTAACACTTTACTGTTTATACAGGGGAGAGGGATCAATTATGTTTATTTTTAATTTGATTGAAAACAGAATAAACTTCTTAAATAAAGTTTAAAAAAAAAGATATCCTAGAAGTATGAACTTTTATTGACCAAATTTTCTTTTTGAATGGTTTTGAAGAACACGGGAAATTTATTCTTTTCGAATTATAACATAACGAACAACATAGAAATAAATAAATAAATACATAAAATAATAAGCATTCCTAAAAATTTTAACAGCTAAAAAAATAACCAATGAAGAAACAATAACTACCTACATTTCAGTATTTTCTGAAAGGCACTAAAAAGTGCTGTTTTAAAATAAATTATTACAGGACTAACATAAACAAGCGAAAATCTGCTTTCTAAAATCGCAGGATTTGAGGAGGTATAGCAACTGTTTCCTTAAAATGCATTGACTCTGACCGTGATTGAGGCAAAACTTTCGTCAAATATTTGAGAGTTTACCTTTCGTTAAAAGTCACGTGATGTTGATAGGAAATGATCGTCAAAAACGACGAAATACAACTCAAGGATTTCTGAATCGTCAAAAGTGAGAGTTTTATTTCTGAGAGTGAGGGTTAAATGTTTCTTTTAAGGCAGGTTTTTGTAAAGAGTGACAAAAAGACGGAAAATTCTTGATGCAACAGAAATCAACGGAATATTTTACAATCATGCAAAACTAATTATCACGAGCAGAGTTCACCAAAGAATAAGGAAATCAGTTTAGCTGACAAGTAAATGTCTGCGGCGGCGAATTTTGATTTTTATAGCTCATTCGATTCGAGTCTTCGAGCTTAGTATTTTATACCTCGAATATCGGCAGTTGAGTTTTCATAATGAGAGGGGGTTCAAAGTCCAAAATTTCGTTCATTGAAAAACTGATGCCTTCAAAGAAATAAGTGAGATTTAAGTTTACAAATTGTTTTTACAGTGCCATATACCTTGCCAATAACTTCTATAAGGCTATAATATATTATTGCTGTTATTATAAGAATTTGTAATTCAAGAAAAAAATATTCGTATGCTATTTGACAGGCAGGCTTTCGCAAGTTATGATGTCCTCTTCTAGTTTTGTTCAAGAAAGAAAGCAAAGCTGTTTTGAATGCGTCGTCGAGCCAGCTGAAGAAGACTTTGCGCGTTGTACCCACTGTGAAAAATATATTTGTTTTACTCACTTCTTCAGAATGAATAATGTGTGAAAAATTGACTGTCATTAAAGCATTTCAGTGTAAGAATTTTAAATAAATTTAAATCTTGCTGATTACTTTGACGGCAAATGGTTTTCAATGAAAGAAATTTTAATCCTTAAGTGCTCAGCTTTACATATATGCAAACAACAGTGTTTCGAATTTAATAGATTTTTTTAATTCGTACATTCCTAATTCACACCAGAAAATTAAATAGCAATATCTGCTTTAATTAATAACAGACATTGAGTATTTAAATAAAGCGAAATTAACCATTGAAACTTTCTGGTGTGAAGTCAGGTTCTCGGAACTACGTAATTTCTAGAACGTATTCTATCATGGGAATTAAAGGGTTAAAGGTTAAGTTTTATAAAATAAATAATTATATAAAATTTGGTATTTGGAGACATGCTTATTAAAATATTTACGAATTTGCGCTATTTTAGCGTAAAATAGCCACACGACAGTAGTTTTTACTTCCATTACAGATGTGCGGTGCAACATAAGAAAAGATTGACGTATTATATGAAAAATGTATCTCTGGTTTTTTTCATTATTTTTCCTGTTCAATAAACCTGTCAGAGAATCATATATAATTTTTTCGAAACAAAATAAAAAATCGCACATTTAAGGGTTCAACTTTGACCCGCCCCCCTGCCATTATTAAAACTCAATAGCCGATATGCGAGGTAGCTAATTACTTAACTCGATGAGACGAATCGAATGAGCTATAAAAATTTTAATTCGTCGCCACAGACTAAAAGTATCTGTTCTTGCGATATGTGATTTCTTTCGCTTCGATTTCGGTAGAAAACATAAAAACTGGGAAGAAGAGGAGAACTGCTAGAACAAACGGAATAAAATAATGATGAATCATATAATAAGTCGCGGAGGAAAACATAAAAACCGGTCATTGGATTTCGAAGCGTGTTTTCGTTTGTTTTGAATGTTAAAAATTTCAAGCCGAAAGACGTTTGGAGTGTTTTGTAAAATAATTCAGGCTATTTCAAGAGGTTAAAATTTCCGAATATAGAAAGCAGGGTATGTTGCTGCCATTGACACTAATTTTTTATGAGTACCAAAAGTTTTGGCGTTGAAACTAAAGTTCGTAAGTGTTATGATTTCGGACCGAACGTAAGTTGAAACTTCAAAATTAAATGAGTTTAAAGTAGTAAATTTGTAATTTTCGTGAGTTTCGAACGCTTTTAAAGTTTTCAAGAATCCTCAGAAATATTATCATTTCATTATTGTCGCATTACTTACTGACAATATTAATACATAAAAAACCCAATATATTCTTTTCTGTTTGCCAGACGCAAATCTCGCTAATATCCTTTTATTTTTTGCGTATGCAAATTGGTAACAATACTTTGATAGTGAAGTAAAATGTTTCGGTATATGGTATTACTATTATTTTTATTGTTATTATTATTTTGTATTATAAATTAAGTGATTGAAAGGCGTAAAATTTGAATGTATATACAATGTGCAGTTTAAGTAAACGATATGTGTTTTAAACGAAATGAATAATAGGTTTATATTTTAAATAAAATGAATATAATACGAATGACGGCGATGAGAACAATCTTTGGCGGTTTATCATCTGCGCCCTGCTAATATAAAAGTACCGTCTAATTCTACTTATTGAGCTTACTTTTTAAATATCGCAAGCCTATAGTCTAACAGGTCTTTTGTTGTTGTTGTTGTTTGTTTTTTACAATTTTAAATAAAGGAGTTTTTACATTTTCATAAACTATATTTCCATAACATATGCTCACACTTTACATTCCGATAAATGCTCCAATTCTTTTTATTTCCGAACACATAAGGTAGGAATAGTATTGTAATCATGATTTGGTTGTTTGTGAAGGAACACGGTCACCCCCAAACGGGACTTCCGATTGAGCTCCCATTAGGCGAATAAGCTATAGCCCACTGTCGCAAAAGCTGTATAGATTTTAGTACAAATCGGCCGACGTATTAGGTATTGACACCATTTTTTAACTATTTTGCGATTGATTCTGTAGGGTTGTTTGGCGGGTACGGTCATCTTTTGCACACGAGGCATAAACCGACAAGAACTTCCGTTTATCCCTCTCAACACTGAATTTTTTTTCCAGTTTTGGGAAAAATTACTTTTACGCTAACAAAATTAAAAGTAGCTATCGAAATCACAGAAGTTACAGTTTACTGAAATTTGACGAATATGCTCTTTACAGAAACCTAACGAATGTAGTTATGTTGCGTGTTTTTCATATAAAATAATCTAAGGAATAATTTTTTAAGACGTTTAGAAAATGTCGTATTACATCCAGATTAAACAAACATAAAAAAATTTAGTAGTATTTTTTATCTTTTATCACAAATTACTAATTCGGCAAAGGAGTCCCTAATTTAAATTTAAAGAGTGAAACATGTGTTTGAATTAAAAGAAACGCCAACGGTTTATTATAATTAATAAAACTTTTATTAATATTATTATTATTAAATGCTGAAAAACAAGTAAAGTCATAATAGTAAATGTATCGACATATGCTATCACTATTAGGTGCTGGAATTAACAAAAATATTTCTTTCTTTCAAATATTGCAATTCGAAGTAGGAGCCTCATAGGAGGTTCAGGGTGACGAGAGAGTTAAAATGAAAGCCGACACAGTACAAACATCCATACCAGAGTCTGGATTCGAACCCTGCACCTTTTGTCTAACAGACAGCGCTCTAACCACTAGGCAAGCCTGTGATCCCCGCTGTAAAGAAGAAATTACCCAGAAAATAGGACAGAGTGTAAATGATAAATATCGTGACGATGCCGTCCACATTTCTAACGCAGAGTTAACGTCTCCAAAGCGAGAGGTTCAGCGTTCGAATCCAGCCGATTTCATTTTTTCCAAAGTTTATACAACTTATTTTTTTATTTTTATTTTATTTTATTTTATTTTTTCTGATTACATATACTAGTGCCCGAAAGCTCGATTGTAGTTACTTCAGATTATATATGTACATTATATAGACATATATATTTATTTATATATGCATGCATACTAATACATACGTATATATGCATATACAGAGTTAGCAAAAAATAAATTATACGCTTCAGTAAATTCTACTGTTCGAATTTGTCGATATTTAAACTACACGATGCACTTGACATTTATTAAATAAAAAAATTCTATACGGCAACTTGTCGGAAGGTTGCCACCTTTCGACGAGTTGCCGTATAGAATGTATAGCTGTATAGCTGTAACATTTAAACAAATATTCAGGAGGAATTTACATTTTAATGCCTATTATACCGCCACATAAATGTTTAATATTCTTACAACAATAGCTTTTCATGACTATTTACTAACCATTATCAACAACCTGTTGTAATCTCAAAAGCGTATTTTTTATAGCAATATGCAGTGATTATATATTATATATATATATATATATATATATATATATATATATATATGTAGCATTTTGCTACCGACTTTCAGATGTTTAGGCGACACCAGTACACCTCGACATAAAATGTAGTAGAGCAATCAAAACCATCCATCCGTTATATTGAAAATACCGGATTGCAGTCAGGGTGGCGAGAAAGACAGGCTCGAAACACATTGATAATTTCCCTTACGTAATGAATATAGAGAGTCATCGTCACTTTTTAAACTGGTTTTATTGACAAAAACATGGTAAAACACTTCTAGTAGTTATTCCATCCACTCACAAAAATAGATCATCACTTCATAAGACTTTAGATGTTATAAGAATAGGATCTACACATCCGAACGTTCACTCCAAGCGACGATGCTTAATTAGACAACCAGAAAAACGTAAAAATCTTCTCTCCGTCGCCGATGTAACGATATTTGTACCACGAACAACAACGCGCGGACGGTTACAGAACAGTTACAGACCAATCTAGAAGAGAGGTGGGGGAGAATGGGACATAGAACAAATTACGATTCGATGGGAAAGGATGACGTCGATAAAGAACTCTTTATACGGCGTCAGAATAAAAGTGCAAAAATAGCGCTGGCGGACGCATGGAATTGTGGGTATAGAACACGACAGAAAAAATGATATTAAAACATTCGAAAGAAAGAGAATTTAGTTTTAGAATAAAATGAAAAAGTAATTTAATGGGTTTTATAGGATTAGGCGAATGGATTAAGGTTATTGGAATAATAAAAGAATACGCAACTTTAAATGCATGAAATAAAAGACAAAAGATATTAAGATATTATTAGAGATAGGTAAAAAAGGAAAAATATTAAGAATTTGGAATAGTTTTACTAAGAAAAAGAGGCGAAAATTTTTATTATTACATATATATGTCAGAAACGGGTTAGGTCACTGACCGAGAGCAGTGATGCATGCAGAGTCATCCAGAAACAGCACACGCATAATAGCAAGCAACGGCATAAGGATCCACTTAATGGAGCTGAAGCTGAGACAGCAAAAGTTGTCTCACAAGGGAAAAGATTGTGTCAGCGCTTTTCAGCATACCACATAATTGGCCACGTTGCACAATTCCCTTGTGAGAATGTAGGTTACTCAGCAAGAATTTCTGCTTAAATACTGTCCCAAATCCTTTATGTGGAGAAACGACTGCAGCCTACCCACAGTTACGGTCGCGAGTTTGGCCGACCGCGTCAGTAAATTCTCGACAAGTCTCGTACATAGTGCATATATTTAACAAATTACATTAAATAAGTACCAAGGATATAAGTCTGGTTAATTGACATGGGAGCTCGACCTCTTTTCCCGACCAACCCCAGATGACACCAGCCAGAGATATTCCAACCCCGAGTATCTGGTTCCAGCAACCTGAATTCCCATCAGTCCACGACGATGGTTTCAGACCCGACCGATTATGCTTGAATTAGCAGCCTGGATGAAAATAGACTCCGATCCGGCTGCACCGATGACGTACCCTCGCCGGTTCCAGAGGCCTGAATTCTCCGGTTCTACCCTAACGAGCCCTGACGCCACCTGAATCTCTAGCCAGCCCTGCCTGAAAGACGTTTACCGGTACCCAATGACAGCACAGACCAACACCAACTCTGACCGCCCGACCCGACAAGACCGACAGAAGAAAGAAGAAATTGCTTTTTCCCGGCCCAGGACACAGCCCAGATGAAAAACCTCTTTTTTTTCTCCCCATCGTAATAATCAAAAGCAAGGTAGAAAAAAACGATGGAAAGAAGATAGAAGATTGACCTACTTATCGTAACTTTGACGCGAAGGAGGAAAGGGAAGATGAGAATGCGTTATCGTCTCGTGCAAAGCGGAAAAGCGATAGATGTTTACGTTTTTTTCTGCCTTGGTAAATAACTGATTCAAATCGAGTGAGTACAGAGAACATTTTTTTTCTTTTTCCCCAGTAGTTGAGTTAATTATTTATTTAGAGGACATTCCCCTGTTAAAATCTGCCTTGAAATTAGCAAAAGCTGACAAAATTAAATTGTTACACCAGTTAATTTTTGGCATGGACGAGGCCAGATTGAATCGTAAAAATTTACGTAAATTTGAAGGTTTTACTTTTGACGTAGGCAGTGATGAACTCACAGCTAAACTACAGGCCATGACTAATAAATTTTCGAAGTTAGAATTAATTGCAATCGCAAGTTTGATACGTAAAATTGACCGTACTGACGAAGAACTAGCTCATCGCATTTTTAATTCATTAACGGATTTAGACACGACATAGAAGGCACCAAGGAGATGAAAGAATGTCATAGAACATGGGGTCGCAAACTACGTATTTAACCAAAAATACAGAGTGTTCTGCCCTAATTCAATTTGTGTTGACGGCAATAACTTTCAGAAAACTGATGTACATTATACTAAAACTAGCCGCCCTTGGCGACCTGTTTGGTCTCCCTTAAACTTTATGTTTGGGAAAGCATGCTAAGCATCGTATCATGATACTTTTATTCATAATTTAATTTACTTGGACTCCCTTAAATATAATTAATAGAATCCCTTAAGCTAATATTAGTTTTTGATGCATTAAAATATCTCAATTTGTTTATTTTCTGTAAGAAATTAAACCCTATTGGTTTTCTATGGAAGTCTATTGGAATTTGGCGAAATATTAGAGATATCACCAAGTTGGCGTCACTTTTGGCAACTCATTTTGGTTGCCAAATTTGGTGCTATATCGCTAAGCTTGCGGCAGAACAGTGCCCCCCCCCCCCCATGGTAACTTCCCTTATAGGTATGGATTTTGCCTTAAATGCTGTTCAATAACCAATGAGTGCGTTTCATTCGGGTGCTGCCATTAGACAATTAACAAATAATCGCGATTTCTGTGCCACATACGATAGTGTTACATATATATAGATTTTTAATAGACATTCTCACCTTATCTGTAAATATGACGATATCGAAAAAAGAAGTAGAAGATTCCATTATGCGCTCCAACAGAATGTACTTGATGCTCCACATTTCGGACAGCTTTTGTCAGTTTATAGAATATCATCGATTGCTCGAGCACCCTGTTCTTCCAAAACTCTTCGTAATGTTATAATATTTCACAGAAAATAAGGTACATATCGTTGCATTTTCATTGTAATGTTTTGATTTTTCTCAAAATTAATACCGTCAACGCAAATTCAGTTAGGATAAAACATCCTGTAATTCTGACTCAATATGTGGTTTGCGATCCCACGTTCTATGGTAATTTTTCATCCTCTTGATGCCTTCTATCAGCCCTCTTAATGTGTCGGTCGAATTTTGGAATCCCCTGTATATCTACACACATATGACAGAAGAATTAGGAATATTCCAAACGTTGGGGTATTCCTTAATTTTTAATTAAATAATTTTATAGTCATTTATTGATGTTACTAATAACTTTTTATTTTTCCTAAAAATAGATAATAGACTAGTTTGATGTAAAGAACAAGTTGCAAATAAAAATAGAAAATTTTGGATGGATCAAAAATGATAACGGTATACAAAGACAAATCCCCCCCCCCCTACACACACACACACACTAAAGATATCTTACTATATCATGTGCCAGACCTTTCTTCCCCCTCAAATGACAACGATATATATGCATACAAAAAAAAAAAAAAATCATTTTTACGTTCAACAGTTTAAGACAGATCTAGAAAAAATATTTTTCTCTTCTCAACAGTAGAAAACTCTCTGACCCCTTCACTGGTGCAATTTTAAACATAAAAGCATGAAACTGGCACACTTGAAAATTCTGTATTCGAATCCAATAGCGTTTTTTTTCTTTCCCCCGAAAAATCTACTAGATCTGGAGTTACAAACGTTTGTCTTTTATGGAGAAATTTTTATGAGTGTCACGTCTTGAAATTTAATACTAAACGTCAACTTTGACAGCATTTTTAGACCTGTCTTTTACCTTTATCAGAAATGAGAAACGCCATTTGGTGTTATGAATTGAAGAGCTAAGTGGAAGAACATGTTAAGTGACAAAAATTACATTTGAAGAAATTGGATGTGAAAGTTTTTGTTGTCAATTTTAAGGATTTATTTTGTGTTTGATACCATGTGTTTAAAATATTAACACGTGTGGTACTAAACTCCATCAAAAAAAAACTTATTCATATTTAATTTTTAAATATTAAAAAATATTAATATTATTTAAATTATTAAATATTAAAATATTAAATATTAATGAATGATGTCTTAAATCTTCAAGGCTAAATAGAACTTAGGTATTTTAGCTTTACCATGTGATAGAATACCTGATAACACCTTCGTCCAGAAGGTAAAATAATTTTTAAGAAAATGTAGCATAACATGTTCTTCCACTCAGCTCTTCAATTCTGAGTAATAACATCGGTACATTTCATTCATGTAAAATTAAAAATGATTTCGTGCCAGAAAGTAACCACAGTTTGATTTTGAGAAACGCTTTAATGGTATTTAGACGTTCTCCACCTCCAAGATAACACTGTTACCAGATAAAGTTAAAATAGTGCATTCTCAGGAAATGATATTCAGTAAGGATTTCCAGAAGTCTTCAGAAAACAAAAAGAATATATTTCTTAATTTATGAAAGTATAATATAACCACGAAAAAAAAAAAAAACTTTTCCCGTTTGACCAGAATTCCAAAAAAAGTTTTTCACCATTCAATTAGCCGACAGAACATTTAACCGGCGCGCGGGACAATTAGGTGACACGACATTTAGCAGACATATACATTTTGCCCAAACAATTTAGAAGGCACGGTGGTATATCAACAATGTAAACTTCAATAACTCGTTTCCATCATAAACAAGTTTTTTCAGTGTTTAAGCGTTTTTATTTAAGACTAGAATACATTATTATTCATTAATGAAATATCTAATATCTATCATAGATTCATGGACAAGATTATACATTTCGAACGAGTTATTTAACTTTGTATGTGCAACAAATGACTAAGAGTAAATCTAAAATTATTAGGCAATAAAATTCCATCGGATAATATTAATTCTTTTTAAAAAGCGTATTACATTTTTAAATAAAAAATATATCACATATTCAGGAAGGTTTCTCATAGTTTATCAAACATTATCTTCCTGCTTGGCGAAAAGTTTGCATTTGTTTTAAGTTCGAATTTATTCTTTATCTAATTATAATATCTATTAATCCTTTTTCTAATTAGTGTTATTTATTTTTTCAGAAAGTTGTTGATCGAAAATGTCGGTTTGCAAGTTTGTTATTTTTATTTTATTTTATTAATTTATTTACGTTTCTTTGTAAATGAGGAATTCACTCTCTCTCTCAAAAAAAAAAAAAAAAAAAAAAAAAAAGACTTGATTTGGAAAATGTTTAAGCTTGAACTAGTTAAATATTTTTTATAGTGATAATTTTAAAATTTATTTTTTTTTAATTTAAATTGAGTAGAGGAATTTTTTGGGAAAAACCACTTTTGGGGAAAAATTAAATTTAACTATCTGGCTACATTGATAACATCTAAACAATGGAGCTGATTTATTTTAGAAGAAAATAACCTCATTTGTTAATCGCGAAAATATTAATATCCGTTTAATTCCATCTCATTTTCATATTAAATACAGTTGATAATATTACCAATGAGTTTTGCTGAAAATAAAGAAAAATCATTAAGCAAATAAACAACAAAAAACGAACAAGTAATTTTACACATCCAAATGCTCTGAAAAAGTATCTTTATTAGGACCAGAAAGCCAATAAACACAATTACTTGTTATACAATAACATAGAGAATAAGCCAAATTGGGTTTTAAAGTTGCAGGTTGTACGTTTCATCTAAATCTACAGAATTTAGAATAAAGACCTCTTCCACAGCGAAAAAAAATAGGAGGTTGCCGGGTAGGTGCTATTGTTATCACTTTGGTTATTGAATGGGTGGAGATTTATTTCTTTCCAGTAGGGTGCCGGTATTTTTACTGCAACATATGATGTAGTATTTAGGAGGTTGTAAAAAATATCATCTTATTTCCGTGAACGTCGTTGAGGGAAACAGGAACGAATAAATTCCCCAATCCATGATCGTTTTCTTATCATCCAATTTCGAATCCGTTCACCTCTACTCTTTTTCTTTTCAGTTTTTGGAGATCTGTTTTCATCATCATCTATTTCACCCGTATATTCAGTAACACTGTAATCTCTGACGTCAGGCGAAGGCTCATGTGGCTTGATTTTTGAAGAAATAACTACACTTTCTTTCGATAATAATTCTTTGTCAATGAAATTATCATATAGACTCATCTTTTTCTTTACTATCAACTCTTCTACGTCAAGGAGAGGATTGGGTGAAAATTTTCCAACCATTTCTTCTATCTCTGTAGATTGCACTTGATATTTCCAAATATTATCTCCACTTGGAGCTATTTTTTCACCTCCGAACAATGGATAGTTCAAAACGTCTCTCAGTTCTGGGCGAGTATTTGGATTTATTGACAATAAACACCTAATGACATCCAAAACGTCCTTAATTGTCTTCAAAGGAACAGAACAGTTCATAAAACCGATGCTTAGCAAAACCTTGAAGCGGTCTTCTTGCAAAATACTGTACACTATCGGATAAACGTGTTGTGCCCAATTAAAATTATTCTCTGGAACAAAGGCTCTTCGCAAGGTGAAGTGGCTGAACATTTGTACTGTTAGAGTTCCAATGGACCACTTATATAAAGCAAAGCCATCTACAAGTGATAAGCCATCTGTTGTCTCTATGGCCTCTGGAGGCCTGTAGATGGATGGAATTCCATAACTTTCAACAAGAGTAAGCGGCTTTGTGGTAAAACCAAAATCAGTGACGAATGCCAAATCAGAGTCATCAATTAGGATGTTGTTTGATTTGAGATCTAAATGGCAAATTCCATGTCGGTGAAGATAGTTGACAGCCGACGTCACGTTTTGTAACCACAATACAGCTCTAGGAAATGCATTTGAATCTTTTTGAAAGAGTTCGTTTGTCATCGTATTGATTAAAGTGTTCTTGTATACTGGCATCAAGAATACAGTGGTTTTCGAGCTCTTGAAACTATAAGATTTCAGCAAAGGCACTATATTTTCATGATGAAGATTCTTCCAAATGACACTTTCACCGATTGACGCATGGGAAGATAGAATAAATTTGGCTGCCAGATTTTTCAGATATTTAGGATGGTTTACCTCAATAACCGTACCGAATGCGCCTTTGTCGATATGTTTAAGGCACTTAATATCCTTTTTTCCTAATATCTCCATCGTTTGCTTAAATTCTTGCCTGTCAAATATTTCTTCTTTATCCATTTTGTATGTCTTTTTCACGGAAACTAAGATGTCTTATTTCTATTTAAGAATACTCACAAATTCGCCTTTTTCAATATAGATATTTATAAATCTCATACACTTAAAAAGCGCTTTGCACACTAAAGTTGAGTGTGAAATATCTGCAATGATTCTTGCTTTTTTTAAATTCATTGTTGACTAAAAATTCTGTTGAAAAATTACGTATTGTTTAATTTGATTTTTGACGAAACAGAAGATAATTTGCATTGATGCTGCATTGTTAGAAATGCAACAATAAAATTTTCATTGTTTTCAGAATACTGCAGCAATTAAATAAAATTCACCACCATTCCAAATTGAAAACAAAAAATGTATGAATGTGATTTATAATATATATATATATTATATATATATCATTTATTTTCCGTAATAGTTATAAAACTTTATTTAAAAAAAATAAAAATCATTCTTTAAAACATTTTATCATAAAAAGGACAAAAATCTCAAAAGAAACAAAAGAAAAATATTAATAAATTTTCTAAAAAAAAAAATTCAGTAACCGGAATAAATGCACTATCACGATCATTGTCAGTTTAAACAGGGGAGAAAAATCATGCATCAAGCATAGATTATAAAACACTTTCCAACACATTCAGAATAATGTAACAAAAGTGCACCGTTTAATAAAATAAAATATTATATCTATTACAAGCATATGGAAACGTATAACACATTTGAAAACCCAATTTCAGCTGTTCCCATCTACAATCAATCGGAAAATTATTCGAATTCTTTGAGCAGCCCTGTATAGGATACATAGATTTAAATCTATTAACTACATGCAAGCCAAAATTTAGTTCACTTAAGAAGTACATGTACCTCCGTTGAAAATTCTCTTTCTGCAATATCCGCTAATGCGGAGAATGGTACCTGAATACTTTTGTGCAGTCCTGTATATGAGGTATAGAATTTATATACAGCGAGTAGCGTGTAAAAAAATAGTTAAATTTAAAAGCGCATGCCGAATTTTAAAACGCACTTCCAGCAATTATGGCTCAAAGAAAGAACTGTAATCAATTTCTTTTGTGGGTCCCTGTAAATGAATGACAAATGCTATGAATGGCCTATTTTAACATAATCGTAGTGAAATTTAGTGATTTATATAAGTTTCATATATTTGAAATAGCGTAATCTCATTAAAATGCTCTGTAAATGATTTTTCTCCGTATACCATAAAGTAATGAATTCTTTTGACTGTCCCTGTAAATGAACTATTAATCCCACATACTTCATATACAATACCAAACATGCCTTGCTGACCCTAACTAAGGTTTATCAAATGCATTAAAATCCAAGTATACTTACGGGAGTTAGAGCGTGGACAGACGGACGGACAACCGACTGGATAAACACTTTTCAACTTTGTTGGCCAGTGTTAGACTCTCATTTGAATCGCTAAATATACAATTAAACGTCGAAAGTTCACATTAACCTTTAACTGTTGTTAGCGGTCTTTAAAAATGCTGTTGTTTTCTGTCCCCTCTTCTAAATTTCAATTTAATTATACGTACTAATGAGATTTTGTTTCCTTTGTAATCTTTACTATCGCTAGAGGCTTCTGAATAGTAGAATTCTAACTATAAGACTACTGAAAAATATTACTATAGAAACAATATTAGTTAATTTAGCTTTTTTAGGTGCGTTCGTAATTATGTAAATACGTAGCCCCTACAGTCGTCGTCTGTCCCGTCCGTCCGTCTGTCTGTCCGTCTGTCCGCATAGAACGGCGCAAAAACTACCCATTCGAATGGTTCGAAATTTATTATAGAATCGTTGCAGTATTTTGTCGAGTCATTTCAAATTTTAGGGAAATCGAATCAAAACTCAAAAAGATATTAATAAAAATTTTCTTCATTCTATTAAATCCTATCATACGCAATTAATTCAATAATATCCCATGATAGGTCATGATTTTAGATTGCCATGATGATGACATCCTATTGAAGATAGAGTCTTATTATTTCCGTATTACTGAATTTAACTCATTACCCGCTGGTGTTGCGTTCACGCAATGATAAAAATAAATGCACATATTTAAGTTATTTGCATACCCACCACTATTTTTCAATTAAAAAATTAGCCTTACTTAAAGACATAAAATTTTAAGGTCGTATAAAGCGAAAATTATCTTTCAGAGTTAGTGGTGGCAAACAACGTTCAGATAAAAGGCTGAAAATTTCAACATTATAGTTTTGGCGGTTAATGGGTTAATGCATAGAATCTTAATAAATTTTGCATTCAAGCAATTTTTGAAAAGAGTGCAACAGCTATTGCAAAGAGATCTAAATTTTTATTAAACTAGTTACAGTACGAACGCACCTCATTTGCCACGTTTGAAGTACAATTTCCAATTTGTATTTATTTTTCAGTCCAGCAATCTCAGAGACTGCTCGCAGTAGCTATCTGACAATTTCTGTGACATTAACCCCTTTGGGACGAGCGATTCTTTTTACAGAATTTTTAATCTTTTTTCACCAGTTTTTCAAAACAGAAATTTTTGCCTAATTGAATCAGGAAAATGCTCGGATTAAATAAAGCAAAATTTACAATAAAAATTTACTGGTGAGAATAATAACGAATTCTGAGCGCCTTACGCGGCACGTATACAGGTGGCTCGTCCCCAAGGGTTTAAGGGTTTACATTTTTCGCTCAGTTTGCAACAAGTGCACAGATCATATATATATATATTTTAACTAGTTGGATGTGCCAATCCCAAAATTTTCTTCTATCTCATGTCAATATTTCATTTTAATTAGTTTTATTAGTATTTTTATTAGAATTATGCATAACTATGCACTTTTTGATGGAACAATATTGAATATTGCACAAAAATCGCTATTACAGCGGCCCATTCCGGCGGAATTTTTCCAAATGCAGGGAAGACATGCTTGCTATGACCACAAACATACACAAAAAATTTGGTTTAATTCTATGCATAACTTCATACGCTTTTCGATGGTACAATATTCAAAATGCAGAAAAATCGCTATTACACCGCTCCTAACGACGGATTTTTTCCAAATTCGGGGGGAACCTGCTTGCCATAGCCAAAAACTTAAAATAAAAATTTGGTTCAATTCTATGCATAACTTCATACAATTTTTGATGGTACAATGGCGATACACGGACATACAGACACACGGACACACGGGCAGACAGATATTTTGTAAAAACATGTTTTTGTGATCTCTGACGCCTGAAACGTGTAAATCCGTCGAAAACCGGAAGTCGAAAAAAAATTTCGATTACAATACTTTCTTCTACTGAAGATAGAAGAAAGTAAAAATGCATTACTTCTAACTCGAAAGTTTTTAAAACAGGGTCAAATGATGAAACTATGTCAATTAAACCACGCTCGAATTGTTTCAAAGCACTAATAACAATACTAAAGGCCTACCATGAAACACGAACCCGAAAATTTCATATAAAATCAATCCGAATCTGAAAAGTGAATTTTCGTTCGAAAATACTTAAAACATAAAACACATATATCATTTATTTATTTCAATCTGTAAATGCTGTCAGATATTATGTGGAAACTTAAATTATACTTATGATTCAACTTTTGAGTCTATACTAAAAATTCTAAATGTAAGAATGGAATCAAAAATATATTTTATAAAATAATGCATGGATTGTACGCTGTTTCAGAACATCAATATAGTCAAAGCGAAACAAAATTTACAGCTTGCATTTTAATTATTCTGTAGAAGATTGGTCAAGTATATGTCGGACCTACCTGAAATTTGCATGTCCAAGTCTGACCTGGTCTGATAACAACAACAACAGAAACAAAAACTTAGCAAACTAAGTCACGATCGTGCCGACCGAATATAAGTTTTCTACAAATTTTCCTATAAAATTACTACAAAAAAGTTTTGTTAGTTAACATTCTCCTACAACTGCAATTGTTTTAACAGAATATTGCGTCCATATTTATTCAAAATTTTTAAAGTACAATGAACCAAAAAAAAAAAAAAAATTGGACAACATCTTCTATTGATTTCATTGTTTATAAACAATAAAATTATAATTATAATTATAGAGCAAAATAATTATAATTATTTTGCTCTTTGTTGTTCTTTAAAAGTAAAAGTTTATTTAAAATAATAACAATTTCTAAGATGATACACACACTTACACATTTTTATTTTACTTTTCTAAAACTTATATCTAAATTACATATTTATAAAACGTGGTGATGATATAACATTCAGCACCAAATAAAAACTTGTACACTTACACAATGTGCCAAAAAACACTTTTAAATTTAAAGCAAAATAATCTAACATTTCGAGTGATGTCCTTTTGCTGCTAAGCATTTAAGCCCTCTTACTCATTGAAAGGGGCAGTTTTTCAGTTAAATCTGAGGATACATTTTGCCATATATTGAGAATAGCAGTTTTTAGTACATTTTTATTCTTACTCTTCTTTTCTAGTAATTGTTTCTTCATATAAGCCCACAAATGTTCTATAGAATTTAGATCCGGACTTTGGGGAGGATGGGGTAGCACTTTTTCCACTTTGTATAATAACCATTCCTGTACAATCCGAGTGTTATGGCCCCACCAGTGGCTGAGAGGTTCTGCTCTCGAAGCTGGTAGACGGGAGGTGCTGGGTACGAATCCAATCGCGCCCGTCGGCCTAACCGTTTCGGAGTTTTCGTGGTTTTCTTCGAAACCGTGGATCCGCATGCGTAAATACGGGTTAGGTTCCCTTAGAAAGACCCCCACGAAGGGTACTTCCTCCCCCCATAGGGCTTATATCCCTCGTGTTGATAATTGGCCGTCATAAACACAACCAACCAACCCGAGTGTTATGCTTAGGTTCACTGTCTAGTACAAAAGAATAATTTTCGTTTAAATTTAATTTTGAAGCTGTTTTTGGTAAATTTTCTTTTAGAATGTTCAAATACATTGTACACAAAGTTTAAAATTCTCTTTCACAAATCTCACAATCCGTGTTTCTCTTTGAGACGAGGAAATCTTTTCGGGCCTACCACTTCCACCAGGTCTTTGCAAAAATCTGTACTTTTTGTATGCATTTATTATGTAATGTATTGTTGAACATGGCTTTTTCACAGTTTCTGGAATATATCGTATACTTTTCTGCTCTTTCCATATTTTAACGATTAAGTTTTTCATATCAACAACTTTTTTTTTCATTTTTGGAATTCTTAATCAAGCAAAAGGAAATTTCAACACGTTCCAGTGTCTTAGCTTTGACTTGCACTCGTGCCAGAAATCAACGTCCTCTTAAAAATTTGCATAATGGCAATCCAAAGTAAAAATGAAATGTGTCCAAGTTTTATTTTGGCAGTGAAAAACGCACAGTTTATTTTTTAATTATTTTTAAATTTAATATAACCTTTTTTTAAGATTAAATAAAACTATTTCAATCTTTGAAGAGATTATCTTTATTTTAATACTGTTAGATTACGATATCACAAGTAGTTAAAACAATATTAAGTAGCAAAATCGAATCTTGTTGCTGTCCAACTTTTTTTTGGTTCAGTTGCCCCTCATACGCCCTATTGAATAGTATAGTGAGCGCGGCATATAGTTCATGCGCGAGAAGGGAACGAGTACGCAAAATATGAGAAGCGTATTTTCTCAATTGATATATGCTCATAAGTGCTCAAATATTAATATTCTGGATGGTACCAGTTCATTTTATGGTCCAATTGCTTTTCTGTAGACCCCCCCCCCCCTCTAATTTATTGGGCGCATGTTGTGAACTCTTAATATTTATTTTAAACGTCAGTCATTAGTTATTTTATTTAAAATTAGTAATTATAGTTTATTATATTAAACAAAAACAAAGGTAAAGTAAAAATTATTTTGTATTCTTAACAAGTAAATCTGCAGATCAGGGGTCTCAACTTTGGTAGTGCGTGTCATTGATTTTTAATTAGAGAGAGAGAGAAACATTTAAGATTCTTCGAAGCATCAGATTAAACATGGTTTTATTCAATAGTATTCTGATAAACTTTTTTTTTTCAAAGATATATCTCTTCAGGTGAAGCTCTAAACCCCTTTTGTCTCATCAACTTTATCTTCGAAATTTTCTATTGATTGTGCTCATGATTGTTGTATACCTTAGACTTCTTAATAAAATCGTATATAAGAAAGGTATTTATGGTAATGTAAACGGAAATCACTACACTTTAATTGAATTAAAAAATATAATGTTTTTACTGTTTTTGTTTTGGAAAATTATTTTTAGGGTCATACTATAATATTTAGATGCAAGATCTAAATTCAACCTAATCTACTCATAAGCAATAGCATACTAAAAACATTCAAAAATAGGCATATTTAGGTGATTTTACTGCGATATTACAAGCTCTTTTACTGTGCGAAGCAGATGGCAAAACATTTTTGTATCCGCTTCGAAAACTGCTTTCAAACTCTTTTCACAATGAAGAACCAGGCCCCAACTGCTGCCGACAAGATGCATTTTCAATTTATTTAGGGTCTCAGGTATACGAATATGAACATAGTTGCTGATCCTCATAGTTTGGCATACTGAACTACTTCTAGTGTCTCATCTATTTATATTTGTAAAAATATTAAAAGGTTGAATTGTCATTGGAAACATACTTATCAAAATAATTCTTATTATCGTATGTCAAGAAGTGAGTGAAAAATCTATTAAAAAATTCCATCATTACAAAAACCAAGTTGAGTTAAGCAAAAGAATGTAAAAAAACAAAAACAAAAAAACAGTAATAATGCTTAAATATCACAATATCGTCTCATACTGACAATTACTGAAAAGTTCGTGACAAGGCAGGTGGATTGGATGAACAATGCAACCTATTTTTGATTTATTTCTTGAGCAAAAAACAGGTGTTTCTTGCTCAAAATATTAACAAGACTATTCAAGATAAAGTCTGCTTGCTCTTGTAAAAAGGAATATCATCTGTAGTCATTAAAAGTTTTTTTAGCCATCAGTTTAATACATTTTTCAGTAGTTTATACAGCGAAAAATATAATAAGGAAAAAAAGAAAAACTGGAATTATTAACATATTTTATTTACGTACAAGAACAAGCTAATTTTAACCTTTAACTGATGTGATAGAAATTGTCACGTAACTACTGTGAGGCGGTCTGTGAGACCGCTCCATCGAAAGTCGAATAAAAAACGCGATTAACTCATAGGATGCTGTTTTTGTACTTAACTTTTTGTACAGGACTGTTATAATTAAAATTCACCTATTCTAAAGTTTCTGGTAGTACTAAAGTTCCAAACGAAACAAAATTTCGGTAGTGTTTGTAGTTAAACTGAAAGTTTCACGTTAAACTATAAAAAATTCCTCTTTAGCAATTTCTGTCAATAAGCGGAAATGTACTTGAAGTCTTTTGTTCTGTCCTGTATATGATCTGTTATAGAATTTCTACATACCAAGTAATTTCAAAATATTAAAGCATGGCTTGCTTAAAATTTGGTAAAACTACGGACGAAAAAGATTTTTTGATTACGTCAGCAAACAGAAAATTTAAATTTGAGAGCCGTTTTGAAGTAGGAAATTGTTCCACATTCCATGCGTTTCAATGGAATTTAAAGTGTTATGTGTTTTGGAAATCATCTTGAATACCTCAATTAATAAATAAATTCATTAAAAGCCATTAACAATTTCCTCCTGGGAGACAACATTTATGAAAAGAGATATCTCCCGATCTTTTGACATGGCGGCCTACATTCTTTCTCGTACCTTGTGACCGAAAAGTTTTGAATAACGAGACAATAATCACGCCAATTTGACAACAGCCATAAGGCTATTAATCTGATTCGCATCGGAAAATTTTATATCGCATGACCACCCCCACTCCCTAAAGCTTCCCCTCACACATATTCACCGTACTCTATTGATAAAGTTTTGGCGGACAATTAATGTCGACTTAAATATTTTTAATAGCATGAAATCGTCGACGTGGGTTACAGTTACACCAAATTCCCAGAAATGTTTTCGGCTTGAAAGCTATTGTTCATCATTGGACTAAAATTTAATAATTGCCCTATATTTTAATGGAATATTATCTCGCAGTTACAAGTACAGTCGATCCAAAAAAAAAAAAAAAAAAAACGGCAACAAAAAACCATACATCACAGAATAGATTGTGAAACACTTTCCAACGCTACTGGAATATTGTTTTTATTTTTGTTCATATATTAAAATAAGATATCTAAATAAACATTAAACTAGTTGGATGTGCCAATCCTAAAACTTTCTTCTATCTAATACATCTCCATATTTCATAATGTAGTTACAATTGTCAATACTTTAATATTGTTAGTTCACGTTAATAAAAACGAGTTAATCTCGATCATGATATTTATTATAATCAAAAATTCTCCGATATTCTGTTGTACATCAGATGTTAGCAAATAGCCGGCTTATCAGGATCTTCCCGTCGCGTTATGAGCTGCCGGTGTACAATAGAAAACGAAAAATAAAGAAAATTATACAAAAAACGCTGTTACAGTGCCCTTTTTTCGGCGGAATATTTCCAAATTCAATGAGAACGTGTTTCGAATTGTCAAAAACATACACAAATAATTTGGTTCAATTTTATGCATAACTTCATACACTTTTCGATGGTACAATAATGAAAATGGCAAAAAAATCACTATTAAATCGCACCTATCCGTCGGAATTTTTCCAAATTAAGGGAGGACCTGCTTGTCATAGCCACCCCCCTCCCCCCCCCCCCAAAAAAATAAATAAATAAGTAAAAATAAAAAAATGGTTCAATTCTATGCAATTTTATGCATACACTTTTAGGCAGATTTCGTATGAAATACTACCTATTAGGATCGTTCCTATGTTGGATTTTCTGAAACTTTTTGCAGATCTACACCTATCATGACCCCTACAACCCAAAAACACCCTCAGTAAAAAACTTTATCTATCTCTCTATCTATCTACCTATGAATATATATATATATATATATATGTATATATATATATATATATATATATATATATATATATACATATATATATATATATATATGTATATATATATATATATATAATATACATATATATCACTTTCTTCTGGACATGATAACTTCCACAATTCAGCATAAATCTCTTCCAAACTGATACATAAAATCAAGGGGCATAAAATCTCGGTCAAGTTCGTTAATGGGTAAAATCGGACCAAGGGGATGGAAATAGGGAGGGGGTTTGTAAAAACCGAAAAAACCCCATAACTTCTTAATTTTTGTGCATATCAAATCAGTTTAAAGTTTTCATTACTTCTAAAAATAGGGCAAAAACTTAAGTATCACAGATTTTTGATAAAATTAAAAATGGGCTCAAGGGCCGCAAAAAATATGGTTTTGGGCAGAAAAAAATTCATAACTTCGTCAATTCTCAAGATATCAAATCCAATTAATTTTATTATACATCTCCGTAATATTGTCTACAAGTTTTATATTCACAAGTCTTTGATAGGACCAATTCGTACCGCAAAAAAAAAAAATGAAAAAAAAAAATGAAAAACGAAAAACGAAAGCAAAAAAAAAGGGGGGGGGGAGGTTGAAGAAGAAAAAATCCATAACTTCGTCAATTCACAAGATATAAAATCCGCATGAATTTATTATATATCTTCTTAATATTGTCTTCAACATTTATATAGACACGTTTTTGATAGGACACATTCTTACAGCAAAAACAAATTAAAAATACATAGCGGTTGAAGAAAAAAATCATCTTATTAAGGGTGTATTCAAATCCAAACTGCTTATTTTCTTACTCATTTTTAAATTCATTTTTGCTCTCAGACGCATCCAGTTGGTAGGTTCTCTTATTCAGAAAGGATATAATAAAACGTAATGATCGATTTTTTGATAGAGGCAGAATATATTTCAAAAAATGATGTCAAAGTGGGCATTTTGAACAGAATTTTTCGAAGCGATTGTGTTAGAAACGAAAAATATTGCCCTACTGAGAAAATAATTGTTTATTAATCAAGTTTTAATTATTTGAAAGAAAAATAAAAACACATGTCGCTTATAAATCTTTTCAAAAATCGCGTCAGCAAGTTTCATATTTTTTCTATTAAAAATGAATCTGAAAATGTGCCAGAAAATTTCGAAATGTTGAGCATGGAAAAGTATTTTTTTTAATACCGCCTTAACATGATTCTGATAAAACCAGCTATTATATAAAAATGAAGTAAAAACTCGTCATAAGCGGCCAGATAAAACTGTTAAAGTGGATTTATATCTAATCATGATTTAGTTTTTGTTGGTGAAATTAGTATACTTAACTAAGAAATCTACCTCCGCCTGTAGGCCGGGCCGGCAGGGATTTTTTGATGGTACAATGGCGACATACGGACACACGGACAGAAAGACATTTTGTATAAACATGTTTTTTGGGATCTCTGACTCCCAAAACGTGTAAATCCGTCGAAAATTTTTTCGATTACAATACTTTCTTCTATTGAAGATAGAAGGAAGTAAAAACTAACACACATAGCTAAAAACATTTACTGCAATTGATTGCAACTGCTGCCCATGTGATCTGCACACCTCGAAATATCATAACTAGCCGGATGGGGCAATCCCAAAATTTTCTTCTATCTCATACGTGATAATACGTCAAATTTCGCTATCACAATGCCAAAATTAAATGACAATCTATGATCATCATAAGGAGTCTAAAGGTATAGGTTCTTACAATTATTTACATTTAAAAAAGAGATATAAGCATCGCATTTTTCAAACAAATCATTGATTTTCTGCATCCATGCTCTTAGATGTCTGAAACTAAAATTCCCAACCAAAAGAGTATGAAAGCGACATCTACTGTGCAGTATGCATCAAAGCCTGATAAGAATCTATGTGAAAGTGCAACAGAATATGAAGCTTGATTAAATTCCGAGCGTTAGTTTTTGAGATATATAGCTATCTCGAAAATCATAAAAACTGCAACATAGAAACGCCACCTGTGATATGATTTACACGAAAACCTAATCAGCACCATCTTATGCCAAGGTCTAACAGAATGTAATGTTTGATGAAATTCCGTGTGTTAATACTTGATATAATTATGGCTAAAATCATGTAAATCCTGAAAAATGTAGCATAGCAGTGTTACCTGTTGGACGATTTACAGCAAAACCTAATCAGCAACAACTTATGACAACACCTAACTAAATCTGAAGTTTGTCGATGCATACAAACCCGAGGATTATTGCTTGACATATAGTTATTTTTTAATTCGTTAAAAATGCAGCCTAGAAGCGCCACCTATTGGGCGATTTGTACCAAAAACTAATCAGCGCCAATTTGTACCAAGTTTTAACTGAATTTAAAATGTCATTAAATTCCGTGCATTAAATCTTGGGATTGCAGAAATCGTGAACAATGCAGCATAGTGGCTCCGGCTGCTGATAAATTTATACCAAAACGTAATCAACAACAACTTGTGTTAACGGTTAACTGAATCTGAAATTTGGTAAAAATACGCTTTTTAGTTCTTGAGATAGAGCTATTTCGGAAAATGTGAAAACTGCAGCACAATAGCGCCACCTGTTGGGCGGTTACTTCAAAAACTAATCAGTACAAATTCATATCAAGAAGTACTTGAATCTAAAGTTTTATTATGTTCCGTGAATTAGTTCTTGAGATAGAGCGCCCACAATTTTTTTTATATATACAGACTCTCAGACTCAGATACAGACATTTTCTAAAAACAGTAAAATCGTGTTCAAGACCTGCTAGAACATACAAATCCGTTGAAAACTGGAATTCAAAATTCTTCGCGAATCAAATACTTTCTTGTGGTAAAGATAGAAGAAAGTAAAAATTACTGAACTTTTAAAATGCATGTCACAGATGAAAACGTAAATTATACATCTGCTGGAAAGCGTTGGATATTACAACTGTATGCGGGGCTTATGCTCAACTTATCGCCACCATCTTGTAATAGCAAAAGATGGAGTATTTTGCTCCAAAGAATTTTAAAAGCTAGTTTGAAAATCTACAGTAATATAATTTTTTTATTTTGAAAAAAAAAATCTAAAATATGTTTAGGTATATGCAGCAGAATGTACAAAGCCTCCTTAAAACAATAACAATCACAAGAAAAGCAGATTTTGCTCTTATACATTCGCATAACACAGATTTATTCTTTTGCCTTGAGTGTAAAAATCGTCTTCACCCATAGCTTTTTTTTGACTGCGAGTACAAGTTTTTAGTAAACAAGTCCTACTCCTAAACTACTCAAAATATTATTATTATGCAAATTTTATTTCAAATTTCAAAGAGAGACTTTTCAAATGACTTTTTTGTCACAAGCATTCAAAAATGAGATTTAAGTTCAGCACTAGTCACGGGGAGAAACGAAAACGCTAATGTTAAGTCTATGGGGACGTTATTTTCAAATTTCTTGCTATGATTTTTATATTTTTGAATCAATTTTGTGAATAGAATAGCTGGGGACGATCTACAAATAGGATAGTTTTTACTTTTTCGATTTAGATTTCAGATTTTTTCTAAAAAATTACTTTCTCTATCAGAACCGGTTAGAACCGATTCTGAAATTGAAAGTATCCCACTATAAAACAAGTATAACCCAAATCGAAAAAGTAAAAACTAGCCCGGTTGTAGATCGTCCTCAGCTATCCTATGCATAAAAATCATTAAAAAATATTAAAATCAAACCCAAAAATGTGAAAAGAACGTTCCATAGACTTAACTTTAGCCTTTTCGTTTCTCCTCGTGACTAGTGCTTGCTCTCAAGTCTCATTTTTGAGTGCTTGTGACGAAAAAGTCATTTCAAAAGTCTCTCTTTAAAATTTGGAATACAATTTGATTAACAATCAAACAATAACAGACTAATAGATTTGCATAATAATAGACATAACATTAGAATTTTCCTTTCTTCTCGTGACTGAAGTGGCAACTTAAATGATTATGTATTAAAGTGACGTTGCCATTTTTCATTTGGAGGATACTTTATATATCTCAAAACATTAGATAAAAATAACTGAAAATAGAAAATTGATACATTATTAAACTAAATTATGTAAGAGATACAGATTCATACAGTGTGGTAAATAATTTATTCAAAATTTTGGGGAATCAAAAGGTGGAGAGGATGAAGGCAATGGTACAGATGGCAGCAATCAAATACGGAAGAAGAAGCAAATACAAGATATGTCAAAAAATGGTAAAGACAACACAACAAAGTCACAAATCGGGTAAGAAATAGTCACAATTCGGGTAATTGTCACATCCGGGTAAAATTGTCACAAATCAGGAAATCAAAGTCACGATCAGGATGTAGCGCCTTGAAGCGACATTATTTTTTCTTTTTGAATAGAGTGTTCTTGATTCTTTTAGACCAAGGCAACCTGGAAACAATATTTTAAGACCTTATCAAAAACAACTAATTGAAAAACCTTACATTAGCTATCTTAAAAAAAATAACAACAAATCTAAGGAAACATTCGAGGAGATTATTAAAAAAATACATAAAACTTCAACTGCAAAAGAAAAGTCAAATGTTTCTTAGTCTTGAAAATTATAATATAAAGATAATTAAAGATAATTTACAGCAACCTCTTCTGAATTAATAATTCCAAAATGTGGTATTTTTCTTTAGAAAACTCTGAACTCGATATATTTCTGAGATTTAATGAGACGTTTATAAACACAAAGCTAATTTTACTACCACTCGTTTTCGTAAACGGTAAAGAGTAGATTTTAAAGTGCAAAAATCAGTTTCCTTAACCCGTTATACAGGTTTTCGGATGCTATTCATTTTTGAAACAAGCAATCTTCTTTTCAACATGCATGTTTTACAGGCAAACTTAATAAATTAACAGCGTTAACATAAATCTTAAAATCAATATTACTTTGTAAACCCTGAATGTACAAATTAAATTACGAAGCTGAAAATGCGTATTTGAGAATAAGTATTATCTTAAAAACCGATATTCCGATTTGAGCATAAGGTTTAATAGGCTATAAAAGCTACTTGAACAAGATTCCGAAAATCAGGGGTAGCACCCTTAAATGCGACAATGTTCTTTTACATAAAATCTTAAAGCAAGAATCGTAAATAAATGTTATATAATGAAGCATATGAACTTCATAAACAAAACCCGAAACATTTTTTTTTTAATGTAAAACGGTTTCTTTAAAAGAAATTTCCAATCAAATATACATCGTTCATTTTACATCGCCCCCATGTTTCATAAATGCGACAAAAATTCCCGAAAGTGGCTCACGGTTTTTATTTTTTAACTTTGAAGATCAATTAAACTTATAACGTCAAGGGCTACGTTGTCCGTTTCAGTTACCTGACACTCAGTTAAACTAAAGAAAAGGCAACCAGTTTCCGGTTTAGAATTTAAAGTTGACTATGCATTTAGGAGAGCTTCTTTTCAGCTTGTGCCTAATAGTGACATACATATTGTTGTAAATGCGGCGAAAGATTTAGAAGATTAACGAAGAATTTTGTATGGGATTTTTTATATATTGTGTTAAAATGCTATTTAAATCAAATTTTATGTTTAATTAAGCTGTGTTGAGCCAGCATAATCCTCCATTAATGTTTTTCTTCAACCAGGTGTTGAAATATGTGTTTAAGACGATCAAAAAAGAAAAATACGCTTCTGTAAAATTTCTGATAAAAAAAGGGTGTAAGAAACGCAGTGTCTATTCCAGTAACATGATATGGACATATGATTAAGGAATTTGCAAAAATTTTACATAATGAAAATTTTGGAAAATCTTGTGTAGATTGAAAACAATTTATGTTTATTTTAATGCGGTTAAGAAAGTTAATTTTACCAATATTATACTCTTTGGTAGCTTAAATGCTGTATCCGATTAAAACGTGATGCAATTGAGTTATTCCCTGGTTTAGGAGTCATAATTTTTGTTAGCACTTTTATAAAATCTGATATTTTAATTCTGTTTTTACCTTTTATTCGTTATAATCGACATTTTCTACTTTTAAATTAGTAATAGATAAAAAAAAAAATAAAACCATGTTTATCTAAATGAATATATGTTTTCATATGCGTATTTTTAAGTACAGAAAAACTTAATTTTTTTGAGAAAGTGCAGGAAAAAAGAAGCCGGGAGGTGGGGGGGGGGGGGTGCAACAGAATATCAGGCACAGAGCTTCCCTTTGGCTTAATCAGATTTATTAGAAATATTGTACGATTTTATCTATTTCTAAGGCTGATATATTTATCATGTGACATTTTATAATAAAGTTATATGTAATAAATAGTCTAGTTAACAATATTATAAATATCTTTTAAATACTTTTTTAACTCGTAAGCTCCACGCTGTGAACTCGCACCGACCGAAATGTCGGCGTCTTTAATTAATTCGCATTTTTCATTCACAAAATAAGAATTTTGATAAAATCAAATATTTCATTTGGATTCCTTATTAAATTTCGTATATGGATCATGTAGTTATATTTCATTATAACCAGACTGTCAGCAAAATTATGCGGAGTTGAAGTTACGGAAACCCAAATCGCACTGGTGTATAAATTATGGGTTAATATTGACGCGCGAATTTTGCGAATTTTAAACGATGTTTTCTGCGATAATCATTTAATTGTAGTTATGACCATAGCTTTTTGGCAAAGAGGGATGAGAGCTTTTTATATTAGGAACGCATTTCTTTATTTGAAGGTTATTTATATTTGGCATTATACGCAGTATTCAAATAACTTCTGCATATTAACAGTATAAAATTGACACACAGCACGGTGGTACGCTGTGATAAACATTTCAAGAATAATATTTAAAAGTTTAATTATAATAGTCCTGTACTTAAATTTTAATACTACCCTGTGAGTTAATAGACTTTCATTCATCTTTTAATCAAGTGGTCTCGGGGACCGCACATAGTAGTTATGCAACAATTCCTGTCACAGCAGTTAAGGATTAATTAAATCAAAAAATAATTACAGTTAACTCTTAACTGCTTTTTTTAAATTTTCACAGTTTAACTTTTAATTTCCAGTTTAACTATCCATACAGCAAAATTTTGCTTCATTTGGAGCCTAATACTATTATTTGACATGTTTGAAATATAGAAATTTTATTAGAAATAGTACTGTACAAACAGTTTAGTGTAAAAACAGTATTTTATGAGTTAATCGCGCATTTTATTCATCTTTCAATTGAATGGTTTCGCAGACCGCTCACAGTTGTAATGTATCAATTTTCTGTCACAGCAGTTAATCGGTAAATGAACTTTTTTCAGATGAATTGTCATATATAAAATGCATTATCACATTTAGGACTATGAACATCGCCTTTAGGTTTTAGCTGCCACAAATGCGACAAAAATGACCTAAATGCGACAATCCTATATTGTGGTTTTATACTACAGATAATTATTAAATTTCTACAAAATAAGTTAGTTTTTAACTAAAGGTACAGTATTCAGTAATTTGTTGCTTAATAAAATATACATTTATATAATAAAATCCAAAATATACCCTAAATGCGACAAAACTACGGGGAATCGTATCTCATTTAGGCAGACTGACTTTATAGAGTTAATTTGATCTTTAAAATGCATTTATAATATCTATTATCACGTTGCATGTTTTATATTACAACACGATTTTTTAACGTATCTATTTTATTTTATTAGAAAAGTTGCGATTGAATTACTCAAAAATTTTGTTTTAAACATCAATGATTAATGCTATTATTAGCAAGTAATAATAATAATAATAATAATACTTACGCTTTGTGTCTAAGTATAAACATTTCCAAGATGGTGAAATTAACTCTACGCTGCCATTCATATACATATTCTCTAGCCATATCATCCATAGCCCGCCAGGCAGCATCGGCTTGGTTTATCTTTATCAAGTAAGGAATGGCGCTTGACAAGTCTATTTTCTTTTCTCTCATCAACTTTCTCCACACCCTTTCTCTTTCTACTTTCACTTCACTTTGAAACCATTTTAAGGCCTCTTCACGAACTCCAGATGACCTTTTCATTATCTTGAAGGCCGCTTCAACTTTATGATCAAACTCAGCAGAATCAAACATGAATCTGAAAACAATTTGGGACAAATAAGTAAACATAAAATAGAAAGAAAATTCATGCGTCATGGACAGATTAAGAAATACTTTTCAACATATTCAGAATAATGTGTTATATCTTCCCCTATTTCAAGTGAAAATCAAATTTCAACTTAAATGCTTAAAAAGCGCAAAGGCCAACCCAGTGAAAAATATTCTATGCCGGGACACGAACCCGGGCCATCAGTATAGCGCACTGACGTTCTACCGACTAAACCACATGGAACGATACCCAGCCTGGAACTCCTTACTATTAAAGATTGGCAAGGCTACAAACGTAGCACAAGATGGAATATTTTCCGTCAGCCACCGACATGGGGCAAACACAGACCCTTAATTAAAGGTTTAATCCTTAATTTAAGGGTAAGACCCTTAATTAAATGTTTCCAAGGTTGACCTTTGCGTCTTTTAAGCAATTAAGTTGAAATTTGATTTTTATTTGAAATATTGTATGCAAGGCGAATGTTTCTCTCTGGAAAAAAAAATTACAAATATTAATATAAAACTTTCCCATTTAATGAGGTGCAAAACAATTTTTAAAAAAGCGAAAAATTTTTAAAAACGCTTAAAATTTTAAAGCTCTGATAACAGTAATTAACGTCCATAAAATAGAAGCGTATTCAAATTCTTTTGTGAAGCCCTGCATATGATCCGTAGATTTACATATACTGTATGGTATGTTAAAATTTAATTCATTGGGAAACGCATAACACAGCTGAAATTTCTCTTTCAAGAATTTCCGTCAATAAACAAAAATGCTCTTAAGTTGTTATGTGCAGCCCTGTCGAATTTATACGCAGGCTTTATAGGATATAAACACACCAAGTAGTATGCAACAAATTAGTGAAATTTAAAAACGCATACTACATATGAAACGCACTTCAATAATTATTCCTCATGCACAGTTCTGTAACCGAATTATTATTTGTGTCCCTGTATATGAACAATAAAATTTTATGCACACAGAAAGCTTCTAATAGTGCCCCTCAGCGATGTATATAAGTTTCAATAAATATGAAATAAAATCATTAAAATACACTGCAAACCATTTTCTTCCATAGACCTTAAAGTAATGGATTTCTGTTGAGCGTTCCTCTGAAACTGTAAATGCTACTTAATTAATTTTCGATACTTATCGTGCCATAGAAAACCTCAATAACGTATATCAATTTCATGGCAATCTGAGTTTATTTACGAGAGCTAGACCTCGGACTATCTTACAAAGAGACGGACAGACAAACCAAAATCATACGATAGAAGTCTCTAAAAAAATATTACCCGATATGAGTAATTTTCCCAGATATGTGCATTTTCAACGATAAAGTTTTTGAAAAGAAATTCACATTAAGGGTAATAAAATATTTTTAATAGATTTGAACTTATCGATCATCATACCAGTATATTCACAGATTGTGAGAACTATTTTCTTAAAATTGCATTGTTTTTATTACGTGGTTGCTATATTCGGGACCATGATTTGACAGACTTGATGTTTTTTATGTATGTATATCGTTAAATATCAAATGGAATGGATTATCCTGTTCAATTAAGTTTAATATTAGTGTAATTGATGTTACGTGTTATTCTATTTATTTTACTATTTTACAACCATTACCGATTTTATCTAGCCCACGTAATTGATGTTTTCATCATGTTCGTGATTTTTCCACAATTGACATTTAATGTACAGGGACATCGAATAAGGTGTCCCTGACTGCGAAATGAATTGCACGAAAAGCATGTAACCAAACAGTACGAAACCTACTTGAATTCTTAGAACATCTGAAGAAGTTTTGGCAGTGGTAATTGTGTTGAACATGGCTTGTCGGGCGCATCCGCCGACGCCACTTTGTGACTCGATGCCATTTCACTCTTCAGTCAGTTCACTGCAATCACGATGAGTGTACATCAGAAAGCGCAGTGCATGTTGTGGTACGCACTGTTTATGTTTGTTATTGTGGTACAATGTCATTTTCTCCGTACATATGGAGAAGTCCGCAAACAAACAAAACCATAGTTCATTGGTTTAACCAGTTTAAAGCGCACCTGGTTGGAGATCGTCTACCTGTTAGATGTTTGCTGGACAACAGGGAGAGCTCATATTGAAGTTTAATAAAAAGAAAAAAAAAAAAAGAAGTAATGTAAAAAACCTCACAGATTTTTCTAATCTAACAGTGTAAAAATAAATGATTTTCCTGTATTAAAACCTTATTTATTTTAATTCGAAATCAGGGACACTTATTTTGGTGACTCTGTATATATATATATTACATAGGTAACACTGGCAAAGAATTGCTATATTGAAAATGACTTCCAGGCTTCTTCTTTTCTACAATAATTTGTTTTTATTTTTTGCTTCATTTATGGAGTTATTTAGGCAGTTGCTAACTTTCTAACTACAGCATGACCCATTTTATTCTCACAGTAATTATTTATCAAATAAAACTCTAAATAAACAAGTGATTGAACACGAAATTGAATTTGAGTTAAGTTTTAAAATGCACTAAATTGAAAATAAACACTATATCGTGAAAAATGTTTTTTTTTTTTTTAATTATAGACCCAGTAAGTGGTAGAATTACAAATTACAGCTATGACAGTTCACAGAAACGATTCGTCCGGTTCTGTAAACACATTCCTTCTGTGGAATTTTTTATTATTAATTAGTTACATTTATTTTTGTTGTTAAACATAAATAAAAAAACCTTTTTCTCAAAACCATATAATATGAAATAAGCTTGAGCACATTAGTTATATATGTGTACCGATACAGCATTACTATTAGAGACATACCGATTAGAGACATACAAGTGTAAATGTAAAAAAGTAAGAAAATATATAATAAATCAGCTTATAATATATATAAAATAACTAACTAATAGCGTTTCAGTACGGTATTACATTATTAAATAAGAATATCATAGCACTTTATCATACCAGATTTAAAAGATTAAAAACCTCCTTACAATCTAATGTTTTTTGTTCTAACTCCTTAAATATTTTTTTGTTCGTTCATAGGAATATATTTTTTAACTAATTAGTATTAAAAGAGAAATTTTAAAAAAATCCTACCTCTCGCTCGTTATTAAAGCGAAAATAAATTTCTGTTTTATATTTTGAATTTAAGGAAAGCATACAAAAAATATTTAAAAGTGTTCTTTACTGCGCGCATAGTTTTATGAAAAAAAAAATCAGTACAGTTAAATGACTAAACAGAATATTAACAAAACGTTCTATTGAAATTCATAAAAAAAGAAAATTATCAAAAATTTCTATACCTATCAACTACAACTTCTCTTTTCAAAATTTTCCAGTACTTTTCTACTTCTTTACTATCCTGATCGTCATCGAAATCTTTACGAGATCGAAATCTGAAAATATACATTAGAGAAATATAGACATAGAAATGTAAGTATAAGAAAAACAGCAATTCTAATTCATCATACACAATCGGAATATATACCTAGAAATATATTTGCATTTTACTTATATAAAATTATGGAGCTTGAATACGAATAGAGAACGATACCATTGAAGTCTTTTTAGATTAAAGTAGTTGAATATGAGTCTTCTAAATTTCTCCATCCTTTTAATATGTATTATTCTCTTTTACATTAATTTTTCAAGACGCATTTATAAAAACGAAGTTTATTTTGCTGCCACTGATTTTCGGAAACGTTTCCAACTATTTTTTATAATTTATTAATCAGTTTTCTCAGTCCAGAATACTGTTTTTTTAATGCTATTCACTGTCAAGTAATACAATATTCATATTCATCAAACATTTTTTATGGACAAGCGTGATAATTAGCAACTTTAACATTAGTATTATTTTGTTACTCTTGCATTAATAAATTATATTATACATTAACACATTAATAAAACGTTTAACTAAGAATAAATAGTATCCTAAAATTTATAAATAAATCATACATTCAGGATTGAGAAATCAAATTAATATTACTACAACAATTACTCTGAAACGCTTCTGAAAATCAGTGGAGCAAAAAAAAAAAATTGTTTTTATAAATGATTCTTTAAAACCGAAAAATACATTGATTTCCGAAGTTTCTAATGATAAAAAATGTTTTTCAGTATCATCAGTAACTCGGAAAAGTTAGTGTACATTTCCGTGCATTAACACATTATATTTTCATAGATTATGAAACATTTGTCTTTTTTTGCAGTGTACCAGTGAAAACGTTCGATCAAAATATGAAATTTAATACAGACAATTGGGTGGTTTCTTTGTAAATACATGAAAACGAAGCGTGTATGAATTCCACCTGGATTCTTTGACAGTTAACACTGTTAAAAATCTAGTTAAACTGCCATTTTCATAATATAGCCCGCAAAAATACGGATTTTTTTTACAATGTAGTATTTTAAGAAAATAAAAAATTCAATTTTATTTTTAAAAATAAATTTAGAGGTTTTTTGTGTGTGTGTGTGTGGGGGGGGGGGGGATAAATAATATTGTTTTCTATAATTCTGTTTTTTTTATTTTTTATATCAGTGTTATCAGATTATCTTCACTGCATTCCTTTCCTATATAGTAGTGCTTGTATATACTCTTAAATCAAAGAGATATACAATGAATTTTATGTAGTATATTAGAGATGACGTAATTGTAAATACATTGGCGTAAGCTGTACTTTAATATTATCATAGGCTCGAAGATGGATCGCAAAAAAATAGATGTAAATCGCCAGCTGTGTTCAAAATGGTATCTTAATGTACGTTTAATAAATACATACTATCGTTAAAAAGGATACATATGATAAAGGCAAAGCAAAATAATATAAAATAGTAATTTAATATGCAATCATTAAGTAAATAACATCAATATGGCGACTTTTAGCAATAAACGGTATTAACAATTGTTATTCTTATTTCCGATGGGTTGTTCTGCTCGCCAGAATAAATATAACATAAATATTATGTAATATAAATATACTTATCAATTAATACAATATATTATATCTGTATCTTTGCTATATTATATTATAGAGGTATACGTATATAGATACTTCTGCTACAGCCTTTATTATGGCCACTATACAGGGTGTCCGGTCTCAACGGTGTCCAATGGCTAATTCCTAAACCATTAGTTGTAGACATCTAGTTCCAATTACAAAAAATGTTTAAAATCAGGTAAAGAAATATTTTAAAAGAGATTTGGGTTAACAAAAACGTTTCTTAAAAAATTACGAAATTTAAATTTTTATACGGTCCCTCGGTCCTATAAGTTATATTTAGTAAAATTTTCCTTTTACACTGACAATTAATACACAAAAAGTCCCGTTAATCTACGATTAAAATTGACCGAGTAATAGCATATTTTTTGCACAAATTGGGGGTCATTCACAAATTTAGTCGAAATATAATTTTGTCAGATATATTAGAGAAATGGTTGAGAGTAAAATTAACATTGCAATATAAATTTTAAATCTTTAATTATTCTGACACATTAATGCAAAATATACAGTTTGTAACAAACATTTTTAAAACACACATTTTTAAAAAACACAACCATCACCTCTACTTTATGGTATCCGTTTTTTGTTATTCTTTAAATTTGACAATTTATGATTTGTGAAATATCCTGACATGATGGTTAAATATTCATGTAATTTTCGGATTCAGTGTTAAAAAATACATAAAAGTTAAAAAAAGCAACAATCGCAGTCTTGTATTATCTAATCTAAAATTTTTCTTAAACTTCTTGGCGGTAATCTATCCGAAATCTTTTGTGCTATCCTGTAAAATAAGTATAAATGGTAGCCACCCAAAATCATAATAATATTAGATTGTTATTGGATTTGCGCCAGTATGTAAAATGTAATCTCGTTCGGATATTTAAAAGTGAGCTAAAGTTCCAGTACAAATTTTAACTGGAAAAACGTAAATACGATCGTTGAAGTAACATAAAAACTTGTAAAAATAACATAATTTTTGTTTAAAAAAATCACAGAAACAGACTCAAATCCTGACAAAATAAAACATATGTTATTTTAACCAATCTGAAACTTAATAAATGTTAACTTAATCGTAATACTTGTACGATTTTTTTCAAAGCGCAGATACACATGAAATAAGATCTTCGAATACTTTAAGCACATGGAATGTGACCCCTCAAACCCAAGTCGAAGTCATTTGTTTTCAGAGCAGAAAAGCAGCATAAGTCATGCATTTTTAAAGTATCATAACTCGCTCAATTTTAGTGTTATATGAATGGGACTTTTTTGTCTTACTTGTCAGTGTAATAGGAAAATTTTACTAAATATAACTTATAGGACCGGGGGACCGTATAAAAATTTAAATTTCGTAATTTTTTGAGAAATTTTTTTATTGACCCATATCTCTTTTAAAATATTTCTTTACCTGATTTAAAACATTTTTGTAATTGGAACTATATGTCTATGACTAACGGTTTAGGAATTAGCCATTGGACACCGTTGAGACCGGACACCCTGTATAACATTAACTATGCAGTAACAATGAAATAAAGCAAAAAAGGTGTTACTGTAATTAATATTTTTGTCATTATTTGGCGGCGCAGTGAATATGACCTGACACGTATAATACATAAGTATCAAGTTAGCTAATGTATGTCGTTTTACGAAAAAATGTGTTTTAAATTGCTGTTACTTACGCAAATTTCTCTAAGAATCCTTTAAAATTCATTTTTCTTAAAATCATATAACAAAATATAACAATCTTTAAGAATGTCAAACGTTTTAAAGCAAAAATCTTTTAATCTTAGCTCTTAGCAAACTTCAAGCAAGAAGATTTTTACCAGAACAAAACGAAATTGAAAGATTCTATCATTGTTATAACAACAATGTGTACAACAATGATACATATCATTGAAAGTAATAGTTTTAAAAATGATTCAGCGTTGTTTTTAATCCTTTCAACAAGATAGATTTGTTTTCAATTTCCTTTGTTATAAAGTGATTGTTGTTTATGTCGCATTGTTTACATTCTCTTTAAAAGTTTTGAGTTCAGCATTGTTTACAGTAATTTTTACACGCTGTTAATTTAATACTGAAAATTGTAACAGTGGAATTTTGTAATCAAATTTTCACTCACTTCCTGATGAGCTTTGTATGATTGCGATAATAATACAATACATTAAAATTTTTGTACCTTAATTAAGATTTAATTGGTCAATTTTAATAAAAAAATATCGATAATAATTTACCTAAACGATGGAAAAAATAAAACAAATAAAATTAAAATACGTTTTGAATACGGTTAAAATTCCAATTTACTTGGGTTATATCTATCGGCGCCTCACTATTTTTTGTTTTGAGCTCCATATATTTCATAAAAAAAAAAAATCTATTTTTAAGTGCATCAATAAAAGCTTGTTTTTTTTCTAAACTTTCATATAATTTCATCAATGTTTTTAGATTTTTCAATTTAATCAACCCTTTATCATTAAAAATAAAAACTTTCAAGCTTAATTCAAAATTTATATTTATTTATTTATTTTATTTTTGATGAAAAAAAAAGTAGGCCAGTTTTCCAACCTGTTAGTTATTGGAATTAATTCACCAAACAAATTGGTAAATAATGATTTAACAATTCTTCACTTTTGAGAATATTATAAAGTTAAATAAAACTCATTTAAAATAATTCTAGACCCATCTATCTGCTTTTTAAACACTGAGTTTTAACCTAGACCACACATAACCTAAAAATAAATTACTCAGCTGTCATATAATCACTTATTACAATTTTCATCATTTGTGCAATACAAGATTTAAGGGGACAAGTGACCTTAAAAACGTTAAAAATCAATTTTTTTATTTTTTGTAAATTTCACTTTAAATATTATTCAAGGCTACATTATATACATTATGGCATGTATTTACCTCAAAAAAAAAATAAATAAATAAATAAAATAAAAATAAATAAATAAATAAATAAATTACTTTTGAGAAAAAAAATGTAATTTTACGCGTCCTAAAAAGTCTTCGAAATGCACCCTGCGCGTTCCATATCAATGAAAACCCCAATATTCTTTATAAAAGTTTGGTTTATATATATAAATAAAACTGTGCATCGAGTTTTATATATTTGAATATAAAGATTAAAAAAAAATCAAAATTTACTTTTATTTTGTAAATTTTGCTATAAATATTACTCAAAGGTTCATTATGGTTCGTTAAGCATTATGGCATGCATTTATCACAAAAAAAAATTTTTTTTTTAGAAAAAAATGGAATATTTCGCGTCGTCTTTAAAATCTTCGAAATGCCCCCTGCGCGTTTCATATCAATGAAAATCCCCCAGTATTTTTTATGAAAGTTTGGTTTATATATATAAATAAAACTGTGCATTGAATTTTACATATTCGAATATAAAGGTTAAAAAAAAAAAAAAAAAAAAAAAAAAAAAAAATTGTTTACTTTTATATTTAAATATATAACATTCGATGCACAGATTTATTTATATATATAAACCAAACTTTTATAAAAAATACCGGGGATTTTCATTTACATGGAACGCGCCGGGAGCATTTCGAAGATTTCTAAGACGACGCTTAAAATTTCATTTTTTTCTCAAAAATAATTTTTTTTTTAATTTTTTTATGATAAATGCTTATTATAATGAATATAATGTATCCTTGAATAATCATTAAAATGAAATTGACAAAAAATAAAAAAATGATTTTTAAGGTTTATAAGGTCCCATGTCCCCTTAAGTACTGGACCGATGTGGGAAAAACAGAGAACTCGTTTTATTTTTATACGGATCTCTCCTCGTCCCAAAAGACAAAATAAGCTCAAAAACATTTATGTGAAAAAAAAATATATGTATCGGCCACAGCTTAATTTGATATCAAGTATATATTAAAAAAAACTGCGAACGTTAGATGGCGCTGCTAGCAATAAACTTCTCATCAAGGCAAGAGCAGAAATTACTCAGCCATGGTGCCAATGAAAGAGGTCAAACATATGGAGTGGGTCTCATTCGCCAATACATGATTATATTATTAAACAATTGTACAGTCTTGGAAAAAAAAAAGTAAACACCCCCTACTAACTCCTCAACAAATCATCGTAGAAGAATGTTACTGGTACCGAACGATTGGAAATAAAGTCTGCTATTAAATGATGTATGTAAAATTTGCTTAGGCGGCCATCTACATATTAAAACGAATCCAAACTTCAATTTTTTTCAATGACAATACCCAATTTTAACGAGATATTTCAAACCTTCGGTTCAAACTACGCCTAGACTCCGAATTTCAAGTCATTTGAATGATAAGTTTTTGAATTATAAACATTCAAAATTTAGTGCTTCTAATGTTAAATTACATTTTCATATTTTTATTTATATCTCCAGAAATTATGCTCCTAATGTGCTAATTTTTTTGTGTATCAATAATACTATTATACCCAAACATAAATACGCTGAATTTGCAATTTTTATCACTTTATTATATGAATTATGAATTGTGAAACTAATATTCAAAAAAATTATGAATTGCAACCTACAATTTTTTTGATGGATTTAGATTTATTAAGTCCTGCTTTATGGAAATCCAAAATTTCACGTTTTTCTTCCAAGTAGTTTTCAAATTATGCTTAAAAAACGGCAAAATGATGGTTTAAGGAGCTGTCTATAATAGAAGTGAATAGATATTTTGAAATTTCTTCTGCTGTCCTGTAATCTAGCAAGCTTCATTGACCTCTTAAGGTGCCTTGATCAAGATGGGGGATCTCTCGGTTAACAATCGATTTCGGAACTTCTATTTGGATACAGCCCTTAAAATACGCTCGTTTTAAAATAATTAATTTCTCGGAAACTTATGGTACGAATTGCATAAAAATTTGTTTTTAGGCTAATGGAAGGATGTAAAGTTCATTTATGCTGTCAAAATTGTGTACTGCTATTGAAAAAAAGTTATGGTTCGTTTTAATATGTAGATGGCCCCCTAAGCAAATTTTGTATGCATCATTTAAAAGTAGACTTTATTTCCAATCGTTCGGTACCAGTAACTTTCTTTTACGATAATTTGTTGAGGAGTTAGTGGGGGGTGTTTACTTTTTTTTCCACGACTGTACGTTAGTGTATAATCTGTGAAAAAAAAAGGTTTCTTAATCTAGGAAAATATGATATTAACACAATCTCGAAAATATACATTTATCTCATTCATGTCACCCACGATTCCGAAGAGCGTTCCTTAGCTTTACAAACCTAAAAAAAAAAAAAAAAAAAAAAAAAAAAAAAAACAAGATATTTTAAATTTTTAAGGAACATTTATCAAAACAGCGTTTCTTTTATTGTCACTGTTTCCCAGTCATTTTTAAGTGTATTAATACGTTTTCTCAATCCGGAATGCACTTTTTTGGATGCTATCAATTCTAAAGTAAACATTTTTGTGTTCAACAATCATTTTTCGCAGACAAATATAATAAATGAATAGCATTTACATCAAAATTAAAATTATTATTATTTTGAAATTCTTGCATGTATGAATTCAGTTCCACAACTGAAAATGCTTAAGGTCCACATTAAAATGGCCGTTTTGGTGAATTATTTTGAAATTTTTATTTGAAAATTATTATTTTATTTAAAGAGCTATCTTTTTCGATCCCAAATATGTTCCAATTTTATTTCTACGAGTACTATAAGAGGAGTTATGGCCATTTTAACAAACAGGAAGTAACGAGTCAAATACCTGAAGTGGGAGTAGGAAGCCCAGGAGAAAGGTAAATAAAGTTTCTATGCACGATTTTCTTACGTTTTTTAAATAACAATCAAATTATATATATTCTAATAAACCTTACTTGTCACTTCTAGATTAATTTTATTGAGAAAAAATAATATAGATAAGAAATCTTTAAATGCGATTTCTGGTAAATTAATTTTTTCGTTACTTCCATGTTCGATAATCTACATTACATAAAATATTTTAAACAGATTTCAGTGAAAGCTTTCCATATTATTCTCTATGTTCTGAACTAGAATCCAAGATCTACATGATAATGTAGTTATTTTAGAGGTAGTCCAATATAAAAAAAATAGTCATTTTTAATTAAAAAAATTTGTATTTTTTGACATATTTTAGTTAATTTTTAACATATTGTGATACTCCTAGTTCAGCGCAAAGGAAAGTGAAATAGTAGTATGCAGTAGAAAGAGAATTGTAATATATTTAGTTAAATTGAGTATATGCTGTCTAGAGTAAACATGAAATTTTGCTTAACCCCCCCCCCCCCCACACACACACACGCACACAATTTTTTCTTAAGTGCTAAGGAGATATTGCTAGGATTTTATGTTTTTTCAACATTCCGTATTACAACTGAAATAAAAATATGTGTTTTTATTCAATATTGTACATTTTAAAATAAAAATCGTACGAAATTAGGCAGATACTTTAATTGAGAATGGACCCCAAAACGCAACATCCAGTTTGAGATGAGTGCTATAAATACACTATAAAAATGACTCTGACACACATTTCTGAAATTCGTGTTAATTTATCATATTTGTTTATAAAGAATGTTTTTGTTTTGTTTTGTTTTTACGTAAAATGCTTATCGGAGAACAGATAACATCCAAAAGCCTACATTTGGGTTTGAGAAAATTTATTAATACACTGTAAAAATGATTCGGACACGTTTCTGAAAACTGTAGAAGCAAAAGAAAGTTAGTTTGATACTTTTCGGTTAGCCGGGTGCCAGTGTTATATACAATATATACATGTGCATCCACATATTTGTATATGTATATAGATGTATATATACATACATCTGTATATACATATGCATGTGTATATATAACACTGGCACCCGGCTAACCGAAAAGTACCGTTAGGTTTTATAAATGCGTCTTTAAATTTGGATTATATATTTGTTTCTAAGGTTTCTAAAGATAAAACAACGTTTTTTGGAACCTTGGGTCACTCGGAAGAGTTTATTGTATTCGTAGTTACGTTGATTTTTCGTAAATAAACAAACATTTGTCTTTTTTTACAGTGTATGTTGTTTTGGAATCTTTTAACTAAGATGTTTTAGTTAGTAGACGTTCATAAAACTTTACGGAAATATCTAAAAATACAGTACAAATATATTACACATTCATTTTGAAAGGCTTTTAATATGATTTACTATTGTTTTTCAGACTTAAAACCTATGCAGCTATCAAGATCATAGGTTCAACGATAAAGAAATAATTTTAATGGAAACTTCTTCTTTTTATGAAATGAATCATCAAAAATGGCGAATTTGTGCTGTAAAAAAGAGGAATGTTTATTAATCTGTGGAAATATAAATTTTTGAAAACATTTTCCTAGCAAACTACGTAATATGACCTTAAAAATTTCACCGTTTACTTAATGGGTGACAAATGATAATAATACAGAAGTTCCAAGTTTGAAAATATACATTTTGTTTAAATTTCTGAGTACTTTCGGTCTGCAATCCCCAGCCATCATCAGGTAATATTTTCATTAATTGTCTTTCCTCTCTTTCAAACAGGTCACTTCATTTCCTGAATCTTCGTTTGTGATTGGATGATTGGATCAAGGCATTTCGTCTTATGATTTTATTTTATTTTCCTAGTAGTTTTTGAAGTGCATTAGTCAATTTTCTCAAACTGGAAAATCGTTTTTAGGATGCTTGCGATTCTCATATAAACATTTTTGTGTTCGACAAACATGATTTAGATTCAAATATAATGAATTAAAAGTATTAATATAAAAGCAAAATTAATAATATTTTTTATTATTGCATGTACAAAATCAGATACACGACTGAAATTGTTTAATTAAAAATAGATAGCATGCCAAAAATCGAAAATCTGGTTGGAGTAAACTTATGAATGCACACTAAAAATGATTGAGAAACTTTTCTGAATATCAGTGACAGCAAAAGAAGTGTAGTTTAAAAAAAAAAAATGCTTCTTTAAATCTTGGGAAAGTATTGGGCTCTGAGGTTTATTAGGGTAAAGAATGCTTTTCGAATTTGTGAATACAAAGCGTTATTACACATTTTTGCTTATAGTTATATTATATTTTCGTAGATTAACCCCTTTTTTCTTGCGCACGTGACTTTCATGGCCAGTGTGTAGGCTACATTTTTTAAAAATTCAGATTGTTTGATTCACACCAGTTTTTTATTTTTTTTTTAAATAGTGTATATGGCTGTATTCTCGCATCATTTTATCTGCCATTAAATAAAGTGAATATTTCTACTTCAAAAAAGTATTGGTAATCACACAATATGAATTACAAAAAAGTTTCCTACACTTATCGGGCGCGACCGCTTAAGGAGTTAAGAAGTGTGAATTAAATCACACTAATTAATTCACAAATCTATGAAAATTTCGTCTTTTTCACAGTGTACCCTTATTATTTCATAGTGCTAAGTATAAATGAAGAAAGAAATAGGTTCAAATAATTTAATTTTGTAATTATCCATAAACTAACAAAACCTACAGTTTTTTAAAACTCTATATCCCAGAACTTATGCAAAATACATTTATGAAAATTAATATGCTGTATGATAATGAAACTTGAGCTCAAAATCTCTTTTAATTTTTTAATAAAAGATGAATCAAAAGTCACTATGCCAGTGATCGCCTTACAAAAATAATTTATTTTGGTATTCAAAACGTTAAAACTTATGCCAAGTAAATGTAATAACATTACGATGTTGTGTAATAATAAATTAAAAAAGTTCCTTGGTAGAATGTAAGACTTTTCATCCAATTCTTATAGCAATAAATGTAAAACACAAGCATATATTGAGATTTTAACATAACAGTTTATTATAAGACTAAAGATTTCAAAATTTCATTTTTTTATCACTTTAACATTTCAAGAGCTAAAATATTTTTTTTCCACAATTCAATATAAATTTTACATTTGGTGAAACAGTGTAGTTTTGTACAATTAAATATAGAAATTTGCACTAAGATGTTATATATTCTCGCGGTTGCCATCTTGGATTTCTCGGGGATGTTTTGTACGCGTTTAACGATAAGGCAACCCCGACGAGTGACGTGTTCTAGCAACCCCGTTAAGTCTAACATGCGCATAAATCTGTTTGAGGACATTTACTTGACAGAAAAGAGATTTTCACGCCAAGAAAAAAATCCAAGATGACGGCCGCAGGATATATAACATCTGTTCCATTTGATTTTAGTGTTTTAGCATTTTATCACAGAATTCTTGCTTAGTTAAATACAATTCGTCTTTGCGCAAAATAAGAGTTATTTTATTTTAAGTTGTGGATAAAAGGTAATTTTAGATACAATTAAATTAACAACTGTATATTGCCTTCAAAGCAAAAGATAATGTGTTTCAGAAAAGCTATACTTACGTAAATTTCTCAAAGAAACCTTTGAAACTCATCTTTCTCAATATCATCTATCAAGAATAAACAATCTTATAAAATAACAAGCGCTTTAAAGCAAAAATTATCTTATATTTATCTCTTAGCAAACTTCTAGCAATAAGATTTTTACCAGAACAAAACTTCTTTTAAAGCATCTGTCATACTTACAACAACAATGTACACAACAATGACACTTAATAATGAAAAGTAAAATTTTAACAATGCAACAACAAGGTATAGGCAGCATGTTTAGTATTTAAAATGTATTTAAGAATGAAAAGCAACGAATGTGATTTAACAATGAACTAAAACATTTTAACAATTGGCATTGTTTAAAATTTATTGTTGCAAATGCAAATCTGTATTATAAAAAGACGTGTCCTTGCTGACGTCAAGATGTTACGTCATTAAACGATGATGTCATGATGCTAAAACAGAATTGAAGATGTATAGCATTCCGATATGATGTGGAATTGCATAGTAAGCCTTGCATGCATTTAAACGCATACTTACGCACACATATTTGCCAAATTAACTCTAAACTTAGCAATAAAATAAATATTGTTATAAATAAGTTAAAAATCTGTCTAACTTAACAGTTTGGCGAAATTCACAGTGTTATATATAGTACGGCAATATATGCAATCAAGTTTCGTGATGAAACATTTTTCTGGTATATATAAATGACAGAGTGAAAGGCGATTTCTTTCAGGAAAGAGCAAAGCGGTCTTATCAAAAAACATAAATCATAAATTATGAATCATACATTATCATCCACATTTTAAGGCTGTTCTCAAATCCATCCTGGCAACTTTCTGACAAACATTTTCTTTTTTTTTTCTTTTTTTTTTTACGTCGACGTATCAGATTATCAGGCACACTTTAATATTCTAAGAAATCTAACTGTTTTTCCATGAACAGAGAAAATATTACGGAAAATTCTATTCAAAATCTGCCGTCCTGAGACAAAAATCGCTTATAACTCAAGATGTACATAATTTGTTCATCAGAAAATAAAGCCAAACCATTCGATTTCAAACACTTCCATAATCATACCTGCAAATGTCGTACTTTGGTGTTTACAAATGAGTCAGAAAATGTGTTAAAAAATTTCGCATCGTTCATTAGGGAAATATATATATAGTATATATGAGTTAGTAATAAGTAACTTAAATCGAAAAATTTAGAAATTTAATATATATATATATATAATGTCTATATTTTTCCCATTTAGTCTACATATTTCCACGAGAAAATACTTTTTCTTTTATGTCCCTAACTCAAAAATCAATTGTTTCTACGCTTTTTATCGTAGCTTTTCTGTATCAAAATTCATTCCATTTTAGAATATTCTATTTTTGTTATATGGCTCTTTTTAACTTTGAAAAGAGCAGGTTCCGAGATTTTTGGCAGCTAATTCCATCTTGAATTATTTTTTTTATATACCATTAAAGAGTTCCTGCAAGTGCTTTGGTTTACCGACACAGTCTAGTCTACAGCAGCGAGGAATTCCGTGGCCATTTTTTCTCTCTCTTGTGCATGGATCTATGAAAGCTGATGCACGCCGTCAAAGAGAAAATTTGTCCACTGCCATTCATCTCTGTGACCAGTGATCCCTGAAATATTTTTTGAAGTTGTTTGTGTGTGATTATGACGTCAATTTTAAAAGTATCTTAGAAGGATTGAAGGATTTTGAAGGATTCATTAAATTTGAATTTATAGGGATTTTTATGCAATATTTATAACCCCAATCAAATCTTTTATTTTAAATCTTTTTCTTAGTATTTTGTAGAATTAGGAAATGTACATATGTAATGTTCTTACAATAAAAATATCGAAATATTTCCGAATTGAAAGATCTCCCCCCCCCCCCCCCGAACGACAAGAAAGCAGAAAAGATGCAAAGGCAAAAGAAATCATCCTTTTAAACATATTTATGTTTTGTGTAACCAATAATGCTTGTGGAACAAGATAAAGTAATGTATCTATAACTCATTCTAAACTATATTACAACAAATCGATGCTTTAAATGAATTTTATAACAAGTTATTTTAATGGTACTTATAAGTATCGTCAGTATATAAAGGGTTAAAATGGTACCGAGAACTTATGGATAGTATCGAGTAATAGCGATATTATAGAGCTATGGCGAATTCATAAAATTGTGGCAATTGGTCTGTCTACACATCAGCAAAAATAAAATTCCTGGACCACAACAGTGTAGACAAGCCCAATATCAATATTATAAATACGATTTACAAGAAAACAACAGCAAACATTCGTTTGGAAAGAGGAAAAGCAAAGATCAAGGATTCGAAGAGGTGTTGGGCAATTAGACACCATTTCGCCTAAGCCTAAGCCTAAGTCTTTTACTTAGGAATGAAATAACATCGAACAACGATATCAAATATGAAATCAATAGAAGATTAAGAAATGCCTGAAGTACTTTCGGTAAGTACAGTATTATTCTGAAGAGTATCATGCTTCTTTGCTTGAAAAGAATATTGTTTATCGAATGTGTTTTGCTTGCACTAACTTATGGAGTAGAAACACAGACGCTAATAAAACGAATGGTAAAAAGATAAACACAACGGTAAATACAAAAGATAAATGCAAAGGTAAACATAACGAAGTATGGAAAATTGTATGTTAGGCATAACAGAAGAGAATAACATTAAAATGTGTGTTTGTATATGTGTATACTAAATATCTCACATCCCAATGCCAGCAATACAAAGAAAAAAAGTAACTATAAATCCATATTTACATAATGTACGAAGTCATTCTTTTCATTATAATTAAAATGCCCCAGTAAAAACGAAAATTTAAACAACGATCAATTAAGTAAATAAAATTTTCAAATTGTCACAAAGACTATGATTTTAGAAGAAGTATGTATTAATGTATAATATACTTAATGCTTACTTTTCTGTGAATGTAACCACATTTTTATTTTATTTATTAAATATGGAATTTTGTGGAATGAGAAAAGAAATAATGGCCAATCTAATATATTTGTTTACGGAAAGCCAAGAATTCGAATAAAAACACAAAATTAAAATAAAATCCAATTTTTGCGTAACAGAAAATTCAATCGAAATAGCCAAAATGATAAAAAATTATTTGAAGAAAATATAGAAGTATAGGAAAGACACAACTATGAACTTTTTTGAATAATCTATAAGAACGAGAAAAAATCGATGGCTGCGTCTGTTATTTGGGAAAATGCAAGATTATAAATAATTTGAAAGTGAAAAAATGCGCGATGTTTTACTTTTTCAGTGGACCATTTTTCTTTCTTATTTTTTTTTCTAGCCACTCATCAATTCCTGAAAGCTTTTCTCTCAGCTCTTCGCGCAGATGTGTTAAATTTTTCTTGATTGCTAGACATCTATCGGAATTCAGTGTTGAAAAGTAACCTAAATTCGGTTTTCTTGTATGGATTGTACATGTACAGATCTCCCAAATTTTTGAAAAGCAGCATTTTTTATTAAAAAAAAATTCTTGCAAAATGTTGTAGAAACCAAATCCGAAATTTTTTCTTAGAAAACACTGCTTTGAAAAATCTGCGCATTTGGGACCCCTGACTGCAGTAAGTTCAAAATTATGCGATATTAGACAAAATTATGAAATGAATATTTAGAAACTGACAAAAGTCGGTATATTATATAAATATTTACATTTACATCAAGTTGAAATCAGAAGGCAGCGTAGTTATGCTTAGGCATACATAAAAAAATGAATATACAGGTATAAAAAAATATATATAACGAATTATATAACCCCCTCTTTGGAAGTCGATTACAAATAATGGCAGCTTCTGTAAGGCAAAATATTCCGAATAAATTAAAAATGAAGGTAATTCTATGTTTGCCGGGCGCAAATCTCGCCAATAGAATAGATATATTTACATTCTTTTCTTTCTTTAACTTAACTTGGTTCACGTATGTTGAGATGGGATTTCACACACTTTTTTTCGTCCACTTCCTAATAGCCCATAATTATAAAAATTATGTACACAGATGTGTGTTTCCGATGCTAATACAGCATTATAGTATTTTCAAAACTAAATTGTAAATTAATACATTAATTGTTACAACTGTGGGTGAGTTAGAAGAACAATGGAATTAATGGTGTTCGAAACTGCGCTCGTCAAAGTATGCTAACTGGCTGCGAAACTGCAACAACGAATATTTTAAACACAGGAAGCAAAAAATACAAATAAAAAGTAAATAGGGTAATACTTTTTTAAATACTCTTTTATTGTTCAATACTTGAATAATAATTAAATTGTGATTATCCGTTGAGAAAACAATTAAGAAATCATAAATATAAAGTTTAAATAATGAAGTTATAGATTTTTTAATACATTTCAATATTTCGGGATTTCTGTTAAATGTAAATAAAAGCACTGAATTTTCAATAATTTGAACCCAAGCCAAATTAACGTATTGCAATAAGATTTTTTTTTTTTTTTACTACACGGATTGCGGCATCGCAGCCTTGAAGTTATACGTGATTCTTAAGATAAACATTGAATGTATATAAAAGAGTGTTTTTTAATAAAACTATTTTTATTTTTATTTTCCCTCAATCATAGCCGCTTCTATATTTTCGTGTGTAAATTAAAAATAATCCATGGATGTTGAAATAAAATGTTTTGATTTCGGCATTATAATTTATTTATTTATTTATTTTTGTATGCTAAATGAAATGGATAAACGGTATGCATTTTAAGAGGAAAGGGTAAAATGTTTATATTTTAAATTAAATGAATGCCATACGAATAATAGAGATGGGATCAATGTTTGGGTTTTCATCATACGTGCCCGGCTAACATAAAATTCAATTATAGATAAAGGAAGAAAGAAGTAATGGATGATCTCACCTATATTTATTTGCAGAAAACCTAAAAGAGTAGGAACAACAACAAAAAAATTGAAAATAAATACAGTTTTTGCCTAACAGAAAGGTGAATGTTAATAAACAAGAAAATAGAACATTATTTTAATAAAATACGGAACAGAAAAGATACAGCTACACGTATTTTAGAACGATCTATAACTACGGAAAAAATCGATGGCTGCGTTTGCTATTTGGGAAATGAAGGTTTCAAAATAATTTGAACTTCAAAAATGCATGTTTTTTTTACCTTTTACGACAGAGGTTTTTTTTTTTCTTCAGTCACTCAACGATTTAGAAAAGTTCTTCTGTCAGCTCTTTGCTGAGATGTTAAGTTTTTGTTTTTTACAGGCATATACCAGAATTCGGAAATTTGTTTTTAACCGATACGTATACAGTCCTTCACAAAAAAAGAATATTCCATACATTTTTATCACGCAAACTGTTCCAGAAAAAAACAACAACAACAACAAAAAAAAAAAAACAGACATTCGACTAAAAATTGTCTTCTTTAAATTTTTTTTAAACAAAAAATTGGGTTGTCTTCTTAATGCTGAAATTGTAACAAATTTTGAAACACCGGAATTTTGACATCATATTTAAGTTTTACGTTAAAATGTATCTTAGCATGACAAACGGGAAAATATTCGATCAACTAGTTTAGGAGTTATGAATGTTTAAATTTTAAAACTCTCAATGTTAAATTTATTTTAAATCGTTGCAGATATTTTGAGCTTGTAGAAATCGATTTTTCTGATAAAAAATTTATAGTTTGGAATTCGTAATTTTTTTGAAAATTATTTTAAAATACATTTGTTTTAGAATTAAATTTTCGAAAGTATTTTTAGTAAAAAATTGTAAATAAAATTTTTTTACCTATAATTTTTTTTAACGGATATCGATTTAAAGAAGCTAAACATTTGCCAATTCTAAACTGCAGCGAATTCCGCCCAGTAGTTCTTAAGTAAAGTTTAAAAAACTCCCTCATTGCAACCCGATTTCCAACGATTATAATGAATTTAGTATTACGGGTATTATTGTTTAATCCTTTATCATTCTTAAACTACTTGGTCGAATAATTTCCCGCTTGGCGTGCTAAGATACAATCTACCGTAACAGTTAAATATGATGTCAAAATTAGGTGTTCATACTGACAATTTCAGATTTAGTACAATTATGTTATGAAGACGACCCCTAAATTTTTTAAAAAAACATAAGTTAAAAGAAATAATTTCCAATGGAATTATTTATTAATGGGAGTTATTTTTACATATCCAATCAATTAGTTCTCAATATTTTCAGCACAAGTCTGTGATTCTGTTCTGAACAATATCATTAGATAATAAAATAAAATTTAAAATCTTTCGTTGTTTTTACTCTTAACATTGAAATGACACCGCCGAGGGATTTATGGTTTTTTGCTTATTAATGATCAAAATTATAAGTTCTTATTCGGTAACTCCCCTTTTCTCTCCAAAACACGCACACACAACCGAAGTTACCGAAACAGTATCAATTCAACGCTGGGCTTGGGGATCCCGGCTGTAAGCTCTCGGACCCCAAAGATTCCGCAGACCACATTTTTAAAACCGCTGCTCTAAAGTATGACATATATAAATAACAGTATGTGGAAATATATGCAGTTTCCATAGATTAATTTAATCATTTAAATTTATAACTCCAAAGATAGACGACCTAAATGCCCTCTGAATATCTACTCACGAATTAATAATTAAAAAAATGTTTTTGAGATTACGATAATAAACAATTCACCATAATTATATTAGTTATGGGAAATAAAAGATACAATGAGCAACAGTAAGTTACCAACTTAATGACACTTCTGATGCTATGAGGCAAAGTGTGTTGCTATACAATATTCTTTTGAGGGTGGGGTTTATATATTATAATTCTTTGATGCTTTTTAATGAAAAAAAAAACCACATAATACATAAAAATTCATAAATATTTTTTTCGCGCTAAATAGTGAAATTGTTTAATATGCTAAACAACATTCATTTTCGAATAATATAAAATTATGTGATGACATTCTGTGACGTATACTTTTTTGCAGTCGCCTCCCCGGTAAAAATCAAACGCGTTAAACTGAATATCGTAGCAATTTAATTTCATTTACACCATTCCAAATTTTTATATAATATGTTTCCACTAAAAACATACTTAAAATCGATGATTTGCAAAGAGTTCTTTTATAATCATCTGTTGACCCAGTATCACTAAAACAAGATTCTACTAATTGCATAAATCGAGAACTCTCTTTAACTGAAATAAATTTAAAGCTGTTGCTGAATTAAAACATCCAAACGAATCGTTCGTAACTGGATTGCATATTTCTTAAAGTAATCGCAATTTCAAAGGATTATATGAACATGTGACCATGAGCAAATTAATAAAGGATTCAATCGCATTCCTATTTGTTTCTGTTTGTTCATAAAATGAATTTCCCCCTATATATTAAGCTTTTAAATACTTTTTTAAAGCGTAGTTTGTATTTAATTTAATAATTTTTATCCGAAATTATTTATAACTTCCTCATTAATAATAGATTTGCTCGTCTGAGTTTTTAAATCCTCCAATTTACATTTAAGTACGAAATAATTATTTTTATGTTGGTTCTAGATCCGGATTTGTAGTAATTTATAAAGATCACTGCAGCATTTTTCTTTGCATTGGTTGATATGTAGCTTTTGTTTGAATGCTTTCTGTTTGTCTTTGCACAAATCCTGTTATTTTCTGTTACTTATTTTCTCAAAACTTGTTAAATTTAATTAAATAGCAATTAGTTAAAAAACATATTGACTCTTTATTGTTAGCTTCCCAGATTTGTATTGCTTCTTTTTTAACACTTTCCAACATAGTTGAAAAGTGTTTATAAACTCGGTTTATCTCTCCGTCTGTCCGTGCTCTAACGCAAGTAAATATAGTACGATTGCAATGAAATGGATATGTGTTTTGGGTATAACCATGGCATGTTCGGTATTGAAAATACCGAACACTGATTCATATCATAACTTTCCTATCCATCTTCTTATCTCCAAATAAAACAAAATACTCATGTCATTTTACCTTAAAATGATTGAACCCACCCAATATTTTTCAAAAGTTCGTGCCACCGGGGATAATCCTCAATTCATAGACAGACAACACGAGAAGTATTTTTTACTATCACAAATATAATAAATATGGTACATTGAAGCAATTTCAGGATCGGAAACCTAAATGCGCGTCTTTGTATGCGATTGAGAGAAAAAAACATATGTACAAAGGAAAGCTTTTGTAGACACTGCGCCCTGGGTAAGATATTTTTCATCTCTTCTTTAAATGATATATCTTTTAGATTTTAACCAAATATTTTGCATATTTTCAGTCCTTTTGCTTTTAGTACCTTGCCTCTCTTTAAAGCCGGCCCTGAAACATGCTTTTTGAAAACAACTTGAGAAAAGAGAGATAAATATCAAAAGGCAAAAAGCTTTTGGTGGGGATTCTGTTGTTGATTGGAAAATATTATTTTTCTTTGTGAGGAATACCAACTTGATGACACTTCTGGATTATTATACTGCAAGCTACGTGGAATCACGTTGGATGCGTTTTTTTTATTCACGAAATCTACTCCATAATTTTCGGTTAGTAATCTTTACTTTATTTAATAACATACTTTCGGTGGTTAAATAACTATTTGGAAATTGTAGTATGTATTTTGAGTAAAAAATTGTTCAATTTAATCAAGAGAAAAAATCATTAAATAAAGCGGTGATTATTATTATGAAATTATGATATGTTTTTTTTAATAAGAAAACACTGGATATGAGATCTTGCAACTTGCAGGAATACAATCAATGGTGCCTTTCTCTCCATTGTGCAACCTTTACTATTTCTCTTGATCTCTAATTATCATAAGAATTTTGAAAATCGTGGAAGAGTGTGCTGAGGAAAAAATTAACTCAGTTATTTAAGTGATTTTAGAAACAAAGCGAATATTTCGGTGTACTTTTTCTGTAGAAACATACTAATAGTCCATTATTAATTCAGAATTTTATGGATACATAAAGTCACTTTTTAAGTATACAAAATACCTCTTCCTACAAAACACATGACTTGCAATGAAAAATACATGACATCAAATTTTGCAAGTGTAACGAATATTATTTTTACAAGTGTTATTTTCACATTTCTTTATGTGATGTTGATTGAATGTCTAAATATCCTTATATTTTAGCATTCAAATACCCAATAATATGTAGCACTTTTATAAAAGAACAAAAGAAGCATGAGTTACAGTTTTAAAAATTTCTATTTATATTCAAAAAGTACATTTCTTTTACTCGATAAACAATTTTTAGGTGCTTTCGTAATTATATAAATACGTAGAAACTATAGTTATCATCTGGTCCGTCCGTCTGTCCGAATATAACAGAGCAAAAACTACCCTACCGAATGGTTAGAAATTTAATATATATAATCTTTGGAGAATTTTGTCTGGTCATTTCAAATTTTATGAAAATTGAATCAAAATTTAAAAATATATTAATAACAATTTTCTTCATTCTATTAAACCTTATCATACTAATTAATTAAATGATATCACTGATATAGATTCTAGGTTGAAATGATGATTATTCTATTAAATCCTATTATACATAATTCAGTCAATGATATCCGACGATAGGTAATGATTCTAGGTTGCCATGGTGTTGACGTCCTATTTAAGATGGAGCCCTATCATTTACGTATTACTGAATTTAATATATATAATCGTAATAAATTTTGTATTCATGCATTTTTACATAAGAGTGCAACAGCTATTGCGTCAAGATCTGATTATTTATAAAACTAGTTATAGTACCTACTAACACACCTCATTTGCCAAGTTTGACGTACAATTTCCGACTTTTTTTTAAGTTTGCGTATTAAATTTTCCTTGTGTATAGGAGGAAGACATCTGCAGATAACACATTTTAAAATGCTACTTTGTTTCTGTTTAAATCAAAAACTATGGTAAATAAAATGTAACTGCAGTCAGATTCTGACAGAAATTGAATTTATCTGATTTTTAAATGACTAATAACTAATTCATATTACGTTAAGAAATACATACTTAAAAGAAAAGGTTGAACCCGCTAGCAGCACTGTAGCAACTCTATTTTAGCGCAATTATAGTTCCAAAGTCGGCTATATATTAAAAATTGGATCAAGACAGCCTGGAAAAGGTATTGTTTTATATAAATTATCTTAAACCTTGACAGAGTTAGAAGAGTTTAAATTTGAGAATACTAAAGTTAAACCCATTTGAGAAACATTAATTTATATCTTCATAAAAGGCATCTGATTGATTTTTTATTAATTTATTGAAGAGATACGCTGAATAGATCCAAATATATTACACACTTTTTTTTCTATTCAGAAACTTTCTTTTAAATTATGAAACCTACTAATAAATTCATATAAAAAAGATGAATTACGACCTACATTAATTTCCGAATACAGCAAACTACAAACATTAAAAACATCGACGCATAAGTTTGCGGCTCACTTGAATAGTTAGTTTTCGGGTAAAAGGGATATTTTGCCTTTCCGTAATTTAAAGGGATCGTCTTCTTTTATCAAAAGAGCGACAGAAAAAAAAATCGCATCTTGTACCAGAAACACTTTGTAGAATTTTCTTTAATGTAAAGTAGGTTAGTTTTACAAAATTTATAATTCTTGTATAGTTTCACTGGCGACAAATTGCGTGTTTTTGATGTTTTTTCTTGTAAGATCTTCGATTTATTTTTTGAAATTTACAAATAAACACCTAAAACTTTTTGTTTTGTATCTGTATTAAGATTTAAGAACATTACATAATCTATTATATCTCTTTCCCAGCTGGTAAGGATTTCAAATAGAGTGTCAAAAGTGGTTGTTACCATTTGAAAAATCAACTTTCATGCATTTTTTAATATGTAGATGATACCAAAGCAAAATTTATGAATAGCATTTAATAGTAGATAGCTTTATCCCAATAAATTGGTACCCATGTCTTTTTTATATGGTCATTTGCAGGAGAATTGTAGGGGTTGATCACTTTTTTTTTTCCACGAGTCGTATAAGATATCTCTTGACAACAGAATAAAATACGAAAGACCTGGCCTTGATATCAGCCATCTACTGCAAGGTAATCTATGTTCAACTTGCTAGAACTTTTAGATATTACATGATTCGTTTTAGAAAATTGCGTAGCATTGTGTAGATTTGATAAAACTTTAAACATGCGCGGGGAATATAGCGGTCTTTATATAGACTCAGAGATATAATATCAAGCCATTTTCCTACTTGATGCTATACGAATGTCTCAAACCTTGTCAAACTAGATACAACACAAGTAAAATTGGAATAAGTTCTTTAAAATTTTTGCGCCCTCTGAAAATCCAACGTCTGCGCCTTTTTGGCTGGCCCAGGTCGACCCTGTTCACAACACGCTGCATTGTAAAATGAATGGCGACCGACTATGAGTGATTTCCTTCTGAGTCGGAATAACTTCCGTAATCGGGTTGTCATAGATTTCACATTGCAGCTTTTTCCGCCATGTTGCGATGGCAACACCCCTGCTGGTGCACCAGCTAATTGGCAGTTTCTTTACTTTTAACTTTTAATTATCATAGCATACATCGAAATCACCGACGCTAAAGCTGGGTTTACTCCGCCCTTCAAATATTCTCCCTCAAAAGCAATTATCGCCCCTTCTTCTCCCACCATTTGCGGTTATTGACAAAAAGACGGAGATACTCAGCAATGGAAAGAGATGGAGATGGATTTCAAGGAAAGATTTTCGTCCTTCAGAATGATCCTTCAAAATAAGTAAGATGAAAAGTACCCCGTAACCAGAAAAAAAAAAACGCCAGTTTAAGGATACTGTTATAAAGAAACAAACCCAGTGGGTAATGTAAGACAGTGTATGAAGCTAATGTGAGACAACGTGTGGGAGTAATATGAAAGAATACTTTCGGCTGTGGCGATACTATTCTATCATATAAGGAAAGCTGGGTAATTGGACCCACGACGTAACTGGACCATAATTTATTTTATAAATAACCGTTGATGTCTTTTAAGTTTTACTTTTGGACAACATTGCAACACAATCTCTACTTCTTAAAACAATGTGTGTCAACTCAATCAAAACTCTGCCTTTGCTGTGATAGGTTGCCGGAAATTTAGGTTTATATTTTTACAAACAACGTTGATTTGGTTGAACTTCCTAGGCTTTTTATTAAAATACGGTACTTTTAATAAAAAATCATTTTTTTAAAGATTAGACAATTAAATACATTAATATTATTAGGTATCTATAAATATTTACTTCACGTTTCAAATGTAATGCCGGTGTTCCATTTACCTCATAATTTTTTCAAGAGTGTTGTAACTGGTGTATGTATCAGTGGCAACTGGACCATGTGGGATCCCAAAAAGTTATAAATAATTTTTTGGAGTTTCTCATACTAGGGTAAATTAATTTCTCCATTTTTTGCATGCAATAAAGAAATTTATATAATACCTTATTAAAATCAAATAGTAAAATTTTAAAAAAGCATGTTGGCGGGTATCAAACCAAATTTCTTAATTGAGATAGAGCAAACCTCGAAATTTTATGATGAGATACTTAAGTACTTACGCACGCGTTTGTTCATAAATTTATCTTGGTTTTTTTTTTCCTAAATTACCCATGTAACTTTTATACTTATTACATAATTCTTATGTTTTATGTATAAATAAATCTAATAATTTCACATTTGGTGCTTTTTTTAGACACTTTGACTGCAAAGGTTTCCTTTACAACGTTCTTTAGTCGATTAATTTACATGATCTGCCTAGTTTGAATTCTTTAAAGTTATTTACACTTTTTCAAACACGACCTGATACCCATTAAAAAGGAAAAAAAAACGCGTGTAGAACACAGACCTTCGGGGAGAACACAGTCACGGGGAGAAACTAAAACGCTAATGTTAAGTCTATGGGGGCGTTTTTTTTTCAAATTTCTTGCTTTCACTTTAAAATTTTTTAATCAATTTTTTGCATAGGACAGCTGGGGACGATATACAACCAGGATAGTTTTTACTTTTTCGATTTTGATTTCAGTTGTTTTCTAAAAAATTACTTTCTCTATCAGAACCGGTTGGAACCGATTCTGAAATTGAAAGTATCCTACTATAAAACAAGTATAACCTAAATCGAAAAAGTAAAATCTATCCCGGTTGTAGATCGTCCTCAGCTATCCTCTGCATAAAAATCATTGAAAAATATTAAAATCAAACCAAGAAATTTGAGAAGAACGCCCCCAAATGTTTAATATTAGCCTTTTAATTTATCCTTGTGAATAGTGCGTGCTCTTAAGTCTGATTTTTGAGTGCTTGTGACAAATAAGTCATATCAAAAGTCTCTATTTAAAATTTGGAACACAATTTGATTAATAATAATATCATAACAGACTAGTAGATTTGCATAATAATAGAATTAACATTAGAGTTTTCCTTTCTTCTCGTGACTGAAATGGAAACTTAAATGATTATGTGTTAAATTGACGTTGCCATATTTCATTTAGGGGATACTTTATATATCTCAAAACATTAGATAAAAATAAAAAATAGTCAAATACTCAAAATAGAAAATTGATACACTTTTAAACTAAATTATGTAAGAGATACAGATTCATTCACTGTGGTAAATAATTTATTCAAAATTTTGGGGAATCAAAAGGTGGAGAGGATGAAGGCAATGGTACAGATGGCAGCAATGAAATGCGGAAGAAGGAGCAAATACAAGAGATGTCAAAAAATGGTAAAGACAACACAACAAAGTCACAAATCGGGTAAGAAAAGTCATAATTCGGGTAATTGTCACATCCGGGTAAAAAAGTCACAAATCAGGAAGTCACAGACACGATCAGGATGTAGCGCCTTGAAGCGACATTATTTTTTCTTTCTGAATAGAGTGTTCTTGATTCTTTTAGACAAAGGCAACCTGGAAACAATAATTGAAGACATTATCAAAAAAAAAAACTTATTGAAAAACCTTACATTAGCTATCTTAAAAAAATTACAACAAATCTAAGGAAACATTCGAGGAGATTATTAAAAAAATACATAATACTTCAACTCCAAAAGAAAAGTAAATGTTTCTTAGCCTTGAAAATTATAATGTAAAGATATGGAAAGATAATTTACAGCAACTTCTTCTGAGTTAATATTTCCGAAATGCGGTCTTTTTCTTTAGAAAACTCAGAACTCGACGTAGTTCTTACATTTAATGAGACGTTTATCAACACAAAGTTAATTTTACTACCACTGATTTTCGTAAACGGTAAATAGTAGATTTTAGAGTGCAAAAATCCGTTTCCTTAACTCGTAATACAGGTTTTTGGATGCTATTTATTTTTGAAAAAAGCAATCTTCTTTTCAACGTGCATGTTTTAAAGACAACCATAATAAATTAGAAGCGTTAACATTAATCTTAAAATTAATATTACTTTGTAAACCCGGAATGTATATATTTAATTGCGAAGTTGAAAATGTATATTTGAGAATAAGTATTATCTTAAAAACCGATATTCCGGTTTGAGCATACCGATTAATAGGCTATAAAAGCTACTCGAACACGTTTCCGAAAATCAGTGGTAGCAAAGAACGTTTTGTTTAATAAATGTTCTTTAAAATCTCAAAAATATATTAGTTTTTGAGAATTCTAGTAATAACGAACAGTTTTCAGAGTTATTGTAACTGAAAAACGAGTTTTGCCGTGTGCATTCGTAGCTAAATTTTCGCAGGTTAAGAAACATTTGTCTTTTTTAAAGTATGCTGTCGAACACTTTTTTTCTAAAACATTATTATGATACACCTATTTTCATTTTTTTAAGAAACATTTGACCTTTAAAATTTTACAATATTTTTTTTCTGTTTTCTTTTTTATATTTTCTATGACAGAACGTTAATACAAAACCTGAATGGTAAATATGGAAACAAATATTTGTACAATTAATGAATAATTTTGGTACAAGTTTCAGGCGAGCAAAGAAGTTCGCTTTGAATTTTGATATTTTATCAGCTAAAGAGACTTATTTTTGATAAATGAATTCAGAGATTAACAGCTGTCTTTCGTACAATCCTGAGGAAATGTACGAATGAAACCCTTAATGTAACAAAATATTAAACAAAAGACATTTTAAAAAACGCTTCGTCAAAATCTTTCACCTACAGCCTTGCAATGAGACCGAATACAGGGTTCGTACTCATCAAGGGCTTTCAAGCACTTTTTCGAGAATTTTCGTAAAGTAATATTTGCCTTACTTCATGAAAAGAAAATTGTAATATTGCGACCAGTACTTTACGATTTTTCAGGTACTAAAACAACTAAAATCGCCTGAAACCCTTGATGCGTACGAAACCTGGAATACCGTTTTTATCGTTGATTTAGAATCTTATTTATTTATTATCTTATTGTCTTATCATAAAATTTTGGCCAAAGCCTTGACAACGAAAGTCTGCAGTACTTGAAATTTTTATTTTATGGCAAATTTGCCTTCTACACTGTAAAAAAAAAAAAAAAAAAATGTTGCTTTCACAGAAAAATGCGTCACCCAGCAGCCAGTAAGAAACTTTTTATTTTATGGAAATAATATGTATCTATTGCGATTTGGCAGCCAAAATCTGTTGAAATAACAGAAAGTTTGTAGTCAATACAGATTATTTCTGTAAAATATACAGTTTTTAACTGAAGTCTTAACCGACAGGGCTTTTTTTTTTTTTTTTTTCGGAAAAATAAACTGATTTTTCTTTTCTTGTTACAGTGTGTGTCATATCCATATATTTTTAATGCTGAATGACTTGAAACCACAGATTAGTTATTGCTTCGGACCAGGGACAAAACTGGCTGAGCAGAATCTAGAGAGGAACATTAGTTTGAAGTAGGTAGGCCTAAAGTCGAAAAATGCTATACAGAAATACCACAAATGAGAAATTTTAAATGTCTAAAAGTAAGTCTCTATTTTATTTATTTATTTATTTTTTACAGAGAATGGAAATAATTTATTCTTTTACGTTCAGGGAAGCGCGAATCAATGCACTAAATTGAAAATAGATAATACATCATGAATAATGCTTAAAACAACTTTAGAGACATATAGTGTGGTACAAATAAATCCCTTTTTGTGTTTAAGTTAATTTTTAAACACATGAAAGTAAAAAAACAGGTATATGTTAATTTGCAATAACATTTAACTCAAACTATTTTTTTTTTTTTTTTTTTTATAATAAACCCGACTTTATTTCAAAAACAAATGCTCATATCTTGAGTTACGATCAATTATTGTCTCTTGACGAACTTGCCGCGGCTGTTAAATTACCTTGATAAAAAATTACCTTGAATATACTTTGACAACATTTTGAAAAATATCCCTTGCCTTTAGAAAAAATGTCAAAATCTATAAGATTTCATTTTTTCCAAATAATAACAGCTGAAAAATTATTGTATTTAAGAAGAAAGAAGCTATTTTGAACTTGAGAAAACTGTTAATTGAAGCTGCATTTTTACTTCAAAACGAAGGCTTTTCGTGGGGATTAATACTATAATACACAATCTTTCATAATTATTATTTATCAGTGTCTTCAAAGATTAAGGATTTGGAAAATTAATAAGGGATTAATTATTCATTTCAAATTAATTGCAGAAAAATAATCAACATTTGATCTGTGCAATTATATTTGATTAAACTAATTTTTCGATTTATAAAAAACAAAAAAAACAAAAACAAGAATTTTAGAAATACCATTTATTTTAAATTAAATGTAAGAAAATTGAGTCATTTTCTAAAATACTTAGAAAATGTCAAGAGTATCATAATTTTATCAGTATCATAATTTTATTAATGCTATTATTTGCCAGTAATAATAATAATAATAATAATAATAATGCTTACGCTTTGTGTCTAAGAATAAACATTTCCAAGATGGTGAAATTAACTCTACGCTGCCATTCGTAAACATATCCTCTAGCTATATCATCCATAGCCCGCCAGGCAGCATCGGCTTGGTTTATCTTTATCAAGTAAAGCATGGCGCTTGACAAGTCTATGTTCTTGTCTCTCATCAGCTTTCTCCATACCCTTTCTCTTTCTACTTTCAAATCACTTTCAAACCATTTTAAGGCTTCTTCACGAACTCCAGTAGACCTTTTCATGATCATGAAGGCCGCTTCAACTTTGTGATCAAACTCTGCTGATTCAAACATGAATCTGAAAATAATTTTGGACGTATAAATAAACATATATAAGGAAAAAAAATCATGCGTCATGGTTAGATTAATAAATACTTTCCAACATATTCAGGATAATGTAATAAAACTTCCCCATTTAATAAGGTGTAAAAAAAGAAATCTAAAAAAAAGTGAAAAAAATTTACAAACCCTTAAAATTTTTAAAGCTCTAATAACAGTAATTAACGACCATAAAATTGAAGCGTATCCAAATTCTTTTGTGCAGCCCTGTATATGATACGTAGATTTATATATACTGCATGGTATGTTAAAGTTGACTTCATTGGGAAAAGCATAACCTAACCTGAAATTTCTCTTTCAATAATTTCCGTCAATAAACGAAAATGCTCTCAAATTCTAATGTGCAGCCCTGTAGAATTTATGCACACTTTTTAGAATATAAACACACCAAGTAGTATGAAATAAATTAGTGAAATCTATGAACACATACTACAGATGAAACGCTTTGAAACGCAATAATTATTTCTCATGCACAGTTCTGCAACCGAATTCTTTTTTGTGTCCCTGTAAATGAGAGATAAAATTTTATGCGCATAGCAAGCTTCTTATAGGCCCCCTCAGCGATGTGTATCAGTTTTAATAAATATGAAACACAATAGCTTCATTAAAATACACTGCAAACCATTTTTTCCCATCGGCCATAAAGTAATGGAATTCTGTTGAGCGTTCCTCTAAAACTATAAATGCTACTTAATTGATTTTGGATACTGATCATGCCATAGTAATCCTCAATGACATGACATATATCAATTACATGGCAATCTGATCGTATTTACGTGAGTTAGAGCTCGGACAAACTTACAAAGACGCCGACAGACCAACTGAATTCATAGGACAGAAGTATCCAAAAAAATTTAATCGATAGGGGTAATTTTCCCAGATATGTGTATTTTCACCGATAAAGTTTTTGAAAAATATATTCAAAATAAAGGTGAAAAGATATTTTTAATAGATTTGAACTTATCTGTCCTCATACCAGTATTTTCACAAATTGTGAGAACTATTTTGGTAAAATTGTATGTTTTGGTTTACGTAGTTGCTGTGTCCGGAACCATTATTTCGACAGACATGCTGTTTTTTTTTTGTTTTTTTTTTTATGTACTATATCGTTAAATATCAAACGGAATGGGATTATCCTGTTCATTTAAGTTTAATATTAGTGTAATTGATATTGCATGTTATTCCATTTATTTTACTATTTTAGAGTCATTGCCGATTTCATCTAGCCCACGGAATTGATGTTTTCATCATGTTCGTGATTTTTACACAATTGCAATTTAATGTCATCGAAATAGATGTCCCTGACTGAGAAATAAATTGCACGACAAATATGCAATCAATCAGTACGAAACCAACGTGAAATCGTAGAACATCTGAAGGAGTTTAGGTAGTGGTGATTGCGTTGAACTTGGCTTGATTGCGCGCATCCGCCGACACCACTTTGTGACTGGATGCCATTTCACTCTTATTCAGTTCACAGCAATCATGGTGAGTGTACAGCAGAAAACCCAGTACGTTTCTTATTGTGGTACAATGTCATTTGCACCGTACTTATGGAGAAGATCCATAAAAAACAAAATTATTGTTCATTGGTTTAACCAGTTTAAAGCGCACCTGGTTGGAGACCCGACTACCTGTTAGATGTTTGCGGCACAACAGGGAGATCTCATATTGAAGTTTAATAAAAAAAATAACTCACAGATTTTTCTAATTAAACAGTGTAAAAATAAATGATTTTCCTGTATTAAAGCCTCACTTATTTTAAAGCGAAATCAGGAACATCTTCTTTGGAGACTCTGTATATATATATATACATACATATATATTACACAGGTTACACTGGCAAAGAATTTCTACATTGAAAATGTCTACCAGGCTTCTTTTCTACACTAATTTGATTTTATTTTTTGCTTCATTTATTGAGATATTCAAGAGTTTCTATATATATAGCATGACCCATTTTCTCCTGACAGCAATTATATATCCTGAAAAATGTATTAAAAAAAATTTATAGGCCTAGTAAGTGGTACAAATATAAATTACATCTGTGACAGTTCATAAACACGGTCCTGTGAACACATTCTTTCTGTGGAATTTTTTTATTATTAATTAGTTTTATTATTAATTATTTTTTTATTATTAATGAATTTTTTATTATTAATGAATTTTTTATTATTAATTATTTTAGTTGTTAAACGTAAATAATAAAACATTTTTCTCAAAACCATCATATAATATGAAATAAGCTAGAAAACATTACTTATATATCTGTAGAGATACAGCATTACTATTAGAGAAATACAAGTGTAAATACAAAAAAGTTAGAAAATATATGATAAATTAGCTTATAATGTATATAAAATAACTAACTATTAGCGTTTATATGAGGTATTACATTATTAAATAAGAATATCATAGCACTTTATCATACCAGAGTTAAACGATTAAGCAACTCCCTTACGATCTATTGTTTTTTGTTATAACTCTTAAAAGATTTTTTTCATTCATAGGAATATATTTTTTAACTAATTAGTAATAAAAGAGGAATTTAGAAAAAATCCTACCACTCGCCCGTTATTAAAGGGGGAAAAATCTCTGTTTTATATTTGGAAATTTAAGGGAAGCATACAAAAAATATTTAAAAGTGTTCTTTACTCCGTGCATAGTTTTATGAAAAAATAATTCAGTACAGATGAATGACTTACCAGAATATTAAAAAGCATTCTATTGAAATTCATAAAAAAAAAATTATCAAAAATTTCTATACCTATCAACTACAACTTCTCTTCTCAAAATTTTCCAATACTTTTCTACTTCTTTACTATCCTGATCGTCATCGAAATCTTTACGAGATCGAAATCTGAAAATATACATTAGAGAAATATAGACATAAAAATGTAAGTATAAGATAAACAGCAATTCTAATTCATCATACACAATCGGAATATATACATAAAAATATATTTGCATTTTACTTATATAAAATTATAGAGCTTCTTAAATACTATTGAAGTCTTTTTAGATAAAAGTAATTGAATATGTATCTTCTAAATTTCCCCCATAATTTTAATATGTATTAAATGTATTATTCTCATTTACTTTAACTTATCAAGACGCATTTATAAAAACAAAGTTTTTTTTTTTTGCTACCACTCATTTTCGGAAACGTTTCGAACTATTTTTTTTAATTTATTAATCAGTTTTCTCAATCCAAAATACTGGTTTTTTTAATGCTATACACTCTCAAGTAATACAATATTCATGTTCATCAAACATTTTTTATGGACAAGCGTGACAATTAGCGACTTTAACATTAATATTATTTTGTTACTCCTGCATTAATAAATTATATTATGCATTAGCACATTAATAAAACATTTAATTAATAATAAATAGTATCCTGAAAATTATAAATAAATCATACATTCAGGCTTGAGAAATGAAATTAATATACTACAACAACTACTCGGAAACGCTTCCGAAAGTCAGTGGAACAAAAAAGTTTTTGTTTTTATAAATGATTCTTTAAAACCGAAAAATACATTGATTTCCGAAGTTTTTAATGATAAAAAATGTTTTTCAGAATCATGAGTAACTCGGAAAATATATTGTACTTTTCCGTGCATTAACACGTTACATTTTCATAGGTTATAAAACATTTGACTTTTTTTACAGTGTACCAGTGAAAACGTTCGATCAAAATAAGAAATTTAATGCAGAATATTGGGTGGTTTCTTTGTGAATGCATCAAAACGTAGCGTGTATGAATTCCATCTGGATTCTTTAACAGATAACACTGTTAAAATTCTAGTTAAACTGTCAATTTCATGATACAGTTTCCGCAAAAGTACGGATTTTTTTATAGTGTAGTAATTTAAGAAAATAAAAAATTCATTTTTATTTTCATAAATAAATTTAACGTTTTATTTTTTTTTTGGGGGGGGGGAGTAAATAATATTGTTTTCTATAATTCTGCTTGTTTTATTTTTTATATCAGTGTTATCAGATTATCTTCACTGCATTCCTTTCCTATATAGTAGTTCTTGTATATACTCTTAAAACAAAGAGATGTACAATGATTTTTGTGCATAATATTAGAGATGATGTAATTGTAAATACATTGGCGTAAGCTGTGCTTAAATATTATCAGTGGCTAGATGATGGATCGCAAAAAAATCGATGTAAATCGCCAGCTGCGTTAAAAAAGGTAGTTTAATGTACATTTAATAAATACATACGTTAAAAGGATACATATGATAAAGGCAAAGCAAAATAATATAAAATAATAATTTAATATGCAATCATTAAGTAAATAACATCAATATGGCGACTTTTAGCAATAAACGATATTAACTATTGTAATTCTTATATATTATGGATTGTTCTGCTCACCAGAATGAATATAACATAAATATTATGTAATATAAATATACTTATCAATTAATACAATATATTATATCTGTATATATGCTATATTATATTATAGAGGTATAAGTATATAAATACTTCTGCTACAGCCTTTAATATGGCCAATATATAACATTATCTATGCAGTTATAATGAAATAAAGCAAAAAAAGGGTTACTGTATTTAATGTTTTTGTCATCATTTGGCGGCGCAGTGAATATGACCTGACACGTATAATACATAAGCACCAAGTTAGCTAATGTATGTCGTTTTACGAAAAAATGTGTTTTTAAAATGCTGTTACTTACGCAAATTTCTCTAAGAATCCTTTAAAATTCATTTTTCTTAAACTCATATATCAAAATATAACAATCTTTAAAAATATCAAACGTTTTAAAGAAAAAATAGCTTAATCTTAGCTCTTAGCAAACTTCAAACAAGAAGATTTTTACCAGAACAAAACGAAATTGAAAGATTCAATCATTGTTATTACAAAAATATGTACAACAATGGTACATATCATTAAAAGTAACAGTTTTAAAAATGATTCAGTGTTGCTTTAATCCTTTCAACAATATAATTTTTTTTTCAATTTCCTTTGTTATAAAGTGATTGTTGTTTATTTCACAGTGTTTACATTCTCTTTAAAAGTTTTGAGTTCAGCATTGTTTACAGTATTTTTTACACGCTGTTAATTTAATATTGAAAATTGCAAAATTGCAATTTTGTAATCAATTTTTCAATCACTTCCTGATGAGCTTTGTATGATTGCGATAATAATACAATACATTAAAATTTTTATACCTTAATTAAGATTTAATCGGTCAATTTTAATTAAAAAAAACTATCAAATAATAATTAATCTAAACAATGAAAAATTAAAACAAATAAAATTAAAATATATTTTGAATACGGTTAAAATTCCAATTTACTTGCTTTATATATGTCGGCGCCTCACAATTTTTTGTTTTGAGCTCCATCTGTTTCATAAAAAAAATCTATTTTTAAGTGCATCAATAAGAGCTTGTTTTTTATTAATATCTATACTTTTATTTAATTTTATCAATGATTTTAGATTTTTTCAATTTAATCAACCCTTTATCATTTAAAATAAAAACTTTCAAGCTTAATTCAAAATTCACATTTATTTATTTATTTTATTTTTGATGAAAAAAAATAAGTCAATTTGCCAACCTGTTAGTTATTGGAATTAATTCAGCAAACAAATTGGTGAATAATGACTTAACAATTCATCACTTTTGAGAATTTAATAAAGTCAAGTAATACTCATTTGAAATTATTGTAGAGTCATCTATCTGTTTTATAAACGCTGAGTTTTAAACTAGACCACACATAACCTAAAAATAAATTACTCAGCTGTCATATAATCACTTATTATAATTTTAATCATTTGTGAAATACAAGATTGAAGTACTGGCCCGATGTTTGAAAAACAGAGAACTCATTTTATTTTCATACGGTTCTCCCTTCGTCCCAAAAAGACGAAATAAGTTCAAAAACCTTTATGTGAAAAAAAATATATGTATCAGCCACTGTTTAATTTGATATCAAGTACATAAAAAAATGCCTAGTTGTGTACAAGGCACTTTTTTCATGCATATGAAATACTTTATTCCGAATTCTGTACAGGAAAATAATTGACATCCTTTTAGAAATCAAATATTTTATTATCACGAAAGTGTTTCAAAGAGTTTATGAGATGCTTCGTTCTTTTACATGAATGTTTTTGATGAAATTTAAATAAATAAAAAAATATATAGTCAGCAGCTATGTACAGGGTATCCTAAACAACAGTTTAAAAAATTCAATAACTAGTAGCTATTGAAGTCATTCTTGCAGGAAATTGGGAAATTTCTTTACTATGCTTCGTCGTTGAAGGTTCAAATTTGAACGGCAAAAGGGCTTCATTTTCTCAGACTGTCATCCTGCTCAAAATAATATTGTAATACAAACACGCAAACTTTCTTCAACACCGCCCCCCCCACACACACACACACACCGTTTTTTTTAAGCTTAAACAGCTAAGCAGGATGAACGGTAACAAACTTATTTGCTGCTTATCCATTTTTAAACGATAGTTTGAGTGTTCAGACAGTTTCATTCGACTCAGCGGCCTCTACAGCCAATACTTAGAACTAAAACAAAGAAGCTTAGTAAATAAATACCCCACTTCACACAGTACTTTTCTGTAAGGGAATATACCCCAATAATTTCTCTCATTTGCTTGTTACTGAATTTAAAAATGTGGTATTTTCTTCCTATATAATTATTATTGTTATTGTTATTGCTATTATTGTTTTTTTTTTTTTTTTGTTTCACCTTGTAGCTAAATGTATTTCATTATCTTCTCTTGATTTGCATATAAATATATGTATGTAAATGAATCGCGTGGTTCTCCCATGTTTCTCAATGTATCGACAGGAAAAAATATTTTGTTAATCTATCAAAGAGTAATTATTAAGTTCAAGAATGTTTGAAATTTTTCAATTCAATATAAGTATAAAAATAATACATATTTCATATAGGAAGAATCATCTACATCTCTATTTTCGTATTTATTTAATACTGGAATACTATTTATCTGTTTTCTACATTTAAACAAATGATCATTGCGTACCGAGATAAATCATAACGTTTTTACTGCTGTATCAAAGTCCGGTTTTCAAATATTTTTTTTTTCTCCAAGATCTAGATAGTACAGTACGGAGACAACATATGCACAACATGCAACAAATAACTCGCTGACTTTGCACTAGCATTATCATTTTGCAAACATACAGTTCGAGATATTTTGTTACTAAAAAAGTCTTTCCGGCTTGTACGGGGAGCAAAAGATTATTTTTCTATTCCTTGTTTTTTTTTTCTATTATTATTATCAGCTTATTATACTTGAACACATCAAGCTAAAATGCGTGGAACCCGATTATAGAAGTTTCAATACTGAAATTGAACGAGTAGTTCGCCAAATTAGTCAGGTCTACCCAAATTGCTTTCATTTATGGTGATTTATTTTTGGTCTCCAAATTCGGCGGTATTACGCCAAGTATCGCCAAGCTGAGGCGAGAATGGCTAGGTAGTTTTAAGCTTATGAGTCATAAACAACATTTATTGCAAGAATGAAAGTAAATTTACGAGAAATCACGTTTTCTGAATTTGACTGAGAATTTTGAACTTGTAAACAAACTAATCATGCCGGCTGAAAGTAAAACATGTACTGCAACCACTATCTGTTGATAAAAAATGATACTTTACTCTTTCTTCAAAACAGAACGATCGTTCGATTGAGGTTTTTATAACATATGACTGTTGCATACCACTCAAAGCAAAAATTTAAATAAATGTCTAACCCGCACGATCGTGCGGGTTGGGTCTTAAAGGGTTAAAAGTGATTATTCCCTCACGGCATCAGTTTTTTAGCATTTTCCTCGCTCTCGCGTTTAAAAATTCGGTTTAAAATGCCAAACTTCACAGCAAATCTTCGACCGTACCCGAAAAACGGAAGAAGCAGATCAATATTAATACAATCATGAAAACATACAATTATCTCATCCGTGTCACCCACGATTCCAAGGAGCATTCTTTAGCTTTACAAACCTCAAAGAACCAAGCTATTTTTAAAATTTAAAGAAATATTAATCAAAACAACGTTTATTTTGCTGTCACTGTTTCCCAGCCGTTTTTAAGTGAATAAATACATTTTCTCAATTCGGAATGCACTTTTATCGGATGCTATTTATTCTGAAGTAAGCATTTTTGTGTTCGACAATCATGTTTTGCAGACAAATATAACAAATCAATAGCATTTATATCAAAATTAAAATTATTATTATTATGAAATTCTTGCACGTATGGATTCAGTTACACAACTGAAAATGCTTAAGGTCCACATTAAAATGGCCGTTTTGGTGAACTTTTTTGAAATTTTTATTTGAAAAATATTATTTTATTTGAAAGAGCAATCTTTTTCGATCAAAAATATGTTCCAATTTTATTTCTACGAGTAATATAATAGGAGTTATGGCCAATTTAACAAACAGGAAGTAACGAGTCAAATACATGAAGTGGGCGTAGGAAGCCCAGGAGAAAGGTAAATAATGTTTCTATGCCCGATTTTCTTACGTTTTTAACATAAAAATCAAATTATATGTATTCTAATAAACCTTAATTGTCACTTCTAGATTAATTTTATAGAGAAGAAATAATGTAGATAAGAAATCTTTAAATGCGATTTCTGGTAAATTAATCTTTTCGTTACTTCCATGTTCGATAATCTACATTACTTAAAACGTTTTAAACAGATTTCAGTGAAAGCTTTCCATATTATTCACTATGTTCTGAACTAGAATCTAAGATCTACGTGATAATGTAGTTATTTTAGAGGTAGTCCAATATAAAAAATGATAATTTTTAATAAAACAAATATGTATTTTTTGACACATTTTAGTTAATTTTGATGTTTTGATACTCCTAGTTCAGCGCACAGGTAAGTGAAATAGTAGTATGCAGTACAAAGAAAATTGTAATATATTTAGTTAAACAGAGTATAAGCTGTCTAGCGTAAACAGGAAATTTTGCTTAAAAGTCACCCCCTCCCCACACGCACACACAATTTTGTCTTAATTATTATGAAGATATTGCTCGGATTTTATATATTTTCAACATTCTGTATTACAACTGAAATAAAAATATGTGCTTTTATTCAATATTGTACATTTTAAAATAAAAATCGTTCCGAATTTAGGCAGATACCTTAATTGAGAATGGACCCCAAAACCGAATATCCAGTTTGAGAAAAGTGCTATAAATACACTATAAAAATGACTCTGACACACATTTGTGAAATTCGTGTTAATGTATCATATTTGTTTATGAAGAATGTTTTCTGAACATAAGCAAAGAACATAAAGAAGAACATAAAAGCAAAATTAATAATACTTTTTTATTATTGCATGTACAAAATCGATAACGCGGCTGAAATTGTTTAATTGAAAATAGATAGCATGTCAAAAATCGAAAATCTGGTTGGAGTAAACTTATGAATCCGCCCTAAAAATGACTGAGAAACGTTTCTGAATATCAGTGACAGCAAAAGAAGTGTAGTTTTCAAAAATGCTTCTTTAAATCTTGGGAATGTATTGGGCTCTGAGGTTTATTAAGGTAAAGACCGCTTTTCGCAATTGTGGATACAAGAAGTTATTGCACATTATTTTTTATAGTTAATTTATATTTTCGTAGATTAACCCGTTAATTCTTGCGCACGTGACTTACATGCCAGTGTGTAGGCTACCTTTTTTTTTTTTTTTTTAATTCAGATTTTTGATTTCCACCAGTTTTTTTTAAATGGTGTAATTGGCTGTATTCTCGCATCATTTTATCTGCCATTAAATAAGGTGAATATTTCTACTTCAAGAAAGTGGTGCCAATCACACAATCTGAATTTCAAAAAAGTAGCCTACATTTATCGGGCGCGACCTCTTAAGGAGTTAAGAAGTGTGAATTAAATCACACTTACTAATTCACAAATCTGTGAAAATTTCGCCTTTTTCACAGTGTACCCTTATTATTTCAAAGTGCTGAGTATAACTAAAGAAATAAATAGGTTCAAATGATTTGATTTTGCAATTATCCATAAACTAACAAAACCTACAGTTTTTTAAAACTCTATATCCCAGAACTTATGCAAAATACACGTATCAAAATTCATATGCTGTATGACAATGATAATGAAACTTGAGCTCAAAATCTCTTTTAATTTTTTAATTAGAGGGGAATCAAAAGTCACAAAAATAATTTATTTTGGTATTCAAAATGTTAAAACCTATGCCAAGTAAATGTAGTAACATTAAGATGTTGTATAATAATAAATTAAAAAAGTTTCTTGGTAGAATGTAAGAGTTAAAAAAAGCCCACAAAAAAGGTATGGTGTAATAACTTCTAGATATGAATTTGTTGACAGACGAATTTTTGTTTTTCTAGAATTAAACAAACTTATTCTCGAATCTTGAACATGTAATGTTACGTATTTATTTCGTCAAATATTCTTGAAAATATAATTTAGTGAAATTATTTTTTGCACTTTATATTCAAATTGAAAGTTGTTTTCTTTTAACTGTTAATTAAAATGGCATAAAAAAATCTGATATTCCTATTAATATCCCTTTTCTAGTTTTTTTAAACAATAAAGGTTATTGTGACATCCTTTACTTTCAACTCGTATTTCATCCAATTCTTGTAGCAATAAATGTAAAACACAAGCACATAGTCAGATTTTAAACAGTTTATTATAAGACTAATATTTTCAGAATTTCATTTTTTATCACTTTAACATTTCAAGAGCTAAAATAATTTTTTTTTCCACAATTCAAAATTAAATTTTACATTTGGTGAAACAATATAATTTTGTATAATTAAATATAGAAATTTGCGCTAAGATGCTATATATTCCCGCGGCCGCCATCTTGGATTTCTCGGCGATGTTTTGTTGGCGTTTATCGATAAGGCAACCCCGACGAGTGTCGTTTTCTAGCAACCCTGACGAGTAACGTGTTCTAGCAACCCCGTTAAGTATAACATGCGTATAAATATTCTTGGGGACATTTATTTGACGGAAAAGGGGTTTTCACGCCAAGAAAAAATTCAAGATGGCGACCGCGGTAATATATAACATCTGCTCCATTTGGTTTTAGTGTTTTAGCAATTTATCACAGAGTTCATTTTGCTTAGTTAAATACAATTCATCTTGTGCGCAAAATAAGTGTCTTTTTTTTTTAAGTTGTGGACAAAAGGTAATTTTAGATACAATTAAATTAACAACTGTATATCGCCTTCAAAGCTAAAGATAATGTGTTTCAGAAAAGCTATACTTACGTAAATTTCTCAAAGAAACCTTTGAAACTCATCATTCTCAATATCATATATCAAGAATAAGCAATCTTATAAAATAACAAACGCTTTAAAGCAAAAATTATTTTATCGTTAGCTCTTAGCAAACTTCTAGCAATAAGATTTTTACCAGAACAAAACTTCTTTTAAAGCATCTGTCATATTTAAAACAACAATGCACACAACAATGATACTTAATAAAGTAAAGTAAATTTTTAACAATGCAACAACAATGTATATGCAGCATGTTTAGTATTTAAAATGTATTTATTAATGAAGAGCAACGAAAAAGTTTTAACAATGAATTAAAATATTTTAACAATTTGCATTGTTTAAAATTTTTTGTTACGAATGCAAATCTGCATTATAAATACACGTGTCCGTGCTGAAGTCATGATGTTACGCCATTAGACGATGATGTCATGATGCTAAAACGGAAACATTGAAGATGTGTAGCATTCCGATGTGATGTGGAATTGCATTGTAATCCTTGCATGCATTTAAACGCATACTTACGCGCACACATTTGCCAAATTAACTCCAAACTTAGCGATAAAATGAAATATTGTCATAAATAAGTCAAAAATCTGGCTAACTTAACAGTTTGGCGAAATTCACAGTGTTATATAGTGTATGGCAATATATGAAATCAAGTTTCGTGATGAAACATTTTTCTCTTAGATATAAGTTACAATGTGAAAGGCAATTTCTTTCAGGCAAAGAGCAAAACGGTCTTATCAAAAAACATAAATCACACATTATGAATCATACATTATCATCCACATTTTAAGGCTGTTCTCAAATGCCACATGGCAACTTTCTGACGCACATATTTCTTTACGAGGACGTGACAGATTATCAGGCACACTTTAAGACTCTGAGAAATACTCTACATATTCTCACGATAAAATACTTTTCTTTTATTTCCCTATCTCAAAATTTAATTGTTTTTACACTTTTTATCTTACCTTTTCCTTATCAAGTTTCATTTCATTTTAGAATATTCTATTTCTGTTATGTCTCTTTTTAACTTTCAATAGAACGAGTTCCCAGATTTTTCGCGGCTATTTCCGTCTGACATCCTTTTTTTCATATTCCATTAAAGAGTTCCTGCAAGTGCTTTGGTTTACCGACACAGTCTACCGAGGTGATGAATTTCGTGGCCTTTTTTTTCTCTCTCTTCTGCGTGGACCTATGAAAGCTGATACACGCCCTCAAAGAGACAAATTTTTATGTTTACCACTGACATTATATAGCCATTATATTTTAAAAGATATCTTGTTTGCATTTCAGTATTTTTAAACAATTCTTTTTGTATGGTTTAGCTGAGATCGATCTGTACAAAGGGCGTTTTTTACATTTTCGATTTTGTTTACAGATATTTTTAATGAGAACACTTTCATTTTCGGAACCGTTTTCGAAAGTGAAAGCACCCTCTTGAAAAAAATCTGCAAACAAGATAGAAAAGTAAAAAAGGGGCAGATGTAGAGATCCATCTCAGCTTTTCAATGAAAAAAAAATCATTATTAAAATTCTAACGAGGTATTTTAAAAAAATTCTTCCATAGGATTAGAATTAGTGAGCGAGTCTTGCCAGGTGACTGAAGTGGCCGCCCTTAACCCTTTATATACTGAATTATGAATTCATGAAAATTTTATCTTCTAAAGCATTTTTCGTGAATTGTTTAACCTACATTAGCAGATTTACATATTCATTTAATAAATTTTAGAGGGATTTTAGAAGGATTTTGAAGGATTCATTAAATTTGAATTTATAGGGATTTTGTGCAATATTTATAACCCCACTCAAATCTTTTATTTTAAATATTTTTCTTGGTATTTTGTAGAATTAGAAAATTTACAAATATAATGTTTTCACAATGGAAATATCGAAATATTTCCGAATTGAAAGATCCCCGTCCCCCCGAATGACAAGAAAGCAGAAAAGATGCAAAGGCAAAAGAAATCATCCTTTTAGAAATATTTATGTTTTGTGTAACCAATAATGCTTGTGGAACAAGATAAAGTAATGCATCTATAAAAGGTATCTATAATAGTATCTATAATAATCTAAAAAATATATCTATTAGGTCGAAATTTAGCCGATATCTCTTGCCATTCGGGATGATTTTAGAAAAAGTATATATTAATGTATGATATATTTAACGCTTTCTTTTCTGTGAACATAACCTCAATTTTTTTTTTTTTTTTTTTTTTTTTTTTTATACGGTATGTAATGGAATGAGAAAAGAAGTAATGGTCGATCTAATATATTTGTTTAAGGAAAGCTAGAGTTCGAATAAAAACACAGGATTAAAGTTAAATCCAGTTTTTGCGTAAAAGAAAATTCAATCGACATACAGACGTGTGAAAATTATTAGAATAATTGTGAAATTTACAATAAAAACTTGTTATATTAAAGAAATATATAAAAATTATTGATACATTTAATATTTTGTGTGCATCCTCTTGTTTTTTATTAAAGAAATGATAGCATACTTGTCTTGGCATACTTTGTATGAGTTTTTGGCAATTAATATTTATTTCGTTGTCATGATGCCAAATTTGGATGAGTGTTTCTATCAGACTAGTTTTGTTTGTGATGTTGTATTTCTTTAATTTTTTCTTTACAATGGCCCAAAGGTTCTCTATGGGGTTCATATCTGGACTGTTTCTAGGCCATGGAAATGTTTTCTTTAATTAAATTAAAGAAATGCAACATGACAAACAAGAATGGTCTGATAGAAAAACTCATCCAAATTTGGTATCATGACAACGAAATACAAATTAATTGCCAAAAACTCATACAAAATATGCCAAGACGTATCGAATCTTTAATAAAAAACAAGGGAATGTACACTAAATAATAAATGGGTCAATATTTTTAAATGTATTATTTCCTTAATATAACAAGATTTTAATGTAAATTTCACAATTATTCTAATAATTTTCACACGTCAATACTCAAGATGATAAAACATTATTTGAAGAAAATATAGAAGTATAGGAAAGACACAACTATGCACCTTTTTAAACAATCTATAAAAACGGAAAAAAATCTATGGCTGCGTCTGTTATTTGGGTTTGGTTTTGTTTATGACGGCCAATTATCTACACGAAGGATATGGGCCGGAAGGTGGGTAGTGCCCCTCGTGGGGGGGTCTTTCTAAGGGAACCTAATCCGTATCGTCTGTTATCTGGGAAAATGTAAGTTTATAAATATAATTTGAACGTGAAAAGATACGCGATGTTTTACTTTTTCAACGGAGCATTTCTCTTACTTATTTTTTTCCAGCCACTCATCAATTCCTGAAAGCTCTTCTCTCACAAGTAACTCAAGTAACTCACAAGTATAGTCTGTGGCGGCAAATTTCGATTGTTATAGCTCATTCGATTCGTCTCATCGAGTTAAGTAATTTGCTACCTCGCATATCAGTTATTGAGTTTTAATAATGACAGGGGGCCGGGTCAAAGTTTAAAAATTTGCATAATTCGAGCTGCCGATAATAAAACAGTAGCAGAAAATTTCTTCGCATGCAACCGTACGCAAACATTACGCATGTTACGAAGTGACGGGAAAACTGACAAAAGAACCGTCATTGTGCGGTTACAAAGATTTTTGCTCGTAATTCGAGAAAAAGTATTGGCAGGATGAACAAAACTAGACCAGTGTTGCCAGTGGGCTAATTTTTTTAAATTCAGATTTGTTGATTGGCACCACTTTTTTGAAACAGTAAAATTTTCCTTTCACTTACACAGGTGGCGCACTGAGTGCGCCACTCTTTGAAAAATGCTTCATGAATTCCTAGAAAATCAGGTGATTAACACCTGCTCTCAACCTAACCTCTTTTCATTTGTTCCTTTCAGAAAGTGCATTTGTTAAAAGTTGAAGGTCACAGTTTTCCGCGTTAATTTTCAAGTTTATTTTCAGTTAGTCTCTTTTGGCGCACTGAGTGCTACAGCTGTGTGACAATGTAAGTATTTTTCATTTCGCTCTTTTCGGTTTGCTATTTTATTTTTGCATGATTATAAGTCGTTTTAATATTTACAGTATTTTTTAAGTAATTAATTTGCTAATATTAAAAATTATATATATATATGTAAATTATATATAAGTATAAGCCCGAAATAAGTTGACATTTTTGTATATATTTCAGGAGTGCTAGAAAAAGAAATATAGTTCATCCTGATAATTATGCGAGACTTCTTCAAGAGTTATCAGATGAAGATTTAAGCGATTTGAATGACGAAGATTTCGATTGTGACAGTGAAGAGCAGGTAAACGAGAGTGATCATGATTCTGAATCTGAAATAGAGGTATCTTCTGATACAGAAATTACAGAATCAGATTCAGAGAAAGATGAAAACTATTTTACTAAAACAATATATGAAAGTATAAAAGGAAAAGGAAAAAAAATAAGTGAAATCTACAAATGGAGAAAATCTCCTGTCATAAGTAAATATTCGAAAGTACAACAGAAAAATATTCTAAAGAAGATATTGCCATTTGTAAAACAAAATGATAATATTATAGATGAAATTTCAGCCTTTTTCAAAATTATTGATATAGGGATGATTGATCTAATAGTTTCTAATACAAACTTAAATATTGAGAGTAGACGTAAGAATGGAAATGACAAAGAATATTATAAATTCGTCGGAAAATATACCAGTAGAGAAGAAATTATGGCTGTGATTGGAATTTTATACCTGATAGGTTTGAAAAAAGCTAGCAAGATAAATCTACGTGAATTGTGGTTAATTATGTTAATTATGTGGTTAATTAAATTGGTGTTATGTCTCAAAATAGATTCCAGTTTCTTCTCAGTGCTATTCGATTTGATGATAAAAGTACTAGAAAGATAAGAAGAGAAAAAGACAAGTTAGCCCCAATAAGAGATTTTTTGGATTCTTTTGTACAACGGTGTAAAGAATCTTATTAACCAGGAGAATACATCACTATTGACGAAAAGCTTGAGCCATTTCGTGTTAGATGTTCCTTCATTCAGTATATCCCCAAGAAACCAGCGAAATATAGGATAAAAATATTTGCACTAGTTGATGCAAAGACTTTTTATACAAACAATCTGGAAGTATATTGCGGAAAGCAGCCTGATGGGCCATATTTTGTTTCAAATAAACCTTTTGACATCGTTAACAGACTAGTTGCCCATTTAAAAGGATCAGGAAGAAATTTAACAACCGATAACTGGTATACCAGTTATCCTTTAGCAAAGTCATTGCTAAATGATAATATCACTTTGTTAGGAACAATGCGATCGAACAAAAAGGAAATTCCTCGTGAATTTCTTTCTTCAAAATCAAGACAAGTTGGTTCTACTCTGTTTGGATTTCAAAACAATATAAGCATTACTTCATATGTACCGAAACGAAATAAAGCTGTTATTCTCTTAAGTACAATGCACGACGATGCAAGTATTGACAAAGAAACAGGAAAGCCATGTGTCATACAGGATTATAATCAAACAAAATGTGGCGTTGATGCAGTTAGTAAGCTGGGAGGAAATTATACTGTCTCAAGGAAAACATATAGATGGCCAATGTCAATTTTTTATGCATTGTTGAACATAGCTGGGATAAATAGCCAGATAATTTTGGGTTCAGCGGCAAATACAGCTTCACTGAAAAGAAGATATTTCTTGAAGAATTTATCTTTAGCACTTATCAAGCCACATTTAGAAAGCCGAAGTTCTATTATGAATTTGCCCATCAAAAGTAGAGAGATAATCAAGAGACATATCGCTGAAAAAGAGACAACGAAAGCTGAAGAACCACCGAAGAAAAAAGGCCGATGCAACCCTTGTGGTCGTGCGAAGAACAACAACACTACTTTAATTTGTTCACGTTGTAAAAATTTCACTTGTAAAAACCATATGTATAATATTGGATACACTTGTATAAAATGTATTAACCAGGAAATTAATGAAGATCATGATCTTTCTGAATAAAGAATTTGTAAAGTAAGTATTCCTTTTTATGAACTCTATTCTTATTCCAATGATTTCATTTAGTTGAATTTGAAGTATTATTTTACAAAATATAAAACTAAAATTGAGAAATATATGCATTATTACATCTTTTATGATATATGTTAATCCATTAAATAGTTTATTTATTGAATAATATAAAAAACGATGCTTTTATAGCTTGAAAATTGGCTGGCGCACAATGTGCGCCACCTGTGTAACAACGTAACTTTCTACACCTGTGTAACAAAGGGTTAAGGTGAAAACAAAGGGGAATTTTACCACTTCAGAAAAGTGGTGCCAATCAAGAAATCTAAATTTTAAAAAAGTAGACCACTGGCAACATTGAACTAGACGAGGACATCATAACTTGCGAAAACATGCCTGTCAAGTAGCATACGAATATTTTTTCTGCAATTACAAATTCTTATAATAACAGCAATAATATAAACTTATCGTAGTTATTGGCAATGTATGGCACTGTAAAAACAATTAGTAAACTTAGATCGTGCTTATTTCTTTGAAGGCATCTGTTTTTTGATGAACGAAATTTTGAACTTTGACCCTGCCACCTGTCATTATAGAAACGCAACAGCCGATATGCGAAGTATAAAATTACTTAGCTCGATGAAACGAATCGAATGAGTTATAAAAATCGAAATTCGCCGTCGCAGAATATTGTACTTTTACTTGTCACCTCTTTGCGCAGAAGTGTTAAATTATTCTTTATGACTAGACATCTTTCGGAATTCAGAGGTGAAGAGTAACGTAAATTGTGGTTTTTTTGTATGGACTGTAGAGGTCTCCTAAATTTTTGAAAACCAGTATTTTCTAAGAAATTTTATTTCGAAAATGTTGCAGAAGCCAACCCTGAAAATTTGCCTTAGAAAATCCTGGTTTTGAAGAAGCGGCGCATTTAGGATTCCTGATTGTATTAAGTTCAAAATTATGTGATATTAAACAAAATTATAAAATGAATTTATAATAACTGTTAAAAGTTAGTATATTATATAAATATTTACATTTACATCAAGTTGAAATCAGAAGGCAGTGTAGTTATGCGTAGGCATACATAAACAAATTTATATATAGGTATATAAATATTAGGTATATAAAAATATTTAACGAATTATATAATACCCCCGCCCCCCCCCCCCCCCCCCACACACACACTCTTTCTGGAAATCGGTTAGAAATAATGACAACTTCTGTAAAGCAAAATATTTGGAATAAATTAAAAAATTATGGTACTCCTATGTTAGCCGTCAACGCCGGCAAATCTCGTCAATAGAATACATATTTTTACATTCTTTTATTTATTTAACTTAACTTGGATCACGTATGCTGAGATGGAATTTCATAATCCTTTTTTCGATCACTTCCTGATAGCCCAGGATTATAATAATTATGAACACAGATGTGTGTTTCCGATGTCAATACAGCATTTTAGAATTTTCAAAACTAAATTATATATTAATACATTAATTGTTACAACTGCGTACAAGTTAGAAGAACAATGGAATTAATGATGTTCGAAACTACTCTCGTGAAAATATGCTAACTGGCTGCGAAACTGCCACAACGAATATTTTAAACACTGAAAAGCCAAAAATACAAATAAAAAGTAAACTACGTAATACTTTTTTAAATAGCACTCTTTTATCGTTTAATAGTTTTATATTAATTAAATTATGATTATTCGTTGAAAAAAAAATTTAGAAATTATGAATAGGTAGTTTAAACAATGCTTTTTTGTTCTTGTCTGTTACCGTATCATAAAAAGGAACACAGCAAAAGTTTTTAATAAAATGAAATATTAATTAATTAATTATTAATTAATAAAATATTAATTAATGTTTTAATAAAATATCAAATTAAAGTATTGCAATGGAAATTTTTTGAAACTACATGTATTTCATCCATGAAATTAAGAGTTATTTTTAAGATAAACTTTGAATGTTACAAAACAATGTTTTTTAAATAATGTTTGATGATGTAATGAATTAATTTTTACAAAAGAGTGGGAAGCCGCACATAAACAAAGTATGAACGGTTTTCAGTCACCGATAAATGCAAATAATAATCGCCACCTTATTTAGTGGGAGACAATTGTTGCAAATTATGCGCTAAACTGAAAATTACTTTTTGAAAAATAGCGGTGACAATTGTAAAAACCGTACGCACCCTAGGCATGTCATACTCCGCGCGACTTCTCCTGGGTTAATAAAATTATTTTTACTTTTACTTTCCCTCACACATAGCAGTCCTATTTTTCGCTTGTGTCAGTTGGAAATAAAGCATGGGTGTTGAAATAAATTGTTTTGATTTCACCATTATTATTTATTTATTTATTCATTTTTGATTGCTGAATGAAATGGGTAAAATGTATGCATTTGAAGTGTAACGAGTAAAATGTTTATTATATCAAAACTTGTTATTTCATGTTTGGAAGCCTTCATTTGAGTGAACTCCTTCCCCTTAAAGAGCGGTGGGATAAAATATATCCCACCTAATTTTAACTGCAAAATGCCACATTGACACCAGAATTCAGGACTAAAAAGTTTAATTTTATTAAATACGTGAAAAGAAACTTCTACCCATTTTGAAATAAATTTGTTTTTAAATTCTGGTGTGATTCAATCATTTCAGCATGTCACGAATAAAAGTTCTTTGCCCCTGAAAGGTTAAAGGGGTGCAGTCTCTAGAGTGATGACCAAGAACAAGCGTAAGCGTATCTGTCTCTTTGTCAGGCCTTTTAGTCTGTTTGCATTGAGGTTTCCGAAGGGTGGGTGCTAGAGTGATAACCAAAGACGAGCGGGAGTGTATATGTGTATTTATTGGTTTATCAAATCTTTAACATGAGTCATTTGTTTATAATAATAACTATATTAATTTTTTTATAATGAAATTGTTGTTAATATTAACATCATCATTTTATTAAGACATGAAATTGATAGGCATAACATTTATCAAAAACTTGCCAAGTTCTAGATTTATTATTAATATGCTATCAATAATTTTATTTATAAACAATTTAAAAAATGCTATAATACTTCAGTAAGTAAGTTTGAGTGAATTTTATTTGAACTTGGCACCCACTTAGATATCACTTATTTTCTTGCCATTGTCTTTACAAAACTTGACTACCTTTTTTTCACAGTTATGTTTTTGTTAGATATCATTACTTTTTGTAAAGTTACAATATATTTAGATACTTTACTTAATGCTTTTTAATGTGTTTACATGTGACTATTTTATTCACCAAGCAACATTCAATTTTAATTTAAGTTTCCTACAACAAAGTATTTGGCTGTCAATTTGTGGCAGAAATCTATATTTTAATACTGCTATATTGAATGCATGTTTTGAAATGAAATGTATTGATTCGAAATTTTTATTGTTTCAGAAACAACAATTCCTATCAAATTCCTATATTAAATTTTTCTATTAAATATTTCATTTAAATTTCCTATAGCTGAGCCTGATTTTTTGTACTGAAAGTGAAAAATAAAGTTATGTGCTTATGCCACACTATGTTTCATTCATCCATGGGCGCCGGCAAAGAGGCAGTGCAGAAGAAGGACATTGCCCCTCCTGGATTTTCAAATTTAATTAACTAGATATTATCTTTGTCTGATGATTTTGAAAATAAAAATGAACTTTATTCTTCTCAAGTGATTTAAAATAATTAAAACACTGAGAGAAAAAGGAAATAAATTTTTTTCTTATAGCCGAAATTTTTAACTACACTTAACTGGATATTTCGTTTGAAAACAGGGTTTTTCTCAAGTTTGTACCGTACTATCGCATTGGAGAGTTCTAACTTTTTATAAAATTTCCTGTTTTCAAAATGAACACTCGGGTTTTTGAAAAATAAGACCGCAACTGTTTATTGAAAATTTGATAAGGTTCGGAGAAACGGAGAGGTTTGGTATTTCATAATAGGTGAATATTAAAGGATGAAAGTATTTACTCAATGTTAATCGGCTTCAGATAAGACTAGTTTCAAATGAGTCAGGCCTTATTCATTAAAGGAATATTTCAAAATAAAATGATTTTTAGGGTTATTTTTCATTATTTCGAGCAAATTTGCTTATTTTCAACGTGCCCCTGCCCGCTTAAAATATCCCAGTACGTTTATATAACCAATTCTCGGCAAATGTAACATATTATTTTTATTGTTCCATATGAAAGACTTTGCATTTAACTATTGAAAACTGTTTTTGCTTTCTTTGTACGATCATTGGAAGTGCAGCTATGACTGTATTTTTTTTTTTTTTTTTTTAATTTCAGTTCTTAAACAAGAAGTTTTTATTTAAACAAGTGGGTAAGTGTGATAACAGATCGCACAGAGGGTTTTGTTTTATATTCCTTTTAAAACACTTTATCCTTTTGAAAAATCTGTTAGTTCCACATTTCGCAACCAGGGGCGTACTATATTTTAAACAAACCTCTGTCCGAACGAAACTCCGTTTTACATACTATCCGTAGATATATTAGTCGAGGGGTTTGAGCCCACAGCACCCGAGATAAGTACGAGCCCCTGGAAAAAGTGGAACTAAAATATGTAAGGCTATGGGGCATAATATGAAAGAATGGTCAAAGGGGTGTCGGCAAAAGTTGGAAAAGTGCTCCCCGGGTGAAAAGGGCGGAGGTTAAAAAAATTGCTTAAAATACACAAATTAGAGCCTGGAGGAGTAAATAATACAAGACTTTTTGAAAATTTTATGATTTGTCGTGTGGTCTGAGGTATTCAGCTATACGTATGCAAAAAGTCATGTCGACAACTTAATTAGGGGCTCCCTTAGAAAGAATTGCTTAAAATACTTATGTGGTAGCTCAAAGGGTTAAGCGTAAGACTTTTTCAAGATTTTATGATTTGTCGCCTGACCTCAGGTGTTCTGCTATAAGTATGCAAAATTTCAAATCTGCAATTTAATCAGTTAGAAAGAATTGCTTAAAATACGCATGTGGAAGCCCAAAGGGTTAAATGTACGACTTTTTCAAAATTTTATGATTTGTTGAATGATGGTGTTCAGCTATAAGTATGCAAAATTTCACGCCTCCAAACTAAATAGGGTCACACTTAGAAAGAATTGTTTAAAATACACATGTGAGAGCCCAAAGGGTTAAATGTACGACCTTTTTCAAATTTTTATGATTTGTCATTTTATGTGAGGTGTTCAGCTATAAGTATGTCATATTTCACGCCTCCAACCTAATTAGGGACTCACTTAGAAAGAATTGTTTAAAATACACATGTGGGAGCCCAAAGGGTTAAATGTACGACTTTTTCAAATTTTATGATTTGTCGTATTATGTGTGGTATTCAGCTGTAAGTATGCAAAATTTCAAGTTTCCAACAGGTATGGTTTCTGAGAACGGGTTCTGTGACAGACGGACAGGCGGACAGACAGACAGAGGAGCGAGACGAATAGGGTTTCGTCAGATGAACGAAACCCTAAAAAGGATATGTAAGTTTAGGTAACCTAAAGAAAAATAATGTATTTCAGTATTGAAATTGAAAAATATGAGAGCAGCTCGAAATGGTTCGTGTAATATAACACAGGAGCATGTCAGAGGAACTTGGCTGACACACTGGCGTGTGTCTAGATTCACCAAGCTACATTCAGGGGTATAGTGGAGGGTATACGGAGGTATACGCCGTATACCTTCTGGATTGTTTTAAGGAACAGCGTATACCCTCTATTTCTCAAGAAATCTATAGTATATACCCTCTGCTTTGAGCGTATACTCTCTGTGATTTTTACAACTACACCACTGGCAACATTCAATTTTAATTTAAATTTCCTCCAACAAAGTATTTGACTGTCAATTTGCGGTAGAAATCTATATTTTAAAAGTCCTTCCGGCCAGTGCCGGGAGGAAGAGGTAGCTTTCAAATTCCTTATTTTTAAAAAGCCAACTTATATTATTCAAACACACGAAGCTCAATTTAGCGGAAACCGAATATAGGACATTCAATACCAATTTTTATCAATACTAAATCATTATGAATGAGAATTTCGCGAAAATAGTCAGCTTTATCCAAGCTGCTTTGATTTAAAGTAACTTATATTTGGCTGAGATGTTGATGTATACTATCCACATGCCTTCTTACATGGAAATAGGCGAATACGTGTGTTATCGCGTGACAAATACCAGATCGTTTCAAAATGTTAGCCATAATAGAAATTCAAAGTGCTATAATTCGACCATTTTTTAAGATATAAACAAAAGAACAAATTTTCAGAAACAAAATCTGCTCAGGAATCTTTTTATCAAGGCCAAACACATAAAAAAATCTTTTTCATTTTCCAATTTTTTAATACCTCATTTTAAATTTTAAATTTAATTTTTTTTAAATGGCAACCCTTTTGAAACAAGATGGCGAATGAAGTTGGCCAACGAACTCGGTCGAGACATTGGTATGCAGTATGTACAGACCAAGTAACATCCAAATCGGTTCATAAATACGCTTGTTATCGCGTGACAAAAATCAGGTCGTTTTAAAATGTCAGCCACAATAGAAATTCAAAATGCTATAACTCAGCCATTATTTTAGATATAGACGAAAGAAAAACTGTTCCGGAATCTTTGTATTAAGGTCAAACACATACAAAAAAAATCTTTTTCATTTTCCAATTTTTTGGTATCTCATTTTAAATTTAAAATTTTAAAAATTTTTTTAAATGGTCGCCATTTTGAAACAAGATGGCGGATGAAGCTGGCCAACTAACTCGGTTGAGACATTGGTATGTACTATGTACAAACGAAGTTACATCCAAATCGGTTCATAAATACGCCTTTTATCGCGTGACAAATTTCAGGACGTTTCAAAATGTCAGCCACGCTAGAAATTCAAAATGCTATAACTCAGCCATTTTTTAAGATATAGACAAAACAAAAACTGCTCCGGAATCTTTGTATAAAGGTCAAATACATAAGAGAAAAATATTTTTCCATTTTCAATTTTTTGGTACTGCATTTCAAATTTTATTTTTTTTTAAATTTTAAATGGCCGCCATTTTGAAACAAAATGGCGGATGAAGCTGGCCAACGAACTCGGTCGAGACATTGGTATGTATAATATACATACTGAATTACATCCAAATCGGTTCATAAATTCGAGAGTTACAGTATGACAAAGGTCATATATATATATATATATATATATATATATATATATATATATCAACTTTTGAACGGAGGGTGGTTTCGGGGTCTGGGGGTCATGATCGATGAAAATATACCAAAATTTTTTGAAATCGCTTTCCTCCGAACGGCTACAATAGGTAGCTTTTTGTAATGAAAGCTACCTAATACTGCTGTATTGAATGCATGTTTTGAAACGATGCAATCGTTTCGAACGAAACGCCCCGTTTCGCCCCGTTCGAACGAAAAACAATGCAATCCCTTAAGCTAATATTAGAAAATTACTAAAATATCTCAATTTGTTGATTTTCTGTAAGCAAGTAAACCCAGATAAACCCCCAGTAAGTAGATAGGTTTACAATGGAAGTCTATGGGAATTGTTAGAGATATCGAAATATTAGAGATATCGCCAAGGTGGCGTCGCTTTTGGCGACAAATTTGACGATATATCGCCATGTTGACGAGAAACTTGGCGGTATTTGGCGACTGAACAGCGTCCCCTCCTACGGCAAATTAAAATTTCGCCTATTAGACGTAATGTTAAAGTAAAAATGGGTTCCCCCAGGTGGGTAATTCATCGATTTTCACAATTTTTTCATTTTTTTCCTTAGTTTTATAGTGTAAACGAACTTCGCACCAAATTTGAAGTCTGTAGCTGCAGTAGATATACGAGATCTTTTTGATGAGTGAGTGAGTCAGTCAGTGATAAAATTATCGATTATCACACATTTTCAAATGTCCTTATCTCGGAAACTAATTATGCGTTATTTATAAAATTTTGAATTTTATGTAATCAGGGTGGCCTTACTACACATTTCGTATGACAAGTACGTAGGTCTCATAGATTTTTAGTAGTAGGGCATCGAAATTTGACGAAAACAGCTCGAAATAGTTCGTGTAAATAACACACGGCTATGTCAGGCGAACTTGGCTGACACACTGCCGTGTGTCTAGATACGCTAAATCAAATGAATGCTGTACGAATGATGGCGAGGGAAACAATGTTTAACAATTTATCACCTGTGTCCGGCTAACTTAAAAGCACCCAAATTACATTATAGGTAAATGAAGAAGAATGGGCGATCTCATGTATATTTAATTACAGAAAACAAAAGTAGAGTAGTAATAACAAAACAGAAACCAGGGTAGAAACAGTTTTTGTCTAACAGAAAGTTAAATGGAAATAAACAAGACGATAAAACATAGTACTTGAAGAAAATATAGAATAGTAAACTGAAAGTTTGTTGTTTAGGAAAAACAAAATGTTTAAAAATTGTTTGAGCGTGAAAAATGAGCAATGTTTTACTTTTTAGGCAGAGATTTTATTATTATTTTATTTTTTATTCCAGTCACTCATTAATGTAGAAAATTTCCTCTGTCAGCTCTTTGCAGAGATGTTAAGTTTTATTTTGTTTCTAGGCATGTATCGGAATAAGAGATTTCATCTTGAGGGGATAACATACATGTACATTGTGAATTGTGCTACACTTGTTGGCAAGTTAGATGGAATTTGCAAAACAAAAAATGTTCACATATCTTGGCACCAAATTCATAACAGAAGAAAACAGTCAAATTAACATTTTTCGAAACATCTAAACTTCTGAATATTCGGTATTCTGACTAAGAGTTACTATACGGGTAGCCAAAAATTTTGTATTTGGTAAACCTACAAGCCAAATATTCGGCATTAGGTATTCAGCCAAAATAACTATTCGGTGCATCATTAGTTGATATAAACATTTAAATTTATAATTCCAAAAATAGATAATCAAAAGAAACTATGGAAATTTACTTACGAATTAATAATAAAATGAATTTTTTTTAGATTATTTTAATAAGCACTTTACCAAAACAAAATATTCTTTTTATATTCAGTTTGGGAAAAGCAACAAAATGAATGACAGTAAGTTAACAATTGAGTGACACTCCTGATGCTATTAGACAAAATGTGCTGCTATACATTTTTTATTTTGAGAGATACGTATATATGTGTGTGCATATATGTTACATTATTGGATCTAATTCCACGATTTCCTTTTCTTATTCTAAATTACTACTTTATATTCACTGAATCCTTATTCTTAAATAATCTCTATCGTTAACTTTGTTAAATTCCTTTTAATTTAATGTCTCACTTATCTAATCACTATTACGCTTTTAGTATTCTTAAATTAAATGTTCCATTTCCGCGCTATTTTCTTTCTAGAATGTTTTTTTAACAACCATTTTATTTTCTCTTCCGAATTTTACTTTCCCGCGCATTTCCGAGGTTATCCTTTTTCCCTTCAAATTCATCCGCTCGCTCTGTCCACACTCTTTCCATGGCGTGGTTTTCTTAATTATTCATTGGTTGAGAGCGCGATCTGCGTCATATTTGTATTTCTTCACTTGACGAGCAAAAAGTTGATGCTCGCTGTGTTTCAGTAGATTTGAGTCGTGTTTCTATTTTTCATACCACCCCCTGGTCACCGTCCATTTATTCGATTATCTACAACTTTGTTTAGCCCTAATTACTACTATGGAGAGATGGCTAATATTCTTGGTGGAAACTGCGTCGCCGAAAGATGTTTTAATAAATTACTGAGCTGATATTAGGTTTTGTCATAATTATTTCTGGGGAAACTTTCACGGAAAAATGTATTCCATAGCCTTTACTCGTCGACTGCTACAGCTTCCAATCATCACCCAATCTTCGTTATAATAGTACAACAGAATCGAATTACCTGTTCTGACAACTTATACTACTCTATTACTTCTGGATGTGATCCACTACTGCTATCGAGACAGCCAGTAACTGCATTTTCAACTATAGAAATAATCCAAAGATGCTATTAATGCCACATTTAGTCGACAGGATAAAGAATGAGTACTGTAATATAACATACAGTAGCGCTGAAAAGTATTTTGACAACCTTATATTCTCTCTTATTTTATTTAATATAAAAATGTAAAAGAAAATATATTCCCTTTAATTGAGAACACTATGACTGCAGTTATTCAAATGTATCAAGTTTCAACTTGTTTGTTTACATTCGGCGCCACCGAAGAAATATGACTCCTCCTTAGCTCAAAAGTATTTTGACAATTAATTTGCATTTAGTTGTTGAAGGTGTCAGTGGCGCTATAGCTTCGATAAGGGTTTATATTGACTTATTGTGATTAATTTTAAGGATCAGAAATGCCGAAATGTAAAAAATATTGAAGTGATTCCAGAAAAGCCGCTGTAAATGCACTTAAGAAAGGTAGACTGCAAGCAGAATTAGCTCGTTCTTTTAACGTGTCTCGGCAACTTGTTATTACAGGGAATAAAGTTTTTATTAAACAGAAATACATCGAAAATAAGCCTCAAACTGGCCATCCGAAAAAAAAACAACTTGAAATGTTGACTCTATTATAAAAATGATATCTACAAGTGATTGTCATAAGTCCGCTGTAATAATGAAAAATCAATTGAAAGAGAATTACGGCATAGACATACACGTTTCATCAGTCAAACGACGCCTAAACCTCTATGGTTTACATGGCAGAAGACCAGCAAAAACACGTTTCTAATCTACTAGGAATAGGAAGGCCAGAGTTGCATTTGTAAAACGGCATAACCCTTTCAATGCTATTGCTGAAGTGTTGAAATTAATGACTGACACCAGAATTTTAGTTTAAAAAAATTCGGCTTATTATGTGTGTGAAATATAGCTTTTTCTTATTTAAAAATAAATTTGTTTTCAAATTCCGATGTCAATCATTAATTTCAACTCTTTAGCAATGGAATTGCTTTGCCCCTGAAAGGGTTATGCCATTTTACAAATGCAACTCTAGCCTTCCTGTTCTTAGTAGATAACAAACGTGTTTTTGCTGGTCTTCTACCATGTAAACCATAGAGGTTTAGGCGTCGTTTGACTGATGAAACGTGTATGTCTATGCCGTAATTTTCTTACAATTAATTTTTCATTATTACAGCGGACTTATGACAATCACTTGTAGATATCATTTTTATAATATAGTCAACATCTCAAGTTGTTTTTTTCGGATGGCCAGTTTGAGGCTTATTTTCGATGTATTTCTGTTTATTAAAAACTTTATTCCATGTAATAACAAGTTGCCGAGACACGTTAAAAGAACGAGCTAGTTCTGTTTGCAGTCTACCTTTCTTAAGGGCATTTACAGCGGCTTTTCAAGAATCACTTCAATATTTTTTACTTTTCGGCATTCCTGATCCTTAAAAATAATCACTATAAGTCAATATAAACACTAATCGAAGCTATAGTGCCACTGACACCTTCAACAATTAAATGCAAACTAATTGTCAAAATGCTTTTGAGATAAGGAGGAGTCATATTTCTTCGGTGACGCCGATTGTAAACAAACAAGTTGAAACTTGATACATTTAAATAACTGCAGTCATAGTGTTCTCAATTATAGGGAATATATTTTCTTTTACATTTTTATATTAAATAAAATAAGGGAGAATATAAGGTTGTCAAAATACTTTTGAGCGCTACTGTATACATATATATATATATATGTTATATAAAACTTTTACTTTTACTATTCATTTAAATTATTCTAAATTGCCGGCATACTCCTTATTTCCCTATTTCTTAATGTTCTCTATTATTTATTTCTAGTTAAATTCCTATAAAATTAAAACGCGTATCTTAATAATAGTCTTATTCAAAAACTTAATCTAAACTTTTAATCCCTTCATTAATTTTAATAATTGCCGGCATATTCATTATTTCCCTATTTCTTAATGTTCTCTATTATTTATTTCTAGTTAAATTCCTATAAAATTAAAACGCGTATCTTAATAATAGTCTTATTCAAAAACTTAATCTAAACTTTTAATCCCTTCATTAATTTTTATCAGCTATCAAACTGTAAAATTCTGAGCGCAGCTACTTTATTTTTCGAATGTTTATAAAAGCCATTTTTACATTTTTATTTTATTCAATCTCAATTTCCCGCCAGCCTGGCGAGCGTCTACCTAATCACATCGAAATCCTTCCGTCAGCAGCGCCGGGATTCATTTCTATGACGTTTCTCGATCGCTCTCCATTGGTTGAGTAACGACCGCAGTTTCTTTCGTGTCTCTATCATGAATTTGGTTAGTCTGAAGTTTGCATTTCAATCAGAATTTCTCCTCGTATTCTAATAAAACACTCGAGCATGAGCTCAGAAGAAGATTTTTATGATGTTTGATTGTTTACCTAATCTGATGTCCAAAGTCACGTAGAATATTAAAATCGTTCTTTAACATCTTTTACGCATCAATAACTAGTTGGTGCTCAAGCATGATGTCTCTGATAATTCTCACCCTGTCTGAATTGTTTACGTTGATATGTTGTGATGCAATAAACAATTTTCAATGTCTTCAGCCTATATTTTAATTGGGAATACCCTGGTTTTTTCCATCCTTTTTTCACCACTCATGCGGCCTAATCTGTCTTGAGGGTATCATGAATCATTGGCTGTTTGATTGGAATTTACCAATCTCATCACCATCAACAATCGATAGAGTTGATTAAATAAGTCAACTGAAGTATTCTATCGGTCCACAGCTGCTAAATTTCCACAGTGTTGACACCTCCAATAGCGATGATTGCACTAAGTGGTACGACTGCTATACAACCTCACCAATGGCTGATTAAAATATAGTACTAATTCAGCAATATCTCGTAAAAAGCACGACGTGATTGTTTGACTTAACACATTTATTTGTTACGTAATATATATAGATGTATATATTATGATTTTTTATGCTTTTTAAATTAAAAAAACACATACTAAGTCAATATATATTATATACATGTGTATATATATGTGTAATCGTAAATTTAATTTTTTCGCGCTAAATACTGAAACTGTTTAGCATACTAAACAACATTAATTTCCGAATAGTATAAAGCGTGTGATGGCATTCTATGACGTAGAATTTATTCCACTTGCTTTCCTGGTATAAATCGAACGTGTTAAACAAAATATCGTAGCAACCTAATTTCATTTACACCGTTCCAAATTGATAAATATGTTTCTACTAAAAACACTTAACATGGTTTATTTGGAAAGAGCTCTTTTGTAATCATCTGTCGACCCAGTATCACTAAAACACTATCCTACTAATTGCATAAATCGAGAACTCTTTTTAGCTGAAATAAAATTTGAAGCTATTGCTAAATTAAAACATCCGAACGAAACGTTCGTAATTGGATTGCATATTTCAAAAAGTAAACGCAATTTCAAAGGATTATATGAATATGTGACTGTCTTAGAGCAAATTAACAAAGGATTCAACGAGATCCAATCGCATTTCTATTTGTTCCTGTTTGTTTATAAAATGAATTTTCCCCTATAGATTAAGCTTTTAAATACTTTTTTTTAAACCTAGTTTGTATTTAATTTAATAATTTCTATCCGAAATTATTTATAACTTCCTTATTAATAATGGATTTGCTCGTCTGAACTTTATAATCCTTCGATTTACATTTGAAAGCGAAATAATTATTTTTATGTTGGTTCTAGATTCGAATTTGCAGTAATTTATAAAAATCTCTTCAGTAATTTTCTTTACATTGGTTGATAGGCAGCTTCTGTTTGAAAGCTTTCAATTTCTCTCAGCCTGAATCCTGTTATTTTCTGGTACTTATTTTCTTGTAGCTTGTTAAGTTTAATTAAAAATCAATTAGTTTAAAAACATCTTTACTCTTTATTGTTAGCGTCCCAGATTTTATTGTTTCTTTTCTTTTTAATGAAAGTAAAAATAATGATTATTTTCCTGTTATACCGGTGTGTTCGAAATAAAAAAAAAATCGGCGCTGTATAAGATCATACAAAAGACCTTGTATTGTGTAAGGATTTTACAACACTGGCATGCTCAAAAATATTTTATTCAATCCCATCCGTGTTATACATTTAAACTAAACCTCGGCAGTGCGAACCCCGTTAGTCCAAAAATTCACATAATCTGGACCAAAAAAAAATTGTCTTATTCACTTGAAAAGATAAAAACTTTATTAAGATATTAGCAAGTAATACAAAAAATTCTTAATTGTATAACTACATACATATGAAATATACAAATTTTCTTTAGAATATTAACAAGTAATACAAAAGTACGTAATTATATAGCTACATACATATGACATATGGTACTAGTACAAACAATTGCTTACCGGTATATAGAAAACGTCATTCATACGTTTCCATGGAAACGTATGGTATAAATACTAAAAATTGGTATATAATATACCCATTGCTATAAATTGCTGAAAGAGAAATTTCAACTTGTTATGCGTTTTCTTGCTAAACTATATTTTCCCATTATATAGCATATATATATCAACCTACAAATCAAATACAAGGCTGTTTAAAAGAATTGGAATACATATTTGGCTATGGACTATAACTGCTGAAATAAGATTTTTAAATGTTTTATGCGTTTTCGAAGATGCTTACTTAGTTATTTAGTTATCTTATTTACTTTGTTTTCCTAAATAACGAAGTCTTGTTAAAGCATTCAGGAAGTATAGGAAAGTTTATATTAATGTATGCTTAACGCATGATTTTTCTTTCTTGTTTAAAAAATCATGAGGTAGGGTATCTAGATGTTTTAATTATTATTACTATAAAAAATAGAAGAAAATATTTAATATATATATATATATAATTTTACACATTATATGTTGGCGGAGAAAGGTAGCGAAGTGAAAATTTCAGAGAAGAGAAGATTTATATAATAAAATTATTTAATATAACTACAAATTAGCGACTTCATTAAAAAGAAAAGCAAGAGAAATTCCAAATAATTTTAACAAATTTATTACTTTTTAAATTTAACCTATTTTTAAATTTTACAATATATTTTTTTTTTAATTTTTCTATTAATTTATAATTTTATTTTATTATCAATATGATTATTGTTGTTTCAGAAACAATAAAAATTTCGAATCGATACATTTCGTTTCAAAACACTCATTCAATACAGCAGTATTAAAATATAGATTTCTGCAGCAAATCGACAAGCACATACTCTGTTGTGGGAAATTTAATTTTAAATTGAAGGTTGCTTGGTGAATGAAATAGTCAGGTGTAAACACATTAAAAAGCATTAAGTAAAGTGTCTACATATATTGTAACTTTACAAAAAGTAATGATATCTAACAAAAACATAACTGTGAAAAAAGTGAGCTCAGTTCCATTAAAAAAAAAAAAAAAAAAAAAAAAAAAAAAAAAAAAAAAAAAAAAAAAACTGCCTTAAAAGAAGGGATACGTAAGTGGGTGCCAAGTTCAAATAAAATTCACTCAAACTTATCTACTGAAGAATTGTATCATTGTTTTAATTGTTTAAAAATAAAAATTATTGATAGCATATTAATAATAAATCTAGAACTTGGCAAATTTTTACCTACGAGTCAACGAGTACCTACGAGTACTTATGAATGTCATGCCTGTCATTTTCATGTTTTAATAAAATGGTGATGATAGTATTAATAACAATTTGCAATATTCACTATATTAATTTTAACACAATTATTCTAATTGGTAAATAAATCATATTAGATTCTAATATGATTCTAATATGATTTATTTCTAATATTCTAATATGATTTATTTCTAATATGATTTATTTACCAATTCGATTAATTGTGTTAAAAATAATATAGTGTAATTTCGTATCCAGCGTTTTCTGGAGTTCCATTACTGCGGATTTATTCCGTTGAGCTGAACCAGATTTCAGACCAGATGCTATAATCATTAAGGTTAGCTGGGTGAGAAAGTTCTAACAGATTCGTCCGGGATAGCTCAGATGGCAGAGCACTGGCAGCTTCAGCCAGGAGATCCCTGGTTCGAATCCTAGTCCGGACATTTTTCGCCAAGTTGGAAATTTACATTTAAAATTTGCAATATTGTTATTATAATAAACAAATGAGTCATGTTAAAGATTTGATAAACAAATACACACACAGATACACTTCCGCTCGTCTTTGATTATCACATTAGCGATCACCCTTCCCCCCCTCGGAAACGTCATTAGAAACAGACTACTGCCTGACAAAGAGACAGATACATATACGCTTGTCCTTGTTTATCACTCTAGAAATACAACCCCTTTCAGGAGCCTCTATACACTCAAATTAAGGCATCAGAACATGAAATATCAAGTTTTGATATAATAATACCATTAATAAAAATAAATGACTCGTAGGTAAAAATTTGCCAAGTTCTAGCTTTATTATTAATATGCTATCAATAATTTTTATTTTTAAATAATTAAAACAATGATACAACACATCAGTAGATAAGTTTGAATGAATTTTATTTGAACATGGCACCCACTTACATATCGCTTCTTTTCTGGCAGTTTTGTTGTTGTTGTTGTTTAAGGTACTTGGCTAACTTTTTTCACAGTTATGTTTTTGTTAGAAATCATCACTCCGCAATTATATTAAAGTTTTAGTAGTGATCTAAAGCAAAAAGAAAAAAATATATACTAGTACAATAAAAGACCTGTCTCTCAAAATAGCAAAATTGATCATTCAAGTTTGACCTACAAAGATACAGATATACAAATCAATAAAAATGTATATTCTCTTTAAAATATGTTTATTTGACTTAAAAAATAGCGTCACAGTTGGTATTTACGCATACGAGTATTTACACATTAGGCGTTCCCTATGGCACTAGCAGAGATACATTCTCGGGCGAACACTCGCGAACTCTTACTGGAGGAACATGAAGGTAAACCTTTCTGTCCTCGTAATCGCTGATTAATCGAACGTTTAAAAAATTTAATGTTTTTCAGTAAAAAAAATTTTTTTTTTAATCTTTACACGCGTTTTTTTAAACGACTTTTTTTTTAACCCTGTTTCCGAAAATACTACTCGGTTGATCTCAGTGAAATTTTTCAGAATTTTTTTTCAGTTTTGACAAAAAATGACTTTTTTTCTCGGCTTCAATCGTAACTATACGCCTACTGATTATAAAACTAATCATAAATTCTATGTATGATTAGTTAAGTGATTTATCGAAAAGCGTGGGACATTACAACTGTATGCGGGGCGAGGCTCAACTTCGCCGCCATTTTTTAATAGCGAAAGATGGAGTATTTTGTTCCAAAAAATTGTAATAAGATAGTTTCAAATTCTAGAGTAACACATTTTGTTTATATTGAAAAAAAATCTAAAATAAAATATGTCTAGGTATATGCATCAGAATGTAGAAAGCTTCCTTAGAAAAATAGCACTCGCAGAAAAAGCAGATTTTGTTCTTATACATTCGCATTAACGAAATTTATTGTTTTGCTTTGTGGGTAAAAATCGTCTTCACTCATAGCTTTTTTTTATGGGGGCACAGGTTTTTAGTAAACGAGTCCAATCTCCTAAACTATACGAAATACTTTTATTATGCAAATTATATTTAAAATTCAAAAAGAGACTTTTAAAATGACTTTTTGTCACAAATCCCCCAAAATAAGACTTAAATGGTTATATATTAAATTGACGTTGTCATATTTCTTGAGATAGAAACATTAAATATCTGAAAACATTAAAGAAAAATTACTCAAAATAGAAAAATGATAACTGTGTTAACTAAAATATGTAAGAGATACAGATTCATACAATGCTTAAAAATTTTATTTAAAATTGCGGGGAATCAGAACGTGGAGAGGATGAAGGCGATGGTACAGATGGCAGCAATCAAATATGGAAGAAGGAGCAAATACAAGATATGTCAAAAAATGGTAAAGACAACACAACAAAGTCAAAATCCGGGTAAGAAAAGTCACAATTCGGGTAATTATTTGTCACATCCGGGTAAAGTCACAAATCAGGAAATCAAAGTCACGATCAGGAAGTAGCGCCTTGAAGCGAAATTATTTCTTCTTTCTAAAAATAGTATTCTTGATTCTCTTAGACAAAGGCAACCTGAAAACAATATTTCAAGATATTATCAAAAACAACTTACTGAAAAACCTTACTTTAGCTATCTTAAAGAAATTACAACAAATTAACGAAACATTCAAGGAGATTATAAAAAAATACATAAAACTTTAACTGCAAAAGAAAAGACAAATGTCTCTTAATCTTGAAAAGTTAATATAACCAGGAAAGAAAATTTACAATAACATCTTCCTAGTTATTAATAATTCAAAAATGCATTCTTTTTCTTTATAAAGCTCAGAACTCGACGTATTTCTCAGATTTAATGTGACGTTTATAAACACAAAGCTAATTTTACTACAAATGATTTTCATAAACGTTAAATAGTCGGTTTAGAGTGCAACAATCAGTTTCTGAACCCGAAATACAGGTTTTCGGATACTATTCATTTTTGAAAAAAAAACAATTTTTTTTTCAACACGCATATTTTACATACAAAAATAATAAATTAACAGCGTTGACATTAACATTAAAATCAATGTTCCTTTGTAAATCCTGGATGCATAAATTAAATTACGAAGCTGAAAATGCATATTATCTTAAAAACCGATTTTCTGGTTTGAGAATACGGATTAATAGGCTACAAAAGCTACTCGAACACGTTTTCGAAAATCAGTGGTAGCTTTTAAAAGTCTCAAAAATATATTGGTTTCTGAGATTTCTAGTAATAAAAAGCAGTTTTAAGAATTATTGGTAACTCGAAAAACAAGTTTTTCTATTACATTCGTACCCGTCGGCCTAATCGTTCGGAGTTTTCGTGGTTTTCTTCGAACCTTGGATTTCCAAGCGTTAATACGGGTTAGGTTCCCTTAGAAAGACCCCCACGAAGGGCACTCCCCCCAGGGCCCATATCCCTCGTGCAGATAATTGGCCGTCATAAATACAACCAACCAACCAACCAACCTATTACATTCGTAGTGAAATGAGGCCGAATACCGTCTTTATTGTTGATTTATAATATTATTTACCTATTATCTTATTGTTTTATCATAACATTTTTGCCAAAACCTAGACAACAAAAGCCTTCAGTATACTTGAAATTTTTATTCTATGGCAAATTTACCTTCTACAGTGTAAAAAAAAAAAAAAAAAAAAAAAAAAAAAAAAATGTTTCTTTCACAGAAAAATATGTCAACCAGCAGAAAGTAAAAATATTTTATTAAATGGAAATAGTCTGTATTTATTCCGAGCTTGCAGACAAAATCTGATAAAATAAGAGATCTTAAAAATGCATTTATAATATTCATTATAACGTTGCATGTTTTATATTACAATACTATTTAAAACTTATCTATTGTATTTTATTAGAACAGTTGCCATTGCATTACTCAAAATTCCTGTTTTAAACATTAATGATTAATGCTATTACTAGCAAGTAATAATAATAATAATAAGATAATAATAATACTTACGCTTTGTGTCTAAAGATAAACATTTCCAAGATGGTGAAATTAACTCTACGCTGCCATTCGTAAACATACTCTCTAGATAAATCATCCATAGCCCGCCAGGCAGCGTCGGCTTGGTTTATCTTAATCAAGTATGGCATGGCGCTTGACAAGTCTATATTCTTTTCTCTCATCAGCTTTCTCCATACCCTTTCTCTTTCTACTTTCAGCTCACTTTCAAACCATTTTAAGGCATCTTCACGAACTTCAGAAGACCTTTTCATTATCATGAAGGCCGCTTCAACTTTGTGATCAAATTCAGCAGAATCAAACATGAATCTGAAACCAATTTGGGACGTATAAATAAATATAAAGAAGGAAGAAAAATTATGCGTCATCGAAAGATTAAGAAATACTTTCCAACATATTCAGGATAATGTGATAAAACTTCATCGTTTAATAATGTGTAAAATCTAAAAAAAATTTAAAAAACCTTAAAATATTTAAAGTTCTAATAGCAGTAATTAACGTCCATAAAATAGAAGCTTATTCAAGTTCTTTTGGTAAGCCGTGCATATGATCCGTAAATTTGTATATTAAACTGCTATGTATGCTAAAATTTAGTTCATTGGAAAACACATAACGCAGCTGAAATTTCTCTTTCAAGAATTTCCATCAATAATCGAAAATGCGCTCAAATTCTTATGTGCAGCCCTGTAGAATTTATTCACAGACTTTATAGAATATAAACGCACCAAGAAGCATAAAACAGATTAGTAAAATTTAAAAACGCATACTACAGTTGAAACGCATTTCAATAATTATTCCTCATGCACAGTACTGTAACCGAACTATTTTTTGTGTCCCTGTAAATGAGCTATAAAATTTTATGCACACAGAAATCTTCTTATAGTGCCCCTCAGTGATGTATATCAATTTCAATCAATTTGAAATGAAATAGCATCATTAAAATACACTGCAAACCATTTTTTCCCATAGACCATAAAGTAATTGAATTCTGTTTAGCACTCCTCTAAAACTATAAATGCTACATAATTCAATTTCAATACTGATCAGGCTATACAAAACCTTAATAACATACATTAATTGCATGGCAATCCGAGTCTATTTACGCCAGTTAGATCTCGGACAGACTTACAAAGAGGCGGACAAACAAACCGAATTACTGGGACAGAAGTATCTAAGAAAATATTACTCGACATGGGTTATTTTCCCAAACATGTGCATTTACAGCGAAAAAGTTTTTGAAAAATAAATTCAAATTACGGGTAAAAATATATTTTTAATAGATTTCAACTTATCTATCATCATGCCAATATTTTCACAGATTGTGAGAACTATTTTGTTAAAATTACATTTTTTTTTTATTACGTAGTTGTTGTACTCGTAATTATGATTTCGACAGACATGATGGTTTTTTTTTTTTTTTTACATCGTTAAATATCAAACGGAATTGAGTGATCCCGTTCCATTAAGTTTATATTAGTACAATTAATGTTACATGTTATTCTAGTTATTTTAATATTTTACAATCTTTACTCATTTTATCCAACCCACGGAGTTGATGGTCTCATCATGTTCGTGATTTTTCCACAATTGCTATTTTATGTACAAGATAACCGAAAAAAGTGTCCCTGATTAAGAAATAAATTGCTCGACAAATATGTAATCAATCGGTACGAAACCAACGTGAAATCATAGAACACATGAAGAAGTTTTGGCAGTGGTGATGGCGTTGAACTTGACGTGACTGCGCGTATCCGCCGACGCCAGTTTGTGACTCGATGCCATTTCACTTTTCGGTCAGTTCACAGCAATCATGGTGAGTGTACGGCAAAGAGCGCAGTGCGTGTTGTGATACGTCCAGTTTAAGTTTGTTATTGTGGTACAAAGTCATTTTCGCCGTACGCATGGAGAAGATTCACCAACAAACAAAACTAGTCTTTATTGGTTTAACCAGTTTAAAGCGCACCTGGATGGAGATCAATTACCTGTTAGATGTTTGCTGGGCAACAGGGAAAGATCATATCGAAGTTTAATAATAAAAAAGTAAAGTAATGTAAAAACCTCACAGATTTTTATAATCTAACAGTGTAAAAATAAATCATTTACCTGTATTAAAGCCTTAGTTATATTAATTGGAAATCAGGAACATCTTTTTTGGTGACTCTAATTTCTCTCTCTATATATATATATTACACAGGTAACACAGGCAACGAATTGTTACATTGATAATGACTACCCACTTCTTTTCTACACTAATTTGTATTTTTTGCTTCATTTTTTGAGCTATTTAGGCAGTTGTTAACTTTCTATCTACGGCATGACCCATTTTTTTCAGTCAATAATTATTTATCAAATAAAACTCTAAAAATATAAGATTACCCTTCGAAATTGATTCTGAGTTAATTTTTGAAATGCACTAAATTGCAAATAAACAACATAACGTGAAAAATGTTTTAAATAAAATTTATAGGCTCAGTAAGTGGCACAAATACAAATTAGAGCTGTGGCAGTTCACAGACACGATTCGTCCAGTCCTGTGAACACAATCTTTCTGTGGAATTTTAGGTAGCTTTCTTTACAAAAAGCTACCTATTGCAGCCGTTCGGAGGAAAGCGATTTCAAAAAATTTTGGTATATTTTCATCGATCATGACCCCCAGACCCCGAAACCACCCTCCGTTCAAAATTGATATATATATATATATATATATATCAATATATATATATATATATCAATATATATATATACAGGGTGATTCATAAAAGATGGGCAGAACTTTAAGGGGTTATAGTACACTTAAAGACAAATAATATTAAATAGGAGACTAAGGGTCCCAGACGTATTCCCAAGGAGATAGGGGGCATTAAAGTTTAGGGTCCGAAATTTCAAATGATTATAAAACATGGAAAAATTGGTCGATTCGTTTGCGGTTTTTGCAAAAAATTTTCTTTATGCCAGTATTTTCTTGAAATAAAATTTTAAAGTTCAATTTCAAAAAAATGCCGATAGGGGGCGCTTTAGACTTTGGAGTAACAAACAACTATTTTTTAACGTTATTTTTTGTATTTCTTTAGATGATTTCGAAAGCTTAGACTTAAACTTAAATTTTGATCTAAAAATCTGAGTCCTAACGAGTAGTTAAGTAGCGTAAACTGAAATTTGAAATTTGAAACCCTTCTCCCCCCAGAACAAAAATCAGTTATTCCCGATCTTTGTGTCGTAGATTAGGCTCTAACTACTGCCGCGTTTTGCTAAAATTATTCTTTATGTCAGTATTTTCTTGAAAATAAATTTTAAAGAAAATTTTCAAAAAATTCCGATAGAGGGCGCTTTAGACTTTGGAGTAACGAACAACTATTTTATACCGTTATTTTTTGTGTCTCATTAAATGCTTTCTAAAGCTTAGACTTAAATTTTCAGCCCAAAATCTGAATCGTTAGACGTGGTTAAGTTGCTGGGGAGAGGGGTTTGAAATTTCTGCTCCTGAGCACAGTTCAGTTTACCATGTCCACACATTGTGTGCTGTGATACGAGGTAAAAAGACACAAATTAGGATTATGTTACCAAAGCATATTTATTAACATGTAATTACAATAAATGTTCAAAATTGTGACCACCAGAGGTTATGCACGCAGAACAACGGCGAAGAATGGAACGGCGAACATTCGCGAAAACATCAGGCTTTTCGAGCACTTCCCCTACAGCGGCGGAAAGTCTGGCGACCAGTTCCTCGGGGGATTCAATGGGTGTCTCATACATAAGAGCCTTCAATCGTCCCCCAAAAAAGAAATCGAGGGGTGAAAGATCTGGCGAGCGAGCAGGCCAAGCAACAGGACCACCTCGACCAATCCATCTGTTCGGAAATGTGATGTCCAGATAGTTGCGGACGTCTCGTACGTAATGGGCTGGCGCTCCATCGTGCTGGAACCACATGACCCGCCGGATGCGTGGAGGAACAACGTTTAACAGGTCTGGCAGAAATGTGAGGTATGTTTTACCGTTGAGGCGTTCAGGAAGAAGGTACGGTCCGATTAGGTGGTCTCCGAGGATTCCTGTCCAAACATTGATGGAAAAGCGTCTCTGATGAGCATGTGGATACGTAGCATGTGGATTGACATCCGCCCATACATGTGCATTGTGTGTGTTAAATGTACCTTCACGTGTGAAGGTACATTCATCGGTGAAAAGCACAGTTCGTCCAAAATGTGGATTTAGCGCGTTCTGCTGCAGAAACCAGCGGGCGAATTCAATACGATTTGGATAATCCCCTGGAGACAGTTTCTGGACTCGTTGCACATGAAACGGGAGCAAATGTTCATCCTTCAGTACCCTCCAAGTCATGGACTGTGAGGTATCCACCTGCCTAGCCACTGTTCGTGTACTTGTACTTGGCTGCGCCGCTACTACATCCAGAATGGCTTCTGCAACAACTACTGATTCGTCCTTTTTTGCACGACCTGCATTCGACCGGGAAGCGAGAAATGATCCCGTCTCACACAACTGTCTGTGCAAGCGCTCGAAAGTTTTGCGGTTAGGAAACCGCCTGTTGGGAAATCGCTCTCCGTACATTTGTTGTGCCTCTGCACCATTTCCATCTGCCGCTCCGTAAATTAAATGCATCTCAGCCTTTTCCTTATTCGTGAAGGGCACCATCTTCCGATTCATTACTACAGCGACTTACACTTGACTCACCGTTCAGTGGTTTTTATGCCTGAATCGTGTCGAAATTTTGCATACGTGTTCTTCTTCTTCCCCATTTGACATTTGCATTCTTTCTGTTTCCTTCTTCACCCGGTGACTAGCGTCAGGAATGGAGCTTTAACGTTTGCATGAGCGACGTTTCCAACTGTGCCAGTGCCTTTATGAGTGAATTCCGACTATGCAGTCCTTGACGTAAGTTGTATTTTTGCCTCGTATCACAGCACAGAATCGTTGGGCATGGTTAAGTAGTGCAAACTGAACTATGTTCAGAAGTTGAAATTTGAACCGCCTCCCCTCGCTACTGAACCACGCTCAGCGATTCAGATTTTGAGCTGAAAATTTAAGTTTAAGTCTAAGCTTTAGAAAGCATTTAATGAGACACAAAAAATAACGGTATAAAATAGTTGTTCGTTACTCCAAAGTCTAAAGCGCCCTCTATCGGAATTTTTTGAAAATTTTCTTTAAAATTTATTTTCAAGAAAATACTGACATAAAGAATAATTTTAGCAAAACGCGGCAGTAGTTAGAGCCTAATCTACGACACAAAGATCGGAAAAAACTGATTTTTGTTCTGGGGGGAGAAGGGTTTCAAATTTCAAATTTCAGTTTATGCTACTTAACTACTCGTTAGGACTCAGATTTTTAGATCAAAATTTAAGTTTAAGTCTAAGCTTTCGAAATCATTTAAAAAAATACAAAAAATAACGTTAAAAAATAGTTGTTTGTTACTCCAAAGTCTAAAGCGCCCCCTATCGGCATTTTTTGAAATTGAACTTTAAAATTTTATTTCAAGAAAATACTGGCATAAAGAAAATTTTTTGAAAAAACCGCAAACGAATCGACCAATTTTTCCATGTTTTATAATCATTTGAAATTTCGGACCCTAAACTTTAATGCCCCTTATCTCCTTGGGAATACGTCTGGGACCCTTAGTCTCCTATTTAATATTATTTGTCTTTAAGTGTACTATAACCCCTTAAAGTTCTGCCCATCTTTTATGAATCACCCTGTATATATATTTATATATATATCAATATATATATATATATGACCTATGTCACACTGTAACTCTCGTATTTATGAACCGATTTGGATGTAATTCGGTGTGTACATAGTACATACCAATGTCTCGGCCGAGTTCGTTGGCCAGCTTCATCCGCCATTTTGTTTCAAAATGGCGGCCATTTAAAATTTTTAAAAAAAATTAAAATTTGAAATGTGGTACCAAAAAATTGAAAATGGTAAAATATTTTTTTCTTATGTATTTGACCTTCATACAAAGACTCCGTAGCAGTTTTTGTTTCGTCTATATCTTAAAAAATGGCTGAGTTGTAGCATTTTGAATTTCTAGCGAAGCTGACATTTCGAAACGTCCTGAATTTTGTCACGCGATAAAAGGCGTATTTATGAACCGATTTGGATGTAACTTCGTTTATACATAGTACAGACCAATGTCTCGAACGAGTTCGTTGGCCAGCTTCAACCGCCATCTTGTTTAAAAATGGCGGCCATTTAAAATTTTAAGAAAAATTTAAATTTGAAATGTGGTAGCAAAAAATTGAAAATTGAAAAAACATTTTTTCCTTATGTGTTTGACCTTGATAAAAAGATTCGGGAGCAGTTTTTGTTTCGTCAATATCTTAAAAAATGGCTGAGTTATAGCATTTTGAATTTCTAGCGTGGCTGACATTTTGAAACGTCCTGATTTTTGCCACGTGATAACAAACGTATTTATGAACCGATTTGGATGTACCTTGGTGTGTACATAGTACATACAAATAACTCAACCGAGTTCGTTGACCAGCTTCATTCGCCATCTTGTTTCAAAATGGTGGCCATTTAAAAAAATTAAAAAATAAAATTAAAATGAGATACCAAAAAATTGGAAAATGAAAAAGATTTTTTTTTTGTATGTGTTTGACCTTAATACAAAGATTCCGGAACAGGTTTTGTTTCGTCTACATCTAAAAAAATGGCTGAGTTATAACATTTTGAATTTCTATTGTGGCTGACATTTTAAAACGACCTGATGTTTGTCACGCGATAACAGGCGTATTTATGAACCGATTTGAATGTAACCTTGTCTGTACATAGTACATACCAATGTCTCGACCGAGTTAGTTGGCCAGCTTCATTCGCCATCTTGTTTCAAAAGGGTTGCCATTTTAAAAAAAAATGTAATTTAAAATTTAAAATGAGGTATTAAAAAATGGGAAATTGAAAAAGATTTTTTTTATGTGTTTGGCCTTGATACAAAGATTCTGGAGCAGTTTTTGTTTCTGAAAATTTGTTCTTTTGTTTATATCTTAAAAAGTGGTTGAATTATAGCACTTTGAATTTCTATCATGGCTAACACTTTGAAACGATCTTGTATTTGTCATGGCTAACACTTTGAAACGATCTTGTATTTGTCAGGCGATACCACACGTATTCGCCTATTTCGATGGAAGAAGGCATGTGGATAATATACATCAATATCTCCACCAAGTTCGCTGGCCTGCTTCATCAGCCATCTTGTTTCAAAATGGCGGCCATTAAATTAAAAAAAAAATTATATTTAAAGTGAGGGGCAAAAAAATTAGAAATTGAAAAAGGTTTCTTTCTTAAGTATTTGACCTTGATATAAGGATTCAGGAGCAATTTTTTGTTTGTCTTTATCTTAAAAAATGGCTCAGATATGGCAGTTTCAATTTCTAACGTGGGTGACATTTTGAAAAATCTGATTTTTTGCCTGCGACAGCACTCGTATATATCAACCGATTCCGATATGAGTGAGCATGTGCACAGCAATTACTAAGGTCTCGACCAAGTTCACTGGTTAGCCTCATCTACCATGTTGTCTTAAAATGGCAGGCACTTTAATTAATCGCCGAATTTGGCAGCCAAATATAAGTGACTTTAAATAAAAGCAGCTTGGATAAAGCTGACTAATTTCGCCAAATTCTCATTCATAATGATTTAGTATTGATAAAAATTAGTATTGAATCTCCTACATTCGGTTTCCACTTAATTGAGCTTCGTGTGTTTGAATAATATAAGTTGGCTTTTTAAAAATAAGGAATATGAAAGCTACCTCTTCCTCCCGGCACTGGCCGAAAGGACTTTTGTATTATTAATTAGTTACATTTATTTTTGTTGTTAAACATAAATAAGAAAACATTTTTCTCAAAATTATGTAATATGAAGTAAGCTAGAGCATATTATTTATATATCTGTAGAGATACAGCATTACTATTAGAGACATACAAATGTACATATAAAAAAGTAATAGAATGTAAAATAAATTAGCTTATATTATATATAAAATAACTAGCTAATAGAGTTTCAATACGGTATTACATTATTAAATAAGAATATCATAACATTTTATATACCAAGATTAAATGATTAAACACCTTCCTTACAACACAAAGTTTTATATTCTAACTCTTAAAATATTCTTTTTTTTTTCATTCATAGGAATCTATTTTTTAATTAATTATTCAGTTACTAATTTAAAAAAGAATCTTACCCTCTCGTCCGTTATTATTTAAGGGAAAAAATATGTCTGTTTTCATTTTGGAAATTTAAGGGAAGCATACAAAAAATATTTAATGGTGTTCTTTACTGCTTGCATAGTTTAATGATAAAATTATTTAGCACCGATGTATGACTTAAAAGACAATTAACAAAATATTCTATAGAAATTCATTTAAAAAAAAATTATCAAAAATTTCTATACCTATCAACTACTACTTCTTTTCTCAAAATTTTCCAATACTTTTCTACTTCTTTACTATCCTGATCGTCATCGAAATCTTTACGAGATCGAAATCTGAAAATATATATTAGAGAAATATAGACATAGAAATGTAAGTATAAGATAAACAGCAATTCTAATTCATCATAAACAATCGGAATATATACATAGAAATATATTTGCATTTTACTTATATAAAATTATAGAGCTTCTTAAAGCCTACTATTGAAGCCTTTTTAGATCAAAGTAATTGAATATGTATCTTCTACATTTCCCCATCTTTTTAATATGTATTAAACGAATTTTATTCTCTTTTACTTTAATTGTTCAAGACACATTTATGAAAACAAAGTTCATTTTAATGCCACTCATTTTCGGAACTTAATTTCATTAAACTTTTCCAATTATTTTTTATAATTTATTAATCAGTTTTCTCAAAACCAGAATACTGATTTTTGGAATGTTATCCATTCTTAAGTAAGGCATTTTCATGTGCATCAAACATGTTTTATGGACAAGCGTTATAATTAACAGCTTTAACATAATATTATTTTGTTACTCTTGCATTAATAAATTCTATTATTCATTAATAAATTAATAAAACGTTTAATTAAGAATAAATAGTATCCTAAAATCTATAAATAAATCGTACATTCAGGATTGAGAAATGAAATTAATATACTACAACAACTACACAGGAACGATATTTGACTCTTTTTACAGTGTACTCTGAAAAAGTTCCATAAAAATATCAATGTTAATACAGACAATTTGGTGTGTGTGTGTGGGGGGGGGGGGGGTTAATGCATCAAAACGTAGCGTGTGTGAATTCCGTCTGGATAATTTGATAGATAACACTATCAAAATCTAATTAAACTGTCATTTTAATAATACAGCTTCCGTAAAAGTACGGATATTTTTATAGTGTAGAAATTTAAAAAAATACAAAATGCAATTTTATTTTAATAAATAAAATTAACGGTTTTTGGGGGGTAAAGAATAAAGTTTTGTGTGTGTGTATATATGTGTATATATATATATATATATATATATATATATATAACCATTAATTAAACATAACCTACCACCATCAAAAACCGTAATATTATGAATTAAAGCTGTAAGTATAAAAAAAAAAAATTCAATTAATTTATTATAAGATTTATTATGGAAGAAAAAGAAAAAAGTGGACACCGACAAATAATGGAAAAGCTTATATATTGAATTACGTTGTCAAGGGCACAGAATTCAATGATATAAGCAATATGGTGTTTTCTGTGAGAAAAATAAGCTAAAGCTAAAAATTATTTTCCCCTGTGCCCAAACAACCATTAAAATCAAGTGAATTGATTCAAAATGAAAACAGAATAGAAACAAATAATATGAAATGGAAGAATCAATAAAACCTATTTAAATATTTATAGGATATAAAATAGAAATAATAAACACCATACCGATTAATATTTCAGTATTTTACAAATATCCACGCGCACATGGCTACCAAAATATCATAAAGATTAAGGTGAATAAAACAGTTAAGAAATCACAGTAATTGATACCAAAGGATGCAGTTAATACATTTCTAAATAGATATTGAAATACCATGTTAAATACATTTAATATAATATAAAATAAAATAAATAGAAAGTAATTACATTATTTAAAATGCACTATTAAATTAATTAATAACAGTTTAACAATATCGTCAAAATTTAGCTAAAAATTCCGCCTGGTGTAGTAAATTATAACTGAAATGGAGCTAGAAAAATTAAAATTTAGAACTTATCGTCAAAAGACAAATTTTGGTGCTGCCATCTAGTATTACTTTTATTATTCAAATGTCACAAGATAAACATTTGTAAGCATTTGAATGTAAAAAATTTTTTAACAGCAAAACCAAACATATCCTTATATATAGATAATTATAAACCTAATATAAACCACACTATGTATTTAAAAAAAAACTATTGTAAATAAAATTTAAAAAGCATACAGAATATTCTATTAGCTAACTTATTTAAACTAAACTAAGAATTTAAATAATTCTAGAACATTGATAATATATAGCATATAGCTATATGCTATAAAACAAAATAAATTCAGTAATAATTAATATAAATTATTAAAAACAATATAATATTTTTTTAAATCTATTATATATAAGATACTTATAAAATGAACAGGAAATAAAAAACGTATGGAAGTATATAGAAGGTTAACAGATACTTAAATTCCCATTACCTAAAAAGCAAAAATATAGAGTGTGGATTATTTTCATACATCCATAAAAATCCAAAAAGTATGAATGTGGGACATTCAAAAACATTAAACCGATAATAAATTGAAAATAGATAAATATTAAAAAGAATAGAGGAATAATAATAAAAATAATTACCCAATTTTGATACATACAGTATAAATTTATTTATCATGGAAGACGGTAGTATTCCGAGTGACGCAGCCTTAAGCCTAAAATCGTATCGTATCGTATCGTAGAATTCATAGATGGCGGAACTCATATATACAGCTAACTCGACATCAAAGAAAATGCGAAAAGCCGCCTGTTAATAACTCACCAAATATATGTCCTATTGTTCTGATTTTTTTAAAACAGTCTTATAGCTGCAGTCTAATCCTATTCTGAATTTTTTACAATTCTACGTGCAGTATATTTTCAGATCTGTAAACCCATTTTGAAAGCAATTTCGATGGTGTAAGTTTGTCTTTTTTTTTTCTCCGAAACGGTCTAGATTTTTTAAAAAACATCAATATATAAAATGAATCTGTTTTTGATGAAGTGGATAACACTAACCTAGTATCTAGGAAAACTCTTAATTTTTATATAATCCGCATGGAAAATTGGACTTCTTAGGATCGCGGATTACATGTTATTCTATGGGCTAGCAGACAGAACGTTGCACATCGGTTTTGCGCAATTAAGGTCACAGTTAAAAATCTGAATATTGGCAATAAATCTTTTTTTAAACTACAAAAACAGTTTATTATGTGCTTTAAAATACTTAGACTGATTTTTTTAAATGGAACAGTATTTTGTAATTATATGTATTTTATTTCCTTGTTATTCATAGTAAGTAAACATTTTTTAAGGAGAAAATATTTCACATTTAAAAAAAAATTCTCGTATCGAAATTCGATATTTATCGCAAATTCTCGTATCGAAATGAAAATTCATCGCGTTCGCCATAAGACTTCGCCATGTATCACTACGCGATACGCGAAGTTGACTGAAGAAATAAGAATAAGAAATATCAAAGATCTTGAAAAGGTATTCCAAGGGGAGAAAGTGAGTACAATTTCTAATTATCCAGACAGCATTCTTTGCAACCGATCCTTTCTAATTAGTATAATGTTCTGAATTGTTTTTATTTTCAACAATACTCATAACTGTTTTCCTTACAAAATAACGTTCATGTGTGGCATAGGTATTTCTTGTGATATGTGAGTGTAATACAGATAGATTACTAATTTAATTTTGTGTTTTGAGACTTCTTTTAAAGAAATTAAACAAAATCTTTCATTTTTGAAGAACGCACAATTTAAATAAAAGGTATGAAGAAATCAAAATTAAGATTTCCAATCCCGTTTATAAAATGATTCATTTGCGAATCGTTTCTAATAACATTATAAACGAAAATTGACTTAAAATGACATCTTTTTCGAAATATGGGTATCTTTCGTTTATTTATTTATTTTTTTATATATAACTCTTTTCAGCTTCAAAAATTAAAGCATCGTAGTATTTTATTTTTATAAAATTAAACCTAAAGGGGAAAAAAAAAATTTTTATTTCCGTTTATCTCTGTAACAAAAGAAAAACAGAAGAAAAAAAAAACCCTGAAGCATTTCTTTTAGGCTGATTACAGCCATGGGTGCAAGACCTTCAGTCTCAGGACTGATTTCAGTCTTTGACATATTTTTGACTGATAGTAAATTCTACTTTATATACTTAAATTATCACGATTAGCTCAAAATGAACCATTTTATCTTGACTGGTTGTTTTGAGCTCCTAAAAGTAAAAATTTTCATCATGATACTTTTCCTTATTTAGTAATTAAAGTTTATAGATAAATAAGATAAAACAGCTTTTTTGCAAAAGTAAGATACTTGTTTTTATTTAATTTTAAAGTTAATATGCTTAAAAGAAAGCTTTAAATAATTTACTTTTAAAAAATATAAAAGTAGCCAGCTCCCTTATATGGTATTTGTGGTAATGAAGTATTATTGTAAATAAGAACAATTCAGAACATGTTACTATTTAGAAAAGATTGGTTTCACAAAATTTCATTAGCAGCTGCATTGTAGCTGTCATGATAATTAGACTTTGTATAAATTAATAAAGTGATTACCCAGTAACCATTTCAATTAATATATTAATCTGCCTCGCATCTTAAATTAAATATTAAGTTTTTATTCTTCTTTCATTAAACCATCCACTATTCTTTAACATTCCGCATATTCCGATTACAAAAACTCTTTTTATCAATTCCACCTGTACACTGGAGGGTTGCCGTATCACTTACAGAGTAGCACGTTTATCGCCTCGTTGTGCAATAGCATTTGAAAGATCACCACACTAACATAAAAAAGTAGCAATAAAAGAAAAACAAAATTAATCAGTTGATTGTAAAAAACCAGCTCCATTCTCGGTCGGGGGAGGAACATCACAAGAAAAAAAACCCTCGCGAAATTTGACAGTATGTCAGGGGGGGGGGGGGGATCCAAAACTTCATCAAAATAGTTGTAACTTTTCTAATAAATATGTTACATATAACATATGGTAGTAATAATCGGTATATCTGATGAAAATACAAATAATTTTTTTTAAATGAACTATTTAATGATTTTTTTTATCCCTATTACTGTATTGGATTAATAGCAGTTTAAGAGCCATAATTTTATATCCTAAAATCATTAAAAGCACTCTGCAAGCAGTTCTTGTTCAATCACAAAAGTCTGCCACTTAAACATTTTAATGCAGAAAATGTAATGTATTTCTCATATGTAAACAATGAATTTTGCAGTTAAGAAGCTTAGGTATTTCACAAATATTGCTATTTCTTGGAACACTAAATTTGATGCATTATCGTCTTTAACACATTATTTTGGAGTAATGAAAACAATGTTATTATATTAAATTTTTTTGTAAATGGGTGTTATAATCAGTAGTAACTCATGACAGGTTTTTCTTGCAGCACTAAAATGCATGCCTTCCAAAAGATTTTTTTTTTACTAAATTTTTGCCTTATTTAATGGAAGAAAGTTCTGCCAAAAATAAGGCAAAGATTTCATTATTATTAAAAATAGTGAAAAAGGAATAAATTTGCCAACAATGCATTTAGTGTCCCAAAAACTGTCAGTAACGAGCTACCACTGTTTATAATTACAGTTGAACCTCGTTATCCCCACACTCTAATGTCCAGAAAAAAGTGTCGTCATAAGCGGTGTGTCGCGATAACAGGATAAAAAGCTGTATTTTTAATTAATTTAAGACAATTTTAAATTCATAACTGTTCTTGCAGTTTTAAGCAATAAAACATTACTTTTAAACAAAATAAACACAAAAAAGATAATTGAAAAGGATAAAAATCAGATTTATGATGACTGATTTTTTTATTGTTACATGAAATATCGATGAATTAAGGTTTGCTTTAGCTAGATCCTACAATTATTTTTTCGATATTATGCAATGAATTGTAATCAATATTCGTTGTTTCAGAAATGTATGTTAGATAACTACTGAACGTTTCAATGGATTGCAATGCTTCCGTTTTAGTCGGATGAAAAACGCCGTGTGGCCACAAGAAAATCCGTCGGGATATCCGGAGTTGAAAATTATTCAACGACGTAAAATTCCGGAGTTTATTTGCATTAAAATCATATACAGAAAATCGGGACTTTGAAAAACTGACGTGATAAACGGAGTGACGTGAAAACCAGGTGTCGGGAAAACGAGGTCCGACTGTATTTTGCCCAGGCATATCTGGATCATGCTTTAAGGTAATTTAATAGTGTGTGATCTGTACCTATTATGTAAAATTTTATAATTTGCATAATTTCTGGTTCCAAGGAATGTAATTCAAAGCATGTATACGAGGTAAATTTAATGATGTATGAAATATGATCTAAATAATGCAAAATTCAATAATACACACAACTTCTCATCCCAAGGTGTGCTTTATAAAGATCTTCTACTATATTCATCTGTAGTTCAAGTTCACTCATCAAAAACCTTAAAGATTTAGTATCTGTGACTGCTCTGAAGAGGGCATTATTACAACTTTATAATTTTTTCATTTTGTAGCTCAAATTGCTCAGCTTAGAATTTACCAATCCAAACATTGCCATCTTGATTTTTTTCCACTGTCTTTATTTACCTCAGAAGTGATTAAGATTTTTTTTATATTGTAAATCCTAAAGGTTATAATAGCAAAAAAGCATCTTTAAGCCCTTGGGGATGAGCGACCGGTATACTTAGCCACTTAAGGTGTTCAGAATCATTCATTATTCTCACCACTTATTTTTAATTGTAAAGTTTATCTTCTTTAATCGGAGCATTTCTGTGATTCAATTACAGAAAATTTTCTGCTTTTAAAAACCTGTAGTAAAAGGTTAAAAATTAACCAAAGGGCTCTTGTCGCGAAGGGGTTAAATATTTTGAATTACAGTGAACTTTAATAACCCTTGGCTTTAATTGCCACTACTCTTCCAATTGAGCTATCTCTACGACAGCCCAGCCAACACGTTATTCGCTCAGAACAACTATTATCATGACATCAATTGATTGTGTGAAAAATAATTTAAAGTGTACATGGTTATACGTATATTTTTTATTATTAAGCAACAGACTTTGCAGATCCGTTTTTCTCAAAAGCTTTAAAGATTGAAATCTCTAGGCTGGAGTGGGAAAGTGGTAATTTTGAGGAATAGGAGGATAATTTATATAGAAGAATTTTCTGTATAAAAATAAAGATTTAAATTATTTTAATGCTGGGGAGTAGGGGGAGGGAGAAAAGGTGAAATGTACAGTCGCGGAAAAGAAAAAAGTAAACACCCTCTACTAACTCCTTAATAAATTATTATCGTAGACGAAAGTTATTGGTACCGAACGATTGGAAATAAAGTCTATTTTTAAATGATGTATATAAAATTTGCTTAGGGGGCCATCTACATATTAAAACAAATCCAAACTTCATTTTTTTTCAATGGCAATACCCAATTTTAACGAGATATTTCAAATCTTCGGTTCAAACTATGCCTAGGCACCAAATTTCAAGTCATTTGAATAATAAGTTTTTGAATTATAAACATTCAAAATATAGTGCTTCTAATGTTGAATTACATTTTCATATTTTTATTCATATCTCCTGAAATTATGCTCCTAATGTGCTAATTTTTTGTGTAGCAGTAATACTAATATACTTAAACATAAATACGTTGAATTTGCAATTTTTATAATTTTATGATATGAATTATGAAATTAATATTCGAAAAAATTATGAATTGCAACCTACAATTTTTTTGATGGATTTAGATTTATTAAGTCCTGCTTTATGGAAATTCAAAATTTCACATTTTTTTTTCCAAATAGTTTTCAAATTGTGCTAAAAAAACGGCAAAATGATGGTTTAAGGGGCCGTCTATGATAGAAGTGACTAGATATTTTGAAATGTCTTAAGCTGTCCTGCAATCTAGCAGACTTCATTGACTGCTTGAGTGACGCTTAAGGTGCCTTGATCAAGAAGGGGGCTTCCTTGGTTAACAATCGAGTACCGAACTTCAATTTGGATACAGCCCTTAAAATAAGCTTGTTTTAAAATAACTATTTTCTCGGAAACTTATAGTACGAATTGCATAAAAATTTGTTTTTAGGCTAATTAAATGGTGTAGAATTCATTTATGCTGTAAGAATTGTGTACTGCTATTGAAAAAAAACAAAGTCATGGTTCGTTTTAATATGTAGATGACCCCTTAAGCAAATTTTATATACATCATTTAAAAGTAGACTTTATTTCCAATTGTTCGGTACCAGTAACTTTCTTCTACGGTAATTTGTTGATAGTAGGAGAGCTGTTGAACATTTTTGAGTAGGTATTTGAGGCATCCTGAAAATTTGTGCAACACTTCTTTTGTAATGCCTGAATACAAAATCGAATGTCTGGCTGAAGGATAGTGGCCCAAAAACTGTGCCAGACACGTGTCTGGCACAGTTTTTGTGCCGACTAAAGTGTCTGTCATTTTCAAAATATTTTTTTCTAAACATAAATATTATTCTGTCTCAATCTCAGCGTGCCTCAAATACCTTTTTTGGGGGGGTAGTCAAAAAATGGCACTTGTCACGTGTCTGGCACAGTTTTTGGGCCACGATCCTTCAGCCAGACATTCGATTTTGTATTCAGCAATTACAAAAGAAGTGTTGCACAAATTTTCAGGGTGCCTCAAATACCTTCCCTAAAATGTTTAACAGCTCTTGGACTATGAGGAGTTAGTAGGGGATGCTTACTTTTTTTTTCCATGACTGTACATTAGGGAAGTTAGTGCTTATTTATTTATTTATGTTAGTGAGCAACAAATGTTGCAGATTTTTTTTTTTCAAACTAATTTTTGAAAGATTTTATTATTTAGGTAAGCTGGAGAGGTGGGTCCAAAAGCAGAAGTGGAATCTTCGGAGTTCAGGGGATTATTTTATATGATTTATTATTATTGTTAATAAAGAATTTTAAATAGGGATGGTGAAAGATTATTTTATATAAAATTAAAGAATGTTTATTTTTTTGCACTAGGAATGAGAAAAGGGAGAAGCAGAAATTTGTAGTTTTGGATTTAATATAAATGTATGTAATTACTTTTACAAGTGAGCGATGATTGTTATATATATATATATATATATAAAGGTTTAAAGAGTAATATTTCTTGCTATTTTTCTTAACAAAGTAAATTTTTTATGTAGTAAAATGTAACATAGCTTTTTATATCTCTGAAACAAACCAACAGAAATACCCTCTAAACATGCATGTTGTACATTACTTCCATATCTTACCAAAGCGTTCTTATAAAAATCTCATTGCACGGTGCTCTTTAAAATTGAAGCATCGTCATCCTTTTTTGCGGGGAGGGAGGGGGAGAGATTGAAGGTGAATGGAAATCCTTACTATGAATTCTTTGTATTGGTCTTTAATTTTTTTGTGTGTGTGTTTATTGTTTTATTTATTTTTTTAATAACCTCAAAAAAGTAATGATATCAATACAAAAACCCTTAACGGGTTAAAAGTTTGTGACACAGCACTTTATCTTATGCTCTAAGAATTTTAAATATGGAACTTAAAAATAATGATATCAAATTTTGAGTGACGCTATTCTATTAATTATAATCTCTCTATATATTATTTATTTCATCTTTTTATTTTTTTATAATCGCATGTGCAAAAATTATGTTCAATTTAAAAAAACGTATAAAAGTTTATTCATTGATGCTTTAACATTTACACCTCTCATAAATTCCAAGTATGAGTTTTAAAAGATATGATATCAAAATTTTAGTGACGCTTTGATGTGGCTTTAAACGATTTGTTTTAAAATTAAATTTAAATTATTTTTGTTTTGGCTAAGATATATTCACACATCTAAATAATAGTTTTAATTTTCCAATATACTTTAAATATGTCACTTTCACTGAATTTATATGATGCATTTAAATGCATTTATTTGAATAAATTGATTTATCCTTTGTCCAATGCTATTAAAAAATTAAAATAAGATTTATGTAAATAATTTTTTTGCGTCATTGTATCCAAACTAAGTGAAATGTATTCAAATGGATACTATGAGGCAAAAAAATTATTTACATAAATCTTATTTTAATTTTTTAATAGCATTGGACAAAGGATAAATCAATTTATTCAAATAAATGCATTTAAATGCATCATATAAATTCAGTGAAAGTGACATATTTAAAGTATATTGGAAAATTAAAACTATTATTTAGATGTGTGAATATATCTTAGCCAAAACAAAAATAATTTAAATTTAATTTTAAAACAAATCGTTTAAAGCCACATCAAAGCGTCACTAACATTTTGATATCATATCTTTTAAAACTCATACTTGGAATTTATGAGAGGTGTAAATGTTAAAGCATCAATGAATAAACTTTTATACGTTTTTTTAAATTGAACATAATTTTTGCACATGCGATTATAAAAAAATAAAAAGATGAAATAAATAATATATAGAGAGATTATAATTAATAGCATAGCGTCACTCAAAATTGGATATCATTATTTTTAAGTTCCATATTTAAAATTCTTAGAGCATAAGATAAAGTGCTGTGTCACAAACTTTTAACCCGTTAAGGGTTTTTGTATTGATATTAAATATACTTATATGTATATTAATTACTATAACAATGGCATACTATTAGTAATTAATATGGTATTGTCCTTAGTAAATTAAAATTTAATAACAAATGATTGTAAATAAGATTAATCAATAATTAAGCTAATTATAATATTAATGAAATTCTCTAATTACATATAAAATATCAAATCAGCATCCATATAAAATACGTATCAAAAATATATAGTAATAATACAAAAGCCCCCCCCCCTTTTTTTAATTAACCATTGCGTATTATCCAGACAACACCACCCTCCTCCGTACTCTAACATCTACCCACCCAACCAACCTGTAATAATTTTTTTATATTATTTTACAATTTTTAATTTTTTATAGATATTTTTTTATTTTATAATTTTTTTGTAATTTTGTTTACGCATGTGTTAATTTGTTTTAAAAGATCATGTAAGAAAAGTACTAATTGTATATTAATGAATATATGAATTTTTTTGGAAAACCATGATTTAATGCATCATAAATTAGTTTTTTAATATTATTGTTAATTAGAGGGGAAGAACATAAACATTTTATTCTATATAAATGATTAAGTATTATATTTCGAAATACAGAATGATGTAGACAAGATTTAAAATTTGTAAATGTATTAACTTTGAATTTAAATTCTTTACGTTTGTCATATAAATCTGTGATTGTTTTGTTGTCTTTTATTGTAATTTTAAGATCTAAGAAGTTAATTGTATTGTTAGATAAAAGGTTTTCCGTTAATTCCAAATTAGTGGGATAATCTACTGGAAATCGAGTAATTGCAGATTGATCAGTATCAATTAAAATTATGTCATCAATATAACGATATAAATGTAGATTATTATTAGTAAAATTACGTTCATAATGATATAAGTATAAGTCTGAGAGTAAACTGGAAATACAACCGCCTTGTGGTATACCGACATGCTGTAAATATAAAGTGTTATCTTGCAATATATAATTATTATAGATAATGATGTTAGTTAAAGATTTAAAATATGCAATATCTATATTAGATGGTAATTCCAGTTTTTTTATAATACTTTTTAAATAATGCATTTATAATTTTATGTAAATCTAATAGGTCTGTATTATTAAAAAGATCTTTGAAATCATATGTCGTTATATTATAAACACAATGAAGATTTTTTAAAATATTGACAAGTTGATAGCTATTTTTTATACAATGTGTATTATCATTGTTTGTAGTAAGTACATATAATTGATTAAGAATTTTTAAGAGAAGTTTATTGGCTTTATTATTATATGTATTGCAACCAATAGTTACAGTCCTAAATTTAATTGGAGTTTTATGAAATTTAGGAATAAGAACTAAATATGGATAATTAAAGTTAGTAGATAAAATATTTAATAGTTTATAATAACTTCGAATTTTACGATTATTTACAATTACATTTTCATTAGTTACTTGAAATGACTTATTAGAAGAAATACAATTTGTAAGAAGTTGGTGATAATATGATTTACATATAATAGCATAATTGTTAGGAGATTTGTCTACATATGTAATAACGTAGTTTTTTTTTGTAATTTAGTAATTTGTTGGAAAAAATGCTTTGTATTAATAGAAACCAAATCAGCAGTATTATTTTTTAAAGCCATAGTTAATTTTTCAATTACTAATATTTTCCATTGATTAAAATATTCAATAGGCTTATTATAAGAGATAGAAATTTTATAAATAAAAATATCAATATCATGTGTAAACTGTTTGATAATAGATTTAACATTAAATTTAGATGGAAGTCTATATTTAGTACCATAACCCATTAGTTGTTTCAATTTAAAATCATTAACAATATCAAGATTTCCAGTGATTATATGTCCATGATCATTGTTTATGTATTTTTTTAGAGTGGGGTCATTGCATTTACACGGAAAATTACTTGCAGCAGATGTATTTTTTGAAAATGTATTGTAGTTAAAAATCTTTCTACCAATTGTATTCGGATATTTAAAGGTTTTTGTTACATGAAGATTATTAATAGGAAAAAAACAATTTTTATCATTAATTATAGAATTGATATTAGGGTCATTCCATGTCAGTTCAGGCAGGCATGTAACCCACCATCACAGATTTTGATGAAACTGCGTGTGTTTGTTCCTTTTATTAAGATATGATTCCCAGTATTTTTTTTTACTCCTTTGTCAAATAGTTTCTGAGAAAAAAATTGTCAAAATTTTGAAAACTGCCATCAGTTGGCATTCTTGACTGCTCGATTTTCAAATGTAGCATGACATAAATATGATCATATTTCAATATCTATTCCACAACTCATCTTCAAATAATTTATGCATAATATATAGGGTACGTATTTTATGAAGAAAAATACTGTTACGCTTATATAACATTTTAAGTGTGTCTAAAAAAATGTTTAATCTTTGAAGTCGTGATTTTTTTATGAAAAATAATGCATTACCTAAAATAGCATTATTAACAAAAGGCGGTATTTTTATTAAATTTATTTTTTGTGGGGGATATACTTAAAAGTGTCCTTTACCTGATTCTGAAATAAAAGTAGTGGGATTTTGGGTGTTTTTAGTAGTATTTCATATTTAAAAATATTTTGAGGCGTATTTCAAATCAAATTAAGCAGAGTCATTCCATGTCAGTTTGCCTAAGATATTTAATTCACTGTCACAAATTTCAATGAAACTGGGTATGTTTATAGCTCATTTTAAGACAGGATCAAGGAAATTAAAGGTGATTACAAGTAAAATATTTTTTAAGATAAAAAAAATATCTAAATTTTGAAATTTTTTTAAAAATGTTTTTAATGGCAGATCTATATTCAAAGACTGCATAAAAAAAAAGTCATTTCAATATAAAATCACTAAATAAGTTTCAAATAATGTATATGTGACAAATAATGTAGGCAGATTATTATTTATTGTTGTTTGTCATGTTTAAATGCTAAGAGTGTGTTTAATCTTGTGATTTCTTAAAATCAAGAATTTTGTGAAAAATAATGTGTTAATCAAAAATTTATTATTAACCGAAGGCAGGCTGTTATTACTTTTTTTAATTGTACGTAAAAATATCTTTTCAATAGTTATAAAATAAAAATAGTGAAAATATGAGCAATTTTAACAAAATTTTCATAAAATGTGAATGTTTAATGATAAATATTGAAGCTTTTCATGCTAAGATGTACTAAAATGACTACGATATCGTCTATTTCTACTCTTGCTTAAATATAATACATACAATAATAAAATAACAAATATTATTTACAGCAATAAAAATTAAATTAAATAGTACCAGTTCCTTTACCAACACTACATTGCTCAACAGCCGACTTAAAATCAACAGCCCGCACTCTTATTAAAAAATATTTTCAACTGTTCAAATAATAAATAAACTGCATTTAAAAATTTTAATATCAACTTATTATCTTAAGACGATAATAATAACTAAACAACATGTTTACAACTGTTTAGAGAAAAATAATCAGTTTAAAGGGCGTTTTCTGTTTATAAAAAGCAAAATTCCGAAAGTCTTCAAATTTTAAGTTTTTAAAATGGGGTCTAAATACCGGCTACCTAAGTTTTTTTTTTTTTTTTTTTTTTTTTTTTTTTTTTTTTTTTTTTTTTTTTTAAGATAACACAAATAGAGCTAATGACAATTATTAAGCAAAAGAATATTATTTTAATAAATTGTATTGATTAATAATATTTCTTATGCACAGAAAAAATACGCAATTTTTAATAAATAAGTATTTTTGTCAAATTTCTAAAATTCTTTACGACTATCTCTTACAGTCTTCTTCCTATTATGTTTCTAATTTTGTTTTATAACGTGTGAAACAAAAAAAAAGGTTGCTGATTAAAGTAAGAATTATTTTATCTGAAAAAATAAAAAACATAATATCACTCTCTGCGTCGGTATAGTCCCTATCAGCTCACATATCGTATTCTTAACATAGAACCCAGAATCCCCTCCCCCATTCTTGCCCACAGAGAAAGCACCCATGCAGAAGACACAAATTTATCATCTTCCTCTGTTGGATATTTTCCTTTTTCACTTTTTTAACCCTTTCGCTGCGTAATTGTTTTATCAAAATAGCTTCAAAAATTGCGTATTTAACCCCTTTGTGACGAGCATCTTTTAAGAATTTTTGTTTTTTTTTTTTTTGTCACCGGTTTTTCAAAACAAAAATTTTTGTCTAATTTAACCGGAAATATGCTCCGATTAAATAAGGTAAAATTTACAATAAAAAAATAACTTGTGGGAATAATCAAGGAGGGTTAATTAGATGGAAAAAGTGGATCCCCGAGGAAATCTCGGGTTTCGCAAATTTTACTACTTTTACGTTGCCCGAGGAAATCTCGGGTTGCCCAGCGAGAGGGTTAAAATGAAATTTCTGCCTCTTTCGCCTGGTTTACTCCGTCATTTTTTTCTATCTCTTCACATTTATTACAGGCAATTTTGTAGTGTGCAATAGCGCTTTTTTGGAAAGTGATCCGGTAACCAGTGTCGATCCTGAAGAATTACGGCCATGGTTGCTTTTTTCATATTGCGAAATGGGACTGGAACTATTTCTGAACCATTTAAATTAATTTATTAATTATGGAACTATTTAAATTAATTTACTTTCCTCCCCTTCAAGCAGAGCAACCGAGAGAGGTCCAAATACCGGCTAGCCGGTATTTAGACCATTCTAGGTGGCCGGTATTCGGACCACTGCTATGTTTAAGTTAAAACTGGTATTACTCATTCATATAATAAAGTACCAATAATCTGCGCGTGGCAATTGAGAGCTAAATATGTCTAGAAAATAACTTAATCAACGATTCAAGCCAATATACGATCAATATATTTTTAAAAAATGACACATATATGAACACATATCTGAAAAACTTTTGATGTACCAGATTATGTAGATTCGACACTTTTGCATGTACTATTTGTAAATAACACAGACTTCAGCGACGTATTTTTCGTAACATTCTTCTCTCAATTAAAGTTACAAACTCTGCCTACCACCGCTAGGCTGCGCTGCGCTCAGTTCTCAGAACACCCAGTAGCCGGTATTTGGACCTAGCCGGTATTTGGACCTTCTCCTCTACATAATTTCTACTTTTCAATCTTAAAAATATTTCTTTGTTGCAACTCTACAGCCAGTTGGCCTTTTTTGTCGTGTATGCTTTGACGCATCATTAACACCATTGTTTTTGTAACAATTGTAAGCCAAAAAAATATTGGGCGATGGACCACCTGTGGTAAGGTAACAGAAAAGGGGCTCACAAATATGTTATTATTTCATGTTTAAGGTCTAAAAATATTAAAATGTCATACTGTCATTGGAAAAACACCTTTGTACATACAGTTGAACCTGGTTAAGACGCGTTTCAAGGGATTGAACAAAAGGCGTGTACTAAAAGTAATTTGCATAATATTGCTGGAACTTATTTTATTTACACATCGAATCGTGTAAATGAACTTTACAGTTTTCATTTATATGTTTAGCATCAATTGTGGAGGGTTTTTTTTACGCATATTTAGATTAAAATTTAACTGTATTCAAGTTTAACTCATTGTTTGTTTTTAAAGGACCGACTGGAATGATAACTGAAAATAAATATGGTTCCAAATATGGCTTTATTGTCCATTAATACGTTGTAACTAAAAATAAAGGAATAAATTACAAACGAATATAATTTTTCTGATACCTAATTTTTTTAACGCAAACGAAAAATAATAATTCTTTGAAGCATACTCCAGTTATTAAAATCATATTTAGTACTTGTGGTAATGACTACCCTTATATTAAGTCCTTATTTTTTAATATAATAAGAAAAAATCCCTGCCGGCTTGGCCTACAGGCGGAGGTAGATTTCGAAGTTAAGTACTAATTTCACCAACAAAAACTAAATCAAGATTAGAGATAAACACATTTTAACAATTTTATCTTGGCCGTTTCTGACGAGTTTTTAATTTCATTTTTCTGTAAGAAATTTAATTTAATTTTCTTCTGTAACTGACTGAATACTTTCACTTTAAGAGCCAGTTTCAACCGATTCCAAAAGGGAAATTGCCCGCATATAAAAAAATTCCCTGCCGGCTCGACCTACAGGCGCAGGGATGACAGGGATGACCGCCCCGGGAACCCAGCTTTCGCGTTAGAGTATAAGTGGAATCCCGGGGGGAGACTCAAATCCACTGCATATGGTAAGATACATTAACAATGATAATTTTTTTAAAACAGTTAATAACATACAGAAAAATAAATTCAGTTTGCTGTTTTTGACTCTGAAACTCACAAGGAGTGTCATCAGTACATACATTGACAGCAATTGCACTACACTCTAAACTGAAATGTCTGAAATTCAGACACTTAAGTGTCTGAAACGCAGTGTTCAATTTTCAGACGTTTTAAAATGTCTGAAAATTATCAGACACTTCTTGTGTCTGAATTTCAGACACTTAAGTGTCTGAAACAAGAGTGTTCGTTTTTCAGACATTTTAAAATGTCTGAAAATTTTTAGACACTTCTTGCATCTGAATTTCAGACATTTCAAATGTCTTAATTGCGGCCATCTTTGAGAGCCGGTTTCCTCCCCCCCACCACCACCAATATGAAGCCATCTTTGACCACTTTTCTTTCTAAGCCACATACGCAGCCATATTTGACCACATTGAAACATTTTTTATAAATGGGAATAATTTGTTACCATAAAGCAGAGCTGATCGCAGCGCAGGAAAACTTTGAAGCATCTGCCCCCTTATTTTAGGGTACCCCAAATTGGGTACAAAATTTTCATAAAGCTGATATTTTAACTCACTTTTGAACTTATGACGATTGTAATCAGTATTTTGTAGTTTTGGAACAGGATATTATATATATATATACATATATATATATACAATCACCTAAAAATGTATTTATGTGATATCATATATGCGCGCATAAAAAACGTTTATTACTTTCAGTGAGAACTTTAAATTAATTCTAGTCCAAAGATCTAGTATTCATTCGTCCCCCCCCCCCCGCCCGCGCCTTTCATATACTGTTACAAAAAAAAATTAAGCCTATTCAATGTCATTAAATACAAATACATATTTGGATAAATATTTCTTTTTCTTAACCTAATCATTTTCTAAAAGTACAAAATATTTATTAAAATAAGTATAAGATCAAAACAAATTTAAAATATCAGCTTTATAGAAATTTCATACCAAATGTAGGAGCACGTAAAGCTAAAGGCACAAAGAAACAGCCCAGTTTGTCCATGCTGCAATCAGCTCTGCTTTATGGTAACCAATTATTCCCATTTATAAAAAAAAAAAAATGATTCACTCCTTCAGAAAGAATCTTATCCCTGATTTGTTGTTCAATTTTTTTCCCATTTAAATTAGATATTCCCAGTGACATTTTTATTTGTGTGTTAAATAAAATCTAACACTAGATTACACAAAATTTTCAGTATATGAGATCCCAACATTAAAAGAAAAAAAAAAAAGTATGAAACTCTTACTTTTTTTTTGTTGTTGTTATTATATTATTTATCATTAGCAAGAAATATTGAAACATTTGACAACAGCACATTAATCAGCATAATGTTGAAAGACATTCAAAATATCAGTTTTACAAAAATAGAATACCAAATTTGGGGCCACCAAAATACAAAGGGAAGGGGGCATCGCCCAATTTGCTAATGCTTTAATAAAATCCTGCGTCTGCAAAAAATCCAACCCAACGTTATGGTTCGTTAAATAGAAGTGACCAGAATTCGGAACTCGGAAGTGTCCGCTAATGAACATTCCCGAATACCAGAAATCTCTGTGTAGCGAAAACCTTCTTAAATCATACTATATTACTCTAACCGTTCAAAATATTCATTATAATCAGCGTAATTTCGAAAGGTATTCAAAATTGCAGATTTACGAAAATTGTATCAACGCCCCCCCCCCCCCCCCCCAATAAAAAACAAAAAGGAGCAGGTACCCTTAGCCCATGTTTTATGCAGAAGCCCTATGATTCGCTAAACAGACGTATCCCCTATTAAGGAATGTCCGTTACGCAGGTTTTACTGTGTGTATTTAAAGTAAAACCTCCATAACGGAAATTGCTGAATAGCGGACACCTCTTTTTTTTTTTTTTTTTTTTTTTTCTTATCCCCAACACCTTTAAATCTGTACGTCTTCACCTCTTTAAAGTAGACACCACCAAATAGAGGGCTAATTCCGTGCTCTCGAGGTGTCCGCTTTCAGAGGTTTTGCTGAATATTCATTTATATGCACATTCTAAAGGGTAAAAAGTATTTACCTTTTTTGTGACAGTATAAGAAATATGTTCCAAATAAATTCTATGTCCAGTTGTTGATACTATTCAATAATATTCTACAAACTAAATTTAAAAGATAACGTGTGTTGATATTAACGTTGTCATTAACGAACACAGGCACACACACACACACACCAAAAAATAAATAAATAAATAAATAAATAAATAAAACTTAAAATCCAGAATTTTTTTTTTTTTTTTTTTATGAGTTTCTGTTTTATTATTATTTTCATGGATTCTTTTTAGCACCCAGATATGCTTAAAAAAAATTCTTTGATTGTTGAAAAACACTTCTAAAAACATTTTTCTTCCCATAAACATCACAATAAAAATAATTTGTATTAAAAAATGTTATAATAATATGAAAATATATACATACTCGGAGCAAAAATAATTATAAGAATAATTAATCTTCAAACCATGTTACTTTTTCAAAATATATTAAATATCAGCATAGTTACACTTTATCAATCAGTCAGAATTATTGGCAATACTTGTTTGAAATCTTGCATTAGAAGTGCGTTTTCACAACATGTTTATTTAGGTCTTAAATTTTATTACAAAAATGAAAAATATCTCCTACTGTCATGGGCGAGAATTCTTATACCCATCTTCTTTTTTTTTTTTCATATTATTGAAATTTTTTGCATGATGTTATTTAAATTGATTTTTTTAATATTTTCCGCACATATTCAATTAATTACGCCGATTTTTATAATTTGTTCATAATTACTTTCAAGATCGCTTCATGTTTTAAAAATTTAAGTATGGTGTTGAGATGTAACGCAGGAAATACATACTAAGGTACATTCCATCTTGAAATAAATTTTCATAAGGATTATTAAATATATATATATAGTATCGGCGTACAGTTGAATACAATAAGAGTGATTTATTTCCAATAGGAAAAACTGCAAGTTTACAAATACTCCGAAATACACGATAACACAAACCCTTATACTTTCGAGATTTCTTTTCATACTCTATATCCACCATATAAAACAAAAAATAAAAAGTTCATGGTTTCTCAAAGATAAATTTAAATTTGTTAATATAAAAAAAATCACTTCAATAATATACTCTGTAAGATAAATAAATGGCACTCTTGTCACTAAAAATGAAAATTTGTATGTAAAATTATATCACTAATATAAAATAAAGGAATTCGCAAGGAAAGAACTTACTTGTGCAAAGTTATATAAAAATTAGCTTCTTTTTAAACTTATACTGAACAATTTTTTAATATGTTGCTCAGATGATATGAGCTATTTAACAATCATTAATAAAATTATAAATATTCTTTTTTAATAGCATGCAGGAAACATTAATTCCATAATTTCAAAACTTCTTTACATCTTACCAAATCTAATTGAAACTGTTGTATTTTTCACGTTATTATTCAATCAATAAATAGATTATTTACTACATGAAACTTTAATGTATAAAGTAAAGATCTAGATGAGAATTAAATATATTTATTAATACTGAAAATCATATGCACTCATTGAAAAGCATCAGAAATAAGCAAACAAATCTTTTCACACAAAATATATTTATTTGATAAAAAAAAAAGACAAAAATATTAAAAATGCAAATTAGTCTAATAAGAATAATTTAAATAGTAAATAAATAATAATATATATGTAAGAACGTTCTATGAATTATCATTCCAAACCTGTGGAATACCTTACCTTGGCGTAAATATCCAAAACTGTAACAGCTAATCCAGTTTGAAGGCCATATTATTTTACGATACTGAACGCCATTTTAAAAATATATGCGTATTCATATTATTTTAGCACTGTATTTTTATAAATATCATGCTATTCTTTTGAATATTTGGTGAGTCTTGAATAAAAATTATCGTAGAAATTTTGAAAATTTTATATTTCCATGAAAAATATAATTCCCAAATGATTTTTTTTTCGATCTCCATTTATAAGCACGTACTGACAAACCATTCCAATAAACCGAATATAAATTTTCGTCTAGTATGTATAAAATGAAGACACAAAGATATAAAATACAGACATCGGATCACTATGCTAAAAAAAAATTTTCTCTAACGACTAACACACCAACGGATGTATGTGTAGATGTGCATACTATTTCACAAAAGAAAGTAAATGCTGCGTCACTACTTTCTCTTCATTAATGATGATACACTCACTTTCTGACTCATCTTCGATTTACAAGTAAGAGAATTCAAAGTTCAAATCTTCTTTCAGTGTAATGTTTTGGAAATAAAGCAGAAACTTTACATGCGTTATAAGGTTATAACGACGACTGACGATTCCATTTATTATGTGAATAACAAACGTCATTATAGAGATTTCGGATTGAGGAAAAATATATCGTCACACTTTCAAATAATTTATCAAATGTTGATAAATTTAAAAGCAATTTTAACACTTCAGACAAATTAACTGTACTGAGATACTTTAATTCAAATTCGCCAATCCGTTGAGTAAAAGCCGTTGCCCGCCAAATCAGCAATAATCAAATCCGGTCGCGTTCTTCTCGCGCACCGTTCATGCTTGCAACAACAAACAAATCTACTCACTTCAGTTCATTTTACTTGGTGAGTGGTTCAAATGGCTGAATTCCTGAAATGTCTAAAATTGCAAGTGTCTTAAATTCAGACATATAATCATAATTCTAACATTTTTTTCAGTTCATTTATGCCATGATCATAATAAGACGTTTATGTGTCTTAAATTTAGACATCTATCACGTCTGAAATTTTATTTTCAGACGTTTAAGTGTCTTAATTGCTTTTTCAGTCACATATCTGTTTGAATTTAAGACGCCTCTATTTGCAGTGTATGTTGTATACATGCATAAACAATTACAAGACATGTTTTTTTAATATTAGAGCTGAAAAACTTTAAGTGAAATGCATATGCTGATAAATATAATGAAAATACTAAATAAACAAACCATAGGAAATAAGACAAATATTTACATTATGTACAAAACAGGGGCTCTTGTCAAGTTAACCTGGTAAGTTAGCCAGTCAGGCAGTGTCATCTGTTGTGGCTTTTTAACGTGATAGTGGGACGTTAATGTGCAATGTAAAATATAGTGTAATGATGTTGATAAGGATTCACAAATGCAAAGAGGTGAGTCCCGTTTATTTATGGTATATAAGTATTGCTGGAAGGGTCCATGATTTGCGAAAAAGAGATACAGGTATCTGTTACTTATGAAAATGTTTTGTGAGACCTTAGGTATGAAGTCACGCGTGTATTGACCCACCTGCACTGTAGACCAACGTTGTTGCCATCGGTGTAGCATTTGTTTTTTGAGTTCTGTAGATCTCGAAGTTAAGTACTAATTTCAACAACAAAAACTAAATCATGATTAGAGATAAACCCACTTTAACAATTTTATGTGGCCGCTTTTGAATATAAGAGCTGGTTTTATCAGAATCATGTTAAGGAGGTATTAAAAAAATATTTTTTTCTACGCTCAACAACTCAAAATTTTCTGACACATTTTCGCACTAATTTTTAAAAGTAAAACTTCTTGACTAGATTTTTTGAAGAGATTTATAAGCGCCCTGTGTTCTTATTTTACGTTCGATTAATTAGAACTTGATTTATAATCAATTATTTTCTCAGTATGGCCATTTTTTTTTTTTTCGTTTCCAGCTCTATCGCTTCCGGAAATTAGGTTCAAAATGCCCACTTCGATAGCATTTTTTTAAATAGATATTCTGCTTTTATCAAAAAATAGGCCAATGCGGCACATGATATAGTTTCTGAATAAGAGAACCTACCAATTGGATGAGTTTGAGAGCAAAAATGAACTTGAAAATGAGTCAGAAAATAAGCAGTTTGGATTTGAGTGCACCCTTAATACGATATTTTTTCCCGTCAACCCCTGTTTTTGTTTGTTTGTTGTTTGCTATAAGTTCCTATGAAAAACTTGTCAGTATAAAAGTTGTAGATAATATTAAGAAGATGCAAAATAAATTTAACCAGATTGGATATCTTGTGAATTGGGGAAGTTTTGGATTTTTTTTTTCTTCAACCCACCCTGCCTCCTTTTTTTGCGGTAAGAGCTGATTTTATAAAAAACTTGTCAATATAAAAGTTGTAGATTGTATAAAGAGGAATTATAATAAGTTTAAATGAAATTGATGTCTTGAGAATTGACGAAGTTGTGATTTTTTTTCTCCCTAAAACCTTATTTTTTTCACCACTTGAGCCTATTTTAAATTTTATCAAAAATCTATGATACATAAATTTTTGGCCCTTTTCCTAGAAGTAATAATAACTTTAAACTGATCTGATATCTATTATAATTAAGAAGTTATGAGGTTTTTTTGGCTTTCACAAAACCCCTCCCTATTTCGACCCCCTTCGTCCGATTTTGCTCATTAACTTGATCGAGATTTTCTGCACCTTGATTTTATATGTCAGTTTCGAAGAGATTTGTGCAGAATTATGGAAGTTATCGTGTCCATAAAAAAGTGAAGTATATAGATAGATAAAAAGATAGATAGATAAAGTTTGGAACTGGGGCTGGTTTTGGGGTCTAGGGGTCATGATCGGCGTAGATCTGCAAAAGATTTTCAGTAATTCCAACATAGGGGAGAATGTAATAGGTAGTATTTCTTACGAAATCTACCTAGAAACTATCCTCATTAATCTTTGTACAAAAAAATATTTTTAGAATATCAATAAGTAAGCAAACACAGAAAACACAAAAGTCTGCAGTCTCATGAATTCGCGTCTTAAGGCTGCTATTCACTCAACTTCCGAATTCCCCTTGCTAATGTTAAGTCTATGGACGCTTGATGCATTCGTATAATTAAAATATCTCCTCAGGAAATCGATATTTCTGACCTCCTTTTTCTATGTACTCTCCTTAAGGGCAGTTGGAAGTCAAATTCGTGAAAAAAGTAGTTTTTTTTTTTTTTTTTTTTAAATTCTTTATTTTCCCCCTTTCGAATGGATATTACTTTTGTTTCTACGAACTTTTTAAAGTAATTCAGTTTGTTTACAACATACATAAGCATTACATAAGGAAACTTTAAACTCAATTCCTGATCAACTTGAAGTACACTTTTCTTACAAACATTTGTACAAAATTTTTATAAAAAAGTTTTTTGTTGGAAAAATGCCAGTTTTTTGTTATTTTAAAGTAGTTTTATTCCAGAATTTGTAAACAAATATCTGTTTATAAAGTTGACCTAAGTTTAATAGGAATTTTTCACAATATGTATATAAAAATGTCGTGTGAATATCTGTGGTAGTTTCCGAGGAAAGGTACATTAATTTAACAAGGTAGGTATAGGGACTGCCAATTAAAGAATGTCCCATCTTTAGCGCACAGGCCATCAAAGCCTGTGGGCTAATGTGCCCGCCGGTTCTGTATGTACGAACGTGCGTACGTATGTACGCACGTAACGCCATAACTCTCGATAGATGTATTCGATTTGCTTCAATTTTTTTTTAGGTTTCATAGGCGCATCCCTGATTGGTTTTGGGGGTTCATTGGTTAAGTATAAACGGGGTACGGGGGGTTAATCACCCTTTAAATTAGGTAAATGGGTTTTTCATGCAGAATTATCAGATTTGCTTCGAATTTGGTATACCGGTTAATTCTGATAAAGCGCTTTCCTGATTAGTTTTGGGGGTTCTTTGGTTAAGTATAAGGGTGGTGGGGAGTAGGTACGGTGGGTAAATCACCCCTTAACTTAGATAAATGGGTTTTTCATGCAGAATTGTCAGATTTACTTCAAATTTGGTATATTGGTTTATTCTGATAAGGCGCTTCCCTGATTAGTTTTGGGAGGGGGGAACGGGGGGCTAATTCCGCCCTTAATTTAGATAAATGGGTTTTGTTATCCCATTTGGTCAAATTCGCTTCAAATTTAGTATACCGGTTAATTCTCATAAGGCGCTTCCTTCATTAGATTTGGAGGTTCATGGGTTAAACATAAAGGGAAGAACGGGGTGCTTATCCCCCTTAATTTAGATAAATAGGTTTTTTATCCGATTTGCTTCAAATTTGACATACCGGTTTAGTCTGATAAGGCGCTTCGCTGATGAGATTTGGAGTCTCATTGGTTAATTATGAAGATGTGAAACAGAGGGGGGGGGGGATGATCCCTCCATTAATTTATTTTTCATAATATACAATAGCCTGCGAGCTCAATACCATCAGTTTAACTGGGTACTTTTCTTTTTATTTCTTAGTTGTAAAAATATTCCTAAAATCTATTCTTAATTTTATGTGAAGTGTTAAAATCTTATCCACAGTTCGTCAGCTTTGAACTCGTAAAATATTAAATTAAGAATAGATTTTAGAAATATTTTGAGAACTAAGAAAAAAAAACATCTTTTGAGAAGATTTCAAAGGAAATATAAGTTAAAAATACTAATCTCCTGAGGATATTTTAAATAGACCAATGAATTCTACGTCCATAGACTAGGCATAATCGAGAAGAATTCGGAAATTAACTGATTAGCAGGAATTTTTTTGCCCCATGGGACAGAAATTGTATCGCGTATTAAGCGGGATCGCCTAATAACCGTTCGCGTATTAAACGTGATATTTTTAAATTAGTCTAATGATTATATTCAAAGTACTGAAAAAAGTCCGTGTATTAAGTCGTATTGCATATTAAACCTTAAATGCATAGTGTAACTTAATAGGTGTTATATGATCTTTATTTGCCTTTTGTTTTTTGGTGAACTATTATGTGTTACTTACGTATGATAACATGTATTTAAGGTCGTCAAGTCTGTTTTTGTTGTGATGTGTTATCACGTGGAGGTTATAATATATTTTGCTGATACTGCTTCCAATGGACTCGACTGGCTTTTTTCTCTATAAGGTATATTATAAGGTCTCCGAGTAGGTAGTCATTATTAATTCTGTAAAATATTAAAAGCATTATAAAAATTATTATATCGTCGAATAGTTGCTATTGTGTAGTGTAAACACTGTAAGGTAAGTCTTTAATTTAAAATGATCATTTTTTGAGCAATGTTTGTTGTGTAACTCAGGAGTGCCATGATGGCATTATATCCAACATAAACATAAGTAAATATTTTCACAATTTTTCTAGTGGATAATTTACCAAAAATACACTCAAATATAATTTTTTGCGAACAAAATAAAAAATCATGCATCAAAGGTTTAGTTGCGAGTGTCTTAACCGGGTACGACTTTATTTTCTGTAATTCTGGCATATGAGAAAGGGAGTTGAAGATCAATTGCAAGATTCCATCTGTATACACAAAAGCCCAGTTGAGTTAAATATAAGCGTGCAAAAACATTTATTTTCACGATAATTATGAACTGCTTATATTTTTAATTGTTCTAGTAAAATAGAGTAGTTTTCATTAAACGCTAAAGTAAATAACCTGTATTTGTGGCTATATAGTATTGTGATTAATATAACTCTTTAAATTATGGTTTGAGACCGAATAATAAACATTTTAAATTCGCATTATGAGTGCATTCCATTGTAATGCCAGCAGCATTTAATTTAGAATACATGAAATGAAGTTATTAATTAAACAGCGGCATATTGAGAAGTTATCGCATAGGCTTTGAAGTGAAATAATTTTCATTTAGCTGTAGCTAACTGACATTTAACAAAGCAGGTTATGTAATTCATTTGCAGATATAGGGAAAAGGGGGATGCTTGACACAATGCCTACTTGAAAAAGAAATGTTTGCTGATAAACATAAAATGGAAAAATACGCTTACTCCTTAGTTAATGTTAGAAAAACTTTTTTTATTAGTTAAAGTTTTAAAAATGTCCAACATAGTTCAAAAATGTTTTTGAATTCGGTTTGTATCTGTATCCGTCTTTTTGTTTGTTCGTCTGTCCGCGCTCTAACTCACTTAAATATACTCGAATTGCCATGTTGTTGATATATGTCTTTGAGGTTTACCATGGCAAGTTCGGTATTGAAAAGGAAGTGTATTGCATTTATTATTTATTTACAGCGACACTCAAAGTATTATGGTCTAAATCGTTTGCAGTACATTGTAATGATGTTACACTGTTTCAAATATATTGAAATCGGTATATATCACTCAGGTTCGGTACAAGATGCTCGCTGTAGCATATGGAGTGCATAGCATTTATTACTTTCTTCTACCTTTACAAGAAGAAAGTATTCGATTCGTGAAAAAATTCGACTTTCGGTTTTCAATGGATTTATACGTTTTAGAAGGTCCTAAACACGATTTGGTGGTTTTTAGAAAATGTCTGTCTGTCACTCTGTGAGTCTGTATGCGGCAGAAATTGTGTGGGCGCTCTAACTCAAGAACTAATACATCGAATTTCACAAAACTTTAGATTAGTTATACCGTGATATAAACTGGTGCTGATTACTTTTTGGTGTAAATCGCCCAACAGGTAGCGCTGCTATGCTGCATTTTTCACGATTTCCGCAATAGATATATCTCAGTAACTAATACACGGATTTTCATAAAACATCAGGTTCAGTTTGTCCTTGATATAATTTGGTGCTGATTACTTTTTGGTGAAAATCTCACAACAGGTGGCGTTGCTATGCCGCATTATTCATGATTATCGCAATAGCTCTATCTCAAGAACTGATGCACGAATTTTCTTCAAACTTCGGATTAAATTAGTCCCTGATATAAAATAATGATGTTTAGTTTTTGGTGTAAATCACCCAACAGATGGCGCTGTTATTCAAAATTTTTACGATTTCCGCAATAGATCTATCTCAAAAACTGATGCACGGAATTTCATCAAACTTCAGATCTATTTAGAATTTAACATAAGTTGTTGATGACTAGAATTTGGTGTAAATCATCTAACCGGTAACGCTGATATGCTGCATTTTGCAGGAAGTTATAACATGTATGAGATAGAAGAAAGTTTTGGGATTGGCACATCCGACTAGTTTTTCATTTGCAGGGAAATTTTAAAAAAATCCGGTTACAGTAATGTCTATCAGCAATAATTTCTGGACGTGCGTTTTCAGTTGTAGTATGCGTTTTTTTATTTAAGTAATGTTTTGCATATTGCTTGGGATGCATAAATCCTGTAGGTATGGATATAGCTATAGGTATAGATAGGATCATGTAGGGACCGAGAAAGTAAAAAGTTTACAATAAATTCAATTACGGCGGCGGCGGTAGTATTAGTTACTATTTTTAGAATAAACAGAAATGACAGAATTGTTACGCACAATATTCATATAAACTAATAAAAAACATAAATTCATCGCCAAGAATGGAATGTTTCCTTCTACCTTTGTGGACGTCAGTGGTACCTTCGGAACAGACTTGGATCACCACTTCGGATATTGGCCGGGGGTATCCGGCCACTTCAGGAAATAGCCGACCAAAACCGGAAATACCCTGATCATCGGGTATTGGCCAGGATTCTATAAGGTCAAAGACCGAGTGCTATAGCAAGCTATGAGGCGCGAATTGACTGGCCAATTCTTGAACTGACCAAGCTTAGGGCTTTGACTGCAACATATATACACACCTATATATCATGTACACGACTGCACAAAAAAATTCGCATAGTCTCCCAATTGTAAATTGTAATAGATGAAATGGGGTTTTCAACTGTGTTATCCATTTTCTAAATCGTTTACATAGGCATAATTTTACACCTTATTAAACAGTAATCCGCAATGTTATGAAAAGTGTTTCATAATGCATTTTAATGAAGGTTTACACTAATGTTACATTAATGAATGTATTGTTAAAACTCGGTTGCAAGTATAAGCGTAATCAATTTAATTTTTGATTGATCTATTTAATTAATTAATTAATTTAATTTAATTTAATTAATTAAATTATTTATTATTATTATTATTATTAATTGATAATTTAATTAATTGTTTTTAAATAATTAATTTTTAATTATTATTATTGCTATTACTTAATTAATTTATTTATTTACTGTTACATTTATTTATTAATTATTTACATTTATTAATCAATTTATTAATTTATTCGATTTAATTTATGATTGGGATGCATGCTTTTTCTTTCTTTCTGTTTTTCATCCTATTGTAGAATGATGATAAAAAAATAAAATGTTTTATTAAAATTTCATTTTTACTTTAAACATTATACCTGCATATCCATGTTAAGTTCACAGAAATACACCATATGTCAAATTCATTAACTTTCAGTGTACAATTGCTTTATTCAATTTAATATATTAAAAGAATGAGTTTTTCCATTAAGAAAAAAGGTACAAAAGAATGAGAGAGAGGGAGAGAAAGGCTTTGTATCAGCGGTTACGAAAAAGACTACTGAATATCTAAACTAGTAATTCAACATATATCAATTTCAAATTATGTCCAGCTGACGCGAGATTTTTCACACAAACATTGTAATTATTAAAAATAACTCGCTTTTGAATTCCAATTTGTAAAGACAGGATTGAATTTCCGCGAAGCTGAAGTACATTTTCTTGCGGTGCGATTTTTTTTCCAATGAAAATGTTATGTTTAAGAAAAAAATGAATTTCTTTTTTAAATTTACATTTCAAGACCATTGTGTCAAAATTATTTTCATTTTTTTTTTCTTTTTCGTGTACTTAGTTCTCATTAAGTTTTGATAAAGTATTAATTCTGTTTATATCTATGATATTCATTTATAATCTTCGTTTTGTGTTAGTGATATTTATTTAATTTACGTTAATCATAAATGTAGTTCAAAATAGTATGGAGACTAATGGGCTATGTCAGATTATACATTTTGTCATGTTATTGCATTTGATATTTATGTCATAGGACGCGTTTTGTGTACAAAAATCTTAATGTTAACTTATTCATTTATTTCTGTTAAAATTAATAAAATTCTTCCAAATTAACTCTCGTTAAAAGTATGACACGGTAACAAAGACCTCGGTCAATTATTTTTTAGTAAGTTTTACAAAATTGGAAAACAACATTCATTTTTAAAGTAAGATATTTGTTCATTGACTTCATAAGAGTGTTGATGTAACCCTTGAATTCGACTAATTAGGAAACATTTACGTATAATACATATGTCTCATTAGACACATGGCAAGTTCTTTTAGCGCCCGGAGTCGAGGATAAAACTGGATAAAATTTATTTCCGCAAATTAAAACTATTTCTCTTTTAATATTTAAGCTACGACGAAAATTTTTACACTCTTATAATTAAAGTACTCTTTTATTTATAGAATTTTGTAATTAATTTTTATCCCACTTTCTGATAAGCTAGAATTATAAAAAATTACGTTCAAAAGTGTGTTTTCTTCGGCAATACAATATTTTAATATTTTTACAACTTAATTATAAATTAATACGTTAATTTTAAGGCATTTTTCCGTTCGCCCGCGACATGTGATTAGTCGACAAATATTATCTCTAACTCGTCAAATTAATTGCATGCCAGTTGAAAGAACGATGGATTAAAGGATTTCAATGTAAACGCTCGCCAAAACAGGCCAAACGGCTGTGAATTTGCAACAATGAAACATTTTAAAGACTGAAAAGGGAAAAATAAATTATAAATAAAAAATGAAATATATAACATTAAAAAAATGAGCTTTTATCAGTTAATCGTTTAATATTAATTAATTTACGATTATACGTCCAGATATCAATTTAGAAATTCCAAAAAGAGGGTTTAAATAATGCTTCATTTATTTTCTTTCCCGTTTCCTTGTGTGAAAAAAGAAACAGAAAAAGAATCCCACGGCAAATGAATGGAATTTATTAATTATGAATTTATGGAATGAAATTAATTTTTTGGAAAAAAACATGAATCGGCAGTCAAAGAACTTGACAGGATTTTCAAGATGAACATTAAATATTTATAAAAGAGCGTTTTTAAAAAAGCTATTTTTACTTTTATAATTATTTTATCAATTAATAGAAAACTATTTAAATTAATTGTTTATCAAAAAGAAATCTGGAAATTCTATAAATTACACCTTTGTTCAGTACTAAATGCGAATTTTGTTTTTCACGCGTTTTAAAAATTTTTAATCCTTTGATGGGCAAGCAACTGCGTTTGTTTAGTGTTGAATTCACACCGGAAATTTTGAAAAAAATTATTTCAAAATAAGGAAAGGATATTTTTTCAACTCTTCCCCCCCCCCCCCCAAAGTTATAAAAGTAAAATTTAATTAAAAGTTTCTGGTGCAAATCTTAATTAAACTTAGGTGGGATATAATATAGCTCACCGCCCCTCAAGAGTTTAAAGGTATGTGTATCCCTGCGTTCCGGCCTACTGCAGAAAAAACGACCACTATTGGAACAATATAAAAAGATGTTTTGTGATGGATACACCTTATTAATGAAATAACTTACGTGCATCAGTTGTATTCAGCACTATTATTATTCCTGTTCGTATGAAAATGAAAATTTAATGTTAAAAGTTTAACTGTTGATATTTAAATTGGTACGAAGATAAGAAAAGGTAAAAAAAAGTCAAACTTTTTTGTCTAGATATTATACAAAAAATCTTAAACAACAACAAAAAAAAATTACAAAAAATATAAAAATACAAAAAGTATGAATTCATACTAAAAAAAAATATAGCAAATTTCTTCTCTAATTTCATGTCTAGTCTGATAAATTACAATTAACTTAAAAAAATGTCGCTGTCATAAATATACAACTCTTGAGTCCCCCGAAAAAAAAAATCGCATTCATCTTGTTTAAAATGCGCTTTATTTAATTGCCACTTGCGTGTGAATAATTCGAAAAACAATACTTCTAACTTCTTCGGGTGAAAAAATTTATAAAGAGATTACATTTATAATTATCGTTGAAATAGATTTTTAAAAAGCCGGATAGTTGAAAAATAAAAGCTAATTTTTATAGATAAGTTAGATGCAGATTTAAGCATAGGATCAAAACACATTAATTTTCGGCATGTTGATTTTTATATTTTATGCTAAAATTATACAACGACTTTGATAGAATTAATTATCTTTCATGGAACTATCTCTTTGCTAATTAAAAACAGTAGTTAATGTAATGGGTGGAGTGCATCGGATCGTGTGATGTTAATTTTATTCGTTGCGGTTCACTTTAAAATTTCTGAGTTCGGGTCGGGTTTTGATGCTTTCGTGTCGGATTGACCAGATTTTTTTAAAAAGAAAGTAAACTTTCACTGTTCTATATTTGTAATCTCAAAACATTGATAAACAATTATCCTAAACATATGCAGAACAAATTGTGTCATGCGAGATAAATTATCTTTTTTCAAAACCTCAGAGAATAAATTTCGCTTATTTAAATGTTTTGTTCATTTAACATTTCATATTTACCGTGATCAAAAACATCTGACTGCTGCTGATTGTTCAAGACAAAACATAAAAGTGAAAAACATGTAAATGATATTGAACAAATAATCAATAACGCCATTAAAACTACACAGCAATTTTTAACCATATTTTATCATTAAAACACATTTTATTTCTCGTAAAAAATAAATAAACGGACCAAAATGTAACGATTATTGAACATAGTTCTATAATCGCTGTGCATTAAGCCCACTCCACCACACACTCAAATTGTCATTCCATTTTTCATTCAGAGTTCTTGAATATTTATGAGGAAAAATTTGCAATCTAAATAAGCTATCTATTATTACAGAATCTGTCAAGAATTAAGATTTTATAAGCTGGAAGAGAATCTGTGCAATAACTTTCATTAGGTTTTTAAATTACATTACACAAAAGCGGATGGCAACAACCTGGAAGAATCGTCTGCTGAAGCGAACGTTCTCCATTCTAGTTTATGCGACATAATTTTGTTTACAAATTTCTCAATATTTTAGACAGAACTAATTGATATCCATTAAATTATGAAAACATGAGCATGCTTGAAATATGATTCAGAATATCGTTTAAATGTAACTTGAGGCATAATAGATTATTTTAAGAGGGAATAATTAACAAGACTTATTTAAAAGTGATTGCATGTTAAATAAGAATCGGCTTCTTAAAGTTAATTATTTTGCTTTGTGTGTTTTTCAGTTGAATTATTTTACTTTGTACATTAATTGATATGTGGTTGTTTATAGGTGATTTGATCTTCATGTGCGAGCATTTGCACTTTAAAATTAAAGCAAAATTTCTTGGCACATTTAGAATTGAATAAATCAATTACAAAATAAAATTAATTTCTAAAATTACTATAACATCTTCACTGTTGATATTAAAAAAAATAGAAAAGGAATTAGACAAATTTAACGGTTTTTCAGTTAAGTTCCTGTCTCAAGTCGCTTCACTCCATGTATCAAGTTTCTTACTTTATTACTAACTTTCACTCAATGCCATCACTTCAAAAAACACCATTATGAGAAAACCGCATTTAAGTGTTGTGGAAGAGATATTGGTATTTCTACAGGCGACAAAAACAAAATGCATAAAGATGTGCGCTTTATTTGTTTATTTATTTTAACCTCTTCAGTTCCGAAGCTAAAATAATAATACAAATGATTATTCATTGGTTTTTTTTTCCAAACAAAATAAGTCGTAAATGACAGAAAAAATATATTTTCTGAAACTGATACTTTAGGCGCTTAGTAATTTAGGTTCAAAAATATGCATCTAAAACTACAAACCCCTTTAAAACATCAATTTAATAACCATTAACCTAAATTAACGCAATCGCAAATTTAAGAGCTTTACACAAGTAAATAATCTACAAATCGTCAATTTTTTTTGTTGTTGAAAAAGATTTAAGTTAAATACTTATGAAAATTTCTCACTTTCTTGGTCATACTGTCTTTTGGGCATTTTTAGGCATTTTGCAAACTCAGATGAAAATAACTTTTATTTTATGTGGGAATCAGCTTAGATGCTGCCATTTATTCGTTTCCTTTGAACGCAAAAAACATTAAGCTATTACGAAATGATGTAAAAATGTAAAAAATCGGACATTTTAATTTTTATAAGGAAAGGAACAGAGGTCCCCGTTTGGGGACTCAGGGACCGAAGTGGTTAACTAAGCGATGTGCAATGCAGCTTTGAGAAGAGAAAGACACCTACAAATGCTTAAAAGTTTAAAAAAAAGTTTAAAAAAAAGATTTTATGAAGGCTTTAAGCACCATCTTCCTCCCTTATTAAAAATAATGCTTTTTTTTTTAAATTACTAGAACATCTCCGTTCATGTTATTAAAATAATACAAAAAGATTAAACTATCATCAAGTCAACTTTCAATTACAATGGAGAGCGGTTGCACGTGGCGACTAAATGAACAAGTCGGAAGTTGTTTGTGAAACGTGGAAAATGAGGTGCATTCGTACTATAACCAGTTTTACAAATATTCAGATCTTGGTGCAATAGCTGTTGCACTCTTATGCAAAAATGCGTGAATACAAAATTTATTACGATACTAAATTCAGTAATACGGAAATAATAGGACTCCATCTTAAATGGAACGTGATCACCATGGCAACCCAGAATCATTACCTATCATAGGATATCAATGAATTAATTACGTATGATAGGATTTAATTGAATGGACATAACGTTTATTAATATCTTTTAAATTTTGATTGGCTTTTCATAAAATTTGAAATGACGCGAAAAAAGTCTGCATCGATTACATATATATTAAATTTCAAACCATTCGCTTGAACAGTTTTTGCGCTGTAATATTGACAGACAGACAGATGGGCGGACCAGACGATGACTATAGGTGCAACGTATTTATATAATTACGAACGCACCTAAAAACGTGGTCGTAAAGTAGCCAGAAATATGAGTTTCGAGAAGTACGAGTTATTATAATTCGCCAGTTGCGATAACCCTGAGAATTTCACTCATAGTTTTGAATATTTTAGTGAAGCCTTATATTTATTTACTAGCAGAACTACCCGGCTCCGCCCGTGACAATTATAAGGGACCTATCCCAGGTAAAGTAAATTAAAGTGAAATAGTACGGCAATCACACTAACTGAGATTTGAGCATCTTCGTTCAGAAATTGCTAAAATGACAATCAGAAAACATCATATTATTGTCTCGCAACCATAATAAAATCCCCGAGCTTTCATATCAGAATGCTCGTTTTATTTGGTGGGTGTCACAAAAAAATATACCATTTCCCTGACAATACGAAAACAAATCCACCAAAGGGCGTAGCACTTAGTGATATTCTGGTTTGTATGGCATCTATCTACATTATAAAATAAAAATATGTCAGTGAGTAACGCTGACATCATACTGATGATGGCAAAGACTTAACCCATAAATTGTGGAATTACTGAAATTTTTCTTAGCTTCTGGAATTCACACAATTTCGTTTTTTACACTGTCGAAAAGAAAAAAGGACTTTCAAATGAAACTTATTTGTGAAATTATATTTCAATTTTCTCATTTTAAGGGATTTAAAGAAAATTTCAAGCATGGATATTTCTAAATGTGCATGCAACCCAATTACGAAAGATATACCCGGTTGCTCTTAACCCATTAACCGCCAAAACTATAAAGTAGAAATTTTCAGATTTCTTATTGAAAGTCATTTCCCACCACAAATTCAGTAAGGAAAGTTTCGCTTTACCAAAATAGCAAAATTTCTGCAAATAAATAACACATTTTTTAAAAATCTAAAATAGTGGTGCCGATGTAATTAATTGATTGCACGAGCAATTATTTTGACTGTTGCGTCAGCGCAACGTCAGCGGGTAATGGGTTAAATCAATATAAAGCAACATGTGTATGAGTACCTCTAGCATCATGTTGCTGGCGGCAACAACCCAACCCAATCATTCATTTAACTTTTACTGTAATTTGATCTCTAACCATCGCACATTTGATTGTTCCAACGTCTAATAGAATTCAAAAAGTATTTTCAATAATATTTGTTTGAAAATCTTATTTCAATTTACAGATTTTCTTTCCATTTTAAATTAATTTTCAAGCAGGGATATTTTTAAATGTGCGTGCAACCGAATTACTAAAGATATATCCGTTTGCTATTAATGCAATAGTATAAAGAAAAGACATGTATATGAGTAACTTCATATTGTTGGTGGCAACAACCTAACCGAATCATAAATTTCACTTTTACTACAATTTGATCTCTAAACATCGCACATTCGATTGTTTCAACTTCTAATAGAATGCAAAAATGTACTTTCGATATTATTTGTTTGAAAAATTTATCTCAATTTACAAATTTTTTATATATTTTAAAGTAATTTTCAAACTTGAATATTTTTAAATATGCCTTCAACCTAGTTAGAAAAGATTAACTTAATTGTTCAGAAACATTGAAAATAATTCAGTATTTGTTTGTTTCCGTGTAATACTTCATAACTAAACTGGCAAATTGCAGTATTTTTTTTTTTTTTTTTTTTTATGTAATATTCCATAACTAAATTGGCAAACGAAATTAAAACGTCAAAAATAAAATAAAATAAAGTAAAGTAAAACACAAATTTAACAGATATCAAATCGAACTACGTAAAATAATCTATTTTGTTTATAAAATACAAATGGGAATTTCATTCCGGCTGCTTGTAACTTGAGTTCTTCTGAAAGAATTTCAATTCGACTTGCATTATTAATTTTCAAGTAAAGGTTTTAGTGTGTAACATATTGTTTTACGCTGATTGATCATAGAATTATAGGGGAAAGTTCTATAATCATGTGAACTCTATTATGAAAGTTTACTCTTTTTAAAAATTCTGCGGGATAGATTTCACTGGAACTTGCATTGTTTGTTATATAATTTTACTCGGATGGTTTTAGAATATTCCATATTGTTTTACATCGCTTTGTTATTTATGGAAAAAAGTGCAATATTCAGGAGAGCCCGATCATAAAAGATTAACCCTTTTTTAAAGTTCTACTGGGCAAATTTTGATGGAATTTGCACTGTTATTTTGCATAAATTTTTCTGGAATGGTTTTAGTACATAACATTTTGTTTTACATGCTTTGCTATAGAATTAGCTGAAAAGTTTTATAATCAGGTGAAACTAATTCTGAATGATTAGCCTTTATAAAAAGTTAGATAATTTTATAGGGATAGTTTTAGTATATTGCACATTGGTCTATCATGATTTAAAAAATCCTACTGTAAATGATCAACTAAAAAATTTGGTCCTTAACAGCCGAAATTTTGTCTTACTCAATAGAAAATATAATACCGCAGTGACGTTCGTATTGTTTTCCGCCATACGGAAGGACATTTGAGATAAATATCCATATTGCTTTAAAACGGAAGATCAAATTCACTGATATATTTCCTTTAATTCAAGATTTGTGTGGAGAAATGGAGCACCGTAGCGGGCGAAATGTGCTACTCATATTAATAAGTACAATATAGTGAAAATATTTACAATTAACTGGTCGCTAAAACGAAAATACCAAAAATGGTTTTTCATGTAGTTGCTGAGACATCTAAAAAATATACTAAAGGTTAAAAATATATTCCTGTTTAAATTTAAAGAAAAAAATTGTTCTGTTAACAGCAGTATATCAGGCTTCTTTAACATAGATATCCCAAGATTCATTGCTGATAACTTTTTGAAAGTGTGAAGCGAATATTTTTAGGCTCTTGAGACCCCATGTGTACAAATGTGTACCTCTATTCTTTACCTCATAGAAAATAAACTCTTTGATTTCTTTACATTTTGACTTCACTTCTACATAGCTGAATATTTTTTGCTTTAAAACAAAACCAATAAATGGCACTTTCGATGCTGATTCCCTCATAAATTAAATGTTATTTTCATCTGAATTTGCAATATGCCTTAGACACAGCGTGTCCAAGAAAAAAAATTATTTTCATAGTTACTTAATTTTAATACTTAACAATATTTTTTTTTAAAGAATTTAAAGATCATTCACTTGTTTAAAGCCCTTCAATTTGGTATTTCTTGAATTTAGGTTATTGATAATTAAATTGATATTTAGAGGACCAGTATTTTGAGAACCTATATTATCAGTCCCCTAAAGTATCAATTTTGACAAAAGGGGCTTTTTTCTGTCGTCTGTGATGTCATTTTGTTTGTTCAAAAGCATCGAATGAGTATTTGAGGTGCTATTTTAGTTTCAGGTCTCAAGAGGTTACAGAGTGGTAAATTAATCGCTATCTTTTGATCCATTCGAAGCCCAGTAGTGTAGTGGTCAGCACGCTTGTCAGCCACGCTACAGGTCGTGAGTTTGGCTCCCGGCTGGGCAAGGATCACACAGCCTTTCATCCTTTCGGGGTCGATAAAATGAGTACCAAGCTATCTTGGGAAGTAAATATCGAGGTTATCGCGTTGGGCTGACCACCCGACCGGGGCACATGTTGCATAGCACCTCGGGGCTCAGGGTCAAGTAAACATTGTTCGGCACTGTAGGCTCTGATCCTTTATGGAGCGTACAGCCACAGATTTAGTTTAGTTTTTTTTATATTCATTCACAAAAGTGTATTTCCAAAAATCGCAGAAAAGTGACAGAAATATATGTTCAATTCCTAAAATCATATTCGTATGAAATGAGCTTTAGTATAATGAAGACTTTTAAAAACAATAAATAAAAGTAAAAACATTTATTCATAAACTTTAGATGTTTATCTTAAAAACCACACCTAAATCTTTGACTGCAATTCATGTTGTTCTGTTACAGTAGTACTTTAATTTGGCTCGGTCTCCGATTTCTGAAAATTCACTGCTTTGATTTAGTGCTCTTTATAGAAACCGGAAACTAGTAAATTTATTTAAAATTGTTTAACTTTTATAGTGTTTCTTTTTTAAGCGACAGCAACGGGCAACCAAAAAACATTTTAAAACTACCTATCCAAGATTTCTAAAGAGTTTTCTAAACATATAATCATAATTTAATAAATATTAAACTGTTAAACGATAAAATAGTGAAGTTTTTTTAATAATTATTACATTATTTTATTTTTTTTATTTGTAATTTCTTGTGTTTAAAGTGTTTGATTGCTGCAGTTTCACAGCCAGTTCCCCTTTTTTTGGCAAGATTGGTTTGGCGCATAATTAAAGCCATTGTTTTTGTAACACGTAAACAGTACCGTCCTTAAAGAATACTAAACGATTGATCACTCGAGGCCCGCTAACAGAAAAATGTCTTAAAATTACTTTATTAACTTATAATTAAGATCTAAATTGTTAAAATGTATAATTTAATGTAAAAAACTTATTATAAAAAATTAAGCTGATTCAGTTTTGACTTAGAAACTTTGAAAACAACAAATGGCACTGCTATATGTTATGTTTTTTGCGATGAATATTATAACTGGTATCTCAGGTTTTGTTGAGGGGAATGCTCCAAGTTTTATAATTGATGTTATTAAAAATATACTTACTGATTTAATTTTGAATTCCAGTGTCCAACAGGGATACAGTTGTGCTATGCTATTGTCATTCACTGATCACTGCACTGTAAAAAAAAATATATATTGTTTGTCTTGTGGTGTAATACTGGCATCCTAGCTGCCTGTACTATACCGTAAGATCAAAAATAATAAACGGTAAAATAAGCAGTAATATAAGGTACATTACTGCAAGTATATTAATAAGACGGTATACTACTGCTTAGTTACGGTTTATTATTGTTGATTTTACTGCAGAATGCTAGAAGCTGGGGTGCCAGTATTATACGGTAAGATCAACATTTTTTTTTTTTCTGCAGTGTGTAACCGTCAGTTAAATTCAAATAAATTGTTTATTTTTCCCCACATGTGCTATTCATAATTGTTAGTGTGTAACAGAACTATTCAAATTAACATCTTAGAATGTCCTAGACGAAATTTTTGTGGTATGTGACTACTAGTATGTTGTTGCCATCACAAAACGCCGTAAAAATCCATCTTAAAAATTGCAAAGTTTTCAAATTTGATATTTGAAACTAGTACTACTGGTTTCTAGCACTACTAGAACAAATTATTTCATTTGTCGTAATCGCATAAAAAACAACCGATTTCTAAAATTGGAAGGGAAAAAAAAAAAAAAAGGAAGAAAAACGAAATTGGAAGATCGCCTTTACATTTAAACACTTACTTAGAATTTACTTATAAAAAATTAAACTATATTTCGGAAAAAAATAAATAAAACAACTCTAAATTCGTCCGATATTTAATCTATACATTAGAGAGTTTTACATAAATAAAAGCTAATTTCTTAAACCCGTTAAAAAAACATATTACGTTAATTTCACAGAATCATTCTCGATTAAAACTAATACCGATACTAATTTAAGAGTGGTATTTCTTAACTTATTTAAACGTTTAAGAAGTAATTAAATGGCGTATGCGCGGAAGTGCAATTTTGAGTTCAATAGTATTTAATTAACATAAATAATTGGAGCATTTGGCATTAGTTGCAACATTAACTTAGTGAGCATATTTTTCTCATTACCCTTTAATTTTGATGACCAGTGTATATAAATAGAAGTATTTACAATCGAATGCATACGTGAATATATATATATAATCATATCATATATCGAAAAATACACGTATTTTTTTATAATATAATATATTTTTTTCGAATGGAAACGTAGATTAAGAAGAGAAATGACCCTCTATAACATCTATATTATAAAGGACAAACGTATCCGTGCATAACGCTGACGTCCTTTTGTCGGTGGCAACAGCAGACAACTAAATTTGACTTTTATTAATTTTTATTACAAATTTTTAAATTTCTAAATATCGCACATTTTCAATTTTGACACAGTCGAATAGAGGAAAACATGTAATTTCAAATGCAGTTTGTTTGAAAACTGCATCGCAAATTTCGTTTTTTTTTATTGTTTTTAAAATAATTTTTAAGCATGATTTTTTTTTCTTATCTATATCGCGTGCAGACGATTCTGAAAGATAAATTCGTTTGCATTTAAATTATTATAAATAGCTCATCATTTTTTTCCAGTTTACATTCCGCAATAAAAATTAACCATTCATCAACCAATAAACAAAACAATAAGTATGAAAAAAAACACAAATTTAAGACATGTAATCGAATTTCGGGCTGAAATCACTGAAATGAACAGAATAAAAAAGGATGATTATAAATAGCGATCTTTAGTGATTTCTTCGGTTTTTAACTCCGGACGCGAGGCCAATATGGAAATATTGCTTTTAAAACGTTTGAAAACCTTATTTGAACACATTATTGCTACATTTAATATGAGTATGATTTTGAATATTGTTAACGGTCATTCTAAAGGAAATGTTAAATATAAAAAAATCAATCAGAGCTATCAATTTAAGAAAAAAAAATTAGACCCTTGCGAGCTTTTCTCACGGAAATCTTTAAGATTATTCGCTGATGCGTTTTTTCATTAATTTTTGATTAATTGCAATTTTTTTAAATCAAGCAACGTGTTTTAACGATATATCCGTATATTACTTTAAAGGCCGCTTGCAGAACCTTTCGAAAAATACCTCGTTCATCGCTGTTCCTTTAGAATGTGCAGAGAAAAAAGGATGTTAACATCAGAAATGGAATGGTTTTCACTTACATTTTGTAACCAGGGAAGACCAGTTTTATCCCCTTGTTTTAATAAAAGAATAATAAGGTAAAACAAAATGCATAACATTTTCAAAAGTTCGTAAACATATTTTGGAACTGACACATATAATCTTATTTTTATTGTTATTTAAGCTTGAAAACACCACAGAGGTGTTTACTTAAAACTTATCGACATCTGTTTGATGAAGATCCCTTTTTATAGATGGATGCAACAGACGACCTGTCACGAACTCGTAAACGCAAACCAAGGCCTATGCGTTCAAGCACGCTTGATTCTCTTGGGGATGGTAATATTCTCCGGGCAGACAGTCCTGACACAAAAGAACATAATTTCAGGTGTTTAGAATTCTTCGTTAGTTACCAGGTAAAATCATAAATTGCACAAAGCATTTTGGTGAGGGGTGGTAGTATATTTTAAAAGAACATGACTGCAGTTTTGTCCGAAATACTTCGACCCGCAACCCGAGCGGAACCCGAAATGAAAGGAAAGTAAATAGTGTTTCAATACAATTGCGAAAAATAAGCTACGCTTATATCTCTAGTTCCAATTTTATTTTTAATATAAAAGAAATTATAACAATTTATATTTTTATATAAAATTAATACTTTTATATAAATTTTTTTATATAAAATGGCCAAATCTATATTCTTTAATTTTCAAATTTAGTAAAACCTCTGAAAACCTGCACTCAGTAGGATTGTCCTTAATTTTGTTTTTACGCGTCGAGATGACTCTTAATTTTCTTTCTGTGGGTCAGGTTCACACTAAAGTAATTCTTGCGGGTCCTATTCAGGATTTTCAGAAGTCAGACTCTTGGAATTTTAACAAAACGTTTGAGCGAAACTCTGCTTCAGATGAAAATAAATACGTATTGGGATATGAATGAATATATATTCAATTAACTGTGTGATAAATAAAATGTATATAACAAATGAGGTCACTGATTATTCTTTCTTTAAGAACCATTTTTTCTTCTCTCGGAATATGAAAAAATATTACACACATTTCGTTTTAGAGGCACACAAAAACTCATATATTTGTGATTGTTTATGCACACATACACATGTTAAATGTGTGTAGACTACAAGTTCCCACAATTGAAAGGTACACGCCTAAATATATAAGAGTTAGGAATTGAAAAAGCATTCGCTAAATAGAGGTCTCCGCATTTTTGGAATGTCCATTACGGAGGTTTTACTGTATATACATTTTCAAGTTGAAACCTATATATAGAACATTCTTTAGAAAAATTGGGTCGAGCCGAAAGAGTCAAAACTGAACCCGAAACCGACCCAAATCCGAAAGAATGAAAGTCAACCCGTCCCGCAGCAAAAGTTACAAGTCAACACGACCCTAACCTGAACCGCAACGAAAAAATATAGCTCCAATCCAACCCGAACAGTGTGTCGGGTCGGGTGCAGTTGAAAGTGAGTAACCCGACCCGATGCAAGCCTTTAATACACTATAAAAAGAAAAATGTTTTTTAATATTCGAAAACACATTATAACTATGAACTAAAATACAGTAAACTCTCTGTAAGGTGGACTCTGTGTAAGACGGAAATCTGTCGAACTCGGAAAGATTTTCAAGTCCCTGTGAATCCATAGACATAGAGTAAAATTTATCTAAGGCGGAATATTATCTAATGCGGAAAATTTTCTTGGTCCCGATCGCTTCCGCCTTAGATAGAGTTTACTGTATACGAGTACAGTAATCTTTTCCAAGTTACTCATGATTACGAAAAGATTCTTTCTTTTAGGAGGCTCCAGAGCCAAGCCTATTTTTAAGATTTAAAGACGCATTTTTAAAATATAGTTTCTTTGGTTGACACTCATTTTAGGGAACGTTTCCGAGTATTTCTAGTGTATTAATCAGTTTTATAAAACCGCAATATTGCTTTTTAGGAGGCTCTTCATTCTCAATTAAAGATTTTCAGCTGCGTAATTAAATTCATACATGCAAGAATAACAGTCTGTTATTAATTTTAATTTTAAGGTTAGTGCTTTGAGAAAATTGATGAATGCACTGTAAAAATGACTCGGACACGTTTTTGAAAATCAGTGACATTATGAAAATAGCTTTATTTTTTATAAATGCTAATTTAAATATCGAAACTATATTGGTTTCTGAGGTATATGAAGATAAAAAACGCTTTTCTGAATTGTCAGTGACTCGAAAGAGGTTATTGTATACTTTCGTTCGTATTTTTAAACGGCTGATTTATTTTCCATTTGCATCTCTTCAGCTTTCTTGACGTTGAAAGATTGCGGGTGAAAAGTTTCCGTTCGGAAAAATTCCTACATATCCTATTGTAAGAGCATTATATTTGTACATTTCCTAACTCTGTAAAATGCTAAAAAAATATTTTTAATAATAGATTTGAGTGAAGTTATAAATATACGACAAAGTTCCTATAAATACAAATTTAATTAATTAATTTAATTGGCAAAATCCTTCTAAAATTTGTTAAATGATTGTGTAAAGCTTCTAATGTAGTTTCAAAAATTAAGTGAAATGCTTTAGAAGATGAATCTTTCACGAATTCATAATTTGGGACATAAAGAATCAACCAGAAAATTAAAGATTTTTTTCTTTTTTACAGATGGGAAGTGTTATCTATCGGATATATCGCAGCAAAAAGAACTACGCCCGAAATGTAAAGAAAAATGTGATATTTAAAACAAAAAAATATATTTGTTGTACCGTCAACTGGGGCTACTTTGGTCCTTGCGGGGTTACATTGGTCCATCTCATAAAAAAGAAGAAAATATTCTTTGTATTGAACAAACAATACAAGATAATTCGGAGTTTTTGCCATTGAAAAATATTTTATACCCAACTATAGGGTATTTGAATAGTTTGGGGGTAATTTAAATTTTTGTTTGTGGCAACACCGGATGTTTTGTAAACAACTGTTTTCGTGTGTAGATTTTAACTCGCCAAACATTCTATAGTGAGACAATCTGGATAAAAGATACAAATAAGATAAGTGTTAAAATATTACCTTTAGTAACCTGTAACTTATGTGTGATCATAGTTTTTACTTTAACCTTTTTATTTTCTCAAAAAATGTTTGCGTTTTCATAAAGCTACCATGAAAACTAGTTTTTTGGGGCTACTTTGTGCCAGCCCTTTTTTGGTCCGGAAGTAGCCCCAGTTACTTAGAAAGGCCTTTTATACAACCAAATCTCTTTAAAAATGTATTAAGTAACATTTCTTTTCAAATGTTACTGTAGAAAAATGTTACATTAATTATTTTTGTTCCAGTTTCTGAGGATAACATGATGAAATTTGTTTCTCGTGTCTTTAATATTAACAATTGGTTTATTGTATTTAAACGTTAAAAAAAATTTTTTTTATCAAGTTTGCAGTATTAATTCATTAGCAGATCTTATTGCAAGAGAGTTTCAATTGTCAAACATATGAAATGTATTCAATTTATATGAAACTAAGTGAATGGACCAAAGAAGCCTCTAGCAGGGGCTACTTTGTTCCAAAACTTTAAAAATACATAGTTAAATAAGAAAAAATAAAAAATTGCCTCTTTAAAACCTACAGCTTGCTTCATTGTTTCATGTTAATTATTTACAACTCAAATTCGATGTTGAAAAATTATATAATATTTTTTAATGATGAAAATGTTAGTGGAACCAGGAAAAGTGGCCCAAAGGTTGACGGTATCTATTTGTTGTTCCCACATTCGAATTTGAACAGTACTAAAAAAGATATGCTAAAACCTATACAATAAATATGTTTTATTCGATTGTTTCTTTGTCGCTGGAAATGTTTATTTGAGTATTGATTGGATGTATTCTTCTTTTTATCGACAAATAATAAAAATAATGAATATTTGTAGATGAATGACTGTTCCTTCATGTTAAAATAATACACGAGTTTTAAAAACTATAATAAAGTAATTTATAATTATTTTTGAACTGTTAGTTCAGGTGGCAGCGTCGCATTTTTGAAACCATTTTTAGGATCGGTTGTTTTTGTAAATATTATAGATTAAATCTAAATGGCACACATAACGAAACTGCCGGTTAGCTGACACATCAGTAGGGCACTTTGCCATAGTAGCTGTTCACAACTCGCTGAGTGTAAAATGAATGGCCACTCGACTATTCAACTGAGTGAGTTCCGGCTGAGTCGGAATAGCTTCCGTAATCGGGTTACCATAGCTTTCACATTGCAGCTGACACCGCCATGTTGCGATGGCAACACCCCTGCTGGTGCACCAGCTAACTGGCAGTTTCGTTACCTTTAATTTTTAATTATCATAGTATATATCAAAATCACCGGCCCTAAGGCTGGGTTTACTCCTTCCTTCAAATATTTTCCCTCAAGAGCAATTATCGGTCTTTGTTCTCCCACCATTTGCGGTTATTGACAAAAGGATGGAGACACTTAAGAATGGAATGAGGCGGAGATGGATTTGAAGGAAAGATTTCCGTTCTTCAGAATGATCCTTCAAATTAAGTAAGATGAAAAGTACCCCGTAACCAGAAGGAAAAAAAAAACGAAAGTTGAATGATTCTGTTACAAAGCAACAAACCCAGGAGGCTAATGTAAGACAGTGTATGAGGCTAATGTGATGGAGTGCATGGGACAAATGTGGGACTTGTGGTGTAATATATAAAAGAGTACTTTAGGCTCTGACGGTACTATTATATCATGTAAGGTAAGCTGAAGTAACTGGACCCACGAGGTAACTGGGACATAGGCTATTTTATAAAAAACCGTTGATGTCTTTTAATTTTTAGCTTTTGTTTACATTGCAACCCCATACCTACTACTTAAAACAATGAACTTCTCGAAACTCTGTCTTTGATTTCTCCAATTAATTTCTCCATTTTTCGCTTGCAACAAAGAAAATTATATAATACCTTATTAAAATTACATAATAAAATTTTTAAAAAGCATGTTAGCGGCTAACAACCCAAATTTCTTCAGTGAGATACGCAAACCTCGAAATTTTACGATACAGGTGAAGACGCTTAAGACAAAGTGACATTATTTAGAAAATTATCGAAACCAATAAAATATAGTTCTGTTCGATATAAAACATGGTTACATTCTCCACAGATTTATTGGACTTTTCGACATTTTATTGAAGTAAATAAAAAAGAAAATGAGATACTGAAACACTCACGTACTCGTTTATTCATAGATTTATTTTGGTTTTTTTCCCTAAGACAAATTTGTAACTTTTATACTTATTACCTATACTAATGTACATAAGTACTTACTTAATTCTTATGTTTTTTGTATAAATAAATCTAATAATTTAACATTTGGTGCTTTTTTTAGACATTTTGACAGCAAAGGTTTCCTTTACAGCACTATTTAATTGATATATAATTTACATGGTTTAATTTTTTTAAGTTATTTACAGTTTTTCAAACAGGACCTGATACATTGTATTTAAAAAAAAAAAAAAAAAAAAAAAAAAACTGGTGTTGAGCACGGGCCTATCTGGTCCAGTAGCCCATAAAATTGAGACATGTTACTATCAGTTAGGCATCACTAGGGCGTGTTCGTTACTGAAAATGAAGTGTGTAGTATTTACGGTTCAGTTACAGGGACACTCAAAATAATTCCGTTACATTAAAGTCTGGGAAAATCATTTGTGGTGTATTTTAATGATATGACACTATTTTAAACACACTGAAATTTATGTATGTCACTGAGGTGTATTACATGGCCCTTACTGTAGAGTAGTGTGTGCATAGAATTTATAGTTCATTTACAGGAACACATAAAAGAATTTAGCTACAGAAGAATATGAACAATAATAGATCTATTGAAGCCTACACTGTAAAAAAAGGATTATAGTTACACTTAATTTGAGTTTATGAAATGCCAAATGAGGATTAAATATACTCTAAGTTTGGTGTAAACACCGAATAAATTGTCATGATACACTCAAAACGATTTAATCTTTTAAAGAAATTGTGGAAACCGAACACCAGTTTGGGTGTAACGTTTTTAAACGACACATAGTCCGCCATTTTGAATGTCTTCGTTGGCTAATTTCTTCGGAATAGGGTAAGGACTTAAAACTTATGTTTAACTTCATATTTTTGAAAAATTCTCAATCATTTTCTAACATTTTAATACCCTCTATGTATATCTAGCTGCTATATTTATAATTTTATGAGTATATGAATATATACGCAGCACATAATCCCTAATGGCGTGCGAAAATGTACTTGATCATTTCTACGAGCCTATTCCTGTTTCATGGACATCAAAAATGCAAAAGGCTGAAAATTTGAGTACTCTATTAATCTAGCTCCGTTTCAGTTGGTAAAGTTCTTAGGCCAAGTGGTTCTATCATCTAGTTTAGACGATTGATGTGGCTGTCAGAGTGGGAGCTCATTCGTATGAAGAATACATATCAAATGTTGCAGTTCTCTTCTTGATTTTTTCCAAATCAGGCTTTATTCTGGCTTAGAAAATTATATAATGATTTTGCTATTTCCTCGCAGTGGTCAGAAGGAGGTGTCATGTGACCCAAATATTCCAAACCACGTTCAGACAACATGATATTTCTTTCGTCTGGTAATTTCTTTCTGGTTTCTTTCGTATTGGTGATATTTCTTTCGTCTTTCTGAAGACAGTGCTGCTAGTCCCCTTTTTATGAAGATCGTTTTATTTTTTCTACTATCAAAAAAGATGCTTGTAATTTTTATTCCTCTAAGAACTTCCTCCTCCTGTATCTTCTTTCCAAGTTTCTTTTTCTGCCTCCTGACCAAGTCTTTACCGATGACGAGATCCTTATTCCCTGTTGTCACAATTCCTACAATTTTTTTCTAACTTGTACGCGAAAAAGCTATAAAAGTCACCTAATTCAAAATGCACACAACTATTAAATAATACATATATAGAGCTTATTTAAACATTTCATACACTAAACATGACATTTCAAGTAAATTCAGGTAAAAAAACTTAAATTTAACATTTTTTAAACTTTTGCTAAAAAAGTTCAAAAAACAGCATTTGAACCAAATTCAAGCCATTTGCGGCAAATGAAGGAATTGTCCGAAAAATCTCAAATGTTTTGTGTGAACTTAGTGCCACCAGTGGCAACTTTTCCAGTCTACCCAACATCGAAAATAGAAAAGAAAAGTTTATTTCGGCCCACCCTATTATATAAGCCTCCTCTCCTCAAAATATGACTTATTGTTACTAATTGTGCCGAAAAATTAAAAATGTTACCATAGAATTTATTTATTAAATGTCTTATTTTTATTCTTTTCATTCTTACTCTGGTAAATATTTATCTTATCGGTTTATTCAAAAAAGGGACTAAATAAAAATCTCAAGGGGTCTTAACATCCTTGAAAAGTCAAAATGTGTCATCTAAGCGGTGCGTATACTTCTTCATTATCTACTAATTATTAGTCCATCAAAGTTAACATGTGTTACTGAGACCTAGGTCTGTTTCCATAGCTTTTCTACAAGAGGTAGAAAGACAGCGAAAAAGGGTAAACCAAACAATGAATGGTGGGTAACAGTAGAGTGGCATTTTCTATTCAAATCACCTAGAAGGCCTTTCATTAAGTAAATATATAAAGGAAGAACTGGTTTACCAAGTTGGTTTTAAAAAAATTAACACACCATATGCATTTTAGCTTTTAACTGACTAAGATATAATCCTTTTTTGTTCATTCATCAAATGCCCCTTGAAATTCACCAATGTGGGTGGCAATAACAGTACATTTTTAAAAAACATTAGTGGCTTTTTTCAGAAAATATTAAGATGCTTGAAGTTTTAAAAGGTCCTTTCTTTTATTTGTTTCTTTCTTTCTTTGAAAATTGCTACGAATCCCATTCTTTTCTCAAACAAAAGAGCTCTTTGGAAAAATATTATACAGAAATTAGAACTGCAGCTTCTATGAAAAGATGAAAAAGTTTCCACACTTTAAAGGGATCCGCATAACGGTGTCAATTTTCTGTTGTAGAAATTCAAAAAAAGGTACACGAAGTGGCATCGACCCACACCTCAACCCATAGTGTCAAAAATTATGGCGCCATCTGCCTTTTGGTAGGACATAATCCTTTTTTGTTCATTAATTGGCGAAACGTCAGGAGGTTTACCATTGATACCCGAAAAGTGTTTGGTTTTCGTTTGCTTGTCTACCTGTTCCGCGAAAACTGCCGTTAAAAGCGTTGGATTTATATCTTGAGGGGGGGGGAGACCGCCCCGATCGCCCCTCTGGATTCGTGCCTCGGGGAATTTCCTCCTGGCGCTAAATATGCATTTTTTTCGGGGATCTTTGACAAAATTCGTGTTTTTTTCAGCGATTCGTTGGCGAAATTCGCGTATTTTTTTGCGATCCTTCCACGAAATTCGCATTTTTTCCGAGATATCTTGACAAAATTTGCGTTTTTTCCGCACTTCTTTGGCGAAATTCGCAATTTTTTGAAAATTTACGTTTTTTCTGCCATCCTTTAACAAAATTTGTGTTTTTTTCGCGGCCCTTTGACGAAATGCTCGATTTTCTGACGAAAGCTTTTTACGTGATGCTTTGACAAATTTCGTGATTTTTTCTGGGAACGAATGACGAAATTGATTTTTTTTTCGGCGACCATTTTTTGGAATTCGCGATAAGCGGTGGATTTATACTTTTGGTGGGGAGCGATCGCACCGATCCCCCCCCCCCCCCCCCCCATGGATCCGCGCCTGCGTTGTTTACCAAAACTAAAATATTTAAAATAAATGTTTAATTGAGATAATAAATTATCGCAGTTAAAATAATGTTTAGCAGCCTCTTTGCGTTAAACTATATTTTGTAAATTATGGTTGCATTAGATTTAAAATGTAATTTTTAAAATTGTTTTTTATTTTACTGTTAAAGTGCAAACCAAATAAGCAGTAGTGTAAATTTACACCAGATAAGCAGTAGCGTGAATTTACACCAAAAATGGTGGCAACTAAGTTGCCACTAAAAGTGGTGTTTGTTTACACCATTTGATAGCTGGTTGCTCATTACACCAGTTAATAAATGGAATTTCATTACACCACTTGGGGTGGCAACTTAGTTGCCACCCTTTTTGGTGTAAAGTAAGGGAATTTTTTTTTTTTACAGTGTATGACCAATAATTGCTAGAAGTGCGTATTTAGTTATGTGACGCTTTTTTAAATGGAACTATTTTATATATATATATTACTTGGTGTGTATAAATTTTATGCCGGGCTGCACAATAGTTCTCATTTATTTATTCAGAATGTGCAGAATGGAATTTTTCAACTGTGCTGTTCGTTTAACTGAACTAACTTTTAGCATACTGTGTAGTATAAACGGAAATCTATAGATCGTATAGGAGGGCGGCACAAAAAAATCAGATAATTTTTCGTCTATTCATGGTAATAGCAGCAGTTGGATTTTAGAATGCGTTATGCGTCTTCCAAATTGTTTATTTAGACATCATCTTTCACTTTAATAAACTATGACGTTTTATTGCGGTATTCCGAAAGTGTTTTATTATCTATGCTAGACGCATGTTTTTACGTTCTTGTTTATATATAGAAATTGAATTAAAAGTTTTAAACTGAATTTTAAAAATCCAGCTAGTTATAAAACGCGAAATCTTTTTAATACTGTATTCGTCATCCGAAAACTCTCCCTAGAAAAAAATTCTTTTGCTTTATTTATTAAGCCTAATAAATAAATAAAAATATATAGATTTTTAGCAAGCGGCTTTTTAATTTTTAGGGATTTTTTAAAAAATATAACTATTAAAAGGTTTTTTTATTTCTAATTTATCATTTTTAGATATTTTTTATACTCAAAGGTATGACAGTGAAAATACTTGAAAGGGATGATAATTTTTTTCATTGGCGAATTTTTTTTAAAAGTATAAAATGTATTTTGAATTGATTCTGCTTCTCTTCGAATATGTATATATTTCTAGTGATATAAGCTAGTATATATGAGTAGTATATATGAGCTAGTTTTTTTTTCTTTATCTTTGCGGCAGTACCTTCTTTAGTTTTTCTTTTTCAGAAAATAGCCACACCAAAATACACTAAAACATAGATTCCACGCCATCATTTTAAGTCTTCGGACGATTATAAAAATTTAAATTCGGGACTTTTTTTTCATTTTTTTAAGGGATCACTTTAAACTTTTTTTTATTTGTGCATTTTATAATGTCTTATTGGCGTATTACTGAATGGTTTTATACAAAAAGTGATTTCATCGAGGAGAAATGAAAAAAAATGAAATATTTAATCTAAGAACTTAAAACATTTCAAAACTGCACTTCTCTTATAGTATCGAACATTTCTAAATATATTTTAGTGTATATATATTAAAGGCGTTCTATAACTGTAAGGATCGACATTTTAAAACGTTAAATACTTTAATAACAAATAAAATGCCATGATATATGTACAAATACAATAAAAATCACTATTAACGTATAATTTTTATGTTTAAAAAACAAACTATTTTTATCGCAGAAAATCCTATTCTTAGTTTTATTAGAAGCACATTAAGGATCGCCTCCAAAAATACAGAGAGTCAATTGGAAAATATTTGTTGAATCTTTGTCACTTAGCACGTATTGATGTTGTCATGAAACACAAAGTGAGAACAATGCAGGCAAAGATTAAATCTCTGATTCATTTAAAGGAAAATAAATGAGAAATGAATGTACAAGTAATGTACAAAGCTTCCTTAGAAAAATAACGCTCACAAAAAAAGCAGATTTTGTTCTTATACATTCGCATTATCGAGATTTATAATTTTGCCTTGTGGGTAAAAATTGTCTTCACCTAAAGCTTTTGTTTTACTGGGTACACAAGTTTTTAATAAACATGTCCAATCTCCTAACCTATACAAAAAAAAATTTATTATGCAAATTATATTTAAAATTTCAAAAGGACACTTTTCAAATGACTTTTTTATCAAAAATCCCCCAAAATAAGACATAAATGATTATGTATTAAATTGACGGTGTCTTATTTCATGAGGAAGATACTGTAAATATCTGAAAACATTAAAGAAAAATAACTCAAAATAGAAAATTGATAATTTTGTTAACTAAAATATGTGAGAGATACAGATTCATTCAGTGCGTGAAAATTTTATTTAAAATTGTGGGGAATCAAAAGGTGGAGAGGATGAAGGCGATGGTACAGATGGCAGCAATCAAATACGGAAGAAGCTGCAAATACAAGAAGTGTCAAATAATGGTAAAGACAACACAACAAAGTCAAAATCCGGGAAAGAAAAGTCACAATTCGAGTAATTATTAGTCACATCCGGGCAAAGTCACAAATCAGGAAATCAAAGTCACAATCACGAAGTAGTGCCTTGAAGCGACATTATTTCTTCTTTCTAAAAAGAGCATTCTTGGTTCTCTTAGACAACGGCAACCTGAAAACAATATTCAAGACATTATCAAAAACAACTTATTGAAAAACCTTACTTTAGCTGTCTTAAAGAAATTACAATAAATTTAATGAAACATTCAAGGAGATTATAAAAAAATACACAAAGCTTTAAATGCAAAAGAAAAGACGAATGTCTGTTAATTTTGAAAAGTATAATATAACCAGGAAAGAGAATGTACAATAACATTTTCCGAGTTATTAATAATTCCAAAATGCATTCTTATTCTTTAAAAAGCTCAGAACTCGACGCATTTCTGAGATTTAATGTGACCGTTTATAAACACAAAGCTAATTTTACTACCACTGATTTTCGCATTAATCCATTTCGTTAACCCGAAATACAGGTTTTCGGATGCTATTCATTTTTGAAAAAAAGCAATTTTCTTTTTAATGTGCATGTTTTACATACAAATATAAAAAATTAACACCGTTGACATTAACATTAAAATCAATGTTCCTCTGTAAATCCTGCATGTATTAATTAAATTACGAACCTAAAAATGTATATTTGAGACTATGTATTAACTTAAAAACTGATATTCCGGTTTGAGAATACGGATTAACTCGAAAAACAAGATTTTTATGTTTACATTCGTAGTTATATTATATTTTCACCGGTTAAGAAACATTTGTATTTTTTAAAAGTGTGTTGTCGAACACTTTTTTCTAAAACTTTATTATGATACACCTATTTTCATTTTTTAAGAAAACATTTGAATTTTAAAGTGTTACAATATGTTTTTTCTGTTTGTCTTTCTTTAATATATTCTATGACAGAACATTAGCACAAAATATAAATGATAAATATAGAAACAAAAATTTTTACAAATAATGAATAATTTTAACACAAGTTTCAGGCCAGTAAAGAGGTTCGCTTTGAATTATGCTATTTTTATTATGAAAGTTTCCAACAAAAGAGACTTATTTTTGATATGTGAATTCAGAGATTAACAGCTTTCTTTGGCACAATCCTGAGGAAACGTACGAGAAACGCTTAATGTACAAAAATGTTAAACAAAAAACATTTTAAAAAACGTTTCATCAAAGTCTTTCACCTATAGTTTTGAAATGAGGCCAGATACCGTCTTTATCGTTGATTTATAATATTACTTACTCATTATCTTATTGTTTTATCATAACATTTTTGCCAAAACCAAGACTACCAAAGTCTGAAGTACTTCAAATTTTTATTTTATGGCAAACTGGCTTCTACACTGTAAAAAAATGTTGCTGTCACAGAAACATGTGTCAACCAGCAGACAGTATTATTTACTTATTATCTTATTGTTTTATCATAACATTTTTGCCAAAACCTAGACAACAAAAGCCTTTAGTATACTTGAAATTTTATTTTATGGCAAATTTACCTTCTACAGTGTAAAAAAAAAAAAAAAAATGTTTCTTTCACAGGAAAATGTGGCAACCAGCAGCCAGTAAAAATATTTATTAAATGGAAATAGTCTGTTTTTATTCCGAGCTTGCAGACAATATCTGATAAAATAACAGATCTTAAAAATGCATTTATAATATTCATTATAACGTTGCATGTTTTACATTACAATACGATTTTTAAACTTATCTATTATATTTTATTAGAACAGTTGCCATTGCTTTACTCAAAATTCCTGTTTTAAACTTTAATGATTAGTGCTATTACTAGCAAGTAATAATAATAATAGTAAGATAATAATAATACTTACGCTTTGTGTCTAAAGATAAACATTTCCAAGATGGTGAGATTAACTCTACGCTGCCATTCGTAAACATATTCTCTAGATAAATCATCCATAGCCCGCCAGGCAGCATCGGCTTGGTTTATCTTAATCAAGTATGGCATGGCGCTTGACAAGTCTATATTCTTTTCTCTCATCAGCTTTCTCCAAACACTTTCTCTTTCTACTTTCAGTTCACTTTCAAACCATTTTAAGGCATCTTCGCGAACTTCAGAAGACCTTTTCATTATCATGAAGGCCGCTTCAACTTTGTGATCAAATTCAGCAGAATCAAACATGAATCTGAAACCAATTCGGGGCGTATAAATAAATATAAAGAAGGAAGAAAAATTATGCGTCATCGAAAGATTAAGAAATACTTTCCAACATATTCAGGATAATGTGATAAAACTTCCCCGTTTCATAAAATGTAAAATCTAAAAATAATCGTAAAACCCTTAAAATATTTAAAGCTCAAATAGCAGTAATTAATGCCCATAAAAAAGAAGCTTACTCAAGTTCTTTTGGTAAGCTGTGCGCATGATCCGTAAATTTGTATATTAAACTGCATGGTATGTTAAAATTTATTTTATTGGGAAACACATAACGCAGCTGAAATTCCGTCAATAAATGAAAATGCTCTGGAAATCTTATGTGCAGCCCTGTAGTATTTGTACACATTTTATAGAATATAAACACACCATGTAGTATGCAACAAATTAGTGAAATCTAAAAACGCGTACTACAGTTGAAACACACTTCAATAATTACTCCTCATGCATAGTTCAGTAACCGAATCCTTTTTTGTGTCACTGTATATGAGCAATAAAATTTTATGCACACAGCAAGCTTTTTATAGTGCCCCTCAGCGATCTGTATCAGTTTCGATAAATATGAAACAGAATACCTTCATTAAAATATGTCTGTTTTCATTTAGTAAATTTAAGGGAAGCATACAAAAAATATTTAAAAGTGGCACAAATACAAATTAGAGCTCTGATAGTTCACAGACACGATTCGTTCGGTCCTGTGGACACATTCTTTCTGTGGAATTTTTTATTATTAATTAGTTACATTTATTTTTGTTGTTAAACATAAATATAAAAACATTTTTCTCAAAACCATGTAATATGAAATAAGCTAAAGCATATTACCTATATATCTGTAGTGATACAGCATTACTATTAGAGACATACAAGTGTACATATAAAAAAGTAATAGAATATAAAATAAAATAGCTTATATTATATATATAATAACAAGCTAATACAGTTTCAATAAGGTATTACATTATTAAATAAGAATATCATAACATTTTAACATACGTAGAAGAGTTAAATGATTAAACACCTCCCTTACAATAAAAAGTTTTTTATTCTAACTCTTAAAAGATTTTTTTTTCATTCATAGGAATCTATTTTTTAATTAATTATTTTAATTACTAATTTTTTTTTAAATCTTACCCACTCGCCCGATATTATTTAAGGAAAAAAATATCTCTGTTTTCATTTTGGAAATTTAAGGGAAGCAGACAAAAAATGTTTAAAAGTTTTCTTTACTGCGTGCATAGTTTTATGATAAAATAATTCAGTACGATGAATGATTTACCAGACAATTAACAAAACATGCTATAGAAATTTATAAAAAAAGAAAATTATCAAAAATTTATATACCTATCAACTACAACTTCTCTTCTCAAAATTTTCCAATACTTTTTTTCTTTTCTACTATCCTGATCCTCATCGAACTCTTTACGAGATCGGAATCTGAAAATATATATTAGAGAAATATAGGCATAGAAATGTAAGTATAAGATAAACAGCAATTACAATTCACCATACACAATCGGAATATATACATAGAAATATATTTGCATTTTACTTATATAAAATTATAGAGCTTCTTAAATACTGTTGAAGCCTTTTTAGATCAAATAATTTAATATGTATCTTCTACATTTCCCCAATCTTTTAATATGTATTAAACGATTTTTTATTCTCTTTTACTTTAATTGTTCGAGACACATTTATAAAAACAAAGTTTCTTTTGCTGCCACTGATTTTCGGAACTTAATATCATTATACTTTTCCGACTATTTCTTATAATTTATTAATCAGTTTTCTCAAAACCAGAATACTGGTTTTTGCAATGTTATCCATTCTCAAGTAAGACATTTTCATGTTCATCAAACATGTTTTATGGACAAGCCTTATAATTAACCGCTTTAACATAATATTATTTTATTACTCTTGCATTAATAAACTCTATTATGCATTAATAAATTGATAAAACGTTTAATTAAGAATAAATAGTATCCTAAAATCTATAAATAAATCATACATTCAGGATTGAGAAATGAAATTAATATACTACAACAACTACACAGGAACGACATTTGACTTTTTTTACAGTGTACTGTGAAAAAGTTCCATAAAAATGTCAATGTTAATACAGACAATTTGGTGGGTATTTTTTTTAATGCATCTAAACGTAGCGTGTGTGAATTCCATCTGGATAATTTGACAGATAACACTATCAAAGTCTAATTAAACTGCCATTTTAATAAAACAGCTTCCGTAAAAGTAAGATGTTTTTACAGTGTAGAAATTTGAGAAAATACAAAATGCATTTTTTTTAAAATAAAATTAATTTTTTTTTAGGGTAAAGAATAAAGTTATATATATATATATATATATATATATATATATATATATTATCACTGTTACTTAGAATATCTTCACTGCATTCCTTTCCTATATATAGTCTTAAATCAAAGAGATGTACAACGGATTTTATGTGCAATATGAGAAATGATGTTATTTTAAATACATTGAAGTAAGCTGTACTTATTTATTATCAGTGGCCAGAAGAAAGATCGGTTAAAATTGATCTAAATCGTCAACTTCAAAATGGTAATTGTAGTTTAATATACATTTAATACATACATACTATCGTTAAGTCGTTGGTTGGTTGTGTTTATAACGGCCAATTTTCAACACGAGGGATATAGGCTCTAAGGGGGGGGGGGTGCCCTCCGTTGGGGTCTTTTTAAGGAAACCTAACTCGTATTTACTCTTGGAAAACTAAGGTTCGAAGAAAACCACGAAAACTGCGAACGATTAAGCCGACGGGCACGATTGGGATAGAACACAGCACCTCCCGTCTACCAGCTTCGAGAGCAGAACCTCTCGGGCAGTGGTGGGGCTATCGTTAAATGGATAAATAAGATAAAATAAAACTAAAATAATATAAAACTTTAATTTAATTTGCAACCATTAAATACATAATATCAATATGGCGACTTTTAGTAATAAACTATATACTTATCAAGTAATATAATATATTATGTCTGTATCTATGCTATATTATATTATGCAGTTATACATGTATAAATACTTCAACTAAAGCGTTTAATATGGCAACTATATAACTTTAACTTTGGAGTAACAATGAAATAAAGCAAAAAAAAAAAAAAAAGTGTTACTGTAATTAATCTTTTTTTCACCATTTGGAGCAATGACTATGACCTGAAAGGGATTGTATGGTAAGTATCAAGTTAGCTAATGTATGTCGTTTTACAAAAAATGCTGTTACTTACGTAAATTTCTCTAAGAATCCTTTAAAATTCATTTTTCTCAAACTCATTTATCAAAATAGAACAATCTTTAAAAATATCAAAGGTTTTAAAGCAAAAATCGTTTAATCTTAGCTCTTAGCAAACATCAAGCAAGAAGATTTTTACCAGAGCAAAACGAAATTTAAAGTTTCTATCACTGTTATATCAACAATGTGCACAACAATGGTACTTATCATTGAAAGTAACAGTTTTAAAAATGATTCGGCGCTATTTTAACCTTTACAACAATGTAGATTTGTTTTCAATTTCCTTTGTTATAAAGTAATTGTTGTTTGATTTCACATTGTTTACATTATCATTAAAAAGTTTATAGTTCGGTATTGTTTATAGTATTTTTTACACGCTGTGATTTAATATTCAAAAATGTAAAATTTTGTAATCGCTTTTTCACTCACTTCCTGATGAGTTTTGTATGATTCCGATAATAAACCAATTCATTAATATTTTTGAAATTAAACAAGAACTTAGAATTAATCTTAATTATCAATTAATCGGTCAATTTTAATAAAAGATGTCGATAATAATTTATTGAAACAATAGAAAAAATCGTGCAAATAAAATTATAATATGTTTTGAATGCGGTTAAAATTCCAATTTACTTGGAGCATTTTTATCAGCACCTCATTATTTATTTATTTTTTTTTTTTTTTAAGGTCGAGACTTTTCCTTCAAAAAATATTTCGTATTTTTAAGTGCATCAATAGAAGGGTATTTTTTTTTAAATATCTATACTTTTATTTAATTTAAGTTCTTACATTTTGCAATTTAATCAACCCTTTATCATTAAAAATTAGAACTTCTGTAAGAAGCTTAATTCAAATTTTGTAATTATATTTATTTTTCAGTAAAAATGTGAAATATCTACGCCAATGTTTGTAAATCTTGTCACAACCGCCACCTGTTAATTAATCGGTTAATTCAACAAAAACATTGGTAAATAATGACACGAGATGTCCTCACATTTTAAAATTGGATAATGTCAAGTAATATCCATTTAGAAATTCTCTAGGTTCTTCTATCTGTTCCTTAAACCAGAGTTTTAGTACTAGACCACACATAATATAAAAATAAATTACTCTTCTGTCATATAGTCACTTATTATAATTGTCATCATTTTTGCAAAACAAGATTTTAGTACTGGCCCGATGTTTGAAAAACAGAAAACATATTTTATTTTTATATGGATCTCCCCTCTTACGTGAATATATATATATATATTTATCGACCACAGCTTAATTTGATATCAAGTATAAAATCAAACAAAAAAAAAACTAACTAGTTCTGTATAACACACTATTTTTATGCTTATGAAATACTCGATTTCGAATTCTATACAGGAAAAGAACTTGCCATCATTTTAGAAATCAAATATTTTGTCATTACGAGAGTTATTTCAAAGAGAACTCGGATCTTTCTTTTACATGGATGTTTTTAATGAAATTTATGTATATATATATATGTATATATGCTTGAGTTATGTACCTGGTATCCTATAAAACGAACTGGAGATTTTAAAAACTGAATAACAAGTAAACAATAGCATCTATTGAAGCCATTCTTGCAGGAAGTTAGGAAATTTCTTTTCTACGCTTCCTCGTTGTAGGTCCAAATTTGAACCACCCCTTCCACCCCCCCCCCTCGCACACACACAAGATACTATTTCTTTGCGCTTTTTTGACACTTTTGTTTTTGACTCTTTTGTTTTAGAGCTTTTGTTTTTAACACTTGAAAACAAAAAAGACTGTTCAATTTCAAATAATTTTAATAATCATGCCTGCATGTGATGTATATTTACGCCGGATCTCAAAAAAACACTTTTTCTCGCTTAAGAACACGAAATTTTCTGATATATTTTTTGACTCATTTTTTTCCGCTGAACCATGATACTTACAGGTATGATTATTGATCTTATTTAAAATAGAATAGGTTTTTTTTTTTTTTTTTTTTTTTTTTGCGATAATTGAATCAAATTCGGTATTATAAGTGATTATTCTCTCACGGCATCGGCCAAACTTTTCAGCATTTTCTGAAAATTCTTCGGTCGTTACCGAAAATCGGGTCGCAGCATGTCCCTAAAGTGACTTTGTGCCGTCAAACCTCAATCAATCAACCGACCGAAAAACGGAAAAACACTTTGATTACTCAGTTTTTGAATAAGAGCACCTGCCAATTGCATGAGTTAGCGAACAAAAATGAATTCAAAAACGGGTCAGAAGATAGTCAGTTTGGATTTGAGAAATGTCTTGCGTTTAAAAAAAGAGCCTATAAATGTGTCAGAAAGTTTAGAGCTGTTCAAAAATACTTTTTTGAGAAATATGTTTTGTCTAAAATTGATTGACTGTTTTTAAATTCCAAAAACCTGCAAATGGTGACAACTATTAAAAAAATCTTCTAGGAAGTTTTATGTAAAATGTCAGGTGTTTTTTTTTTTACTTTTATTCATGGTTTTAGTTCCATGTACCAGTGGTAGATGGCGTTACAAGCGATAAAATTCTCATTAGAGCTGAAATAGAAATCGTTCAGCCGTGGTGCCAACGAAGGAGGTCAAACGTATGGAGTAGGTTTCACTCACTAATGTAATATTATATTATTAAAAAATCGAAAACACATTAATGTATACTCTGTAAAAAAAACACAAATGTTTCTTTTTCTAGGAAAACATAATATTAACACAAATACGAAAACATATAATTATCTCATTCGAGTCACCCACGATTCCGAAAAGCGTTCTTTAGCTTTAGAAACCTTAATAATATATAAGTGACAGTGTGAAAGGCCTATCTTTAGGGCAAAGAGCAAAACAGTCTTATCAAAAAACATAGCTCACATATTATGAATCATACATTATTATCTTCATTTTAGGGCTGTTCTCAAATGCAACCTGGCAACTTTCTGACACATATATATTTCCTTACGCAGACGTATCAAATATTCATACACTCTTATTAAGACTCTAAGAAATCTAACTGTTTTTCGTAAACACAGAAAATATTTCGGGAAATTCTATTAAAAATCTGCCGTTCTGAGACAGCAATCGCTTATAACTCAAGATGTAATTTATTTATCAGAAAATGAAACCAAACTGTTCGATTTTAAATCACTTCCATGGTCATACCTGCAATTGTCGTACTTTTATGTTTACAAATGTGCAAGAAAATGTGTCAAAATTTTCGCCTTGTTGAATAGGGAAATATATATGTATATGAATTAGTAATACGTACATTAAATGTGAAAATATACAAATTATATATATGTATATTAAATTTCTATATTTTTCCATTTAATCTACATATTTCCACCACAAAATACTTTTTCTTTTATTTCCCTAACTCAAAATTCAATTGTTTTTACGCTAAAAAGCGTATAACAAAAGCGTATGTAAGCTTATGTATAAAATCGTATGTAAGCTTTTCCACATAAAAATTCATTCGATTTTTTAATTTTCTATTTCTATTATATGCCTCGTTTTAGCTTTGAAAAAGACGCGTTCCCAGATTTTACGCGGGTACTTCATTATAGTCTTAGTTAATTTTTTTTCCCCACATGCCATTAAACAGTTCCAGCAAGTGCGTTGACTGGCGACACCGTCTTCCGCAGTGCAAAATTCCGTGGCATATTTTTTCTTGCCCATGGAATTAGGAAAGCTGATACACGCCCTCAAACAGAGAATTTTTACTGTTTTCCATTGTCATTCTACTCCGTGCAATCATCAACGAACTCTGAAGTATTTTTTGTTGTTGTTTGTATTTGATTATGAAGTCATTATAGCGTTTATCAACATTAAAGTGGTACTGAGAACTTATTGATAGTGTCGAGTAACAGCGATATTATAGAGCTATAGAAGATTTATAAAATTATGGAGATTGATTTGCCGACACATCAGCAATAATAAAATCCCTGGAAGACAACAGTGTAGATAAGCCCAACATCAACATTATAAAGACGATTTACAAGAAAGCAACAGCAACCATTCGTTTGGACAGAGGAAAACCAAAGATCAAGATTGGAAGAGGTGTTACGCAAGACACCATTTTGCCTAAGCCTTTTACTTAGGAATGAAATGGCATCGGATAACGATATCATGAATGAAATCAATAGAAGAATAGGAAATGGGTGAAGTACTTCTGGTAAGAACAGAATTATTCTGAAGTGTATCATACCTCTTTGTTTAAAACGAATGATCTTTAACGAATGTGTTTTGCCTGAAATAACTCATGGAGCAGAAACATTAGACGCTAGCAAAACGGATGGTAAAAGGATTACAACCAACACAGCGAAGTATGGAAAAATATATATTAGGCATAAACAGAAGAGAATAACCTGGAAATGTTTGTTTGTATATGTGTGCGATGAATATCTCACATCCCAATGTCAGCATTACAAAGAAAAACAGTACCTATAAGTCCATATTTCTTTATTGTGCGAAGCCATTCTTTTAAAAATAATTAAATTTTGTCAGTAAAAATGAAAATTAAAATTTAAAAAATTGTTAATTAAGTAAATAAAATTTCCAAAATGTCACGAAGACTTATGATCTTAGAAAAAGTACACATTAATGTATAACACATTTAACGCTTACTTTTCTGTGAATATAACTACATTTTTTTGTTATTATTATTTTTAAATACGGTATGTAATGCAGTGAAAAAAGAAGTAATGACCGGCCTAATATATTTGTTTACGGAAAGCTAAGAATTCAAATAAAAACACTTGATTAAAATAAAATCCAGTTTTTGCGTGACAGAAAATTCAATCGAAATACACAAGATGATAAAACATTATTTGGAAAAATGTCGTTATATAAATAATTTGAAAGTGAAAAAATGCGTGATGTTTTACTTTTTCAACGGAGCATTTTTCTTTCTTCCAGTTTTTGCGTGACAGAAAATTCAATCGAAATACACAAGATGATAAAACATTATTTGGAAAAATGTCGTTATATAAATAATTTGAAAGTGAAAAAATGCGTGATGTTTTACTTTTTCAACGGAGCATTTTTCTTTCTTCCATTTTTTTTCAGTCACTCATCAATACAGAAAAGCTCTTCCCTGAGCTCTTTACCCAGAGATGTTAAATGTTTCTTTATTACTAGATATGTATTAGAATTCAGAGGCGAAGTGTATGATAAATTGTTTTTTTTTTTTTTTTTTTTGTATACACTATACTGGGCTCCCATATGGTCCGATTTTAGAAAAGCAGTATTTTCTAAGAAAAATTTCATTGAAAATGCTGTAGAAACCAACGCCGATTTTTTTTTTCTCAGAAAATACTGGCTTTCAAAAAGCAGAGCTTTTGTGACGCCTGATTGTATTAAGTTCAAAGTAATGTGTTATCAGACAAAATTGTGAAAACAGTCTATTGACAAAAGTCTGTATATTACATAAATATTTACATTTGTATAAAGTTGAAATCAGTAGGCAGTGTAGTTACGCGTAGGCATATATAAAAAACAAATGCATATATATATATATATATAAGATACGTTAATAAGAATCAGCTGTTCAAAAAGAATTTCAGCAATTCAAAATGAAATTATAACAACTTTATAGCAAACATTCATAATGACTTGCACTTTAGCAGCATAGAAATTTGAATGATAATATATAACCATTATATAATACTACAATTCATCATTTTTTTAAATAAAAATGAATAAAGTGAGTATCAATTTATTACACTGACACTATACATAATAAATAAATAAATAAAAATATTAAACAATTAACGTATTAGTAGTACAGTAATATTTGATGATCGTTTTATGTTCAAATGATTCAATGTCAAATGATTTAATGATCATTTTAAATATGAAGTTTAATATAGACCAAGAGAGATGATAAATCCGCGGCATCAAATGGAATTTCTTACAAAAAGGCATCATGTAACTACATAAGCAGAAATCAAAATTATAATACACTATGAAAATGCGCTGTTGCAGCAATAAACTTCGCTCATAAAAATTAAGCAGTTTGCTAACGTTGCAAAACATTAGCTAACCGAAATTATACATTTATAAAAATATATAAGATACCTTAATAAGAATTGACTGTTCAAAAATAATTTCAGCAATTCAAAATGAATTTGTAATAACTTTATAGCAAACATTCATAATGACTTGCGCATTAGCAGCATATAAATTTGAATGATAATATATAACAATTATATAATATTTTAAATCATCATTTTTTTTAATTAAAAATTAATAAAATGAGTATCAATACACAACAGTGACATCATACATAATAAATAAATAAATAAATAAAAATATTAAACAATTAACATAATAGTAGTACAGCAATGTGATAATTTTAAATATGAAGTTTAATATAGACCAAGAGAGATGATAAACTTGCAGCATCAAATGGAATTTCTTACAAAAAAGGCATTATGTAAATACATAAGTAGAAATCAAAATGATAATACACCATGAAAATGCGTGTTTGCAGCAATAAAGTTAGCGCATAAAAATTAAGCAGTTTGCTCACGTTGCAAAACGTTAGCTAACCGAAATTATATATTTATAAAAATACATAAGATACCTTAATAAGAATTGGCTGTTCAACAAGAATTTTAGCAATTAAAAATAAAATTATAATGACTTTATAGAAATCATTCATAATGACTTGCTCATTAGCAGCATAGAAATTTGAATGATAATGTATAACCATGATATAATATTACAATTCATCATGTTTTTTTTCAATTCATAATTAATAAAGTTGGTATCAAATACATTACACTGACATTATACATAATAAATAAATAAATAAATATATTAAACAATTAATATAATATTACTACAGTAATATGATCATTTTAAATAACGTTAGCTGGGGCAGCTAAGCCATAATTTTACATTGTTACTCTGGTGCTTCCGACAATTCAGCTTCAAAAAGCTAAAGGTCATTTGAATTCAAGTCTGAACTTCTGTAAATGTAAATTACATTTTAATATTTAAGAATATAAAAATATGCATATTTCATCTTTCTTTCCTCGTGGGTCCAGTTGCCCCATAAAAATGGGGTAAGTGGACCAGGAGGGTCTATGTTCCACACGCGTTTATTTTTTATTTTTTTTTCATGTTGGGTTTCAGGTCCTGTTTGAAAAAGTATAAACAACTTAAAAAAAATTAAACCAGGCAGATCATGTAAATTATATGTCAATAAAGAGCGTTGTAAGGGAAACCTTTGCTGTCAATGTGTCTAAAGAAAGCACTAAAAGTGAAAATATTAGATTTTTTTATACCCAAAACATAAAAATTAAGTAAGTGCTTATGTACTTTAGTATAGGTAATAAGTATAAAAGTCACAAGGGTATTTTAAGGAAAAAAATAGCAAGGTAAATCTATGTACAAACGGCAACATAAGTACTTAAGTACTTTATCTGTATCCAGGGGTCGCATTACATAGGGAAAATTTTATTGTTCCTACCAGAACCCTTAATTAGTTACCTTCATGATCATTTTATTTAACATATTCTAAAGAAAGGTGCGATGAAGATATTATTATCAAAATAGTGGTAGGAACAATAAAAGTTTCCCTATAGAATGCGACCCCTGTATTGTACAATTTCAAGGTTTCGCTATCTCGCTTTTAGGGGAGAGTTTTTGCATTCGTAAAATGTTGAAATAATTTATTGACACCAGTATTTACAAAATAATCTATTTGAAAATAAGTAAAAGTACATTTTCGCGTACTTAATAAAGGTAAAATTTTCATTATAAAATTCCGGTGTCAATGTGGCAATTAGGAATTAAAATTATGTGATGTCATAACGGCATCACCGCCTCTCATGGGGTCAAGAAATTTGGTTTGATTTCACCCAATATGCTTTTTTTTAAATTTTATTACGCAATTTTAATAAGGTATTCTATAATTTTCTCTATTGTGAGCAAAAAAAAAAAACAATGGAGAAATTTACTTCATGCTGTAAGAGAAACTAAAAAAAGAGTATTTATAATTATTGGGGTAACTGAATCCAGCATGGTCAAGTTACCCCGGATACATGTCCTAGTTACCCCCATCCTTGAAACATCTATGGGGTAACTGGAACACCGGGCTTACATTTGAAACATGAAGTAAATATGTATGATACCTAATAATATTAACGTAGTTATATGCCTAATCTTTAAAAAAAAAAAAGATTGTTTAATAAAAGTACTTACAGAATTTTAATAAAAAGCCGAGGAAGTTCAACCAAATTGACGTTGTTTTTAAAAAAAGAAACGTAAATTTTCGACAACCTATCACAGAAAACGATAGTTATGATTCAGTTGACACACGTTGTTTTAGGAAGTAGAGGTTAAGAGGCATTGTTAATAAAAGCTAAAATTTAAAATACATCAACGGTTTCTTATAAAATAGCCTATGGCCCAGTTACCTCGGGGTTCCAGTTACCCCAACTAACCTTATGCAGTTTAATATAGACCAAGAGAGATAATAAACTTGCAGCATCAAATGGAATTTCTTACAAAAAGGCATCCTGTAACTACATAAGTAGAAATCAAAATGATAATACACTATGAAAATGCGCATTTGCAGCAATAAACTTAGCGCATAAAAATTAAGCAGTTTGATAATGTTGCATAACATTATCTAACCGAAATTTCACATTTATAAAAATATATAAGATACCTTAATAAGAATAGGCTGTTTAAAAAGAATTTTAGTAAGCGCATTCGGATAGTGTTTATAATTTTGATTTCTACTTATTATGATGCCTTTTTGTAAGCAATTCCATTTGATACTGCAATTTTATTATCTTTCTTGGTCTATATTAAAATTCCTATTTAAAATGATCATATTATTGTACTACTATTACGTTAATTGTCTAATATTTTTATTTATTTATTTATTATGTATAATGTCAGTGTAATGTATTGATACTCACTTTATTAATTTTCTTTAAAAAAAAAGGTGATGAATTGTAATATTATATAATGATTACATAATCATTCAAATTTCTATGCTGCGAATGTGCAAGTCATTATGAATGGTTGCTATAAAGTTATTATAATTTCCTTTTGAATTGCTAAAATTCTTGTTGAACAGCCAATTCTTATTAAGGTATCTTATATATTTTTATAAATGTGTAATTTCGGTTAGCTAATGTTTTGCAACGTTAGCAAACTACTTAATTTTTATGAGAGAAGTTTATTGCTGCAACAGCGCATTTTCTTAGTGTATTAAAATATTGATTTCTACTTATGTAGTTACATGATGACTTTTTGTAAGAAATTCCATTTGATGCTGCAAGTTTATCATCTCTCTTGGTCTACATTAAACTTCACATTTAAAATGATCATATAACTGTACTACTATTATGTTAATTGTTTAATATTTCTATTTATTTATTTATTTATTATGTTTGATGTCATTGTAATGTATTGATACTCACTTTATTAATTTTTATTTTTTTAAAAAGATGATGAAATGTAATATTAGATAATGATTATATATATATATATAAAACGAATTATTATAAGCCCTTTTTTGCAAGTTGATTAAAAATAATGCAACTTATGTAAAGAAAAATGTTTTGAATCAATAAAAAATATATCGTATTTTTATGTTAGATGGCCGCAAATCTCGCCAATAGAATTCGCGTATTTACACTCTTTTATTTATTTGACTTTACTTGGTTCGGGTATTTAAAGATAAAAATTTTATAATTCATTTTTCAACTACTTCCTCATGGCCCACAGTTACAAAAGCTATGTACAACAGAGATGTGTGTTTCCGATGTCAATATAGCATTTTAGTATTTTCAAAACCAAATTATAAATTAATACATTAATTGTCACGACTGTGTACGAATTTCAAGAATAATGGAATTGATGATGTATCAAACCACGCTCGCTAACAAGCTGCGAAACGCCATCAAGGAAATATTTTAAACGCAGAGAAGTAGAAAATCCAAATAAAAGTATAGGGTGTGTTACTTTTTTAAATACTCTTTTATAGTTTTAAAAAGAAACACAGCAAATGTTATAGATTTTTTAAATAAATTTCAATAGTTCGGGATTTCTGTTAAACGTAAATAAAAGCGTTGAATATTCAATAATTTGAACCCACGTCAAATTAAAGTATTCTAAAGGGAATTTTATTTTAACTGCATGGATTGCAGCCATAAAGTTAGAAGTGATTTTTAAGATTAACATTGAATGCTTATAAAACAGTGTTTTTAAATAAAACTATTTGTTCTTTAGTTTCCCCTCACCGAAAGCAAGTTCTATTTTTACGTGCGTGAATTAGAAATAATGCATAGATGTTGAAATAAAATGTTTTGGTTTCGGAATTATTATTTATTTATTTATTCATTTTTGCATGCTATATGAAATGGGTAAAAGGTATGCATTTTAAGTGAAAGTTGTAAAACGTTTATATTTTAAATTAAATGGATGCCATAGGAATCATTGCGATGGGAACAATGTTTGGCGTTTCATCACACGTGCCCGGTTAAGATAAAATTAAATTATACATGAAGGAGGAAACAAGTTAATGGGCGATCTCACGTATATTTATTTACAGAAAGCTTAAAAGAGTAGAAGAAAAAATGTAAAAAAAAAATTAAATAAAATACAGTTTTTGCCTAACAGAAAGTTAAATGGAAATAAGCAAATAAAATAAAACATTATTTGAAAATATACAGAACAGAAAAGACATATTTTAAAACTATCTATGACAACGGAAAAATCGATGGCTGTGTTTTTATTTTGGAAAAAGAAAGGCTTAAAAATTTTTTGAACTTTAAAAAATGTGTAATGTTTTACCTTTTTCGGCAAAGGGTTTTTTTTCTTCAATTACTCAACAATGTAAAAAAGTTCTGTCAGCTATTTGCAGAGATCTTAAGTTTTTCATTTTTGAAGGCATATGCAGAATTCAGAGATTTGTTTTTAATCGGCACATGTACATGTACAGTCTGCCACAGAAAGAAAGAAATTTTCCATACATTTTTATCACCTGAACTGTCCCAGAAAAAAAATATCTTCTTTAAATTTATTTAAAAAATATAGTGTTGTCGTCTTCATACTGAAATTGTACCAAATTTTGAAATTTTTAACCCGAAAACCATAATTTTGACATCATATTTAAGTTTTAAGGTAAATTGTAACTTAGCATGACAAACGGGAATACATTCGATCAAGTAGTTGAGGAGTTATGAAGGTTTAAAATTTAAAACTCTTAATGCCAAATTCATTAGAAGTCGTTGTAAAATTTTCGAGATTCTAGAAATCGATTTCTGATAAAAAATTTATAGTTTGGAGTTAAAATACATGTTTTAGAATTACATTTTCGAAAATATTTTTAATGAAAAATTGCAATAAAATTTTTTTTACCTATAAAGTTTTAAACAGATATCGATTTCAAGAAGCCAAACACTTGATAATCCTAAATTGTAGCAAATTCCACCAAGCAGTTCTTGAGTAATGCTTGAAAACTACCCGCGTTGCATCCCGATTTCCAAGAATTATAAATTTAATATTAGGGGTATTAAACCTTTATAATTCTTAAACTACTTGATTGAACAACTTGCCATTTGGCGTGCTAAGATACAATTTACCGCAACAGTGAAAGATGATATCAAAATTAGATGTTCATACTGACAATTTCTTTAGTACAATTTGATTATGAAGATGACCCTAAACTTTTTTTTAACAGCATAAGTAGAAAGAAATAATTTCCAGTGGAATTATTTATCCATGGGAGTTATTTTTACATATCCAATCAAATCAGTTCTCAACATTTTCATACAAGTCTGTGATTCTGTTCTGAACAATATAATTAGATAATAAAGTAAAATTTAAAATCCTGCGTTGTTTTTTCTCCTCGCATTGAAATGATACCGCCGAGGAATTTATGGTTTTATGCTTATTAATGATCTAAATTATAAGTTCTTATTTCGCAACCCGCCCTTCTCTCCCCGACACATGCACACATAACAGAAGCTACCGAAAAAGTCTCAATTCAACACCGGGCTTGAAGACCCCGGCTGTAAACTCGCGGATCCCCAAGATTCCGCAGACCACAGTTTAAAAACCTCTGTTCTAAAGTATAACATATGTAAATAACAATATGTGGAAATACATGCAGTTTCCATAGGTTAATATAAACATTTAAATTTATAATTCCAAACATAGACGACCTAAACCACCACTGACGATCTACTTACGAATTTAATAATTAAAAAATTCTTTTTCAGATTACCTTAATAAGCAACTCACCAGAACAAATTATATTAGTTACAGAAAAAAAAAAACAGAAAAAACATTCAGCAACAGCAAGTTACCAACTGAATGACACTTCTGATACTATTAGGGTGTTGCTATACATTATTCATTTGAGGGGGAGGGGGTGCATATGTCATAGGCTAATTGTGAAATCTGGCTCTTTGCAAAGAGCTGTTTGTGAAAAGACGGATAATTGGAGAATCATCTTCCTTTTCGCAATCGGCCTGATATTTTTCAGGCTTATTGCAAAGAGTCTAAGTAGCTTTAGACTAATTTCAGAATAATCTTTTGTTTCTCAATCAGCCTGATATATTTTTATGCTTATTCCAAAGAACCTGTGAAGAGTTAGGCTAATTGGAAATTATCTCTTTCATTTCTCAATCAGCTTGATGTTTTTTCATACTTGTTGGAATCAGCATATGCAGTTTTAGGCTTATTAGAAAATGAACCAAAATGACCACCGATGACCACATGTTTGTACCAACAGCCTAGTTTCATCCAGGTTTATTCCAATAAGTCCAATGTAGTGAATGTTTATGATTTTTGGTTTTTAAAAAATGGAGTCGGAATTAAAAATGATCATAAAAATGTATAAGGAAACTGTTATTGAGAGATTTCATTAACACGTCTGATTGTCTAAGATTAGTAATGCCGAAAGTTCTGACATATAAGCCGCGATTGAAATAACTTTGTTTCCTACCAGTAATTTTATTTAATAAAAAGTAACTTATTTCCAATTGGTACTTATTTGACGTTATTTATCCAATAAAGATGGATACATAGAGGAGACGGGATGCAGAATGATAATACAGTGAAACCTCCTAACAGGACCACCTCCATTAAGTTACCACCTCCCTGAACGGCCATTTTTTCATGGAACGAAATTTATTCCCATAGGCTCAATACTAATTTTACCTCCATTCAGAGACCATCCCAGTTGAACTCCCTCCATGAGCGACCCATTTCTTTGAAGAAAATGAAACAAATTGCGTTTTTTCCTGGTCGCTTGAAGAAGGTTTTATTAGAAAAGTAATTCCAGAGAGCGCATTATTCATCAAACTTCTAAACTAAGTTTAGAATTTTATTTTATTTCGGTATCTTTTAAGTTTTTTAACCCCTTTATGCCTTTTTAGGCAATAAATTTAACTCTGATGACAAATTAAGAATGACGGTCAATAAACTCCCATGCTCTATCACTCTCAAAGAAATAGATAAATTAATGAAATCGTCATCATTTGTTCCCGTCCAAAAAAAGAAAAAAAAAAGCACTTATTTACTGAACTTTGAAAAGACTTGGAAATAAAGTTATGAATGATAAAACCATAAAATCAAAGCAAACGCCAACGTATTCATTTTTTAAACTCTGCAGTTATTAACTTATGTAATTAACTTTTGTTTTTATGCTTAAATTTTCATATTTTTCTCTAATGTTCAAACTCTCTCAATGAGTTTCGACTTACTTCGGCTAGATACAGGAATGATCACTCTCTCTCGTTGTCTATGATGCATACTTCACTTTTCTTCAAATCACAGACACAGTGACGCTACTGAGATATCTTAGGTAAGTTTTCCGATGTTAACAGGCATCTATTTCCGGGAGGGTACCACTTCAAAACTGACGGCCTGAGATGTCTTGCGTTTCTAGTGTGAACAGAGTATTACTCTCGTCACTCTGCTCTCTGTGCTTCGTCTTTCTGGATCTTTCGTGTCTTCATCCTTACTGTTTAGTGAGTTCTACCCCCCGCCCCTCACCAATCTGTTAATTAACGCAAGATTTTTCGAATTTCAACTATGGCTTTCTTGAATTGTACTACTAGGTTTTAACGATGTCTTTTCATGGGTGTTTTCTGGTTTGTTGGATCATTTGAGACGACAGCCATGCCGCTATAGGTCTCAATGCACCTTCCCCCCCCCCCCTTCAAAGTTCAAAGTTCGCTAATGTAAAAAATAAATTTTAGTAACATTAATTGTTACCCTTTTTTAACAGTTAAAATCTAGATTTAAACATAAACCTTTATTTAAGCATAAACAGCCAAAAACTTGGCATCTCTCACTTAAGCTGGGCATCGTCCTTGTGGTTTAGTGGTAGAGCACTGGAGATCTATTCCAGGGGCCCGGGTTCGATTCCCGGCTTGGACATTTTTCACTAAGTTGGTTTACGCTTTGTTAGCAATGTGATAATTCACGTCTTTAATATTTTGTAATTTCACTGCTGAAAAGTAGTTGAAAAATTAATTAAAAATTAACATAAACCATTTTTTTTTTTTTTTTTTTTTTTTTTTTTACAGGTGTGAAGTGTTATCCAGCGGTTATAACGAAGAAAAGATCCAAGAATGAAAGACAATTACTACAAAGAAAGACAGCATAAAGAAGTATGCCCGAAATGTAAAGAAAAGTGCAATATTTTAAAATATATATATATTTGTTGTATCTATTTTGTTGTTCCCACATTCGAATTTGAACAATACTAAAAAAAGATATACTAAAAACTATACAATAAATATATTTTATTAGATTGTTTGTTTGTCGCTGGAAATGTTTATTTGAGTATTGATTGGATGTATTATTCTTTTTTTTTTTTTTCGAAAAATAATAAATGTAATAAATATTTGTAGATGAAGGACTGTTCCTTCATGTTAAAATAATACACGAGTTTTAAAAAGCATAATAAAGTAATTTACACATATATTTAGGCTGTTAGTTCATGCGGTAGCGTCACATTTTTGCAACCAATTTTAGCGTCAGTTGTTTTAGTAGCTAGGATAGATTAAATCTAAGATTAAATCTAAATGACACACATAACGAAACTGCCGGCGGCGAGCTGGCACATCAGTAGTGAACTTTGCCAAAATAGCTGTTCACAACCCCTGCAGTATAAAATGAATGGTGACCCGACTGTTCAACTGAGTGAGTTCCGGCTGAGTCGCAATAACTTCCGTAATCGGGCTGCCATTGATTTCACATTGCAGCTGACTCCGCCATGTTGCGATGGTAACACCCCTGCTGGTGCACCAGCTATCTGGCAGTTTCGTTACCTTTAACATTTAATTGTCACAGCACAGTCGGATTTCATTATCCCGACACTCTGTTTACAAAGAAAACCTTAATTCATCAATATTTCGTGTAACAATAAAAAAAAGAAATTCAAGTCAATACAATATGATTTTTATCCTTTTCAACTTTGTTTTTGTGTTTATTCTTTTAATAATAATGTTTTATTGCTTGAAACTGCAAGAACAGTTAGGAAATTAAAATTGTCTTAAATTAATTAAAAATACAGCCTTTTATAAACATATTTTTCTCCTACTCCAGTTACCACGACGCTCCGCTTATGAAGAAACTTTTTTCTAGTCCTTAAAATGTCGGGATAATGAGGTTCGACTGTATATATCAAAATCACCTACGCTAAGGCTGGGTTTACCCCTTCCTTCAAATATTCTCCCTCAAGAGCAATTATCGCCTTTTCTTCTCCCACCATTTGCGGTTATTGGCAAAAGGGCGAAGAGACTCAACAATGGAAAGAGGCGGAGATGGATTTGAAGGAAAGATTTCCGTCCCTCAGAATGATACTTCAAAATAAGTAAGTTGAAAAGTACCCCGTAACCAGAATTAAAAAAAAAAAAAAAAAATTATTCCTTTTTTTTTTGTTATTTTTGCGGCAGAACATTCTTTAGTTTTTTCTTTTTTAAAAAATAACCACACCAAAATACACTAAAATACAGACGAAACGCCATCATTTTAAGTGTTAGGTCGTTTATAAAAATTTAAATTCGGGACTTTTTTTTCATTCTTTTAAGGGATCCCTTTAAACTATTTTTTATTTGTGCATTTTATAATGTCTTATTGGCTTACTATTGAATAGTTTTATAAAAAAAAAAAGTGATTTCATGGAGGAGAAATGAAAAGAAATTGAAATTTTTAATCTAAAAACTTAAAAACGTTTTAAAACTACGCTTCTCTTACAGTTTTGAACCTTTCTAAATATATTTTGGTGTATATATGTACATACACACACACATATATATATATATATTAAAGGCGTTCTATACCTGTAAGGATCAGCATTTTAAAATGATAATTAGTTTAATAACAATTAAAATGCCATGATATATGTACAAAATACAGTAAAAATGACTATTAACGTGAGATTTTTATGTTTTAAAAACACACTATTTCTATAGCAGAAAATCCCATTCTTAGTTTTATTAAAAGCACATTAAGGATTGCCTCCAAAAATAGAGAGAGAAATTATATTTAAAATTTCAAAAGGACACTTTTCAAATAACTTTTTTAGCACAAATTCCCAAAAATAAGACATAAATGATTATGTATTAAACTGACGGTGTCCTATTTCATGAGGAAGATACTGTAAATATCTGAAAACATTAAAGAAAAATAACTCAAAATAGAAAATGGATAATTGTTTAACTAAAATATGTAAGAGATACAGATTCATTCAGTGCGTAAAAATTTTATTTAAAATTGTGGGGAATCGAAAGGTGGAGAGGATGAAGGCAATGGTGCAGATGGCAGCAATTAAATACGGAAGAAGGAGCAAATACGAGAGATGTAAAATAATAGTAAAGACAGCACAACAAAGTCAAAATCCGGGTAAGAAAAGTCACAATTCGGGTAAGTATTAGTCACATCCGGGTAAAGTCACAAATCAGGAAATCAAAGTCACGATCAGGAAGTAGCGTCTTGAAGCGACATTATTTCTTCTTTCTAAAAAGAGTATTCTTGATTCTCTTAGACAAAGGCAACCTGAAAATTATATTTTAAGACATTATCAAAAACAACTTATTGAAAAACCTTACTTTTGCTATCTTAAAGTAATTACAACAAATTTAACGAAACATTCAAGGAAATTATTAAAAAATACATCAAACTTTAACCGCAAAAGAAAACCCAAATGTCTCTTAATCTTGGAAAGTAAAATATAACCAGGAAAGAAAATTTACATTAACATCTTCCGACTACATCTTCCTACTAACTAACATCTAACACCTTCCGTACTAACATCTTCCGTACTTTGCAATATTAATAATTCCAAAGTACAGTCGTGGAAAAAAAAGTAAACACCCCCTTCTAACTCCTCAACAAATTATCGTAGAAGAAAGTTACTGGTACCTAATGGTTGAAAATAAATTCTACTTTTAAATGATGTATATAAAATTTCCTTAGGGGGCTATCTACATATTAAAATGAAGTCAAACTTAATTTTTTTCAATGACAATACCCAATTTTAACGAGATATTTCAAATCTTCGGTTCAAACTATGCCTGGACACCGAATTTCAAGTCATTTGAATGATAAGTTTTTGATTTATAAACATTCAAAATTGAGTGCTTCTAACGTTAAATTACATTTTCATATTTTTATTTATATCTCCAGAAATTATTCTCCTAATGTTCTAATTTTTTGTGTAGCAATAATACTAATATATGCAAACATAAATACGTTGAATTTGCAATTTTTATAATTTTATGATATGAATTATGAATTATGAAATTAATATTCGAAAAAATTATGAATTACAACCTACAATTTTTTTGATGGATTTAGATTTATTAAATCCTGCTTTATGGAAATCCAAAATTTCACATTGTTCTTCCAAGTAGATTTCAAATTATGCTTAGAAATAGGCAAAATGATGGTTTAAGGGGCGATAGAAGTGACTAGATATTTTGAAATTTCTTCTACATCACTGTAATTTAGCAGACTTCATTGACTTCTTAAGGTGCCTTGATCAAGATGGAAGCTCTCTCGGTTAACAATCGAGTTCAGAACTTCAATTTGGATAGAGCCCTTAAAATACGCTCGTTTTAAAATAACTAATTTCTCAAAAACTTATGGTAAGAATCGCATAAAAATTTGTTTTTAGGCTAATTAAAGGGTGTAGATTAAGATTAGTAGTTAAGTAATTAAGTAGATTCAGATTAATAGGCTATAAAAGTTTTGATAAATGCTTTTTAAAATCTCAAAAGTATATTGGTTTCTGAGATTTCTAATAATAAAAAACAGTTTTCAAAATTATTGGTAACCTTTATGCTGTCAGAATGGTGTACTGCTATTGAAAAAAACAAAGTTATGGTTCGTTTTAATATGTAGATGGACTCCTAAGCAAATTTTATCTATATCATTTAAAAGTAGACTTTATTTTCAGTCATTCGGTACCAGTAACTTTCTTCTACGATAATTTGTTGAGGAGTTAGTAGGGGGTGTTTACTTTTTCTTTCTTCGACTGTACATTCTTTTTCTTTATAAAGCTCAGAACTCGATGTAATTCTGAGATTTAATGTGACGTTTATAAACACAAACCTAATTTTACTACAACTGATTTTCATAAACGTTAAATAGTCAGTTTTAAAGTGCATTCATCCATTTCCTTAACCCGAAATACAGGTTTTCGAATGCTATTGCATCTTTGAAAAAAGCAATTTTTTTTTTTTTAAACACGCATGTTTTACATACAAACATAATAAATTAACACCGTTGACATTAACATTAATATCAATGTACCTTGGTGAATCCTGCATGCATAACTTAAATTACGAAGCTGCAAATGTATACTTTAGAATATGCATTACCTTAGAAACCAATATTCTGGTTTGTGAACACAGATTAATAGGCTATAAAAGTTTTGATAAATGCTTTTTAAAATCTCAAAAGTATATTGGTTTCTGAGATTTCTAATAATAAAAAACAGTTTTCAAAATTATTGGTAACTCGAAAAACAAGTTTTTCCATTTACATTCGTAGTTATAGGGTAACTCTAAGATAGATGGCCATAGAGGAGAGATGGCCAGTCTAAATATCTCCTAAACTTGATCATAGATTGCAATATAAACATTGTTCGTATGAAATAGTTCAACGTGTTTATTTATTGCAACATGCAGTGTGTTTTTCGATAATAAAAATAAGCGTAATTTTAATGCAAATTAAATAGGTGGTGCAATATTTTTTTTGACTTAGGTGTATGAGTGTTTTGTAGTACGTACGTTACATATAGTTTTGACCATATGGACTTTTAAAGCACGTATATAATCTAATCTTTACTTCTAAGACTAAAACAAAGACGTACAATGGCTACAGAGGCTTTAAATTGGGAGATCACCACTTCTTCAATTTCAGGACAGATGGCTACATGAAATCGAGGAGAGATGGCCACCTTTAATCAATATTTCATATAGTGATGATTTTAACTAAATATAAATAAATTTTAAATAAATATATAACCTTTACGTCTATAAATATATTAATTGATATAATTATTTAAATTTTAACTAATATAGATATTTTAATAATAGCAATAATATAATAAGACCTAACGATTTATTTCTTTCAATAAATATTGAAAAACGTCAGCAACATTCATAACAGAAACTATTAAAGTTGATAAATAAACTAAATTAACGTAATAAACCTATAATTAACGGGAGAGAGAAAAAACGACACTTCCAGTAGCGAAGAAAAAGAAATACATTTAAATTATCAGATTCTACAGATTCCGAGTAAACAGAATTGGATTAGGATCACTGTGTTGATTGTGCAAAATCACATCGAAATAATATCACATCGAAGAACAATGTCTGGATACAATGCATAAATTATTGCATAATTTAATGCATAAATATAAATTGAAATTATACTTCAAATTTTGTTTATTCGAGTTTTCTTCACTCATTTTCCATCATATAACTGTATCTTTACAAATTGCTATACGTTTTTTATAATTAACTATACAAAATGTGTGTGTGCTTTTTTTTTTTTTTTTTTTTTTTTTTTTTGCTATTTAAAATAACTTTTTCTTTCTGGTGTTCGATGGCCATCTCTCCTCGGCCTTAAGGATAGATGGTCATCTGCCATTTAAATTTCAATTCTGCTTAACACATTTTGTTTCCAATATTTAATTATTTTTTCCATAAAATATTATGAGTACTATATGTATAAGAATTTTAAATATGCATCAATATTTCTTGTATTTCCATTCAAAGAATTTTTATTTCAATCTTTAAAAACTATGGCCATCTGTCCTAGAGTTACCCTATTCTATTTTCACCGGTTCAGAAACATTTGTATTTTTTTTAAGTATGTTGTCGAACACTTTTTCTTCTAAAACTTTATTATGATACACCTATTTTCATTTTTTTTTAAATATTTGAACTTTAAAGTGTTACAATATGTTTTTTCTGTTTTTTTTTTTCTTAAATATTTTCTATGACAGAACATTAATACAAAAGCTAAAGGATAAATATGGAAAACAAAAATTTGTACAAATAATGAATAATTTTAACACAAGCTTCAGGCCAGTAAAGAGGTTCGCTTTGAATTTTGCTATTTTTATTATGAAAGTTTCCAACTAAAGAGACTTATTTTTTATAAATGAATTCAGAGATTAAAAGCTTTCTTTGGTACAATCCTGAGGAAATGTAAGAGAAACGCTTAATGTACAAAAATGTTAAACAAAAAACATTTTAAAAAACGTTTCATCAAAATCTTTCACATATAGCCCTGAAATGAGGCCGAATACCGTCTTTATCGTTGATTTATAATATTACTTACTCATTATCTTATTGTTTTATCATAACATTTTTGCCAAAACCAAGACAACCAAAGTCTGCAGTACTTCAAATTTTTATTTTATGGCAAATTGGCTTCTACACTGTAAAAAAATGTTGCTGTCACAGAAACATGTGTCAGCCAGCAGACAGTAAAAAATATTTTATTAAATGGAAATAGTCTGTATTTATTCCGAGCATGCAGCCAAAATCTAACAAAATAACAGAAAGTTCGTAGTCAATACAGATTATTTCTGTAAAATTGTTTTTAACTGGGGTCTAGACTGACAGGTTTTTTTTTTTTTTTTTTTTTTTTTATACTTCGAAAAAATAAACAAAATTTTTTTAACAGAGTATTTCATATCCATATATTTTTTGTGCTAAATAACTCGAAACCACAGATTAGTTATTTCTCGGACCACGGACAACACCGGCTGAACAGAATCTAGGGAGGAACATTTGTTTGAAGTAGGTGGGCCTAAAGTCACAAAATCCTATGCAGAAATATCACAAATAAGAAATTTTAAATGTCTAAAAGTAAGTCTCTATCTTTTTTTTCGTCAGGGATGCACGGATCAATGCACTAAATTGAAAATAAAAAATACAACATGAATAATGCTAAAAATCAGTTTTATAGACTCACAGTTTAGTAGAAATACATTCCTTTGAACGGCACGTCTAAGGTAATTTTTAAACACAAGAAAGAAAACAATATATATATATATCTTAATTTCCAATAACTTTTACCTACAACTATTTTTTTTTTAAATCAACTTGTCCCACATTCAAAAACAACTACTCACATCTTGAGTTACGTTCGATTATTGTCACATGACGAACTTGCCGCGTCTGTTGCGTCCGAAAAAATATCTTAAATGTACTTTGGCAACATTTTTTAAAATATCACTTGCCTTTAGAAAAAATATAAAACAACATAATATTTCTTATTTTCTAAATAATAAAAGCAGACAAATTCTTAAAGTGGAGAAAAAAGAAATTTGTGTCAGAAAGAAGTTATTTTGAATTTGAGAAAACGCTTGATTGAAGCTCCATTTTTACGTCAAAACGGAGGCTTTTCGTGATGGTTAATGTAATGCACAATTTTTTTTATTATTATTATTCAATGGCTGCAAAAAGATTTAGAATTTAGCAAATCGAGAAAGGAGTAATTATTCATTTCTAATTACGAACAGAAAAATAATCAATATTTGATCTGTGCAGTTATATTTGATTAAAATGATTTTGTGATTAAAAATTTTAAAAAAAATGTAAGAATTTTAGACATACCATTTACTTTAAATTAAAAATAAGAAAATTGAGCCATTCTCTAAAATACTTGAAACATATCAAGAGTATCTTAATTTTACTAAACCCGACAATAGCATCGCACCCAGTGAAATTATTTATAACGATAATCTGATCTTAAAAGTGCACTTATATTATCTATTATCACGTTGCATGTTTTATATTAGAATACGATTTTTTAACGCATCTATTTGTATTTTATTTAAAAAGTTACCATTGCATTGCTCAAATTCCTGTTTTAAACGTTAATGATTAATGCTATTACTAGCAAATATTATTATTAATAATAATAATAATAATAATAATAATAATAATAATAATAATAATAATAATGCTTACGCTTTATGTCTAAGAATAAACATTTCCAAGATGGTGAAATTAACTCTACGCTGCCATTCGTAAACATATTCTCTAGATAAATCATCCATAGCCCGCCAGGCAGCATCGGCTTGGTTTATCTTAATCAAATATGGCATGGCGCTTGACAAGTCTACGTTCTTTTCTCTCATCAGCTTTCTCCATACCCTTTCTCTTTCTTCTTTCAGTTCACTTTCAAACCATTTTAAGGCATCTTGGCGCACCTCATTAGACCTTTTCATTATCATGAAGGCCGCTTCAACTTTGTGATCAAATTCAGCAGAATCAAACATGAATCTGAAACCAATTGGGACGTATAAATAAATATAAAGGAGGAAGAAAAATCCTTCGTCAAGGATAGATTAAGAAAACTTTCTAACATATTCGCTATAAGGTAATAAATCTTCCCCGTTTAATGAGGTGTAAAAGTTAAAAAAATTTGAAAAATATTGAAAAACCCTTAAAATATTTATCTCTAATATCAATAATTAACCATAAAATAGAAACTTATTCAAGTTCTTTTGGTAAGCCCTGCACATGGTCCGTAAATTTGTATTTTAAACTACATGGTATGTTAAAATTTAGTTCATTGGGAAATCACAGCTGAAATTTCTCTTTCAAGAATTTCCGTCAATAAACGAAAATGCTCTCAAATTCTTATGCGCAACCCTGTAGAATTTATGCACAGACTTTATAGAATATAAACACACAAAGTAGTATGCAACAAATTAGTGAAATCTAAAAACGCATACTACAGTTGAAACGTAATTTAATAATTATTCCTCATGCACAGTTCTGTAACCGAATAATTTTTTGTGTCCCTGTAAATAAGCGATAAAATTTTATGCACACAGAAAGCTTTTATTAACGCCCCTCAGCGATATACATAAATTTCAATAAATTTGAAACAGATCAGCATCATTAAGATACACTACCAACCATTTTTTCCCTTAGACCATAAAGTAATGGAATTCTGTTGAGCGGTCCTCTAAAACTTTAAATGCTATATAATTCAATTTCAATACTGATCATGCCATGAAAAAACCTCAATAACCTACATCAATTAAATGGCAATCCGAGTATATTTACGCCAGTTAGAGCTCGGACAGATTTACAAAGAGGCGGAGAGACAAACCGAATTTCTCGAACAGAAGTATCTAAAAAAATATTACTCGATATGGGTTATTTTCCCGAAAATTTCATTTGCAACGATAAAGTTTTTGAAAAATAAATTCAAATTAAGGGTAAAAATAAACTTTTAATAGATTTGAACTGATCTATCATCATACCAGAATTTTCAATGATTGTGAGAACTGTTTTGTTAAAATTATATTTGATTACGTAGCTGCTGTGCTCGTAACCATGATTTCGACAGACATGACGGTTTATATATATATATATATATCGTTAAATATCAAACAGAATTGAATGATCCCGTTCAATTATGTTTTACATGAGTGCAATTAATGCTCTATGTTATTCTATTTATTTTAATATTTTACAATCTTGATTGATTTTATCCAGCTCACGTGGTTGATGGTGTCATCCTGTTCGTGACTTTTCAACAATTGCTATTTAATATACAAGGTTATCGAAAAAAGTGTCCCTGATTGAGAAATAAGTAGCATGACAAAAATGTAATCAATCGGTACAAAACCAACGTCAAATCGTAGAGCATCTGAAGAAGTTTTGGCAGTGGTGATGGCGTTGAACTTAAAGTGACTGTTCGCTTCCGCCGACGCCACTTCGTGACTCGATGCCATTTCACTCTTCCGTCAGTTCTCAGCAATCATGGTGAGTGCACATAGCTGAAAGCACAGTGCGTGTTGTGGCACGCCCACTTTAAGTTTGTTATTGTGGTACAATGTCATTTTCGCCGTACGTATGGAGATGATTCACCAACAAACAAAACTAGTGTTCATTGGTTTAACCAGTTTAAAGCGCACCTGCATGGAGATTCGACTACCTGTTGCTGGACAACAGGAGGAGCACATATTGAAGTTTAATAATAACAAAATAAAGTAATGTAAAAAACCTCACAGATTTTTCTAATCTAACAGTGTAAAAATAAAAGATTTACCTGTGTTAAATTCTTACTTATTTTAATTCGAAATCAGGAACATCTTTTTGGTGACGCTGTGTATCTATATCTATTTATCTCTCTCTCTATTTATATATATATATATATATAGAAAGAGAGAGAGATATATTATATTATATTATAGTATATTCTATTACACAGTTAACACTGGCAACGAATTGCTACATTAGAATTGACTACCAGACTTATTTTCCACACTAATTTGTATTTTTTGCTTCATATTTTAGCTATTTAGGTTGTTGTTAACTTTCTATCTACAGCATAACCCATTTTTTCTGACAACAATTATTTATCGAATAAAACTCTGAAAATATAAGATTACCATTCGACATTGATTCTGAGTTATTTTTTAAAATGCAATAAACTGAAAAAAAAAACAATATATCGTGAAAAATATTTTAAATAAACTTTATAGACCCAGTAAGTGGCACAAATACAAATTAGAGCTGTGACAGTTCACAGACACGATTCGTCTGGTCCTGTGAACACATTCTTTCTGTGGAATTTTTATTATTGATTAGTTGCATTTATTTTCTTGTTAAACTTAAAATAAAAAAATGTTCTCAAAACCATATGATATGAAATTAGCTAGAGCATATTACTTATATATCTGTACAGATACAGCATTACTATTTGAGACATACAAGAGTATATATAAACAGTAACATGATATAAAATAAATTAGCTTATATTATATATAAAATAACTAGCTTATAGAGTTTCAATAAGGTGTTACATTATTAAATAAGAATATCATAACACTTTAACATACCAGAGTTAAACGATTAAACCCCTCTCGTACAATCCAAAGTTTTTTATTCTCACTGTTAAAAGATTTTTCTTCATTTATATTAATATATTTTTTAATTAATTATTTTAATTACTAATTTTGAAATAAATCTTACCATCTCGCCCATTATTATTTAAGGGAAAAAATATCTCTGTTTTCATTTTGAAAATTTAAGGGAAGCATACAAAAAATATTTAAAAGTGCTCTTTACTGCGTGCATGTATGATATTTTATGCATATTTTATTATAAAATAATTCAGTACAGATCAGTGATTTACCAGACAACTAACAAAACATTCTATAGAAATTTATAAAAAAAGAAAATTATCAAAAATTTCTATACCTATCAACTACAACTTCTTTTCTCAAAATTTTCCAATATTTTTTTTCTTTTCTACAATCCTGATCGTCATCGAAATCTTTACGAGATCGAAATCTGAAAATATATATTAGAGAAATATAGACATAGAAATGTAAGTATAAGATAAACAGCAATTGTAATTCATCATACATAATCGGAATATATACATAGAAATATATTTGCATTTTACTTATATAAAATTATAAAGCTTCTTAAATACTATTGAAGCCTTTTTAGATCAAAGTCATTGAATATGTATCTTCTACATTTCCCCATCCTTTTAAAATGTATTACACGAATTTTATTGTCTTTTACTTTAACCGTTCAAGACACATTTATAAAGACAAAGATTCTTTTTCTGCCACTCATTTTAGGAACTGTATTTCATTAAAACTTTCCAACTATTTTTTATAAATTATTAATTAGTTTTCTCAATCCAGAATACAGGTTTTTTTAATGTTATCCATTCTCAAGTAAGACATTTTCAATTTCATCAAACATGTTTTATGAACAAGCGTGATAATTAAGAATTTTAACATTAATATTATTTTGTTAATCTTGCAATAATAAATTCTATTCTGCATTAATAGTTTAATAAAACTTTTATTTAAGAATAAATAGTATCCTAAAATACTGTGAAAAAGTCCATAAAAATATCAATTTTAATACAGACAATTTGGTGGCTGTTTTTTTTTTTTTTTTTTTTAATGCATCAAAACGTAGCGTGCGTGAATTTCATCTGGATTATTTGACAGATAACACTATCAAAGTCTAATTAAACGGCCATTTTAATAATACAACTTCCGTAAAAGTACGGATGTTTTTACAGTGTTGTAATTTAAGAAAATACAAAATGCAATTTTATTTTAATAAATAAAATTAACGTTTTTTTTTAGGGTAAAGAATAAAGTTTTGTATATATATATATATATATATATATATATTCCTCTATTCTTTTTAATATTTATTATCGGTTTAATGTTTTTGAATGTCCCACATTCATACTTTATGGATTTTTATGGATGTCTGAAAATAATCCACATTCTATATTTGTGCTTTTTAAGTAATGGGAATTTAAGTATCATTTAACCTTCTATATACTTCCACATGTTTTTTATTTCCTGTTCATTTTATAAATATCTTATATATAATTCATTAAAAAATAATTTTTATATTATTTTTAATAATTATTTATATTAATTATTACTGAATTTATTTTGTTTTATAGCATATAGCTATATGCTATATATTATCAATGTTCTAGAATTATTTAAACTCTTAGTTTAGTTTAAATAAGTTAGCTAATAGAATATATTGAATGCTTTTAAATTTTATTAACAATAGTTTTTAAATACATTGTGTGATTTATATTAGGTTTATAATTCTCTATATATAAGGATTTGTTTGGTTTTGCTGTTTAAACAGTTATTTACATTCAAATGCTTACAAATATTTATCTTGCGATAGATGTTTAATATAAGTAATAATAGATGGCAGCACCAAATTTGTCTCTTTCAGATTTCTCTAATTTTTAATTTTTCTAGCTCCATTTCAGTTATAATTTATACACCAGGGGGTATTTTTAGCTAAATTTTGACGATATTGTTAAACTGTTATCTATTAATTTAAGAGTGCATTTTAAATAATGTAATTGATATCTATTTATTTTATATTAGATTAAATGTATTTTACAAGGTATTTCAAATTTTATTTCAAAATGTATTAACTGCATCCTTTGGTATCATTTACTGTGATTTCTTAACTGTTTTATTCACCTTAATCTTTTTGATATACTGGTAGACATGTGCACATGGATTTTTGTAAAATACTGAAATATTAATCGGTAAGGTGTTTATTATTTATATTTTATATCCTATAAATATTTAAATACGTTTTATTGATTCTTCCATTTCATATTATTTGTTTCTATTCTGCTTTCATTTTTAATCAATTTACTTGATTTTAGTGGTTGTTCGGGCACAGGGGAAAATAATTTTTAGCTTTAGCTTATTTTTCCCACAGAAAACAACCATTTTGCTTATATCATTGAATTCTGTGCCCTTGATAACGTAATTCAATGTATAAGCTTTTCAATTTTTGTCGGTGTCCACTTTTTTCTTTTTTCTTCCATAATAATTCTTATAATATTTTTTTTTTTTTAATAATTACAGCTTTAATTCATAATAATTGACGGTGGTAGGTTATGTTTAATTAATGGTAATATATATATATTTATTTATTTATTTATCACTGCTACTTAGAATATCTTCACTGCATTCCTTTCCTATATATACTCTTAAATCAAAGAGATGTACTACAGGTTTTATGTGCAATATGAGAGACGACGTTATTTTAAATACATTGAAGTAAGCTGCACTTACTTATTACCAGTGGCCAGAAGATAGATTAATAAAAAAAATAGATCTAAATCGTCAACTTCAAAACGATAGTTGTAGTTTAATGTACATTTAATACATACATACTATCGGTAAATGGTTGATTGGTTGTGTTTATGACTGCCAATTATCAGCATGAGGGATATAGGTCCTAAGCGGAGGAAGTGCCCTTCGTAGGGGTCTTTCTAAGGGAACCTAACCTGTATTTACGCTCGGAAAACCAAGGCTCGTAGAAAACCACGAAAACTCCGAACGATTAAGACGACATGCGCGATTGGGATCGAGCCCAGCACCTTCCATGTACCAGCTTCGAGAGTAGAACCTCTCGGCCACTGGTGGGGCTATCGTTAGATGGATAAATAAGATAAAAGCAAACTAAAATAATATAAAACAGTAATTTAATTTGAAACCAATAAATACATAATATCAATATGGCGACTTTTAGCAATAAACTATATACTTATAAAGTAATATAATATATTATATCTATATCTATGCTATATTACATTATGCAGTTATACATATATAAATACTTCAGCTACAGCGTTTAATATGGCCACTATATAAGTTTAACTATGCAGTAATAATAAAATAAAGCAAAAAATAGTGTTACTGTAATTAATCTTTTTGTCACTATTTGGTGCAATGACTATGACCTGAAAGGTAAGTATCAAATTAGCTAATGTATGTCATTTTACAAAAAAATGTGTTTGAAAAATGTTGTTACTTACGTAAATTTCTCTAAGAAACCTTTAAAACTCATTTTTCTCAAACTCATATATCAAAACAGAACAATGTTTAAAAATATCAAACGTTTTGCATTAAAAATAGTTTAATCTTAGCTCTTAGCAAATATCAAGCTAGAAGATTTTTACCAGAACAAAACGAAATTGAAAGTTTCTATCATTCTTATAACAACAATGGTCCATAGCATTGAAAGTAACAGTTTTAAAAATGATTCGACACTATTTTAACATTTTCAACAATGTAGATTTATTTTAAATTTCTTTTTTTATAAATTAATTGTTGTTTGATTTCACATATTTTACATTATCATTAAAAAGTTTATAGTTCAGCATTGTTTATAGTATTTTTTAAACGCTGTGATTTACTATTCAAAAATGTAAAATTTTGTAATCGATTTTCCGCTCACTTTCTGATGTGTTTTTTTTTTTATTCCGATAATAATACAATTCTTTAATATTCTTAGAATTAATCAAGAACTTGGAATTAATCTTAACTCATTAAAGACGGAAATATTTTTTCTTTTTAAAATGGAAAAATTAAATTTTGCACCGCTTTTTTAAAAAAACAATTTTTATGTTATTTTATAGCAGACTTTCTGTCATTAAAAAAAAATGAAAATTTTTGTTCTTAATTACTTGTATTAAAACAGAAAAGGATTGACAGCTATGCTGTGACCATATGGTAACTCTAGTCCTTACAAGGGTTAATTATGAATTAATCGGTCGATTTTAATAAAAGATATCGTAATAATTTATTGAAACAATAGAAATAATTAAGCAAATAAAATTATAATATATTTTGAATGCTGTTAAAATTCCAATTTACATGGGGTATTTCTATCAGAACTTCCCTATTTTTTATTTTGAGGTCGAGACTTTTCCTTCAAAAAAACATTTTGTATTTTTAAGTGCATCAATAGAAGCGTATTTTTTTTTTTTAATATCTATACTTTTATTTAATTTTTTCAATGTTCTTACATTTTGCAATTTAATCAACCCTTTATCATTAAAAATTGGAGCTTCTGCAAGAAGCATAATTCAAAATTGATAATTATTTTTATTTTTCAGTAAAAATGTCAAAAATCTATGTCAATGCTTGTAAATTTTGTCACAACCGCCACCTGTTAGTTAATCGGTTAATTCAACAAAAATATTGGTAAATAATGACTCAAGATATCCTCACATTTTAAAATTTAATAATGTTAAGTAATATCCATTTAGAAATTCTCTAGATTCTTCTATCTATTCCTTAAATGCAGAGTTTTAGTACTACACAACACATAACATAAAAATAAATTACTCTGCTGTCATATAATCACTTATTATAATTTTCATTATTTTTCAAAACAAGATTTTAGTACAGGCCCGATGTTAGAAAAGCAGAAAACCTATTTTATTTTTATACGGATCTCCCCTCGTCCCGAAAAATCGAAATAATCTCAAAAACCTTTACGTGAATATATATGTGTGTGTGTGTGTGTGTAATAATAAAAATTTTCGGCCTTTTATCTCAGTAAAACTATTCCAAATTCTTAACATTTTTCCTTTTTTACCTGTCTATAATAATATCTTAATATCTTTTGTCTTTTATTTCGTGCATTTAAACCTGCGTATTCTTTTATTAGTCTAAAACTCATCTTATAAAACCCATTAAATTACTTTTTTCATTTTATTCTAAAACTAAATTTTTTTTCTTTCGAATGTTTTTAATAGCATTGTTCGATTATGTTCTTTTTCCCACAATTCTTTGCAAGGTTCGCGAAAGCATTTGTTTGCGTAATAATTCTGACGCCGAGGCTAAATAGATCGCATCGTCGTCACGCGTGCCTTTTCCCCTTACCACTGGACTAGTCTTATCGTATTCTTCTCTTATGGCGTCCTTCCGGCTACTTGTACGGGATTTGTCAGTTAACGTGTATTGTATTCATACGCATGCAGTTTTCGCAAGTATATAAACCGTTGCATGGGCTAGGAGAGAGAGATTCTCAAACTGTCATGATACTCAAACTAATATTGTAATTCCAACACACAAACTTTCTTCAAAATCCAACCCCCCCCCCCCCTCTCGCACGCACACAACAGACTCTTGCTTTTGCGCTTTTTTGACACTTTTGTTTTTGACGCTTTTGTTTTTGACACTTAAAAACAAAAAAGGCTGTTCGATTTCAAATAATTTTAATAATCATGCCTGCATGTGATGTGTATTTACGGCGGTACTCAAAAAAACATTTTTCCTCGCTTAAGAACACGAAATTTTCTGACATATTTTTTGACTCATTTTTTCCCGCGGAACCATGATACTTACGGGTATGATTGTTGATCTTATTTAAAATAGAATAGTTTTTTTTAATTTTGCGATAAATGAATCAAATTCTGTATTATAAGTGATTATTCTCTCCCGGCATCAGTTTTTTTAACGTGTAATGCGCTCTCGCGTTTAAAAATGCCAAACTTTTCAGCATTTTCTAAATATTCTTCGGCCGTTACCGAAAATCCGGCCTCAGCATGTCCCTAAAGGGACTTTGTGCCGTCAAACCTCAATCAACCAACCAACCGAAAAACGGAAAAACACTTTGATTACACAGTTTTTGAATAAGAGCACCTGCCAATTGCATGAGTTAGCGAACAAAAATGAATTCAAAAATGGGTCAGAAGATAGTCAGTTTGGATTTGAGAAATGTCTTGCGCTTAAAAAAAGAGCCTATAAATGTGTCGGAAAGTTTAGAGCTGTTCAAAAATACTTTTTTGAGAAATATGTTTTGTCTAAAATTGATTGACTGTTTTAAAATTCCAAAAACTTGCAAATGGTGACAACTATTAAAAAATCTTCAAGGAAGTTTATGTAAAATGTCAGGAGTTATTTTTTCCTTTTATTCGTGGTTTTAGTTCCAAGTACCAGTGATAGATGGCGCTACAAACAATAAAAGTCTCATTAGGGCTGAAACAGAAATCGCTCAGCCATGGTGATAACGAAGGAGGTCAAACGTATGGGGTGGGTCTCATTCGCCCATGTAATATTATATTACTAAACAATCGAAAACACATTCATGTATACTCTGTAAAAAAAAAAAAAAAAATCACACAAATGTTTCTTTTTCTAGGAAAATATAATATTAACACAAATACGAAAACATATAATTATCTCATTCGAGTCACCCACGATTCAGAAAAGCGTTCTTTAGCTTTACAAACCTTAAAAATCCAAGACATTTTGGAAATTTGAAGAAATATTTATCAAAACAACGTTCCTTTTGCTGTCATTGTTTCCCATTTGTTTTCAAGTACATTAACGCGTTTTCTCAATCTAAAATGCACTTTTATCGTATACTAGATTTTCGCAAGTAAGTATTTTTGTGTTCAACAATCATGTTTTTGCTGAGAACTATATTATAAATGAACTGAATTAACATCAAATTTAAAATTAATATTACTTTGTAATTCTTACAAGTATGAATTCAGCTACACAACTGAAAGTGCTTACGGTTTACATTAAAATGACCGTTTTGGTGAAAATTTTTAAAAAATTTTTATTATTTTATTTTAAAAAACAATTTCTTACGATTCCAAATCGGTTTTAATTTTATTTCTACGAGGTATTATGAGAGGAATTATGGCGAATTTAATAAATACGAAGTAATGAGTCAAATAACTGAAACCTTTATCAATTGCTTGAAAATCCGAGTATATTTAGAGGGGTTAGAGCGCGGAGAGATGGACAGACGCACAGACAAGCCGAATGCATAAACAATTTTCAACATTGTTGGAAAGTGTTAATAAGACTTAGAAACACATTTTTGAAAAATTTGTTTATTTATCACATTTGTTTTTAAAGCATGTTTTTTGAAACAGAAAATGTTTACCGGAGAATGGATAGATCCTTAAAACTTACATTCCGGGTTGAGAATACTAATTAATATGCAATAAAAACAACTGAGAAACATTTTTGAGAAACTGTGCAAGTCAAGAGAGTGTATGTTTATAAATGATGCCTTTAAATTTCGAAAATACATTGGTTTCTGATATTACTAAAGACAAAAGAACGCTTATCAGAATTGTTGATACAAGAATTTATTGTATATTTTTGATCATCTTTATAATATATTTTCATAGATTAAAAAATATTCGTCTTTTTTAGAGTGTACCCTCTTTCTTCAAATTGCTAATTATAACTGAAGAAATAAATAGATTCCGATGATTTGATTTTGTGGTTATCCATGAACTAACAAAACCAAGTTTTTTAATTTTTTATATCCCAGAACTTACGTAAAACACGTGTATGAAAATTAATATATAACAATGATAATGTTACTTCAGCACATTTTTTTCTTTTAATTAGAGGGGAATCAAAAGTCACTCTGTCAGTGAGCGCATTACACAAATATTTTATTTTGGTCTTCAAAGTTTCAAAACCTATGCCAAGTAAATGTAGTGACATGTCTGATGCTGTGTAATAATAAATTTACGAGTTCCTTGTAGAATGTAAAACTTAAGGAGAAAAAAAAGCACAAAAAAAGGTACGGTGTAATGACTTCTAGATATGAATCTCTCGACAGACGACTTTTTTGTTCTGTTGAATACAACAAACTGATTCACGAAACATGAACATTTAAAATTGGATTTTTATATTTATCAAACATTCTTGGAAAATATAATTTCCTATAAATATATTTTGCATTTTATATTCAAATTGAAAGTAATTTTCTTTTAAATAGTAATTAAAATGGCATTAAAAACCTGATCTTCTCACTATTTCCCATTTTCTGGCTTTTTTTTAAACAAAAAAAATAATAATTTAATTGCCACCATGACCAAAACTGCTCTAAAACTTTAAAAGTAAAATTAGTTCGGAAATTAACTTAAATTTCCAAATTTCAAGAGTTATTGTCACATCCTTACAAATAATTGATGTTTCTTTCATCTTGTATTTCATCCTATTCTTGTAAGAATAAATGCAAAACACAGGCACATAGTCAGATTCTAACATAACAGTTTATTATAGGACTAAAATTTTCAAAATATTATTTTTTGTCACTTTAACATTCCAAGAACTTAATTTTTTTTTTTTTTTTTTTTTTTTTTTTTTACAATTCAAAATTAAATTTTACATTTTGTGAAATAATATAGTGTTGCATAATTAAGTACAGAAATTTGGTTTTAGTGCTTTAGCAATTTATTACAGAGTTCATTTTGCTTAGTTAAATACAATTCATCTTCTGCGCAAAATTAGAGTTATTTTTTTAAGTCCTGGATAAAAAGTAATTTTAGATACAATTCAGTTAACAAATGTATATCGCCGTTCAAAGATAAAGGTAATGTATTTCAGAAAAGCTATACTTACGTAAGTTTCTCGAAGAAACCTTTGAAACTCATCTTTCTCAATATCATATATCAAAAAGGAACAATCTTATAAAATAACAAATGCTTTATAGCAAAAATTGTTTTATCGTTAGCTCTTAGAAAACTTCAAGCAATAAGATTTTTACCGGAACAAAACTTCTTTGAATGCATTTGTCATGTTTACAACAACAATGTGCACAACAATGATGCTTAGTATTGAAAAGTAAAATTTTAACAATGCAACAACAATGTATATACAGCATGTTTACTAAGTAAAATGCATTTAATAATGAAAAGTAACAAATATGATTTAACAATGAATTAAAATATTTTAACAATTGGCATTGTTTAAAATTTTTTGTTACAAATACAAATCTCTATTATAAAAACACGTGTCCGTGCTGACGTCATGATGTTACATCATTAGGCGATGATGTCATACACTGTTAAAAATTTGCAGCATTCTGGCAGGCCATTTGACCGTTTTCTCCGAAAACAGTTAAAAAAATCGTAATTTAACACTATTCTGACCAAGATTCTGATTCTGATTTAATCTATTTAATCTATTCTGACCATATTATTGGCCATTTTATGGTCATAATACAGTTAAATTATGGTTATGAAACCGTTTCTTCAAAAAACGGTCCAATGACCTGCCAGAATGTTGCAAAATTTTTAACAGTGTATGCTAAAACAGAAACCTTAAAGATGTGTAGCATTCCGAGTGATGTCGAATTGCATTTAAACGTATACTTACGCACACACATTCGTTAAATTAACACCAAACTTAGCGAAAAGATGAAATATTGTCAAAAATAAGTTAAATATCCGGCTAACTTAACAGTTTGGCGAAAATTTCAATATTATATATAGTATGGTAATATATGCGATCAAGTTTCGTGATGAAACATTTTTCTAGAATATATATGTGACAGTGTGAAAGGTGCTTTCTTTCAGGCAAAGAGTAAAAGGGTCTTATCAAAAACATAGCTCACATATTATGAATCATACATTATTATCTTCATTTTAAGGCTGTTCTCAAATGCAACCTGGCAAATTTCTAACACATATCACATATATTTTCTTACGCAGACGTATCAAATATTCATACACTCTTATTAAGACTCTTAGAAATCTAACTGTTATTCATAAACACAGAAAATATTTCGGGAAATTCTATTAGAAATCTGCCGTCCTGAGACAGCAATCGCTTAGAACTCAAGATGTAATTTATTTATCAGAAAATGAAACCAAACTATTCGATTTTAAATCACTTCCATAGTCATACCTGCAATTGTCGTTCTTTTATGTTTACAAATGTGTCAGAAAATGTGTCAAAATTTTTGCCTTGTTGAATGGGGAAATATATATCTATATGAATTAGTAATACGTAAATTAAATAGAGAAATATAGAAATTATGTATATATATATATATATATATATATATATATATATATATATATATATATATTAAATTTCTATATTTTCCCATTTAATCTACATATTTTCACCATAAAATACTTTTTCTTTTATTTCCCTAACTCAAAATTCAATTGTTCCTAAGCTTTTTATGTAAGCTTTTCCATATAAAAATTCATATCATTTTATAATTTTCTATTTATATTATATGCCTCGTTGTAGCTTTCAAAAAAACGCGTTCTCAGATTTTAAGCGGGTACTTCCTTATGGTCTTAGTTAATTTTTTCACACATACCATTAAACAGTTCCGGCAAGTACGTTGACTGGCTACACAGTCTTCCGCTGTGCGAAATTCGGTGGCATATTTTTTCTTGCCCATGGAATTAGGAAAGCTGATGCACGCCCTCAAAGAGAGAATTTTTAATGTTTTCCGTTGCCATTCTACCCCGTGCAATCATCAACGAACTCTGAAGTAATATTTGTTTTTGTTTGCGTTAGATTATGAAGTCATTATAGCTTTTATCAACATTAAAGTGGTACTGAGAACTTATTGATAGTTTCGAGTAATAGCGATATTATCGAGCTATGGAAGATTTATAAAATTATGGAGATTGATCTGTCGACACATCAGCAATAATAAAATCCCTGGAAGACAACAGTGTAGACAAGCCCTACATCATCACTAAAATGACGATTTACAAGAAAGCAACAGCAACCATTCGTTTGGACAGAGGAAAAGTAAAGATCAAGATTTCATGAGGTGTTATGCAAGTCCCCATTTCGTCGAAGCCTTTTACTTAGGAATTAATAGTACCGGATAACGATATCATGAATGAAATCAATAGAAGAATAAGAAATGGGTGAAGTATTTCTAGTAAGAACAGAATTTTTCTGAAGCGTATCATGCTCTTTTGCTTAAAAGGAATATTCTTTAACGAATGTGTTTTGCCTGAAATAACTCATGGAGCAGAAACATAGACGCCAACAAAACGGATAGTAAAAAGATTACAAACAACACAGCGAAGTATGGAAAAATATATGTTGGGCATAAACAGAAGAGAATAACCTGGAAATGTGTGTGTGTATATGTGTGTATGTATATGTGTGCGCTGAATATCTCACATACCAATGTCAGCATTATAAAGAAAAACAGTACCTATAAGTCCATATTTCCTTAATGTGCGATGGCATTCTTTTAAAAATAATGAAATTTTGTCTGTAAAAATGAAAATTTAAAACAACGATCAATTAAGTAAATAAAATTTCAAAATGTCACGAAGACTTATGATCTTAGAAAAAAGTACACATCAATGTATAACACATTTAACGCTTACTTTTCTGTAAATATAACTACAATTTTTGATTATTATTTTTTTTAAATATGGTATGTAATGCAATAAGAAAAGAAGTAATCACCGGTCAAATATATTTGTTTACGGAAAGCTAAAAATTCGAATAAAAACACTTGAATAAAATAAAATCAAATTTTTGCGCAGCAGAAAATTCAATCAAAATACAGAAGATGATAAAACATTATTTGAAGAAAATATAGAAGTATCGGAAAGACACAACTATGGAGCTTTTTGAACAATCTATAACAACGGAAAAAATCGATGGCTGCTGCTATTATTTGGAAAAGTGTAGTTATATAAATAATTTGAAAGTGAAAAAGTGCATGATGTTTTACTTTTCAACGGAACATTTTTCTTTCTTCCTTTTTTTTTTCAGTCACTCATCAATACAGAAAAGCTCTTTACACAGAGATGTTAAATGTTTCTTTATTACTTGACATGTATTGGAATTGAAAGTTGAAATGTATGATAAATTGTGTTTTTGTATACACTATACTTGGCTCCCATATGGTCCGATTTTAGAAAAGCTGTATTTTCTAAGAAAAATTTCTTGGAAAATGCTGTAGACACCAACGGTGAATTTTTTTTTTCTCTGAAAATACTTGGCTTAAAAAAGCAGAGCATTTGGGACCCCTGATTGAATTAAGTTCAAAGTAATGTGTTATCAGACAAAATTGTGAAAATAGTCTACTGACAAAAGTCTGTATATTACATAAATATTTACTTCTGCACAAAGTTGAAATCCGTAGGCAGTGTAGTTATGCATAGGCATATATAAAAAACAAATGCATATACATATATATATAAGATACCTTAATAAGAATCAGCTGTTTAAAAAGAATTTCAGCAATTCAAAATGAAATTAGAATAACTTTATAGCAAACATTCATAATGACTTGCACTTTAGCAGCATAGAAATTTGAATGATAATATATAACCATTATATAATATTACAATTCATCATTTTTTTTAAATAAAAATTAATAAAGTGAGTATCAGTACATTACACTGACATTATACATAATAAATAAATAAATAAAAATATTAAACAATTAACGTAATAGTAGTACAGTAATATTTGATGATCGTTTAGTGTCCAAGTGATTTAATGATCATTTTAAATATGAAGCTTAATATAGACCACGAGAGATAATAAACTTGCAGCATCAAATGGAATTTCTTACAAAAAGGCATCATGTAACTACATAAGTAGAAATCAAAATGATAATACACTATGAAAATGCGCAGTTGCAGCAATAAACTTAGCGCATATATAAAAATTAAGCAGTTTGCTAACGTTGCAAAACATTAGCTAACCGAAATTATATATTTATAAAAATATATCAGATACCTTAATAAAAATTGACTGTTCAAAAAGAATTTTAGCAATTCAAAATGAATTTGTAATAACTGTATAGCAAACATTCATAATGACTTGCGAATTAGCAGCATATAAATTTGAACGATAATATATAACAATTATATAATATTACAATTCATCATCTTTTTTTTAAATTAAAAAGTCCTTCCGGCCAGTGCCGGCAGGAAGAAGTAGCTTTCATATTCCTTATTTTAAAAAAGCCAACTTATATTATTCAAACACACGAAGCTCAATTAAGTGGAAACCGAATGTAGGAGATTCAATACTAATTTTTATCAATACTAAATCATTATGAATGAGAATTTCGCGAAATTAGTCAGCTTTATCCAAGCTGCTTTTATTTAAAGTAACTTATATTTGGCTGCCAAATTCGGCGATTTCTTAAAGTGCCTGCCATTTTAAGACAACATGGTGGATGAGGCTAACCAGTGAACTTGGTCGAGACCTTAGTAATTGCTGTGCACATGCTCACTCACATCGGAATCGGTTGATATATACGAGTGCTGTCGCAGGCAAAAAATCAGATTTTTCAAAATGTCACCCACTTTAGAAAGTGAAACTGCTATATCTGACCCATTTTTTAAGATAAAGACAAACAAAAAATGCTCCTGAATCCTTATATCAAGGTCAAATACTTAAGAAAGAAACCTTTTTCAATTTCTAATTTTTTTGCACCTCACTTTAAATATATATTTTTTTTTATTTAATGGCCGCCATTTTGAAACAAGATGGCTGATGAAGCTGGCCAGCGAACTTGGTCGAGATATTGATGTATACTATCCACATTCCTTCTTCCATCGAAATAGGCGAATACGTGTGGTATCGCGAGACAAATACAAGATCGTTTAAAAGTGTTAGCCATGATAGAAATTCAAAGTGCTATAATTCAACCACTTTTTAAGATGTAAACAAAAGAACAAATTTTCAGAAACAAAAACTGCTCCAGAATCTTTGTATCAAGGCCAAACACATAAAAAAAAAATCTTTTTCATTTTCCAATTTTTTAATAGCTGATTTTAAATTTTGAATTACATTTTTTTTTTTTTAATGGCAACCCTTTTGAAATAAGATGGCGAATGAAGCTGGCCAACGAACTCGGTCGAGACATTGGTATGTACTATGTACAGACCAAGTTACATCCAAATCGGTTCATAAATACGCATGTTATCGCGTGACAAATATCAGGTCGTTTTAAAATGTCAGCCACAATAGAAATTCAAAATGTTATAACTCAGCCATTTTTTTAGATATAGACGAAACAAAACCTGTTCCGGAATCTTTGTATTAAGGGCAAACACATACTAAAAAACTCTTTTTCATTTTCCAATTTTTTGGTATCTCATTTTAAATTTAATTTTTTTTAAATTTTTTTTAAATGGCCGCCATTTTGAATCAAGATGGCGGATGAAGCTGGCCAACGAACTCGGTTGAGTTGTTTGTATGTACTATGTACACACCAAGGTACATCCAAATCGGTTCATAAATACGTCTGTTATCACGTGGCAAAAATCAGGGCGTTTCAAAATGTCAGCCACACTAGAAATTCAAAATGCTATAACTCAGCCATTTTTTAAGGTATAGACGAAACAAAAACTGCTCCCGAATCTTTTTATAGAGGTCAAACACATAAGAATTTTTTTTTTCAATTTTCAATTTTTTGGTACCACATTTCAATTTTAAATTTTTCTTAAAACTTTAAATGGCCGCCATTTTTAAACAAAATGGCGGATGAAGCTGGCCAACGAACTCAGTCGAGACATTGGTCTGTACTATGTATAAACGAAGTTACATCCAAATCGGTTCATGAATACGCCTTTTATCGAGTGACAAAATTCAGGACGTTTGAAAATGTCAGCTTCGCTAGAAATTCAAAATGCTATAACTCAGCCAATTTTTAAGATATAGACGAAACAATAACTGCTACGGAGTCTTTGTATAAAGGTCAAATACATAAGAAAAAAATATTTTTCCATTTTCAATTTTTTGGTACCACATTTCAAATTTTAAATTTTTTTAAAATTTTTAAATGGCCGCTATTTTGAAACAAAATGGCGGATGAAGCTGGCCAACGAACTCGGTCGAGACATTGGTATGTACTATGTACACACCGAATTACATCCAAATCGGTTCATAAATACGAGAGTTACACTGTGACATAGGTCAGATATATATATATATATATATATATATATATCAATTTTGAACGGAGGGTGGTTTCGGGGTCTGGGGGTCATGATCGATGAAAATATACCAAATTTTTTTGAAATCGCTTTCCTCCGAACGGCTGCAATAGGTAGCTTTTTATAAAGAAAGCTACCTAAAATTAATAAAATGAGTATCAATACACTTCAGTGGCATCATACATAATAAATAAATAAATAAATAAATAGAAATATTTAACATAATTGTAGTACAGTAATATGATCATTTTAAATATGAAGTTTATATAGACCAAGAGAGATAATAAACTTGCAGCATCAAATAGAATTTCTTACAAAAAGGCATCATGTAACTACTTAAGTAGAAATCAAAATGATAATACACCATGAAAATGCGTATTTGCAGCAATAAACTTAGCGCATAAAAATTAAGCAGTTTGCTCACGTTGCAAAACATTAGCTAACCGAAATTATATATTTATAAAAATATATAAGATACCTTAATCAGAATTGGCTTTTCAACAAAAATTTTAGCAATTCAAAATAAAATTATAATGACTTTATAGCAATCATTCATAATGACTTGCGCATTAGCAGCATAGAAATTTGAATTATAATATATAACCATTATATAATATTACAATTCATCATCTTTTTGTTAAATTAAAAATTAGTAAAGTGAGTATCAATACATTACACTGACATTACACATAATAAATAAATAAATAAAAATATTAAACAATTAACATAATAGTAGTACGGTAATATGATCATTTTAAATATGAAGTTTAATATAGACCATGTTGCGTTGTCATTCAGGCTGCAGGTTCGGTAAATTCAAATTATTCCATAATGCATCGAAGAATAAAAACGTCTTCATAACTTAGTTCTAATATATTGTAAATAAAATTCGTAACTTGAATAAGTAAACACACTCTGCGGTTCAAATTAAACTTCTTTCTTAAAAAACAACTATGTACATTTTATTTACAAATATATAGGTATATTAATATTATTATTACTCTCATTTGAGAGTTCCATTATTACCGTCAGACCGGTTCAAAACAAACTTTACATCTACACTGAAAAGAAAATTGAAAAACAATAAAAAGGGGGTTGCCACAGTGCCGACTAACAGAAAATGGCAAGCATCGCCAAGTTGGCATTCTCAACATCCTGCCCCGGGCTGAACACTTAGTTCAGCATCTATATTAAACAATTTAATAAACATAAGAATATACTTACATACATGACAAATTTTCAGATACATACAGCTACAGATATAAAAGCAAAAATAATAAGAATGCTGCAATCTACGAAAGAAAATAAAACACATGAATTGTATGAAAATTAAACAATAATAAGGGTAAATATGAGTAACAAAACAAATTAAATGTTCGATAATAGTTCTTATTTTTAGTGTAAGAGTTTTAGTGTCTTTTAGTCCACTAAGTCCAATTCAAGATTATATAGCAATTGCACAGGTCGTTTAAGATCGCCTTTTGCAGTCTGTAATACACATGATCTGATTTTAGAGTCACGACCAAATATGAGTTCTTTAACACGACCACACTTCCACATATGTTTTGGGAGCTTTTCATCATGAATTATCACTATATCGTTAACTTTGAACTGAGGCGATGAATTTATGTTTTTCACTTGAAAAGCAGATCTAAGTTCTAACAAATATTCGTTTCTCCACCTTTTCCAAAAGTGGTCAGTAATTTGTTGCTTATATTTATATTTTCTCGTCAACAAAATCTTATTGGATTTCTCTTGCGTACAGACTGGTAATCCATAAGAAGGTAAGGACATTAATCGTTTACCAACTAAAAAATGAGATGGCGTTAAAGGTGATGGTTCAGCATTTTCTTCGTAGAGATAACATAAGGGACGTGAATTAATCACCGCTTCAATTTCTGTAAGTATTGTTTCTAGCTCTTCATAACGGAGACAAGTTTTTCCTAGAACCTTTTTTAAAGGTGTTTTAACTGATCTGACCATCCTTTCCCAGAAGCCGCCCCACCAGGAAGCCCTGGGAATTATAAACTTCCATATTATTTTATTCTTTCTCAAGTAATCAAAAATTTCTTGCTTAGAAATTCTTTCCCAAGCATCTTTTAACACCAAATCAGCCTTAGAAAATGTCTTGGCATTGTCACTGTACATTATTTTGCAGAAACCTCTCCTAGAGAAAAATCTTCGTAGTGCTAAGATAAAGGTTTCAGTACTTAGATTGGTGACTAACTCTAGATGAATCGCTCTGGTTACAGCACATGTGAATACGACAATATAAGCCTTCCCAGTGCCTTCAGAAGTTTTATAATAAATCGGACCGGCAAAATCGACACCAGAGGTTTCAAAAACTGGTGTTTTGATAATTCTATCTTTCGGTAAAGGTGCTATTTCCACCTTTCCAGGAATAGCATTAAGTTTTCGACATATCATACACGATCTTAAGACGGATTTTACAAATCTTCTTCCCTTTAATATAAAATACCTTTCACGAAGGTGAGCTAAAGTGACAGCTACACCAAAATGGTACATTCTTTCATGAGCATCCTTAATTAGTAATTTTACAAAATAAGATTTATTAGGAAGTATCCACGGATGTTTTTCCTGCTCTGTAACTTCAGAAAACTGAAGTCTTCCGGATAAAACAAGTAAGTCATTTTCATCGAATTGTGGATTAAGCTTGTACAAAGAAGAATCTTTATTAAGTGGTTTTTTTTGTTTAAGTGCTTCTATTTCAACTTTAAATGAAGTTTCCTGAGTTTGTTTAATCCAGTATTTTTCTGCTGTTTCTATTTCTGAGGTAGTTAAAGGTCCTAAAATTTTAGGGTTTTCCGAATTGGCATTATGAATAAAACGCATTATCCAAGCAGTAATATTATACACGCGATTTAAACTACTGAACTTTGCCATATCAAATACTGGCTTAGGAATAGAGTTTGATTCGTTACACAATAATGTTAAATTTGGTTTTGCTTTCATTTCATTAAAAGCTTCGGGAACCATTTCTATAGCCCTTTTTGAAGGCCACATATCTTCTGATAGTGATAACCAAGGTGGGCCGCACCACCATACATTATTACCCATTAACTTCGATAAGTTTTCCCCTCGCGTAAGCAGATCTGCAGGGTTTTCTTTTCCGGGACAATAATTCCAGTCCTTTGGATCTGTCAATGACTGAATTTCGGTTACACGATTGGAAATAAAGGGTTTCCAGTTTGTAGTAGAACCCTTAATCCACCAAATAGTTATTTCTGAGTCCGACCATAACTTTATATTTAAATTCGAAATATGTAATTTTTGTTTTAAATATTTCCACATTCTAGCGGCAACTACTGCACTGATCAATTCCAGCCGTGGAATAGTTAACTTCTTGAGGGGGGCTATTCTACATTTACTCCAAACAAAACTTGTTTGAATTTCTCCAGTTAATGAAATGGAACGCAAATAAGCAACTGCTCCATACCCTTTGGGACTAGCATCACAGAATATGTGAATTTGTGAATTTTCAGAAATGTTTATCATATTAGGAAAATATTTTCGGGTTATTTCAAATGTGCGTAAATGTACAACTTCTGAACACCAAGTGTTCCACTCGCATTTCAAATCTTCAGGTAATTTATTGTCCCACTCTAAACCTCTTTGCCATGTTTCTTGCAACAAGGCTTTAATACGTATTACAAATGGATTCACAAATCCTAATGGATCATAAATTTTCAGTAACATTTTAAGAACTGTTCGCTTCGTGGGATCATCGATGTAATATTCTTCAAAGGGCTGCGCATCTAACATCAAAATATCAAATTCAGTATTCCATATCAGTCCAAGCACTTTTAAGATACTACCTGTGTTTTCCTCACTTATACCTAAGTTACCAGATTCCCATATTTCTCTAAGTTTAATAGAATTTGTTTTTAATTTCCTCAAATTCATCCCAGCTTCTTTAAGAATTTCAGAAGCTGTAACTGATAAATAATAAGCTTCGTTATCTAAATCTGATCCGGAAATTAAATCATCGACATAGAGGGAATTATCTAACATATATACAACATTTGGATGTTCATCTCGATATTTCTTTATATGATGTTTAATTGTGGCAGCCAAAATAAATGGTGAGCATGTAACGCCAAATGGTACACGTCTAAATCTTAAAATTTTGAAAAAGTTGTTTGTGTCATTATCGAACCAAAGAAATTTAAGGTAATCTCGGTCTTCTTCAGCTACAGAAATTTGAAGAAAGGCCTTTTCAATATCTGCACAAAACGCAGTATTGAATTTTCTGAAATTAATAATAATTTCTAATAAATCGGGGTTCAAATTTGGGCCACCGTACAAACAATCATTTAATGATTTGCTATTTTCTTTTGAGGAAGCATCAAATACCATTCTAACTTTAGTTGTGGGTTTATCATCTCGCAAGACAGGTCGGTGGGGCATAAAATAACCGCTATCTACAGTTTTATTAGAACATGCTTCCACTATGTTATTTAATTCCTGTTCAATCACAATTTCTTTATATTTCTGCAATAATTCCTTATTTTTAAGCAATTTTCGATTTAAGTTAATAAATCGGTTTCTAGCATTGTTATAATTACTTCCTAAATCTCTTCTATCATCTTTCCATAACAATTTAGCTTCGTATCGGTGCTCAAGAAAATGCAAATTGTTTTCGAATTTTTCGATTATCTCTTTATCTAATTCAGAAATATTTTCTTCAGTGTTCATCCCTAAAGTTTCTAACTCCCACAATGTTTTCAAATCATTTTGAATAGGTTTCATAACCTGAGTGGACAAGACCCCAGCTTGCTTACTCTCACTATTTTTATTTACGTCAATTGTCCCGCAGAGGGAATGCCCAAATAAATTTTCACAGACGAACAATGATTTATTTATGGGGTATGTTTTGTCATTAATTTGATATAAATAATCAGCTCCTATTAATATATCAACATCACTATTTTCCAAATGTTCCCACGTGTCAAGACGAAATTTGGAAAGTTTTCTCTTAATTTTGATTGGAAGAGGAGGAATTTGTATCAAAGAATTAGTTATTAGCGGTGTGACTAATGCTTCAATTATTATACTACGTTTTCTATTCGTCAAGTGAATTAGCTTTAGCTTAACGACATCATAACATCGTTCTTCAGATTTTCTCGAACCGAAAGTATAGACAATTAATTTTTCCTTTCTAATGACCTCGGGTTTTAATTTTGAAACTAAATTTTCTGTAATAAAAGTTCGATGACTAGCAGAGTCAAATAAACAAAGAGCAGTTTTTGAATTTTCACCCGCTTCCACTTTTACATGAATTGTTTGCAATATTACTTCTCTACTGATATTATTTATATTGCCTTTGCAATGAGATACGGAGGAAATAATGCTACCTGAATTTTTTTATTCTTCTGTTTTTTTATTAGAATTACAAAGTATAGTATGATGATATGTTTTACCACACACTTTGCAATTTTCATTCGAAATTTTACAAAAATTCGCGATGTGAAATTTACGGAAGCATTTAAAGCACCTTCCTTCCCTTTTTAATTTTTCTCGCATTTCCGGAATGGTGAAAGACTTACACTTTTCAGTATCGTGATCAGTTTGATTACAAAATATGCAGTTATTTTTAATATTTGTGGTTAAGGCAGAAGCTGATGGAATGAATTTTTTATAATTTTTCTTATAATTTTCCTGCTTCTCAGGGATTTTTTCAAAATGGTTTAATTGGACAGTGGTCTCGCGAGATTCAATTTCATCTTTAATGAAATTTATCAGCTCATTAACATCCCAGTCAGTGTTTTTAATTCGTTTTCTATTAAATTCTAGTGCAATATCTGATGGAATAAGTTTCAGAAGAATCGGACATAATAAGTGCCCATATGAACCTGAAACAACACCTAAAAAATTAAGATTTCTTATTTGAATTTCGCATTCATCATACAAATCTCTCAAAGCCTTAATGTTACTAGAATTTCGTACTGGTTTCAAATTTAGCAGTTTAGTCATGTGACTATTTATTACCAGGTCATTACGACCAAAACGATTTTTCAATAATTCTATAGCGTGAGCATAATTTTCCTTAGTCAGCGAAAAGCCTGCTATAGTATTTGCAGCACTTCCGCCCAAAAGTGACTTTAAGTAGGAAAATTTATCAATCGGAGTTAAATGTTCATTATTGTCAATCGCATTCGAAAACGGACTCCAAAATTCGAGCCATAAACACGAATCACCATAATATTTAGATATATTAAGTTTAGGAAGTTTAATCAAATTTTGATTCAGAATTTTCTGACTTTTTAGTAGAGAACTATTGTTGCTACTACTATCACTTTCAATGTCTGAAGAATCTTGTTTAGTTTCAGGAGTAACTGTGTTATCATTTAAAAATTTGGAAATTTTATATTTCCATTCAATAATATTCTCATTATAAGATTCCGATTTCTCGATTTCTTTTTCAAATTCAGTACTTGGAACCAGTGGTTCAATTTCAGAATTTAATGATTTTAAAGTTTTCATTTTGTCATTCAATTGCTGTTTCAAAAGATCCAGCTGTGATTTTCTATTCTCAAGCTCTAATTCTTGTGTATTATCTAATAAATCCCTTATTTTATCAAATATTTTCGTAGTTTGACTACGAATCGTAGCTCTTTTTTTTTTCAAAGTTTCGTAATCCATCATAAAATAAAGAATTCAATTTATTCGATACAGTTCAGTTAATAAATGTATTCATAATTCTATTTATTCAATATAATTTAATTTGAGGTACTTACCTCAATCGATGATGAAATCCAGACATCCTGGAGCTTTGACGCCAGAAAAATGTTGCGTTGTCATTCAGGCTGCAGGTTCGGTAAATTCAAATTATTCCATAATGCATCGAAGAATAAAAACGTCTTCATAACTTAGTTCTAATATATTGTAAATAAAATTCGTAACTTGAATAAGTAAACACACTCTGCGGTTCAAATTAAACTTCTTTCTTAAAAAACAACTATGTACATTTTATTTACAAATATATAGGTATATTAATATTATTATTACTCTCATTTGAGAGTTCCATTATTACCGTCAGACCGGTTCAAAACAAACTTTACATCTACACTGAAAAGAAAATTGAAAAACAATAAAAAGGGGGTTGCCACAGTGCCGACTAACAGAAAATGGCAAGCATCGCCAAGTTGGCATTCTCAACAGACCAAGAGAGATAATAAACTTGCTGCATCAAATGGAATTTCTTACAAAAAGGCATCATATAACTACATAAGTAAAAATCAAAATGATAATAGACTATGAAAATGCGTATTTGCAGCATTTTTATTTATTTATTTATTATGTATAATGCCAGTGTAATGCATTGATACTCACTTTATAAATTTTTATTTCTTTTTAAAAAGGTGATAAATTGTAATATTATATAATGATTATATATTATCATTCAAATTTCTATGCAGCGAATGCTGAAGTTATTATGAATGTTTGCTATACAGTTATTATAATTTCCTTTTGGATTGCTAAAATTTTGTTGAACAGCCAATTCTTATTAAGGTATCTTATATGAGGACCCTAGAAGCCAAGGGATACAAGTGACAAAATTTAGATTTCGAGTAAATTGAGTACAAAGTTGAACATCAATAGTAATGAACTGAATTGAAATATGAAACTGTTGCTGATTTCTTAGTGGTCTATGAACTTTTATTTCAATAACTGTGAAAAGAAAAGTGGAGTACAATTTTTTTTTTTTTAATTTAAAACTAAGCAATCTTTATAATCATTCGGCACTTGTACCCTTTGGCTTCCAAGCGGTACACAAGAAATGAAAAATTATGAAATGAAAAAATGAATTTATAAAAGTTTTAAAAACAATGTTGATACAAATGAATTGACGAACAAGTTCTTTTTTTTAATATAAGTTTTAAAAATAAAAAATTATGAAATAAAAAAACTTCATTAATGAAAAATTTAAGGACAATGTTAATACAAATGAATGAAAGGACAAAATTTTGTTCTAATATAAGTTTTAAAGTTTTATTATAAGTTTGGAAACATTGAATTTTTTTAATTTTTTAACCGTTAAAATGTATTTATTTAACGTAAAAGAAAGAAATTCAAAAAATAAAAAAAAGACGCGAAACAGTTTTAAAATATTTATAAAAACGCTTCTAGTGATAACATCGGAACCTCACATCTGCATTATCTCATCCTCATCTATTTTATAAGCACGCGAGGCCTGATCTTCAGATCATCAGCCTGATCTTCAGAAGCGTGTGGGGTTTCAGTCCGTCCTGGTGCCACTTGGTGAAGAAGATCTCGGTAGAAAAAGTGGTACACTCGAGGTACAAACAGCAATAATTTAATGAGATTTTTAAAATAAAGTTACTTGATTTTCGGCTTCTTTTGTGCTATGGGAAGCTCAGGCAGAACTGTAGGGCATCTTCCGGCACGGCAGGACTTCACCTTTAGCTCGTGGAAAGGTTCTAATTCACCACCAGCAGTTTCTTTGTAGAAAAATGTGAAGGGTTTTTTTTTTTCAAAATGCAGCCACTGTACATTTCGAGATACGTTTCACTGACTTTATAAAGAATGGTGCACGTGACTCGATTAATAAAATTTTCATCTTTTAGCTCTTCTTTAGTAAACAAGTTCAGCCCAGTGCTCTGGAACATACAGATCCCTTTTATTCCTCTTCTTTCTGATTTCTATAAGTTCAAAGTCTTGGTCACATTCCTTGTAGGAGTGTCCTGAAATCAAAAAGTGGCGATCGACTGTTTCTATGTGTGTATTTTTCATGATGTACGGCCAGAACTGCACAATCAAGTGGCTTTTATTCTGTCCTCACACAATTGTCACTAAAAGCTGTAATATACCTGACTTGAGAGGAAGAGTCTTTATAAATTTCAAAAGACAGAATGCGATCTCTTGATATCCGCCAAAAGCCTGGCCTTCATTCCACATGTACGTATGGGCAGTTCCGCTTTTAAGGTTATGAATGTTCAAGTTGTACGTCCAAAGTTGACGTAGGTAATAACCTTAGAATTGGTTACATGTGGATTTGGCATGATCTTTTTCAAGTCAAAGCATATCGCGACCTTTGAATCATCCTTTAAATTTTGGAATTTGTCTTTGGCTAATCTGGCAGCATCTGTTTTGCGGAGATGTAGCTTCTTTTGAGTTTATGCTTATTGTTTCTCATCTGCATTTCCATGATCTATTTTCAACTGTAGCTTGTCACACATAACACATATATCAGTGTCCGGTCGGTGAAAACTGAGATTAAAACGGGAGTTAAAAATGTGTCTAGAGAAACTTTCTTTGACCGGCTGTACGCGCTTTTCTTCTAGGTAAATGTGAACACAGAGTTTGTACATCGCCTTTAAATTGAATTTTGGATTCAGGTATTTACGGTTGGGGGACTTTTCTCTGGTGTAATGGCTTGTGTATCGAGAAAACTTGTTTATGTGTTCTTTGGTGACATCAGTACGGTCTTGTGGAATTTTATTCGATGGTCCTTTTCTTCCTCTTTCATCGCGAGAAGGTGCGGCAGAAGCTGTTTCTTCCGTTTTGTTTACTATGTTCTGCAACCGTTTCTTGGAAAAATCTTCGTCTTTTTGTGCCAATCGCCGTTTAAAGATGATTAAATTCGTATGGCGTTTTAACAGCCATGAATTGGCCTTGTATGTCGTTAGTCTCGATTCAGCTATGTGGATGTCACCGGATATAGTGCACTTATACCCCTTGGCCTCTACGTGTTTCACGGTTTTGGGAAAGAGGTTAAGTAATTGACCCCTAGAACGCAGCGCATAATTAAAAAATCCCTCTTATATCTCTACCTACAAACAGACTTATTTCCAGATAGCCTGTGCACTTAACTCATTTTTTTTAATTTTGTCACTTATACCCCTTGGCCTCAGGGGTCCTCATATATTTTTATAAATGTGTAATTTCGGTTAGCTAATATTTTGCAACGTTAGCAAACTGCTTAATTTTTATGCGCTAAGTTTATTGCTGCAAATACGCATTTTCATAGTGTATTATTTTGATTTCTACTTATGTAGTTACATGATGCCTTTTTGTAAGAAATTTCATTTGATGCTTCAAGTTTATCATCTCTTTTGGTCTATATTAAACTTCACATTTAAAATGGTCATATTACTGTACTACTATTATGGTAATTGTTTAATATTTTTATTTATTTATTTATTTATTATGTATGATGTCAGTGTAATGTATTGATACTCACTTTATTAATTTTCATTTTTTAAAAAAAGATGATGAATTGTAATATTACATAATGGTCATGTATATATATATGTAGAAGTTATTGTTTGTAAAAAGTTAATATATAGATGATTTGAGTAAGTAGACGTTTGAATCGCAACACGTACACTTTAATACAATTCTATAAGGGTAACTTTACATCACTTCGTTGATACTTTTCTAAATGCAGCACCTTTCTTACTTAAAACTTACAACATATTTCTTCCGAATAATTTGATTAGGCTTAACGATACCTTCCTTGGCATCTCATAAGCCGCTGCTTCATGCACAACATTATTTTTTAGACTGACTCTTTTCTAATTTTTGAATATGTCCAAACCTTGATCTCGTGATCGTGAATTTTCATTACTCGTGCTTTCAAATTATGGATAATAAAAATACCAGAGCATCAGTTAATTTGTTGATCATGTACGTCATAAAGAAAATAAAGTATGTTTAAATTGAAATCCTACATATATATATATATATATAACCAATTATTATAAGCCCTTAATTGCAAGTTGATTAAAAATAATGCTACTTATGTAAAGAAAAATGTTTTGAATAAATAAAAAATTTATCGTACTTTTATGTTAGATGGCCGCAAATCTCGCCAATAGAATTCACGTATTTACACTCTTTTATTTATTTAACTTTACTTGGTTCAAGTATTTAAAGATAAAAATTTTATAATCCATTTTTCAACTACTTCCTGATAGCCCAGAGTTATAAAAGCTGTGTACAACATAGAGGTGTGTTTCGGATGCCTATACAGCATGTTAGTATTTTCAAAACTAAATTATACGCTGCTTAAAATTTCGTATCAAAGAACATCAACAATATATTAAAAACAAGAAATCAATAAATCCTCTATTTCAAAATATTGTTGGGAGATGAATCATACCTTTGACTTCAATTCGGTTAAAACAATCTCTAAACTTACTTCTATACACGAACTTAACTTCCTTGAAGCATTTCATATTCATAAAAATTTTAAAAATACTGTTAATTGTGAATTCGCTATTCCCCCATTTTTAGATAGTTGGAAATATTACATAAAAACTTCTGTCTCTTAATTATATTTTTTTCACTACTTCGGTTCCATTTCCCATCTATTTTCCTATTGGCTGTTACCTGCAATCCTCTGTTTTCCTATTGGTCAATAAACCTTTAACTTGAATACCCATCTCTCCTATATATGTGAGCAAATTTCCGCCATCCTTAGCACTGAGGAAGATATGCTATATGCTACCGAAACCGGTATGCTTAAAATTTAAAATTTTTGGTGGTTTTAACGTTGTATTTTTACGCTTCTATTATATTGCACCAAGCTCCTTCTTTATAATTATTGAAATGGATATATGTTTTTAGGTATCACTATGAAATATTTGGTATTGAAAAGGAAGTGTCTAGTATTTACGATTCATTCACAGGGACACTCAAGAGAATTCCGTTGCATTATGGTCTATGGGGAAATATCGTTTGCCGTGTATTTTAATGATATGACACTATTTTAAACATATTGAAATGGATATATATCACTGAAGTGCACTGGAAGGTTCTGATTGTAGAACGTGGGGAGCATAGAATTTGCCATTCATTTACAGGGACACACAAAAGAATTTGGCTACAGAAGAAAATGAAAAATAATTGAACTATTGTAGCCTACGAGCAATAATTGCTGGAAGTGCGTTTTCTGTTGTGGTGTGCGTTTTTATATTTAATTATTTTTTAAATATTACTTGGTATGTATAAGTTCTATAGATCCTATACAAGGTCGCACAAAAGTTTCTATCAACATCCGTTTGTTGACAGAAATTGCTGAATGGAAAATTTCAACAATGCTATCCGTTTAACTAAACTAACTTTTAACATGTAATGTAGTATCTATACATAACGATAGATCCTATATTGAGCTACACAAAAAATCGTATATTTTCCTATCTATTCATGGTAATAGCAGAAATTGGGTTTTAAATCCATAATGCAAATGCATTATGGATTTAAAACCCAATTTCAACAATCTAAATTGTTCATTTAGGTATCATCTTCCACCTTAGAAAACTGAGAAATTTTGTTACACTATTCCGAATGTGTTGGAAAGTTTTATATAATCTATGCCGTACGCATGATTTTTTTGTTCTTGATAGTACCAATATAAGATCATAATGATTATTTTCCTGTTATATCTCTGTGTCTTCGAAATAAGAAAAAAGTTGGCCCTGTATAAGGACCATACAATAGAACTTGTATTGGTTAGGGGCTTTACAACACTATCACGTTCAAAAATATTTTATTCAATAGCGTCCTTGTTATACATTTACAGTAAGACCTTGCCCGTGAGGAAGCCTTTATAAAAAATTTCAAATAATCCGAACCGAATAAATGCTAATAAGAAATTATTTTTTGAGTTTAACACTAGAACCGCCGTAGTGGTCATTTTGGCCGCTACCACATAAAAATATTTCGATTATCACCAGAAATGTCTTTCTAAAATAAGTTTAAAATGTACAACGGAGAAATCAGTTAATTAAATAAGTTAAGTAGTTTCAATTAAAATTTCCGGTGTAAAATATTTTTATAACACTTCAGTAAAATTTCCGGCGGTTCTAGTGTTAAAAGGATATAAACTCTATTAAGAATATTAACAAGTAATACAAAAAAAAATGCATAATTATATAGCTACATATATATGAAATATAGTACTAGTACAATCAATTGCTTACTGGCATACAGAAAACGTCATTCATTGTTTGATTGCATGAAATCAGTCACATTTTTTGTGCGGGGGATCAACGTATAATACAGTAACATACGCTATACCGTTGTAGTAATATAAATGTCTAAAGTACTGTATTTATTATGTATTTAATTATTACATGTTATGTAGTTCAATAATAATAATATTTAGTATAAATTAGTGAAAAAATTTAGTTTTCGAATAGTCTAAAATATATGCAAATCCGAACAGGCTTTAGTCAAAATTAGTTCGGATTGCCGAGATTTTAGTGTATACATTAGAAATGCGAAGAAAATGATAGGCAACCTATAGAATAATTTGCATGTTGTAGAGTGCTTATAACAGTATCAGCATCAAAAGTTTTTCATTCAATCCTTTCCTTGTTAAAATTTTCTATTCGAAATGCTGGGAATGTAAGAGTTTTAGGGATTGTACAGCCAAAATTATATACTGTAGCATTCTCCCAGGTTTGCACAGACTGAAATTTCCAGACCCTGGACCGACCCGAACGAAAACTACCTTTCTACGGCCTGGTGTAAAAACTAACAGCTCGGCCCGACCCGCGCAGTTAGACTCTTACACAATTACATTCAAGTAAATGTTCATTAAAAATTTTAATGTACTTTAGAATTAAAAACAACATGATAATTATAAAACATGAAAACTTTTAAAGTTGTATAATTTAAAAAAAAGGGGTAGATTTTAAAAAAATTGCACTGTAATTTATTAAAATCTATTTTCAAAGATTCCTTTAACAAAAGCTCATTATCATCATTATTTTTACAAAACTTTTCCTGTAAAACACGTTCTGGGAACAATTAAGTCCAGGTCTGGCCTTGTTCGAGTAAGTAGAAAAAATGTGAGCCCAATCCCGACCCGGCCCAGGTCTATTGCAAAAAATTAAGTCCGTACTCAGTAACTGTTCGATTCAGCTGCTACGTATTAAATTTCTATATCGATGTTCTCAAACGAGCACCGGTTCGTGCAGCACATTGAGAACTTATTCCCGGCACGGGGGGGTCCATTGAAAATTGTTCATATTTTGTCAGTTGAGTTTGCCAGCTGAGTCATCTTTTAAATTTACAGCCGGTCTGTTAAAAAAAATTGCCTTCATTTTGCCGGCCAGACGCAGACTCATTCAGATCTCTAAGCACCCTTACAACATCATCAGACTCAAACATCTTTTCTTTTTTTTTTTTTTGGTCGATTCTTTCCTTAACATATTTTTATGCCCAAAATGAGGGGAATGTAAGTGTGATAGGGGACAGCACAACGTACATATTGTAGCAACTTTACAACATTATGAAACGATGAAATGTTTCGCTCAGTCTCATCCTTGTTGAGTCTTTATGTTCAAAATCAAAGCAATATAAATTTGACATTAATCCTACATCAGATCCTACTCAAAAGATTTTTGTCTAATCCTTCTCTTGTTACACCTATATTTTCGGAAGAAAAAGTTTGTAAGTGTGACATAGATCTTAAGAAGAACATGTAACACTATCAACTTCACGATTTTCTCGCTCAAAACTTCTTTTTTTATTAACTTAGCTTGTCTGTTCTTTATGCTCAAATCTTGCAATCCCATTGTAACACGCTTCCTATACTGTAATTGAACCAATGTTTGTTAGTGTGATGTATTTTAGGTAACAATACAATATTCTTTTTTTTAAAAAAATTAAAAAGATTTTTGAAATTTGTCTCCGCTACAAATCAGCAGGGAGCGAAAACATTTTTCCAATTAGCGTACGTAAAGTCATCGCTTGTGTGATCACCTAAATGTCATTGGTTATTTCAGAAATACGCAGATGATCTTCCATTGAACCTTGGCATGGTTGGTGAACGCTGCCTATCTCAGGTCCGCGAAGGTGGTTAACCCATTAAGGACCATAGATTAGCATACAAGATGAGACATTTACAGCAAAATCTGTAATGGCAACAGTACTAGCATCACTACCGACAAGGGAAAAGAATTAACAAGACTCCAAAATTTACCTATGTTGAAGAAATACGTTTACGCTCTGTTTTGAATATCTATTCTTTCTAAACGAGGCAGACGATGTTGTATTTATGCATTACTTATTTAGCTGCTTTTTTTAATCGCACCTGTATCTATCACCTTTAACTTACAAAATGATAATTAAAGAAATAATATAAAAGAAAAACCCTAGAAAATTCTGTTGAGAACGTAAATATGTAAGTTTATGAGATTAAATTGCAAAAAATCAAATCCAGGTATTATGTCAATTTATTCATATTGAATAAAATTGTATTGAGTGTAATGTCAGTACCTCTATTTATTTTTAACTTTTAGATTTATATCATTCTAAAAATTTGTCGAAAGGCATTTTTTCCCAATCTATAATTTTATTATTATTTCTTATATGTAAATATTATAAATATTATTGAATTGATTGTACATTATTTACATTAAAAACAATATTTTTATTTTATCTGTAAGAAAGTGAAAATGTGTAAATTTTAAAATATTTATTTTAATACATTAAACTTCATAAATTAATAAAACATCGGCTATAAAAATTTTCCTACCAAATGGAAATAATTATGAGAATTTCTGAGATTATTAGAATACAATATTTCGTATATTTTTATACTACACCATTGCTTTTTATATATAGCATTTAAGACGAAATTTGTATCTTGTTTTTCGTTGCACTTGAATCGTTCACTCATCATCATGTAAGGAAAAAAAAAGCATATATCCGTGCATGAACATAGAGTATATATTAGATATATAAAATAGGATATCTATTCTATGTTCATGTTTCGATGTAGTATTCTATTGAAAACGCTAACATGCAACATTAAAAAAAGAAAGATCACAATAAGGTAGATATAGATACTCAATAATAAAAATATAACAAGGATGGGGAGTTTCTTCCCCATTGTCACTAAAGGCTCTACGATCACAATCGCATTACCATTACGCTCTATGGGAGTGTCCGATCTTGTATGTTAATCTATGTTAAGGACGAACTTCTTTTACATTTCTTTTCATTCTTCGACGTCGGTTTTTTCCACATTGCAATTTTTATTTATTTAATTTCTCAAAATTGGAGATTAGATAATGGGAAAATTTCCAAACTGAAATACTAGTATTCAAATTTAAAAGTTGTGTTCCCCTTATATGGCAAGTTTTCTTGCCAACCGGCTTTAATGAGCTTTAATGGAAGTGGGTTCGACTCTTATGAGGATGTTGATTGATTTTTTTTTCTTGTCAGGAAGATGGATTTAAAATTTTATTTCCTTTTTTTTAAACGAACCGATAAAAAATCACTTGCAATTTAATTTCTTTTTTAAAAAGGTATTTATTTAAATAAATTGTCCCCCAACCTTTCCCATATTTAGTACAATATAATAAAAGTTTGCCTTTATTTTTTTTTTCTTTTACTTAAAGTTTATTGCAGCTTTATTTTCGAAATAATATAAATGTAATAAATTTGTTGCATCTTTGTTGTTCGAAATAATATGAATGTAGTATCCATGGTGATCTTATACTAAAGAACTCGCTCACTGTGATATCTTCGCAACGTTATCAAACTCAAAAAAAATGTCGTTAATTCCTTTTCAAAAAGTATTAAATAATATTAATAATAATAATAATAACAACAATAATAATAACGATAATAATAACAATATATAATATAAATATTAATAATAATATAAATAAGTGTTTCAAAAGAGTCCAAAATTTGCAAATATTTTAAAAACAAAAAATAACATTGTTTCACAAATATTAACTGAAAGACAAAAATTTTAAGCCATTGCAATTACACTAAAGAAACCTATGTGCATCTACCGACTTCCATTAAAGAGATATTATGATTTGGACTTAATACGCATAGAATTGCGATCAATATATTTTCAATTTCCCAGTCTTGTCAATAATTCGATTATTGGGATTAACATTTGGGTGTTTTCAATTGAAACTGCTTCCTTTTTTGATTATGAAACATGAATGTGTACATTTTATTTAAGAAGAAAAAAAACCTGAAATACCTTTAAGAATTAAAAATCTCACCTAACTTTAAAATAAAGGAAAAATTGTATTTCCTTAAAAGAATTTGAAGGAATAAAAAAAAAAAACAAGAACGAAAAATCATGCGTACAGCATAGATTATTAAACACTTTCCAACGCATTCAGATACTATAAAAATAATCACAGTTTACTAAGGTGAAAGAAGATGTCTAAATGTACAATTTGAAAAACTCATAACGCATTTAAAAAGCCGATTTCTGCTATTACTATGAATAGTCCTTAAAATATAAGATTTTGTTTTGTGCAGCCCTGTATATGATTCACAGATATGTATGCATACTGCATAGTATGGTAAAAGTTAGTTCAGTTAAACGCATAACACAGTTGAAATTTTCCATTCAGCAATTTCCGCCAATAAACGGATGTTGTTGAAAACTTTTCTGCGACCCTGTACATGATCTATAAAATTCATAAAATCCCAAGTAATGTTTAAAAAATAGTTCAATTTAAAAACGCATACCGCAACTGAAAACGGCCTTCCAGCAACTATTGTCCGTAGGCTTCAATATTTCAATTATTGCTCATTTTCTTCTACAGTCAAATTCTTTTGTGTGTCCCTGTAAATGAACGATAAGCTCTACGCATACCCTATTCGATAGAAATAACCTTGTAGTACACTTCAGCGATGTATATCAATTTCAATATGTTTAAAATACTGTAATATCATTAGCAAACGATTTTGCCCCATAAACCATAATGTAAAGGAATTCTTCTGAGTTGCCCTGTAAATGAACTAAAAATGCTAAACACTTCATTACCGAAATTGCCATAGTAACCTCAATACCATATATCAATATCATGGCAATCGGACTATATTTACTGGAGTTAGAGCGCGGACAGACGGGCTGACAAACCGAATTCATAAGCACATTTCAACTTAGGTTGAAAAATATTTTCCCCCAGTATGGTAATTGCCAAACCGTTAATTTTAGAAATACAATTTTTTTTTAATTTTAGGTATTATATTTTCAGAGATATCGTCGAAAATGTAGTGCAAAAACATGTCCCCCAACCCTCTATTTCTGAATTTAATGAAACCGAAATTATAAAAAAAAAATTATACGTAGTAGACATTAACTTGAACCTTGCAGGAAAACTATAGCGATTACCCTATGTCTCATAGCTTTTGAGAAAAGCGCATTTTTCCGTTACACACAAATTTCGATTTGCCGGCATTCAAAAAAGTTCTGTAGGAGCGCTAGAGGTATCTATCGTAGCACAAGTATAAAAGCATTGTTGATAATGATTTTCGAAAAAAAATCGTCGGTAATTAGCCGAGATATGAACCCTTAAAGACACGGACGGTTTGAACATATATACACTGATTTAAAAAAATTCTACTTTAACTAAATTTCTTCAACTAGAATGAGTAAGTAGTCATTTTCTGAATCAACCTAGAAATATAGATTTCCGAGCTACGCGAATGGTGTTAAACAGCTAAGCTAAATAGATGAAATTATCTAGAATTTCTCGTCTCTTGTTTTCTAGGTGACGAAACGATAATGAATCGTTTCAGTAGCGAGGTATGTTAGCTTGATTTCTGGAATGGTTTCATAAACTAGAATTATAGTTACTAAAACTAACCTTTTGTGTTCGCATCTATTTGCGGATTTTTATATAAGTTTGACCAGGAAAATATAGGAAAACGCTCTTGAATTCTAGTAGGAGACTCTAGAACTGTCTAGCAAAGAGAACTAGAATTTATAGGGATGACATGGAACTATTTTTTTTCTAGAGCTACAATTTAGATTCTAGATGCCAGCACCATTTTTTTTTCTCTCAGTGTAATGAAAGGGGCGGTGTAATCTATGTACCATCTGCTTTTAAAGCCTAGATAACAACTTTCAATGATATATTTGTGTAATGTAATGCCCACTAGCAGTATAAAAGCAATAAACGTCAAATTGATAAAAACAGACTAATTTAATTAGAATTAATCACATAAATACTATGGGATTGGAGACTAGTTTGCATTGATTTACTATTTTGCATCTCTCTATACGTCTCCCATGTCTTTAAAAGTTAATTAAAGACCTATCTGGGAAAACGTGGCACGAATCAAGACGGCGTTGCAACTTTGCGACCTCCTTTCGAAGCGCACTTAGCACAATGCCAATTTTAAACTTTGAACAAGGGTTTTGTTTTAGCTACACTGTAAAAAGAAAAGATTATTACTACGCTGAATTTAGTTTTATGAAATGCCAAATGAAGTTTAAATATGCACTACTTTTACTGTCAGTGCCGAATTAAGTTCATCATACACTGGGAAAAAATATGGTTCTGGGATCTAGAATGTAAATTGTGGCTCTAGAAAAACTAGTTCCATGTCATCCCTATAAATTCTAGTTCCCTTTTCTAGAGATTTCTAGAGTCTCCAACTGGAATTCAAGAGCGTTTTCCTATATTCTCGTAGTCAAGCCTATTTAAAAATCTCTGCAAATAGATGCGAACTCAAGAGGTAAGTTTTAGTAACTGTAATTCTAGTTTATGAAACCATTCCAGAAATCAAGCGATAATTTCTCGCTACTGAAACAATTCATTATCGTTTCATCATCTAGAAAATAAGAGAAGAGACTAGAAATTCTAGATCATTTCGTCTATTCAGCTTAGTTGGTTATCCTATTCGCACAACTCGGAAATCTATATTTCTAGTTTAGGGATTCAGAAAATGACTACATTTCAGGTGAAGGCGGTATTTTTTTTTGTCTCGGTGTAAACAGTTTAGGATAAAGTTAAAACAGGAGTTATACAAAATAGCAATGTTTGTTATTATCTAGGCTTCATATCTCTTTGAACTTTTATGGTATACCCATTCATACTTTTCTAGTATATACAGCAATACCCAACTCTACGTTGTATAGTTTTTTACAAAGTCTTATTATTCTTTTATCAACGATTTTTTTTTATATATAATACAGTTAATAATTCCTATATTTTACGTTACCTTCCGAGCGCGAGTAATACTCAGACTTGACCGTTTATTCTATTGTAAATAGAAGAAACTAAAAAATGGAAAATAAAATATAAAAAAAAAGAAAGAGTGTAACATATATATTTTTTAAAATACACTTTTATTTACATGTGATGTTACAACATGTTAAACCTCCTGTGTCCCACTTGTGTGACACTTTGTGGACCCACTCCCTCATCTCTTAAAGAGAGAATTCTTTAATAAATAACCCCAAATAGAATGTTTATTTAAAAAAACAAGATAAAAGAGAAAATTGGAAGGGTTTAGTCAATTTAAGTAATTTCCTGAAGTACATTGCTCACAAATGAACAAACACATTGCAGATTTCACATACATTACTTGACCTTTCCGTTATTATAGAATGAATGCACATCTCCTTTTCCATTCATCTGAGCGACGGAATTCTTCGTAGCGAAAGTTCTATTCAATTTACTGAAACGTTTTCACGAAGCGAATCAAAGCTTTTGGTTACTTCGGTACGAAAATTATCTTTTCTTCCCATTCAGATACAAAATGTATCTTTCAAGATTTAAATAGAAGAAAAGCACTTTGCATTTCTCTTTTAATTCTTTTTCTCGGGGTTTCGAGAATTAAGACATTTAAAAAACTTAATCCCAATTCAAATTTGTACGTTTTCAAAGCAGTATTTTTCAAAAGTGGTAGGACAACTAAATCTTATTTTTTATAAATGCTAGTGTGTCCGTCCGGATGTACTATAGGCTGCACTGACGAATATCTTTTTTCGCACCCGGGGCAAATATGGAATTTGGAACCCTGCCCCCCCCCCCCTCCCCCCCTCTTCCGCAAAGTATATTTACAAAGAGAATTTTACTAATTTTCTAATAGCCGAATTATTTTAAAATTTAAAATATGTAATCATAAAATATGTAATACTGAGTAAAGTAATCTTCAATTTCGGATCCAAGGGGGAGGTCACGGGAGTGATGACAGCCCTCTAAACACCAACAAAAATATTCTAAACATCATTTATAAAATGAAATATACAGTAAAGTCCCAATTATCCGAGTTTCCGCTTTAACCGAGTTATTTTCTTCTGATGGATTGATGGTCTTCTGATGGTCTTCTATTATTATGAAACATCCATTATAAATGAAGTATTAGGTGAAGATGAAAGAGCAGTCGTAAAAAGTTAGAACTCTGATTTTCTTGTCAGAATGGGGGAAAAAAAATGGCCATTTTTTTCCTGCCATTTTTTCCCCATTCTCACCAGAAAATCAGAGTTCTAACTTTTTACGACTGCTCTTTCACCTTCATCTAACACTTCATTTATAATGGCTGTTTCATAATAATGGAAAACATCGGTCCCTCAGAAAAAAAGGATCCATTCCAAAGGTATAATCCTTTAATTGGCCCCCCTTCGTTCTGGCGCCCAGGGCACATGTCGCCTCCCCCCCCCCTTTAGTTTCGGCCCTGCTAGGCTGTATAGAGCTCACAGGAAAACCATTATTCTAACTCTAATAGATATTTTACATTTAATTAATTTTTTTTTAAGTTTGCTCATTAACAACACTACAAAGCTTTCTTATATTAAAAATATGAATAATGTATTCAAAAAAGTTTTGAAATTTATTAAAAACGATACTTGGGGTATTAGCCGCATGCAAGGAGTTAATAGTCACAGATATCGTCAACTGTTTCGCTAATTACTGCGCCTTTTATTGTTAGGATAATTTTAGCGGTTTAAGCGTGTAGTTCGATTACATTGTTAATTTTTTTATATATATATATACTTTGCTTTATTTCATTTTCTTTATTTATAAGCAAATTTTTTACCTGAAATGTATTTTTCTATAAAGATTATGTTTCATGTAAAAGTTTCTGGAAACTTTGTACTTTTTTTTAATAAAAAATTATTAAACTTTCCATTTAAACATGGCAAATTGGATAAAATCCATTCTGAGATAAATGGACTTACATTTTTAGATACAGGCGAGGCAGGATTGATAGTAAAACACAAAACTTGTTATATTTGAACGTGTAAACATCATAGAAGTACACGTTTTCCTTTATTTAATTTATTTAACTTTGTAGTATTTTATTAACAAAAGAGAGAAATGTATTTTCTTTTAGAATGACCTTCGGACCCCTTAACTGTAACAATTTTTCGTAGTCCTTGCTGCACGCGAGATAGATAGATTAAAATCATTCTTAAAACCGTAACCAATCAGTAAAATGAGGTATAGTTTTCAAACCAATTATATTTGAATGTTCATTTTTTTGTTTTATTAGGTGGTGTCAAAATTAAAAAAGTTAGATTTCATATGTTAAATTTGTGTTTAATTTCATTTCATTTCATATTTTTTATTTATTTATTCATAAAGTTTTAATCTAGGTATGGAAAATTGGTCAGAGACAAATGCTGAACGATTTAAATTGTTTTAAGTGCAAATGATTTATTATTCTTCCAAAATGGAGCCAGCACGCGATGAAGATAGATTTGAAAATTTTCAGGCTTGAAAATTGTTTTTTAAAACCGCAATAAATGAAGAAATTGTGATACAGTTTTCAAACAAACTGCATTTGAAATTGTATTTTTTCTCTATACGACGGTGTAAAAACTGAAAATGTGCAATATTTAGCTGTTGATTTAAAAAGAAAAAATCAGTAGCGAAAATTACAAAACCGAAATTTAATCGTCAGGTATACGAACTTCAACGTGACGTCAGCGTTAAGTACAGACACGTTTGTCTTTTATAATATAGACTTTTTAAATTTCTAAATATTTTGCTATTTATAATTATTGTTTAATTGTTTTGTTTCTTTAATGTACAGTCGCGGAAAAAAAAAGTAAACACCCCCTACTAACTCCTCAACAAATTATCGTAAACGAAAGTTACTGGTACCGAACGATTGGCAATAAAGCCTACTTTTAAATGATGTATATAAAATTTGCTTAGGGGGGCATTTACATATTAAAACAAATCCAAACTTCATTTTTTCAATGGCAATACCCAATTTTAACCAGATATTTCAAATCTTCAGTTAAAACTATTCCTACACACCAATTTTCAAGTCATTTGAAAGATAAGTTTTTTAATTATAAACATTCAAAATTTAGTGCCTCTAATGTTAAATTACATTTTCATATTTTTATTTTTATCTCTTCAAATTAGGCTCCTAATGTGCTAATTTTTTGTGTAGCAATAATACTAATATACCCAAACATAAATACGTTGAATTTGCAATTTTTGTAATTTTATGATATAAATTATGAATTATGAAATTAATATTCGAAAAAATTATGAATTGCAACCTACAGTTTTTTTTTTTTTTTTTTTTTTTTTTTTTTTTTTTTTTTTTTATGGATTTAGTTTTATTAAGTCCTGCTTCATGGAAATCCAAAATTTCACATTTTTCTTCCAAGTAGTTTTCAAATTATGCTTAAAAAACGGCAAACGGATCTTTTAAGGGGCCGTCTGTGATAGAAGTGATTAAATATTTTGAAATTTCTTCTGCTGTTGTGTAATCTAGAAGGCTTCATTGACTGCTTGAGTGGTGCTCAAGGTGCCTTGATCAAGAAGGGGACTCTATCGGTTAACAGTCGAGTATGGAACTCAGTGTTGAATTCAGACACTTTTCTCCGGGAGGGATTTCTGTGGCTCCGGGGGGGGGACATTATAGAGTTCCGGGGGGGAAATTGCACTTTTTGACCATTGAAAACACAAAATCTCAAATCTTCCGGGGGGGACATCTCATTGCTCCGGGGGGGAATGTCCCCCCCGGGCCACCCCCTGAAATCAACACTGATGGAACTTCAATTTGGATACAGCCCTTAAAATACGCTGGTTTTAAAATAATTAATTTCTCGGAAACTTATGGTACGAATTGCATAAAAATTTGTTCTTAGGCTAATTGAAGGGTGTAGAGTTCATTTATGCTGTCAGAATTGTGTACTGAAATTGAAAAAACCAAAGTTATGGTTCGTTTTAATAAGTAGAAGGCCCCCTAAGCAAATTTTATATACATCATTTAAAAGTAGACTTTATTTCCAATCGTGTGGTACTAGTAACTTTCTTCTACGATAATTTGTTGAGGAGTTAGTAGGGGGTGTTTACTTTTTTTTTTTCCACGACTGTACATTTATACATAGATTTCCCATTAGATCTATAGATCTCTCCATAGATTTCCATGAAATATATGTTTTGAAAATTTCATGAAAAAACAAGCAGAAATTTTTGAGGTATCCTGAGTGTTATGACCAAAAATGTCATTTGGAGAAAAACAACGCCAAAGTTTCGGAAAAGCCGCTTCAGCTATTGGGCGGGTATAATTCTAAAAGCCATAACTTCTGTTGTACTAGGAATTTCAAGCCTACAATTATATCACAATATTCAGAAATAATAGGAGTTAAACATCTAAAAAAATTAAAATTTCGAAAATTTTGAAGCTTTAAGAATCCTGAAACCCCTTAACTTGAATTTTGAAAATAAAAAAAAAATATTAACATTAGCCATATTTAAAAATTCAAACAGATTTTGAAAAAAAAAAAAAAAAAAAAAAAAAAAAACGTTTTATCCATACTTTTCTTTACTGAACAAATATTTTAAAAATAAAAAAATTATTGACATTAGCCATATTTAAAAATTCATACAACTTCTGAAAAAAATATCACTTTTTCCATGCTTTTTTATTCATTTTCGAACACAGAAAAATAACTATAAATTTGGCTTTGGGATTTTTTTTAAATATTTACTATCTGTATTATAAATAAAAAATATGTCCTTCAGTAACACTTACGTCATATCGACGGTGGCAACGACCTGATCCATAAATTTGGCTTTTACTACAATTTTTACAACTTCTAAAAATCGCACAATTTCAATTTTTACGATGTCGAATAGTTAAGGAAAGTACTTTCAAATGCAATTTGTTCGAAAACTGTATCTCAATTTACTGATTTTGTGTGTTTTTCTAAATACTTTTCAAGCATGAATTTAAAAAAAAAAAAAAAAAAAAAATGCTTGCAACCAAAAAACGGAAAATTAACCCGTTTGCACTTAAAGCAATGTAAAATATTCAGCTTTTTCTTGTTTCTATGTAATTTTCCATAACTAAATTGTCAAAAGAAATTAAAACTTGGTAAGTTTAATTGTTAGTTGTCAGTTGCTAACTTATATATATTAAAAACTGTTGCTCAAAAAGTAGGAGGCGATTCCAATAGTTACGGGTTTTCTATAATTTTTATGACTTTTAACATTAAATATCGATCGCCGAAAGTCTTTTTTTCCCCAGTAGTGAGACTTGTGGTTTTCAGTAATTTACACTAATTATTTAGTGTAATGCTAGAATCTGCAACTGTCGCCCCCGTTTTATACAGGGTGTATCTGAAATGCTTCAACAAACTTAGGGGGGTGATAGTACTCATCAAGACGAATGAAAAGTGCAATGGAACATGGTGTCGCAAATGACTTTTAAAGTGTGAAAATCACGAAACAAATAAAAATATCGAAGTCTCGCATCATCGAAATCTCGCATTCTGCTTTTCTGGAGAGCTGGCTAGTATCACGAAGCTGGTTTTCCTTTCACTTTGTGCTATCCGGTCAGAAAGAGATAACAAAAACTTGGAAGAAAGCCAAACAAATCTGTGAGAAGGAATTCATATATGCAAAGCCACGTAGTCTTCCAGCTTTTCTGCCAATCGTTCCTCCGCAGATGTACTCTGTGTAATAATGTCCGCGGTCCAGGGCCGAAACTAAGGGGGGGGGCAGAGGGGGCATGTGCCCCGGGCGCCAGAGGCAAGGGGCGCCAAATGAAAGATTATACCTTTGGAATCGATCATTTTCTTCTGATGGACTGATGGCTTTCATTATTATGAAACAGCCGTTATAAATGGAGTGTTAGGTGAAGATGAAAGAGCAGCCGTAAAAAGTTTGAACTCTGATTTTCTGGTCAGAATGGGGAAAAAATGGCCATAATTTTTTTATTACAAAAAAAATATGGCCATTTTTTTTCCCATTCTGACCAGAAAATCAGAGTTCAAACTTTTTACGACTGCTCTTTCATCTTCACCTAACACTCCATTTATAATGGCTGTTTCATAAAAATGAAAGCCATGAGTCCATCAGAAGAAAATAACTTGGTTAAAGCGGAAACTCGGTTAAGTGGGACTCGGATAATCGGAACTCTACTGTATAAGCAAACACTGTAAATAGCCGGTAATACATGCGATTTCTTTTATGTGAACAAACTATAATTGCAACAAACGTCACATTCAATTTTTGTAGTTCAATATTACATATTTTATGATTACATATTTTAAATTTTAAAATAAGTCGGCCATTAGAAAATTAGTAAAATTCTCTTTCTAAATATACTTTGAGGAAGAAAGGGGGGGGGGGGGCGCTAAAATTCATGTTATCCCCGGGCGCAAAAAAGGCTAGTTTCGGCCCTGCCGCGGTCGACACTTTCAACAATTGTTGTAAAATATTTGTTTTCTCTGGACATCACGAGCTGTATTGTGCCTATTCTGTGCAATAAATAATTTTCCGGGGTGTTTATTTCTTGTCTCAATTTGTCCATTTCCAGACGCATTTTCTCGATTTTCATCCATTAAACGTCATTTGCGTCCCCATGTTCTATCGCATTTTTTGATCACTTTCATGAGTACTATCATTCCTCTAAGTTTGTTGAAGCATTTCAGATACACCCTGTATATTAATTTGATTCTAAGACACACAATCACATTTATTTATAACAAAATCTGATATAAAATTTAAAAAAAAAAAAAAAAAAAAAAAAAAAAAAAAAACCTAAGAAGAAGAAGAAGAAGAAGAAGAAAACAGTATTAAGAAGCAAAAAAAGAAAAAGAGAGATTTGTCTTATTTTAAAAATAAATTAATTAATTGATACACTATTGACTATTTGGTTTTTGTGAGAGAAATTCAAAATTGACATTAAAAATTATGTAGACTTGCAAAATATTTTCCTACTTCTCACGAGGCAAACTGAACAAAAGATAATTTTGTCTTAGATCTTTTTAAATTTAGAAAGAATTTATCGTTGAAAACATAGTAAGTTACATAAAATAATTGGGCTGATAATATATGAAGATTTTTTTTTTAATTACATCTTTAAAACCGATACAGTTTAAACAGTTTACATTTGTTTAATTTAGCTTCTAAGGGTCCTCATGCATCCCGGTTCATAAGCTAAAATTAACCCTTCACTGCACCACGTGCCATATCTGGCACATACCTAAAAACATCATAATTTTCGTTATGTGCCATGAATTTGTCTAATAGGATCCCTGTAACTGATCTAGAACAATCCAAAGAATGAAATAATACTTATTTTGTCCATGTCAGATGGTTGCATTAGACAAAAAATTAGAATTTGTTCTACGGAAACAAAAACAAATTCGATCAAACTATTAAGGTAAGATTTACTTTCTTTATTTTTACTGACTACTTAAAAATATTAATATAAAAAAATTGCAGGGTGTTAAGCAGGTAAAATTAATTAATTTAAGCTCATTTAGTTGCAAAATATAGCAATACGAGACAACAAATACAACGTACAAATTTGTACGTATAGCACACACCATAAAATATCAAATTTTAGCTGAAATTTTGAAATTTATTTTTTTTTTTACTATTTTTCCCATTATTAGACCGATATATAGATTTCAAAGGTAATTTTTCATAAAAATTGAAAAATTCGTGCAGTGAAGGATTAAGTGTTATTACGGAACAGTTAGTTTCACTATTTAAAAAAAATCGTTTACGATGGTATGTTCACCACATGATTTATTTTATTTTATTTTATTTTGCATGAGAAAGAGACTAAAGCGTAAGTTTAGGTTTGGCATAAGACAGACAGAAAAAACAAGATTATAAAACGATTCATAAATTCTATTTCTGAAATATAGATCTGCTGGAAAGCGTGAGACATTACAGCAGTATGCGGGGCGCAGGCTCAAGTTCGCCACCATTTTATAACAGCGAAACATGGGGTATTTTGCTATAAATTTAAAAAAAAATTGTTTGAAATAAAAATAATTTTAAAATAAAAACATCTACAGCAATATATCTTGTTTATATTGAAAAACAAATTCTAATATATGCTTAAATGTATTCAGCAGAATGTACAAAGCCACCTTAACCCTTAAATGCGCGATTTTTTATTTTATATCGAAAAAATTATACATGATTCTCTGAAAGGTTTATTACACAGGAAAAATAATGAAAAAAATCAGAGATACATTTTTTATATAATACGTCAATATTTTCTTCTGTTGCATATCTGCAATACAAGTAAAAACTACTGTCGTGTGACTGTTTTACGCTAAAATATTGCAAATTAGTATAAATACTTTAATAATTATGTCTCCAAATACCTTATTTTACATAATTATTTATTTTATAAAACTTAACATTTAACCTTTTAATTTCCATAAAAGAATGCGTTCTAGAAATTACGTTGTTCAGAGAATCTGACTTTACACCAGAAAGTTTTAATTTCGCTTTGTTTAAATACGGGATGTCTGGTTTTTTAATAAAAGCAAATATTGCTATTTTAATTTTCTGGTGTGAATTAGGTATATCGAATTAAAAAAATCTATTAAATTCAAAACAGTTTTCTTTTCCTATATGCAAAACTGCGCACTAAAGGGTTAACCCTTTTAGGGGCAAATAATTGTGTTTCTGTAATGCCAAATTCACACCGGAAATTTAGAACAATAAATTTTCAAAATAAGGAAAAGCGATTTTACAGCTTTGTTTCACCAAAGTTATAAAAGGGAAACTTAATTAAAATTTTCTGGTGCAAATATGAATTAAAATTAGGTGGGATAAAAAAAAAGTCCTATCTCCTAAACTATACAAAATACTGTTATTATGCAAATTATATTTCAAAAAAAGACTTTTCAAATGACTTTTTTGTCACAAAGCCCCCCAAAATGAGACTTAAATGGTTATTTATTAAAATACGTTGGTATATTTCATTACGAGAATATTGTCAATATTCCAAAACATGAAATTGAAATAACTGAAAATAAAAAATTGATAATTTGTTTAACTAAATTATGTAAGAGATACAGATTCATTCACTGTGGTAAAAATTTTATTTAAAATTGTGGGGAATCAGAAGGTGGAGAGGATGATGGCGATGGTGCAGATGGCAGCAATCAAATACTGAAGAAGGAGCAAATACAAGAAATGTCAAATAATGGTAAAGACAACACAACAAAGTCAAAATCCGGGTAAGAAAAGTCACAATTCGGGTAATTATATGTCACATCTGGGTAAAAAAGTCACAAATCAGGAAATCAAAGTCACAATCAGGAAGTAGCATTATTTCTTCTTTCTGAAAAGAGTATTCTTGATTCTTTTAGACAAAGGCAACCTGGAAACAATATTTTAAGACATTATCAAAAACAGCTTATTGAAAAATCTTACTTTAGCTATCTTAAAGAAACTCCAAAAATGCTAATGAAACATTCGAGGAAGATTATTAAAAAAATACATAAAACTTCAACTGCAAAAGAAAAGACAAATGTCTCTTAATCTCGAAAAGTATAATATAACCAGGGCAGAAAATTTATAACAACCTCTTCCGAGTTATTCATAATTCCAAAATGCATTTTTTTTCTTTAGAAAGATCAGTAATCGATATACTTCCGAGATTTAATGATACATTTATAAAAAACGAAGCTACTTTTACTACCACTGATTTTCGTAAACGTTACCCAGTAGGTTTTAGAGTGCATTAATCCGTTTCCTTAACCCGAAATGTAGATTTTTCAGATGCTATTCATTTCTGAAAAAAGCAATTACCTTTTCAAAAAACATGTTTTAGAAACAAACATAATAAATTAACAGAATTAACATTAACATTAAAATCAATATTACTTTGTAAATCTCGCATCTATAAATTCAATTATGAAGATAAAAATGTATGTTTGAGAATAAATAGCACACTAAAAGCCGATATTACGCTTTCAGAAGACGAATTAATACGCTATAAAAGTTACCCGGACTCGATTCCGAAACTCAGTGGCAGCAAAAAATGTTTTTTTAGCTCCCGGTACGGTATGCTATTTCTTTCTCCCAGCTTATTTTGTGTATTCCAAAAATAACGTTACTTTACAGAAGCCAGCCGTAAAACAAAGCAGTACGATTAAATACTCTATAGCAATTTTTTTAACTTCTAAGCATTGCACATTTTCGATTTTTATACTGTCCTATTGGAAAAAAAAAAGTTCTTTTAAATGCATTTTGTTTGAAAACTGTATCTCCATTTATTATTAAAATATTAATTTTTTTGTAATTTTTGGAGCCATTTGCTTAATATTGGCAACGGAAGAACTCCATTTCTGTAGAAAGTGAAAGAAAAATAGCAATTATATCTTTTTGTTGCCATTTTCCCATAAAAACTGAAAATATTTTAATTAAAATACGTACTATTTTGAAAAAATATAAATGAAGGATTTCTGATAAAACATGGAACTATTAGAAACTAAATTTAATTTTAAATGCCTATATTAATTATACAAACAAATGAAGGCCTGTGAATCTTTAGATAGCCGATATTTTTGTCGAGTTTTTTCAATGACGAAATCTTTTTTTGTGTGTGTGTGTGTGCGTGTATTATTCAGCGATAGATAGTGACGTCCTAAGCGTACTTTACACTAGATGTTGTTTAACACTGGATCGCAAATGATGAATTCTTCAGCGGATGTGGATAACGTCACTTTATGTAAAATAAAATCGCGTGTAATAAGTCTTAAACCTGAACTACAGTGGATTCCCGATTATCGGAGTTACCGCTTTCACCAAGTTATTTTCTTCTGATGGACTGATGGCTTCTATTATTATGAAACAGCCATTATAAATGAAGCGTTAGGTGAAGATGAAAGAGCAGTCGTAAAAAGTTAGAACTCTGATTTTCTGGTCAGAATGGGGGGGGGGGGGATAGCCATAATTTTGAAAAAAAAATTGAAAAAAGAAAAAATTATGGCCATTTTTTTTTTTCCATTCTGACCAGAAAATCAGAGTTCTAACTTTTTAAGACTGCTCTTTCATCAATAATAGAATCCACCAGTCCACTAGAAGAAAATAAAGTAATGGAAATGTCGGGGGTGACACTAAATTCTGAAAAGCAGAATTCCTGTTCTCTAGTTTTTTATAATTGTTTCTCTAAATCTCAAAAATATATTGATTTCAGAGTTGCCTAATGATAAAGAGCGCTTTTCGGAATGGTGGGTAACTTGGAAAATGAGTTTTGCTATATTCATTCATAGTTCCATTATATTTTCGCAGGTTAAGAAACATTTATCTTTTTCTACAGTGTCCTTGTTGTACAGCTTTTTTTATAAAACTTTGTTGTTATACCCCTATTTTCAATTTTTAAGGAATCATTTTACCTTTAAAATGTTAGAATATGTTTTCTCTTTTTATTTTACTTTCATATTTTTTCCTTCATATGTTTTTCTGTTTTCTTTTCTTTCATAGTTTTTATAACATAATATTAATACAAAAACGAAAGGATAAATTTGGAAACAAAAATTTTGTACAGTTGATAAACTATTTTGATGCAAGTTTCATGATAGAAATCTGAGGGAATGATTTATGAAATCCTTAATATACAAAAAAGTTGGACAAAATCATTTGAAATAACATGCAATAATAGTTATCAATGTTAACTGGGGAAAAAAAGTAGGGCTTCGGTATGCGACCATGTACTTGCCTCACTTCGAAAAGTAATGATTCGTTGAAAATATTGATTTTCATTTAATAAACTATCATTATAAGAATAAAAAATTAAATATTTTAGTTATTTATTTATTTTATTTCAATATTTCATTCATCTTTAGAAAAATTTCAATAAAATAAAGAAGAAATTTAATATACCTGTCGTAAGGATGGAATCCAGCACAATAAGTTATAGCGTTAATGTGATCTTAAAAGAACATTCATAGTGTCACATTACATACTTTATATTGCAACACCATTTCTTAACTTATCTATTTGTATTTTATTAGAAAAGCTGCCATTTCTTTTCTAAACATTGGTGATAAATGCTAATAATAATAATAATAATGATAATAATAATAATGCTTACGCTTTAAGTCTAAGGATAAACATTTCCAACACGGTGAAATTAACTCTACGCTGCCATTCGTAAACATATTCTCTAGATAAATCATCCATAGCCCGCCAGGCAGCATCGGCTTGGTTTATCTTTATCAAGTAAGGCATGGCGCTCGACAAGTCTATGTTCTTCTCTCTCATCAACTTTCTCCATATCCTTTCTCTTTCTATTTTCAAATCACTTTCAAACCATTTCAAGGCTTCTTCACGAACTTCAGAAGACCTTTTCATTATCATGAAGGCCGCTTCAACTTTGTGATCAAACTCAGCAGAATCAAACATGAATCTGAAAACAATTTGGGAGGTATAAATAAACATAAAAAAGGAAGAAAAATCATGCGTCAAGTACAGAGTAAGGACTTTTTCCAACATATGCAGAATAATGTAATAAAATTTCCCCATCTAATAAGGTGAAAAAGGAAATCTAAGAAAAAATTTGAAGTATTCATAAGACATTTAAAACACCAATTTCAACTATTACATTCCATTAAATAGAAACGTACTGAAATTATTTTGTATGGAAACCTTTATAGGATCTGTAGATTTCCATGCAGGGTCATTTCCAAAAAAAGGCATTTCCATGCAGGGTGGTTCAAAAGGTCATTTCCAAATGGCACGTGTGGGTGTGTCAGGTCACGAGGAGCAAGAATTACACAGGAACTGGGTGTCGGAAACGCGATCGTGACGGTGCAATTGCATTGCGCAAAGAAAAGATAACAAACGGTATAAAAAGACCATTTTACATAAAACTTAATCGAAGTAAAAAATAGAAATGAAAAATGTTACAGCTCATAACAAGTGCTCAAAATGTGCTCCATTAGCCGTGATGCATGCGTCGTATCGGCGAGCATGGAATCGCGAATACGTTCTAATTGGCTAAGCGTCTCCCAGACACGTTTCGCCGCTTCATCGATCCGTGCCATGATGTCCATGGCCGATGCAACGGGTGTCTCGTACACTAGATACTTAATATATCCCCAGAAGTAGAAATCCATGGGTTTAGGTCAGAGGATAGTGGTGCCCACGGCACAGGGCCGATTGGAATGTGTTCGTGATTCCATGCGACATCGATGTGTAGCACGCATCACGGCTAATGATGGGGCACATTTCGAACACTTGTTGTTGTCACATTTTTCCTTTGTGTTTTGTACTTCGATTAATTTTTTTGTAAAATAAAGGTCTATTTACACCGTTTGTTATTTTTTGTTTGCGCCATGGTCACGATGAAATTGCACCGTCACGATCGCGTTTCCGACACCCAGTTCCTAAGTAATTCTTGCTCCTCATGGCCTGACACACCCACACGTGCCGTTTGGACATAACCTTTTGAACCATCCTGTATATACTGCATAGTATGTTAAATTTTAATTCAGTTTGGAAACGCATGACACAGTTGAAAACTTCCCTTCAAAAATGAATTCTTTGTTCAATCTGAAATTCTTTATTCAAATTCTTAAAAGATTATATTTTTCCATTGCTATGAATATTTTTCAACTAAGTAGTCATCAAAGAGTATTTTTTTAAATCTCACTATCTTGTTCCTTATTTGTTTTAGAAGAGAATCTCGGTTTGGAAATTAAAAATTTGTAAGAAAAAAAAGGTATTTAAAGGTACAAAAGGTATTTAAAGAATTTCCTACTCCTTGAATACTTTCCTGAGAAAAAACTTTAAGGTATGTAAATGATTTACCTGACAATTATCAATATAGTTTATTGAAACTTACATTTAAAAAAATGAAAATTATAAAAAACGTTCTATACCTATCCACTGCTACTTCTCTTCTCAAAATTTTCCAATACTTTTCTGTTTTTCTACTATCCTGATCGTCATCGAAATCCTTACGAGATCGAAATCTGCAAATAAATAAATAAATATATATATATACATATTTTTTGAAATATGAAATAAACGGCAATGATAATTCATCATACACAAACGGGATGCATTGAAAAATACGTAGAAATATATCTGCATTTTACTTAATATAAAGTTATAGGGTTTCCTAAGTACTACTGAAGCCTTCTTGGAGCAAAGCAACTCAATACATATCTTCTAAATTTCCTTATCGGGTCATTCCACGTAAATTGAGCAAAAATTTTAAAAAAGTCGTGGCCACATAGTAACAGATTTTAATAAAATTTGATATACAGGTTCAATTCATATTCAAATAGAGCTCTGCAAAATATCTTCACGAAAAATAAATTATTTTAGCAGTTTTGGACATTTAAAAAACTTGTGATAAAGAATGGCATGTGTGCAATCGTCCAAATTTGCAGGTTTGAAGTTCTGTATCTTGAAAACTATTTAACTGAAATGAATTTTTTTTTAAATAATGTAACCTCTGAAAAATTATCTTCTTATTTATTGAGCAATAATAATCTGGTAACACTATGATTATTCTTTAATTGGTTGTAAAAATTGAAAATTTGCAAATTTTGAGAAAATTAAAAACGTAATAAAAATTAAAGGAATTCAAAAACATCTGAGAAATTAATGCCTGATGTAATTTTACATATTAAGATCGAATTACTAAAGTTTTTAAGTTGCCATGTATTTCCTTCACCTTTAAAAAATTTTAGAAACTTTAAAAAAAATGACAAAATCGTAATTTTTCCTCTTATTGACAGGTAAAAAAAACAATGAAGGAAATGTCCCACATTACAGTTATTGCACAGACATAAAGATCAATAAGTCCATAATCTGATAAAAAAAATTCAAGCATGCCTTTTTGATTCCTAACGTCACAAAATTAGGTTAAAAAAGGCAATATTAACTATATTCCATGAGCTATTTTTTTTAAATTCGCGCGCGTTTCTTAAAATATTGCACGATTTCAAGGTGAAAAAATTTAGTGCTGCCATCTATTTTCTGTATGTGGTCTTAGAAATTAATATATAATTTTCTGTTCAATTGAGCTTTTTTTTCTACTTTAATTAAAAATCTTCTTGAGGAAAAAATAAACTGAAAGCAAGTATAAAGGTTTTTATGTTTAAAATATACACTGTTATCTATAATATTAAAAGAATTAAAAGTTTAAAAAAGATTTCTTTCACGTCGAAACAAGTGATAGAAATATTGCATTTTATCCTCAACATTTTTTACTATTTATTTTTTTTCTCATTAAGGAATAAAAAAGGCAAGAATTAAAGTTTAAATATTTAATATATATACTGTTAGCTATAACGTCAAGCAATTTTGATATTGTCAGAGGTGTCCTTCATCTCTATAGAAACGTTGCATTTTTCCCTCAAATTTTTTCAGAAATATTTTTTTTCTCATTAAGGAATAAAAATACAATTACTAACTTACGTCAATCTGTTACTTATCATTCATTCCTAATTATAAATAATTTTTAATATAGTCTTTGCATTCTTAAGGCTAATAACCAAAATTGAAACTTCAAGCATGTAGCCAAAACCACGATTTTGCATCCACTTTTAATATAAATTTTAATACTTAAATAAACAATCCTAAAATCTATTATTTTACATTTACTCAAAAATAGATATGATCTGCTTACAAAATGATTTTCGTTAAAATCTGTGACATGTCTGCCACAGGTGATTTGCTCATTTTGTATGGAATGACCCTATCATTTAAATAAATAATAAATGTGTTTTATTCACTGTTACTTTAATATTTCAAGAGTTACAACGTAAAAAATGACAGATGTCGCTTAATATGAGAAAAACTACGAACAAAAGTATATAACTTCTTATAATAATCTTCTCTATATAATAATCTATTTTAAAGATATAAAGAAGTATTTATAAAATCACTGTTTATTTGGCTGCACTGATTTTCGGAAAATTTTCCGACTATCTTTTACAATGCATTGGAAGGCGACAGCACAGACAATCACCTCATCGAGTTCACGGCTAAAATTCCATAATTAGTTAAAACTTAAACTTGATTCGCATATTAAAACGCAATCGGTCTGCCAAGTCTTATCTTGGTGGAAAACACCTGAAAACCCGATTTTAGCGGTTAACTCGCAGGTTTACTTTTGTTTTTTCCTGCACCCAGTCATCCGTGTTTTCATACTTTTGGGTGCAGGAAAACACAATGGTAAACCTACGAGTCAGCAGCTAAAATCGGGTTTTCGGGTGTTTTCCATCAAGATATGACATAGCTGACCGATTTGGTTTTAATATGCGAATCGACTTTTAATTAATTCTGGAATTTCAGCCGTGAACTCGATGAAGTGATTGTCTGTTCTACTGCCTCCCTGTTTATCAGTTTCCGCAAAGCAGATAATATATATATATTTTTTTTTTTTTTTTTTTATGCTATCCAGTCTCAAGAAACATTTTCATGTACACCCAACATCTTTTACAGACAAACATGATTGATAACACCTTTAATATTAACGTTAAAATTAATATTATTTGGTAACTCTTGCATTTATAAATTATATTACGCAGATTAAAGCTGAGAATCAATAATGAATAGTATCCTAAAATGCTATATTTCGGGTTGTGAAAATTTTATTATTCAGTAGAAACTATACTCGGAAACGCTTCCTGAAATCAGTGGTGACAAAAAAAACTTTGTTTTTATTTAAAAAAAAAATTCTTTAAAGCTCGAAAACATGTCGCCCTGAGGCGTGGTCAGTAAGCGGACGCTGCTGCCACGCTGAGGGTCCGGGTTCGAGTCCCTGGGTAAGACATGGATGTGATTGTGTTTTAAAGTAATATATATATGTAATGTATAGAAATAAAATTGTTATGTCTGGTTTGTGTTACGATTTCTGCGTATAAATGAGGATCATTCGAGGCGACAGCAATTGTTGCTATAGGCCTCAAAGCAATCGCCACTACGGGGGATTTCAAATCAAATCAAACTCCAAAACATATTGGTTTTTCGAGATTTTTAATGATAAAGAACGCTTTTCGGAAGCATAAGTAAATCGAAAAAAGGCTATTGTATATTCTTCGTTAATGATTGTATTACATTTTCGGGTACTACTTAGCCCATTTCGCTAAATTATATAAATCGTCAATTCAGTCGCCAAATTATACAAATTGACATAATTTTTATTTTAAATAACGAAAGAACAAATAAATTAGTATATAACATTAATAAAAATACAAATAAAATGTTGAAATAAAAATCACTTGATGACATAAACACGTGTAACTTGCTTAAAGTCAAGTGAATGTGACATTTACGATCAACCATTATTGGCATTTAATTTTATAGTTTGGCGATAGATTTTTGGTCGACGGGATAACTAAGTAGTACCCATTTTCGTAGATTAGAAAAAATTTCTCTTTTTCTTTACAGTGTACTAATAAAAAAAACACACATGAAAAATGTAAAATTATACAGACAATTGTGCGGATACATCAAAATGTAGTTGTATTCCATGTTGATTCCTTGATAGATAACAGTATTAAAAGTCAGTTAAACTAACATTTTCAATATACAATTTCCGTAAAAATACAGATTTTTTTACAGTTTTGTAATTCATGACACTATAAAATGCAATTTTATCATACTAAATAAAATAAAAGTTTAATTTGGGGTAATAATATTGTTTTGTATTAATAAGTATTTTGATTTTTTTATAGTAATTTTTACTTCGAATATCTGCAGTGCATTTATTTTGTATACATTAATGTTTGCATGTATTCTTAAATCAAGGAAATGCACAATGTATTTTAATCCCAATATTAAACATTGTTGCTTTTAAATCTTGGATGTAATTTTTAATACACTGAAGTAAGTGGTACTTATGTATTATTCGTGCCAAGAATACAGATCGCGAAAAATAGTTATAAATCGCCAAATGTGTTCAAAACGTTAGTGTAATGTACATTTAATAAATACATGACATCGTTTTAAAGGATAAACAAAATAAAGTAAACTTAGATTACATAAAACAGTAAATTAACATGCAGTCATTAAATACATAACATCAATATGGCGACTTTTAGCAATAAACGACATTGCAGTTTTTATTTTCGGCGGATTGTTATGCTCAACAGAATGAATATAAATAAACATTCTTCAGTATAAATATACTATATCAATTAATGTATTATGTTATATTTAAATCTATGCTATATCATGTTATACATTTATACGTATATCACTGCGTTTAGTAGGGCAATTAATATAATATTAACTACTATGTAGTTACAATGAAAAATGTAGAAAAATAAATAAATAAGTGTTACTGTAAGTAATGTTTTCGGTTCCATCGTTGTCTCAGTAAATCAGACGGACAATACGTAAACAGGTCAATTCCATCGTAACTAACGTAACACTTGATCGTCGAATTTTGTTTTCAAAACTGTGTAAAAAAATTACTAATAAAGCTAGAACAATTTTTTTAATTTAAAATGTTTCTTACTAAGGACTTAATACCCAAATACCTGTAGATTATTTCAATCTCTCTTTGAGTCCCAAAAATTGCAATTCAAAATCCTGTAAATGATGTAACATAAAATAGACAAACATTTTTTCTGCCTTCATTGAAGTGTAAAAATTATCAAAACTATCCCGTTAAAAAAAGTTATTTAATGTTCTCAACAACACTAAGTAATGACAAATTATAACAGTAACTTGTTTAATTAATTTCTGAACAATAAAAAACAAAAAAATGGCATTTACACATGTAACTGACGTAACTTTTATTGTGTAACTGACATGATATGAATTTACAAAGACAATAATGGTACTCAACTTAATTTGTAAACAATAATTTACAATGCCTTTTTATTAGTATTTTATTATACAACATAAAAATATCAAGCTTTCCAATCATACCCTTAAATTAAACATATTATAAATTTTGTTTCCCCCACCCGCCCTCCAAAAAAATGAAAATTTTCGGTGGAACTGCCCAGCACTGAGTTACCAAATATATATCGCGTTTTAAAGACAAAAAATGCGTCTTAAAAATGCTATTACTTGCAACTTACAACTAATTTGCATTACTTACAACTAACAACAGTGCTATTACTTAACAGGAGTAAATTTTCAAATGGGTAAAAAAAAAACCCGGGCCAGGATTCGAACCAGGGATATCTCGGCTGAAGCCGCCAATGCTCTACCGACTGAGCTATCGCGGACAAATCAGGGGGATTAATTCACGTGGTATTGAATGGGTGAATTAATCCTCCAGATTCGTCCGGGATAGCTCAGTCGGTAGAGCATTGGCGGCTTCAGCCGAGATACCCCTGGTTCGAATCCTGGCCCAAACTTTTTTTCACCCATTTGGAAATTTACATCTGTTATAATTTATTTACAAATGGAAAAATTGTGTTAAAAATTAATCTAATTCTATTACTTATTAACAAAGGTAAATCGCATTTATAAGATGTTTCAGAAAAACTATACTTACGTAAATTTCTCTAAGAAACCTTTAACACTCATTTTTCTCAATATCAAAGATCAAATAACAATAATCTTTAAAACTATCAAACGTTTTAAAGCAAAAATCGTTTAATCATTAGCTCTTAGCAAACTTCAAGCAAGAAGATTTTTACCAGAACAAAACGAAATTGAAAGCAACAATCATTCTTACAACAACAATGTGTACAACAATGGTACTAATATTGAAAAGTAAAAGTTTTAACAATGATTTAATGCGCTTTAAATCTTTTCAACAATATAAACTGGATTTCTATTTTCTTTACTATAAAGTAATTGTTATCCCATTGTTAACATTCCTATTAAAAGTTTAGAATTCAGCATTCTTTGTAGAATATTTATTGTACTTTTTATTTAATTTTCATAATCGTAAAAATAGAAATTTGTAATTTTCACTCTTTTCCTGATGAGTTTTGTAAATTTACGGAATTTGAATGAGAATTTTGCCAAACTAGTCAACTATATACAAAAGGCTTTGTTTATGGTGATTTAATTTTGGTCGCGAAATTTGGCGATAGTTCGCCAAGTATCGCCAAGCTAGGCGAGAATTCGACGCTGTCGGATTTCACTATGAAGATTTAAGCGCATGAGTTAGAAGCAAGAATGATTACAAGGAAAGTAAGTGTGCAAGAAATCACGTTTTCTAAAGCTCATAAATAAAACCTGATTATGTAATAAGCAGGTAGAATTTCAAGCTGCTATATATTAGCCATTTTTGTAAGATAGAAAAAAAAAAGAAAAAATGTTCTCAAATCGTTGTGTCAAAAAAATAAAAAATTAAAAAATTATTTACATCAATATTTAAAAAAATTATTTACATCAATAATTTGAATTTTTCGGAACAGATGTCATATTCGCCCCATATTGGCGCGATTTTTTTCTGTCGCCAATATCATATAGGCAACAGGTACTTAACTTGCGCCAAAGTGCTTGATGTGGTAACCCGGATTATGTTGTTTATGCTGTTGATGTTTTCGCCAAATTGGCAACCGAAAAAAATCGCGCCAATATGGGGCGAATATGACATCTGTACCAATTTTTCATATAAAAATTCTTTTTGGCATCTTTAAAGGGCAATCTAAAAAATATATTTAATATAAAAAATTTATTAAAGTTTTCAAATAACAAAAATTGTTTTTACCAATATTTTGTAACCGGGGAAACCTGTGTTGGATCCCCTAGTATTGATAACACTGTGAAGATTTCCAGGGTTATATTTTGTACCTCTTCTTGATAAGAATGTGTCAATCTTTTCTAGTAATCCACCTGTTGATAAACGAGCGTCTTAATGCATCGGATCAAAGTCTTTCTCCTTTTTTAATTCAAAGCTGAAAGTTTTTCTAATAATATTTTTGGCCGATAATCTTTAGGTACCATACTAAGAAAAAATGTTCGAGAAAGCGACAGAAGGCGATGCAATGTTTACAGATACTTACATCAAAACGGCTAAAGTATTTAACCTGGCAAATCCTCGTTATCCTTTCGTTTAATATTTGCGTCCTTCATTCAAAATCTGCAGTTGGATGGAAATAGGTTAAAGAAGAATCATAAAATACTTTTAGTTATTACTTAGCCTTTTAGTTATTACTTAGCACCTTAGGAAACAAGGTGTTTCCTTATTATCTTTGGCCACTAGCTAATTTCTATAAAGCTTAGTTAAACCTTAAATAATACTCTTATCTTTCTGTCATAGTTGTACAATGATATTTTTAAAGAACAAGAATAGTAACTTTTGAAAATTTCTGTCAGTGGTTAGGTATAAATAATAAATTTGATATTTTAAAGAGATTTTCAGGGACATGAAAATCACCGATAGTTATTACGAAGTAGAATTAATACATACAGTTGAACTTCCATTTAACGAAGTTCCCTTAACGTAGTTTTCTACTTAATGAAATTTTCTGCTGAACCTTCACTTTGAACACCATTAAGATGTAAATTATTCTCCGTATTACGAAAAATATATTCTATATAACGAAGTTTATTCCACTTTTGTGAGGGTGCAACATTCAAACGGAGACGTTGCTGTTGCGATGGATGCATAAATTTATTTTAGCGGATTGTATGAAAATGAAATTGTTCATTAATTTAATCACTTCCATTCAAAAGAAGAAATGCTAAAAGCCTTCGATACAATAAGAAGGGGATTCCAGTTTCACGAAAATGTTACAGATGAATTGTTTAAATGTTGTTTAAATACTTACAACAGTACGAAAATGTTTATGAACAGTGTATTTTTTATAAGAAACCTATACAAAGTAATATTACAGGCTTTTTTTAAGTTAAGGCTTTGAAATACTAAGAAAACAAGTTGGAAATTGCTCGTCAAACGTGGCAAATGAGGTGCGTTCGTACTATAACTAGTTTTATAATTATTTTTTGCACCCCATATTGTACTGAATGTATAATTTTTTGCACTTCATAAGGTGCATAGTCTGTAACATCATTAAAATGCACTTTCAATAATTTTTTTCCCATTCCCCGTAATGTAACGGAACACTTTTGACTGTCCCTGTAATTAAACTATACATTCGATTTTCATAAAATTTGAAATGGCTCGACAAAATTTTGCAACAGTTATACATTTAAAATTTGAGACCATTCGGAAGGCTGTAACATCATTCAAATGCACTTGCAATAATTTTTCCCATTAGCCGTAATGTAAAGAAAAACTTTTGACTGTCCCTGTAATTAAACTATACATCCGATTTTCATAAAATTTGAAATGGCTCGACAAAATGTTGCAACAATCATATATTTAAAATTTCAGACGATTCGGTTGGGTAGTTTCTGCTCTGTTACATGCGGACAGACAGACAGACGGACGGACGGACGGACGGACGGACTGAACGACGACTATAGGTGCTACGTATTTATATAATTACGAACGCACCTAAAAAGAGAAAAGGTGCGCTACGCTTCAGTTTTTGTTTACCTCTCTTTATTATGTGGTGTTTTTGTTTTGTTTTGTTTTATTTTGTTTTGTTTATATTACTAACAAAATTTTTCTCAAATGTGTACATTGCATAAAAAATGTTACTGCCCGAATTTAAATACATTTTTCCAATGTTTTCATTTTATGTGTATTTTTCATTTTATGCATGCGTATTTTATTATAGAAATTTCATGAATTCAAATAGATTTCTTTTTAACGAATTTTCTTCATAACGAGGTATTTAAGAATAACGATGAGACTTTTTTAAATGGAAGTTTCACTGTATTTTTATGCAACAAAAGATACTGATAGGAGAAAATTAATCTTGAAATAATTTGAAAATGTCGTTATCAGTTTTCTACTGTGTGCTTTCGGTATTTGATTCGGCCGGGTTCAAGCTCTGACAACACAAAATTTTTCGGGCTCGAATTTCAAATCATCGTGTTCGAGCTCCGAAAAAAAGAGCCCGAACTCGTCATTATTCCCTATCAGGAGTCTTGCACAGCACGCTTTAATGTGAAATGAATGACACCCCGATTTCTGATGTTACACCTATTTGGCAGTATCATCAGTAATCAAGTAACTATTCATTTTACGAGTACATTGTAACGTGGTGTACTATGTTATTAGGACAACCCCCCCCCCTCTCTCTCTCTCCCTGCTGGTGCGCCAGCTAACTGAGTCTCGTTATATGCACTATCTTATCTACTCTATCCTATATACCAAAATTATCTACGTTAAAATTGGTTTAAAAAATGTGACATTGAATCCTTTCAATCCCATACAACATCGTTTGGTTAAAAATTCATTGCAAAATTCTATCTTTACATACAAAACCCAATTTGAGTTAAATATAAAGCTGTAAAGAGTTTCGGGTTAGAACTGGATAGAGACACCCTGTATTTTTTATCTGAATAAATGGATTATGATCCTGGGTTTCTTCTACAAAAAATGATTTTTGTAGTCGGTCTACCACCCCTTAAAGTTTGTCTAAGGCCTTTTGACTCACACTCTATTGCTAACAGTTTCTTATTCTGAAATCAATTTTAGAAAATTTTCTACTGTTAAAAAATACTCTTAGAAACCAGAATTTAAAAATAATAATTCTTTAAGATATAAAGTTTCTGAGGCAAGAATACCGATGCAACATTTGTAAGTGAAACCGCTTTTCCAATTATCCACTTTAATTAAAACGCTCCATAGTTGACATTTTAAACACCTTTGGCGTTTTGCAGTTGATGGGAAAAAAACTTTTTCGTCTATCACCCAAGCCAAAGTTCCGATCGAAAAATTTAAATTTCCAAGTAACTGTAAACCGTTCGCAAACATTCTTTGTGTATTCAGAAACGGATAAGTTTTAAGATTCAATGAAAAGAATACTGAGCTGAAAACAAAGTTGTGTGTGTGTGTTTTTTTTATCTCACTCTCCTTGATTTAACTTAATTTCGTTCATGTATGGGTAAATATGACAAAATCCGAGATTTTGAAAACAAAAATTTTGAAAATTTAAATCGTTTCAAAGCTTCTGATTTTTTTTTTTTTAATGTTGGTTGAACAGCTGAATAAAGGAATTTATATGTAAAATTGTTAAAGTTTGAAGAGCTTAAGTTCCTTTTTATGTAATTATAATTATGTGTCATTTTCTTGGCATATGTATGCCAAGATAATGACAATTTCATTCTAAAACATTTTTTACATTCTTGGTTTTTTTATTTTTAGATCTAACATTTTAATTCTGTTTAAAAGGAACATGTTTCCTCTATAGTACCTCAAATTCAGTGTAATGTTGAGTTTTATTTGTAATTTATAGAAGCCAGGAAAATGATACAGTCGAACCTCTATTTAACGAAGTCGCTAAGTCCCGGGAGAAAGTTCGTTATATGGAAAATTCGTTAAATGGAGATTCACCGTTTAAAATATTTTAAGCTACATAAAACAGATTTTAAATTCATAAACACTAAATATTTTAAATAAAAGTAATTAATCACACTTTATTTATAATTTATATCTATTTGTTTTATTTATTTTACCCATACCTATCATCAATTCATTTTTTCTATGTGTTTAAATCTTTGAAATCTGCATGGAAAACAAAACATTGTCCCATAATACATTGTATTTTCAGTTTAATATTAATAGTTTTACATTAAAATTAATGAATTTTAATGACATTATCATATTCAATATTATTATAACAAATAATTTTAACTATACATTATCACATGCGTCCTTAAATTTAATTTCTGAAAAACTCTGTTAATTTTACCTGAGTTTTTCATTTTAAAAAGTACTTTCTCTCATAATACGTTTCGAACCTTTGCAATTCATCAAAAACCCCTTCATGCGTAATTTCTTTAAACTGTAATCCGCGTCGGATTGTTTCAAATGATTTTAGCATTTCATCATACTAAGTTTTGTTAATTCCTGCATCATGATCATTTCCATCTTCATCATATTCGTCTTCATTCCAATTCATTGCTGTATTGTTTTTATTTTTCACACTGTCGAAAATATCCAATTGGGTTAGAGTTTTCGAGGTCTCAGTTTCATAATTTAAATGAAATACAATCATCAATCAGCACATCATAGTTAATTTCTTCTTTCTTTCTCAAAATTTTTTTAAGTTACTCTAAGGGACTATCGTCTTCGTCCTCCGTACTTACCGAATTCTCACTGCTGGCAAAGAAGGCGCCTGGTAAAACCAGTTCAAGGCCATTAAACATCATAAAATGCGTTTAAAGAAAGAATAAGTTTGAAATGTCCAGAAATATTTTGAGAAATGGGGAGAAAAAAAATTTAGATCAGAAGAAAAAGTTCGTTAAATAGAGAATGCACTTCACTATTTGGAGGTTATTTTACGAACAAATTCGCAAAATGTTCTTGGTTCCAAGGAAAAGTTCACAAAATGGAGAAATTCGCAAAATAGAGGTTCGTTAAATAGAGGTCCGACTGTATAATAAAAGTCTACTCAATTTTTCAAAGCCTTTAAACACATTATTTTCAAAGAAATATCTAAGCGATCTCGCTGGTAGCAATTGTTTTACTACTTCTGACTTGAACTCTGTCAATAACAAGAAGAACTACTCAGCTGCGCCATCTTTATACCTCATAGTGAACTAAAATGAGCAGGCCAGGAAAATGACATTCATTTTCAGTGACAATCATATTTCAATTATGGAAAATTATTTGTAAAATACAGAACTTGTTACCTCCCACCTATATGCGTTATATAAGGTATAATTATCAATTAGAAATTTAAAAAAACTAGAAAAAGATATTTGTACATCATAGCAGAAAGCCTTTTACTTTGCACACATCACAGTGTGACATGCCAGGATAATGACGGACAGGATAATGACAATTTCATTCTAAAACATTTTTCACATTCTTGTTTTTTTTTTGTTTTTTTTAGATCTAACATTTTAATTTTATTTAAAGGAGCATGTTTCCTCTATAGTACCTCAAATCCAGTGTAATGTGGAGTTTTATTTGTAATTTATAGAAGCCAGGAAAATGATATAATAAAAGTCTACTCAATTTTTACAAAGCCTTTAAACACATTATTTTCAAAGAAATATCTAAATGATCTCGCTGGTAACAATGATTTTACTACTTCTGGCTTGAACTCTGTCAATAACAAGAAGAATTACTCTGCTGCGCCATCCCTATACCTCATAGTGAACTAAAATGAGCAGGCCAGAACAATGACATTCATTTTCAGTGACAATCCTATTTTAATTAAGGAAAATTATTTGTAAAATACAGAACTTGTTACCTTCCACATATATGTGTTATATAAGGTATAATTATCAATTAGAAATTTAAAAAACTAGAAAAACATATTTGTACATGATAGCAGAAAGCCTTTTACTTTGCACACATCACAGTGTGACATGCCAGGAAAATGACAATCTGAAATTTTAAGTCTTTTAATTGTTTTATTTTTGTGTTATTATGAACACAATTATATCTCTTGAAAATACTTCTAAAAATATTTTTTATTAGAGTGTAAAAAAGAAAATTGCATTATGTAACATTAAATAGAAATTTTATTGTGCGGACTGCAATTTCCGTATTTTGTGATATTGACCCGTATTTGATAATGGAATTTTGCAAATGATTTTTCTTTTACTTTTCGATGGGCTAGAATTGTAAAAATTCTGCACACAGTTGCGTTTGAGATGACAATACAACATTTTAATATTTTTAGAATTATGAATTAATGCATTAATTTTAAGGCATTATTCAATTATCCTGCCATAAGTGATGAACCGTCCAATATTCTCTGTAAGCCTTACAATTAATTGTATGGGAGTTGAAAAAGCAATGGATTTAATGATGCGCCAAAATATACCAAATCGCTAGGATACTGCAACAATAAAACTATAGCAGCCACTTTCTCTAAGTACTCGCCCCAATTTTAAATAATTGACACATGGCTTCACGTAGTCACGCCACTCTAAAATTTAGTAGAAAAGAATGTTTAATGAAACTTCTGTACTACACGGCATATTTCTTTTTACAGGATGGATGTACATATTTACAAAATTAGGAATGACAGAAGAAATCCGCGGGGCTAACATTGACAAGTATACATCTTCACAACCACCTCCTTTCTGCGTCTCATAATTAAAATTAGGTATTAATGTTCTCTTGAGTTTATAATGCTCCTTGAAAGGAAATAGGGAAACCAAATTTAAGTAAAACTGTTTTTTTATGTTTTGCTGTATGCAAGCTATACTGATGTTCAAAATACGCAATAAAGATTCAACACAATTTACTTTTGTGTACACAGCATCACCTGACCGAAAATATGGTAACTAAATTTAAAAAAATTGTTTATTTGTATTTTTATTTTTTATTTTTTATGTTCAGATTGGAAGTTTATGTCCAAATTACACTAATTCGCATTACTGCACTAGTGAAACATTTTAGATTAATCACTGATAAATCTAACATAACAAATTGAGATGGGATACCGCATAAATGAAGTCCTGATTATGGTACCTCTGTAACATTTGAAATGAGTTCGTTGAATGCAGTAGTTATTTTTAAAAAACATGACACATTAAACAAGAACATAATTTGCAAAACACCTTTTTTTATTATTATTTCCTACATTATTTAGACCCGAGAACTGACATATATTAAGATATTTCATCCCATTTCGAATATTGACATATTAAGATATTTCAGGTTCTACATTTAATGTTAAATATTTGGTAATAAATTCGGCTAAACCAATTGCACGTTTTAAAAAAAAATGTAATTCAAACAATATATTTAAACAACTCTAAAAACTTAATTTCCGTTCAAACGAAATCGAAAAAAATCTTAGACATTTTAGAAATTTCATAAGCTGCAAACATTTGTATTACAGATTAAAGTTTAATATGTTTACAAATTGCGTATACAAAATGACAAGGTACATGTAAATGTAAACTATTTAAAAAGTCTAAGATTTATTTCGATTTCATTTGAAGGAAGATTTAAAGGTGGTTTAAATATCATATTTTTTTATTATTCAATTGGTTTAACTATATTTGTTGCCAAAATTTTAACATTAAATGTAGAACTAACTGAATGAAATAATCTTACCATCTGTCCCTTCTTCGGCCTAAATAATGTACGACTTTTATTTTAACTTATTCTGAAAATTATATTTTTGTTTAATTGTATTTACTGATTAACGAAGTTTTAATTTCGCTATGGAATAGTAACCGGAAACATATGCCGAACTATTTATATTGTTTTAATCAGGACTGTAGACTCTTACTCCCGGTTTGGGGCAAAAGAGTCAGCGTTGCAGTCTCTAAAAAACAAGTCGAGTCTCACTCCGATTCCAGCTTTTTATTGGACATTTTGGAGTGAAATTGAACCAATTATATGTAATTTTAAATTTATAAATTATATTATTATTTTTATTTTTGGACTATCTATACCATGCAACCCAGGTTAAAAACACCTATTTTACTGACCGGTATACACAGTAGATGAAAACAGTTTTTAATTGACAATTTTAGTAGATATTTTAACATTTAATATATAATTATTTCCCTCGGATTTTTCAGGTTTGAAGAACCTAAGATAATGCAAAAATTGAAATTTCTTCTATTTTTCAATCCACGGAACCTGAAATATCACATGTATTACATGAAAGTTAATAAAAACCTTTTTCCCTTTTTTGACCTCCTCCACCAAAAAAAAATAAAAATAAATAATAATAATAATAATAATAATAATAATAATAATAATAATAATTAATTAATTAATTAATTAATTAAACCGAACACTCTAGCTTTCAAAAAACTATTTTTGTCGCTCAAAAGATATTGTTTAAGAAAATGCTGTTTTACGTTTCATCATCATGAAGTGGGTTAACCGGGAAAGTGAAACATAATTACGCCGGTTTCGTTCTGGTCCTTTGTTACAGATATGAATCGGTATGCATGAATATTGTTTCTAATTTTAAGTGTTCCAAATTTTGGAAGTCAAAGATTAGAAACATAAATCTATATCCATCAGATCCGCAGTGGAACATCCTCGAGCCATATATGTATCATATCTGTACTTGAATATATGTGTATATTATATGAAAGAGCAACCCACGACTGCATACTCAACGTTTGCGTTAATTTTCGAGTTTATGAATTTTTAAATGTCTTTAGTTCCTACCCGACAAAGATTAGACCGTGCATATTTGATTAAAGAAGGATGAATAGCAGTAATTATAAAGGAAGTTTCTAGGCTTGCGTGACTTATCATTTAAATATGGATTGTGGATTTTTTTAGAGGTTGCATACCCAGTATCAAACATCTTAATAAATTAAATTCATAATGTAACTAGTATACTGTGGCCATCCAAAAACTTTCTTCTATATCAGGGTTGGCGAACCTCTTTATAACCGTGTGCCAATTTCTTTCCAAAAATATTTTACACGACCTGAACGTGCCAACGAATTTAGTGGACTGAAAAATCATGGAAAAAAAAAACTTCAAATAATAACATTAAGATAAAAAACAAAACAAATGAGTAACATACAGGTGAGGTATTATAAACATAAAAAAATTTAATTCTAAAAATTATTTAAAAATATAAGTGATTGTGTTGTTGCATCTTGGAAGGAAAATTATTAATATCAGGTTCATACTCAGTTAATTTCAACAGAATGCAAACTGAACTGGATTTATATGGCAACTGCTTATTATTTGATTTTTTGTATTATTCATTTTAGAAACTAATGATCTTGTGGACATAGATACGTGGAAAAAATATAAAAAAAATCAAACGCCAGTTTCTTTAAATAGTTCTGAAATTAATTTCTAAGTTGAAATAATTTTATCATGATACATTTACTAATGTGGTAATTTACGGTGTTTTAAAAAGCCGCATTTAAAATTCTTATTTCCAATAAATAAAATTTAGTCAAGATTAGGTCATCTAGAGTTTGCGTATTTTGTGTAGTATCACTATATATTGATTTAGTCACAAGTAACAACTTGCCAAAATTATTCTACCGCGTGCCACTTTTGGCACGCGTGCCATAGGTTCGCCGTCCCTATTCTATATCATTCTAATATGTTAATTTTATAACAGCATAAGTGATTATGAATATACATAACATCATGGTGCATTTCTTCAAATTTAACAGAGAGTTACAGTGATCAGCGAATTAAAAAAACACAGACAACAACAAACCCTGTTGAAGATTAAAATTTAAGCAAAGATAATATATAGAGGAAAAGGTCCAAATACCGGCTACCACTTTTGTTTTCAATCTAGATCATACAATTTTCAAAATTAATAAAATAAAAAGTGACAGAATGGTACTTTGACACGTCTTACACCTGTTTAGAGAAAAAAAATCAGTTTAAAATGCGTTTTGTGTTTATAAGAAGCAAAATTCCGAAAGCCTTCAAATTTTAAGTTTTTAAAGTGAGGTCTAAATACCGGCTACCTAAGTTTTTTTCCAAAAGATCACACAAATAGAGCTAATGACAATTATTAAGCAATAAGAATATTATTTTAATAAATTGTATTGATTAATAGCATTTCTTATGCACAGAAAAAGTGCGCACTTTTTAATAAATAGATATTTTTGTCAAATTTCTAAAATTCTTTACGACTATCTCTCACAGTCTTCTTCCCATTATGTTTCTAATTTTGTTTTTTAACGTGTAAAATAAGAAAAAAACTTGCTGATTGAAGGGTCTTGTACCTTTTAAAAGCGTCGAAAATTAACGAAAAACTTCAAAGTTTGAATTAGTCTATCTTGAAAACCTTTTTATGTATAAACATGAAATTTTGGATATTAATTAAACAGGTTGTGCTTTGTAATATACTACCAACAGAAATTTATTAACCCTTTACGGAATTTGTGTATTGTTGAAATCAAAATAGCTCTTTTTTTTACCCCATAAGTCATTGCGCGCATGATATCTTGAGAAAGTATGTATGGATTGTCATGAAATTTGGTAAATATACTAAACAAATATGTGTGTTTAAAATGATCTATTTTAAGTGTTTACAATGGTAATATTTTTAGTTATGACTATTTTTATTCATTAAAAATACAAAATTTTTATTTATTTTTTTTTACGAAAATATTTTTTTTATATAGTTAATGAAATAATTTTAGCCTAAGAGTAGATCATTTTAAACACACTTTAACTAAGCAAATAAATATTTATTTATTTATTTGCTTAGAATTGGTGACGTTGAATTCTAACCGAATTAGTGTTTACTTTTTCTATTTTGGTTACAGTTTTTAGTTTTACTTTGTGTTAGTTTTCCGGCTGCGAGACATTTTTATCCAAATTTCATATATATATATACATTAATCGACAAATAAAATATTTATTTGTGGTAAAGCATGTACATGCCGAAAGACAGGAATAAAGGGCTCTTCGATTTGCAAAATTTGTTGCGGAATCACTTGCGGAAATGTTAAATTTTCTCCAGATGACGGGGAAGATGAAGATGACACTATAGTAATATTAGAGAAAATGCAGAAAAATGCTGATGAAGGGAAAGTATCTGGCTTTATACCTCTAGATGAACATTATCCAGATATCTCTTTTATTCAGAATAAGGATATTCCTTTGAAACCGGATGCTAATAATCCTAGAACAGTGCCATCAAAGAGAAAAAAAAATATGTTAAATAGCCTGTAGAAATTATTATTATTAAAATACATTTTTTCATTTAGCTTATGCAGTCATATTGCGTACCTTACTTTATTGTGCAGGGAAAGTGGAATTGCATGATATAGGGGATCAATGCGAAAACAAAAATGTTTATATGGGCTACAATCATAAATAAATCGGTATTTCATTAGATAAATGGTGTCACTGAGATCCTTAAACAGATATAGTTTCAAAACTTTACATATTACAGAGGATTGGAATATTCCATAAAGTGTATTTTTCAACAACCAAAGTAAATTTTTCTGTTTGAGCTTTAAAGTAATTAATTGATAATTTCAAAGTTTTATATAATTTTGCATGCTAAAATGATATAATCCCTTGTTATATTTAATGATATAAGTGGAAAACATATTGCCAATATTTATTAAAACTAACCTTTTAAATATTTTTTATGAAAATAGTGCTCTTAAATATTTCATTGAAAGAATTTTAAAATTTTACAAGAGATAAATACATAAAATTAGTTCGAGAAATAATCTGTTGCCGTTTTTATTGTAGCTATTTTATAAGTTAAATGTATTTCTTACATAAAAGATATTTATTTTTTGAACCCCCCTTTTATATGGAACTACAATCCAATGTTCGCCATCTTTAAAACAGTAAAACGTTAAAGCATATGCTATCAGTAATTAGTAAATTAAATATACCATTGTAGTGTGGTATAAAATATGTTTTTCGCAGATTTTCATACCTATTCAATTGCCTTTTAAAATTCAGCTTGATTATCTCATTAATTAATTAAATTCATTTATTAAGCCATTCATTAGATTCTCTAGGGAGACAACATCTATGAAAAGATATATCTCCTGATCTCTTGGCATGACAGCCCACATTCTTTCTGCATCTTCTGATCGAAAGCTTGGAATAAAGCATCGATAATCACGCCAATTTGACAACAACGAAGAGAATTATAATTTAATTCGCATCTTAAAATTTAATATCGAGTGATCTCCGTGATGAAAAATGTGTTTCTGTATCGAAGGAAATGCCTGAAATAAGTCCATTCATTGTATCTGATAAAAAAAAATGACTTCAATCCGATTACTTTTTTGGAAAGATGTATAAATTAAAGTCCGTCACTTGCATTAAGGGGGCTCAGGGCTTTATCGATATCGAAAAACATGTAAACAGAGCTCTCGCTTCGAGTCCGCATAAAAACAGAAGTATTCAATGTAACTAATTTAAACTTTCTGATATTTTTAAGGTATGTTTGTAATCTCATAAAATTATAAAATAAAGTACTTCAATGTAATAAAATAAGAAATATAGCAAAATTTATATAACACAATTTTCGAAAAAAAAATTAGGTGTCATCTAGCCATCCGTAAGATATCTTAACGTTGAATTGACATAAGAACCTAATTTTTGCTTTAAAATGATCAGGAAACTTTACTCTATAGAACTAATTAAGGATATAACTATCACTCAAAGGAAACCTTATTTTAAAAAAAACTCTCAAAGTTGAAAATTTAAAAAAAACTAAAAAAATCAATTTTTTTCATTAAAAATACACAAAATATTAAACTATCTAAAATATATTAATTATTCTACAGATAATGATGTTATGTGCATGCAAAAAAAAATTAAGCCATTCCATCAAATAGTTTTTTTTTTTTTTTAATCTTACGGATAGTCGTCAAAATCAAGTTTTGAGAAAAGGCGACTTAAAGTTGCAATTAAAGTGCGGCTTTAAAAGCGATTGTTACATAAATGCTTATAACTCAGTTAAATATGCAAATACTTTTATCCGGTTTTGTGTTCAGAATTAATTGGATAATCAAAATAGATGCTAAAAAAAATCGATATTTTTAACCCTGAGCCCATCTTCAAACTGTGACATCTTGTAACTCTATGAAAATTTAAGAAAAAGTGTACGAAGTATATGTTTTTCCGGCCTTCTTTGATCCATAAAACTAAAAAAAATGTATTGTAGCAGATGTTACTGTTTGAAAAATCACAGTTGGTACATTTTTCAATATGCACACGACCATTATTAAAAGAAAACTGTAATTACTTTCAGAATGTAGACAATGTCTGCCGAAAGTTGTTTTTCTCAATTCTGTGATGATATGTTGACAAAATATTACAATTTTTTTTTCAAACTATACTTTCAAGGGGGCTGCGCACTCAGCTTCAACATTCTCCTCCGTAATGTTAAGTCTATGGATTTTTGATGCATTCGTATATTTAAAATATCTCCTCGGGAAATTTTTATTTTTAACATCTTTTTTCTGTGTACTTTTCTTAAAGGGTGTTTCTTTTTTTCTTAGTTTTCGAAATATTTCTAAAATCTATGCTGAATTTAATATTATATGTGTTATAAGCGGGCGAGTAATATTTTAACACTTCCTATAAAATTAAGTCTATCCTTTAAAAATATTTTGAGAGCTAAGAAAAAAGGGACATCTTTTAGGAAGTGTACACAAAAAATAGAAGTTTAAAATATTAATTTCCCGAGGAGATATTTTAAAGATACGAATGCATCCAATGCCAATAGACTTTACATTAGTGAGGGAAAACGGAAGCTGAGTGACCAGCCCCCTTAATAAGAAATAATAAACCCATGCATCCCAGAGCAGCCGTAAATTGGATAGGGCTACATTCCAGTTCTTTTTCGCATCAAACTTTAAATGTTTTGTTTTTGTTTTCGAAACCCTTCCTATGCTAAAAGAAAAAGAAAACAATTACTTTAACAATCTGTTGGTTTATTTCACTTTTTGTGTGGTACAACACAAAATAATATTTTTTCAAAATAGCACCTATTTTAATTACATTTTTTTTTTCATTTCTTATAGGAAAAAGGCAACAAAAAGATATAATTACTATTTTGCAACCTATTTTTCCTTCTCTTTCTGCAGAAATGGAGTACTTGAGTTGCCAACGTTAAATAAATGGCGCTAAAAGTACAAAAAAATTAATATCTCAAAAATAAATGGAGATGCAGTTTTTAAACAAATTACATTTAAAAGTACTTTTTCCCCAATACGACGGTTTAAAAATTAAAAATGTGCTATGCTTAGAAGTTTTAAAAATTGCAGTAGAGTATTTAATCATACAATGATACATCTGCTTTGTTTTACGGCTGCCTTATACAACGGGACGTTATTTTCTGAAGACGACATTTTAATTTCTGGCCGAAGGAAATAGCATATCTAGAGGCCTGCACGCGTCGTGTTATACTGGACGGGCGGAATTTCTGCTTAAAGTGAACCCGAACCAGGTAAAACAATTTCTTCAACTCGAATCCAAAATGAATGAATATTAATCCATATTGTAACACAAACATGTAAAAATAGTCTACAAATATATCTTTAATATCGATTTTACCTGTTTTGTATTAAAATCAACAAACGTACACTCATTATTTCAAATATGCAGATTTTTTCTTTTGAAAAATATTCAGGAATTTCTTTTGAAAAATTGAATCAACCCGAAACTGGCCCGAAAGAATGAAAACCTAGCCCGAACCCGAAACTTTAAATTCAATCCGACCCGCAGAGAAAGAAATTAGCTCCGACCCTCAAGTTAGGGTAAAATCGGGTTACCCGATCCAATGCAGGGCTCTAATACACACTGTAAAAAAAAATCTGTAAATTCCAGATAAATTTCTGTTTTTTTCACAAAATATTTCCGATTTTTTTACTACTTCCGCATTTAAAAATTTTTGTTTGAAAGACAAAAACTAATTTTTCAAGGACACACTTACATCTTTATGATTTTCATTCTTCACTTTTCAAGGGCACGTTAACATCAAGGTGAGAACACCTATATTTAATTCAAACAACAGTGAAGAAATAACGCTTAACGCCCACGGGAATCGAACTAGGGAACCTTCCTCTTCCAGATTGTTGCGCTTTACAGTTACGCCAAAATTACACAAACTACATTTTCAAATATCTTTACTTATTTTAGATGCATTTTATAAACCAACGGAAAGATGTTAAACAAGGGACTTATTTTTGTAGAGATAATATTTTTCTATTGAGTATATAATTCTACACATTTTCTTTAAATAATTTCGAATATTTAGCTTTTTCATTTCATGCTTTATAAAAGATAAATTTTAGTCTTTAAAATGTTACGTACATGAGAGAATGTATTAAGAGAAATGTTTCCTTCTTTTTTGCAAGTTTTAAAACTTTTATTGTAATATTATTCATATTTATTTATTTATTTATGAAAGGATACTAACGTATTTTTTTTAAGCATGTACTTTAACAAATTATTTGAGTGATGATCTACTGTAAACTCACTAAAGATAATTACTACAGGGTATTAAAATAAATTTCCTTTATTGCTTATTATAACTTAGATAAACGTCACTTTTATAATAATTCCGGGTACTTTTCGGTTAGCCGGGCGCCAGTGTTATATTTACATTCATATATACATATATATGCACATATATGTACATATATATATGTACACACACACATAAATGTGTGCATATATGTGTACATATATGTGTACATATATGTGTATATATATGTATATATCTATGTAAATATAACACTGGCGCCCGGCTAACCGAAAAGTACCTAATTTCGTTATTATATTTCAGATATGCTTTAAATTTTATGTGCGAATCTATTAAAATGAATAGATTACAAAAACATTAAAATTAAAAATAGATTTTTCTCGCTTTAAAATATCCTACAAACTTTTTCAAAAAATATGCTATAAATACGTCAAACATTATTTAAAAATCATAATGAAAAATAAACTGTAATTTTCCTTTTCAATTATCTCAAGCTTAAAAAGAATTAATAAGATTTTAATTTTTCTTTAAACATCGTAAAAATATGTTAGCTTTTTAGTATTAAAAAGAAAGAAAGAAAGAAAAATATTATAGCGAGTTGGTTAAAAATACATACTATAGGTGGCGCTATAACTTTTATCGGTTTAAAAACCAATGTAACACCAAAACTGTTTAGTAAATATTCGGGAATGTTTGGATATATTTTCAATATAGAACCACATTTAGCTAATATAGGAGTTTCATTGAAAGTAATATCGCTGTAAGACAAGTCTATACAACAATTAATTACAGTAGAACCTCTTTTATCCGAAACTCTTTTAACCGAAACTCTCGGTTAACCGAAATCCTATTTTAAAGATTTTTTTTTTTTTTACTATCACATTCTTTGCGTGCAAAATCTATTTTGAAAGCTTTTTTTTTTTTTAACTATAATATTCCTGGTGTGCAAAATCCATTTTGAAAGCGATTTTTTAACTATCATATTCCTTGTGTGCAAGCGGTCCTTTCCGAACTACGAGAACATATAAATATTTTTGAACCCCTTTCTTAGAGTTCCTATGGATTTAACTTGAGCTCCCGTAAGCTGCGGAGTGGAACGAAGAAAACGAACAAATTAGCAATTCTGAAGCTTTTGAATGTTTTGCAAAAGGTTTGGCATGGCTGGAGCAGCAGAAAAACTGTGATACTGGTAAACTAATAATATTTAAAAACTTCGTGATAGAGCTTCAAAGCAAAGGCTATCGAAAATGCGACAAACAAAAAAAATTTCAAACCCTTGTGATCTATGTAAAAGGTACTTAATTTCAAAATTACAAGTCAGGTTATTTATTCTTGTTTCTATTTTGCCATTGCTTTATTTTTATTAGGCACTTGTTACCATAATAAGAAATATTGCATATATTTCTCCTTAATCTTAAAATTGACGCATTCTCGATTATCCGAAAATTTCGATTTTCCGAAAGAGGGTCGGTCCCAATTACTTCGGATAATCGAGGTTCTACTGTACTTCGCTTTTCAAACAGAACAACTATTTCTAAACATCATTTACGGAACTTATACTGTTTTGAAAGCAATACAAAAATATTCCGTAAAATTAATGAAAAACTGACTGGATTTATACGGATTTATAATCTCAAAATGTCAATTACGGATATTATACTGTTTTCTTGAAAAAATGAAACTATTATGTAAAATTTTACGGAAAAATTTGTATATATTGACGGATTTTTTTTTTTTTTTTTTTTTTTTTTTTTACAGTGCATGCAGTATAACAGAGAAAAATTGTATTTTACATAAAATAAATCTATTCTGTTGACCTTGTGTATCTTTTAAATTACAGGAATTTTTAACAATGCACGCTTTTTCTTTCTCCAATTCACCGGTTCAAAAGTTTTGAATAACGCGATGCTAATCATTAAATTTGACAACAGTGATAAGGCTCATAATTCGTTTGACATCGTAAAATTTAATATCGCACGATGTGCCTTTACATGCGTAATCTTCCACCCTCCTATTCGATGAGTGAAATCTAGCCCACCTATTTAAGTAGGAAAGTTTCGCGGAAAAGTTAATGCCACTTTAATTATTCTTAATAGCACGAAATCGCCGTCGTAGGTTACAGTTATATCCACTTCCCAGAAATATTATAGGATTGAAAGTAAATTTCCCCCCTGTAATTATCTTTCAATTACAGCATAATGGAAATTAAATATTTTAATATAAGGTTAACTAATACTTCGATATATTTTGAACAAGATGAGCCATTATTTTCGTACAACCTAATATTCTTTTTAAACTACAAAATACCTTTTTATTGCTATTTGGAACGAATTAAAATATTAGGAAATATAACCTTTTTTTTAGTTAAGGAAAAGTTTTAATGAACAATCGAACCGTTATGGATTTTAGAATAAATTTAATTTGAGTCACTTGTTCAGTAAATTATTAAAAATAATAGTTTAAAAATAGTATAGATGCTCACCTATTTACTATTATACAAAAAGAAAGATAAATATCCTAAAGTGTTTATCCTAAAGTGTTATTATATCCTATTTACTATTAAGTTTAAAATGGAGGCAAATGAGCTGGAAATATTAAAGATGCTTGCTTACCTGCAATTTTACAAAAATATTTAATACATTGGTTGGTTGATGAAAATCTTACCTAATATAAATTCCCCAACAACACTTATGTATGCTAAGAATTTTGAATGATTATTTTAGAAATCTACGAACAAGAATTTCTTTATCCCCCCTTCCACCCAACAAAGGGGACCCCGATAGAAAAATTAAATATATGTGATATAAAACTAGGTTTTGGAGTCGTGGCTGGCGGTATTCGTACTTAAAAACACACACAGTCGTTCATAGTCATCAAAAATTAGTCTAAAAACAACCGAGGACGAACCGCTAGCCCTGTCGAGTACGGGTAAAACCGGGTTACTCGACACGTACCAGTGGCGAGAGTTCCCTTCTCGGAACGGGTGACTCTCTGGTAATGCGCCGACGAAATGATAATTTCCAATTCTGCCCCTAACGAGTTGGAATTCTTTCCCATTTACCAGGGTTGCTTCGTCGTAATTCATCCGACTGCTATCAGCAGCCGGAAAGCATTATCTGTGTCGGTTTAAGATGGCGCTTATATATGCACCTCTTGTAAATGAGGATAGATAGACATAATTTTTGTTAAATGTATATTCGCATTGTACTATTGTTATTATTATTTTTTTTTCAGTTTTGTTAGGTTCATTACTAGAAATAGTTTTACCTTAAATTAAATGTAAATTAATAGTGGGTGAAGCATAGTTTTTCAATTATTTGGCTAATATAGCTTGTATTTTAAAACTTATCTTTAAAAAAAAAATCTTTATGCTAAAACATATTTTTGAGATTAAAACTTATTGCACTAATCCAAAAGTGCAATTACAAATAGTTTTTGTTTAAATAATCCCTTGATTTTGATCTAAACAATAAAAAATATATAGTTGTTAATGTAACATAATTATGAGTGAAACTTAATTTTCCAATTATTTGGCTGATATAGCTTGTCTTTTAAAGCTTGTATTCAAAATAATAATAATAATAATAATAATCCTAAATAATACATTTGAGAAGATTAAAACTTATTGTACTAATCCAAAAATGTAATTACAAATACTTTTTGTATAAATAATTTCTTGATTTTACTCTAAATAATAATAAATATTATATCATTGTAAATGTAAGATAATCACGACTGAAGCATAATTTTTGAATTATATTTGACTGATATAGCTTGTATTTTAAAGCTCGTATTAAGGGGGGGGGGGGGCAAAACTTCATGCTGAAATATATTTTTGAGAAGATTAAAACTTATTATAATCTAAAAGTATAATTACAAATAGTTTTTGCTTAAATTCGTTTATTTTATTCTAAATAATAATAAAAATTAAAATGTAAATGTAAAATAATTATGAGAAAGCATAAGGTTTCAATTAATTGGCCTATAGATTTACCATAGCTTGTATTTTAAAACTTGTATACATAAAAAAAGCTTGTATTAAAAAAGTTAGTATAATAAAGTGTAATTACGTAAAAAAACCTTCACGGTAAAATATATTTTTGAGAAGATTAAAACTTGCTGTATTAATTCAAGAGAGTATTTACAAATAGTTTTTGTTTAAATAATTCCTTGATTTTACTTTAAATAACAATAAAAATTTATGCAATTGTAAATGTAAAATAATTATGAGTATGCATTATTTTTTAATTATTTGGCTGATATGGCTTGTTTTTTAAAACTTGTAAAAAAAAAAAAAAGCTTGTATTGAAAAAGTTAGTTTAATACAGCGTACTCACATAAAAAAGGGACTTTATGATAAATTTATACTTGAGAAGATTAAAACTTATTGTATTAATTCAAAAGAGTAATTATAAATAGTTTTCGTTTAAATAATCCCTTGATTTTAATCTAAATATTAATAAAAATTATATACCGTATATACTCGCGTATAAGTCGACTCCCGCCCAATTCTTAAGCAACATTTTGAAAAAAATTGAATTTTCGTGTATAAGTCGAACCACACGTGTATAAGTCGAAAAAAAAACAATCGCAGTAGTCTACGATTTTTTTCTTTTTTTTTTTTTTTTTTTTTTTTTTTTTACTTTCTCGTGTATAAGTCGATCCCCCATTTTCAACTCCCAAATTTTGTCTAAAATTCTTCAACTTATACACGAGTATATACGATAATTGTGAATCTAAAATAATTATTATGCGTGAAACATATTTTTTCAATTATTTGGCTGATATAGCTTGTATTTTAAAGCTTATATTGAAAAAAAAAAAAAAAAAAAAAAAAAAAAAACCTTCATGCCAAAATATAATTTTTAGAAGATTAAAAATTGTACTAATTTAAAAGTGTAACTGCAAATAGTTTTTGTTTAAATAATCCCTTAATTTTACTCTAATATTAAAAATTATATAATTGTATCTTAAAACTTCGTAAAGATTATTTATAACTCACCACCTCTTAAAACTTTACACACTGTTTATAGAGATATTATAAAATTCCCTTTATATTAATCTATAAAAAATCAATCTATAATCATAGTGCCAATTAAAGGTCTCTTTTTAAAGGGGTCGCACGTAAACACACCTGTTCAAGTTTCAGATAAATAAACAGATCACATGTGTCCTTGGAAGCAATTGGTCGAAATTCTAGAGAGGGTCCAGTCGAAACTGGTTAACCTTGAAAGGGACAGGTTAAACGCTGCTCGCCAATTCCGTTTGGGGCAGAATTGGAAATTGTTGAACATCGGTATGGATTAACGGGTGGATTAATCGGTAGGAACGGGTGGTTTCCTACTCAGTTTGTTCCGTTAAATGCAGAATACTGCCACAGGCTTTATACAAAAGTAAGATTATCTTAAAATTTAACTGCATAGGAAAATATATTCTTGATTTTGTCAGAAAATAGCAAATTTGGATTTTAGAGCAGGTTTAAACATTGTTTTGAAATGAGAAATTGTTACATAATCCATATGTTTAAATGTGTTTTTTTATTTTGTCTTTTAAAATTTAGCTTGAGTATATCATTTATTAATTAAATTCATTTATTAAACCATTAATTATATCCTCCAGGGAGACAAGAATTGTGAAAAGAGATATCTCCCGATCTCTTATATCACGACAGTCCACATTCTTTCTCGTATCCTCTGATCGGAAAGTTTTGAATAACGCGATGATAATCACATTAATTTGACAACATCGACAAGGCTCTTAACTGATTAGCTTCGTAAAATTTAATATCGCATGCCCCCCCCCCCCCTCTCTCTCTCTTTCTCTCTCTCTCCTATTTCCTACACCATAATCAAGGGAGGAAATTTTGTAGAATAATTGATATCGGCTCTGTTAATCTTAATAGCATGAAATAATCATCCTAGGCAGAATTAGTTACGTCCACTGCCCGGAAGTGTTTTCGGCTTGAAACGTATTTTTTGACCGGCAAACAATTCACCTTTAGGCTAAAAATTAATAATCATCAAATATTTTAACTAAACATTATCCAAAAGCTTCATGTATTTTTAATAATAAACTAGCTAAAGTACCCGGCGATGCCAGGAATTTTAAGAATGTTTGTTTTGAAAAATCAATTTCAAAATTAAACATACAGTACAAACAATAAAAAAAAGCAATAAAGCCATCTTTATTTCTGTTCTTCACTAAGAATGAGCTCTAGGGACCTAAACCTTTGTGGAAATTCTAATGCACACGCATACACACACGTATATATATATGGAATAGATTTAAAAATGGTGAAAACAATTTCAGAGAACCTCATAATGTTAAAATATGCCAATATTTCTATTTTCGTTCTTATCAGGTTTCAATACGTTTTCCCAAACTCATATGACGTTATATATTCACCAGCTGACATCCATTATTGTTCCAATATGACGTAACATTCACCTTTTTTTTTAATTCGTCAAACTATTTATTTCATTTTCATTTTTCACGTGGAAATCTTGCAACAGAAACGTTTCGATGTAATATTCACTTTTTTGTTTAATTCTTCAACCTATATATTTCATTTTCATTTTTCACGTGAAATCTTGCAATAGAAAAGTAATTGTTGTGGTAAGAATTTTATTGCGGATTTTTAATTGCATTTACAAAGTGTACTTAAAAAAAATAATAATAAACCCATGAATTCCAGAGCAGCCGTAATAAGGATAGAGCTACTTTCCAGTTCTTTTTCTCAGCAAACTTTAAATATTTTATTTTTGTTTTCGAAACCCTTCCTATGCTAAAAGAAAAAGAAAACACTTACTTTAGCAATCTGTTGGTTTATTTCACTTTTTGTGTGGCACAACACATTACAACGAAAACGTTTTGTATAGGGGTCAAAATTATTTTTTTGCTGTCAAACATACAGGGTGTCTCAATCCAATCCGAATCCGTGCTTTCGCCCATAACTTTCTTTAACAATAACGAAGATAACTTAACAAAATTTGCAACAGCCTTGACTTTCTTTGGGCGAAATGTAACGATGTCAGAGGAATTGGCATAAGTGGCGAATAACCACATCCAAATAACGCTGAATGCTCCCTATTTCCGTTTGCAATTCACATTTACATACTACATCACTAACTCTACACCCAAAGCTTTACGTTATACCAACTCATTTCGTAAAAAGAGCAAGGTAAAATTACTGTGTAAAATTTCGGTGTGTGTAAAGTAATATACTGTGTAATAAATACTGTGTAAAGTACCTTTATTTATGTTAAATTTATGAACGATATTTATGTTCGGGCTGGACTGAGACACCCAGTATTTTTATACATCATCCGGAACGTAAAGAAAAAAAATAGTCTAAATCAACCAAGGACGAACCGCTAGCCCTGTCGAGTACGGTAAAACCGGGTAACCTGACCGTACCAGGCTTTATACAAAACTAAGATTATCTTAAAATTTAACTGCATATGAAAATATTTTCTTGATTTTATCAGAAAATAGCAAGTTTGGATTTCAGAGCAGATTTAAACATTATTTTGAAGTGAGAAATTGTTACATAATCCAATATGTAACAAAACCCATAATGTTTTAATGGGTTTTTTGATTTTGTCTTTTAAAATTCCGCTTGAGTATCTCATTTATTAATTAAATTTATTTATTAAACCATTAATTATATTTTCCAAGGAGACAAGAGCTGTGAAAAGAGATATCTCCCAATCTCTTATACCACGACAGCCTACATTCTTTCTCGCATCCTCTGATCGGAAACTTTTGAATAACGCGATGATAATCACGTTAATTTGACAATATCGACAAGGCTCTTAATTTGATTCGCGTCGTAAAATTTAATATTGCGTGCTCCACCCCCCCCCCCTCTCCTATTTCCCACACCATAATCAAGGGTGGAAACTTTGCAGAATAATTCATATCGGTTCAGTTAATCTTAATAGCATGAAATAATCGTCTTAGCTACAATTAGTTACGCCCACTGCCCGGAAGTGTTTTCGGCTCGAAACGTATTTTTTGACCGGCAAACAATTCACCTTTGGTCTAAAAATGAATAATTATCAAATATTTTAACTAAACATTATCCAACAACTTCATGTATTTTTAATGATAAATAATAAATTTATAATTCATAGAGCAGCTAAATAAAATAGGGAAAGAGCAGCAGTAGTAAAATCCTTTCAGGGGCGCCGCTTGCAGTTTGCAAAAGGTTACTTTTAATGCCCAAACGGCCAAATGGCACCAGTAATTTTTTATTACAATTTCGATCTCGTAATATACCCGAAGAAAAGCTTTTAATTATTTTGAAATAAATTTGTTCGTAAATTGCGATGTGAATAAATTATTTGTAAATTTTTGAGGCAGAAATCCCTTGTCCCTCAAAGGGTTAAAAGAACTGGCCATCTTACTTCTTTCTACAATAATAACATCAGCCCTCGTTTAATATATTTCACTTTTGTATTGTTTTGATTTATTTCATAATACCATATAAGCAAACAAGTTACGAGCTATTTTTAGCTCACAGGCTATCAAAGCCTGAGAGCTAATGTGCCCGCAGGTTCTGCACGTATGTATGTATGTACGCACGTAACGTAGTACCCCTTAATCTAGATAAATGGGTTTTCTTTTCCGATTTGCTTAATTCGGTATGCCGGTTTATTATAATGAGGCGCTTCCTTGATTAGATTTGGAGGTTCATTGGTTAAGTATAAAGGGGAGAACGGGGGGCTTATACCCCCCCTTTAATTTAGATAAACGGGTTATTCTATCCGATTTGCTTCAAATTTGGTATACCGGTTAATTCTGATAAGGCGCTTCCCTGATTAGATTTGGAGGTTCATATGTTTAAGTATAAAGGGGATCGGGGGGAGTAGCAACCCCTTAATTTAGATAAATGGGTTTTCTTATCCGATTTGCTTAATATGGTATGCCGGTTTATTATGATAAGGCGCTTCCCTTATTAGATTTGGAGGTTCATCATCAAGGGGGAAACGGGGGGCTTATACTGCCCTTTAATTTAGATAAATGGGTTATTCTATCCGATTTGCTTCAAATTTGGTATACCGGTTTATTCTGATAAGGCGCTTCTCTGATGAGATTTGGAGGTTCTTTGGTTAAGTATAAAGATATAAAACAGAGGGGGGGAGCTAATCCCCCCTTAATTTACTTTTCGAAAGGCATTATTCTTTGAAGTAAGAGTATAATATGCAACTAGTGTGAATAGACTCTGAGCTCAACACCATCAGTTTAACTGGGCACTTTTCTTTTTTATTTTTCTGATCAAAGCATTGAATCAACCGATACTAGCCAAAAAACCAATCAACCATCTTTTAATTAATTTTGCAAAATCCTGTGAAAAAAAGTAGCATATGCACGGGCAATATTTTCAATAAAAATATCAAGGAATACATTTCCACTCTTTAAATCGCTTTAAATTATTAATAATATTTATCTGTATATCAGACTAAAATTTTTAGTATGTTTGAACTTTTAAAAAGATTTTATGTTGTAATGGAAACTTAATAAGAAATTGAACTAAAAGAATTTAAAAAGTTACTGTCAATTTAAAATTTCAAAAATGCTATATCTGAAAAAATTATCTTTGTAATATTTTTTGTTATTATTTTTAATATATCCATACTTTTCAATACACTTTTTTTAAACTTTCGAAAAATAATAATAAAATTAAAAATTAGGTAAATGCGTTAGTGCTTTTTTATTTTAAACTTAATAAAATTTAGCTTGAGTAGCTCGTTTATTAGTCCAGTGTTTCCAATTTGCTATTTTTCTTTTCTAATTTAGATTGTTCGATTGCTACCGCTTTTTTAAAATAATACAGTTCGCCATATTTTCGTCTTACTTAATCTGTCCTTAAATAAGGCAAATACTCGTATTACTGCTTCAAAAAGTGTTGGCAATCAAGTTCTTTATCCCTTTTCCGGTGCGTTCGTAATTATATAAATACGTAGCATCTATAATCGTCGTTCTGTCCGTCCATCCGTCCGTCCGCATATACCAGAGGAAAAACTACCCAACCGAACGGTCTGAAATTTTAAATATATAATATAATTACTGCAAAATTTTGTCGAGTCATTTCAAATTTTATGTAAATTGTGTTCATAGTTTAATTATAGGGGCAGTCAAAAGACGGCCAATGGTAAAAAATTATTTCAAGTGCACTTTAATGATGTTACAGCCTTTTGAACAGAATGAAACTTGATATGCGCTTGTGAAGTGCACTAAAATATACATTCAGTACAATATGCGATGCAAAAAATATTTATAAAACTAAGTATATTATGAACGCACCACATTTGCCACGTTTGACGTGCAATTTCCAACTTGTTCTTTAAGTAACGAATTGGGGACACTTTATTAAGTCATTAATCCTCTCAATAGGGGCTGGCGATTATTTCGATATTCAATCGTACTCTAATTTACAAACGAATTTCCCTGTGATAGATTTCTCTCGAAAATATTACAGCCGCGATTCTTTTTCAAAAAGTGGTACGAATAGAATAAAAAGTAATCGTCCACAATAACGTCTCAAGACATAATCAAAGGCTTAATTAGATCATCCATGGAGACAAAAGCTATGAAAACAAATATCTCCCGATCTCTTGACACGGCACCTTACACTCAAAAAGTAAAAAATAATAATAAAATAAAATAAAATAAAATCCTGTAGATTTTACAGTTAATCCTGTCCGCAATGCTGTCAGTTTTTCGCGTTAATTTGTACAGAGAAATACTGTTACGATAATACAGATTTTCTCTGTACGAAACAGAATGCCTCCATGTTATAAACAGGGAAATCTCCAGTGTTTCGAGAGGGGCGAGTTTATTACTAGTATTATTATTATACAGGCTAGATAGTGCCCGTCAAGATTTGACGGTAAATAACTTGAATGTTTCATTAGAAAAAATCTTGAATTTTTAATTAGTTGCTTTTAAATTAATTATTGAAATCGTTACAAATTGCATAAATAATTCCTATTTCTAGATGGCGATAGATGGAGCTATAAATCTAACCTACTCAATGAAGTGAAAGAATTTTAAGTTTATAAATTACAACCAATTATGTTTGCTTTAATCAGAATTTACCTAAAAATACTGGGTAAAGCATTTGTGATTACTTACTATGGCCTTTTTTTTTAAATAACAATATTTATTTTTATCTTTTTAAACTACACGACCGTTAGAAGCTGCCATGAATTTTATTTTTACCAGTCTCATTCTCTAAAACCTAAATTTGGAACTTTATGCAGCTAACGATTTATAATATATATTTTCTATTACTTGAATTTTATTTTACATTTTTATACATTTTTAAAATATTAAACCATGGATATCAAGGTCTTTTATAGTTCTTATATGAATATTTTTCTTTCTTTCCGTTTCTTTTTTACGGAAAAGAATAGAAAACTTTTTTTCCTTCCCCCTCCTCGATAATGATCAGAAAATATAACAAAAATTGTAAATCAGCTCAATTATGTCATTTTTAAAATGAATTATCGACAAAAATATTACAGAAATCATTTTGCCGGGCTTGGGCTAGACTCTGCGTCCTTTACATCAATTCAGAACGTTAAACTGCTGCTTTAGCTGGCTGCGCTAGCAGGAACTCGTTCTACTGTTTTCTAAATTCAGGAGGTTCAAAAAATAGTTGACGCATGCGCAGTTGTGTCGAATTTGTTCTGATCTGATCTTACAGAAATAGCTTTGTGTTTTAATATATATGATGATTGTCGGATTGCTACCACTTTTTTTAAATAACATTCGACTTATTTAATAACAGATTAAAAAAGGGCGAATATTTCTATTTATATAAAGTGATAGCAATCAAGCAATCGATATTTTAAAAAAAAGACCATCCAACTGGCAATACTGGTAATCCCGTTAAATTGAACTTCTTTGCAATACAACAAAATTACTCCATCTTACAGAAAGTAATCCTGCTTAGCAGGAAAAGAATTCTTCTGCATTAAATATAATTTTTCTGCGTTAAATAACAACATACTAGTATAACTGTAACCAAACTCTTTGCACATATCACTTTCAGTTTTAATTTACTGTATTTTTAGTATTTTCGAGTTTCTTTGTCAGTCAGAAGTTAAGAATCTTAAGACTTTAAAATTTTCCTCCAGAGAGCGAAAACAATATCCATACTAGAAAACAGGAATTCTGCTTTTTCGGAATTTAGTGTCGCCCCCGATGAAAAAATATATATGTATGTAAATATAGATAATACAAAACATATTTCAGTTTTAATGCTTAAAGTAATACGCTTTTATTTTATATAAAATGACGTCATTTGCTTCCGCTGAAGAATTCCTCATTTACGATCCAGTCTTAAACAACATTTACAGTAAAGTATCAATAGGACGTCATTATCGCTGAATAATACACAAATCCCACCAAAAAAAAGATGTCGTCATTCAAGAAACTCAACACAAAAAATTGGCTATCTAATGATTTGTATGCCTTTATTTGTTTATAATATTAGTATAGATAATTCAAATTAAATATAGTTCATAATAGGTGCATGTTTTATCAGAAATCGTTCATTTATATTTTTCAAAAAAGCATGTATTCTAATTACATCTTTTTTTCAGTTGTTACGGGTAAAAGGGAACAAAAAGATATAAGTACTATTTTCCAATTAATTTTCCTTTACTTTCTACAGAAATAGAATACTTGAGTTGCTAACATTAAACAAATGGCGCTAAAAACTATAAATATATATATATATATATATATATATATATATCTCAAAAATAAATTGAGATGCAGTTTTTAAACAAATTGCATTTAAAAGTACTTTTTTCCCAATACACCGGTATAAAATTGAAAATGTGCGATGCTTAGAAATTTTAGAAATTGCAGTAGAGTATTTAACGATACATCTGCTTTGTTTTACGACTGGCTTATACAACGGAACGTTATTTTTTAGAGACGACTCTATAATTGCCGGCCGAAAGAAATAGCATATCGTGGGCTAACTAAAGGCCTGCTCACGTCGGGTTATACTGGTCATGAAGCCGGAATTGCTGCTTAAAGTCAACCCGAACAAGGCAAAACAATTTCTTCAATTTGAAAACCGAAACACTTCAACCCGAATCCAAAATGAATGAATATTAATCCATATTCTAATACAAACATGTAAAAATAGTCTACAAATATATCTGTAATATCGATTTTACCCGTTTTGTATTAAAATCAACAAATATACACTCATTATTTCAAATATACAGTTTTTTCATTTGAAAAATATTCAGGACTTTTGAAAAATCGAATCAACCCGAACCTGCCCCGAAAGAATCAAAACTTAAATCGAACCCGAAACTTTGAATTCAATCCGACCCGCAACGAAAGAAATTATCACCAACCCTCGAGTTAGATTAAATCGGGTTACCCGACCCAATAATTACTACAGGGTATTAAATTAAATTTCCTTTATTGCTTATTATAACTTAGATAAACGTAACTTTTATAATAATTTCGTTATTGTATTTCAGATATTTTTTAAGTTTTATGCGCGAATCTATGAAATCTATTAAAATTAAATTTATGAACGATATTTATGTTCGGGCTGAACTGAGACACATTTTTTTACATCAATCCGGAACATAAAGAAAAAAATTAGTCTAAAAACAACGAAGGACGAACCGATAGCCCTGTCGAGTACGGGTGAAACCGGGTTCCTCGACACGTACCAAGCTTTATACAAAAGTAAGGTTATCTTAAAATTTAACTGCATAGGAAAATATTTTGTTGATTTTGTCAGAATTTGTAAGTTTTTATTTTAGAGCATGTTTAAACATTATTTTGAAGTGAGAAATTGTTACATAATCCAATATATAACATAACACATAGCGTTTTAATGAGTTTTTCTATTTTGTCTTTTAAAATTCAGCTTGAGTGTTTCATTTATTAATTAAATTCATTTATTAAACCATTAATTATATCCTCCAGGGAGACAAGAACTATGAAAAGAATCATCTCCCTATCTCTTGTACCACGACAGTCCACATTCTTTCTCGCATCCTCTGATCGGAATGTTTTGAATAATGCGATGATAATCATGCTAATTTGACAACATCGACAAGGCTCTTAATTTGATTCGCGTCGTAAAATTTAATATCGCGTGCTCCCCCCCCCCCTCTCCTATTTATCACACCATATAATCAAGGGAGGAAAGTTTTGCAGAATAATTCATATCAGTTCAGTTAAGCTTAATCGCATGAAATAATCGTTCTAGCTAGAATTAGTTACACCCACCACTGCCCGGAAGTGTTTTCGGCTTGAAACGTATTTTTTTGACCGGCAAACAATTCACCTTTGGACTAAAAATTAATAATTATCAAATACTTTAACTAAACATTATCCAACAACTTCATGTATTTTTAATAATAAATAAGCAGCTAAAGAAAATATGGTAAGGGAAATTATAGCAGTATTACCTTTTCAGGGGTGCCGTTTGTAGTCTTCAAACGCTTAATTTTAATGCCCAATCTCCCAAATGGCGCCAGTACTTTTTTATTACAATTTCGATCTCATTATATACCCGAAGAAAAGCTTTTGATTATTTTCAAATAAATTTGTTCGTAAATTGCGGTGTGAATAAATTATTTGAACATTTTTGGAGCAGAAATGCCTTGCCCTTGAAAGGGTTAAAAGGACTGGGGCGATCTTATTTGTTTCTATAATACGGAGATTTTATAACTCAGACCTCGTTTTAATATATTTCAGCTTTTGTATTGTTTTGATTTATTTTATAATACCATATAAGCAAACAAGTTACGGGCTATTTCTTTCTGATCAGGGCGTTGAATCAACTTTTTTTAAACTTTCGAATAATAGAGGAAAACTACCCAGAGGAAAACTACCCAACCAAACGGTGTGAAATTTTAAGTATATAATGTAATTACTGCAAAATTTTGTCGAGTCATTTCAAATTTTATGTAAATCCTGTGTATATTTTAATTATAGGGACAGTCAAAAGTTTTCCATGGCGGCCAATGGGAAAAAAAATGTTTCAAGTGCACTTTAATGGTTTTACAGCCTTTCGAACAGAATGAAATTGATATGCACCTGTGAAGTGCATTAAAATATACATTCAGTACAATATGCGGTGCAAAATATATTTATAAAACTAGGCATAGTACGAACGCACCACTTTTGCCACGTGTGACGTGCAATTTCCAACTTGCTCTTTAAGTAACGAATTGGGAACATTTTATTAAGTCACTAGCAGACCCGCCGGGTGTTTTCTGGGGTTTGTAAATAATAACCTTAAACGAAACTTAAGTTTGTATGATTTTATATCTTTGGTAATTCTTTTAAATGAACCTAATTTCGGAGACCCCATTGCCTTCCGCAGCGTCTAGTGTGTTCGTGTTCCCATCAAACTTCTTTCCAAACGAACTTGAAATCTAGATCCCCACTACCTATGGCAGCATTTACCGGAAGTGTCCGTACGTGCCGGAGACAATCGAAAACCAAGTTGAGTGAGCCAAACCTCGTAGGAATCAAGCCCATAGAATAAAAATAAAAAAAAAATAAGAATGCACCATTAATGTTAGAAAATGTTGGTAACTAAATTCTAATATAACATTTCATAATGCAGAAAGTAGCCAAATTGTAATCTAAGTTAAAGGAAGCAAATCTCGTTGAAACTGGGCCCTTAAACCCGAGGAAATAACGCGCCATCAAGCGGTGGAAGATGCCCCCTCCCCTTGTAAATTTCATGAATTACTGTTAGCATTAACACGATATTTAATCAACGCATGAAATCCCTTATCTAAAGTTATCTTTAAAGTAACGCGATTTTTAATTTACGCTGTAGTGAATAGACGTAAGTTGATGCTGAAAAAGAAGATTAATGTCCGAAAAACGTGGTAGCTGAGGTGTAAAGAAAGACCGGTCCCTGGAGGCCAGGTTCTTAACTGGCATGTAGTTGGGTATAAGAACATTTTTTAGGGGTTTTAAAGTAGCTGGAAGACGCTAAAACTATGTTAAAGAAAATTGCAATAGAATATAGCAATAGAATATAGAAAATTCCAATAGAATAGGATAGTTTTTAAAGAAGCTGCAACAAAAACCCCCAAGGAAACGATTAATATTCAAAATTGCTGGTAGCTGAAGTCTTTTTTGTCGTTCATGTAGTAGCTGGATTACCCAAGAAGTTGTTAGAAAAAAAAAGTTCGTGAATCGAACCATTTTTAAGAGATCTATAACAGGGGGCCCAAAAGAGTTCAACTGATAGTTGAGAGCAGGGCCCTAACATGAAAACATGTTTAAATGTTTCAGTACTTAGCGTTTTAGATCTTCAATTAGTCAAAATTAATCATAGGGTATGAAATAATCATTAGAATAATATTTTAAGGAAATGCGCGAAAATGGGTTAAATGCTTAAAAAGGGGCCCTAGAGCCCCAATAAAAATATGAGGGTGTTGGTCTAGGGAGAAGAGTCCAATACTCAATTTTAAAACTGTGCAATGAGAAGGTGAGAAAATTAGGGTGTAAAAAATGAAAAGCACACAAAAAGTTCAAGGGGCCCCGGATCGGGCCCTACAGGACCCTAAGATGCCCAAGGATTTCAAATGAAATATAGAAACTGAAGAATAACTAAATGGAAAAATGGTTTCAAAAATGAAGATCGGATTAAGAGGGGCAATTTATTAATAATTTATGGTGCAAAAGCTTCAATGGGCCTTGTACCGGGCCTCAAGGGGGAAGGGACTTAAGTGGCATGTAGTTTGGTATAAAGGCACTTTTTAATAGTTTTTAAAGTAATCAGAGGACGCTAGAACTATGGTAAAGAAAATTTAAAGGGATTCGGATCATTTTTAAAGAAGATGCACCAAGAACTAGAGGTCTGCACGGCCCGGAATTTCCAGGCCCGGGCCCGGCCCGGCCCGGCCCGACACAATTTCTACAAAAAAAAAATCCGTTTTTTCTCAAAATACAATTAAAATTCTTTTAATGAATACTACATACATATTTATGGGAACATTTTACAGTATATTTTACATTCCTATGATGTTCGCAAAACAGAAAACACACAATATGTAAACATTAACGATTACGTACAGTGTTTTAGTCATCGTGTCTACAGACATGTCAAAATAGAAATAAGGATGCATTAAAAGATTAATGTAATTCAGAATAAAGGATTAAAAACATGATAACTTTTGAAGCAGTATCATAAAAAGTATATTTGTGAAAATATTTCTCTCATTTTTAAGGCTTTTCTCAAATCCAAAGGAGCTACATTTCGACACATTTATGAATTCTTTTCTTTTCGGAAACGCGTAAGATTGGCAGGTATTCTTATTCAGAAGCTATGTAAATGTCGTGTTTTTTTTTTTATAGATAAAAGCAATATATCTTTCTGAAAATACTGTCAAAGTTAGCGTTTTGAATCGAATTTCCGGAAGCGATAGCACAGGAAAGGAGAAAAACGTACAGTCACGTGACAGGAATCTCTGTTATCTCTGTAAGTAATTTATCAAATAGGGAAAAAACTATTCGTTTCCAAATGCCTTCAATAGGCAGGCCTGTCAATTTTATGCCTTTATAGTTAAAAATTTTGTCAGAAAATGTGTCTGAAAGCTTCGCATTGTTGAGCAGTGAATATGAGAACCACCTTAAGATATATTTCCAAAGATACTGTTAAGAGAAGTTCATTATCACTATTAATACTACAAAACACAATGACTGTTCTACACATCCTGAGATCGATTAGGACCAGTTCCGTCCCGGCACGAGTCTGCTGAAAAAAAAATTAAAATTGGAATCAGACATCTTGTAACTGTGCGATGCCGATCTCTACGATGGACATGTTACATTTCTGTATTGATATTGTTAAACTCGCATCGGCTCGTGACGCACATTTATACTTCTCGAGAAAATCATATTCATTGAAAATGGCTCGTATTTTATCTGCTTTGCTTAAATTCTTATATCGGGCCGACAGGCCCGATTAATTTTTTTGCCGGCCCGGCCCGTTTACTTTGTCTGTCGGCCCGGCCCGTTTATTTTGTCTGTCGGCCTGGCCCGTTTGAAAATTCGCCTTCATTCCGTCGGCCCGGCCCGCGGGCCGGCTCGGGTACGGGCCTCGGGCCGGATCTGCACGGGTCATGATCGGTGTAGATCTGCAAAAATTCTGCAAAATTTCCAACATAGGGTAGAATGTAATAGGCAGTGTTTCATACGAAATCTACCTAAAAAGTGATAACAATCAAGCAATCGACATTTTTAAAAAAACATCCAACTGGCAATTCTGATAATCCCGTTAAATTGAACTTCTTTGCAATGCAGCAAAATTACTCCATCTTACAGAAAAGTAATCCTGCTTAACAGGAAACGAATTCTTCTGCATTAAACATAATTTTTCTGCGTTAAATAATAACATACTTGTTCAACTGTAACCGAACTCTTTGTACATATCACTTTCAGTTTTAATTTACTGTATTTTTAGTATTTTCGAGTTTATTTGTCCGTCAAAAGTTAAGAATCTTAAGACTTTAAAATTTTCCTCCAGAGAGCGAAAATAATATCCATACTAGAAAACAGGAATTCTGCTTTTTCGGAATTTAGTGTCGCCACCGATGAAAAAAAAAAAAATAGATATATGTATATAAATATAGATAGTACAAAACATATTTCAGTTTTAAGGCTTAAAGCACACGCTTTTATTTTATATAAAATGAGGTCATTTGTATCCGCTGAAGAATTCCTCATTTACGATGCAGTCTTAAACAACATCTACAGTAAAGTATGCATAAGACGTCAATATCGCTGAATAAAACACAAATCCGAAAAAAGAGACGTCGTCATTCAAAGAAGTCGTCTATCTAATAATTCATATGCCTTTATTTGTTTGTAATATTAGTATAGATAATTAAAATTAAATATAATTTATAATAGCTCCATCTTTTGTCAGAAATCGTTCATTTATATTTTTTTTTTTTCAAAATAGCACGTATTTTAATTACATTGTTTTTTCAGTTGTTATGGGAAAAAAGCAACAAAAAGATATAATTACTATTTTCCAAATATTTTTCCTTTACTTTCTACAGAAATGGAGTACTTGAGTCGCCAACATTTACATTAAAAACTACAAAAAAACTAATATCTCAAAAATAAATTGAGATGCAGTTTTCAAACAAATTGCATTTAAAAGTACTTTTTTTTTCCCCAATACCACCGTATAAAAATTGAAAAGTTGCGATGCTTAGAAATTTTAAAAATAGCAGTAGGGTATTTAACCGTACAATGATACAACTGCTTTGTTTTACGGCTGGATTATACAACGGAACGTTATTTTTTGGAGACGACACCTTAATTACTGACCGAAAGAAATAGTCTATCGGGGGCTAACTGGAAGCCTGCACGCGTCGGGTTATTCCGAACATGAAGCCGGAATTTCTGCTTAACCACTTGCACCTGAATTTTTGTTTTCCTAAATTTCTTGGTAAAATCACTTTAAATGCTGCAAAATGAATTGAAAAAATACTAAAAAAAAATTAAGCTAAAAATTTTTTGTATTTATTTGATAAAATATAAATGTTCGAAATATGGGAATATGCATAACATTTGTAATAATATTAATATACATAATTGTATGTTTTGTCTAAATTTATAGCTTTTACATAGTATAATTAGTATTTTTATGAGTTGGTAATAAATTATAGTTATTTCTTTACAGAGACTAATAACATTATAAGTATTAGTAATAATAAACTAATAATAATTGTACTTGAGGCTAAAAATAATTTGTTTCACAATAATCTTGAAAAGAACTTTACATTAATGATTGTCCCCTAAATGGCTAATAAAAGTAAGTACCCATTCGTGCCTAAGCACCCTATATTTAGTATGTTACAAAAATGCATAAAAAATAGGCTTGAACATATAATTTCACAATTTAAAGAAATGTGTATTTCAAAGAAGCCTACAAGCTACGATTATGACTTATCTATTTCGATAATTGGAAGAGAAAACACAAATAAACTTACTTTTTGCATTTCGCCATCTTGAAAATCGAAAAATCTATAAACTCCGAAAAAAGCATACATTTTAAGAAAATATCTCCCTTATGCTGTTTCCTTTCGGTAACAGATAAAGACATTTATAGATAATTATTTCATACAATTTTCATGTTATAAAGAAGAAGAAAATTACACAAATTTATTAAAATTCGAACCGTCCCAAAAATGAGATGCCAGGCATAAATGGGTTAAAGTCAACCCGAACCAGGCAAAACAATTTCTTCAACTCGAACCCCGAAACACTTCAACCCTAATCCAAAATGAATGAATATTAATCCATATTCTAATATAAACATGTAAAAATAGTCTACGTATCGATTTTATCTGTTTTGTATTAAAATCAACAAACTTACACTCACTATTTCAAACATGCAGTTTTCTCATTTGAAAAATATTCAGGACTTTCTTATGAAAAATCAAATCAACCCGAACCTGCCCCGAAAGAATCAAAACCTAAACGGAAACTTTTAAATTCAATCCGACCTACAACGAAAGAAATTAGCTTCGACCCTCGAGTTATGGTAAAATCAGTTTACACGACCCAATGCAGGACTCTAATACATGCAGTAATAACAGAGAAAAACTGTACTTTACGTAAAATAGAGCTATTCTGTTGGTTTGTTCCCAAGCAGAAAAGATTTTAGCCGAAAATCATTAAGAGGGGGAAATGTAAGGGATCATACAGGAGTTGCATAGTGTGAACGTTTAGTTCCGATTCCCTCTGAATCTGAACAAAATTACTCCATTCTAGAAAAGAACCCTGTGCGGTTTGCTGTTGCGGATCATGTTTCGGCAGAATTTGTCGTTTTATTGCTTTTTTTCAACATAGCTCAGTAGTGTTTTACTATGCATTGTATCATCTAACCAATAAAAGGGTAACCAGACAAAAAGTTCCAGAAAATTCTGTCAGAATTATCTTCTCACAATTAAAAAAAAAAAAAAGAAAACATAATTTAACTTTATAATCAATGATTCGTGAAACTATAAAAAATTTCTACTGAATGAAATCTATGTCGAATTACTAATTTGTACGAATTATTTTTTGAATTCTTAATTTTTAGGCATAACTAATTTACAAATTCATAATTAGTGTCGACAATAAAGAGAGAATTATAAGCAACAGCAACAAAATACGTGTGTTGTGCTCCTACTGCTGTTTCTTTTATTGTTTTAAATTATTTTCATGAAGCTTTTTAATAATTAAAAAATGTTTAATTTTTTTTTTTTTTTTTTTTTTTTTTTTTTTTTTTTTTTTTTGTACTGTTTACTTATTTACTGATTCGTTTCTCTTTGTTTTGTTTGCCAATTTTCACATGAAAATCATTTGAGTAATACTTTATTATTTTAAACGTTTTGACAATGAAATTGATTTTTGGCTGAAAAAATAAAATCTTGCTAAGAAAGGATTCCATGTAGTAATACTTTACTTGCTTAGTCTTTCAAAGTTAGTTGGAATTGATTAGGGAATAGGTGGAATAGGTGGCCAGTGAAATTGACACTATGTTTAAAGGAAAATATAGATTTTCATTCAAAAATTTAAAGTAAATGAGTTAAATTCATTGAATACATTTGTTTTTCTTTTTTATGTTATATGATTAAAATTCTATTGTTTTAATTTTATGAAAATATGCACAAAAGTAAATTTTTAAATATATTATATTTAAATATACAATTATTAAGAAAAATAGGCGAAAATTATGCCACTAATAACACAATCATGCTGAGAAGCTTTCTGTGTACATTAAATTTAATCTATTATTTTAATCTAATTTAAATTACTTAATCGGCATTTATTTGAATTATCTACATATACATATATTTCAATGTATGTAAAAAAATATGACTATAATATTTTTGCATGTGTTTAAAATTCGGGTTTAAAAAAGGAAAAAATATATATTCCTGGTTTCTTCGAACGCTTAAAATATAAACTCAATAAATTCAATATCTTCCTAGTCGCAAAACCATCCATGAAAATAAAAAATATAGTATGCAAGAAAATAGATCAAATTGAGTCCAACCAATTAGCAGGAGTATACGAAATACCTTTCACCAAAGAAGATGGAACAAAGCAGTTTTATATAGGTATGACAAGCAGAAAACTTAAAACTAGAATCAAAGAACATATAGCAGACATCAAATACAATAGAAGAACCACAGCTTTGGCCAGATTATGCAGCGAAGAACCTTTACAGATTGAATTTAAAAATAGCAAGTTAATTTATCCATCAAGATTTTATTTTCCATCCATAGTCCGAGAATCAATAGAAATATTTTTACGCAACGAGAATATTTGCAATGATTCTGTGTCCCTTGATTTACCTAGAATTTGGAAAGAGATACTAAGTAATTGTAGAAACAATAGTAAAAATTAATCCACACTCGCAAATAGCCAAGTTAATTTTATTTTATTTTATGTTTTGCAATGTTTTTCAGTATGCTTGATGTCTCGTGACATTGTTTACCTTGTTGTTTTTAAATTATGTGAAAATTAATCCACGCTCGCAAATAGCTAATTTAATTTTTATTTTTTATGGTTGCAATATTTTCATTATGCTTCATGTCTCGTGACATTGTTTACTATATTATTGTTTTTAAGTAATGTGAAAATATTTTCTATTATGATTGATTTTGAAAATGTCGCCGATTGTGCGATGAAACGATCGTAAGTCTTAATAAAGATATTCTATCACTTTTTATAGCATTATTTTAACTTAATTTATATATTCTCTGTTGAATATCACATCACTTTTGCATATAAAAGCATGCATTAAAGATTCCAATTTAATATACTTTATCGAAACATTTTTATTTTTATTTTTATTATTTAAGTTATGGCAACAAAAAAGAAAATGGAAGACAATTTTAAATTAAATGTATCATTTGAAATATTTATTCAAATAATGAAATATTGATATTTATGAAAATTATAACGAAATTAAAAAGGAACCTATATCCTATTGCGCTATTTTGAATTATATTTTGTAACATAAATAATATATTTTTCTTCATTTTCTTTTAAGGTTGGTTGTGTTTATTACGGCCAATTACCAACACGAGGGATATGGTCCCTAAAGGGGGGGGGGGTCTTTTAAAGGAACCTAACCCGTATTTATGCAAGGAAATCCAAGGTTCGAAGAAAACCACGAAAACTCCGAACGGTTAGGCCGACGGGCACGATTGGGTTCATTTACTTTTAAGAAAAAGTAATATTCTAGATTATTGTCCAAATTTCGATCCCAGAAAATATTAATACACATAAATACCAGTTTAAGTCTAGTTAGTGCCCTTTTTATGGAGCCTTGAGACAATTGATACATTAAACAATTTAGTACATAAAAAAAAAACTATTTTTGCCTTTACTTTGGTTGTTTATTTTTACAAATCGATTGTTGATCATAACCACAGAAGTTTTTACATTTAGTTTACACAGTTTTAATTTACACGGGAAGACTTTTAATCCCCCCCCCCCTTCCCTCTTCTTTCGTCGCTGTGTCTATATACAAAAACATTATTAATGCAGTTATTTATAAATGCACTTGACAAAAGCATATATTTTTATCCTTACATGTGCATATACGTTTTTTTGTTTGAAAAAAAAATCAAAGCACTTTTTCAAGGACTTTAATTTCTTATTTTGCAAGGAATAACCACAAGTATTTATAAATTATTTACTATTTTGTTATATTGAATTCATGTGTTAAAATGGTTCATTTTTACAAGAAGTTTGACTATATATATATAAGAGCAATAGAGATCCATGTCCATTGCACTTATAGTTCCAAAATGTTTAACATTTATTTTTTTTAATTTACAAAAGAGAAACATTAAGAAAATTAAAAAAGAGAATAAATATATGTAATTTAATAAATCAAAATAATCATAAAAAATTCTTTGAAAGTTATTCTAAACACTTTATACGTATGCAGCCGTTTAAACATTCTATTCATGTAAGGGGAAATAAAAAATAAAATTTTGATAAAATTATAAATTAAGTTTCAATTTAAATTATTTTTGATTTTCTTCTAAAGTATATTTAGACAACCGAACTATACGTTTATTTTTTCAATACACTGATAAGTATATCACTAAACCTATATTATGCATTGAAATGTATTTATTGAAAAATGTGGTTTATCTTTTGCGCCATGCTATCCGAAACCTTAACAAAAAATTATGTAAATTATTTCATTGCGTCATATTATCCATTCGCATACATTTAACTTAATTTGGATACTAATGACGCAAAATAACCATTTACATATTAGGGTCAATCGAGTTTAAATCACCCGGGTGGTGTCGCTCGACATTTTTAATTTTCCCAATCTTTTAACAAAGACTTCTTCATAGTTTTCTGAGTTTAAAAACATGACTAAAATTCTTTTTATCATATAGTTTTTTGGAGAGGCCATTTTTAACAAACTACACAGCCATTTTTGGGATTAAAACGTGTTTTACGGAAAATGCTGTAACTGCTTTATTTTTCTGCCCATCAAGAGGAATCAAAAACCAAAATGTTCAGCATAAAATTGTCGACATTTTATGTAATTATAAAATTTTCATTAGTCTTAAAATTGTCGCCATTTTATGTAATTATAAAATTTTCATTAGACTTAAGGATCTAGACCAAAAACATGCTTAAAAACCGAAGAAATAAAAGGTCAAACACCACATTACGCTGCCATTGTTTTTTATGAAGGAAATGAGACTCACCTTAAATATTTTTTTTTTTTAAAGATCTCTTATAGAACTATTCATTTTTATAAATTTCAATCCTGAAAACAGTTTCCTTTTTTTTTTTTTTTTTTTTTTTTTTTTTTTTTTTTTTTGTACAGCCGTCATTTTTGTCAAAAAAAAATTATGGCCATTTTTTTTCTTCCCATTCTGACCAGAAAATCAGAGTTCTAACTTTTTACGACTGCTCTTTCATCCTCACCTAACACTTCATTTATAATGGCTGTTTCATAATAATAGAAGCCATCAGTGCATCAGAAGAAAATAACTCTGTGAAAGCGGAAACTCGGTTAAGCAGGACTCGGATAATCGGGACTCTGACTGTATATTTCATTTTAAAAATGATCTTTAGAATATTTTTGTTGGTGTTCAGAGGGGGCTAATGACCCCCGTGACATCCGCCATTGTAGATTAAGTAGTTCAATATTACATATTTTATGATTACATATTTTAAATTTTAAAATAAGTCGGCGATTAGAAAATTAGTAAAATTCTCTTTGTAAATATACTTTGCGGAAGAGTGGGGGGGGGGGGCAAAATCCATGTTTGTCTCGGGTGCAAAAAAGGCTAGTTTCGGCCCTGTTCCCCCCTCCCCCCTCCTACACACACAAAAAAAAATACCGGTTATATGAATCACTAATTAATCAACTTTTTGCAACGTTAGCAACTTTTATGAATCAAGTCTAATAATCTTCCATAAAGTAAGAGTTATTCGAAAAGAAAAAAAAAACAGTCTGTTGTCTTTTGCATTTCAGTAAGGAGAAAGAAATAGTGACCCTTCGTGACCCCGGAGATAAGGGTTTGACTGGGGTGTGGAGAACAGTAATGAGACAGGGTTGAGAGGGAGGGTGAAAAGAAAATAAGAAGAAACTGGATTCCTTATCTCAGTTCAGTATTTTAATTTTTAACAGTCCCCTGTAGCTTTCGGCTAGAATTTTTTCGGCTTTAAAGGAAGTCACGATTCTGTTGACCATACTAGTGTATCTTTTAAATTACAGGAGTTTTTAACAATGCACGCTCTTTCATTCTCAAATCCTCCGATTCAAAAGTTTTGAATAATGCGATGATAATCACTAAATTTGACAACAGCGATGAGGCTCATAATTCGTTTCACATCGTAAAATTTAATATCGCACGACATGCCTTCACATGCGTAACCTCCCACCTTTCTATTCGATGAGTGAAATCTAGCCCACCTATTTAAGTAGGAAAGTTTCGCAGAAAAGTTAATGCACTTTAATTATTCTTAATAGCACGAAATCGCCGTCGTAGGTTACAGTTATATCCACTTCCCAGAAATATTATCGGATTGAAAGTCAATTTTTCCCCTGTAATTATCGTTCAATGACAGCATAATGGAAATTAAATATTTTAATATAAGGTTAACTAATACTTCATATATTTTGAAGAAGATAAGTTATTATTTTGGTACAACCTAATATTCTTTTTAAACTACAAAATAACTTTTTTATTGCTATTTGGAACGCATTAAAATCTTAGAAAATATAACATTTTTTAGATAAGAAAATCTATCATAATCGTTAAGTTTTAATGAACAATTGAACCGTTATGGATTTTGGAATAAATTTAATTTGAGTTACTTGTTCAGTAAATTGTTACAAATAGTTTAAAAATAGTCAAAATGCTCACCTATTTACTATTAAGGTAAGCTGGGATAATTGGACCCACGAGGTAACTGGGCCATAGGCTATTTTATAAAAAACCGTTGACGTTTTTTAAGTTTTAGCTTTTGTCAACATTCTCTACTTCTTAAAACAACGTGTGTCAACTCAATCATAACTCTGCCTTTGCTGTGATAGGTTTCCGAAAGTTTAGGTTTCTTTTTTGTTTTTTTTTTAACAACGTCCATTTGATTGAACTTCCTCGGCTTTTTATTAAAATACGGTAAGTTCTTTTATTAAACAATCTTTTTATTTAAAGATTAGACAAATAAATACATTAATATTATTAGGTATCTATACATATTTACTTCATGTTTCAAATGTAAGGCCGGTGTTCCAATTACCCCATAATTTTTTTTAAAAATGGGGTAACTGGAACATGTATCTGGGGTAACTGGACCATATGGGATCCAATTATCCCAACAGTGATAAATATCTTTTTGAGTTTCTCTTACTAACAGGAAATTAATTTCTACATTGTTTTTTTTTTGCTTGCAATAAAGAAAATTACATAATACCTTATTAAAATTACACAATAAAATTTTAAGAAATCTTGTTGGGGGTATCAAACCAAATTTCTTAATTGTGATAGCTATAGCTCGAAATTTTACGATACAGATGAAGAGGCGTACATAAGGCAAAGTGAGAGTATTAGGAAATTATCGAACTGAATAAAAAATAGTTGTGTTCGATATAAAAATATGGTTACATTCACTACAGGTTTATTGGACATATCGAACTTCCATTGTGGTAAATAAAAAAGAACATGAGATACTTAAGTACTTACGTAGCCTTTTTTCATAGATTTATCTTGTTATTTTTTGCCTTAAAATACTCATGTAACTTTTATACTTATTACCCATACTAAAGTGCATAAGTACTTACTTAATTTTTATGTTTTGTATAAATAAATCTAATATTTTTACTTTTAGTGCTTTTCTTTAGACACATTGACAGTAAAGGTTCCGCTTACAACGCTCTTTAGTTGGTATATAATTTACATGATCCGCCTGGTTTAAATTTTTTTAGTTGTTTACACTTTTTCAAACAGGACCTGATACCCAATATTAAAAAAAGAAAAAAACGCGTGTGGAATATAGACCCACCTGGTCTACTTGCCCCATTTTTATGGGGCAACTGGACCCATGAGGAAAGAAAGATGAAATATATATTTTTTTTATGTATTAAAATGTAATTTTGACCATTTCTGTCTGATAGAGGGAACCTAACTGAACGCATTTACAAAAGTTCACACTTTAATTGAAATGAATATTAGCCTTTTGAAGCTGAATTGCCAGAATCTCCAGAGTCGCATTGTAAAATCATGGCCCAGTCGCCCCACGTAACCTTATATAAAAAATAAAGAAAAATATCCTAAAGTGTTACTTCAGATCTGTAAAATTCAATCTACAACATTTCATGAAATTACAGGTATGCAATTTGACCATCATAAATCTTTAATTCGCATAGAAAACTCGTGGATAATTGGAAATTCCTTAAGTTTAAAATGGAGACAAATGAACTAGAAATATTAAAAATTCTTGCTTACCTGCAATTTTACAAAAATATTTAATACGTTGGTTCACATGATGCGAATGTAGTATTAATACAAATCTTAGCTAATATAAATTCCCCAACAAGACGTATGTTATGTAATTACATATGTTATGGCAATATGTTAAAAATTTTGAATGCTTATTTCAGAAATCTACGAATGACATGAATTTCTTGATCCCCCACCATCCTCCCTTCGGCAAAAAAGGGAGGTTCCGATAGAAAAATTAAATATATATATATATATATATATATATATATATATATATATATATATATATAAATTTTGTTAACTGTTTGGTGTCTGTGATTCTTTGCCGGAGTTTAGGAAGGTGCCCGTGTAGTTAAAAAATAATAATAATAATAAAGCAAACCTGATGAAGGACGATACTCCAAGTACAAGGCAACTTTCTGCCAGAAAAGACTAATTCAATTATAATATATGCACGATTCATGAATGGAATTTTTGCATCTTTCTAAAATTGAAGACAAAGAGCAATACAACTATAATAATTCAATTAAAACGTTTAAGATTTACAGAAAATAACATTTTGTTATAAATTCAAGCATAAGATTTCATTTTAATACAAATTTGCATTTTAAATCCTTATCATTATATTGCGTTCACTTTATTTAATTTCATTTATTCATTTTCGATACAAAGAGATGCTTTTTTTAAAGCAATAATACTTTTAAAGAAAAGTTATGCTAAAAATGATAAGATTGATGCACAGTAAACTCTGTATAAGGCGGACTCTGTGTAAGACGGAAATCTGTCTAACTCGGAAAGATTTTCAAGTCTCTGCGAATCCATAGACATAGAGTAAAGTTTCTCTAAGGCGGAATATTGTCTACGACGGAAAATTTCCTCGGTCCCGATCGAATCCGCCTTAGACAGAGCTTACTGTAATAGGTTCACTTTTAGCATGTTATGACGTTAGTTTAATGATAATACGTGATTGTCTTACGTAATTTTATAGCAACATCTTACATAATTTATAGAAACAATACCATAAACCAAAATATATTATTTGAAGGACAAAGCAAGACACAAAAGACCTTGCGTAGTGTTGAATTCAGACACTTTTCTCTAAGATGGATTTCTGTGGCTCCGGGGGAAAGGGGGACATTATAGAGTTCCGGGGGAGAAATTGCATTTTTTGAATATTGAAATCACGAAATGTCAAATCTTCCGGAGAAGACATCTCATTGCTCCTGGGAGAGGGAATGTCCTCCATGTCCTCCCCCGGGCCACCCCCTGAATTCAACACTGCCTTGGCGAGATTGCAATTGTGAGTGCGCAAAAACAAAGAAATACCCTAGAAATTACAAATTGTTTAGTTTATTTGACATGCATATTAATCCCATTAAAACATAAAACAGAGACTGTCAAAATTGTAAGTACAGACGTTACAAAGTTTACAGACGTTACATACTGCACCTCAAGACAAGTGTAAAAAAAACATTTTGGATGCCATGAGACAGGTTTAGTTTTAGAAGACTTTTGTATGAAAATTTTCAAGGAATTATTCATCCGAGTACAACTAATGCACGCTGCAGTGTGTGGTACTATACAATCAAAAAATAAAAACATTGAAATTGTGAAGGTACTTTTATGTTAGACGGATGCAGGTATAAACAGCAATATATTATTCCCATCACCATCTTGCTTTTTGCGATTTCCTATAAAAATGAACACTTACCACATTGCATTACAGAAAATAAAAAAAGTATTGGCTGCATTTGCGCTTGGCGAATCTAAAAGCACCAAATGGCATATCTTCGCCTCAGACCAACAGTCAGACATCTAAAGAAAATCGAAAAGGAGTTTTTTTAAACTTAAACTTACACTATGTGCAAAACTACTTAAAAGATGAGACAATATTTAAAAAGATGTTAAATTACCTTACTACTTTAGTAATTTCAACTATAAAAACATAGTCTTCGTCAGAAAAATGCTTTTTTTTTTTTTTTTTTAGAAATAATACTTTTAAAGAAAAGTTATGCTAAAAATGAAAAGATTAATGTAAAAGGTTCACTTTTTAGTTAAGACGTTAATTTAATGATAATATGGGATTTTCTTCTGACGAATATTGGTAATGATAAGATGGGATTTTCTTTCTTTCTTCTGATATTTCTCTGACGAAGACTATGTTTTCATAGTTGAAAGTACTAAGGTATTAAAGTAATTTAACATTTTTTAGGTAGCTTTCATTACAAAAAGCTACCTATTGCAGCCGTTCGGAGGAAAGAGATTTCAAAAAATTTTGGTATATTTTCATCGATCATGACCCCCAGACCCCGAAACCACCCTCCGTTCAAAATTGATATATATATATATATATATATATATATATATATATGACCTATGTCACACTGTAACTCTCGTAATTATGAACCGATTTCGATGTAATTCGGTATGTACATCGTACATACAAATGTCTCGGCCGAGTTCGTTAGCCAGCTTCATCCGCCGTTTTGTTTCAAAATGGCGGCCATTTAATTTTTTTTTTTAATTTAAAATTTTAAATGTGGTACCAAAAAATTAAAAATAGAAAAATATTTTTTTCTTGTGTATTTGACCTTTATACAAAGATTCCGGAGCAGTTTTTGTTTCGTCTATATCTTAAAAAATGGCTGAGTTATAGCGTTTTGAATTTCTAGCGTGGCTGATATTTTGAAACGTCATGAATTTTGTCACGCGATAAAAGGCGTGTTTATGAACCGATTCCGATGTAATTCGGTGTGTACATAGTACATACAAATGTCTCGACCGAGTTCGTTGGCCAGCTTCATCCACCATTTTGTTTCAAAATGGCAGCCATTTAAAATTTTAAAAAAAAATTAAAATTTGAAATGTGGTACCAAAAAATTGAAAATGGAAAAATATTTTTTTCTTATGTATTTGACTTTTATACAAAGATTCCGGAGCAGTTTTTGTTTCGTCTATATCTTAAAAAATGGCTGAGTTGCAGCATTTTGAATTTCTAGCGTGACTGACATTTTGAAACGTCCTGAATTTTGTCACGCGATAAAAGGCGTATTTATGAACCGATTTGGATGTAACTTAGTTTATACATAGTACATACCAATGTCTCGACCGGGTTCGTTGGCCAGCTTCATCCGCCATCTTGTTTAAAAATGGCGGCCATTTAAATTTTTAAGAAAAATTTAAATTTGAAATGTGGTACCAAATAATTGAAAATTGAAAAAATATTTTCTTCTTATGTGTTTGACCTTGATAAAAAGATTCGAGAGCAGTTTTTGTTTCGTCTATATCTTAAGAAATGGCTGAGTTATAGCATTTTGAATTTCTAGCATGGCTGACATTTTGAAACGTCCTGATTTTTGTCACGTAATAACAGGCGTATTTATGAACCGATTTGGATGTACCTTGGTGTGTACATAGTACATATAAATATCTCGACCGAGTTCGTTGGCCAGCTTCATTCGCCATCTTGTTTCAAAATGGCGTCCATTTAAAAAAAATTAAAAAATAAAAAAATTAAAATGAGATTCCAAAAAATTGGAAAATGAAAAAGATATTTTTCGCATGTGTTTGACCTTAATACAAAGATTCCGGAACAGTTTTTGTTTCGTCTATATCTAAAAAAAATGGCTGAGTAATAGCATTTTGAATTTCTATTGTGGCTGACATTTTAAAACGACCTGATTTTTGTCATGCGATAACAGACGTATTTATGAACCGATTTGGATGTAACTTGGTCTGTACATAGTACATACTAATGTCTCGACCGAGTTCGTTGGCCAGCTTCATTCGCTACCTTGTTTCAAAAGGGTTGTCATTTAAAAAAAATTAAATTTAAAATTTAAAACAAAGTATTAAAAAATTGGAAAATGAAAAAGATTTTTTTTTTTATGTTTTTGGCCTTGATACAAAGATTCCGGAGCAGTTTTTGTTTCTGAAAATTTGTTCTTTCGTTTATATCTTAAAAAATGATTGAATTATAGCACTTTAAATTTCTAGCATGGCTAACATTTTGAAACGATCTTGTATTTGTCACGCGATAACACCCGTATTCGCCTATTTCGATGTAAGAAGGCATGTGGATAGTATACATCAATACCTCGACCAAGTTCGCTGGCCATATTCATCAGCCATCTTGTTTCAAAATGGCGGCCATTAAATTAAAATATATATATATATTTAAAGTGAGGTGCAAAAAAATTAGAAATTGAAAAAGGTTTCTTTCTTAAGTATTTGACCTTGATATAAGGATTCAGGAGCATTTTTTGTTTGTCTTTATCTTAAAAAATGGCTCAGATATTGCAGTTTCAATTTCTATTTTGGGTGACATTTTGAAAAATCTGATTTTTTGCATGCGACAGCACTCGTATATATCAACCGATTCCGATGTGAGTGAGCATGTGAACAACAATTACTAAGGTCTCGACCAAGTTCACTGGTTAGCCTCATCCACCATGTTGTCTTAAAATGGTAGGCACTTTAAGAAATTGCCGAATTTGGCAGCCAAATATGAGTTACTTTAAAGAAAAGCAGCTTGGATAAAGCTGACTAATTTCGCGAAATTCTCATTCATTATATTGATAAAAATTAGTATTGAATCTCCTATATTCAGTTTCCACTATATTGAGCTTCGTGTGTTTGAATGATATAAGTTGACTTTTTTCAAATAAGGAATATGAAAGCTACCTCTTCCTCCCGGCACTGGCCGGAAGGACTTTTTAAATATTGTCTTATCTTTTAAATAGTTTTGCACATAGTGTAAGTTTAAGTTTAACTTTTTAAAGATCAATTAAGCATTTCTATTTATTTATTTAATGAGTTTTTTTTATTTATTGGTATGAGAAACTGTTTCTGCATCTAGTCGAATGCTAGGGCATTTTTTTATGTCGTCACATATATTTTGAATAAAGCATAACTTAGTGTTTCAGACGTTCCAAAAGTCATGTTCGTTCAGTGCAACACTGGGTTAAATCAGATATCTGATTGTATGTCCTACTGTCGTTCTGACATATCGCGCTACGCTGTACTGCTTGCCCGCCTTCACTTGTCTGGAGTCTGGACTTGATCACTCTGTGTCTGTGTTAGGTATGATTGAAAAGGTGATACAAATATTCTATTACAAGCATTTTTTGCCTTTATAGATGATCGTTATACCATTGAAATATGAGTGAAAGAAATGCGCAACGTGTGAAGCCATTAACAAGAAGTGAATATTTAGTTCAATTGGCAAATAAAAATCCTGGGTCCTATTCAAAATACAAAAGAAAGAGGCAAATTTTTATGTAACTCTACCATAGCTGCCAACATCTTACGCTATTTTGTACCACAAAAATTAAAATTTTACCTTTTTTAATCGCCGTAATCTGCCGATTAAATAAGGCAAATATTTCTATAAAATTTTTCTGGTACAAAAAAGCGCAAGAATTCGCAGCTATGCTCTACCAATCCAAAACACACGATTCCATTTTGCAGCGACACTTAAAGGATCCAATTTGTGAAAAGTTTATTTTCTGTATTTATAGACAAATTTTAATGCAGTTTTTTTCTGTAATGTATGTTTCTATAAAGATTACTTATGATATAAAAGATTTTTAAAATCTTGAAATACTGTTTTAAAAATTTTTAAATTTAAAATTATGTACTTATTTAATTTTTATGTTTCTCCTGAACCACTTGTCCGATTTCATTACTTTTTTAGCTATTGTGTGCAAAAAAGTTTTCTTATTATTTTGTTTTCGGGATTTATAAAAATTTTATTTACAAAATTTAAAATAAATATAAAAATGAAAAAAAGAGCAATTTTAAGAGTGACTTTCAATTCGATAGTATATTTTAAAAAATTTCACATGAATTGAAAAATCCAGTAAACAGTTTATTAAAAACATAACATAAAAACTCTGTACAAAATTTCTTACATGGATCTTGGAAGAAAGAATAAAAATTATATCTCCCTTAAATATATCATTTTAAACATGAGAAATAATGAGAAAATCCATTCTGAGATAAATAGTAAGTAAGTAAGCACCCACCCTGGGAACCCGCTTTTGGCTTATGGTTAGGTGTAACCCCCAAGCCCAGGGCAGGGAAAAGTTTTACTATCTGCGGAAACCCTTGAATATTTTTTTTTTCAGTTTAGGAGAAATAACAATGTTAGATATATGACAATTATTGACCGTGTGTGCAATAAATATTTACAGATGAGCCCTATAATTGCAGAGAATTTGAGAGAAATATTCATTATTATAACATATAAATATGCATAGGTTTTAGAATTTGATATTAAACTTTTTGATCACAATTACCTACATATTTACAACACTTTTATGTTATTTTACGGATTCACAATACTAACATCAATTTAAACCATGTACAAATGTGATATTTGCAACATTTAAAGCTAATTTCAAGATATATGATGCAAAATTATTTTTAACTCTATACTAAAAATGAGTATTAAGGTACAAGATGCGAACAATAATTAATATTATGCACTATTATGAAAGTATAAGTAATTGTAGATAATAATTATTTACAAATTTACAGTACAATGATACTATGTTTGAGATATTATGTAAGATACATGATGCAAAAATTATATTTAAATCTACACTAAAAATTTAGTATTAAGGTACAAGATGCGAACAATAATTAATACTATGCACTATTATAAAAGTATAAGAAATTGTATGTAATAGTTATATCTAAATTTACAACACAATAGTACTCCAATAACAATGAAAAATCTGTACTGGACTAATGAAAGTTGCTATTTACACTTTATACAAAAGAATTGGTATTTAAAGATGACTCAATCGAAGAAAACTTACCAGGTATATAAATTAATTACATTTTATATAAAATATGACCACGTTGACTCGAATACCGCAGACCACAGCCAGAATTAAGTTTGGAAAAGTTAAATAGTATAGAATTAAGCTAGAAATTTATAATTTTATAAATGAGTAAAAACTGTTGAGAATGTTATAGTTTTCATATAACTTTTTGAGCTGAATGGGATCATTAATAATCTAAAGAATATCTGCGAAGATTGGGGGTCCTGTTCGCTTGAATTTAAATTTCATAAATTTGCAATTGCCAAATAGATAATGTAGTGGGTCTCCTCGGACACCACACTTGCAGAGATCGTTATCTTTCTTGTTTATGTGATGAAGAAAAGATGGGAAGCTGCCACAGCCCGTTAGGAAATAGATGGAAACTTTGTCGTTAACTATTAACTTTTGTTGAACCTTTGGCACTAGCTGATGCGTATATCGGCCGCTCCCTGAGTGATCCCAGTTATATCTGAGATAAATGGACTTAGAGTTTCAATTAAAGATAGGGCAGAACTGTTAAAACAACAGAAAAATTGTAATATCAGCTGACGTACTTATCATAAAAATACGCGATTCATTTTATTTAATTGAATTAGCTTTGTAGTATTTCATTAGAAAAAAAAATGCAAAATGCATATTTTTGAGAATTTTGATACCCAGACTTTTTTAAGCCCACAGTGCACACTCATTGAGAATTTTGTAGTACTTTTACTAAATATCTGTATTTCTTTATAATATATATATTTCTTTTGCATGGCGCTAAAATAGGGCTGAATTTGTAGCTTGCCGTTTGGCAACAAACGCAGTAACACAATTAATTTGCCTTATTACATTCCACCAATCAGAAGAGTTATTTCACCACTTAACTATCGTCATATTTAAAAGAAAAATTTCAATGGTTTTCATAAAACGTAAACATATTAAAACGATTCCGTTTAATTATGCACTAATCGCGTAAGAGCAGAACACAGGTTATTTATTGAGAAATAATATAAGTAATCTGTGTAAATTAAATGACAGGGGATAATCTTTCATAGTAAGCAATATGGAAAACGAATAGTTTCCGATGAAGATAATGATGTCATTCGGAAAACAAAAGATGCATTTTTAACCATGAATTAAAATATTTTATTGCAGGAAAGTAAATAAGTCTAACAGTACCATTCCTTTTGAAAGTACATCACCTTTTAACTACAAACTTGCTCCGTTCAACTTTTATATAAGTCGAGCGTTTATTGTTTTCTCTATTAATCACCTTGAAAATGAATTAAATACCATTTGAAACATTTCAGTTCAGAATGGTTTCCCAATACGCATGACTGATAAGCTAATCAACTCACAGAAGAACCATATGAAAATACAAAATACTCCACGGAGTAATATGAGATATTGCAAAATGAAGTACATACCAGGACTTTTCGAAAAACTCAGACATGCACTTTTTCGCTTTGGCGTAAACTTAATCGCCACTCCTCGAGCAAAACTGAAAAATCTAATTAGTACCAAAATAGACCCGATCCCGAATGATGAAGTTTCTGGAGTATATATAATTCCACTGAAAACAGAAAATATTTATCTCGAATACATCGCGTAAACTTAAAGATCGTATTAAAGAACATTTGAGAGAATTAAAGTATAACCGACCTACAACAGCCCTGTCAAGACTTAACCAGAAGCAGAATATACAAGTTAATTTGGAAGAGGCAAAAATTATATATGCCTCAAAGAATTATCATGATTTAATTATCCGCGAATCAATAGAAATTATTACTGAAGAAAATACCGTTTGTAATGAAGTTTTATCCTACAACATACCCAGAATTTGGCTCAGTTTGCTTAAAGAATCATAAAACACGTAATATTTCACTGCCATGTTTTATTTTCCCAATGTTTTGCGGATCTAAAAATTGACTTCTACTTTCCCTCCTTTCGTCACCGTCTACGTGAATTTTGAAAATTAGGCGTTAATAACAGTAGTATTACTTATATTTTTCTCTGACGAAGACTATGTTTTTATAGTTGAAAGTTCTAAGGTATTAAGGTAATTTAACATCTTTTTTAAATATTGTCTCATCTTTTAAGTAGTTTTGCACATAGTGTAAGTTTAACTTTTTAAAGATTAATTAAACATTTCTATTTATTTATTTACTAAAACATTTTACTATAACTATATCAGTGATGACGTCATATTCCTGATCCTTATTCCTACGCATACATAGACTGGACTCTTGCTATTTATTTAAAGACCTTCAGTATTCACAAAATAAAATATTTCTGAAAATTACATAATTTCCAATTAATTAAAAGGAATATTTCATGAAACTCAGGAATTTTAAAACAATTGCTAAAATGACGCTTTAATCTCGGAAGCGATGAATGGTTCTAATAGTGAAGATAGTGTTATATTTTAAAGAAAGGATTCATTCTCATATGGCCTCCAAAAGTATTATGGCGCAAGGTATGATTGTTTCAAACAAACAACCGATTTCTGGGAAAGTTTTCCATAGCCTGAAAAAGTAACTTCCCGGGAAAATGCGCAGAAAAAGCCAGGAAATGCACAGAAATGGTTTGTTAGGAACTGCTAATGACGTCATGAGATGTAGAGTCTATATAAAACTGAAATATTTTAGTACGATTTTGCCAATATGACGTCATATTCACTAGCCTTTACATCTAATTCAGCAAATTAAAATTCGAAGCAGGAGCTCGTTTTAAGCACAGTACGATCTTTTGCAGATGTAAGAATAGCAATGGCCAATGGTTCGTTTTACGGTCACGTGATGCATTCAGAAAATCAGCTTTTTGATCAAAAATTTCTGTTAGATACATCAGAAAACGTGTTGTTTACATTTTTCTACCTTTCCAACTGTCTGAGGGATATTGTATTTTTCACGTCGAACAAACTTTAGATAGTGTTTATTTATTTATATTGAACTATCTTGGTATCAGGTAGTGTTTTTCGAAATAAATTTAAGCCATTCTGTACAATATCATGCGCAATAAGTTTTAAATTAATTGTGTTTCAAGGTAATTTTTTTTCAGTTAATTATTTTACATTTCAAAAATTGGTAAATTTCATGATGTTAAAATTATTTATGCCTATTGGTAGCACCAAATAAATGCATTTTTAATTGTGATTTCAACGAAATTTTCAGTTATTGTATTTACCTTAAATTTTTTTTTTGAAAATTTCATAAGTTAAAAGGATTTATGATAGTACTCATTATGGCTAAAGTTGCTGCAAAAAGTGTCGAGCAAGCGAAGCGAGCTGGGAACGCGTAGCAGTCCCAATGGGAATTGTGTCGCAATTCACTGGGGTTAGCGACATTTAGTGAGCAGGGGCAGAGCCCCTAGTTTACTAAATTATTCTTAATCTCCATGTAGCTCTAAAACTTTTTTTACTATTTTTTTTTCATTTAATATCGTTGATGAATTCAAAACGGGGCAAAACTACACTACACTTCTTAATGATGTCCTTTAAAAATAGCTGAGGCGACGATATATTTGTCTAGACTCAGCACCGGCAGGATGAGCTAATGAAAATGACAAAATCGTAGTAAAATGTTTGTCTTGTAAATAAAAAGTCATGTCATTTTCAAGTGACGTCATTTTCATAATAGAAGTATTGCAACTTTCTTAATTTAAAATCTTGATAGATAAAACTATGATAATTACATTAAAACTTTTCCGTAAAAGAAGTGCAGAAAATTAAATTTTATAAGAACCCAGCATAAAAATATTTCATTTTTTTCTGTAAAAGTAAAAAATAATGAATTCGAACATGAAAGGGGGGGAAATGCGTCATTTTCACACAATCCTTGGAAAAAAATTCATTTTTCAAAACAAAAATGCTCGTTTTCCACTAAGCGTTATAGCATTTACATAGGCGAAAGCTAGTTTCAGGTTTTCACACTAAGGCCAATACGGCACTCCCTGATTATTCTGCTTATAACCTTCATTTATATTCTCATAATATCTGACGAATGAAAATAAAACTTAAATGCATCTAGTTAAAGCTGATATTTATCCGCTCAATATTTAAATATATTTAACTTTACTACAGTTGTGCCAAATCGACGTCATTTTCAGTTATATTGATATGCGTCTGCACAAAGGTAAAGGTTTCGGAAGAGATGAATTTGTAGGAAGATCTACTGCATTCCTAAAACAAACTTAAAATTGTACCACTATAAAACAATCGTAGCAAAATGCTTTAATTTTATAAATAACAATGTCCATTTGTTTTTATTATGACGTCATTTTCACCACAAGAACAATTCTCTTCTAACGGGAAACCCTAATCTGAGTAAGTAGAAATTTTTCTATGCCGAAAATGAAGGTCGTGATTAGTAATAATCAATGCAATTTAACCCATAAAGCTAAGAGTTTTATTAAGATTAAAATTTACAATTTTTACACTGTCTGCACATTTAGTGTAAACATCTACCCTCCATGGTGAAGTACTGGATTTCATCGATATCGAATTCATTTAGATGATGTATCTGGCAATTTAAAAACCTAGTGTTCTAAAGCTTTAAATTTTTTACTCAGTTGTATGATATAGATACGACTGTGTTTAAATATTGAATTTTTAGCTTTTTAAAGTATATTCTTGGATTACCTTCGAACTTTAAGAATCTACAATGAAGCTGCTACGCTGTTTGTAAGTATTTTTATCATTATTTATGCTTATATTTTAAAGTAAGAAGGATTTTCTTTTCAGCTCGCGACCGTTGCACGTAAGCATTTTATAAGACGTGCAAAATATATCATGTGATTTCATTTGTTTACGTAATATTGTAATATTTTGAGTGTAATATGTTTATTTTAAGAAATATGGTTGTGTATGGACTCGAAATTAAAGTATTTAAACATAAATAGATACATTGTAAATGACATTGTGGAATACTAATGTAGTTATAATATTTACCTAGTGATTGTTAAAGATTGTTTTACCATAGATCTTAGAAGCTTTATACCACAAACAGTGGCTTATTGTATCGGTACACTTTAATTACTTTTTGTGCTCCTAGTATATTACTAATCACATACATACATATATTTACAGTAATCGCATAAATTCACTTTCTGCTATAGGCAAATTGCGTTTACTGATCCACCACCAATTAATATTCAAAACTTTGTTTATTATACACAGTATGAAATATCTTATTTCCGTACTTTTCGGTTAGCCGGGCGCCAGTGTTATATATACATATTTATTTACATACATATATGTATTTATACATAAATATATACATATGTATATGTGTGTATTATATACAACATATGTATATGTACATACATGTATATTTACATATATGTATGTAAATAAATATGTATATATAACACTGGCGCCCGGCTAACCGAAAAGTACCGTATTTTTATTAATGTTATACTAATTTATTTGCTCTTTCGTTATTTAAAATAAAATTTATGTCAATTTGTATAATTTGGCGAGTGATTTGACGATTTACATAATTTAGCGAAATGGGTCGACGGGATAACTAAGTGGTGCCGAATTTATTTTCTCATAAATTTTTCGTATATTTATAATTAACTACCTTTATTTTTGTCAGACAACTTGATTAAAGGAAATACCCATGTATTATGCCAAAAGCCTGTTCATAAACCTGTCGTATAATATTCCCTTCATCATTGAGCGTTTTGTTGGTGGATAGGAAAGAGGATGTTGACAGCAGAAGTAATGTGCATGATGATATTTATCCTTAACGTTTAACGAAAATACAGTATTTGATATCAGATGTGGGCAAGAAACCTATCAAATAATGCCTCATTTATCGTTGTAAGCTACATATTAGTTGAGCAAAATGGATTTTGACAACAGAAATAATATATATGATACTAAAAAAATATATTACTTATAGATATTAAGAAATAGGGGTACTTTTCGGTTAGACGGGCGCCAGTGTTATATATACATATATATGTGCATATACATATATGTATATGTCAGTGGCGTAGCGTCCGGTCATCGCACGATGCGGCGATGACCAAGCAATATTTTAAAACTCTTAATAAGCTTTTAAAACTCTACGATCCAGTTTTAGCAGAACATTCGGAGTTCATGTATAAGTGAAGGTAAGATTTAAAGTTTCTTTTTTGAACATTCAACCATTGAATTTTAGAGTTAATAATTTTTCACCACAAACTTAAGTAATTGCGATGACCACCGAAAATTTTCACGCCACGCCACTGGTATATGTACATCTCTATATGCATATATATATGTGCGTGTACATATATAATATATGTATATACCGGGTGTCCCAAAAAGGACTGACTGATTTTAAAATTCAATAACTTGCAAACGGTGACAGATATTTAAAAAATTCTTGCAGGAGGGTTATGCATAAGGTCAAAAGTTTTTTTACAGTGATTTTCAATTTTAGTTTGAATTACAAACAATAGATGGCGCTGCGATCAATAGACGCTGAATTCAGGCTCGATTTTTGGTACTTCGTGGCCCGGATAATACATTTCCATCTCCTTTTTCAGCATGGAACAAGAGAAAGGACCAGAAATCGAGCCTGTATTTAGCGACTATTGTTTACAGCGCCATCTACTGTTTGTAATTCGAACTAAAATAGAAAATCACTGTAATAAAACTTTTGACCTTATGCATAACCCTCCTGCAAGAATTTTTTAAATATCTGTCACCGTTTGCAAGTTATTGAATTTTAAAATCAGTCAGTCCTTTTTGGGACACCCGGTATATATACGTATATTTACATATATGTATCTGTACAGTCGTGGAAAAAAAAAGTAAACACCCCCTACTAACTTCTCAACAAATTATCGTAGAAGAAAGTTACTGGTACTGAACGATTGGAAATAAAGTCTACAATTAAATTATGTATATGGAATTTGCTTAGGGGGCCCTCTACATATAAAAACGAACCATAACTTTGTTTTTTTAATAGCAGTGCACAATTCTGATAGCATAAATGAACTCTACACCCTTCAATTAGCCTGAAAACAAATTTTTATGCAATTCGTACCATAAGTTTCCGAGAAATTAGTTATTTTAAAACGAGCGTATTTTAAGGGCTGTATCCAAATTGAAGTTCCATACTCGATTGTTAACCGAGAGAGCCCTCTTCTTGATCAAGGCACCTTAAGCACTACTCCAGCAGTCAATGAAGCCTGCTAGATTACACGACAGCAGAAGAAATTTAAAAATAATTATAATAAATAGAAGAAATTTAAAAATTTGTTGTTTTACAAGATTATTTTTTACAGTGTAGTCACTTCTATCATAGACGGCCCCTTAAAACATCCTTTTGCCGTTTTTTAAGCATAATTTGAAAACTTCTTAGAATAAAAATGTGAAATTTTGGATTTCCATAAAGCAGGACTTAATAAAACTAAATTCATCAAAAAACTGTAAGTTGCAATTCATACTTCTTTCGAATATTAATTTTATAATTCATAATTCATATCATAAAATCATAAAAATTGCAAATTCAACGTATTTATGTTTGGGTATATTAGTATTATTGCTACACAAAAAATTAGCACATTAGGAGCATAATATCACGAGATATAAATAAAAATATGAAAATGTAATTTAACATTAGAAGCACTAAATTTTGAATGTTTATAATTCAAAAACTTATCATTCAAATGAATTGAAGGTACTTTTCGGTTAGCCGGGCGTCAGTGTTATATTTACATATATATATACATATATATGCACATATATGTACATATATATATACATATGTATATATATATTTATGTGTGTATGTGTACATATATATAATGTAGATATATGTGCATATATATGTATAAATGAATGTAAATATAACACTGGCGCCCGGCTAACCGAAATGTACCAAAAAAACAAATAGATCGTCGAAATAAAAATCACTTGGTGACGTAAACAAGTATAACTTGCTTAAAGTCCAGTGAATGTGGCATTTACGATCAACCATAATTGGCATTTAATCTTATAGTTTGGTGATAGATTTTTGGTCGACAGGATTACCAAGTAGTACCAAAAGAAAAGAATTTAAATTAATTCATACTTTACAATTTCTTGGCAAAAATTGACGAATAATACTTATGAAAATTAGCAGTCTTTACAGCACTTAACTACCTAAAACTTAAATCAATACAAACTTAAAATTGCATAAACTTCGTGGTACTTCTTTTTTATAGCGGCCGTTGAAGATATATCGTTTAGTAACCTAGATGTATAGCCAAGTTGTATAACATATGCGGGTAGCCATATATGATGTATATGAACAAGATATGGTCATATATGGCACGTAAATGATTTATATATATATATATATACGACATGTGTAAAAGACATATGACGTATTATTTGACATATAAGATGTAAATATAACATGTAAATATGATGTATAAGGTATGATACAGATATAAGCTTGGCAACAACGTTGGAGGAATCGTAAATGCAACCTTGGTATAATCGTAATTGCGGGAGCCTCTATAATAAAGAAGCACCTTAATTTTTCAGTTTAACCTTCCATAATCGACAGCTCGACAAGTGAATACTAGGGGATCTGTACCTTATGAGCTGCGTTCACCAACTCCCCGTCCTGAGTCTGTACACTAAAAAAATACATTAATTTACACTGTTTTCCAAAGATTACCCGATTAGGAAAGACTGGGGGATGTTATCATGACAGTGATAATCTTCTGTAATCGGGGTGCCGTTTATTTCTATTTTACTGGAGAATATTTTAGTTCCCAAGTCCACATCCATTGCTTTCGCGACAGCTGGTGACTGTTTTCGTGACCGCTGAAGTAATATCAGTTAGACATTTAAAAATCACCTTTTATAAAATGGTTAAGTAAAAAAATGTCGCTGTTTCCCGGACTTTATTAACATCTAGAAGAAAAGTTTTCTTTTAGAGATACTACAAAATAAATCGTTTTAAAAATGATTTAATTTTCAAAATTAAAATCTTTTCGTAAGTAATAATTTAATTATTTTATTATTCCTTTCTTTTTTAATATTCACGTGTAAATGTATTTTCAATTGAGAAATGTTTGTATATATTATTCTTTGATTTTCCTCATCTAGCAATAATCTAGCAATAAATAGCGCATAAAAACTGCTATTTTAAACTATGAATTAAATCTGTATTCATATAATCAGATTTCGAACAAAAGAAATAAGAAAAATCTAAAAAATTATACAAATTTAAAAATAATTGGACATTGTACACCACAATCTGGGCAAGTATATGCCTGCGAAATATGGTTAAATTGTATGCATAATTTTGTATCCTATAAAATTTATTTAACTGAACTATATTGACTAATTTGAACATTAAATAGTGCTTAAAATAATTCTCCGATTTAAAAGTTACTTACATCATGACGAAACATTAGTACTTTTATGTATATAAAGAGATATTACAAAAGTATAAATCATTGGATCGATTTAATCAAGAATATTATTTAATCAAGAGAAGCATGTTCAATCATTTAAATTTTTTTAAACATTGTAGCCAAATAAAAAAGCAGGAGAATGTTTAGCCTAATTTTAAGTATTTGACTTTCACTTAAATGAAGCCAATATATATGAATATTTAGAGTGATACACTGAAAGAAAAAATATACCACCTTCATCTAGAATAGGGGTTCTCAAACTATAGTACGCGTGCCAGTACTGGTACATGAAACTCAGTTTATTGGTACGTGAAAGTTTGGTACTGGTACGGAAAAGGAAATACAAAATGCAGCAATAATGATGTATTACAGGAATCTACATTCAAAAAGATGAATATAACAGAATTTTGGTTGGTAAGAAAAGAAGAATGCCCTCTGATATCCGTAAAAGCTTTAAAAGTCCTGCTTATTTTTAGCATAACATATCTTTGAGAATGTGCTTTCTTTTCACTTCCTTATACGAAAAACAAATACAGGAATAAATTAAACATCTAATCTAACTTATGTCTAAAACTAAGACTGAACGAGACAAGAGGTAGCTGTGTCTGATAAAGCAAGACACACATTATCAATACAAAAGAATTATATAGAGTCACCCTACTGTATATGCATCAATTTACGCCGATATGTCCTTAAGTGCAGTGCCTTTTTTCTATCAAAATACTCTATTTTTATAATGTACATATTATTAAAATGTAATGATGATACTACCTTTTATTTGAATGTTAGTATAAAGATGTACCATGAGCACCAATTTAATAATGTAATCATGCAGTTAAATACAGTAAAATCTGCTCAGGCAGAAGCACAAAAGACAGGGAAAATATTTCGTTTTTCAGACATGTTCCGTTTATAAAGGTTTTTCTGTGTCAGTTTTGAGTTTGTAAGCCGGTGGTACGCGGAAGTATGAACTTCTATTTAGTGATACGTCGGTTTAACAGTTTGGGAACCCCTGATCTAGAACGAATGGTTATTATTTTCTAAATCGTCAACTAGAAATATACAGGGATTATAAATGAATATCCCAACTTTACAGGGTTAGTAAAAGAAAACAAAAAAAGGACAGTCTTGTTGTTCATCGTAAAGGAAAAATAACAGTTGAAAGTTTAAATTCAACCCAGTTATAAGTGTTGAATGTGAGCTCCTCCAGAAACACGAATGATATCGAGGCGGTACGATAATTGTTATTCCACACTTTTCTCAGCATGATTTTTGTGGGGCCTCATCAAAGGTCGAGTGTTTGTTCAACCACTAACAACTGATGCTGAAAAACATACGACACGCATATCTGCAGCCATTTACACCTGACATGCTGAAAAAGTGGTAAATTTTTGTAAAAAATCATGCTGAGGGAAGTGTGGAGTGAGTGATCATACCGCCTCGGTATCGTTCGTGTTTCTGGAGGGGCTCCAATTGAAGACTTATAACTGTGTTGAATTTAAACTTTCAACTGTTATTTTTCATTTCCAATGAACAACAGGGTTTTACTCTTTTTTTGTTTTTAATAGCCCTCTAAAATTGGGATGTTCATTTATAATCACCCTGTAGATTTCTGAGTTAAGCGAATAAGGTAAACAAATAAACTGAATAGACGAAATGATCGAGAATTTCTAGATGATGAAACGATACATTATATTATGAATCATTTGAATTGCGAAAAATTATCACTTTATAATCCAGAATTCATTCATAAACTAGAATTATAGTTACTAAAACTCACTTTTTGTGTTCGCATTTATTTTCAGAGATTTTTAAATAAGTTTGACCACGATACTATAGGAAAACACCCTTGAATATTAATAGGGATCACTAGAACACTCTAGCAAAGGGAACTAGAATTTATAAGGATGACATGAAACTATTTTTTCTAGAGCCACAATTTATTTTCTAGACGCTAGTGTTAGAATTTATTTTCAGTGTAGACAGCTTTTGCTTTGTTTGGTAATAAGTGAACCAGCGAAAGATTTCAACTATTTATATCGTATATTGTTAAAGACAGAAGAACTGTTTTCAGTGCGTTTTAAGATGTCTATCAAGTTGTTAAAGTTTTCTGTGTCCTTCCAGTTGTTGAGCTAGTAAAGCATAATGAAATTATGAAAAAGTCGTAAAGATTTCATTGTGTATATAGAAAGCTATATATAACAGTACTGTTAAGAGGCTAATTTGGTCACTCTAAAATACCTGTTCGATCACTTCAATGTTTACCCGAGTTAAGTCAGGGGGGAAAAGCACTGTTTCCCTATACCTGCTGCCGGTGAAGTGGTTAATGTTAACCCTGTCGAACAGTTCTTTTAAAATATCTCGTTTACATTTCAATATGTTTAAACGATTTTTTTTTCATTGGATAGCTGTGATAGATCTCTACAATCGCCTTTTTTAGCTCACAGGCTATCAAAGCCTGAGAGTTAATGTGCCCACCGGTTCTGTATGTAGGTATGTACGTACGTATTGTATGTACGTAATTCGATAACTCTTGATAGAAACATTCGATTTGCTCCAAATTTGTTTTCTAGGTTCATTCTGATAAGGCCCTTCCCTGATTAGTTTTGGGTGTTCATTGAACAAGTATAAAGGGAGGAAAGGGGTAGTCCCCCCCTCATAATTCAGATAATGGGTTTTTCATGCAGAATTATTCGATTTGCTCCAAATTTGGTATACCGGTTTATTATGTTAAGGAGATTCCCTGATTACATTTGGAGGTTCATTAGTTAAGTATAAAGGGGACCCCACCCCCCTTCATTTAGACAAATGGGTTTTTCAAACAGAATTATTCGAATTGCTCCAAATTTGGTATACTGGTTTATTATGTTAAGAAGCTGCCTTTATTAGGTTTGGAGGTTCATTAGTTAAATATAAAGGGAAGAAAGGGGGGGCTAGACCCCCCCCTCCCTTTTAATTTAGATAAATGGGTTTTTCATGCATAGTTATTCGATTTACTCCAAATTTGGTATGCCGGTTTATTATGTTAAGGAGCTGCCTAAATTAAATTTGGAGGTTTATTGGTTAAGTATAAAGGGGGGAGACTAGCCCCCCTTAATTTAGATAAGTGGGTTTTTCATGCAGAATTATTCGATTTTCTTCAAATTTGATATACCGGCTTATTCCGATATCGCGTTTTCTTCATTAGATTTGGAGGTTCATTGGTTAAGTACAAAAGGGGAAAGGAGGGAAAGTCCCCTCCCCTTAATTTAGATAAATGGATTTTCATGAAGAATTATCTAATTTACTTAAAAAAAAATTTCCATGTTCATTCTGATAAGGAGCTTTCCTGATTAGATTTAGAGGTTCATTAGTTAAGCATAAAAGCGGGAAACGGGGATTAATCCCCCTTCCTTTTTTTAGGGGCATTTTCTTTGAAATAAGAACATAATATACAATTAGTGTGAATTGCCTGATAGCTCAATGCCATCAGTTTAACTGGGCACTTATCTTTTTTTTTTTAATTTTTCGATTTATTTGCGGGTTTTTTATGGATATACTTCCATTTTAGGGACCGGTTTAGAAACTGTAAGCATTTCCCATAAAACAAATCTTGAATTTAGGCGACAGGAAAAAATAAAGCATCTCGGTGATTTCACAAAATGCAATGGACACTCCGATGTAAAAAAAACGTTCTAAAATTGCGATCTATGTGATACAGTTAGCATAGAAATTTTGAATTTGCCTCGGTGGTTAATTTTAAAATATAAATGCTCACTAAGAACCTATTCTTAAAAAAAATGAAAAGTTAAAAGATGAGTGAAAAACGTTCTAAAAACGTTTTAATTACGATTTATTTGGAATTTTTAGGGTTAGAAACTTGAAATTTAGTATAGTGGTTACTTTTAAGATGCTGATGCTGTGTATAAGCTATTTATTAAAATTTCGAAATTTAAAAGAATGAAATGAGCAGGAAACGTTCTAAATTACGATTTATTTAGAATCGTTAGGGATGGAAACTTAAAACTCGACACGTCTGTTATGACTAAAACGTAAATGCTCGCATAGAACAGTTCTTACAAAATTCTAAATTTAAAAGGATGCAGAAAAAAAAATGCTCTAAAATTGCGATTTTTGGGATGCTGTTTGGTAGTCGTTTTAAGATGTATGGGCTCGCTGAAAACGGTTTTTAAAAAAAGACCAAATATAAAATGATAAAAAGAGCAGAAAAAGTTCTAAATGACGTTCTAAACTATGATTTATCTGAAATCGTTAGAGATAAAAACTAGAAATTTGACATGACTGTAAATGCACCACACAACAGTTTTTAAAAAGTTCGAGATTTAAAAGAGTGCAGGAGCAAAAAACATTCTAAAATTGCGATTTATGTAATATAGTTGATATAGAAGCTTGGAATTTAAAATGGTGGTTACTTTTAAGGCGGTTCTCCAATCCCCTGTTCATTCGGTTCCCCGGTCATATTCCCCTGTTGAATTCGGTTTTAAACAACAATTTTGAGAGTATTTTCTGAAAGACTAGGGGGGCTCCGCCGTTCTGCTCGCTACGTTCACCAACCACCCCTCCCCCCCCCCCCCCCCCCGTGTAATCGCTTCACGATTCCATTCGGTATCGCCAAGCAATCCCTATTTTCTAACCAACCCCAGACGTAATTGTTTCGCGTTTCCATTCTCGATCGCTTCGCGATCCCTTATTTTCTGTGCATTCGATTTTTAGATTCCACTTGGTAAAAACGCGTTCCGGCTTAGATGCTGTATATTCCCGCGGCCGCCATATTGGATTTCTTGACGATTTTTTGTTGGCGTTTATCGATAAGGCAACCCCGACAACTGAAGTGTTCTGGCAAACCCGTTTAAGCCTAACATGCCCATAAATCGCTGCTTGGCGACATTTACTACTTGGCGGAAAAGGGGTTTTTACGCCAAGAAAAACTCCAAGATGGCGGCCGCGGGAATATACGGCATCTGTTTTCGCGCTCCTCACCAATTCCTTTCAATTGTATTTCCTTATCTCCAAGCACATGATCATTAGAGCTTACAGAGTTTCATAATAATAATAATTGTTAAACCTAAAATTATATCTATAGTGTTACAAATATTGTAAATAGTTAGTGCTTGTGCTTAAAAATAATGTAAATAGTTCAATTAAGCTCTATTTATAAGCTAATGTTAGTTTTTGTTGCATTGAAATATCTCAATTTGTTTATTTTCTGCAAGCAAGTGAACCCTATTGGATTTCAATGGAAGTCTATGGAAATTTGGCGAAATACTGGAAATAGTGCCAAGTTGGCGTTGCTTTTGGTGACTAATTTTGGTCACCAAATTTGGCGATATATAGCCAAGTTGGCGACAGAGCTGGGTCCTCCCTTTGGTAACCCCCCTCATAGCGTCAGAAAGCTCTGACCAATTAGATACGTTTCGCACTATCTACGCAGATTTTCATTGGTCCATTTCCAAAGCGTTACTTTTTATTATATATAGAAGGATTATTCACATTCACTATATGCCATGTTATCACTATAGCACCACAGAGGTTTAAGAAAGTTGCAATACTTCTATTTAGGAAAATGAAGTCACATTTAAAAGTAAACATGACTTTTTATTTACAAGACAAACATTTTACCCCGATTTTTTCATGTTCATTAGCTCATTCTAACGGTGCTGGGTCTAAATACGACAAATATATCGTCGCCTCAGAGCAACAGTAGGATAGGATTAAAAACCGAGTTTCGAGTAAATTCTATTTTCTTTCTAAATTCGATTCCTTTGGAATGCAAACTATATTTTTGTACACTTAAAGTAAGTAAACGTTCGTATTTCACACAATCGTTTTAGAAGATCTCTTGAGACCGGATTTACATCACCTACAAAAATTTTGAAACGTTGGGACGGGTAGAAATATCTCTCTATTCCAAAAAAGTAACTAACGCTGTCACCGCCGCAGCCGGTTTTGAATTTTTTGTGACCGGATGTCTTTCTTCGTTAATATTAAGAAAACTATTGCATAAAAAAAATATGAAAATCAGTGGTATTAAAAAGAAATGTTTGATAAACACGCTGAGGCAGACAGTTTTCAAATCGAAGAATTATTTTAAGAGATATTTAATGCTAAAGTTGGACAAAATCGTTCCATTAGAAAGTTTTATAGGAGCAAAGACTATATACATGGGAATTTAATCATTTTTAAATCATTTTGTTTGTTTGAAGTTCCTGATGTACAGACTGCACTTTTTTTTTTTTTTACTCATTTTTTGAGGTTTTATTTCTATTTTAAATTCAAATTTTCAGCATTTCGAGAGATATTTTTTTACATATTTTAGAAAATGGTATTAATTTAAACTGTTGCCAGCTGTATAAACAGCGCAAACAATAATGTTTGCTTCAAATAAAAAATTTATTTGCACGTGGCTATTATAAACAGAATTAAATAATTAGGTATAAAAAGCAGGAACTTATTGAAAATTACATCATAAAAAATATATTTACACGTGAATTTTAAAAGAGAAAGGATATTGTAAAATAATAAATTCATTAACATGCGTTAGAAGTCTTAAATAGGAGAAATTACGTCACATTTACGTCACAATCTACTTATTACGTAAAAGGAACAAAAAATAGTATTGGAAAACAGTTTAAATTTAAAAATTGCGCGAGACATTTATTTGATATTTTGAGATGATCTTTTCAACTATTTCAGCGCAAATAATATTTCATTTATTTAACATCTAACAAAAGTATTTACATGTGAATATTAAAAAGAGAAAGAAAAGTTTGTTGAAAATTATGTCAGATTAAAAACGATACATTTAAAATGTCTTATTTAAAAGAACTTTCTCTTCTCTTTGTTAAAAAATACCGGGAGACAAAGACTCTGTTTACTTAATTCATTTTATATTAGCTTATTTTGAAATGTTTAACTGATTTTATTTAATCAAAGACGAAAACAGCCATTGTATCTTTTAATAGCAGCTGATTTGGCCTTAAAATTCTGCAATCAAAGAGAAATGATTAGAAACCCGTTTATAGGTAGATCGCTACTGTTTTTTAAATTATAAATCAATATTCCGAAACCTCTTTAAAGCCGATCAAATTAGCGTGCTTTAAGAATCTGCGGTGTCTGAACGGGGGTTGGCTAGCGTAACTCGTAAGGGGCAGGGCTCCTAGTTTTTTACAAAATAAAATGTGTGAAAATTTTGACGAAATCCGTAAAAAATTGAATGTTTCGTCGCGGTTTCACCCATTCAGACCACAATTTTAGAGGTACCGACAAACCAAAAATATGCTCTTAAATCTGAAACCTTCTGCTAATTGATGGTGCAATCGGTTTTCGAAAATAGGAATTTTAACTCTTTTAAATTCACCGGCGAACGCAGGTCACGTCGCGCCTCACGGAGACGATATTTTTTCTACGCTAAATGTAACTAATCGTCCGTATTTTAACACAATCTTCTTAGAGCATCTTAATGAAATGGGTCCCAAACTTCATAATATTTTTTAGACTTTGGAAAACACAAAGTTTTGACAAACTCGTGAAATATATATATATTGTATTGTATTTAAGAGCTGCTTTGGTGCCTATATTTGCAATAATTTATTGCATCTTTTATATGAGATTATATATATATATATATATACAGTAAAACCTATGAAAATGGAATCACGGAGAAAAATATATCCCATTTTTAGATGTCTGTCTTAGCAGCTATGCACGCTGTATGGTATTCTTTCAGTCGGGCCGTAGATTTTTTTTTTTAGGTTTAGGCATCTATTACAGACTAGACAGATTCCATTTTCACAGGTTTTACTCTAATACACTTTCTGGTTAAAAAGACACGATCGACAACCGCCGACCATTGCAATTTATTTCCAGCTGAGTGAAAAGAAATGTTAACGCCGTTGTGACTTGGCTTCATCATGGCTTTGTTAGAGTTTTGCCTCTGGATGTAGGAACTGCTGAATTCCTTTGATACTCGAGAAGACGACAGATCGCAACTCAGTCATTTCAACCGTTCCTTTCAGAAACCGTAGAACTGGCAAAAAATTCAAAAACGGATTAACATAGTTTTTTTTCTTTTTTTTTTTCTTTTCTTTTTTTTTTTTAGTTGATGGATCGACTGGTGTAGAAACCCAATAAAATGACGATTTTTATAACTTCGTTTCATTAGCTTAAGCCGAAAATGCTTCACTGACTATCTCTGACAAATACGGTGGACACAATTCACACAGACAACCTTTTTTGAGAGATATCTGATCTGTTGTCTTAAACTGCTAGGCAGAATGAACAGCAGATAAAGGAACTCTAATAAAGCTGCATTTATATGCTTTTTTCAAAAATCCTCCATGGAAGTCTTTAATCACTCCCTTGACCTTTTTTTTCCAAACGTTCTGGGGTCATCATCAAAAGAAAGAGATGGAGATCACCCTGTCAAGGACATCCATCGCTGACCTCCGACATCTAGATTCCCGACAGAAGTCATAAAACTTGAAAGAATACACCTTACCACATTCATCGTTACGGCGAAAAGGAAAGTAGTCTGTTCGATACTTAAACGTCGGATACAATAACGTAATTACAATTTATGATTACGAAAACGTAATTACAATTTATTATTTTAACATAATCATAAGGAAAGGTAAATAAATCATATGAATTGTAATTTTTTTTTCCAAGAGAGATTAAAAAAGTGTCTTATCCAGGATTTAAACCCAGGACCTTGGCATAAGCCAGAAACGCTCTACCAACTAAACTATTCTGGATACACGTACACAATTCCTCGCACAACATTTTTGCAAAGATATGTGGTCTGTTATCTTAAACTGCTCGATAGAATGAACTGCAGATAAAGAAACTCCTATAAACGTTGGATACGTAAATACAATTTATTACATTTTAACACAATCGTTGTGATTCGTAAACAAATCATACGAAATGTAATTTTTCTGCAAATGAATGAAAAAATGTCCAATCCGGGATTTCAACACAGGACACTGGCTTAATCTGACACCAACTAAGCTATCCTGGACAAATCTGGCGACACAATTCACATAGATGACCGTTTGCCAAAGACTCAGTTGGAAAAATCACAATTTGCATGATTTGTTTACCAATTACTATGATTGTGCTAAAATAAGACATTCTAACGCCAGCAAATTGTATATTGTCTTTTCCCGCATAGAAAGATGAAAATAAGTGGTAGGCGGAAATTTGGCAACATATTTTACGCAAATTATTCACTGTTTCATATACACAAACCTTTTTTTTTTTAAATATTTATGCAATTTATTTAATATAAAAAAGCTACTTATCTATTTTTATATACAAACAGAAGCAAACTGCAGATAAAAAACAATCCGAATTGCGTCAATTTTGAAAGAAAAAGCCCACACTTCTTTAGTAGAAAGGTACAGTGTTTTCTTTTGCATCAGTGAAAATGACGTCATTTGGAAATATTTTCACATCCGAAAGAAACATGATATTTTGGGCTGTAACCAAAGTTTGTCCTAAAATTTTCGGCTGGTGAAAATGGCATCTTAATTTAAATGAAAAAAAGCCATAGAAAGTCTGGAAATGCTGTTTCATTCATAAAACTGAAACCCTAGATAGTGTCTAAACATAATTGTCCCTACTTTTGTTTTGTTTCACTACAACTCTAGACTTGAGAATCCATCACGGCTCTGTGATTCAACAGCAAGTGAAAATGACGTCATTTTTATATAATGGCGTGGTGAAATTTCCTAATCATAAACAAATGACATCATTTTTTTTTAAATCTTGGTAAAACATTCAAATTTTCCATGAAAATGAGCATTTTCTGTCAAACGTGACTCTGTTTTCAACGATGTTCCAGTATTTTTTTGTATTAATCTGATTAGTGCTATACTTTTAGTAGAATGTATAAATTTTCTTCGCAAGTTAAAAATGAATTACAGCTGCCGTGTGAAACTGACGTCATATTTACAAGGTCAGGAAATTCCAACTGTGAAAATCTGAACACTGAAAAGCTCGCGATAATAATCTCCTTGGTCACTATTAATATTTAAAGAATACATCATTCGAAAATTATAAATTGAGATTTCAAATTGCATTACAGACGTAGTTTTGCTAGTCAATTTGTGCAATTTTAAAGAATCTTTCTGATCATTTAAAGTTGAATACTTTCATCTTGAACACTATAATTATAAATAATGGGCTGTTTGGGCTTTTTGTACGTAATTTTTCTGCATTTAAATATATTTTACACATTATAATACAATTTTACATTTCCAAACGCAATCGTTCCGTACATGAAATGATTGTATATAAAAAAAAAAGACGTTACGATCGCATTTGTTTACATTTTAACTAATATTTTACTGTCATTTGTCCATTTTATGATATGCAAATCACTATGAACTTGGAAAATTTTAATTTAGTGTTAAATCTAAAAATTCGAAACGGCCGTTATTGCCTGCTTTACTACTACCAACCTATTACGTACGTTTCTTACACTAGCATCTTGCGTATTAAGAAATTGATTCAGAGCTGTAACTTATACATCTAAGTAATCCAATGAAACCCAAGATGTAATATTGTACCTTAGTTTAAATTGGGTAAATTTACCTTCAATCTTCAATGCATACAATTCTAATGAATTTTCAAAACGACATGATGGATATATATTTATAGTGCAAGTTTTAAATTTAAGTTAAGCATTTTGAAATTCATTGAATTTATTAGATGAATAAGAAAATCTGGTACGGATGTCATATTCGCCTCATATTGGCACGATTTTTTTCGGTTGCCAATTTGGCATATACATATACATATATATATACATATACACATATACATATATATATATGTATATATATGTGTGTGTGTGTGTGTGTGTGTGTGTGTGTGTATATAACACTGGCGCCCGGCTAACCGAAAAGTACCTCTTATTTATGATATATGAAATGTATAGATGTATGAAAAGCATTTGTTACCCTATGTGGTACTTTTTGGTTAGCCGGGCGCCAGCATACATATATGCATACATATGTATGTTTATATACATATAAACATATATATGTGTTTATATACATATATGTATACATATATTGTAATATACACATATATACATGTATATCAACATATATGTATATGTATACATATGTATATCTACATGCATATAGAGATATACATGTATACATAACACTGGCGCCCGGCTAACCGCAAAGTACCCTATTGGTTACACTATTGCTTTCGCAGTTTTTTAACATATATGCATCACAGGTTACTCAACTGATGGGTTTATTAAAAAACTAGTATTAAATAAATTAGTCAATTTAAAATTCACATGAACCTTGCTTTGGTTGATTTATTACTTAAATGTTTAGTTATGTAATTCGCATAGAAAATCTACTGACTGAATGAAAGATGAGACGTTATTCTTCCAGATAACTAATCAAAATATGTCTAATGGTGGATACATCGCCCAAAGTCTGTTTATGTTAACGACAAGACGAATCGATATCGGCAACAACTTGGCATGAAATCTGAATGGAAGGCAACTTATATCCACAGAAATCTCTATACATCTTGTACCCACTGATAATTTATAAAAATAACGAAAGTTACCACCTCCTTTATTTTGTGCTAAAAAAAAGCAAATTTCACAAAATAACAGTGCAAAACTGTTGCCTTTTTTTTTAATTCTACAAAAATTGTGGGGGTATCTTTCATAATCGGGGTCGATACCAAATTTGCATATTTTAGCTAAAATATAACAAAGTGTTATAACCAGACATGATTTTCTTTCTCTCAAACATCGAATACATCGAATCAACTTTACTAAGTGAGAATTTCGCTTCCAATTTGTTCGATACTTTCGTATTGAGGTCGATTTCTATTTCTCTAAATCAGTGACAATCCTTTTAGCGACCAGAAGTTTTTACAAATAAATACTCTTCTGGTACCTTGTGTAGATGGCATCATCTCTCATGCATACGTTTCTAAATATTGACGAATCTTTTAAAAACAATTTGGAATATTTTTTATTTATTAGTTTTTATAAGACATTTATTTATTTATTTTCTCTAGAGTAATTTGATATTATTTCCAAATTGTGACTTCTCTGCATGTTTTTTTAACAACCTTCCCCTCTTAGTATAATGAACTTTTTCATACGCGAGTTTATGACAGATAGGGACCGGAACAATTTTTTTAACCTTTTTTTTTTTTTTTTTTACTTTCTTCTATCTTTACAAGAAGGTATTGGATTCGCGAAAAGGTTCAACTTCCGGTTTTTCGACGGATTTATATATTTTAGAAGGTCCTAGAGACGATTGGACGGTTTTTAGAAAATGTGTCCGTGAGTCTGTGTGTATGTGGTACAATGTTTTTGGGAAATCTATCTCAAAAATATCTATCCTATCAACTTACTAATGCACGGAATTTTATCAAACTTCAGATTTAGTAAGACCTTGACATACACACGTGCCGATTAGATTTTAGTGTAAATTGTCCAACAGGTGCTGCCGCTATACTGCAGTTTTCCCTATTTCCACGATAGCTATATTTCAAGAACTCATGCAAGAAATTTCCACAAACTTCCCATTCAGTTAGACATTGACATAAATAGATACTTATTGGATTTGGGTGTATACCGCCCAATAAATGTCGCTGTTATACATGGTCTTTCACGATATCTGCGACAGCTCTGTCTCAAGAAAGAACAGATTATAACTTAATTTTGTTTGCAGACAATTTGATTTAGTATAGAGAGGAAACTTTTAGGATGGTCCCAACAGACTACTTTGAAATGTCTTGTTTCCCCGTATAGCCGTTCCTCATAATCGTTGTACGGACGGAGTATATGCGCACTATAGCTTAAATGATTACATCTGAGTTTAACTCTTAAATAGGAATCGTCAACCTTTTTTACAATTTGGGATATATTTGAAATTTTCGACTATCATTATAGGCTCAGCCACCTCCTCCCCACCTATATATTTATATGTCTGTGTAAGTTATAGCGGCATAAGCATATACATTCGAATATCTACATAAAGTGGATTCTTCTACATTATACAATTGGTCTAAATAAAAGGAACGGGACCTCCTCTTTATGTTATTGCAAATAATCGCAGAGAAAACAAAAATCGGCATTCGATTGGGAATTATGTCAGCTTTAAATGTATGTTAAAGAAAATAAGCTTAGAGTGCTTGTCTTCTCAAAGTTGTAATAGTCCTCGAGGCAGCGATAATTTCTAAAAATTACGTCGTACAATATGAATTTTGCATACGTAATCGATTTTACGTACTTCATTACAAAAACAGCCGATAGCTATCGTGACATCGCGAAGATGTAGCATCGGAAGGAAAGCCGTACTATAAAGTATACTTTGTAGACGTCTTTGATCGGAGACCGTAATGGCATACATCAAACCGAAATGATCGGTGCATCTTAATATCGGACGACTGCCACCCTAATAGTGGTAACATCCGTAATCAGGACACAATTCAATTTACTTTTAGTGTACTTTGTTTAAGCCAGAGGCAGTGCTTTAATTCACTTGCATAAATTAATTTAAGTTTCTGCTATATGAATAGGTGTATCCAATGTTCTGGTATAAAATAAGATTACTTAGTTTAAGGGAATAAATGCAATCATGCAATGTATATTGGTGATTACTTATATGTTTTACATTGATATTGCTGAATACTCAGTTTTAAGGAATTTGCTTATAGAATATTACCCAAATTGCAGAGTTTTGCATCGTGCTGAATATATTGAAGTTGATAATATTTAAATTTAAATAAAAAAGAATGAGTTCGGATAGAGGTTTTGTACATATTGGTTTGTTATATAATATTTGAAGGTATATTTTTGTGTTGATTATCTACCCTATATCTACTCTATATATATAAAATCCTGATGAAACGAATTTATGAAACGGATATTATGAAAAGACTGAAATGAAACAAATTTATGAAACGACTGGTTAAACAACTGATTATCGATGAAAGTAACACCAAAAATCCGTATTGATCAGCAGATCTCAAAACTGGTATTAGAATTTTTAAATTCGAATTAGTTTTCGAAATATTAATTTTTTTCTAATTTTAAATACTTTTCTCTAATGATGGCAACTCAAATTTTAATCATAACAAATATTTTTTTTTCATATTTTAGAAAAGTTTATTATATTAAATTAATTTGGCGACCAGTTTGGCCTCTGTTAATGTATGCTAAGAACAATGCTTTTTTTTTAATTTCATTATCATTTTATTTAATACAAAACTTTCATTTAAAACTGAAACATTTAAAATTAATGGCTTTCACTTCTTTCTTTTTTTTTAAACGAAACGAAAAGAAAAATATTAGGCGCAGATGTCATATACGCACCGGGGTACCTAATTGGCGCCAAAATGGAGTTATTTTGCCTTATATGGTAACCCGGCTATTGTTGCTTATTTATTAATAAATGTTTATTTACATTTATTGTCTTTTTATTTTAAAAAAAGGTTATAAATTGTTTTGTTCTATAGTTATTAATTATTTTTTTATTTATTGTTAGTTCATTTAAAAAATAATAGAAATAATAATTTAAAATTACATATGTAACTGGTATTCGAAAACGAGGTTTTCACCAAATAAAAAAAATTACGCCAAACCTAATGCGTATATGACATCTATGTTAAATATTTGGCGAAATACTGGAAATAGCGCCAAGTTGGCGCCCCTTTTGGCGACTAATTTTGGTTGTCAAATTTGGCGATATATAGCCAAGTTGGCGACAGAGCCGGGTCCCCCCTTTGGTAACACCCCTTATAGCGTCAGAAAGCTCTGACCAATTAGATACGTTTCGCGCTATCTACGCAGAATTTCGTTGGTCCATTTCTAAAGCGTTACTTTTTTTTATATATAGAAGGATTATTCACATTCACTATATGCCATGTTATCACTATACACTGTTAAAAATTTTGCAGCATTCTGTCAGGTCATTCGACCGTTTTTTGAAAAAACGGTTTCATAACCATAATTTAGCAATATTCTGACCATAAAATGGCCATTAATAAGGTCAGAATAGTGTTAAATTTACGGTTGTGTAACCGTTTTCGGAAAAAACGGTCAAATGACCTGCCAGAATGCTGCAAATTTTTAACAGTGTAGCATCACTGAGGTTTAAGAAAGTTGTAATACTTCTATTTAGGAAAATGGAGTCACATTTAAAAGTAAACATGACTTTTTTATTTACAAGACAAACATTTTACCCCGATTTTTCATGTCCATTAGCTCATTCTGCCGGTGCTGGGTCGTCTAAATAAGACAAATATATCGCCGCCTCAGAGCAACAGTAGGATAGAATTAAAAACCGAGTTTCGAGTAAATTCTATTTTCTTTCTAAATTCGATTCCTTTGCAATGCAAACTCTATTTTTATGCACTTAAAGTAAGTAAACGTCCGTATTTAACACAATCTTTTTAGAGGATCTCTATAGACCGGATTTACATCACCTACAAAAATTTTGAAACGTTCGGACGGGTAGAAATATTTTTTACAAAATAAAATGTGTGAAAATTTTGACAAAACCCGTAAAAAAATGAATGTTTCGTCACGGTTTTGCCCATCCAGACCGCAATTTTAGAGGTACCGACAAACCAAAAATATGCTCTTAAATCTGAAACCTTCTGTAACTGATAGTGCAATCGGTTTTTGAAATTAGGAATTTTAACTCTTTTAAATTCACCGGCGAACGCAGGTCACGTCGCGCCTCACGGAGACGATATTTTTTCTACGCTAAATGTTACCAAACGTCCGTATTTTAACACAATCTTCTTAGAGCATCTCAATAAATAAGATTTACATCACCTACAAAAATGTTGAAGCTTTCGGACGAGTATCAATATCTTATACAAAATAAAGCGTGTGAAATTTCGACGAAATCAGTAAAAATATGAGTGTTTCTTCGCGGTTTCTCTCATTTTCGGTGCGCAGAGACTCCAAAAATCAAATCATGCAAAAAATAAAACACCAAATAGCATATACTTTCAATTCAATATTTTTTTTATGTAAAAATACATATTCAGATAAAATGGAGTCTTAAGATATAAAATCATACAAATTTAAGATTAATTTAAGGGTCATTCATCACTTGCCCCGGGCAACGCCGGACGGGTTAGCTAGTTTTAAATAAAAACTTGTTCTTTGTGCGCATCTGAGTCTTAAAAGTTATCCCTGAGCTAAGTTTAAATTCTTTGCTGACAGTTTCAGAGAAATCATGATAAGAATATAACTCTAGAAAATTTTCCTCAGATTCCAATCATTTGAAATTCAATTTTTTTTCTTACTTTTCTTTGAGGGAATCACGTCCTAATAGAAGTCAACATGTCAAATTAAAAAATTGTAGCATCGATAGCCAAACAGAGATTTTCATCATTATTATACTGAAAGAAAAGTTCAAATCAGTTCAGTAATTTAAAAGTAATCGTTATGTTAAAAGTTTTTCCGCTGATTTCATTCATTCTAAATGTTAGAAACTGTACAAAGCGAGCACATAAAACTTAAAGGTAACTACCATGCTAAATTTCTTGTTTCTAGTCCTAATAATTCCATGTAACACGTAATTTAGGGTGTTTTTAGAGGGTTCTCAGCTCATTTTACCCTTTTAAATTTCGAATTTTTTAAAAAACCATTCTTACGGAGCATTTACGTTGTAAAAGTAGCCGACATACCACATTTCAAGTTTCTAGCACCAACAGTATCACAGAAATAGCAATTTAAAACTTTTCTGCTCCTGCATGCTTTTAATTTTCTATTTTTTTTAACTGCACCGTTCCAGCATCTACGTCACAGAAGTAATAACTATATCAAATTTCATATGTTTAACTTCCCGCGATCCAAATAAATTAGAAATTTTGAACGTTTTTGAGGACAGTTTATACAGAAATGAAATACAACCTTTATTAAGCAAGGATTACTTTTATTATTACCCTGCGAGAAAATTTCAAATCGGTTTAGTAGTTCAAAAGTAATCGTGATTTCAGATAGTTTTGCACTCATTTCTTTTTTTTAATTCCGAAATTTTACAAACTCTTCTGAATGCGCAAATACGTCTTAACCCTTAAATGCCTGATTTTTCAAAAATCATTCTAATAATGTTTTTCGGCTTTCATTTTTTAAATAAATCATGGAAAAAATACTTTAAAAAAATCACATTTTGTTTTAAGTATAGTTTACGGCTAAAAAAGTGTTTGTTACTAATCGGCAATACTGATATTTAATTGAAAAAATAATTTGCCTTGATAAAATTCTATAATATTAAACACACAACAATTTTAGGAACTATAATAAGAAATAAATTTCACTTGCTCACTGCAGGTCAAAATAGGGTATTTCGCAAGCTCCCAAACAAAACAAAAAGAACAAGTAGCAACAATTGAAAAAATAAATCTATCTTTAATCTTAAACAGCACAAGTGTTAACATCTACACGTTGAAAATCGATTTAATAATATTTTCAGAATGTATTTTATTGGCAACATTAGGCATTATAGCTTCAATATTATTCTAATAGTATTTTAGAGCCTAAATTGGGTATGTTGCCGAAAAGCAACACCAGGCATTTAAGGGTTAATAGCAATTCTACGCCGAACTTCTCATTTCTAGCCCTTCTAAAGAAATACCAAATTAGAAATTTTTAAAACATTTTCGGCTCATTTTGTACATGTAAATTTTAATGTTTTTTAGAACAGCTTTTTTCAAACATTTATTTCTTAAAATTAACCGCCGTTTCAAGTTTCTACTTTCAAATCTTTGAAATCGGCTAGGTAATTCCTAATTAATCATGATTTTAGACAACGTTTCACTCATTTCACTCTTTTAAATTTCGAATTTCAAGAAAGTGTTTCTTACGAACGTTTATATTTTTAAAAAAGTCCTTCCGCCAGTGCCGGGAGGAAGAATTAGCTTTCATATTCCTTATTTTAAAAAAGCCAACTTATATCATTCAAACACACGAAGCTCAATTTAGTGGAAACCGAATATACGAGATTCAATACTAATTTTTATCAATATAATGAATGAGAATTTCGCAAAATTAGTCAGCTTTATCCAAGCTGCTTTTCTTTAAAGTAACTTATATTTGGCTGCCAAATTCGGCGATTTCTTAAAGTGCCTGCCATTTTAAGACAATATGGTGGATGAGGCTCACCAGTGAACTTGGTCGAGACCTTAGTAATTGCTGTGCACATGCTCACTCACATCGGAATCGGTTGATATATACGAGTGCTGTCGCATGCAAAAGTCAGATATTTCAAAATGTCACCCACAATAGAAATTGAAACTGCTATATCTGAGCCATTTTTTAAGGTAAAGACAAACAAAAAATGCTCCTGAATCCTTATATCAAGGTCAAATACTTAAGAAAGAAACCTTTTTCAATTTCTAATTTTTTTGCACCTCACTTTAAATATACACCAAGGTACATCCAAATCGGTTCATAAGTACGCCTGTTATTACGTGACAAAAATCAGGACGTTTCAAAATGTCAGCCACGCTAAAAATTCAAAATGCTATAACTCAGCCATTTCTTAAGATATAGACGAAACAAAAACTGTTCCCGAATCTTTTTATCAAGGTCAAACACATAAGAAGAAAATATTTTTTCAATTTTCAATTTTTTGGTACCACATTTCAAATTAAAATTTTTCTTAAAAATTTAAATGGCCGCCATTTTTAAACAAGATGGCGGATGAAGCTGGCCAAGGAACCCGGTCGAGACATTGGTATGTACTATGTATAAACGAAGTTACATCCAAATCGGTTCATAAATACGCCTTTTATCGCGTGACAAAATTCAGGACGTTTCAAAATGTCAGCCACGCTAGAAATTCAAAATGCTGCAACTCAGCCATTTTTTAAGATATAGACGAAACAAAAACTGCTCCGAAATCTTTGTATAAAGGTCAAATACATAAGGGGGTCATGATCGATGAAAATATACCAAAATTTTTTGAAATCGCTTTCCTCCGAACGGCTGCAATGGGTAGCTTTTTGTAATGAAAGCTACCTAAAACTATAATGCCAAATTTCAAGTTTCTAGCCCCAACAATGTCAGATATATCGCAATTTTTTAACTTTATTTTTCGTTTTCCATTTGCATTCCTTTAAATTTCGAATTCTTCTGAAACTGTACGTGTGAGCATTTACACCTCAAAAGTTACAGCTATGTTAAATTTTAAGTTTCCGCCCCTAACAATGCCAAATACATTGTATTTCGGAACGTTTTCTGCATCCTTTAAATTTTTTATTTTTTAGAAACCGTTCTTAGCGAGCATTTACAGTTTAAAAGTAACTACCATATCAAATTTCTAGATTGTAATGTCAACAGTTACCACAAATCCCAATTTTAGAAAGGTTTTTGTTTCTGCATCTTTTTAAATTTCTAATTTTAAAAAAACTGTTCTTTGCGAGCATTTACGTCCTAAATGTAACAACCATTCCAGATTTTAAGTTCCTATGATAACAATTGCAAATAAAACATAATTTAGAACGTTTTCCGCTTATTTCACTCTGTTCAATTCCAATTTTTTTAGAAAGACTTCTTAGCGAGCATTTAAATATTAAAAGAAAGCACCATTTGAAGTTTTTAGTTTCAGGGATATCATCGAAATCTCAATTTTACAACAATTTACTTACCCATCATACGTAGTATAGGATAAATCTTGTAATCGTTTTAAAAATCGAAAAAAAAAATTTTGACGGATTTACACGTTTCAGACGCTGGAGATTCCGAAAAACATATTTTTAGAAGAAAAATTTGTCCGTCCGTCTGTATGTGTGTGTGTCTGTAAACGCTCTATCTCCTGAACAAATTGAAATAGAAGCTTGAAATTCAGTGTGTATTTAGGGAGTAATAATGGGAAGAAGCCTATTGAATATCAGTAACCTCGATTAACCGGAACTTTTTTTTCGGACTCTTGAAATATTCGTTCTGATAAAAGGTATACAAATATTTTCGAAATTGTTTATTTGAAGGAGTGACTATAAAAGACAATAAAAAAAACATAAATTTTGCATCATGAATAAACTCGATCGGATAATTAGTTGCCGAGATATTTGTAATTCTATTTTTCACACTCTTCGATTTTTCATGACTCTGTATTTCATTCAAATTTCAATTCAAAGATATATTTCAATTGAAAATGAGACACTTAATCCGACGCAGTTATCTGTTAGTTAACATGATTATAATTTTTCGAGTTATAAGGATGTTTCTTTTACGCAATTCGGTACTACTCGATTATCCCGCCGACCCAAAAATTATCGCCAAACTATAAGATTAAATGCCAATAATGGCTTATCGTAAATGTCAAGCATTTAATGCCTCTCCATACGTATAAGGGAGTTACCGTAGGGGGGACACAGTTCTGTCGCCAAGTATGTCACCAACTTGGCGATATATCGCCAAATTTGGCGACCAAAATAAGCCACCAAAAGTGACGCCAACTTGGCGATATGTCTAATATTTCGCCAAATTCCCATACACTTCCATTGTAAACCTATCGGGATTACTTGCTTACAGAAAATCAATAAATTGAGATATTTTAATGCAACAAAAAGTAATATTAGCTTAAGGGGTTATATTAATTATATTTAAGGAAGTCCAAATAAATTTAATTATGAATAAAAGTAACATGGTACAATGCTTAGCAAATATCACATGTTTTATTTTCATATTTTATATTATCTGTATCTATGATGGTTAAGCATCACGGTGGCCCCCAACGACTAGTTTAATTTGTGTATAATCTTGAAATCGGTACTAGTATAAAACATAGCCTTTCTTGGAATGGTTTTGCCACCATTATTTTTTAAATCGGTTCCGTAGTTCTAGAGATTACCCCCAATTATACATAAAAACGTTTATTCTTTGTAATATTAGTATGGATGTACAGTCGTGGAAAAAATAGTAAACACTTCCTACTAACTCCTCAACAAATTATCGTAGAAAAAAGTTACTGGTACCGAACGATTGGAATTAAAGTCTACATTTAAATGATGTATATAAAATTTGCTTAGGGGACCATCTGCATATTAAAAGGAACCCAAACTTCATTTGTTTCAATGGCAATACTTTATTTTAACGAATTATTTCAAATGTTCGGTTCAAACTATGCCTAGACACAAAATTTCAAGTCATTTGAATGATACGTTTTTGAATTATAAACATTCAAAATTTAGTGCTTCTAATGTTAAATTACATTTTCATATTTTTGTTAATATCTCCTGAAATTATACTCCTAATGTTCTATTTTTTTTTTAGAAATAATACTAAAATACCCAAACATAAATACGTTGAATTTGCAATCTTTTATAATTTTATGATATGAATTACGAATTAAGTAATAAATATTCGAAAAAAATATGAATTGCAACCTACAATTTTCTTGATGGATTTAGATTTATTAAGTCCTGCTTTAGGGAAATCCAAAATTTCTCATTTTAAATGCAAGTAGTTTTCAAATTATGTTTAAAAAACTGCAAAATGATGGTTTAGTTTCCGTCTATGATTGAAGTGACTAGATATTTTAAAATTTCTTATGCTATCCTGTAATCTAGCAGTCGTCAATGACTGCTTGAGTGGTGCTTAAGAAGCCTTGATCAAGAAGGGAGCTCGCTCGGTCAACACTCGAGTACTAAACTTCAATTTGGATACAGCCCCTAAAATACGCTCGTTTTAAAATAATTAATTTCTCGGAAACTTATCGTACGAAGTAAATAAAAAATTGTTTTTAGATTAATTGAAGGGTGTAGAGTTCATTTATGCTATCAGAATTGTGTACTGCTATTAAACAAGTAATATAAAAATTTTGTTTTTAAAGTCAATTCCTACTTAGGCCATCAAAGAAAAATTTAACATAATCCCTTAAGCTAATATTAGTTTTTGTTGCATTAAAATATCTCAATTTGTTGATTTTCTATAAGCAAGTAGGTTTACAATGGAACTCTATGGGAATTTGGCGAAATATTAGAGATATCGCCATGTTGGTGTCACTTTTGGCGACTCATTTTGGCCGCCAAATTTGGCGATATATCGCTAAGTTGGCGACAACTTTGGCGGTATTTGGTGACAGAACAGGGTCCCCCCTATGGTAACCCCTTAATGAAAGTACTTTCATTGACCTTCAATAACCAATGGCCGCCATTTTGTTTCCCATGCAAAACTGAAATTAATTAATTAAGAATTAATTAATTAATTAATATTTGAAAAAACTGTATTAACATCAATTGTCATCCGGTACAAGTTAAAAAAAATTATTTCAACTTGATAGGATGAATAATGAGTATTTTATTAACGATTGAAAATTTGAACAAGATAAATATATAAATATATAAATAAATAAATATAGGGAGAGTGTGAGCTAATAGTAGGAATTGAAAAAACAAAGTTATGGTTCGTTTTAATATGTTGATGGTCCCCTAAGCAAATTTTATATACATCATTTAAAAGTAGACTTTATTACCAATCGTGTGGTACCAGTAATTTTCATCTACGATAATTCTTTGCAGAGTTAGTAAGGGGCGTTTACTTTTTTATTTTCCACGACTGTACTTGTACATGTTTTCCTGTACCTTAAAGACTGTTATTTTTAAATTTTAGTGTGATTACTTAGGTATGTTTATGTTTTCTTTCACTTTTTTTTCAGTCGGCGTCTTTTTAGCTGCTGTCTGCGTTCTGGGGATGTGGACTCTGTGGATGCACCATCGGAGGCCGTTCCAGCTGCAGTTCCTTTGGAGGAAGCTCCAGCTGCAGTGGAACCCGTTCCTGATTGGCCCCCCGTTCCAGATACGCCACCAGTAAGTAACTTTGCAGCTCTGCGCTCTCGCACAGGGGACGCGGGGGTGTTTTCGGCACTGGTTAGGATTTTGGTTAGGAGGGTTTTAGAGGAGGCAGTTGAGGAGATTTGGGCCGCGGATGTTTTGGGATTAGAGATAGGGAGTGGTGATTTTGCACCACGGGGGGAAGGGAATGGGGATCTGGGATGTGTAGGAGAATCGGGGGACTGTGCACCTACACAGCCCCTGTTACAACTGCCTCTGCGGCGTAGGCGCGGACAGAATGTTTGGAGATTAACTCGCATTCTGGGGTCTTTGGACCTAACCATCAGATCCTTAGAAATGCATACTAGGCTAGATGCTTCGCCTCTTCGTATGAGGTTTAATCGCCTTCTTCGAACAGTCGAAAAGGTCGATCAAGGACTGATGATGGCCCAGACCGTTGGTAGGAAGGGGGTTTAGATGGGGGGAGAGGGATACTTATATGAAAATATTTTTTGATTAAAATAGTAGCTATAATGGTCTATCTCCTAGAAACGTACATATCGATATCATAAAATAATTATAAACTTAAATTATTAATAACAAATTATTAATAATAAACATGGGGTGAAGTATATTCATAAAATACGTAGAATTAATCAGATAATAATATAAATTAATTCTTAAAAATATTATTTTTTTCAACATTGTGTGAAAAATCCATATCCGTGGATCGAGTAAATAAAGTTTATTTAATTTTTGCTTTGATGATAAATAATTTACTTTTAAAAAATAATCTCCAACCAAAATGAAGAGAATAATATGTCATATTTGCAGTTTTATTTGATAAAAATCTTATGTTATGATAAACTGAGTCATGTCCTTGGAACAGACAACTAAAAGCTGCTAAATTGCTTTAAACATAGCAGCAAATGGGCACTTTAGCACGTACAATAAGCCTGTTAGATACTTCGAAAGTAATAATATGTTATAAGCTTTATCAGTGTAAAAGCTTTTTGTTTCGTTAAAATAAGAGTAAAAAAGTTTTGAACCTAAAAATACACCAACAGTTAGTTCTGTGGTCAAGATAAGACAGGCAAAGATTATAAGATATTAATATTAATTAGAATGAGCATGTAATGTTAATTTCGCAACACTTAATGCAACAGCATCATTTAATTCAATATAATGTTTAGTTTGATACAAATGATTTAATAAACAAACACTATGTCCATAAAACACCATGATTAAACACCGACATCAAACAATGAGATACAGAAGTTCCCCTACTTAAAGTGCTATTACACATAAAAATTTCAAGCAACAAACTTTGGCTGCGACTCGTCATTTTACGCGCAACTAACGTACCACTTTTGCCACTCGTTTGCCAAGCATTTCATTGGTTGTTCGGGAAAAGGCTTTTCTGTCGTCACTTTTCCAAGCATTTGATTGGCTCTTACTGGCGACACGCTTCATTCCAGACGTCGAAATCCCTCCGACACAAAATAGTTGTTTGCTTTCCGAGCGACCCTCTTGAAGCCATAGGGTAAAATGGAGTCGTTCGGGATTGGAGGTGACTTGACGCCTCATGTAATAGCACTTCCACGATCGCTGACGTTGAGTTTCATTTTTTCAGGCATGCAGTACGTTGTTATGCAACGAAAAGGAAGTCTGTAGAAAAAAAGAAAGAAAGATGATGAATTCAGATTGAATCGGCGTTAGAATTGAATTAGAAGGCGCAGAAAAGAGAAAAGCTATAGGGCAGCCTTAAAAGTTCACAGAAACAAAATATCTGAAGTTTTCTCTCCATTATAAGCAGGGACATACAAATGCTAAAAGAAAATGATACTTCTCAAGAATTCATCGACAATTAAAGACACCATTGTTTGTTACAGAGATATTTTTGCGAAAAGAAACAAACTTTACTGCGTAGTATTGTTATCAATCTTTAAAAAGGCAATCCAAACGGTGGCGTAGAAGCAGAGAAGACGCTATTGCCCTTTTCATTCTCATCTAACAGCTAAAATAAAATTCATTAATTTTTGCATCGGATTTCAAGCCTATTTGTCTCGTGTGCTGCAAGTATTAATAGTAAAACACATTATAACTTTTTTTATCTATCTATCGTAAACCTCAACCTACACATAGCGATTTTAAATTTTATTACTTATTATTTTCGACTTTCGATATTTTCGAGTTACGATGTGCACAGGTATCTAAGCTCATTGTAAGTTTGGGAGAACCTGTAATGCACTTTCAAAAACTATTGTTTCACGATCTCGATAAATACTGGAGTGGTGTTAGATAAGTTCAAAGAAATGTAAAAACAAATTGTTATATCCTTAATTTCGAAGAAAGGGGGAGGGGTAAAAAATTTAGTATTATGCGTTTTCGGGAGAATAGACCATATCTAAAATGTGAAATTCTTGAAATAAAAAATTAAAGCGTGCGAGAGTGCATATATTTCTTTTTGTAACATACAGACGAACTCCTGAGAATAAAATATTTTGGATTAGCTGTTTTGGACTTTTAATTTTATTAAATCAATGATTCCTTTATATTTAAAGATATAACTTCTGCATTAACGATACTAGTCCAATAAAGTTTTAGTAAATTTTCTCTAGATTTCTTTTTTTTTTTTCTATCTTAAATCAGATATCAACTTATAGTTTACTTTTCTTTGCAGCTGGAAAGCATCTCTATCATCTTGATATGAACTGCTAAACTTTCATAATTCAGATATAAATTTATTTAATTAATTTGTTTAAAAAGTGTCTTTTTAGCGATAATGTTATGTGTATCAGGTCAGTAATTATTAAACGTATGTGCTTTAGTACCAGTTGTACGCACATGTTAAACCCAGGCTTTTGCATGGTAGAGGAAATATAATATTAATGAGAATGAGAATAAAAATGTAATGTCTGTAAATTTCAAATCATCAGGAAACGTAAATTCCCCACACACAGGAGTTCGTCCCCCTAACAAAATTCTTTTTCAGCTTATTCAAATTAGTTTTTTAAGTTTAGCTTAAGTTTTTAGTATTTTACGTAGCTTAAGTTTTACATTGATCCATACGTTTTGTAAACAGACGAACCTCGACGTAGAAGCACGGCGGGTCAGTTATTTTAATGAATCGTTAAATCTCATAGGATAGGAAAAATCGAAACGATTAAAAGAAACGATTGAAGTTTTCCACCCGAAAATTTAATCACGGCCTAATTATTTTGTCCTCATTATATCTATAGCCGTTAACACGTTAAGCGCCACGTTAGTCACCGGTGACTGACACCGAACTTTCCTTTTAAAACGCGTCAGTCACCGGTGACTGACACCGAACTTTCCTTTTAAAAAGCGCCATTCACCGATGACTGACACCGAACTTTCCTTTTAAAACGCGTCATTCACCGATGACTGACACCGAACTTTCCTTTTAAAATGTGTCATTCACCGATGACTGACACCGAACTTTCCTTTTAAAACGCGTCATTCACCGATGACTGACACCGAACTTTCCTTTTAAAACGCGTCATTCACCGATGACTGACACCGAACTTTCCTTTTAAAACGCGTCATTCACCGATGACCGACACCAAACTTTCCTTTTAAAACGCGTCAGTCACCGGTGACTGACACCGAACTTTCTTTTAAAACGCGCCATTCACCGATGACCGACGTCTAAAATATGATATAAAACTAAAATATATATATATTGTTCTAAGTAATAACCAAAAATTTATTTAAAATTTACCTACCTTTTATTTATTACAGGATTATACTTTCTTAAAAATTACTTAAAACGTAAATTCTTCAGCGCTTCAGTGTCAGCCACCGTAGCACTCAAGGCGTTCAATGAAGGTGACAGAAAAGTTTATACTATGATAAGCGTTCTGAATATATTGAACAAAATACTATGCAAGTATGAACTTGTTTTAATTTCTAACTCGCAAAAAATGCTAATAACTAATTCATTGGCAATCAAATTTTATTGTTTTACAGAGTATTTCAATTTTCTGGAAAAAAAATTACCGCCTTTATAAAAAACAAGTTGGAAATTGCTCGTCAAACGTGGCAAATGAGGTGCGCTCGTACTATAACTAGTTTTGTAATTATTTTTTGCACCCCATATTGTACTGAATGTGTATTTCTTTGCACTTCATAAGTGGATAGTCTGTAACATCATTAAAATGCACTTGCAATAATTTTTTCCCATTCCCCTTAAAGTAACGGAAAACTTTTGACTGTCCCTGTAATTAAGCTATACATCCGATTTTCATAAAATTTGAAATGGCTCGACAAAATTTTGCAGCAATTATATATTTAAAATTTCAGCCCATTCGGAAGGCTGTAACATCATTAAAATGCACTTGCAATAATTTTTCCCATTGGCCTTAATGTAAAAAAAAAACTTTTGACTGTCCCTGTCATTAAACTATACATCTGATTTTCATAAAATTTGAAATGGCTCGACAAAATGCCGCAATATTTATATGTTTAAAATTTCAGACCATTCGGAAAGCTTTAACATCATTAAAATGCACTTGCAATAATTTTTCTCATTGGCCGTAGTGTAAAGAAAAACTTTTGACTGTCCCTGTCATTTAACTATACATCCGATTTTCATAAAATTTGAAAGGGCTCGACAAAATTTTGCAACAATCATATATTTAAAATTTCAGACCATTCGGTTGAGTAGTTTTTGCTCTGTTACATGCGGACGGACAGACGGACTGAACGACGACTATAGGTGCTACGTATTTATATAATTACGAACGCACCTAAAAATCACAGTATCAAATTTATTAAATTTCTTATAATAAGTGTGAAATTTTATTTCTAGTATACGCCAAAGGAAAATTACGTGTGAAACATTTAATATAGCCAGAATAGAATAGAATAGATAATAACAAAATTTTCTTCTCTTGATCTTTTCTAATTATAAAATAAGAGAACCCTTCCGTTTATATTCGACTTGTTTACATGCAAACCGTTTGATGTACTATTATTAGCGGGATTTTCATTCCTTATTTCTGGTTAATTTAAATATGGTTTTCATGAATTTTGTTCCAGAGAAAAGTCACAATTATCTAGTCTCTCACAGATTGGTTGTAGAGTATAAACAATAGCAGGTATTTAAGGGTGAACATTATTTTTTTACACCTATAATCTCGCAGTTTGTAATCTCAGAATGTGTGGAAATACATTTTATTCTGGTCCATCTTGCGCTACGTGGAGGTTCGTCCAATGTTGTACATAATTACTAAATTTCCTTTGCAGCTGAAATTTTATCTTATTCAAAAAGATTCTCTTTAGGCCATTATTCAGAAACTAAATTTAGAGTTCAGTTTTAATTAATTCTTCAAAAGAAAAACACTTTTTTTTGGTAAATACATTCAAAATTTCCCAGAAGAGCAATAGTAAAATAGTAAATAGAACAATAGTAAACAATAGTTCAACAAAACTAGATAATTAAATTAAATATTATAAATAAAATACAATAATTTAACATAAATATAAAAAAAAAAATCAGAAACAAATAAATATCTTTGTTATTTCAATAGTATTCTGTTAAACTCTCACGTTTCCATAGCCTATCACAACATTAAAAACATTAAATAACACCAGTAATTGTTACAATATTCCATAGATTTACTCATAGTAAAACAGTTAAATATTATAATAGTTGGTGTGCGACGTTATCAGGCTGGTCAGGGTTTCAGTGAAAGATCAACTTGAGGTTTCTGTAGCTCTTTGCGTAATCATAATTAGTATGTGGTGCTGTCAGGCTGATCAGGGTTTTGGCATGAGGTTTTGTTGAGGTTTTTGCAGTTTTTTGGGTGTCATTTCCAGGTTTTTGGTGTAACGTATTCGTAATTGTCGTGTTTGTAATTGCTTCAATTTTCGTGTATTGTTACTTTGTGACTTGTTTTGGCTGTACTGTATGGAAATTAGTCAATAAAATATTTTGAGATCAGGTGTTGTTTCATTTTAATTAAATCCTCAAAACATACAAAAGTCATTCATGTACAATTTACAAGTACACACTCATTTCTGTGATCTATCTTATATTTTTGTACATTGAAATATCGTAATTTTACATAACGTAAATAAATCATTTACAGGGTTTTGATGTGAATTTTTCGTAACTGTCGCGTTTGTAGTTGTTATAATTGTCGCGCTTGTAGTTGTTATAATTCTCGCGTTTGTAGTTTTTATAAGTGTCGCGTTTGTAGTTGTTATAATTGTCGCGCTTGTAGTTGTTATAATTCTCACGTTTGTAGCTTTTATAAGTGTCCCGTTTGTAGTTGTTATAATTCCCATGCATTGTTATTTTAGGACTTGGTTTTGCTGTACTGTGTGGAATTAGTTAATAAAATATTTTGCGATCTGGTGTTGTTTCTTTTTAATTACATCCTCAAAACATACAAACACACACATATTCATAAAGAAACAGGTGGTGTGCCTCATTTTCCTATTTGTTATGTATGCTGCTTCTAGATCTGTGGTGTATTTCTTTTGTATTATGTGCACTTTTGAACATTAAAATGTGTAATCTTACTTAATGGAAATAAAGCTTTTGAAAAGAGATCTCTCTGCCTTGTCTTTTTTTCACAGCACATTGATATTTGTCACATTTTCATAGAATGGCGAATTTTTCACATAACAACTAGGTATTCCTCGTTGTTCTCGTTCATTACTTTCTCGAAATTTCCTCTGGAAATTTAAGAAACCTGTTTCATTTCGTTTTGGAACCATTTTTAAGCGTTTCATCGGCATTTTATTGGGAGGGAAAGTGGGATTTTACTAGGTCTGTGGGCGCTCAAACCACTGTTTCAGAAAGAGTAAGGATTCAAACGTGGACTTTTTAAGAATAAACGCATCCTAATTCTGATTTTGTGCAAGGAAACTCCTAAAAAGTTTACGAATTATCCTTGCATTGGGCCACTCAGAATTGAAATGACTCAGGACTCTTAAAGCTTTAAAATTTTCGAAATTTTAATATTTTTAGATGTTAAACTCCTATCTATTCTGAACATTTTGACATAATTGTTTCCTTGAAATTCCTATTAGAACTGAAGTTATGGCTTTTACATTTATACACGTTCAATAGCTGAAGCGTCGTTTCGGAAACTTTGAAGCCATTTTTCTCCAAATGACGTTTTTGGGCATAACGCGCACGATATCTCAAAAACTTATGAATATTTTTTCATAAAATTTTCTAAACACATGTTTCATGTTAGTCTGTATAAACTGAACCTAAAATTTCCTTTTTATTGTTCAAAACAAAAATTTTTTAGGTGATTATACTGTTGAAATTTTCTTAATTTTGCATTAGCTAAATACAACTTTGTATTAAAAATATAAAAAGCTTTAAATACAAATTTATTTATGTTCAGGGTAATTATTACAATCTGAAGTACAAGTAGGCATCAAAATTTTCATTCTAGTTGCAATACTTATTTTGTAATCGTGCGCGTAAACTGTTATAGCAATTTTCTTCACGTCAAATGTCTGATAGTTTGCAGCCCCCTGTAAATACTAATTCTGCACCTTGCAATTTTTCAAATACATGAAATGTAAGAGCATACAAACTTATATCTTTCCTCCGAATAAAAATTGTGTCTTAAAATAAAATACATTTTAAGATATTAAATGTTGAAAATGGTCTCTTTTTTTTTCCATTTTTTCCAAATTTAACAGTCCTGAGACCCCTTAATTTCCGTTTTTTCCTTTTTTTTAATATTCCGAAAAGCAGGATAATCTCTAATTTGTAGGAAACCAATCAAACTTGTTTACATGAAGCCAGGGTCCGCCTAACTTCTTTTTTTGGAGGGGGGGGGTGTACCACCACTATTTCCGAATAGTAATTTATCAATTATTTATGCCAGAAATTCTGAGTTTGAATAAGATGGCTAGTTGAAAATAATGGTTCTCGATTACCGGGGCGGCCGTCCGAAGTGTCAGGCTGAATGTGACGCATAACCGTTTCAATTGTAACGGTAGCGAGAAGATATGAAATGCCTGTGCTCATCCAAAATATTTAATTTTCCAGATATCTAGTTGTAATGTGAAGTACTCGTCATTTTTTTATATTTCTACATAAATCACATTTTTTACACATTAGGCACTGTTTATATATAAAAACAAACACGGAAGTCATTCTACTTATTCTTAAATTTGGAAATCATTTTTATTCTAATTCAAAGAGAGGCCAGGGACGTTGAAACACTTTTAAAAAATCAAGTGGTGATCTGCCATGCTAAAATATTGCATTACTTTTTATTCAAGCATCGACAGTAATATGTAAAGAAATCTGTAGTTTCAAAAATTTAAATTGTCTCAGAAGCAATAAAATATTGTGAAACAAGGGCTAAGTTTTATAAAAGCAAATTTTCTGTTTAAAAAGTAGAAAGTAGCTACTAGAAATTTTAAGTAATACAAATGTATGAAGTTTCATAAATTGCAAAAATAAATTGAAACATACATATAAACAATGCACGGTAATACAAATTTCATTGGGAGAAACTGAAATAATCCGGCATTTTTAGGGTTGTATGTAAACGCAGATATTTGTAATATTTCAGAGTGCAGCAGAGAACAGTCACATTAAAACTGTTCTTCTTAGTATCTCTAAATGCAGGCAATTTTCTAAATTTTCTAATGGAATTAGAGTAACAATAATTATTTTATATTATTATAATAATTATTTTAGAAGTTAACCAGATAATTAGATATTTTCCAAATTTGGTGGGAAACGTCTTTTGCCTCTCGGGGATTCTATATTTGTTAGTAATAAGTTTAATAATAATTTTGGGTTAAGCATTGAAAATATCGCGTTGGAAAAGCTGGCCAAAAAGGGCACGACAGGATGATGTTAGCTCAATATATGAAAAATACTTTCATTTTCTATCACGAAATAAACAGAGAACATAATTTTTTAGACCGTTTATATAAGGATATCAAATAGTATTACTAAACAAAGTCGTTTTTAGTCAAAAATTTATTATAATTTTTTTACACTTTTAGGGATTGTATAAAATTCCAGATTTTAGTAGGCGTCAAAGTTTTGCTGAAAGTAATGCTTCTAATTTAAAAGAAATCTGTTAGACATGCTTGTATGTTGTGCAGAATGCGCTTTTGTGTCGGTAAAATTAAAGAATTACAGAAAATAAGATTTTTCGCAAATTCATTTCCTTATCCATATTTGTCATCGCTACCGGCAATATTCAACTGGTGATCTGACGATCTCCCAACGTCTACAGAATCATAGACAGCATGAATGTGCTCAACTGGTACTTTATATGTCTGGAATTTATGAATGAACAGCATGAATGCTTATTGACCTTTTCAATTATTTTTAATATTATTCGTGCCGCTAAGTTGGTCAGCTTTTCCTCCCCCACCGATAAGGCTTCACCTTAACGTGGTGGTGGGGTTTACCAGTCTCAGTCTGAATCTGCTACATTGTTGGTTTTTTTTTCAATGATACAATGATACATTCTGGATTTTTTTTTTTCTGAAATACTTAAACCAGTCAATTAAGAAATTAAAGCATGCTAATAGACATACGCTTATACCAGAATCTTCAGTTACTTGATTCCTTTTGTTTGACCATTTCTCAGACTCAGAGTGGGACTGAACGAAGAAAGCCTCAAAAATCACATAATATTTTGCAATGATTTAAATTTTCATAAAATTGTTAAAGAATTTCTTTAGCAGATTTTTGTACTTTTCATTATATTTTTTCTGCGATGCTTGGCTCTTTTAATATTTGATATTTTTCAGTGGTATGTTTGGTCGATTTAACGAAGAGAAGTTGTCACCAGTATAAATAGCAGTAAGCGTTCTGAGGATTTGTTCCTGGCGTTGTTTGTTTGGAGGGCTTCATATTGTCTTTAAAGCTTGTCTTAGCAGAACGGCCGTCTAGCTTGATTTATATCACACTACAACCTACAGGATTATTTTAGACAGAATAGTTCTTTGAAAATAGGTAGTCTAATAGTCAAATTTAAATTTATGGTAAAAAAAATTAATATAAAATTAATAAAAGGTTATATTTAACTAAATTATGTTTTTAAAATGTTATTTAAACTAGTTATTTTCCGAATTATAAATTTAAAAGAATTTTACCACCATATTTTTTCTTAATATCCGAAAAAAAGGTTAGAAAATTTATGTAATAATAATATGAAGTTTAGAAAGGATTGGTTCATTAAAACTGACTTATTAAATTAGTATTTACCTGTGTTTTCGTAAGATATATAAAGTAGAATACTTAACAAATAATTATTTTTAAAATGCCTCAATACTTGTAGTAATAAAAGTAAATATATATGAACTTAAAATAGTAATAGTTAAAATATTGTATTTTCTATGACAGATTTTTCGTAGTGTGAAACTTTCCACTGAATATCATTCAATAACATAAAAGCTATCTATATTTAAATAACTGAAAAAAATATTCATTTTTAAATATATTTAGTTAAATTTACTTATACTTGCTAAATACAGTTAAGCAAAGTATTTTGCATGATTAACAAAACATGTTGTCGTTAATTAGAAGCGTTAAATTAATATTAAATTTTCCTTAATTGGACTTTTCATTATGGCATAAAGGGCTCAACTTTTTTTTTCTATCGTCACTTGAAACGCTTTTTAAATCTTATGACATACATTTTATGTTCTCTTTTCTAATATTTTGAGATTGTAAACTATACCATAACCATTAACTTTTATTAAAATTCAAACTGTTATAGCTCTTTCTTTAAATTTAACTTGATTTGCTTACTAAACTATTAATTTTCACACATTATATTCTGTAGAGTTATTTTAGACGGATTGGACATTTAGAAAATGCTAAATTAAGGGATGAAGGTCAAAAGACCGATAGAATTCTGAAAAAATCTAGAAAAAGTTGCATTTTTCGACATTTCCTATCGTTGAAATCACGCATTAAAACAACACAATCTTTTAAATGCTAATAATATAAAGCATGTTTTATAAATAAATACCTTTATTCGGTTTAAAATATAAAAAAGTATCTGCGTTTGAGAGTTGAAATAATTAGGAACTTTATGTTGATAAAAGTTGATATGAAAGCTCTTCATTGTTCAAACTATCTTAACTTTAACAGATTAATTTTATTTTAACAACGTACTTTAGAGTTCTAGCCCATTCTGAACCTTAATTTGTATATATTTAAAACAAATTTTCAATTATAATTAAAGTTGGAAGTATTTCATACATTTTCCGAAAATATTTAGAGCTTATCTCTGTTTCTATAATCATAATTATAATAATTACTTTCATAGTAAAATGTATTTTATGAATGTAGAAGCAAGCATATTTATATTCATTTTTAGAACATAAATAGAATCCATAATCTGTGTTTTCAGGAATCAAATTTCATGTCAAAAACGTTAAGTACACTATAAAAAAAGCTGTAATTCTACAGATGTAAAGTTACAGAAATTTGTATGCTTACTAAAATTTTATATGTACACTGTACAAAAAAAAGATATAAATCTACAAAACTGGTTCTTGTAAAGCTACAGAAATCTGTACCTTTACAAAACAATCTACTAAAATTACAGTAATCTTATTAAAATTTTATCTGTAACCGGGGTTGCATCTACATAAAGAATTCTAGGCATACCAGTTTTTTTAAAAAATTCTCAGTAACCTTACAGATTTTTTAATTTGCGGTGAAAAAGTGTATCTGTTATATGAATTTTTGTTGTAGACGTTACATAAAAAGTTCTAGGAAAGCCAGTTTTCTATAAAAACTTTAGTAACTTTACAGAATTTTTTACAGTGTAGTTTCAAATGTATTTGTAATATTTTTTATGTTCTGTATATTTTAACTCCCAATAAAAATTACACGTTTTTAAAACATTAAGTTTCTCATAATTTCCAAATATAATCTTATAGATTATTCCTGAAGTCAACACCTCTTTTTTTATGCACGTACAAAACACACAACAAGGAATGGGGCATCGTCTGAAAGTTTTTTGACATAATATACTACATGTTGTTAAAACACATTGTTTGATTAAAAACTGCTATTAATAAAAAATAAATAATCTCAAAGATTGCAATGCGAAAGCGTCGCACGGATCCAACGATAATAATAATATTAATTAAACCTGAGAAAATAAGTTAAAATAATGAACGACTGGTGCATTATCATTTTATACTTTAAAATTCAATTTGAGTAGCTCGTTAATTAAATCATTACTTACACTAAAGGTATATACAAATATTCTACAGACATACATACAATAAATACAATAAAACCAACTGGAGTGAAAAATTAGCCACAGCCAGGATTCGAACCTGTGACCACAGCGTATTAGGCTGTTGCTCTAAAACTGAGCCACTCCAGCCGATACCTGGGCCTGCAATTTTTTACTAATAAATCACTTGGTTTATCGTATCTATTGTATATACAGCTCTAAAATATTTGTATATACCTTTAATAGTTGAATGCAGGCGTTATTTATGTGTGTATGTGTATTTTAATATACATTGCTTAGATTCTCCAGGAAGGCAATATTTTGAAGAAAAAAAAATAGTTCTCGATCTTTTGGCACGACGCAGTCCACATTCTTTTTTTATCTTCTCATACAAAAGTTTTGAATAACGCAACGATAATGACGACAGTTTGACAATTGTGACGAGGTTCATAATTGGATCAAGGGTGCATACAAGGGTAGGATCCGAGTCATGAACACAAAGAAATTGTTTCCTAAATTGTGGTGCTATTGAACTTAAAAAATAGTCGCTAGTCCTGCCTTGTAAACCGAGAGTTTAAAGTTTGTTCTCAAATCCAAGCTGCCTACTGTCTATAACATTCTTAAAATCATTTTTGTTCTTACACGCATCAGTTTAGCAGGTGCTCTTATTCAGAAACTATGAAATTGATTCTTTTTTAATTTTTCGATAAAAGCAGAATGTCCTCAGAAAATGCTATCAAAGGTAACTTTTTGAACCGAATTTCCGAACGCGACAGTAGGTTAAGGGTCTTTATGAGACGATAATTCCCTTTATTCAAGTTGTTATTTATTTGTCAAAAAATGAAGAAATATCTTTGAATCGAAATCCCTTCAATAGACATACCTAAAAGCAGTATAATGCTTTTGCGTTTAAAGACGGGTCCGTAAATATCTCAAAATTTCCCGAAGAAAAATATTTTTTGAGAGCCCCACTTCACCGTTTGCCCGAGATAACTCGGGGGTAAAAGCTTTGTTTCCCCATACCCTTCGCCGGTGAAGTGGTTAAGAGATGTGACCCCCACCCCCCACCCCCTCTCAATAAAGGGCTGGATTATTCGCTTAAATTCGATTCGAATCTCAAACTTTAATATTGAATGACCTAGCTCTTTGCGCGTAACTCCTCCCCCTCACACACACATACCACCACCACAACCCCCACCTGATAGGGAAAATTTAGCGGAACAATTAATACCGATTTAAGGAGAGTTTCTATATTCTTTGGCCTAAAATTTACGTGAATTTTATAATTTTTGTTTGATTACAAAAAAAGAGATATTATCTTCAGACTTTTCCCATTATATTTATGGACATTTTAGTACATATTTATTTTTTTTTCTATAAAATAATTTAATATTATGTCTTGAGCAATTGCGGATGCAAGTCATGGAATTCCGATCAGGTGACCGTTTTCCTGCAGTCATAAACATCTAAAATAAATTAGGTCACCCTATTATGAAAAAGCATGCAATTAACTGGATCTTAAATTAACATTTAGTTTGATTTTTGACAAAATGGCGGGTTCGCCTTTTCAGCTCACAGGCTATCAAAGCCTGAGAGCAAATGTGCCCGCAGGTTCTGTATGTACGTAACGCGATAACTCTTGATGGAAATATCCGATTTGCTTCAACTTTTTTTCTAGGTTCATTCTCATTAAAAGCTTCCCTGATTAGTTTTGGGGACTCATTGGTTAACTATAAAAGGGGGGTTACGGGGCTAATCCCCCCTTAACTTAGATAAATGGGTTTTTCATGCAGAATTATCAGATTTGCTTCAATTTTGGTATACCGGTTAATTCTGATACGGCACTTCCCTGATTAGATTTGGAGATTCATTGTTTATGTATAAAAAGGGAATCGGAGGGTAATACCCCCTTAATTTAGATAAATTGGTTTTCTTATCCGATTTGCTTCAAATTTGGTATACTGGTTTATTCTGATAAGGCGCTTCCTTGATGAGATTTGGACGCTCATTGGTTAAGTATAAAGATGGTAAACAGGGGGAGGGGGGTAATCCCTCCCTTAAGTTAATTTTCGAATGGCATTACTCTTTGAAGTAAGAGTATAATATACAATTAGTGTGAATAGACTGTAAGCTCAATGCCATCAGTTTAACTGGGCACTTTTCTTTTTCATTTTTAACCTTTTGTGAGGTCCATTTAATCAATGAAAATTATACTTTTCGGTGCTATAAGACCCAGCAAAAAAGATTTTCTTTTTTTAAAATAAAAAAATGTTTGTGTGGTTTTAAGTGGTTTACAATAGCGTTACATTCAACAAGCGTCTTTATATTCAAAGAGCAAAAAATACTGTTATGAATTGAAATATCGCGAAACCGCTTTAGGACAATAATTTGCATAACTGAGAGAAGCAAAAAATGCAAAAAATAATCAAAACTTTTGGCCAAAACCAGTAATCCCTCCCTCCTTAATTGGCAGATTTGTTCCGAGAATTATTATCATTATTTTGAGATTCTATGAATTCTAAACATTCAATTTTTCAATTGCCTTCTACCTTTAATGTCTAAGGACATATTTGGCATTTATTTCTGAATTATTCGTCGTGAGTATTTCCCACATAGTTAAAAACGTTTTTGAGTGCGGTTTGTCTGGCCGTCTGTCTGTATATCTTCCCGTGTCCTAACTTGAATAAATATAGTCGAATGGTCGCGGAATCGCTACATGTTACCGAGGTTTAATATGGCATGTTCTGTATTGAAAAAGAAGTGTGCAGCATTTACACTTCGTTTAGAGGGGTACTGCAAAAGCCGTTACATTATGGTCTATGGGAGAAATCCTTTGCATTGTATTTTAATGATGTTCCACTATTTCAAGCCTATGCAAACTGATATAAATCACTAAGGTACTCTAAAAAATACTTACTATAGAATATAGTGTGAATAGCCTTTATTGTTCATTTCCAGAGACATACAAAAGAATTCGGTCATAGTAATGTGCATGAGCGATAATTACTGAAATGCGATTTCAGTTGTGCTATGCGTGTTTGTATTTAACTGATTGTTTGCTTATTACTTGGTGTGTATAAATTCAATAGATACTATACAGGGTTGCAAAAAAGAATTCGTGTGCATTTCATCATATTGACTGGAATTGCTGAAGGGAATTTTCAACTGTGTTGTGCATTTCCTAACTGAAGTAAATTTTTGCATACTGTGTAGTATACACACAAATCTGTATATCCTATGCAGAGTCCTATACAAGGCCATACATCTGTATTCCTATACAGGGCCATACATCTGTATATCCTATGCAGAGTCCTATACAGGGCCATACATCTGTATATCCTATGCAGAGTCCTATACAGGGCCATACAATTAGCGCCTTTGGATTTGAGAACAGCCTTAACATACCTTAGTTCATGTATCTAAATATGGAATTTTGAAATTTTTCACTTACTTCATGATGGACTTAGAACTCTAAAAATTAAGTTGATGTATTTTCCATGACAATGCAACATTTTAATATTTTAAGAAATTAATTATAAATTAATAAATTAATTTTATTGCATTTTAGGTGCGTTCGTAATTATATAAATACGTAGCACCTATAGTCGTCGCTCGGTCTGTCCGTCTGTCTGCATATAACAGAGCAAAAACTACCCAACCGAATGGTCTGAAATATTAAATATATAATTGTTGTAACATTTTGTCAAGTCATTTCCAATTTTATGAAAATCGGTTGTATAGTTTAATTACAGGGACAGTCAAAAGTTTTCCGTAACATTACGGCCAATGGGAATAAATTATTTAAAGCGCATTTTAATGATATTATAGCCTTCAAGCAAAATGAAATGGATAGGCACTTATGAAGTGCACTAAAATATACATTTAGTACAGTATGCGGTGTACAAAATATTTATAAAACTATTTATAGTACTAACGCGCCTCATTTGCTACGATTGACGTGCAATTTCCAACTTGTTTAATTTAAAATGAAACAAAATAAATTTAAGAAGAAATAATACGGTAAATCTAAATCATTTTATTTCTAGATGAAAGTACTATTTCTATTTTACACAAGCAAAAAATGTATAATTAAATAAATAATAATAATAATAATAATAATAATAATAATAATAATAATAATAATCTGCCATTGGCGAGAGGGGGGGGGGATTCCATTTAACAAGATGTATGCCCCACCCAGCTAATAGAAAATTACCGATTTAATTAAATTTTGCTTGGAATATGCTGATAAAACAATATGGTTATATTAGGCCTTCATTTATACTGCATACTAGTTACAACAATAGAGTTAATGATGCACTCAATCACGCTCACTAAAATGTTCCTATTGGCTGTGAAATTGCAAGAATGAAATATTTTGAACACTAAAAAATAGAAAATAAACTATAAATAAAAAGAAAAGCGTAATAACTTTAAAATATACATACGCCTTTCTTTTTAATCGAATATATAACGAACTTCGTCAATGCCTGTAAATGTTGTTTTACCTTCCGTTGAGTATGTATGCAGTCAAATGTGCCGATACGGAAACGCGGAGTAAACGTTAAAATAATGGTAGAATTACGATAAAAATGTATTACTTATAATTTATGGGTCATAGGCAGGGCTGGACAAATGCTGTCGTCAGGTCACCACTGGTCTCTAAAATACTTTAACTGGTGAGTATGTTTTTTGGTATAGTCCCATTTATCATTTTTTTTCTTTTTTTAAATATTTTGTTATAAGGAACGTAAAGAATTATATTAGCAAGCTCCAGCTTAAGTATATAAATAAGGTTGGGTTTTTTTTCTTTTGTTTTTTTTTTCTTTTGTTTGTTTTCTTACAATACATATTTTTCGAAAATTTCTTTCTTAAAGTTTCGATCAACAGCTGCATCTGTTATTTTTTCTTAGATGCTGAATTAAAATCCTTATGAGATGTCACATTGTAGATGTTACAATGTTACAAACTATTAAGAAATAAACTTAAAAATGACACGCAAACTTAAGATTTTTGTTTTATATTTTTAACTCGGCAATAATAAGTGTGACAACATTTAAAAAAAAAAATCTTTACTTTATGATTGTGATGTGATTCAATAACCTTTTTGAGAAAGTTTCATTGTATAATTCAAGGACTAGAAAACATGAATTCTGCTGCTTCAGAATTCAGTGTCGCCCCCGATGAAAATAAATAGAGACAGTAAACTCTAGGATAGATGACCATAGTTTTTAAAGATTGAAATAAAAAAATTCTTAGAATGCAAATACAAGAAATATTTATACCTGTTTGAAATTCTTATACATATCCTCATCCTATTTTGGACAAAAAATAATCGAGAACAAAAAGTGGCAAATAAAATTGAAATTAAAATGGCAGATGGCCATCTTTCCTTCAAGCCGAGGAGAGATGGCCATCTAATACAAGAAAGAAAAAATGAAGTTAAAATAGCAAAAAATAACACATTTCATGTGGTTAATCATGAAAAACACATAGAAATTTTTAAAGATGCAATTATATCACGGAAAACCAGTGAATAAGATTTAAATAAACAAAATTTGAAGTATGAGTTCAATCCTTCATTTTTTGTAAAATTTTACCGCATTTTCGGTAAAGATCTTGATAGTTTGCACACAATTCATGGAACCACTTCTGGTACCTTATGCATTGTATCCAGTCATCCTTTTTGGTTGTGGTATTATATTCTTCACCACAACCAACACAGGGATCCTCGTCCAATTCCATTCCCTCGAACTCTGTAGAATCTAATAATTTCAAAAGTATCCCTTCTTCTTCGCTGCTGGAAATGTCGTGTTTTTGTTTTTTTTCTCGCTTTTATTTTAGACTTTTTCATGAACGTTGATGGGATGAACGTTTCCGAAGTTTTTCAATATTTTCTGAAACAAAAATACATCGTTAGACTCTATTATATTATTGTTATTGAAATATTTATATTAGTTAAAATTTGAATAATTATGTGAATTAATATAATTATAAAAATAAATTCATATAATTATTTTAAAAATAATGTTATTTAGTTAAAAGCCTCTCTCTGTATAATTTCTAAATATTGATTATAGATGGCCATCTCTCCTCGATTTGATGTGGCTATCTAGCCTAAAATCGATGGACAGATTGCCACCCAATTTAAAGCGACACTACGCCATTGTACAGTCGTGGAAAAAAAAAGTAAACACCCCCTACTAACTCCTCAACAAGTCATCGTAGACGAAAGTTACTGGTACCGAAAGATTGGAAATAAAGTCTACTTTTAAATGATGTATATAAAATTTTCTTAGGGTGTCATCTACTTATTAAAACGAATCCAAACTTCATTTTTTTCAATAGCAATACCCAATTTTAACGAGATATTTCAAATCTTCGGTTCAAACTATGCCTAGACACCAAATTTCAAGTCTTTTGAATTATAAACATTCAAAATTGAGTGCTTCTAATGTTAAATTACATTTTCATATTTTTATTTATATCTCCTGAAATTATGCTCATAATGAGCTAATTTTTTTTGTAGCAATAATACTAATATACCCAAACATAAATACGCCAAATTTACAATTTTTATAATTTTATGTTATGAATTATGAATTATGAAATTAATATTCGAAAAAATTATGAATTGCAACCTACAATTTGTTTGATGGATTTAGATTTATTAAGTCCTGCTTTATGGAAAACCAAAATTTCACATTTTTCTTCCAAGTAGTTTTCGAATTATGCTTAAAAAACGGCAAAATGATGGTTTAAGGGGCCGTCTATAATGGAAGTGAGTAGACATTTTGAAATTTATTCTGCTGTAACAGGCTTCATTGACTCCTTGAGTGGCGCTTAAAATGCCTTGATCAAGAAAGAGGCTCTCTCTGTTAATAATCGAGTACGGAACTTCAATTTGGATACAACCCTTAAAATACGCTCGTTTTAAAATAATTAATTTCTCGGAAACTTGTGGTACGAATTGCATAAAAATTCGTTTTTAGGCTAATGGAAGGGTGCAGAGTTCATTTATGCTGTCAGAATTGTGTACTTTCATTGAAAAAAACAAAGTTTTTGTTCGTTTTAATATGTAGATAGCCCCCTAAGCAAATTTTATATACATCATTTAAAAGTAGACTTTATTTCCAATCGTTCGGTACCAGTAACTTTCTTCTACGATAATTTGTTGAAGAGTTAGTAGGGGGTGTTTACTTTTTTTTTTCCACGACTGTACGTCTTTGTTTTAAACTTAAAAGCAAAGATTGGATTATATACATGCCTTAAAGGGCCTTATAGTAAAAAGAAATGTAACATAAGTACTCCAAACATAAGTACTCAAAACATAAGAACTCCATAAAAATATCCAACCACTAAATTAAATAAACATTAAAATTACACTTTCTTTTTATAATTGAAAAATACAGCTGCATGTCGCATTGAATGAACACGTTGATCTATTTCTTACGAGCAAAGTTTATGCTGCAATCGATGATATAGTTTTTGAAACATTTAGACTGGTCATCTCTCCTCTATGGCCATCTATCATAGAATTACCCTATATATGTATATAAATATAGATAGTACAAAACATATTTCAGTTTTAAGACTTAAAACACACGCTTTTATTTTATATAAAATGACGTCATTCGCATCCGCTGAAGAATTCCACATTTACGATCCAATCTTTAAACAGCATGTACAGAAAAGTATGCATTGGACGTTACTATCGCTGACGCAAATCCACAAAAGAGATGTCGTCATTCATGAAACTCGACAAAAAAAACTGGGTATCTAATGATTCATATGCCTTCATTTGTTTGTAACATTAATATAGGTACTTAAAATTAAATATAATTCATAATAGCTCCATGTTTTATCAGAAATCATTGATTTGTATTTTTTCAAAATAGCACGTATTTAATGACACTTTTTTTTTTCAGTTGTTATGGGAAAATGGCAACAAAAAGATATAATTACTATTTTCCAACTATTTTTCCTTTACTTTCTACAGAAATGGAGTACTTGAGTAGCCAACATTAAACAAATTGCGCTAAAAACTACAAAAAAATTAATGCCTCAAAAATAAATTGAGATGCAGTTTTCAAACAAATTGCATTTAAAAGTACTTTTTTTTCCTATACATCGGTATTAAAATTGACAATCTGCGATGCTTAGAAGTTAAAAAAATTGCAGTAGAGTATTTAACCGTACAGTGATACATCTACTTTATTTTACGGCTGGTTTATACAACGGAACGTTATTTTTTAGAGACGGCACTTTAATTACTGGCCGAAAGAAATAGCATATTAGGGGCTAATAAGACTTTTTTTTTTTTTTTTTTTTTTTTTTAACCATTTGGAAAAATGATTATTGTTCTCGTCAGGGTAGGAAATCAAAAGCATATCTGAAGCTTTTTATTGGTTTAATCATCATTTTATTCATTTTCTGATTGGTCTATACAGTAATCTGTATTTCCCTTTACTTTCAACAGAGATGGACAACAGACTGTTGCCACTATGACAAAAAAGTAATAAAAACTACAAAAAAAATTAATAACTCAGAAACAAATTGAGATACAGCTTTCAAACAAATTGCATTTAAAAGTACATTTTTTTCTGTATACGACGATATAAAAAGTAATATTGTAGGATGTTTAGAAGTTTAAGAAATAAATTTCATTTAAAATTGGCCGTCAGATTTCTTGGAAATCTGACGATGGAAAAGCCTTTTCCCGAACAGTCAATGAAATGCTTGGATAATACGTAAGTTTCAGGTAGATAATACGTAAGTTTCAGGTAGATAATACGTACGAGTCGCAGGCGAATTCTGTCGCTTGCAATTTTTACGTGTAATAACACTATTAATGTTTAATTCATGGCGTACGTAACGTATGATCAACTCCGTGCTATTTTTTATGTCTTAAATTTTAGTCTTCAAAAAAATCATTTTCAAATGGTCGTTGTAATTTGTTAAATTGCATTTTTTTTTTTTTTTTTTTTTTTTTTTTTTTTTTTTTTTTACAGTATGTATTTTTTGAAAATTACTTTCTTAAAGTTTTGATCCACAGCAGCATCTGTTTCTTATCTTTGATACTGAATTAAAATCCTTATGAGATGTCTCATTTAAGATGTTACAATTTTACAAAATATTAAGAAATAAACTTAAAAATGACACGTAAACAAAAGATTATTTTGTTTTATATTTTTAACTCGGCAAAAATAAGTGTGACAAGTGAGGGAAAAAAAAACTTCCTTACTTTATGATTTGGATGTGAATTAGAGTACCTTTTTGAGAAAGTTTCATTGAATAATTCAAGGACTAGAAAACAGAAATTCTGCTTTTACACAATTTAGTGTCGCCACTGATGAAAATATACATATATATATGTATATAAATATAGATAGTACAAAACATATTTCAGTTTTCAGGCTTAAAACACACGTTTTTATTTTATATAAAATGACATCATTCACATCCGCTGAAGAATTCCACATTTATGATCCAATCATTAAACTACATCCACAGAAAAGTATGCATAGGACGTCACTATCGCTGAATAATACACAATTCCACGAAAAAGATGTCGTCATTCATGAAACTTGACAAAAAAAATTGGTCATCTAATGATTCATATGCCTTCATTTGTTTGTAACATTAATATAGATACTTAAAATTAAATATAGTTCATAATAGCTCCATGCTTTATCAGAAATCATTGATTTGTATTTTTTCAAAATATCACGTATTTTAATGACATTTTTTTTTCGGTTGCTATGGGGAAATGGCAACAAAATGATATAATTACTATTTTCCAGCTATTTTTCCTTTACTTTCTACAGAAATGCAGGTTGCCGAGATGAACTCGTTTTGACTCTGATTAATTTGCTGCAGCAGAAATTTAAGATGGAAATCAAAGTTAGTATAGTATTGCACTAATACTATTGAAGTATTAACATCTGTAACTGCTTTTTGCAATATTAACTCATTGGGGACGAGCGACCGGTATTCGTGCCGCGTAAGATGCTCAGAATCGGGGATTATTCTCACCAGTAAATTTTTATTGTAAATTTTGCCTTATTTAATCCGAGCATTTTTCCTATTCAATTAGGCAAAAATTTCTGTTTTAAAAAACCGGTGATTAAAGATTAAAAATTCTGTAAAAGACGCTCGTCCCGAAGGGATTAAGATGTATGAGATAGAAGAAAGTTTTAGAATTGGCACATCCAACTAGTTTATATGGGAACAGTACACTTTTAATGGTCATGAAACATGCGAAATTTGTCATGAGTTTAGCAATTTTTTATAAAAAAAAAAAAAAAAAAAAGATAACCACTCTAGAAGCACAAAATTTTTAGAGTATATTTAGGTGATATTAAACTACGTTTAAAATTTTTTTATTTTGATATATTATAATTTAAAAAAATTCAACGGGTCAATTTCAAAGTGCTAATTAAAATTTTTTCAGTGAATAACATTTCACTGCGCGCACGATACCTCAAGCTAATTTCATTGTATTTGCATAAACTTTATCTTAAATTAAAGATAACACTCTGGTCTATAATTTGAACCAGGATATTTGTAATCGGTTTATTAGTTAAAGAGTAATTAACATTTAATTAAAAAAAATTAGAAAAACTATGAATTTTTACATGCATTTAATCGCATAATTTTTTTCATACTGAACACAGCTTTATTATCCTAGTTCATTTTAATGATAATATAAATATTTATGTAGGGCAAAAATTTTAAAGCTGTTCTTCAAATAGTTTTGGAGATATCATGCGCGCAAGAGTAAAAAATGCCATATTGAGGAAAAGTCGTTTAACGATTAAATTGTATTTTTTAAATATAAAATATATAATAAAAGAAAAAAAATTACTAATTATATATCGTATTCTGTATTAAAATAAAATTAGATGCTAGTTTAAAATGATAAATATAAAATTATTTGTAAAATGCTGCAGAATATGGGAACATGCTTAAAAATTAAATGGATGTAATTTGTAAAAATGTAACATTTACTAATGCAAAAAATTAATTTTAAACATATAACTTGATTTTTTTTTTTTTTTTAGCTTTGATTGTAGAGTGAATTAAATGTGCACGTTTTATAAAACTAAATTATTTAATGTAAAATATAGGCCATTTTATAGGAATTCTCGTATTTCGATATCTGATTCACATACTTTGCTGCACAAAAATCCGGATAGTTTATTTAAAAAATATATTAATATCAATAAATCCGTATTCTAAACTGTCAATTGAAACAAAAATCACTATCAAATTGACTACTTTTTAGTTTTCTATAAGATGAATTAGCACCTAAGAATATATTTATATCATCGTATTTTGTATAGCGATTACCATTAAACTGACTGCTTCTTCGATGCTGTTCTGAAGTACATTTTGCATATTTTTTCATTAAAAATCTAATAAATACTAAGAAGTAGAATACTATTACAAAATCAGGAAAGTATTGCTATAAGAAAATAAAAAACCTGTTTTGTTTCAAATTTAAGCACTTAATAGCAAATAAAGCTGTGGAAAACCATGAAAGTAAACAAATTTGGTGAAAGTGGAAGTTGAAGTTAATATTTTAAAGCTTTCTTATTATTGTTTAAGGTATTTAACCAATAACAATTGCCGCATTTTAGCATATTTCCTAAGTTACGATAATGTGAAAACGCGAAAACAAAATGTAAACAAGCCGCTATGACAGTTGTCGCAGGGCTGTCAATTCGAAAATGAAGGGGTGATGTCTACATTTTCCCCTAACATCTCAGTAAATAACTATCAGTAATAACTCAGTAAATAACTCAGTATAAAATATCGCTCAGTTAAAAGATTGGTATCAACTTATTCAGAATACAATAACCTTTCTAACGATGTAAAAATAAAAAAATCGATTTTTGGAAATTTTAAAAGTGTACTGTCCCCTTATGCAATCAGTGTATTCTGAATATAAACCCATCGATACCGTCATTAAACGTATGCATTTTTAATGTAAACATAATGAAGAAAAACATCCTTTTGAGTAATACAACATGCAAGACTAACACTCCTGGATAGAGTCATTACCGCCTAGACAATTTTCCACATTTTTTTTTTTAACCATTTGGGAAAATGGTTATTGTCCTCTGTCAGGGTAGGAAATCAAAAACATATCTGAAGCGTTTTATTGGTTGAATCCGCATTTTATTCGTTTTCTGATGGGTCTATACAGTAATCTGTATTTTCCCTTTACTTTCAACAGCGATGGATACTTCTGTTTCCACTATGGCAAAAAAGTAATAAAAACTACAAAAAAAATTAATAACTCAGAAACAAATTGAGATACAGCTTTCAAACAAATTGCATTTAAAACTACATTTTTTTCTCTATACGACGGTGTAAAAAGTAATATTGTGGGATGTTTAGAAGTTTAAGAATGAAATTTCATTTAAAGTGGGTCGTCAGATTTCTTGGAAATCTGACGATGGAAAAGCCTTTTCCCGAACAGTCAATGAAATGCTTGGATAATACGTAAGTTTCAGGTGGATAATACGTAACGAGTAGCAGGCGATTTTTGTCGCTTGCAATTTTTACGCGTAATAACATTATTAATGTTTAATTCATGGCGCACGTAATGTATGATCAACTCCGTGCGATTTTTTATGTCTTAAATTTTAATCTTTGAAAAAATCATTTTCCAAATGGTCGTTGTAATTTATTAAATTGCTTTTTTTCTTTTTTTTATTTAAGTAATTCTAGCTTCAATTAATCGCTGAACCTTGCGATTTAAAAAACTCTAAATTTACTTTATCAGAGAGGCGGTAATCAGGTCCTACTCGTGGTATGGACTTAAGGAAAAAAAGTCGAGAAAAGCGGTACAAATTGCCTTAAGGGCATCCGAAACACAAAAATCTTTAAATTTTCTTAAATTTTTTTTATTACGTTAAAAATTTCTCTGTTTTTTTCTGCTTAAAATGAAGTTTAAATCATGTTTCTATCTTAATTGGAACAGGAAATATTCATTTTTAAATTTTGGTTTGTTTTCAAAATCTGGTTGTCATGGAAACGACTTTTTACGAAAATGCGTTTTTCTTGATGGGTTTTTTTCACCATTTCTCGTATTTAAATTCTTATAAGTCAAGAACCGTTAATGATAAATGGTTAAAATTTGGAACATGTATTTTTCAATTGTTTTACTTTAATTTGATTCAGCAAATTTGAAAAAATATTTACTTTTGAAAGTATCATTTTTTTTTAAAGTTACGTCATTTTTAATTATTAAAGGTACACATATACTAAGACAGACTTTAAATACAAATAAATACAATAAACCCAACTGGAGTGAAAAATTAGCCGGGCCAGGAATCGAACCTGGGTCGACAGCATAACGTGCTGTTGCTCTACCGTTAAGCTACCCTGGCCGATGTCCTAGCCTGGCAATTTCTCACTAATAAACCAAGTTGGTGAGACGTTAATTTATGTGCTTTAATATATATTGTGGATCGATGAAAAAGAAATTTATTCATCGTTGTCACGTCATCCTGTGCTATCTGATAGATGGACGGTGACGTTCCCCAACTTGGTTTATTAGTGAGAAATTGCCAGGCTAGGACATCGGCCAGGTTAGCTTAACGGTAGAGCAACAGCACGTTATGCTGTCGACCCAGGTTCGATTCCTGGCCCCGGCTAATTTTTCACTCCAGTTGGGTTTATTGTATTTATTTGTATTTAAAGTCTGTCTTAGTATATGTGTACCTTTAATAATTAAAAATGGAATTCAGACGTTAATTTATGTGCTTTAAAATTACGTCATTTTTTTTCAAATTTTTAATTTAAATATTTTTAATTTTTATTTAAATTAAATTTTTTTTTAATGCTGAATCTAAATTAAAACTTACATATTTCTGTTTATTTAAATGCAAAAAAACTGATATTCTTCAAATAATATTTCGAGTTATAACGATTTTAAACTACCCCACTTTTTTAATAAAATTTAAAATTTAAATTTAAAAATTTTTTAAAAATTATGAGAAGTTTTATCATGTGATTTTATTTACAAACGATATGGTTAATCATCGCAAAAAATTTCGAAATTTTAACTCAATAAATAAAAAATATTTGAAAATGTGTCCCGGACCCCCTTAAAATAGAAATTACTATCAAACATTATAGCATCATCTTTTTCCTAACTTTTTAAATAACCTTTTACAGATAGTCATAAAGCTGGTACAGCATTTTGAAAGCAAGAGAGCACGTGGCGAAAACAAATTTTTGTCGTACCGTGATTTATCCATACCTGCTTAATATTTGAACGCAACGTAGTTTAAATTGAAGAAACTGAAACAACTTTATTCTAGGGATTTTTTTTTCTTTGATTTTTCTTAGTTTCAGTGAAGGTAAAATAAATTTAAGAATATACTTGTTTTAAATTCATTTCACTGTTCTTGTTGTCAATGATAGAATGAAAAATCGGGTAAAGTGCTACACAAATAAAATGCAGAACTATTTAACTTTCAAAGAATTTATCTTTCGCCTATTAAAATTCAGAGAAGAATTCGTCAATCCTAGTGGATGGTAATTTTTCACTAAGATGTCATATCAAATTTCTTTAAAAATATTCGGGTTTTTTTTGTTTTTTTTTTTAAATATAAAGTTTCAGTTGGTTACAAATAATAGTTAAAGAAATGAAAAAATAAAAAAAGAGAAAGACCTTAGAAGTATAGTTAAAGAAATTTATTTTTTAGCGAATGAGAGGTCGTTATTTATTTTTTCTTTCAGAAAATTCGCCATTAACAAAAATTATTAAGTGGTTTCTTAATTTAAATTTATACTTATAATTGTTAGTTAAATAAAAATATTTCATTTTAAAAATCAATTAACTTTTTTAACGAATAAAACATTACTTTATTAAATAAACCTTATGCAACAGCTAAGATTTTTAAAAAAAACTGATAAAAACATCTAAAGAAACTTTTAAAAATATTTTTAAAAATATTTCACTGCTTCAACTATAAAAGTTACTAATAATCACGTCTTCAAATATCATACACAGCTAAACATTACTTGTGATAATTAGGATTACCCATATCTCACTGTACTATTCCAGAAATTCAAAAAACTCCTATAAAATTTAGACCGATTAGAATAGGTTGTAATAATTATGAGAATAAGCATACATCACATTGTCAAATATTTTAAATCAAATTTAGAATAACGCCCTTAAAAACGATAATGCTTGACAAAAATTTCAACTATTTTTTAATTTGCGCTATACAAAAATTATCAGCAACCTGATAACCCGTCAATTATTTCATCGTTCACCGCCCCCTGAATATTATAAACCAGGATACAGCTGCACAAACCATCATCTCATCGAGATGACGGCTGAAATACCAGGATTATTTAAGACTTGATTCGAATATTATAATGTAACTTTTCTGTCAAGTCCTATCTTGGTGGAAAACAACTGCAAACCCAATTTTAGTGGTTAACTCGTAGGTTTACCATTGTGTTTTCCTGTTCCCAGTCCTCCCTGTTTTCATTCCTTTGGGTGCAGGAAGACACAATGATAAACCTTCCGACCAAACACCAAACTCGGGTCTGTAGGAGGTTTCCTCAAAGATATGACATGACAGAGTAGTTTCAATTTAGTATGCTAATCGAGTTCTAGGCTTCAGGCCCTGATCATGATTAATTGGAGCCCTGGGCAAAGATAAACTTGGGGGCCCCATTCGAATCGTTGCAACATTATTCAAATAGAACTAATGATCAGTCATAAGTGTAATGCATAAACAATGATTTCACACCTTGGATTTTAAATAAAAGAAAATTCTCAGCACCGTCAATTATAAATTAAGTACCTTAATTAATAAAAATACTCTTTTTTTCATAGTACAGAACAAAATTCTTAAAAAAAACTTCAGCAACTTATATTACTATAAGATGAATTTAATAACTTCAACTTATGGAAGAGTATCAAATATTCTAACATGAAAATATGAGTCAATCAAGATATTTTCTTTTACATTTTTTTAAGTTGTACTACACACAACATAATATCAAATCAAATACATTCTATTTCACAAGTAGAAAGTGTTTTTTCAATAAATCTAAAAAGATGGAAATTCTGGGTTTGTTTTTTATATTTAAATCAAAGTTAAAAGAAAAAACTTTGAATACGGAAGAAAATTTATGTCATAGCAATTAAGAGCTGATTATTTTCAACCACTAAAATTTAGATATGTTTTAAGTTCATTGCTAATACAATCTATTAAAATCAAAATATTATTTCTTATTTAATAGTGGTTGAGGTTAGCTTTGCTAAAGCATTGAGCTTTGTGAATTCAAAATGAAATTTATTTTTCAGAAAGTTTAGTAGAATCTTTTAAAGATGAAATTTGCATTTGAAAATTTTCAGAGTTGGAATTAGGGGACAAAAAGTAAATAGTTTATAAATTAATATATGGATTTGGGGGTCTCTTGAGGTCCGGGGCCTCTGGGCAAAGACCCGATTTGCCCATGCGATAATAAGGGCCTGCTAGGCTTAGATGTTATGTATTCCCTCGGCCACCATCTCGGATTTCTTGGCGATTTTTTGTTGGCGTTTGTAGATAAGGCAACCCCGACGAGTGAAGTGTTCTGGCAACCCCGTGAAGCATAACATGCGCATAAATCGTTGCTTGGTAGCATTTACTACTTGGCGGAAAAGGGGGTTTTACGCCAAGAAGAAATCCAAGATGGCGGCCGCGGGAATATATAACATCTGTTCCGAGTTCTGTCTAATCCTGGAATTTCAACCGTGAACTCGATGAGGTGATGGTCTGTACAGCCGACTCTCGGTCTAATAGGCCTACGCGCTGACACCAAAATGGAGGTAGTCGTAGGTGATGTTTTTTCGGCGTTTGTATAATCCCTTGAATGTCAATACCAGTATTTTCTAAAAGTATCCTTCACCTTCTTTTTATGAGATTAAATAAGACGAAGAATCCTTGACGTATCACAACATCATTTAAATGGACTGCAAACGTTTATCCCTATAAATCATCATGCAATGAAATTATTTTGTGTCCCCCTGTATACGAACTATAAATGCTACTTAATCCATACTCCTTAGAAAGCATGTTGTAGTCTATCTCAGTGATACATAACAGTTTCATTCTCAGGGCCCGACTTAGGCTATGGGGGGCCCCGGGGCAAGAACCATTCTGGGGGGCCTCCTTCTACCTATCTATAGATTTTTTGTGAATAGTGTGGAAGTGGCTAATACTAAACTTCATACGTATTGTATTATATGCATAAATTTTGTACCCAGTACTGCTCACATCTTTATACAGAGTGCCACAAAAAGATGGTCACAACTTTAAGAAAAAATACCAGTGCGATAATAATAGGGAAAAAAAATGATACATTGGTTGATACGAGTATTTCTTTGCAAACTTTTACTTTGCTTATCTACGTACAAGATGTCTAAAAGAAAATGTCACAAATTGGTCATAATTAATCGTTTTAACTTGCCACGTTACGAGGAAAGCGTTAATAAAGAATTTCTTTTGAAAACAATAGAATAATAAGTTGTCATAACAAAATTTTAATGATTAGTTTTTTAATGATATAGATTATTTTTTGGTGGAGGAAGAGAGTACTGGAAGCAGAGAGGGTAAGGGGAACCTCACTCCCTTTCTAAATGTTTGGAAATATATGAATTTTGGTCACTTTTGGCTACCCATTTTGGCTTTAACCATTTAGCACCTTTTTATGAAAATCCCGACTACTCTCTTGGGGGCAGCTGCCCCGCATTCCCCTGCATAAGTCGGGTCCTGTTCATTCTGTTTGAAATACCGTAACATCAATAAAATGCCCGGTAAACGAACTACATATACTACACACTTCATTTTCAATATTGAACGTTCTATAGTAAGCCTCAGTAACATATAAAAATTTCATGACAATTTAGGTATATATCAGAGAGTTAGAGCATGGATACACAGACAGACAAACCTAATTCATCAACTCTTTTCAACTACAGTGAAACCTCCGTGTGAGACCACCTCTTTGTGCAACCACCTCCCGGAAAGACCATTTTTTCATGGAACGAAATCTATTCCCATAGACTCAATACTAATTTTACCTCCATTCAGAGACCATCCCAGTTCAACTCCCTCCATGAGCGACCAATTTCTTTGAAGAAAATTAAACAAATTCTGTTTTTTCCTGCTCGCTGGAAGAAGGTTTTATTAGAAAAATAATTCCGGAGGGTGCATTATGCATCAGACTTCTAAACTAAGTTTAGATATTTTTCCCCCGGTAACTTTTATGTGTTTAAACCCCTTTGTGCCTTTTTAGGCAATGAATTTAACGCTGATGACGAATTAAGAGTGACAGTCAATAAACTAACCTGCCCTATTCTGTTAAGAAACTCTCAAAGAAATAGATAAATTAATGAAAGCGTCATTATTTGTTCCCGTAAAAAAAAAAAAAAAAAATCCATTTATTTACTGAACTTTGAAAGAACTTGGAAATAAAAGTTATGAAAAATAAAACCATAAATCCGAAGCGAACGGCAATATATTCACCTTTTAAGGTCTGCAGTAATTAACTTTTGTTTTGATACTTAAATTTTTAGATTTTTTTTCCTAATGTGAAAAATAAATTTTAGTAACGTTAATTGTTAAATTTTTTCAACAATTAAAATCTAAATTTAAACATGACCTCCATTGAGAGACCTTCCTCTCGAAACGATCCATTTTTATTGGAACGGAACGTGGTTGCTTTAAGGAGGTTTTACTGTACATTGGAATGTGTTCAAAATCGGAACATTCACTTTTGCATGGATATATATTTAAAATGAAAAAATTACAGACGGATCTAGAAGCATACTTGTATTGGTTCCACCACTATTTTAAAACATTTGTTTTCATGGTATATTTCTATTGCATATGTTAAAGAAATTTACACCAAAGGTTGGGGATATTGGTAGGAACAATAAACTTTCTACGATATTCTTCAAACCCTGTTTATACAGTTATAAGAACCAAAAATGTTGAGTTTTTACGTGAAATATCAACGGTGCCCGATACATTTAGCCACATAGTATATATATTCCTATTTAAATCCTTTTCTGTCGCATCTATAAATCTCAAAACAATGAAAAAAAATATCCAGCCATAAAAAAACAAGATCTGTTTAATATGCAACGAAATCTCCCTCGCTCAGGCTTCTTTCATCTATTAAAATTCAGAATAGAATTTGTTTGAGGTTTACGGTAACTCTTGAACGGCTTTATCGAATTCCTTGAAGAATAAAAAAAAAGGGATAAAAGAAACGTGAGTTTAAAGGAAAACTGCACAGGGAAAGAAAAACTTAATTGAACATAATACTTATTAACTTTGTAAACGGGAACAGAAACCATGCAATCCCTCCTCTTTTATTAACACTTTTTTCTGTGTCGGGGAAACGGACACCAGTGTGACACAGTGTGACAGAGGAAGGTGTGTGTGTGTGGGGGGGGGGGGGGTAACACATTTTGTCGTCACATCTAAAATACGGAACCAAATAGATATGCATTATTTTTAAGCGGCAAAATAAAGTTCATTACAAAAAAGGGATATTTTTTTATTCTTGTTAGTATTATGTACTTCTTTTCTTTTTCTTTGAAATTCAACAGCTTGAAATAAAATCACAAAAAATCTTAATGATTTCATAAGACCAGTAGGTAAAAGATCATACTTTTTTGACAAAATTAATAGTTGCAAAAAATGTAATGTCACAAGATGGTGTGGGGTATCAATCTAGTGTGACAACTTGAGACAGAGGAGATAGGGGTCATAAAATCCCGAAATTTGCTTAACTTATTAATAGATGACACGCCAGTACAAATTAAAATAATAATTTTTAAAATGGTTAATTGTACACGCATTTCAAAACACTCGCTGAATATGTTATCTAAATTAAATCTTCGAAATTAGTTTGGAGTATTTCTAAAAGCAAAAGTTATTTTTTAATAATATCATATTTAATTTGATTGTATAGACTGGAGCTAATTTTCTTCCTGTCTTTCTTCAGTATAAATATCATACTGCAGTCACCTACAAAACGATAAGCAAAAATTATTTAGAGCACCATAAAAGTTGGAAAAAAAAACTGTTTAATATGCAACGGATTCTCCCTCGTCCAGGTTTCACTCGTCTATTAAAATTCAGAGAGGAATTTGTTTAAGTTTGCACGGAAAGCCTGAATAACCTTATCGAATTACCTCAACAATGGGATAATTTTTCTGAAGAGGATACGTAAGGGAGACAAAAGTAAGGAAATAAATAAAAATATGTTAATTTAACGCACATTTTAGAACTACAGTTTTTCGAAAAGGATTCCCTAAATTTAAAATACAGTAAACATAAAAATACGTTTAAAAAAAACACGCTTTTGTTTACGTAATTATAAACATGGAGCGCTGATAGAAATACTCGAGGTAAATTGGAATCTGGAGAAAATTCATAACAAATTTACATTTTAAAAAAACATTTAAAACTTTTCTTTGTTTGGATTTTATTTGTGGTTTTATTTCCTTGTCGAGAATCTTAGGCAGAAGGTAAAATAAAATAGTAAGATAAATAAATGACAGCAATCACAATCTTTCAAATAAAATTTATTTCGAAGTTTCCGCCAAGCTTATAATTCAAGTTTTAAAAATGAAAATACACGTCCTTTATATGAAGTCTCATTTCCATGTAAAAAAAAACACTACGCTGTAAAATAATACAAACCTTAATCTAGGAAATTCCTTACGGCCTGTGTCGGGAGGAGGTAGATTTCATACTCCTTGTTTCGAAAAATTCAGCTTTTTTTACTCAAACACGCGAATCTTAAAATAGTAGAAAACCGATTATAGCAGATTCAATACCAGTTTTCATCAATAATGAATATGAAGGAGAATTTCGCCATATAAGTCAGCTCTATCCAAGTTGGCTTCATTTAAAGCATCCATACTCAATCTGCGGCCCGCGGTCTATATGTGGCCCGGCGACCTCTTATGTATGGCCCGAACCACATATTCATTAATCCATATTTATAAAATTAATTAGGATGCGCGTAAAAGATATTTAAACCCTTCACTGTTGTTTTATATGCTTTTATGAAAAGACAAAATCTATTCTAATTAATTTAAAATTGTGTAAAACACCATAAATGTTGTTTACTTAGTCAAAAGGTTTTTTTTTTTTTTTTTCATTTGTCCTATCTGTGTTACAGTGGCGTATTTCTTAATATTCAACACCGATTAAACATTATTACAAATAAATTAAATTTGCCCTATATATTTCTACATTTAATTTTTTTTTTCATTGAGCAAAAATTGATTTATTAAAGAAAATCTTATTTTTTTTAATCATTTGGAAAAATGGTGTTATTGTCCTCGTCAAGGTAAGAAATCAAAAGCATATCTGAAGCTTTTTATTGGTTGAATCCGCATTTTATTCGTTTTCTGATGGGTCTGTACAGTAATCTGTATTTCCCTTTACTTTCAACAGAGGTGGATAATTCTGTTGCCACTATGACAAAAAAGTAATAAAAACTACAAAAAAAATTAATAACTCAAAAACAAATTGAGATACAGCTTTCAAACAAATTGCATTTCAAAGTAAAATTTTTTCCTCTGTACGACGGGGTAAAAAGTAATATTGTGGGATGTTTAGAAGTTTAAGAATGAAATTTCATTTAAAATGGGTCGTCAGATTTCTACGATGAAAAAGCCTTTTCCCGAACAGCCAATGAAATGCTTGGATAATACGTAAGTTTCAAGTGGATTATACGTAAGTTTCAGGAAATCTGACGAGTCGCAGACGATTTTTGTTGCTTGCAATTTTTACGTGTAATAACACTTTTAGTGTTTTATTTATGGCGTACGTAATGTAGGATCAACTCCGTGCGATTTTTTATGTCTTAAATTTTACTCTTTGAAAAAATCATTTTCCAAATGGTCGTTGTAATTTGTTAAATTGCTTTTTTTTTTTTTTTTACAATTAGAAATTCTGAACCTTTATATTGTTACTTTTTATAGGTACCTATTATACAACTAATGCCTTTTATTGAAGTTAAAAGTTTGTTGCCAAAAAAAAGGCACCAAAAACTTTTTACACTACTATTTCCAAACAACAATTTTCGCGGCATATCACTACAACATTTCCAATACAAATCTACCTCGAAGTATATTGTTTGGAGATAGTGCTGTTAAAATTTTTGGTAACATTTCTTTCACGACAAACTTGCTGTTAATATCAAATTCGTTATAACATTTTTTATACTACTTTTGTTTTCTTACTATTTTTCTTTTTATATATTATTATGTAAGAGTGTTGCGGCCCGCGTAACATCGTGCACATATGCTTGCGGAAAAAAAGGTTGAGTATGACTGTATAGAGCAGTTTATGTTTGGTCGTCAAACTTAACGAAATCTTGAAGTGGTCGCCATTTTAAAACGACATAGTGGAAGAATTTAACCAATGAACTTGGTCGCACGCTTGGTAAGTTCTGTACACATGCTCAGTCACATCCAAATCTGTTAATATAAACGAGTACTACCGCCTAACAAAAATTAAATTATTTCAAAATGTCAGCCACTCTAGAAATTCAAACTGCTATATCTCAGCTATTTGTGGAGATAAAGACAAAACGAAAAATGTTCCGGAATCCTTGTATCAAGGTCAAACACTTGAGAGAAAAATCTTTTTAAATTTCTTGTTTTTTGTACCTCTTTTTAAATTAAAAAAATAATAATAATTAGCCGCCATTTTTATTCAAGATGCCGAATGAAGCTGGCTAATGAACTCGGTTGAGATTATTTATGTCTTGTACACATCCTTAGTCACATCCAAATCGGTTAATAAATAACGCGTGTTATCGCATGACAAAAAATCAGATTGCTTCTAAATGTCAGCCACCCTAGAAATTCAAACTATTAAATCTCAGCAATTTTTTGAGATAAAGACAAAACAAAAAATGCTCTGGAATCCTTGCATCAAGGTCAATCACTTAAGAAAAAAATCTTTTTAAAATTCTAATTTTTTGTAGTTCTTTTTAAATTTTAAAATTTTAAAAAAATTAAACGGCGGTCATTTTGAAACAAGATGGCGGATGAAGTTGGCCAATGAACTCGGTCGAGATATTGGTTTGTACTACGTATATACTAAATCACATCTAAATCAGTTCATAAATACGAGAGTTACAGCATGACAAAAATCAGATATGCGTATACGTATATATACATATAAAACCATTATAAACCAACGCAAATTATCATCTACAATTGTGAAAGTTTTACGAAAAAAATGAAGTTTTATGCAAATTAAAAATGGAGTTTTATTCTTTATAAAAACCTTTAAAAAGTATCATCATATCAAGCAAGACTATAATTGAAATACAGTAAACACCGCGTACAATAAAAATATTGGAAACATTGGAAAAATGGAAATATTTGTGGAACGAAGTCAGAGTCTTCAAGCCAAGTTAATTTTAACATTTAATTATTTTGAATAATACATCTTTACAAAAAAAGAAATAAGCACAAACTTACAATTTTTTCAAGTTGTTTATTTAAAAAAAAAATAATAATTTTAATTTCACCTTTTTAATAATGTCAAATTGTTAGTCTCTTTTTTTCTTTTTCTTCATTTTTTCCTTTTATCTTTCTTTATTTTCTTATATTTTAATTTCTTCTTTTTTCAGTTTACCACCCCTTAAAATTTTATATCTAAATATCCCGCTTCTAAAGAATTATATAAAACATTCACTAAAATTTCAAATTTCAGTTGAAAAACTGAAATATCCTCGATCGTTGAAGAATTTTATTTTTCTCCGATAGACGGTAACCTATTTTGTTTCTTCAAAAATCACAACACATCCGTACTGATTTGATATCGTTTTCCTCTTTAAAAAAAAAAAAAAGCATAGAGTACTTTTATTTTCTCCAGATCTTATTTCACTTTCTCCGGCGTCTGTCTTTGAGTTTTTCAAAATGATTTTTGACATTCATCGGATAGCATCAGTAAGAAACTTTTCAAATTCAGAGAATTTTTAAAGAGTATTGTATAACAACGTGCTTTTGCTAGTTTAAGTGTTATGAAAGAAAAATATATATATACTAGAAAACAGGAATTCTGCTTTTTCAGAATTTAGTGTTGCCCCCGATGAAAAAAATACATGTATATATAAAGAATACAAAACATATTTCAATTTTAAGACTTAAAGCACACACTTTTATTTTAATTAAAATGACGTCATTCGCATCCGCTTAAGAATTCCACATTTACGATCCACTCTTAAACATCTACAGTAAAACATGCATTGAATGTCACTATCGCAAAATAATATACAAATGCAGCAAAAAGATGCTGTCATTAAAGAAAATCGACAAAAAAAGGCTATCTAATGATTCATAGGCCTTCATTTGTTTGTAACATTATTGTAGACGATTTCAGTCGTGACGTCAGTCATGACGTTTTGGTTGGAAAACGGTTGTTGGAAAACGGACTCCAAACAAACGGTTGTTATGTTGTATTTTCTATTTTGTTTATGTGTTGCAGCTATATCTTATATCTATATCTCACATCTAAGTGTTTTAATACTTAATATGTACTGGTAACATTTCCCACGATTTATATTTAAAAAAGAAATGACGCATGTCAACCGTTTGTTTGGAGTCAGTTTCCAACCAAAGCGTCATGACTGAAAGTGTCTATAGATACTTAAAATTAAATATAGTTTATAATAGCTAAATGTTTTAACAGAAATTATTCGTTTAATATTTTTTTCAAAATAGCACGTATTTTAATTGCATTTTCTTTCGGTTGTTGTGAGAAAATGGCAACAAAAAGATATAATTGCTATTTTTCAACTATTTTTCATTTATTTTCCACATAAACGGAGTACATGAGTTGCCAAAATTAAACAAATGGTGCTAAAAACTACAAAAAAATTAATATTTCAAAAATAAATGGAGATGCAGTTTTCAAACAAATTGCATTTAAAAATACATTTTTTCCCCAATACGACGGTATAAAAATTGAAAATGTGCGATGCTTAGAAATTAAAAAAAACTGTTATAGAGTACTTAATCGTAATGCTTTTTTTTACGGCTAGCTTCTGTAAGGTAACGTTATTTTTTGGAGACGGCACAAAATAAGCTGGGAGAAAAAAATAGCATACCGTACCGGGGGCTAATAACATTCTTTGCTAGGTTATAAAATTTCAAAGTGCTAATTTTATTGAAACAAGTCTTAAATTCGTGTTTTAATATTTGTTTTACTATTTTATTTTATTTTTAATGAAATTTGAATTTTGTTCTGAAACATAAACTGGAAAAAAATGCTGAGCTATTTGTATTAAGCGCAAATGATATGTTTTATCTTTCGTAATCGTCTGCAGGCAATAGAGATAGTTTTTTTTTTTTTTTTTTTTTAATCTTGCTTGAAAATTATATTTAAAACCATAAAAATGTGAGTAACTTGCGATACAATTTTCAAAAAAACTGCATTTGAAAGTACATTTTCTTTGCTATTCAAAGGTCTAAAATTTGGAAATGTACGATATTTAAATGCTTTAAAAGTTGCAGTAAAAGCTAGATTCATTCTTCTGGTGTTGCCAACGTCAACATGACAACAGAGTTACACATGGACACATTTTTCCATTACAATATACAGTAAAACCTCCCTAAAGCGACCAAGTTCCGTTCCAATAAAAATGGGTCGCTCTGAGAGATGGTCTCTTAATGGAGGTCATGTTTAAATCTACATTTTAATTGTTGAAAAAAGGTAACAATTAATGTTACTAAAATGAATTTTTCACATTAGGAAAAATTAAGAAGATTTAAGTATCTAAACAAAAGTTAATTGCATAAGTTAATTACTGCAGAGTTTAAAAGATGAATACATTGACGTTTGCTTTGATTTTACGGTTTTATCTTTCATAACTTTTATTTCCAAGTCCTTTCGAAGTTCAGTAAATAAATGCAATTTTTTTTTTTTTTTTTTTTGGACGTGAACAAATAATGACGATTTCATTAGTTAATTTCTATTTCTTTGCGAGTCTCCTGACAGAATAGGGCAGGGGAATTTATTGACCGTCATTCTCAATTTGTCATCAAAGTTAAATTCATTGCCTAAAACGGTACAAAGGGGTTTAAACACTTAAAAGTTACCGGAATAAAAAAAATCTAAACTAAGTTTAGAAGTTTGATAAATAATGCGCTTTCAGAAATTATTTTTCTAATAAAACCTTCTTCAAACAAACTAGAAAAAAACTGAATTTGTTTCATTTTCTTCAAAGAAATTTGTCGATCATGGAGGGAGTTGAACGAGGATGGTCTCTGAATGGAGGTAAAATTAGTATTGAGCCTATGGGAATAACTTTCGTTCCAAGAAAAAATGGTCGTTCAGGGAGGTGGTCCCACAGGGAGGTTTCACTGTAGATAGATTTTACAGTAATGTAGTTATATAACATGTAGGAAATTGTACTTCGAACGTGGCAAACTATAACTAGTACTATAACTTGTTTTATAAATATTCAGATCTTGGTGCAATTGTTGTTGCCCTCTTATGCAAGAATGCAAGAATGCAAAATTTATTACGATGCTATATATTAAATTCAGTAAGACAGAAATAATAGGGTTCCATCATAAACATCGTGTAATCATCATAGCAACCTAGAATCATTACTTATCATGCGATATCATTGAATTAATTGTGTATGATAGGATTTAATAGAATGAAGAAAACTTTTATTAATATCTTTTTAAGTTTTGATTCGATTCTTATAAAATTTGAAAGGACTCGACAAAATTCTGCAGCGATTCTATATATAAACTTTCAAACCATTCGGTTGAGTAGTTTTTGTGCTGTTGTATGCGGACAGACTATAGGTGCTACGTATTTATATAATTACGGATGCACCTTAAAAAATTACATAAATGAATCTTAGCAATGTTATAAAATTTTAGAGTGCTAATTTTGTTGAAATAAGTCCTAATTTTGTGTTTAAGTATTTATTTTTTATTATTTTATTTATTTTTTGATGAAATTTTAATTTCGTTCTGCAATATAAACCGGAAACAAATGACGAGCTATTTATGTCAATTTAAATATAAAAGATGTTTTATTTTCCGTAATCGTCTATGCACTATAGAGATAGATTTTGAAAAAATTCTTGCTTGAAAATTATTTTTAACACTATAAAAAATGAGTAAATTGCGATGCAATTTTAGAGCAAATTACATTCAAAATTAGATTTTTTCTGTTCAATGGTGTTAAGGGTGTATTACAATCCAAACTGCTTATTTTCTGATTCATTTTTAAATTCATTTTTGCTCTCAAACGCATCAAACTGGGAAATTCTCTTATTTAGAAACTACGTAATGTGCCGTGCTTCTCGATTTTTTGATAAATGCAGAAAATATTCTAAAAAATGCTGTAAAAGTGGGCGTTTTAAACCGAGTTTTCCAAAGCGGGAGATCTGGGAATGAAAAAAATGATCATACTGAGAAAATAATTCTTTAAAACTCGAATTCTAATTAATTGAGCAAAAAATTAAATCACACGGCCTCATACATCTCTTCAAAAATCACTTCAGCAAGTTTCATGTTTTTAATTTTAACAAGTAATATAAAAAAAAATTAAATCTATTCCTACTTAGGTCATCAAAGAAAAATTTAATATAGTTCCTTAAGCTAATATTAGTTTTTGTTGCATTAAAGTATCTCAATTTGTTGATTTTCTATAAGCAAGTAAACCCTATTCGTTTACAATGGAAGTCTATGGCAATTTGGCGAAATATTAGAGATATCGCCAAATTGGCGTCACTTTTGGTGACTCATTTTGGTCGCCAAATTTGGCGATAAACCTGGCGGTATTTGACGACAGAACAGGCTCCCCCCTATGGTAACCCCCCTTATAGATATGAAGATGCATTAAATGCTGTTCAATAACCAATGGCCACCATTTTTTCTCCCCTATAAAACTAAAATTAATTAATTAAAATTTAATCAATGAATTAATATTTGAAAAATCTGTATTAACATCCATTGTCATCCAGTACAAGTTTTAAAAAATTTATTTCAACTTGATAGGATGAATAATAAGTATTTTATTAACGATTGAAAATTTGAACAAGATATATATAGGGAGAGTGTGAACAAATAGTAGGAATTGAAAAATGAGTCTGAAAATGCCTCAGAAAATTCCGAGCTGCTGAGGATGGAAAAATATTTTTTTCGAATACACCCATAAAATTGGCAATGTGCGATGATTAAAAGAGTTAAAAATCGCAGTAAAAGCTAAATTCACTTTTCTGGTGTTTCCAACGTTAAAATGACATCAGCTTTACGCACATTTGTTCTTTATAATAGATAGATACATTCTACAGTAAAATAGTTGTAAGATAATACCTGGTGTGCCAAAAATGACTGATGTATTTTAGAATTCAATAACTTGCAAACGGTGACAGATATTAAAAAAATTCTTGCAGTAGATGCAGTAGGGTTAGGTATGATGTCAGGAGTTTTCTTACTGTGATTCTTGATTTAGTTCGAATTTCAAACAATAGATGGCGCTGCGAGAAATAGGTGCTAATTCCAGACCCGATTTTTTGGTACTTCGGTATCTATTCAAAACAGTTTAATCTCCTTTCGCATGGGAGAAGACAGAGGCCAAAACATCGAACCTGGATTGAGCGTCTTTTGCTTGCAGCGCCATCTATCGCTGCTATTTGTAACTAAAACTGGGAATCGCAGCATAAAAACTCCTGACATCTTACATAACCCTCCTGCAAAATTTTTTAGATATCTGTCACCGTTTGCAAGTTATTCAATTTTAAAATCCATCAGTCAATTTTGGGATACCCGGTATAAGATACAAGACTGTTCTATATGTTCAAACAGAAAAATTGAGGGCTGCCTTATTGCAGACTGCTTTGAAAGACGATGGAGAACTCTAAAATATAATTTTTACATATAATTAAAACATATTATTGTGTTACCTCTATCTAAAGTTTAAAAACAGAATTAATAAATTTTGTTTTTTCTTCATTATCGTGCCTTGATGTATAACTCAGGGCAGTGTTCTCGCTGGCTATCGACCAATGTTAGCGATTTGGCCAGTAAGAAATAAAAAAACAGTAGCCAAATGAACAGAAATGTTAGCAAAATAGATTCAGCTTGAAACTCTGAAAAATCTATCCTTAACCCTTTATTGTTTCCCTTTTTTTTTTTTCAATATGTTCTAAAATAACTCAAGTTTTTGTAATTGCTTATACAATAGAAAATTGAGTATCCGCTACAGAAACTATTAAAAATAAGTACATTCTAAATGTCTCCTAAATATGTAAATGTTTCAGACATTCATTTAGCTGTCTAAATAACAATAAATAAAGCAACCTTTGATTTGCCGTTATGAAAATATACACTAAAAATGTCTATGAGATTTCGACTCTTAACCGACTGAAAAAATCTGACCGGCCAATGATACTTTGAATACGTTTAATAAATAGTATGGTAAATGGCACCAACACCGCATTCCAGCAAAAATTTTCTCTATTTGGCGCTTAATGCGAGTATAGATATTGATTAACTGACAATAGAGAAATACCTATCGCGTAATCCTTTCTGTCTCTTTGCCTATTGTTAAACTAAATTAGTGTTGAGTCAGTATCTCTATAAAGAGATCAATATGTCAATGACGATTGGACCTGTAAAGCGACATCAAACGTTCAATAACACCCCTAAGAATCCCGATTGTATTGGTACACCACACACACAAACACACAAACTGAGCACTCGCAATTTGGCGAATTTGACTGTTGGTTTACTCGCCAAATGAAGAATTTTGTCGCGATTTGGCGCAATGGCGAGCGGCAGCGAGAACCCTGACTCAGGGTTGCCAGTTTGGCCTCCATTATTATTTTAAAATTTCGAGTTCAAACCAGAAATATAGAATGTTATTTTCTGCTTTATTTAATGAGAGATATTTAGCGATCACTTAAAGTAGAAATTCTTCTTTTGAAATTTACGGTATGAATTTTAAATTTCGGATCAAAATTGGAGGCCAAACTGGCAACCCCGATATTTTTTATTCATTATTTAATTTCGTTCAACGAAAATAAATTCTGACCAGAATGACGCCTATGTATAAACTTAATACGATCGCAAAGTGTTAATACATAAAATAAACGACTCGGAAACTTTTCCAAAAAATCAGTGGCGGCAAAAGAAACTTTTTATAAACGATTGTTTAAATCTAGAAAATAGATTAGTTTCTGAGATTTATAAAGATTCCCTTCCAAGGGTCGGGGCCGAGCTGTAAAATAACAGCAACAGTAAACAAGACCACTCCAAAATCTTTCTCAAGGAGGTGACTCAATCAACCTCCTAACTGAACCAAAATCACTGATTAAACTTTCTGATTTTCTATAACTTTTCTACTCGCCAGGGTTCCCAGCAAAACATGACTGGTAAATTCCCTGACTTCCTGACCAAATCTCAAAAAATCCCCTGACTTTCCCTGACCAAATTGCAAAACATTCTCTGACCAAACAAGCATACAACGAAATTTGCTACTTATTTACGCAATCCTATGTCAAATTTAGCGATTTTTTTCTGCGATCGTTCTTCAAATCTCTTTTTTTTTTTTTTTTTTTTTTTCTCCGACCGTTTGATGAATTTCGTAATTTTTTCCCGAGACTACTTGATGAATATCGCAACCTTTTTCATTTTTTCTCCAAGACTTTTCCATGACTTTTTAGAAAATATTTGTAAATTCCCTGACTTTTCCTATATATTTTGAAATTTTTTTGGACTTTCCATGACGCTGGAACCCTGCTCGCTTTTGAGGAGTAAAAAACCTCTTCAGCCAGCCAGTTTTTTTTTTTTTTTTTTTTTTTTTTTTTTTTTTGTGGTGTGCGGGGATTGATTTTTTAAACTGACTTCCTAGTTAATTTTTAGTTTAGCGCCCAGACGTTCCACTTCTGCGGTGCATCCTTCCACTACATACCTCTGCAGCCATCAAGGGCAGGGGCCTGTCGCTTCTGTGGTCTTCTTTCTTTTGGTACGCCGCTGTGTCGGTGGTTCGCATGGGAACTTAGAAGGTCCATTCTTCGATTTCTTCCCTAATTTAAGAGAATGGAGTTATGTCGTCACAAGGCATTCAACAGCCGTATAAAAATTAATTAATGAAACATACGAATGAGCTACCACACTATTCAGTTAAATTTTTGCTTTGATTTCATGAACATTCGCTTACAAAATGTTATAATACGTGTCCTCATACATATTTATAAATACGGTTGGAACAAATGTGCTGCTGCATGTCACTGAAAAGTTGAAAAATATATAAGGTATAAAAAAGGTGTGTGAAAGGGGGGGGGGAGGCAAAAAGTCGTTCATTTTCGGAGACACACATTTCCTTTATGGCAGCCCATACCGGAAAAAATATCCAGGTAATCTCTATTGATGATCAGAGTGCTCTTTATGGCGGGATTTTCGGAATCGAGACCGAGAAAACAAGTCGGAAATTGTATGTCAAACGTGGCAAATGAAGTGCGTTCGTACTCTAACTAGTTTTATAAATATTCAGATCTTGGTTCAATAACTGTTGCACTAATATGCAAAAATGCATGAATACAAAATTTATTTCGATTTTATAGATTAAATTCAGCAGTACGGAAATAATAGGACTCCCTCTTAAATAGGACGTCATCACCATGCCAACGTAAAATCACTACCTATCATGAGATATCATTGAATTCATGACGTAGAATAGGATTTAATAGAATGAAGGAAACTTTTATTAACATCTTTTTAGGTTTTGATTCGATTTTCATGAAATGTGAAGTGACACGCCAAAATTTCGCAACAATCATATATTTAAAATTTCAGACCATTCGGTTGGGTAGTTTTTGCTCTGTTATAGGGAGACAGACGGACCGACCAGACGACGACTTTAGGTGCTACTTATTTATATAATTACGAACGCACCTAAAAATGGTGACATCCGATATCGCATGTGTTTCGTAGGAAGTTGAAATAAAAAGAGCTGCTTCAGTCGCTTATGAATGTTTTGAATTGTGATGTTTGTATTTTAACTCGTCAAGTGAAAGCATTAAAAATCTTCCACATCTGCAGATTTTATAAATGTATTAATAGATCAAAGTATACCTCGCTATTAAAAACAAAATTAATACTGCTGCCGCTACTGCCTTATTTTAATTTATTGTGACCTTTTAATTTTCTCGGCTCACTGCCGAAAATATAAATGCATAAAAAAATGAAAAAAAAAAAAAAAAAAAAAAAAAAAAACATAAAATTGCATATAAAAGCATGAAAACTGGAAGTTTTATAGACGAATGTATGATAAGCACGCTGAAGCAGGCAGTTTTTCTATCGAAGAATTATTTTGAGAGCTATTTAATATTGAAATAGGTCAAGATAATTCAGTTAAATAGGTTTTATAGGATCAAAAACCCTGCATAGATGTAACCGTCTTTTGAAGGCACATACTTGACTAGATTGCGGTGTGAAATATCCAATCATTTATTTTATTTGTCTAATTATTGTTTTTTCGATTTTCTATTCAAAATTTCGTTATTTGAATGGAAATTTAATTCGTCGTTTGAAATAACCACTTTTAACCTGTCGTTGCCAGCTATTACAAATCCGAAATAATAATGTTTACAAATACTTTTCAATCGAAAAATATACGGACATTACGTGTGGAAAGCATTTAATGGTGAAATTAACGTCATAATTAAATCGATATATTTAAAATGTCATGCTTAGAAAGACTTTCAGATAGCATCTAAAAAAACTTTTCTTTTTAGCTTTATAATAGTCTAGAAAGCAACGCCTTTTCTTTCTTTCTTTTGTTTGTTTTGTTTTTCTACTTAAGGATGTATTCGAAAAATAATTTTTACCCTCGAAATTTTATGAGACGTTTTCAGGCTCATTTTAAAAAATAAAAACATGAAACTTGCTGAGGTGATTTTTGAAGAGATGTTTAAGAGGCCGTGTGATTTCATTTTTCGCTCACTTCATTAAAATTTGGTTTTTAAACAATTATTTTCTCAGTATAACCATTTTTCTCATTCCCAGATCTCCCGCGACGGAAAATTCGGTTCAAAACGCCCATTTTGACAGCATCCTTTGCAATATTTTCTGCATTTATTAAAAAATTGAGAAGCACGGCATATTATGTAGTTTCTAAATAAGAGAATTTCCCAGTTGGATGCGTTTCAGAGCAAAAATGAATCAGAAAATAAGCAGTTTGGATTGGAATACACCCTTAACCATTGTATATAACCTGACTTTCAAGCGTGCAATTGCTCTTTTTTAATGAATCATGAACACAGCCGTCAGATGTCGCAACAATGGTGAATGAGACCTTGGACACTGAAAAATCCCCCGGTAAAAGGCAAATGCATGACAACCTTATTACAGACGATCGTCAGTGGTCGTGATAACATCATTTCGCTCACCCGCAAGAAAGTGACAGATCTCGCAAAAATTCATTTTGCGTTTTATTCCACAAATAGGTTTGTGATAGGTGTGTCTTGCTACACAAAAAGTTTCATAAGTGTAGTTATACGTAAAATCCCTTTATTACGCTATTTGTCCATTCGTGACCACAGAGGAGGGGTGGATTGTGTGAGGAGGTAAATTTATCCAACCCTCCTAACATCATCCTATGCCTTCATTCTTAGGGGTTTTATAATTTTAGGCACGATTTTACTCCTGCATGCAGAGCTAAGTGCTATAATTTCATATCACAGAAAAATCATGCGCATTTTCTTTTGCCTCTCCTGTGAAATTTATTTTTGTCGAGATGTGTCACTTTTTTTGCGGGTGAGCGATTTAACCTTCCGCAATAACGTAATCTTTTTAAAACAAATTAGCGGGTTTTTAGAACTCACGGGATCTCGCCAAACCAACGCCCATTTTGACAGCATCCTTTGCAATATTTTCTGCATTTATTAAAAAATTAAGAAGCACGGCATATTATGTAGTTTCTAAATAAGAGAATTTCCCAGTTGGATGCGTGGGATGCAGTTGGATGGCACCAAGAGGTTTGGCGAACGTAGTTTATGGGAGCAGAGCCTCGTAGTCTTTAAAAAAAATTAAAAAGTATATAAATCTTAAACACTTTGGCATGCAGATAAAATCTGCAAATGAGACAGTTTTTCTTTTTATCAGAGAAAAAAATGTCAAAATAATATATTTCGCACAGACTAATGCATGATTTTCCCGTACAGTAAAATGTTTCAGACCCAAACTTATTCCGCTTTTCAATATATGACAAACGACGACATTGTAAACTGGAATAATAAAAAATAAATAAAAAAACAAGTAAATATCGAGTCTCTATGTAACTTGATTTCTTTGATTTTATAAAAGCTTTTAAAGTTTCAGAACTCGTTAAATGACAATTTCGCTTCTACGATTTTCGGAGATGTTTTGGAATTTGCTATTGGCGGAAAAACAAAAGGCCAATTCGGATAAACGTTTATTTTTTGTATCTTAGTTTTATTAAAAAAAAATATTTAAACATACTGAATATTACAGCCGCGTTTAACGCATTAATACATTCTCTGTTTAAACCCTTCTTGATCGCATGTCATGCAACGAATAGAAAAATTGCATCGTTGAAAGTGAATTCGTCACTATTTACGCATTGTGTTATATTCCGCGATTTATTTATTTATTGTATTTTTTTTTTTTTCATTTCTCAATTTTTTAATTCTTTCCAACATAGTTTAAAAGTGTTTATGAATTCGCTTTGTCTGTCTGTCTGTGTCTTAACTCGCGTAAATATAGTCAGATGGCCATGAAATTTTGTAAGTTATTAGGGTTTATTATGGCATATTCGGTATTGAAAATGAAGTCTGTAGCATTTACGGTTCATTTACATTTACGGGGACACTCAAAAAATTCCGTAACATGACGGTCTATGGTGAAAAATCGTCTGCGGTGTATTTTAATCATGTTACACTATTTAAAACAGATTTAAATTTATATATATCACTGATATATACAACAAGGCGATTACTGTCGGACCTGGTGTGCATAATTTATCGTTCACTTACATGGCTACGCAAAAAATGTGGATGCCCATGAATGGTATTTGCTGGAAAAGAGTTTTCAGTTGTGGTATGCATTATAAGGGGTCTCGGGACTCTTAAAACTTCAAGATTTTCGAAATTTTCATTTTTATTTATTTATTTATTTATTTATTTAGATGTCAAACTCCTATATTTTCTGAACTTTTTGATATAATTATTTCCTTGAAATTCCCATTAGAACAGAAGTTAGGGCTTTTAGAATGATACCCGCCCAATAGCTGAAGCGGCATTTCCGAAAGTTTGAAGTCATTTTGCTCCAAATAACGTTTTGGGCATAACGCGCACGATATCTCAAAAACTTCTGAATGTTTTTTCATGAAATTTTCAAAACGTATGTTTCATGTTAGTCTGTATAAACTGAACCTAAACTTTTATTTTTACTATTCAAACAAATATTTTTTAGCTGATTATACCGTTGAAAATTTCAAAACTTTGTATTATCTAAATACAACTTTGTATTAAAAATATAAAAATGTTTTAAATGTAAATTTATTTAGGTTCTGGGTAATTATTATAATTTGAAGTATAATTAGGCACAAAAAAAAATTCATTCTAGTTGCAAAATTCATTTTGTAATCCTACGCGTAAGCTGTCATACCAATTTTCTGTTCTACAAATGTCTGACAGTTTGGAGCCCCCTGTAAATAAAGGTTTTGACATACATAATAACAGGAGCGGCGTTCTGGTTGTATCATCAGCTTTTAAAGCCTGGATAACAACTTTTAACGATACATTTGTATAATACAATGTCCAGTATAAAAGCAATAAACGTCAAATTGTTAAAAACAGACTAATTTAATTAGAATTAATCACATAAATACTATGGGATTCGCGACTAGTTTGCATTGAGTAGATCTCTCAATACGCTTCCCGTGTCTTTAAAATTTAATTAAAAACCTATCTGGAAAAATGCGGTACGGACCTATGTTTATTGTACGGAACCCTCTAAGCGCGAGTAATACTCGCACTTGGCCGTTTATTTGATAAATAAATTACCTATTGAGTTATAAGCGATTTTGATCACGTGACAAAGACGTTTTTCACCTTTCCTTGAGTGGTTATTCTTCTTTCAAGCAGAAATTCGGTTCAAAATGCCCACTTTGACACTATTTTTTAAAAAATCTATTGCGTTTGAAAAAAAAAAAAACGCCTTAAACAGAGTTTACTGTAATGTAATACTAACAAGGAAGGTCTCCTTACTGGGCATACTCAGAATATTTTGAAAAAAATACCAATTAAACTACTTATGTATATGTAATAAAGGATCTGTCAAATTTAGCGGCGGAATTACAGTAAAAAGTCTGTAAAAAAATAAAATACTTTCGAGGATTTGGCGCAAAAAGATGATAGCGTCACGCAATTTGGCGAGCAGTACTTTATTTCCTCGCCAAAAGCAAACGATTTTAATGCATCTGAAAATTGTTTATTGTTTTTTAGAATGCGCGGTTTTTAATTATTTTAAACTTAATCAATAAAAGAGGTTATTATATATTTTTTATATTACATATATATGTTCCTTGTTGCTGTAGTTATTTAATTTTATCACTGTTAAAATATTTTCTATGCTTTGCAAGTTGCAAATATCTATTTTAAATTATAGTCAGCTGACATTTAATTGTCATAATGCATTTCCATAGCGAAGACGAAGTCGTTCCCATAGCAACAAAATCAAATCGACAGTGTTCTATCTGCCTTATTTTTGAGCTTGAAATAATTTAAATCAATTTAAATTTTGTTTTAAATCGTAAAATATGATATTTAAATTTTATTATAAATACATATAAATATATATGACAAACTATAGTTAAAACAAGCTAAAAATGTCAAAACTATAGTTAAAACAAATTAAAAATGATAAAACTAAAGTTATTTAAGTTAAACTTATATAGACAAATTCAACATAAAAAGTTTTTTCCTACATAAGACCGTATTCTTTTTTCCATCGCCAACCGGTGATAAACCGCCAAATAAACGAAAATTTCGTTATTTTTTTACGTACGTTGTATCAGGGTTCCGCCAAAAAAATTTTTATAAACGTATATATCCATATGAGAAGAACATTCTACAATTTTTTCAGATTTTTCTGAGTATGCCCGTATGGAGACCTTCCTTGTAAGATTAATGATACTAATTTCCTGTTTTTATCTTCAATAATGTATAATATATGTTTTTTACATTTTACTTGTATTCCAGACCCTCAAAAACAGAGATGCGGCGATTTTTATGCTGCAATTACAACTAATTAGAATTCTATTTCTTTCTTTAAAAGTTCAATCTACATTTTTTTTTTTTTTTACAAGTCACAATAGTAATCACGTGTGCTTTAAAACAACACAGAATATTATAGCATTAGTAGTGGATCAGAATGGGAAATGACTAGACTTTACAGATCATATTACCCTGATGATGGATTCCAGATAAACCACGGATATAAAACATAAATACAAGGTAAGCCAATTTTCTCTTACCTATGCTTTGCTTTTATAATTGAGATATGAATAAATAATAAACTGTAAGGAACAACGAATTTCGCGCAAACACTTTGTTGGATAAATTTAAATACGTCTAACAGATATATGACAAGATACATATACTCTCCAAGTTTAAAATCCCGTCTCCGGGCTCGCGTGCAGGAACGCATCACTGCTGCAAAGACAGACATTGACAAAAACATGCTATTGAACGTATGGAGGGAACTGGATGGCCGTTTGGAATGTGTACCGGGTGACCAAGGGCGCACACATTGAACATTTCTAGTATACATACCAGAAACTTGGTGAGTGCACGTATCTTTTCGAGTATCATATCACCCATCTTTGTACGCCGCATACTTGTAAATAAGCAGTCTTTTGAAACCCGATGAATCATTTAGGCTTGCCCTGTATATCTAATTTAGATATCTCATGTTTTTGCAATTTTTCTATCAGAAAAACAGTTTTGGTGGGCACTCTATAATATATAGGTGCAAGATCTTATCCAAATACATCCTAATCTACTCGTAGCCTACTAAAAGGAGACTCTTAAACCCATTGGGTAATCAACCATCATCGTGTCCAATGCCAATTGTGCTATAAAGTGGTTTTTGTGATATCCTTTTAATAGTATCCACATTCAATTTAAACCGTAATGTTATTAACATCGTCCATATTTTACGCACACCTAAAACCTACGTTGTAGACCAGATTACGAAAGATTAACTAACTTTTTATTTTCATCATCCAGACTTTCAGCTTCATCTTTCGTAATTGGGATCATTTTAATGACTTTTTTATGGGCTATGAAATACAGTTGCTAGGATACTGCTAAAAGAAAACAAGGAAAAATGAAATATGAATCGTTTCAAAAAAGTAAAATGATAAAACAAAATGTTTTATACATTCTGTGTGAAAAATACTCGGAATTTATAATTTAAAAGACACGCATAAAAGATATCACAAGTTTTTTTTTTTCTGTCATTTGGGAGCACAGTATCGAGTTACAACGCGAAGTTTTAGCGCTGTCTGTGACTTAGTGTGTTGACTGCAGCTGTGTTTTTACAGACTTACTTTAAAACCCTCTGCTATTTTTACAATGGAAAAATTAGTTGAACAAAGTGTTTGCCTTAAATTTTGCCTTTCAAACAAGGCTTCGTGCACCGAATCACCGAAAAGGTTGCAGAAGACCTGCGGAAAATCGTGCACGTCCAAAACATAGGCATATGAATGGTGTAAAGCAGGCATGTCAAACACATGACCTGCCGAGCTTTTAGTATTTTACTTGGGTTTGATTCAATTGTTCAAACACGAATATAGAAAACACACTTAGCATAAACATGCTCGCACAAATCGTGGTTTTTGTTATGTCAAACATCAAGAAGTATAGCACCCACATAGCATTTTTAGTTTGCAGAAGCCTTGCTTTGAAAACCTGCAAAGTTGCAGCAAACTCAGCATGACAAGACTGAAAGTTCACAACACGACTGCAGCAAGATAACGCAAACGCCGAAGTCACCACACTGTGAACTTGCAGCTAACTTGTCGTGCAAGTTAAATTCATGCTGTATCACATTTATTGTAAATTAACGGCAAACAATTAATCAAAATTACTGCAAACTTACTGCAAAGTAGTCATCTTTCCGTACCAAATTAACTGTTTACAACTGTTACACTATAAGTTTAAATCCTTTGAAGGGGTCCATAGACCTGATCAAGTCTGTTGAAGCATACGCACCGTTAAGGTGCATGCATCGTTTATACCATCATAAAAAGGTTAGTGTAATATTTGTGCTTTTCAATTGGAGCCTTTTTTTTGTATTGGAGAAGTATAGCGTTTAAAAAAAGTGGTGCTAACCGAATAAAATTTCTACGTATCTGCTTATTGTAGTTTCTCTCAACAGAGGGATTCTTTGCTTTCGTCACTTTCGTGAATTAAAGACAGTCTTGCCATCAGTTTCACAACAAACTAATCATGCAAGTGGGTGATGGTATACCTTGCGGGAGATTTGCTGCAAATTTCTCAATTCAAATTTGTCACGGCAAGATAATATCAGAAAAAATCAAACTTGCTGCTAATGTTCATGCTATCTGGGTATAAGAATATATAATGGGAAACATCTATTTTCCTCACCTCTTATGAATGATGTGGAAACGGCTATTTGAATTTATTGATTCAGTGCATAATTCTATATTGGAACAAAGATATGTGTATGCAGGTGTTTCGAATATCTGTAAATATTCATCAATCGATCGATTTCCCAATGTATCAGTACGGCAAATGGGAGATTTTTAGATATGTGCCTTAACACACTTCTACACAACGGATTCCTTTACTATTTTTAGCATTATAATGCAGTAAAAGTGTTGAAGGATAAAAAATAACAGACTAACATGTACAATCAATTTTAAAATTAACAACTCGACAAATTCAACCAATTTTGTAGATTTAATTGATGAATTACTTTAGGTAGCTTTCTTTACAAAAAGCTACCTATTGCAGCCGTTCGGAGGAAAGCGATTTCAAAACATTCTGGTATATTTTCATCGATCAGATCATGACCCCCAGACACCGAAACCACCCTCCGTTCAAAATTGATATATATATATATATATATATATATATATGACATATGTCACACTGTAACTCTCGTATTTATGAACCAATTTGGATGTAATTCGGTGTGTACATAGTACATACCAATGTCTCGACCGAATTCGTTGGCCAGCTTCATCCGCCATTTTGTTTCAAAATGGCGGCCATTTAAAAATTTTTAAAACATTTTAAATTTGAAATGTGGTACCAAAAAATTGAAAATGGAAAAATATTTTTTTCTTATGTATTTGACCTTTATACAAAGACTCCGTAGCAGTTTTTGTTTCGTCTATATCTTAAAAAATGGCTGAGTTATAGCATTTTGAATTTCTAGCGAAGCTGACATTTTGAAACGTCCTGAATTTTGTCACGCGATAAAAGGCGTATTTATGAACCGATTTAGATGTAACTTCGTTTATACATAGTACAGATTAATGTCTCGACCGAGTTCGTTGGCCAGCTTCATCCGCCATTTTGTTTAAAAATGGCGGCCATTTAAAATTTTAAGAAAATTTTAAATTTGAAATGTGGTACCAAAAAATTGAAAATTGAAAAAATATTTTTTTTTCTTATGTGTTTGACCTCGATAAAAAGATTCGGGAACAGTTTTTGTTTCGTCTATATCTTAAAAAATGGCTGAGTTATAGCATTTTGAATTTCTAGTGTGGCTGACATTTTGAAACGCCCTGATTTTTGCCACGTGATAACAGACATATTTATGAACCGATTTGGATGTACCTTGGTGTGTACATAGTACATACAAATAACTCAACCGAGTTCGTTGGCCAGCTTCATTCGCCATCTTGTTTCAAAAGGGTTGCCATTTTTAAAAAAAATGTAATTTAAAATTTAAAATGAGGTATTAAAAAATTGGAAAATGAAAAAGATTTTTTTTATGTGTTTGGCCTTGATACAAAGATTCTGGAGCAGTTTTTGTTTCTGAAAATTTGTTCTTTTGTTTATATCTTAAAAAGTGGTTGAATTATAGCACTTTGAATTTCTATCATGGCTAACACTTTGAAACGATCTTGTATTTGTTTCGCGATACCACACGTATTCGCCTATTTCGATGGAAGAAGGCATGTGGATAGTATACATCAATATCTTGACAAAGTTCGCTGGCCAGCTTCATCAGCCATCTTGTTTCAAAATGGCGGCCATTAAATTAAAAAATATATATATTTAAAGTGAGGTGCAAAAAAATTAGAAATTGAAAAAGGTTTCTTTCTTAAGTATTTGACCTTGATATAAGGATTCAGGAGCATTTTTTGTTTGTCTTTATCTTAAAAAATGGCTCAGATATAGCAGTTTCAATTTCTAACGTGGGTGACATTTTGAAAAATCTGATTTTTGGCCTGCGACAGCACTCGTATATATCAACCGATTCCGATGTGAGTGAGCATGTGCACAGCAATTACTAAGGTCTCGACCAAGTTCACTGGTTAGCCTCATCCACCATGTTGTCTTAAAATGGCAGGCACTTTAAGAAATCGCCGACTTTGGCAGCCAAATATAAGTTACTTTAAATAAAAGCAGCTTGGATAAAGCTGACTAATTTCGCGAAATTCTCATTCATAATGATTTAGTATTGATAAAAATTAGTATTGAATCTCCTACATTCGGTTTCCACTTAATTGAGCTTCGTGTGTTTGAATAATATAAGTTGGCTTTTTTAAAATAAGGAATATAAAAGCTACCTCTTCCTCCCGGCACTGGCCGGAAGGACTTTTTTTCCTAAAACTAATATGAAATAAACTATGAATGATAAAAAAAAAAAAAAATAACTTTATTTTAAAAATTGTTAAACAGAGCTGTATTTTATACGAAGAAATTTCATTCTGTGCGTTGGTAATAATATAAGTATGCGTTTTTTTAACACTTTCCAACAAAGTTGAAAAGTGTTTATGCATTCGGTTTGTCTGGCCGCCTGTCCACCCTCTAACTCCCGTAAATAGACTCGGATTTTCATGCAATTGATAAACATTATTTAGGGTCACCAAAGCACGTTTGGTATTGTATATTACGTATATAGGATTAATAGTTCAATGACAGGGGCACTCAAAAGTATTCCACTACATTATGGTATAGGGGGAAAAATCGTTTGTAAAGTAGTTTAAAGACATTACGCTATTTCAAATGTATTGAAACTGATATAAATCACTGAATTTCACTAAGATCACGTTAGAACAGGGCATTCATGGCACTTTTTATTTATTTACAGGGACACACAAAAGAAACCGGTTACAGTACCGTGAGTAATAATGGCTGGAGTGTACGGTTCAAAAAACGGCATACGCTTTTAAATTTAATTAATTTTTTGCATGTTATTCACTATATAAAAATTCTATACCTCCTAGACAGGCCTGCTCAAAAGTATTCACGTACCATTCTTCTTATTAGAGGAAATGGCTGAAAGGGAATTTTCAACTGAAGTATATATATTTCTTAAGTGAACTCAATTTTGGTACGCATGCAGGTTAGTAGATACAAATCTATATATCCTACACAGGGTTGCTGAAAAAAATTTGGATAATTTTCCGATTGCAGAGGGGAACAACTGATATTGGGTTTTGAAATGTGTTATGCGTTTCCATATGGTTGAATTAGACGTTGCAGTTTTGTTACATTATTCGGAATGTGTTGGAAAGTGTTTCATAATCTATGCTTAACTCATGATTTTTTCTTTCTTGTTTTCTTGTTGTTGTTTGTTTGTAATTTTTTTTTTCTTATTTTATGCAGCCCGAGACTAAACGAGTTTGACATGCCTGGTGCAAAGCATACAAAGAGGGCCGTTAAGTGGTACTTGATTTGCCTCATTTTGATCGTCCTCCAACATCTATGGATGACTCAAACATCGATAAAATCAAGAAGCTGATGCTCGAAAATCATCGTATGCTGGGCCGTGCGAAGAGAAAACTGCGCCCGGGGCAGCGTCTCAATTTGGCGCCCCCCACCCCCTCCTTCAAAATTGATAAAGAGCAGAGACAGAAATAAATTATATTGAATAAATATTTTGTATTTATTTTAGAACTTTAAGAGATTTAATTTTAATTCAGAAATTCCAAATAACTAAATAACTGAAAAGAAAATTGCACTTATTTGTTAATGATATCGTGATGCTTTGCGACAGATTTTTCTTAACCTTTCTCACATATTTTTCAAGCCATTTTTAGTTGTTTTTAATCTTTAAGCTGCAGAAAATGGGTAAAAATCGCTACATTAGAACATTACACAAGAACATTAGAACACACGAACATTTGAAACAAGTGGTCCCTTCAACCAATAAGTACTAAAAAAGCAAAACAAACAAAAAACCTGCAGAACATAAAGTAAAAGATAAAAATAAATTATATTTTCAGTACATTAATTAAGGAAGATAACTGAAACAATGTTTTAATTAATATAAAATAAAATATAATATCAGGCAAATACATTTACTTCCATTTTATTACTGTCTTCTATCTTTAAAAGAATAAAGTATTGGATTCATGAAAATTTTCCAATTCCGGTTTTCGACGGATATTTTTCGACGGTCAGAGATTCCGAAAAACATGCTTTTACAAAATGTCTGTCTGTCTGTGTGTATGTGACACAAATTTTGTAGGCGCTCTATCTCAAGAACTAATGTACGGAATTTAATAAAAATTGGTATTGAATTAGTCCCTGATACAAATTGATGCTGATTAGTTTTTGGTGCAAATCACTCAACATGGGCGCTGCTATGCTGCATTATTTACGATTTCCGCAATGGCTTTATCTCAGGCACGGATTTTCATGAAACTTCAGATTCAGGTAGTCCTTGATATGCCTTGATGCTGATCACGTGTTGGTGTAAATCGCTCAACAGGTGGCGCTGCTGTGCTGCATTTTGCGCGATCCCCGCAATAGCTCTATCTCAAAAACTAATGCACGAATTTTCATCTAACTTCAGATTTAGTTAAATGTTAAGACAAGTTGTTGCTGATTAGGTTTTGATGTTAATCGTCCAAGAGGTGGCGCTGCTATGCAGGAATTTTCATGATTTTCGCAATAACTCTATCTCAAAAACTAATGCACGGATTTCCCTCAAACTTTCAGTTAGACTTTGACATAAGTGGTTGCTTGTTGGTTTTGGAGTATCATAGGTTTTATTGTAAAACACCCAATAGATGGCGCTGCTAGGCTGAATTTTGCTGGATTTACACAATTTCAGAGATGGCCATATCTTAAGAACCAATGCATGTAATTTCATATCTTTAGAATCCTCATGATGGGCATAGATTGCCGTTTAATTTTGGCAGTGTGATAGCGAATTTTCAAGTATTAACATGTATGAGATGGAAGAAAGTTTTGGGATTGGTACATCCGAATAGTTTCTCTTGCATTTAGGGTAGCAAAATCGTTTATTATTGTATGTGTAAAGATTGCGACACGCTGAGTTTTATAGAAAGTAAATTCAGGTTGCTTAATCTCTCAACTCATAGTAGGTTTTAAGTAGTTTTTTATTATTTTATTGTAACTGAAATACTTATAAATTATGTACGCTGTCTCCATGTTTTTGTAATTCCTTGTTTTCCCTAAGTTAAAATTATGGAGCAACTAAAGGATTTCTAAATGATCCTTTTTATAAAAGTTCTTATCTAATGGTAGAAATAAGGTTTTCGCATTTAAAACCTCACTTAACAATTCAAGTCCATTCAAGTCAGCAATAAACGACCAGGCAATATTAACAGATTTTCGATAACTGATTTTAGATTCGCACCAGCCAGAAACTCAAATTCTTGTTATACAGGGTGTCCGGTCTCAACGGTGTCCAATGGCTAATTCCTAAACCGTTAGTCATAGACATATAGTTCCAATTACAAAAATGTTTAAAATCAGGTAAACAAATATTTTAAAAGCGATTTGGGTTAATAAAAACATTTCTTAAAAAATTACGAAATTTAAATTTTTATACGGTCCCCCGGTCCTATAAGTTATATTTAGTAAAATTTTCCTTTTACACTAACAAGTAATACACAAAAAGTCCCGTTATTCTACGATTAAAATTGACCGAGTAATAGTTGTTTAAAGCTCGAGCATATTTTTTGCTGCAAATTGGGGGTCATTCACAAATTTAGTCGAAATATAATTTCGTCAGATGTATTAAAAAATGGTCGATAGTAAAATTAACATTGCAATATAAATTTGAAATCTTTAATTATTCTGACATATTAATTCAAAATATACAATTTGTAATAAACATTTAAGAAGAAAGAAAAAACATAATTTTTGTTAAATAAAATGATGCTAAATTAACAGCCTCAATTCTTTACAAAATGATACGTATTTTAAAATATTATTAGATTAAACTAGCCTGCAAAAATTGGGTTATGTCATGTTTTTTAGCTTTTGATAATTGATTCTTTTGTATTCTGTACCGCTGAATCTAAAATTGACCTTCATTTTTAACCATCACATCAGGATTTTTCGCAAATTTCAAAGGTAAAAAGTTCAAAGTTAAAATTGAGTCTCCTCCCTCATCTCATCGAACCACTCAGCTATTTAGCTGTAAGAATCCCAGTATAAGCCAAAAAAATGAATAACTTATTGAATTAAATAAAAAAAGTTTTACATCTGTTATCAGATTTTCGCTATATTTTAACTTTGAAATTTACGATTTGCTAAAAAATTGTAACGTGATGATTAAAAATTAAGGTCATTTTCAGATTCAGCGTTAAAAAGTACCTAAAAATCAATTATCAAAAGTTAAAAAACACAATCATCTCCTCTACTTTATAGTATCCGATTTTTGTTTTTCTTTAACTTTTACAATTTATGATTTGCGAAATATCCTAAGATTATGGTTAAAAATTAATGTGATTTTCGGATTCAGTGCAAACAAATACATAAAAGTTAAAAAAAAAAACAACAATCGCAGTCTTGTATTATCTAATCTAAAACTTTTTCTTAAACTTTTTGGCGGTAATCTATCCGAAATTCTTTGTATTATCCTGTAAAATAAGTATAAATGGTAACCACCGAAAATCATAATAATATTAGATTGTTATTGGATTTACGCCAGTATGTAAAATGTAATCTCAATTGGATATTTAAATGTCAGTTAAAGTTGGAGTACAAATTTTGAACTGGAAAAGCATACATACGATCGTTGAAGTAACATAAAAACTTATAAAAATAACATAATTTTTGTTAAAAGAAAGCATAAAAGAAACAGTCTCAAATGTTGACAAAATAAACCATATGTTATTTTAGCCGATCTGAAACTTAATAAATGTTAACTTAATCGTAATACTTGTACGATTTTTTTCAAAGCGCAGATACACATGAAATAAGATCTTCGAATACTTTAAGCACTTGATATGTGACCCCTCAAAGCCAAGCCGAACTCATTTGTTTTCAGAGCAGAAAAGTGGCATAAGTCATGCATTTTTAAAGTTTTATAACTCGCTCAATTTTAGTGTTATATGAATGGGACTTTTTTTGTCTTACTTGTCAGTGTAATAGGAAAATTTTACTAAATATAACTTATAGGACCGGGGGACCGTATAAAAATTTAAATTTCGTAATTTTTTAAGAAATGTTTGTATTGACCCAAATCGCTTTTAAAATATTTCTTTATCTGATTTAAAACATTTTTGTAATTGGAACTATATGTCTATGACTAACGGTTTAGGAATTAGCCATTGGACACCGTTGAGACCGGACACCCTGTATATTTCTCAGTTTCTTAAACCTCCAGTTCAGTTGCACGGTAAATCTACGTAACACGAAATTCTTCACTTTCATATAAATTTCCACTTTCATCAGGAGCTTCATAGTCAAATTGTTCTGCGAATTTTCCGTTTTCCGTTTTGCTCAAATAAGGACTCTACATTTAGGACATAACCAAATCTTCGCTTTCTTGTTCAAAAATTTCCTCTCTTATTGTCTAAAATGTGTTTTTTAATGTTTCAATCACTTTGCTGGGGATCAAAACATTGACAGATTTTTTTTTTTTTTTTTCCCGTGAGAATTATATTAACTTTTTCTATTTCATTTAAGATGCTGTGTCAAACTACTAAGCCGTAAATAAAGGGGAATTTCTTTATTTGCTTTATTAAGCTTTTTGTTCCTGAGTAAGTTTACTCATTTTACTTCATTTCTATAAGGTCTTCCAGAGCTTTTAAAATCTGTTGCGATTGTTCGTAAACTGCAGATATAGCTTTATTTTTTCATGACCATAGAGTATCGCAATGTTTCTTTAAATAAGCTGATAAGTGGGACATAAGTATATCCCACCTTTCAGTAGAAAAAAACAAACACATTTTATGCAGTTCCGGACATTTTTGGACATACACCAGCAGCACGAACTCAAAGTTTAGAGAATGTGAGAACATGGTAAAAAAATAGACGAATTTATTTACTTCGCCGATTCGAGCTTACACAACATTATATAGGGAAGCCATATTTGCACCATATCACAACATTGAGCTCTGAAGGGTTGATATTGGTATTGTTTATGACGGCCGATTATCTTCAAGTTGGATATAGTAGGCCCAGTGTTGAATTCAGACACTTTTCTCCGGGAGGGATTTCTGTGGCTCCGGGTGGGGGACATTATAGAGTTCCGGGGGGTAAATTGTGCTTTTTGACCATTGAAAACACATAATCTCAAATCTTCCGGGGGGGACATCTTATTGCTCGGGGGGGGGGATGTTCCCCCCCCAGGCCACCCCCTGAAATCAACACTGAGTAGGCCGGAATGGGATGGAAGTGTCCTCTGTAAGGTCTTTCTAAGGGAACCTAACCCGTATTTAGACAAGGATCGAAGAAAACTACGGACAATTTCGAACGATTAGGCTGACATGCGCGATTGGGTCAAACTCAGCACCTCCCGTCTACCATCTTTGAGAACAGAACCTCTCGTGCAGCTGTGAATGTCGAGATTGTCGGACATTAGCTTATCTTAAATTTCTTACGCTCCTTTTTTTTTTTTTTTTTTTTTTTTTTTTTTTTTTTTTGACTTGATGTAGTCAAGAAACCTTTCCTCGAATGAAATTTTTCTATTTTCGGTATCTCATAATTTGCGTCATTTGTCCTTTGTGAGGTGTACTGGATTCCTAAACTGGGCTGTGTTTAAAATTCAATAACTTGCAAATGGTGACAATTATTAAAAGAAATTCTTGCAGGAGAGTTATGTAAGATATTAGAAGTATTTTTACTGCGGTTCTCGGTTTTAGTTCCAAATAGCAGAGATAGGTGGTAAGCAATAAGCGCTCAAAGGAGGTCTAAACTGAAATCCCCTTAGCATCATGCGAAGGAAGAAGATTAAATATATAGAATAGGCCCCTAAAAATAAGATTGTATTGGAGAATGAGACCCACTCCATACATTTAACCTCTTCTTTTTGCATCAGTGTTGGGCGATTTCGGTTTTGGCCTTGATTGAGTACCTATGGCGCTAGATGTTGTCTTTATAGTGCTTGTGTGGTTATACATTACTGGCATAATTGTCAATTCAGTATAAAATTCATTTATTTTCACGAATATGGTTTAATAAAGTATACTGCTGTAACCTGAATTGACTATAAACCTGTTTAATTCTTCAACAAATCATCTATATTTATGTTGTAATGTGAAATTGTAAAACTGCAGTATAAGAATTGAAAAAGTCATTTGTAAGGCGAGCAGCTAGTAGTCTGCCCCTCGGGATTGCACTATCACTCTAAAGCGTAAGCTGAGTTCCCGAGGTGGGCATCCTTGCTTGGAGCGCTATCTATAGTTGCTATTTGGAACTAAAGCCGGGAATCGAGGTAAAAAAAAAATACTGACATTTTACATTACCTCCCCGCAATTTGTTTTTTTAAATAGCTGTTACTATTTATAGGTTATTGAAGTTTAAAAACAGTCAGTCTATTTTAGGACACTCGGTATATGGAGCGCGATCGAACGAAATTGAAAAATACCTTACTTTATTAATTTCTTCTACAATCGTTTTTCTTACTTTATTGGCAAGAAGGTTCATAATTTCATCCTGAATATATTTCGTCAATTATCTTTTTCACTTTCAATAATTTTCACTTTTGCTCTTTTCGAATTTGCTGTCGATTACATGATTTAATTTTAAACGTCTCTCAAGTTTCTTTTAGCGAATGCATGCATTCCTGTGTTCTAGAGCATTTTTATGCTCAGGAATTTTAGGATTTAATTTCTTCCACATGAAAAAACCCACAATCTGGATTGGCCAACTTTGGAGGGCGATCATGATAATTGGTGAATAATAAACAGAGAAAACAAAATATAGTGATTCCCTTAATTAAGTTATCCAATAAGCCGCAATCACGGTTAATAATTTCTCCACTAGGTATAATTTTCTTGAACGTTAGTTTGGAAAATTGTCGTCCTTCTGCAATGGTAGATTTCATGTAATCAGCATTTTCATCCTATGCTGGACCTTTTTTTAACAGCAAAGTAATGACCGAATGACTATAAGAATGATTCCATAGTGGAATCAGAATAGGTTAGCACAGAAACTTTCGTATACGATGTAAAAAGGGCCGCAGAGTGCAAAAGTTTAAGAAACACTGCAATAAAATATCACAAAAGCATATTATAAAATCATCAGATCTGAAGAGCTCATTGCAAAGTAAACGTGAACGACGCAATAACTTGGAAGTGCAAAATGTACATACTTCCATTGGGAAAAAAATTCCGCTATGTAAATACATACATTTATTGAATATTAATGATGTGAATTATCACACTGCTAACAAAGCGTAAACCAACTTAGTGAAAAATGTCCAAGCCGGGAATCGAACCCGGGTCCCTGGAATTGACCGCCAGGGCTCTACCACTAAACCACAAGGACGATGTCCAGCTTGGCATTTCTCACTTATATAAGTCTGGTGTAGTTGATTAATTAATTAAAATTACATACATTTAGTTTTACAAAAAAATAGAATATCGAAGAGTGAAAAAAAATTCCAATGAAAATGATCGACGACAATAAAAAAAAAACGAAAATTGGTAGTACAAATTTGGCGCCCCCTAAATTTCCGCGCCCGGGGTGACCGCCCCCTTCGCCCCCCCCCCCCCCCCCTTTCGCACGGCGCTGATCGTATGAGTCTTAGAGATGGGAACTCCAAAGATAAAATCTTTTAAATGCGTTCATAACGTTATTACTAATAGACCGGGAGCCGGCAACACAGAGAATCACCTCATCGAGTTCCCGGATGAAACTCTAGGATTAGATAAATCTTGATTCGCATATTAAAACGCAGTCGGTCTGACAAGTCGTATCTCGTATCTTGGTGGAAAACACCTGAAAACCCGATTTTAGCGGTTGACTCGTAGGTTTACTATTGTGTTTTCCAGCCCTCCATATTTTCATACCTTTTGGTGCAGGAAAACACAGTGGTAAACCTGCGAGTCAACCGCTAAAATCGGGTTTTCAGGTGTTTTTCACACCAAGATACGACTTGGCAGACCGATTGCGTTTTAATATGCGAATCAAGATTTAAATAATCCAAGAATTTCATCCTTGAACTCGATGAGGTGATTGTCTGTGCTGCCGGGTCCCGGTCTATAATATTTTGGCACGAAACGCGTCGCCGCACGATGGGGTTCGAAAGAGCTCGAAAGATTTTTGGCGAAAAATACAATGAAAGTCATCGATCAAACACTGTATTCGCCTGATATGGCCAAGTGTGACTTTTTAGGTGCATTTATAATTATATAAATGCGTAGCACCTATAATCGTCCTCTGATCCGTCCGTCTGCCTACATACAACAGCGCAAAAACTACCCAAGCACATGGCTTGAAACTTAATATATAGAATCGTTGCAGAATTGTATCGAGTCGTTTCAAATTTTCTGAAAGTATTAGAATCAAAACTTAAAAAGACAGTATTAATAAAAGTTTTCTTCATTCTATTAAATCCTATCATACGTAATTAATTCAATGATATCCCGCGATAGGTCATGATTCTAGATTGCGATGGATGGTGTCCTATTTAAGAAGGAATCTTATTATTTCCGTGTTACTGAATTTAATATGTATAATCGTAATAAATTTTGTAGTCGTGTATTTTTGAATAAGTGAGTGCAACAGCTATTGCACCAAGATCTGAGTACAGTGAAACCTCGATTATCCGAAGTAATTGGGACCGATCCTCTTTCGGAAAATCGGAATTTTCGGATAATCGAGAATGCTTCAATTTTAAGATTAAGGAGAAATATATGCAATATTTCTTATTATGGTAACAAGTGCTTAATAAAAATAAAGCAAAAGCAAAATAGAAACCAGAATAAATTAACTGAATTTTAATTTTGAAATTAAGTGTTTACGTATATCACAAGAGTTTTAAAAAAACTTTTTTTTGTTTTTGTTTTTTTTTTGTCGCAGTTTCGTTTGGCTTTGCTTTGAAGCTCTATCACGGAGTTTTTTAATATTATGAGTTCCCCAGTATCACAGTCTTTCTGCTGCTCTAGTCATGCCAAACCTTTTGCAAAACATACAAGAGCTTCGGAATTGCTATATTGTTCGTTTACTTCGTTCCACTCGGCAGCTTACGGGAGCTCAAGTTAAATTCAAAGGAACTCTAAGAATGGGGATCGAAAGTATTTATGTGTACTCGTAGTTCGGAGAGGACCGCTTTCACACAAGGTATATGATAGTTTAAAAAAAAAAAAAGCTTTCAAAATGGGTTTTGCACACAAGGAATGTGATAGTAAAAAAAAAAAAGAAGAAGAAGAAGAAGAAGAAGCAGAAAAAGCTTTAAAAATGGATTTCGGTTAACCGAGGGTTTCGGTTAAAAGAGTTTCGGATAAAAGAGTTTCTTACTATATTTATAAAACTAATTATAGTAAGAACGTACCTCATTTGCCAACGTTTGACGTACAACTTCCGACTTGTTGTTGTTTTTTACTTAACTATTATATATAACCTGATTTCCACACATGCAATTGGTTTTTTTAATGAATCATGAACATAGCCGTCAGCTATCGCAACAACGGTGAATGCGAACTTGAGCACTGAACTATCCCCCAGTCAAAGGCAAATGCATGGCAACCTTATTACGGGAAATCCCCCGCGGTCGTGATAATATCTTTTTATCTTCCGCAATCAGGTAATCTTTTAAAAACAGAGTTAATTAGCGTGTTTGTGGAGCCTGTAGGGTCTTAAGGGGTTTGACGAACATGGTTTGTTAGAGCATCCTAGTCTTTAAAAAAAATTAAAAAGTACTTATAAATCTTAGACACGTTGGCACGTGGGTAAAATCTGCAAATGTCACAATTTTTCTCTTCCTTTAAAAAAAAAAAAAAAAAAAAAAAAAATAGAAAAAATAATTGTTGTTCTTTCACTAATATTAATTTTCACTAAGCCCGTGGATATTGACAGAACAAACAGTTTATTAAACGAAAACACTGCACAAACACATAACAATTAATTTAAAGATAAATTTCTCACACAGATTACTTTTACATAATAACTTCACACAGAATAATTTTTACGTCTACACTCTTCTATCGTTCGCACGCAGACTGAGTGTGGCGGGGGAAAAGACTGGCAGTGCGCAGATGTAATGCGCATAAAAAAATGTTCGCTCGCCTTTAAACCCAACACACCCCTCCTGCGAGAGATACATTTTTTTTTCTCTTTAAACAATTCCAAAAAACACATATACATATACATACAAAAATTACACACAAATTACATACAATAATTACACATATCATAATAGTGAAATACTTTCCATAGAATATAACAACTTATCTTCATTTACACCTTTAGTAAGGAAATCAGAAATAATATGTTCACTTTGAACATATTCCAATGAAATAATACCTTCTGACAATAAATCCCTGACAAAGTGAAATCTTAAGTTCATGTGCCTAGATTTATTTGAGGATTTTGTACATTTAATCCACTGTATTGCTGCTTGACTATCAGTGCTTAAAATTATGGCATCTTTTATAAATTGGTTACAATTTAACTCAGACAATAATTTTACAGTCCATATTATATCCTTACACATTTCTGAAATAGAAAATAATTCTGCTTCACATGTAGAAAGACTAACACTTTTTTGTTTACGACATTTCCAAGATACTAATGACTTTCCTAATAATACAACTCCCCCTGAAAAAGACATTCCATTTTCTCCATTTCCCCAACTATAATATGAACTACTATTTAAATACCCAAATTCGTTGCTGTAAAATAATTTTTTGTCTTTTGTACCTTTTAAATACCTTAATACTCTTTTAGCCAAAATGTAATGCCTTTTCTCTGGTTTGTGATTAAATTGAGACAAATAAGTTGTGACAAATGATATATCAGGACGTGTTCTATTGGCTAAATATAAAAGTTCACCAATAATTTCCTGATACATAGTTATGTCAAACAATTCATTTGTTGGAGGAAAACTTTTATCTTCACCTTTAACAATAGGTGTTTTCACAGATTTACAATTTTCTAAATTATGTTTTACCAACAATGACTCAATATATTCCACTTGTGACAAACTTATACCTTTTTCATGTTTTTCAATTTCTATACCTCAAAATTTAGAATTCTTATTTTCGTACAATTCAAATACATTTTTAATTTTAGAAACAATATTTTCATACATTGTTTGATTATTACAAAATATAGCTAAATCCATAGGCGTAGCGTGACCAGAAATTTTGGGGGGGCACCAAGGTCGTGCGAAGTAAAAACGGCGCCCGGAGCAAATTTTTAATTTTGCGCCCCCTCACCCCCCAAAAAATCTTTCTTTTGTGATAGGTGTTGTAATAAAATTGATAAAGTGCAGAAACATAAATAAATTCTATCGAATAAATATTTCGCGTTTATTTTGGAACTTTAAAAGGTTTAATTTTTAATTTAGGAATTCAGAACAACTAGTAAATAACATAAAAGAAAATTGTACTTATTTGTTAGAGAGTTCATGATGTTTAGCAACAGGGGAGAAAAATGATAATGAGAGAAAAAGAAATTCCCCGAAAAATAATCGACGGCCAAAAAAATGAAATAATAAATAAAACTGTGGTTTGCAACTGTGGAAAATTTCGCGCCCGGGGCGACCGCTCCTTTAGCCCCCTCTTTGCACGCCCCTGGGGGGCACACTAGAGGTCTGCACGGACCGCCATTTCAAGGCCCGGCCTAGCCCGGCGAGAAAATTAAAAGTTCCACCCGGGAGCGACCCTTTATATTTTCACAGTTTACGACCAGGCCCGGCTGGTACAAAAATCAGTGAAAACAAGCCCGGACGATGAAAAAATCAATTAAATCAGTACCGGTTCGGCTCGACACAATTTCTCAAAAAATTCCGATTTTTCTTAACATACAATTGCAGGGCTGCCACTTGCTACTAATATCGACTATTTTCAGCATCCGGTGGCTATGGGGACTATTTTAGGCGTAAAACCATTAAAAAGCGACTTTTTTCGGATTTCAGCGATTTTTTTTTTACTGTTGTAAAATGTTTGATCTTTTTCTTCAAAGCACCTGTAAAGTCATCTTCCCAAACACACTTTTTCAACGGTTATTCGAACAGATTCGCGATTTTTCGACGAATTCCAAAATTCTCGATTCTCTCCCCCCCCCCCCCCCCCCAAAAAAAAAAAAATCTATTGACGAAAATACTTATTTCTTTCCGAGATCTTTTTATACAATCGTTTAAGGAGATTTTGCGATTTTTTCTGCGATCCTTTGCCAAATTTCGCAAATTTTTCTACTTCAGATCGACGAAATCGATTTTTTTTCCGCCACCACTTGTCCAAATCCGCATTATATATTTTCCGCGATCGACTGATGGTAGTTACTATTTGTTTCAGAGATCTTTTGACGAAAATCACGATTCTTTTCCAGATCATTTGTCAAAATTCGTAATTTTCTTTTCATGATCGAGTTATAAAATTTGTGATTTTTGCGCGATCATTTGGTTAAATTCTCAATTTTTTTGATCAAATTTGCGTTTTTTGTCCGCGGCCATTTGATGAAATTTGCGATTTTTTTTATGATCGTTAGACGAAATTCGCAATTTTTTGTCCATTCTTTTGACGAAATTTGCGATGATTTATCCGCGACCAAATGACGAAAATCGCCATTTGTTTCTGCGACCTTTGGTAAAATTCAAGATAGTTTTTACGGTTGTTTGAGGAGATTCGCGAATTTTGCCGCGACGAATTGCAAAATTCGCGATTTTTTCCCCAATCGATTAATGATAATAGTTATTTCTTTTCGCTACCTTTTGCTACGATCGTTGAAGAATATTTCGCAATTTTTCCTATGACCTATTGCAAATTTCCCAATTTTTGGGCGGCGATCGTGTCACGGAACTCGTAATTTTTTTCCGTGATCCTTTGCCAAATTTCGCGTTTTTGTTTCCGGCGACCGTTTCACGGAATTCACGATTTTGCTTCAACGATACTCTGCCAAAATTCGCGAATTTTTCTGCGACAAACTGGGGAATTTTTTTTCTCCGCCACCACTTGTCGAAATTCACGATTCTTTTCCACGATAGTTTATCGAAATTTGTGATTTTCTTTTCAAACCGATTTACGAAACTCTTGATTATTTGTTTAAATTCTCAATTTTTTATGCGATTATTTGACCAAATTCGCGTCTTTTCAGGGGTGATTCTGTTCTGAATTTTCCGAAAAAAAAAAAAAAAAAAATGGTCACCAGTCCTAAAATTCGGGCATAAGAAAAATCGCGAATTTCGGCAGATGGTCGTCGAAAAAATCAATTTCGACAATCGTTCACAGAAAAAAGTCGCCAATTTCTTCAAAGGATCGCAGATTTTCTTTACACGATCCTTTGTCAAATTTCGGGAATTTTTCTATGACCGATTGACGAAAATGATATTCGGTATTTGTTTTGGAGATTTTTTGACGAAATTCGCGATACTTTCCCCCGACCTTTTGTCGAAATTCGTCTTTTCTTTTGTCGACTGACTGAGGAAGTTCAAGGGCAATGAGGATAAAAGAAGAGAAAAAATCATTTGGGGTATAAAAGCAGGGGCGCTTTTTTTAGCCATGGCGCCCTGTGAGAGATTTTTTACTGTACCAATGCAAATGCTATACTCATTTTTATTCTTTTAAAGGATTTTACTAAAGCATTTTACTTTGTGCTCTCCTTCCAGAGCTGAAACTAGATATATTTCACCTGGTCTAAACATGGATTTTGGCGCCCTCCTCCTTCTCCTTCTCCCGCAAAGTAAATTTACAAAGAGAAATTTGCGAAAGTTTCTATTAGCGGACTTATTTTAAAATTTAAAATGTGTAACAGTAAAATACGTAATAATATTGAAATATATAACCAGCTTTGTCAAATAGTTATTCATTAAAACCTGTGGAAAAAATCAAAAGGAAATGGAAATAATTCCGCTTTATACAGGTTTCCGTCTTAGCAGATAACTGTTGGCATTCTTTCTGTTGGAACCATGCAATTTTTGTCATTTAAGATAATATTACATTATAGACTATTTCATTTTTCTAGATTTTACTGTTGTTGTAGCATTACAAATTATTACAACTGAGGTACTTTAATGTCATAGTGATATGATTCACATTGTTTCAGGAACTAAAAAACCAGGATTTACTGTAGGCATAAAAATGAATTTCAGCATTGTAAAATATCTTTCTGCATTATCTACACCAGTTTTGTGGAATTATCACTCTTCTTATTTATAGACTGATATGTCTACATACTTTCTTCAACTTAATGCTAATTTTTAAATTTATGTGTGACTCAAAACAACAACAACAAAATTATTAAGTTTTTACTTTTCATTTTGTGAATTTTCGACCGCTTGGTTTTTATTGCCCGAGTCAGTCACCTGACCTCGCCCCATCTAAGGCCAGGTATGGTGATATGCATGTAAAAAAGTAATTATAAGAAAAAGAACGGAGTTATTCATTTGCTGTCTTGTATATTGTAGGCGAATCTTTTTATATATTCGACAATTTTAATGCACTTTACTCAGCTTTTCTTTTTGATTTTTCGGCTAAAAAATTTTTTTTACACAAATTTAACACGCACATATATATATATATATATATATTGTATAAAACGGTAAACCTAATTTTCATCTGGCGCCCCCTTCAAGTGGCGCCCAGGGCACATGCCCCTTAGTTTCGGCCCGGACTCCTTCTCCCGTTATTTTTTATTGTCCCGGGTAGCCACCCGATCTCGCCCATATCAAGACGGGAAAAATGAAAGCCCAACACTGCTCAGGGAGAGAGAGAAAAAAATTGAACAGACTTCATGAAATCTTTTCATCGGAAAAGTTTGAGTCAAACAAAATCTTCATTTGGCGCCCCCTTCGCCTTTCGGTACATTTGGAATTGGAGAAAGAATAATGCCTAAGAGAAAAGCTCTTTTTTCTAATTCATTTGCAGTTTTCTACTATAAATGAATCTTTTTTATATATTTGTAAATTTCAATGCATTTGGTTCAGTTTTACTTTTGGATTTTCCGGCTCTAAGACATTTTTATGCAAATTCAATATAAATAGATATATATTTTTGTATGTAAAGACAAAAAAAATCTTCATTTGGCGCCCCCTACGCTTTCTGTTCTGGCGCCCAGGGTGTAGAAGGTTGGGGGGGCACACGCCCCCCCGTGCCCCCCCGACGCTACGCCTATGGCTAAATCGTCTACATACATACATAATATAAAAATGTTATCATTTTCAACTTTAATGAATACACAGTTATCAGAAGCTAATTGATTTAATCCAATATTACCAAGTTCCTCTTTTATTTTTAAATACCAATTTCTACCCGATTGGGGTAATCCATAAATACTCTTTTTCAGTTTACAAACTTTATTAACCCCCATCAGTTTTTCATATCCAGGTGGTGGTGACATATATAAAGTTTCTTCCAAATCACTGTATAAATATGCTGTTTTTACATCAAAAAACTTAACAATCAAATTTAATTTAGCTGCAAGTGCAATTAGACTTAAAACACACGGTTTTATTTTATATAAAATGACGTCATTCGCATCCTCTGAAGAACTCCTCATATTCATATGACGCCAATATTGCTGAATAATACACAAATAAAACAAGTGGGTAAGTGTGATCACAGATCGCACAGAGGGTTTCGTTTAATATTCCTTTAAAACACTTTATCCTTTTTGCGAAATCTGTTAGTTCCACATTTCGCAACCAGGGGGCGCATTCTATTCTACACAAACCTCTATCCAAAGGAAACTCCGTTTTACAACCTATCCGTAGGTATATTAGTCGAGGGGATCGGGTCTATAGCACCCGAGATAGGTAGGCGCCCCAGGAAATTGCACGGAACATTCTTTTATAAGCCTTTTATTATGTGTTATGAACTATGTCAAAGTTTCCAGCAGATCGACTTGTTAGATTTCATAATTTTAACAAAATTATGTTATGTTAGTTGCAAATTCCACCACCAGGGAGCGCACACTATTCATAGCAAAAGTGTATCAGATCGAAACTCTGTTAAACAACCTATCAGAGGATGTGTTACTCGAATTGATGGCGGCCTTAAGCGAGAAATTAAGAAATTTGCTGAAAGTACTATTCGGAAATAGTGGTAACTAAAATTTTGACATTTTTAAATATCATAAGCAGCACGTGTCTGAATATATCATAGCCCTCAAAAAACGACATCTAAAAAGGTCGTAAACGCTAATTTTTAAATAAGAAATCCAGCGCCCCTCCCCCGCCCTCCCTTAACAGGAAATTGCATGCACCATTATTTTATAAGCTTTTTATTATGTGTCATGAAGTATCTTAAAGTTGCAAACTGATCGCCTTGTTATATTTCCTAATTCTAACAAAATCGCGTTACGTTAGTTCCGCATTCCACCACCAGTGAGCGCACTCTATTCTTAACAAAAGCATATCTGAACGAAACTCCTTTGCGCAATCTCTCCGTAGATACATGGTCGGGAGGGTGGCGGTGCGGTCTTAACCAAGAATTTAAAACATTTTCTGCGATAACAAACGCTAAGATTTAATAAATAAATCTAGCCCCCCCCCCCCCTCCACTCCTCGAAATATCACACTCCATTCTTTTTTACACTTTTCTTATGTGTTATAAAGTATCTTAAAGTTTCGAACACATCGAGTGGCGGTCTTAACCAAGAATTTAAGATATTTCCTAAAATTGCTATTCGGAAATAGTGGGATGAACACTTATAAACCTATAAACTTTTTCATATTGAATTATTAATACTTATCTCATAGAGCGCCGTCGAAACACCCCACGCAAATTGTTAGATTTCCTAATTTAAATGAAATCTCCGTTAAAAAAGCACGTGCCTCCATCTTAATCTGGCATTTGATGGAAATAATAAAATAATAATTAATATCTCAGCTCGTAATGAAGCTATCTCTTCGAACCGGGTATGTATGAAATCTGCGAGAAAATTCCAGCCCGGATGTTAAAAAATTTAATCGAAAAATTTAATTTTTAAAAAGTTTAAATTTCGTATTAGACTTTCCTCCCCTTAAATTTCTCCCGCGCCGATATGTCTGAGAGACGACGACAGCTGCCTTCCGGTGAATGGAAATCTGTTTTCATTGTCTTTCCAAACACAGAAATTAAATTTTTATCGATCGATTTTTAGTGGATTTTTTGCGTTCTATCCTACGCAGAAATTTGAAATTTATACCAAAATAAAGTAGAATTTTTTCCGCGTATTTCTACACCTGTTACGAATTTGTACGACCGATACTTCGGCAGATCCGATTTTGCTTTTTAAAGGTCCACTTCATTTATTGCTTAAATTACTCCGTGGTAACCCTGCACCGGCTGATTTGACGAAGCATCCACCGAATTTACTGGCAACCCTTAGGAGAAACTGAGGAGGATTTCGATAACGTGTGTTCGCACCTGCATTCAAAAGGTTGATTGATTAATTTTAGAATTTAATTAGCCCGTAATTAGGTTAATTACCAACTTTTTCAAAATTTTATGATTTGTTGTTTGATGTGTGTTCATCTATAAGTATGCAAAATTTCAAGTCTCTAACATGTATAGTTTCTGAGAACGGGCTCTGTGACGGACAGACAGACAGAGGAGCAAGACGAATAGGGTTTCGTTAGATGAACGAAACCCTAAAAAACAGATGTCACTCAAGAAACTCGACAAAAAAAATCGGCTATCTAATGATTCGTATGCCTTCAATTGTTTGTAATATAGGTAATTAAATTAAATATAGTTTATATTAGCTCCATGTTTTATAAGAAGTCATTCACTTATATTTTTTCAAAATAGCACGTATTTTAATTACTTTTTCTTTCAGTAGTTATGGTAAAATGGCAACAAAAATACATAATTACGATTTTCCAACTGTTTTTCCTTTACTTTCTACAGAAATGGAGTACTTGAGTAGCCAAAATTAAACAAATTCCGCTAAAACTACAAAAAAATTAATATCTCAAAAATAAATGGAGATGCAGTTTTCAAACAAATTGGATTAAAAAGTTTTTTTTTTTCCCCAATACGATGGTATAAAAATCGAAAAAGTACTATGCTTAGAAGTTTAAAAAATTGCAGTATAGTATTTAACAGTACAATGATACATCTGCTTTTTTTTGCGGCTGGCTTACACAACGCAACGTCATTTTTTTTTTTTTTCGAGACGGCATTATATTAGCTGGGAGAAAGAAATAGCATACCGGGGGCTAATAGTAATATATTTCGCGCAGATTTATGACGATAATTTGTTTCAGAATCAATCATGTTCCACTTTTCTATAGGTATATGACAAACGACGACATTGTAAACCGGAATAATAAAGAAAATAATAATAAAGCAAGTAAATATCGAGTCTCTATGTGACTTGATTTCTTTGATTTTAAAAGCTTTTAAAGTTTCAGAACTCATTAAAGGACAATTTCCCTTCTACGATTTTCGGAGATGTTTCAGAATTTGCTATTGGCGGAAAAACAAAATGTCAATTCAGATTTTTTGTACCTTAGTTTTATAAATAAATATTTATAAAACTAGTTATAGTACGAACGCACCTCATATGCGAAAATCGTCACTTCGGAAAAGTCGGTTTGAGTCAATTGAGGACATAAAAAGGAAATTCGCTGGAGGAGCTTAAGGGCAACGAAAAATGTATGAAGGATTGCGTTATGGGTCAATCCATTCCAAATCACCAAGGAGGTGTAGCTCGACATTTTTAATTTTCCTGATCTTTTAACCAAGTGTTCTTCATAGTTTTCTGAGTTTAAAAACACTTCTGAGTTAAATTTTTTTTAATCATGCAGATTTTTGGAGATGACCAATTTTAACAAACTATATAGCCATTTTTGGACACAAACGTGTTTTACGGAAAATGCTGTAACTGCTTTATTTTTCTACCTATCAAGATGAATCAAAAACCAAAATGTTCAGCATAAAACTGTCGACATTTTATGTACCTATAAAATTTTCATTAGACTTAAGGATCTAGGCCAAAAGCATGCTTAAAAACCGGATAAAAAAAAGGTCCAACACCACATTTCGCTACCATTACTTTTTTATGAAGGAGATCAGACTCACCTTAAATTTTTTTTTTTTTTCTTACACAAACCTGTTATTATACCGGACTACTTATTTTTACAACTTTCAATCCTGAAAACCTTTTTTTTTTTTTTTTTTTTTTTTTTTTGTATAGCTCATCAAAAACTGTGTTAAGTCTGTTTTTGGCATTTTTCACTACTTAATATCTCAAAAAGGACTGACTAAAAAATTCTGTAAACATAGGATAATAAATATCTTTGTAATACAGGGTGTCCGATCTCAACGGTGTCCAATGGCTAATTCCTAAACCGTTAGTCATAGACATATAGTTCCAATTAGAAAAATGCTTTAAATCAGATAAAGAAATATTTTAAAAGCGATTTGGGTCAATAAAAACATTTCTTAAAAAATTACGAAATTTAAATTTTTATATAAATTTCCCGGTCCTATAAGTTATATTTAGTAAAATTTTCCTATTACACTGACAAGTAAGACAAAAAAAAAAGTCACATTCATATGACACTAAAATTGTGCGAGTTATGAAACTTTAAAAATATATGACTTATGCCACTTTTCTTCTCTGAAAACAAATGAGTTCGGCTCGGCTTTGAGGGATCATATTCCAAGTGCTTAAAGTATTCAAAGATCTCATTTCATGTGTATTTGCGCTTTGAAAAAAATCGTACAAGTATTACGATTAAGTTAACATTTATTAAGTTTCAGATTGGCTGAAATAACATATGTTTTATTTTGTCAGGATTTGAGACTGTTTCTTTTATGATTTCTTTTAATAAAATTATGTTATTTTTATAAGTTTTTATGTTACTTCAACGATCTTATGTATGTTTTTCCAGTTCAAAATTTGTATTCGAACTTTAACCCACTTTCAAATATCCGAACGAGATTACATTTTACATACTGGCGCAAATCCGATAACAATCTAATATTATTGTGATTTTCGGTGGTTACCATTTATACTTATTTTATAGGATAACACAAAAAATTTCGGATAGATTACCGCCAAGAAGTTTATGAAAAAGTTTTAGATTAGATAATACAAGACGGAGATTGTTGGGTTTTTTAACTTTTATGTATTTTTTAGCACTGAATCCGAAAATTGCCTTAATTTTTAACCATCAAGTCAGGATATTTCGCAAATCATAAATTGTCGAATTTAAAGAATAACAAAAATCGGATACTATAAAGTAGAGGAGATGGTTGTATTTTTTAACTTTTGATAATTGATTTTTATGTACTATTTAGCACTAAATCTGAAAATGACTTTCATTTTTAACCATCAAGTTAGAATTTTTTTGCAAATGTGTAAGTTAAAATATAGCGAAAATCTCATACTATAAAACATATCTAAAACTTTTTTTATTTTATTTGATTCAATAATTTATTGGATATTTTTGCTTATCTTGGGATTCTTACAGCTGGGTGGTGTGATGAGATTGGGGAGGAGATTAAGTTTTAACTTTGAACTTTTTAACTTTGAAATTTACAATTTGCGAAAAATCTTGATGTGATGGCTAAAAATGAAGGTTAAGGATTCAGCTGTACAGAATACATAAGAATCAATTATCAACAGCTAAAAAACATGAAATAACCCAACTTTTGCAGGCTAGTGTAATCTAATAATATTTTAAAATACGTATCATTTTGTAAAGAATTGTGGCTGTTAATTTAACATCATTTTATTTAACAAAAATTCTGTTTTTTTCTTTCTTCTTAAATGTGCATTACAAATTGTATATTTTGCATTAATATGTCAGAATGACTAAAGATTTCAAATTTATATTGCAATGTTAATTTTACTCTCAACCATTTTTTAATATGTCTGACGAAATTATATTTCGACTAAATTTGTGAATGACCCCCAATTTGCAGCAAAAAAATATGCTCCAACTTTAAACAGGTATTACTCGGTCAATTTTAATCGTAGAACAACGGGACTTTTTTTGTATTACTTGTCAGTGTAAAAGGAAAATTTTACTAAATATAACTTATAGGACCGGGGGACCGTATAAAAATTTAAATTTCGTATTTTTTAAAGAAATGTTTTTATTGACCCAAATCGCTTTTAAAATATTTCTTTACATGATTTAAAACATTTTTGTAATTGGAACTATATGTCTATGACTAACGGCAGGGTCGTACTGGCTTAAATGAGAGGGCGGTAGCAAAATCGATAAAAAGGGCGCCGATTGCCTTACAAAAGGACGCAAATACTTATATATATATACATACACATACACACGCACATACTATATAAATTATGTATAAAAAATCACTTTAAAAATATATACGAGTATATTGCTACAGCGAAAACTTTATTCCTAAAATAATTATGACACCCAAATTAGTATTTTACACTATAGAAATGTAATATGCACAAAAATAGTCACCCGCAAGACAATGCACTTAAAAAAATCTGATGTTAGACCAGTGTTGCCTATTTAGAGGTATTTTTTTCCACCACACTTTTCTAAGAAAGCTATCTCTATTTTCGAATTTCGCTCACCTTATCTAATGAGTTAATTCAAACTTTACCCCGAATATCCGAATAACAATCTCCGTACAATTATCTCCAAATGGAAAATAAAATATTAAAATAAAACAAACAAAAACAATTTCGTTGGGTCAAAACTGCGTTGCGAAAACACAATATTAGTTTTTTTTAACTTATTTTTACAGAGGCGCTAAAAAAAAAATTGTCCAAGGGCGCCATGATTAGAGAAACACGATGATAGTTTTTTGAAAGGGATTTTTACAGAGGCGCTGAAAAAAATCTGACTAAGGGTGCCGTGATTAAAAAACACGATATTAAGTTTTTGAAAATTATTTTTACAGAGGAAAAAATCTGACCAAGAGCTCCATGATTACAAAAGCACGATATTAGTTTTTGAAAGTTATTTTTAAAAAGCATTATTTTTTAATTTTTAAAATGAAAATCTTTGAACATTTTATGCCTTTCAAAATGCGTGCTTAAAAAAGAAAAATAAAATAAAATAAAAAAGTGACGATGAGCGCACCGGGCATTTGCCTCGTTGCCCGGTGGGCCAGTACGACCCTGACTAACGGTTTAGGAATTAGCCATTGGACACCGTTGAGACCGGACACCCTGTATAAAGTTAAATTGTAAACTTTATGTTTGATACTTGACTGGCTTTTGAGTAACAGCTCACTAAATATGCACCCCTCCCCCCTCATTTTCCTTTTTGTTTTGTTCCAGATACATAGCATTACACGTACTTTTTGCTTAGGTACGTTCAAATTGACTATAAAAACACATTTTACGCATTATTGCTTAGTTAAATAGGGCAGTGACACCTTTTCAAAACTTACTTGAAAGGGTGGGAGATCTTTTGATTTTATTGTGCACAGCAGAGAAGCACCTGACACAGTTTTATTCTGACATGTTTTTGAAATTAGCCTAAGTACTCGCTAAGAGGTTACTTTACTTCACGAGCGAAAACACTTCTCGCTAAAAAATTTTTATAAAATATCTCGTAAAAGGCAAGGGGCAGTGGCGAGTGCAAACGAGATATTTTACTTTATTATAAGCGAGTGCTTAGGCTAATTTCAAAAACATGTCAGAATAAAACTGTATTAGGTGGTCCTCAGCTGTGCACTATAAAATCAAAAGTCCCCCACTCCCCCTTCAAGAAAGTTTTGAAACGGTGTCACTGCCCTATTTAACTGAGCAATAATGCGTAAAATGTGTTTTTATAGTCAATTTGAGCGTACCTAAGCAAAAAGTACCTGTAATACTATGTATCTGGAACAAAACAAAAAGGAAAATAAGGGGGAAGGGGTGCATATTTAGTGAACTGTTACTCAAAAACCAGTCAAGTCTCAAACATAAAGTTTGCAATTTAACTTTATATTGTAAAAATGTTTATTATCCTATGTTTTCAGAATTTTTTAGTCGGTCCCTTTTGAGATATTAAGTAGTGAAAATTGCCATAAACAGACTTAAAACAGTTTTGTTTTTTTTAACTATACAAAAAAAAAAAGGAAAAGGTTTTCAGGATTGAAAGTTATAACAATAAGTAGTCCTGTAACAGGTCTGTGTAAGGAAAAAATATTTAAGGTAAGTCTGATCTCCTTCATAAAAACTAAAGGCAGCGAAATGTGGTGTTTGAAACTTTTTTTTTCTCCGTTTTTAAGCATGTTTTTGGTCTAGATTCTTAAGTCTAATAAAAATTTTATAATTACATAAACTGCCTACAATTTTATACTGAACATTTTGGTTTTTTACTCATCTTGATAGGTAGAAAAATAAAGCAGTTACAGCATTTTCCGTAAAACACGTTTTTAGCCCAAAAATGGCTATGTAGCTTGTTAAAAATAGTCACCTCCAAAAATCTGCATGATTAAAAAAAAAATTAATCATGTTTTTAAACTCAGAAAACTACGAAGAACACTTGGTTAAAAGATTAGGAAAATTAAAAATGTCGAGCTACACAACCTTGGTGATTTGGAATGGATTGGCATGCTTAAAAATTTCAAATAAATAGTTTGCTTCTAATATTCAACAATAGGTGACAGCACCATAACTATGTCAGTAGAATGTAGAATTGAACGAAAAATTCCTTCAAAATCGTAGATTTTAAACAATTTTTCTGGCAAAAAAAAAAAATTTTGAACTTTAGAAACGTAAAATTCTCAGATACTCTGAGGAAAAGGAGAAACCATTCCTCCTAGATGTTTGAATTTCGGCGTATTTTTTTTTTTCTTTTCGTCTAAAAATATAGGCATGGACCGAAATGTACCGGAGCAAGCAGGAACGATATTCCGGTTCATGAAATTATGATTAATATTGTTCCGATTCATGAAATATTGATAAATATCGTTCCGGTTCGTGCAATTATTAAAACATATTATTACAGTTTTATATATATAGCGTATTGTGCTCGCTGTAACTTTTTTTTTTAATATTTAGAATCTTGAATGCATTTTTTAAATTGATTTTGTATGATTATGTATAAGATTTGTCTATACTTAAAAAAAAAAAAAATTGTAGTTAACAATAATTTTGATATAGCATTCCGGTTCGTGAATTTTTTCATTTCGAGCCCTGAATATACATGAAGTATGCGAAATTAATCTCGTTATCAGAAAATTTCAGCTGCATTACCCACCTAGAGAAACTTTTAAAGTTTCTATAAGTTCTGTTCTTTTAAAGTTTACCTGCCTTTCCCCTCCCAGTATACTTCTCTGGGACCGCCCTTCTGGAGAAAGATTCTTCCTGCTTCAGATGATTTTTTTAAATTTCGAAATAAGTAAATAAATCATTTGCTTCCAATATTTAACAGTAGATGGCAGCTCCATAAATATTTCGTAAAAAATCCGGTAGAAATGTTTATGATCATTTATTATCCAATAAGATCATCATTAATTTGTGTTTTTTATATATTTTAAAAAACTATAAACAATAGCAGCATACCACAATACCTTCATTTTAGGGTTTTACAGATTCATCACGTGACGTGGTCAATTGATATCAACAGATTTTTGTTCTGTATTATGCATGTAGCGTATTTGTAAGCGGGGAATCCCCTTTTTAACCGCATCATCGATCTTCGGCTCTGATAATTGATCAATCCATCAACTCCCCTTTCTTGTACAGCTGTGATAGGAGGTATGTAAACAAACGTTCCAGTTGATGTTTTGAAAGCCTTTCAAGATTTGTGCGATTAGTAAATGAATAATTTTAGTGTCATCTAATGTAATTGCTTTTAAACAGAAACTCTATTCTTCTTTTTAAACTTGAAAATTATCACTAAACACATTATCAGAATTTTCGCACCATTAATTTGAAATGAATGACAATGGAAAACCTTTTTCGGAACTGTGTGTCATTTCTGAAGAAGAAACAACTTATAAAGGTGCCATACAATGGCATATTCCTGAACCTGAAATTATGGATTATGTCGAAAAGAATAAAACTGGAAAATGTATAAAGAGTAATTGGTTTTCAATCGGTTCTCCTTCATATTGTTCATTTTATATCAATCTTCATCGGGATTATCAATGCCTTCAACAGCAATTATCAATGCCTCCAATATTGACATACAGGTACACAGACTCAGTTTGTGTATCTGTTATTTTTTACAAAAAACCTCCCAACTGTGCATGGATTAAAGGTAAAATACATTTTGATGGACTTGGTGAGCTTAAAACATTTAGTCTAAGTGCGAAAGATTTTGATCAAAAAATTGAATTTCGACATCTGGTTTACAATTCAGATTTGAAAGCTTTTTTGCTATCTTCTACCTGTGGTCTTATCATCAACTGTTCAATGAAAATCGGTATAAGGGAGGTAAAATGTGCATTTGACAGCGATAAGATTGCCTATGGTGAAAGCAGAGATTATGGCTCAAGCAAAGAAAATGTCGAGCATGATTCCTTCACTAATGTGAAAATCAGTATCAATGATCATTTATTTGAGACGCATAAAACTGTACTTGCCCAAATACCGTATTTTCAAGAGCTGTTTGATGCTAATGAGTCCAAACGATATTTTGAACTCTCAAACATTGAACATGAGATCTTTAATCACATACTCACCTTCCTATATTCAAGAGATATTCCTCATTTACATTTTCGATTAGCTTATGAATTGTACATTGTGGCCAGTGATTTAAAAATTTCTGATCTGGAATGTCTGTGTTCTTCGTATTTAGGTGCTAACCTAACTGAAACCAATGTATTTATGGTTCTAAAGCTGTCAGACACGTTTAAAGATGTTGCTTTAAAGAAAGAGTGCTTAAAATTTATTATTAAAGGAGGTGATATTGAAACATTAAGTGAAAAAGGGGTTATTCTATAGTATCTTTAAGGAATGTCAAGATTTATTTCATAATTTGTAAATGGATGCTTTGAAAGTTAGATTTATGTTTTTTTATTATTGAAAGTATGAGAAAATTGTTATAAGCTATTTTGTTGATCTCTTGCTAAATATTGTAAACAGTCACAAAAATAAAACTCTCTTAACCCGTAACTGGAGACGGGAGTCAAAATGATTCTGCATTGTTCTTCGGCTCTGATATCACATGGTTTTTCTCCTTGAATAAAATCATCTCCTCAGTACCGCCAAGTAATTCTTTTATCATTTCATGATTTCCAGAATATATTGCATTTCCAAAATAAATTCCAATGCTGTTTACAAAAGACAAAAAAGAAAAATAACATTGGAGTCTTTTTGATTCTATGTCTCTGATCGTGTAAGGAAATTCATGTCTCCAGTTACGGGTTAACCATTTCAGGGGCAAGTAATTGTGTTCGTATAATGTCGAATTCGCACCGGAATCTTCCAAAAATATTATTGCAAAATAAGGAAACACAATTTTACGACTTTTTTCCACCAAAGTTGGAAAAGTAAAATTTAATAACATTTTTCTGGTGCAAATCTTCATTAATTGTAAGTGGGATATATTATATCCCACCTACAGGTGCCAGTGTTATATATACACACACACATATATATATATATATATATATATATATATATATATGTATGTATATATATATATATATACATATACAGTAGAAGATCCTTATAACGCAAACCTAAAAACGCAAGGTTGTGCGTTATATAGAATTTTGCGTTATATGGATCACATAATTAAATTTACCTTGTAAACATAGCCAAATATGTCTGAAACATATCAAAATACATTAGAATATCTTTATACTGCATCCTTTGTTACCAAGAGTTATCCAAATTATAAAATTTTTGCATAATATAGGTCAGACATTGTTAAATTTACTTTATAAACATGATCCACATAAAACTGACCAAATCATCCCTTATATTATACATTTTCAAAAATGTTTATTCTAATAATAGCATTTTTTTCAGTAAAAAGGTCTTAAATTAGGAGATAAAGTTGAACTAATTCATCAAATTCAGTCCTCTAAAGAATAGCAATATTTTATGATGTGAAAATGCATGTGCTTTTTAACTGCTAAATTCATTGTTTACATCTGAGAAGTTGTGCGTTATATGGGGAATTGCATTATATAGAATTGCGTTATAAAGATCTTCTACTGCATATGCATTTATGTATATGTATATATCGAATGTATATGGCTGTATGTATATTATGGCTTATGTATATGGCTAACCGAAAAGTACTTGTTTCAGACTGGGTCCACTTGAAAAAGCCATTCATAGAGTTCTTCAATTTTGTTTTCTACTTGTAATTCTACTATGTGGTCTACTTTGATCACTTAAATATGAAATCATGGGTAAAGAGTTTATTTTAAAAGTTATATGATTAATGTATGTTTTTCACTAGTGTAGTGTATTGCATATAAGGGACATTATTTCAACTGTTTTAAACTTCTTTCTTGTATTTAAGAAAAGATTACACTGATTTACCATACAAATTATTGAATATTACTCATTAAATGTAAGACATTTTTGTTTAAAATAAATAAGTTGTATATATAAGTAAAAATAGGTCTTTTTTTAAAGAAACACTCTTTTAAAAGCATTTGACGTGTATCTTAATCTTAAAAATCATGCCTAAATTTTTGTGACTATTCATTTTGTTCCAAAAAATTTCTGTTACAATTCCTTTATTTGGCATGAAGCCTAATTATGAAAAATTCACTGCTTTGATTTACGGTGTTTAGAAAGAGTGAAATTTAAATTATAACTTTTACTCTGTTTTTTGTTTTGTTTTTTTTCAGAAAAGAAAGCATCTCTCTATTCTAAAAAAAAGTAACTCCCGCTGTCACCGCCGCCGCCGCCGGTTTTGAATTTTTTGTGACCGGAGGTCTTTCTTCGTTAATATTAAGAAAAATAATGCATACAAAAATATGAAAATTGGTAGTATTATACAGAAATGTTTGATAAACACGCTGATGTAGACAGTTTTCAAATCGAAGAATTATTTTAAGAGATATTTAATGCTAAAGTTGGACAAAATCGTTCCATTAAAAAAGTTTTATAGGAGCAAAAACTATACATCGGAATTTAATACTTTTTAGATCATTTTATACATTATAATTTCCCGGTGTGCAGAAATAATTTATTTTTTTAATTTGACTCATTTTTCGAGGTTTCATTTCTATTTTAAATTCAAATTTTCAGCATTTCGAGAGATATTTTTTTACTTATTTCAGAAAATTGTACTAATTTAACATGTTGCCAAACTGTATCAACAACGGAAACAATAATGTTTGCTTCAAATTAAAAATTTATTTACGCGTGACTATTATAAACAGAAAAGAAAAACTTTCAAATTAGAATTAAATAATTACGTATAAAAAGCAGGAACTTATTGAAAATTACTTCATCTATAATTACACGTGAATTTTAACAGAGAAAGGATATTGTAAAGTAATAAATTCATTAACATGCGTTAGAAGTCTTAAATAGGAGAAATTACATCACATTTACGTCACATTACACTTATTACGTAAAATGAACAAAAAATAATATTGCAAAATAGTAGTTTAAATTTAAAAATAGCGCGAGACATTTACTTGATATTTTGAGATGAACTTTTCAACTATTTTTTTTTTTTTTTTTTTTTTTTTTTTTGACAGCGCAAATAATATTTCATTTCTAATAAAAGCATTTTCACGTGAATATTAAAAAGGGAAAGAAAAGTTTGGTGAAAATTACGTCAGATTAAAAACGATATATTTAAAATGTTTTATTTAAAAGGACTTTCTTTTCGCTTTGTTAAAAAATACCGGGAGACAAAGACTCTGTTTACTTAATTCATTTTATATTAGATGATTTTGAAATGCCATTGTATCTTTTAACAGCAGCTGATTTTTCCGTAAAATTCCCCAATCAAAGAGAAATGAATAGAAACCCGTTTATAGGGCGATCGCCTTTGTTTTTTTAATTATAATTCAATCTCCCCAAAAAATTCAATTAAAGCCGATCAAATTAGCGTGCTTTTAGAGACTGCAGTGTCTGAACGGGGGGTTGGCGAGCGTAGCTCGTAGGGGGCCGAGCCCCCTAGTTATTTAAACTATTCTAAATTGTTTTCTCAATATATAATCATAATTCATTTGATTTGAAACTTAATTGATAAAAGCATATGTAAAACATATGTTACACTTTTTATTTTTTAATTTAATGCTAGGGGTCGATCCAGGCAAAATTTGGGGATTATTTAGGCCCCTTGACAAAAATCCATTTAATAAAACAAGCTCCTTCACAAAATTCCCTTTAAGGCTGTTCTCAAATCCAAAAGGACAACTTTTATTACATAAGTTTTAGTTTATTTTTGATTGGAAATGCATGAAACTAGCAGGTGTTGTTCAGAAACTGTGTAATCAAACTGTGTTTTCCATTTTTTGCAAACGCAATAGATCTTTCAGAAAATAGTGTCAAAGTGGCTTTTTGAACTGAATTTCCACGTGAAAAAAGAATAACTCAAGGAAGGGAGAAAAACATCTTTGTCACGTGATCAAAATCGCTTATAACTCAATAGGTTATATATTTATTTATCAAAAAATGGAAAACACAGTTCAATTCCAAATCGCTTCCATAGCCAGGCCTTCCAGTTTTATATCTTTCCATTAAAAATGAATTTGTAAATGTGTCAAAATGTTTTGCGCTTGTTGAGTAGAACAGTTGAGAACAGCCTTAATAAAATAGGCAAATTCACGGAATTCCATCTCATGAAACATACTCTTCATTATTTTTATTTTGTTAGGTTTTAAAATGTAATTTGCAAACAAAACAAATTCACCAGAATGGAAAACTTTAACAGAAAAATTTAAAGAAGTTACTTAATAAATCCTTGGTTTTAATTTGAGTAACTGGATTTAATTTTTCATTACAAAATGTTATTTTTCACAAAAATAACTTTTACTTTCACAAAATGGGCCTCAAGACCAAAAACCTTGCATTGACCCATGAATGCTTAGTGTTTAAAATATTTCATTGTTGCAGTTTCACAGCCAGTTGACCTATTTTAGAAAATGTAGTTTGGCACACAATTAATTCCAATGCTGTTGTAACTTGCATATAGTTATAATCATGAACTTCAAGGAATATTACTCTATGTTTATGGCCATAAAGAACATTGAGCAATTTATCACCTCTGTCCGGCTAATAGCAAAATGCTTTAAAATCAATTTATTAATTTATAATAATATTAAAATATTACATTGTTATCAGAAATTCTCCTGTAACAAATAATCTGAAAGAAACACTGCATTCTGGATTAAAATAAACAGGTAGAACTTTACGTTTGTATACTAAAATATAAATGGACAAGATGATAAAAAAATACTAATTAATTTTAAATGAAGACAGCAGATAGAGTTTTAGAAACTCTGAAACAGCTATCTTCAGTACAAGGTTACATTAAAAACAAATGTATGAGAATATAAAGGAAGGAACAAGCAGTGATGTTGTCATATAAAAAAAAAAAAAAAAAAAAAAAAAAAAAATGTACAGGATATACACAAAATAGTATACTATACACTATTGCTTTGCAGGGTATCCATTATTATCCAGAAGGTATACGGTGTTTATCACCATATACCCCCCACTACATTTCTGGGAACAATCAATTTAGCTTATAGACAAAGGTGAAGAGTGTGGAAATAAGTTTTAAAAATTCTGAAACTGTCTAGATTTAAAATTTGCTTGTGATTTTTACCATGTTGTCTATTTATATTTTAGTACTCTTAAGAATTTTGTTAACTCCTAAGCTATTATGCAGTTTATTCCAAATTAATGCAAATGCAGAGAAATATCTATTTTCTGATGCAGATGGAATAGGTATTGAATGTTAACAGAAGAAAAAGTCTCCAAATCTTAAAAAAAAAAAAACTTTTTTCTTTTTTGGAAAGGGGGGGGGGGGGTCATAATCTGCCATTTTTGTGAAGAAATTGCAGGTATGACACTCATATGTATCGTGGAAGGATAATAGTTTTGATCCTTTATTTTGAAAGTCAATGTATGTAAAGGTAGTCTGGGACACAAAATATCCGTTTTACTTTTTCTGCTTTAAAAGTCATTCTAAAGGTTTGAGAATGAAATAATGCAAGCCTGGTGCTATAGTTGTTTAAAAAAAGACCACATACAATATAGACAGAGGCTTTTCGCTAGAAAGTATAGATTTACTTGAAAATCAGACGGTATACGGCTCTGAAAAAAATCCAGAAGGTATATGATATACACTATATAGCCATTAATCACCAGACACTTTCAATTTTAGACATTTAGTCGAATATTTAAAGGTATACTTGTCAGATTTTCCTGGTATTTCAGGATTATGAATAATGTGTTTGACTTCATATTTATCATCGGCGATTTGATCAGAAGGACAATTATGGGACCAACAAATAATCAAAGAAAAATAATAATATTTGGGATTCACCTAGTAAAATGAAATGCACGAAATGATTTATCACTATAGTTTACGGATATCTGGATATTGTGCAATATGTGTATTCATTTGTGTAAGAGCACACATATTCATGGAAATATATCCATTTTTTAAAAAAGTTTAAAAAAATTCTTGCATGTTTTTTTCTTTATATCATGCAAGGTTTTCTACTAAATTTAACGCCAGTTTCAGAAAGTTTGACAAATGTAGTAGAAATAATATAGTGCAATTGGAATGTAAATATATTAAACATTTGATACAATGTAAGCAGTTAGTTGTATGAAACAGTTTTTATCTGCACATGCGTGCATAAGATTTTTTTTTTTTTTTTCATGATTTAATAGTCAATTCTATGGAGAAACTCATAAAAAAAGAAGCCAGTCAAATATCGTGAAAATTCAGAAAGATATCGGCGATAGAGTAAGCTGATGTTTAGTTGCTCTCTGAAAGCTGCTGAATGATAAAGGATTTTCCACAAATTGTCATTTTTTTTATTAACCCCTTGGGGACAAGCGACACGTATACGTGCTGCATGAAGCGCTCTGAATCCTTGTTTTTCCTCACCAGTAAAATTTTACTGTAAAATTTGCCTTATTTAATCAGTGCATTTTTGCGATTCAAGAAGACACAAATTTCTGTTTTTAAAAAGCGGTGACAAAAGATTAAAAATTTCGTAAAAGGTTCCCGGCCTAAAGGGGTTAACTGGCTTTCAGCAAAAGAGTTAGTATTTAATGAATGCTAACGAGTAGATTTAGAAGAAATGCTTAGATTTTGATGCTTCTTTTTTTCTTTGAATAGGCTCATTCTGGTGGTTTTATAAGAACTAAAGCATCAACAAACAAAGAAATTTGAATTAAAAATGACAATTTATGGAAAATCTTACCATTTAGCTGTTTTTAGAGACCAACTAAAAATCAGCCCACTCTATCGCCGATATATTTCTGAATTTCCACGATATTTGACTGGCTTTTTTTTTATGACTTGCTCCATAGAGTTGTTTATTAAATCATGAAAGAAAAATCTTATGCGCAGATAAGCTGTTTCATAAAACTGCTTATATTGTATCAAATGTTTAATATATCTACATTCCAATTGCACTATATTATTTGTACTAGTACATTTTATCGAATTTTCTGAAATTGGCGTTAAATTTGGTAAAAAACCCTGCACACAATATAAACACAAAACATGCAAGAATTTTTTGAACTTTTTAAAAAAATTGATTTAGTATCTCCATGAATATGCATGTTATTCTTACACAAATGAATACACATAGTGTACAATATCCACATATCCGTAAGCTATAGCGATAAATAATTTCGTGCATTTTATTTTACAGAGTGAATACCAAATATTATTATTTTTCTTTGATTTTTTGTTGCCCCCCTAATTGTCCTTCTGATCAAATCACCATTGATAAATATGAAGTCAAACATATTCTTCATAATCCTGAAGTTTCAGAAAAGTCCAACAAATATATCTTTAAATATTCGACAAAATGTCTAAAATTGAAAGTGTCTGGTGATTAATAGCTATATAGTGTAACCAGCAAAATATGCAAAAAGTGTTATTTTTTCAAAAGATAGTTTTTTAAATATGGCTAAAATTTAATTAATTAAAATTAGTAAATTTATTAAAACTATCAAAAGCCATGCTTTGTTTGGATTCACGAAACATTATTTAATAAGATAAATATTTGAAAGTAACAATATTTTTTTATATTATTTTTGCATCTTTATTAAGCAAGAACGTTATTTTATGTTTTGGCGCATTTTAATTTTAGAAATGTAAATTCAGCCAAATAACTAAGAACTTCCTCAGAATGTTTTATTTATGATATAACGAATTTAATAATTTTATTTGTTTGCAATTCTTTTGTTGCAACTTTACAAAAAAAAAAAAAAAAATCATAATATAATTCTTTTAAAATGTGTAAGTGTTGTCTGCGTAAATGATTTCACATAATAAGAATAAATTGTGTATTTGAATTCTTAACACTGAAAAATACTTTTATAATTGAATGTAAATAATTGAACTTTCACAAATTTTAATTCATTAAAAATAGACTATAATTTTCATAAAAAAACGTATTTTAAAAATTTCATAAAAGAAATCATGAAACTAACTAATCAGGATTCTATCTATAATTACTAACTCCATGATTTATTTTTTCTTCAGAAAATATATGTGTTTCATTTTTTATTTGCAAAAATGTGTCCGTCTTAGAAAAACATGTAAAATAAATTAATTAAAATAATAAATTTTTTAAGGTTATTCTGTAAAAAAAAAAAAAAAGAGAATATTGTGCAAATCTACAGATCAAAATTTATTTTTATGTTTAATTTCAAGTCAAAATACAGAATAGTTTTTTTGTAAAGTGTACGATAAAATGTAATTTGTGTAGCCTAGTAGAGGATTCGCTTCGCTCATCCTAATTAATTTTTTTTTAATAATTTTCATTTGACAAGACATTCATAATAAATACATCTTTAAGGGGGAGTAACAGTGAAAAATGTTCATAAAAAATAAAAATAATAATAATGCTTTGTATTCTGGAAAACCTTAAGTGTTCAGGATCAGCTGCTGTTTTAGGTATCTCCCTTTGAAGCAATTTCGGTACATTTTTATCAATTATGATCTCCAGACATCAAAATCACCCTACATTCAAATGTTGATTTATATATACATACTGAATATTTCCGTATATAAGCCGAGAAATTTTGGGTATTTTTTTCAATCCAAAGTGGTAGGGTCGGCTCATAAACGAGTCTAAAAAAATTTCCAAATTCGATATTCTAAAATAAAAAAGATAGTAAATATAAAAATCATAAGAAATACTTACAAATTTCTAAAAATACTTTAATACTTCATTCTTTTACAATGAAAAAAGTCACCAATAATCATTAACTATCAAAGTCATAATCAGAATTTTCAAGCAACTTCTTAAAATCACTTTCTTTCAGTGGTACATCAGGATGAATGTCGTCAGTGTCTAATTCATCATAAATGATAACCCCCCCCCTCCTCTCATGTTCGTGAACTTAACTCATAAACTAGCAGAGTCTGGTTGTGAAAGTCTTAAAGTATATTGATAATGAGCAGTTATTCATGGAGATATTCTTTATTAACAATACTAAAAAACGTCACAATCTCCACACTTCACATACATCTAAACTTAACATTATATTAAAAGAACTAAATATATAACTAGCATCTTAAACTTTATACTATGTGGTCGCACGGTAAACATACCGGCAGTATTTTCTTAAATTTAACCATTGCCTACGAGAAACCAGCTCAAAAAGAGACAACATTCAATCTTCGGACAATGTCTTAAAAGCATTTTAACTTACTAACACCTTTGCATAAATTTAGCGATCCGATAAAATTGGAATTGCCAAAAATCTCTGAAAATAAAGGAACATCCGTGTGATTGGCCGAAAATTGATCACATAATGACATCAAACTAACAACTGTCATCTGATAGTCCTCTCAATATCTTTGTTATGACGCCATATCATAGTTTTACAAAGACAAAGTTACTTTGGTTTCTCATGATGAAGTTACTCAAAATATAACTTCGTTGATATGCAAGTGAAACTGGAAAAACTAAAATATTACTTTTTTTTTTTTGTTGTTTTTTTTGTTTTTTCCCTTTTACATTGAAAGTTAATTTCTTTAAATGCCAACAATAATCATCATCTTTAAAAATGGCATCTTCCTCAGTTCCATCCATCGCATTACTGATGCAAAGTTTTTTTGAAAGATTTTTTTTTTTCTATTAGCTATGCACAAAAAGAGTGCTAAGTTTTCATTCGATGAATTTGTATCACTTTTTTTTAAACATCGGTTTATATACGGGTTTCCGATTTTGGACGATTTTTTACTGAAAAGTCGTATACTCAGCTTATACATGGAAATATATGGTATATGCTTTTTGTCATGCGATAGCACTCATGAATAGATTTGGATGCGACTGCGCATGTGAACAGGACTGACCAAGGTCTCAATCGTCTTCACTGGCCATCTTGTTTCAAAATGACAGCCACTTAAAGATTTCAAATTTAAAATACATACAAAAAAATCAGAAATCTGAAAAGGTATTTGACATAAGTGTTCAGCCTTGATTCAAGGATTCCAGAGCATTTTTTGTTTTGCCTATACCTTAATAAATGGCTGAGGTATAGCAGTTTGAAATTCTAGGGTGGCTGAGATTTGGAAATAAGACAACATTTTAAAAATAAGATATTCCTCACAAAAAGATTTAATTTATGAGTTTTATTGAATGCGGTTTCTCAAAAATTTTCTTTCATTGTATACATTTATAAATACAGCCTTATTTGCCAACATCCAACTTTCACCCAAGCTTGACCATAGTTGGTGAAATATAGACCAATTCACCTTGCTGGATTAATTATTAACTTGCATCAGGAAAAGTCTAATGACCACAATGTCATGTGTACTGTACTATTTAGCAGGGAGACTATTTTATTTATTTTAATAACTTATAAGAACATTTCTTTATCAGTATTTCATGATATAACTTTTTATCAGAACTGTATTTAGAGGCTGCTGCCATTTCTTTTATTTATTTTTAACACAATTTAACTTCTGTAATATTTTTTTAAAGACTGGTAAAATTTTTGGAAATTTCTTAGAGGAGAGAAAAGGGGTTTTAGAGGAAAACAGTTTGCTTCTTGGAAAAAAAGAATTTATGATAAAAGTTATACTTTCTTTAAAAATATATAAAATATCAAAATTTAAAAATTTTTATACGTACTATTTTCTTTTTCTTATTTTACTTGAATATATAGTAAAAAGAAATTATTTTAAAAAAATTATTTTAACTTGATAAAATTTCCTTGCAAAATTTGCATATGTTTATATAAAATAATCAAAAATTTATAAAGACAAGATTTAGGATCTATATTTATGGAAAAAGTAGACTTGAAAACAAGAAGAAATTTTAACTGTGTGTTATTTTCTCTTAAAAAATCTTCAATAGTTAAATGTCACTGGTGATGCTATCTCATAAGAAAAATTGCACATATGCAATATAAGTAAAATAAATTAAAACAGTCAACTCTCTTTAATCTGCAGTATTTATTCAGATGTAAACAATGAAATTTATTGTTAAGATTGAGGAAATTCAATAACATCTTATTTTTTAAAGAAAGCATCTTTCTTCTTCTTTTTAAATTAATTTAATCAAATTTTCAGTTTAGTTCTTGCTCAAAGTTTCAATTTTTTGACATTCGCTCACTGATCATCAAAAATCATAAGTACATCTAGCAGCCCTAGAAATTTTAAATTTAGCATAAAGGTACTACTGTTTAAGGTACAAAGAAAGAAAAAAATTAAAAATTCAGAAAATTAAACAAAAAAAAAATTGATTTGCTAGCATTTTCCAGATTGTTTCATTTTGTCTTTCTTTTTATTCTAAACACTATATTTATGCCAAATATCAAGTATCTAGGTATGTAAAGTAATAACCAGATCGATAGCACCTTTCCTGAAAGCAACTCGGGGTACTTTTGATCTCCCCCGCCCACACACATACCTTTGTGCTGGAGTTGCCTAGAAACCTGAAACTTTTTATCCAGGGGATTTTGCAAACAGAACAAAAGCTCTAAATTTCTAAAACCTCCAATAAAAGGGACAGAGATAAAAGGTTTGGCGAAAACCAGTGGATGATGTCAAAAAAGTAACCAAAGTCAAGAAAAAGAAGACTACTTACAAAAAGAAGTGAAATCCCATGTAAAAAATGTACCAAAGTCTTGTAACTCTAACTGTAAAAAGTTCCGAGATCATGAAAAGCCAAGTTTAGCTCTCTTATTAACTCTGACATTTTCATTTACAAATCATTCCTAATCTCTGCATCTTTAGTTAAAGAATATTTTGTGACTTGGTGATTATGCAGCAAGAGGCTGTTATAATTAACCTTAACCAAATAATCCCATAATTTAGTAAGGTTTTATAACTTGCCTGTGCTGCATAATTGCTAGGTTCACAAAATAATCATTAACTGAAGATATAGAGACCAGGAGTCCTTTTGTGAATGAAAATGATCAGAATTTATAAGACAGCTAAACTTGGCTCTACATAATTTCCGAACTTTTTACGGTTAAGTGTCACAAGCCATTTTTTACACAAGATGTTTTTGATGAGATCAGTGTTTCAGAAAATAATCAGTGATGTGCATTCGGATTTGTATATAAAAATATGTATAATTTTATTGCTATGCATTATTTAATTATGCCTACATTATTTACTTTTATGATATTCCTAAGCTTTTTTAATGTTGAAAAGATTTTATTGCAAAATTTATTTGAAATTATTATTTTACATAACATTACATATTATACATAACATTCTTCATTCATGTATTAATAATGATAATTACTGATGTTAAATTTGCAGAAGAAAAATAATGAAAACACCAAGGACTTATAATCTTCACAACCTTTGGTCCCAAGATTTGTAGATTATTAACTGATGTTACATTTGCAAAAGAAAAATTAAAACATCAATTACTTTACAATCTGCACAACCTTTGGTTCTAAGATTTGCATATTAGAAGGAGTGAACAATATTTAAATTAATACTATATACAGTAGTATTACTACTGCAATACTGTCTAATTAATACTATATACAGTAGTACTACATCTATGTATCACATCTTGTTATATTACCTTTTTTACTTAACTCCTGAAATAAAAATAAAATACTTAAAACACATGTTTTAAGTAGCTTTTTCTATATTTTGATTACAAAAGTGTTACCATAGTTAATGTTTTTAAGAAGATTGGAATACAGATATAAACTAACATTTTGTAACAAACAACATTTTCTTGAATTTTATCACCTTTCTTCAATTTCTTAATGCTCTTGTTTAGTCCATTCTAATATATCATTTTTTTTTCTAGTGCATGGTTTTTTTCTTGTAAGACATGTGCAATGCAATGAGAGACTGCTGTATTACATAAAGTATTCACTTAACCATTTCCACTAATTGATATTATTGATATAATTTTGCATATGAATTTTCATTTTCAATGACAGAAGTAGCATTTAATTTTCATACAGATATTTTCCAAGTGAATGTTTTTTCCATGGTAATAGAAGGTAGACTTTAAAATGAAGAAAAGTCAACCAATAACATGAATTGTTGTTTTGTGTTAAAATTTTAAAAATATCAATATACTGCCACACACTTGGCAGAAAGTGTGTTTTTATACTTCTTACAGATAAGTAAAAAAAATATTCCATATGCATTTTCCTTAAAACAATTTTTTTTTTAAACACACATATTTCAAATGATTCATGTGGTGTTTTTTTTTTTTTTTTTTTTTTTTTTTTTTTTTTTTTTTTCTCCAAAAATTCTAGTAATGTTAGCTAGTGCAAATCTTACTAATAGCAGCTTTTATTTTTCGCATGTGTAAATTAGAAATGTTGCTTTGATTTGAAATAACATGTTTTACTGTATGGAATTATTTTTTATTCATTTATTTTTGTATTTTAAAAGAAATGAGTAAATGACATTTTATATGTAATATACATATTTTAAATTAAATTAATATAATATGAAGGATGATGATGGCAACAATATTTGGTGATTTATCACTTGTGCCCGGCTAACACAAAAGTACCAAAATTCTTAATATGTATGTAACTAAGGGACAGTCTTGATACACACTACAGTAAATCTGTGCATTAATTTTAGAATGTTAGTTTATCAAGGTGCTCAAATTAATAAAACATATTAGCATGTAAATTTTTAATTAAGTACTTTTAGTTTAGTACTTTAGAGAAAAATAACTCAGATTAAAAATGAAAGCACAAATAGTTCATTTTAAGTAATAAAATAAAAAGAAATATAAAAACTATTTTGATAGTCAGAATGCATGGGACATTTTTTTCTGCTTGAAAACTAATTTGTAGCTTTAAACTTAATTGACTTTTTTACAAACTATTTATTAAATTTGTGGTTGAGAGCCTTTCTTTGGCAAATTTGTTGAAAAGCATCAATAATTAAAAATAATTTATTTTTTTAATTAAAGTAACAAATTTACAATTTACATATTTGAACAGATGAATATCTTTCTTCAAATGGGAGACTGTGAACATATAAAATATGAAGGAAAAAACATCAGAATGAAGATCACTTAATTTTTTATATTACTTTATAAGTAAAATTTCAATATTTCTTAAAAAGGGGAAAAAAAGATTTTCTGCGAAAATCTCTGATTTTTCCCCTCAAGCATGCCTCCAAGCTTTACCAAGTTAACTTAAAAAATGTGTAATTAATGTCAATAAATGTGTCTTTATGCATAAAATTAAATATTTTACACATAGATTTAGCAACTTTCATTTTTTGAAAAACTATTAAAATCACAGTTTTCATTATATAACATGTGTGAAAGCCTATTCAGAAAATTCAAATTACACATAATTAAATAGCAACAGCTAATGTCCTATGTTCAAAGAATTTATATAAATAAATTGCTCTATACTGCATAATATACAAGCATAACTTCAATTGCATTCTTTTGTTAAAACATTTAGGTGCTTATTTGGCAGAATTGGCATTAAAAATTGTGCTATGTCAGCGTCGTCATTCCCTGTAAGGCACAATATGATTTAATATATGAGGAATATCTCTGGTAACTGTTTTTATATTTTATGTACACCGATTCCGAATAAAAATCTTCATGGTATATTTCTAGAACAAGTGCAATGAAAAAAAAAAAAAGAAATTACCACAAAAATTAGAGTTTGAAAATTGTGCTATTAATAAAACCCAAAGATCCAACCTGTGTTTCTCATGTTACAGAACATACTGCTTGGTATACAAAAAAAGTTTTAAATAATTTTTTACTGAAAACTCTTAAAAATGTAAAACATTAATTACTCACTAATAACGCTAAAGAGCGTTTTCATACATAAATATAAATTATATATAAAATTTTCAAATTTATTAAAAGCACTAGTCACATGAAAGCAGTTCATTTACTATGCAGTTAGATTATGTATCTGATAAATGTGTTTTATTTATTTAGTTATTTTTTGATGAAATTTTAATTTCATTGCAGAATATTAGCCAGACACAAAGGCTGGAACTATTTATATTGCTTTAATTGGAAACTGGTTAATCTTCTGTAGTCAGTCTGCACATGATATATTTTTAAAAAGCCATGCTTGAAATGTTTTAAAAACCATAAAAAAAATCAGACAATGGAGATACAGTTTTCAAACAAATTGCATTTGAAAAGTACTTTTTTTTTTCCTTCTATTTAACAGTATAAAAATGGAAATCATGCAATGTTTAAAATTTAAAAAATTACAGTAAAAGTTAAATGTATCAGCCAATGTATATTAAAACATTGTGCATTACAGACAGTGGCAACTCCTTTTTTTTTTAAGGTATTTTGCTTTATTATCACCAAAACACTGCTCATGCTATATTTATTCAAATTACAATGATACCCCAGTAAACAAAGATTTCTTTCATTTGTTTTTGTAGCTCAGCTATCAAATATGAATTCAATTAATTATTTTGTTTATGAGAGGTGCTAATGTAGCACAGCCAATTTCCATTTTATTAGACAGGAAATGGTGTTTGAGATTTTGGCTAATGAATATTTCTGAATTATCTTTATTACCTGAGGCATCAGTGCACTAATATTCATAGCGAGATCTTAAGATATGAAAATTAAGGTTACAAACACAAAGTTACGGTACCCAAATATTTATTATCAATTGTAAAAAAAGAACATTTAAACTTTTATAAAGTTAACAATTGCTAGATTACGATGAACTTCAAGGCTGGGGAGTTATTCTTAAATAGCTTTTCTTTGAAGGCACTTCTTTCACTGTAACCCCCTTTGGAAATAATTTTGGAAGATCTTCATTTTTAACATTTGGCAACACCATGCAATCACCGCCAACCTATATGACAAAAAACATTTCAAATAAAATAATTGAAATTTCTTTTAATTTATGAAATATTCAGATACAGGTAAAAAGGTTTCAATGAAAGCCACACAAGTTAAAAAACAGAGTTAACCCACTCTTTGCTGACAATGCAAAAACAATATTTTCTTAAAGGAACTTGGAAGTCAAATGCCGTTTAAAAAAATCTATTGCTGCTTTAAAAAAAAGAACAGATTCTGTAGATTACAAATATATATAATTTATGTACTTTTTAATTCTCTAACACTGATTATTACCAGCTTAAAAATAGAAGCAAACATTTAAATCTCATTTAATGGGACAAGTATTCGTTGCATTTTTTTTCAAAATGAGATTTTTTTTCATGTCATGATACACTTTGTGCAAAATCTGTTGTAAGTACATCTCTATAATTTTCAAATTTGATAGAGTATGTGTAAGATATTTTGTAAATGGGGAATATGTATGACAAAAATAAGCAGATTTCTGATGGTGAAATTTATCATATTTTAATTTTTTTTTCAAAATATGTAATAAAGATTGAAAAAGGTTTAGTATCAAAATAAAGTACTTTTTTATCATCACACAAGATTTCAAGATAAAGTTTTCAGTAGTTTTTAAAGTTCCATATTAAAAAAGTAAAAACGGAAGAATTGTAGGATCACTCCTGTATCTGTCTGTCAGTCACAGCCATTTTACTTGTAAACTATGGAACATAAAAAGTTCAAATTGGCTGAAGTAATAAAGGCTATTGACTCACATATTTATAGATTATTAACCATTCACAAATATATTTAAGGAAAATGCAGAGGGGCTAATTAAGTTACTTGGAAAAAAATCTTTCCTTTACATATTGTGTGGGACATCGTGTAAAAACTTTCGTAATGCCAAACTCAAAAATACATTTCTTTTCATTTTAGATATTATATTTTCAGAGACGCTGTCAAAAATGCAATGCAAAAAAAAATTTCCACATCCCCCCTTCTATTTCCGAATCTACGAAAACTAAAATTATGAAAAACTCAGGGGTAGTAGAAGTTAATTTAAACCTTGCAAGAAAACTATAGCAATTACCCTATGACATATAAAAGGAAAAGAATATAAGTGAAACTGGTGTGAAACAGTAAGAACTAAAAGATCTTCTTAAAACACCATCAAAATGAATGCATTTAAAATTTTTTGATGGTGTTTAAGATCTTTTAATTCTTATTATGACATATAGTTTTTGAGAAAATCATATTTTTTCCAATACACACAAATTTTGATTTGCAGGCGTTCAGCAAAGTAGTTGAGGAGCACTGGAGGTACTTATTGTCGCAGATGTATAAAAAGATTGTTGATAATGAATTTCAAAGAAAATTGTCTGTAATTAGCCGAGATATTAACACTTAAAAACACAGATGGTTTGAACATAGATAAAGACACAAATGGCGTATTCTGTGTGTCATCGGCTTTAAAAGCCTAGATAACAACTTTTAATGATATATTAGTGTAATGTAATGCCCAGTTACCAATTCATATATTTATTGCATGGAACACTCCGTGTGCGAGCAATACTTGCACTCAACCTTTTTTTTTTTTAAATTTTTTTATAGGTACCTAAGTGAATGAATGCCTCTAAACTTTCATGGAAAAAAAATATTTTGTTTACATAGTTACCTTAAATTTCTTTAAACCCAAATAGTAATTTTTTATCGTAAAACATTTATAAAGTTCTCATTAAACTAAGATTTAAAAAAATAATAATAATGGCAGGGCTTTAAAAGAAAAGGCTGAATTTCTAACTTCTTGGTTGTCGCAGAAATCTCAGTCCCCTTCTTTAAGTATTAATAACGTGCTTTATTAAGCTTCTTCAATATTTTCTTACAAAAATACTTTTTACTGAAATTGATAATGCTTTAGGGTTTTTTTGTTGTTGTTGTTGTTGTTGTTTTGTTCGTTTTCACTATTTTTTATTAAAAAAATTATGAAATTATAGTTTAAAAAATGCAATGTCACTGTGCATAAATATTTCATAAATACAATTTCCTTGAAATTTTATTCACCTTAGAAATATTTCTTGTAAGTCATACTTTTGTTTTGCTCTTTTATCAATATCAGATTACATCTAATTTTATGATAATTCCCGCTGATATATTTTTGTATTGTTCTATGATCCTTGAACTGATAGTTTTTTTTTTTTTTTTTTCCTTTTCAGTTTTGTCAACAGTAAAGCCTATTTATCATAAAATATTAGTATAAAGCAAAAAATTCGATAAAATGTTATTGTGGCATGGAATGGATTTCCGTTTTATCATATTAACATTCTATTTTGTCAAATATAATGGGTCTTTTGGCAGATTACTGCTTTTTAAAAAAATCTGTCACTCGCTTTCCAGCATACAAAAGATTTCTGGAGATACTAATGGAGGACTGCTGTTACTAAATTTTAATCTACTTGCAAATTTCTACATATCTAATATGAACCATGCTTATTGTTAATTACCTACATATTGATTTAATTAATTAGAGTTAAATAAAATTATCAAAAGTACCTTAAATTATTAATGACAATTTTTTTTCACTAGAAAAGCAAATTTTTATGAAGGTTTTGGATAGTTCGTGATCTGGGCTTTGAACTTTGCAACATCACAAACGAAATTTGCAGAATTTAAAGTTAACAATTGTTAAGAAATAAAATCAACTTTTACCTTCCAATTGACAGGTGTTGCAATGTTGCTATTGTATGTTAGCTGTAGCGAATCCACAACTCTCAATATTTCACTGTAATAAACATTATAAAGAATATTTTTAAAAATACATATATCAACTTAATTAAAATTAATTGAATTAAAAAAAAAAACATAACATTCAAATATACAGGGTGATTTGCTACTGCACGTACAAATTTCTGAATCGAATCGGATAGCAATATAGGGTTGTAAAACAGCAATTAAGCTTGAAGTTACATTGGTCATCAATGTATTAAATGTCCCAACCCTCCCATATCTGCTTGTTGATGCCTTTTACACAACAAAAATTTCTCTGGTGGTTGGACTACATGGAGGGTGGTCATTACAGTTGTTTATCATCAGTCATTACATGCCCTCTACATCATTTCGATGACATTTAAAAAAGTTGAAAATATTTCCCTAATTAGTTTTGGGGGCTCATAGGTGGAAAATAAAGGGAGAAAAGAGGGAATTAAAGATGTCTGGAATAGACGCAGAAATGATTAAAATGTTGTAACTAGTATTGGAAGTCATAACAAGTAGGCATCGCATTGATGGAAAAAAGTTCCAAACACATATGCTGATGAAACAGCACGACCCAGTAGCGAGACACTACAACTTTTTCTTCCAGCTAGGTCTGATGGTAGTCTTGATAAAAGCCAAGACGAGTGTGATGAAGAAGATGAAAAACAGAGTTCTGAAGAATCAGATTGAAACTGGTAATCTATTAAATACAGTGAAAAACTAGCATCTCTATACTGTAGTGACTATACTTTACTAAATGTATTATTAAATGTAACTTTATCAAATGTAAATAATCTTTATTAAATGTAAATAATAAATTTTATGTATAGTAAAATTAAATACATTTAATTAAACATTACTAGTAAATAAAACAATTACTTTTCTCTTATAAACAGTAAACATTTAAGGCTGCTAGTCACTCAACTTCCAAACTCCCTTCGGTAATGTTAAGTCTATAGGCATGAGATGTATTTGTATTTTAAAAATATCTACTTAGTAAATTAATATTTTAACTTTTTTCTTTGTGCTCTTCTTAAATGATGTCTCTTTTTTTTCTTAGTTGTCAAAATACTTATAAAATATATACTTATTATTTGAAGTGTTAAAATCTCACTTACACTTTGTCCGCTTTTAAGATATAAAATATTAAGCTATGGATTTGTATGTATACTACATAGTATGCTAAAAGTTAGTTCAGTGAAACCCATAGCATAGCACAGTTAAAAATTTCCATTCAGCCACTTCCGTGAATAAACGGAAGTGTACTTGAGAACTTTTGTGCAGCCTGTATGTGATCTATATAATTTATCCACACCAAGTAATATTTTTTTTTTTAAATAGTTCTATTTAAAAACGCATATCACAACTACAAACGTACTTCCAACAATTATTGGTCATAGACTTCAATAGTTAAATTTATTCTTCAGCCAAATTCTTTTGTGTGTGCCTGTAAATGAACGATATATTCAATATCAATGCATACCATATTCTACAATAAGTGCTTCAGCACACCTCAGTGATGTACATAAATTTCAGTACATTTAAAATAGTGTGATATCATTAAAATACAGAGCAAACGATTTTTTCCCATAGACCATAATGTAAGGGGATTCTTTTGAGTGTCTCTGTAAATGAACCGTAAATGCTATAGACTTCCTTTACCAAACATGCCCTAGTGATACCCAATAACATCTAAGAATTTCAAGGCAATCGGACTATATTTACATCGGAAAATATTTTTGGCCAGGATTTCGGGTCAAATACTCCACTGTGCGCCAATTGAAAAGTTTAAGAGGTAAATTTTTATATGCATTTAAAAACAGTTTAAGATAAAGTATTTTAACTATGTATGAATCCCATATGTTTGGAATTCCTAGATTTGAATCATTAACAAGTAAAAACCATACACTGTGAAATATAAGAGTTGAAGATTTAATTAAATTGAAATACTTATTTAATGTTACTGAAAGTGTTCCTGATAGTTTAAAAGTGCATAAAACACAGAAAAAATTATGAAGCTTATTGTTCAATTATATTGATGTTGTCAGCAGAACAAGCTATGACAGTTAGAGGGACGTAAAAAGCTAGAATTATGGGAATTACTTAAATGTTATGCAGAAAATAAAAAAAAGAACTAAGTAAATTTAATTTAATTTTGTCAGAATAAAGAAAAATGAAAGAGAAACAATAGAAGAATATTTAAAAAGAGTTCAAGGGATAGCTAATGAAATTTTAGAATTGGCTACAGAAATTGATGAAAGCGGATAGGTTTTATTACAGAAAGACTTCAAAGAAATATAGCGAAATAACAACTGCAATATCATCAAACCCGAATAGAACTTATGAAGTTATGCATGAAACTTTGTTGAGATTCGAAAGAAAGTATGATTTCACGAAAACGAATCTAAAACGTTCAGAGCTAATTGTTTTGTGTGTGGAAAGCTATTTTGCATGGAATTATTTTAATAAATCAAATATGGCAGTCAGGAAATACAGAGAATATTCACTTAAGAAAAGTTTTCAAAATTGTTATGGTATTTGAGAGTTAAAAAATTTCAGGATGCAAGAGAATATTCACACACCAATAAGAAATACAGCAAGAATAATAATGTTTCAAGCAAGAAAATGATAGAATATACACACTTTACAGATGAACATGCATTGCAGTCAAATGAATTCAATAAAAATGAATATAAAGAATCTGCAAGTAATAGTCAAATAACTGAGATATTAGATTCAACATGCACCTCACATATCTCTCTATTCTAAAAATAACTAATGTTGTCACTGCCGGTTTTGAGTTTTTTGTGACTGGAGGTCTTTCTTTGTTAATATTAAGAAAAATATTGCATACAAAAATATGAAAATCGGTGGTATTATAGAGAAACATTTGATAAACTTGCTGATGCAGACAGTTTTCAAATTGAAGAATTATTTTACAAGATAGTTAATGTTAAAGTTAATCAAAATCGTTCCATTAAAAAAGTTTTATAGGAGCAAAAACTATACATATGAATTTAATCAATTTTAGACCATTTTATAAGTTAGAAGTTTCCAGTGTCCAGACTGCATTTATTTTTTTTATTTTACTCATTTTTTGAGGTTTTATTTCATTTTTAAATTCAAATTTTCAGCATTTCGAGAAATATTTTTTAGAAAAGGCTATTATTTTAAATTGTTGCCAAATTTAAAAACAGCGCAAAGAATAATACTTCCTTCAAATTAAAAATTTATTTACATGTGACTATTATAAATTGAAAAACTTTCAAATGAGAATTAAATTATTATGTATTAACAGCAGAAAAATACTGATAATTACGTCATAAAAACTATATTTACACATGAATTTTAAAAGAGAAACAATATTGTAAAATAATAAATTCATTAATATGCGTTAAAAGACGTAAATGGAAGAAATCACGACATATTTAAAATTGTCAAACAGTTTAAATTTAAAAATATACCTGCACGAGATATTTATTTCATATTTTGAGATAATCTTTTAAAACTAATCTATATATATATTACGCTATCGTACATGGCACAGAAATCGCGATTATTTGTTAACTATTTAATGGCAACGCGAGAATTAAATGCATCACATTGGTTATTGAACAGCATTTAATGCATCTCCATACCTATAAGAGGGGTTATTAACCCTGTTCTATCACCAAATGCCAAGTTTTTGCCAACTTAGCTATATATCGCCAAATTTGGAGACCAAAATTAGTCACCACAAAAGTGATGCCAACTTGGCAATATCTCTAATATTTCGCCGAATTCCCATAGACTTCCATTGAAAAACAATAGGGTTTACTTGCTAACAGAAAATCAACATAGAAATATTCTGAACTAATGAATCAATGCAGATGTTATTGAAGTTCCTACAAGAGTCGTATTGCTTGTGTTAAGAATTCTAAGCCAGTGCAAATAATATTTCCTTTCTAACAACAAAAGTATTTTCATGTGAATGTTAAAAACAGAAAGAAAACTTTGGTGAAAATTACATCAGATTTAAAACAATACATTTAAAATGTCTTAGTTAAAAAAAATTTCTTATAGCGCTGTTAAAAAATACTGGGAGACAAAGACTCTGTTTACTTAAATTATTTTATATTAGCTTATTTTCATATGTTTCACTAATCTGATTTAATCAAAGATGAAAACAACCCGTTAACAAGGAGATAGCCACTGTTTTTTTAATTATAATTCATTCTTCTGAAAAAAGTTTTAAGTCGATCAAATTAGTATGCTTTTAGAGTTTGCAGTGTCTGAATGGGTGTTGGCGAGCGTAGCTCGAAGGGGGCAAAGCCCCTTAGTGTATAAAAAATACATTGTTGTTGTAGAACCTGAAGATACAGAAATTGCAACTGCAGACAGCAATGAATCAACACAAACGAAATATCATGGAAATGTTCGTGTTATGGCTTATGATCAGAAATTTGGCAAAATAAAAATCGAACTGACAAATGTTCTCAGTGTACCTAATTTAAGAGAAAAATTGATGTTTGTTTCAATTTAAGTAACAAAAGGATATTTGATAACGAAGGAACAGCCATTTTCGATGAGAAGACAGGATGATTAACAGAAGACAGTACATTTAAAATAAATTTAGCTACATGAGAAACAGATGAAGATAAAAGGAAAACTTGTTTATGGACAAATGAATCAAACAAAGAACTACGGCATAGATGACTTGAACATATAAATTACGTACACCTACAAAGAATGTCAAGAGAAAATCTTGCAAGAGGATTAGAAAAGATGAATGGTGAAGAAACAAAATGTGAAGTGTACATTCAAGGGAAATTAACAAGAACACCATATAATCACTTTATAGAAGGAATAACATACATTTTAAAAAGGTTACATATTGATTTATGCTGACTAATGAAAGTACACTCACTGAGGCGAAGTAAATACATGCTGATAGTAGTAGATGAAATTAGTAGACTATATTTTTTATATTTTGTAAGAAATAAAGATAAAGTAAAAGAAGTATAAATAGAATAGAAAGAACAGAAAATGAAATTGGTAAGAAAGTAAAAGAAGTTTAATCAGATAATGGTTCAGAATTTACTGTCAAATAGCTCATGAAATATTATAGAAGAAAGGTTATAAACAGTGACAGCAGTTCTACCTTCTTTTGGTGCCCGGGGGCAGGAAGAATTTCTGCATACCTCCCTCCCTCCCTCCCGCCACATAAAAAAAATAACCACATTATTTTTCTGTTAAACGACAAAAAAAAGTGAAGAAATTCTGCATACCCCCTCCCACCAAATAAAAAAATAACCACATTATTTTTCTGCAAAACGACAAAAAACGCGAAGAAATTCTGCATATCCCCCCCCCCCCTCCTGCCAAATAAAAAAATAACCACATTATTTTTCTGCAACGACAAAAAAGTAAGTCCTTCCGGCTTGTACAGAGAATAAAAGACAGCTTCCCTCTTCTTGTTTTTAGGAATTAAACTAATTTTATTCAAACACACAAAACTAAAATGTGTATAACCTGATTATAGAAGATTACCATTTTCGTCAATACCGAATTTGAATAAGAATTTCAAAAAATTAGCCAGCTATTGCCAAGTTGGCTTCGTTTATGGCAATTTACTTTTATTGCCAATTTGGCAAAGCTAAATATCACGAATCTTGGGAAAATGTAATGTTAGTGGATATGACTATGTAGTTTTAAATGGGAGTAACAACAATGAAAGTAAATTTGCGATTTGGTAAAACTCATAAATTAAACCCTATTACAAAAAAAATCTTGTTTCAAAAGTTGAAAATTTCCTTCCAACTCTTTTTTGGCTGAAAATATAAAAAATATCAAATAAAATACAAATAAAGAAGCTATTTTGATATAGCAATGAGTACAGTCGGAATTGAAAAGTTTTGGTGAAAAACAATAAACAGAGAAGAAATGAAAACAAGTGTTTTATTGACATAACTATAACAATTATAGAAAGTGCTCAAATGTGTCACCACCACCATCGATACATACCTGACAGCGTCTAACAAGTGATTGGCGCATCCTTTCGAAGGTTCCAGATGTCTCATGTATGAGACACTGGTTGACTCTGATGAGGACCTCATTGCAAGACTTTCAGTCATTGCTGCAAATGTTCATGAAACACTTGGAATCTGTGGGAAGATACACCAATCACATGCTAGATGCTGCCAGTGGCACATTTGAGCACTTACTGTAATTGCTATGTCAATAAAACACTAGTTTACATTTTTGTTTTTCACCAAAACTTTTCATTTCTGACCATACATTCCTATACAAAACGTGTTTGTTTTAGTCAGCAGCACGACCCGTCCAAGTTTGTCCCATGATCGTAGAAACACTCTGTATATCATCAAACCCTGGACACTGCATAGTATAAAATACAATTCAGGTTTAAGAAAGTAAATGACATTAAAAAATAAATATTTATTTAAGATTACACAACAAAAGCACATACTTAAAATTACGTCCAGTAGTGGCAGGATACAGCATGGACAGTTTCATTCTCTTATCAGGTCCAATGATGAACACCTAATATTAAAAAAATACACAGTTTTTACTAGGTAGGGAATCAAACACAGGCTTCACAGGCTATAGAAGATACCGACTGGTATACAGAACATGAGTAAAAACAATTTGTAACTGAAAACTATAATAGGTTTTTTATATTTAATATGTATTTTTAGATTAATTACTAACATCAAAAAATATTTTTATCTGAAAAATATCAAGTGTTCAAATAGTTTTGAAATTTATTAAAAATGGTACTTTCATATTAACCACATACCAGGGATTAATACTTGTATTCGAAGAAATCAGCAAAGATTTCACTATTTACAGAAAAATATCAATTACGTATTGAAGTAGTTTTTAAATTTATTAAAAGCAGTACTTACATATCAGCCACATACCAGGAGTTATTAGCCAAAGAGATCAGCAAAGATTGAATGCATATAACCTGATTTCACTATTTACAGCAACTTTTTTATTCTGATTATTTTCAGTGTTTAAGCGCATAGCTTTGATTATATATTTGTTAATTTGTGTTTCATTTATTTATCAAGTTTTAATTTCATTATGGAATGTTAGCCAAAGCCAAATGCTGAACTATTTATATTGTGATGTTACATGCAAATGGGTTCATCTTTCATAAAGGGGTTGAATTGCACTAGAGAATGCATAAGAAAATTCATGCTTTAAAATGATCTTGAATACCATAAAAAATTTGTAAACTGAGATACAGTTTTCAAACAAATTGCTTTTGACACTATATCCATTTTCTCTATTGGACAGTATAAAAACTGAAACATTGCAATGTTTTGAAGTTTTAAAAATTGCTGTAAAAATAAAATTTATTTGACAGGTCACCGTCAGTATGGTGTCAACATTACTCACAGACATGTTTTTGCTGTATAATAGATTCGTAAATGAATTTTCTGTTAAGCATAATTTATTCGAATTCTTAAACTGACAACATTTAGTGAAAGACTAATCTATATCTTAATTACAAATTTTACCAAACATTATGTAACTTCTCAAGAAGAACTATTAGAAATCAAATATGATGAAGAGAATACTAATATCAAAAATAGTTTTGATAGTAATGGATAACAGAAACTCTGGCAAAAATGAAGAAATTAAAAATAGAATTCTTCTGGAAAAACGAGAGGAATGGGCAAATATGCAATTCATAGTAAATTAGTGCATTTATTTTTGACAAAATATTTATTGCTTCTTTTTCTTATTTCTTCCTCCTTTTTGATAATTATTACAATTTTTACTTGCATATTTCACACACTTTTTTCTGGGCTGAAAGAAGAGTGCAAAAATATGTGGAATATTTTTAAAAGTATTTATTTGTATGAAATTTCCTTGGAGGAAAACTTACAGAAATTAGAGAAATGTCCCTCTTTAAGATTATTATAACATTTTAAAAAATAAATTACAAATGTAACAGTTATTCAGATGGCATTTTTAAACAGGATAACATAGATATTTTTTTAGTTTTCACAAGTGTTCTAGGATAATAATAATAAAAACTAAATTAGCGAGAGAGCATTAGTAGAATTTAAAAACTCTGTTGCTATATTTTTCTGCAAAGCGGACCATTCTAAATTTAAAGTCTGTGGTAAAATTTATTTATCCATTGTGATTTCACAGCATGAACAATATGATCAAATGTCGTAACTGAGACTGGTTAATTTTTGGAGAAAGTACAGATATATCAGGAGTGTGTTGATATAGAATTATTGGTTATAAAATCACCCGCAATCTTGGAGTATATGAAAATATGAAATCACAGGATACAAGCAAAAAGAACAGAATATGCTCCTTTGGATACACAGAAGTAAACTCAAAATTGACTTTATATCTAATTACGAAATGAAAATTGCTAGAATATATCACTCACTCGCAAGAAAAGTGACAGCTCAAAAAAAGTAAATTTCACAGGATTTGATAAGATTTAATAAGATTAATTTCATAAGATTTGAATTTTTTTTTTTTTTTCTGTAACCTGGAATTATAGAGATTAGCTCTGCATGCAGCTGTAAAAGTGTACATACAACTTTTAAGAATTTAAACATAAAAGAGATAAAATGGATTGAGTAAATTCATTCCCTCCTCCCCATCATACACACACCTCATAAACATAATCTTCTTTTTAAGTTGTGACATTTTTTTTTGTTCCACAGTTTGTCAAATCCCATGCACCTCTTAAAAAAACATGTAAAAATGTGGATTTAGCTTAAACACAATGTCATCCATTATAAAGTATTAAGAAAAATATTAAACAATACAAAATTACAAAAATTAGTTTGTATCAAAATAAGTGTCAACTGCTGATTCAGAACACGATTTATCGATATTTAAATGAACCCTTAACTGCTGTTAGCAGTCTCACATTCAATCATCACAGTTTAACTTATAACTTTCAGTTTAACTATAGATTGTACTAGTGAAATTTTGCTTCATTTAGTGTTATTGCTACAGGCAATAATAGGTGAATTTTAATTATAATATCCTGTACATACAGCTTAGTACAGAATACGTATTTTCTGAATTAAATGTAGCCTTTTATTTACTTTCATTAACCGGTCTCAAAGACTACGAGGCAATTTCTGTCACAGTAGTTAACACAGCATTAGTGTTAATCAATCGCAATATATCTAGGAGATACAATGAACTTTTGACACTCACTGTATAGTAACACATGAACCCCATGACAGAACGCCGGCGACAACGTCACAGAGTGGGAAAGATTTCTTGCAGATAACAATTTTCATCAGAAAAATATTTTGGGGGAAGGAGAAAAGATCCATACAACAGCAAAAGGATCTTCTGCATATGTTTCAATTCTATAGAACGATATTGGTAAGAGGTGACAGTCTTCTGCTTTTCGGCAAATTTTCGTCCCTACACCGGCCGAAATTTTCGTACTGCGGCTTTCCTTTCCCATGCATTAAAGTTGAAAATCTTGAAAATGTTAAGTTCTAAGTTACACCCAGTTTTTTAATATTATTTTACTCTAGTTGTTTTATTTATTACTTTGTAATACTAATACATAAACAAGGAATCATCTACATGTTCTCCCCCACTAATTTCCAATCATATACCCTCCCTCCCTCACATTGTTTAAAATCCTTAAAACCCTAAAAATAAAAAATAAAAACTGCTCTACTTTATTACTTTGAAGCGAGAATAAATGAATGATCAGTCATCTACCTCCTCCGGAAAATGTTAGTTTACCTCTCTTTGGCCCCATCTAGCAATAAGTGCTGTGACAAAAACTGTTACATAGATACTGCGGGTGATCTCTGAGACTGCTTGATCGAAAGATGACTAAAAAGCTCAGTTAACTCATAGGATAAAATTTCTGTACTAAACATTATGTACATGACTAATATAATTAAAATTCACCTATCCAGAATTCTCTAGCGATAGCACTAGGGTTTCAAATGAAAACAGAATTACACCAGTATCAATAGTTACACTGTGTAAATAGAAGAAAACAGTGGTCTGTGAGACTGCCAATAGCAGTCAATGGTTAAAGTTGTAAATCTATAAAAACATACAAAATTTTACAAAAAAATATATATTTTTTTTTTACCTTAGTGTCCTGATTATATTTGTTACTTCAAAGCAACAAAAAAATTATTCTAAAGTATCCAAAGGGGACTGGGGATGGAGAGAGCAAAGTATTTTTAATTTTTTGCAGTTTGATCTTATTAACACTCTTGTCTTGACTTCTGGGACTGTTCATGCAGAAATATTTTGCTGTTAATAAAGTTTGTTGCAGAAAGCATATTAATTTTTCTGCAACAGGGCACATGGATATGAAAAAGGTAATTGCAACAAAAAATTTAATTTAATAATAGTACTACTAATAATAAATTCAAAATAATATAAATTCATTTATTATTAACATGTATTTTTGAATATTTATTAGAAAGAAAAACTGAATAATTGCAGTAATTGTAACTTTCTTAGTAACATTCAAATATTAAATGAAAATTGCTTCTTATTTTAAATTTACTGATAACAAGAACTGCCAGCAAAAAGACCAAAACATGACCAATAGCATTCTAAACAAGTGAGTAAGTGTGATCACAGATCACACAGAGTGTTTCGTTTAATAATCCTTTCAAAACACTTTATTCTTTAATTAAAAAGCCAAATTGATAATTTATAATTATTAAATCCTTAAAAACCGTGCATAAAACGGTAAAAAACGCTAAGGCTTGAAAACAAAATTTAGCTTTTTTTCTTGATATTTAATGAATTTTCGAGTTTGTATGGTACAATCGAGATAATTTTTAGAATTTCTGAAAGCTGACTCCCCCCCCCCCATCTTGTGGTACTAATTTCGAATTTCTGGAATGCGTAGAAAAAAAGTAATCGGCCTTAAAGAAATCACCAGTCCTTATCTGCCATTAAAATGACACCTGTTTTCATTTGGTGGAAGAAATCATTTTTGTAATTTCATAAAAAAATTCATGCTTTTGTTGAATTATGAATACCTTTCCAATCTTGTAATTGGGGTTTTTTAACTAATAACGTCCATTAATTATGACTTTTTCAAAATTTTATGATTTGTCGTTTGATGCAAGATATCCAGCTATAAGTATGCAAAATTTCAAGTCTCCAACATATATAGTTTCTGAGAATGGGCTCTGTGACAGACGGACAGACATACAGAGGAGTGACACAAACAGGGTTTCATCAGATGAACGAAACCCGAAAAATGATACAATTACTCTCAGATTAAGTTACTGTGGCATTAGGAAAATTATATTGCTTTCAAGAGTAAATGAGATCAACTCATTTACTCAACTATAAGTTATAAGTATGATTTCACTCAGAGTTTAAAAAAATTAAAATTTTAAAGTTTTCAGACCATTATATCACATTAAATTTAAAAATTACATTTACACATAATAAATTTTACACTTAATTTCAGAAAATTAGTAATAAAAAAATGAATTAATGCCATACTGCACGACATGTCAAAGGTAATCCATCTTTGTCTTTTTCATCTGGATCAATCATTCCCAAAGACACAGCTAAGTCCCGCTTCTTATCAGATATGATAGGAAATGGAAATCCAGTGTCTTTCAGACAAGCGAAAACCTTTATATCCTTAATAAAAAATACTATCATCGATAAAAATGAAGATGAAAACAGAATGCAACAAGAGAGAATGTTAGCACACATACAACGAAATATTAAATAGCCCAAAATTTAGGAAATTCAACAGTCAATTATATTGAAAAACCAAATTGTTTTAAATATTTGAATTAACTAAAACTACTTCAACATTTTAGCTTTCATATGCAAAATTCAAATTTTTAAGTAGGGAGAAGACTTCCCTCCAACAAACATTTATAATAAATGATGGGGATCTCAAACAGTTGATAGGAAAGGAAGAAAAGATAACAATGCTATTCGGTTTTATTTGTCGTTTGCTCATGTCACATAATATTTCGTCATTTTTTTACTTTACATAATATTGCCCTTTTTTTGTGTGTGTGTTACAGGTTCCTACAATTTCTGCATCTGGCAATTTTTCAGAACCATTTTCTGAAATTCTCATAAAATTATTTAAATACTACTCAATAAATTTTTAATTTAACTTTTAATTCTTCTTGGTGTGAAATTCATATTTACAAGTTAAAAACACTCTACATTCCAACCTTAAACATTCTGAAATTTTTATTCCTTACATTTTTAATGCTGTTTTGTATCATGCATGAAATAAATATTTTTATAGGCATGGAATTGTTTATCCAGAAACCATATAATCAGAAAACCAGCCCAGTAGCAGAAACTATGTAGCATGGCAGCAGACATTGCAGATTTTTAGACCTTGCAGATTAAAAAAAAATTCTGAACATAAAAAAATGGCTAAATTTTATTTTATCACTAGATTATTATATGTCTACTGTATTTTCTTTGTAAATGCAAAATTTTGCTTATTTTATGGGTTACTGCTATTTCTTATTGTAGATATTGTTCATAGTTAGGTCGCAGATAAATTGTGTTTTGTTGTAGAAAAATCTGCTACTGAGAAAAACATATAACCAGAATCATATTTTCAATGATTGACTTCAGAATTTTTTCAGAAAACAGCGCTATACAGTGGCAATTTAACATGTGCATTCCCATTGCTTGATACATTGCCACATGCATATGCATAGCATAAATAGTTACCAAAATCTAGAATCTCAAATGCAATCATTTAGATGTAGGGCATTTTGATTTTCATGCAAAATTATTTCCAAGGGATTCCCATAGATGGACTTCTTCAATACCTTGATTAATGTTTGATCTTGATTAGATCCGATTCTAAATGAGATTAATCGGTACTTCTTAGTTATCCCGTCAACCAAATTACTGTCGCCAAATTGTAAAATTAAAAATGCCAATAATGGTTTGCCATTAATTAAAAGATTAAATGCCCATAATGGCCAATAAAATCATTAATTCGACGTTTTATTTGTATTTTTATTAATGTTTTACTAATTTATTTGTTCTTTCGTTATTTAAAATAAAAATTATGTCAATGTGTATAATTTGGCGAAATTGGTCGACGGGATAACTAAGAAGTACCGATTAATCTAATAAGCTGAAATAAGGAATGATGACACAGCTATATATATTCTAATCTACTAATAACTTTACTTTAGGTTGTACATAAAATAATGTTCCTGTTTCAATGGTATAACAGTTTAATTTAGACTACAAAAAATCATACATCAGATTGAAGGTAAACTAACCTAGTTTTTTTTTTTTTTTTTTAACAAATGTTCAATATGTGCCTCTTTAGTTATCGTATTCCCCCGCATTAGCCGGCATGCCGGAAAAAGTCGATGTACACCAGCATGCCTGAAAAACTCTTATTTACCGGCATGCCGGAAAATATGAGATTTCGCTACTGCAGGACGGGCGGCTGATTTATTTTGATTTTTCTAACAACATTTTTCCTTTTAAGGTAAAATATCAATACTTATTTTTCTCTCTGTCTCTCTCTCTCTCTATATATATATATATATTCAGGGTTAGAAATTAGCGGTCGTTAGTCGCCAAATGCAACTAAATTATTGCATTTGACGACTAGACAATTATACCTAGTCGTCAAATTTGACGACTAGCTTTTTCCCACTTTAATTTTTGTTTAAAAAACGCTCTCATTCTTTAGCGCAAGGGTTTTTTTTTTTTTTTTTTTTTTTTAACATAGTCGTTTTGTCACGTCTGAAATAGCCTGTTTCTTTCTTTGTTATTCTTTTTTTTCCTTCTTTTTCAAACACATGCTACTGTCCATTCTTTTATGGAAAGCAGGTGTTCTTCACATGCGTGCAGTGGGGGGTGGGGGGGTGGGGGGTTTCAATAGGATTTGTCAATCACCTCCTAGCTGACTTCTTTTTAACCAATAACTGATAAAACTGACCAGAGAGGCACCTGTCTCTAAAAAGCTTGCGCACTTAGTTCAAAAGCCTGGTTTAAAACTGCTATGCACCTGTCAATCACCTCTAAGCTAACTTGATATGCTAACCAATAACTAATAAAACTTACCTTAAAAACCACACCCTTAAAATTATTGCACTACTTGTTTGAAAGCATGGTTTAAAATTGATATTTGAGTTCAGTATAGCTTCTAGATGACACGAGTGTTTAAAAATGATGAAACGCGATATAACTTCGTTTTTTTCCTTACCATTTCCAAATAAACGTTTAAAAATCGAAAATAAAGAACCGCTAGATTCTAACAATGAGAATTCTAAATTAATTCGCAAAGAAGTCAGCAATTCAACATTCCTAAAATGGAAAAAAGAGCACCCATGGCTCATTCAAGAAGAAAATTTGATGCTATGTACCCTATGTAAAGAATATGCTAAACCGGAAGAGACAAACTTTGTTAATGGATGTCCAGCATTGAGATATGAAACGGTAAGTAATTTCATTCTAAGAATAATTTGTTCTGTTATTATTTTTCTTTTATAAAGTAATATTCACTGTCACTCATCTCTCCACTGAGTAAATTGCAAAATTGGGAACTATCAATTACTTGAACCTATTACTTAGCTTTATCGCCGATAATGCGAATTGAAATTAATTTCAAATTTCACTCACAATATTATCTACTTTGCATATTTTTTTTCCTAAGTTGATTATTCAGAAATACTATCAAAATGCGGCATTTTGAACCTAATTTCCGACGTCGCAATTCGGGAAAGTTGAAAAGTGTCGTCATGTGACACGAATCGCGATAAATAATTTATTTCCCAAAAACGAAAAACTCATCAGAACCACCTATCAGAAATAAATTGTTACTTTACGCGATATGTTCGTAAATATTTAAAATAAAATGCCCTAAAAAATTTTTAAATATTTTAAAATAAATAAAAAAATAATTAAATTTGAAAATAATTTCTAAAAGATGTATTTACCAAATATGGAAAACGCTATTCGATTACATTAGTTTCTTGGTAAGAAATCAACTCCCAATTTCATGCATTCTTAAACAAAAACTAATTTAATTTAGAAAGTAACTTTGGATCTTAGAACAGCCGTGCACAAGTAGCCTCATTATAATTTCTTTTTCCCTCTTTAAAGCGAGAGCAACTATTCAAATTCTATTCATATTCAACCTCACATATAAAAAGAACTCTGCAAATGTTTCAGCGGAAAAAAGAAATTATTGCGCTGCAAGCAAACAGAATAAGTATACAAAAGAAAAATAAATGAAAATACAGCTCTGCTTGTGCTTTTCCTTACTATTAAAAAAAAAAAAAAAAAAAAAAAGATATCTTCGTTGTTAATGGAGGGATTTTCTTGAAATTTTCAGCAAGTTGCAAACATAGTAAATTACGCAGTGAAACAAATTTTTATTATAATGTAATAAGTGATTAGAAAATTAGAGCCTCTACAAAAATCACTCACTATAGAACAATTCTAAAGAAGAACCAATGCGGTTTGTTTTGTTTACTTAAACACCGTGAGGTTGGAAACGTTATCAAAATAAGATGATCTGCTTTGGATGGATAACATTTTGTTACGCAGAAAGAAACTGTGTGGAGATTTTTTTTTTTTTTTCGTATTCTATTTTAAAAACATCCGTTATCTGGTAAGCATGCAGGATAATTGGCAATAGCCGTAATTATTAAGGATTGAATTGATGGAAACGGAATTTCGGCGTTCTTTCTCTTTTCGGCCGAAAACAAAAACATTGGAACTTTTTTTAAAGTAATCAGTAATCAATACATACATAATTATTAATTATATGTTTTTATTAAATTTATATAATTATTAATTATACATGCTTATTAAATATTTATAACTATTAATTATAAGTGTGGCCAAAATTGGCTCTGAGTGCCTTAGTCCCAAAATTTTTTATTTTGGGATATAAATAAAAAAATTATAATTCCATATAAAATAAAACGTAATTAATTTATCAACGAATACAGAAATATTTTCTAATTACAAGAATTTTATTTATACTTTTAAAATATTTTGATTTTAGGTATACATACAATGTAGGTTTATTTTTTATAATACTGTTTGTAAATGATTATATGTTATACTAGAACTTTCTCAAAGAATATTCAAAACAGTTCTGTAGTTTCAAACTAAAAATTCTCTATTTTTTTTTAAGGCTGCAGCTTTTAATGAGCGCGCAAAACAGTTTAGGCAAATATGTGTTGCTTGCTTTATAATTTGCATTCACGTCTGAGTCAGTCATGACTGATAATTATAAACAATGGAATTCATAGCAATAGTCTCATTTCAGCCGTGAGTAAAGTTGAAAATATTCGAAAGAAGATTTGGAATACACAATCTCTGTCGAGTTTTGGTCCGATTTCATTTTCGGCAAAACTTGGATTTTAGGCCGAAAATGAAATGAAAGTTTCGGTCGGTCGATTTCTAATTATTATTGTGTCAGAACATTCGGCCTAGAATAATATACTACCAAAAAATTGATAATATTTCCAGTAATTGAATAATCAATAGTACAAATTTTATATCCTCATTAGTTTTGGATTAAAATTCTACCAAGAGGAATATATATATATATATATATATATATATACATATATATATATATATATTTTAATGTATAATTTAATAAAAGATTTACTTTTTTAGGGGGGAGAGAGGGATAAGTAGCATACTGTAATTTTATTTTGTTTTGCAACATCTCTATGTAGGTGAATAAATAACTTAAAATTAATAAGAAAAATTAAGTCATTTTTTAATTTTTCATCATTTTTACAGCACATAAAAAATATTTAATTAAAAAGTTCTGGCCTTTTTAAAAAAATTAATGAATTTTATTTTGAGTTTGTATTAAAATATTATTTTTTTTCAGGTAAAAAAGCATAGTATGTCTGCTACGCATTATAATTCTTGCAAAGCAAAATTAGCCAAAGATAATCCATCTAAAGCACCACTGATGTCTGCAGTTAAGAAAATGGATTCCCAATTACTTTCGAATATGGAAAAGCTCTTCAATACAGCATATCTAATTGCTAAAGAGGATTATGCTTTTGATGACTTTCCCAGTTTATGTGCACTCCAACAAAAAAATGGAATAAAGTTTGGCAACACATATGTGAATGATAAAGCAGCTAAACAATTCGTTAAATATATTGCAGAAAGCATGAGATCAGAAATTAAAGAACAGTTTTCTTCAATTGATTTTTTTTCTATGATGGCTGATGGATCCACTGACAGGGCAACAATATCATCAGAAATAATATATGTTTATTATTTGTATGAAGGAGATGTAAGATGTACTTTTATTGGTTTGAAAGAATGCGAAAATGAATGTGCTTCTGGAATAAAATCCACAATAGAAACTGCTGTACAAGAATTTATACCAGATTGGAAGGGAAAACTGGTTGCAGTCAGTTTTGATGGTGCTAGCGTAAACATGGGACCTGTTTCTGGTATTGTCAAATTAATGGAGGACGACTGTGGAGATTTAGTCAACAGTTCACTGTGTAGCACACAGATTAGAGCTAGCTTTAGCTGATGCACTAAAATGTGTGAGGTATGTTACTAATGTTGAAGACACAATTAAAGGAATTTATTCATTTTACCACAACAGTGCCAAACGTACAAGGGAACTTAAATCGCTCTCTGAAATCCTTGATGAAAAAGTTTTGCGGCCTGTTGGTTTGCATGGCATTCGATGGTTGCAATCACGGCATCGAGCTGTTCAGGTTCTTATTAAGAACTGGCATGCAGTTATAATTCATATGGAACAGGTTGTTGCTGCTGAAAAAGAAAAGACAGAATGTGCAAAATTAAGAGGATATTTAAAAACCTTGAAATGTGAAAGATTTTTGAATTTCCTTCATTTATATGAAGATATTTCTCACATTCTTGCAAGACTTTCTGAAACTTTTCAGCAAAAGTTCTTGCTTCTGAGCGATTTTTTTGTAAAGTTGGAATCTAGTAAAGAAAGACTTTCAAAAATGATTTCTGAAGATGCAAAAAGCCTTCAGGAGTTTAAAAATGCCCAGAGTTTTCAAGGTACTGAAGTAAAGTATAAAGATATAACACTGTCTCGGAATGATTCGAATTTACGTTTGTTTGAAGAAGACCGGAGAAAGCTTATAACTGAAATAATAGAATCTTTAAATAAACGGTTCTATAATATGACAAATGAAACCATCTTTGCAAATTTAAAAATATTTGACCCATACTCCCTTTATGAATTGAAAGAAGATGATGAGAACAAAGTTAATAATCAATTAGAAGAACTCATAAATAATCTTCTACACAATGTAAGAAAAAACATTAATAAAGATGCATTAATCGAGGAATTCTCTGACTATAAAATGTGGACTAAAGATAAGTTAAATATTCCATGCAAAGCTGCTTGGCAGCGATTAATCGCAGAATCCAAATCTAATACGAGTTTTTATAACATCAGGAAAATTTTGGAATTTGTTATGGTTCTTCCCTTGAGCATTGCTGAATGTGAAAGGGGTTTCAGCCAACTTAATCTTATTAAGACAAACACAAGGAATCGTTTGTCACTGAATTTGATCAATGACATTCTTTTAATAAAACTGTATGGACCAACATTAGATAATTTCAATCCACAAAAAGCCATTAATTTATGGTACTCTGATGTAACACTCGGTCGAGTTAGGAGGCCTGATTTTAAAAATTAAACGAGTTAGGAGGCCTGATTTTAATTCAAGATATTATTTTAATTTTTGTATTCTTTGTTTGTGATTTTTGTATTTTCAACTTTTGTATTCATATAAGCTATATAAAAATAATTAGTTAAACATTTTTCTAGCATCCATATGTTGTAGTTTAATCAAATTTTACTGTTTTATAGAAAACCAGTTTTTACTTTGTTTTAGTGATTAACAATGATAGTGTTTTTAATATATACCCCCTTACCCTTAACACATAAAAATAGGAACAATATTAATGTTAACACGGTTGTGAAAAGAAATGAGAAAATACGATACAACGTAAAATTGCAACCATGAAATGCAGTTTGGCGCCTAGAAAATAAATTGTAGGCGTCATTTGACGCCTTACTTAAAAATCCCAATTTCTAACCCTGTATATATTCCTTTATATTTATTTGAATATTAAATTCTATTTATCTTACTAGCTAAGCCGCCTGGCGTCGTCCGGTCCTGTAATAATATGCTAAAATGAACCTGAAATTTGGGTCTTTTTATGAGATTTTGCAGTACAATCTCGAATAAAATAAAATTCTCTAATATTTTAGTTCCACATTCCACCACCAGGGGGCAGACTATATTCTTAATAAAACTGTTTTTGAACGAAACTCCGTTAAACAACCTACCTGTAGGTGTATTAGTCAAGGGGGGTGGCGGACTTAAGCAAGAATTTAAGATATTTGTTGAAATTACTATTCGAAAATAGTAATATGTACACTTTTGAAATTTTATATTAAATTTTAAATAAGTAATATTTATCCCAGGATTCTATCAAAAATACGCATCTAAAACGGTAGAAAACGGAACAGATTTAAATATTCGATCGCGCCCCCTAAAAAAAAAAAAAATTTACTAGCAAGGATTTAAGATATTTGTTGAAATTACTATCCTCGCTTTTTCCAGCATGCTGGGAAAGACCAGGGACTAATATTCAAAAATCTGGTCTCCCTCGAATTTTGCGGCATGCTGGCTAATGCGGGGGAATACGGTATATGGCACACAACCAAGCTAAAGTCCAATTCTTCCCACACTTCGGTTAACAAGTCCAGAGTAATGGAAGGAATAGCCTCTTCAACTCTGAGTCTCAACTCTGGCAAACCATTAAGGCAGCGGCGAAAAGTAGACACGGTCAGGCAACTGAAGTTCAAGACTTGCTTTCCGAAGAGTCAACATCTTGTACAGACACTTTTGGTCCTCCGGTGGATGTGTGCCGTATAACTAAACACATATTAAACATTTGCAAGAAAAACTCGACTAGTTTATCATCAATTTGATGCATGATTTGTTGTGAATAGTGTAAATTACACTTTTACAATATACCATTGAAACTGGAACTTTCTTTTATGGACACCCTGTATTTTTCTAATATATATATTCTAATCTGATCAGATGGGTGTTGCTTCGATGCTCAACCAGTTATCCAATATATATATAGTTCTAACAATTCTGGACAGATGGCACTATAATAATCAAACATGATTTTGATTTCAGTGAAACAGCAATTTAAATTGATTGTGGAAAACAACACTCAGATTCAATCACTTTACCGACGTATTCATCTACCAAAATAAAAGACACCAATAAAAATAATAAAAAGATATCTGAGAGTGCAGTGCAGTTTTATTTTCTCTTATATTTTAGATTTCACTAAAACAAGGTGGTAAGAGTTTCTGAAAATTCATAAACTTCTTATTCTTAGGTGTTGTGGCATAAATATGTCAGCTTATGTTTATTTGTTCATCCTTGACTTCCGCACCCCATCACAGAATAAAATTATTACTTAATATAAATACAGTAGAAGATCTTACACAGTTCTATATAATGCAATTCTCCATATAACACACAACTTCTCAGATGTAAACAATGAATTTTGCAGTTAAGAAGCACTGGATTCCCACATTGTAAAAAAATTGCTATTTTCTAGAGGACTAAATTTGATAGACTAGTTAAACTTTACCTCCTTAATTCAAAGCTTTTTAATGAAAAAATTGCTATTATTACAATACCAATTTTTTAAATGAGTAATGTAATAAATGATTTGGTTTGGTCCAGGCATATTTGGACCGTTTATAAAGTAAATTTAACAATGGATCGGGCAATCTATATAATACAAAATTTTTTTAATCTGCACAACACCTGGTAACAAGGAATGCAATCTAAAGATACTGAACTATATTTTGATATGTTTCAGACATAATTGGACATGTTTACAAGGTATATTTAATGATAAGTGAAATGTGTTCTATACAATGCACAACCTCAAGTTTTTAAGTTTATGTTATACAGATCTTCTACCGTATATCAACTAATTACAACAGTTTTCTCTCAACAGATTTTTTATTAGAAGTTTTATAAATATCTTAATTGCTAAGATCAATTTATTTTAAATAATTATCCATCTGATGTAACTATTAAAAAAATATGTAAGATATATGTAATATAAGTAAGAATCTAATTGCTATTATTAGTCTACAATTAGTTGTATGTCAAGCAAGTCCAGACAAATTTATTCATTGATTAAGGTGAGAAACAGAATGGAAAGTCTAACATATAAATTCTTGATAAAAGTCTACATTTGTGTTACTTTCAGTAAATACGTTCATGAGTCAACAATTCCTGGACGTTATGGCAGCTGGAGATAGATTTGACACCTAGCTTTATTTTTACTTTCTCCTGTATTTAAATACAATATTCCCATGACATAGCTTTTACCAAAATTGTACTTCTGTTATTGCGACGCCTGGTTTTTAGAGCTGATATTTAGTTTACAATAAAATTTTGAACATGTTAAATGTATTTTTTAAAACAACTGAAAACAAACATAAAAACAAGAATTGTCATGTAATCATTAGATTATATTAAGGATCAATTTAAAAATGTTTCAGCACAAGCTTTTAAAAATACATCTATTCTGACCAGGGTTCGCAAAACTGGGCCCAGTTCGAAAAAACCCGGTGGGTTTTTTCAGAATGGGCTCACTTGAAAAAGCCCACTGAAAAACCCATAATGTGGGTTTTTTCAATTTTCAGAAATAATTAAAAAATTTAAACATTTAATGAATTCATTTCAGTTAATTTTGAAAAAAAAATTAATATATAAAAGCCATTGCATACACATCTGAAGTAAAATAAAAATATATTCCAGCACATTGAAATGCTTTACTAACATAGAACCTAGTAGGCAACATACATAGTACATAATTATAGGTAAAGGTTATATCATAAGAATGTCTTTATATAAAAAATTCAAATCAACTATATTCATGGAATTAAAAAATATGTATTCTTACTTTCTTCTATCTTTACAGGAAGAAAGTATTGGATTCGTGAAAAATTTTGACTTCCAGTTTATGGTGGATTTATACATTTTAAAAAGGTCCTGAAGACGATTTGATGGTTTTTAGAAAATGTCTGCTGTATGTGAAAAAAATTTTGTGGGTGCTCTATCTCAAGAACTAATGCACAGAATTTCACAAAACTTTAGATTGAGTTAGACCTTAATGTAAACTGGTGCTGATTAGTTTTTGGTGTATACTGCCCAACAGGTGGCGCTGCTATGCTGCATTTATCTGAATTTATTTTTGCAATAGCTTTATCTCAAGAACTAATGCATGGATTTTCATAAAACTTCAGATTCAGTTACAAGTTAAGTTGTTGCTTATTAAACTTTGGTGCACATCACCCAACAGCTGCTATGCTGCATTTTTTGCGATTTCAGCAATAACTCTTATGTCAAGAACTAACATATGGAATTGAATAAAAATTTAGATTCAGTTAGAGCTTGATATAAACTGGTTCTGATTAGTTTTTGGTGTATATCACCCAACAGTGACGCTGTTTTGCTGCATTTGTCTCACTTTTTGCAATAGTTTTATCTCAAGAACTAATAATGCATGGATTTTCATCAAACTTCAGATTCAGTTAGACGTTGACATAAACTGTTACTGATCAAGTTTTGTTGTAAATTACACAACAGGTGATACTTATATCTCCTTGTATGTATCCAATTCAATGAATCTATATTTTACAATCCTCATAATGGGCATAAGTTGTCATTTAATTTTGGCACTGTGATACCGAAATTTGAATTATTAACATGCATGAGATAGACGAAACTTTTGGGATTGGCACATCCGACTAGTTTACCCCTTTTTTTTCTTTCTTCTTATATATTTTAAATTTTAGTATTCTATTCATTATTTGATTTTAAAGCTAATTAACAATTTTATCTCTTCTATTATATTTAAAACTAATTTGTAAGAAACATTGACATTTAATTAATTTAAATTCATATAATTTATACGTTTTATAATCTGTAAAATAGTATTACAATAATATTGTATATAAGGGAACAATGTATTTTTTTATGTATAGTATATATAATATATAGTATACAATAATGTAATCACGCATACATTATATTTTTGAAAAAACCCATGTGGGTTGGGTTTTTGCAAACCCTGATTCTGACCCAATATACTACCTGAAGTTAAATTACCTCTATCCATTTAAGATGACTTTCCACATCATCACAAGACAGTGCAATAAGCTTCACATTACGTTGCTTGAATTCTTCAGCAAGTTTTGCTACTTCTCCTAATTCTGTAGTGCAAACAGGGGTAAAATCTGCTGGATGTGCAAACAGGATAGCCCACCTAAAATGAAAAATAAAACACACTTTAAAAACAGTATATTACTGACATAACATTTAGAAAAAATAATTCATTCTTCAATTTCAGTTTTCTATCTAATGTGACAAAAATAAATAAATACAGTAGACTCCCTCAAATTCGCACAGCTTGGGACCAGAGGTTGTGCGGATTTTAAAATTTTTTAGATTCTTGGTCATTGTTTTGTTTACATTTTTTAAACAGTAATTTGAATGTAATAATGCAAAATTATAATGAATGCTTGCAATATAATAAAATACAGTCAAACCCGGTTAAGACGCGTTTCAAGGGAGTGGACAAAAGTCGCGTATTAAGCGGGATCGCGTATTAAACGTGATTTGTATAGTGTTGCAGGAACTGGGCTTATTTACACGTTTAATCGCCTAAATGAACATTAGAGCTTTCATTTATATGCTTACAGTCAAAATTTGTGTCTTTTACGTATATTTAGTTTAAAATATAATTGTACTCCGCTTTAAGTCATTGTTTCTTTTTCTAGGATTAACTGGAATAATAACGTAATATAAATACGGATTCCAACGCTGCAATCAAAAATAAAACATCAAAAATAATTTTCTTACAAGACTAATTTTTTTTAGCAGAAAAAAAAAAATAAATCTTTGAAGCACAACTTAGTTTTTAAAATCCTATTTAGTACTTGTTATAATGAATACCATTATAATCTGCTTCTTTTTAATAGAAGAAAAACTATCCATGTTAATTTTTGTGTAAAAGGTATTGTTAGCATAGCAAAAAGTAAAGAAAACATAAAGGAATTATCCAACTGCTGTCATATTTATTTAATCTTTACGGGTTTCATTTCTTGTTGCCTATAATAAGCATTATAAAACATAGTAGTCATATAACGCACATTTAAAACCTCATTAACAACAGGTACGATCATCTCTAGTCATAATTTTTATGACGTATCTGAGTAACCTGAATTCATCGTTAGCTCTCTTAGAAACATACACAAAGCGACAAAAATGTTAGGAGGCATGATCAAAGAAGAATTGAAGTTTTCCTAATTTAGGAGGGGTTTTTGTTTCATTCAAATATCAACTACTATTTCCGATTAGTAATTTTTGCCTTAATTAACCTGTTATTAAATAAAGTAAATAATACTGTTCGGAAAACAGTGTTATTTATCTAAATTTAAAAAATCCACAAAATTGGCAACACACAAAAAGAGAGAAGTAATTCGCATCATGATCAATGAATTCGCGTCTTAAGCATGATTTTTTCCTTAAAAGACCAAAATTTCATCGCGTATTAAATGTGATATTTATGCATTAGCCTTATGGGCGATATTCAAGGGATCAGAAAAAATTCGCGTATTAAGCGGGATCACGTATTAACCATGAGCATCTTAACCGGGCTCGACTGTACTACATTAAGTAAAGTAATAAACTAAAATAATAAAAAATACGATAAATTTAAAAATAATTAAATTATTAAAAGTAAACGTCAAGTAAATAATAATGCATAATCAAATATGCGTAATAAAGATGAGATACATTTTCCTTGAATTATTCAATGAAATTTTCCTGACAAAGGTACCCTATTGATTCACATCAAAATCATAAAGTAAAGAAGTTTTATATCATCTTTAGCCAGTCTTAATAACCAAAAAAACTTGATTAATGCATATATTTGGTAAAAAGACTGCGATATTACTAGTGATATTAGCAATATACTGATTTTTTTTCAGAAATAAATTCATACTTTCTTCATGAAAAAGCATGAGTTCAATCATATTATCAAGAATTACATATTAAAATACATACAGAATGATATAAAACTAAAAAATTCTGTAATTTTGTATTTGCATCTTTACTGAAAGTGTCACTGTTTGCATCTGTGATGATGCGTAGATTTTAGGAAGTCTACTGTATTTGACAAAATTACATATAGAAGAATTTAACAAAATTGATTAGATATTTAAGTTTTAAATCAATTTTTTTTGTTTTTAATGATAACAAAAACAAGGTAACTGGTTGCATTGTTAAAATTGGACCAGAATTTTTATCAACATAAAATCTAACACATACAATATTTTGCCTAAAAAATTTTCGCAGCCAAGCAGAAGAATGAAAAATAATCAGTAGGGTCACCCGTGATAATTCCTGGACAAAAATCAACAACATCCAATTATTATACAAATTATTAAAAGCAGTGACCTGGAGCTGAAAAACTTTTGATGCTCCAGCTCCGCTCCCAGATAAAATACTGTGACTCTGGCTCTAACAACCACTCCAACTCGGCTCCACACTTTTGAGTTGCAGTTTTTAATTTACACAGTTAATTTTTGGCTTACAAATTCTTCCTTTCCCTTCATTAAAAATCTGACAAAATGCATTTTTCTTCTCATCAAACTTGAAATGCTTGTTCAGAAAATCTGTCATCTTTTAGCTTTTACTTTTAAAAAAGAAAGTTTGGTGGAATTTTAAACATAAAAATCTTAAATTTCTTCTAAACTTTTCAAACAACCAAAATTGTACAACATTCTGTAATTTTGTCTTTGCATCTTTACTGAAAGTTTCACTGTTTACATTACCTATTTGATGTAAAAAATAAAATACTAAAAATGGCAACATTGGCTTGGAATTGTCCAAATGTAAAGCTTGTCTGTATTTTTATTCCCTAATCTGCTGTGTCGTTTAAATTGGACTAAACTAAAGTGAGAAAAGATGGAACAGATGTATTATAATCCTGCATTCGTCATTTTGGATTTTTTTCTTGGCATGAATTAAAAATTGTTTTTCAATTAATAGTTATAATTATTATATTCCATTTTTTTTTCAATATTATATAAATATATCAACAATATTTAACCATTGGCGATGTTTACTACTTGGCGAAAAAGGAGTTTTCATGCAACAAAAAAATCCAAGATGGCGGATCCGGGATTATAATACAGCTAAGCCTTAAGGGAAAGTTGATATTGTGTCACAAAATTATTTGTTCCATATTTAAAAATACAGCTTCAAACATGCTTGATTTTTTTTTGGGGGGGGGGGGAGGATGGAGAGTAAAAAAGTATTGACTGAAAATATCAAAAATGTTACACAAAATAACATTTTGGAAATAAATATCAAGAAAATATCAAACATTCTATTTTGAAAATAAATATTGTGATACATATACTCAGTGATATTATATATACCACCAAGCCCTGAAAATGATGATTACATGTTTTTTTAATTTCCTACTATGCAAAGAGAAGCCCATACACAATTTTTAATCTTTTGGCAAAAGTATTTCAATACCACCAGGTCTCAAAATGTCTTTCAAATATCTTCTTGTCCTTATTTAATATCACTGAATCCTCAACAGAATGATTTACTAAAAATATCAAATCATTCCCCTCCACCCCCATTTTTTACATTTGTATAAAAATAAGAAATTATAATATAAATCTTTCAATTTACATAGATTCTTTTTTTTTCTTTCATTTTGAATAGATCAATATGTGAATTGTGATTTGTGTTTATTGATTATTTGTCTGGAAATGACATATATTATAAGAAGATCACATATATATTATGTATGGGAGATGCATTAAACCTGCCTTTGTTTTCGTGTTTTTATAAAAATTATTATGTTACTAAAATCATATAAATATTCTGTAGGTATTTCATAAAATTGATTTTTTAAATATATTCAATATAACAGACGCACATTCGTATATTTAGATCATGGAAACTGATATCAATGTCAGAGGAAATGACCTTTAATCAAGCCATTACATCAGATGCCGGTCTTATCACTAAAAATTAACCGGTCACTTAAAATTCAAAATACATTAATTCTACACAAAAATAGTCAAGTTCCTGTCAATTACAATAAATATCTCCTGAATAAAGTAATATATAAATACACAAACGCAAAATTATAAGATCATATTTTCACAAAATTCAAAAATCACTTATCAGCTTGGAACATTAAATATAGTATACAAACTTACGAGTCTTTAATCCAATCATGAAACTTGATTTCTCCCTCTGTTGTTTCTGCAGTAAAATTGGGGAAAATGTCGCCGAGTTGCACCATACTTATTTCACAAAATATACAGGCACTGCAAGAAACTATAACGAAAGTTATAACAACAGCTTTAGCAGACAGTGGATAATTTGCAATTGCAATTTAAATGGTTGAAATTATCAATAAAAGACGACAAATTTCTTATTACTAGATTTATCTCTACATTACCTTTTTCTGTGAATATCAGAAGCTGAAAAAACAAAAGATGAAATTAAGAAGGAAATAGCAATTAAAGGTAATAAAGAATAAACAGTGAGCGCCGCCAATTTCAATCAAGTTTCGGCGGAGGGAATTTATTACGAAAAAGGGAAAAGAAAGGAGTATTTAGGAAACATTGATTGGCTGGATTTCAGCTTCAAGAGGGAATTTTGTCATTAAAATAAAAAGAGACGCTATTTAGGGAAAATATTGCCCTAATAATTACTGATGATTTTTTAAAAAATAGAAAAAGAGGAAAGGTTTCATTATTAAACCAAAAAAAATCAACAAATTTAATTAAGAATTGTGTAAATATACATAGAACTTTCAAGTTCTATAATAATAGAAATATAAAACTTTAAACTTCTTGAAAGTGGCAATATTTAAAAGGAAACGGAAGCGAGGTGTGCTTGCTGAAGTTGTTTATTTTTGTATAGAGTTGTCCTGTCAATTTAATATTATTTAAAATGCCTGTAAGTGTTATTTTCTTTTCTTATTAATCATGTTTTACAGTATGAATTATTGTTACTCAAAAATTATTATTGTTGTTTATTTTTAGGCTTTTAGTCTAGAGAATATGTAAAATTCTTAAAGGTCTATTTGATTGTATGTATACGGTTCTGGTAGTTTGAATAATTGTTATATTGATTTTCACATCTATAATTGGATTTCATTAATTAGCAATTTATAATGCATCCATTTTTTTTCTTTCATGCATTTACAAAATACTTATCGCAATTAAAAATAAAATTATTCTTCTGTGGGGGGTGTGAGCTAAATGTTCAAAACTTGATAAAAATTATTCAATGTTTTATTAGAGCTGAGATTTATAAATTTTGTTTAAAGTAAAAACTCATATGTAAGGTATGTGGGTCTATATTTTAAAATAATTTAGCTAAAAGAGATTTATGCACATATATATAAATTTGTAAAAGTTGTCGGTACTTTATTGTTAGCCGGGCGGAGGAGATAAAGCGTCGTCATTTTCATTAAAAAATTTCCCTTTCATATGCCACACGCACTTTTGATATGGTTATGTTATAAGAATTCTAGTACGCTTAGTTATAAAGAAAGTTACGTACTTTATGTTAGCAAGGCGCTAGTGATCGCCAAAGTTCTTCCAATCTTATAACATTATTGAAACAGAAGCGTTTAAATAAGAGATAACATAAAATAGAATTATTTCATAGTGAAAGCGTCGAACTCTAATTTTACATATGTAAAAATATACTTACCTATTTTATTTTTTTGACGAAGAACTGAAAAACTGACACACACCTCTCGCATACAATTGTACCAATCACCGTAGAAAGTGACATTTATAACTGCGTTTCACATCATTTTATTGATGTCATTTCTTCACTCCAACCATAAATAAATTGTACATAATTTAAAAAACTAAATCAAGAGGATTCAAACCATGTTCATCACTGAATGCACTTTTTACTGCTACAAGTATGAACATTGCATCTGCATCAAATGCTATCACAAATTACAATTTCATTTCATGTCCTTTTGTACAAAATAGATTTCTAGCCAAAAAAATATGTTTTTCTGTTTTAGGTAAATCGCAAATTTTCATCATCATTAAGTACATTTGAATCCTGTTAACCTTTTCACTGTCCGAGGGTTTCACAGTATTTTTATAAGAATGCTTAAAAATACGAGGATATATATTTTTTAATCACAGTTTAATGCTATAATATCTTTAATATCACTTCTTTTTATATAGGGTCCAGAATAGAATTCAGTTCAAAATATTTGTTCCATCAGCCCTTTTAGCATGATTCCTAGAAATGGAAAAATCCGGGCCAGCTGGTTAAAGGGTTAAATTAAAAAGTTTTGGTTATTAGAATTACGCAAGGTGAATTTCAGAAAGGTTTGCAATTAAAATAATGCCAGTGGACCTTATGCACATGACGTCACTCTCCAGAACTGGCGGCATCTTGATCTGTTATTCTATCCACTGTATTGGGAGAATGTCAAGATGTGCAAATGACAATACTGTCAGCAGATGACTTTTAGCCTCAACCCAGATTGCATACAGAAAGTTTAATTGAAATTTTGAAAATTTAGCTAATGATCTTGGATACAGAACAACCTTTTGAATTTTCATTACAATATATATCAATACAGTATATATTGTATATATATTATTTATACAATATATCTACTGCCACAATAATGAATGTTTTTGTGGTATTTAAAGAAAAAAAAGAACATTACTCCATAAGATGCTATGCTAATATTCAAAAGTAAGTACTGCCAGCAAATGAATTCTAGCCTCGACCTCAGGTCATGTGCCTAAGGTCCATTGAAACAAGATTTGACAAATTATCACTGGTGCCCTTCTAACATAAAAGTACCAAAAATTATTGGTTTGTTTGTGATGTAGAAACAAACCGTAATATTTTTTTACATTAAGAAGCAAATTAAGTAATAACACATTTCTAGCTGTTCAGTCGAATTCCCACCTTTACTGCTTTTTGTATTAAAAAGTTTGCTTGCTTAGTAAAACTGACTCATTGTCATGACCTGGAAAGGATGCCCAGATTTTTTGTGACTTTAAAAATCAAAAGAGCACCTTTACAAATCTAAAAAATGCCGAAAAAGTGGCAAATTTCGTCAAAAGATCACGAAAAAACACAAATTTTGTCAAAAGATCACCAAAAAACTGCAAATTTCATCAAAAGATCGCAAAAAAACTGCAAATTTCGTCAAAAGATCGCGAATAAACTGAAAATTTCGTCAAAAGATCGTGAAAAAACCACAAATTTCATCAAAAGATCACGAAAAAACATGAATTTAGTCAAATGGCCGCGGAAAAAATGCATAGTTAGTGCCAGGAGTGGATTCCTCCCTGTTCTGTAACTTTTCAGAAAATTTGCCGTGAATTTCAGAAAAAAATTTCTGACTCAGAATCACCCCTGGCTACCTGGACAACACCAAGCAGACGCAATTCACTAAGATAACCTTTTGGCAATAACATCTTCTGGTCTGCTATTTGAAACAGCTCAATAGAATAAACCCCAAGTGAAGAAACTCCTGTAAACAATGGATATATAATTCTAATAACACTTTATTATTTTAACACAATCAATTGTATTGGTTTGTAAAGATATAACCATATGATTTCTTTATCAATTAACTTGATTTAATTAAAATAATAAATTGTAAGCTTGGATAATTGACAAGTTATCATTGTTATCATCTTCATTGTCTTGTCAGATTTTAAAAATAAATGTAATTTTCAATTTAATCAATAAATCTAGCAATGCTTCCTCGAGCAGGGAGTTAGTAAAGTTTTGTAAGCCTTTAATTTTATTATTTTTTCAATTTATAGGCTTATCATTCCCAGCTCAAGTCTAATCAGTTGATAGGGAATATGGCACTTCTGCCTTTAAAAACCAACTACAGAGGTCCTGCACCCAAACAAGGTAGTACATCATCGAGTATTTAAGTTAACTATTCCATTATTAACTTTATTTAACATTTAATCAAAATCATTGTTATAATTTTTAAATGTCAATTTGACAATCGCATTTATTTTTGTTGAATTTTATTTCTAGAATTTGATCAAGATGATATTATTGATGAAGCCTTGTATTTCTTCAAAGCAAATGTCTTCTTTAGGACATATGAAATTAAAGTATGTAGAATTTTGCATTCAGCATAATTGAAATAGTTTTTCTTTATGAAGACTGATGTAAATTTGAATTGTAGTTACTCATTTTAAGTTCTTTTTTTAAATCTGTGTGTGTCTGTCTGTCTGAAGTTCTTATTTTCTTTGAAAAATCAGAGTACAGGATCCCGGCCAGTCCCATTCAAAGCAAAAAAATCCAGGGAATTCATATTAGATCGGGAGGTGGCAGCACAGACAATCAGCTCATCGAGTTCACGACTGAAATTCCTGAATTAGTTAAAACTCGATTCGCATATTAAAACGCAATCACTCTGCCAAGTCATATCTTGGTGAAAAACACCTGAAAACCCGATTTTAGCAGTTGACTCGTAGGTTTACCATTGTATTTTCCAGCATCCAAAAGTATGACGACATGGAGGACTGGGTGCAGGAAAACACAATGGTAAACCTATGACGCAGGGTTCGTTGATATATATCAATGGATATATATCATGATATATATCCGATATTTATTTTTAAAATATCAAGATTTTTGATATTTTCGATATTTTCAAATTCTTGATATTTATTTTCAAAATATCAAGATGTTTGATATTTTGTATATTTGATATTTATTTTCAAAATATCACCAAGTGAGATAATCAGGGATGAGAACTGCAAAAAAGCAAAAAGACTGAAACCACGCGCAAACAAAAAATTGTACCAACTTTTATCCGTGAAAGATACTTTAAGAAATAAAACCAGGGTCTGATTTCCGGGCAAATGGAGACAAGCGCACAAACCTGTATACTACATTACAGGAGTGAAAATAGCCAAATTACACACAGCTCTTAAAACATTAAGTGTAGGTCATGTGAAATGCTCGACATATCAGAATCATGACCGCTCCTGAAAATTAAATAATTTAATTAAGAATAGAGTTTTTGTGTGTCATAATTTTAATAAATTTTTTAGCAAAAAATATGAAAAACTTAGTGAAAATCACAATGGTTAGTTATTTTTGGTCACACGGGCTAACTGGACCAGGACCTACAGCCAGCTTAATGTGAATTCTGAATCAGGAGCGATTCTGAGTAAAAAAAAAAATTAAATTCACAGCAAATTTTCTGAAAGATTACAAAAGAGGGGGGAAGGGGAGGATACACTAAAAGCACTAAATACATGTATTTTTCGCGATCTTTTGATAAAATTTGTCGCTTTTTCGCGATCTTTTGACAAAATTTGCCACTTTTTCGCGATCTTTTGACAAAATTTGCCGCTTTTTCGCAATCTTTTGACAAAATTTGTCACTTTTTCGCGATCTTTTGACGAAATTTGCCGTTTTTTCATCACCTTTGAATGTTCTTTCGAAATCGGAAGAAAAGCGGAATCGATAGGAAAGTGAAAATTTCGGAAAATAACAAAATTTTGCAGGAGAAAAAATACGGAAACCTCGGAAAAAAGGCGGAATTTCGAGAAAAAAAAAAGCGGAAATTCCTTGAAATAACAAAAAAGCGGAAATCCGCCAAAAGACGGAAAATTCTCATCCCTGGATAATTTTGATATTTTCCACATTCAAAGCAAGTGTAAATGAAATTTCCACATGTTATTGACTGTATCATTCTATAGATAATTTACTTTTGCCTTTGGCAGTAACTTTTTTAGGAAAAGAAGAAAACAAATCTTTTCCAAGCTTTATGTTTGAAACTTTTATTTTTAAATGTCTAGCTAATAATTATGTTAGACAGTTAATTCAGAACAGCCATTGAAAGATAAAATGTAATTTTGATAATTCTTTATATATAGCCAGAGTTCATTAATATATATCAATGAATATATATCCAATATTTATTTTCAAAATATCAAGATTTTTGATATTTTCATATTACTTGACATTTATTTTCAATATATCAAGATGTTTCATATCTTCTGCATTTGATATTTATTTTCAAAATATGAATGTGTGCAAGATATATTTGATATTTTCAGCAGGGTTGGCACGGTTTAAACCAAGTGGTTTTAACCATGGTTTAAACCGCGGTTTAAACCAATTGGTTTTTTTGTCAAAAAAACCATTTGGTTTTTTTAGAAAAAATCTAATATAATATTTTCTCTTTTTTGTAATTTAATTGTTTTAAATTATAGATAGAAGTAATTTCTACTTTTAACACTTCATCTCAGCAGTCAACATGAGACATAATGAGCCTAGGTCATGTTTCTATGCATGTAGAATGAAAATTAGCATGTGCTGATGAACATATCTGGTACCCTAAAGGTTTTTCTTAAAATATGTGAAATTAGAAAAGATAAAATAGATAAATAATATTCAATAGTTAACATAAAATATTTTCATTTAAAAAATGCAAATTATTTATAGCAGTTAATAACAAAATACAATGATCTTTAACATTTTGATTAAGTTGTAAAAGAAAATTTTCTGGATTGGGATTGGGGAATATTATCCTTAAAGAATTTAAAAGAGTAACTTAAGGTATGAAGTTTAATAACACAGCTTTCAAAAATTGAGTGCTAGTTATAGCATTTCAATAATACCAATCAATCTTTTCTGCTATTTGCTGAATCTAATGGCCAAAAATGTTGACTTGGACACTTGCAGTTATCACTCAGAAAACAAAATAACCAGAAATATTTGGATATTAAAAAAAATAATAACAACCACAGAATAATATATTCATGAAACAGCATCAAATGTTTATTGATTATTATATTATTAATCCAAGGATTCTTCATACGATTTTCAAGGTATCAATGTTTCACTGTATAGAGCAGTTTACTTTGAACATAAGACATAGCTGTTCCTAATAATGTTTAAATTAGAAATGATTTCAATTTTCTATATAATTGACTGTAATTATTTAATTTAAATATTTTCAAAAGTTGTATTACTTATATAATATCCAAAAATGTTTATTTTATCAACAGATATGCATCTGTATGCAATAGGAAAATACAGTAGAAGATCTTTATAACGCAAACCTAAAAACACAAGGTTGTGCGTTATATAGAATTTTGCATTATATGGATCACATCATTAAATTCATCTTGTAAATATGGTCAAATATGACTGAAACATATCAAAATACATTAGAATATCTTTATACTGTATTCCTTGTTACCAAGAGTTATCCAAATTATAAATTTTTGCATAATATGGGTCAGACATTGTTAAATTTACTCTATAAACATGATCCAAATATAACTGACACAACCATCCCTTATATTAGACATTTTCAAAAATGTTTATTGTAATAGCATTTTTTTTCAATAAAAAGGTCTTAAATTAGAAAATAAAGTTGAACTAATGTATCAAATTTAGTCCACTGGAGAGTAGAAATATTTTACAATGTGAAAATGCAGGTGCTTTTTAACTGCAAAAATCATTGTTTACATCTGAGAAGTTGTGCGTTATATGGAGAATTGCGTTATATAGAATTGCGTTATAAAGATCTTCTACTGTATATTTAAAAAAACCTGGTTTAAACCAAATAAACCGGCTTTTTTGGTTTTTTACAAAAAAACCTGGTTTTTTTCCAACCCTGATTTTCAGTCGTAATTCGTAATATTTCAATGTAAATGAAATAAATTTTCAACTGTTATTGACTATGAATCTGTAGATAAAGAACTTTTGTCTCTTCTGGATGTGACTTTTTTAGCCAAAAAAGAAAATAAATATATTTTTGAAGCTTTAGATTTGAAGCTTTTATTTTTAAAATGTTGAACTAATAATTATGTGGGACATACCGTATTTTCGGGTGTATAGCCCGCACCCCTAAATCGAGCAGTACCATAAAAAAGTTCGTGTATAAGCCGGGGAGCTGCATCGTTGTATAGCCCGCGGGCTATACACCATCTACGAATGTATATTTCGACCAGGGTTTACGCCGCATGTGAAATTTCCGCGGTAATCGCGAATGGCGTGCTAAACAGAAACACATTAATAAAAAGAATTAAGAAATCATAAAAATGAAATTATTAATTAGAAATAAATAATTTAAATGCAAAATTCGAAATTATTAATATAATTTAATTAATATAAATACGAAAAACTACACTAAAATTGCGTGAAATTTGCAGCTTAAATTCCGGCATATGGCGCGCATTATTACCTTGGTATATCACGAATGATTTTGCAACAAAAAATTAATTAAACTGAAATTTTAAAAACCACAAGCACCGAAATTACAGGGCTCCCACTAGATCCGTTTTTTTGCTTCAAGTCCGTATTGGTCCGTTTTTTCATTATTAGGTCCGTAAAGTCCGTTTTTTGACACTTTTAACCGACTTTTATATAAAATTTGACGATGTTTGGCATTTAGCAGAGCATCGCGGAAAAATCGCGCTTTTCGCAAATATATTCCAAAAAATACCATTAAATTTCATTAATCGATCACGAAAAGAATCGCCAATTTTGCCAAAGGATTGCGAAAATGCGCAAATTTCTTCAAAAGATCGTGAATTTCGTTAAAAGATCGAAAAAAACGCTGTCAAAAGATAGAAAAAAAAAGCGGTCAAAAGATCGCAAAAAAGACTAATTTCCTCAAAAGATTGCGAAAAAAAAAACGCAAGTTTTGTCAAAGAATAGCCAAAAACGCGTTTTTCGTCAAAAGGTCGCAAATTACAACAAAGGATCGCGAAAAACACGAGAATTTTGTAAAAAGATCGCGCGATCTTTTGTAAAAAGATAGCGTTTTTGGAAAAAAACGCGAATTTCATCAAAAGATCTCTCAATAAAACGCAAGTTTTGTCAAAGAATCGCGGAAAACGCGATTTTCGTCAAAAGGTGGCAAAAAACACGCGAATTTCGGTAAAAGGTCTCTTAATAAAACGCAAATTTCGTCAAAAAATCGAAAAAACACGCGAATTTCGTCAAAGGATCGCGAAAAAACGTGAATTTCGTCAAAAGATTGCGAGAAGAACGCGAATTTCATCAAAATATCGCGAAAAAAACGGTCAAAAGATTGCGGAAAAAACACGAATTTCGTCAAAAAATCGAAAAAAAACTAATTTCGTCAAAAGATTGCAGAAAAAAACACGAATTTCGTCAAAAAATCGAAAAAAAAACTAATTTCGTCAAAAAATCGAAAAAAAAAACTAATTTCGTCAAAAGATTTTAAAAACTTTAATTTCGTCAAGAGATAGTGAAAAACACAAATTTCATCAAAGGATCCCGAAAAACACGCAAATTTCTTTAAATAGTCGTGGAAAAATTCGTGAAATTTAATCTGTCTTAGAAGGTTTGTGACCTCTACCAATAACAATGGCTTTAAGATAATGAATTTCAGAATTTGAATCGGAGTAAGCGTTTTCTTTATAACAAATTATACTTTGAAGATTTATTAATTAGTGACAATTGAAGGAAAGGAGGGTTTCCTTGTTTATTTTATTTTACGATTTGCGAAAATAGTTTCCTTTTGATCTCTTTTTTTACAAAATATGTGCTCCCTTTTGGTCCCCTTTTTTACTACACAAGTTGAGTGGGAGCTCTGGAAATATGAAATTATTAATTTGATATAAATAATATAAGTACGATATTCAAAATTAGTAATTCATTATAAATAATATTTAAAAGAAAAAATCCCGTTAAAATTGAGTAAACTTTTCTATACTAAAGAGCGTCATGAGAACGGTTGGGCGTTAGCAATCTCAACTTTAATTAAGTATCTTAAATAGCGTGTTCGAATGACATTAAAATGACGACATGCTAAAATGACATTTATTTTCACAGTGCCATATATTAAAATTATTTACAAATAGATAATAAACGTATTATTTTTAATATTTAGCGCTATGTACAAATAAAATAACGTTATCACATCCCGTTTCGTCAATTGAATAAGATATAAAAATTCTCTTTTTAACCATTTCTAAAAGAATCTGTAGATCGGGAATGCAGATGTTTTGGATTTTTTTAAGAGAGGGGGGGGGGGGGTATTAAAAAGAAACCTCGCACAATAATTCCTCGAGAATTTTAAACTCATTTTTAAACGGAAAAGCATGGAATCTGCTGGCATATCTATCAAAGTGATTTGAAATCGAATGCGTTTTTCCATTTTCAATAAATGTATTATATCTTAAGTTATAAGCTATTTGATGATGACCTTTCCCGAGCTGTCTCACCTGGAAATTCAGTTAAAAAATCAACTTTCAGCATTTTCCAAATGTTTTTTCCCTTATCAAAAACTGAAAAACGCTGTTCGAATTCGTTAAGTATTAATAAATGCGGCAATAGTTTTATACATTTAAAATTAAAAATGACTTATAGTGAATGCAGCCGTTATTTATGTGTGTATGCGTGTTTTATGATAAAGTTATCAGAAACAAAACAAAACTTTTTATTTAATTCGAATCGGTTTTATTTAATTCCAATCAATTTGCAAGAAATTTCATGGCCTACTTTTATTATTTCTTTGCACGTGGAGCGATAAGTATTATAAACATTATATGATTCATGCTAACCACTACGAAAAGTTATCACGTGCGAAACTAAAGCTATTTTCTTTTTTTTTTTTCCCCTTCTATCGCTCTGTTTGGAACTTTTTAGCTGTCAGAATCTCGAAGAAATAAATATAGATTTCAATTAGAAGATTTTGCTTTAAAAGCATTTATACACGAAGTGATTACCAAGAAAAAAAAAAAAAAATACTTACCATCACTGTGCTGTTTCTTAAATACAAGATGATTTATCAGTGCAATTTAATCTGATTTATTTTATGGTCCTTTTTGAGAATATTTGGCGTTATTGTAGATGTTTTAAAAATACTTCTTGCATGAACATTTAAAAGTTATATTTTATATTTATTTCAATCACTTAATACAGAATTGAATCCTGCATTGGGTCGGGTAATCGGATAGTACCCGAACCCGACTAAAGTTCGGGTCGGGTTGGCGGGATTTTTTTCTTCTTTCTTTTGACGTGGGTCGGGTTGGAATTTGATTCGTTCGAGTTAGCTTTTTTTTTTCTCTCCAAAAGATGATGCTGAATATTTGTTAAAATGGTAAAAGCCGAAATAATTTGATACAAGAAAAACATAATTATAGACTACTTTTCCGTAAATGCATTAAAATATGGATTAATTTTCCTTCATTTTAGTTTCTGGTTTTAATATTTCGGTTGACAAAATTTGTTCTTGTCGGGTCTCGAGTTGACTTTAAGTAGAATTTTCGGATTCGGATAGGATACAATCCGGACCTTGCAGTTCAGGTTCAGAGTAGAGTCCAACATTTGATCTTGTAATCTGATTTTACCTGCTATTGTTTTGTTATGGATAGAGGGGGGGGGAATGTATTTTTTCTAGAAAAATACATTTTTTACAAATAGATTATTTTCTTAGAAAATATGGAATATTAAGCATTTAAAAAAAATTATATCCACTAATTTGTTTTATGTATCCTATGAATATTGTTTTAAATCATTTTTATAGGATTTTCATTTAAAACGTACACATTAGAGATCTGCATGGACCTGGTTAATCTCTTTTTATTAGACTCGGGCCGCACCGCGATCGAGCTTAATTTTTATCTGCGGCCGCTCCGGGCCGGGACTGGAGAACTACTTTTTTTTTTTTTTTTTCGGGGCCATGTTAAACCGGCAGGTTTTTGCGAAAATAACAGTGAAATTTTTCCTTTGTTCGACGAAATCTTTTGAAATTTATTTCATTTTATTAAATTATTGGGAAATATATTTTAAAAAATCTTTCTAGAACTTCAAAATTATTTTTTCTTAAATATTTTTCTTCCATTTTAAACTACATTATATTTCTAATGAGTTATCATTTAAATGAATTTATCTAAGTAATCAATAATGTTGCCATTCCATATTTCATAGATTGTGGACATACTAGTTTAAGCTGCAAAATGTTCGCTTGAGTATGTAAAAAATATATCTTAAATAATTTTATTTATAGGATCCCGGACTTGATTTTATTGATTTTTCTTGGCTGGGTGGGCCAAATTTTTAGCATAAATGGTTCAAGTTTAGCCCAGGCAGGGCCAATATATTTCGATCGCCTGGGTCTAAAAATTTCGGATCACCCACATTATTTTAAAATCTCATTAATATGAAATTTCTCATCTTTGGTATCTGAATTTTTGGGAGCGAAAAAAAAAAAAATTTAATTGCGTGTAAACGCCGCATCACTAGAAACGCCGCATCGCTTGAAATTTCAATTTAAAACACGTAAACGCCGCGGCGTTTCTTCCGTAAATTACGGTACTAAAATCTTTTTTTTTTTTTAATAATTCCATAATAATAAAACCAGATTTTAACTTATTTATTATTATCATTATTTTTAATCTGGAAAAAAGTCACTTTTTTTTCCTTTAAAAATAACAAAATTATTGTCAGAGGTAATTCAAGAAATATTTTCGTTTTTTTTTACGCCCCACCAGTGGCCGAGAGGTTCTGCTCTCAAAAGCTGGTAGACGGGAGGTCCTGGGTTCGAACCCAATCGCGCCCGTCGGCCTAATCGTTCGGAGTTTTCTTGTAAACTTGGATTTTTGTGCGTAAATACGGGTTAGGTTCCGTTAGAAAGACCCCCACGGAGGGCATCTCCGCCTCTCCGGGAACATTTCGTAGATAATTAGCTATCATAAGCAACACAATACACAAATTTTTCCACAATAATTTTTTCATGTCAAAAAGTAAATGTAATTATTGTGCTAATTGCATACATTTCTGGCAAACATTAAATACCATTTATCTCAGTTTAATTTTTTGAGTTGCAGCAGCAGATAATAGGTAAATTATCACAACAGTAACTTTGAGAGAACTGGATGTAATATACAACTGGAGCCATTAATGGCATTTTACCTTCTAGAAAATATGTTATTATTATTTTAAACAATAATTACTATAAGTAATATAAAACTACTGTATAAAAAGGCACACAGTAATTCGCTCAAAAATATTTATTTTAATCACTGGAATCGGAAAATCCTTCAAAATCGGAAGTTTCCGAGTCCGTCATAAACAAACCAATAATATCTCTATTTCCAAAGACAGAAATAAATAATAATAGCATTTAAACAGTAAAAAAACATTACAAACACGGGAAAATTCTTTAAATTTCGCGGCATAGCGAAAAAAATTTACAAATTTCGACGATTTTTGAAATTTTTTCGGGTTTAAAAATTATAGAAAAATCACGATTTACCGTTTCTTTTTTATAAAAAAAATCTTTGTATAGTCCGCACCGTGTATAAGCCGCAGCGGCTGTTCCAAATGTTTTTTTCTTATATAACCCGCAGGCTATACACCCGAAAATACGGTAATTAATTCAGAACAACCATTGAAAGATGAACTGACTAACTTAAATAAGCAGTTATATACCATTTCATTAGAAAGGAATCTTTTCTCATGTTTTGGTCCAGTTTAGTTTAAACTATACAACATGTTAGAAAATACGAAATAAGATATTTTATAC